>CM048744.1:113792733-116335233 GCA_026315105.1 Locusta migratoria | reverse complement strand
CAGCTAACACTTCGGAATCAGAGAGGCACCAGTGAAGACTTGGCTATTGGATAGGCACTAGGCATGCCTCTAGCCTCTAACTATGTATCAGCGTTCTGCAGTACTGAGCTATGGAAAAGTTAAGTATTACTAAGTCTCTATGAAATACATATCTCGTTCTAATTTACTCTAGTGTTTCTAGTCCCACTGGCTGGTCACCTCCTACCTGCACAAGCGTGCATCCTTTATTCCTGTGTCGGTCTTTCTACTCGGCCACCGACACCTACGACGGAAACGAGAAACAAAAGCGGCGACGAGGCTGTCTCGTAATCTTGCAGAAAATGAAAAGAAATTCTGGTCATATGTGAAGTACACTAGCGGCAAAACACAAACAATACATTCACTACGTGATAGCAATGGTAATACTACCGACGACAGTACTGCTAAGGCAGAATTACTAAACACAGCTTTCCGAAATCCTTTCACCAAAGAAGATGAAGTGAACACTCCAGTATTCAATCCAAGAACAGCTGCCAGCATGCGAAACTTAGAAGTAGATGTTCCTGGAGTAGTAAAACAACTTAAGTCTCTAAACAAAAATAAATCTTCCGGGCCAGATTGTATACCAACTAGATTCCTCTCAGAGTATGCTGTTGCAATAGCTCCGTACTTAGCTATAATTTACAACAGATCACTCAGCGAAAGATCCGTACCCAAAGACTGGAAAGTTGCCCAAGTGACTCCAATATTCAAGAAAGGCAATGGGAGTGATCCCCAAAATTACAGGCCTATCTCATTGACGTCGATTTGCAGTAGGATTTTGGAACATATACTTTGTTCGAATATTATGAACTACCTCGAAGAGAACGACCTATTAACCAATAGTCAGCACGGATTCAAAAAGTATCACGCTTGCGAAACACAGCTTGCCCTTTATTCATTTGAAGTGTTAAGTGCCATCGACAAGGGATCTCATATCGATTCCATATTTCTGGATTTCCGGAAGGCTTTTGACACTGTACCTCACAAGCGGCTTCTATTGAAATTGCGTGCTTATGGAATATCTCCCCAATTGTGCGATTGGATTCACGATTTCCTATCAGAAAGGACACAGTTCGTTGTAATCGACGGTAAGTCATCGAGTAAAACAGAAGTGATATCTGGCGTTCCACAGGGAAGCGTTATAGGTCCCCTACTCTTCCTCGTGTTTATAAGCGATTTAGGAGATAATCTGAGTAGCTCCCTTAGACTGTTCGCGGATGATGCTGTCGTTTATCGGTCAGTGAAGTCAACAGAGGATCAAAAGCAACGGCAAAGCGATTTAGACAAAATTTCTACTTGGTGCGAAAATTGGCAATTGACACTAAATAAAGAAAAGTGTGAAGTAATACACATGACCACTAAAAGAAATCCGCTGAACTTCAATTACGCGATAAATCAGTCAAACATTAAGGTCGTAAATTCTACCAAATACCTAGGAGTTACAATTACGAACAACTTTGAATGGAGAGAACACACAGAAAATATTGTGGGGAAGGCGAACCAAATGTTACGTTTCATTGGTAGAACGCTTAGAAGATGCACCAGCTCCACCAAAGAGACTGCCTACATCACATTTGTGCGTCCTCTCCTGGGGTACTGTTGCCCCTTGTGGGACCCTCACCAGGTGGGACTGATGGAAGATATTGAGAAGGTTCAGAGAAGGGCAGCTCGTTTTGTTTTATCACGTCACGGGGGGGGGGGGGGGGGGGAAAGCGTCACGGAAATGTTGCACGAATTGGGGTGGAAATCATTAAAAGAAAGACGTTATTCATTGCGGCGTGATCTGTTTGCGAAGTTTCAATCACCGACTTTTAGTTCTGAATGTGAAAATATTTTGCTAGCACCCACCTACTTAGGGGAGACATGACCATCCCAATAAAATAAGAGAAATCAGATCGAAAACGGAACGATTTAGGTGTTCTTTCTTCCCGCGCGCTATTAGAGAATGGAACGGCAGAGAAAAGTTATGAAAGTGGTTAATGAACCCTCTGCCAGGCACTTAAATGTGATTTGCAGAGTATCTATGTAGATGTAGACACAAAACTCGATATGGCTTTACATCAACAAAATCTGGAGCCATAAACCTATAAAAACGATAACCTATGTGAGATGAACTCTATCTCTTTTTTATGTTTTACTACCTGTTCGATCGTTAAAGTTTGTTTATATCAACTCACTTTGTTCTAGCTGAGAGCCACTGTGAAGGAGAAACCTGAGAGAGACTTGCGTGGCCCGCAAAGTGTGAAGGTGAGCCTTCGGAATGGGAGCGGGCCTTCCACCGGAGACCGCAGCATTTACATAACCGCAACAGGGGCGAGAAGCCGTTCAGGGCGTCGTGTGTCAGCAGACGAAGCGTGATTCACAGCGGCTGGGGCCCAACCCGGGACACAGCGCGGAGAAAGCCAGGCGGAGAGATACAGCACGCAGGCGAAGCACAGAGGAGGGAGCGCGCTCCAAGTGGCAGTGCCACTATCAAGCGTAATACCGCACTTGGCAGAAAATCCTAACAGGTCGTGCTTTTAGGTTGAATCAGTAAACGGATCGGAACCGAATTTCCAGATACTGAGACCATAACGATGTTGAAATGAAGTATTTTAACAAATGAAAATCTACATCTACATCTACATAGTGTAACGATACTGCTGACCCCCTCATCTCAATGCTATCGTACGATACCGTCTGCCTGGTCCTCTCATTTCAATGTCATCCTACGATACCGTCTGCGTCGGATCCGGAATCGTGTGGTTCAGTAGTGATATATGTTGCGTGTGAAGTTAAAAACGTAATAGCCAGCCTAGGAATCAGTGTAGGACAGTGTCTCAGTGATACTGCGATTAAAACAAGTGATAGAATTCATTAATTAAGAGATTCATATATTTTCTTTCCAGACTGTTCTATAAACAATAGTTGCGTCATTGTATGTTATTTCAACAAATAGACAGACGAATGGTAAAAAACTTTTGTATCCACATAAAGACATTATAAAATAAATAGCATTGTATATATGTTAGGCTCGTAAAGAAGTTGTGTTGACCAGCTAATTGTGTTATTTCGACTATTACATTAATTAACAATATTGAATTCTTTGTATATATTGACTGAAAAGAGATTTTGAGTATATTTTGTGAATGGCCAGAATATTTGATCGTTCAGTATATGTTAGGAACATGTATGATTTACTCATTAACAAATTAATTAACATTTAACATCGCACTTTGTTGTCAACAGAAAGATCGGAAATTTCGTCCTAAAAATACATGCGCCATTTAATTATTGTATGCATAGTTTTCATTTTATATTGTGATTATTTTTGTGTACATGAAATGTTTTTCTGTTATTTTTGTTAATTGTAAATCAGTATATTGTATTGTTATGAACAATGCTTAATGTAACGTCATTATTGCCGATGTTATATATTTGCCTCACCGCCTTGCGTGAAGGAGTTCGAGTTTTGGCGGAGTTCGAGTTTTGGCTTTTCTAAAGTGCACTGGACTCTATGTCACTCTTGTGTTTCGAAATGGAAGTACTACCCTGCTGATGCTTTGTAATTTGTATATGTTTTGAAGTTGTTATGTTTTGGTGGAGAAGAGAAGATTAATTCAAATTAAAGAAGAAGTGAATATTGTACATATCGATTATTTATTTCTACCACGACGCCCCAGGAAAATAATGTTGCAGCGAGCAGAACCCCCATACATCTAAATATTGAAAAGATGAGTATCGGTAGAATGAAACTGTAATTACTTAAAATATATTAATATATTTCAATAGATACTCTGGAAATCACATTTAAGTGCCTGGCGGAGGGTTCATTAACCACTTTCATAACTTTTCACTACCCTTCCATTCTCTAATAGCGCGCGGGAAGAAAGAACACCTAAATCGTTCCGTTTTCGATCTGATTTCTCTTTATTGGGGTGATCATGTCTCTCCCTAAGTCGGTGGGTGCTAGCAAAATATTTTCACATTCAGAATTAAAAGTCGGTGAAAGAAACTTCGCAAACAGATCACGCCGTAATGAATAACGTCTTTCTTTTAATGATTTCCACCCCAATTCGTGCAACATTTCCGTGACGCTTTCCCCCGGTAACGTGTTAAAACAAAACGAGCTGCCCTTCTCTGAATCTTCTCAATATCTTCCGTCAGTCCCACCTGGTGAGGGTCCCGCAACAGTACTCCAGGAGAGGACGCACAAGTGTGATGTAGGCAGTCTCTTTGGTGGAGCTGGTGCATCTTCGAAGCGTTCTGCCAATGAAACGTAATCTTTGGTTCTCCTTCTCCACAATATTTTCTGTGTTCTCTCCAGTCAGATTTGTTCGTAATTGTAACTCCTAGGTATTTAGTAGAATTTACGACCTTAATGTTTGACTGATTTATCGCGTAATTGAAGTTCAGCGGATTTCTTTTAGTGGTCATGTGTATTACTTCACATTTTTCTTTATTTAGTGTCAATTGCCAATTTTCGCACCTAGTAGAAATTTTGTCTAAATCGCTTTGCAGTTGCTTTTGATCCTCTGTTGACTTCACTAACCGATAAACGACAGCATCATCCTTGAACAGTCTAAGGGAGCTATTCAGATTGTCTCCTAAATCGTTTATAAACACAAGGAAGAGTAGGGGACCCATAACGCTTCCCTGGGCAACGCCAGAGATCACTTCTGTTTTACTCGATGACTTACCGCCAATTACAGCGAACTGTGTCCTTTCTGATAAGAAATCGTGAATCCAATCACACAACTGGGAAGATATTCCATAAGCACCTAATTTCATTAGAAACCGCTTGTGGGGTACAGTGTGAAAAGCCTTCCGGAAATCCAGAAATATGGAATCGATTTGAGATCCCTTGTCGATGGTACTTATCACTTCATGCGAATAAAGGGCAAGCTGTGTTTCGCGAGAGCGATGCTTTCTGAATCCTATTGGTTAATAGGTCGTTCTCTTCGAGGTAGTTCATAATATTCTAACAAAGTATATGATCCAGAATACTACTGCAAATCGACGTCAATGAGACTGGCCTGTAATTTTGGGGATCACTCCTATTGCCTTTCTTGAATATTGGAGTAACTTTCCAGTCTTTGGGTGCGGATTTTTCGCTGAGTGATCGGTTGTAAATTATAACTAAGATCGGAGCTATTGCATCAGCATACTCTGAGAGGAATCTAGTTGATATACAAACTGGCCCGGAAGATTTGTTTTTGTTAGTGACGTAAGTTGTTTTACTACTCCAGGAACATCTACTTCTAAGTTTCGCATGTCGATTGGTATGTGAATAATGGAGGATAGATAACAACTCAACGTAAAGAGGCTCGCTGAGCTGCTGACAGGCACGAAAAATACATTCACACAAATTTTCGGCTGTGGCCTTCATCAGAAAGTTCTCTGAGTGATTGTGTGAATGTATGTGTTTCTTTTCCTGATGAAGGCCATGACCGAAAATTTTGGTGACTGTGACTGTCTATTTCTCGTACCTGTCAACAGCTCAGTGAGCCGCTTTATGGTGAGTTGTTATCTGAGTAGCCTATTATCAAAGACAGATATCTGTCGTTTTCCAGAAACTGAGATAAACGTCATTTTTATTGCGAAACGTAGAGCTAATATACGTGGTACGTCCAGAAAGTATGTTCCGTTTGGTTATATAAAACAAACGTGTACAGATACAGAAAAAAATATTTATTGCACAAAAATCTACAACTGTTAAACTACTTTTCTACATAGCTGCCGAAATTTTATAGGCACTTGTCATAGCGAGGCACAAGTTTCTGTTTGCCTTCTTTATAGAAGAATGCCGCCTGTGTATTCAGCCATGTGGTAGCATGTTCTTTGAGCTCGTCATCGTTGAAGTGTTGACAGGACAAATTTTACGTGTAAGAAGAGGATTTCCATCAAAAGGTGGTATTTGTTTCCACGATAGTGCCCGACCTCATGTGGCGAATGTGACCAAACAACTCTTACGGGAATTTCACTGGGACGTGTTTGATCATCATCCGTACAGCCCGGGCCTCGCTTCTAGCCACTTTCACCTCTTCTTACACCTAAAAATCTGTCCTTGGTGGTCAACATTTCAACGATGATGACGAGCTGAAAGAACATTCTACCACATACCTGAATACACAGGCGGCAACCTTCTATGAAGAAGGCATAGAGTAACTTGTGCCACGCTACGACAAGTGCCAACAAAATTTCGGCAGCTATGTAGAAAAGTAGTTTAACAGTTGTAGATTTTTGTACAATAAATATTTTTTTTGAATATCAATTTGATTACTCAAGCACCGTCAAATTGTGTTTGAAAATACAGATGTCCGTCTTTGAAACCAAAACGTGTAGGTGTCCGCTTTTGATGTGAACACGCTTTCAGATGTCCGTTTTTGATACACAGAGATTCGCTTACTGCTGACGAGAATCTTTTACAGGTGTATAATGGGAAATTATTGGAATATGGACATAAAGTAGAAAATATTAAATTCTGAACTCTATTACATATTGGAAAAATGAAAACTACAATAATCATAATAATCTTTTTTAATTTTATATACAAAATGAAATGTTATGGCACTGAATCTCGAAAATTATTAGCATAACTTCTGTTGAAACTGTCGGCAGTTTTTTCCGTAAACGTCCTTACGTCATTTCTGACATCGAACTTCTTTCCAACAAGTGATAATTTCGTACAACACGCCTTACAATAGAACAGTGTAGTTTACAAGCTAGTCTTGCCTATGTTTCTTTTCAGTGTTTATTTTACACTTTAACAGGTTGTCTTAACCACCTCCTAGCTTTTCCTTCGGACGCTGGTGATATATTATGTTCCATTTTACTCGCTTTGAGATGGCTATTAGTAATAATACTACAAAAAATTACTGAAAAACTTTATGCACGGCCTAATACGTCTTTGTACCTGGTACATACTGTCGCCATGTCTGATTTTTGAGGTCATGTGATCATATACTGTGTTCCCATTGGTGCACACTGCTTCATTCAACAAGTGTCCGAATTTGATATCAAGCTCTTATGTAGGTGTCCGCTTTTGATGTGAACAGTCAAATTTAACATGTGATTTATCACATTTACGTCTTTTTTTTTTTTTTTTTTTTTTTTTTTTTTTTTTTTTGGGGGGGGGGGGGGGAACGGATTTCACCAATGAAAAGAGTGCAAGAACTTCCTCTAGGATCGACTGCTAACTAAATTTCGACCATTGGGTCAGATGTCCAGGTCTGATATTAGGCTACTCCCTCCATTATTGAAATAAAGTGTGAGAAACAAAACGCCGAAATACGTTGCCGGAAATAATAATTAGTGGTAGTCGTTGGACATCGCGAGAAAGAAGAATGAGGCGCTCCGTGGAACTCACGGACTTCGAACGTGGTCAGGAGATAGGGCGTCACTTGTGTCAGAAATCTCTAAGCGAGATTTCATCACTCTTAAACATCCCTGGGTTACTGGAGTGATAGTGAAGTGGAAACATGAAGGGACACTGAAATACCAAACTCGATTCACTCCGAGTACTATGATAAGGATAACAAAGAGGGGAAAGTTGAACTGTGCAAGGAATATATAGAGGGCCTATACAAAGGAAATAAACTTGAAGCCAGTATTCTAGAAATGGTAGACGAAGTGGAGGAAGATGAGGTAGGAGATATGATACTGCGAGAAAAATTTGACAGAGCGCTGAAGGACTTGAGTCGAAACAAGGCCCCTGGAGTGGATGATATTCCGTCTGAACTGCTGATGTCGTCAGGAGAGCCAGTCGTGAAAAAATTGTATCACCTGGTAAGCAAGATGTATGAGCTGGGGAAATACCCTCCGACTTCCAGAAGAATATTGTAATTCCAATTCCAAAGAAAGAAAGTGCAGACAAGTGTGAAAATTACAGAACTAACAGTTAATAAGCCATGGGTGCAAAATACTAACACGAATTATTTACAGACGAATGGAAAAACTTGTGGAATCCGACATCTGGGAAGATCAGTTTGGATTTAGGAGCAATGTAGGAACACGGGAGACAATACTAACATTACGACTTACCTTAGAAAATCTAAGGAAAGGAAAACCTACGTTTGTAGCGTTTCTCGATTTGGAGAAAGCTTTTGATAATGTCGACTGGAATACACTCTTCCAAATTCTGAAGGTATCAGGGTAAAATATAGGGAGCGAAGAGTTATATTCAACCTATACAAAAACAAGACAGCGGTTACTATAGTCGAAGGGCAAGAAAGGGACGCAGAGGTAGTGAAGGGAGTAAGGCAGGGTTATAGCCTTTCCCCAATGTTGTTCAATGTGTACATTGAACAGGCAGTGAAGGAATGGAAGGAGAAATTTGGATGGGCATTAAAGCGCAGGGAGAAGAAATAAAAACATTGCGGTATGCCGATGACATAGTAATTTCGTCAGAGACCGCAAAAGATCTGGAAGAGCAATTGAATGGGATGGACATTGTCTTGAAAGAAAGATATAAGATGAACATTAACAAGAGTAAAACGAAGGTAATGGAATGCAATATCAGAAAATCAGGCGATGCTGAAGGAATTAGATTAGGTAATGAGACAATAAAAGTAGTAGATGAATTTTGTTATTTGGGCAGCAAGATAACTTCTGATGGCCGAAGTAAAGAAGATATAAAATGAAGAATGGCTATGGGAAGAAAAGCGTTTCTAAAGAAGCGAAACTTGTTAACATCCAATATTAATTTAAATGTTAGGAAGTCCTTTTGGAAAGCATTTGTCTGGAGTGTAGCATTGTATGGAAGTGAAACGTGGACGATTAGGAGTTCAGATAAAAAAGACGATAGAAGCTTTTTGAAATGTGGTGCTACAGACGAATGATGAAAATTAGATGGGTAGATCACGCAACTAATGAGGAAGTGCTTAACCGAATCGGGGAGGAGTTTCTGGCATATCCTGAGTTAGAGAAGGGATAGATTGGTTGGACATATTCTGAGACATCAAGGAATTGTCAACTTAGCATTAGAATGAAGTGTGTGGGGTAAAAATCGTAGAGGGAAACAGAGGGACGAATACGGTAAGCAGATTCAAAAGGGTGTGGGTTGCCGAACGTATTCTTAGATGAAGAGACTTGCACTGGACAGAGTAGCGTGGAGAGCTGCATCAAACCAGTCTGCGGACTGAAGACAACAACAACAACAACAACAACAACTATGACAGTTTAGCGTGAAATGAGAAAACTTGAAAACTTGGATTTCATGGTCGATCGGCTATCCACAAGTCACACATCACGCAGGTCAGTGCCGGTGGCGCCTCGATTGGTGTAAGGAGCGTCAACATTGGACGATTGAACTGTGGTAAAACGTTGTGTGAAGTGACGAAACACGATACACAATACCTGGTGAACATTAAGTGCCAGCGTGTGTAGTATCAACAGTAAAATTCGGAGGCGATGGTGTTATGGTGTGGTCGTGTTTTTCAGGGAGGGGGCTTGCATCCCTTGTTGTTTTTCATGCCACTATCCAACGCCACCTAGATAAAAGGCCTTTGCGCTGCCTGCCAAAAGTAGTCCTAACATAAGGAAACTATTTGTCTTGTGTAGCGTTGTTCTAAGTTTGAGAATGTTCTTAATGTTCCAGAATGAAACTTTCACTCTGCAGCGGAGTGTGCGCTGATATGAAACTTCCTGGCAGATTAAAATTGTGTGCCGGAATCGGGACTCGAACCTGAGACCTTTGCCTTTCGCGGGCAAGCGCACTACCGACTGTGCTATCCCGACACGACTCACGATGTCGCCTCACAACTTTACTTCCGCCAGTACCTCGCCTCCTACTTTCGAAACTTCACAGAAGCTCTCCTGCGAAACATGCAAGACTAGCACTTCTGGAAGAAAGGATATGGTGGAGACATGGCTTAGCCACAGCCTAAGGGATGTTTCTAGAATGAAACTTGCACTCTGCAGCGGAGTGTGCGCTGATATGGAACTTCCTGGCAGATTAAAATTGTGTATCGGAACCGGGAATCGAACCTGGGACGAGGCGAGGTACTGGCGGAAGTAAAGTTGTGAGGCGGCATCGTGAGTCGTGTCGGGATAGTTCAGTCGGTAAAGCGCTTGGGCGCGAAAGGCAAAGGTCCCAGGTTCGAGTCCCGGTTCCGGCACACAATTTTAATCTGCCAGGAAGTTTCGTTCTTAATGTTATCTATGTGATTTTCCGTCCAGATTTTTGCTGGTATCAGACAAAATGCCTATATGAATCGTCCGATTCCAACATTGGTAAAATAGTTCATAAATATCATATACCAATACAAACTTGTCTGTGAATCACAGCACAGGCCTACACTGATGTCTTAAGCACCTTCTTGCTTCCCACTGTTGAATAGCGATTCGGGGATGGCGATTGCATCTTTCAACACGATCCAGCACCTGTCCACAATGTACGGCCTGTGGCGGAGTGGTTACACATTAACAACCCTGTATTGGACTGGGCTGCACAGAGTCTTGACTCGAATCCTATAGAACACCTTTGGGGTGTTTTGGAATGCCGACTTCCTGCCAGCCCTCACCGATCTACATCGATACCTCTGCTCATTGCAGCACTCCAGACTGGGCTGCCATTCCCCAAGAAACCTTCCAGCATCTGACTGAACGTATTACGCCTGCAAGAATGGAAGCTATCATCAAGGCTAAGAGTGGGCCAACACCATAATGATTTCCAACATTACCGATGGAGGGCGCCAAAAACTTGTAAGTCATTTTCAGCCAGGTATCCGGATACGTTTGATCACATGTACCCCGTTTACATGGGCTCCCAAAACCGGATTTCGTAAACCGATTTCCCAATTCCACTTTTGGTTGGTCATGTAAACACTCCAAAATCGATTCTGGAAATCCACTTCTCTAAAGCGGTTTTCCAGTTCCACATTCGATTTTCGTGCCCATGTAAACGCAACCGTTTTTGAAGCGTTCTTGGCTTGTCAGATTGTGTTTTTTTGGTAAGAATTTCCGGCACATATGAACAAAGTAATATTTTCTAATGTGAAATAACCGGCCGCGGTGGGCAGAGGGGACTGAGGCGCTCCAGTCACGGTCAGCACGGCCACTACGGTCGGGGGTTCGAATCCCCCCTCGGGCATGGATATTTGTGCCGTCCTAGTTCGTAAGTAGTTCATAAGTAGTTTGTAAGTTTAGGGACTGATGACCCCGTAGTTAAGTCCCATAAGCTTAACATACATTTGAACATTTTTTTAATGTGAAATAAAAGTATTAATATTAGACTGAGCAAGAATCTGTGTATTTAAGTAAAGAAAAATAGCGATTATGCTGACTAAATCGGGGACTGAATCAGCTGTTTTTCAGCCGCCATCTTAAGTGGATTAGGAAATCCGATTCAGGCTGTGCCATGTAAACACGACAGCGAAAAACGGTTTACGAAAATCGGTTTCGTCTTCCGGAAGATGTGTTACATGTAAACGTAGTGATAGTGTATGTCACTGCGCTGTCCGTTGGTGAAAGACGTTGAAACCATTACCACTACCCCGACTATGACCTGGATGATATCTGGCGTCATCGGATCAGTCTATCCAGGTGACTATTTACGGGGGTTTGATTGTATTCGTACCACTGCTAGATACTACAACACAATAGATCGCAGCGATAGCTCTAACGCCAACCGACCGCCCCCTAGCGGAGAGAGACGGCTCAGAGCTCGCTCAGTACAGTGACGTCCACGCGAGCAAACAGGACAGACATTGCCAGACGGTGCTTAGTGACTCGCACCAAGTATTAGCCAGCCAGCTGCCGAGTTGGCCATCACCTCGCGACCCCCACCTAAAGGACATATTACAGTTAAATTCTTGTTCAACTCATTGTAAATAGTATTTGTCTAATAAATAGATCTTTGTTCTAGAAGCGACGTACGCATAAATGTTCTGAGATATTGTCCAGAACATAAATCTATATCTATAAATTTGAATGTCTGTTTGATGTACGTTTATCACGTCTGAACCACAAGACGTAAAGAGCTAAAAATTTGTACAGTTACTAATGTCTACGCGGGGAAGGTTTTAGGCACGGTTTTATGGCGATTCAAAAAATTCAAATGTTTGTAAAAGTCTATGGGACTTAACTACGGGGATATTAGTCCCTAAACTTACATATATATATATATATATATATATATATATATATATATATATATATATATGTGTGTGTGTGTGTGTGTGTGTGTGTGTGTGAATGTCTGTTCTGTGTAAGCTTATCACGTCCGAACGACAAGACGCAGAGACTTAAATATTTGTACAGTTACTAATTTATACCCGAGGAAGGTTTTAGGTACGGTTTTATAGCGATCTGATACATATTTAGTAATTTGAAGAATATAACGCGAAATGCGGAACAATAATTACTCTTTGAAAATGGTTTTATTGGTTGCATTGTTGCTTGTGGGTTGAAAATGATGGTGGAGTATATTGGGATGGAAAGTTATCGGTGTATATAATATTCTACGCGCGCGCGCGCGTGTGTGTGTGTGTTAATATTTCGCTCTGCAGCGAAAACTGCAGAACGCAAATGAATTGACTGTGAGTAATTGTTGCCCGAAGTCTCCCGTTCTACGCCATAGCCGTTCCATGCCGATAGATATAAGGGGGTGGAAGATATGGTGGTTGAAAGTCGTCAAGTTATAAAAAAAATTCGGACTGAAGGCCAGCAATGACGTTTGCGACTCTATAGCAAAGAGATTACATGCAGCGAAACGTGATGCCACAGACCATATCTTTGGTCTATGCGTGCTAAAATTCTTCAGCTCTTTATCTGTAAGGATAATTATACGAATAAGGAAATATAAGAATAAATAAATAAATCAGTAAAAAAGAAATTTCTTTTAATACATCTTTTTAAAACAATCGATTTGACGTTTCGCGCATTACGTACATCAAGTGATCGATCTGTGATATTATTACAATCATTACTGTTGAATTTCGTGATTGGATTCTTCGAAACGAGTGCATTTTTACGTTTGATTTGATCTACACTACTTACGTTCCTGATAATGTTGATTAAAATGTTTGTTTCTAAAGAAGGTATTTTATTTCATTTCATCCTTCATAATCGGTCTAATAGCACACTACTGAAAGATAGCTTATCTGTCATAATCCACCAACACGCGAGCGGAGCCGCGGGTTTAAGCTAGTAATAAATATTCTGTGATATGTGAATTGTATTTTGATACAGGTATCGATAATATTTCACGTACTAACAAAACTGAAAAATTAGTAAAAATTTTTTCACCAAATGCGTTGTGCAGAAAACGATCGTAGACACGATCTGCTAACAGCCATCTACAATAACGTATGTCAGCAATTGAACATAACAGAGTTATTATTAGTATTACATTGCTGTTGGAAATCACTATGAGATGTAGGGTCTAGAAATACATCGCAGAGTGTCTCCAGGTTATTCAGACACTGTTTTCCCAAGCGGCGGTACTTACCTTACGAAGTCCTAACGACGAGAATAATTTCCGATGCTAATTGGAAGGGACGTGACAGTGTAACCTCATTTAGTTTAAAGTAGATGAATGTTAATTTCCGGAAATATACGGAATTGGTTTGCAATGACAACGATAATGAAGTTTGGACGGAAAGGGTACCAATAGGTTCCAAAAAATCGCGCACGATAAGATATTTTTCCTGATCATATCACTGGTTGTACTGATCACAGAAATAAGAGGCCAATTGTTTCTTATATCCCTTAGCTTAGCAGTTGTTTGTATACAGGGTGTTACAAAAAGGTACGGCCAAACTTTCAGGAAACATTCCTCACACACAAAGAAAGAAAATATGTTATGTGGACATGTGTCCGGAAACGCTTAATTTCCATGTTAGAGCTCATTTTAGTATTTCTCTTTAAATGTAAATTGAAATAATTCGTGCAGACAATTGTCAAAATACCCAAATGTTCGAAGCAATTGATCGGCGTCTTAGGGAGCACGGAACATTCAAGCCTATGACTCGCGACTGGGGAAGACCTAGAACGACGAGGACACCTGCAATTCTTCGTGCAGTTGACGATAACCCTAATGTCAAGCGTCAGAGAAGTTGCTGCAGTACAAGGTAAAGTTGACCACGTCACTGTATGGAGAGAGCTACGGAAGAACCTGTTGTTTCCGTACCATGTACAACATGTGCAGGCACTATCAGCAGCTGATTGGCCTCCACGGGTACACTTCTGCGAATGGTTCATCCAACAATATGCCACTCCTCATTTCAGTGCAAATGTTCTATTTACGGATGAGGCTTCATTCCAACGTGATCAAATTGTACATTTTCACAATCGACATGTGTGCAATCACGTCATCAATACAGATTTTCTGTGAACGTTTGGGCAGGAATTGTTGGTGATGTGTTGATTGGGTCTCATGTTCTTCCACCTACGCTCATTGGAGCACGTTATCATGATTTCATACGGGACACTCTACCTGTGCTGCTAGAACATGTGCCTTTACAAGTACGACACAACATGTGGTTCACGCACGATGGAGCTCCTGCACATTTCAGTCGACGTGTTCTTTGTGTTTGAGGAATGTTTCCTGAAAGTTTGGCCGAACCATTTTGTAACACCCTGTATATGCTTAATACGTTTTATCAGATTTTGATAACAACATTTCATAGTTCAGTTAAAGAATATTTTGGTCTGCGATTTTGATAAAGGCCTTTCTTAAGGTGTGTTAGTTGTTATTGGTGTAGAACTGAGACCCCATATCAGAAATAATATATTGGGCAAACGAGTGCCATTTTCGTTTATAATTGTTTAAATGCCACGAGATTTATTTTCCCAATAATTTCATGTGTGTATATGTTAAAAATGAGTTTACTAACAACATCTAGTGCCTACAACTGATGATAACCTAAAACATTATTTATTACTACCTAAAGTCGTAGACGAGATCCTTTACCTGTTTTATTTTTTTAAGTTAATAGATCAAGAAAAGAAAAGAATGTTCAACGTAATCTTACAAGAAACATCAAGCGTGGTTTAAAAAATACTTAGTATCGGAAAACAGACTGTTCATTGTACTTCACTGATTCGAACTTTACACATTTCTACGCAATTGTTCCACGATCTTGATGGTTGCAGAGAGAGAGAGAGAGAGAGAGAGAGAGAGAGAGAGAGAGAGAGAGAGAGAGAGAGAGAGAGAGAGTAGTATAGTCCAACTGCAACTGAAAGCGTTAAAGCTAGAGAAAGAGTCCAATATCTGTTCATTTTAGGTATGACCGTTTTTCAACAACTTTGAACTCATATTTATTTTTGGCGACTACAGCGTCATATAATATGAAGCGTAAAAAATCTTTCGCAAAAATTACATATTTTATCACGGATAATCCAAATTGGCAATTAAAAATAGAGGTTCCTATTTAAAATTTCGAAGCCACCTTTTTCCCGCGCCCGGGAGGGTTTATGTTGCTGGATGGCTTCGAGGTGAACAACTTTTTTAAAAATCCGATTTGCATTTTTCCAAATATTCCGAAAAGTAATTTTAAATGCATCACTCTCTATAATTACATAGACAAACATTCAAAAAATCACATTAAAATAACTTACAGATAAATTCTTCTAACATTGTTTTTTGTATTGTCAAGAAATTTAATTACTTATTGACAGCTTTGCTGTTTGATGTCTTAAACACGGTTATGTAGACTGTAATGTACTGATTTTATCATAGTTTTAAATGGTAAAATAAAGTTGGGAAAAAAAGACCTTGGTGTAGCGCGTCCTAAATCCATAATCATTACCATCATCACTACAGGTTTTCTTTCAGAAGCTGCTAGCCGTGGTAATATGCTTACTCGCTACCCGGATTACAACCAGACTGTAATCTACTGTTGTGTCGCGCCGATGTTTACAGGCGACTTCGATTCTCGGGACAGTCTACCTTTTCATGCTCGCTTGTTTCTCAGACTTTCCGTGAACAGCACATTCTCTCAACGTTTCCGCATTTGATGGACAAGGTAGCCACCGAGATGATAATCATTTGAGTGCTGGATTCGATGCCTTGCTTCGATTGAAAGCAGCATTTACATTATGTTATTTCGACAGCCTCACAGGACACTGTAACAGAAAATAGCGGTTGTCACCACGATCATCGTATTTCATTTCACGAACATACTAAAGGCAGCAGTAAACGACAGCTGATTTGCTTATTTTAGTTGCGTCTGATGTCCCTTTCAGCCTTTGGTTGTGGAGAACACACGCACCTCAACGTCGTACAGAGAGAGTGCTTGGATTGGCTTCGCCTTTTGTTGCCTAACCACTTAAGTGCTGAGAGGGGAAGACGTTTGCTTGCGTAGCTGTCATATAGTGAAAGCAGCAGATTCCAGTGCTCACACTGGTTGCTGTCCACTTTACAGCTGGGAAAGGAGAGAGTTTGCGACACCGAAAGTGCATTCTGAACCTGCTTCTCTGTGTCACACGTGCTGAATCATTGACTCGTTAAGACGTCTTCCGTGGATTTCCTGACGGTTTAGGGAAATGAGCCAAGGCGTGTCTGGAGAGAAGTGTAAGCTTACTTTATCCTTCGTCATCTAATATATAAAGCAGTGTGTCCGTATGTTTGTACGTGTTGCATACACATCTACAGTTTTGTTCCAATCTCCATGAAACTTTGTACACGTCGCCGTAAGTGTAAGAATCACATACGATATATAGTTCACGAGATATAACGTCATAAACAATGAGATGCGCGAAAAACTGCTGCATTTTGCGATAATGATGCTCATTTTCTCCTAAACCATTGGACCGATTTCAACCAAATCTGGTACACACATTCCTTACCGTGAGGTAACAGTTGCTGCATGGTTAAGAATCACGTACGGCACATGGTTCAAAAGATATTACGTCATAACCAACAGAATCACAAAAAATTCTATATAATGCGGCGAGACTTTCGAAATACACTGTATGTGAATGACAGAACTTAGCGACTTGCAACAAACTTTAAACATAATTTAAAATCCTTATTAAACTTTTTCTCGCTGGCAACCGTAGTAAAATGATGAAAGGAAAAAAGTTTCTCGCTTACTACTTTTCCGCTGTTTATGGAGTAAAACTACGGCTCTCGGTATGACGTTACAATTTATAATTTGAACACTACAAATTGTGGCGACAGGAAATTTTACAGACAGTATACACATATATAGTTGGATGTAGCTTCTAAATTGTATCACATTCCGACACGTAGTTCATGAGATATGAGCACGTAACCAGTAACGTTCATGGAAAACCGTCCCATCACGCACCAAGTTTTAATCTATTACTTCTTTACTACTAATTTTATACCCAAGGGATTTTACAGAAATACAGCCCTTATACAAATGAATATATACCTGAAAAATTGCAGGAATAAATAAATAAAAAAATTCCCGGGCAACGCCAGGTTTTCAGCTATTTCTTTATATAAAAAGCAGAGTGTCCGTATCTTTGTGTATACGTGTTGCATACAAACCTACAGTTTTATTCCAATGTTTATGAAATTTTGCACACGTAAGCTTCATTCCATGAGGATGGTCGACGTAAGTGTAAGGATCACGCACTGGACGTAGTTCACGAGATATGACGTCATAAACAATAAGATGCGCTAAAAACGGCTGCATCAAGCGACAATGTTGCATATTTCCTCGTGAACCACTAGACCGATTTCATCCAAATGTGGTACACATATTCCTTACCGTGAAGTAACAATTAGTAGGGATAAGAACCACATACGACACATATTTCAGGAGATATAACGTCATAAACAATAGGAATTGCAAGAAACTGTCACATAATGCGACGATACTTTATAAATACACAATATGAGCAAGACAGTATATAGCGACTTCTAATAATTAAACACAATTTCAAACCTTTATTAAACTTTTTCTCGCTGACAACCACATGAAAATAATGAAAGGAAAAACGTTACTAGCTTACTACTTTTCCGCTGTTCATGGAGCAAAACTACGGCGTTCGGTATGATGTTATAGTTTATAATTTCTACACTACAAATTGTAGTCGTAGGAAATTTTACAGATAGTTTACACACATACAGCTGAATGTACTTTCGAAATTGTGTTACAGTAAGACACATAGTTCATGAGATGTAAGGACATAAACAGTAACGTTCGTGGAAAACCGCCTCATCACGCACCAGGTTTCAATCTATTACTTCTTTACAACTAACTGTTAATAACGGATTATACCGACATACAGCACTTATTCAAGTGAATATATAACTGCAAAATTATACAATTGTATAACATATAATTCAATAAACATGAGATCACATGTACTGCGATTGGTAAAAACCTGTCACATCATGCACCACGTATTAACACATTTACGAATTTACACTAGGACATTCCGGTATTCCAGTCAGCTTAAGGAAATTCCTGAAAGTTGACTGCTCTTGACAACTTTGAACCATCTTTGAACTATGAAGCGTACACGGCTGCAGATGAAAGGAATAGACTTCTATAGAGCCACAAGGAAAGGAAAAAAATGACACAGTGTACATCCAACGAATACGCATTATTTACTACAGATACAGAGACTGCAGTTTTAGTGAGACTTCCATTTTCTATTACGATTAATAAATCACAGAGCAATCTATTCAATACTTTGGAGTGGATCTGACATGTCGATGTTTCTCAAACGGACAGCTGTAGGTTACTTTCTGAGAGATGGGCTCACCATAGAAATTATTCATATTAGATCCTGGCAAATCACAAAAAATATTGTTTATATTAAAGTTGTGAATTAAATGATATAATTTGTATTTTGACTACTATCTTTCTTTTTTTGGATACTGTACTTAACGTTTTGTATATAATGCAATACAGCCTTATTGCCTACATATTCTCTGATAAATATAACATGTTATTAGAAAAAAAAGAGATGTACAGAGAGAGAGAGAGAGAGAGAGAGAGAGAGAGAGAGAGAGAGAGAGAGAGAGAGAGAGAGAGAGAGAGAGAAGGGATAGAAGAAATACTACTTCAACGCTTGAATAAATAAATACCTGGGTAACGTCGAATTTTCAGCTAGTAAATGATATTTATTCGTTTAAATACAGATACCAAAGAAATAAATTACTAAACTAATCTGATTTTGATGCCGAACGTTGTCAATAACTGTCTTTGATAATCACAATGCAGTCGGTAAAAGAACTGGAATCGCCGAGGAAATTGAAACAAGTACTTCAGATTTGTATAAAAGTGTCAGGCAGTCGCGCGGTTCCAGTGCCGCTTCCGGTTTTCTCTCAGGTGTACTGCCCCGGATCGAAGTCGTCTCGCAGATTTACGACGAAGGTTCGGTGTGCATGGTCATTCTGTTTTTCAGGTGGTTTCCCACATCCCACTAAGTGAATACCAGTCTGGTACTATTGTCCTGCCTTAGTTACACAGTTCACAAATATTTAGAAAACGTTCGCACATTCACATGTACACGTAAAATTAGACAGATGAGGCACACGAACTCGTACAGGGGAAAGGGGTGGACTCAGATCTGTCCTGCAATGTCATTCGGAGGAGATGTCGATCTTCTAGGAAGTGGGGGGGGGAGGCGAAATTTCTCGTGGGTGGGGGTAATCAGGGTGGTGCAAACTGACTCGTCGCGTCGTTTTATACTGCCCTCCGTCAATAATTCTGCACACACACCCGTTGTTGCCGAAACACTTTTCTCACACGAGCAGCAGTGTACAGGGTGTGGCTAAGCCATGTATTCACCAAATCCTTTCTTCCAGGAGAACTTCTGTGAAGTCTGGAAAGCAGGAGGCGCGGTACTGCTGCAAGTAAAGTTGTGAGGACTGATCGTGAAGGGTGCCGGGATAGCTCAGAAGGTAGGGCGCTTGCCCGCGAAAGGCAAATGATCCAGTTTCGAATCCCGGTTCCGGCACGCAATTTAATCTACCAGGAAGTTTAATATCAACGCACACTCCGCTGCAGAGTGAATATGTCATTTTGAATACTCGACAGAATTAAGCGAAGAGTATAGAGACTTTTTATGTTTCTGAAAAGTATGTTGGCTACATCAAGACATAACTGTAACCAGGGCCGGCGCAAGGCACGTGCGGAACGTGCGGCCGCACGGGGCGGCACTTTCCGAGAGGCGACAAATCTTCCGTCCCCCCTTTTTAATAATAATTTTTCTTTATATATATTTTTTTCAGCACCGTCTTGTTTGCGCCGAAGGAACAGAGGGGGGCAAGCCGTCCGGCGTACACGCCAGTATTCTTATGAGTGGAGCGCTGCCAGCCTGTTACAAAATGTTCAAATGTTTGTATAGCTTGTGGGACTTAACTACTGGGTCATCAGTCCCTAAACTTACAAACGACTTACGAACTACCTTATACTAAGAACGGCACAAATATCCATGCCCGAGGGGGGATTCGAACCCCCGACCGTAGTGGCCGTGCAGACCGTGACTGGAGCGTCTCAGTCCCCGCAGCCACCGCGGCCGGCCAACCTGTTACGCGCCGTGCGTTTACTCACAGCTAATTTTGCAGAAGACGAAATCTAATTTGGAAATTAGAATGCAATGTTCGGTACTCCGGTTGCATGTTAAGCCTGAAGCAATTTTGCTAAGCCCTTCAATGGCAGTTTCCGCATTATGGAAAAAAAAAATGGTTGAACATTACTACAGTCAAACATGTCCAACACCTACAATGGTTAGAATTATTCCGAATGGGGTAAATACGCTGCGAGTAATGACAAGGGATAAAGACAATGGTATTAAGCGTGGTATAAGTTGGGTTTCGATTTCTTTTTGAAAAGTTTTGCTATCCGTTACTGAGTGATAGTCGGGTGTTTTGGTTTTTGAGCCATGAAACACCTGTCTTCGCCTGCATGAACAACAATGAAATTCTGACCGGCACTTTTTTGACAATACTACTGGCACACTATCACTTTGCCAACATTTATTTTATTTACTGTATAATGCGTGTGAATCCATGTTTCAGCTAAGTAAACTACTGGTCGCTTGGATTTTGATGAAGATCTGAGAAACTATGGTCTTTTGGCAGCAATGCCTTCTCGTTCGCACAAAACAAAACGGTAATTTTGACACCTAAAACGAAAATCCATAGACAGAACATTGCTTATAAGCGTTTCCTTGCTAGATTTGAAGCTCATTTCTGTTTGACGATAGTTGTGCTGTTTTCGCAAAGTTCGTACTTCTTTATATCGTTCGTAATGCCACAGAAATTGCTGCCTGATAATACATTTATCCGTATCATCGGTCACACACATATTGTGAGCTTCGTCTTCTTTGGCGCTAGTTTAACCGTAGCTTCGCTGTACCTGGTCACGTGGCCTAGTTCCTGGCACTGCCGCCTCACCATTTCGCCTTTTCAGGCAATAGGTATTGTTGTGTTCTCTACAACGAAAACTCCAGAATTTGGTCAGAAACACAATCATTGTGTTTCGTAAGAACGGAAGAATTGATGCGTTTAACTTGGGATGTAATAGGTAGGTGCTTTTCACATAACGTACAATTAGTATTGCGCATGCACGTTACTCGTAAGTTAGAAATTTTCTGTTTCAATAATGCACAATGGGAAAATTTATTTTTCTTATGATCTGTTACTTCAAAAATTGGGCAGTCGGCAAATAAGCACACTTCGTCTCAATAGCTAGAACGAAAATAAAGCGAAGAAAAGTGAAGTGATACGGCGATGATTAATTTGTTGCCCCTTATTCCACAATTAGACACGAAAGAACCGTCACATGGAACTTACGACGTAGGTCGAGTGTCAGTTCTTTGAAACGAACAACCGCAGTGCAGTGAGTTAATATATTTCGACAAGCATTAGTACCCGTCGATGCCCGAGTGTTTATTTATGGCATTATTATGTTACTCCATCTCATTATTCTTCCTCTCTCCACTGTCTTCCGCCCCCACTCTTTGAACATTTCACCTGTTTTTATTTTCCAGATCTACATAGATTTCGAGCACGGTGTGGCTATTCTCAATGCTTTGAGCTATGTATACATATATAACGTCATGCTGAACGTAACTGTCAACATGACGGTTTAGATGTAAGCACATATTAAAAGCTTTGAGACTGACCACTCAGTGGGCGAAATCTAGGTAGATCTGAAAAGTAAAAGGAAGATTTGTTTAAATAAAATTCCAGAAACGTTGTATTAAAAAACAGTTGGTGTGGGGGGGGGGGCAATTTAGCAGCTCGCACGGGGCGGCACTTGGCCTTGCGCCGGCCCTGCCTGTAACGATCTTTCCATTTTACCTTTTCAGTCAAATGATACCCTACGGCCGCACAAAGTTTATTTATCTAAAATATCATCTACTTGGGTTACATATGTTATTTATTAATGACAAATAATTATACGAGTTCTCGTACATGTCTCTGATTTATCTGCTCTGAACACTTACATTTCTGTGGATATGAACAGATATTTTCTATATTTTTTAATTTTTTTTACCTTTGATATTGTTGCGCTCTGGAAGGGGTTTAAACTCGTCATTGCTTATTTTACGAAGGAGAAATGAATTGCAAGGTCTTTGGTGGACTTGGCTGAACACTGACCACAGTAAGACATTGCAATAAGATAAAATACGTCTTTCTGATTTTATTGGGCTATATGTATATATGCATTGTGGAAAGGATATATTCTGACGCAAAAGAAGATTAAATAATTAGCCGTAATTTATCTACAAAACAGACTGCGTATGGTAAACTAGTGCAACCCATTCTCGAGTAATTATTGAGTGTTTAAGATACACGCCAGGTCAGAGGCGGGTAGCTAGATTTGATAGATCCTATGAAGACGGGAGTGAATGGCAATCCCGCGAAGGAAGACGTTATTTTCAAGGGACTCTATGGATGAAATTTTGAAACCTGAATTTGCACTGCAGAACGATTCTGCTTTCGCCAATCCATAAAAATCATAGAAATTATGGCTCGTTCTGGGATACCTAGACATTCGTTTTTCCCTCCCTATATTGGGGAATGGAACAGGAAAGGAAGTGATTAGTTATACTGCATGGTACGTTCTGTATGATCGCTTGCGGAGTATGCATCTACACTCCTGGAAAATGAAAAAAAGAACACCATGCTTTCGTCGACCAAGCAGAATGAAATTTTATTCGCATATTCATGAGGATGGATAAAACACAGGATCAGACAGACAGAGCAACATGCACCTGAGTAGAGTCACCAGAGCGTGTGCAGAATGGGCGATAGTATCGTATATACCCTCCCTTTGCAACAATGCAAGTTGCAGTTCTCTCATGGGGATGACCGCAGACGTGCTGAATGTAGTCTTGTCACCTGGTGCCTCACATGGGCCAGCTTACGCTACACCGAAACCATCATTCAAACCGTCTGGCTACCGTTCATGTACGAACAAGGCGATATACACTACTGGCCATTAAAACTGATACACCAAGAAGAAATGCAGATGATAAACGGGTATTCATTGAACAAATATAGTATAGTAGAATTGACATGTGATTACATTTTCACGCAATTTGGGTGCATTGATCCTGAAAAATCAGTACCCAGAACAACCACCTCTGGCCGTAATAACAGCCTTGATACGCTTGGGCATTGAGTCAAACAGAGCTTGGATGACGTGTAGAGATACAGATACCCCTGCAGCTTCAACACGATACAACAGTTCATCAAGAGTAATGACTGGCGTATTGTGACGAGCCAGTTGCTCGGCCACCATTGACCAGACGTTTTCAATTGGGGAGAGATCTGGAGAATGTACTGGCCATGGCAGCAATCGAACATTTTCCGTATCCAGAAAGGCCCGTGCAGGATCTGAAACATGCGGTTGTGCATTATCCTACTGAAATGTAGGGTTTCGGAGAGATCGAATGAAGGGTAGAGCCACAGGTCGCAACACATCTGAAATGTAACGGCCACTGTTCAAAGTGCCGTAGATGCGATCAAGAGGTCACCGAGACGTGTAACCAATGGCACCCCATGCCATCACGCCGGATGATACGCCAGTATGGTGATGATGAATACGCGCTTACAATGTTCGTTCACCGTGATATCGCCATACACGGATGCTACCATCATGATGCTGTAAACAGAACCTAGATTCATCCGGAAAAATGACGTTTTGCCATTTGTGCCCCCAGGTTCGTCATTGCGTACACTATCGCAGGCGCTCCTGTTTGGGATGCAGTGTCAAAAGTAACCGCAGCCATGGTCTCCGTGCTGATGCAAATGAGAAATGTAAGAAAATAAATAAATCGAACAAATCCAAAAAATTCAACAAAATTAATCTGAAGGAAGAATAAGCCATACCAAAGTAAATAACCAATTATACTTAAATCAGCGTAAGAATAAATAGAAATCATAAAAACTGAAATAATAAAAGAATGAATTAATTATTAACAATCATTTAATAAACAAACAGGGATAAAAAACAATGATAAATTAATACCTTAACATATGTATTCGTGTGTTGTATGTATCCTCGATTATGCCGAGTATGCGTCAATAAAATTTCCCTCTGCTTTTTTGACGTATGAGTACCTTTTTCTAGGTCTAGAAGAAATACTGTTTTTTGTTCGGTCGAAGTTCGAAATCCGACAACAATAGCACAAGCCTCCGATGAAGGCTTGCGAGTCATTGATGAAGGGCAACAAGCAGATTGAGTTTTTCTCGATGTCAAAAAGGCATTTGACGCGGTGCCGCACTGCAGACTGCTAACGAAGATACTAGCATATGGAATAGATTCACAGATTTGACTGGAAGACTTCCTAACTGATAGAACGCAGTACGTTGTTCTCGAAGGCGAGTGTTCATCAGAGACGAGTGCATCGTCAGGTGTGCCCCGGGGGGGGGGGGGGGGGGGGTGATAGGACCGCTGTTATTTTCTATCTATATAAATTATTTGATGGACAGAGTGGTAATTTGAGGCTGTTTTCTGATGATGATGTGGTGTATGGGAGGATGTCGTGATTAACTGACTGTGATAGAATACAGGCTAACTTAGACAAAAATTTCGACAATGACTTAGGCCAAATCTTTCTTTCTCGTGACCTCTGTCATGAGCTGTACCAGTCCGCTGTGTTTTAATCACTTCTTTCATATTCCACATTTATAATTCGCCAATAATGGGATAAACTCGAAAGCCTCTACTTGTGCGAATACTCTGCAACTCATATAAATGTTAATATTTTTTCCGAGCAAATGTTGGAGCTTTTGTCTAACAAGACCTTTTTTTATAACTCTTATGGGCATGCTGCTCAGAGGTGTCTGTTACCTTGTTTTCTTTTTACATCTATATACATACCCCGCGATTCACCGTAATGTGCGTGGTGGAGGGCCCACTGTACCACTACTACGCATTTTCTTTCCTATTCCACTTCCAAATAGAACGAGGCAAAAATGAATGCCTGTATGTCTCTCTACGAGCCCTAATTTCTCTTATATTGTCTTTGTGATCTTTATGCGAAATGTAAGTAGCCGGCAGCAAGATCGTTCTGCAGACAGTTTAAATTTCGGACCTCTAAATTTCATCAATAGAATATCTGACTGGTGACAAAGGTCACGAAAAAGATTTTGCCTTGATATTATAATATTCCAGTACGGATATGTCGAAAATTATGTGGCACTTTCGAATGTTGTCCTTTTTAACCCAGATAGCGCGGAACTATTTGTGGTTTAAGTCGTTTTTCAAAAGCTATTAATTACCTTGACATGACTGCACAAGACCGTTATACGTGATTTTTTTTCCACAACCACGCCAGTGGTTTTGCCACACTCCTTTCTTTCTGCAAGGGCGTCAAAATTAATGTTTCAGAAGTTTAATCTGGTGAATTATTATTAAAATATCATTTAAAATGAAATATATACGTATAAATGTCGCAAAAATTAAAGAATGTTCAAGAAATACAAACACAACTACGAGATAGTCTTCAATATCTTCTGTATGAACCTCAACTTCAAAGCCGCATCCAACCACTTTGCAATCAATAATACAAGCTAAAACTGATCTACAGTGTGAGCAGGCTACTCAAAGAAATAAAATACGATAGTCTGCACGAACTCTTAAATACAAGAATGAAAAAGTAGTTTGCCGTTCTCGTCCTTCTGGAAGGACGTCAGTCCTATCTGGGTTAAGTAAGAAAATAGCATGTTGTTCCATTCCACTGCGGTTTAAACACTCCATTTAAACAGCCCATTTATAGTTGGAGTGTCTGTTAGCAAAGTCTGTTAAACTTTGTTTACAAGATAAATCAATCCAACGTGAAGACCGTAAAATCCACTAAATACGTAGGAATTACTATTACTTCAGACTTAAATTGGAAAGAACACATAGATAATGTCGTGGGAAAGGCGAACCAGAGGCTGCGTTTTATTGGCAGAACCCTTAAAAGATGCAACCGAACTACTAAAGAAACTGCATACACTACGCTTGTCCGTCCTTTTTGTTGGAGTATTGCTACCCAGTGTGGGATCCTTATCAGGTGGGTTTGACGGAAGACATCGAAAGAGTCCAAAGAAGGGCAGCTCGTTTTGTATTGTCACGATACAGGGGAGACAGCGTTACGGAAATGATACAGGATCTGGAATGGGAATCATTACAACAACGGTGCTTATCGCTGCGGCGTGGGCTACTTACGAAACTCCAGTCGCCAACATTCTCCTCCGAATACGAAAATATATTGTTGACTCCAACTTACATAGGCAGAAATGATCGCCGGCCGCGGTGGCCGAGGAGAATAAGGCGCTCCAGTCACGGTCTACACGGCCACTACAGTCGGGGGTTCGAATCCCCCCTCGGGCATGGATATTTGTGCCGTCCTAGTTCGTAAGTAGTTCATAAGTAGTTTGTAAGTTTAGGGACTGATGACCCCGTAGTTAAGTCCCATAGACTATACAAACATTTGAATATTTGAGCAGAAATGATCATCAGAATAAAATACGAGAAATCAGAGCTTCAACGGGTGTTTTTCCTTCCCGCGCGCTATTCGAGAATGGAATGGGGGATAAATAGTATAAAGGTGGTTCGATGAACCCTCTGCCAGGCAAATGTGATTTGCAGAGTATCCCATGTAGATGTAGATACTACTGCTTTGGAGACGTGACCACTGCCGTTCTCTGTACGTGGCAACCATTGTATCCGTTAGTGAATCACACGTCCGATAAATTCAGATAATCTAACGGCGCGTGACGCACTGCTTCCATTGTGCTCAGAACTGTCACCGAAAGTGTTAACCGCGCTAAAAATGTGATTTATGGGACTCTGATACGAATCGTTAATCTCGAAAAGAACTATTGATAACCGTTAAAAATTTTATTGCCTTTGTTTATTACTGACCTCGCTAGTTTATACAGGGTGTTAAAAAAAGTGTCGAATACTTTGAGAGGTAGTAGTACTCCTCAAAACAAGAAAAAAGTATTCTACACATTTTTGAACACATTGTGTATATATGTTGGTGTGTGGGGAGAGAGGCGTGCAAATGTCGAATGAGTAACTGTGCGAACAGAGACGTTTCGTTCGATGCCAACAGGTTATTTGCTGAATGAAACTTTCATTCTGCAACGGAGTGTGCGCTGATATGAAACTTCCTGACAGATTCAAATTGTATGCCGAAACCGGGACTCGAACCTGGGACCTTTGCCTTTCGCGGGCAACCGCTCTACCACTAAGCTACCCCGACACTACTCACGGCAGAAGTGGCGTGGGGGAGCCGTGAGTCGTGTCGGGGTAGCTCAGTGGTAAACCCTTCTTTCGTTTGTTTATTTTATTCAAATAAATCCTGTGCACCAGCCGACTGACGCGTTTCAGGGTTAGAGGAGAAAGAATTTTGTAATTAGTACATAAAAGAAGATAGAAAATGAACTTAAAACGGACACGCAATACTGCGAAAACAATACGTGAAGGCGAACTTTCAAATCGACGGTGGGCAATGCCATGAAAAGGAGAAAATAGTTATTTTATTGAATAGTAAATAGAAGAAGTGAAATTGCTTTTAGTTTTATATATTTTATATATAAATCTGTGGGGCATTAGAACGAAAATTCGTCAAATCAGCTTTAATTTTTTATTTATTTATTTTTTTGTCAATGTAAGAAGAATTTTCATTTTCAAGTACAAGAGAGAAGTAAAGTTTTTTTTTCAAGAAATGGAAAGAAATGGCTGATAGAAGCTGACATATATGTGTTTATCCATGGAAAGTTCTTTATTCTGCGCAAGCCACGTTAAGGTGTATGGCGGAGAGTTCCTAAGAATACACTTTGATATCATTTGTCCGACCACATAAAGAAGGATTGTGGCTAGACAACCCACCTACAGATATGAGTATAGTGTGTCCGTGTGTGTGTTTACATTGGATACAAATCTACAGTTTTGTTACGATCTTGATGAAATTTTGCACACATGACATTTAAACCAACAGGACGGTCACTTTAAGGATCACATACAGCATAAAGTTTATGACGTCAAAAACAAAGACTTGCGCGATAAACTGCTGCAAGATGCAACAATGATACACAACTCCTCCTAACCCAAATTTAATGCTCATTTATCTTATCGTGAGGTAACAATTGCTGTGAAGGTAAGAACCAGCTACGACACATTGCTCAGGATAAATGACGCGCATAGTGCATTGAAGGAAGGTACTTTGCGTTCGGAATTCGACAAAATCGACAGTTTTACTTCGATCTGGATGAAATTTTTGACACTTCACATTCAAAACAAAAAGGAAGGTCACTGTAAACAAAAAATTCGTATGGCGCATGGCGGAGGGTACTTTATTACTGGACTTTGCCAAAATCTACATTTTTATCCCGACGTTGATTTTTTTACACTTGATCTTCATCAAGCAATAAATTTTACACTGTTTAACTGTTTAACACGAAATTTGATGGATGCGTGTGATTTTTCATAGAATAGGAGGGAGCGAAGATGCAGTAAATGCTTCCCTCCACCCTTAAAAATTAAGCGTCCCAATTTGTTAATAAACCACACGGATACTGCGCAAGCGGGAAAAGGCGCAAGAAGAAGAGGGAAAGAGGAGACAAACTAAGGAGGGGGTGAAGACATGGGGAGGATGAGATGAACGGAGCGAGGGGAGTGGAAGAGGTGAGGGGAGATAGAAGAGGGTGGAATAAATAAATAAATACTCGGGCAACGCCAGGTTTTCAGCTAGTTCTACCATGAGAAAACTAGTTCAAAGCAAAACTAAGGGTATCGTATTGCGAAACATAGGCCAGATAAAAACGAAATTTATTTTATATTTATATTAGGTGAATGTTTTGTTCAACACTAATTCTGAAGCGAATAGAATTTTTTATATTTATTATTATTATTATTTTACGTTAAATACACTGCGTTCACAACGATTCAGCGCAAAGCCTGAAAACCGGGCATATATAAACAAACAATAGTAATTTTGTGACATTAAAAATAGTTCTACTTCCTTACAAAATGACTATGCAGTGAGACCTTGCTTAGCGAGCCTAATTAGCTTCAGATTCTTACCTGAAATGATAGGCACTCGTTACACAAAACACATATTAATAGAAATACACCTTATTCGTGTTGTTGCACCGATATCGCCAATAAAATATCATTTATTTAACCGGTTTCGGCATTAAAACATATCCACTTAAGAGAACATGTAAAATTAAGGGTTACTCGTCAAAATGTAAAATGAGTAAAAATGCATAATCAGTACCAAGTCGGATCATCATATCAGATTAAAAGATGCAATATATACAGATAAATATAAGAAACTCTGGTACATTCTTACGTGAGAAACAATCATATTTTATCTTTTAATCTGATGTGATAATCCATTTTGATGACGTGTATTTTAACAAGTTGACTCTGCATTTTTACTCATTTTACATTTTGACGAGTAACCCTCTATTTTATATGTTCTCCTAAGTGGATATGTTTTAACGCCTTCAGAAGATGATTTATTTATTTACTTATTCGTGTCAGAAGCATCTTGTACAAAACATAACATGAAACACAAAAACAAAAATGAAGATCAATGAATATAAATACAAATTATCCATTAATAGTATACATATTTACAAGTAACAGTTCAAAGGTCTTTTCCCCAGGATGAAATATTAAACTATGCTAGCCCAAAATCTGGCTACATCACATGCATCATGGGTAGCACCAGTCAGGTCCTGCATGGTATAGCAGGCTGGACAAAGCTCACACTGTAGCAGATGCTCGGTGGTTTGTTCTTTTCCACACTCGCTCATGTCAGATGCATCAGAGAGGCCCCACCTTGTCATGTTGACTTTGGATCTTGTTACGTTGGTCCGCAGTCTATTGAGGGACTTACATGTCATCCAGTCCTCCTCATAGCCAGGTGGGAGTGCTTCCTGTGGGGTCATCCAGCCACCAAGGTCCTCGATTTTTGCTCTCCACATCTCCAGCCTGGTCAGTTGTGGTGATTTGTCGAGCTCCGTCGTTGCATGCAGAAAGCTCTTCCTTGATTTGAGTGTGTGTGTGTGTGTGTGTTGATGGAAATGAGGGACCAAACAACGACCTCATCAGTCCCTTTCTTGATTTGAGTCTGCTATGGGCTGGCTGATAATCAAAAAGGGGATGTGTTGATAATTTCGATGCCTTTGCTCGTTCCATTCTGGCTGTGACTTCCCTTCTAATGTATACCGATAAAAAGAAATGTCTCTCGGAAATAATTTAAAAATAGGATAAATGTGTTCCGTTGCCTTTCAGTTGACACACAGAGTTGTTTTTGCGATTATGGGGGGGGGGGGGGGGAGGTAATTGGAATATTTTTATTTGGAAGGGGGTCGTGTATTCAAAAAGGTTGAGAAACAATGGTCTACAGTCCATCTTCGTAATCATTTTCTTCACAGCAAAGCGACCTTTACCCTTCCGAACGATCCTTTTTTTGGCAATATAAATCGTAAAGATGTCGATACGGATTCTACATTCTGATATTAACACTTCAGTGGCGGCGGCTTGTTTTAGTAAACTCGCCGTGATTGCTCCCCCTCTCACTACAGCTGAATTTATACTCGATTCTTATGCGGCATCACTGACGTGTTGCTGTCCAGTGCCATCTGTTGGCGTTTTGGTGCATTCGTTATTCGTTTCAGTAAAATCCCCTTGTCATTTCAAGCATGTGTATCAATTAGCACCTCTCCACCTACATTATTCCGTTACTTAATGCATATTCAAATATTTTGGGACACCCTGGACAATGGCACAATATGTAAATTAAAACTGTTGCATTTGAATGAGAATGTGTATGTACCTCTCGCTACTGAAGATGTCTAAAGATTATGGTAAGTCGCTTATGATGTAATTGCACGTATTCAGTACTACGTAGACAAGACATAATCTACTACTACTACTACTGCTGCGAGCTATGTTCCAACGGACTAAGGCAAATGACCTATCTGGGTATACCGAAAATTAGACATGAAGAAACCTAACAAAAATGGAAAAAGCAACACGCCTAATAGAGCAGCACCAGGCAAAGGAAGCAGTGGCATATGTACAACGACCCTACAATCTAGTCAAACGCAAATAAACGGTAGGAACTCGCAACCATTATTCGGAAAGGAATGTTATAATGCACGGTAGAAACAACTACACCAAACACAAACGTGAATGGAATACCAACAGCGAAGATTATGCAAAACCCTGACAAAGAAAAAGAAGGTGGACTACATAGAAGAAGGTGCTAGACGACAAGCAGCACGTGCTCAAAGAGACACATTTATAGCACTCAGAAAAACAAAACCAACAGAAATTAAAGGAATCTCCATAAACATATGGGAAAACCACTTTGTTGTCATCCTGAACCTCCAACAAAAGGAAACAGCCTAAAAATACAATACAGAAGGGACAACAGAAATTCACTCCCCTGTAACAAGAAATTCACCAAGCATTAAGTAAATCACAAAACAAAAAAGCTGCAGGACCAAATGACATACATACTGAACACCTCAAGGAAGATTGTGATCTTCCGGAAACCTACAGGATGGAGCTATTCAGCAACATAAGCAGAGGAAAAATACTAAAACAATGGAGAACATCAACGATTCAAGTGCTCCGCAAAGGGAGAAACCAGCAATCCGAAGTCGTATAGAGGTAAAGTACTCGAAAACTGTTCATTCAAAGTTTTCATGGAAATAATAACCAACCTGAAGTTGTGGCCCAAATACCAGAAAACTAGTTTGTTTTCAGAAAGGGGCGAAACACCATACATGTCGTCTACTTGACAAAGCAAACCCAGGACGCACTAACAAGGTTTTTAAAATTTCTTTATATTTATTGCACGTGAAGTTCAGAACTTAAATAACAGTAAGCCAAAGCCATTCGACGCAACTCTCAAAAATTATCGAGAAAAGTGACTTTGAAGTTTTGCAAATAAACGTAAGTAACAATAATTAAAAGAATTGCATCATCTATCAGTGTAAGTCAGGTGGTGGAGTTCTGGCTCCACAACCTTAGGGTCGTTGGTTCGAATCCCACTGCGGCAGTTTTTTTTCATTTTTGAATTCAGTTATATAAAACATTTTGTGATCTATAATTCCACGTGTTGTGTCAGTTTTTGTTCATGTATATATAGACGAGCTGAATACCTTGTTGTCATCTAAAACGATGGCTGAGTAGGTTAACTGCTTGAAAAGCTATTACTATTATGGGGATGACTTTCCAAAAATGTTTGTAAATCTATCGGACCAAACTGCGTGGTCATCAGTCCGTAGCTTACAAACTACTTAAACCTAGGTAAACTAACCTATGGACAACACACACACCCATGCCCCAGGGAGGACTCGGACCTCCACGGCGAGCAACCGCGCGCTTCGCAGCGAGACGCTTTAGACCGCTCAGCTACTCCACCGCGGCTGACTTTCCAAAAACATGTCGTAGCTCTTCACAAACTGAATAATCCAAGAGTACCGTCGACAACTGATAATGAAGCCACTACTGTAAAAAAAAATGTAAATAATGTTTCTTTGATTGAAGCCATCTTTATTAACAACCTTTTTATAAAATGTAGAAAATTACGAATATACAAAACATGTGCATTTTTCGTAAAAATAGATATTAAAATTATGCACAAATCTCTAGCGGGAGGATTCGAACCACCGATTCCATAATTATAATAATGCCACAACACTAGCATTTTTTTAAATGTTGTTCAAATGTTTGTAAAACTTATAGGACTTAACTACGGGGTCATCAGTCCCTAAACTTTCAAACTACTTATGAACTAGCTAATCGTAAGGACGGCACAAATATCCATGCCCGAGGGGGGATTCGAACCCCCGACCGAAGTGGCCGTGCAGACCGTGACTGGAGCGCCTCAGTCCCCTCGGCCACCGCGGCCGGCATTTTTTAAAAGTAAGAATATAACAGCCGGTAAATAGATTCATACAGCGGCGCGTCACTGTGACTTTTTCAATTTTTAATTTTTTTTTGTTTATTATTTTCTTTATTTTGTTTTTTGCGGGACTCCTTACCACCCTTCAGCCTTCAGCCTTATATGAGTTCCTTGATGTTTTAAATTTGATTTTATTTTTTATTTTTTAGACACCTGAGTTTCTGCTCCGGCGTAGTGACTGCCACAAAGATCGTCTTCTCGATATAGGAGTGATTTTCCTTTCTTTCTTCGTACTGCACTCGTTTCAAATGTTCTTTGTTGTTACTTATCTTCTCTTAACTTCAGGCGTCACTTGGCAAAATGCGTGCAAAAATATTTTTATTCTCAGGGTTCCTGCCCGTGCCAACTACATCTTGACCACTTTAGCTACACCAACAGAAGGCGTACCTAATTATTGGTACTTACGTGTACTTGCAAAACTTCAAAAATCGATCTTTTCTATACTTTTTGAGAGTTGCGCCGAATGGTTATGGCTGATTGTTATTTCTGAACTTCACGTACCGTAATTATCAAAAATTCTGAAATCCGATACCCATGTGGTCTCCTTGTAAGACACCCAGAAAAAAAAATTGGAATGCTTGTAGACTATAGCAAAGTCTTTGATACTATTAATAAAAAGACGCTCACCCACAAAGTCTGTTAATCGGTGAAACCAAATAACACTGTTTCACCATTATCGCGATAATACAGAACGAGCTACTTTTCTCTGAACTTTCTCTCTGTCCTCAGTCAGTCACACCTGGTGAGGACCCCACACTGTACAGCAATATTCCGATATAGGACGGACAAGTGTAGCGTGGGTAGTTCCGTGGGTAGAACGCATCTTCTAAGTGTAAAGTGGACAAACTTATTGACAACATTAGAGGGTACACCATTACCCAGATAGCTGAACGATCAGGCTCTTTGAATTCCACGCAGAAGATTTGGGAACCATTCCCTGTTCAGTCAAGGATGTGGCCTTGGAGAGAGAGCGGGCGGGGCACTCAGGCTCGTGAGAACATCCGATGAGCCGCTTGGAACAGAGCCAGGCGTAACGGCCGAGAGGGCAGCGCACTTATCGTGTGGCCGTCCATGCTGACGCCCAGGTGACGTCATAGCAGGTGGCTGACGCAGCGGTTTGGCAGCGATGCGTAGTCTCCTCGCTTTGTTTACTTGTATATTTACACTGCGCACGACATCGTAGCTTCTCCAGTTGCTATGATCTTCCCGTCGTGACGCTTGGGAGCAAGTAATATGTCGCCTGCCTCTATTCTCTGAATTTTAATAACCTTCTCAAACTGTGGGTCCGCAAATTGTCGAGTAGTGGATTCATGGGTATCGCGATTCAGAATGAAGAACAAAATGAAACCTTGTGATCAAATAATAATTCTAAAACAATCTTCCTCTTCACAGTGTTATAAAAATTAAGACTTTTCAGTATAATCTCTGTTATTAATGTTGGCGAAAGAATGTGCCGTGAAACGTATGTATTTGTGGTATCGGCTACCACGCCGCCGCCGGCCGACAACCCAGCAGCTGGCGCCACGCCAAGTAGACGGCCTGCAGCGCAAGCCACACAAGGAAGTAAGGCGCGCAGACCGAAGGCTCGCCGGCCGGCCGCACGGTACAGTTCGACTGGACCGCTAGAGGGCTAGTGATACGAGATGGAAGCGAGTCTACACTAGTAAAGCTGTGTATAGGGAAAGTATGGCCAGCCTGCCAGCGGCAGCCATGCTGGGCCTATTCCGCTCCTGCTTACACACCGACCGCTACAACGTTCCCAGCGCTTAACAATACTTATCAACCGATTTTGAGGAAACTATTCAATGAATGAGTTTAATTTTTTCACATGTTCCAGTGTGATATATTAGCTCGATAATGAACTGATTTTCTATTCATTATGACGTATAGTTTCCGTGCTGCATCAAATTAAGTAAACTACTGCGCAAAATTTTGTAGAGTTTGCAGAGGAAAAATCGCATTGCGTAGACTTTGCGTATGGTTGCTTTTAGCACATACAATGCTGCGGACGAAATGTAGGTAAGATATCGAAATTTTATTTAAGGTTCAGAGCAGAACGATAACTCTTTTCATTCTCGAGATACGGGGTGTTATATCCGACGGACGGATGCGGGAACTTCGCGTAGTTCTGTCCATGCGGACCTGGCGGCTCTACGAAATACTTATTGTCCGATTTTAAGAAAACAGCTTGGTTTTTGGCTCCAGATCTAAAGAGCTCACCTATAAATTCAGACTGACCTGTACCGTAGCCACCTATTCGAATAGACCGCGAACATATCATCGGAGCATAGCGTAAATGAAGAAAACTATTTAGATTAGGGATACCGGTAAGTTTTTGATGATTATTTTCTTGCGTATTATGTACTTATATCGTACATGAACTAAACAGAATGAGAAAAGCTTGCTTTACGAACTATATATTAATTTCATATCTAAACGAGAATCTAGTTTACTCGCTAATATGTTCAAAATTTGTGTTTTCGGAAACTACCTGCAGATAAAACCAACGATGCGTGAATAATTTAACCTCTCGACATTATGCAGGAATTCTCTTCACAAATTTATTCAAGTTAAAATTTTATAGATATCTGCTGCCTGATTCATTCGTCAGTGAGTCTTTAATCTATTAATTTATATTATGAATTAGTAGAAGAAGCGAAGGTCACTTCTGGGCTCATAGTTTTCTCTGACCACTTTCATCAGACTGTTCATCTTTCTCCATTTCTGATATCTAATGGAAGTACTATACTGTTTACCTCCCTTTTTCGCTTCGTAAGAACACCCAAAAGCACAACACTGTGGCATTATTCAAACCCAAACATACGAAATTCACAAGACTTCTCAAGGCAGCCAAGCAACGTATAGGACCAAGATGGCGGAAAGAACTACGTGATTCGATTTCAGCCAATCACGAGCCGCAGACGGCGGCAAGCGGCGCGGAAAAGGATGGCCATACTTTCACTATACAGAGCTTTATACACTAGACGTCCACGGCGCCTCCGCCTGGCTCACACCCGAACTACCAGAACCGAATATAGGCAGCCGCACCTGCCTGAGCAGCCCAGTGTACTCTCGCCTTCGCCAGTGATACCTTCGCTATTGTTTACTGACGTGCCGAACGTAGTGCTACGAGGACTTCAATAGTGAGCTGCCACTTCCGGCTCTAGATTCCTGGGGCATTTCTACGAGATTTGGCGTGCCGTACCAAGGAAAACCTACCGACGTATGACTTGTCTAAACTGTGCGTTTGTGAAAGTGCTGTGTAAATAAATTGTTGGAAGTTTGGATTTTGCTTTTATTGTGTTATCATTATAACATTATTAGAATGGAATTAACGTGAGAAAAGGTTCTGGAAACTTTGAATTATTATCCACGCCACAAAGATCAAATCGAACTCGCATCCCGTTGAACCACACGGTTAGCAGCTTAGATCGCAATACATCGTTTTATTTCCTTTCTGGTTATCGGTTTCGTTTTATAAGACCATTCTCAGACTTATGATCTAAACTCTATGTAATTTATAGTGCATACATTTCACAACTTTAACCCTTTAATACATGACTTTTTATTTGAAGCTACAAAATCTACTGCTGTCGTCAGATTTCCCTTCATTTCGCGGGCTTAGCGTAGCTCGTGTAAACTCTACTGGCGTGTTGATGTTTTGCCGCAAACATTGTCGAGGGAGAAATGGCTGGCAATTGGGGCAGTTTGGCTGAAGATGTTCTCGCAAGCAGTGATTCAGGACAACAATGCGGTCTTATACGGGATGTTCAAAGAAAAAAATGTGTCGAATGTGCCGGACTACCACAATATTAAAATAAAAGTAATAAATTACCTGCTTGTTGGTGTGATATAAAATATTTTTAAATAAATTTTTATATCTAACCTCCAAGCTGGAAATTAGTTATTTTTATTACACGTTGAGAGATGGTACTACTCAAGGGAAAATGAAAAATAATTTCAATAAGCCGGCCACGGTAGCCAAGCGGTCTGCGGAGCGCCAGTCACGGTCTGCACGGCCACTACGGTCGGGGATTCGATTCCTCCCTTTGGCATGGGTATTTGAACAGTCCTTAGTATTAACTAGTTTATAAGTAACTTGTAAGTTTCGGGACTGATGACCCCATAGTTAAGTCCCATAAGCTCTACAAACATTTTAATTTCAATAAACCTCTCTGACAAGGAATACCTCTGACCTTGAACGGTCGGAACCGCAATAAACCATATTTAGAATAACAAGAAGTCATAAACAAAACAGTGGTGTGCGTCATTTCCATGCAAAACGCCGCACTTTGGTAGCGCCAAATGAAAAGAGCAAATGTTTAAATGTTTGTAAATCTATAGGACCAAACTGCGTGGTCATCTGTCCGTAGCTTACGAACTACTTAAACTAAGGTAAACTAACCGACGGACAAACACACACACCCATGCCCCAGTGAGGACTCGATCCTCCGACGGCGAGCAACCGTGTGCTCCGCAGCGAGTCGCCTTAGAGCGCTCGGCTACTCCACCGCGGCATGAAAAGAGCCTATTGTGATTCCTTGGCGGGTCATACAGATCGTACCCTTCTAGATGCAAGTTTTACAAACAAAGATGTTATGCTGAAGATGTTGCCGCCGCAAACAACAAAATATTGCCAACCCCTTGATGTTTACTTCTTTCAGCAATGTAAACTCTATTTCAGAAGGATTACTGATTTGTATAAAAGGTGCCAAACCACAAGTGAAGATAGATGATCGTTATTTTATCGTGAAATTTGACTATGTGACTTACACTCAGTTTGCTGCACCTACCTATAAGCCTGTGTTGCAATATGCTTGCCGAGAGCCAGCATACGAACATCATCATTTGAAAATGTAATTCGTGCGGCTTTTGATATTGGACTGCGTGAAAGCGCAAGTGATCTGGAATGTGGTAATGTGGCTTTAGTGTGACGTGCACATTCATATCTCCAACTTTGTTTTAACCACTTCACGGAAATCCCGCATATGCAGTTTGACGACTAATGTAAGCTCTTTCCGGTGTGTGGTACTGCTGTATATATGTGTTTTGCGCTATTATAACTTGTAAGTACTTTAAGCAGAGACTTTTGGCGTTACTGAATGAATATATAATGATGCACCGACGCCATTAACACGCGAGCATTTTGCTCACAGTAATCTGCATTTTGCCAATTGTAAATAGTCAAATATGTGTATTATAAAAGCAACTACAAATACTTATATAGACATATTAAGTATATTCCAAACTGTTCTTTGACTGTCAGCAAAATACTATACACGCGATCGATCGCGTAACTTTTCAAGGCGCGAATTCTTGCGGGTTAAATTACAAATAATTTCTCTCCTATGGTATTGATGTCTTATTACTTTGTTTCTCTCTATTAAAATGCAACGCTTTGTATGGAAATGATGCATACTACTGCCCTGTTTGTGACTGGCTGTTATTCCAAGTATGGTTTCGTATGGTTCCGAGCGTACGATGTCAAATGAGTCCCGTTTGAGATAAGGAGACTATAGTCTGTTCTCACCTTTTATGTCATGTTTGATTGATAGGTTTTATCTGAGATGACCACAGTAATTTTTACACTTTTAGTTATACTGACTCCTGTTTATCTCAGTTGGATGTATTTTATTTGATGCATTTTACCATTCTGTTTTAACAGCTTTTTATCCATGAAGATAGTCAATGACCGAAACTGGTAGATGTATAAGGTTTTTAATAAACAGCTGATGGTTTAAAAAAAATGCATTTTACGATACTATACTGTTGACTCCGACTTATATAGGTAGCAATGACCATCAGAATAAAATACGGGAAATCAGAGCTCGAACGGAGAGATTCAGGTGTTCTTTCTTCCCGCGCGGTAATCGAGAATGGAATGGGAGATAAAATAGTATAATGGTGGATCGATGAACACTATGCCAGGCACTTAAATGAGATTTGCAGAGTATTCCATATAGATGTAGATGTAGATGTAGACATAGTCATTTTGGTAAGTAATTAACGAAAATAGTCTGTAATTTTTGTAGGAGGTATGGAGTATGGAGTGACAGGAAGAATTTCGTAAGAAAAAATAAGCCTTTCACAATAACAGATGTGGATGGCTTGATGATGGCGTTTTAGGGCGCTCAACAGCGAGGTCATCAGCGCCCGCTGTTGCTTGAAGCTCTTGCCAATGTGGATGCTGCATCTTGGAAATGTTCAAATGTTTGTACAGCTTATGGGACTTAACTACGGGGTCATCAGTCCCTAAACTTACAAACTACTTATGAACTACTTACGAACTAGGACAGCACAAATATCCATGCCCGAGGGGGGATTCGAACCCCCGACCGTAGTGGTAGTGCAGACCGTGACTGGAGCGCCTCAGTCCCCTCGGCCACCGCGGCCGGCCTGCATCTTGGAAAAAAAGGGTCGAGCACGTAGAAAAACTGATTCGGGCAGCGCAAACAATGGAAGGTAACATCAGTAATCATGAACAGTTAATGACTTGTCTTTGAGATGACGACGATTTTGGCAGTGACGACAACAGTGAAGATGGGAAGCTGGATGTAATTGCACCATTGCCGCCGTAAATTGGTGAGTGTAAGGCATTCTGATTATAACACGTACAGAGAGAAGTTAATATCTTGATTATTATTTATTTCGTATCTGTCATGATCCAATGCTTATTTTCAGTGGCGGCGCTAGGCGTCGGCAACGTCGGCAACCGCCGACGGCCTCGCGCCTGTGGGTGCCTCGCAAAATATTGTCAAAATTTCAGTTTTTTTTTTTTTGATGTTTAACGGCGCTTTTCAACTGCTAGGTTATCTAACTTACACTAGCCTAACCAAAGGACGAACACAACATCCGTACCCAAGGGTGGGATTCGACCCCCGACTAGAGCAATCTCGCTCACTGTGATATGATGGCTTAGGGCGCTCGGTCATTCCCGGCCGGCAGCTATTTAGTTGTCTGTATTTATTTCCGTATGAGTGCAGCAGTGATGCAATTTTCAGTTAAATACTTGCAAAACAACTTCTTCAGTACATGTTAGAAAACAATTTGGAAGAAGTATATCCAAATATTTATATAACAATCAGAATCATGCTCACAGTTCCAGCCAGGCCAAGATAAGCTTCACAAAAGACTAACTTGAGAAGCACAATGAATGAAGAAAGACTATCTGCGTTGTCAATACTATCAATTGAAGCCGAAATAGCGGCTGGTATTAATTAAGATATGATCTTAAGAAAAATGCAGTGAGACGAAAAGCCGAAAAGTTTCTCTAATTTGGTTTTGTTTATTGTAATTTTTACCATTGCAATAGTACTTGTATATTATACTAAGAAATTTTTTATGGTTATTGGTGTATAGTCCAGCTCATTTTATTTAACATTTTCTTCCTTACTGAAAAAATGAAAGGGGCCTCGCAAAGACGAGTTCGCCGACGCCCAGTTTTCGTCTAGCGCCGCCACTGCTTATTTTCTATATTTCTTTGCTCCGTCATTGAAAGCTCGTGCGTTGTTATGCTCTTGTCTACATTACTATGCCGTTAATTAATTGCTGCTTTGTGGTAGCAGCTCGAGAACGGAATAATTATTATATTCACTTTTATTGCTCAATAGCTCACATTCACGACGTGCAACTGAAAACAGTTTCGTCTGCTGTTTGTATAGAGGCTATTGTTGTAACGTCACTAAAGCAGTGTAGGCAACTTAACTGGCCGTAACGCGAAACGTCAAGTGAAATAATCATCCTTTTGTTGCTGCTGTTCTTCTTTCTTCCGTGCTTGCTTGGATCAATTGGTTTGGATTTTCCGCCGTATGCAAGACACCTGATTTTTTTTAATTGTTCCCAAACATGTTTCGGCTCGTTTTGTGCTATCATCAGTGGGATGGTTTATTTTTGTCCTGAAATTATGTTTACTGTACAATAGTCTTTTCAGTTACTTCTAGGTTCATTTCGCACGCAACTCTTCAAAAACAAAACACCAAAAGAACAAATGAACAGCTTCCAGCTGTATTCATACGCCAAATAATACCACTGGCATAATGCATAGTACGAAAAACGAGTGACATACACATTCAAACCAATGGCAACAACCAAATTATAACAGAAAAGGAAAAGAATCGTAAGTAATATACAGAAATAACGCGTTTTTCTCGGACCGAAAAATAGAAAGCAAGAAAATCGTTAACTGTTTGTTATGTTTGCAGATGACAAGTTTGTACCAAAACAACAAATAAGTAGGCTACTTAAGGAGTTTTATGTAGCCTAAGGTAAAAAAAGTATGTAAGAAATGTGATACTCATATATCTAGGCCTAATATTCACTAAACTGAAATAGTTACATAGTCAGATAACCTAAGTAAAATTTAAAAAAACGAATGAACCTAGAAGTAACTGAAAAGACTATTGTACAGTAAACATAATTTCAGGACAAAAATAAACCATCCCACTGATGATAGCACAAAATGTGCTGAAACATGTTTGGGAACAATTAAAAAATCTGGTGTCTTGCATACGTCGGAAAATCCAAACCAATTGATCCAAGCAAGCACGGAAGAAAGAAGAACAGCAGCAACAAAAAGATGATTATTTCACTTGACGTTTCGCGTTACGGCCAGCTAAGTTGGCTACACTGCTTTAGCGACGTTGCAACACTATACCCGGGCCGCTGAAACATTGCACCTGACGTTTCGCTTTACGGCGAGTTAAGTTGGCTACACTGCTTCAGCGACGTTGCAACACTAGCCTCTATACACACAGCAAACGAAACGGTTTTCAGTTGCATCTCGTAATGTAAGCTATTGAGCAATAAAAGTGCATATAATAATTCGTTCTTGAGCAGCAATTAATTAACGGCATATTAATGAAGACCAGAGCACAACAATGCACACGCTTTCAATGACCGAGCAAAGCAATATAGAAAATAAGCACTGGATCACGACAGATACGAAATAAACAATAATCAAGATAGTAACTTGTCTCTCTACGTTTTATAATCATTGATTTTCACTCACCAATTTACGGCGACAATGGTACAATTAAATCCAGCTCCCAATCTTGACTGTTGTCGTCGCTGCCAAAATCGTCATCACCAAGACAAATCATTAACTGCTCATGAACCCTTCCATTGTTTGCGCTGCCACATTGTTAACAGCTTCATGCAACAGCTTTTCCACCTCTGTTATTGTGAAAGACTTAGTGTTCCTTAAGTAATTCTTCACGTCATTCCACACCAATTTTGTAGGGTTATAACGGCAGTGAAATGGGGGCAGATTTATTTCATTGTGACGCTGCTCCTTTGCAATTTCGTCTACTGCATATGTGGGTGTAATAGGCTTATTTTGTTTCACGAGCGAATAAAAAAGAAGTTTTGACATTGACATATCTGCAGCAATATTTCTTTCTTGTAACCATTGCACCACAATTTCTTTCCGATCGTTTGAAGCGAGAATGAACTTCCTGCTCAGAGCATAAGCTTCGAAGTTTTTATTCAAACGAAATTGAGAACTTACTCAGAAAACGTCACTAGACAAACGTCTTTTCCGTGACATCCAATTAGTTGAACTCAGAGAGTCAAGTTAAACCACTCACAGTAAAACCGCAGCGAAAAAAGTACACACAACATAACCACGCGGTAGACACGGTAGACAATGTTGTTTACGGTAGCACTGAACAAAGCTGGCAACGCGGGAACGTTGACGTCACGGCACGTGATCACTGGAAGCGTTTCTCGCGCTGTGATTGGATCGTTCTTGGCGACTAGCGCCTCGCGCTTCTTGCTCTTCACTTGTTATTTGTAAACGTGAAGTGCAAAGTTTCAGCGGCCCGGGTATAGCCTCTATACAAACAGCAGACGAAACTGTTTTCAGTTGCACGTCGGTGAATGTGAGCTATTGAGCAATAAAAGTGCATATAATAATTCCGTTCTTGAGTTGCTACCACAAAGCAGCAATTAATTATCCGCATAGTAATGTAGACAAGAGAATAACAACGCACGAGCTTTCAATAACGGAGCAAAGAAATATAGAAAATAAGCACTGGATCATGACAGATACGAAATAAATAATAATCAAGATATTAACTTCTCTCTGTACGTGTTATAATCAGAATGCCTTACACTCACCAATTTACGGCGACAATGGTGCAATTACATCCAGCTTCCCATCTTCACTGTTGTCGTCACTGCCAAAATCGTCGTCATCTCAAAGACAAGTCATTAACTGTTCATGATTACTGATGTTACCTTCCATTGTCTGCGCTGCCCTAACCAGTTTTTCAACGTGCTCGACCCTTTTTTTCCCAAGATGCAGCATCCACATTGGCAAGAGCTTCAAGCAACAGCGGGCGCTGATGACCTCGCTGTTGAGCGCCCTAAAACGCCATCATCAAGCCATCCACATCTGTTATTGTGAAAGGCTTCTTTTTCCTTACGAAATTCTTCCCGTCACTCCATACTAATTGTATAGGGTTAAAACGACAGTGAAATGGGGGCAGCCTTATACATTGTAACGCTGCTCCTTTGCGATTTTTGGCCGTAACAGGCTTGTATTGTTTCAAGAGCGACACAAGGAACAATTAAAAAAAATAAAAATAAAATCAGGTGTTTTGCATATGGCGGAAAATCCAAACCAATTGTCAAGTGAAATGTTTCAGCGGCCCGGGGATACATCAGATGTTCGCGCACGACGTGAGGAAAGTGTGCTGGTGCAGCCATCACGCGTGAACCACACGTGCAATCGTTGCTGGCACAGCGCACAGTAGACCTTGCATTGGCGAGAGGACGCGGCGGGTACTCACTGGTGCAGTATATGGAGGACCAGACGGGCGAGGGCGTGTCCCCGGCGGCTGGCCCGGCCGGCCGCTGGTCGAAGCGCCTCCAGAAGTCCCTGGCGGAGGCCACCGGCATGTCTAGCGCGTGCCTCCGCTGTCACTGCGCGACACTCGCGCGCCACCCACTTGCCCGCTCAGCGCTCGCCGCTTCCTCCTCCTCCTCCCCCCCTCCTGCCCCTCCCCTCCCCTCCCCCTCTCGCAGGCAGTGTCACTTATCTCGGGATTACTGCCCATACGAGCCGGCGCCTGACCGCTGGCCTCACATCTCCGCTTTGTCTCTCTGGCATTCCCGACAACGCTACACTCCCCCCCACGACTCGGTGTACAGTGTTAAGACGATCGCTGCGTCCACCTGCGAGCCGAACCCGAACTTCACCGTCAAAAATGTTCAAATGCTTGTTAAGCTTATGGGACTTAACTACGGGGTCATCAGTCCCTAAACTTACAAACTACTTACGAACTAGGACGGCACAAATATCCATGCCGAGGGGGATTCGAACCCCCGACCGTAGTGGCCGTGCTGACCGTGACTGCAGCACCTGAGTCACCTCGGCCACCGCGGCCGGCTTCACCGTCAAAACTTACAGAGGTGGTGTAGGAATATTTTCTCAGTGTTTTGGTACTAAGGACGCTCGCACTGTGGTGTCGCACAAGTCCAAAAGTGCGCGCCACCTACTTTCGCCGCGCGCCGCCATGCACGCACGGCGCGGCGTTCTTACGACGTCAGCCACGAGCGCCCTCTGTTAAAATTCCGCTTGTGGCCACCACTGAACGACATCGTTCACTTGGGACTGAGATAGGAACCAGTTAACACTTCGGAATCCGATAGGCACCAGTGAAGACTTGGCTATCGGATAGGCACTAGGCAGGCCTCTAGCTCAACTATGTATCAGCATTCTGCAGTACTGACCTATGTAAAAGTTAAGTATTGTATACATTCTGTGCAATATATATCTCGTTCTAATTTACTCTAGTGTTTCTAGTTTCTGCTGTCCCACTGGCTGCTCCCCTCCGTACCTGCACAAGCGTGCTACCTTTATTTCTGTGTCGGTCTTCCTACTCGGCCACCGACACCTACGACGGATACGAGACACAAAAGCGGCGACGAGGCTGGGACACAAAACACAACTAGCATCAGTAATTGAACGTATCCCACACTGCTGGTCCGGATGGAATACCAGTTCGGTTTTACAAACAGTATTCTGCGGCATTGGCCCCTTACTTAGCTCGTATTTATCGCGAATCTTTGATTCAGCGCAAACGTTCCTAGTGATTGGAAAAAAAAGCGCAGGTAACTCCCGTTTATAAGAAAGGAAAGAGAACTGGCCCACATAATTACAGGCCAATATCGTTGACATCAGTTTCCTATACAATTTTGGACATAGAGATTTAAAGTCACTCCAAACAGGTGTAAGGAAATGACCAAATTTTGTAGACAATTGATCTGAAGATGTTGACAGAGTTCATTGAAACCGGTTGTCAATAAATAAATAAAAAATAAAATGAAATAAAAATAAAGGACTGCAAAAAAGCGATCTTGGCTATATTCCGTTAAGGGAGTTGCTGAACTTAGCTCGTATTTATCGCGAATTTTTGATTCAGCACAAACGTTTCATAGTGATTGGAAAAAAAGCGCAGGTAACTCCCGTTTATAAGAAAGGAAAGAGAACTGACCCACATAATTACAGGCCAATATCGTTGACATCAGTTTCCTGTACAATTTTGGACATAGAGATTTTAACGTCACTCCAAACAGGTGTAAAGAAATGACCAAATTTTGTAGACAATTGATCTGAAGATGTTGACATAGTTCATTGAAACCGGTTGTCAATAAATAAATAAAAAATAAAATGAAAAAAAGGACTGCAAAAAAGTGATCTTGGCTATATTCCGTTAAGGGAGTTGCTGAATAACCCAATTATATCGCATCCTTCGTGAAATGTCAAGTAACTTTAAACGTAGATTTCCGTTTCCTTAAATTTCCTACAGTATATTCCAAGTGTGGCATTTGGGTAGTATTACTGCAGAACTTGCAGCAGCACGGTATTGTACGTGTGTCTGTAGTACTGGAGGAACTTTCTACTATGACTCCAACCATCCGAAACTAAACCTGAGCAAGACTCATCTCCACCCCAGACAAGCTTGTAGAGAACTAAATATTAGATAAGCGAGCAACTTAATCATTAATTTTCTCCATATTTTATGGGTTGTGATAGCAGATGTAATATAGTGTTAGATTGAAGAAAATTCTAGCAGCTGTTTTTTTTTTTCTTTTTAAATTAATGAAGCGACCGATTTCGGTGCTTCTTTAGCACCATCTTCAGGCCCCCATTATATAACTGTGGCAAGTTATAGTTTATTGTACGGTATACCGGAGAGAATTGCCACCCCTTTTGAATGTACTGTAACTTGCAACAGTTATATAATGGGAGCCTGAAGATAGTACTAGTGAAGCACCGAAACCGGCCGTTTTATTACTAAAAATATATATAAACACAGATGATGGAATTTTTTTCAGTCTAACACAGCTTAATCATTGTCCGCTACCAAAATAGAAATCACGCTTGCCCGTATCTTGACATTGAAACAGCATCGTATAAATACCAAGGGAAGGTCAGTGCTCTCACTAATTTTCTAAGGAAGCTAACGAGCAAGAAGGTGGTAATCAATTAGTTGTTGCAACTGATGAACGGCCAGGATTGTGTCGGGATGTCAGAAGCCAACACCAGTAGAAAAACTATACTGAATTGTTGGTATATCTCCTCCACGTATCCGAAGGGAGATCGTAAACCGCGCAGGAATAGCCGTGTGCTCTATGCCGCATTGCTGCAAAATGCGCGATTGTTCCCCGTCTGTGGTTGGAGTCCTCTCACGGGCATACGTGTGTATTGTCTTTAAATTAGTTTAAGTAGTTGTTTTCCTTTTCTTTGAGATGGTTTCTCCATTTTGCGATTCTGCTTGCTTCCATAGTTGCTTCCAAGAACGCATCAGATTTCATGAAGTAGGCGTCCAATGGCGGAAAGCAAAATGGGAGAGTAAGGAACCAGCTGTTAGGTATAAATACATCTTAATAACGTGTTGTAGGTTAACAAAGAAAACAAAGGTACTCAGTCCGGCGACATAAGATAGATAGTATCCCACCTACACACACACACACACGCACGCACACACACACACACACACACACATATATATATATATATATATATATATATATATATATATATATATATATATATAGAGAGAGAGAGAGAGAGAGAGAGAGAGAGAGAGAGAGAGAGAGTGAGAGTTTACCCACCTGGGTGTGTACCCGGCGCAATTTTTTCGCATGGGACAAATCGGTTTTATTGGGATAAATTTGCTTTTTTTACAAATTATTTTTCAAAATTCATAAAAATGATTTTTCAATGCACAAGCTATGATAAATTAAGATGCAATAACAGATTTATGAATAAGACAGGAATGGATCACAGAAAATTTTTGGTATTGCTGTCAAATTCAATCGTTTCCAAACATGCGCTCTATTTTTCCAAATTGGATTTCTTCAAAATAAAACTAAATATCAGTTTTTTAATAAGTTGATATGAAACAAAGTGGATATTTAAAAAGGTTTTCAGTTAGGACGTATGACAAAAAGCACCTAATTAAATCATTAAAAACCGATTGCCTCCAATAGGCGAATAAGAATGATCCATTTTGGGAGCAAGATTTTTTGCCAATAAACTAGAACATAGCTATGGCGTAGGCTCACAGACGATCACGAATTTTAACATCGCAGTTGTTTCAAACATGGTTTACAAGTAGGAGCCATTGTAATTAGTAAAAACGGGAAGCACCTTTAAAAGTAATTAATATTGTTTTAGACTATATGTTAATATTGTTTGTTATCGCCAGTATAGGTATAAATAAAAAGTAATATGTATAAATGAAAGTCGGTAACAGAAGTTGTTGCGTCGGACCCTTCGCTAAAACACTAGTGTTGAAACTTGCTGTTTACAATGTATTGAACTCGTACGTAATTATAAATGATATAAGCAAATATATTGGACGAACCGGGAGAAATTTCGAAGTTCGTTTTCGTGAACATGTTAGACAAACTGATAACAACCCATCCACTTCCTTTCACCATCTAAAAAATGAACATCACACAGTAGACGATCTTCAATGCGCTGTTGAGGTGTTACACATTACACCTAAAGGACCAACAATGAACATCTTCGAAGAATTGGAGATACTTTTACACCTCGAAAAAGAACCACTTATCGTAATTAACGAACAAACAGAGCTAAAACATAAAAGTTTCCTTGAAAATTTCATTGAAATATTCAAAGCGGAACCAGGTTAATAAAAACACACCCAGTGATAAATTTTAACGCATATTACACCAAAGAGCACCTTCTAAATTATTTTCGAATATCTATGGTAAACAAACCATTGGATGCATGAAATATCGTTGCCTATCATAATCAGAGACAAAATTTAATACACACTTCACAGACATATTTACTAGACTGGCAAACTTCCTCTGTGACTAAAACCTGACGCCGCCATCTTGCGTCACCTCACGTCATAAAGTTTCTGTACGGTATTAGTATGAACTTCTGACACGATATGACGTTGTAAGCCATATTAGTTAGTTTGGACAGGATTTGCATTTGAGCCAATACTGACGCAATTAATTTAACACATACATTGTCAAATCGTGTTATGAGAAGAACGTGTTACGTAAAGTACGGTTAAATTTTACTTAATGCTCTGGTGACCTCGCGTGATTACGTTGTCAGTCATGTTATGTTGGTATTATCCTGTCGCGTGACAAAGCAAATGCTTTTACTGAGTGAACGAGGGTACATACAAGAACCTGTCAACCATAGAGCAGGAATGGCATTATTTATTTATTTACTTCTTGGTCTGTACGAAACACTAATCAAGTCACTCATTGCGGACTTCTGAGAATATTAACATCTTGGCAAAAACTCTCTTCCGTTTCGTTGGTGTTGCCAACATAATCGTACGAGACCGCTGGGATGGTAGGTAAAATTTTACCGTTACATACAGTGAAAGCAGTAGTAGTTATCTTCAAATCAAAATGATCAAATGTTTGTTAAGCTTATGGGACTTAACTACGGGGTCATCAGTCCCTAAACTTACAAACTACTTATGAACTACTTACGAACTAGGACGGCACACATATCCATGCCCGAGGAGGGATTCGAACCCTCGACCATAGTGGCCGTGCAGACCGTGACTGGAGCGCCTGAGTCCCCTCGGCCACCGCGGCCGGCAGTAGTTATCTAAATAACACCAAGAAGAATAAAGATCTATGTTATCCACGACAAACAGCACATTTATCACGGCCATACTATTGAAAGAAAAGCCGAAATTGGCCGAAACTGACAACCGATTAATAAAAACAGGAAACTCATTAGTGTATATGTCAAAGCAGACTATAGATTTCCTGAGAATTCTCAAAAGAATGATACGTGTTATCCACGATAAACAACACTTTTATTATTACCATACTACTGAAGGAAAATCCGAAATTAGTAAGAGATTAATGATAACAGCAAATCGATGCAGTCGGCCGCGGTGGCCGAGGGGACTGTGGCGCCACAGTCACAGTCTGCACGGCCGCTACGGTCGGGGTTTCGAATCCCCCCCGCCCCCCTTGGGAATGGATGTTTGTGTCGTCTTTAGTATAAGGTAGTTCATAAGTAGTTTGTAAGTTTAGAGACTGATGACCCCGTAGTTAAGTCCCTTAAGCTTAACAAACATTTGAACATTTTTGAAATCGATGCAACTCATTACTGTGTCAATTTTACTCCAGCTGAAAAAATGACAGCCATATACAACACACCAATTTCCCGTATGACAGGGTAGTTACGTCAGTTCATCCGTATTTTACGACATTTTTGCTAATAATACACACGACTGCTCTCACGTTTATAGTATAGAAATGTGGCAGCGAGACTTCACTGACACCAGTGATACAGTATACTGCATTGCCAGTCTAAAAATATGTCTGTGACACACTTTGACCTAATTATAAATCTGAAGCATAGAATTAAATTTTGTGATGCGACCGGGAATCGAACCCGGACCTTCATGCTTACTAGGCAGACGTTTTAACAGTTTACCCCTTTTAAATTTATTTTTGAAGAAAGTTAGACCACCACATCACTAACGCTTAAGGCGCCTCGGAATAGTCTAAATACGATTTCCCTCCACATCACAAACTTGTAAGTTTAGTGACTAATGACCCCGTAGTTAAGTCCCTTAAGCTTAACAAACATTTGAACATTTTTAAAATAACATTTAGAAATAACACTTTGACCTGTTTAATGTGTCGTTGGTATAAGTATAAACAAGCTATTTTAACCATAGAATGTGGTCACATACACCAGCAAATGACAGCTACAGCAATTTATTATAGCCAGCTACAGCAATTTATTATAACTATACCATATTGGTGGCATGACAACGATCTTATATGGAAAACCACATTACAGGAAGTATGTATAATCAAAATTTATGTAAATATCGTATCATGTAAATTTTATATTATCTCACGACTTTTGTATTACACGATTGCATTTAACCTGATGATGGCTTTGTAACCGAAATCTCCATTGTTAAGTAAAAATAAAAAATATTACGCAGCGATTTGGAATCATTGAAAATTATATTTTGTTTTGAAACGTGTCCATAGAAAATGTATATTGCTGAATTTGTAAGAAAATGTCTAATATTGTACCTCCTGTTTTGTGTCGAGTAACTTGGTTGCAAGAAAATGTATAATATTGCTTCTACTGTGTGTATCGACATGTGTACATGAATCTGTGAAGTTTCATGTTTGGCAAAGATTATTTATCGTATAGCATTGTAGCTCGTGTAGAGAGACAAAGGGGACTTGTGGTTCATCTCGCTTAGAGAGCAGTTGTGTATATGGCTCCGATGTAGGGCAGAGGCTGCGGTGCCAGCAAGTATATATATTGCATTTCATATAATAATTATATTGTGAAAAAGGTTGTACCACCTCTGGAATTAAGGTAATAGCATTTCATGTAATTATGAAAAGGTTGTATCATTTAGGTAATGTAATGGTGATTATTAATAATAAGTAACAAAGTTGACCCTTCTTTCCTGTTTCATTTACATAGTTAGAAGATTAACCTACTTCCTTTATTTGGTAATTAGTTATTTGTAGATTTAAAGTGCAGTATTGATTTTGGTAATCTTGTTGAACAGATTTCTTTATGGGTATCGAAGTAAATGATTGTTATGCAACACTGCAGTTAATTTAGTATGATACTGAGTTTTGATAATCAGGTACTGATTTACATAAAATTCTTGTAGTCGAACATTAAGGAAGTGGTTTGTGTTTTAATATCTTTCTCGCAGTCAAATTTTTTGAGTATAGTCAGTGTGTGTTTCATGCAGGTTACGTGTCAGTTGTTTTGTTAAAAGATCCGTTGCGCACATAATCAGTGTAATACACTGATTCGTATTTAACAGTATATACATCATATGAGGGCCATAATTAAACCAAATTACTGTGTTAATGAACAGTGTACGTGTTTAGTTAAATTTAATGAAGTTATCTGATGACTTAGTGATCTTGATTGTTAAACATCAATATATGACAACCATTTGGACTGCAACTATTACCAGATCAGGTTTTGAATGAGTAACTTTAAAATAAACTACTTTTGTTGTCTGATTAAACGATAGATTCAACATTAAACAACACGTACGGCTTTTGACAATGTTGATTGGAATAAACTATTTCAAGTTCTGAAGCAAGCAGGAGTAAAATATAGGGAGATTAAGGTTATTTACAACTTGTACAAAAACCAGACATCGGTTGTCAGAGTTGAAGGGCATGAAAGGGATACAGTGGTTGGAAAGGGAGTAAGACAGGGGTGTAGTCTTTCTCCATTGTTATTCAATTTGTACATTGAGCAAGCTATAAAGGAAAGCAAGGAGAAATTTGGAGAATGAATTAAAGTGCAGGGGGAAGAATTAAAAACATTGCGTTTTGCCGACGACATAGTAATTCTGTCAGATACAGCAAAGGACCTGGAAGAGCAATTGAATGGAATGGACAGTGTGCTGAAAGGTGCATATAAGATTAACATTAACAAGACCAAAACTAGGGTAATGGAGTGCAGTGTAAGAAAATCAGGTGATGCTGAAGGAATTAGGTTGGGAAACGAAGCAATAAAGGAGGTAGATGAGTTTTGTTACTTGGGCAGTAAAATAACAAATGATGGTCGCAGTACAGAGGATATAAAATGCAGAATGGCAATGGGTAGAAAAGCGTTCTTGAAAAAGAGAAATTTGTTAACATCGAATATTGATTGAAGCGTAAGGAAGTCCTTTCTGAAGGCATTTGTATGGAGTGTTGCCTTGTATGGGAGTGAGACATGGACGATAAACAGTGCGGACAGGAAGAAGATTGAGGCTTTTGAAATATGGTGCTACAGAAGAATGCTGAAGATTAGGTGGGTGGATCGCGTAACTAATGAGGAGGTACTGAACAGAATTGGGGAGAAAAGAAATCTCTGGCATACCTTGACTAAAAGAAGGGATAGATTGGTAGGACACATTCTTAGACGTCAAGGAATTGTGAATTTAGCGTTGGAGGGAAGTGCGTGGGGTAAAAATCGCAGAGGAAGACCAAGAGATGGATACAGTAAGCAGATTCAGACAGATGTAGGTTGCCGTTCTTATGTGGAGATCAAGAGGCTTGCTCAGGATAGGGTATTGTGGAGAGCTGCATCAAACCAGTCTACGGACTGAAGACCATAACAACACACAACTTTTAGTCTTTACGTGACAAATTCGCATAGTTTTGAAGTCCTTGTTGGTGTCTATTTCTCACGATAACAGTTTACCATCAATTATTTACGGCTTTCAGGGTCCACAGAGAAACAAAGCCATTTTCTTAACAGAACAATTCGAGGCTACACAGCCACCATGCAGATAGCATACCGATTGCCCTATGTTGTCGTCTCGCGGTGACGCGTGGGAACAAAAATGGCGGATGCGCACGGCCGTCCATACCCACGGGCCCCAGTAGAGGTGCCGACGCGGCAAGCGGCGCCGCCTTTGGGCAGGTGAGCCTTCAGCGGCAGCTACTGTGTCGCTGCTGACGCGTCAGCGAGCTGACAGATACGGCAGCGGCCGACTCGCGCAGCGTTGTTTACCTGCGTGCCTGTCACACACGAAAACAACGCCTTTGTGAAACGCCTGACGATTGTCTAGTCGCAGCGAGCTACATACGGCAGATAGCGCCGCGCTGCCCGCCCTGTTTGCTGGAATCCTTCGGATCCGAAAACTAGTGGGGCGATGACCTCCATATGTTAACTTGGGAACTTCCCTCCGTTATGTCTTGGTTAAGTATACACACTCGCTCTCATTTATTCAGTCTAAAACACAAAATAAACGACCTCCGTCGTCGGCCTATTCTGTGTTAAGTGCGCCATCAACCACAATTATCACTCATAAGCAAATGTTGAAATCCAGAATGAATATTTCACTCTGCAGCGGAGTGTGCGCTAATATGAAACTTTCTGGCAGATTAAAATTGTGTGCCGGAACCGGGACTCGAACCTGGGACCTTTGCCTTTCGCGGGCAAGCGCACTACCGACTGTGCTATCCCAATTTTAATCTGCCAGAAAGTTTCATATCAGCGCACACTCCGCTGCAGAGTGAAAGATTCATTCTGGAAACATCCCTTAGACTGTGGCTAAGCCATGTCTCCACCATATCCTTTCTTCCAGGAGTGCTTGCATGGTTCGCAGGAGAGCTTCTGTGAAGTTTGGAAAGTAGGAGGCGAGGTACTGGCGGAAGTAAAGTTGTGAGGCGGCATCGTGAGTCGTGTCGGGATAGCACAGTCAGTAGTGCGCTTGCCCGCGAAAGGCAAAGGTCCCAGGTTCGAGTCCCGGTTCCGGCACACAATTTTAATCTGCCCGTAAGTTTCATATCAGCGCACACGCCGTTGCAAAGTTTCATTCTGGATACATATAGATTGTCAACAGGTGCGAAAGTCGTATTTCTACATTGTTATTCAGTCAATGCAGAAATGCAGTTTCTGCGGGAAAACAAGCCACTGTTTTGACCGTAACAGCGTTTTTTGTGTAGTGTGCTTTCCTTTTGCGTGTGAAGCAACTTGTGTTGTATTTGTCTACTTTTATATACATTAGGGAGATAATATTCGTGAATATTTGCTGGATATCAATGAAAATTACATATAATATTAAGTTAGTGGGAACGGAAGGCCCATTCATTTTCAGACACCAAAAAGAGGCGTATCTGGAGTTCTAGATGAATTCGTCTGGCGAAAGTTTGAACTCATTTGCCAACAAAACGTCCTACAAACAGAAAGTGCCGCCAATGTAGCACAAAAAACAAGGAAAAAAGAGGACAAAATAATGTGTAGGAACTGTCGTGTACCTTTGTGTGTAGCACCATGCTTCTCTAAGTACGTAGTACATCACCTTAGTGAAGTCAATGGACAATATGAACTAATACAAAAGTAAATCAAATGTTTAATATGCTTTTTGTACTAAAAAATAAATGAAATACATATTTTTAATTATAAAGTCCAGTTACTCCAAAGTTCGGTGGGAACTATACTTCCTACTAATTTTTTTATACCTGTAGGCTAAACTCTCACTTTCAAGATTTAAACTATGATTTTATGTATGGCTTCCTAGCCCAAAAAAAGTATTCATAGAGAGTCTAGAACTTCTGGAAATTATTTGGTGACTAGAGGGTTAAGCTTAAGGGCCTTAACTGCGGGGTCATCAGTCGCTAAACTTACAAACTACTTATGAGCTACGTAAACAGGAAAGACATCACACACCGGGCAAGCAAGCACACAGCGCCGACACGACCAAAGATGAAACCGGTCAGAATATCGATAATAAACAACAGTTCTCGACGGATGAGGTCGGATTAGTTTTGTCCCTCTGTGGTAGAGCAGGATACCAAGCGGAATTTAAGCAGAAGCCTCCATCCCTACTTATAAGGTTGTCACCTAGTTTTATTTCTATCGCTTCCTTGATAACACAGTCCCAGTAGTTGCAAGTGCATGCGAGAATTTCCGTTTTGTTGTATTCCATAGGGTGACCTATGTCAAGACAGTGTTCGGCTACAGCAGATTTGTTTGGATGTGACGTTTATACTCAATACATTGGTCAAACTATTAGGACTGTTGAGGACCGTTCATCGAATCTACCAACCTTGCCGCCTACCTCGGAACTACCTCTATGTCGTACTTTAAACCGATCTGATGCACTTGAGCAATAATCAAGACGGGGCCGTACAAGCCTTTTATATGCGGTCTCCTTTACAGACGAATCACACCCTCCCAAAATTCTCCCAATAAAGTCGACCATTTTTGCCTTTCCCACAACTGTCCTCATATACTAGTTCAATTTCATATCGCTATGTAGCGTACAACTAGTTATTTAATTGACACGACTATGTCAAGCAGCACACACTATGTGTATTCGAACATTATGAGAGTGTTTCTCCTACTCATCGGCATCACCTTACATTTTTCTACATTCAGCGCTAGTTGCCATTCCTCACACCACCTAGAAATTTGGTCCAAGCCATCATTGATTGACATCACCCTGCTGTACCGTGCAGCATCATCACGAAACAGACGCGGATTGCAACACACACTGTCAGATCATTAATATAGACATAAAATAATAGCAGTCCTATCACGATTCCCTGGGACACCCCTGACGATACCCTGGTCTCTGATGAGTAGGATCGAGCAAAGAACATCTGCATAAAAAAAGCAGTCTACATCTAAATCTACATAGATTCTCTGCAAATCACATTTAAGTGCCTGGCAGAGGGTTCGTTAACCACTTTCATAACTTTTCTCTTCCGTTCCATTCTCTAATAGCGCGCGAGAAGAGAGAACACCTCAATCGTTCCGTTTTCGATCTGATTTCTCTTGTTTTATTGGGATGGTCATGTCCCCCTAAGTAGGTGGGTGCTAGCAAAATATTTCCACATTCAGAAGTAAACGTCGGTGATTGAAACTTCGCAAACAGCTCACGCTGCAATTAATAACGTCTTTCTTTTAATGATTTCCACCCCAATTCGTGCAACATTTCCATGACGCTTTCCCCCCTGTAAAGTGATAAAACAAAACGAGCTGCCCTTCTCTATATCTTCCGTCAGTCCCACCTGGTGAGGGTCCCACAATGGGCAACAGTACTCCAGGAGAGGACGCACAATTGTGATGAAGGCAGTCTCTTTGGCGGAGCAGGTGCATCTTCGAAGCGTTCTGCCAAAGAAACGTAATCTTTGGGTCTCCTTTCCCACAATATTTTCTATGTGTTCTCTCCAGTCTAAGTAGTTCGTAATTGTAACTGCTAGGTGTTTAGCAGAATTTACGACCTTAAGGTTTGACTGATTTATCGAATAATTGAAGTTCATCGAATTTCTTTTAGTGGTCATGTGTATTACTTCACACTTTTCTTTATTTAGCGTCCATTGCCAATTTTCGCACCATGCAGAAATTTTCTCTAAATCGCTCTGCATTTGCTTTTGATCCTCTGTTGACTGTTTCTTTGCAGTTAACTTCACTAACCGATAAATGACAGCCGCCGAGGGGCCTGATGCGCGACAGTCACGGTCTGCACGGCCACTACGGTCGGGGGTTCGAATCCCCCCTCGGGCATGGATATTTGTGCCGTCCTTAGTATTAGCTAGTTCATAAGTAGTTTGTAAGTTTAAGGAGTGATGACCCCGTAGTTAAGTCCCATAAGCTTTACAAACATTTGAACATTAAATGACAGCATCATCCGCGAACAGTCTGAGGGAGCTATTCAGATTGTTTCCTAAATCGTTTATAAACACAAGGAAGAGTAGGGGACCTATAACGCTTCCCTGGGGAAGGCCAAATATCGCCTCTGTTTTACTCGATGACTTACCGTCAATTATAACGCACTGTGTCCTTTCTGATAGGAAATCGTGAATCCAATAGCACAATTGGGGAGATATTCCATAAGCACGCAATTTCATTAGAAGCCGCTTGTGGGGTACAGTGTCAAAAGCCTTCCGGAAATCCAGAAATATGGAATCGATTTGAGATCCCTTGTCGATGGCACTTATCACTTCGTGTGAATAAAGGGCAAGCTGTATTTCCCAAAGCGATACTTTCCGAATCCGTGTTGACTATTGCTTAATAGGTCGTTCTCTTCGAGATAGTGCATAATGTTCGAACAAAGTATATGTTCCAAAATCCTACTGCAAATCGACGTCAATGAGATAGGCCTGTAATTTTGGGGATCACTCCTATTGCCTTTCTTGAATATTGGAGTCACTTGGGCAACTTTCCAGTCTTTGGGTACGGATCTTTCGCTGAGTGATCTGTTGTAAATTATAGCTAAGTACGGAGCTATTGCATCAGCATACTCTGAGAGGAATCTAGTTGGTATACAATCTGGCCCGGAAGATTTGTTTTTGTTTAGTGACTTAAGTTGTTTTACTACTCCAGGAACATCTAAGTTTCGCATGTTATCCTTGGATTGAATTCTGGAGTGTTCACTTCGTCTACTTTGGTGAACGAATTTCGGAAAGCTGTGTTTAGTAAATCAGTCACGCTACTGTCTCAGCTATTTCGTCATACAGAATTCCAGATCTCTCTGACTATTATAAGCAATATATGAGTTGTGCTTAAAATTTAGAGCTCTTTTTCTTATAATTTCTTGGAAAGTACTCTTAAAGATTTCTATGAGTGGACGTGTAAGACGTATACTACTAACATGCGAAGTCTTATTCTAAACTGAAATCCCGAGACCGGAACGACTTCTTGTTAGTAATCTGGGTGAATAGAAATATTATTTCCATTATAAAAACATCACAGCTTTTTTTCCCTCGTTACCGGATTATCCTCTCATATTCGGCTATCCAGAACCCCTACGGTCCCACCTATTCCTCGTACACGAGGTTTTACTGTACATACGTCCGCGGTAGACGTGAGTGACCGGTGCAGTTTTCTTTAAACATTCACGTACATTCTGATTAATTAGAAATAACACGAGCTGAGCCATCGCGTCGATGCCATACATTCATTTGTTAGGTAAAGCCCTCTGAGCTACGCTCTAGCGATTGTTATTGTCAATCGTGCTTGCAACATCGTGCTTCAAAGGCAGAGTCGCATTGGCAGCTGCCAAACACACACACACACAGAGCTGCACGACTGTCGCCGCGCGCGACGTTCTTTTTTTATTATTATTTTTTTATTTCCCTTCTGCGCGTGATTTATTGGCTGTCGCTCAGTGCCCTTGCGACACAGATAACCACTTCTGTGGCAGCCGAGGTCTCAACGCGACAGCCACCTCGCACTTTGACCGCGGGCAACATCAAACGATACCGCGCCTTTGCAGGCGACGGTGAATGCAAAAGGTCCAGCTTCTAGAGTTGCGATAATAACAGGGGATTTCATCGATAAAAAGGAAAGCAGAAAGGTTGCAGCTGACGTCCTTTGCTATAAGAGAACCGCACTATCTGTCAGAATATGAAGAATTTTTTGTAGAACAACCTAGCGGCTTTGAAAAAAAAATAACAACTGTGTATTTAAATTAAAAATCAGTATGTATGGTCTGCATCAGAGTTCTAAAGATTGGAATATTTGCTTTGATCGAGTGCTGAAAAATATAGGCCTGCAAAGATCAGTATGTGAACCATGTGAGGAGTATTTTTGTAAAAATTTGATTATTGGAATTTATCTAGATGATATTGTTTCTATTGGCTCTACTGGAGTTTTGAATTGGGTCATTATTCTGGTGTCGCACAAGCCTAAAGTGCGCGCCACGTACTACGAGCGGCCTGGCGTTCTTACGACTTCAGCCACTAGCGCCCTCTGCTGCAACTCCGCTCGTGGCCACGCCTGCTGCATCGTTCACTTGGGACTGAGATAGGAACCAGTTAACACTTGGGAATCAGACAGGCACCAGTTAAGTCTTGGCTATCGGATAGGCACTAGGAATCATCAGTAGGCAGACCTCTATCGAATCTATGTATCAGCATTCTGCAGTCAAGAACTATGTAAAAGTTAAGTATTACTAAGTCTCTATGAAATATATATCTCGTCCTTACTCTAGTGTTTCTAGTTTCTGCTGTTCCTCTGGCTGCTCACCTCCGTACCTGCACAAGCGTGCATCCTTTATTCCAGTGTCGGTCTCTTTCTACTCGGCCACCGACACCTACTACAACCGGCGGAACGAGACACAAAAGCGGCGACGAGGCTGGGACACAAAAATTATGTAGAATTTAAGGATCTTGGGTAAATTAAAAATTTCTTGTCTCTGTCAATTACAGTAACTAAAGATTATGTGTATGTTGAACAGCGTAAATATATAGATGGTGTGCTACAAGAATACAATTTTCAGAATGCAGAAGGGTGTATGGCTCCCTTGGTTACAAGAGAATTGCAGGAGAAGCTGACGGTTGTAATCAGACCTTATATCAGAAGGCTGTAGGTAACTTATTGTACATTGCAAATAACGCCAGACCTGATATATGTTTTTCAGTTTGCAAGCTGAGTCAGTATTCACTGACTCCTAGTGTGAATGTTTGGCATACAATTAAGAAAGTGTTCTGATATTAAAAAAAAAAAAAAAAAAAAAAAAAAAAAAAAAAAAAAAAAAAAAAAAAAAAAAAAAAAAAAAAAAACATAAATTTATTTTATAAAGTTAATAATGATTCCATTAGTATCTATTGTGATGCTGATTATGCTAATTCTGAAGACAGAAAATCTATTTCTGGTTTTGTATGTAAATTTGATGCATCTCCTATTATATGGTCGAGTAGAAAACAACAAATAGTTGCCACTTCAGCTGTAGAAGCTGAGTTTGTGTCAATAGTCTCTTGTGTCAAAGAGACACTGTGGTTGTATAATCTGTTCAAAGAACTGGATGATTATATTTAACATTGCCAATTTCATTTTTTTGTGACAATCAAGGAGTTATATTTGCTAGTTCGACTTATGTTGTATCACAAGAAACTCAGTATATAGTTGTTAGATACTAGTTTATAAAAGATAATGTGGCTAAAGGATTGGTAAAATTTGAGTATGTTCCATCTGTTGATAATATAGCTGATGTATTTACAAAAGCATTATCCGGGGAGACAACTGCTAAGTTTAGAAAAATGTTAGGACTCATTGAGTGAGAGTTGTGTTTTTTTTTGTTTTTTAACAATATTTTTTTGACAAGGTGAGGTGTCAGAATATGTATTGCAATTCTTTGTATTTCAAAGAAATTGTTTGAATATGAGAAGGGAAACTATTTTTTTTATGTCATTGTGTGCTTGAATTTTTTCTATGTTGGTAACAGAGTTTTCAGATAGTTATTTGTTTGTCTTTGTTATGATCTAAGCTGTTTGCGTGTGTATATATTAAGTGCAGTGAATGCTGTTTCATATAAATTTTGTGTGTTGAGTTATGAGTTAATCATGTTTCTGAGACACGTCGGTGTATTGCATTTGTGTGTTGCCGCTGAATTTGAATAAACCTGTTACTCAGTTCGAGCCAGAACTGTCATCTCAGTATACGGAGTGTTGAAAGTGTGTTATAAACAATATGTAAATTGCGATCTTTTATGGCGTATAAGAAATATCTGATTGAATCGTCCGTGTAATGATGTGCGCCTGAGTCTGACCGTGATTGTAATTCAGTTTATTAGGTGAGACAGAGCTGAAACGCGGGGGTGAATGTTTCCAACTGTAGATTGAAATATTTCTGAGTGTAATCTCAAAATGACAATTTGATACCGTAAATAGTGTGTAAAATTTCACCATCAAATTGTTGTTATATTGAAGAGACGAGATCCGCCTCGCACACATAACTATTGTGACCAATATTGCGAGGTCACAGTAAAAATTCCTGTTATTTTCCCCCCTTCTTTATGAAATGTTTTCACCATGTTGCCCTGAGTTGTCCATGACCTGAGTTTCCTTATTCTTCACTTCTAACTGCAGATAATACCAATAATGTGATTCTTTAGCTTCTACCGATTCTACCGCTCCTAGGCAGTCAGTTCATCAGTGCACCTGATGATGGCACCAGGTCTGGTTTCCGAAATATTGTGCCAGTTTGACACAGGGATCCCGCCGCACACCCGTGAACTTTTTCAATACCAATAATGCCAACCTAGACCACTTCTTAATTACTTCACCTACTTATGGCTTGATTTCAGTGTTAGCAGTTCCACTTGCATGCATTTTACCGGTTTACAAAACTGAACATATTACAGTTACTGGGTCAATCACTGTAGGCACAGGTCATGAAACTACGCCGGCCACAGCAGCCGAGCGGTCTGCGGCGCGCCAGTCACAGTCTGCACGGCCGCTACGGGCATGGATGTTTGTGTCGTCTTTAGTATAAGGTCGTTTGATAATTAGTATGTAAGTTTAGGGACTGATGACCCCGCAGTTAAGTAAGAGGCCGCGGTGGCCGAGGGGACTGAGGCGCTTCAGTCACGGTCTGCACGGCCACTACGGTCGGGGGTTCGAATCTCCCCTCGGGCATTGATATTTGTGCCGTCCTTAGTTGTAGGTAGTTCATAAGTAGTTTATTAGTTTAGGGACTGATGACCCCGTAGTTAAGTCCCTTAAGCTTAACAAACATTTGATCAATCCGCAGTTAAGTGCTTTAAGCTTAACAAACATTTGAACAATTTGAACATAAAACTACAATGATAGAAATTCAGTTTATTAGGTGAGACAGAGCTGAAACGTGAGGGTGAATGTTTCCAACTGTAGATTCAAATATTTCTGAGTGTAATCTCAAAATGACAATTTGAATCCGTAAATCGTTTGTGAAATTTCACCATCAGATTGTTGTTATATTGAAGAAATGAGATCCGCCTCGCACACATAACTATTGTGACCAATATTGCGAGGTCACAGCAAAAATTCCTGTTATTTTTTCCCTTTGTTATGAAATGTTTTCACCATGTTGTCCAAGTAATCAATGACCAGAGTTTCCTTATTCTCCAGTTCTACTGTTGTTGTTCTGGTCTTCAGTCCGGAGACTGGTTTGATGCAGCTTTCCACAATACCCTATCCTGAGAAAGCCTCTTCAACTCCACATAAGAACGGCAAGCTACATCTGTCTGAATCTGCTTACTGTATCCATATCTTGGTCTTCCTCTGCGGTTTTTACCCCAAACACGTCCCTCCAATGTTAAATTCACGATTCTTTGATGTCTAAGAATGTGTCCTACCGATCGATCCCTTCTTTTAGTCAAGGTTAGCCAGAAATTCCTTTTCTCCCAAATTCTGTTCATTACCTCCTCATTACTTACGCGATCCACCCACCTAATCTTCAGCATTCTTCTGTAGCACCATATTTCAAAAGCCTCAATCCTCTTCCTGTCCGCACTGTTTATCGTCCATGTCTCACTCCCATACAAGGCAACACTCCATACAAATGCCTTCAGAAAGGACTTCCTTAGGTTTAAATCAATATTCGATGTTAACAAATTTCTCTTTTTCAAGAACGTCTTTCTACCCATTGCCATTCTGCATTTTATATAAGCTGTACTGCGACCATCATTGGTTATTTTACTGCCCAAGTAACAAAACTCATCCTTTATTGTTTCGTTACCTAATCTAATTCCTTCAGCATCACCTGATTTTCTTAGACTGCATTCCATTACCCTGGTTTTGCTCTTATTAATGTACATCTTATATGAACCTTTCAGCACACTGACCATTCAGCTCAATTGCTCTTCCAGGTCCTTTGCTGTCTCTGACAGAATTACTGTGTCGTCGGCAAAAAGCAATGTTTTAACTGCAAGTAATACCAATAATGCCACCTAGTCCATTTCTTAATTACTCATGGCTTGATTTCAGTGTTAGCAGTTTCACTTACATGCATTTTACCGCTTCACAAAACTGAACATATTACAGTTACTGGGTTAGCCACTCTTGGCACAGGTCATAAAACTACCATATTTATTTTGCTTTACTCCTGAACACAATGCAACATGAATCGAAGAAGAGAAGTATACAGAAGTACCCCAGCAACCACGTGGAAAAGTTTTCCTTCCGTACATTAGCAGAATTACTGATCGAATCGGGACATAATTGGCCAAGCATGGCGTCGAAACGATCTACAGACCCACCAAGAAGATAAAAGAATACTAGAGATCAGTTACCTCCTAGCAACACTTGGGATATAAAAAAATTCCTTGCAGCCGTGGTCAAGTATATATTGGAAAACTAAAAGAAGCGACAACACCCGCTTTACTGAACATAAAAGGAACTGTCGTCTGGGCCACACGGAAAAATCGGCAGTAGCAGAAAATGTTTTTCAACATGGGAACCATGAAATAAAACTTAATGTGACGAGAGATTTATCTAGGACATCATATTACCATGCACGCATGTATAGAGAAGCAATAGAGATTCACAAACAACGAAATAATTTGTGGTTGCGTAGACTTTCCCGGCGTAATAACTGATAATATTCATCTCGGGTTTACAGCCGGATACCATCGTCAACTAAACACAATATTTCGGCAGAAATATAGTCGCAAACGTTTTTATTGAAAACTTTGAAGACATGTCTCTAAGAACGTCGTTTCATAAGCCTACCTGGTTTTGGAGATACTTCGATGACATTTTTATGGTTTGGCCTCATGGGATGGATGTTTTAAATAATTTTTAAATCATTTTAATTGTCTCCAACCCAGTATTAAATTTACGATGGAGGTTGAGAAAGTTGGAAAACTTCCTTTTCTGTTCGTTTTCGTTCAAAAGAACAATGATGGGACTTTAGGACATAGCGTTTATCGCAAACACACACATACTGATCTTTATCCTTATGCGACGAGCTGTCATCCGCCACACCAACTGATGGGGGTCTTGCTTACTCTAGTGAAAAGAGCGTACGCCATCTTTGGAGCCGAACATTTGGTGAAAAACTGGAGCATCTCAATGTTGTATTTAAACAGAATGGGTACACTGCTCAACAAATTTGTCTTGCGTTTCAATTTGGTACAAAAGGTGAACCATTAGAGGACAACTACAAGTCTATTGCCTTTTCTCGAGAATATTTCTTCGAAAATTTCAAGAATTATAAGAAGGTTGGACATTAAAAGTGTTTTTATGCCAAAGACTAGGGCCCTCCTTGGGTCAGTCAAAGATGATTTAGGCCTGAGGAAACCTGGTGTTTATAGAATTCCATGTTACATGGGCCAAACGATCCGTACAGTTCAAGATTGGTGTGAGGAACATCGCCGTCATACTCGTTTACTTCAACCTGAAAAGTCAGCTGTTGTTGAACATTGTCTGAATGAGGGACACAAGATGTTATATGATGAAACAAACCTGATTGCTCCTGCTTCCCGCTACTGGGCATGTGTTCTTAAAAATGCATGGAAATTCGGATGGCCGATAATATTATTAATGGGGACAAGGGCTTCCCTCTAAGTAAAACTTGGAACCCAGTCTTATCTGATATTAAGAAACAACACTCTTCATTTCGACCTACCGTTTCTTTTAACTAGTTTTGTTTCGACCTATCGTTTTGCCGATTTTCTCCACCGGTGCGCTACTAGTTCTGTTGCGCCTAGAAGACCTCTACTTTGGTTTCGCGCACGCACGGTAGGCCGTCAGCGGTGTATACAGGGGCCGCTGTTTCTGTTCTGCCTCAGTTTCCGGCGAGTAAGTGTAATCAGCGCACTCACCTGAAGCTGGCAGCCAGTTGGTCTACCGAAATCGGCTACAAACCCGAGATGAATATTAACAGAATAATTTTAATAAAAAATAAGAAGGTCTGAAGTTGGATAAAATAAGGATGTCGACAATGCACCAACAAGATGACAATCGATTACTCTTAATCGAGAATGACGACGTCATCCAGAGATAGCCACACAGTCAGCCTCACGTGACGTATGGTGGTGCCCTCTATAAATGCGAGAGCCCCTCGGCCCACAGTGCAATAGCCGGGAAACTCTGGAAGATGTCTCCCGCAGTTGGAGATGAAACGTCGGGAGGAAGTTTTACCTGAAGACAACGCCGCCTTGAAAGTTTACATTATATGATAACAGTGTCGTAACGTAGCATGCCATTACCCTCCAGTACCATACATTTTGTTTTTATTTAACCGCTTAAAAATTCTTCTCATTTGTTAGTTACATACATAAAATACAACTGATATGCGTATTCTTCTTTACCCTAACTCCTTGGTGCTGTCACCAAAGTAAACTAAAAATGTTCTGAGAATAACAATGTTATTGTCGTATAATTACTGCCCTAATTATCACATTGCTTAAGTATAATTGTTTTATTGGAAATTATCTATTTATCAATAGGCCTACCGAACTGTTTTGAATAATTTACCTATTTCTTCATCCTTTGGGACCTTGTACCGACAACGTTGTCTTTGAATAAACATTCTACTTGTTTTGTTATAGTCTTACGAGTGACGCACTGATGTATCATCTCCTTCCAAATGTTACCAAAGTCACTGTAATTGTTCCACGTAACCTTTCTGCAAACAAAACAAACTTGTAACAATTGTCATGTAACTTTTTTCTTCAAATTGTCGCGTACATTTCTTAGCTACATAGCACAATAGTTAATAATATCGCATCACTTTTTCTTATATCTTCCTACACAACGTTGATCTTTCGCTTCTTTAAATGCTTCTTTGATGCTCGTCTTGTAAAATCTTTGACATAACATTAACATTTGTTTACAGTTATCTTTCTACCTCATGATGGCGTAACAGCCGAAAACTGTGAAAAACAATAAAATATATCGTAGGATATTACATCATTGACGTTTGTTTTATTGATCATGAATCAAATATTCTACCAAACACAAACGGAACATTCAATCAACTACATGTTTTATTTACATTTCGACCATGCGCAGCAGAGACAATGCAAATACAAACAAATAGACTGTATCTCACAGAACCAGCAAGAAACATAAATGACGAAATATAAGAACAGGTAAACAATGAGTTACAACACAAATCGACAAATTATTTTCAACTTCAGATAAGATTTTTATCTGCTCTGCCGGAAACGCACAAGTGCCCTCTCTGTTCGACACAGCAAGTAGCAGTGATGTACAATACGATAAGATTACCTTCAAAAGAGTAGTGAAGTGGATTATTATGTAATAAAAAACAACCCTACAAAGGTGACTTATAATTTTTATAAATAAAGACAACCTTATTTGAAGGTGAGTCGAGTCGATATTTGGCCGTTACATGAAGACGACTTCGATAACCAGTAGCAAAGGTCATCTTTGTTGAAATCCTAATGTCCTTTGTACCCTTAAACCATTAAATAAACCAAACAAGTCGTCGATTTAATCGAATTATAAATAACATTTCAGTATGTTTATAAAACTTTACCTTTTTGTGACACAGACATGTTTCTACAACTATTATTAAAAAAAAAATCTTTCATTGCAAATGCAGCATTTCCTCTCTCTGTCAACACAAACACTGAAATACTACTCTCCGCGAACGCTCTCTTTTCCTCCAGCGATGCAACAAGAGCATTCTCAGAAATAAAATAACTCTTTCCTTGCCAACATATCTCAATGGAAAACGCCACGAGTGGGTGGTCCAAATAAGACCTGTAGCCTTGTAGCGTTTCGACAAGATGATAAATATTTGAAGCACCGAACAATGATTAATTCCCGTAACACAGCCGAATATTATTGTTGTAACGGCCCCGTTACTTGAAGGCTTATGTTGTCGCTATTGACAGCACAGAACGGAGCGTCAAGAACTCCACAGTTCATGTCAAATGGCGACAATCACACGGAACACAAACAAAACTAAACTGAAGGAAACAGGATATTAATGTCATGGTTCCTCGTGAGGAAAGTTTTGGAGTTGACACTGGTGAGTGTTTGTGTGTGTGTGTGTGTGTGTGTGTGTGTGTGTGTGTGTGTGTTTGTGTGTGTTTGTGTGTCTGGCTGTGTGGCGACGTTTATTGTCATTTTCAAGCTATTCTTACCGCTTTTACTCTTGATTGACTTGTGGATTTTCAACAGGTCCTTGTCATTTGCCATGTAATCAGATTATTAGTGACTTAGGAGTACTGATTCACATAAATTTAGCGTAATATTGTCGTAGCACATATTTTTAGGACATAATATAATTTTAAATGATTCCAAATCGCTGCTTAATATTTTATATTTATTTAACGATGGCCATTTCGGCTACAAAGCCATCATCATGTTAGGTCCTGTAATATACACCAGCAAATAACAGCTACTGCAATTTATTATAACTATACCATATTGGTGGCATGACAGCGATTTTACATGGAAAACCACATTACAGGAACTAACCTTTTGACGATTTTGTAGCCGAAATGGCTATCGTTAAATAAATATAAAATAGTAGCTAAATTCCCGCTGCTTCGCACGCGTAGATTGGTTGTTTCTACTTATAATTTTTTTTTAGATTAGCTTTAAAAATGCTTTCCTAATCAAGTATTTTGGTACAACTTGCCTCTCAGTATTGCACCATTGTTGGCAGAATTCAAAACATCCAGAAACGCATTTTCAAAAAATTATAAACATTGTTCCACACCCAAATTTTCACATTTCTAGCACCAAACTAGTCTTAGTAGCAACCTTAAAAGATTTTCTCTTATTTCATCCACTTAATGGTTGAATTTCCAAAAATATCGAAACATGGGTTTTTAAAAGTCCAATCAAAAATCTAAATCCGAATTTTTGTATTTCTTCTTCAAAATTGCCTTAATAGTAACGTATTTTCAAAAAATCGTTCATCCCCTATTTCACCCACTTAGGGATGGAAATATCGATAAATCGCTGATGCCTACAGTGTAAGATAAACAACGTCTACAAATTTCAATTTTCTATCGTCTGTAGATTCCCTTCTCAGCGCCGTTTTCTGTCTCTTAGAAACGGAGCGAGAACGCGAAATTTCTCTCTTACGCTTTCTCTCAAACTGCAATATGCACTTATTTTTCTTTATTCGTACGCTTGCTGAAAAAGAAAAAAAAAGACAACTGAATAATGTGCATCACGTTTCGCTGTATGTAACCGCTTTGCTATTATAGTGTCAAAAGTCATCGCTGGTCTTCAGTGCGAATTTTATATAAGCCGACGACTTTCAGCTACTAGATCATCCACCCTCTTATAGCTAACTACACGGAACTGCTAATCCAGTTGTCCGTATTTGATCCTAAGCACTACAGTTTTATTGAGATCATTGGTGTATAGCCAGTGTAGTTAATGCTCAGTTAATGCATGTCTCTATTTTCCAGTGTTTTATCTTCGAGTCTTTTTATCTTTGAGCATATTTTGAGCGTCGTATTGCTCCATATTTTACGGATTTTTGTCCGCCACACTCACCCACCGCCACACACCGCGACCAAAACACCATAGTGCACACCGCGAACGTAAAGGCTACTCTCATGCATAACCACCATTGGTCTGTACTGAATCAATTTTGCTACCAAATGAAATATACGCACCCACGTCGCGCATTCGATTTTTATAAATGTATATAGATTAAGCAGCGATTTGGAATCATTAAAATTATATTATGTCGTTAAGTAACATATTTAAAGCTGAAGGACCTAAATATTACAAACATATTTTTAGGATTAAGTCTATAGATTTAGGATTGTGTATGAGGCTAGCAGAAATTATAGAATGATTTTTATTTTGGTAATTAATTACTGCTTTTTGTAGAGAACTGGAAAATATTTGAATCGATTTGAAATATTTTGATGACATTACAATAGAGAAATTTAGTACTTTTAAGGTTACTTTAGTTTCTTTTCACCTGTGCCTCCTAAAATATTGCCTCCTCCTATTAAATGTCGGGTAAGGAATGTGGAAGTAAAATAGAAGGATTTTATGGTGAGGATTTTCCACCGTATGCAAGCATCTGGTTTTTTAAATTTTTTCCAAACATGTTTCAGCACATTTTGTGCTATCATCAGTGGGATGGTTTATTTTTATTTTGAAAAATTATAGTTACTGTACAATAGTCACTTCAGGTACTTATAAAATGTTTTTGTAGGTTCATTCGTTTTTAATTTTGCTTAGGTTATCTGACGATATAACTATTTCTGTTTAGTAAAAATTAGGCCTAGATTTTTTTACATACCTTTTACATTAGGCTATATAAAACTCGCTTAAGTAACAAACTTATTTGTTGTTTTGCTAATACTATTTACAAACTTGTCATCTGCAAACATAACAAACTGTTTAAAGTTTCTTACTTTCTAATTTTCGGTTCGAGAAAAACGCGTCATTGCTGTTTAGTACTTACTTAGTACATCAAAAGATGATTAGAAGGATTCAAACTCGAACTCGGAGGTCGGAGGATTACCAGCAACCATTCTTACTGAGAAACAGTAACAATCATGATTGCAACAGGAAATCAGAAATAGTAGTGGTACACAAAATACCCTCCGCCACTCACCGAATAACAAACCAAGTTACTGCGGCATTTTCATCTAGTTCTGAACTTCGTTAAAGATTTATAACTTTAATTCCACTGACAAGACAGAAAAATAAAGTACTCTCCGCGACACACCAGTCAAAAAAGGAAGTTAAACTTGTACTGCCTCTCCAGTCCTGTCCAATGTTGAAAGATTCAAAGCTTACTGAGGAGTTACTTCAAAATAAATTGCTGAAGCAAAAGAATGCAGTATTCTCCGCCATTTTGTGGGCTATGTTAGTTAGTTCTGTCACTTTTCGATTCCTGTCTTAGGAGATGGTGTATTTGGACAGTTCAGAAGCAAAAGGTTTTCTGCTATGCGAATGTTGTCAGGTATATATATATATATATATATATATATATATAAAGCAAGCATATTATGCATACTTTCACCCCATAATATCATACGGGATTATTTTCTGGGGCAACTCATCAGGACAAGCAAAAGTTTTCAAAGCACAAAAACGTACGTTACGGATCATTGGTGGTGTTAACTCAAGAACATAATGTAGAGGGCTATTTAAGGAATTTAGGATACTTACTACTGCTTCCCAATACATTTATTCTCTAATGAAATTTGTCCTTAAAAATATGCCTTCTATTCAAATTAATAGCCCGGCCCATGGGATCAATACTAGAAACAAATTAACTCACAATAAAGTACAGTTTGAAAAGAGTCTAAAGGATTTTTTTGGTGGCCAACTCCTTCTACTCCATTGATGAATTTCTTACCAGAGGTGATTGATTTAAGTTATTGTATATAATAAACACAGATGTGTATACTGTGTTCAGTTTGACTTCAGTACAAGTTTTGTGCAGTAATGTGATCATTGTAAATGAGTGTTGTAAAAATAAATAAATAAATAAACATTAAAAAATTATGCACCTAGTATATTAGTATTATGTCCTATAAAATGTAAATAGTGCAGTAATGTGATCATTGTAAATGAGTGTTGTAAAAATAAATAAATAAATAAAAATTAAAAAAATTATGCACCTAGTATATTAGTATTATGTCCTATAAAATGTAAATATTCTTAACATAATTGTTTTTCCTGACCAATTCCACATCTGCAAGGGCAAATTACATTTGGAATCTGTGGAAGGTACATTAACACATATGCTCTCTTTTTTTAAGTATATATTGTGTATTTTGTTCTAACATGTTCTACATCCAAGAAGATTTTCTCAATTCGAATCTACTGGAACGAAAAGTACATCTAATCTAATCTGCAGAATGCTTGGGCGATTTATTTGGCAAATAAAATGGCGCTCTCGGCCGTAGCATGTTGACTGGGTGTAGGTATTCACGCCATTACGGAACTGATAAGTTAAGTAGGTTTGTACCTTTGCTCATGCATCGTTGTAAGGTATGAGATCTATTTCTAGTTCCTTTTCGGTGTTGTTTAATTGTTTGTCAGTGTGTCGTATAACCTGTGAGCGCCTTATTGTTTTCATTTCTTTGGGAGTTCTTAAGGAATTTGGGTAACCGCCCAGCCTAACCTTGTGTGGAATTTCTTCCTTTTATTGGTTATGTGATCTGGTTTGAGTGTTATATTTTTACTAGCTGAACCCGGCGTTGGCTGAAGTTAGTACTTCTCCATCCCTTCTCTCTGTGCCCATCTCCTTTTTTTCTAAATTCATTTTATATTTATCGAAGAATATGACATATAAAATTTATACGATCTCATATTTATTGAATTATATGTTGTACAAATGTATAATTTTTCAGGTATACATTAATTTGTATAAGTGCTGTATGTCTGTAAAATCACTTGGGAATACAATTAGTAGCAAAGAAGTAATAGATTAAATCTTGGTGCGTGATGGGGAGGTTTCCCATGAACGTTACTGTTTATGTGTTCATATCTCATGAACTATGTGTCGTACTGTGATACAATTTAGAAAGTACATTCAACTATATGTGTGTACACTGACTGTAAAATTTTATGCGGTTACAATTTGTAGTGTAGAAATTATAAATTGTAACTCATACCGAATGCCGTAGTTTAAATCGATGAACAGCGGAAAAGTAGTACGCGAGAAAAATTTTTCCTTTCCTGATTTTGCTATGGTTGTCAGCGAGAAATAGTTCAATAAAGGTTTGAAATTATATTTAAATTTTGTGCAAGTTACTAAGTAATCTCGTTCTCATATACTGTATTCAGAAATTCTCGTCGCATTATGTGGCAGTTTCTTGCAACTCCTATCGTTTATGACGTTATATCTCCTTATGTGTCGTATGTAGTTCTTACCATTACAGCATTGTTACCTCACGGTAAGGAATATGTGCACCAAATTTGGTTGAAATCGGTCCAGTGGTTTAAGAGGAAATGTGCAACATTGTCGCGTAATGCAGCAGTTTTTCTCACATCTAATTGTTTATGACGACATATCTCGTGAAATATGTGTTTTACGTCATCCTTACACTTTATGTCCTCATGAATTGAAGCTTACGTGTGCAAAATTTCATAAAGATTGGAACAAAACTGTAGATTTGTATGAAATACGTACACACAAACATTCGGACACTTTGCTTTATATAGAAAGATGCTGTCTCCACCCGCTAACTACAACTTCGTGGATTTGATTCACTGACGTCTTTAACGGTTGGTGTCGCCGGTCTTTCTTAAGGTCTAATCATTGTCAGCTAGATGTACCGAGAACATCGTCGGACTTGTATATTAGTTTATTGTGTTACGTCATGTATGTACTGTTTCTTTAAATTTTAATTGTTTAATGACACCTTCTTGTGGTTATTATTGTCTAAGAAATCACACAAACTGGTCGCTTTGCCTTTTGAAATCCTTGATTGTTAGATTTTAATTGGGCTTCACCCAATGATCAATATGATTTGATACTTTCTTTAGAATTCAATAAATTTGGCGCTTTACCTTTTGAAATCTTTGCATGACCATGAAAATTAAAATACACAATTTTGTATTTGTTCTACAGATTTTTTTATTTTGTGAATCGATTTTCGGCTTATTAGGCCATCATCAGACATTTACTGAAGCTCAGTTAAAGAACTTGGGTTATCAGTAAACCAGAAGAAATGTTACATACAGAAAAGTAAATTAATTTCTTTGATGGAGCAGTTACAGTGTAAGTAAATAATTGAATGAAATCTGTAAATTAGTAGTACTGAAAAAAAAGGAACATAAATACCATGCACAGAGAAACAGTGCAAACATAAATTCTTACAACATGACTACAGTGAATAAGAATCAAATTAAACAAGAATTTAATGTTTTAAGCGTTGTTCAAAACACAACGTGACACAAATATTAGAAACCTGGCACACTATATTGGGGTGGGATAGGAGGGTAAGGTTAGGGTGCATTGGAGAATTTAGAAGCTTAACAAATCGGAGGTATGCACTCGAACTGAAAAACGGTGAAAATAAACATTCAATAACAGTATTCACAGATAAATAATGCTTTATTCACTAAATAAACAAACCTGTAAAACAAACACAAAAATTGTGTATTTTAATTTTCATAATGAATTGGTTCTACCAAGAAGCGACGGAAGAATCAGTTAACATTGTAGGATTAATTAACAAATTAAGGTACGGGCTTCACGCGCTGATTGTCAAATTTTAAAATTGGGCTTCACCCAACGCTCAATTTCATTCAGTAATTATTGTTTAAGAAGTTACTTAAATTTGGCGCTCTGCCTTTACAATTTTTTCTAAGGTTTATTAACGAATTAAGGTACGGACCTTACCCACTGGTTGTCACATTTTAAATTGGGCTTCACCCAATAATGAATTTAATTTGGTAGTTATTGTTATGAATTCCCTTCGGGTTGGCGATTTGCATTTTTAAACCTTTGTAGGATTAATTAACAAATTAATGTGCTGGCCTCACCAGCTACTAGTCAAATTTTAAATTTTTAAATTGGGCTTCACTCAGTAATCGGTTGTCAAATTTATAAGTTTTTAAATGTGCTTCACCTAATGATTATTTTTAATAAATAAATTCCAAATTAGCAATTGTTGTGGTAAGCCATCCAGACATTCCACTTGTCTAAGAGTAAATTACAGACTTCAACTATATCAATAACTGATGCAACTTTCACTCTGCAGCGGAGTGTGCGCTGATATGAATCTTCCTGGCAGATTAAAATTGTGTGCCGGAACCGGGACTCGAACCTGGGACCTTTGCCTTTCGTGGGCAAGCGCTCTACCACTGAGCTGTCCCGACACGACTCACGGTGCCGCCCTACAACTTCAATTCTGCACAGTACCTCGCCTCCTACTTTCCAAAATTTACAGAAGTTCTCCTGCGAAACTTACAAGACTAGCACTCCATTCTGGAAACATCCCTTAGACTGTGGCTAAGCCATGTCTCCACCATATCCTTTCTGCCAGGAGTGCTAGTCTTGCAAGTTTCGCAGGAGAACTTTGGAAAGTAGGAAGCGACGTACTGGCAAAATCCAGTATGTCTGTAAAATCCCAAGGGATTTTACAGACATACAGTCCTTATACAAATGAATATATATCTGACAAATGGCACGAATAAAGGAATAAATACCCGGGCAACGCCGGGTTTTCAGCTAGTTTTGTAATAAAACTTGATGTATTAGGTCTGAAGATGGCGTCTAGCTCGCCAGTGGTAGAGCGCTTGCCCACGAAAGACAAAGGTCCCAGGTTCGAGTCCCGGTTCCGGCACGCAATTTTAATCTGCCAGGAAGTTTCATATCAGTAACTGTATATCTGCCCCCCCCCCCCCCCCCAGACAAAAGGCAATTTCTGTGGGGATGCATACATACGATCGATCCCTTGCGGGAATACAGTTGAGATGTGAGCAAGGGGCTATACCATCATAGTGTGCGTTGAAAAGTCGAGCAGGCCGGGAAACGTGTGTGGGTAGCTTCAATGATTAACGTGACCGCTGGCCCGAAGAGGGAAATCCACGTTAGAATCCCGGTCCAGCTCAAATTTTCAGCTGCGCCATTGAATTTATTTTAGTGTTCTGAAACGGTCGAGATGTTTGAATATTTCGAAATAGTATTCTTATACATCATGTTCCCTCTCTCCTTCGCAATAGGCTGCATGAACTAGACTGCCACGCGGGTATGGCAACGCGGTCTAAGGCGCCATGCTACGGATTGCGCGGCCGCTTCCCGGTCGGAAGTTCGAGTCCTCCTTCGAGCATGTGTGTGTGTGTGTGTGTGTGTGTGTGTGTGTGTGTGTGTGTGTGTGTGTGTGTGTTCTTAGTTAGTTTAAATAATTTGCAAGTCTACGGGACGATGACCTCAGCAGTCTGGTCCCTTAGGTTTGAACTATTATTTGAACTAGCTTGTCCAGTTCCTCATTCCCAGGAAAGCTACAGTGAGATATGACACAGTACCTGGTAACTCTGTCGTTGCTAGTTGTGAGCTTTAATATTAAGGACGCTAGCATGAATGTGAGCCGGGGAACGGATGCGGAAATAGGGATTATATACCGTGCCTTAATAAGACCGTATACGGATTATGCACGTCTTTTGCTCTGGGTCTACTAGATGGATTTTAGTATTCGTAGAGTGTGCCTGGGGGCAATAGAATTTAATTAACGCTCTCTTAGTGGAGATAAACGAGCCACACACTTAAGTACCTCGCAGATAATTAAGTGCGGTTCACTAAAACTGTTGCGGGTCGCACAAGCTCAGATATTTCAAGGAATTCGTACATGAACGGCTGTAGATCAAGAAAAAAATACGTAACTAGCTGATAAGCCCGTGATTCGCAACGGTTGTTAAAGAGGGACATGTGTCTATCATGGTTTTTTAGGGTTCCGGACCTAGGTCAGCAAAAACCTACCTGGAATTTTTACTTGCAGTGGCAGCGGTTTAGTTGCTATCGTTGGCAACGAACTAGGAGGATGATTAATTTACTGACCAGGACAGCATAAACTATTTATTTCATCGTGAACATGCCGGCCGCGCTGGCCGAGGAGACTGAGGCGCTCCAGTCACGGTCTGGACGGCCACTACAGTCGGGGGTTCGAATGCCCCCTCGGGCATGGATATTTGTGCCGTCCTTAGTGTTAGTTAGTTCATAAGTAGTTTGTAAGTTTAGGGACTGATGACCCCGTAGTTAAGTCCCATAGACTATACAAACATCATCGTGAACATTAAGAATTATTCCCCTCATTCTACGTGATTGATTTTTGAAAAAGCATTCAACGGCCGTTGCTAACATCTGCACACAACGCCGCCGCCGATAGTAAAATTGTAGCCCTTCTTATAATGTATTACACCATAGTTTTGAGAATAAAAAATGCAGCATCGCCATTTTAATTATTTGGGATAGTATGTAACAGCGCTTCTATCGGATCTTTGCGATACTACGCTGCAATTCAAACATAGCGCACAGCAGAAACTACAAATCACGATATTTTCTCTTCTTCTTATCCGATTATGATGAAATAAATCTTAAATGTTGCTCCAAGGTCCTCTTAATTCACCTGTTAAACCCCATGAAAGTTCGTGTAGTACTCTTGGAGATCTGCTGCACTACACTGACGGGGCGTTAAATGCTAATATTCCTTCCTTTCTTCAGGACCATAAACAATATTTCTTTTGACTTGTCCAGTATGTAATATGAATATATGCAAATTTTCTATGGAGAGCCCATGCTTGAGCAAGCGATATAACTCTGTCCGTGTGAGAAACATGGAGATTTCAAATACACTCCACAGTACTGAGTACACTGATCTGTGATTTATTAATCGTAATAGAAAGTGCAAGTCCCACTGCAAACTGCAGTCTCTTAAAGTTAGAAACCAGATCTTTCGGAAATAATGAGTATTCGTCGGATGTACACTGTTTCATTCTCTTCCTTTCCTTGTAGCTCTATGGATATCTATTGCTTCTTCCTACAGCGGTATGCGGTTCACAGTCATGTTGCTTTAAAGTTTTCAACAGCACTGTCATCTTTAAGGAAATTCCTTAGGCTCACTGGAATACAGGAGTGTTTTAGCAGTAAATAAGATATGCAATAAAACGTGATGACTGATGTGAATAGTTTTACCCATCGCAGTATATATGATCAAATATTTACTGAGTGCTTATATGTTGTACAATTGTATAATTTTTCAGGCATATATTCGTTTGCATAAATGCTGTATGTCTGAAAAATCTGTTGCGAATGTAATTAGTAGTAAAGAAGTAATGGATTAAAACTTGGTGCGTGATGGTGTGGTTATCCATGAACATTACTGTTTATGTGCTCGTATCTTATCAACTACGTGGAGTACTGTGATACAATTTCGAACGTACGTTCGGCTTCAAGTGTGTATTCTGCCTGCAAAATTTCCTGCAATTGGTAGTGTAGAAATTATAAATTTCAACGTTATACCGAATGCCGTAGTTTTATTCCGTGAACAGCGGAAAAGTAGTAAGCGAGAAACTTTTTTCCTTTCATCATTTTGCTATGGCTGTCAGCGAGAAAATGTTTCCTAAAGGTTGGAAATTATGTTTGAAGTTTGTTGGATGTCGCTAAGTGCTCTCCTTCTCAAATAGTGGACTGATAAAGTCAGTGTCCCGTGCCGCAAGACGGAGAAGTTTCCATTATTTATGACGTCATATTTCCTGACCTATCAGTCCTATCGCAAAATCGTTTCTTAGCTGACATCTACTACCTATAAAAAACTTCCCTGCCAAATTTAAGCTTCATAGGTGAAGTAGTTTTCGAGATTTTGTGTTTAGTCAGTGAGTCAGTGAGTGTATGAATGAGTGTCCTTTCGCTTTTATATAAATAGATTTTAGACTGTACGTCAAAAGAATTAAATTTGTGTTAACATACTTTACTATGCAGAAAACAGTACAGAGCAGGGATAGAGCGATACGGAATGATGAGCCATAACAACTATGTAAACCAAAATACCGACACGACAGCCGCGAGATAAATGTAAAAAATAATAAGGCGGGAGAAAAGACCAGTCATATGTAAACATTATTGGGGCGATCTAGAATTGTTTAAGAAGAGGTTTCCAGCCAAGATCGCTTTCTTCTTTTAATTACATGACCGGTTTCGGCGTGCAAGACGCCATCTTCAGACCATCTAAGAATTCATCTAGATGGATGAGATGGATGAGAATACCCCAACATTTTTGTAATGTAACATAATGTCCGTAAAATGATTCTAATACCTTTGATGTATAAATATGCTTTCAACTTTACATATATGTGTATGGAATGCCTTATGTATTATAATTTTATTGATTATACTGTATAAGGTACATAAGCAGTTACTATGATGTCTGTACTTGACCCGAGATACTAATAGACCATGCTCCCCTTTTTCTTATACATGCGAAATGGAGAGCACAAAATATTCGCGGGAAACTATACCTTATATAGAATCCATTTAGGACAATGACCTAAGCACTTGTTGCCATTGTCTGCCACACGAAGGGTAGAATGTGGATAGCACATTCTATGCATTTGCTTCCTTTTCACATGGAAACTACTTTCCTAGGTACATTAACTTATATGTAATCTTCTTTTATTCACAGCTTTATAAAAAAAAGAAAAAAATAATATAACAATTTTAAATTTCCTTCTAGTTCAACTGACATGGTACTTACTGCCGGCCGCGGTGGCCGAGGGGACAGAGGCGCTCCAGTCACGGTCTGCACGGCCGCTACGGTCGGGGGTTCGAATCCCCCCTCGGGCATGGATATTTGTAAGTTCGTAAGTAGTTTGTAAGTTTAGGGACTGATGACCCCGTAGTTAAGTCCCATAAGCTATATAAACACTTGAACATTTGGTACTTACTTCTATATTTGATACTTGCCAAAGCACCCCATACTCTGTGGTGCATAGCATTGTACTTTATACAAATTATTTATGTATGACATGCAATGTATATGAAAAGGTATTTTATACAATCAGGAAATTGTGTATATACCATATTTAACGTAAAAAAGAAGAAGAAGAAGCCGATTGCCTTACAGGCAAAGACCATATGTAATATATAATCTATTGTACATGTAACATCTCTGTATATGATTTCCCGCCTAATAGTCAATATTGTGCTTCACTTCAGTCAGTACTGAACTTGATTCTGAAGTGCCTCTGACTTAGAACTTGAGAAAGATGGATTCAGTCGATTTATTACTGACGTGTAAATTTTATTTGGATGACACATCAATGTGGATGTATACCAATTTGCTAAGTTAAAAATTGTGATGATAGCAGTGATGTAAAAAAAAATACGACTAGGTATGTAACTATGTAATTGTAGATCGATTTTTTGCTGTATATAGTGCAGCTCTTCTAATATATAAAGCAGAGTGTCCGTATATTTGTCCGTGTTGCATATAAATCTACAGTTTTCTTCCAATCTTTATGAAATTTAGTACACGAAAGCTTCAATCCATAAGGACGATCGCCGTAAGTATAAGAATCACATACAACAAAGAGTTCACGAGGTATGACATCATAAACAATGAGATGCACGAAAAACTGCTGCGTTTAGAGACAATGCTGCTTATTTTCTCCTAAACCACTGGACCGAATTCAACCAAATTTGGTACACACATTCCTTACCGGCCGGAAAGTAACAATTGCTGCGGGGTTAAGAATCACATACGACACATGCTTCAGAAGAATAGGAATCACAGAAAACTGCCACATAATGCGGTGAGACTTGAAAAATATGCTATATGAGAATGAGAGTACTTATCGACCTGCAACAAACTTTAAACATAATTTGAAACCTTTATTAAACTTTTTCTCGTTGACAACCACAGCAAAATGATGAAAGGAAAAAGTTTCTCGCTTACTACTTTTCCGCTGTTTATGGAGTAAAACTACGGCATTCGGTATGACGTTACAATTGATAATTTGTACACTACAAATTGTAGCCGTAGGAAATTTCACAGACAGTATACACAGATATAGTTGAATGTATCTTCTAAATTCTATCACATTCCGACACGTTGTTCATGAGATATGAGCACATAAACAGTAACGTTCATGGAAAACCGCCACATCACGCACCAAGTTTTAATCTATTACTTCTTTACTACTAACTGTATTCCCAAGGGATTTTACAGACATACAGTCCTTATACAAATGAATATATACCTGACAAATGGCACGAATAAAGGAATAAATACCCGGGCAACGCCGGGTTTTCAGCTAGTTTTGTAATAAAACTTGATGTATTAGGTCTGAAGATGGCGTCTAGCTCGCCGAAACCGCTCATGTAATTAAAAGAAGAAAGCGATCTTGGCTGAAAACCTCTTAGTAAACAGTTTTACAGAACAAACTATACAAAGGAGTACATAACGGTGACAATGAAGGATGAGAATGGAAAACTGATCTCTACACATGTCAGAAATCTAGAGAAGCGAACTCCTGTACAACAAGGTACACATCTACGACATCGAATATAGGGCACAAAACAACCAGAACGTACATTCATTAGTAGAATAACGATGTGAGTGAAGGAGGCAATGAAGACTAAAAAACTGAGAAGGCCTCAGGCATAAATATATCAGCAGGGCTCATACTGAAAGGAGGAGACATGTGAATGGTTAGCCGGATTGATAAAAGAGGTGTGGAGGAAAGTTATAATGCTGGAGGAATGGAAAACTACTGCTGTATGTCCAAAATTCTGACACAAAACAACACAGGGATATCTTTGCTTTGCACGTACTATAAAATAATATAGAATTAAGCCCTTTCTACACGGGAAATGAGAGCTTACGAGATTACCCATGATGCACCGGTCACGCCGGCCGGGTACAGTGTAGACGCGTCCACATGTACAAGATGCATGCATACGATCGCTAGTAGACGGAATAGGATGGATCCTATTCTCACGCGTAAGTGCTTCACGCATGCGCAGACGACCTAATGGGGAACCCAGCTGACAAACGAAGCCAAGTCGCAAAATTGTTTGAGAATGTATACTTGTCTTCTGCTCAGAGGAACGTAGTTTTTAGACTCAGTCGTTAAGTTTTTTATGAGGTGATACTTTAGAGAAATTGCATTAAAAATTTCATATAACATGTGTATAATTTTTATTGAATACAGAGATATAGCTGTTAAAACGAAAACAAAACAAACTTAGAGGATTTGTAAATGACGACATTTTCACTGATTTATCCGTCGGTTCTTGGTAGTACAACACACTTACTTAAAAGTAGAATTTTGTGTATGTTCTACACGTTCATCTCCACTTAGTTACCTGGTTTTCGGTTTACTCGGACATATTCAGACTTTAAAGTAAGTCGAATACCGGTTGTTTATATAAATCAATATGTTGATCTACCAAGAACTGACGAAAGAATCAGTCAAAAAATCCAGATTTGGATGTGCTTTAAATTTGTTGTACATACTCTGTACCAATAAAAACTGGACACACGTTATATGAAATTTTAACTGCAAATCATCTTTATTACCATCTTCTAAAATATTTGCTATTTTTCCTGAAACATTCAGTAGTTAATAGATGAAATATTTGTTTTTGAAGCTTTATCAGAGTTAGAGGTCTATATAGAGACAACTGAGCTTGTTCATCATATCATGCCTCAAACCGCAGGGGCTGGAAGTATGTAGTCGCATTTTGTAATGAAAAGGTCAACACATTTGAGCGACGTAGTTACCATGAACTGCACGAAAACAGTTTCACAGTGGCAGTCTACAACACAAATAAATGTTTTAATCATCACAATAATCATAATATATCTTTCAGTTTCGAAAAGTGATCTTAACTCGGCGATTGACAACAAACCAAGCAGACACGTGAAGCAAACGATTTGACAAATGCATACCGTTTGAACGCTTATTTGTAGTTCGACGGTCTATCGCAAGGAGGGCTGCAGTTGACAACGACTTTCTTTTGCGTGTTGCGCGTATCGTGTAGAAAGGGCTTTATAATGAACAGGTTCACCCATCGATAAATATTAAACACAGCACAAACGGGATACACAAAGTGTGGTGTCGCACAAGTCTAAAGTGCGCGCCACCTACCTTCGCCGCGCGCCGCCATGCACGCACGGCGCGGCGTTCTTACGACGTCAGCCATGAGCGCCCTCTGCTACAACTCCGCTCGTGGCCACCACTGAACGACATCGTTCATTTGGGACTGAGATAGGAACCAGTTAACACTTCGGAATCAGATAGGCACCAGTTAAGACTTGGCTATCGGACAGGCACTAGGCAGGCCTCTAGCTCAACTATGTATCAGCATTCTGCTATGTAAAAGTTAAGTATTACTAAGTCTCTAAGAAATATATATCTCGTTCTAATTTACTCTAGTGTTTCTATTTTTTATGCTGTCCCACTGGATGGTCACCTCCTACCTGCACAAGCGTGCATCCTTTATTCCTGTGTCGGTGTTTCTATTCGGCCACCGACACCTACGACGGAAACGAGACACAAAAGCGGCGACGAGGCTGGGACTCAAAAAAAGGGTAAATCAACAACCGATCAAATATTCAAACTAAGAAAAATACTGGACAATAAGAAGGAGCACAATCAGGATACTTTTGCATGTTTATAGATTTCAACCAAGCATATGGCAGCAGAGTGAGGAAATGTGAAGGGTACAGTATACCGGACAAGCTGATAAAACTAAAATGATGGAATCAGAGTGCAAACTACAGGTGGAGTTCTGATAAAACATATGAGGTGAAAACAGGAGTGACACAGAGAGATATTATATAACCAAACCTATTCCATTGGTACCTAACAACACATGAATGTAGGAGTCACCATATGTAAAAAAGATTAATCTCCTAGCTTTCGCTGATGATATTGTGGTGATAGGACAGAAGAATGCTGAAGATTAGGTGGGTAGATCACATAACTAATGAAGAGGTACTGAACAGAGTTGGTCAGAAAAGGAATTTTTGACATACCCTGACTAAAAGAAGGGATCGCTTGGTAGGACACATTCTTAGACATCGAGGAATCGTAAATTTAGCATTGGAGGGAAGTGTGTGGGGTAAAAATCGCAGAGGGAGACCAAGAGACGCGTATAATAAGCAGATTCAAGTGGACGTGGGTTGCCGTTCTTATGAGGAGATGAAAACGCTTGCTCAGGATAGATTAGGGTGGAGAGCTGCATCAAACCAGTCTCCGGACTGAAGACCATAACAACAACAGGAAAGAGCATTGAAAAAAATGTTCAAATGTTTGTAAATCTATCGGACCAAACTGCGTGGTCATCAGTCCGTAGCTTACAAACTACTTAAACTAAGGTAATCTAACCCAAGGACAACATACACACACCCATGCCCCAGGGAGGGGCCGAACCTCCGCAGCGAGGCGCCTTAGACCGCTCGACTACTCCACCGTGGCAGAGCATTGGATACCTGGAGAACATGGAACTGTGCTGACTGACGAAGCTATCAAAACAGGTCTGATTACGAACAAAAGTAAAACAAAGTTTGTGCTAATAAGAAGAACTGTTCGTTTAGGACCGTACCATATAACAGTTATGAACCTATCAATACAGAAGATAGTCACTTTCACCTCTCGCAGTGATAACATCAACCAACAAAACCTTACAGAACAAGAGATCGAAACAAGAATTCAAGCTTGGGGAAGATGTGTAGGAGTTATGTACAACAACGTAAGGTCTAAATTACTCTCCAGCCAGAAAAACAAGAATATATCAAACCGTCATCAAATCAGTAGTGAGTAGTGCGCTAAGCAAGCGAGACATGGACCTTGACAAAGAAAACAGAGAAAAAAATCTCATCACGAAACTCCTTATCAGATTAAAACTGTGTGCCACACTGATATTCGAAGCCGACATTTTTACGTAGCAGTATAGCTCAGTCACAAGAGCGCTTACCCGCGAAAGGCAAAGGGCCGAGGTTCGAACCCGATCCGGGTCACAGTTTAAATCTGCCAGGAAGTTTCACATCAGCTCAACGCTCAACCAGAATGAAAAATATTCTGAAAGTTCGTCATGTCTGAAAATAAGTTACGGCACTGACAAAAATATTTGGTCTATTGAAAGAAAATGATCAGTAGAGAATAAGGAAAAACAGAGAACTCAGTTATACACACTACCCGACATAGTTGCCAGTGCGAAAACTAAAAGACTCGGATAGTACGGACATGTGAGGAGAAGATAAGGAAAACACCACAATAAAGGTAGTAAAAGGGCAGAAAACCTGAAGGAAGGAGAGCACTAGGGCGGGCGAGAAGGAAATGGTGGGATAATACCACAGGAGACATGGAGGTAGTGCGTCTGGGAGATGAAGCTGCACACAGGAACGTATGGAAGGCCGGTCTGAGTGAGGACAAGCACCGGCGTTTGTAGCTATGTAAGTTATAATACGAACAAAATTTGTTCATCAGTATGTAAATTCGTTTTTAATAAAAGTTTCTTTAACCATACAAACGCGAGGCTCATTTACACCGATGTTTCTAAAACCGTTCGTAGTTGTGCTTGTTACAATAGTAACAGTTATAGGGGCGAGAAATTTACACTGGCTAAGTACAAGGATTATGATAGCTAAACATAAAGACACATTCATGGCGACCCTACAGCGAATGAATTTATAATACTTTTAGGCGCTCTTTGTGGGTTCACTGAAACTGATGGTCAAAGGATTGCACCTTATTAAGCTTGCAAACACGTCTGTAGGCAGGTTGACAAATATTCTCAAACGTTCGTACTCCACCTTGGGAGGATTTTGTATGTTGGGTTGTCCTTTTTGAGGTGTACGAATTTTGGAAAGTTTTAGGTTCATATTCACAGAATAAATGACATCAATTGCGATTGGGTAAAGCTGAAAACGTGTACCCAGCCGGGATTCGAACCCGGCTCTCCTGCTTTCTAGGCAGTTGCGCTGACCCCTACACCACTGGGGACACAGTGATCATCGCCCCTGCAAGGACTACCTGAGCACGACTCCCGTCAGATACAAATTCCCAGCTTCACCCTGCCAACAGTACTCAAACTTTTAGTTAAGAAACTAATTCCCGTAAGAGTAAGGGCCACAGACTTGCCCACCCCTTCCCACTAACGAAAGGATCATTGCCCGTCACCGGCATATTATATATATTACACATGTGGCGTCTGTTCCGAAAGAACAGACGTCACTTCTGATCCTGCAGTTGTTATGGTTTCATATTCACAGAATATATTATATCATCTGCGAATGGGCAAAGCTGAAAATGTGTACCCAGCCGGGATTCGAACCCGGGTCTCCTGCTTCCTAGGCAGTTGCGCTCTCTCCTTCACCACTGGGGACACAGTGATCATCGCCCCTGCAAGGACTACCTGAGCACGACTCCCGTCAGATACAAATTCCCAGCTTCACCCTGCCCACAGTACTCAAACTCGTAGTTATCAAACTAATTTCCGTAAGAGTAAGGGCCAAAAACTTGCCCACAACTCCCCACTAACGAAAGGATCATTCCGTCATCGGTATATATATATATATATATATATATATATATATATATATATATATATATATATATATATATATATATATAATTGGAACCCGGGTCTCCTGCTTTCTAGGCAGTTGCGCTGACCCCTACACCACTGGGGACACAGTGATCATCGTACCTGCAAGGATTACCAAAGCAAGCCTCCCGTCAGATACAAATTCCCAGCTTCACTCTACCCACAGTACTCAAACTCGTAGTTATGAAACTAATTCCCGTAAGATTAAGGGCCACAAACTTGCCCATCCCTCCCCACTAACGAAAGGACCATTGCCCGTCACCGGCATATGCCCCGTACACCACTGGGGTCTGGGGTCTACGCAGTTGCGCTGACCCCTACGCAATTGGGGTCAGCGCAACTGCTTAGAAAGCAGGAGACCCAGGTTCGAATCCCGGCTGGGTACACATTTTCAGCTTGGCCCAGTCGCAGTTGATGTCATTTATTCTGTGAATATGAAAGAATAACAACTGCAGGATCAGAAGTGACGTCTGTTCTTTCGGAACATATTTTCAGCTTTGCCCAATGGCAGTTGATGTCAGTTATACTGTGAATATGAAACAATAACAACTGCAGGATCAGAAGTGAGCCTGTTCCTTCGGAGCAGACGCCACATGTATGTAGTTTTAGGTTGTTGTGTTGGTGCGCCTGGAAGTCAGCAGGATCAGAAGTGACGTCTGTTCTTTCGGAGCAGACGCCACATGTATGTAGTTTTAGGTTGTTGTGTTGGTGCGCCTGGAAGTGAGTGGAGCTGAGCCGCTGACCTCAGCCGTTGGCCCAGAGCTGCTGGGCGCTGGTCCGGCCACTTGGCGCTGACACTGGCCAGCAGTGCTGCCAGTAATTGGGCCCACTCCCAGAGTCCCGGTCGGCACCAGCTGTCTGTCTGATTTGTGACAGCGCCGTTCTTAATTGAATAACAGCAGCTGCCGACTTGATGAACATTCGTCGTCCATTTACGCGCCAGAGCTTTCCCCAGAGGTCTGTTGTTTACATCTTTCGACTGACTAACTTGGCTGTGTATGATGGCATCCCTCTCTTCATTATGTGACTTAAAATGTCCGGACACTTCTATGCAAGGAATGTCACCAAAGGCAGGCCGACCAGAGAAAAGTTAGGTGAGGAATTCCGTGTTATCAGAAGAGAATCAGTAACAATTGGTAGGTTGGATGTGCTCACTGTCTTCGAACGTGGATTATCCGTTGAAGTGCACCTGACTGCAGTGATGTAACTGAGATCTATTGACCCAAGGTCAACACGGATTTAGAAAATATCGTTCATGCGAAGCAAAACTAGCTCTTTATTCACACGAAGTGATGGGTGCAATCGACAAGGGGTCTGAAATTGATTCCGTGCTTTTGATACTGTACCTCACAAACGGCTTTTAATCAAATTGCGTGGTTATGGTATATCGCCCCAAATTGGATAGGGAATAGGGGATTTCCTGTCAGAGAGGACACAGTTTGTAGTAATCGATGGTAAGGCATCGGAGGTGATATCGGGCTGTTCCTTATTTACATAAACGACGTAAACGATGTAGGGGAAAAACTAAGTAGCTCTCTTAGATTGTTTGCAGATAACGCCGTCATTTACCGCCTAGGAAAATCATCTGAAGATAAGATATTTACATAAACCAATAAGTGGAAAATCTAAGTAGTTCTCTTAGGTTGTTTACTGTCTAGTAAAATCATCTGAAGATCAAAACCAACTGCAGAACGATCTAAATAAGATATCACTATGGTGTAAAAATTGGCAATTGACTCTAAATAATGCGAAGTGTGAAGCCGTCCACATGAGTAAGAAAAGAAATCCGTTAAACTTTGTTTACAAGATAAATCAATCAAAAGTGATCGCCGTAAACTCCACAGAATACCTAGGAATTACTATTACTTCAGACTTAAACTGGAAAGAACACGTAGATAATGTCGTGGGAAAGGCGAACCAGAGACTGCGTTTTATTGGCAGAACCCTTAAAAGATACAACAGAAGTACAAAAGAGACTGCATACACTTCGTTTGTCTGTCCTTTTTTGGAGTATTGCTGCCCAGTGTGGGATCCTTATCAGGTGGGTTTGACAGAGGACACCAAAAGAGTTCAAGAAGGGCAACTCGTTTTATATTGTCACGATGCAGGGGAGATAGCTTTACGGAAATCATACAGGACCTGGGATGGAAATCATTACAACATCTGCGCTTATCGCTGCGGCGTGGGCTACTTACGAAACTCCAATTGCCAAAATTCTCCTCCGAATGCGAAAATATATTGTCGACTCCCAAGAGAAATCAGAGCTCGAACGGAAAGATTCGAAGGTGGTTCGATGAACCCTCTACCAGGTACTTAAATGAGATTTGCAGAGTATCCAATGTAGATGTAGATAAGTGAGGTGGGGAATTCCGTGTTATCAGAAGAGACTCAGTAACAATTGCTAGGTTGGGTGTGTTCACTGTCTTCGTACGAGGATTATCCGTTGAAGTCCACCTGAGTACAATGATGTAACTGAGAATTGTAACTAAAGGTAAACCAATATCTCACAGTCATCTTACACTGAGAGGGAGACCGTCCAGCACTGCGAACAACGGATGTAAATAATCATGTATGCTGCAGTGATGGCTAAGATAAACTAGAGAGAAATTCCGCCTTATGCAAGATACTTTTTTTTGTATTTACTCACACAAACATATTTCAGAACGTATGTGCTATCTTCAGTGGGTTTTTGTACCTTTAATTTCCAGGTGCACAATGGACGTGAATTTCTGTATGTGATCAGCCAGGAAGCGTACATATGTAGACGTATGAGGGATCTCTTATCACTCCAGCTGCACACGACCCACACCATTACAGAACCTCCACCAGCTTGAACAGTCACCGCTGACATTCAGGGTCCATGGATTCATGAGGTAGTCTCCATTCCCGTACAAGTCCATCCGCTCGATACAATAGGAATCTACAAGTCACATTGCAGTGAATGGCAGAGGGTTTATCAAACCACTTTCATGATATTCCTCTACAATTCCATTCACCAATAGCTCGCGGGAAACAGGAACACCTACATCTTTTTTTTTTCGATTTGATTTCTCTTATCTTATTATCATGATCATGTCTCCCTATGTAGTTGGATGCTAACATAAGGCGGCCAACCGCCTCGGATTCTGCGGGACAGTCCCGTATTTGGACTCGTTGTCCCGCATTGCTATAGTTAATGAAAATGTCCCGCAAAACGGCAAATGCGTCCCGCATTCCAATAATTTTAAAATTGTTGGTCTAAGAGCACAAGGCGAAACTATTTGTGTACTGCACCCTATGTCATACTGCTTGCACGTTAACTTCACAATGCATAATCTGCGAATTAGTGACAATCTTGTTACATTAAATCATCATCTGACTGTTTCAAAATGAATTCGCTAGCAGTGAAAGTTGTTTTTGTTTTAAGATGGTACTGCATTTGGTGATACGTTGCGTTATTAAAAAAAATTCTGTTTTTGGCAAATTTTCTGTGTTTTCTTGAGTACGCTTCAATAAGTGTAATGGCATATTTTTCGGTGCCCAAGGTGTCAAACATGATGTAATATTATCACAGTCTGTATAAAGGTATTTATAATCTGACATGCAAATACAGTATCAGCATTCATCTTTCTTCCTCGAGGAATAAAATGGTGGTGAAATTCTGTAAATGAACAACCAAAGTAAGCGGGCATTTCATGTAGTAAAGCACAATTAAACTCTGCACTTCATCGAAAGAACTACTATAATAGAGTAGTTCAAATGATTTTAAAAAGTAATTTTTATCAAATTTAATTCGAGGTTATTGCAAAACATAATTCTTTGGACGGAGTAAGCTACTTATCAAAATGTGTGGAGTACGATGCTCTGAGAGTTGGAACAAATAAAACTAGTACAGAGAACGAAGGTGATTGGAAAAACGTAACGGAGAAAGAATATGTAAAAATTGTCCGACTCTAAAATTCAAAATAGGAGTATGAGAAAATATTTAAGAACTGTAAATAAAGATTGAAAATTAAGAATAAAATATCATTCGTGTTAGATATATTACTTTAAAAGTAAATGAGTAGGCCTGTTCTGCTCTCCTAAATTTCTTTCCTAGTTTCAGAATAACTGGCACAATGAGCCACGTGATCTTAGTCCTCCTTCACATCCTCGAAATGTCCCGCATTGAGTTTTGAAGAAGTTGGCCGCCTTAGGTTAACAATATATGTTCGCATTCAGAAGAGAAAGTTGGTGAACGAAATTTTGCAAATAAATCTCGTCGCAACAAATAACGCCTTTGTTTTAATGATTTCCACCCCAGCTCGTGCATAATTTCCGTGACACTCTCTCCCCTATATCGCGATAATACAAAACGAGGTGTCCTTCTCTGAAATTTCTGCACAAGTAGAGTGTAGACATTTCGAAGATGGGAAAAGTAGTTCCATTTATGGAGCCGTTCATTTCGGAATAGTTCTTATTTCTGAACTAGTTCCATGAACAAGTTCAGATGAACTACATAGTTCACTTTACGTAGTTCAGTACATTTCACCCCCCACCCCCGACCCCCGACCCCCGACTCCCCCACCCCCCATAGGGAAGCAATTTCGAAAAAATCCCTTCTTAAACAATATCGATACATCCCTCCGAATTTCAAGTATCTATTCTTAGCGGTTTCGTTTTGCCGATTGTGAGTCATATTTAATCCCCCTTAGAGGTTGAATTTCCAAAAACACAAAATCAAGTATTTATTTATTACCAATCGAGAAGCCTAAGACCATTACAAAAACACGTATTTATTTATTAGCAACCGAGAACTCGGAAAAATCTGAAACATTTTTGAAAAAAAAAAAAAAAAAAAACTTCAGAAGTCCTTTAATTATTTCATTTCAGAAAAAAACTGTCACCGATTATCTCTCCCCTTACAGGTTGAATTTCCAGTCTTTGAAATACGTATTTTAATGTGTTACTGAAAAAAAAAGAACATTCACAAGTTTTCTTAGTTCTAGATGCAAAATTGAAGTAATGGCAATACTTTTCACCCATTTATAAATACAGATTAAAAAATATCCGATTAACATACACTCTCCTTGTAAGTCAACTAAAAGAACTGTTTCGGCCTTCCGATTTGAGTAATTAACGCAGTTCGGCTAGGTCATCAACTGAACTAAGTGGACTAACTGAACTATTCCGGTGTTCCGCTCCGATGCAGTTTACGCAGATATAAGTTGGAACTTCTGAAATACAGTATTTTAGGTCTTGGGGGTGGGGTGTACTCAATATCGAGGGAAGGGATATTAAAGCATGCGCCTTCTAATTTCCAGTAGATCGGGAAAGCAAGAAGTAAAAGAACTATAGTTCACCAAAGTGAACTAAAATGACCTGTACCTCATTTTACGGTATAGTTCAACTGATCTAGTTCGTTCAGCCGCGGCGGAGTGGCCGAGCGCATTGAGGCGCTATGCTCCGTTGCACGATGCCGTTCCCAGTCAGGGGTTCGAGTCCTCCCTCGGGAATGGATGTCTGTGGTGTCTTTAGTTTACGTTAGTTTATAAGTAGTTTGTTAGTTTAGGGACTGATGCCCCCGCCCCCGCAGTTAAGTCCCATAAACTTAACAAACATTTGAACATTTTGAATAGTTCATTCTTGAAGTACATAAGCCTATTGGAAAGGAGACTCTTCAGACCAGACAACATATTTCCAGTCATCAATAGTGCATATTTGTTGACGGGGCCAGGCAAGGCAAGGCACGTCAAGGCAAGGCAAGGCAGACATTGTGTATAAGGAGTGCAACTGCTAGGATTTTATAAAATGGGGACATTTAAATAATGCACTTACAGTCGTTATGAGTATTTTAATTTTATCTTTTGTCATTTATTATGTACAACTAGATTCGGTGAAACTATGTCACCATTCTCAGGTACTTATGTGTCAAGGAAAAATTTTTCTCTCTACAAAACATTGAATTTCTAAATTTTCACAAAATAAATTAAATACTGACTCTGTACTGCCAAAATAATTTTTAAAAAATCCAAATTTATATGCTAATGTTGATACCTCATTTGTCGAGTAAAGAAACAAATCTGGGCTGAACAGTTATTACAGAAAAAGTTTGGTTAATATTGTAATAATAACACAAAATTTGTGGAACCATTTTGCAAGGTTGAATTTGACTGTCCAGTCATGAGAACAAACAAATGTCCAGTGAAGAGAACAAACAAGTATTCATTTTGAACAAAAGCTAAGACTGGTTCAGCCCAGACGTATTGCTTTATTCTAGGAATGATTTAACAGCCAACGTGAATTTTTTATAATTATTTTGGCAGTACAGGGTCAGTATTCAAGTTTATTTTTGTGAAGATGTTGAAATTCGTTGTTTTTTAGTTGATACAAAAGTACTTGAGAATGGTGACATCGTTTTACCGAAATTAGTTGTGCATAATACATGTCAAAATATAAAGTTAAATAGTGAATGTGCCAAGTAAGTGCATTGTTTAAATGACTCCATTTTTACAGCTTTGTGTCGTGCATTCAGCCAGAGGTTCACAGATTTGTGACTGGCTGGAAGACTTCCTAAGTACGTTGTTCTTGACAGCGAGTGTTCATCAGAGACGGGTGCTTCGTCAGGCGTGCCCCAGGGGAGTGTGATAGGACCGCTATTATTTTCTATGTATATAAATGATCTGATGGAGAGACTCACTTGTAATTTGCGGCTGTTTGCTGATGATGCTGTGGTGTAAGGGAGGGTGTTGTCTGTAACTGACTGTAATAGCATACAGGAAGACTTAGACAAATTCTAGTTGGTGCGAAGAATGGCAGCTAGCCCTCAATGTAGAAAAATGTAAGGTGATGCGCATGAGTAGGAAAAACAATTCCATAATATTCGAATACAGCATTAGTAGTGAGCTTCTTGATGCAGTCGCGTCGTTCAAATATCTAGGCGTAACATTGCAGAGCGATATGAAATGGAACGAACATGTAAGGACAGTTGTGAGTAAGGCGGACAGCCGACGTCGGTTTATTGGGCGAATTTTGGGAAGATGTACTTCATCTGTAAAGGAGACCGCATATAAAACGCTTGTACGACCACGTCTTGAGTATTGCTCAAGTATTTGGGACCCGCGGCAGATCAGTTTAAAGGAAGACATAGAAGCAGTTCAGAAGCGAGCAGCTATGTTTGTTACTGGTAGGATCGACCGATGCGCGAGTGTCACGGAAATGCTCCGGCAACTAAAATGGGGATCGCTGGAGGAAAAACGACGTTCTTTTCGTGAATTTCTGTTGAGGAAATTTAGAGGGCCGGAATTTGAAGCTGAGTGTAGTACGATCTTTCTGCCACCTACTTATATTTCGCATAGTGATCACAATGACAAGTGAACTTTGGGCTAGTACGGATGCATATAGGCATTCTTTTTTTCCTCGTTCTATTTGGGAATGGAATAGGAAAGGAAATATCTGGTAGTGGTACAGTGCACCCTCCGCCGCGCACCTTACGGTGGATTGCAGAGTATGTATGTAGATGTAGATGTAGAGTACACGAGTGAGCCTTCGCCTCCGAAAGACGATATCAATGATGTTTTACTGAATGGTTCGCAAGATGACGTTGGTGACTTGGCGAAAGCCGTAGCAATTTGCGAAAGGGTTGCTCTTCTGCTCAAAAATGTTCAAATGTTTGTAAAAATATTAGACTTAATTCTAGGCTTAGTTAAACTAACCTAAGGACATCACACACGCACATACACCCATGCCCCAGGGAGGGCTCGAACCTCCGACGGCGAGAAATCGCGCGCTACGCAGGATGGCGCCTTGGACGTTCGGCTACTCTCCGCGGCGCACTTCCGTTACGTTGAACGATACTCTTCAGCAGGCCTACTCAGCAATCTGCTCGAGCGAGCTGGCTCGCGCCACACCAACACACCAATGAGCTGTGGGCCGGCTCGCGTCGGCTGACGGTAGAGGGCGAGTCGTGAGGGGCAGCGAGGGGAGGTAGCAATCCAAACACAGTAACTTCGCAATGGAGAATTGTCGGGCAGTCTAAATCTACGGCCACTGATATGTTGCATGGAGAAGCTACACTTCTCAGTGGTTGAATAATCTATTCTGTGGCAAATTAATTGTATGAAACTGATGTATGAAAGACAAAATACAATATATTTCTTATTTTTATTGGTTTTGTATTGTGTATCACAAATGAAACAATTGTAAACAGATAATACACTTAATTGCATTATAATCACACTTACCGATGATCTACTTCAAAAAAGGCAAGAAAAGGTATTAAAATACGAGAATATTATCAAACACATCTAAAAAAAAATCTAACAAAAATGTCCATGATGGAAGTTAGAACTTGGATCCACGGATTGACAGTCGAAGCCCAAGACCACTCAACCGTCGATAACGCTCGGAATGTCGTTTATACTTACGAATACCCAAGCAACAGCATGAAAACACACAAGAAAACCTTAATTACTCGTACGTCATTAACTTCCGGCCACATTAGTAAAAAGCTCATCTGTAGACGATCTTCCGATGTGTAACATTGATAACGCGATTTTCAAAAAATGTTCAAAAGTTTGTAGAGATTATGGGACTAAACTACGGGGACATCAGTCCCTAAAATTGCAAACCACTTATGAACTAGCTTATACTAAAGACGGCACAAACATCCATGCCTGAGGGGGGATTCGAACCCCCCGACCGCAGCGACCGTGCAGAGTGTGACTGGCATGCGCAGACCGCTCAGCCGCAGCGGCCAGCACGCGATTTTCCATCATGATATATGTCTTTCATTTTGCAAAAGCTATTATTTAGCAAAAAACTGAAACACTTGCCCTTTCATATTTAATATAGAACGTCTGTGCAAAATTTGATACAATTCGGTGACCTATATGCCAGACCCTCTCCTTGTTAGTGATATGTTCTTTAATCATTGAACCTCCGCTTTCCGCTCTTCATCTTGCAAGTGACCATAATCTTTCGAATGGAAGGTATTGTAATGCGGTTTTAAAGCAAATTGTTTCGTTGTGTCAATAATTTTGATGCAAGCTAAGCATTTTCAGACAATCGCATGTAAGGAACATATACGCTACTAGCACTGGCGTGTTGTTCATTAACGTTCATATGCCTGTTTTTCGCTTTGAAGCCATCGTACTACATTTCTTCGACATGAAAAGAGGTGCGTTGTACGTTATGTACTGCCTGGTGGGCATACGCTCTCGCATCTAAAGCCAAGCCGGAACGATGTTGCCCTTATTCGTCTGGAGACAGCGCCTGTTTACAGCTCCCCCGTTCTGCTGCAGTACGTCGCGACGCTCACGGCTCACGGCCAGGAAGCGAGCGAGCAAGAACGCTCGTGCTCGTCTAGCCGCCTCCTGAGCAGGCCTGCTCTTCAGTTATTGTTGGTCCCGTTCTTGCAGGATCTATTTTCGGCCGCAGCGGACATCTGATGTTTTACAGGATTCCCGATACGATATTCACGGTGCACACATGAAATGGTCTTACGGGAAAATTTGCACCTCATCGCTACCAAATTCAAATGTTCAAATGTTTGTAAAGCTTATGGGACTTAACTACGGGGCCATCAGTCCCTAAACTTACAAACTACTTATCAACTAGCTAATAATAAGGGGGGCACAAATATCCATGCCCAAGGGGGATTCGAACCCCCGACCGTAGTGGTCGTGCAGACTGTGACTGACGCGTCGCAGAACGCGCGGCCGCCGCGGCCGGCTCATCGCTACCGCGGAGATTCTTGAGTCACTCCTGTCGTGCGCCGACTATAACACCACGTTAACAGTCACTTAAATCGCGATAACTGCGATTGCAGCCGCAGTAACCTATATAACGCCTGCGTCAGACACCTATTATCGTATGTAGGCATTGCTGTTCGCAGCGTTGTCCTCTGAGTGTTTGCACACGGACGTCGATATCAGTTTGCTTGGTTTGTAATGATACCACATCTTTCTGACTGGCTAAAGCTGAATAGGTATCCAGAGACCGGGGTCACTTTCATCAGCCTATAAGGTGACCTTCCATCTGCGGGTTGATTACAGAGATATGTAATCGTATTATACTTTAAAGCCTTTGTATATTTTTGTGAAGTAATATTTTAGGTATTTCTTTACTTGTTCATTTCATCTATGTTATCTGTTTAAGTTGTAATGTTAACTGAATATTTTGAATGTACATATGTAAACTGTGCTGACTAAGATATTATGTATGAATGAAAGCAGCGCGCTCTACTGCGCCACTATATTGTTGATGCTGAGGCAGTCGGTGAGAGACGGAGTCTGAGTGTGGCTCTCGAGGCGTGTGGACGCTGTCCGCGTGTGTACCGCTAAGTTCGGTTCGTCGCGTGCAATCGCCGGTACGAAAACCACGCAACGTTTATTCATGTATATTGGAAGAAGAAGTGTTCACAGTAAAAGTTTATTTTGAAAAGTGCGGGAGTGTCAGACTCGGTGATCGCGTCGTACGTATGCAATTGTGTGGAGCGTGTTAAAACGGGACTACGGGACGTGTCTCCGTCGTGAGACGATTCGTGTATCGCGGAACTGACCCGCTCACGTGAATGAACATTTAATGAACTTGCGTGAAAATAAGTTTTGCCTCGCAGCATCATCATTGTCAACTGGACCACTGTATGGATGTATATGCAATTGCTGATGGATTCTTATGTGAAGATTATGTGAAGAATGCTACAGATTACTATTTTGTAACTTTTATATTAGTATATAAGAGTTAATTAAAAGATAACAAATACTTTTTCTATTAATACCTAACAGACCTTACAAGAACTAATTTGCAATAATAACTGAAACGTCATTAGAAAATTTGATAGGAGTGCGAAAGTTTAACTGACGAGGACATATCACCTTCAATCATTCAATAATGATTGAGTTTGAACTGAGAAAATGAAATATTGTGTGCAATAAAAATAGAGTTCAGTAATTATATTTAGAATTTTGATGAAACAATAATAAACAATATCATATTAACAATCAATCAGTTAGCCATTTTTGACAATAATGAGATAGTAAATTAGTAAAAATCATTAACAGACAATTTTTTTATAATAGTTAACGTCAATAACTTATCTGATTACGTAAATGTACTTGTGCACAGCTATTGTTTCAGTATAACAAAACCCATAGCAAAGATAAAAGAATCAGTCATTTTCAAAAGAAAAATCATAATTGCATTTTTATATTACGACAAAAATGAGGGCATACAGAATTATTTTATTTTTGCAAAACGATTACAGCTGTTCCAGTTAGCAGCGTATATATCCTCTGGATATTTTATAAGATGGTGTGGTAAGTACAATCTTCTGTGAAGCGATCAGATGTGCAAAGACTAAATAACAATGATATTCATTTAGTTAATTAGCAAGCCAATTAATTTGATTAATAGTGACAGGACCTAAATCAGAAAAGTAACCTGTTTGTTGTGTGTGTAGATCTGACTAACTGTTACGAACTTTTACCAGTGTGTTTCGAGCCAACTCATTAACGAACCATTTTATTCACATTTTTCAATCAACAATATTTATCCACCACCACACCCCACCTTATAAGCCCTTAAGTTAGTCGCACACGTTACATAGGTTACATAGATTTTTGAAGTAACGTTCACAAACAATTCTCGCAGCATAGGACGTTGTGTTGGCTGCATCTTCTCTGCTCTTCGAAAAACGTATGCGTATTTCAGGTTCTAGGTGATAAATAATTTCTGGTTCTGCATTCGCATAGCAACCAGTTTATTTCTAAAGGTACAAACTTATTTTACGTCTTTTCACAAAATTCTGGTAAAATTCTCCATACAGAAAGCATCCCAATGATCACTTCTTTTTACAATGCTTCCTGACCTAAGAGTGAGTTACCCTTTAATGCATGATTTTTTTTCTTTGAAGCTATAAAAAGTACCACAATTAATGTATAGCGCGTATATATTAAGATAAATATTTAAAAATATTCCTAAATATTATTATGCACTACTAGCAACAAAACGTTCATAGCTGGTCAGCTAGATGGTGCTTCCATGATGTACCCGATATAGTAAAGCCACTATTATGCCTCTCATATTTCTAGAAAGTAACTCATAATGCAACAGTAGTATGTGATTGATTACTTTTACATGTAAAAGGAGGAATACTAATGTAAACACACGCACATGTTAGAAGTAACTCAATGCAGCTAACTGTCTAACTGATTCAGTAGCACTCTGCAATTTATAATTTCTAGGATGAGCTACTAGCGTATGTAACACTATGTATACAAGCGGCTACAAATGAATTTGTGGAAAAATTTTGATTAGTTTGAGAACAAATGCTAATAATAAGGTATGTAGGTCATCAGATACCCTATGCATTAAAGGGTTCACATGGCCGCGTCGTCCTCAAGACCACAAATACAATACTAATCGGAGAAAAATTTTATTGATGACTGTTAGTTTAAACATTCTACTTCTGTCCCGAGACCACTAATAACTTTAACAGTTTATTTATACAATATTTAATAGTTTTAGTGTATTATAACTCTTTCTGATATTAAACATTTATTTTTTAATATAGCTGGCATTTCAGTATTTAATTTGACTATTTTTCCGGAAGTTATGGTTTCCTTGTTCTTAACAGAATTGCTTCAACATAAGATAAGTCTTCTTATTAAAATGTATTAGATTTTCTGAGCAAATAGTTCAAAGTTCTTAAAGGCGACTTTACAGTAACTTAAATACTGATTATTAAATCAACTATTTTACACTATATTTGTTTATTATATCGATGTATACCAAATGAGTAAGAGTATCATATACAGTATGTTCTACTGCTTGTATGGTGCTAAAGTTTGTACTATACATAATAAATTATAAACATCGAACAAAATTCTTGTCTTTGTGTAAATGTTGTGCAATATGACGCGAAATATCTTATACATATCAGTTTCGGCAATATTATATTTTGGCAGATGTTAAGTTGCATAACAAATATTGTAAATATTTATTTACGTTCAAGATGTTAGTTTGCTTGGTATCTGCATATTTTAACTATAAGTTCAATTTCGGTTTTTTTGTTAATGTTAGCAGGAACATATATCTACTTTATTTATTTATTTGGTTATTTAACCTGACCAGATTAGGGCCATAGGGCCCTCTCTTACATCTGATCAGGAACAACATAAACAAAGGATTTTATTACAAAAAAAACACTGCATTAATAATATTAAATAATAACAATATATGATAGTACTAATAATAATAATGATAATAATAACACAAAAATGAAAGTAATACTAATAATAACAAGAGATATTCACATTTGAATTAAGTTTAAAATAAACAGAAGAGAGAAAATGGTTAGTGAAAGAGGAGAAGATTGAAAAATGACAGTGCTAATGGATGTGAGGAAGTGGAGACATATATGAATGGAGATCTCTGCTGGCGAAAGGAAAGGGAAACATTTATGGGGGGAGGAGGAATTGACAACAGTTGGCTACAGACTGGTAAGTGGAGAAAAAGATGGCTATTGTGACAGAAGGTGAACCCTTAGTTGTCTTTTAAAGTTTTGAATTGATTTTATTTCTCTTAACTTTTGAGGAAGATTGTTCCACAGACGTGTTCCCGATACAGAAAATGATTTGGAGAAGATTGCAGTGTTATGTGAAGGTAGAGAGAGAGTTTTATTTTGGTAAGAGCGTGTGTTTCTGCTGTGCTGTTCAGATAGTAATATAGTCGTTGAGGATAAGTATGAAGGTTTGCAATGATTTAGAAAGCGATGCAGCAAACATAGTGTACGATAGCTTCGACGCTTATCTGCACGTAGCCAAGATAACTGCTGGTATGCGGGACTGACATGGTCGTAGAAACGTAAGTTGCAAATGTATCGGATACAAGAATTCATCGCCAGCTCCAGCCTACGTGAGTTTTCGTGTGATAGTCCTTGTAGAATAGCATCACCATAATCTAGATTGTGAAGTATTAATGTCTCAAGCAGCTTCTTTTTCAGCTGTAAAGGAAATGCTTTTTTATATTTCTGCAGTGAATGAAGTGATGCATATACCTTCTTACAGACTCTCATTGTGTGCTCTGTCCAGTCTAAGTGCTGATCAAATATTACTCCTAAGTTCTTTGCTGAATGAGTGAAGCATATTTGTGTTTCGTTCAGTATTAAAGGTGGAAGAGTTTCTCTGAACTGTGGAGTGATGAGTCTTTTATGGGCCACTAAGATTGCCTGTGTTTTTGACGGATTCAGTATCAATCCCATGCTATGTGCCCATCTTGATAGTGAAAGTAAGTCTGCGTTTACTTGCTGGATGGCTGTGCTTAGTTTTTTAGGACTTTCAGACATTTGTATGATATTAGTTTGTTCATATTTCTTGTAATGTGGAAATGACTAGTAAATTCTAGTATAGAAATATAAATTGAAACAATAGAAATTGGCTGAAAAAATTGACAAAAAGTTATCTTGTGTTAAACGGGTATAATGTCTGGAACTTCCAGACTTTGGGCCTGTTTAAGACGATTTAAAATAATCACTTGAGAAACAGCTCTTCGGTTGCAGAAGTTATGGTAAAATATTTACTTTACCATGGTTTCGGCTTCACTAGGGGAGCCTTCATCAGATGTAAAACATTTTTACCTATGAATAAAAATATTTAAAATTAGTGCAAATTACAGAGATCGTATGAAACATCATAAACTAAGATACGATCTTACAAATTACATACATATGAATATATAGTCAGCAGAAGGTCTCGAGTGATAGGGCTCACGTAAAAAATTAAGCAGTTTGCATATTGCAAATTTTAAAAACATGTTAAGGGTCGCGCGTGCGACCAGCACTGCACGTGGCATCAGACTGACAGGTGAACATGCCATCGAAGCTATCACGTGGCCACGATAGGATGGATGGTTTGATTTTGAAAGGGACGAAACGACAAAGGTTATCAGTCCCTTGTTCCAAGTGTGAAAAGTACAGGGATCATCGCTGAATAGGCGTATAAAAATATGTGATAAAATGGACCGAGCAAAGGTGTTAACACGTCAACATGGCCACGATATATCGCGCCATCTGTTATTCAACAGTAGTACTTTACATGCAAAGTGAACTGATATGGTTACATATTAGAAACTGACAAGCACATGGCATGTAAAAAAGTATGTAACTAGATGACAAAATAGTTTGAAAATTGCAGTACATAATTATAGAAAAAAGAAACAATATTTGAGGCTACAGACTGGAAGATCGGTACAGTATTTCACATTTGGGGGTTCTGAGTAAGGGCTTTACGCCATCAAAAAAGGTTTTTATCACAGCAACAGCAATTGTTCATTGATAATAAATTGGTCATTACGAGAAAAATGTTTAAAAAGTCTAGTTGTTCAAGCATGTCAAGTCTGAAACCTTTCTTTTCTGTGTGTAAAATACCAACAACATGAACTTCTTTAGGTTTGTGGCCTGTGGTCAGAATGTTCTCAGCAAAGAACGAACTATATATGTTTGTACCTTCTTCCCTAAGAGATGCTCTTTATACCTGACAGAGAAGGGTCGTCCAGTCTGTCCTATGTAATAGGCTGGGAAGGTGTCACAGGAAATTTTATAAACGCCTGAGTTTTGTAACGGCGAACGTCTAGGTTTTAAGTTATGAATAAGCTTATCTTTCAGACGGTTATTGGTAGAAATATGATTTCTTGACATTTTTCAGCCAATTTCTATTGTTTCAATTTATATTTCTTAGGATAATGTCGTAATTTATTAAATTGTCTCATTTTTATCAATGTCAGGAAACAGTTTCCCTCAGGGTAGTTTTAAAGCAAACCACTGGTCACCCTTGGAAGTTATATATCTACCGACTTCTTTGCAACTTTTTCTTTGTTTAGCTGATGATGGCGTATCAGCCGAAACCCGGTTTGTAAAACCAATAAATTTGCATGATATCTCACAGTTATCTTGTGTGTTTCATTCATAAGAACAATATTTGCTTAACAAACACAAAGCTACAGTTTTCAAAAGAATTATACGACAAATGACAAGTTTACAATAGGATAAACTATCCCCATCAACGAATAAGCGACATGTAAAAAAGCCCGCACTTCCGAATACGTAATGTTGAGGCACTCAGCGGACTTGAAGTTGTTTGAAGTTGGAGCTGTAATTCTGTTACTAGTGTCGTACCACCATGTATTTGCCGCTTCTTCAAAAATTCAGAAACCCATATTTTTATTTTCTTCGCTGCTTTGCCTTTGCTTTTTAAATTACTAACAGCGCAGCTGCCATACAGAATTATCCAGCCTGGTTATCACTGTTTTCCATTGCGACTACTGGTATTTCACTACATTCTGGAAGAGGCAGTCTGCAGAATACAACTTTGGAGCCAAATAAACGAACACGCAGCGTTCGCTCATGTTGACACGCTCAATGCTCGTTCGGCAGAGACCTCTTTTGATCGTCTAGTGTAAATGCTCGTTCGTAAGTACGAGCGAATGGAGTGAACACTAGCGAACTGATCTCTGCATTGCTCGTTCGCTTGTGTTATCTTCGAAGTAAAGGCACCTTTAACGGCTCAGAAAAACACTATTTTTTGTTCTGTATACCTTCAGACTTTACGAAAAATGTAATAATCCCCATTCCAAAGAGAGCAGGAGCAGACAGCTGTAAAAATCAGTTGATCTCCTAGCAACAAATAATCCTGAGCTAGTAAAGAGCATCAAAACAGATACAGGGATTAGCGAACATCGAGTTGTAGTAGCGAGACTGAATATCGAAATTCCCAAATGCACCAAAATAAACGAAAAATATATCTATTCAATAAAGCAAATAAAAATTCGCTTCACGCTCTCCTGAGTGATAGTCTCCAGTCTTTCAAAACTAAAAATGCGAGTGTAGATCAGTTGTGGCTTACTTTCAAAGACATAATATCGGTAGCAATCGAGAGATTTATACCAAATAAATTAATAAAAGAGGGGGCTGACCCCCCGTGGTACACAAAACAGGTCAGATCAATGTTGCAGAAACAAAGAAAAACGCATGCAAAATTTAAAAAAGACTGGCAATCTTTTACTGAAACTCGCAACCTAGCTCGGACTTCAATGCGAGAAGCCTATAGTAGTTACCACAACGAAATCCTGTCTCGTAATCTCGCAGAAAATCGAAAGAAATTCTGATAATATGTGAAGTACACTAACGACAAAATACAAACAATACCTTCACTATGCGATAGCAATGGTAATACTACCGATGACAGCACTGCTAAGGCAGAAGTACTAAACACATCTTTCCGACATTCGTTCACCAAAGAAGACGTAGTGAACACTCCAGAATTCAATCCAATAACAGCTGCCAGCATGCGAAACTTAGAAGTAGATGTTCCTGGAGTAGTAAAACAACTTAAGTCACTAAACAAGAACATATCTTCCGGGCCAGATTGCATACCAACTAGATTCCACTCAGAGTATGCTGATGCAATAGCTCCGTACTTAGCTATAATTTACAACGTTTCACTCAGCGAAATATCCGTACCCAAAGACTGGAAAGTTGCCCAAGTTACTCAAATATTCAAGAAAGGCAATAGTAGTGATCCCCAAAATTACAGGCCAGTCTCATTGACGTCGATTTGCAGTAGGATTTTGGAACATTGTTCGAACATTATGAACTACCTATTAACCAATAGTCAACACGGATTTCGCTCTTCCGAAACACAGCTTGCCCTTTATTGACATGAAGTGTTAAGTGCCATCGACAAGGGATCTCAAATCGATTCCACATTTCTGGATTTCCGGAAGGCTTTTGACACTGTACCCCACAAGCGGCTTCTAATGAAATTGCGTGCTTATGGAAGATCTCACCAATTGTGGGATTGGATTCACGATTTCCTTTCAGAAAGGAAACAGTTCGATGTAATTGACGGTAAGTCTTCGAGTAAATCAGAAGTGATATCTGGCGTTCCCCAGGGAAGCGTTATAGGTCCCCTACTCCTCCTTGTGTTTATAAACGATTTAGGAGACAATCTAAATACATCTACATCTAATCTACATGGGATACTCTGCAAATCACATTTAAATGCGTGGCAGAGGGTACATCGAACCACCACTATACTATTTATCTCCCATTCCATACTCGAATAGCGCGCGGGAAGAGAGAACACATGAATCTCTCAGTTCGAGCTCTGATTTCTCGTATTTTATTCTGATGATCATTTTTACCAATGTAGCTTCCTTAGACTGTTCGCGGATGATGATGTCGTTTATCGGTTAGTGAAGTCAACAGTGGATCAAAAGCAACTGCCATGTGATTTAGATAAAATTTCTACATGGTGCTAAAATTGGCAATTGACACAAAATAAAGGAAAGTGTGAAGTGATACACATGACTGCTAAAAGAAATCCGCTGAACTTCAATTACGCGATAAATCAGTAAAACCTCAAGGTCGTAAATTCTACTAAATACCTAGGAGTTACAATTACGAAGAACTTAGACTGGAGAGAACACATAGAAAATATTGTGGGGAGGGCGAACCAAAGATTACGTTTGATTGTCAGAACGCTTCGAAGTTGCACCATCTCCACTACACTCCCTACATCACACTTGTGCGTCCTTCTGGAGTATTATTGCCCACTCTGGGACCCTCACCAGGTGGGACTGGCGGAAGATATTGAGAAGGGTCAGAGAAGGGCAGCTCGTTTTGTTTTATCACGTTACCGGGGGGAAAGCGTCATGGAAATGTTGCACGAATTCGAGTGGAAATCATTAAAAGAAAGACGTTATTCATTGCGGCGTGATCTGTTTGCGAAGTTTCAATCACCGACTTTTATTTCTGAAGGTGAAAATGTTTTGCTAGCACCCACCAACTTAGGGAGACACGACCATCCCAATAAAATAAGAGAAATGGGATCGAAAACGGAACGATTTAGGTGTTCTTTCTTCCCGCGCGATATTAGAGAATGGAACGGTCGAAAAATATTATGAAAGTGGTTAATGAACCCTCTGCCAGGCACTTAAATGTGATTTGCAGATTATCTATGTAGATGTACATGAATAATTCATGGTTGCGAAATTTTAACACGAATTATTTACAGAAGGGTGGAAAAGCTGTAGAAGCCGACCTCGGGGAAGATCAGTTAGGATTCAGGAGAAATGTAAGAACACGGGAGGCAATCCTCACTTTACGATCTTAGAAGATAGATTAAGGAAAGGCAAACCTACATTTCTAGCTTTTATAGATTCAGAAAAACCTTTTGACAATGTTGATTGGAATAGACTCTTTCAAATTCTGAAATCAACGGGAGTAAAATATTGGGAGCGGAGGGTTATTCACAACTTGTACAAAAACCAGACAGATGTTATCAGAGTTGAAGGCCATGAAAGCGATGTAGAGGTTGGGAAGGTAGTAAGACAGGGCTGTAGCATTTGTCCAGTGTTATTCAATTTGCACCTTGAGACAGATATAAAAGGAAAGCAAGGAGAAATTTGGAGAAGAAATTAAATTTTAAAAATGTTTCGGGCGTGCAGCCGCGTTAAGTAGACTATTTTTAATATTTCGGCTGAGTACTGTCCAGCCATCTCCAGAGAGAATCGAAGACTGACGCTCCAGCTTTTTTTTTCCTTTATGTCGTTTCATTCGCTAATACAGGGTGTGCTGTTAGCGCTCGCAGGCGCTCTTCAACCTACATAATTTAAAACATGACATGGAACAACAGATACGATATATTAGGCAATTAAAAGTGGTAGATAAACTACATATAAAACATGGAGATTTTAATTGGAGAACATGAACTGCTGAAAACTGTGTCGGATTTCCATATAGGCACACTAGGCATGGACCTAGGAGCGGCACCTTAAAGGGGGCAGCATTTTCTGCTCTGCACTGATCTTAACCTGTTACGTTTTAAAATAGCTGCGATTACAAACGAGAAATTTTTTAATTATTGTTAAACAACTGACTAGTTTCAATAACCCTAAGACCGAAATTCGACACTACAGGCTTGGATATATCTGTATTACTGATTACTTGGCGACTGACTGGAAATTTAACATTGGGTTTCTGTCTGGTATCATCTTCATGACTGATCAAAATATTTTGAAGCTGTCAGGACGGCAATCTACAATACAATGTTTGAAACGTTATTATTCCGAGAATGTTGTCGGCTTCTACTTAACCCTACCATATTTTATCCGCGAAAATACCGGGACCGCTGTGATAAACTACTCAGCAATTTCTTAAATACTGTAACATGTGTGCTCCTCAGTATCTAAAACACGACTCAACTTAATTTACGGGGAAGTATCAAGTCAACCCTCCATTACTGTAATTCATATGAAAGCTTTTTGATCTTCAATATCTGAGCTGTGATTTAATGACATGTTCATTTTTCAATGAAGTGCAAACCGTTTATAATTTTTTCTCTGCTTCTACACAGCGCTGGGATAAACTTTCTTTTATGAAACCAGGAAGCAAAACGGTCAAAAGTTTATCAAAAACACGTTGGTCAGCAAGGGAGGAAGCTTGTGTAAGTCTACATGAAAACTGGGAAAGCGTTATCAATTTCTTCACACATATAGCTAATAATAAGTTTGAGAAACCACTTGTGAGAAATGAAGCTTCAGCTTTAGTGAATCAACTTAGCAGACTAGAAACAGTATTCATGATGACAGATTGGAAGGACATACTCCAGAGGTTTAATAGTGTAAATCAGAAACTGCAAAGTGTAAATATTGATATTAAAATAGTGCATAAATTATATGAATCACTTGTAGGAACTATTGCATCTATTCGTGGCAGTTTCGACTATTATGAAAATAAAGCCATGGAGATTGATATAGACTATGAATGCACTTATAAAAGATCACGGAAACGCAAACTTCATAATAACGAAGAAGCGGACTCTGAAGAAGTTTCTCTGACTGGAAGGCAAAAATTTAGAGTCCAAACATTTCTTCCAGTACTCGACAACTTGTACGCCGAACTAGTGAGGAGGAAGGAAAGCTATAGAACACGGACTCCTTCACAGTCTTCAGCAACCTTAAGAACAGTTCACCTGACGATGTTTCCGAACTTGCAGCCTTCCTTCCCTAGTGAACGTGTATATTTCGTAGAACTTTTGAAATCTTCTGAGATCAGTGATATACCAGTCGAAATGAGTAAATTTTTACGAAAAGAGAGGTTACAGTCCATGTTTCCGAATGTTGACATTGCTCTTAGAATATTTCTTTGTATGGCACTTTCAAATTATTCAGCAGAACGCTCGTTTTCGGCTCTTAAAAGACTGAAATCGTACCCTCATTCTACGTTGTCCGAGGAAAGATTGAACGCCTTGACCATTCTTCCCATCGAAGCCGATCTCCAAACTGATAACCGTCTGAACTATAAAGATATGATCGAGTTTTCTGCCGGCAAAGCCAGACGCAAACTTTGCTGGCCGGTGAGTGTGTATTACCTGTTTGTTTTACAACTGCCGATGGCAGAAAGCCGAACTAAGCCTCGTTTACGTGCAGACGTGACCGAAGGCGCCCGACAATACCCGAATGACCGAGACCGCTCGGAGCTGTACAGTCAAGTCATACTGATACTGTAGTATGTTTATTACAACTGAAGCATATTCTTCGCGTCTGCTGAAATGTATAGTTATCGCGGAAATATACATTATCGGAGAGTACGCTCAGATGAAAAAGTGTTAACAAATAACGCAATTCAGAAACCCCCCCACCACCAAAAAAAAAAAAAAAAAAAAAAAAAAAAAAAAAAAAAAAAAAAAAAAAAAAAAAAAAAAAAAAGAGTATAACAGCTATCTGGTAAAGGTAAAGATTGAAAACTCGGGGTGTTTTACCATAAGCTTTCATTGGATGGGAGTGAATTAATCTTCAACGGGAGTGGTAGATGGTAGTCTACTGACTGACTAAAATTTAGCTCGTCAAGCAGATCTATCCACTCCCCCCCCCCCTCCAAGCCAAGTCTTAGTTACGCCACTGGATTAAAGGTATTGTGTACACGTATTATGCAGCATCTAGCTACACAGACCCTAATGCTTTACACGTTAACTATTAGATTATTAAAAAAAAATTGATTTTTTCCACACTAGTCTGTAAAATTATGTAACGGCAAACCCACTTCTGTGTTTATGTGTCTGTATTAAGTTATTAGTTCGTGCACCGAAACCTCTAATTCATTTTCATTTCTTACGCTTTCCTCTAGATTCACGTATTGATAGCGAATGTTTTCTTTATCTGCTACACATTCAAGTTTTTAGATCGTAAAATGACAGTTTAATTTTAATTTTGAACGCATCTCGGTAAAAATTCGTATTAATTTCTAATGTATGACACATTTGCTTCAATTTTTAGATCGTAACACAGCTTTTTATTTTCATTTTCAACCGTTTCCTTTAAAAGAATATATCAAAAGTAATGTATAACAAAAATCAGTTGTCTCCTACACGTTCTGCTGAATTTTTAGGCCATAAAAGAAAAGTTATTTTCCTTGTGTTCGTTTCTGCTGTCTTTCAACAGAAGAATGTTTAAGTTTGTTTTATCCGCTGCTTTACAACAAGTACAGTTCAGGAACCGTATTACACTTTGATTGAGCGTGACTATACCGCTGATGTGGCCTTCAGAACAACGAGTACGGAAATAGCTCCCAGCCAAAACGGCAATTGTGAACTGATCGGGTAATAGTTATTACTTTAAACATGGTTTTTAGGGGCGCAAAATTTTTAAATGCGCCACTGGCTGAAAAGGGAGTAAAACATTGAAGTCTTTAGAAGCATTGAAAATGCGACGGCAAATGGTGGAGATGCGGTGGCACATGACATAAATACAGATTATTAAAATAACACTTGGCGGCGGCTATGGGTCCTCCGTCCGCTGATGAGTAAAAACAAGAAACACGAAGAGACACCACACATTCGGTGAAACACAGAATTTAAAACTGAAGGTGTTGGCTACGGGTTGGCCGTTCACAGTTGAATGAAACGATGCACTAAAAGACGGAGCACACACACAAAAGTTGAGACGTTGGCACCGTACTTTAAAATAATAATTAAAAAAAAGCAGTGTATCAAAAGGTTCCATAGATGGCAGAGCACTCACAAGGAGAAATGTGAGACGCTGGGGAAAGGGGAAAAAGAGGGGAGGGAAAGGGTGGGGAGGAGCCACAGGGCCAGTGGGGAAGGGACTGGGGGGGGGGGGGGGAGGGAAGGAAGTCCCAGGAAGCCACGGGGAAGAAGGAAAGGCTCCGTGATATGAGGGGAGGAGTCGGAGGTAGGGGAGAAAGGGGGGGGATAGGGCCCTCAGGGAGAGAAGGGGGAGAGGGAACATTTTTTGTTCTTAATAGAAAATCTTCATTAAAAAGCCGTAGATTTGAAGGGAATCTTAAATAAACTGTCCTGCAGTGTGGCGTTTCGTACCTTCTATTGTTTCTTAGGAAACCTGAAAAAGACAATTCCGGAGTTATTTTGTAGTTATTGCAGATTTTTATGACACTACATACCTTCCCTCTTGTAAAAACTATGTTGGAATCAATTTAAACGACACTATTCACACTCATCCGATATCAAATCCAGAAATGTACTTGCCAGCCACTTGGACTGTGGTGTGATAGTGTTGGGTGCCTGTGTGATTGCGCGAGTGTTCTGTTTTCTGAAGAAGGCCATGGCAGATAGCTTAAGTGTATGTCTTTTTCATGTGCCCGTCGCACATCATTGTTCCTTCTTTGCGGTCTACATCTACATCTACATAGATACTCTGCAAATCACATTTAAGTACCTGGCAGAGGGTTCATTAACCACTTTCATAACTTTTCTCTACCGTTCCATTCTCTAATAGCGCGCGGGAAGAAAGAACACCTAAATCGTTCCGTTTTCGATCTGATTTCTCTTATTTTATTGGGATGCTCATGTCTCCCTAAGTAGGTGGGTGCTAGCAAAATATTTTCACATTCAGAAGTAAAAGTCTGTGATTGAAACTTCGCAAACAGATCACGCCGCAATGAATAACGTCTTTCTTTTAATGATTTACACCCCAATTCGTGCAACCTTTCTGTGAAGCTTTTCCTCCCGGTAACGTGATAAAACAAAACAAGCTGCCCTTCTCTGAACCTTCTCAATATCTTCCGTCAGTCCCACCTGGTAAGGGTCCCACAATGGGCAATAGTACCCTAGGAGAGGACGCACAAGTGTGATGTAGGCAGTCTCTTTGGTGGAGCTAGTGCATCTTCGAAGCGTTCTACCAATGACACGTAATCTTTGATTCGCCTTCACCACAATATTTTCTATGTTTTCTCTCCACTCTAAGTTTTTCGTAATTTTAACTACTACGTATTTGGTAGAATTTACGACCTTAAGGTTTGACTGATTTATCGCGTAATTGAAGTTCAGTGGATTTCTTTTAGTGGTCATGTATATGACTTCACACTTTTCTTTATTTAGTGTCAATTGCCAATTTTCGCACCATCTAGAAATTTTATCTAAATCGCTTTGCATTTGCTTTTGATCCTCTGTTGACTTCACTAACCGATAAACGACAGCATCATCCGCGAACAGTCTAAGGGAGCTATTCAGATTGTCTCCTAAATCGTTTATAAATACAAGGAAGAGTAGGGGACCTATAACGCTTCCCTGGGGAACGCGAGATATCACTTCTGTTTTAATCGATGACTTACCGTCAATTACAACGAACTGTGTGTCCTTTCTGATAGGAAATCGTGAATCCAATCGCACAATTGGGGAGATATTCCATAAGCATGCAATTTCATTAGAAGCCACTTGTGGGGGTACAGTGTCAAAAGCAATACAAATAAACAATCCCTGAGACGGATTTTCGTTTCGAATATGTCAAAGACAATAGTGATAAATCTGAAGCATGGAATTAAATTTTGTGATGCGGCCTGGAGGTCCGGGTTCGATTCCCGGCCGCATCACAAATTTTAATTCTATGCTTCAGATTTATCATTAGTGTCAAAAGCCTTCCAGAAATATAGTATCTGTGGTGTCGCACAAGTATGAAGTGCGCGCCACGCACGGCGCGGCGTTCTTACGACGTTAGCCACGAGCGCCCCCTGCTGCAACTCCGCTCGTGGCAACGACTGCTGCATCGGCCACTTGGGAATCAGATAGGCACCAGTTAAGACTTGGCTATGGGATAGGCACTAGGAATCATTAGTAGGCAGGACTCTATCTAAACTATTTACCAGCATTCCACTAGTCTGCTGCCCTCAAAGAAAAGTATTGTAATCTTTCTTCGAAATATATATTGAACTAATCTTAGTGTTTCTAGTTTCTACTGTCCCACTGGCTGGTCACCTCCGTACCTGCACACGCGTACATCCTTTATTCCTGTGTCGGTCTCTTTCTACTCGGCCACCGACACCTGCGACAACCGGCGGAAACGAGACATAAAAGTGGCGACGAGGATGGGATACAAAAGAATCGATTTGAGATCCCTTGTCGATGGCACTTAACACTTCATGTGAGTAAAGGGCAAGCTGTGTTTCGCAAGAGCGATACTTTCTGAATCAGTGTTGTCTATTGGTTAATAGGTCGTTCTCTTCGAGGTAGTTCATAATGTCCGAACAAACAATATGTTCCAAAATCCACCTGCAAATCGACCTCAATGAGATTGGCCCGTAAATTTCGGGATCACTCCTATTGGCTTTCTTGAATATTGGAGTAACTTTTGGGCAATTTTCCAGTCTTTGGGTACGGATCATTCGGTGAGTGATCGGTTGTAAATCATAGCTAAGTACGGAGCTATTGCACCAGCATACTCTGAGAGGAATCTAGTTGGTATACAGTCTGGTGAGTTTGAAACGTGTCCATAAAAAATATTTTTGTAAGAAAATGTCTAATATTGTGCCTCCTGTTTTGTGTCGAGTAACTTGCTTGCAAGAAAATGTATAATATCACTTCTACATGTGTATCGATATGTGTATTTAACTCTGTGAAGTTTCATCTTTGGCAAAGATCATGTATTGCATAGCATTGTAGCTCGCGCTGAGAGAGAGTAGCACTTGTGGTTCAGCTCGCTTAGAGAGCGGTTGAGTTGTGTGTATGGCTCCGAAGTAGAGCAGAGGCTGCTGTGCCAGCAAGTCGATTTGATTGTATTTGGAATATATATTGTATTGTAACACCGCTGGAATGAAGGTAATTGCATTTGATGTCATTAGGAAACAGTTGTATTATGTAGGTAATGTAATGGTGATTATTAATAATAAGTAACAAAGTTGACCTTTCTTTCCTGTTTCATTTACGTAGTTAGAAGATTAACCCACTTCCTTTATTTGATAATTAGTTATTTGTGGATTTAAAGTGCAGTATTGATTTTGGTAATCTTGTTGAACAGATTTCGTTATTTGTGCCATTGTAAATGATTGTTATGCAACACTGCAGTTAATTGATTATGATACTAAATTGTGATAATCAGGTACTGATCTGCGGTTTGTGGTTTTTAACATCTTTCTCGCAGTTAAATTTTTGAGTATAGTCAGTGTCTGTTTCATATGGTGACTTGCCACAGTTGTTTTGTTAAAAGATCCGTTGCGCACATAATAAGTTTAATTCACTGTTTCTTATTTAACAGTATATACATCAATATCAGGGCCATAATTAAACGAAATTGCTGTGTTAATGAACAATTTGTTGTCTGATTTAACGATAGGTTCAACATCTACAACACACACACAGCTTTTAAATTGATTTAAATACCGATTTAATATAAATAAACAATCACTGAGACGGATTTTCGTCTGGAATATGTCAAAGACAATGATGATGAATCTGAAACATAGAATTAAAATTTGTGATGCGGAATGAAGGTCCGGGTTCGATTCCCGGCCGCATCACAAATTTTAATTCTATGCTTCAGATTTATCATTAGTGTCAAAGGCCTTCCAGAAATATAGAATCTGTGGTGTCGCACAAGTATGAAGTGCGCGCCACGCACGGCGCGGCGTTCTTACGACGTCAGCCACGAGCGCCCTCTGCTGCAACTCTGATCGTGGCCACGACTGCTGCATCGGCCACTTGGGAATCAGATAGGCACCAGTTAAGACTTGGCTATCGGATAGGCACTAGGAATCATCAGTAGGCAGGCCTCTATCTAAACTATGTACCAGCATTCCACTAATCTGCTGCACTCAAAGATAAGTATTGTAAACTTTCTTCGAAATATATATTGAACTAATCTTAGTGTTTCTAGTTTCTACTGTCCCACTGGCTGGTTACCTCCGTACCTGCACACGCGTGCATCCTTTATTCCTGTGCCGGTCTCTTTCTACTCGGCCACCGACACCTACGACAACCGGCGGAAACGAGACACAAAAGTGACGACGAGGATGGGATACAAAAGAATCGATTTGAGATCTCTTGTCGATGGCACTTAACACTTCATGTGAATAAAGGGCAAGCTGTGTTTCGCAAGAGCGATACTTTCTGAATCAGTGTTGTCTATTGGTTAATAGGTCGTTCTCTTCGAGGTAGTTCATAATGTCCGACAAAGAATATGTTCCAAAATCCTACTGCAAATCGACGTCAATGAGATTGTCCTGTAATGTTGGGGATCCCTCCTATTGCCTTTCTTGAATATTGGAGTAACTTGGGCAACTTTCCAGTCTTTGGGTGCATCCTTTATTCCTGTGTCGGTCTCTTTCTACTCGGCCACCGACACCTACGACAAGCGCCGGAAACGAGACACAAAAGTGGCGACGAAGAAGGGATGCAAAAGAATCGATTTGAGATCCCTTGTCGATGACACTTAAAACTGCATGTGAGGAAAGGGGCAAGCTGTGTTTCGCAAGAGCGATACTTTCTGAATCAGTGTTGTCTATTGGTTAATAGGTAGTTCTCTTCGAGGTAGTTCATAATGTCCGAACAAAGAATATGTTCCAAAATCCTACTGCAAATCGACGTCAATGAGATTGGCCCGTAAATGTGGGGATCACTCCTATTGGCTTTCTTGAATATTGGAGTAACTTTTGGGCAATTTTCCAGTCTTTGGGTACGGATCTTTCGGTGAGTGATCGGTTGTAAATCATAGCTAAGTACGGAGCTATTGCATTAGCATACTCTGAGAAGCATTGGCGTAACTAGGACTTGGCTTTGGGAGGGGGGGGGGGTGGGGGATAGGTCTGCTTGACGAGCAAAATTTTAGCCAGTTTCCAGACAGACTACAATCTACCACTCTCGTTGAAGAAACTAATTCACTCCCATCCAATGAAAGCTTATGGTAAAACACCCCAATTTTCCAATCTTTATCTTTACCAAATTGCTGTTATACGTTTTTTTTTTTTCGGGTGCTGGGTAGTGGGTTCTATCCCCCTCATCCCATCCCCCCCCCCCCCCCCCCCACACACACACAGTTACGCCACTGCTGAGAAGAATCTAGTTGGTATACAGTCTGGTGAGTTGTATAGCGGCCGTACCTTCAGCAGCCGAACACCACTTCGCGCGCTTTCCGCCTACAGCTGGTGTGTCGTGTAGCCCGCCAGCTGTGAGCGAGCAACAAGTGTCAGCTCTGCCCCGGCGCGTGGGGCCGTGACCCCGTGACCCGTAAACACCTGAGGCGTGCCACAGCCCGCCCTGTCACTCCATTCACGCCGCCGCTACGGCGCCAGAGGTCAACTGCCAAACGGCGGGACCCGCCCCGCCGACAAAGGAAATCTGACACGTCTCTAGTGAAAGCCGAGCTGTTACCACACCTCGCGATACGTACACTATGTGATCAAAACTATCCGGACACCTAGCTGAAAGTGACTTACACGTTTGTGGCGCCCTCCATCGGTAATGCCACAGAATAAGGAGTATACAAAAACTTCCGCTGCAGTCTGTCGTCCAAAATTTAGTGCACATGCGCGGAATCGGCCATCTTGATAAGAAGTAAATGTGTGGTCACTCCCTACTCTGTGGTGTGGTAATGCGCCGACTTTGTTTGTTAGTTGTGTATTTTAGCTGCTTGAATCGCATAAAAGTAAACAAGTATTTGGTGCAGTGAAAAGAAAGAACTGTGTGTCAGTAGTTGGAGCTGTTATGTATTCTCGAGTTGCTTCACATATTAGTAAAAATAAAGTTCTAACAAAATGTTAGTTTGGTTTTCAAAAAAGCTTTTCAACTGAAAATGCTATATATACCTCCACTGATGAAATATTAAATGCTTTGAATAAGCGGACATCAACAGTTGGGAGTTTTTGCGATCTCTCAAAGGCTTTTGATTGTGTAAATCATGGGATTCTTCTAGATAAGCTTAAGTATTGTGGTATGAGTGGGACAGTGCACAAATGGTTTAAATCATACTTAACTGGAAGAGTGCAGAAAGTTGAAATAAGCAGTACACATGATGTAGATGAAACAATTAATTGCCGGCCGCGGTGGCCGAGGTGACTGAGGCGCTCCAGTCACGGTCAGCACGGCCACTACGGTCGGGGGTTCGAATCCCCCCTCGGGCATGGATATTTGTGACGTCCTAGTTCGTAAGTAGTTCATAAGTAGTTTGTAAGTTTAGGGACTGATGACCCCGTAGTTAAGTCCCATAAGCTTAACTAACATTTAAACAATTAATTCTTCTTACTGGGGAGTTATCAAAAATGGGGTCCCACAAGGTTCGGTCTTGGGTCCTTTGCTGTTCTTAATATATATTAATGACTTGCCATTCTACATTCACGAAGATGCTAAGCTAGTACTTTTTGCTGATGATACAAGTATAACTATCACACCTGACAAACAGGAATTAACTGATGAAATTGTAAATGATATCTTCCAGAAAGTTATTAAGTGGTTCTCTACAAATGGACTCTCATTAAACTTTGATAAAACCCAGTATATACAGTTTCATACAGTAAATGGCACCATTAATAAATTTAGACTTTGAACATAAATCTGTAGCTAAGGTAGAATATTCAAAATTTTTAGGAGTTTGCATTGACGAGGGACTGAATTGGAAGAAACATATTGAAGATCTCCTGAAAGGTTTGAGTTCAGCTACTTATGCTATCATATGCTATCATATGGGATCATATTCTGGGGCAATTCTACATTGAGTAAAAAAGTATTCATTGCACAAAGCGTGTAATCAGAATAATTGCTGGAGCCCACCCAAGAGCATCCTGCAGACATTTATTTAGGGATCTAGGGATACTCACTGTAGCGTCACAATATATATATATTCACCCATGAAATTTGTTATTAACAATCCGACCCAATTCAAAAGTAATAGCAGTGTGCATAGCTACAACACTAGGAGAAAGGATGATATTCACTATTCAAGGTTAAATCTAACTTTGGCTCAGAAAGGGATGAGTTATGCTGCCACAAAAGTCTTTGGTCACTTACCAAGTAGCATCAAAAGTCTGACAGATAGCCACATAGTATTTAAAAAGAAATTTCTGAATGGCAACTCCTTCTACAATATAGATGGATTTTTAGATAAAACTTAAAAAAAAAAAAATTAAAAAAATACTTAAAATATTGATTGTCAAGTATAGACAACATTTACTAAACTGACACGTTCCACATCATTACGAAATGTCGTATATATGATCTATGGAACACGTATTAATCTAATCTAATCTGTTCCGTTTTTGTTATGAGCAGCAATAAAAGGCGGTCGATGGTGTTCAGAACCTAATTGCCACAGTAATTCAAATACAAATAAGGATATAAGCTTCTTCACCTTAGCAAAAGATGCTAAGCAGTAAGTGAACGTCGCTATATGTGTAGTGAAAGTTAAATGTTATCAGTTTCGAATGAGAGCAATGTGTGCATAATTATTAAAAGTAGCCTTGCTTCTTCTCTTGACGATAACTCTCACTGTTGATGTAGCGGTTCAACAGCAACGAAATATTGAAATACATTTATATTTTATAATTACAAGTTTAACGTCGCATGGAATAATATAAAATGAAAGATAAAGAATAGTGCATAAGTTACGGGACTCCAATATTTTGCGCGTGCGTTACCTTTTCCTGTTGCCCACATTGGCGAGATATTTCAGGAACTTTTAAGGCTCATCTACCTGCTCATCTTCACATAATTTGATGCAAACGGTAAAATTTTACTAACGGCAAGGGAGGCATAGTGTGCTAATGTTGTCAACGACCGTTGATCCTCTTACAAGGGGAGGTCGGCAACCGGGACCCAAATTGCATGTGTCCTTCATTTGTGTATAATTTAACAGTTTTATATATGCCCAGACGTCATTAGTTCTGTGTAATCAAGTTTCACTGCTAAGTCTGACTCAATATTTCGTGCAAATTTATTTGTGTCAAATAAAACGTGGCAGTTGTAATGTCCCTTTCTTGTTTATAACTAATTTCCCAAACATAACTTCGCGTTACTTGGGATTTTTCTATAGATAAACACCAAATAAAACGATCATTGATTTCATCGTACATTTTCGTAGTTGTATTAAAATGTAGGCCTACTTTTTTTCGTTGGATTACAATCAGGTGCCAAGAATAGGGCGCAAAGTAGAGGAGAGCATAATGAAAAGCCGTTTCCTTTCGTAAAAGTTGGTGAGATCAGCTGCAATTCGTAAAAAGTCAATTTGCAGCCAAAGTACTGAGTGGCTATAGTTCCGCGTTTACTGCTTTTCATTATGGCGTCGAGCGCAACGCTTGGTAACATACAGATCAAAGGCGCCGCCCCCCCCCCCAGCTTTCCCTTCTGTATGCTACCTATTCTGTGGTAATGCTGAAATTCAGTATGGTCTTCGTCCACCCTTACCCTTGATGACAGTTTCAACTCTCGCAGGCATACGTTCAATCAGGTGTTTTGCATTGAGGAGAGAGGCAGTTTGGTGAGGTCTGGCGTGCAGTAGGCGTTACAAAACATCCAATAGGATTCAAGTCAGGACGCTGTGCATGCCAGTCCATTACAGGGATCTTATTGTCGTGTAAGCAGTCTGCCACAGGACGTGCATTACGAACAGGTGCTCAATCGTGTTGAAAGATGCGATCGCCATCCCTGAATCACCAGCAGTGACTGTGGGAAGCAAGAAAACATCGAACAGCAAAGAATGCTAACACATTCCATGAAAAACACTACTACACCATAAGATCACAGCCTCCGAATTTTACTGTTGGCACTACATACGCGGATGATGCTGTCGTTTATCGGTTAGTGAAGTCAACAGAGGATCAAAAGCAACTGCAAAGCGGTTAGGATAAAATTTCTACATGGTGCGAAAATTGGCAATTGACACTAAATAAAGAAAAGTGTGAAGTAATACACATGACCACTAAAACAAACCCACTGAACTTCAAATACGCGATAAATCAGTCAAACCTTAAGGTCGAAAATTATACCAAATACCTAGGAGTTACAATTACGAACAACTTAGACTGGAGAGAACACACAGAAAATATTGTGGGGAAGGAGAACCAAAGATTACGTTTCATTGGCAGAACGCTTCGAAGATGCACCAGCTCCACCAAAGAGAAGCTTACATCACATTTGTGCGTCCTCTCCTGGAGTACTGTTGCCCATTGTGGGACCCTTATCAGGTGGGACTGACGGAAGGTAATTGAGAAGGTTCAGAGAACGACAGCTCGTTTTGTTTTATCACTTTACCGGGGGGAAAGCGTCTCGGAAATGTTGCACGAAAAATATTCAAATGTTTGTATAGTCTATGGGACTTAACTACGGGGTCATCAGTCCCTAAACTTACAAACTACTTATGAACTAGCTAATCCTAAGGACGGCACAAATATCCATGTCCGAGAGGGGATTCGAACCCCCGACCGTAGTGGCCGTGACTGGAGCGCCTCAGTTCCCTCGGCCATCATTAAAAGAAAGACGTTATTCACTGCGGAGTGATCTGTTTGCGAAGTTTCAATCACCGACTTTTACTTCTGAAAGTGAAAATATTTTGCTAGCACCCACCTACTTAGGGAGACTTGACCATCCCAATAAAATAAGAGAAATCAGATTGAAAACGGAACGCACGCTATTGAAGACTGGAACGGTAGAGAAAAGTTATGAAATTTCACTGGGCATTCGCCATACCCACACCCTCTCATCGGATTGTCACATTGTGTACGGTTTTTTCACTGATCAATTGTCCAATGATAACGCTCCTTACACCAATCGAGGCGTCTTTTGGCATTGACCTGCGTGATGTGTGGCTTATGGGTAGCCGCTCGACCACGAAATTTAAGTTTTCTCACCTCCCGCCTCACATAGTACTTGGAGAGGATCCTGATGCAGTCTGGAGTTCCTGTGGGATGGTCTGGATAAATTCCTGGCTATTTCACTGTACGACCCTCTTCAACTGTCGCCGGTCTCTGTCAGTCAACAGACGAGGTCAGACTATTCGCTTTCGTAACATCAGAAACACGAGGTTCTACAACCATTAACTTGGCTGGAACTTGAGTCTGCTCTGAAAAATATGTGAAACGGAAAGACCCCAGGGTTTGATGAGCTGAGCTCAGATATGGTGAAGGCAGCCGGAACACCTGGCCCACAGTGGATCATCTGGACAAACAAAAAAATTCCAGATGACTGGACAAAAGGAATCATCATCTCACTTCTTAAAAAAGGAGACCGAAAGAAGTGTGTAAACTATAGAGGTATCAACATACTTTCACATATCCTGAAGCTGTTGGAAAAAATTATAGAAACCAGACGTAGAAAGATAGATGAATCTTTAGTAGAAGGAGAAATGGTTTCAGGAAAGGGCGAAGTACTATACATCTCATTTTTGCGATGAGGGGTTTTGGCAGAGAAGTACTGGGAACATGGAAAGAACTTAGTGATGGTGTTCATGGACAGTGAGAAGGTGTATGATAGTGTCCATCGTAATAAAATATGGAAATGCCTGCAAGATCTAAAAGTGTCCAATTTCTTGTTTGACAGATTGAAGATGCTGTATAAAACTTGCAATAGTAGTGTCCGAATAAGAAATGGTCGCTCTGAATGGTTTGAGACGGCAGTCCAGCAGGGAAGTGCTTCATCACCACTTTTGTTTACTATTGTAATGGGCAGATTCTAAAATCTCTTAAGGAAACTGCAAATGAGTCGTGATTACTGGCATTTGTAGACGGTGTTGTAATATGGGGAGAAACAGAAAAAGAAGTGCAGAAGAGTATGACCGTTTGGAACAATAAATTTAAATAATTTAACCTGAAAATTAGCAAGAGGGAACAAGTTCAAACGTCTACTTGGAGGGAACAAATTCAGTAGCTTCGAAATATTTTCTCCAAGGACAACACAATCCGGCAAGAAATCCTCAAAAGAACACAAAAAGCATCAAATTTTTACATGCAAGTTCGGAATCTACTTTCGGACAAAAAAGTACCCCAGGCAGCAGAGTTAACTTTGTATTACACTTACTTTACTCCAAGCCTTATATATGGCATGGAAACGTGTACATTGTTAAAACAACAGAAATGAGGTTTATCAGGACTATGAATCGAAGTACCAGGAGAGACAAGGTCAGAAATGAGGTACACGGAGCCGGCCGCGGTGGCCGAGGGGACTGAGGCGCTCCAGTCACGGTCTGCACGGCCACTACGGTCGGGGGTTCGAATCCCCCCTCGGGCATGGTTATTTGTGCCGTCCTTAGTATAAGGTAGTTGATAAGTAGTTTGTAAGTTTAGGGACTGATGACCCCGTAGTTAAGTCCCATAAGCTTAACAAACATTTGAACATTTTGAGGTACACAGAGAAACAACTGGTATCAGGGTTCCTATTGCGAACATCTTGGGGAAACGAAGACTGCAGTGGTATGACCATGTAATGAGAGTGAATAGCACAAGACCAGTTAAAAATACTTCAGAATGGAAGTGGAAGGAAGAAGAGCAAGAGGAAGGCCAGGGAGACGATGGATAGAGACAGTACAATCAGACGTAGAGAAGAACGGATTTAACTGGGATGATGTCCAAGACCAAATGATATATCAAGATCGGTTGAGATGGAGAGCGCTTGTTAGCCACACCCGGGAAACTGGAGGTGGAAAATGATGATGATGATTATCATGATGGTGATGATGATGATGTGTAAGTACTGTAACTTCCAACATCTGGACCTCGGTAACGGATAAAGATGACAAAAGAATTTCAAGATTTGCTAAAGAATAATATCTTAAAAAGAAATGGTAAAATGTTCGATGATTTCCATTCAGCATATATTGTTGAAGTGGCGATCCCCACAATTTGTAGTTTTGGTAGCAAAAATGGGGTTTTTCTCACTAACCAATGCCCGCGCGCTCCGCTACAAGGCGTCTTAGAGCGCTCGGACATTTCACCGCGGCTTCTCTCTAACAGCCTGAAAATTTGCCCCAGGTCCGACTAAAACTTTAGATTAGGCAGATGCCAGAAATCGTCGTTATTTGAGCTTTTTGTAAAGACCATGGATGTCCGTCGGCATATTGCGCTACACAACTGTGAATGTTCATTGAATACCTGTCCTATCAGTCTTCGTGCTAAAACCCTTTGGTTCATAAAAACTGTTACTCATCAGTAAATTGTTAGTTAGCTGCACAACGATCTCAATGTCATGTGTGCAATCCAACAGCATGACAGAAATAACGTATAACCTTTGCATCAGAGTCTTTTACTGAATTACACAAAACTGTTTTTTAATTTTTTCTTAACATTTACTTTGGCAACACCATCTGAACAATATTGATCTCTATCAATCATCTGAACTTGTTATTAGTAATTTAATTTAGCTGACTGTGCACATGGAAACGCTCGTTTTGTCATGCAATTAATTCATCTGAAAAAAGCAACTAACTTGACTCCCATTAATACCCTATAAATTAATTTACTTTGTAGTGCCTACCACGTGCAATGTAGCACAATCACAACGGTACCAAACAATGTAACATTAACGATCTTATTAAAATTCTATGAAAGGGGAAATTCAATACTACTCGCTAAAATAAATAAATAAACAAAAAAATACAATCTATGTTTTGTGACATTATTATTATTATTTAAATCTTCTTTTAGATATTGGCTTAACAATGTCTACAACTTCAAAACTGACTAATATTATACATACCTTTTAATATCTCCACATGAATATATATTGCAGTGTGCACGAATTTTGTATATGTATATTTATTTACTTTATTTTATTTTATTTTCGCCCCTCACCCGCCTCCCCACTCCGTTCCTAAGCTGCATCTCGTTATTCCTATCTAACCCATCCCCACCACCGTGACGTAACCTTCCTATCCCCTATCCACTCCACTCCCCTCCCCACCTGTCACCGATTCGCCGCAGATCGTGATTCGAAGTGCGGCAGCCGGAGGTGATGGTTGTATGACTGTGTTGTGTGCCTGTGTGAATGCGTGAGTGTTCTATTTTCTGAAGAAGACCATGGCTGATAGCTGAAAGTGTTGTATGAGGGTGTCTTTTGCATGTGCCTCTCGCAGCTCGTTGCCATTTCTTTCATAATAACAATCTCACGCCTGAAAAGTAAGAATAAAACCAGCCAAATTGGTCCAGCCGTTCTTTCAAGCATTTTTATTTACATACAGACCACTATAAGCATACAGGATGTCTTCATTTCACTATCATATATGCACGGTAAAGAGCACAAAACAGGGTGTGATATATGTTAACTATATGCGGAAGGTTTTGTTTTACAATCTATAACCTTCACCACTTTACGTTACGCTATTATTTGGGAGTATTAATTTAAATGTTAGGAAATCCTTACTGAAAGCATTTGTCGGGACTATATGGGAGTGAAACGCGGACGACAAGGATGAAAGAATCTTTTGAAATGTGGCGCTGCAGACGAATGGTAAAGATTAGATGGGTAGATCACGTAACTAATGGGAAGAAAAAGAGTTTCTGGCATATCTTAACCAAGAGAAGGGGTAGGTTGATGGGCACATTCTGAGACATCAAGGAATCGTCAACTTTAGCAGTAGAAGTGAGTGGGGTAAAAATCGCAGACCGAGATACGAATGCAGTAGACACCTTCAGACGAATGTAGGTTGTCGTTTTTATTCGCAGATGAAGAGGCATGCACTCCACACATAGCTGCAGCAATCCAGTCTCCAGAACTGAATATCAGAACAACAACAACAGTATTTGGAAAATTAAAGTACTAGATATTTATAAAATGAGTGTAATAACGTAATGAAATCGTGACATATATTTTATTGTCTTGAGCGAACACAATCGTTCTCTTTCGTTTTTACCCCTAAAAATTTCATATTGCACACCAGGAGGTAATTACATACAGGTTCGTAACTACTGACGTAGGCAGAAACTGACTTTTCCGAATGGTATGTAGTGGTGAGAGCAGCGACCATCCAATGTGGTGTATAACACGCGATATGTGGAGCGTGTTGTTCTGTTGTGTTTTTCAAGTGTGTTATAGCAATTCCACTAGTCTGCAAAGTCATATAATTTCATACCTGGACAAAATGTTTGAGACTGATGAATTCCAGTCGAGAAACCAGGGGTGTAATAGGCTTGTTAAACAACGTATTAACAAGTTTCCAACTAGTTATCAGCAGGCGATAATCTCGATTCAGTAAACACCGCTGTGTTTCTTTTACGCTGCATTTAGAGACGGATTTTGACGTAACCTGTTTACCAGTTAGTTATTCTAAGACGCTCTTGGAAGGTACCAAAGTTCACCACCTGCGTACCGACTGAATACTCTGCTGGGTAGATAACGTTATCTCTTCCTCCGCGTAGAGTTCCTATGAACGTCATAATGTGTTCCGGGATCCTTTGCCGTCAAATTCACTTCTTCGATAAGGCCAATGACGCAGTCACGGATAGTCTGTTGACGATAAGACCGAACTCATAAACAAAGTTACTGCATTAAAAACGCTATGACGTTGAAGGAGTGTTGTATTTGGCTACAGTAGAACAAACGACGTACTTTTAGAAATAACGCGTTACGTTAGACAGCCAGGTGACGAAGCCAAATATTGACGGCACATACGAGTTCTTTTCAAAAACTTCCGGATCTTTGTCCACAAATTTTTTCTGCGAATACTTTTACTTATTGTGGTTTCCTTCCAAATAGACTATCCATAGTTATGGATATACCGTACCGGCCGCGGTGGCCGAGGGGACTGAAGCGCTCCAGTCACGGTCTGCACGGCCGCTACGGTCGGGGGTTCGAATCCCCCCTCGTGCATGGATATTTGTGCCGTCCTAGTTCGTAAGAAGTTCATAAGTAGTTTGTAAGTTTAGGGACTGATGACCCCATAGTTAAGTCCAATAAACTATACAAACATTTGAACATTTTGGATACACCGTACACAATACCGTTTGCACTTCCGGAAGCAGTCTTGGTAAGGCTTTTGCTTTTCGCTCGAAGTAACGTCTGCAAATTTTCTTCTATCTCGACTGTCGTTGTAACTCTTTACCTTTTCCAACGACGTTTTCAATTTTAGAAATGAAAAAGGTGTTCCTGTGCCAGGTCAAGGGAGCGCGGAGAATGAGGCAGTACAGTGCTTTCGATTTTTCAACAGTATGCGTAATTTAGAAGTTAATAAATCACTTAACAAAAGTAAGTCTCCGCAAAATTACATTGACGTCGGTTTGCAGCAGGAGTTTAGAACATCTACTTTCCTCAAACATTATGAACTACCGCGAAGAGAACGACCTATTGACCCATAGTCAACACGGATTCAGAAAGCATCATTCTTTACCCACACGATATGATGAGTGCTATAGACAAGGGATGTCAAATAGATTACGTATTTCTAGATTTCCGGAAGGCTTTCGACACTGTACCTCACTGCGCCTTATGAATTGCCGTCACAATTGTGCGATTCGATTAGTGATTTCCTGTTAGACAGGACACAATACGCTGTAATTGACGGAAAGGCATCGAATAGAACTGAAGTGACATTTGGTGGGCGTTCCCCAGGGAAGTGTTATAGGGGTCCTACTGTCCCTTATTTTTATAAACGATTTATGAAACAATCTGAGTAGCTCTCTTAGGTTGTTCGCGGATGATTCTGTCACTTATCGGTTAGTAAAGTCATCAGAAGGTCAAAATCAACTACAAAATAATTCAGATAAGATCTCTGCATGGTGCAAAAAATGGCAATTGACCCTTAATAATGAGAAGGGTGAAATCATCCATATGACCACTAAAAGAAGACCGTTAAACTTCATTTACACGAAAACTACCTACCGGAAATTCATTTAAATACCTAGGAGTAACTATTACAAACAACTTAAATTGGAAATAACACACAGAAAATACTGTAGACAAAACGAACCACAGACTACGTTTATTTGGCAGAACACTTCTACTAAAAAAACTGCGTGCACCACACTTGTGCGTCCTATTTTTGAGTATTGCTGCGCATTGTGGGATCCCCACTAATAGGGACTGACAGACGATTTAGAGAAAGTTGAGAGAAGGGCAGCTCGTTTTATACTATCGCGATATAGGGGGGAGAGTGTCACCGAAATTATGCACGAGTTGGGGTGGAAATCATTAAATGAAAGGCGTTATTTGTTGCGACGAGATGTATTTGAGAAATTTCTCTCACCAACTTTCTCTTCCGAATGCGAATATATATTGTTCGCACCCACCTACATAGACAGACATGATCATGAAAATAAAATAAGAGAAATCAGACTGAGAACGGAAAGATTTAGGTGTTCCCTTTTCCAGCGAGCTATTAGGGAATGGAGCGGTAGAGAAACGTCATAAAAGCGGTTCGATGAACCCTCTGTTTGCACTTCAATGTGACTTGCAGAGTATTAATGTAGGACGAATATGCGGTTGAGTTATCGTGATGCAGGAGCCATGAATTTTCTCGCCACATTTCAGGTCGTTTGTTTCTCACATTTTTTCGCAGGCGTCCCAACACGTCACGATAGTACCATCCATTAACAGTTTGTCTCTGTGTCGCGAAACCGTGCTGAACTATAATCCTTCGAAGAAACTGAGTTTGACATCTGAACTGACCGGACAAGTTTTTTGTTGGCTTGGAGAACCTTTCGCCACTGTGAATATTGAACATTTAGAACTCATCGCCGTAGACTTCTTGCGTGAATTGCCACTAATGCAGGGTCGTTAGCTTATTTTGAATTGTTGGAAATGAAATAACAGAAATGACAGTAAAAGAAAAAAATATACACAGAAGGAATCGAGATTTGCAAAGTGATGTCGAGGAAGTCAGAATTTTATTTACCTTTGGTTTTACTTAAGTAGATAATGTCTAAAAATCGGTTAGAATGTGTTTCACCACATAGAAAATGCCAGAAACGCTCTTCTTTCAGCATTGGCGTATTGTGCCGCGCATTGAGCTGTCTCAGTCTAAAAAAAATAGGTCTTGTAATAAATTTTTATATCTTGATGAAAACTCTTCGTTCCTACAGTTATTTAGCCTATTAAATCCTTATACTATTAAGTTCACGTTATTTTTTCAGACTGTTATTTCCAGAACTTCATTTGCAGTATTGGTGAGGGATGCGGAGAAGGTGTCACACTGCAAGTGCTGTTAGGTAGCAGACAGCGTCACGCTTGAGGTGTTAACCATATGATTTCTACTTTTACTTGACCACAGGGCAACAGCCTATTAAATTTATCACGAAAAAATCTTTCAGTTATGATTTCACAGTCTAATTTATAGTTTGCAACCGATTTTCGTGCCATAGGCCCAAGGTCTAAGACATTGAACTGAATTTGTCAGACGTACGTACATATCTCAAATAAAAAACAAATTGAAACACCTGGTCAGGGTTTGAGCAGACAATGTATACATGCTACTGCGCCGATACCAATGTATGATACCTAGGACTTTCAAAACCAGATATACTGACCAATTCAAAGCACCTAAAAGTCACAGCTATCATAGCACATTTGCAGGCCACCTATTAGCCCACAACCATCACCCAACCGAAAAAGAATTTATAAATATTAAAATCAAGCCACAGGCTATACCAAAAACTCGTAATACAAAAAGGAATACCAGAAGGAAAATTAGTTATGAATGATTATATCACACTATACAAAATGAATGGAGCTATACAGAAATGAAGACAAAAACTCTCTCTCTCTCTCTCTCTCTCTCTCTCTCTAACACACACACACACACACACACACACACACACACACACACACACAAACACACACATACATGTAGAGAAAAAGCAAACAAAATTCTAATTGTATGAAAAAAAAATGTGAGACTACTATAGTCTTTAAAATTATACCTTAATCTAATGTATGCCTCAACACAGCTGTCCACTGGACATGTCTCATGTGGCCTATTGTTCATTGTATCTTACAGCATATATTATGTTTTATGTAACATGTAATATTTTTGTAAAAAATCAACTAAAAAAAATCACCACACCTCATCCACCTACCACTTATACGAAAATTGTTGTGATTCAATGGTACTTGTATAATGCCTATTTTGTCATTAGTTTCGATTGTAAACCTTGATTGTACTCATATTGTCGGACTTTGTTAGTTGTCTCGACATCATGGCACATAAATGTTACATGAATATTGCCCCTTCATATAATTTTCTATCTGTAATTGTGAAAGATTATTCTGCAATCTCAGTTTGTAGCCTGTGATGAGCGGCTGTGTCACTGTAACGTCGCAGTGGCCGGGATGCGTATTTTTTAACATTTGTCATGTGTTCTGTGCTGTATTTGGCAACGCCAAATCCTATTCTTTGGCCCCCCACGTCTCCCTTGTCGTGCGCCCTGTCCCGTTAATGGTTTTTGATGTGCTTGATTTGGTGTTTTGTATAATTTTATATGACTTAACTCATTTTGTAGAAATGTCTTTCACGGTTATATATATTTTTTATATGACTTAACACATTTTCGTAGAAATGTCTTTCACATTTTATGACTGCTCACAGTATATTGTTTTATGTGTAGTTTTATGTGTAGTTTTATTCACGCAACTTTCACAGTTTTTATGACTGCACACAGTATAATATGCCCAAGATGTTTTATGTATAGCTTTATTCACGTAACTTCCAATGCCAACCCTGCGCCATCTGGTGGCGAATGGGGCCTAGGTTACCTGTTACGGTGTTTCCCCCCTCTCACCACAGTTGAGCATGTAAGTCTGGTTGAACACCTTCACCAGACATCCATGATGGTATTTTAAATTTGTATTCATGAATCTATGCCAAGATGGTGTAATTCCCATGGTTTTTTTAAAATCTTTTGTAAGTATACATGTATTAATATAGTATATACTCCTTATAGATATCATTATTACGTTCTATATACATCCAAAAATGTAATTTTCTTCTTTTGTACCACAGTCTGATGATGATGTCTCGAAACGCGTCATGAAATAAAGCTAACTGCGACCAAGACATTTCAACAATTTTTTTTTCATACATGCCAACGTAAGGTCGCGTGTCCAACAAAAAATGGATGGTTTTATGAACCAAGTGATAAAAATTCTAATTCACACCCTTTGCCAATGGGGAAGAAATGTTCAAATGTTCAAATGTTTGTACAGTCTATGGGACTTAACTACGGGGTCATCAGTCCCTAAACTTACAAACTACTTATGAACTAATTACAATCTAGGACGACACAAATATCCATGCCCGAGGAGGATTCGAACCCCCGACCGTAGTGGTCGTGCGGACCGTGACTGGAGCGCCTTAGTCCTCTCGGCCACCGCGGCCGGCTGGGAAGAAATGAAGGCCGACTATTAGGTGTGCATAATAACAAAGCATACACAGTCGATTTTTACCAAAGTGTGAATTGAGGATGAAAAAAAAAGTCTAATTGTAAATTCCGTTTATCTCTTTGGAAGAATGGTACTAATGAAATTTGTATGTGTGTTGTCCACAGAAACGCAGAAGAGAAAATGAGCTACAAAACGAACCGTAAGTAAATAGACAATACGTTTCACATTAGAACATTAGAAATAGCGTGTTAACTCGTCAGAAAGTTCACACAGAACTATTTGGTTGCAGATGATAACGCTGCCATTGTCTACCTACTATAACTAAAAATAAGACATACGACTTGTAGCTCTAATATTCACACATAGGTAAGTATTAAAATAATATATTTTGATTTTCACAGTCATAAATAAATAGAAAAAAACCTACTGATGATGCCAAAACATGTTAGGGTGATAAGTAAAAGCAGTGTTTCGTAGTCTTCTGTAGTTCGCGAACGAACTAGTTCGGAAGAGCGCTCACACAGGCGAAGTACGCGAACTAGTTCGCAGATCCCTCGCCTCTTAGGTCGTCCGCTCCTTTTCCGAAGACTGACGGGGAACAGCGAGAGGACGCGAGAGCGCGGAGAATGGCGTGATTCCCTTCTGCTAGTTACCTTCATTTCGAGCTGAGATGCAGCTCAGCTGTAGTTTCATAGTTCACTACCACAAGAAATCTATTTTAAAAATAAAGTACAACGAGTACTCTGGTACTCTGTATGCAAAGTAGTTGAATAACATTGTATGAGCCATTCGTGCAAATAACTGGTTTATTTGCGTAACTATTTGATGTCAAAATACGGGTAATAGCACACGCTTTAGCAACACTTATTCATTATATAAAAAAGCTGTCATAAAAAAAGAGTTCTTTTAATAGCGGTAGCAAAAGCCAAAAAGAGCTGACGAACTAGAAGGAGCGGACGAGCTAGGAGCAGCGGACGAACTAGGAGCAGCGGACGAACTAGGAGCAGCGGACGATTATGCCAAACGTATCTCGCTTCATAGTTCGTTGGATTCTTTTCCGAAGACCGACGGGCAATAACGAGAGGGCGCGTAGCAGAATTAAAAAATCACGTGTTTGCCTTCTGCTGATGAGTCATTTCGAGGTGAGCGTCTGCCTGCTAGATTACATAGTTCAGTGCCACAAAATTTCTAAGTATTCTGCAATATCCGACTAATAAATTCCACAATGCCAAGACAAACGCGAGAAATTATCTACAAACTCTTTTGGTTTGCGTGATATCGTTAGCGGCTCAAGCAGCAAGCGCAGGAAGCAGCTAGGTGGGGGAACTTCCTCCTTCACCTGCACGCGCAGACCACGCCGCTCAGCCGTCACTGGGAGCGGACGAACTAAAAGACCGAACAAGTTCGCGGCAGAGCCGCGTACTAAAGTGAGCGCTCCCGATCGCGAACTATTATGCGCAAGTCTAGTGTTTCGCACATCAGGCGGACTTCATACCCAGAATTTTACTTTTCGATGCTCTTCACCTTCTCACATACTGATTTTGTAGAAGAGTCCTTAATTACGTTGTATAATGCTTAGCTAGAAAATTCCTTTTCCATTTTCAGCGGCTGGAAATCGAAACAAAAGTGACCTGTAGCAAAGCAGCAAATTTATAACTGTTTTCTAACGAACTAGCGAACGCACTGGCTCAAAAACAAAAGATTTTAATGAAGCCGCAAGGGTCCTGAGTGGCCTTCCGCTGAAACGCTTTGCTCCTTAGTTAAATTTGCAAACCAGTGACACCTAGGTATCACTGCGCGAACCTGAAAACCTTCTAAACAATATATCTTAGATGGACGAACCCCAGTGCTTAGCTGAATAGCTGAAGTAACACTTTGCATTTGAGGGGAAAAAGGTTCGTGGCGTTGAAACTGTTAAATGTCGACCCATTCCATACTTCCACCACACTGGAATTTGTGTTCCCTATACTATTTTTATACTACGCTTGATGTTTGTTGTGCGATTACGTTGAACACTCCTTTTTCCACTTTATCTTATAAAATAAAAGATAAATAAATAGAAAAAGAATCTTATCTACAGCTAGAAAGGTAGTAGTAAAAAGTATTTTGTATATCTCAATTATATACACTAGATGTTTATCAGTAAGCTCATTTTCAACACACACACACACACACACACACACACACACATACACACACACACACACAAACACACATGCAAGTATTGGGAAAATAAGACAGTATCGTGATATATGAACCGTTTAACTGAACTTTGAAAGGTTGTTGCTAAATTATGATAAAAGTATTTAAATTATTACGTATGTATAAAGGAAACTATAACCTTTCTGTAGCACGCAAACCTGTTCTAAATTCGAACCATGATTTAGTAAAGCCACAAAAAATTGAGATTTCAACCTACAACGCAATTAAGAAACGCATCGTCTGCCAGAAAAAGACATTTTTCAAACGAGGCTAGGAGCTCAGTGTTATGAATAATGTAGTCACCGACCCACCTGTTAGTCAGTTATTATACAACGCATTTTCTACAATTGTTGGGCAAACTTCAATTTTCCAATTTTTGACGAGGATTTCGGGACAAATACTCCACTGTGTGACGGTACAAAGTTGGCGGCGCTAGGCGCCACTAATTAGCGTGACGTAAGAGGCCAGAACTTACTTTCCTAATTACCCTCGTACTTCTAGAGTCATAACATCTTTCATCTGAAGGGTTATGCTGCACGCTACTTAATCTGCGCTGGCTATATGGGGACATTTTTCTGCAAAATCTTGCCTTCACCTAACGTGGAAGGTTTCTGTCCAGTCCTTAGTCTGGTGTGCCAGTAGCAGACAGTGAATAGAAATCAGAAGTTTTAAATTTCGCTTTTAAGAAATCATTCATGCAGGAGGACATTTTATCGTATGAAGAACATAGTAACTGGCGTTCCTGGTGCAGACGCAGCTGAGAGAGTTGAAAACAAGTGAGTCGCCAGGTCCGCATGGAATCCCAATTATTTTACAGGGAGTTTCTGATACAAAGGCACCTTCATTAGCTTGCTTCTATCGCTATTCTCTCGTCCAGCTCAATGTCCCAAGGATTGGAAAAATGACGACGGTGTGGCTCATATACAGGATGTTACAAAAAGGTACGGCCAAACTTTCAGGAAACAATCCTCACACACAAAGAAAGAAAATATGTTATGTGGACATGTGTCCGGAAACGCTTAATTTCTATGTTAGAGATCATTTTAGTATGTCTTGATTGGGCCTCATGTTGTTCCACCTAGGCTCACTGGAGCACGTTATCATGATTTTATACAGGATACTCTACCTGTGCTGGTAGAACATGTGCCTTTACAAGTACGACACAAAATGTGGTTCATGCACGATGGAGCTCCTGCACATTTCAGTCGACGTGTTCGTACGCTTCTCAACAACGGATTCGGTGACCGATGGATTGGTAGAGGTGGACCAATTCCATGGCCTCCACGCTTTCCTGACCTCAATCCTCTTGACTTTCATTTATGGGGGCATTTGTAAGCTCTTGTCTACGCATCCCCTGTACGAAGTGTAGAGACTCTTCGTGCTCGTATTGTGGACGGCTGTGAAACAATACGCCATTCTCCAGGGCTGCATCAGCGCATCAGGGATTCCATGCGACGGGGATGCATGTATCCTCGCTAACGGAGGACATTTTGAATATTTCCTGTAACAAAGTGTTTGAAGTCACACTGGTACGTTCTGTTGCTGTGTGTTTCCATTCCATGATTAATGTGATTTGAAGAGAAGTAATAAAATGAGCCCTAACATGGAAATTAAGCGTTTCAAATGTTTGTACAGCTTAAGGGACTTAACTACGGGGTCATCAGTCCCTAAACTTACAAACTACTTATGAACTACTTACGAACTAGGACGGCACAAATATCCATGCCCGAGGGGGGATTCGAACCCCGACCGTAGTGGCCGTGCAGACCGTGACTAGAGCGCCTCAGTCCCCTCGGCCACTGCGGCCGGCTAAGCGTTTCCGGACACATGTCCACATAACATGCTTTCTTTCTTTGTGTGTGAGGAATGTTTCCTGAAAATTTGACCGTACCTTTATGTGACACTCTGTATACGAGGGATAACTATTTATCCACGACTGTCCTTCAAAGTAGTCGCCAGCGTTTGGTAGAACCCGTTGCCAGCGATGTGGAAGGAGTAGTATACCGTTGCAGAATATGTTCTGTTGATGGTGCGAATGGAGCGGTCTACTGCCTGTCGAATCCCTGGAACAGTTCTGCACCGAATGCCACGAAGCAGTTCCTTCATCTTCGGAATCAAAGCAAAGGCATAAGGGCTTAATTAAGTCCGGGAAGTATGGTGGATGGTACAGTACTTCCCAGTCCCGTAGACCGAACAGACCAACCATAACTACTGCTGTATGCACCCGCGCATTGTCGTGCAAAATGATGGGTTGGTTGCACAGAAAGTGTTGCCGCTAATCGCAAAGCTTGTCGCAGGCGATGCTCCGAATATGCTGTGCATTGACAGTCTCTGTTGCTCATGTTTCCAAAACATAGTGACACAGTTACGTTTGATCGCTCGCTCACAAGTGACTGTTTCCCTTTTGTATCCCAGCCTCGTCGCCACTTTTGTGTCCCAGACTCGTCGCCGCTTTTGTGTCTCGTTTCCGTCGTAGGCTTCGGTGGCGGAGTAAAACGAGACCGACACAGGAAAAAAAGATGCACACTTGTACAGGTACGAAGGTGAGCGTAGGGCTGAGGGCCACGGCGACGGCCACTGGGAGGAGGGCCTGGGCGGGGGCGTTACTGGTGGGACGGGCGTCGTAGCTGAGGCTGGGATCGAGACGCCGTCCGCGCCCCGGTATACACCTTGCGATCCGCCGGGAAACCCGCCAAAACCAGCGGAAGGGCGCCCGCCTCCGCCCAGAGGGAGCAGGTCATATTCTTCTGAGGTGCGCGGCCCAGGCGGCGGGGGCACGCACGGTCCCGGAGTTCCTCTCGGTGACGCTGTCTCTGCGGCGGCGACAGCGGCGGCGACGACTGCGTCGGAGGTGCGTCGACGTCCATAGGGATCTCGTAGTCCGGGGACGACCGATGTGGCTGTGCTCCCTGGCGGTGAACTGGGTCTGGAATCAAGAAACCCGAGACAGGATCGCGCGGCTTGTGCAGGCGCAATTGGTTTGCGTGGCGCCGCAGCTCCGACGCTGTGGAAGAACGTACAACATACATATTGCGTCTGACTGAGCACGCGTTGAATGGTTCCCGGCGTCCATCTTGTCTTCTTGTTTCCAGCAAACACCCTGTACAGCACCAGCGTAGAAACCTGAAAACGCGAAGCGCCATACGAACCGACTCGGTACGTGGGAGGCTGCAGCAGGTGAAGGAGAGTGCGGTGACGGCGGCCGTGTAGCAGCTCGGCAGGAGACGGGCCGTCACGTGGCATGCACCGATACGTAGACAGGAAAATTTGAAGAGCTTGCTGCCTGGAGTGCTGACCTTTCATCTTTTCCATGTGAGACTTGAATGTTCGAACGAAACGTTCTGCTTCACCATTGGACTGAGGGTGAAAAGGTGAATGCCATTCACACGACAAAACTGTTGAAATTCCGCACTAACAAACTGAGGTCCATTGTCACTGACGATAGTTTCAGGCAAACCTTCGATACAAAACAATGATGTTAAGGCACTGATTGTACTAGACGCCATCGTTGAGTTCATGGCAATCACAAAAGGAAACTTGCTGAAAGCGTCTACAACGATTAACCAGCGCGTATTCCAGAAAGGTCCGGCAAAGTCAATGTGTAAACGTCGCCATGGTCCCTTGGGGCGTGGCCAGTCTGAGAAACGTTGCGGAGGAGCCGCCTGATGCTCCGCACAAACAGTACACTGTGACGTCATGCTCTCTATCTGAGCGTCCATACCAACCCAGGTACAATGACGTCTGGCCAGTTGCTTTGTCCTAACAATACCCCAATGTTCTTGATGCAGGAGGCGTAACACTTCACGTTGCAGGGAACGAGGAACAATCACTCTTGTTTGGTCGTTGCCCGTATGTAACAACAGAACACCCTGACTTAAAGATAATGTATGACGTTGTGCGAAATAACGTCGAATCAGAGGCCGATCAATGTCTTTGGCTCTGGCAGGCCACCCAGAGCGAACGAAACGTGCTACCACACTTAGGTCTGCATCCGCAGCTGTTTCCTGTGCAACCCGACGAGAGTTCAAAGGGAAATCTGCGACAGCGGAAGCGTCTCTGGAGTCAATCTGACAACATGCCATTTCTGAAGAATCAAACGGCACATCCTGGCCAACCGGAAGTCGGGAAAGTGTGCCAACATCTCATACTGATAATGAGACAATATCAAGGACCATCTCTGAAGCTTTTGTGCCGTTCGTGGCGGAATTGGCTTTGTGGGTGAGAACAACGACGTGAGAGGCTTGTGGTCTGTCAACAAATAGAATTTTCTGCTATAGAGATAATGATGAAACTTTGTGACGCCGTAAATGATTGCTAAGGCCTCCTTTTCTATCTGACTGTTGGCTTTGTGGGTGAGAACAACGACGTGAGAGGCTTGTGGTCTGTTAACAAATAGAATTTTCTGCCATAGAGATAATGATGAAACTTTGTGACGCCGTAAATGATTGATAAGGCCTCCTTTTCTATCTGACTGTAATTCTGTTGCGTCGGCGTCAGTAGCCTGGATGCAAAGGCAATAGGACGATCGTGACATCCAATACGATGCGATAATACTGCACCCAGACCGTACGACGAGGCATCAACTGCTAACACTACAGGCTTCTGTGGGTCAAAGGGAATCAAACATGCACACTGAGTAGTGCAGACTTTAGTTTGTCAAAGGCAACCTGAAAATCTTTAGACCATACAAAAGGAACATTCTTCCTACGTAAGTGATGCAGTGGAGCTGCAATCTGAGACGCATTGGGAATAAATCTGGAATAATAGTTAAGCTTTCCCATTACTGCTTGCAATTCCTGCACATTCTTAGGAGGAGGCAAATCTTTGATCGCTTGAAGATGTGACTGTCAGGGATGGATTCCTTGGGTATTAATCACATGGCCTAGGTACTCTATTTCAGTCTGAAAAAACGAACACTTTGCTGCAGTCAAAACTTTGAAAAGGCACTCCAGGTTTGCTAAATGTTCTTCAACCGTACGTCCGGATACCACAATATCATCTAAATAGATCGAGCAACACGGTACAGAAACTGTCAGCTGTTCCAAAAAGTGCTGAAAAATAGCGGGGGCGGAAGAACTGCCAAACGGTAGGCGTTGACATTGAAAATGGCCCATGTGAGTATTAATGACGAAAAACTTTTTTGACTCGTCATCAAGTGGATTCTGTAAGTATGCCTCTGCTAAATCAATCTTAGAAAAGAAACGAGACTGTCCTAATTTATCCATAAGTTCCTCAGGTCTGGGCAGGGGGTTAGAGTCTACAATTGTTTGACTGTTCACTGTTGACTTGAAGTCCGCACAGAGACGAAGTTTTCCTGACGGCTTGGTTATAATTACTAAAGGCGAGGCCCACTGACTCGCAGAAACAGGAGAAATCACCCCACTATCTTGCCAACGTTTAAGTTCTGCAGCAACATTATCACGAATTGCGATAGGCACTGGTCTAGCTTTACGAAATTTTGGCACTGCAGATTCTTTTAAAGTTACATGTGCCACGAAGTCTTTTGCACAATCTAGTTCCGGCGAAAACAAGTCACTATATTTGTCACACAATGCATTTATTTTGTCCTGAGGCGCTACTGACGAAATTTGAAGCACATCTCTTTGAATTGATAAACCAAACAAGTCAAAAGCATCTTGTCCAAAAATGTTCTGTGTAGATTTGGCCTGAAGAACTACAAAAGCAACTGTTTTTGTAACGCCTTGAAAAGAGGCGAGCAGGCTACACGTTCCTAGCACGGGAATATTTTGACCTGTATACGCTGTTAACACTTGTTGACACGGCGACAATTTTGGCGAACCCAGAAGTTCATAAGTGTATTTATTCATTAAAGTGACAGCGGAACCAGTGTCGAGCTGAAATTGTACAGTCTTATTTTCTATCGAAAAAGTCACTAATAGCTTTTGCTTGTGGCGCTCGACAAGTGCGCGAATGTGGGCAATGTCCAATACAGCTTGTTTGCTGCGCATGCGCGGGTCGCGTAGTGAAGTAAGCGGCGCAGACTCGGCACGCAGCGGATTAACAACACTGTCACTAGATGGCACTACCGCCGGATCGGCGTCCGCACATTGCGAGGCTACTACAGATTCACTAACTACTGCACTAAACTTCTGAGTAGCTACAACAAGTCTACTGTCACTATCTACACAGTACTGGGCACTTTTACAAGGAGAAGTTGTAGAAGGCACTAGGTTCACTAGAGGATTGAACTGTACATAGTCATTTTGCTTGTCCTGAGCCCTTTTCCGTTGTACAGTTTTACGCGATCGTCGGCGCTGGCTACATGGCTCACTACATAGGTTTGCAGTAGGCGCAGAAAAATTGTCTTACATTTGAGAACCAACCAAAGCACTGTTCAATTCCACAGCGTCTGTAACATTTATTGCATGAACTGTTCTTGCACTCTGTGAAGTACTGTTTCTAACGGCACCGTTCTTTGAATGTTTGTTTTGAATACACACTGTTTGTATGTGTCCTGATTTGCCACATTGATAACAGGTCGCGTTGCGATTAGGGCATTGGGCACGCTTATGGCGAGATTCACACTGGGGGCAAGACTTACGAACATTTTTCGGAAAAGAGCGTTGGCGCCCGTTTGTCAAATTGCTGTTTCTAACACGACGGGGCGACCTTTGTGTCACACTTTTACACTGGCTACTGTTCACTATCTTTTCAGCACGGCCGGCACAAAAATAAGAATCACTAGGGCTACACTGAGAACTACGGCTAGGAAAGCGTTCGTTATGGCGCACTGAATTTACACTGTGGCTTTGCATTTATACATCTCCTAAGTCAAAAGTATCATACGCTTCAATAAGCTGCAGTACACTGTCTAGTGAGGGGTCAGACTGTTTTAGAATTGCTGCCCTAATTCTGGGGTCCTGAATGTTTTGCGTAATAGCGTCCCTCAACATCACGTCACTATAAGAAAGTCCACAAGAACAGATACATTTACATTGGCGGGTTAAGCCCTTCAACTCGGTGATCCATTCCTGGTGTGATTGCTCAGGTAATTTTTTAAGTCTGAAAAATCGGTACCGTGCCGCAGCTACGAGAACTTTTCTCTCATAATGAGCATTTAGTGCCTCTACTATTTGTTCAAAGTCTACATCACGAGGAGATGCGTGGGGGAAAAGTTTCTGCAGTAACACATAAGTCTTGGTGCCAACTACGGCGAAAAAGAAATGTTTGACTGTCAGACTTGTTAGTTAATGAGCCGCGACGAGTTCTTGAAACTGCGCGAAATAGTCGCTCCATTCTTCCTCACGTTCGTTGTACTGGCGAAACGTAGGAAGCGTTGCGGCTGCAGGTGTGGGCTGCTGAAGGGGCGGCTGTTGTTGTTGGTTAGCTGCTTGCGCTGTGAGCTGGGCCACAGCCTGCAGGAGTTGTGTTATTTGCGCCGTCTGCAACTGAATAATTTCCATTAAGTTTGGGTTCGGGGTAGTGGCCATGCTGACCGATTAGGCGCCGCGCATACAAGTAAATTATAACAAAATAGAAATGCAATATGAAAGGAGGGCTCGCTCTGCAACAAAAAAGTCCACAAAATACGTAACTGAAAATGTCCCCACAAAAATCTTATAATAAGGGCGGGTGGGCAGGAGCAATTTCTGTGTGCTCCGACTGCTGCTGTCTGGCTGCTGCAAGCGGGCTGGTCCTCGGTTCTTCTATCACTCCTCGTCGCCACTTTTGTATCCCAGCCTCGTCGCCATTTTCGTGTCCCAGCCTCGTCGCCGCTTTTGTATCTCGTTTCCGTCGTAGGTGTCGGTGGTCGAGTAAAACGAGACCGACACAGGAAAAAAAGATGCACGCTTCTGCAGGTACGAAGGTGAGCAGCCAGTGGGACAGCAGAAACTAGAAATACTAGAGTAAATTAGAACGATATATATATTGCACAGAATTTATACAATATTTAACTTTTACATAGTTCAGTACTGCAGAATGCTGATACATAGTTGAGCTAGAGGCCTGCCTAGTGCCTATCCGATAGCCAAGTCTTTACTGGTGCCTATCTGATTCCGATGGTCTTAACTGGTTCCTATCTCAGTCCCAAGTGAACGATGTCGTTCAGTGGTGGCCACGAGCGGAGTTGTAACAGAGGGCACTCGTGGCTGACGTCGTAAGAACGCTGCACCGTGCGTGCATGGCGGCGTGCGGCGAAAGTAGGTGGCGCGCACTTTGGACTTGTGCGACACAACAGGTACGTCAACAAATACAATAGTAGAAAATGTTTGCTAAGCTTATGAAACTTAAATGCGGGGTCATCAGTCCCTAAACTTACAAACTACTTATTAAATACCTTATACTAAAGAAGACACAAACGTTCACGCCCGAGGGGGGGATTCGAACCCCCGACGGGGAACGGCGCATCTGAGCATAACACCTCAGTGCGCTCGGCCGCTCCGCCACGGCCACAATAGTAGATTCCATTGCATAGTGTCTCCACAGCTGTGTTGCCACTATTTATTTCCAATATTCGTATATAATTTATTACAGAATTTGACCAATTATACATCGGTCTGAACCTATGGTACAATCTTTTTGCTTCGTATCTTCCCAGAACTCATTCATGCGTTGGCTGATAGCCTGGGTGGGAAATTTTACAGAATTGATCGGTAGCCTGAAATTTTCCCTGTCTTATGTGGTGTTTTCTGTGTCGTTAATTTTTGTAAAATTCCCTTTTCTCTCTTCCAACTATACCGTGATGTTCTTCAAATTGGAAATTTTCTTCGTCAGCCATTCTGAAATTGCGTCTGTAAAACTTTAATCGCCTCTTCCTTATTGTGTCTGTAACGATTTTTATGTTTCTGTATAAATCTTCATTTCTTCATCCAGTTGTTATCCTTGTTCTTTTTTGGTTCTAAAATTATTCTTAGTATTTTGTTTCTTTCTTTTTTAGTTCTTCTTGTTCCGGTTTTTTTATTCAGTGTAAGGCATTCAGATTCATACGGTGCTTCCGGTTTAATTTATGTTGTGTAGTGTTTTGTTATATCGGTTTTGGGTGAGTTTGTACGCTAATTCCATTTACGTTGATGTTTCTTTAACTTTTGATAATATCCAGTTCTTTTTATTGTATCCATTCTCCCAAATACTTAAACTTCTCCTCTCTTTTAATGTTTCCAAAAATGTTTGTAAATCTGTCGGACCAAACTGCGTGGTCATCAGTCCGTAGCTTACAAACTACTTAAACTAAGGTAAACTAACCTAAGGACAACACACACCCATGCCTCAGGGAGGACCTCCGACGACGAGTAACCGCGCGCTCCGCAGCGAGGCGCCTTAGACCGCTCGGTTACTCCACCGCGTCGTTAATGTTTCCATGTTCATCGTACCTACCAGTAACAAACGGAGCCGCCCGTCTCTGAATTGCTCTACGTCTTTCTGTAAACTGACCTGGTGGGGATGCCAAACACTTCAGCATTACCTTTAAGACGGGATCGCACAAACGTTTTATATACGGCCTACTTTACAGACGAATCACATCTTCTCAAATTTCTCCCAGTAAACCGATCATCCATCTTCCCCACACTGTGAAACATTACGCCTGGATATTTATCTGACGCAGCTCTGTCCAGCATCAGCACTAACATTTTGAGCTAGCTTCCATTCCTCACACCACCTAGAAATTTGGTCCAAGTCACCCTGCGTCCTACTAAAGCCATTCAATGATGACAGCCCCCTGTGCACCACAGCATCATCAGCAAACCTGTAGTCGCTGGTGGTGTTGATGTTGAATAGTAAGAGACAGTAGGAGGATGAAAGATAAATGGACAAAATTTTTATTGGTGTGACACACTTGATCTAACACGGAGACCTTCTGGACTCTCATTTCGCGATGGGACTTTGCAGGATAGTAGTATAACTCAAAGATGCCCACTCATAGAAGTCCTAAAGCGCACTATCAGAAAATTCAAAGAAAAGGGCTTATAAAGTTTTAAGCGCAGCACATAGATAACTGATAGATTTCTCAGTGACGGCTATACTGCAAGCACAGGCAATTACCTAATGTGGTAGCGTGTTCACCTGTCATGTGGACGCTCGAAATTATGAATTTTTTCTCTAACAAAACTAACAAAAAAGAACTCAACGATGAACAACGAACGAAAACGAAGACCATGCTACCCAAAGAAAAAACAGTTCAAACACACTTTTAAGAAACCTTCTTAAATTATTAATTTTTACTTTTCTTCGTTTCTTCATCGTTTGTCTGAATACATACAATAGGGCAACAGCTACACTCCACTTTTCCATGAAGAAAGCGGTTCCCACAATCTACAATGAATGTTTATAATCTTTCCACAGCGTACAAAACCGCCAATTTTGTAATAAAATTGTAATGACAATAGTATTTACCGCTTTAATCTACCTACATTAACTTTAAAATGCATTAGAATTTATTCGACTTTTTAAAAAGAAAATAGTGTAATTAATATTTTAATTAACTGCAACCGTCATTTTATAAATAAAATGAAGTTATTTATGATGTAACTGATTATGATAATTAATTATATTTAAAATTGTAATTAAAAAAATAATGTTGAACCCTACCCATCCACCTGACAGTCAGCCATATTGCTGCCTGAGCTATTCTCGACATACTGCTACACACTGTATAGTATAAAAGATTTATATGAGTTGCGCTTAAACCTTAGAGCACTTTTTCTTGGAAACATCACTTTACAACATCTCTGATTGGACTCTTTTGACGTATACCACTAACATGCGAAGTCTCATCGCAAACTGAATTTCCGAGAGCCGAAGATCTCCTTGTACGTGTAGTAAAGTCACAATTACTTGATTAAGAAAAAGCCTTCTTGTAAGCTGCTCACCCAATCACACAGATTAAATATCTTGGCGTAGAGTTGCACAGCGATTTGAAATGGGACGCGTGCGCAAGGATGGTAGTAAGAAAGGTGAATGGTCTACTTCGTTTAGTCGGGAGAATTTTGGGAAGATGTGGATCATCTGGAAAGGAGATCGCGTACAGAATACTAGTCGATGAGTACCGCTGTTTGGATTCCTCGTCAAGTCGGATTAAAGGAAGCGATCGAAGCAACGGAGAGGGAGGCTGCTAGATTCGTTACCGGTTGGTTCGATAAACACGCCAGTATTACGGGGATGCTTGGTAAGCTCAAATGGAAATCCTTGGAGGGAAGGCGGCGTCCTTTTTACGGTACAATACCGAGAAAAATTTGGAGAACCGCTGTGTGAATGCGAAACGACTCTGCAGCGGTAGACGTATATTTCACATGAAATTTCATACGGTGGAATATGGACAGTCGTTTTTTTTCTTTACTCTGCAATCGGAACAGGCTTACGGTGGCTGGCAGAGTTTGTATGTAGATGTAGAGGTACACCGTTATAACATAATCGAATTTTGTATTCTTGGTAATTATACACAATATTCGACAGTTTCCAGTCTTTCGCACACTCTTAGAAACTTGTAGAAGGGTATTGTTGATTATGAAAATAACGCCAAGGTGCATGCAACATTCGTCCAGCCATCCGTTATTAAAGCGAGTGAATGTTGCTTCGGTATATTTTGCATAACAACATACATTGGTGTTCGGCGTCTAGCGAACCTTGCCTAAGTACGTAATACGACCTATCTACTGGAAGAGAACTCTTCAGCATATGCATTCTTAAATTGGAAGCGGAACCCTAAACGTATGGCATACACGGCATACATGGCATGGTATGGCATACATGGCTCTATCAATACTTATGTGACTTTTGAAAGGTAGGGCGGGTGTGTTGAAAATTAAAGTAAGGTAGGGGGAGAACGTACGGTATGCAAATGGTTTGTTCACTTTATGTTAAAGGATAGGCGTGGCTGACCCACCGCCGAACATTTAATTAATTTATCCTCTAGTTTCCAAGTAATAAAACCCATCCACAATTGTGTAAAGGGGGGTTAACTAATTTTAATGATTTGAGTAAAGAAATCTGTTTTGACTCGTTTTATTCTCTGAAGTCAAATGAACGTCAGAGTTGAAAGCAAGATACACATACAACTGAACACAGAACAAATTATACGAATTTATAAAACATAATATACATTCCTACATCAAGTTACTGGTAAGTCTAAGATAATTGTATTTGATTCTAAACACTTGTGACAACCCACATTTAACTGAAACCGTAGCGTAATCGAAAGGAATATTCCGATACCAGATTTCTGTGATATGACATTTTTAATATCAATTTTATCGATCTAATTAGGCTTGACAACAGCTAAATTCAGAGATTTCATGTTCCTCAGTCAAGAATAACGCAAAATTTCGATCAACATACAATATCTCAGATACCAGGGAAACGCGTTTTCATACTCAAAGATATTACAAAATTCCAAATGGGAAGCAATACCTCAGAGACCAAAGAGACACACTATTTCATAATCAGAGACACTACAACATCCAGAGTATAAAATATTTGTAAATACGTTGACATTCAAAGATTTCACAATATTCGAAATTAATCATCTCAGAGAAGCTAGATCATTACCAAAGAAATAATGAAATATAAGATCTTTGTAAACACATAGGGCATCACAGCTGTAGTGTATAAATAAATAAAGCTAATAAGCAGCAGTAAAGGTTATCATACTTATTAAAAATGTCATATTACGATATATTCACTGCTGCAGGCCCATTAATGAAAAAAGATTTCTGTGAATTTACCTAACGTTTTCAACAGTCCGAAAACGTGAATAATCCTTGAAACACTAGCAAATACAAGCAATACTATACCAAAACTGTTCTGGTTGGCGATGTCAGCAACACGACGGCTGGGCGGCGCCTGCGAGTGTCGATAGCTTCAAGTTGTGGAGACAATTTAGCTTCGTATTTCAGAAGCAATATTTAACTAATATCAGCTAACTTCGACCCTGGCGGATCTCGGTGCCTACAATCTCACTCGTTCGGCTATGTCGTGCCACTACAGACAATTTATGTGTGAAACACTAATGTACTGTAGACAGAGATGACACCAGAACTGTGACAATCGCAATTAGCGCGTCGCTGCGTATGATATCAGACCGGCTGACCTTGCTCTGGGCTTGCCAATACTCAGCGCTATTAGCACAAGTTTTGGAGCAACTCCAAAAGTTGTACCACAAACTCTCAGCTGCTTGACGACAAGTATAAACTGAGAGCAGAAAAAAAGCGTCTGCTCTCCTCAGCTGTTCAAACACCCCTTCCCTCTCTTCTAAAATATCCGTCTCTTCTCTGCAAAGCCTCCAGGCTTTGCCTATCTCTATTGAAACGCCAATCTACAGCGAGGCACCAAAGTACGGCCAATCACGGTTTGCGTGTAGCACTCGGACAGCCAAACCTGACTATAAAACAGCAGCCAACGGCCACTACAGACAATTTATGTGTGAAACACTAATGTACTGTAGACAGAGATGACACCAGAACTGTGACAATCGCAATTAGCGCGTCGCTGCGTATGATATCAGACCGGCTGACCTTGCTCTGGGCTTGCCAATACTCAGCGCTATTAGCACAAGTTTTGGAGCAACTCCAAAAGTTGTACCACAAACTCTCAGCTGCTTGACGACAAGTATAAACTGAGAGCAGAAAAAAAGCGTCTGCTCTCCTCAGCTGTTCAAACACCCCTTCCCTCTCTTCTAAAATATCCGTCTCTTCTCCAGGCTTTGCCTATCTCTATTGAAACGCCAATCTACAGCGAGGCACCAAAGTACGGCCAATCACGGTTTGCGTGTAGCACTCGGACAGCCAAACCTGACTATAAAACAGCAGCCAACGGCCAACTCCCCCGCGTTTCCACCGTTCGTGCCTTGCCCTTACAGCCAGTGTTCTCACGGTAGTGTTCTTCGTCAGGCACCTTCGAAAACACAGCCAGCATGTTGTTCCCAGCAAATGGCCAAACTCCCTCGCTATTGTATAATTGCGTAGCCCGCCAGCTTGGCGCCAGAGACGTACAATGTCCTAGCAGGTGCCACCCTGGCGTTCGCCAACTCGGCGCCAGACGTCTCAGCCCTCCCCTCGCAAAGCACCATACACCGCCCGTGGAGGCATTTGTATTGCTCCAGATGCTCTCGGCCAGATGACGCCAGCATCGCTGGCGCCAGCCAGATACTTGGAAGGCTCACGCCTCAGACCTACCTACTATGGCCCTCAGCGATAAGACATCTTTCGGGAATTGCTGGCCCTCTGAATAAGAGAGCCACCCTTGTGCTTGCCACCGGTCATGGTTATCTCTGAATACGTGTTTTCCCCCTGCTACAGGCCTCACACAACCAAGTAACAGAATATTTCTCGCCACAAGTTGTTAAATCGATAACCTACGAATAATCTAATAAAATAAAAAAGGTTACATTGTCCTTTTACTGTTGGGAAGCAACGTGGCAGTACTGAAATGTTTCTGAGCTTTGGAGCCATTACGGACTTTTTTTTTAAGGAGTATATGAGGAGAATTCACGTAATGTCCCGCGATGTCAGCAGTGGGATGAGTGAGTTGTAGGTTTCATCAGATACATTTCGTGGCAAAGTGCACCAGTTTCATTAGGGAACTGATCTGATTCGCTGCCGCCATGCAGCAAACAAATGTAGACAGCAAAAATGTATTATTTACATTTTATAAAACAAAACTAATTTTTAAGCAACATCATTAGAAAAAGTTTCTCACTAAAACCTCACCTTCTGACGTACTCTGACTCTTATTCAGTACTGGTTTTTGTAAACAATAATGAAATTATTTAAAATGCAATGACTTGAATATGCAGACGAAGCCAAGATCACATGTATAAATTACTTATTTACTCATTACTAGTTTCGGCGAGCTACGTTGCCATTATCAAATGATCAAATCTTACTTTGTCAAAGTAATAAAATACAAAGTGAAACATATGAATTAAAAATTGATACAGCACTGTACATATCACATGTTGTTTAGTACACAATGGACATAATATATTTGAAATATGATGCTTTCACATTTAAAGTTAGACTTGATACAGCACTGTACCTATCATCTTTTGTTTGGTGCACCATTGTCATAATACCTTGGTCATCTAATGCTTGCGTGCTTGAAGTTGACATAAGACGAGTCCTTGCACCCATGATGAAGCATTTGTGCTCCTGAATTCGGTGTCTTCTTCCATACTAACTGACCGTTATAAGCATTACTAACTGAACGACATTTGTAGTTACTAAATTTCGTCTGAAAAAGAAACATCACCTATATATCTGGAACTATGCACCTCTAGCACATTATTTCGTGACCACTTCAGTTACTTGTGGAAGTCTTTAAAGAATAAATATACATGTGGAACACAGTATAGTAATATACTGTGTTCTCCACAGGACACTATGTTGATTAAATGATTCACCGTTAGTAGCAAGAACAAGACTGGCATAGCACACATTCTCACAAGTTGTTATTGATAGTAATTCATTGTGTTACAAGAGGAGGCCGCTGTCAACATATAAGGTGAAATTTAACAGTCAATTGTCATAAACAAAGATAATCTATAAATGGGGCTATAGTAAAAAATATAACTGTTTACCTCAAGTTATACATCATTATACAAGATTACATTACATTAGCGCCCATAGGCTCAGCTTGTAACAATTAAATCCAATGTAATATCTTTTAGGTAAAAAGACGCCCACCGGCGTACAGTACCAACAACCAAGCCATCAGATGATATTTAATTCGAACAATTCTTCATTTACAAATTGTAAGGTGCCACATCTCTTCAAGAGAAATCAAACATCGACAATAAATGTGCATGTTATAAGCTTATGAACATCACAAAAATGACAGGCTCTTACAATTCTTAATATATACATTTAACATTGAAGATTGTCATTTACATTCTGGCCAAAAGTGCATTATATAGTCTAAGTCCATAATAGTTTTATAATAACAGAAGAGTATTTTACAAAGTCTAATTGAACGCATGTCTTATAAAAATATATGGGTTACATGACAGACAGTTTATTTGGTAACATGGAGCATCAAAATTACCTACGTTCCAGTGTAGGTGCATGTAGCTCAAGGTATAGGTTATACACAAATAATGCACTTTTGACCAAAATGTAAATGACAGACTTCATCGTTAACTTTTTCCTGACCTCTTAATACTGAAACTTGTTTTGCAACCTATTCCCGTAAGAGTAAGGGACTAGGAGTGCTTCCGAACTGAAGAAAGTATCATTGCCCTTACTTTTACTAGAACGGCCTGGAAAAACCACGAGTTTGAGTAATAATGGGCAGGGAAAAGTGGAGCGTTTGTATCTGACAGGAGATGTCCTTGAGTAGCTCGTACTGTTATGGTGATCACTGTGTTCCCAGTGGTGTAGGGGTCAGCGCAACTGCCTAGAAAGCAGGAGACTCCATTTCTAATCCCGGATGGGTACATGTTTCCAACGTCACCCACTCGCAGTTAAATTCGTGATTTCCGTGAATATCAACTGATACTAACTGCACAGGATACCGTGCTCACGGGTGCGGTTCCTGTAGGGGGACTTGACCACTGTGGTCGAGCTGATCTCTACGAGTTTACGAGAGTAACTCGGGCGTAGTGATGGGCAAAACCGAGAACTTTCAGGAATCGAGACCTCTGTCCTCGAGAACCAAAAGGAATCGAATACCAAACCAAGAACTAAAAAAAAAAAAGGTGCCTACACAAATCTACTAGATGCTAGTATTACCGCTCTGGACGAGTTCTGATTGTGAAATAAGCGTTCTCAACATTTACTTAAAAAAACATGGTTTGGAAATCAAGTGTACAAAATTTCATATTGATCGGAAAGAAATTACAGATTTTGTGAAAGTCCGTTTGTAAAGTACCCTCCGCCATGCACCATACAAAATTTTATGTAGAAGGGACCTTCCACTTGTTCTGATAGTCAACCATACAAAATTTTATGAAGATCGAAAAAAAAAAAAAACATGTAGCTAAAGTACCCTCCGCCATGTGCCTTAATTCGACCCTAACGCAAAATCCTTTTTCGGCTGATGTAGTCTACCTATAAACTACATTCCTACCTAATTTCAACTTCATATGTGAAGTAGTTTTCGTGTTTCCGTGTTCAGTGAGTGAGTGAGTGATTAATCATTCGCTTTTGCACATACAGAGATAAGAAACTTATGGGTGATTTAATAGATACTGAAATTAAACCTTTCCATTTGTTTGACAAATGAGGATATTAGTGACAATGCCTGAATATAATAAAGATAGCAGCCGCAAGACTGAAACAAATACAAACAAAACCGAAAATTTTCATTTCATTTTGCTCAACAGAAACGATTACCATAACCGGGAACCCGTAAACGAGAACCATGAAGCGAGAACTGAAAAGCGAGACCGGAAAACCGAGGCCTTAGATGCGAGAACTGAGAAGCGAGTACTGAGAAGCGAGACCCGAAAACCGAGACCTTAGAATCGAGAACCAAGAACCGAGATCTGAATCGAGACCCGAAAACCGAGACCTTAGAAGCGAGAACTGAGAAGCGAGATCTGAAGCGAGACCCGAAAACCGAGACCTTAGAATCGAGAACCAAGAAGCGAGATCTGAATCGAGACCCGAAAACCGAGACCTTAGAAGCGAGAACTGAGAAGCGAGATCTGAAGCGAGACCCGAAAACCGAGACCTTAGAAGCGAGAACTGAGAAGCGAGATCTGAAGCGAGACCCGAAAACCGAGACCTTAGAAGCGAGAACTGAGAAGCGAGATCTGAATCGAGACCTTAGAAGCGAGAACTGAGAAGCGAGATCTGAAGCGAGAACTAAGAATCGAGTTATAAGAAACGAGTACTGAAAAGCGAGAACTAAGAAGCGCGTTACGAGGCGGGAGAGCTGAGAACTTTTGTTTGGTAATCGTCATACAAACATGTTAAACTTTAATTCTTTTTTCATTACGAGTATAATAACGAAGATTGGGTACTATGTTATAAATATAATAAAGTAAAATGAGGAATATAAATAATGATTCCAACAAACACAAATATAAAATGATAAAACGGTATAAATTATTTTGAAGTTACTGGATAACAATAATTAAAATCTGATATTCCAGATAAATAAAGAACGATAAGAACCATAAATGAGCGGAAATGAAAAGTTACTACGCTGATTGAAATGATGTAGCGAAGAATTAGAATTTAAAAAGTTACGTTAAACCAATCATTTCAATAAAACTAATGATTGATGATGTTTCAAAAAAGATTTTACAGTAGTTGTGATTATAATTTAAAAATTAAAATCTTATTTGCACTGTCAGGATTCGAACCCTTACCCTACATAATAGCATCATAATGATTTAACCCATTACACCACACGATCACGTACACACAACCTGTGTGGCGTATGCTACAAAACGTAACTAAATGTTACATTACTTCTAAATTTGTCAACGGTAGGACTATAAAATTTTCTGTCGACAATTTCCTAACATTAAAAAGCGAATACTGAAAACCGAGAACCGACTCAGGTTCTCGAGAACAACGAGAACTCTTTGGAATCGAGAACTTTGCATTCTCAGTACTCGGTTTGCCCATCACTACTCGGGCGTCCGATCCTTATTATCGTGAGTACACTCGGGTTCTCTCTATAATCCATTTTTAGTCCGGGGCAAGTCCCGGAGATAAATTAAATTGGTCCCAATCCCCCGGCTCCGACCAAGGTTTTCGGGAGGTTTTCCTTGGTTGTAAGGCGTATGCCGGAGCTGGTAAGCCCCTCCCACATATTCCCAATTGGGATTCTCCCATTGCCCCACTATCAGCTTGTCTGATAATTGGCTGAATAGAACCGCGATCCTTTATGGGCCGGATCTCAAACAGCCCGCTCCACTCCTCGGAGTGGAGAATGAAAAGAATAAGGTGGTTTTTTTTTTTTTTTTTTTTTTTTTTTTTTTTTTTTTTTTTTTGCAGGATCAAAAACGTGTCCGAAAGAACATATTGCATATATGTAACACTGAACCTATGGACAATTTATACTACACACACACACACACACACACACACACAGAGAGAGAGAGAGAGAGAGAGAGAGAGAGAGAGAGAGAGAGACCCATTCTCGAAGGAGGTGTTGCTTGTAACCGGTTGTTTTTAGGTTTTGCCAATGTAAACTCCGTCCGACATTCCTCATGGGGCCCACTGGGTACTGACCGACCGCCGTGTCATCCTCCGCTCGAAGGTGTCAATGGATGCGGTGTGGAGGGGGACGTGGTCAGCGCCCTGCATTTCCGAACGTTATGTCAGTTTTCGTGACCGGAGCCGCTACTTCTCAGTCAAGTAGCTCCTCAGTTGCCCTCACAACGGCTGAGTGCATCCCGCTTGCCAACAGGACTCGGCCTACCCGGACGGTAACCCATCCAACTGCTAGACAAGCCCGACAGTGCTTAACTTCGGCGATCTAAAGGGGACTGGTGTATGCACTGTGGCACGGCCGTTGAGTTTTTGCCAATAACCAGGAAAAAACACCAGTATAACTACTTTATGTAGTAGTTGTTCTGTTTAAAAATAATTAAAAATTAGTACTAGTTACTCCTAAAATTTACCCTACTGTGAAACATTAAGTTATCACAGAAAGAAAGGAATGTGATCACTAATCATTTAAGAACAATCCCGAGTCAGAAACGAACAACAGACTCAAGGTATAAGAATTGGTACAGCTGTTTTCGAAGCATCCGTGCACCTGTAGCTTATCAGCGTGGCCTATTAGACGATTCGTGTGCACGTGCAGTGTGAAAGACTCACCTCCGTCTGGTCATTCCGCAGTTCCTCGCTTTCGTTGCCGAACATCGGTTGTGTTTTAAATGGCACCATCTCGAGTGTGGCAATACTTTACAAAGTGCCTCAAAAGGCTGAAAACAGGTGGAGGTACTAAAAACTTGCGGTATGAATTAATCTCAGATAAAGTGTATTGTAGCAACAGTAAAAAGTCAGAAACTTAGGAATTCATTCATATTTTGCGTTATTTACAGGTAGTACATACAATCAAGATCGCAAAACTCTCGTTTATTAAAATCACCAGATTCGGTACATTTAGTATGAGATCTTAAGATTAAAAGCGCTATTCGGTTGAAAATGGTGCTCTTAATCTGATTATGGCCGACTAAATTTGCCGAAATCTTAACTGTTTTTACTATTGTATCATCCAGAACAGTGTTGTTACCTCCATCTCACGTTGGTCAAAACTTTAAGCTGAAAAAAGCTGATCTGTTGCCTGTGTCTACATTATATGCCTGTATCTGTTTGTAGTCCTTGGAAACGACTAACTTAGCATGAAAGATTTCGCAAACCTCAGTTTTCACTCTCACTATTCGCAAAATTTGTAATGTGGTCCTTGACTACAACATGATTTTTCGGCCGAGATTCAGAATTAATATAAGATTTTTTTAGTGGTATTCAACCCCGGTAGCGGGACTAAGTTCTGTTTCAGTTTGCTATTTTACCAGATTTCTGATTTATCTTGAAAAAGAGTATAATACAAAAGTCTAAGTTTTGTGTCCCAACTTCGTCGCCGCTTTTGTGTCCCAGCCTCGTCGTAGGTGTCGATGGCCGAGTGGAATGAGACCGACACGCTGGTGCAGGTACGGAGGGGAGCAGCCAGAAACTATAAACACTCGAGTAAATTAGAAAGAGATATATTGCACAGAATGTAACAATACTTAACTTTTACATAGTACTGCAGAATGTTGATACGTAGTTGTTAGAGGCCTGCCTAGTGCCTGTACAATAGCAAAGTCTTCACTGGTGCCTATCTGATTACGAAGGTCCTAACTCGTTGCTATCTCAGTCCGAAGATGTTCTGCTTAGATTTGGCCTGAAGAACAACAAAAGCAACTGTTTTCGTAACACCTTGAAAAGAGGCAGGCAGGCTACACGTTCCTAGCACGGGAATATTTTGACCTGTATAAGCTGTTAACACTTGTTGACACAGCGATAATTTTGGCGAACCCAGAAGTTCATAAGTATCTTTATTAATTAAGGTAACAGCGGAACCAGTGTCGAGCTGAAATTGCACAGTCTTATTGTCAATGGAAAGATTCACAAAAAGTTTTTGCTTTCGGCGCTCGACAGGTGCGCGAATGTGGGCAACGTCTGTTACGGTTTGTTTACTGCGCTTGCGCGGGCCGCGTAGTGAAGGAAGCGGCGCAGACTCGGCACGCAGAGGATTAACAACACTGTCACTAGATGACACTACCGCCGGATCGGCGTCCGCGCAAGCCTGCGAAGCTACTCCAGATTTATTAACTACTGCACTACACTTTTGACTAGCTACTTGATGTCTACTGTCACTAGCTACACAGTACTGGGCACTATTACAAGGAGCAGTTGCAGAAGGCACTATTTTCACTACAGGAATGCACTGTTCATAGTCATTTTGCTTGTCCCGAACCCTTTTCCGTTGCACTGTTTTACGCGCTCGTCGGCGCTTGCTACGTGGTGCACTATATAGATTTGCCATAGGCGCAGAACTACTTTCTTGCAATTGAGATCCAAGGAAAGCAGTGTTCAATTCCACAGCCCGTATAACATTTACAGAATGAACTGTTCTCGCACTCTGCGAAGCACTGTTTCTAACGTTACTGTTCTTTGAGTTTTTAATTTGCATACACACAGACTGCACATGTCCCAATTTGCCACATTGATAACAGGTTGCGTTGCGACTAGGGCAATGAGCACGCTTGTGGCGAGACACACACTGGGGGCAAGATTTACGTACATTTTTCTGAAATGAGCGTTGGCGCCCGTTATTCAAATCACTGTTTCTAACACGACGGGGCGACCTTTGCGTCGCACTTTTACACTGGCTACTGTTCACTGTCTGTTCAGCACGGCCGGTAGAAAAATAAGAATCACTAGTGCTATACTGAGAACTACGGCTAGGAAAGCGTCCGTTGCGGCGCACTGAATTAACACTGTGGCTTTGCATTTCTACATCTGCTAAGTCAAAAGTATCATGCGCTTCTATAAGCTGCAGTACACTGTCTAATGAAGGGTCAGATTGTTTGAGAATTGCTGCCCTAATTCTGGGGTCCTGAATATTCTGCGTAATCGCACCCCTCAACATCACGTCACTATACGAAAGTCCACAAGAGCAAGTAAATTTACATTTGCGGGTTAAGCCCTTCAGTTCCGTAATCCACTCTTGGTGTAACTGCTCTGGTAATTTTTTCAGTCTGAAAAATCGGTACCGAGCAGCGGCTACAAGAACTTTTCTCTCATAATGAGCATTTAGTGCCTCTACTATTTGTTCAAAGTCTACATCACGAGGAGATGCTTGCGGAAATAGTTTCTGCAGTAATACGAAGGTTTTGGGGCCCACCACGGACAATAAAAGATGCTTAACAGTCTGACCTGTAAGTTGATGAGCCGCGACGAGTTCTTGAAACTGTGCGAAATAGTCGCTCCATTCTTCCTCACGTTCGTTGTACTGGCGGAACGTCGGAAGCGGTGCGGCGGCAGGTGTGGGCTGCTGATGCGACGGCTGTTGTTGAGTTGTCAACTGCGCCACCGCCTGGAGAAGTTGTGTTATTTGCGCCGTCTGTAACTGAATAATTTCCATTAAGTTTGGGTTCGGGGTAGTGGCCATGCTGACCGATTAGGCGCCGCGTATACAAGTAACTTATAACAAAACACAAATGCAATATGAAAGAGGACTCGCTCTGCAACAAAAAAGTCCACAAAACACGTAACAGAATATGTTCCCCCAAAAATCTTATAATAAGGGTGGGTGGGTGGGAGCAATTTTTTGCGTGCTCCGACTGCTGCTGTCTGGCTGCTGCAAGCGGGCTGGTCCAAGGTTCTATCACTCCTCGTCGCCACTTTTGTCCTAACAATACCCCAATGTCCTTGATGCAGGAGGCGTAACACTTCTCGTTGCAGGGAACGAGGAACAATCACTCTTGCTTGGTCGTTGTCGGTATGCAACAACAGTACACCCTGACTTAAAGATAATGCATGACGTTGTGCAAAATAACTTCGAACCAGAGGCCGATCAATGTCTTTGGCTCTGGCAGGCCACCCTGAGCGAACAAAACGTGCTACCACACTTAGGTCTGCATCCGCAGCTGTTTCCTGTGCAACCCGACGAGAGTTCAAAGGAAAGTCTGCGACCGCGGAAGCATCTCTGGAGTGCCTTTTCAAAGTGTTGACTGCAGCAGGTCTACGTTGCAATAAAGCAAAGTGTTCGTTTTTTCAAACTGAAATAGAGTACCTAGGCCATGTGATTAATGCCCAAGGAATTCATCCCTTACAGTCACATCTTCGAGCAATCAAAGACTTGTTTGGTTTATCAATTCAAAGAGATGTGCTTCAAATTTCGTCAATAGTGCCTCAGGATAAAATCAATGCATTGTGTGACAAATACAGTGACTTGTTTTCGCCGGAACTAGGTTGTGCAAAAGACTTCGTGGCACATGTGACTTTAAAAGAATCTGCAGTTCCAAAATTTCGTAAAGCTAGACCAGTGCCTATCGCATTGCGTGATACAGTTGCCGAAGAACTTAAACGTTGGCAAGATAGTGGGGTGATTTCTCCTGTTTCTGCGAGTCAGTGGGCCTCGCCTATAGTAATTATACCCAAGCCGTCAGGAAAACTTCGTCTCTGTGCGGACACACTTTCCCGATTTCCGGTTGGCCAGGATGTATCATTTGATTCTTCAGAGATGGTCCTTAATACTGTCTAATTATCAGTATGAGATTTTGTACCGACCTACCACTAAACATGCTACTAAGGAAGTCTTTAAATTTTTATTTTTATGATTTCTACATTTGTTACTGCAAATAATACCAATTAAAGCAGAAAACCGGTTATTTAAAAAGCGGTTATCTTGAGCGGTGTTTACGTAAAGATTAAACTCGAGATGAAAAACAGCGGTATAACCCAAAACCGGTTGTTTCAGCAGTAACCGTCATCCCTACAGCAGAGTAGATCCCGACAGCGCCAGACGTGACGTCGTTATGTCTTATGCGCGCTGAAACTAAGACGTAAGAGGTCGTGCAGTCACTAATTTCAGCGTAACTTCATCAGTTAAATGGTATTCTGCTGTGTCGACGGCCCCTTTCGTCTCCGATACAGCGAGCGTAACTGATGATGACGCTGTCGGCATCTACTGTGGTGACGATATGTTCGCCTACGCAGCGGTGGAGTGCTCGAGCGTTCTAAGACGCCTTACTGCGGAGCGGTCGGAGGTTCGAGTCCTCCCTCGTGTGTGTATATATATATATATATATTGTGTGTTGTCGTTAGTTTAGTGTAAGTTAAAGTAGTTTGTAAGTCTAAGCATAGCAGTTTGGTCAATCGGTTTACAAAAATTTGAACATTCGTCTGCGCTGAGGCCTGTATAATGTGCCACTCAGAAGCCAAACCCTATAACTCCAGTTTTCATAATTTTTCAACTTCTGTTCCAGAAAACCTCACAAAGACTTATATTTTCATGTTCTAAAACGTTTAACTACATTTGTTAATTTTTGTACCAGAAATGGACAATAATTACCATGGTAGTTGAACATTTCGTTACAGTTTTCGGAGGGCAAAGTGACTAGCTCTATTTTTCAGCTGTAGTGTTCGCAATATTGTTTATTGTTCATCAATAATGGGCTTATAAATTTCCAGCAATGGATTTTTTTTTATTTTGATGCCTGGCTAAGTGATTTACTTTGTTAGTTGTGAGCTTAGGTTTCGACAGAGTGGTACAAAATGAGTGACAGTGAAGCAAATCCATTTTCTGAAGCTGCAGATAACGTTAATGATCCCGAGTTCACTCCACACAAAAGTAAGGGAAACTACACTAACCAATACACAGTTTAACTTATCTGAGAGCTCATTGTGTTCAAGATATTGTAAGAGACCATAAGCATATTGTCATTTACTCAGATTACTGCAAGGGTCAGAATCTAAATATAAAAACTGTGTTCACAAAGATAACGCTTGTGCAAAGCTCTAAAATCAGAGCAGGTATTATTCATTTAAAATTTTTGTAGTCGGACACAGCTATCTACCAAATGACTCAGACTGCAGGGTAATTGAGTCTAAAGCAATAAAGACACGAAACATTTCTCTCTCTAGAAGAATGATACAGTATAATTCACAATTGAAAAAGGAAGAATCCCTTTTTAGTAGCTGAAATAAATCATAATTATCTGCAAAGACTCTTGAAGATGCCATAACAAACCGCAAGAAGACAGTCGATGGGTTACCCGTAAATTGGCTTGACATTAGATGCAATCGATTCGATAGGTCACTACCTTACACCCTGCAGTACAAGCTTTTCTATTTCTTAGGATTGATTTGAAGAAATTTACACTAGGTAGGCAAGATGAACTTGCGAATATAAAGTAGGATGTCCTGTACTCAAGTATTCGTCCCATCAGTAGGGATTGAAAGCAGTGCAGGATTTACGTATAAGCTAAACAAGCTATTGCTTAGGGCCCCCACTTTCTTGGGAGGACAAAAAAAAAAAAAAAAAAAAAAAAAAAAAAAAAAAAATAAATAAAAAAAAAATAATAATAAAAAAATAAAAATAAAAAATAGCCCGAGCGAGTAATTGAGATATCTACAATTGTTATATATTTAAACTAATGTGAAAACTTGAGGATATTGTTATTTTTGTCTTTACATTGGTAGTGAATTGTAGGTGAATATGGACTGGGGAAAAGGACTGAAAGAGGAAGTTACCATGTAAAATTTTGCACAGGACACAATTTAATCACCACAAACACTTGCTTCAAGACTATGAAAATGAGCTTTACACGAGAAATAGACCTGGAGACACCGGAAGATGTCAGATTGATTTTATAAAGGTACGACATTTCGGAATCAGAAGGCCTCAGTATACAATGATGCTGCAAAAAAGTTTTCATTCTTAACATAAGTAGAAGCTACAGGAGAGATTCGTGAAGGGGTTACTTTTTTATGCCAAACATATCCTGCAGATGTGGACATGAACCTTGTAGGAGAAGTCAAGCATTGTCACCAATATGTTAAGCATAGTCAAGCCTATGGATCAGCGGAACATGATAGTCTGACACATCAGGATCTCTGTAGGGTTATATTTGAAGATCGTGTCCAAACAGCATTCCCTAATGTAGAAGTAGTTTTGAGATTGTTTCTTTATATGATGATTACAAATTGCTCTGGAGAAAGATATTTTTCTCAACTGAAGATAATAAGAAATGAATTTAGAACAACAATGACTCAAGACAAATTATGTTCCCTCAGTGTCATGTGCAAAGCAAGTGACAAATTACGCAGTTTATCATTTGATGTAATCTGCGACTTTGTTCAGTCAAAGGCAAGATATAAAATATTTTAGTGTTGACATAATTTCGGATTCCTTGAAACATGTTTCAAGAAATTAGATTATAAGCCTTTAAAAATTGTGCCTTTTAAAAGAATTTTTGTTTCTTTTTACCAAAGTTTTAAGTTTGTGATGAATAAAAATGATTTTAAGTTAAGCATTCATTATTTCCCTATCTATAACTGTATATCAATTAAATCCTTTAGGTATAAGAAAATAATATTTGGCACTAACATATCATCTAAAGGGCCCCATATCTCAAATAACTTAGGGCCTTTCCATGGCTAAATCCGGTTCTGATTGAAAGGCAGATCACATGTTTCTCCTGGAGTGTATTTCTCCCATGACTACTACAAGAAGCTACTGACCACTCTTGTGGAACAGAACAGTGAAGTGTAAGAGAGCTGTGATTTCATTTATTGTGATGATTAACCACGTTTGAAGTTAAAGTGGAATACAAAATAAACTTTTTCAGGTGACAATGTGACTAACTCCTAGAAAAATACAAATTTCAAGTTGTTCTCTGTTTCAGTGATTATTTGTTTTGTGTTTTCATCAAATCCGCATGTCAAACAAAATTGTAATTTCCGTTCTCTGGGGCCCGCAGTGTAGAGTATGTCTTTGAGCGACATGTTCAAACACCACAATAATTATAAATTATTTTTACACTGCTTTAGAACTTTATTATCTCACTATAAGCTTATTTCGGCCTTAGACCCTCATCAGGTGTTCTGTAAATACGAGTAATATAGAGAAGTTGTTGCATAATTCTTATAACATAATTACATAAAATTTTTACAAAGTTTTACTTACATTACTTATACAGTTGTCGTTTATTTGCTGCCCAATTGATTTTAAAAGCTGATGTAATGCCTAACTATTGCTGTTTATCTGTATATGTATATATATACAAAAAGGGCCAAAAATGAACATTCTCGAGGAAATCGAACTATATTCCCATATACACAACAACCAGAACGATGTACTAAATGAACAAACCGAACTCATACATAAAAAATACATCGAAAATTTTATTCACATCATAAACAGACAAGAGAATGGGTAAACACCAAAGATTCCAAATGCATAGTAAAACTCCAATACAAAACCAATAAATAAACCAAATATATTAATGTATAAATTACTGGTAACCATGTAAACTTATAATATCGTTGAATGCTGCCACTACAGTCTATACTATGCTGCCACTTCAAAAACTGATAATAAAAAAAATCGATTAATATAACCAGTGCTGCTGCACATATACAGATAACCAGCAATAGATAAGCATAACATCAGCTTTTAAAATCAATTGGGCAGAAAATAAACGACAACAATATTATAAGTAATGTAAGTAAAACTTTGTAAAAATTTTATGTAATGATGCTATAAGAATATATGTAACAACTCCTCTATATTACTCGTATTTACAGAACACACAGGCCGAAATAAGCTTATAGTGAGATAATGAAGTTCTAAACTAGTGTAAACTTAATTTATAATTATTGTGGTATGAAATTGTAATTGTCATATCATTATTGTAATAAATAAAAATTGATTTTCTTTTATGAATTTATCAATTGTTTTAAAAAATTGATTGTATGACTTTATATAGTAAAAGAAACTATTTTGAAAATTGAGTTAAAAATGTCCTCTTTATAACAATCAGTAAATTCTGGAGCCGCTGTTTTTATTGAGATCCTTATATATACAGGTGGGACATGTAGTCACGTGTCCCACATTTTAACGTCCATGTTTTTAATCCTGAAAGACAACTATTTGATTTTGGACTTGGACCCATGTATTTGGCCCTATTGAATTTTTAACCAATTGACGGATGAAAGCAACTAGAATGTTGGGACTCAGTAGCGAATTATGACGAGAGAAAAAAAATTGTAAGTAATACCTTGTTCAATTCATGTATCGCGTTTATTAAGTTATTGGTCCTGTGATTTTAATTATTGCTTTGTTGTTTAACACAGTAACACCTGAAGATGCGTCTCTACTTACGCGAAACCGGTAGTGGACCTGTATATAAAAGGATCTCAATAAAAACAGCTGAAGCGGCTCCAGAATTTATTGATTGTTTTATAAGAGGACATTTTTAACGCAATTTTCAAAATAGTTTCTTTTACTATATAAAGTCATACAATCAATTTTTTCAAAAAATGTTCAAATGTTTGTAGAACTTATGGGACTTAACTATGGGGTCATCAGTCCCTAAGCTTAAAAACTACTTATGAACTAGCTAAGACTAAGGACGGCACAAATATCCATGCCCGAGGGGGGATTCGAACCCTCGACCGTAGTGGCCGTGCAGACCGTGACTGGAGCGCCTCAGTCCCCTCGGCCACCGCGGCTGGCAATCAATTTTTTTAAACAATTGATAAATTCATAAAAGAAAATGTATTTACTCAGCTGCCGATGCCCCAATTATAAAATAACTTGTAATAAAAATTGAGTTTATTATTATAGCTGTAATTTCAGGATGCTCTTAACTTTAAACTCAGTTTTCTCAGTTTCTGTTCCAGTGGAGTTAGTCAGTTCGGCTCCTTAGTGGCACATATATTGCTGGCCACGATGGCACAAGCAGTGGTGTCACTTTTTCGTCTGGTGAGTCAGGGCGTTTTTACAGCCTGTGCGAGAAGTGGTGTAGGCCGCAGTGCGAGCGTGTTGGAGTGCTCTTATGTGCAGTGAGGTCAGCGCGACCGGATACACAGCAGCGGAACGTGTCGCCGGGGTGGGGCTTTGCGCATGCGCGTAGGTGTTTCCTGTGCCACTGGGCCGCGCGAGGAGCTTCCTGTTCACTGGGCACAGCAGCAGGAGGTCGACGCCGAGGCTGCGTACAACGCACGGGGCCCGTGGCTGCACTGCCGGCCGTCCACTTGCTTATCATCGTTACCAGGGTCGTCTTAATGATATTGGGCGCCGGGGTGCAAAAAATCCATAATCATCCCCCCCCCCCCTTGCCACCAAAAGGGGCAAAAGACCACAATCTTTAATTTTTATGCTCCATTTCTTTCATTAATACTTGCATAAAATGCAGAATCGTTTTCCGACACTGGCTTTTAAATCGGCCAACTTTTTTTATGATATTCTCTGTACATACATGTTTGTAAATCATCTTTGGCAAAACTGTTGCTAATTGCGCAAAATATAAATTTTTTCTGTAATTTAACTTTTTAGCGTAACAAGCTGCATTCACTTAAAAGCAGCGTCCTTGGTATAAATAATTTTTGAAGCCTAATTGTTAATTGGCTTCGTTATTTGGCTTACGTTTCTGTAAAAATAACATTCTGGTTTGTTGTCACAAAATTTGAAACAAGAGCTTAATTTTTGACTTTTTAATTTTGAACAGCTTCGACCAGAATAAGAGGAAATGGGTGGGCAGAGAGAGGGAGGAGAAGGAAGAATGATGACAGTTTAACATCGCGTCGACAACGTGGATACTAGAGGAGGAGGTGATGAGAGAGAGGCGGGATTGAGCAGATGGAAGTAAGGAAGGAAAAGATTCACAGATAGAGGACGAGGAGGCAGAGTTTGTGTAGGAGGCAGTTGGGAAGGAGGAGATAGACGGAGAGAGATGGGAATAGCTGGACTGAATAACGAAATTGAGTGCTTTTCTCGAAAGTAATTATACGTCGTTCCAGTGTCAGTGAACCATTTGGTTTTTGTTTGTTCAGAAAAAATATCAAACAAAAAGTTTAGCGAAACCACTAACTAGCTGAAAAATAAATGCATAATCTTTGGCAACCACAATTTCTTTCACTATATTATAACCCTACTATGGTTGACATCATACTGAACAAAATAAAGAAAATTTCACACACCAGCCACACCACAGATGAACAAGACAATAACAAATGCATATCCAGCATCCCATATACAAGAAATGTTTCACAGAAGATTGCAAACATCTTCAAAAATCACAAAATCAACATTAGCTTTTCTACAAATAATAAATTACAACAAAAACTACTACATAACATTAAGTGCAAGCATGCCCCATATTCTGACTCCGGAATATATAAAATAAAATGCCAAGAATGCTCCAAATTCTACATAGGACAAACAGGCCGAAATATAAACAAATGATACACAGAACACATCAAAGCCAACACAAACAACGAACACACATAAGCAATAGCAACACACATAAAAAAACACAGGACACCCATTTAAAGAAATTGAGCAGAATGACAAAGTACTCCACCGAATAGACAAAGGACACAAAATGGACCTATATGAACAACTGGAAGTGTATTCACATTATAGAAAATATGAAGACAAAATATTAAATGAAAAAGTGGAAAGTGAATCTGTAAATTTTTTCCGATGTTTCGATAGTATACTGAAATAAAAATGTTAATAAAGATAAATGGAGCACCATTGTAAATATGCCTAAATGAGGACAATGAACAAAAGTGAAATATCCTCTATAAAAACGCAGCATACTCTATGGAAATATTGTTTTTGATAAAATCCAGCTAAGGATTCCTTTGTAGCATTCTCTGTGAAAATGTATCTTTGGTAAACTTAAGATTAGAACATGTCTGTAACTGTTTATTTATATGTATGTTTGTGACAACTGATGTACATGTGTGCAGAAATATTATATGTGATGTTTGAAATGTGTGAGAGCTGGCACAGATGGACCAGTCGAAAACTGTAAATAAAAAGCTTTTCAAGAAAATTCCGCCATTAACTCCATATAAAGATAACCACAAGGTAAAATCGGCGTATTTATATATTACAGCAATGACAGCAGAATGAAGCAGGCACTCACACACTCAAAACATCATAAATAACATGAAGCAGCACAAAAAACGCACTTGAAGATGGGTATTATTTCTCGAAACGCGTCGTGCTAAGTAAATAAATAATAATAATAAAAAATCTTGACTGGTACCAGTATTGTTATTTATAAACCAATCCATTTATCTCACAGTCGCAGCCTGGATGAAAACAAAAGAACAATAAATGTTTTTCTTTTATTCTACACTCTCATAGGAATGCAAAGCAAGTTATTTGGTTGGTGATGTATCGGGTACTAGTTGATGTAACAGCAGCTGACACTCAAATGAGGACGTAGAAGCAAAGATAGAGCAGCCATACACATTAACAGAACAATTTCATTTATGGACGTACAATAGAAAATACTTAAATCCTTCAGACTTGAGGGTCATCCTTTTACAACATAACAAGGAATGATAATGCTCTGGAGGCCTCCTGTCTGGGCTTGTAACGTATTACATGTGGGTATAACTACCATTCAGCCCAAACACAATAAAACCGCGTCCAAAGGGAATGTAAGGGCACAAACCATGGTGGGAGTTTTTGATTTGACCGTGTCTGTACCTCAGAATAAGACACTCTTGATTTGTATTAGACTTAGGTCAGACTGTTTGCTAAACGGGGACAAAATGCGGTGAACAAGAACTAATCGGTTCACTGAACGTTATTTATACGGTCGCCAGTCTGATTTGGCAATAAAATGTTCAAACTGTTATTCATGACCTGATTCCAATCTGTTGTAAACATTACTTTAAAACAACTAGGTACAAACAAGAAAAAGCGTTACGTTTATGGTCCAATAACAAACACTATAATCTCTATGGAAAGCAATGTGCAAGACAAGGCAAACCAAACCACATATTTACTACTTAAACAATAGTCCTTAATATGAAAGAAATATTTGCAGCTGATCAAACAATGAAAGATTTTTGGACATAGGTGCTCCTAGTTCAGTCACTTCTGGATTGCACACATAAATTACACAAATTTACCAACCATAATTAAGCATTGTGTAAATAATTTTACAGACATTTTACTGATAGATTTTGCTAAGGATTTGGTGGTAGCTCTGAAACTAGTATAGCGCATTTTTCACTGTTTTCATTAATTTTGAACAACATTAACTATATCTGCAATTTCTTTAAATTATGTTTATCACTTTTAACAAAAACTATTGAAATTAATTTGTCTTTTATAAAATTGGGGAGAAAATATATACTGTACTCCTGATTTGATGCAATAAATCAGTTTATGATTGCCAACTGATCGGTACTATCATTTTAAATTATTTACTGTTGTTTTAATCATTTTGTTTTAATAGTTTTTCATTAAATTTGACGTATGAAGTGCAATCTTTAATTAGTTCAAATGTTTGTCAAGTTTAAGGGACTTAACTACTTATGAACTAGCTTATACTAAAGACGGCACAAACATCCATGCCCGAGGGGGGGGGATTCGAACCCCCGACGGAGAACGGCCTCGCGCATTACAGCACGGCGCCCCAATGCGCTCCGCCGCTCCGCCGCTCCGCCGCTACAATCTTTAATAAGTAAGTAAACAAATTGCAACAGTTTATTACTACTTATCAATTATCTACTGCAAATATGGAACTTAGCACTTCAGATTGTTAATTATTTCATTAAGGAAATTATTTAATCTGTTGTCATTTGGGACACTCGGACATTTACACACTTGAATAGGACCCTGGCTAGGTAAGTGATAGGGATAGGCAAAGGTTATCACAAATTTTTAGTTCAATGCATTTATTATTGACACAAATCACTACTTTTTGTCTGATACACTCGCGCTAGCCGGCCGCGGTGGCCAAGGAAACTGAGGCGCTCCAGTCACGGTCTGCACGGCCACTACGGTCGGGGGTTCGAATCCCCCCTCGGGCATGTATATTTGTGCCGTCCTAGTTCGTAAGTAGTTCATAAGTAGGGACTTTAGGGACTGATGACCCCGTCGTTAAGTCCCATAAACTATACAAACATTTGAACATTTGAAACATAGTTCATAAGTGGGGACTTTAGGGACTAATGACCCCGTAGTTAAGTCCCATAAACTATACAAACATTTGAACATTTGACTGATGACCCCGTAGTTAAGTCCCATAAACTATACAAACATTTGAACATTTGAAACATTCGCGCTACAATTCTAAAAGTACATAACCTTGTCAAATATTGGCGCCTTCTGAATCTCTGTCTGGTTGCGCTGGGCCGTTCGATGTGCAGTCGATAAGATAGGACTGCACAATTGGTGTATTTTGTCAGTGTTTCTATGTGTGCAAGAATTCTTTCTTTTATTTTCCAATTAATTATATATCAGACCGAGCCACAGTGAACAGTGGCTAGTTATATTAATTGATGAATAAGTAAATTGAAGGATCGATTTTTGGTATTAATTATGCATGGAGACCGATGAAACGTTCATAAACCGAAAGTTTCTTTGCCACAGAAATGCACGAAACAAGAATCGTGTGTATATATAGGTGCCAAGAGTGCTAAAAGAAAGTAGATATTTTAATATAGGTAACATTACTGTTACCTTCCCTGTCAAGCAGTAAAATCTTGATTACTATTAATGGAAGTTTCGAAACAAAGAAAAGTTCCGAAGGTCATTACAGCGAGTACTGCAAATAAGATTGTCCCACATGACATGGGACATTCTAAATTTTTCTTGTTTTCGCAGAAATTTTACTAACTTCTCTAGCCTAGTGTATTCCACTGTCAGAAGAGCCTTTTTTGATGTTTTAACGATGTGTACACATAGTATGAGGCTTATGATCATCGGTTTAAAGTAAAGTTCTTCTTCATTAGAAATAAGTCAGCACAATTCCGCTTAAAACTTCACGTATATTTTTAAAGAAAGAAACCTTTACATTTTTCTACATTTGCACTTCTTACATTCTCAAACTGCTACGAAAAGACGTACTTATACTGGCGAGTGCAAAAAATAGAATGTCTCTACATAAGCTTCCTTCGCTTGTGCTGTTCATTAACATCTGAAAGTAATTGTTCCACTGTTGACTTTAAAAATGAAACCTCTTTGAAGAAAACATATTAACATTTGCTTTTTTTTTTATCACGCATTAATTAATATATACATGAATATACAGAAAGTAAAAATGTACACTCGTTACATTAATTGTGGAAAACAAATATTGTAAGAAGACCTTAGTTCTTCTACCGCTCTTAATGTATACTTTTTTCCTCCTACCCCTATGGTAACGCTACAGTATACATCTTGAAATATGTATCTGCTGAGCGTCAACGTTCTCTTGCAGTTTCTGACACGCTTGAAGACTCCTTTGAAACGCTATTTAATCTTTGACGCTTGAAATTTATTACAATTATTAAAATGCTTTTAATATCGATAGTTAGCGGTCTAGTCACGATAATATAAACAGAATCCTATTTCATATTTAGTAATATCTTTAGTTCATCTCGATGAGAACAGTATTTGCCGTCATTCTACGGACAGGTTATATTTAAACCGGAAAATTGGAATGTTTTCTTTTATCCTATGGATCCTGGTCATAGATGAAGAACAAATGATTGTACTTTCGATGGTCGTTGATACGACAACGCAAGGCAACAACGCGAGCATAGTCGCGGGTAGAACCTAGTATGAGTATAATTAGTTCCGTAATTGCAATACTTCTGTTATTCCTTAAACTCTTCTGATGGATGAGTAAAAGTAAAGTATTTTTACCGCTGATGACATCACTGTAAGAGTTCAATTCTTCATCTGCAAGGAACTGGCTCTAAAATATCTATGTTCGTGTCTGTACACGCTACCTTTTGTACAAGATTTTTTTTTAATTTTCACCGTAACCAGTTAATGCCTTTTATTACTGCCACACATAAAAATCAATCTTACGTTCTCCTTACATTGTGAGTCTGTAGAATAAATAAATAACCGGGCAACGTTAGAAACAACACAATATTTAACTGTTTGTATGAAGCTGGCGCACAACAATAGATCAGTGTTCACTTGTACTGATCTGACATCAGCTGTGGTCCAGTCCAGAACCCAGTGAACACTTCAAGAACGTCTAACTTGACTCTACTCGACAGCAGCTATAAACACGGTCTTGATACTTTATTTGAATGACTGGTGATACTGTGTTGATGCTTACTGGTGTGTGGAGCTACGTATCATCTTTTACCTGCGTTTGGCGGATGAGCACACTTGAGCAGTATTTGAGAGTCGTATGGTGAGTGCATAAAAAGAGTCATTGCCCTTGCGTCCTCTGTTGAGGGCTAGGCAACCTGACGTACTTTCGTATGGGGGTGTTCCGTATCTTTTGGGGAACACATTAGACACTATGCATTAGACGCCATTTTCTCGCTGCAGAGAAAACCGTTCATTCCAGAGTACCGTCGATCCTCAAATTCCTATTTCTCGAATCAAAGGGTACCAATACGAAACGTGTTAAAATGCACCGAATATGATGCCCGTTTGTATACTGACTGAACGTTAAAGGAAGTCTTCACAATGGGACAAACTAGTCACTTTTCCCCCATTGGTAAGGATAACAGGTCTTTAAAAGAGTGGAATATACACAATTACTTGCAACTGTGTCAAATTTTGAGTCATCAGGTTGGGCAGTATGTACCAGATTGAAAGAACACTACAAAAGTTCGGAACTTACGAAAGAAAATTCAACATTTGCAGACCACCTGCTAAAAGAAGGCCACAGCCACAAGGTAACACATGAAGTCCTATACCATATCCAAAGAGTGTGAAAAATGAAATACTTTGAGATATTAGAAATTAATAAAAATGTGTCAACTAAATGACCAGACATATTTTCCATTCTCGGCATTTCTGTCTGCAGAATCTAACCAGGCCACATAAACTACCCACTCTTACTCAGTTGCCTCATGTCCCTACTACAGTTCCATTGTCCGAATGCTTTGTATGAACGCAGAAGTTTAGCTGCTTGCCAGATGTCAATTGCAATTTATGATCTTGGTAGTAATATTGGACATTTAAGCCGGTAACTAAAATATAACCATTCAAAATTTTAGCCTATATATTCACAGATGTTTCACTCAGTTTATTGTCACCCTTCTATGTTACAAATATCGGTCCTGTTAAACTTAATTTGTTCAGTAAATTTATATTGTTATTTGTTCTCTTAGGACAAAAGTGTACTTTATATTTTGTCATAATTTATCAATGTTGATCTTGTCATATTTTATCAATGTCAATTGAGATACCGGTGTTCTTTGAAAATAAATGTACATGTCTTATCTATGCAGCAACGTAAGATCTTTGAACGTTAACTACCAGCTACATTGCTATATCTCTGTAGTGTTTTATCTGATGATGGCGTAACAGCCCAAAACCGGTTAGTAAAAACAATAACATTGCAGAATATTACACATTTATCTCGTGTGTTTCATTCAAAATGCATTCATTACATTAGACTGAAAGGAAACTACATCAGCTGTGACATTTCTAATAAAAATATCAATTACGTTCGACTAATCTAGCAGGTTGAACTGCTTCGTTTTGAGAAATTCCAATATACTCGATGCTTTTTCTTCTTTTTCTTGACAGCATACTTTTTTTTCTTATTTCTTCTTTGTAGAGTCTCCCGAATTTTCAGTTGAATCTAATCTCTTGCACCTGGTTTGTGGTCTGAACTACAACAGGCAAGCGAGCTTTCCGCTCTTGTTAAAAAGTATACTCTGTAATTGTGGAGTTACAGAACTATTTTTTTTTTTTTAATATTCCACTGTTTTCCTGTTCGAATCTTGTCGGATATCCAGCGGTGGTAACAAAATACGAATTTTTTGGCAGTATTCTGGTGCCCCCGCTATCGGGTAAGTGTCTCGATCCGAAAGGGTATTTTTGGTATTGGCCGTATAACGTCGCTACCCTTTAAAGAAGCTCCGGTCAAGAAGTGACAAAATTTCGTCGCTTTCTAAGAAGTTGAGTAACGCAAAGAAACTGTGACCATTAAATTAGTAAGATTTGCTCTTATCATTGCTTCAAGTTAAAATAGGGTAGGGTTGGTTCAGATATTTCGTAATTCGATGTAGGAATTACTTTACTTTATTATGTGGCGTATGCAGGGTGAAATCTAAGGTTGGGTGCCTTTCCGCTTGCAAGGCGTACGTATTTACCGTTATCACTCTAACGGTTGGTCAGAACATTCGAAGTCGATCAGAATAAATATCAGGCTGGATATCTAAATTTGCGTGTGATGGTTTTTATGAATGCTCCACAGTTTTCGTGGAATTACTTTGAGGTGTCGACTCGTTAGTAATGTTGACAAATTGCAGTTATCTACGCCAGTCTTTCAATCTTATGCATTAAAAGAAAGCCAAGGAAGGCATCGGTTGCAAAATTTTGTTTCCTTGTTTTCGTCATGAGTTTCAGTATAGACCAGCAGTCTAAAATATATGTGAAATGTTCAAATGTTTATAGAGCATATGGGACTTAACTACGGGGTCATCAGTCCCTAAACTTAGAAACTGCTTATGAACTAGCTAATACTAAGGACGTCACAAATATCCATGCCCGAGGGGGGGATTCGAACCCCGACCGTAGTGGCCGTGCAGACTGTGACTGGCGCGCCGCAGAACGCTCGGCCACCGCGACCGACAAAATGTATGTTAAAAAATTAAATTTGATTGACATGGATAAAAGTTTATTTAGTGAGAAAAAGCCAAGAACGCTAATTATCTTTATGTAGATGACCGGTTACAGCAGCTTAAATTGCCGTCATCGGATCTGTCATATATGATGGTGGTTTACTCTGCCGGAACCGGTCAATTGACGTTCTTGGCTGTTTCTCACAAAATAAATTAACTAAACAGATCGCCCCCCCCCCCCCCCAAGAATGACAAACATCGATTGATAATAGTATCTCGTTCACTTAACGTGCCGAAATTTGAGCGCTATCTCATATGGCAGCTAACAATTACTTGTTAAGACATTAGTTGTTTGAGATTCGGTCGCCATCATTAGGATCTCTACCAATTTGATGAAAGTTTTTGAGTCTTGTTTAGTTCACCTGTAATGCCATTATCTACTTGTCGCGTTATTTTCACTTGTTTAATTGATGTAAATGTGAGGGGTATTTAGTATATTTGGAGATTATTACCTTGCCAAATGCGTATACGTTATAAGCCTTCGCCAACGTTTATAGTTTTTGACAGTTCACTCTTCGATTTTTAAACAACAATAACGATAAAATTTGTTTGTTTTGATACGAAGCGCATCCAGAAAGTAATTTTCCACATATTAAAAAAGAGACAACATAGTTACACGAAAAACCTTATTGGCAACTGCTACAGTAATATTTGGCCTATTTTTCGACAGTCACCAAAAGAATTAACACACACGTCACACGTCACACTGTGTCGTAGAAGTCTGCCGCCTGTGACACTCGTCTTTAGACCTTTGTCGTAGTCAATACGGTGGCCGGAGGGCAGGAATTTCTTGAGATGGAAACTTACAGAAGCAAGGTCAGGACTGTACGCAAAAAGATTTTGGAAATGAGTAGCCTCAAGCCAAGCGGCAGGGTCGTAAAAACATACCGCGAAATGATTGAGTAATGAATGTGTATTTGGAGTGAAACAGCATATTCAAAACACCTTGGTATTTAGGAGCTTTTGTGGTGATATAAATTGTAGCAACTATCAGATATATAATTCGGAAATCTCTTATTTGCAAAAGATGCTCAGAAGTAAGAGAATAATGTGACGAATAACAAGTGATCGTTTACCGTAGTCAGTTATACTTTTATGCGTATGCATTCAGTCCGAACTTCTGCTCATAATCAGAATCGCAACATCTTGACTACTATTTCATAATATTACTGCTGTATAAAAGTAATGTCCGAATGCTTCCAGTAACAGTTAATAAACTATTTCAGTAGCACTTGCTTAGTTTCTTACCTCAGTTTCACAAAAATTTTATATACTAACAGATTTTGGCGGTTACCTACTAACTAGTATGATAAAGTGAATGCATAGCTACAAATAAATACGTCCATATATAAACTGTTAATTCTAGCTCATCACATTCTTGAAGATATTCAATTTGATACCTCTGAAATAGCTAAAAAAAAAAATAAATTAAGATAGGTACATGAAAGGTACAGAAGCAAGGACAAGAAAGAGGGTTATAAGGCGATGTAGAATCTAGTCTCCTACAATGTAAAAATCACTACACTAAATCCACTAAAACAAATCTCGTGCAACATGTTAGTACCCACCGAGCACGCGAACATAATCATCATCAGCTTCTTTTATATACTTCAGCAAATCAGGTTGCAATTCATTCCTGCTTTCAGAACGTTTTGGACGATATGAATACGACTCGAGTATTGTGAACTGTATGCATTACACTGCACTGACAATTTTATATACTGCAATGAACAGAAGCAGTGAATTACTTTAATGGTGGTTTCTTATTTGTATTAGAAAGTTCACAACAACGTTCAGTGACTATGAAATATTAAAGTAACAGCATTAGAAACGGCAGCTTCTAAGTTCGTGTCTTGCCATTCCTCTGTTACTACCTACTGGCCGCTTGGAGCGCTAGTATCGCTTCAGCTGCAATTTTTCCCTGGAGAGTTTCGCGACTGTCTGTTACGCATTCCTGTGCGAGGTCGACCGTATGACGTCATCTGCGGTGAAGTAAGTGAAGCAAACACCGTCATCGCGTGTAAAAACTTATTATTCTGGTGTGGTGTCTGTTCTTTCGGACACGCCAGAAAGAACAGACACCACACCAATATAATAAAGATCAAATACTGCTGTACTTGTTGCCGATGAAGGTTTTCTTGTAAATTTATTGTTATAAAAGATATAGACTAACTAACTTTCTGGAAATGTTCGTAGTTGTTTGTTTAGTTGAGAAAACGGAGCTTTCCCCGCACACGCATTCAGACATCTTTTCCTCCGGAAGATCATTCGAAATGATGGTTTGAATAAAGAAGTTTGATGTAATCCATTGCCTGCCATTGTGAGGTCACGTTTTACAAGTTTTGTTGCACTTTCTTAGACAATTAAATTATTCATTGATGATCAAAGATTACATGACAGTGAACAAATATACAGGAGAAGAAATGGAGATCTCAGTGGAAAGAGAACCACACCCTTATAAAGTGACGCATCCTTGTCTGTCACAACACCGTAGGCTTCGCAGACTTGGATTGTAGCATACAGGGTGTCGTATGGAAACGTCTGTGTCGCACGTAACAATCTGAAAAGAACGGTTTCTCGTAGTTCGTATACTGGCTTTCGCTTTCGACAATAGGATCAATATCTTTTATTGTCAAGTAAAGGGTAAAAATCAGACGAGTACGATCAATGGTTACAGTTTCTCCTATTTCATGACAAACAATTGCTCTTTCCAGTAACGGTTAACGTTCAACGTTGTTACATTTGGACACTGTATTACCTATTTGAAAAATATTTTTTCCATGGATTTCTTGTCAGAACCGAACACAAAGCAACTATAGCAGAATCTCTTTTTATATTAGAAGTGAACCTCGTGAAACATGTCTCGTTTAAATATCAGGGAGAATGTGCCCATCGGAACCGAACGATAATAATAGTGTTAAATGCACCAACAGCTGTGGTGACATTTTTATTTTATTCCTTGGCAACCAGTTTCGGTTCCCATGCCATCTTCAGGCCTTAGATTTAAAAAGAACGAAATTCTGTGAGTCATATGGCTATACAGATATACAGTAATCTATCTAACCTATATCTATAAATGTGAATGTCTGTTCGGTGTACGTTTATCACGTCTGAAGCACAAAACATAAAGAGCTAAAAATTTGTACAGTTACTAAAGTCTACCCGGGGAAGGTTTTAGGCACAGTTTTATGGCAATCGGATAGCTATTTATCTATATATATTAATGTGAATGTCTGTTAGGTGTACTCTTATCACGTCCGAACGACTTGACGCAGACTTAAATATTTGTACAGTACTAATTTATACCTGAGGAAGGTTATAGGCACGGTTTTATAGCGATCTGATAGATATTTAGTAATTTGAAGAATATAACGCGAAATGCGGGACAATAATTACTCTTCGAAAATTATATATACTCTTTGAAAATGGTTTTATTGGTTGCATTGTTGCTTGAGGGTTGATAATGATAAAATGGTGGAGTATTTTGGGATGGAAAGTTATCGGTGTATATAAAATTCTACGTGTGTGTGTGTTAATATTTCGCTCTGCAGCGAACGCAAACGAATGGTGTGTGTGTAATTGTTGTCCGAAGTCTCCCGTTGTAGACCATTGCAGTTCCATGCCGATACCTATAAGGGGGTGGAAGATATGGTGGTTGAAAGTCATCAAATTATAAAAAAATTGGGACTGAAGTCCAGCGATGATGTTTGCGACTCTATAGCAAGCAAGGAGGTTACATACAGCGAAATGTGATGCCGCAGACCATATCTTTCGTCTATGCGTGCTACAATGTCTTCAGCTCTTTATCTCTAAGGATAAGCATACGAATGAGGAAATATAAGAATAAATAAATAAAGCAGTAAAAATAAATTTCTTTTAAATACATTTCATTAAAAAAATCGATTTTCGCGCATTACATCAAGTGATCGATCTGTGATATTATTACAATCATTAGTGTTGAATTTCATAATTGGATTCTTCGAAACGAGTGCATTTTTACGTGTGATTTGACCTACACTACTTACTATTCAGTCTCATACCACACTACTGAAAGATAGCTTATCTATCATAATCAACCAACACGCGAAAGGAGCCGCGGGTTTAAGCTAGTGTAAGATATAATACAATGTAAGTATATTATGTAATACAGTGTAACTATATTATGTTAAAGGTAGGTACGGCTTGAGTATAAATAATTAGTAACACAGGTAGAGTCATGTTCCTCTGGTAAAATGAGAAACTAGATAATCAATTCCTAGTGGTTATTAACGAAGGGTTGGAAGAAATATTCTCAAAATGTTCAATGTTTGTAGACCTACTGGATGAAACTGCTATGTTAATCAGTCCCAAGACTTACAAACTACTCAAACTAAGAAACTTCCTGGCAGATTAAAATTTTGTGCCGGAACATGGGACCTTTTCCTTTCGCGGAAGGCAAATGTCCCAGGTTCGAGTCCCGGTTCCGGCACACAGTTTTAATCTGCCAGGAAGTTTCTTATCAGCGCACACTCCACTGGAGAGTGAAAGTTTCATTCTGGTTACTTAAGCTAACTTACAATAAGGACAACATACAAACACACACACCCGTAGCACGACGCCTCGGACCAGGTGCCATTCCACGTGGCGAAAGAGTCTCATGAAATACCGTACAGTACGGTAGTTATAGTGGTCAGGATATTGTAAAATATAAACAACTCTGGAAACCATAATAATTGTCAAACTAGCAAAATGAATACTGTTCTCCAATATTTTTAAAAACTCTACGAGTTTGACAGTTAAGGTTTTGGAACAATAAGTCCCTTATTACACTAAAAGGCCGCCAGGCTGCGCAGCCCACTACGCCACTCTTGTTTCCAGCTACAGTAGTTCTCGTTTGTCGAGCAGTCTGCCGTTTTTTGTTTTCCCATCATTCTTGTCTGCGCTCGTGAAGTGTCTAGGGCTATTCAGACTGAAAGGAGGCAAAGTGTAGACATGGATTAAAAAAAAAAAAAAAAAAAATGACGAAAGAGAAAAACATGAAGCTGCAAGGTAGCCTAAATGAATGCCAGAATTTACACCTTGAATCAATTTTCTTTCGACGTATTAAGATATATATTTTTACATTATATATTTATACATTTTACAAAACCATGATCATTACAATTACTTTACTGTAGGGTTTTCATCAGACTATTTATTCCAACCGTTCGTTAATAACAATAATTGTATTAAGTTACCTTTTACCAAAAGAACATGACTCTTAGTTCAATATTTATTAAATATTGAACTACAATATAAATTTCAAACGTTAACTGATTGCAGTAGTAATTATATATCGTAAAGCAAAAGAGTTAATAACTTCAAATTTGTCGATTTACTTACCTCAAAGTGAGTACGAACTTTTTTTTCTGGTGAGAGATATTTTCTTATTTTCGAATGTTACCGGTAATATTTCCCGTTATTAACGACAATAGTTCAAAGACAAACGTTTTAGAAATTCGTAAGTATTTGAAAAACTTGTTGACGTCTGAACTGAGTTCTTCAAAAATAGTACACTACAATCCTTTAGATTAAAAAATTTTCGAATGTTTATTAAGCTTATGGGACTTGACTGCGGTGGTCATCACTCCCCAAACTTACAAACTTCTTACAAACTACCTTATACTAAAGACGATACAAACATCCATGCCCGATGAGAATTCGAACCCCCACGGGGAACGGCCTCGCGCATGGGAGCATAGCGCCTCAATGCGCTCGGCCACTCCGCCGTTGCCCTTTAGATTCCCTTAACGATAGCATAGTGTATATTCTTCCGCCTTTTTGAAAATGTTCAAATGTTTGTAAAGTCTAAGGGACGTAACTGCTGGGTCATCAGTCCATAAACTTACAAACTACTTATGCAGTACCTTATAGTAAAGACTACACAAACATCCATGCCCGAGGGGGGATTCGAACCCCCGACGGCGGACGGCCACGCGCAGTGCAACACGGCTTCCGCCTTTTCATTAAAAGTACAGGGAGTAGCATATATGGATACTCGTTGCCCGGCGTGTTCCCTCATCACTAGTGCACACTGCACGTTAGACCAACCACGCGCCGCCGCGGAGCGGCCGAGCGCATTGAGGCGCTATGCCGCGGGGGTTCGAATCCTCCTATGGACATGGATGTTTGTGCCGTCTTTAGTATAAGCTACTTCATAAGTAGTTTGTAAGTTCAAGGACTGATGACCTCGCATTTAAGTCCCTATACACACATTTGGACTGACCACGTGGTGGCCCAGTGTAATAACGTCCTAAGTTCTATACATTTTACAAAACCCTGATAATTACAATTACTGTACTGTGGGGTTTTCATGAGACTATTTCTTCCAACCATCCATTAATAACAATAATTGTATTTAGTTACATTTTACCAGAAGAAATTACTCTTTCTTTTGTTTTTTACTAATTATTTGTACCCAAGCCGTTCCTACCATTAACGTAAATGTTTTATTACTGTATTTCTATCTGACCATAATACCAAGAGAATTTTGTTCCTTTAAATGTAGGGCCTGAAGATGGTGCATGGCCACCGAAACAGGTTTCCCATAAATACAAAATGTGCACTACAGCTGTTGGTGCATTTAATACTATTTTTATATACAGCAGAAGCCTCTACCATTGACAATATATCCGCAATTGAGCGCTAATCAGAATCATTTTGGTAATAGAAATGGATTAGAATAATTGTAGACACAACGCAACAAGTTGCACTTTTTAGATACTTGATTTAGATTTCGGTACCAACTAAGGGTGCCTTCATCAGAAGATTAAAATTATTACTCACATGAGACGTAAAAAACATACTAGATACTAGCCAGAGGCTAGTAAGTCAAAAAAAAAAAAAAAAAAAAAAAAAAAAAAAAAAAAAAAAGCGGCTGGCCGTTGTCGTCAGAAATGGATTACGTGACAGATATCTCATTAAATCTTTGGCAGAATATGCACATCAGATACGAACAGTACTGGGTTTGGATTAAAACCGTTATGCCATCTATCTTTTAAATCTCACGGCTCATCTGTAGAATTGCCCTGTGCTCCCAAACACAAAACTTGAATTAGCTAGAACAATCTTAAACAGTACATGTTTTGTTGGTTCTAAGGCACAATTTCTGGTAATGTCGGCTTTGGCAACGCCACTTCTTCCACAGTTTACTACCACGTATGTCAATGATTCATTATTTTCATCGATGCTTCCCATTAAATAAAAATCCCACTCAAGTTTCCCGAATTTCGAGAGATCAGCAGTGTGCATTTACAGCGAATCGAGCTATTGTGTCAGAATAAGCACTGACATTCATCGTATTAAAGGTAAATTCATCTCTCTGCGGCCTTTAATAAAATTTCCTTTGTTATATTCAAAATTTGCACGATAAATTAATTAATGGCGTATTTTTAAATTTTATTATTATTCCTTTATCTTCTTTTTCACAGCCGTTATTTTAATTTATCTTTTTAATCGGAGTTCTTTAACGATAGGTATTTATCCGATCCTCAAATATTAATCTTATACTTTTACTCGATAATCCATTCATCTCTTCTACTGATGGCATTTAATTTACATGATCGTGTCTATACTTTCACTTTGAAACGTACTGGTGCCAGCCAGTCCCTAGATTTAACAAACTACTTAATGTGTGCTGAGACAAAACACACACACACACACACACACACACACAGAGCCCGAGGGAGGACTCGAACCTCCGACGGGGAGCATAAATCGATACACAAAAGAACTGGTGTATTTTATGCTTACTGTGATGCTATAGATTTTGAATGTGATCATAGATATGGTTTCCGTTCCTTCGGATACGTCCGAAACACCAGATACCGTAGTTGTAATTCTTTGTATGCTTCCAATATACAATGAAAATTTTTGTGCAGTTGCAGAAATCTTCACTGACGCCTTACGGAATAAGGTAAAAGCTGCGAGCAAGTAATGGTTATGGGGCCTAAAGCTGTTCTGTGTGATAAGTTGTTAATTGAGGCAGGGAGGGAAGCGTGACTGGATAATTGGTTAAGATGACCGCTGACCCGAAGCGGAAAGACCGTTATTGCAATCCCGGTGCAACAAAAATTCTCATCTTCGCTATCGAGTGTATTTCAATACCCTTTAACAGTCGAAGTGTTTTAATATTTCGAATTTGTGATTTTCAGAGTGACTAAAACTTGTGTCACTTTATTCACAGCATTGTTTTGATTGAAATTCTATAATTTATAAATCTATGAAATAAATTAAATAGCATCTGTAGAACAGCGGAATGGTTTATCCAGTTGCAAAATACAGGGTATCCAAACTCAATCTATATCTGCCAATATCTCTGAGGCGACATTATTATCTAAAAGAAAGTCTCTTGTAAAAGTTTGTAAGGTTTGAAGGGGAGTCATGAAATGGTTATCTTGGAATGACCTTGAACCCCGTTTTCAAGGTTAAACCAAGTTCAAGTTAATTTTTTTCAAGTAGCATCCCCTATTTTCTATTGCACAGTCGTATTCGATGTGACAAAATCGAATTCTGTCTAGGGAAGTTTTTTTTCGTAAAACCAAGGAATTGTCGTGTTGCGACCTAAGGTATAGTGGCTGGGATAAAAGGTTGTTTCGTTGTATAATGCGAGTTTCCACTCGTCAAAAGTAAGGACGCTTCAGTTGTATCTGTTTGGCGATACGAACATTGGGAAGCCCCCGTCAATAGAGAAAGTGTTGTTTCTTAAGCAGGTGCTGTTTATGCCACATTACGCCGATTCGGATTTGGCTCATATAATGATAAAATCTATAAACTAATAGTGTTTGAAGAGTCTGAATGGGTGAGATGGAAACCCTATACATATACAGGGTGTTTCACTAAGTGTGTTTGCCTCTGTAACATAAAAAAATAGGTGACGGGAATTTTTAATGCGGTAGGTCAACACAAGAAATGCTACACTTTCTGCGGAGCTATGAACATAGTTTATTGTATCATTTTCCAAAGAGTTACACCACAAATATATAATATAAAAACAATAGTTTTTTCTATCGTGTATTGGATTCGTTTAAACCAGCTGCGTCCAAATAAATTTAAACTACATTCCTATCACTGTTAGTTTGGGAGCTACAACCCTTCAAAGTTCCGGGGGCGGAGGCTGCGATAGCGTAGCTGACTGGCCGAGTGGCTATCCCCTGGGGCACGGCCCACTGTCTCATGGCCACCAGCCAGTCAGATACGCTGTCTAAGCCTCCGCCCCCTACACTTTGAAGGGTTGTAGCTCCCAAACTAACAGTGATAGGAATGTAGTTTAAATTGATTTGGACACAGCTGGTTTCAACGAATTCAATGCACGATAGAAAAAAAAAACTATTGTTCCATTTAAAAAATTACATCTTTGTGCTGTAACTCTTTGGAAAATGATACAATAAACTATGTTCATAGCTCCGTAGAAAGTGTAACATTTTTGTGTTGACCTACCGCATTAAAATTTCCTGTCACCTATTATGTTGTAAGTTACAGAGGCAAACACAGTGAAACACCCTGTATCATATCAGCGCACACTCCGCTGCAGAGTGAAAGTTTCATTCTGGAAACATCCCTTAGGCTGTGGCTAAGCCATGTCTCCACCATATCCTTTCTTCCAGGAGTGCTAGTCTTGCGTGTTTGCAAGAGACCTTCTGTGAAGTTTGGAAAGTAGGAGGGGAGGTACTGGCGGAAGTAAGGTTGTGAGGCGGCATCGTGAGTCGTGTCGGGGTAGCTCAGTCGGTAGAGCGCTTGCCCGCGAAAGGCAAAGGTCCCAGGTTCGAGTCCCGGTTCCGGCACACAATTTTAATCTGCCAGGAAGTTTCACCCTGTATATTGATGCGAATTGTTGAAGGTACACCACTGACAATGTCAAAATCGTTCATTGTAAGTAACCCAGGTTAACCAGTATCTCGAGAACGAAGCGAGATCGGGACAAATTTTCAATGAAAAGCTATCAGACATCGAATGGAAATCAGTTTCCGGCAGAGAGTGCAAAAGTGCATTATGCAAAATGGGCGATTGATCGAGCATCTGAGACCGTAAATTTCCAGTGACAACCAGTGAGACGGTGTTTACTTTCATGTTAATCCGTGCTGAAGAATTTCATGGCCAAATAGTTCACGAAAATTTCACCAGTAGACAGAATTCAGAAACCGTTCAAGATGTTCATTGAAAAGTTTTCAGGATCTTGCTTCGTTCTCGAGATGCTAGTAACATACAATGAAGTGCACCCTGGCAACAAACCATTAGTTAAAAAAAAAATACCCTACGAAAATTCGTACTTTCTTCAACGTCAAATATGAATACAGAATTTAAAAGTGGGGTTACCATTTGACAAGAAAAGAACTTTACGTTGGTTTGACTTTGAAAATAGGGTTCAAGGTTATTTCGTGATAATCCTTCCATGACCTTTCAAACCTTACAACTTTTCTTTTACTAGAAACTTTTTTTATCTACTTTGTTATCTTTTTTTTTCAGTTTTGCTCCGGCGGACATTACGGCCTCCAGTAGTGCCACCTGCAAGCACTGTATACCAACGTCTACAGAAGACAGGTGTGGACACCAATGTTCCTTATGGAGCGACCATTTTCGTTCTAGTAGAGACGACGCCACGCAGTACCGCTAGGATAAGAAACAGTCGCTAGCGCAAATTATTGTTATTCTGTAGCCAGTTTGCGTACCGTTTGAGTAATAAAATATATTCTTACATTTAGTAGTAACGTACTAATAATTCGAAACGCCTATATTTGCTCAGTCTTACCAGGAAATGTCACAAGATGATTCTCACGGATTTGGGTCAAACTGTATGAGAAAAACCGGCTAATGAACCATTTACATTCCTAAAATATCTGGCCTGAGTGGGTCATAGGAAAACAGAAAACTCTCATGAAAGAATTCCGATTATGGTATACAAAAAGATTAAGCACGTTGGGATGCCCAATGAAGTGTGCTTTGCACAGAACCACCTATATATATATATCTCGAAAAATACTTTCATAACGTGTCACTGGAGTAAATATTATGTTTATTAACGTTGAGCACCCAAACTAAATGTAATATAATTTTCACAGATAATTGCTACCATTTTTAAATACTTTTTTTTGCAGTGGACACTTACCAAATATTGAAAATGGTGTAAATACATTAAAATCTGTAATCAAAATAATTATATCGGATACAAATACGTTGATTCTACATAAGTAAATTTCAGTTTCGTAATTTCTTACTTGGCGTAATAACTTTCTTGAACTTCTTCCAACATCTCTCCTACCTTCTCCAACTTAATTTTAGGTAAAACACTCGGATCTACTCAACGTTTGTCTGACACAGATCTAGTAACTCGCAATTTTTTCCATTTATGTAATTTCGAATTATTGGAAAATGACACACCAAGAAAATTCCATATGAATGAAAACCGACATTCCATATAAGATTCTATTCTCGGATAGTTCAACACAAGAAACTTTCATTGATCCTTCGTCTATACCATACCGAATGGAAACTTGACAAGAATATATATATATATATATATATATATATATATATATATATATATATATATATCGAAGAAAACACATACAGCCTTACACAGATACGACTGGGGGAATGCAGAATTTTGTTAATGAAAGGTTAATCTTTCCTCACAACGGTGGTTGTGTACTTGTATCGTTAGTTGCGATGAGAATGGACATAGTCGCATTCTCTGTAACTTGCATACTCCGTCGCAATTTTACATACACTGCTTGAAGCAACTAACACTTTCTAGTGATAAACATCATTAGAATACAGTCTGTTACAGCCGCATTTCAAAATGGCCGCCACCGCAAAGGCTAACGGTAACGTGACCAGACCTCACAGCCGTGTGGACGTACTGAAATTGTTCTTTCTCCGGGTTGCTTTACGTGAACAGCTGCAGTATGCAGTATATCGGGCACGTTTCAGTGTTGAGCCGAGGCAGTATAATTGCCTATACAGATAGCGGATAATCCTTCTGAGAAATCGGTGATCGTGTCGCACTCGAACGTTACCCAGCAATGGTGCGGATCTGAAGTCGCTGGAAACAGGAGGGAACGACGGACAAACGGAATCGATTGCGCTCACTCACCTCGTTGCACCACTACTCGTGATGACGGGTGTACTGTGCGTATGGTAGCGACGGGTCCCTCTGCCGCATCGCAAGCGACATTGCAACAAATTCCGTTTATTGTGCAACAATCAGTGTCCGCGCAAAGCATTCGACGTGGTCTGCAGCAAGATATTGGTTTTGGCCTGCAATCAACCGAATCTTCGGCTAGGCCGAAACTAGTTTCCGAAAACTTACGAATGAAGTCGGGTTGGATTCAATCAACAATGACGCTTTATCTCAGTTGAAGGTGCGTTGTTTAGCTACTAGGAGTCTTTTCTCGCGCGTAAAAATTGTATTTTAGTGTTAATCACGATATAACGCAGTTGCATCTTATAGTCATATTTTTATACTGTTTTAGTATGGATTTAACTTATTCAGCATTGAACGTAATGAAACGCGTTATTGTATTGCATGATGAAATGTTTTATTAATGCGTTTCTTTGAGAGTGGTAACACTAATCATGTCGCATACAGCGTCTCCTGTTTAGTCAACATAAATTCATACTATTAGTCGGAACTGTGACTTTTTTTTTCGAAATACTCTCTGCAGTATTATGCATTGTGTAATTAGGAATGCCATAAAGAAGTCCAGTTTACTTATCCTTTAACTTATTTCTTTTTAGTGTCACAACGAGGAGAAAGACTCGAATTTGGATGTTTATTTAATAAAAGTACCGTCGATATGTCTAACCCCTTGCTGAGGAGCGCGCGGTTGCTCGCAGTCGGAGGTTCGAATCCTCCATCGGGCATGTGTGTGTGTGTGTGTGTGTGTGTGTGTGTGTGTGTGTGTGTATATGTATGTTGTCCTTAGGTTAGTTTAACTTAGTTGTTCGCCTAAGGACTAATAACCAAAGAAGTTAAGTCTCATAGATTTACCGCGGTGGCCGAGGAGACTGAGGCGCTTCAGTCACGGTCTGCACGGCCACTACGGTCGGGGGTTCGAATCCCCCCTCGGGCATGGATATTTGTGCCATCTTCAGTATAAGGTAGTTCATAAGTAGTTTGTAAGTTTAGGGACTGATGACCCCGTAGTTAAGTCCCATAAGCTTAACAAACATTTGAACATTTTTTTTTCTCATAGATTTACAAAAATTTTAATGATAAAAACTAGATGTAAAATTGCATTGATATCAAAACTTTAAACAAATGGTCAACTGTTCAAATGTTTGTAGAGCTTATGGGACTTAACTATGGGCCATCAGTCCCTAAACATACAAACTACTTATGAACTAAAGGCGGCACAAAAATCCATTCCCGACGGGGAACGGCCTCGCGCATCCTAGCATAGCGCCTCAATGCACTCGGCCGCTCCACCGCGGCCAATACTTTTCACCCCATTTATTTACGAAAATTAATAAATAAGTCTGACTGACATACATTCTCGTTATAAGTGAATTAACAGAACTGTTACGGCCTTACTATCTGACGTAGTTCGTGCAGTTCGACTAGTTCATCAACTGAACTAACTGAACTATTTCGGACTTCCCATCCGATGCAGTTTACGCAGTTAAAAGTTAGGACTTTTGAAACAGTATCAAGAGAGGAGATATTTGAGCATGATCCTTCTAATTTCCAGTATATTGGGAAAGCAAGGAGTAAAAGAACTATAAAAATTTTAAACATGGCTGCAGTTCATCAACGGTGGAACACGATCCAAAAGTCAACAAAGCTTCAGCTGACCAGTTGCATAAAAATGGTTTACTTGCATAAACCTTGACCTAGGTTTCGGCAAAAGTAATTTTGCCTTCTTCAGAAGTATTACATTTAGCTCACTTTAAAATAGTTGTTAAATAAAAAGTGGCTGACTCCATGTCATAGAATAAAAAGTAAAATTTAAAACATGTCTACAACAAAAAATTGTGGAGCACGGCCACACACAGGTCGAGTGAGCACCAAAGTGAACTAAAATGAAGTGTATTTCGTTTCATGGAAGAATTCAACTGAACTAGTTCTTTCACGAACTACACATCCGTGAAAGTGCGTTTTTCAGTGTGTTTTTGATTCAGTTCAGCACTATAACTGACTATTCGAATGACTTAGAGGGGTAGTTCATTTTTTGTTTTGTTCATTATGGTCTTGGAACAGTTTTCACTTAAAAAATAGGGACAGTTAAAAAGGAAAGTCGCAAAATTCGCAAGTTCCATTTTCAATGTGTTTCTAAATGTATTCAACACTGTAAGTTGAGAACCGCTCAACCGATTGTGATGAAATTCTGATCATTTGACGTTCAACGAAAGATGAACACTGCTATGAACAAAAAATTTTGGGAAAGTTACCCGGAAAATTTGAAAATTCGCGAGAAATTGAAAGAGCTTTTTTCAATGAGGTATCAATATCATTCGTCTGATTGCGATAAAAATTTTCCATATTTGACGCTGAAAGCAAGAGTAACGTTCTTATGAAATAAAAGTTTGGAAACATTTCCCGGAACATAGAAATTTTCAGAAATCATCTGACTGCGATAAAATGTTGCAAATTCGACGTTCAAAGCGAGAGGAAGGTTTGAGTGAACTAAAAGTTTGGAATAGTTGGCCAGAAAATAGTAAAATTTGTGGAAAACTGAAAGAGCTCTTTTCTTTGGGATATCAATATCCTAGAAGATAGATTAAGAAAAGGCAAACCTACATTTCTAGCTTTTGTAGATTTGGAGAAGGCTTTTGACCATGTTGTTTGGAATAAACTTTTTCAAGTTCTGAAGCAAGCATGAGTAAAATATAGGGAGCGTAAGGTTATTTACAACTTGTACAAAAACCAGGCAGTGGTTGTCAGAGTTGAAGGGCATGAAAGGGATGCAGTGGTTGGAAAGGGAGTAAGAAAGGGTTGTAGTCTTTGTCCATTGTTATTCAATTTGTACATTGAGCAAGCTACAAAGGAAAGCAAAGAGAAATTTGGAGAAGGAATTAAAGTTCAGGGTGAATAATTAAAAACATTGCGTTTTGCCGACGACATAGTAATTCTGTCAGATACAGCAAAGAACATGGAAGAGAAATTGAACGGAATGGACATTGTGCTGAAAGGTGCATATAGGATGAACATCAACAAGAGAAAAACTAGGGTAATGGAGTGCAGTGTAAGAAAATCAGGTGATACTGAAGGAATTAGATTGGGAAACGAATCAATAAAGGAGGTAGAAGAGTTTTGTTACTTGGGCAGTAAAATAACAACTGATGGTCGAAGTACAGAGGATATAAAATGCAGAATGGCAATGGGTAGAAAAGCGTTCTTGAAAAAGAGAAATTTGTTAACCTCGAATATTGATTTAAGCCTAAGGAAGTCCTTTCTGAAGGCATTTGTGTGGAGTGTTGCCTTGTATGGGAGTGAGACATGGACGATAAACAGTGCGGACAGGAAGAGGATAGAGGCTTTTGAAATATGGTGCTACAGAAGAATGCTGAAGATTAGGTGGATGGATCGCGTAACTAATGAGGAGGTACTGAACAGAATTGGGGAGAAAAGAAATTTCTGGAGTACCTTGACTAAAAGAAGGGATAGATTGGTAGGACACATTCTTAGACATCAAGGAATTGTGAATTTAGCGTTGGAGGGAAGTGTGTGGGGTAAAAACCGCAGAGGAAGACCAAGAGATGGATACAGTAAGCCGGCCGCGGTGGCCGAGGTGACTGAGGCGCTCCGGTCACGGTCAGCACGGCCACTACGGTCGGGGGTTCGAATCCCCCCTCAGGCATGGATATTTGTGCCGTCCTAGTTCGTAAGTAGTTCATAAGTAGTTTGTAAGTTTAGGGACTGATGACCCCGTAGTCAAGTCCCATTAGCTTAACAAACATTTGAACATTTGGATACAGTAAGCAGATTCAGACAGATGTAGGTTGCCGTTCTTATGTGGAGATGAAGAGGCTTGCTCAGAATAGGGTAGTGTGGAGAGCTGCATCAAACCAGTCTCCGGACTGAAGAGCACAACAACAACAATCCAGAACATATTTTTTCATAAATGTTCAAATGTTTGTAGAACTTACGGGACTTAACTACGGGGTCATCAGTTCCTAAGCTTACAAACTACTTAAGAACTACCTAAGACTAAGGACGGCACAAATATCCATGCCCGAGGGGGGATTCGAACCCCCTACCGTAGTGGCCGTGCAGACCATCACTGGAGCGCCTCAGTCCCCTCGGTCACCGCGGCCGGCTGTTACGGCCTTCCTATCTGACGTAGTTCGTGCAGTTCATCAACTGAACTAAATGAACTAACTGAATTATTTCGGTTTACGCAGTTAAAAGATAGGACTTCAAAAATAGTATCAAGGGAGGGGATATTTGAGTATGTACCTTCTAATTTCCAGTAGATCGGAAAAGCAAGGAGTAAAACAACTATAGCCCACCACAGTAAAGTAAAATGAACTATAGTCCGTTTTATGGAAGAGTTCAATTGAACTAGTTCCTTCACGAACTACACATTCGTGGTACTGAAATATTGGACAATATCCAGAACGTATTTTGGACATAGGGTGCAAGTGCCACTGGAAATAAAACGAGACGGATGGCGTCAAACCAGTCATAACAGTGATGACTCAGAAACAATAAGAAAATGAAGCAAAGTGGTGACTGACCTTGCGTCGTGTTGTGGGAGCGCGGCGAGGCGGCGAACCTGTGCACGCAGCCGCACGCCCTCACGAGCGGCGCGCATGCGCCCTCGCCGGGCATCGAACGCGCGCCTGCGCACTGAGTCGCTGCCTCCGCAGCCTCGCGACTCGCCACTCGGCCGCCTCGCCACGCGGCAGGTGGGACGCGCCGCTACGCTGCCACCGGCGGTCGCTACTGAGCCTCCGGCGTCACCGTCCACTCGCCACAAAAGCGCAGTTGGTCGAGCCAGTCCCCGCCCGGCTGGCCACTGCTGTGACCGCCGCAGTTTTTTTTTTTTTTTTGTTTAGTTCCCGCTACATCCGCTCCACTTGTTACGGAAACTGCGGCGCAGCGCCCACTGCACGCCAGGCAGCTTCCGCGTGTTGTTGCTACTGGCTGGCCGGTTTTATGGCCGCACGGTAGCGTGCCGAGTCCCAAATAACCAAGTCTCACATTTACAACCGGCCTCCTCGATTCAGATGTCGGACGCGCTTTGCCGAGTACGTTGTTAAAGGAAAGGGACATTTAGAAAGCGCACCTGATTTCTTACTTCAAACTATGAACTTTATATATTTATTTATTTTTAAAATAATATGAATGTCTTCAGCATACTTAGCACTTTATTTACCCTTACGCATTTCGACTTTTCGTAACTTTCGGTGGCCGAGAGGTCTGTGGCGGGCCAGTAACGGTCTGCACGGCCGCTGCGGTCGGTGGTTCCAATCCCCCCTCGGCATGGATGTTTGTGCCGTCTTTAGAGTAAGCAAGTTCATAAGTACAGAATGAAACTTTCACTCTGCAGCGGAGTGTGCGCTGATATGAAACTTCCTGGCAGATTAAAATTGTGTGCCGGAACCGGTACTCGAACCTGGGACCTTAAAAAAAAGTTTGTATAGCTTATGGGACTGAACTACGGGGTATTCAGTCCCTAAACTTACAAACTACTTATGAACTCGCTAACACTAAGGACGGCATAAATATCCATGCCCGAGGGGGGATTCGAACCCCCGACCGTAGTGGCCGTGCAGACCGTGACTGGAGCGCCTCAGTCCCCTCGGTCACCGCGGCCGGCCTGGGACCTTTGCCTTGCAAGTTTCGCAGGAGAACTTCTGTGAAGTTTGGAAAGTAGGAGGCGAGGTACTGGCGGAAGTAAAGTTGTGAGGCGGCATCGTGAGTCGTGTCGGGATAGCACAGTCGGTAGTGCGCTTGCCCGCGAAAGGCCCAGGTTCGAGTCCCGGTTCCGGCACACAATTTTAATCTGCCAGGTGGTTCATAAGTACTTTGTAGGTTTAGGGACTGATGTCCCCGTAGTTCTTCTTTCGTTTCTTTGGTCCACGTTAATTCACATCAGCTTCGTTTCTTCCGTTCTTCCACCTCTTCCAGTATTCTTTCATTCTCATACTTTGCATCTTTCTTTGCTCTTCTGTCCACCATGATTCCGTTCTCGGTCTAGTTCTGTCCTCAAATCCTGCAAATTCCTGAATTTTTTATTTAGAGATCACCCTATTGTGTATTTCTTGATCCCGTATTCCCATTTCTTCCAAATCCCTTTGTACTTCTTGGATCCACCGTATTTTGCTTTTCTTGACAACAAGAATTGTGAAATTTGCTGTGTTAACCTGCCCTGGTCCATTCTGCAAATGCGTCCAAAGAACTCGCATCTTGTTTTCTTAATGATATTGGATATTTTTTCTATTTTGGAATATAGTTCCTGGTTGGATCGATTTCTAAACTGACCGTCTTCTGTTCTTCGATGTGCTAATATTCTCCTGAGAATCTTCCGTTCCACCAGTTCTAGCCTCTTGATCACTCCAGTTCTTAATGGCTTAAGTGTTTCTGCTGCATATAAAGCTGCATAAAGACGTCTGTTAGATGTACTGCTAGTAATTGTGAATGACAGTTATTGATCATGTGCGACTTCCTCACCAAACCGTCCGTACACAAACGAAGTATTAACTTTGTTCAAAATGATAGCTTAATTCCCGCTGCTTCTTACGCGCAGACTGGATGGTCTCCGTTGCTTGTTTCTACTTCTAAATATAATTTTTCATAGATTTACCTCTGAAAATGATTTCTTAATAAAGTATTTTAATAGTTCACATCCCCTCTTGCAATATTGATTGCAGAATTTACAACATTCCGAAACACCTTTTTTTTTCAATCCTAACTATGGTTCCAAATCCAAATTTTCGCATTTCTTCCATCACAATGATAACACCTTTAAAACATTTTCGCTTATTTCACCCGCATAATGGTTGATTTTCCAAAAATATCGAAACACGTTTTTTTAAAATTTCAATAAATAATCTAAATCCGAAGTTTTGTATTTCTTGCATCAAAATTGACTTAATAGCAACGTATTTTTTAAAAAAGCGTTCATCACCATTTTTCATCCCCTTAGGATTGGGAATATCGAAATATTGCCGATGCCTACAGTGTAAGATAAACAACGTCTAAAGTTTCAAGTCTCTATCGTCGGTAGATTCACTTTTCAGAGACGTTTTCTGTTAGAAACGCGAAATTTCGTTATTACGCTTTGGCAATTTTCTTGGTAGTTTAATTTTCAAACTACAATATGCACTTATTTTTCTTTATTCGTATGCTTGTTGCAGAAAAACCACAGAAGAACGTGCATCACATTTCGCTGTGTATAACTTATTTGCTATTATAGCGTCGAAAGTCATCGCTGGTCTTCAGTCCGAATTTTATATAAGCTGACTACTTTCAACCAGTATATCTTCCACCCTCTTATAGTTATCGACACAGAACTCTTATGATGTACAACAGGAGACTTGGTATTACAACAACACAGACAGATCGTTCGTGTCCATTATGTAGTTTTTGCTGAAGAGCAAAATATTGACAACCACATGTAGAATTTTATATAAGTTGGTGACTTTCAACTCCCATATCTACCACCCCTATCGTTATCAACCCTCCACCACCATAGTGCACAAAGGGACACATACGTAACATACAAACACTATTGGTTTGTGATGTGTAGTTTTGGCTGCAGAGTGAAGTATAGGCACGAACACCTCAAGTTATATATTATAGCTGTCTGAAGAAGGAGAAGCTTCTTGTACGAAATAGGAACGTGAATTTCAGCTGAACTGTCAAGTTAAATCGAACTGTGACTATCGGTCCCTTAAAATTTCCTCGAAATATTTCGTCGAAAATTCTCTCGGTTCTTTTATAAACCGCAGATATAGTTTATGAATCAGTTAAAAAATAAGATTCACAAACTCGGACACACAGCTTCGATATTATATAAACTGGAGTCCCTAAAAATGTATAAAGTCTTGAATAAATCCTATAATAATCTTCAAAAATATAATTCAGCACGATATTTAAAATTTAGGTTGTCTTAATGGCTGAAATTACTCTCTTCAACACAATGACACTTGAAGTAAAATTTTCAATTTTATTTCCCTTCACACAAATCAGTCTAGTAAAATATACACAGTCTTAGAACATTCTTGTAGACACTCAAGATAGTAAATGAAACTATTTGTGATATACATAACTAGAGCAAAACTTTTGTAATAATACTAATCATTCTTATTTTCTTATTTATTCGATTATGACGGATGGCAACGGCGTCCCTTAATAAGATCTTCTCTTGCTCCGAGCTATCGACTAGCGGCGTTTGATGGCCATGTATATAATCTACGGCACCGGCAGAGAAGATGTTCTCGTGTGTTGCACCGTTGTCACTGCACATGAAACATAAGAAAACAACACATATTGTTTTAAGAATCGTGTAATAAGTATCATTAACATTAAAAATAATTAACAAAAAATATAAATAAACACAATTTTACCTGCAAAAATGAGCTGATGTAAGGTAGTAACAGGTATAATATTTCGTACCAATACAATTTCGCTAAAATAACCAATAACTTTACACAGCACACACCTTTACAAAGCATTGTAAAAAATTCTCCGTTAAAATAATTTGTGTCACAGACATAGGTCATTATACATGTAACAGATGTTTAAAAGCCCATCTCTTCGCTACAAGGACAAGTGCAAACAAACGTCTGCTTGGCCGACCAGTAACTATGTGGAGCCTCCGCCAGATGGTGTTAGTGTCAAAATATTTAAATGTTTGTTAAGCTTAAGAGACTTAACTACGGGGTCATCAGTCTCTAAACTTACAAACTACTTATGAACTACCTACAACTAAGGACGGCACAAATATCCATGCCCGAGGGGGGATTCGAACTCCCGACCGTAGTGGCCGTGCAGACCGTGACTGAAGCGCCTCAGTCCCCTCGGCCACCGCGGCCGGCGTGTTAGTGTCTTTCTGTTTCTATCTCCGTCTTTTCTTTTCAGTGATATTCTAGTAATTTTACAATATTTTATACCATTTTAAATAAGTCAGTGCTGTACAAAGCAGTTTTCTGTTACAATGTACTTTTACATCCTTCAAGCCAATAAATGTACAATGTAACAGAAAACTGTACTGTGTAGCACTCAATTATTTAAAATTGTATAATGTAGTAGAAAGCTGCTTTGTGCAACACTCAGTTATTATAAAATTGTATCTTGTATCAGAAAATTGTTGCAGCCACTCGCCGCATAACCGACTTGGAGCGGGAGCTGCACACTGTGAAGTATACTGCGGCGCCCCTCACTACTCCCCCGCATGCATGTTGCCACGCAGACCGGCGACACGGTCGTACCGGAGGGCGCTAATCAGGTCCCTGTCACGGAACAGGTAGCCGGACTGGTGCCAATGGAGGTGGACACGATTCGACCGTGCGACGGCGCCTGGAGGGGCGGCCGTTGAGCAAAAGGGGAGGGCCGAAGACGCTTAGGAAGAAGAGGCCAGTACTTGGAGATGCCATCGAAGGATGATGTCAAGCGGGTCCTGCTCCAGGTACTCGAGAATGTTCGCAACCACGACTACGACGACGACGCCTTCCATTACCCTTTCCTTCCGGTGGCGGAAATTCAAATGTTTGTAAATCTATCGGACCAAACTGCGTGGTCATCAGTCCGTAGCTTACAAACTACTTAAACCTAGGTAAACTAACCTAAGGACAAACACACACACCCATGCCCCAGGGAGGACTCGAACCTCGACGGCGAGCAACCGCGCGCTCGGCAGCGAGACGCTTTAGACCGCTCGGCTACTCCACCGCGGCATTGCGCCCCCCCCCCCCTTACACCCACCCAGTACAATTGCCAGAGGCAATACAAAGGCCTATTTGGCGGCTGGTGGGACGTCAAGGTTATAATGATATTAACAACCATTGCATATTCACAGAGGGCCAATTTGAACAAATCGCACAGTTGGCTCAGGACTACATCCACCGACGCCGCTCCAAACGACTCGAGCGGGCCCAACTCCATCATTAGGGGCACCTTACGAACCGCGGGCATGTTATGTACGGCACTCAGTTATTTAAAATTGTATAGTGTAACAGAAAAATATTTTGTACATCTCTCAATTATTTAAGATTGTGTAATGTAACAGAAAAGCGTGGTTTATACAGAAACGTTACTAGTATATATATATATATATATATATATATATATATATATATATATATATATATATATATATATATATATATATATCACTTAAAAATGTTGTGGGAAAGGCGAACCAGACTCTGCGTTTTATTGGCAGAATCCTTAAAAGATGCAACAGAACTACTAAAGAGACTAAATACACTACGCTTGTCCGTCCTTTTTTGGATTATTGCTGCCCAGCGTGGGATCCTTATCAGGTGGGTTTGACGGAGGACATCGAAAAAGTTCAAAGAAGGGCAGATCGTTTTGTACTGTCACGATACAGAGGATACAGCGTCACAGAAATGATACAGGATCTGGGATGGGAATCATTACAACAAAGGCGCTTATCGCTGCGGCGTGGTCTACTTACGAAACTCCAATCACCGACATTCTCCTACGAATGCGAAAATATATTGTTGACTCCCACTTACATAGGTAGAAAAGATCATCAGAATAAAATACGAGAAATCAGAGCTTTAACGGAGAGATTCAGATGTTCTTTCTTCCCGCGCGCTATTCGAGAGTGGAATGCGAAATGAATAGACTAAGGTGGTTCGATGAACCCTCTGCCAGGCACTTAAATGTGATTTGCAGAGTACCCCATGTAGATGTAGAGGCTCCGGTCGGTCAGGCAGACGTCAGTATGCAATTGTCATACCAACAAAGAGATGTTCAAATGTTGTTAAATCTATGGCGCTCGGAAACAACAAGAGATGGTCAGCGAAAATGTAGTTTTAAACATCTGTTTAACATATAACTAGCTGAAAACCAGGCGTCTCCCAGCTGTATATTTATTCCAGTCTTTAATTAGTCCATCTATCCTTCCCCTTTGTGTCAATGTCCACCTTCCCTTTCCTTCTCTCTCTGCCCCTCATCTCCTCTCCCTCCCTCTCTTTGTTCATCTACCGTGTTTATACCCTGCTACCCCTTCTCTACCCATAACCACCTCCCCTTTCTCCACCAATCACCTCCTCTTCTCTGTCCAACTCCTCCTGACAGACAGTCAGCATTCGCTGTACCAGTGTACCTATATATATTACAGTTTACGTCATAATTACGTCACGTCATGTGACACACAAATCTCAGGGGTTTAGCATATTACGCTTTATATAGTTATTTGTGTTAAATTGAGGCATTCCCAGTATTTTGTGAATAGTCTTAATCATAAGAAAAATCATAAGAATCTTTGAAATACATCGACTGTAATAGTAAACAAAATACAACATGGGCCGCCGGCCGCGGTGGCCGAGGGGACTGAGGCGCTCCAGTCACGGTCTGCACGGCCACTACGGTCGGGGGTTCGAATCCCCCTCGGGCATGGATATTTGTGCCGTCCTAGTTCGTAAGTAGTTCATACGTAGTTTGTAAGTTTAGGGACTGATGACCCCGTAGTTAAGTCCCATAAGCTATACAAACATTAAATTTCAACTTGGGCCGATACCGATCTTAAGTGAAATTTTACACTATATTTCTTGACACATTCAATCTGAAATATATGTCAATAAGGTGAGTTGGAGTATATTTCGTTCTTTAACTACAAAACAAATGATTAGTTAATAATTTCAAAACAATTACGTATCGTCACGAGGAGTTTCTATACTTTTCTGACACCCTGTGTAAAGTTTAATTTTACCTTGCCTCAGGTGTTCGAGACTGGTGTGAAGAATAATACCAGGGAATGATTTGGCCACCTAGATTGTCCCGCCGAAAAACTGCGTGTCATAATCGAGAGGTCAATTCGAGTAAAAATTCCTACGACATTCCTGCAGATGACTTCCATCGACTTGGTACGTACTTAGCACGATATTAGCATAAACGAATAAACAGTTGCTTAATCCCTTACTTGGTGATGTTCTCAAGCAATATCAAAGTTATATATGGTTTTCCGCAAAAAGTTTCAAGTTTTTCCTTTGGATGGGCAATGAAGCTTGCAACCAACATTTAAGCTGTTCCATCGTAGTCTTCAAAAGTGAAAAGCCAAGATCCCAAAATACTCATTTGTTGTATGACAACCGGTTTCAGTGGGTATGCCACACTTATATGGCCATAGCAAATTTTACAAGTTAATCATCTCTATCTATATAAAACTAAAAGGACACTCATTCATTTACCCACCCACTCACTCACTGACTAACGAAATCTCGAAAACTACTTCACCTATGAACCTGAAATTTGGCAGAATGTAGTTTGTAGGTAGAAGACGTCAGCTAAGAAAAGATTTTGAGATAGGGCCGATAGTTCAGGAGGTATGACGTCATAAACTGTGAAAACTTCCCTGTCTTGCGGCACTTGATTTATCAGTCCAAAATTTGATAAGGAGAGCACTTAGCGACTTGCAACAAACTTTAAACATAATTTCAAACCTTTAGGAAACTTTTCCTCGCTGACAATCCCAGAAAAATGATGAAAGGAAAAACGCTTGTCGCTTACTACTTTCTCGGCGTTCATGCAGTAACATTATGGCATTTGGCTGACGTTACAATTTATTACTCGTACACTATTAATTGTATTCGCGAGAAATGTTACAGATCGTATGCACACATACCACTGAACGTAAGTTCGAAATTTTATCACAGTACGACACACAGTTCATGAGATATGGAGTCATGAATTATTAGGTTCACGAAAAACCGCCTCATCACGCATGACGATTTGATTTATTACGTATCTCCAACCAATTCTATTGGCCACGTACTTTGCAGACATTTTACTTATACATCACTGGATGTACCTACGAAATAATAGCGTATTATGACATTTAGTTCAGGTACTATGATGTCAAAGACAATGAAATGTATGACAATTTCCCCTAATAAGCATCATGTTATAATTTACTACGTCGTTACTACGAACTGCATTTACAACACATTTCGCAGACAGTTTCCTAATATTCCCCTATTTTTGTAGGATACATAATTCAGGAGACATTTTTCATAAACATGACATCAGTAAATAGGTACCGTATTATGTTTGACATTTTCTTAAGTCTTTATTACGCTGTTCGCAGCACATTCCGCAAGCAATATCCAAATATAAAACTGAAATGAGCTACAATATTATATCATTGAACGACACATTGATCACGAGATACGACTTCATAATATTATAAATGCGTAAGAAGCTCTCTACGTCACGCTTTCACGACTAAACCGCTTAACCGATATTAATTAAAGTGGGTATGGAAAACTGTTCAAATGTTTGTAAAGCTTATGGGACTTAACTACGGGGTCAACTTTCAAACTACTTATGAACTACTTACGAACTAGGACGGCACAAATATCCATGCCCGTGGGATGATTCGAACCCCCGACCGTAGTGGCCGTGCTGACCGTGACTGGAGCGCCTGTCACCTCGGCCACCGCGGCCGGCGTGGGTATGGAGGTAGCTTGAACTCTGAAGAACATAGGCTACTTTAGAGATTGTGCAATTCAATACTCGAAATATGAAACAGCCAAGCATCAAGGTTCCTCTGATAGCTTCTGATACGCTTTCAGACTCCGTGAAAAAGTTACTTATTCTTAGACGTTTGAAATTTATCGCATTTAACATGTAATACGATTCAACATAATGAATACAATGCTTACACGAGACGTCAACGTCTTCAAAGCGCCGAACCGATTTCAATGACATTTTAATCGTGCGTAATTTATACGTTATGCAACATTATAGCGTGTTTAGTCAGCACTTTACTTACGAAGTAATAAACAGTTTCTTTTTGTATTTAATAATGTCTTTATATTAATCTCGATAAAGCAGGACAGTTTTTACGCCGCGGTGGAGTAGTCGAGCGGTCTAAGGCGCCTCGCTGCGGAGCGCACGTTTGCTCGCCGTCGGAGGTTCGAGTCCTCCATGGGACATATGTGTGTGTGTGTGTGTGTGTGTGTTTTGTCCTTAGGTTCGTTTACGTTAGTTTACGTAGCTACGGACTGATGACCACGCAGTTTGGTCCGATAGATTTACAAACATTTGAACAGTATTTACCGTCACTCTATGCGCGGTTTATATTTGAAAATTTTCTTTTAACCTGATGATCCTGGTCTTAAATTAAGAACAAAGATGATACGTTATTTTCCTTCGATAGTCTTTGACACGTATGCAAGGACATCAATGCGAGCGAAACCGCTGGTAAAAGCTAGTTCTATATAACAAAAAGGGAGAATAAATAGTACGTGCAACTGTCGATGTTTTAACTTACGTATTTTTCTATTTAGACTAAATGATATGTCGCACGTACTATTAAATCTCCATTTTTTAAATAAGATGACCAACTTGTAAAATTTGATATGACCAGATGTTGGTGGCATAGCCCACTGAAATAGGTCGTCATTAAATAGAAAAGTATTTTTCGATCTTGGCTATTCACTTCTGAAGAATATTAATCTATCAGATCGCCTCCACAACATAAGATGTCAGGTAATGTCAAACGTCCATTGACTTTTGCGAAAATTTTCGGAATAATCTCAATTTTCAACAGACACAGGAATACTGCTTTCTATGGTTTTTGCGGCGCTATTTTCCTCTTATACAAGGAAAACTGGTTATAAACGGTTAGAGGAATCATTGAAGAAGAGTGATTATGGAAACATATTGGCGAATTGCTATCTAGGACATTGCAAATGGATTTCTTTTCAAATGTTTGTAAACCTATTGGATCTATGGTCATCAGCCCAGATTACAAACTATTTAAACTACCTTACAGTAATGATAACCCATGCCCGGGAGAGGACTCTAAACTCCGGCGGGAACAGCCGCCACGTCCGTAGCATGACGCCTTAGTCCACACGGCCATTACGTGCGGCATGATTTGATGTTTACTGAGAAGAGAAGGCCTTGCAGACGACTATGGAATGGACTACCAGTCTAGTGGAAGAAGAAAACAGCATCTCCTTTACTGAGAATGATGTACAAAAAAACAGATTAGGTCACTTGCTACCGGAAGGAAAATTCAGACTGTCTTGTTCGCTGGAAGACATAATTGTTGAATTTTCTGGGTTTTCTACCGAAATGGAGCTTTTTTTCAGACATTTGTCATGAAGTGGCGCAAAATAAATTTTTTACTGCCTCTGCATCTGTAAATTTTAGCACCAACACGCCTTTTTTGGGCAATGGTACCTACAGGAAATATTATTAAAAAAAAGTAAGTAAATACGTTTTATTCTTGGATGGTGACGAACTACAGTGATAAATATTTTACCGAAAAAATTATTCGCAATAGCGAATTTCACAGAAATCTATTGTATAAGGTGTACATGTACTATCGAATCGTAATATATGAAAATGTGTGCTGGTCCGGGGCTCGAACCCGGCTTTCCTGCGTTTCACTAGCGGTCGCTTCAACATTAGGCTACCCGAACATGACTCCAAGACAGACTCAAACTTATGTATGGCACACTGAATACGTATATGAGTCAACCATAGTTATCCCTTAGCGCTTGCAGCGCATACTGTATACCCATACCGGGGAGAATGAAAACATGAGACATTACGTTATGGTTATCATTTCCTCGCTTAGGAATTTGGATGGTTGACGAACTGCATTATCACTCGTGAAAGGCGGGAAACCCGGGTTCGAGTCCCGATCTGGCACAAACTTCCGTATGACACGATTTGATAGTACATCTACACTTCATACAGCGGAGCTGTGAGAAATTCGCTATTGCGAATAAATTTCGATTAATGTTTTTTTTCGCATGAATTCTGTGAATGCTAAATAAAGTGTTAAAACGAAGTACTCACGATATTGCTTGGACCTAAATAGCGAGATTCGAAATTCGTTTTCTAAATCCAAAGAAAGTTAAACCACAGGAAATTCATCGGTAAATCTGCGAGGTTTACGGACTAAATGCTAAGAGTGATTCAATTTTTTTCCACGATAATGCTCGACCTCACTCGGCGAATGTGACCAAATAATTCTTAGGGGAATTTCATCCTAAATACAGCCCGGACCTCGCTCCTAGCGACTTTTATCTCTTCTTACATCTACATGGGAGACTCTGCAAATCACATTTAAGGGCGTGGCAGAGGGTTCATCGAGCCACCTTCATACTATTCATCTCCCAATCTCGAATAGCACGCGGGAAGAAAGAACATCTGAATCTCTCCGTTCGAGATATGATTTCTCGTATTTTATTCTGATGATCATTTCTATCTATGTAGGTGGGAGTCAACCATATATATTTTCGCGTTCGGAGGAGAATGTCGGTGATTGGAGTTTCGTAAATAGACCACGCCGCAGAGATAAGCGCCTTTGTTGTAATGTTTCCCATCCCTGGTCCTGTATACAAAACGTTCAAACGTTTATAGAGCTTATGGGACTTAACTACGGGGTCATCAGTCCCTAAACTTACAAACTACTTATGAACTATCTTATACTACAGACGGCGCAAAAATCCATGCCCAAGGGGGGATTCGAAAACCCTACCGCAGGGCCTCAGACCACTCGGCCACCGCGGCCGGCAGGTCCTGTATCATTTACGTGACGCTGTCTCCTCTGTATCGTGACAATACAAAACGAGCTGCCCTTCTTTGAACTCTTTTGATGTCCTCCGTCAAATCCACCTTATAAGGATTCCACACTGGGCAGCGATAGTCCAAAAAAGAACGGACAAGCGTAGTCTATGCAGTCTATTTAGTAGTTGATTGGGTAGTACTGCTGTGAAGCTGGTTACGTCGCAAATCATTTATTATAGGTCACACTTCATGTATAGCGTGCCCTCAAAAATGACGCGTTTCGGCTTTAGCATCATCAGATTAGCATCTCTAGACTAGGTAGTCTGCTTTTGTATGTATATCAAACAACATCTTACGTCTGTTCACGTGTGCACATGGCACAGAAGAGATGCTAATCTGATGATGCTAAAGCCGAAACGCGTCATTTTGAGGGCACGTTATATATGAAGTGTGACCTATAATAAAGAATTTGCGACCTAACCAACTCCACAGCAGTACTAGCCAATCATTTCGTCATGGTCGCCTGCCGCCTCAATGACTTTATGTACAATCTTTAGTAGATCTGTTGCATCTTTTAAGGGTTCTGCCAATAAAACGCAGTCTCTGGTTCGCCTTTCTCACGACATTATCAGCGGGTTTTATCCAGTTTAATTCTGAAGTAATAGTAATTCCAAGGTATTACGACCTTCACGTTAGATTGATTTACCTTGTAAAGAAAGTTTAACGGATTTCTTTTCGTACTCATGTGGACGACTTAACATTTCGCATTACATCAAATGTTTGTAAAGCTACAAGGCGTCTTAGAGCGCTCGGCCATTTCACCGCGGCTTCTCTCTAACAAAAAATGTTCAAATGTTTGTAAAGCTTATGGGACTTAACTACGAGGTCACGAGTCCCTAAACTTACAAACTACTTATGAACTAGCTAATCCTAAGGACGGCACAAATATCAATGCCCGAGGGGGGATTCCAACCCCCGACCGTAGTGGCCGTGCAGACCGTGACTGGAGCGCCTCAGTCCCCTCGGCCACCGCGGCCGGCAGTTCGCATTATTTAGAGTCAGTTGCCAATGTTTACACCATAGTAATATCTTATTTAGATCTCTCTGCAGTTGGTTATGATCTTCAGATGATTTTACTAGACTGTAAATGACGGCGTCATCTGCAAACAACCTAAGAGAGCTACTTGGATTTTCTCCCAAATCGTTTATGTAAATAAGGAACAGCAGAGGACCAATAACACTACCCTGTGGAACGCCCGGTATCACCTCTGTTTCAGTCGATGCCTTACCATCGATTATTACAAACTGTGTCCTCTCTGACAGGAAATCCCCTATCCCCTATACCCTATCCCTTACACCTAAAATCTGTCCTAGGTAGTCTACACTTCAACGATATTACCAAATGGTTGAATACATACGCGGTAACCATCTATGACAAGTGCCTACAAAATTTCGGAAGCTGTGTTGAAAAGTAGTTCAACAGTTGTATATTTTTGTACAATAAACATTTTTTCTGTTCCTGTGAACGTTTGTTGCATATAACCAAACGGAACTTTACAAAGTAAGTTCCGTTTGGTTATATAGCAAACAAACTAGAGACCGTATCAAACTGAAATTAAAAATAGTGTAGAAAATATGAACATACTCATCCAAACTAACCAGTACTTGTAAACTATTTTACATGGTTGTTTAAATTTAAAGTAAATCCACTGAAAATTAGCAAACATTATTCGTAGACGACGTACTGGCGCATTAAAGATTCGTATCCGACAGACATTCAAACATTTTGCATTGATGGACGACCCTCTTGGCTCGAAGCCTGATCTCCGTTGCACTCCTAAGTTTCTGAAAATTCATTACACATTGAATATGGTAAACAAACACGTTGTTGCAGTCGGGATATAATATATCCTTAGTTTGTTCTGCAAATGCGATAGTAACAGATCACGACTCGTTGTCTCTCTCTGTCCGTCCGTTTTGGATCTGAGAACTTGTTAGTAAATATTACACCACATTTTCCAACTATGGAGTTACATATTCTTGAATTTCGAAATCTGTCTTGTTTTTTTAATGTGAGTGTGTATGTATTGTATCACTGAAATGCTGCGGTGCTATCGACAGAGGATAGCTGTCATGCTCATTTGCCATAGCGCCGAAATGATTAATAATGGCGGCGTTAAACGGACGTTTGACATCAGGAATTTAGAACACTGTTTTTCATCAAACAGTTTTGTAAAACCTAACAGTATTCAATTACGGCGTATTTTTAATCGCAATTGACGTGTGAGCATCACAGGGCTCATGTTAAACAAAAACAAAAAAAAAGTTCGTTGGCGTTTGAAGAACAGCAAAATCGACTGGATTAATTAGTACTTCTGTTTACCGCCAATTTCGACATTTCTGTTTAGTGTAATATAACGAATTATGAACATATGCTTACCAAGTATCGGCTTCACACAAAGGAACCACATTAAAATTAATTATATCTTCATTTAACATTTAAAATATAGCGCTTTTGTAGCGACATATTTTTTTTATTTTACCTTGTTTCAGTTTCAACTGTAGTCAACGTGTTGTGAGATTCTATATCTATCTAACTTCTTATATGTAAGTATGTACAAGGTGCGCCTGAAAAGTTCGGTGAATGGTTTTAGAAAATTTAGGAAACATGAGTTACAAACAAAATACCTTTACTGGTCTACAAAGTAATCGACATTGGCTACAGTACACTTCTGACTTCGGTTGTAGAACTGCTGGAAACTGTCTGCAAACGCTTCTTGTGGAATCGCTCGAATCATTGAGGTCAGGCGTTGTTGGAACTTCGCAACCGTTGCGAAGCAGTTTGAGAGATAGCAGCCCATCTCTCATCTTTATTAACTGTGTTTATCGTTCGTGTAATGATGTAAAGTGACGTGTTCATGCATTTTTTATTGCTGTCGGGAATGCAGTGCAGGGAAGATTTTTGCTTAGGTGAGAATAAGATCTGACTTTGTTTCTGTATGCCTTCTTTATAGAAGGTTGCCGCCTGTGTATTCAGCCATGTGGTAGCATGTTCTTTCAGCTCGTCATCGTTGAAGTGTTGACAGGACAAATTCTAGGTGTAAGAAGAGGATTTCCATCAAAAGGTAGTGTTTGTTCCCACGATAGTGCCCGAATGTGACCAAACAACTCTTACGGGAATTTCACTGGGACGTGTTTGATCATCATCCGTACAGCCCGGGCCTCACTTTTGTTTTGATTTTCAAAACCCCAGACACCCGCCACACTTTAAAAGTTCTGAACTTGTCTGCTGTCATTCTCAAAGACAGCCGTCGATCATCCGTAAGCAACCGTCGCACTCGTTCCATGTTGCCTGGGGACTGTTGGCGATCGACCAGAACGTGGCTCAACCTCGACTCCTTCGTCTCCGTCTCTAAAGCGTTTAAACCTCTCAGACACACTTTTAACTCCCTACTTCAACACCATACACTTGCAGTAACATCTCATGGGTCTCCGCTGCGCATTTTGCCTAATTTCGCACAAAACTAGATATTAACGCGTTGCTGCATGTTCTCACACTGGCCCTGGTACCTGTTTCGCAGCGTGTACCACCGCTTCACTGCAGTACTTTGCACGATATGGGGCGCTTGTAGAGATGTCCCTCAATGTGTATGCGCGGGAACCTCATCCTCGCCAGCGCGGTTTGCAAAATATGGGACCATTCACCGCACTTTAAACACGCACCTTGTAGGGTAAGGTTGGGGCAAAGCTTATACCTTTGGTCAAAGTAACACATATTTAATTACTTTTTAAATTTTATTTTCAACCCAGGATAATTAATACAAATGGACGGTGCGCCCATATGGAGTGTCCGTTTGCCCCTATAGTAGGGGGCAAATAGACACTTTACTTTTTAATCACTGTCATCATTGTTACAATTATGGCAAACAAAGTAAGCATCCAGAATGAAACTTTCACTCTGCAGCGGAGTGTGCGCTGATATGAAACTTCCTGGCAGATTAAAATTGTGTGCCGGAACCGCGACTCGAACCTGGGATTTTTGCCTTTCGCGCGCAAGCGCACTACCGACTGTGCTATCCCGACACGACTCACGATGCCGCCTCACAACTCTACTTCCGCCAGTACCTCGCTTCCTACTTTCCAAACTTCACAGAAACTCTCCTGCGAACCATGCAAGACTAGCACTCCTGGAAGAAAGGATATGGTGGAGCCATGGTTCGCAGGAGAGCTTCTGTGTAGTTTGGAAAGTAGGAGGCGAGGTACTGGCGGAAGTAAGAGTTGTGAGGCGGCATCGTGAGTCGTGTCGGGATAGCACAGTCGGTAGTGCGCTTGCTAGTGATCTGAAAGTGACGTACGTGTCTTCTCCTTGAGTCACAGTAACTGCCGCGCATGCTCGGAACTGCGATCGTTCCGCTGTCACGGATAGAAATAGAAACAGAACTTACTTAGTGGACGACCCTCGTATATCCGCTGAAACTTCGTCACACGATCTTCTCCCTCCATCCTCCAGATGTTAGGTGGCTGCAGTAATTAGTGCTATCCGTACAGAGCAGGGGCATGTCACTAGTACATTACATTCTTTTGTTTTCGTCAACATCAGCTACAAACAGAGGTTACCTAGCATCGAAGTATGCCACAACGACGTTGAATTCTAGAATGAAGTACAACAAGCGTAACAGAATCGCACACAATGTTCATTATTATAAGACTGTAAACATGACAGGAAAATATGTGTTATTTCAGGTTAAATCGTTTAATTTCGGTCAACATTTGATGATATGATAGTGACACATTAATAGAGATTCCGTGTGCAACTATATGTAATTCTTTACCAGAAAGTAACCCAAAAGTTTGAACAAGTCTACGTTATACTACTATCAAAAGAACCATTTCCGGCGATGCGTTGTTGAGTTAAAACCAACACTGGATTTGATTTATATGTGGTACAGTCAATAAGTTTGACCACATGACGGCCGTGAGGCGCCTTGGTATGGTACCATGTCAGTCAGTCTCTCGTTCCTACAAAAGAGAGAGAGTTGAGCGCATGCACTAGAAGCAGAGGCAAGGTCGTTGTTGTGACGGTGAGTTGAATGTGCAAGTCGGATCTTGGCATGCCACAGTTAGAGCAACGGGCAAGCATCATGTTCTGCCAGAAATAAGGCAAACCCGCTGCTGAAACGTTTGAAATGATACAGCAGGTGTAGGGTCGCAGTGTTGTGTTTAGCTAGCGCCGACGTTTTGTGCAAGGATGGGACAGTTTGGAAGATGATGCGCGTACTGGTCGTCCACGAACAGTTAGAACGGGACGCAAGATCCAGGAACTTGCGATATTGGTGCGTGCTAACGCCCCCAATGGGTAGACGCTCTCGCAGCACCAGTAGGGGTCAGGCATGGTAATTACCACAAATGTCTGACGCACGACCTCAACATGTGTTACTCAGAATAGTGTGCCACCAATATTGTTTTTAGATGAACGTAATAATCGCATGACGATTTGTCATGTCCTCATCAGTTGTGGGGACGATTATCCGACTTTTTTTCAAGCGGATAATATCTGGAAATGAAACATGGTGATTCGACAATCAACGATCATCACCATGATAGAAAAAAAATCACGAGATTACAGGTCAAAAGGCAAGGCGATGTGCTGGAACTGTTTCTTTATTGAAACGGAATCACTCACATGTGATTCGTCCCGGTCACAGCAACGATAAGAAACCGCTACAAGCAGATCCTTGGATAACGCTCCTGCGTATCGCTCTGTCTTTGGCTGAAAAGAACTTGCGAGGCAAAAGATAGCGGCTTTACCACACTCCGCGTACTCACCTGATCTCGCACTATGCACTTTTCTTTCTCTTTCCTCGCCTGAAACCACTCCTCCAAAGAGGTCACGACGGCCACAAGAGAAGCGATAAGAGACATTCCTGTCACAACTGTTTTCAGCGTTGGCAAACATGCATAACGGCAAATGGCAACTATTTTCAGAGTGGCTGTGTTTGTGGGGTAGAGCAGTCCATGCTGCTTCCACATTCTGGAGTATCTGATGTGGCAGTGGGGAATCTATCCCGTGCCACACGTTTTCGATGGGTGGAGATCAGAAGAAAAGGGAGACGAAGTCAGGAAGAAATCCAATGGGAGTCTTGATACTTGCGTTACACGTGCTGTGACTATTTGCAAAGTGACTTCAAAGGTATGGGAGGACAATGGACGCCAACAGTTCATAATGCAGACTCTGTTAATTTACCTGAATAGCGGACTAGAAGTGGAATCCAGTTCCATCCTAAACGATAATAGCGGTTGCAGGACCGGTAAGACGATGTGTAAGGCACCAGTTTAACAGTACCCCACGACGGTGTCTCCAGACTCGAATCCAGCCATTTTCGTGTTGCAAAAAAAGTGCTCAGTCGCAAACGAACTAACACCGAAAGGGCGTTCCAGCCTTCGGTCATGCTGACTAGTTTTTCAAGCGTAACGACACAAATTTCCACCGTAGTTGGACACGAAATTTATTTAATAAAAACAAGAAATTTTCAGCTTGGTGGTGCGATATGAGATGTTTATTTAAATAAATACATATAAAACCTTACTTGACTATTAAATGTTTTATGCGGAGTACATGAGTCCTCATGACTCGAAATCTGTACTGATGATGTTACATCATGGGAACGAAATCCATATGTATTTTTTTTAAAAAATAAACTTATCGCACCACCAAGCTGAAAATTTCTTGCTTTTATTGCAAATAGTATTGCTGGTGGTCGATATTCGATCAGTTATGTTTGCAAAGTAATGAAAATGAAAAAAAAAAAAAAAATTATGAATGGAGTCTTCCGTCACTTCTTGGTAGAACGCTTCCATATTTAAGGTTGAAAACAAACTGTTTCTGTTCTACTAAACAGCCTTAAAAATTAATGTTCTTATGGAAAATCAACGGAGACACTTGAAATGTATTATTTAAAACAATTGCTCTTTAAACACATTAATCGAATTTATTGTCATGAATCTGAATATATTAATAATTAGTTTATAAACTGAATTGTTTAATTATATTTAAAAACTATACTTAAAAGTTAAGAATTGAACATTACGGAGAATTAAGAAAAAATGGGGGCAATGGGATTCGTTCCCGGTACCTAAATATTGGAACGCCAAACAGTAACTGACTGAGCTACTTTTACCTGTATCAATATGCCACCATGATAATATAGTGGGTTATAATATAGTGGCAAAACTTATAGATAATTTGAAGTATCGCCCTAAAATTTCTTTTTCTTTTTACCACATAAGATTTATATTCGCAACATCTATGACAACCTACCTTTAGAATTATATACATTTCATTAGTCTTCTTTTATGATTAATATTAAAAATCTCAGTTTCGTGTTAGCGTGGTGGGCTGCCACAATTTCCATTATGGAGTCAACTTACAAAAAATTTATTTTTTGAAAAATAGAAAAAAATGGTAAAATGGTGTAGTATTACATTTAATGAGAGTGTTAATAAACATTTTGATATTTTTGAAAAATGGTTTTCGAAAAATGTGGTGGTATATCACGTGTACCACAGGTTCGTCGTCACTTAAATCTACACTGCTAAAAACAGTTATGGGGTTGACGTGAAATATCATATACAATATACATGTGGTAACGTATTTTATTCAGATATTGATTACAACTGTAATTTGTGTGTGATCCAGTACGATATTTTGTTGCCTCTTTTGACTTGAGGTTTACGTGGTGTTTACTTAAAGCGAGGCACCACGAGGCTACCATAATAGTGAAAACATCATTCTCGTTACCCTCTTATCGCCTCAGACGGCCAGTATAGTTGCTCATATGGAAAAAGAGACTGCTAAAAGAGAAAGCTTTTTTTCCCTTTCTTTCCTTCTGATTACCGATACGACGCGGGCTTACGCCTATATGGGCGGCAACACATCATACACCTGAACGTCGGGGATTGCTCGACAACAAGGCAGCCACTACAGCACATTTCTCAGGGTTTTCAACAGCCAACCGTAACAGTAGGAGTCGCGAGTTGTGGCGAACTATTTTCTTCTACGATCGAAATTAAAGATTTCCATGTAGATGTAGAAGATATCCTGCCGCAGGACGATATTTAGGCCGCCGCTTCACCTTCCTTTGACAGTCCACATCGAGTCGGGACACCGTTATTTTTATTTTATTTTATTTCTTAATTTTTTTTTCATTTACAAAATCACATTTCGCTGCGTAACAGAATAACTCAGTTTAGAAATTGTTGTGCACAATGAAATATATTCACATTTAAATCTCCAGTACAGTAATCAGTATGATATTATCCATTATCGTAGCACTTAGTCATCATATAAAAATACACAAGATAAAAAAATTTAAAATCGGATGACTAGCTCATAATATATATGACCAGATGATGGTGGTATAGGCCTTCGATACCCGTCGTCATTAAATAAATTTTTAAATGTTCAAATATTTCTAAGCCTATGGGACAAAACTACGTTGGTCCTGAGTCTCTAGTTTTACAAACTACTTAAACTAAGTTAAACTAACCTGAGGGAGGATTCCAACCTCCGACGCGGGATGCCGCGTGTTACGTAAATAAATTATTAATTCGCGATCTTGGCGTTTCATTTTTGAAGAATATTTCTATGATTTAGCGTTGTAGTTCTTTTCAGAAAGAAAGTATATTTCCTATAATTATCGAGTTTGGGGTCTTGCGTTGTTATGCGCATCCATAAATCTTCTTGAAGCCTGTCCTGATAAGAGAACGTGCAAAAAGTATCGTATGTCATTTTACAAACTGAGCCAATTCTTTACTCTCGTATTAGATTCTTCTTCTGCATGTAAAAAACTCGACGATTTTGTGATGTGCTTTGCATACGCCCTCTTCTGTGAATAACAGTTTGTACCGACGTTCAGTCCGCGTTTTCTTTGAGAGGCATCAGCTCGTATCTTCCTTAACCATTATTGAACAAAAATAAAATAAAAAGATGGAAAACATACGTCTCTTTGCTTAGATATGGTACACTCAAATAAAAATTGTTATGTAATTTAAAAGCACATATCTCAGCATGCAATTTCGGTTCCATTGCTTAATCGTCATAATTGGTTCTATATGCATTTTTACATCAGCGTTCATATGTATTTATTAAGAGGCAAGGCTTCAGGGCTTCGCTACCGTGGGTCTCAAGGCTCACGAAGTTTCCACAGTACTTCATTCTCAGCAGCCATTCCGTACTTGCTGCCGACAGTCCTATACTGTTTTGCAGCAAAAATGTAGGCGCCTCCTATGTCTTATCCTACTCCAATCATTTGGAAAGTGTGTTTGGAGTATTCCCAAATTGTGCTTTATTATCTTTCTTTCAGTGTATTCTATACTAACCTTTTCCATGATATGTTTGGAATAATTCCAAGTTGTCATTTTCTTTCTCGTTAATGACATAGGTGACGACGTTCCCAAAAACCCTATAATAACGTTCGTTTCATGTAAGCATACGCTTTTTGACCAGGAATCAACAATTCGGAGAGATCTATATATTTACTGTCTGTCCTAGGATGTACACCCAGATCCATGCTGATGTCTGCAGGTCATCGGGCCGTATATGACGTTAAATTTTCATCAGTCATTCTTTAGTATATATACAGTAGCCCGTTACGAGTGAGATGTACCGCTGTCCTGCGTTGCTGAACTGTCTCCATAATTTACTGTTACACTGTGTGACTGTCTTCATGAAAACAGCCGCAAGGTGTTATCCTTCATCTAGTGAAAATTGTGTATATGTTCATCAGAATAGATGAACTGTTTTTTTTTTGTGGGAGGGGGGGGGGACGGGAGGGGAGGGGAAGGGAGGGAGATTGGTAGCTAGGTATACCTTTCTAAAATTTGTCTTTAGCATGCCCTCTAACACAAGTTTCTTATGATATTTCGAAAGGATAACATTCTCTTCGGGAAATTACAATTGCTCCAGTGAAGTAATGATTTTCCTAATGATAAAGACGGTTACATGGCACAACGTGGTCACGCACCTATCACAGAATAATAAACAGTCAACAATTCGAAAATAGGAACTTCCTGGCAGATTAAAATTGTGTGCCGGAACCGGGACTCGAACCTGGGACCTTTGCCTTTTGCGGGCAAGCGCTCTACCACTGAGCAATCCCGACACGACTCACAGTGCCATCCCACAACTTCAGTTCTGGTAGTACATCGCCTCCTACTTTCCAAACGAGGTACTGGCAGAATTGAAGTTGTGGGGTGGCACTGCGAGTCGTGTCGGGATAGCTGAGTGGTAGAGCACTTGCCCGCAAAAGGCAAAGGTAGGCAGGCATACCGCTTTCTTTAGCCTTTCAGCGTATTTCGCGCACTATTTCACCCAGTGTCACTCCTTTCCTCCCTCTTCATTAAAAAGCGATTACCTTCACGGCTGGTGACCCCCGGCCACGATCCAGATTTTAAGGCAGTGATTGACGTCATTGACCCGAGAGGCAGCATAAAGAGCGACATTAATTAATCAGCTATGTTACATAGGTAGAAATGATCATCAGAATAAAATACGAGAACGGAGAGATTCAGGTGTTCTTTCTTCCCACACGCTATTCGAGAATGGAATGGCAGATAAATAGTATAATGGTGGTTCGATGAACCCTCTGCAAGGCACTTAAATGTGATTTGCAGAGTATCCCATGTATATCTAGATGTAGTTGAGTCTGTTCCACATCGTGTTGCGGCACGTCTGAGAGCTCGTGGAGACCCTACACGATATGGGAAGGTGTACCACTTTCTTTATCCTTTCAGCGTATTTCGCGCACTAGTGCATCCAGAGTCACTCCTTTCCTCCCTCTTCATTAAAAACCGATTACCTTCACGGCTGGCGACCCCAGCCATGATCCAGATTTTAAGGCAGTGACTGACGCCATTGACCCAAGGGGCAGCATAAAGAGCGACATTAATTAATCAGCTAGGCTGAAAGGGTGGCTTAATGCGCGTGTCGGGTGATTATCAGGCGGCCTGGCGTGTTTGAGAGGACCAAAGCGTGGCGTGCCGCGGCGGCGACGCTTCGCGCGGCGGCTGGGCTCCGTGTGTTGACAGGTACCAGCAGCAGCCAGCAGCCTGCAGCGAGTGGCAGGCCAAATATTTGGCCCGCGGCAGCCCATTTGTCACGCGCGTCAATCGCTGCCCACCCCCACCCACACACACACATACACCCACACCCTCGCGTCCGCCCGTCTTACAGCAAAGCCGACACCCGATCCGTGATTACGCCAGCGCCGGTCCGAGCTTCTAATTAATGGAACGCTGTGTGGCGTGCCGCCGCTGCAGCACGAGGGGGAGGCGAGGGTTCTGACGGCTAGGATGTGGACCGTAACTGGGACAGCTCAACAGGCGAATGTAAAACTATTACCATAGTTTTGGCCCACTTTAGGTTACGGTAGAAGGTAAAGCAGTCAATAATCCAAAGATTGGTTTGAACACCACAGTGTTTTACTAGGCATGGTCCTGTTTGGAGGTGGTATGCCATTGCCTTCCTCCGACCTTCGAACTCACTTACGCAACCAGTTAGAGGGGGACCTACAGTTTAACGTGGGTTCCGAACCACAGTGCTACTCGGTATTTTGCACTTCAGAAATACTGTCAGAGGTGAAAGAAGTGGAAAGTGACAGATAAAAATCCTAGGACCTGGCGGGGATCGAACCCGCAACCTTTGCAGTTGTAGACTGGCATTCTACAACAGTGCAACCGAGGCGCCTAGGTTACGGTACTAACACTAAAAGTGGGCCTTTGCGATCGTCTTTTGACAGCTCAAAATTTAAATGAAAATAACGGTTTAACCATTCATTTGATACAAAAATTGAATAACCGAATTTGCAGAGGAGAAAATTCTCTACAACTTTTCTCTCTTATGTTTCTTTCCATATCTCGTATCATTGCAGAGATATTTGAAAAAATAACAGCGATTTTGGGATGTCTGTCTGTCTGTCTGTCCGTAACGTGTCCCCCCCCCCCCCGTTTTTAAGACGAACCGTTCAACCGATAAGCACCAAATTTTACAGACATGATGGTGGCCGGATGTGGCCAGTAACTGGGACAGCTCAACAGGCGAATGTAAAACTATTCCCATAGCTTTGGCCCACTTTAGGTTACGGTAGTAACACTACAAGTGGGCCTTTGAGATCGTCTTTTGACAGCTCGATATTTAAATGAAAATAACGGCTTAACCTTTCATTTGATACGAAAATTGAATGATCGAATTTGCAGAGGTAAAAATTCTCTACAACTTTTCTCTCTTATGTTTTTTTCATATCTCGTATCGTTGCAGAAATATTTGCAAAAATAACAGCGATTTTGGGATGTCTTTCTGTCTGTCTGTCTGTCTGTCCGTAACGTGTTCCCCGTTTTTAAGACGAACCGTTCAACCGATAAGCACCAAATTTTACAGACATGATGGTGGCCGGATGTGGCCAGTAACTGGGACAGCTCAACAGGCGAATGTAAAACTATTCCCATAGCTTTGGCCCACTTTAGGTTACGGTAGTAACACTACAAGTGGGCCTTTGAGATCGTCTTTTGACAGCTCGAAATTTAAATGAAAATAACGGCTGTGAGGGGGCTGACATGGAGCCGTTTATTTCGCATATCGATGTATTGGGTGTTAAAGAAGTTTTCTTGGTTGGAGGTGCGACTTAACAGAAAGGGTGAGAGAGAGAGAGAGATAGTAGATGAGCTTGTATCCCGTGGGAAAGCTCCACCCCTATTGCAAGTTGAGATCTGATTGGCTCCCGCATATACTAGTTGTCCGCCAAAACTTTAAGCTTCTTTTATTGATATTTAACTTTTCTATATCTATTGAAATTTATCTGTATACTTTGTGTAACGCTTTTGTGCTATATTCTGGTTAATTCTAAGATTTAATTATTTGAATATTTTGTAATAAGTTTCGCTTGGCGCCAAAACGGTGGCTTGTGGCGCGCAGCAAGAGGCGGCGGCAGTCAGTCGAGCGCCGACCGCGATACCTTGCACATTTATGTGCAACGTTATGCAACGTTTATATTTTTAATATTACTCAGTTTGGATATACACTGACATTTCTTCAATAAAAACAAGTACTGGCATCCTACAAAAGCTAAAGTTATTCGTAGTGCAATACTTCCTAGCCACATCTCAACACCTCTTTTAGCATCACTTCAAGTACAACGGACGTGCGACCTGTGTGCTTCATCTGCGCAGTGGGTCATCAACTACGACAGAAGACACAAGGTTAGTAAAAGAGTGAATTCAGACGTGCACTGAAGTTGCACATCGACACGGCTCCTCACGTGCAGTGCTGCCCCGTTTACAAACCAGGGCACTGGCACGAAGTGCGTTGGTAACATCGCCGAGGGAAGGCATGAAAGAGGGGAGGTGTTTTAGGAACTTTGTCAACTATGCACTGTCCCTGTCTTTTAAAAAAATAAGCCCCGCCGGCTTAACCTTTCATTTGATACGAAAATTGAATAACCGAATTTGCAGAGGAGAAAATTCTCTACAACTTTTCTCTCTTATGTTTTTTTCATATCTCGTATCGTTGCAGAGATATTTGCAAAAGTAACAGCGATTTTGGGATGTCTGTCTGTCCGTAACGTGTTCCTCGTTTTTAAGACGATCCGTTCAACCGATAAGCACCAAATTTTAAAGACATGATTGTGGCCGGATGTGGCCAGTGACTGGGATAGCTCAACAGGTGAATGTAAAACTATCCCCATAGTTTTTCTGTTGTCGTACTTCTTCTCAAGATCTCACTTCCACATTCATATGCACAGGGTGACAAAAATGATATTAACACAATGCAACGCACCACAGATAGTCGCAAATTTGCACTGCTTTGTACGTCTTACTACTCACACACTAATGTAGTACGCGCCGGCCGCGGTGGCCGAGGGGACTGAGGCGTACCAGTCACGGTCTGCACGGCCACTACGGTCGGGGGTTTGAATCCCCCCTCGGGCATGGATATTTGTGGCGTCCTTAGTGTTAGCTAGTTTGTAAGTTTAGGGACTGATGACCCCGTAGTTAAGTCCCATAAGCTATATAAACAATAAATTGCAGCGCGCAATTGACATATGAAGTTTTGGACGTTAGCTTGCAGTATAAGGGAGACCGGGGTACGTTGCCTTAGGGGCTGGATGGCCCAATCGAATCGTACTTCTTCTCAAGGTCTCTTTTCCACATTCATATACACAGGGTGACAAAATGATATTAACACAATGCAACGCACCACAGATAGTATCAAATTTGCACTGCTTTGCACGTCTTACTACTCACACACTAATGCAGTACGCGCCGGCCGCGGTGGCCGAGGGGACCGAGGCGCTCCAGTCACGGTCTGCACGGCCACTACGGTCGGGGGTACGAATCCCCCCTCGGGCACGGATATTCGTTTTGTGTCCCAGCCTCGTCGCCGCTTTTGTGTCTCGTTTCCGTCGTAGGTGTCGGTGGCCGAGTAGAAAAGTACCGACACAGGAATAAAGGTAGCACGCTTGTGCAGGTACGGAGGTGAGCAGCCAGTGGGACAGCAGAAACTAGAAACACTATAGTAAATTAGAACGAGATATATATTGCACAGAATTTATACAATACTTAACTTTTACATAGCTCAGTACTGAAGAATGCTGATACATAGTTGAGCTAGAGGCCTGCCTAGTGCCTATCTGATAGCCAAGTCTTCACTGGTGCCTATCTGATTCCGAAGTGTTAACTGGTGCCTATCTCAGTCCCAAGTGAACGATGTCGTTCAGTGGTGGCCACGAGCGGAGTTGCAGCAGAGGGCGCTCGTGGCTGTCGCCGTAAGAACGCCGCGCCGTGCGTGCATGGCGGCGCGCGGCGAAAGTAGGTGGCGCGCACTTTGTACTTGTGCGACACCACAATTTGTGCTTAGTGTTAGCTAGTTTGTAAGTTTAGGGACTGACGACCTCGTAGTTAAGTCCCATAAGCTATATAAACAATAAAATTCAGTGCGCAATTGAAATATGAAGTTTTGGACGTTAGCTTGCAGTATAGGGGAGACCGGGGTACGTTGCCTTAGGGGCTGGATGGCCCAATCGAATTAGTTGATACAATAGACGCTGGATCGTCTTAGGAATCAATCAGAAAGTAGGTAGCGCTGTACCTCTCCTTATTCAGGGTCTATATCGCAAGCGGCAAAGTTTTGCTTGCTTTAGGCGCAACGGGGCGGAGCCCGCACCAGCGTTCCTGGTTCAAATTTCGCTCGCTAGAGGCCGCCCCTCAACTATCTGCTTGGACGCCACGTTCGTTGCATTCATTTTACACCCGAAGAATTTTTGTACCTTGTTTAAACAATACAACCAACTTTAATGTAAACTAAATCGAATACTATTGGTCTTACGATAAATTATTATACTTCCTGTATCAAAATTTTAAATTGACGACACGCCCACTTTTCACATAGCCTCATTGGCCGCTACATGTTCCGTTTTTATCCTATCTGACATTTATAATATTTTATATTGACCTTTACATTTTATCAACTAATGTTTAGAATTTTATGCTTGCAATGATGTAATGTTTATATCAGAACACATTAGAACATGACGATTATAATGATTTAATGTTAAATATGACACGGCCATTTTTCTCGTGTCGCCATTGGGCGCCAAAAGTTTTAAATTCTCTGAGTTCTATTGTTTTAATTACTTGACGTTGCTTTCTCTACGGCATAATGTAAGTTTCCTTCTGCTTCTGTACAGTACCTTTTTACATATGTAACATTCTATCTTGTACCATGTAATTTTTGTAAACTTATTGCTACACATTATATGCAGGTTTGTCACACTTGAAAATGGCCTAAAAGAGAGGCCGAAAGCGGTAGTGTTGGCTTAAATAAAACACCAATAAATGCAACTGGAGCTGAACTTTCATTAAGTATAATAAAAGGTCGCCGGCCGCGGTGGCCGAGCTGTCTGCGGCGCGCCAGTCACGGTCTGCACGGCCACTACGGTCGGAGGTTCGAATCCCCCCTCGGGCATGGATATTTGTGCCGTCCTTAGTATTAGCTAGTTCATAAGTAGTTTGTAAGTTTAGGGACTGATGACCCCGTAGTTAAGTCCCACAAGCTCTACAAACATTTGAACATTTTGAATAAAAGGTCGTAATTTAAGGATTATTTCTACAGACTTAATTGCTTCAGTGAGTTTTCAAAAGAACATCTTTACTGTAAAGATGGCAAAGGGGCAGGTTGGCCCAGAGAGGGTGGGACACGATGGCCAGCCGAGCTGTACTTCTTTAAACTCGATGAAAGGTTTGTTACTTTTATCATAACTACGTTTATAATTCTTTGAGTTTATTAATTTATTAACTTAGTTGTCGAAGTTAAACGTATTTTGATACATTTCAGAGGTCAAAAGAGTCATATTCAGGAGATAAAAAGCGTTGAATGAACGCCAAAAGTAAATTTTATTTTAATCTTAAACAGTGATCTGAGACGTCAGAATCTCTTTCATTTCCTTGTTTTCAAAACATGAGTTACGGCTCTGGTTGAAATCTTTGTTTTATTTGCAGTATCATAAAAATGATCCGAAATTATAAAAGAATGAAAGGGGACTGATTTCTGAAGATACGATGCTTAAGAGCAGTGAGGGCTGTGAGGGCTGTTAGCGAAGACTTTGGGATTCTAAGAAAATCGCACTGGAAGTACTGTGCTGAGTACAGACAGGCCTCATGTCAGTTTGTACAAGTAACTGATATACAGTAAACAGAAATTGAATTTCAACCCTTCCCATTGGACCTATGCATTGGAAAGAAATACTGAAGAAAAATTGGATAACATGCTAGAAAAGCCCTTTTTCAAAAAGGAGAGATGATAATGATGATGAGGAAGAGTCACAGGAATTCAGTTCACGAATTGTTAAGAATTTAACTCAATATTAAACTTGATATTATGTACATTAAAGTATATTTCTTGATAACAGTTTTATTTGATTTCCTAGTTATACTTACCAAAAGACTATACGGGTCAACGTGCCCCGATCTCTGGGCCAATTTGTCTCAAGATAGGGGTAGATTGGCCCACTTGACATATGTCTAGTAATTAATTTTTTTTCTAATACTTCAACTGATATTTTCAAGTTTAATAACTGCCATCCAGATTCAGAAAAGACCTATTTAATATTTAACAATAATTTCATAAATTTAAATATGTCAGACAAATTAATATTAACAAAAATAAAAAAAATGGCCAACTTCCCCGGTCTCCCATAAGTTTCGTTCTCCGACGGTCAACGAAAATGGTCAGTGAAATGTGTGATATTCTACTTCCAAAGAGCCCAACTCGATGCACTGCACTTTTTAGTGTGTCTCGGTAATGACAGCGAACACAAAGAGAAATAAACATCTTTGGCGAATATGAATAGTGGGCCGTATCCGAAGCTAACAGACAATGACTGACAGGCATGAAGAACAATTGTGGACAGACAACATTAAGTTAAAACGGTAACAGTGATTGTGAAATCCGACACTAACGTGAGTACTACTATTCGGCTGGAACTTAACATTGATGGAACGCCTGCAGTTGAAAGTCTTAATAACAGAAGCCAACGCGAAGCTGGGAAGGAATTGGTGCTGTGATCATAAAACCTAGACACTTCATGACTGGAAGTATGTGGCTTGGTCCGACGAATCATTTATATTACTGCCTACAAAGTAACCGGGTTTATGTATCGAAAATCCTAAAAGATGCTAGCGATTCGACATACTTGCTTCTTACAGTCAGCCCTGGCGCAGTGGTTCCAGCATCATTTCGGGATCTGTATTCGACTGTTTCTCTTATTACTCTCACTAATTGGATAGTTGGGAGTCAATATTTCACCATTCTCGACAAAACACTTCTTATTGTGACTAACATGTTATTAATAAACCCTGCCGTATACCAAAATGATAATGCATCACACGAACAGTCAAAAAGGTTCAGGCAGGCTTTGTACAGCACCATAAAATTATCTGCCTGGGCAGCAAAATCACCAAAATTGGGGAGTTTTAGAGCAGAGAGTGAGGATAAAATTTACAGCTCCACCATTTATGATTTAGAAAATGGCCTGTCTGCAACAGCAACTGTTTTAACGTAATCTACTGTCTGAGAACACAGACCCATCAGTTGCTTTAACGTAACTGAACATTATCTTGATTTAGACTGTGTAAGATGTTATTACACGAGAATTTATATTTATAAAAGAAAATTTTTATAATGATAATGCTGAAAATACGTACTCACATGAGACGTTTATACAAATAGTCCACGACCTTTACCAGAGGAAAAAAAATTTTCTCGCAGGATGGGAACATAGCGAAAGATCTGGAATCGAGGTGCAGTAAAGCTAATGCAGTGAGTGTTCAGCTAAGATCTACTCTCTTCTGCAAGAAGACTAAGTTAGCAGTGCACCGTTCTATCTTTCGACCAACTTTGTTGTATGGGAGTGAAAGTTGGGTGGATACAGGTTACCTCAATTCATAAGGTAGAGATTACAGATACGAAAGTAGCAAGAATGATTGCAGGTACTAATAGATGGGAACAATGGCAGGAGGGCGTCCATAATGAGGAAATCAAAGAAAAACGGGGAACGAACACCATAGATGAAGCCGTTAGAGCGAACAGACTGAGATGGTGGGATCATGTTACACGCATGGGAGAAGCAAGGTTACCTAAGAGACTCATGAGCTCAGCAGCGGATGGTAAGAGGAGTTGAGGTAGACCAAGAAGAAAGTACTTAGATTTGGTGCTGAATAATTTTGAAGTAAAAGGCATAACATCAGACGTGGCATCTATATTGGCATTGCACAAGGGCTCATGAAAAAATTTTATTAGAGGTACTATGCTCCAGACTGAACGCTGAAAGGCATAATCAGTCTCTAATGATGATGATGATATGACCTATGTGTCGTGCTCTTTTATTTCTGGATCAGGAACCTTCGTTTACAAAAGTTTCATTGCAATCGAATGAATGGTTTGTGAACACATAGAAGACATATAGACAAACACACACACACACACACACACACACACACACACACACACACACACACACACACACACACACATATATATATATATATATATATATATATATATATATATATATATATATATATATATATATTTGGTACAGTGCTTGCGGAAGTTACCTTACAACAAATATCAACATTTTGACCGATCAGGCCGGCCGCGGTGGCCGAGGGGATTGAGGCGCTCCAGTCACGGTCCGCACGGCCACTACGGTCGGGGGTTCGAATCCCCCCTCGGGCATGGATATTTGTGCCGTCCTTAGTTGTAAGTAGTTCATAAGTAGTTTGTAAGTTTAGGGACTGATGACCCCGTAGTTAAGTCCCATAGACTCTACAAACATTTGAACATTTTCTTTTTTGACCGATCAGCGATAAATTTGGCACGTACTTCTGTTCCCATGGAGAATGTTTTTTTACTCCGCAAATCAGGATATATTCATGGCAGAGGTATGCAATTCAACAGAACTTGATAGATTGCCTTAAACGTTGTCACACATACATTCTTTTCAGTGGGTAAGATTCATATACAGGGTGTTTCACTAAGTGTGTTTGCCTCTGTAACTTATAAAATAATAGGCGACGGGAAATTTTAATGCGGTAGGTCAACACAAGAAATGTTACACTTTCTGGGGAGCGATGAACATAGTTAATTGTATCATTTTCCAAAGAGTTACAGCACAAAGATATAATTTTTTAAATGGAATAATAATTTTTTTCTATGGTGCATTGGATTCGTAGAAACCAGCTGCGTCCAAATCAATTTACACTACATTCCTATCACTGTTAGTTTGGGAGCTACAACCCTTCAAAATTTCAGGAGCAGATACCACAAACGCTGCGTCCAAATCAATTTAAACTACACTCCTATCACTGTTAGTTTGGGAGCTACAAACCTTCAAAGTTTCAGGGTCAGATACCACAAACGCTCCGCATAATGCAATGCGCCTTCTAAATGTGATTCGGCCGAGTTGTAACGTCGCCGGTGTCACGGAGCGAGAAGCTTCCTCGATGCGCTGTTAGACTGCCGACTGTCGCCACACATGGCCGTATACCCGATAGTTGGAGCCACACAAACAACCGGGGCTCAATATACCACAGTTACTGACATCGGATGACGATGGCATACACGAACAACGAGTACGTTGACATGTTGCTGATGCTCGGCGAGTGCCGACACGATGCCACTGAAGCAGCCACGGCGTATGCCGTGAGATATCCTAGGCGAAGAGCCCTGGCAGCCATTACGTTCTTACGTGCCAAACAACGACTTCTGGAAGCAGGCAGCTTGGTAATGCGTCGCAGTAACAGAAGAAGACCTGCAAGAAGTGAGGAGACGGAGGTGTTTGTTTTAGCTGCACTACACCACGATCCTCATGTCAGCTTATGAGCCGTTGCTGAAGTCGCTGGTGTCAGTCTCACATCTCTGTGGCGTATAGTACACGGCTACAGGTTTCACCCGTACCACCTGTCACTGACCCAGGAGCTGCATGCGAACCATTTCCGTGCAAGAGTGACATTCTGTGAGTGGGCCATGCGTTATTTCACGCTGGAGTCTTTACAAAGTGTTATGTTCTCTGATGAGTCCATGTTCACAAATTATGGTGCAGTGAATCGCCATAACATGCACTACTGGGCCGCAGACAATGCTTGGTGGGTACGATCTGTCGGCCGTCAACGTAGGTGGTCTATTAACGTGTATTGTGGAATCCTTGGGGATGAAATCATCGGGCCACACTACTTCCCAGGTACACTCTGACAGATGAGTTATAACGCGCTTTTATAGTCGACAGTTTGGGTGGTCTCCTTGAAAATGTGTGTCTACACACTAGAGTCCATATGTGGATGCAGTACGATGGTCACCCAGCCCATTCTGCACGTGCTGTTGTGGAAGAACTAAACAACAGGTTTGCAGGAAGATGGTTGGGGCACCGTGGTCTTCATTCAAGCCCACAAGGTCGCCCGATTTAACACCAGTAGATTTCTTTTTGTGGGGATATCTAAAGGATCGTGTTTATGTCACTGAGCCCACATCCCCAGATGATCTAAAACGGCGCATCAAGGACGCATGTCGCTCCGTCACACCGGCGATGTTACATCTCGTCCGCATATCCTTTCGACGGTGCATTGCATTATGCATTGAGGAACATGGACACACATTTGAACATCTCATGTAAATCAACTTCCCACCGCCATAACATCCATCATTCACCTCACAGCCATGTATTATGTACAGCGTGTGGTATCTGCCACTGAAACTTTGAAGGGTTGTAGCTCCCAAACTAACAGTGATAGGAATGTAAATTGATTTGGACACAGCTGGTTTCAACGAATCCAATGCACGATAGAAAAAAACTATTGTTCCAATTAAAAAATTATATCTTTGTGCTGTAACTCTTTGGAAAATGATTCAATAGTATCATAGCTCCGCAGAAAGTGTAACATTTCTTGTGTTGACCTACCGCTTTGAAATTTACCGTCACCTCAAATGTTCAAATGTTTGTTAAGCTTATGGGACTTAACTACGGGGTCATCAGTCCCTAAACTTACAAACTACTTATGAACTACTTAGGAACTAGGACGGAACAAATATCCATGCCCGAGGGGGGATTCGAACCCCCGACCGTAGTGGCCGTGCAGACCGTGACTGGAGCGCCTCAGTCTCCCGTCACCTATTATTTTATAAGTTACAGAGGCAAACACACTTAGTGAAACACCCTGTATGTCATAAGCTACCGAATGCTGCATGGCGAGAGTAGATTGAAACGAAATGCGACGCCGTTTCAATGATCACCATGATAATCAGCTGCATGTAAGTTTTAATAAGACAGTGGGAGGAATATATGGAATGAGAGGCCAAGGAGTTGTATGGAGAAGAGGAGCAGATGGACAGAGAGGTAGAAGGAGGGAGACGGAGGGAGGAAAGATGAGATTGGCATGAGGCAAAGAGAGCAACGGACTAATAGAAACAGGGAAGAAGTCCCTGAGCAACGATGCTTACCCAGCCAGCTTACATACAGGGTTCATGCGCCAGTCTGCGAGGCATAGCAACCGTCCAGCTGAGAACACAGAATGAAATACGCAAAAACTCTATCCTCCTGGTATGAAGGTGTCCTCTTTTCGCCACCCTCGCTTGCTGCGCTGCAGCGCTACATATTCCAGAGCTGTGCAGCGCGACACATTTACCCGGCCGAGCTCGCCTGCGTCCGGCCGCTGCGCTCTGCTGCCCGCACCGCGGGTAGTCTAGTGGAGACCCACTGCACCGGCTGTAGCACACAGCGAGCGAGCTGCGGTGCGCCGTCCAGTCCCGACACTGGCCGAGCGGGCGGGTACTAGGGTGAGCCGAAAAAAGTGAATTTTTGGGTATCGAGTTGTAATAGGGCTTGAAAGTTGCGTATTTATGTGGTGATTGACGAAAAAATAATTTAAAAAATCTAACTTAACATCTTCTGTACGCGCAAAGGGCTGAAAGTTTCTAAAAAAACGATAAATTGATAGAATTTCTGAAATGTCATATAAAAATAATGGAGTGCAGTGTAAGAAAATCAGGTGATGCTGAAGGAATTAGATTGGGAAACGAAGCAATAAAGGAGGTAGATGAGTTTTGTTACTTGGGCAGTAAAATAACAAATGATGGTCGCAGTAGAGAGGATATAAAATGCAGAATGGATATGGGTAGAAAAGCGTTCTTGAAATAGAGAAATTTGTTAACGTCGAATATTGATTTAAACCTAAAGAAGTCCTTTCTGAAGGCATTTGTATGGAGTGTTGCCTTGTATGCGGACAGGAAGAGGATTGAGTCTTTTGAAATATGGTGCTACAGAAGAATACTGAAGATTAGGTGGGTGGATCGCGTAACTAATGAGGATGTACTGAACAGAATTGGGGACAAAAGGAATTTCTGGCAGTAAGCAGATTCAGACAGATGTAGGTTGTCGCACTTATGTGGAGATGAAGAGGCTTGCTCAGGATAGGGTATTGTGGAGAGCTGCATCAAACCAGTCTCCGAAGACCACAACAACAACAACATATAAAAATATATCTTTCAGTACCACGTCCTAATAGGACTCAAAAACTGCGTATCCATGTATAGTTTAACATAAAAATATTTTTAATACTCCTAGCGTATGTAATCAGTTCGTGCTAAAGGCATTAACAATCGAAATATGACAACATTTCTAAATGTTCAAAATGTTACGGAAATTTACTAATATCTCGCATTTATTTGTATGTTTTAAATATGTTGGGTTTTATTTATTGTGATTTGATTATTTAAACAGATAACATCGTAACTTTGCAGTTCTTCGCCCATTTCACGAGCAAAGTTGGTTAAATGACCCAGAACTCACGACGAGGAGGTGACTGCAATTCGAGTTCCACCCACACCCTACCCAACCAACCCCCCATGGAGGTCATACAATTTATATATTCACATTTCAATATATACATTTATTTACCTTTTTATACCTTTATTTACGTAATTCAAGCCAACTACATCTTTAACAAGACGTTGTATTAATGAGAGCGTAGGCATCGCGCACATTTCTGATTACCTACGTAACAATTTCTACGTTACTAGCTGAAAATACGGCGTTGCCCGGGTATTTATTTATTTATTTATTCCTGGAAATTTTCAGGTATATAATTATTTGTATCAGGGCCATACGTCTGTAAAATCTCTTGCGAACACAATTAGTAGTAAAGAAATCTATATCTATAAATGTGAATGTCTGTTCGGTGTGCGTTTGTCACGTCTGAACCACAAGACATAAAGACCTAAAATTTTGTACAGTTACTAATATCTATCCGGGGAAGGCTTTAGGCACGGTTTTATGGCGATCGGATAACTATTTATTTATATATATTAATGTGAATGTCTGTTCGGTGTACGCGTATCGCGTTCGAACGACAAGACGCAGAGACTTAAATAATTGTACAGTTACTAATTTATTTCTGAGGAAGGTTTTAGGCACGGTTTTATAGCTATCTGATAGCTATGTAGTAATTTGAAGAATATAACGCGACCGGCCGCGGTGGCCGAGGGGACTGAGGCGCTTCAGTCACGGTCTGCACGGCCACTACGGTCGGGGGTTCGAATCCCCCGTCGGGCATGGATATTTGTGCCGTCCTAGTTCGTAAGTTGTTCATACGTAGTTTGTAAGTTTATGGACTGATGACCCCGTAGTTAAGTCCCATAAGATTTACAAACATTTGAAGATTTTTGAATATAACGCGAAATGCGTGACAATAATTACTTATTGAATCTGGTTTTATTGGTTGTATTGTTGCTTGTTGATAATGATAAAAGGGTGGAGTACATTGGGATGGAAAGTTATCGGTGTATATAAAATTCTACGTGTGTGTGTGTTAATATTTCGCTCTGCAGCGAAAAGTACAGAACGCAAACGAATGGTCAGTGTGTAATTGTTGTCCGAAGTCTCCCGTTGTACACCAAGTCTCCCGTTGTACACCATAGCAGTTCCATGCCGATAGCTATAAGGGGGTGGAAGATATGGTGGTTGAAAGTCGTCAAATTATAAAAAAATTGGAATGTCAGCGGTGACGTTTGCGACTCTATAGCAAGAAGGTTACATAGAGAGAAACGTGATGCCACAGACCATATCTTTCGTCTATGCGTGCTAGAATGTCTTCAGCTCTTTCTCTGTGAGGATAAGCATACGAAGAAGGAAATATCAGAATAAATAAATAGCACACTACTGGAAGATAGCTTATCTATCATAATCAACCAACACGCGAGCGGAGCCGCGGGTTTAAGCTAGTTGAATAAAACTTGGCGCGTGATGAGGCGGTTATCCATGAACGTTACAGTTTACGTGCTCATATCTCATAAGCTATGTGTAGAACAATGATACCATTTAGAAGGTACGCTCAACTATATACATGTATACTGTCTGTAAATTTTCCTGTGGCTACAATTTGTGGTTTACAAATAAATTGTAACGTCATACCGAATGCTGTAGTTTCACTCCATGAACAGCGTAAAAGTACTAAGCGAGGAACTTTTTTCCTTTCATCATTTTACTATGGTTGCCAGCGAGGAAAAGTTTAATAAAGGTTCGAAATAATGTTTTGATGTTTGTTGCTAGTCGCTAAGTAATGTCATTCTCATACAATGTGTTTCGAAAGTCTCGCTACGTTATATGGCATTTTTTGCGATTTCTATTGGTTATGACGTAATATCTTTTGAGCCATGTGCCGTATGTGATTCTTAACCATGCAGCTATTGTTACCTCACGGTAAGGAATGTGTGTACCAAATTTGGTTGAAATCGGTCCAATGGTTTAGGAGAAAATGAGCAGCATTGACGCAAAATGCAGCAGTTTTTCGCGCATCTCATTGGTTATGACGTCATATCTCGTGAACTATACATCGTATGTGATTCTTACACTTACGGCGACCGTCCTCATGGATTGAAGCTTACGTGTACAAATTTTCATAAAGATTGGAACAAAACTGTAGATTTTTATGCAACACGTACAGATATACAGACACTCTGCTCTATATATTAGATTGCTATGTCTCAAATAAATAACGAACAGGACAGATCATACCAATGTGCAAGGAATAGAGCTACTTAAAACAAGAAAGTTTCTAATATTCCTTTATTAGTTCATCTTTTAATTGTAACAACCATATATTCAGCCAAAAGACAATTAGGCTCTGTCATAAAGCTGTAATGTTATGTAGAGCTTATTTTTTTATTAATTAATATTCGCACACTCCTTTCAACAATTCCTGAGAATATTTTGCCTACAACGCTAATTAAAGAGATACCTCGATAGTTGTCGCAATCTTTTCTGTTTCCATGTTTGAAAATTGGCGTGATTACCGCTTTCGTCCAGTCAGACGGACCTGTCCCGATTTCCACGCCTTTTCAATTACCCTGTGTAACCAACCATTTGAGACCTGATATTCCACTGTATTTGACGAGTTCCGGCTTAATTTCATCCACCCCAGCCGATTTATTGCACTGTAATCTACTGACCATTTTCTCCACTTCCTCAAATGAGATCCTGTTCCCATCGTCGTTCCTATCCCATTCTACCTGAAAATCTGACACATCATTGAACGTTTCACCTACATTGAGCAATTCGTCAAAATATTCCCTCCAACTGATCAAGGCATCCACAGGATTGACTAGCAGCTTTCCTGACCTGTCCAAAACACTTGTTAATTCCTTCTTCCTTCCCTTTCTAAGATTGCTAATTACGCTCCAAAATGGTTTTCCGCGGCTTGACCCAGAGTTTCTAGCTTGTTTCCAAAGTCTTCCCATTATTTCTGCTTGGAGTCTGCAATTATCCGTTTGGCTTTGTTTCTGTCTTCAAGATAACTTTCTCTGTCTGCATGATTTCTAGTATGGAGCCATTTTTGAAATGCCTTCTTTTTCTTGTTACAGGCTGCCTTGACTGTGTCATTCCACCAAGCTGTCTGCTTCTTCCTGCCTTTACACACTTCTGTTCCAAGACATTCTCTAGCTGCTTCCAATAGTGTGTCTCTGTACCTTGACCATTCCTCTTCCAGTAACTGTAAATCAATACATTGGACTAACTGGTGCCTTTTCGAGTTCATTGTTATGTATTTGTGCCTAATTTCCTTGTCTTGAAGCTTCTCCACTCTTATCCTTCTACACATGGACTTGACTTTCTGCTCTTTAGGCCTCACAAAACCAATTTCACTGCAGATTAAATAATGATCAGTATCATCAAAGAACCCCATGAAAACACGTGTGTCCTTGACTGTCTTCCTGAATTCCTGGTCTGTTATTATATAGTCAATGATAGATTTGGTTCCCCTTCCTTCCCAAGTATAGCGGTGAATGTCCTTATGCTTAAAGAAGGAGTTTATGATATCTAAGCCCATACTGGAACAGAAATCCAAGAGCTGTTTTCCGTTCCTGTTGGCCTCCATATCCTCTCGAAACTTACCCATAACCTTTTCATAACCTTATGTTCGATTTCCTATCCTGGCGTTAAACTCACCCATGAGTAAAACACTATCCTTATTCTTCACTCTAACAACTACATCACTAAGTGCGTTGTAAAATCTGTCCATCTCATCTTGATGTATCCCTTTCACAGGGTGAATATACTGCCACAATCCTAATTTTCTTGCTGGAAATGGCCAAATTTATCCACATCAGTCGTTCATTTACATACCTTATTGCAATTCTGCTGGGTTCGATTGCTTTCCTGATGTAAAATCGTACACTCCACTGTGCTCTTCCTACTTTGACTCCTGACAGGTAGACTTTGTATTCTCCGACTTCGTCCTCTTTCTCTCCCCTTACTCTAACGTCACTAACAGCTAAAACATCTAACCCCTTCTTACTTGAAGCCTCCGCCAGCTCTACCTTCTTCCCATTGTAATCCCAATTGATATTAATAGCTCTCCATCTCATTCCAGATCGTTTGCCAAGTCGTATCTGAGGAGTCCCTAGTCCGTCAATTAGAGGTGGGACTCCATCACCTCCAACGGTCCGAGGCATTTTGCTCTGCTTGTTGCCAGCATGATATTGAAGTGCCTGGGAAGCAGGTTGCTAGCCTTACTTGCGCAGGGCCTCACTAGGTTTTACCCCTAATGGTTGAGGGACTAACCGGTGGATTTGGTAGTCTTTGCCGTCTGAGCACAATGGTGGCCACGACTCAGAATATGTCCCAGATGCCCAACCTTATTCCAAAGTAACTGGTATCCCAACTGTCAGGCCACTCATACGTTGCCCGTCGTTCATGACCTAGGACAAGACTACAGGAACCCACACCATGAACCACGGTCAGGAGATATGACGTCATAAATAATGAGAGGCTGCCGCGTGAGAATACCCAGATTTATACGTCAATTATTCTAAAGTGGGAGTAGTTAAGGACCTGCAACAAAGTTTGCATGTAATTTCGGACGTTTATGAAGCGTTTGGAACTGACCCCCCGCCACCCACGAAATAATGAAAAGAAAAAAGTCTACTGCTCACCACAGTTTCGCTGTATAGGCCGTGCAACTGTCGCATCAGGCAGACCCTTGTATCACATAAAGTTAGCATTACCGATTTGTATGTTACTATTTATTTTGATCTGCAAGTCTCCGTTAATTCTCTTGCATCCAAAATTAAGCAATATATTTTCTTAATCTCTATGTATATAAAAGCGAAAGGACACTCACACACCCACTGACTAAACACGAAATCACGAAAACGTCTTCACATATGAAGCTGAAATTTGCAGGAATTTTGTTTATAGGTACAAAACGTCAGGCAAGTATTTTGTGATAGGTGCATGACGGAGCATACATCTCCTACAGACTCACGAAATCTACAGTTTCATTCCAATATTCACGAAATTTCGCACGCTTAACCTTCAAAACAAGAGGAAGGTAATCTTCTACCTTAAGTTTCATACGGTGCATGGGGGAGAGTGCTTTTCAACTTAAAAAATTGATCCCTATTCATCTTGATCACGCCATAAATTGAGAACGGCTCGATCGATTTCACAGATCCTTTTTTTTTTTTTTTTTTTTTTTTTGTTGTTGTTTTCGTTAGTCTCAGAATAAGGGTTGTACGAAATAAAACTAGAATATTTGAGAACAACAAAGTGCGTTCTTTAACGTGACCCTGCATTTCTATTGCGTGGAAATATATAGTTTTGTTCCGACATTGATGAAATTTTGCACGCTCTACCTTAAAACAAGAGGAATGTCACTGCCAGTAAAAAATTTCGTTCGGTGCATGGTGGAGGGTACTTAACTTATGGAATTTTACAAAATGCAAAGTTTTGCTCCAATCTTTATTAATTTTTGCAGACATGACCTTTCCAAGAGGAAGATCATTGGGTACATAAATGTTTGTATGGTACATTGCAGAGAGTACCTTTCAGAAACCTTTGCCGAGAGAGGAAAAGCGGGAAACGAACAACATGTTCAAATGTTTGTAGAGCTTATGGGACTTAACTACGGGGTCATCAGTCCTTAAACTTACAAACTACTTATGAACTAGCTAATACTAAGGACGGCACAAATACCCATGCCCGAGGGGGATTCGAACCCCCGACCGTAGTGGCCGTGCAGACCGTGACTGGTGCGCGGCAGACCGCTTGGCCACCGCGGCCGGCGGAAACGAACAGAGAGATGGGAGAGAAAGAGGTGTATGCGGCGAGAGGTGGGGGGGGGGGGCAGGGGATATGGACTACGAGAGTGTAGGATAAATAAACTCCCGGGCAACGCCGGGTATGTCAAGTTTGCATATATTCCTCAACATCGTAATAAAACTGTAGATATTAAGCACAAACAAACAAGCAGAGACACCTATTTATACAGGCAAAATATTTCTGAAAGTGACTTAGGATAGTGTAACGAAGAAGATTATACAAGGGTGAGTCAGTAAATAAGTCGCAAACTGAGGTAGACACGCCAGTACTGCGCTTACAAGCCTGAAAATTGCTCTACTTTCCAGATGAATCCACCCGTAAATTGGAAGACGTGTCCATAGTTCGAGAAGGCTTTGAAAGCCTGGAGCTTGGAACTTTTGTGGCAGCGTTTGCATCCTACCTTATAAGTGAGTAGCTGAAAACCCGGCTTTGCCCGGTTATTTATTTATTTATTTTTTCCTGCCATTTTTCAGGTATATATTCATATGTATAAGGGCTGTATGTATGTAAAATCTCTTGGGAATACAGTTAGTAGTGAAGAAGTGATAGATTAAAACTTGGTTTGGGATGGAGCAATTTTCCATGAACGTTACTGTATATGTGCTCATATCTCATAAACTACGTGTCGGAATGTTATACAATTTATAAGCTATATTCAACTATATATGTGTATACTGTCTGTAAAATTTCCTGTCGCTACAATTTGTAGTGTTCAAATTATAAATTGTAACGTCATACCGAGAGCCGTAGTTTTACTCCATAAACAACGGAAAGTAGTAAGCGAGAAACTTTTTTCCTTTCATCATTTTACTATGGTTGCCAGCGAGAAAAAGTTTAATAAGGGTTCTTCTGCAGCGAGGAGAAATTTTCAGGAACAAAATACACGCAGTCCTGACGTTACATATTTATTCTTTTAGTCATGGTGGTAACCTACTGAGCGCCGCCTTACTTAATACAAGATGTTTCACAGCTGTTACTTCACGCCTCTGAAAAGTACATCTGAATGTAGCACGGCGTTGTGGCGAGGTTAGCTCAGTAATTTCGCCAGAATGTGGCGCCCACACCGCTAGGGGAGCAGCCTAATTGAAATTCGACTCGGGCATCGAGATAACTGCCTGCTAGCCGTGGTCGCACGTGGGAAAAACGCGGCAGAATCGACGTGTGCCATTAAGGATTCGCGGATTTATTTTCTGCACAGCTGCACTTTCGCCGGTGGCAATTAATTTACTTTTTTGTAGCTCGCACAAAGTTGTGTTTCCAAAAGTTTGTTGTTAGCGAACGTAGATATTGAGACAATTTTTGAACGTAATAATGGTTGCAATATAACGGAATACTGTAGCTCAGTTATGCAATACCATTTTCTCAGTAACACTCTTTGGAAACCAAATACATGTCATCGTAGCTGTGCCGGTCAGTAAAAAAGAAAAATACTTATAATTTTTAAGGCTACTGTTCCCGTTTGCCTCTGGAACAAGCTTCTTTGTGCATAATTTAGTGCCCTGATGAATTTAACAAGGTGAAACTGAGTCAAACTCATTCGTTTTTCCTTTATCGTTATACTATAAACAGGGTGTCTCACATTTTTCTCTGGAAGACAGTAGATACTGAAGACGTCATTTAGAGACTTGGAAATACGACAGAGGCTTATTAAAATAAGTATTATGAGACGTTCTAAAACGTAAAGTGATATAATTTTCAACACTAACTTATGTTTTTTTAAAAATTATTTTCATTTTTTATTGACACACCATATTACTTTTTATGCAGTTAATAGCATGAAATATATAAAAAAGAAATGCGTTGGTGGCATTTAAGTTCCCGACAAACTGTAAAGCGAAACTGACGCCTGAAATAAATGAAGCGCGTATACAGTGCACCATTACGAGCAGCAACGAGTTTACGCTTGATTTTCACGACGTGCAGTAGTTGTGTATTACACTTACGTCAAGCGTCAAATTTGCTTTCCAATTTCTTTGGCTGTAATCGACACATTACGATGTTACCAAAGCCATTTCTTTGCGACTTTTCGTTGTCTTGATTGCATGATAATTATATGGCGTGTCTATTAAAAATATAAGTTTGTATTGAAAGTAATATTTGTATGTATTCTGGAATACCTAAAAATGTTTAAATTATTGTAAATCTTTGGGACCAAACTACTGTGATAATCATCCCCTAGGCTTATAATCTACGTAAACTAACTTAAATTAATCTAAGAATAGGACACACGCACACACACACACACACACACACACACACACAAAAGTGTCCGTGCCCGTTGGTGGACTGGAACCTCCGGTGGGAGAGGCCACTCAGTGCCTGACATGATGCCTCAAAGTATTTATTTTCATAAGCCCCTTGCCATACGTTCACACCAAGGATCTCTATTTAACAGAGCTGTATAACTCTGGTATCTGTGCATAGAACTGTAGCGTGCTTGCACCTTCATATGTTCTACACAGAATTTTACATTGTCCGCCATGTTGTAACCAAACGAACTTCTGTCGCGATCCAAAATTAAAATAAATAAATAAATTAATTAAAATTTTGAGTTCTGTCAGTTAGTATGTGACAAATAATTGTTTGATTACTTCTGGATTTGAAATTTTTGTCAATATGTGAACGAACAGACTCGTAGGAGCACGGAATCGAAACATATTTCATTTTCGTTGTTTTGTAATATTTCATAGCAGCTTGGTTCTATTTAGTCAAGGAACTGAACGTGAACATCTTTGGTTGGGACGCTCAGAAAACTGTAGTTAAACATGCAAGTCGTATAGAGATCAATGGTTCATACCCCTGAAATTAATTTTTCATGATATATTTTGGATATATTTGGGGTGGCACCCTGTATATAACAAATGCAAAAATTGTGTGGCGTTCCCCAGGGAAGCGTTATAGGTCCCCTACTCTGCCTTGTGTTTATAAACGATTTAGGATACAATCTGAATAGCTCCCTTAGACTGTTCGCATGATGCTGTCGTTTATCGGTCAGTGAAGTCAACAGAGTATCAAAAGCAACTGCAAAGCGATTTAAACAAAATTTCTACATTGTGCGAAAATTGGCTATTGACACTAAATAAAGAAATGTGTGAAGTAATACACATGACCGCTAGAAGAAATCCGCTGAACTTCAATTACGCGATAAATCAGTCAAACCTTAAGGTCGTAAATTCTAGCAAATACCTAGGACTTACAATTACGAACAACTTAGACTGGAGAGAACACATAGAAAATATTGTGGGGTAGGCGAACCAAAGGTTACGTTTCATTGGCAGAACGCTTCGAAGATGCACCATCTCCACCAAAGAGACTGCCTATATGACACTTGTGCGTCCTCTCGTGGAGTACTGTTGCCCATTGTGGGACCCTCACCAGGTGGGACTGACGGAAGACGTTGAGAAGGTTCAGAGAAGGCCAGCTCCTTTTGTTTTATCACGTTACAGGGGGGAATGAGTCACGGAAATGTTGCACGATTTGGGATGGAAATCATTAAAAGAAAGACATTCATTTCGGCGTGATCTGTTTGCGATGTTTCGATCACCGACTTTTACTACTGAATGTGAAAATATTTTGCTAGCACCCACCTACTTAGGGAGACATGACCATCCCAATAAAATAAAAGAAATCAGATCGAAAACGGGACGATTCTTTCTTCCCGAGCGCTATTAGAGAATGGAACGGTAGAGAAAAGTTATGAAAGTGGTTAATGAAACCACTGCCAGGTACTTAAATGTGATTTGCAGAGTATCTACGTAGATTTAAGTAGATGTAGATGTAGATATTTGTTATATACGCTGAAACAGCTGAACGAATTTAGACATCTATATCCTTAATTAACACTTAGGCCATCTCTCGTAGGCCAACATACAAAACATGGCGGAGGGTTACAGTTCACACCGTTTGGCTGATAAACATGCAAGTCGACAGGCTACGGATCGGGAGAAGAGGGAGGCCAAGGCGGTAATGAAGTTGCATGGATGACGATGAAGAACATGCGTGACACGTGTGGTCGCGGATTGTCCTGTTGTAAAGTCACCGTTGGCGAGCTCCAGAGGTATGGGTGGACAACAGGCTCCAAGGTTTTCAGAGATGTAAGACTGGCTGATTAGCGTAACGGCATACCAAGGGGAGGGACGGAAGAGGAAAGGAAATACACCTAACTATATCAGATCCAGAACCAGTATGATGAGAGAGGCAACAGTTCTCTCTCACTAACTTGCCATTATGATGGTGGAGACAGCTTCAAGGTTCATCCATAAAACCAATGTTGTTCCATTCATTTCTTAGTTGTGATCCAACCACTGCCGATGCAAACGCCTGTGGCGTTATCTCAGTGCTAATCTCAGCAATGGACGCCTTGCAGACGGTGATCTCTGGTACTAGGGGCGAATACAGGATTTTCATTCGGAGATAGATTTGTAAAATTGGTGAAATAATGAGAATAAGGGGCCAACCATAAATTACGTCAAACGTTAAGGGGAAGAGTACACTGTTTGAAAAATGTCATAGTTTCTTACTTTACTATTCTTCTATAAATTAATAAAAAATTACTTTAGCATAATTTTTCGGATTTCGGAGAGGGGGGGGGGGCATATATCTCCCTTCCCCCCACCCTTGCGTCCGAAAATGTGTTGTACCATATTACACGACATCGGAAATGCCATGATGGATCACATTATGCCATGTGCCGTATTATGAGATAAGGAATTATTAAACGTGCTACTTTACATAAGCTTAAATATGTACAAAATTATTGATTTAAATGTTTTTGTAGCTGCTAGGTAAGTCTAGAATCTACTTTTCTCTTTATATTTTTGTCCTGAACGCATTCGCATTTTGTAGTACTTTTTATTTGAGCTGTATAATTACTTGCAAGAGTTTAAATTTGGATGGAAAATTGTGATGCCAACCAAGTTAGTAATGTCGATTCATTTATAAGGCAAATAAGAGCAAATGGAAATGTTAAACAGAACGAACGTAGAATATGCAACGTATCACCAGTTCATACTGGAGAACTAAAGACAGTGCAAACATGTGTATTTTACAATACAAGGATATTTCTCTGTGACGATTTAGATCGATAAAATATTGCAAATAAATGTTGTGTTGAAGATCTGCGTGTTCATTGAGAATTTCGTTACGTAAAGCGTCAATGTGTATGTTTAATTCAGTTCTTCTAGAATGTGCATTTCTGTAACTTTGGAAATTTTGTGTAATATTTTTAATGCTCTGTCAGTGATTGAGGTGGTGCGATTTTCAATTTTTAAATGGTGGTAGAAGGTGGATGGTAGAAGGTGGATGGAGTTCCTTATGTTGTTCTTGTATGTTGTTTGTATGCAATGAAACTTTTATTTTCGTTGGTTTGAAGATTCCATTTAATTTTGTTTTTATATGTTAGCAGTGAAGGTTGTCGAAATGTGTTTATTATGGTGTGTTTCGTCTTCTTCAAATTTTATATTTTTTATGTAAAGATTTTTTTTGTAGTTTCTTTGGATTTTTCATAAATTTTGATTGAAATCGGTTTTGTAAGCTATATATTTTAAAATTTGTTTTTCTTTTTCGAAACTTTCATTAATATTGTCACTACTGACAATTAAAATTGCTATACCAAGAAGAAATGCAGATGATAAAAGGGTATTCATTGGACAAATATATTATACTAGAACTGACATGTCATTACATTTTCACGTAATATGGGTGCATAGATCCTGAGAAATCAGTACTCAGAACTACCAATTCTGACGTAATAACGGCCTTGATACGCCCGGGCATTGAGTCAAACAGAGCTTGGATGGCATGTACAGGTACAGATGTCCATGCAGCTTCACCACGATACCACAGTTCATCAAGAGTAGTGACTGGCGTATTGTGTCGAGCCAGTTGACCAGACGTTTTCAACTGGTGAGAGATCTGGGGAATGTGCTGCCCAGGCAGCAGTCGGACAATTTCCATGTCTATAAAGGCCCGTAGAAGACCTGCAACATGCTGTCGTGCATTATCCTGCTGAAATGTAGGGTTTCGCAGGGATCGAATGGATGGTAAAGCCACGGGTCGTAACAAATCTGAAATGTAACGGCCTTTGTTCAGAGTGCCGTCGATGCGAACAAGAGGTGACCGAGACGTGTAACCAATGGCACCCCATACGCTAGTATGGCGATGACGAATACACGCTTCCAATGTGCAATTAAAGCGATGTCGCCAAACTTGGATGCGACCATCATGGCGCCATAAACAAAACCTGGATTCATCCGAAAAAATGACATTTTGCCATTCTTGCACCCAGATTCGTCGTTGCGTACATCATCGCAGGCGCGATGCAGCGTCAAGGGTAACCACAGCCATGGTCTCCGAGCAGATATTGCACGCTGGCAAACGTCGTCCAACTGTTCGAGCAGTGATATTTCTGGCTCAAAAACGGGCGGTTCGAGAATATCTGGTGTAAGTTCGCGAACGTCATGTCGACCCCTTTTCAGTAGTCTGGGAATTTTGACTCTGGCGTCACAATACGTTTTTTCTTTAATGTCGTTTGCTGTTAATAATATCAGCTTATTCCCACGAGTTATTAACTTTCACTCGGTGAATACTAGACAGAAGTCGAATCTACATTTGTATCACACCACCTTAACACTTGTGCAGAAAGGGGTACACTATTCTGCGGCATCCATTTTCAATAAGCACTAATCCACACGCTTTCAAATCAAAATTGAAGAGTTACCTCATGGCTCACTCCTTTTATTCTGTCGAGGAAATGTTAAACAATTAAGCAAATTCATTTTTGTCTTTATTGATTCTTTTCACTTTGTCTTAATATTGTCGTGTGTAAGGACTACTTAAAAATTTTCTAGTACCATTCTTGAGTAACAATTAATGTATTGACTTTTTCCATGACCATGGAGTCTCACTTCTCAATTGGGTCCTATGGAACAGAAAAAACAAATAAATAAATAAAATAAAAAACAGATGGTTGTCTTGCAAACGTCCCCATTTGTTGACTGAGGGATCGAGACGTGGCTGAACGATCCTTTACAGCCATGCGGATAAGATGCCTGTCATCTAGACTGCTAGTGACACGAGGCCGTTGGGATCCAGCACGGCGTTGCCCCCCCTGAACCCATCGATTCCATATTCTGCTAACAGTCATTGGATTGCGACCAACGCGAGTACCAATGTCGCAATACGATAAACCGCAATCGCGATAGGCTACAATTCGACCTTTATCATGGTCGGAAAAGTGGTGGTACGCATTTCTCCTCCATAAGCGAGGCATCACAACGAAGTTTCATCAGGCAACACCTGTCAACTGCTTTTTCTGTATGAGAAATCGGTTGGAAACTTCCTTTATGTTAGCACGTTGTAGGTGTCGTCACCGGCGCCAGCCTTGTGTGAATGTGCTGAAAAGCTAATCATTTGCATATCACAGCATCTTCTTTCTGTCGATTAAATTTCGCGTCTCTAACACTTCATCTTCATGGTGTAGCAATTTTAATGGCCAGCAGTGTATTTATCATGGAAAAAAATATGCAGATTTTTGTGATTTAGTGTGACATGAAATGGCATTTATTGTGTTGTCTGTTGTTGATGGTTTTCGGGAAATTTCAACTGAAGTATGATTGTGGCTATTGCCAATTTTCAAATCGAGGAAATTTATTGATCCATTCGTTTCCATTTCTTTCGTAAATTATATTTTTGGATGTAATTTGTTAAGTGTATCTCATTAATTTGATTATTATTTCCTGGTATCAGCATCAAAGTGTTATCAACGTAACGGAAATGACATATTATTTTATTTATTATAGTTAGTGGTGAAGAATTTTGTTTCAATTTCTGCTAAATCTGCTAAAATTCCCGCTATTGAACTCCCTTTTGCTACGCCATCTTCTTAGTTGTATATTTTTCCATTAAACAGTAAATAATTTTGGGTTAACATTAGTGTTAGTATATGTATCAGTTCTTGTGTTTCTGTAACTGATGTTTATTAATATATGAAGTTTCCTTCTACAATTTGTTTGATTTATTTTATGAGTATGTTTGTAATGTGTTTGTAAAAATACGTGAGTTTTTTTATTGTGTATCTTTACTTGTATGTGTATAATTTAATGAGTAGTGTGTTAATTTTTTTCTTATAGTATATGCTGGGCTATCTATACAGTTGACAAGAGGCCGTATAGAGATAAATCGTTTATGTAATTTGGGTTGGGACCGAAGTGCTGGTGTTTTAGGATTCATAATAATTAGAGATTTCTTATCATATTCAGGTATTATTTCAGAATTTTTGATACTTTTAAGCTGAACAGCAAATTTGTGACTAGGGTTACGTGTTATTTGAATTAATTATTGTCATGAAAGAAATCCACAAATTTTTGTATGTATTCAGTTTTCTTGAGTATGACAATACTATTCCCTTTGATTTTAGTGCTCTTGCATTATTTGATAATAATGTTTGTTTTATGTTAGTTACAGTTTTTTGTTCATTCATATCGTTTTGACAGGATTTTTGTCCAAGTTTTACCCTATCTCATGTCATCCCAAATAACACTGTTCTATTTAGGTAATTTTCCTCAAAAGGGAACCTGTGTTTTCAGAGGGTTTTGAGATGCAAAATTCAACTCAGAAAGTTAGTATCAGACACAGTTTTCTAGTTATGTGAGTATATTTCTGTATAATTTAACTGATGCTTTTTGCTCTGGCGGCCTTCTATAGCCCCGAAGAGGCCGACAACCAAACCTACACAGAAAAGTTCCGGGCAGCCTATACACCTGGCGAACCGGGTCTAACTAAACGCAACACGAATACAAAAACATCAGCTTGCTTGCTCTTTTATCAGATAGGTCCGGTCCACAGCACAAAGGCGTTATATCATTACGCCAGGTTGCAATTGGTGGGTCGCTTTTACTTAAGGACATGACGTACCTACAGGACGACTCCAGGCTCCCCGAAGACATCCGGCAGACCACACTAGTGGGGCCTTACTTTCTGTGCTGTTATACCCGCACTTGTTACGTTGTGATGGCATAACTATGTGGATCTGTCACAGTCCTGTGCACTTAAGATAAGTGGAACTGGGAAAATATACGTTGTATGAAGATTGTCTACTGTTCATTTTTTTTTAGGTACAATAAAGTTGGTTAAATTTGATTCTTATTGAAAAAACCCTGCAATTAAGTATGAATAACGTAAGTGGAAAATATCCAAGCTCTGTTTCATTTAATGCACAGGCGTATCAAGGGTTCTGCGTACTTATTTCTCAGGATCTATGTACCCAAATTGCGTGAAAATTTAATCACATGTCAGTTCTGGAATAATATATTTGTCCGATGGATACCAGTGTATCATCTGCATTTCTTCTTGGTGTAGCAATTTTAATGGCCACTAGTGTACTTGAAATGAAATAAACAAATGTGGATACTCACTTCAAAAATTATGTTGCATCACCTTGTTTCCAATGTCTCGTAAACACTGTTGTCGTATGTGTACATTAAAGCAAGAACCTCGGTCCGTCACTCATTTCGCACAAAGATATGTACCCGTGAGCAGCGTCAATGCGACGGAGTGTGATATACGGCCGATCACTTCCAGTCATAACACCACAAAGGAAGTACATGCTTGTGTTGACTTTAGTCTTTCTATGCGTAGAAGGCCAATTCCGAAGTTTGAAGGTATACGCATTGTTATTTCGTGTCAGGAAGGACTCTCATCACGTCCTGGACTGAACCAAAGCGGTGCTATTCGGACGCGGAGGAGGTACACATATGCAGGAACTGCAGATAACTCGCCTCTCACTGGTCGCCCAAAGGCTACCACAGCACCTGATGACAGCTGCTTACGGATTTCCGCTCGTGCAGCTCGCGGAGCCTCAGGACGTCACTTTTGGAGTCAAACTATACGTAATAGGCTGCATGACATGCAACTTCACATCCGACGTCCATGGCGCGATACATATTTGACACCTACACACCTTGAATCGCAGTGTAGATGATTCGTATTGCCTTAAACCAAACAATCGTCGAGGTGTTTTTCCAGGAACGTCTTAGACACAGCGTGGTGGATCCCTGATGTTTTGGGGTGGCACGATGTGGGATCACTGTACGCCACTGGTGGTTATAGAAGACTATCAGACGGCTATACGGCACAAGGATGACGTCCTCCGAGGCCGGCCGCGGTGGCCGAGCGTTCTGCGGCGCGCCAGTCACGTTCTGCAAGGCCAGTACGGTCGGGGTTTCGAAACCCCCCTCGGACATGGATATTTGTGCCGTCCTTAGTATTAGCTAGTTCATATGTAGATGGTGAGTTTAGGAACTGATGACCCCGTAGTTAAGTCCCATAAGCTATACAAACATTTGAACATTTTTTGACGTCCTCCGATGTATAGTGCAACCATGTTAACAGCATTTCGGTGAGGGATTCACCTTGACGGACGACAATGCTCGCACCCATCGTGCACTTCTTTGTGTATGCGTTCCCTCACGATAGCGACATTGCAAAGATCAGAATGGCCAGCATATTCTCCAGACATGAATCCTATCGAAAATGCCTGCGATGAATTGAAAAGGGCTGTCTTTTGACGAAACAGTCCACATTGTTCCAATCCTCAATTGTGATCCAGCGCAAATCTTGCAGATTAGATGGTGGGTCAATGGTTCCTTGATGATCTAGTGGACAATATGTCACGAGAAATGCAGGCATGCATCAGTGCAAGAATACATGTTACCGGATATTAGGGGTACTGCCGTATACGGCACTCTGGAACACAAATTCAAAATTTCTACATTATTGTCGTACAACATGTCAATTTATGTTTGTATGAGGAATAAAAAGAACTAAATGTTGCTTATGGATATTCTATTCCCATTTTTAAGTGCCATGAACTTTTACAATCATCGTAAAGCAATTTTTTTATATGTGTATATGAATTTTTCCCTGTAGATGTGTGTATATTGCTGTAGTAGCCCCTGACCGTATAGAGTGCCCGCATAACAGGCAGCCAAGGCGGGCTGCTGACCTCCCTTTCGTAGGCGCTCAAACGTAACCACATAAACATAAACAACGACCAACAGCAGAAGAAACGGCTCAGTACTGCGGCACTACGTTACGGTCCGCCATGTGACAGTGCCCAGCCAATGACAGCACAGTAACCAGTTGTAGCCCTCCGCCGATGCCTGCTTCATAAGCGCACCGACGGGGTGTGCAGGTCAGTGCAGACTCAGCCACTGCCCGCTCATACGTCGAATCCAGCTACAACCGCACTCAGCGTAGTTTTCTCTGTAGTGCAGTTGCTTTGCCTTGGCCTAGCGCCATGTGTAATGGTTTATTGTCTATTTGTTCCACTATTATACTTGTTGTTTGTTGTCTCTACGTGACTATCTGTTTTCTTCACGTTGTGTTGTTGTACGCCCAGGAGGCTCTTTTGTTTAAAAAAACCGTTGGCAATTTGAGTAGTTGTTATCTTTCCTGCAGATCGCAGGACTTAACATATATGAATTTTTCCCTGTAGACGGCTGTCCTCATCTGTGGCCTTCGAACAAGCTCGCTAACCGGATGCTTCGAGAATCAGTGTAATCGGTAATAATGATACCGACATTTCTAAATTTATGATTATAATTAAGTGTATTTTTCTTCAAAGATATAAATTCTCTCAGCGTGTTCTGTGCGGAGTAGCCTAATTTGCCCTGTTGAATATTACGATTGAATCTCGACGTTTCCAGTTCGCGACACATTCACTGAGTGCTGTAAAATAAATAAAAAGCAGTAAAATGTATGACAGTTGATTTATTTAAACACTCAATAATGCTGCTTCTCTGACAAGCCTTAGGCAGAATATACATGTATATGTTTTTTTTCTTTTCTTTATAGCCATAATTTATGTACTTTATGTTCACACTTTAAAATAATTCTCTGAACGAACTTTCGATAGCTAATCAAATTAAATCTGGGCTTTGGGAGTAATATATATATATATATATATATATATATATATATATATATTCATTGCACCATGTATTTGAAATGCCATGAATCTATTTGACACGTGTTTATGTCACTTTCAAAAACAATTATACGTCTTTGATCAGAAAGATGAAAGGAATCTGTATGTACTAGCTCGCAAATTAGACAACTGGTAAATCATATTTGTATCAAAAGGGCAGCGGTGGAATAGCCGTGCGCGCTGTGGAGCCTTGCTACGGTGCGCGCGGCCGTTCCACGTCCCTAAGTACTCGTGTACTTCCTCGGGTACGTGTGTACACGTGTTGTCCTTAGGATAAGTTAGTTTAAGTAGTTTGTACGTTTAGCGATCAATGAGTGTAAAAAAAAAATAAATAAATAAATAAATAAATAAAATAAAAAATAAAAAATAAATAAATAAATAAAAAAAGGACAATAAAAGCCATAGTTATGTTTCACAAATATAATTAAAGAAACTATCTTGGAATAAAAACAAGTAACTACTTTGTTCAAGAAATTATAAATGCGTAGAGTGGTTCAGGAGGTAACACATCTGAATAAAAGCATTATCTAGACTCACATCTACACATTTTTCTTGAAGCTGTAGTAATGTTGCCGACAACCGTGGTGAAAAGTTCTGTCGATACAAAATGCTCTTGGGGACCGTTATGGAAGTAAATGAGTGACTGCAATGTTTGCCCCATTACTGCTGAAACGTAGCTCGAAAGCGCAAAATATTTCACCAGAGAATAAAATAGGCTGACTTAGAAAAGGTATTGTTTTATACAATATCATAATATAGGTGATAATACAAAGATTTGTTTTTGGTTTATACTGCACGAATAATTTCTAAATATATAAGTGACTAGGTCAGTGATACTTTTTCTGTATATAAATACACAGCGTAGAAATGAAAGTACAAAAGAGAAACAAAAATTGTCTGGGCTACACCTAAGTGCCTGATATTATTCAGGAGATATGTTAGCATAAGAACTACGAATAAAAGTGGACTTTATTTATTTTGTAGAACAGTATAATGCGCTTTCCTCTTCTGTGACGTTGCTTACCAATTAAAGTCTGTAATTATGGTTAGAGATTCTTTAGGCGCATATAACGTATCGTACAGCACCATGTAACATGCACTTTGCTCCCAGAAGCCAATAAAAGCGAAATGATTTTACTTTCCGTGTTTTATTATACAGCGCTATCCGCAAACAACTCTGAACGTATGAGGAAATTACCAAATTTTTAGCTTTGCACTGTGGAAGCGTAGCCATAAGTCGTTATTCTTCTGATCGTTATTACAACCGATTGCAAATAAAGAGATATGGGCGAAATGTAAAGCACAGCAATTAAACTGTTAAGTCAGCGACATTAACGCCTAAACAATAAGCCATCTCCGTAAAATACTTAACGGAATATATCTGAAACAATATAGCCTTCGGGTTTCCGGGAAAAGAAATAATAAACTGAAAAAAAAAAAATTGCGAAGTTGAAGAGATTATGAAAGCAGGAACATTTATGAAGTAAATAATTAATTTGTTTAAAAAATACACTGTTGGATAAAATTAATACGCATGGAAAGGTGACGTCCATTTTGTACCGATGATGGCAGGTGCCATATGGGGGATGGTAAATGTGCCTAATAATGGTTTCAATGTCACACGTCAGCAGAGAGCGTAGTAACAAAGCTTCCATTCTGTCATCTGTGTTTATCCTTTAATAGGCAATGTTTACAGTATTCAGACTTAGTGTGATATCAACCAGGCACAATGTCACGGAGTTGCAATCATGTTTCCTACAGCCAACTGAGCTAGTTTGAAAGAGGTCAAATTGTGGGTTTCCGAGTGCCACGTTGGTCCTTTTTTTCCGAAATAAAAAAACATCTGTTTACTCAACTTAGAACATACGAAAGCAAGAACTCACGATTGGCCTGACTCCGAAGATACATCAACAACAATGATGTCAATCACAGACAGTTCATCGGAAATATCACATTCAAGGTCAGTTGTATCTGCTTCTTTTATATAAGGTGTGATAGAAGGTGATGATCTATTACTCAGGCATTCTGTCTCCATTTGTACAGATTTGTTTCTACTCCAATTACGACGTCTTGGATGCTGCTCCTAGTTTTGTATTGCTGCAGCTGAATTTTGCACATAAACAGCCAAACTGTCATAATCAGAAGGGCGTTCCTCCAGGTATCGAGGATGAACATCAACACTCAAGACTTCATGAATCATGTGTGACCTTAGCCATCCAACAAGTGGTGTATAACCTGCAGTGAGTGACTTCCACTGTGATAGAACAAGAGGGCACCACGGAACCACCAGGCAATTCTGTACCACTCATAATATCTCTTAATGCATTTATCAGTAGTTTCAGAATTTTCTTGCTGGAATTTTGTTTCTATTCAGTAGCTGCGGAACTCTGTCTGACAATCCAGTAGTGGCTTGTTGTTCTACATTAGAACATCCAACACAAAATATTTATGCTTCTCCTTGCACCCTATACAGTTTAACATTGTGCCTACTGGTATGCAGTAGTGAAGTCTCTCTTATAATAGAATCTTGTTCCTCGCCTAGATGATACAAACGACGTTTGCTTGTCCACTTGGCAAGGCGTAACAAACCACTTGCTGTCCAAGTCTATAGGAACTTGCAGTAACCATTCGGAATTGAACTTCTAAGCACGGTAAAAATAGTCGCGTATATCCTCTTTCTTGGAATTAGTGAGTAGTGCAGTCCATTGCCTCATCTTCAAGTTCCCCTTCCAGAAGAAGTAACCCACGTGTTTCTATAAACGATTCATCCCTATTCCTTTTCTGTTAATGTAGCAACGCTTGCCGCCTTTCTTCTTGATCCTTGAATTTTGAGCGAGCTTTATAATAATCTGATGCCACTCTTGGAGATTGCGCCTTTTCTTTCATACTGACCGCTTGCTTTCAAACCATTACCATTACCAACGCGAGCACATAAATGTTGAGTATTATTTTCATCTGTAATGAGAGAATATGTGAACAAATAACTTCTTTTAGTTGCAGACCTTGTCAACATCCTTGATAGTCACAGGTCACCTTCCGAACCTATACACTTCACAGTACCGCATCCCAAGTAGTCTTGTGTAGTTCGCGAACGAACTAGTTCGGAAGAGCGCTCCCACAGGCGAACTACGCGAACTAGTTCGTAGATCCCTCGCCTCATAGTTCGTCCGCTCCTTTTCCGAAGACTGACGGGTAACAGCGAGAGGACGGGAGAGCGCGCAGAATCGTGTGATTCCCTTCTGCCAGTTGCCGTCATTTCGAGCTGAGATGCAGCTCAGCTGTAGTTTTAGTAGCGGTAGCAAAAGCCAAAACGAGCGATCGAACTAAAAAGAGCGACCTACTTCGCGTCCGAGCTGCGAACTAAAAGGAGAGCTATCGCTCGCGAACTAAAATATGCGCGATAGGTGGCGAACTACAATATGCGTGATACGTCGCGAACTAAAATATGCGCAATAGGTTGCGAACTAAAATATGCGCGATAGGTCGCGATATAAAATATGCGCGATAGGTCGCGAACTAAAATATGCCTGATAGGTGGCGAACTAAACTATGCGCGATAGGCTGCGAACTAAAATATGCGGGATAGGTCGGGAACAGAATTAAAAATCACATGTTTGCCTTCTGCTGATGAGAGCCATTTCGAGGTTAGCAACTGCCTGCTTGATTACACAGTTCAGTGCTACAAAATTTCTGCTTTGAAGTATTCTACACTCTGCATTATCTGACTAGTAAATTTCATAATGCCCAGATATAGAGATAATTCTAAACTTAAACGCGAGAAATTATCCACAAACTGTTTCTTTTGGTTTGCGTGATATCGTTAGCGGCTCAAGCAGCAAGCGCATGAAGCAGCTAGGTGGGGAAACTTCTCCCTCCACCTGCACGCTCAGACGACGCCGCTCAGCCGTCACTGGTAGCGGACGAACTAAAAGAACGAATTAGTTCGCGGCAGAGCCGCGAACTCAAGTGAGCGCTCCCGATTACGAACTATTATGCGCAAGTCTATTCCTGAGGACACAACAGCGGGATGGTCCTTTCGGAGAACTGACATACAAGTTACACTTCGTGCATCAGTTATGCAGTGATACTGGTTGCAGTTGTCACGGGAACATTCTCTTATCCATAGAAGGAGAATTTTATTTGGAATATATCTTGTTGCACAAATGTAATATGTCTGAAAATACAGTTCAATGTGAGGAGAGAAAGACGGGATCGGAATTAAGTAGGCAGTACGCCGCTTTACCTCGGAGGATGTCATTCGCAGTCGAAGGAAAAACGTCAGGGGGATAGTTCTATGTATGGACCACGGCATCTCAGCCTAGAAGTTTTAAGTGATGACAATACCTGCCGTGAAAGCCTTCAATCTATTATAAGTGTTGATTATATTATTCTCGTGTCTGCAGCCGGATAACATCGTCAACTAGGCTTAATATTTCAAATGTTTGTAATCCTATGGGATCAAACTATGTTCGTCATCAGTCAGTCCCTAGTTTTACAAACAACTTAAACAAAGTTAAACTAACCTAAGGACAAGACACACATATCCATGCTCGAGGGAGGGTTCGAACCTCTGACGCGGGAGGCCTCGCGATCCGTAACGTGGCGCTCCAGACCGCTCGACTACTCCCGCGCGGCGTTTCGGCAGACCAACCGGCTGCCATCTTCAGGTGAGTATGCCGAATGTACTTACTCGCCGGAAACTGAGATATCCGCTTGCAGACCCCACACGAATATTATTAGGTATTACACCGGGAAAGTCAACGTAACCACATAATTGTTATCGGCATTGCTGACTGCAAACGGCGCTGCACATCTTTTATTTTTTATTTACTATTTTTTTTTCGTTGGGTATAACAGTCCATGCTGCTTCCACGCGTGGACTTCTTCATATTACACTGCACTGCTGTCGTCGGTCTTCTTGCTCTCTTGATCTCTCGTCTATCAAGAACGTCTGGTCGATGATTGAGGAAAGACTATACAGAATAGTTTACTTAAAACGGAATAGTAAGTATTCCCTAGACGTCGCCAAGTCCGCTTCGACGGAAGTGAGCAAACCATCAGGTTTCGTCTGCCGGATATGGAATTTTAAATAAAGTTTGATATCTCCTCTGGATTTCATATGCCGCTTTGTTTGGCCTAAAATCTACCAAACGCAAAGTCCACACAATTAGTTTTTACCTCTGCAGTCTCTTTAAAATATATTGCAATACTTTACATTATTTGATGTTATACGCTACCTGTACCGAATAATGAAAATAAACTCAATCCTTTACCAGGCGAAGGTACCAAACTGTAAAGAAATTTTTTTTTCGACCAGTACATTTCCTAAAATCGGATAGTGACTTTCCCAGCGGCCCGAACGCCGTCCCTCAGTCTCATTGCCACTTTTGGAACCCAAGGATATCTCATCTGCATGGCGCAAGAATTAGCAATTGACACTCGATAAGTGTGAAATCGCTGAAAGACATCGCTAAACTTTAGTTACACGATAAATAAGTCAAATATACAGACTTTCATTTCAACTAAGTACCTAGGAATAATATTTAAGAACAACTTAAACTGAGGAGCGTTTTCGCAAAACTCAAATCTACAAAATTTGCAATAATGAGTTACATAAATATTCGTGTACTTCTAAATGAGATGCATCGATTGCAGTACACGGAGTTTATCGAAACTTACTATTTGCCTGTGTAATCTTGCTCACAAAACTGTGAAATTTTTCTTTTCTCGACATCTACAGAAAACAAGTTTTGTCAAAAGTGAACATCTACTGCTTGTCATTGATATTATTTTACTGGTAGGCATATTACTAAGACTTTATTGTTGATATAAGTTGTTGCTCACTATTTTCTAATCAGCGGCCACAGTTACATACCCCTGATAGATTATTTGGTACCACGGAAAAGGAATTGAGGAAACTTGAAACCGTAACATTACCAGCACACACCATGGTACCTGTATGATTCTGGGCGAGACTGGAATGTCTACGATTTCAAGACAATCATTCCAATTTTCTGAAGCCAGAGTTCTTATTTATAAGGAAACAGACAAACGTAAAGACATCTGCAAAGTAAAGAAAACATACTCTCTCTCTCCAATCACTGTTCAAGTGAAGAAAAAGATACTTTCAAGGATATTGATAGGTCATGACACGTAGCAACCATGTGAATGTCAAGAAAGCCGACGACGTAAAGAAACTGATGAGATTCTTTGATACATCATCAGAAGGATCCCAAGAGTTCTATGGGAAGGTCACAGAGTGTTGTAATGAATATGACAATGACAATAATGAAGTGCTGTACTTAGTCAAACAAATTTATTAAAGTATTACGTCTTCAGTATGTTAAATAAATCATAATACTACTGCTATAAAGTATTTCATCAGTACATGTTCAGTTTTGTACGAAATTCACAATTTTATGTACTTTTTATCTACAACTGTAAGGTAATAGAAAGGTTTACCCCCATAATGTTATGTATCTAGAAGTTCTGTTTGTTGGACATCAGCAATGTATACTGTTCAAGTAATTCAATAAAACGTGTTTACTGAAAACTTTATTTTTGTAGATGTTGAGTTTTGTGAAAAAGATCCTCAACTGAAAAGAACATGTAGAAAATTTTGTAAGCGAAGGGGAATCAAAGGTTAGGTTTCATTGGCAGAACACTTAGAAGATGCAACACTTCTACTAAAGAAACTACAAACACTACTCTTGTACGTCCTATTTTGGACTATTGCTGGACATTGTGAGATCCACAGCACGCAGGACTTTCTGACGATTTAAAGAATGTTCAGCGACATAACGTAGAGATGATGCACGTTTTGGGGTGGAAATCATTAAAAGAAAGGCGTGATTCGTTGCTGCGAGATTTATTTGGGAATTTTCTTTCACCAAAATTCTCTTCCGTATGCTTCCGTATACTTTGTTACCAGCCATCTACATAGGGAGACATGTTCGTCATCATTAAATAAGAGAAATCAGATCGAAAACAGAAAGATTTAAGTGTTCTGTTAGAGAATGAAACTGTAGAGAAATATCATCAGAGCGGTTCGATCAACCCTCTGCCTTGTGACTTGCAGAGTTTCTATGTAGATGTAGATGATACATTTTTTCCAGTGTGTCTTTATAATCCATACTCATAAATACGAAATAAGCTAAGACTCTCACAGGTGACACGTACTTACGCTTCCTGCTGATTATCTGCATCCAGTCATGTCCATTGTGCATCCCGTCAGACTTGGGCAATTCCAGCAGAACAATGCGACAGCCCACGCATCCACAACTGGTACAGAGAGGCTCCAGCAGCACTCATCTGTGTTCAAACACCTTTGCTGGCCGCCAAACTTCGCAGAATTCAACATTATTGAGCATATCTGCAACTTGGTGTTCATAAGAGATCTCCGCTCCCACGTATTCTTAAAGAATTATGGACAGCCCTGCGGGATGCACTACTTCAGACAGTAATAGAGTCTACGCCACCACAGTATGACGCCACGTTGCGTCACGTTTTTGTACTCGCGGGAGCCCAACACGATATTAGGCTGGTGCAATGGTTTCTTTGGCTCTTCAGTGTATTCTAGTTATTAGGAAAACTTTTTATTTGTTGTGTTTTAAAATAAAATCAAAATATAGTAAGTACTTTGGACGATAAATATATGACTCTTGGATTATTATTAGTCTCCTGGGAAGTCTGCAGAAGTAATTAATTAAAGCAGCATCTCTTTTATTCCATATTGCACGTTCTTGAGCAGAGTTGTGGCAGTTATGGAACTGGAGTTGTGATTAAAGCAAAAAAGGCTATTTGGTATTCTGTTTTGTTATAATCCTCTCTTGTCTGAGAAAATAATTATTATAATCTATTATGAAGCCTTGTAGTGATGTTACATTCTGAGAAACTCTGACGGTCTAGCACATTTTTTTCATTTTTATGTGCCACTTCATCTGACCACGAACACAAGAGAAAATTAAACAGTAAGATAGATGGCCTCATTTCAGAAGACCACGGAAATCTGCCTTGTGCAGAACCTCCATCATCACTTCTCTCTTAACTCTTTCGTCACTGTCAAAAGGATATTTCATATTAAACTTTTGAATCGATGAAATGTTGTATGTAACAAACGATTTTAGTACTATCTGAAGCCACATAGTGAATTTCTTAGGAGTACGTGCCAGTGAGAACTATTGAAGTCGCTACAGTGGAGTAAGAAACTGTATCTACATAAATACATAGTAAGCCATCGTATGGTACACGATACTCCTTACTAATATTAACGATTTGAAATAAGAAAACGCCTTGCAGTGTTTTCCAAGCCGAGGTGGAGTGGCCGAGCGTTCCAAGGCGCCTAACTGCGGAGCACGCCGCTGCTCGCCGTCGGACGTTCGAGTCCTCGCTCGGGCATGGCTGTATTTGTTGCTCTTAACATAAGTTACTTAAACCAGTTTGTAATCCTAGGGACCGATGACCAGACCAGTTAAGCCCCATAGATTTAGAAACATTTTAACATCTGTTTCCGAAGTCAAAGTTTTGTGTTAATCAAATGTGGTGAGAGTTAGCTTCATCTGATCTACTGGTTTATTACGTTCGTGTCAAACGGATTTTGCATCTTGTAGGGCTCAAATGAAGCTTTGAATCTTTTAAATTATTAACGAAGGTTTTAGATTTGTAATCATTTCTGCTAATTTTTCTTACATTCAACTCATTTTCCTCCATAAGATCATTGAAATTAAAAAATACCTTCCATTGCTTTCCAAAGTCCAAGTTTAGTCTTAAGCCCTAGCACTTTCTCACTTGGGACAAATCCCGCAGAAAAATCACGTAATGTAAAACCTGTAAATTATCACAGGACTTGCGCAAATCATGTTCAATAAGGCGTCAAACATTTCCTGCTAGAAGTTGAAACCGAGAAACAACTTGTTCCACAACAAACCACCGTGTGTCAGGTGTCATAGTGTGAATATGTAGCGTAATACGTTCCTTCAGTTCAGCCAAATTCGCTATGCGGCCACTGAACACAAAGACTTTTCAAATAACCTCACAGCCAGAAGTCACATGGATTGAAGTGCGGTGACTTTGACCGCCAGGCTATAGGAAAATAACGCCTGATAACTCCGTCATTTGGGAAGTGGCTCTCGAGGAATTGCTTTTACTGGGTTTGCAATGAAAACGATACTATCCGGACATTTACACTATTGAAGGCGTAGAAATGTTTTATACCGGTTACCAATGGCGGTACAAGTAACGGGTTTGAAAGCTGTGTGAACAAATTGCAGTGGACATCAATCCCTACACTTACAAACTACTCCAACTAAATTTGATAAGGACAACACACACACACACACACACACACACACACACACACACACACACTCACACACACACACATTTCGGAGGGAGGAGTGGAACCTTCGACGGAGAGCGAAAAGTCATTCCGCTCCGGTGCTCGAAAAACCTCGAAAAAATAAAATAAAATGAGCCTTCGATAAAGGATGCTATGACCTCGTACCATTCAGTTACCTTTGCACTGCTTCATATGCGGCTGAGTATTGCGTTGCCCCAGTCGTGCAGGTTTTTTATTGACATAGTCTTTTCTCGATTTGAAAAAGGCGTTTGACGCGGTGCCACAATGCAGGCTGCTAACGTAGATACGAGCTTATGGGATAGGTTCACAGATTTGTGACTGGGTGGAAGACATCCTAAGTAACGGAACGCAGTACGTTGTTCTCGACGTCGAGTGTCCATGAGAGATGCTCCGGGTAAGTGTGATAGGACCGCTATTATTTTCTATCTGTATAAATGATCTGATGGGCAAAGTAACTCTGCAGCTTTTTGCTAATAATGCTGTGATGTATGTGAGGGTGTCGTCTTTAGTTGGCTGTCATAGCATTCAGGATGATTGAGACAAATTTCTCTATCTCTAAATGTCGAAAAATGTAAGGTGATGCGGATGAGTAGGAAAAACAATTCCATAATGTTCGAATACAGCATTACCAATGAGCTTCTTGATGGAGTAGCGTTGTTAAAATATTTAGGCGTAATATTGCAGAGCGATGGAACGATCATGTTGTGCGTAAGACGGACAGCCGACTTCGGTTTATTTGTAGAATTTTGGGAAGATGTACTTCATCTGTAAAGAAGACCACGTCTTGAGTATTGCTCAAGTGTTTGGGACCCGCAGCGGATCAGTTTAAAGGAAGACATAGAAGCAGTTCAGAGGTGAGCAGCTAGGTGCGTTACTGGTAGGTTCGACCAATGCGCGAGTGTCACGTAAATGCTCTGGTAACTCCAGTGGGGTACGCTGGAGGAAAGACGAACTTCTTTTCGAGAAATTCTGTTGATGAAATGTAGAGGGTCGGAATTTGAAGCTGAGTGTAGAACGATCTTTCTGCCGCCTACTTCCATTTCGCGTAATGATCTCAAAGACAAGAGAAATTAGGTCTCTTACGGAATCATATAGGCATTCTTTTTTTTCCTCGTTCGAGCGGAGTAGGAAAGGAAATGCCTAGAAGTGGTACAATGTACCCTCCACTACGCCCCTTACGGTGGATTGCGGAGTACCTATGTAGATGTAGATGTAGAAGGTTGAAATGTTCTATGGCCAATCATTATCCACCTCCATAGGCACAAGAAATTGTAGAGCGAACGTATGTTTCGCTGGTAGATTAGCAGAAAACAAATGATCGAACAATTCCACGGGCACTGCAGTCTTGCGCATCAGTGATAGTCCCTTCCTCTAACGCTATGGCCACATCTTCTACAAGTGTCGAAATTTATTACCTACCTGTGGCACTTTGCACTTGAAACGATCATTTTCTTCAGAGCCTTCACAGTCATCGGACCACAATCTTTTCTCATCTTACTTAATGTCCGGAATTTCCTTAAATCTGCAACCGCATAGTCGTAGTTCTTGTGAAAAAAACTTCACAAGCAGAGCTGTATCCTGCACTGAGACACCCATGATAATATGCAATAGGAGGCGGAGCGACACGAAAAACGCATGTTTATGCCGAATGAAATGTATCGTGCGCATGCCCTGTGATTTGTAGCTATGCCACTTACAGCGCCATCTATTGATAAAGTTGTGGTTTTTTAATTTTTTGTGTATGGCATTGGGTTTCCCGTTTCGCCAAATATGTTCATTTCAAATCTGCAGTCATTCTGCCCCACGGTCCTTTTTGTACAGCCTTTTGAATGTGGGCCTTCAATTACGGACACCCTGCAACGCCCAAATCATGACAGTGCAGCAATTTCTCAAAACGTCACCGGACATCAATCCATGTGATTTCTGCCTGCGAGGTTATTTGGAAAGTACAGATGGTGCAGTATCAGCAACTGGTAATAAATTGAAAACAATTTATTTTTCCGTCACAGTTGCACCATTTAGGAGTTGGTAACTAGTTTCGGACTTAATCGTCCATTTTCAAACCGTCGGCCTTATTCCAACCGTAATAATACACTGCATGAAGCACATTACTGATGAAATCTGTACGTTATCCACTGTTGATACATAATTACATTAAAATTTAAAATCGGTTAAAATAGATGATGCATCCACAGGCCTCCAACGTGTAAAGGCCTGGACAAGCATCATCTATTTTAACCGATTTTAAATTTTAATGTAATTATGTATCAACAGTGGATAACGTACAGATTTTATCAGTCATTAGCTTCATGCAGTGTATTATTACGGTTGGAATAAGGCCTACTGTTTGAAAATGGACGATTAAGTCCGAAACAAGTTACCAACTCCTAAATAGTGCAACTGACGGAAAAATAAACTGTTTTCAATATCTGAAAAGTGTTGTGTTCAATGACTGTAAATCCTTCTCTGCCGATGACCAGCTCCTGCGTCTCACCCACCTCCTGCCTGTGCAGGTAAATTCCCGTCGTGCCACCATCCTTGTTTCCCTCGACATCGAGAAGGCCTATGACCGTGTATGGCATTCTGTCTTCTTTTCAAACTCCAGCCCTTCCCATTAATTATGTCCGCTTTATCGCTTGCTTTATCGCCCGTCTATGTCACTGTCAATAACTCCAACTTAAATTTGTTTTCCCCCCACCTCGGCTGATATGCCACAAACCCAACCTCCTGTACATCTCCTTCGATACACTGATGGCACCACCTTCCTTGCTATCGCCACCTCCCTCACCTGCTCCCAACACCCCCTCCAGTCCCACCTCTCCGAATTCTTTTCTAGAGCAACCAGTGGCTCCTCACTGTCAACCCCATAAAATCTCAGGTAGTCATCATAGGTCACACCACCCCTTACTTCCGTCACCTCAACCTCTACCTCACACTCCATGGCCGTCCCATCCAACAAACCAAAACACTCAAGTACCTTGGCTTCATTGTTGACCACTCACTCTCCTGGAAACCGCACCTGCAATCCATCAGTGAAAAAGACCTCTTTCACTTCAACCTCCTCAACCTCCTGTCCGGCTGGCCGTGTATCCTTAACCCCTCCACCATCCTCTTCACTTACCGATCCATAATGCGTCCTAACCTCTGCTACTTCCATTCCTCCTGGGTCTCCACTTCCCCTGCCCACTACAAATCCCTCCAGATCCTAGAACGCCACGCACTCTGGCTCGCTTACCATATCCGTCTCCCATCCCCCACACAGATCCTTTACGACTTGATTTACTATCCTCACCTTCTGAACTTCTGGGAACACCTCTGCCTCCGCTATGTGTCCCTTAAAATAGAATCCCGCAATCCGTTTGTCTCCCATCTCTTGCTGCATCCTGGGCCTCTGCCAGGTCGATCCCTTATTGTACCTCCCTCCCTTCACCTTCACACTCTCCACGTCCTCTCCAAGGCTAACTTCCGTCAACTCCCTCTCCCAGATGACGCCCTCAGTCCCGACATCTGTCCCTCCATTCAACGTTAGTCCATCCCCCTATTTGTAAGTCTCCCTTCCTTCCCCCTCACATCCCTGTCCCCTCCCACGCTTGTCTCTTCCTCTCCCCAACTCCTTTCTACGGTGAGTCCATGCGCCTTCGCCCCCCCTCCTCCCTTCCCCCCCCCCCCGCTCCCGTCCTTTTCCCACCGCACTTCACCTTCCTCCCCTCCTTTTCCCACTGTGGTACACGTGTGTCGCCATATTTCACCCGTGCACCGTTTAGTGTTTGTGCTAAGTGCTCAAGTGGTATTTTAATACTTCAGCAGCCGCCGATCAGGCCGAATATTCGAGTTGCCATGTGTTTCAATTCTGTGCTTTGTCGATGTCCTGTTTGTGTCATCAAGTGTTACTTTACTCACCATGGCTTTTATTTTTCAACGTATGTGTGGTTTTTTTTCTACCATTGTGGCTCTTTTCAATTTAGGACCATGTGCTTTTCAATGTTCCTTGTCTCTTCTAATTGTCTCACATTTTAGTTGCATTAATTTTGTTAATTCTACTTTAATTTTCTGCTTTAAGACTGTATATGTTCACATTTTCCAATTTGTACTTCTCTCGGCTGCAGACCTGCGATGAAGCTGCTGCCAGCCTGCCCCACATGGGGCGTGAAATACATAAAAAAAAGCTTGCCTAGCGAATACGGCTGAACTGAAGGGACGTATTACGCAACACATTAACGCTGTGACCCCTGACACGCTAAGGTCTGTTGTCGAACATGCTGTTTCAACTTCTATCAGGAAATGTTGAACGGCATATTGAACATGACTTGCGCAAGTCTCGTGACAATTTATAGATTTTACATTACGTGGGATTTGGCCCAAGCAAGAAAGTCCTATGGCTGAAGACAAGCCGCGGCGGAATAGCCGTATGCACTAATGCGCAGTGCTGTGGCGCGTACAGTCGTTCCACGTCGGTGGTTCGAGTCCTCCTAGGGCAGGGGAGTGTGTGTTGTTTTAGGATAAGGTGTATTAAGTAGTTTGTAAGTTTAGGGACAGAAGACCACTGCAGTTAGCTCCCATAACTTCACAAATATTTGAACACGTTTCATTAATACAAAACTTTGACTTTGGAAACAGATGTTAAAATGTTTCTAAATCTATGGAACTAGTCTGGTCATCGATCCCTAGGCTTACAAACTGCTTAAACTAACTTATGCTAAGAGCAACAAATACACCCATGCACGAGCGAGGACTCGAACCTGCGACGGCGAGCAGCGGCGTGCTCCACAGCTAGGCGCCTTGGAACGCTCTTATTTCAATGATTTTATGCAGGAAAATGAGTTGTATGTCAGAAAAATTAGTAGAATTGGTGTTGTACATCTCGAAAACCTTAGTCAATCGTCGAAAACAATTTCAAAACTTTTATTTGAGCACTGCAAGATCCACAATCCGTTCGACACGTTCATAACAGACCAGTAGATCAGACGGAGCTGGAACACATGGAATTAATTCAAATCGAGGCCTCTTCAAACGTTTTGAGCGTAGACGAAAAGATCTCCAATTTGGCAAGAAGGGAAGTGAACGTCTTGTTACCCTCCGCATCATCTCACTCATGTTAGTCAACAATTTTTGCAATGGCATTGGTGCAGCGGAAACTTCGCTGTAGACTGCAGCTGCTCGGCAATCAAATGCTCAAATGTTTGTAAACCCACGGGAGCTAACTGCTGACGTCATCGGACCCTAGGATTACAAACTACTGAAACTAATGTACACTAAGAACAACACACACACACTTATGCCCGAGAGAGGACTCGAACCTCCAGACCACTCGGGATTTCCCTCGCGGTTGCTAGAGGATATGGAAATATGCATGCTTGATTGAAGGAAGCAGGAATGTTGAATCACAAGCTTCTGTTGGGGTTTTGGGTTTTTTAGAGAACAATTAAAGCGATGTTTTTTTCTTGCCATCTTGTTTCCAGGACTCATATTCGTAGCAACAATTTTGGCTGCTTTGCGTTGGCTGCTGTTATTAAGGGTTTCACAACTACAGCCCTTCCATGAGAGTTAAGCTCCAGGCTATTTTATCGAAACAGCATACTCAAGTAGATATTGAGTTTTGCCGTGATAGGTTTATGTTGTCCGTCCACTATCTTCCTTCATGATAGTCGGACGTCGAGAGTTTGCTTCATCTTTAATCCACTATTCACTATTTCTCTTCGCTAATGATGTTATTCCTCGTTTTATGTATGCTGTCGTTACCGATGATACATTCGCTAGTGAAACATTAAACAGTATAGACGGTTTGGTCACACAGATGCCCGCACTAGGTGCACGATATCGAATTGTTTTCTTTGGAAGTCTGAGAAATGACGCATTTCACTCATATGTCAAGAATGAAAATCTAACGAGCTTAAATTTCATAGTCTAAAACCACAGACATATATTACTAGACTGGCAAACATCCCTCTGTGACTGAAGCCGTACGCCGCCGTCTTCCTTCACCTCACGTCAAAAAGTTTGTCAGCTTTACTAGTTGGTTTGAACCTGATTTCCATTTGAGCTAATACTTCCGCAAAAATTGAATTTGACACATAGGCATACTTTGTCGAATCTTGTTATGAGACTGTGTTACGTACGATTAATTAAATCTTACTCGCGTGATTATGTTGATTATGTTGCCATTATGTGACGTTGGCATTAGTCAATCGCGTGACAACGCAAATGTTTTGTCGTGAAGTCGTCGTTTACGATGGCAATTACTTTTACTGAGGGTACATACAAGAACCTGTTAACAACAGAGCAGGAACAGCATTATTTATTTACTTCATCGTCTGTACGAAACAGTAGTCAAGCTACTCCGTGTTGATTTCTAAGGATATTAAAGTCTTAGTGGGGCTTTCTACCGTTTTGCTGATGTTGTCAACATAATCATGCGAGGCCGCTAGTTTGGCAAGAAAAAATTTACCGTTACGTATACTTTCAGCAGACTGTAGTTATCTGAAAAACACTCAGAACAATAAGGATATGTGTTATCAACGACAAATAGCACATTTGCAACGATCATACTATTAAAAGAAAAGTCGAAGTTGATAGAAACTGGTAACAGATTAATAGAAATAGGAAACGCGACTATTAGTATGCGTATCAAAGCAGATTGTAGATATTGAAAGAACTCTCAAAAGAAGAAGAATATGTGTTATCCACGGTAAACAACACTTTTATGATGACCATACTACTGAAAGAAAAATCGAAGTTGAATGAAATTAGTAGAGATTAATAATAACAGCAAACCAATTCAAATCATTGCTGTATGTGTTAAAGCATACTCCAGCTGAAAAAATTGTAGCCATATACACCAAACGAATTTCCCATATGTCAAAAGTCTAAAGCCAGCGTAGTTGCCGCCCGCGGTGGCCGAGGAGACTGAGGCGCTCCAGTCACGGTCTGCACGGCCACTACGGTTGGGGGTTCGAATCCCCCCTCGGGCATGGATATTTGTGCCGTCCTAGTTCGTAAGTAGTTCATAAGTAGTTTGTAAGTTTAGGGACTGATGACCCCGTAATTAAGTCCCATAGACTATACAAACATTTGAACATTTAATTTTGAACCAGCGTAGTTACGTCAGTTCATCGGTACTTTTTCGACTGTTTTCCGTAATAACACAAACGACGGCTTACACGTTTATAGTAGACTTATGCATAATAGTTCGCGATCGGGAGCGCTAACTTCAGTTCGCGGCTCTGCCGCGAACTAGTTCGTTCTTTTAGTTCGCCCGTTCCCAGTGACGGCTGAGCGGCGTGGTCTGCGCATGCAGGTGAAGGGAGAAGTTCCCCAACGATATCACGAAAAAAAAAAAAAAAAAAATAGTTTGTGGATAATTTCTCGCGTTTTAGAGTTATCTCTATATCTTGGCATTATGGAATTTATTAGTCACATATTGCAGAGTGTAGAATACTTAAAAGCAGAAATTTTGTAGCACTGAACTATGTAATCTAGCAAGCAGACGCTAACCTCTAAATGGCTCTCATCACCTGAAGGCAAACACGTGATTTTTAATTCTGTTCGCGACCTATCACGCATATTTTTGTTCGCGACCTATCGCGCATGTTTTAGTTCGCGACCTATAATGCATATTTTATTTCTCGACCTATCGCGCATATTTTAGTTTGCGACCTATCATTCATATTTTAGTTCGCGACCTATCGCGAATATTTTAGTTCGCGACCTATCGCGAATATTTTAGTTCGCGACCTATCGTGCATTTTTAGTTCGCGACCTATTGAGCATATTTTAGTTCGGGACCGGTAGCTCTCCTTTTAGTTCGCAGCTCGGCCGCGAAGTAGGTCGCTCTTTTTAGTTCGTCCGCTCGTTTGACTTTTGCTACCGCTACTAAAACTACAGCTGAGCTGAGCGACCTATCGCGAATATTTTAGTTCGCGACCTATAACGCATATTTTAGTTCGCGACCTATCGTGTATATTTTAGTTCGCGACCTATCGCGCATATTTTAGTTCGCGATCGGTAGCTCTCCTTTTAGTTCGCAGCTCGGCCGCGAAGTAGGTCGCACTTTTTAGTTCGCCCGCTCGTTTGGCTTTTGCTACCGCTACTTAAACTACAGCTGAGCTGCATCTCAGCTCGAAATGACGGCAACTGGCAGAAGGGAATCATGCGATTCTGCGCGCTCTCGCGTCCTCTCGCTGTTACCCGTCAGTTATCGGAAAAGAAGCGGACGTACTAAGAGGCGAGGAATCTGCAAACTAGTTCGCGTAGTTCGCCTGTGGGAGCGCTCTTCCGAACTATTCGTTCGAGAACTACACACGACTAGTTTATAGTATAGACTTCGTTGACATCAGTGATACTGTATATGGCATTGCCAGTCTATTAATATATATCTGTGCTGCGCACCATCGACGTGTTCTCTTTGTAAATCTGCGAAATACAAGGAAGTTAGAATCTCTGGAGATGCCCTAACACTGGAAAAGTGAAGCCACATCATATGTAAGTAAATACTCCCATGCGACTGTCAGTTTATTTGCTGTACGTAAATAAGGCAATATTCACACAGGGTTTTAACCGAGAAATCTTTGTTTTGGGCACAAAATCATGGCTCCTATGGCTTCAACCAATGCCTGTTCTCAGCACAAGCAACGCCACCTCCTTTATTCTAACCTCCTAGGAGAAATCACGCTTTTCACCAATTTGTCAAGAATGAACATTTAACGAGCTTAAATTTCATAGAGTGGCTACCGCACGATTTACAATGCTCTTTTTGGGGCAACCTGTGTAAACTCGGCAGCAATTTTGATGGTCAGTTAGCCGTGCGGCGTAACGCACAGCTTTTACGAGACAGGGAGGCGTCCGGTCTCGGTTAGAATCCGCCCGCCAGATTAACCAAGGGGGTGGAGTGCCGGTCAGCCTGGATGTGGGTTTTAGGTGGTTTTCCATATCCCCTTGGATGAATACCGGGCTGGTTCCAAAGACCCGCCACAGTTACACGATTCACAAACATTTCGTAACAACACTTTCACACATATGGTACTATTCGCAGACATTTTAGGTACACATTTCCCCCCGGGGAGCACAAGGTGGCGTAAATATTAACACGCCAAATCGGGGTTTAACAAAGACGACCTTTCATGTGCGGGAACATGGACAAAGAGAAAGAAATTAACAAGTACACTTGAGTGGAGTCTGTCTATCGTATGTTGTTGTTGAGCTTGAAGAGTTCTATTTAGTGTGTATTGTCTGTACAATTTTTGCTGCTAAAATATTCCTAAAGTGTGTTCAACTGAAGCACAAATCGAAGTGATAAAATAACAAGTACTTCGTGCAAGAACACCAAATGTTTTTCCTTCTTTGATCTCCGTCTGTATATACTCAAACAAAATTCCTGACTAATGGGTCTTAGCTGCCCCAAGAGTTAAGTTTCAGGTACTTATCCTGCAATCCTGGAAGTACACACAATAAAAAACTGCTCTATTTTCTATCGAGTGTTGGTCTGTTTTTGAGATATTTCTTCTGTTGCTCCTATGGTTGATGAACCCACACTTTTGGGTGTCTACACCTTCTTTAAAAATATTTTCATTTGTTGTTGACAGTACATGATCGAGCGTGGTTGACACGTAATAAGCGCAAAGTGTGGAAGCAGTACTGACAGCCAGATTTTTTCACTTGTATATGCCTGTATTCTTTGTAACAAATATGTACTTATTTCAGCGTGGCAACGACGAACGTTATCGATGATACGTTATTTTGGCGTGGAATGCTTTTGTGGCAGATGACTCAGGCGTATTTGTATTACAGCATTCTGTTGTCACTTTCGTTTTTGTACTTAAATTTCGTCCACTAGAGTTCACAACGAAGCCCTTTGACAGCAATTTTAAACGTTTGTAGGCTAAATATGTTTAGTAAACGCAAGATAAATATATACTAGACTTTATGAAAGCAGTTGATAACTTGCATCAAAATCAACACAAATATTTTCACAGCGGCACTTTCGTTGTTATTGTAAACCTCAGCTAACTGTTATACTTCGAACTCTGATACGTTCGTTATATTTCATTACCGCATTTTTAGGAAAGACATTACCAGTGTTGTCAATTCGCAGATTCGATTAAGTCTGATGGAACTTGATTCACATCCATATTCAATAGGAACAGGGTATATAGGTAAAATTCTCGAGTGGGTGTGGCATGCCAGCTGCCAGCCGATACCCCAAATAACATGGCGGACGCCAGTTCAATTTGCGTCAAACATTGCGGAACGTTCGTCACTCTATGAAATTCAAGCTCTTCGGATAATAAACACCAGACGATCTGACATCTTGCAGAGAGGCTTCATATTCAACAACGTTAAGTTTTTGTTGGCTACACGTCCATCCAAATAAGTGAATGTGGAACTTAGGTAATACTTATGGAATCTAATATCTACATTATATAATATACGAAATGAACATCCACGTCTCTAATCGAAGAAGAAACTACGAGTACGTTTCACAAAAACGTCGAAAGCAATGAAATTGTTTCCTTGTAAAATCCTGCAGTTGTTGCTACCTCTGATCGACGATTGGCAATAATCGTAAACTGAGTCGTATTTTGAAGAAAATATTTACCACAATATTCATGTGTTATAAAGTGGAGTTAAGTGTAGTAATCCGCGAATATCATTAGACTCATCCAAAATTGTTTTGTCAGGAAAAGTGCGTATCATAAAAATAACAGGCAGCTGCAGAAATACAGAAATATATGCTGTTCTCTAGTTTTCAGCTCGGTAAGCTGTTATCATACAAATACAGTTTTTAATTAAGTAGAATTATAATTAAAACGAGCATTAAATTCACGGGCGGCTTTTTGCAGCTACAAGCATAGTGTCATTCCAGATGTCAGAAGATAACAAGATTCAAAACAGTGAGTGACGCGACTGGTCTGTGGTTAGTATTTTGCACATGTAACACTGAGCTGCTGTAACACGTCTCTGAATTCGTTAGTTACCGCTGCCATGTTTACTTGATAAGGGCAACAAACGCTGAACTAGAACTCTCTAGAACATGTAAGAACATATTGTGTTACGTTGTTGCTTACAGTTGCTCAACCAACAGATACTGAAATGGCTCCAATAATGGATTTCATGATATATCAGCTAACAATTCTATTACGAGAAGCAAATACCAACGTCATTGTTAAGCCGGGTTTCACTCTTCTGACTTCATTTTTAAAACTAGGAACATGTTCATCGTCAATTGTTAACATAAATAACTAACAAGAAAAATTCTAGGTCCAAGAACATTATGAATGATCACCAAGCTAATTTCACTCCCAGAATAGTAGGAACTGGTCCATTTAATGTTTTCAGTCTACATGCCGTATGGTAACCACTGCAGAAAGTAAAGCGATAACTCAATGTAGTCTGTGAGTTCGCATTAGAATAATCGCAGACATCAAGGAATTTTGTATTTTTAAAATTTTTATGTCTTCGATGGTCATTTATTTTCTATCATGATACGGGTCTCTCAATTTTAAACAATAATCAAGTAGTCGATTAGATGAAGGAGTGTTCTGGTCAGCTGCTTGTTTTGTTGATGAACCTCACCGAGCTTTCTTCTAATGAATACCATTCACCTCCTTATGCACAATTAATTGTACTCTTAGATATTTTATGTAACTGCTTCCAAAAATTGCTCTGCAATAGAGTAATCTGACAAAGTTCGCTGAATAGTCCTGTAACATTAACGCAGATGAACTCTGAACTACAGTCACTGTACTTCGAAATAGTCACCTCCCATAACTATGCACCGCTGAACTCTGTGCGACATGTCCTGGAATCTATGAACGAAATCTTCCTTTGGTATTCTGTTGAAAATCGTCACGTTTCTTTGGATCTCAGGAACATCGTCAAATCTCTCTCCTGTAAAATGGAGTTCGATTCGCCTGAATGGGAATAAGTCGGCAGTATTGAGATCCGGCGAGTGTTCAGGTTTCACCACCCCATTTTTCGCAAGGAACTGTTTGACGATATTGGCTAAACGTGAGCGAGTGTTGTCCAGGAACTTGAACATTAACCATACTCGCTGTATCTCATGCCTCCAGACATATTCATATTCTCTCGAGTGTACCTCGCTTTTAAAGGAAAAAGATTTGACGATGCTCCAGGCATCCAGCGAAACGTGAATAATTCGAAAGACAGCAAGGTAACTGTATTTCATAGTTCATCTACGTTAATGTTACAGGACTATTTACGCAACGTCTTTGTCACAGATAGTACAATATAGGAACTTAATTTGCTTGTATTCGCAATATGTTAAAATTATTTCATTCTGCTGCGACCTCTGTGTATACTGCACCGTCATCCGTAAAAACCCTCAAGGAAATTTCGACGTTATATACCAGGCTATGTATATGTAGCGGACCTATGACACTTCAGTTGAGCACGCCCGAAGACCTTGTCTCCGTTGAAAATATATTGCGTTCGTTTTGCTGCAAATTCTTTAATCCAATCAAAGAGTTATTCGACATTTAGAGACGCTCGAATTTTTCGTGAATAATATGTGCCACATTTCAGATGTGAACGAAATGCCATATCTATCAGAAGGATGTTCGTGAACCCCGAAATTAGCTCCTGGGCCAGTGGCTTTTCCAAATAAAGGTACTCTGGTACACCCTTGATAGTATCACGTATGTAGCCGAATACTTGACTGCCAAAGAAGATGGGGTATCCCGTATACCAGACTTTCACGATCTGGACAATAACCGATTGTCTCGTCCGTTTCACTCGAATGTTAAATGGAGGGCAGAAAATTTCGACGACATTCCAGTTCGGGATCAGCTCGCCGTGATGATAAAAAAAAGCTCACTGAAATCAATTTCTCTGCAGCACTTTCTCTACATGTCAAACACGCAACTCCGAAAACTGCCTTTTTAATTCAGCACCGCTCAGAGGTCAGATAAGATAATGCAACAGTCCCAGCATTGAGAAGACAGAGTAGAGGTATTATATTACACAATAGTGCTAGTCCTTGTAGTGTGAAATATGATACTCTGACGAATGTTACCTGTGATTTCTGATAACGATGGAAATGTGTAACATGATGCTCAGATTTCTTGAAACTGGAATAACCATAATGTTTTGATGTAATAACGTAGAAATCTGAATATCATATTACACACCTTCTGTCATTATCATCACAGATAATATTCATCAGAGTATCACATTACCCATTTACTATAATTGAAAAAAAAAGAGTATCATATTAAACTCTTGTCATTGTCATGAAGTGATAAATTCAAAGATAACACTCATGTAGGATCCTTTGCATGTGTTGATAATGTAAACAATATGGATATAGATATAGAATGCAGAAGATATGTTAATATCCTTTGAAAAGTGCTCAAATGGTCGAATACAGTTAAGTTATTCTAAGATATCATAACACATATTACACATTTATGTTTGTTCTGATAATTGACGGATAATGAGAGACTCAGATCCTAGGAATTCAGATGTGATCTGCTGACATTATTCATTGTGCGTAATGTTGCATTCACATCAATGTGTGTGGGGGCGTTCCTTCTGCAACAGCAAGATTATTTGGAGACTTCAATTCCGTTATTTCTTAATGATTGAACATAGAATATCTTTGTGCAATTAGCTAAATTTTCTCCCTACATAATTGCTTATTTTTATTTAGTAGTGGTTTACATACAGCACAAATGTAAACTATAAATTACACATTAACTGATTTGAGAATCTGTCGATGGTTCTTTATCATCATGTAACATAGGAACCTTTTACATGCAGTGATCATCCTTAATTTCTCTCATGTTATGGAAGGCAAGTGTTGCCTTGGGAATGGCAGGGAGCTCTCCTGCCATAATATCGGCTAACATCGATTGCTGTACCTTGCTGCATACCTATAAGTATTTTGAATATCCTAGCTTTTGTTGTACAGTGCAAAGGGTGATGTTGGTATCATTAGATTCACGAACATTCATTATTATGCAGAGATCTGATAGACTAATGACCATTGATGGTGACGAAACCGTGTTTTCTTGAAGTTTGAAGCATTAGTGTGAACTGAATGTTCCCTGTGATAATTAAAGGAAAGAAAATTGTTAATATTAATCCCACTCATTTTGTAGTCTATGTTCCAATGTTTGGATGTACTTACGAGGCAATGTCGGGTAAGACACATCATGATAATTGAAAAGTAGGTACACAACTGGTCGTTAAAATACGGGGTACAGAGTTACATATGTGCTAAAGCATTTTGCACATCGTGATCCGACATCCATACAGCAGTACATCTACATACATACATACATACTCCGCAATTCACCGTAAGATGCGTGGCGGAGGGTACACCGTACCACTACTAGGCATTTCCTTTTCTATTCCACTCCCAAATTGAACGAGGAAAAAAAATGCCTATATGCCTCTGTACAAGCCCTAATTTATCTTATCTTGTCTTTGTGATTTTTACGCGAAATGTAAGTAGGCAGCAAGATCGTACCACACTCAGCTTCAAATTCCGGCCCTCTAAATTTACTTAACAGAAATTCACGAAAAGAACGTTTTTCTTCCAGCGATCCCCAATTGAGTTACCGGAGCATTTCCGTGACACTCGCGCATTGGTCGAACCCACCGGTAACAAATCTAGCTGCTCGTCTCTGAACCGCCCCTGTCTTCCTTTAAACTGATCAGCTGCGGGTCGCAAATACTTGAGCAATACTCAAGACGTGGTCGTACAAGCGTTTTATACGCGGTCTCCTTTACAGGTGAAGTACATCTTCCCAAAATTCTCCCAATAAACCGAAGTCGGCTGTCCGCCTTACTCACAACTGTCCTTAAATGCTCGTTCCATTTCATATCGCTCTGCAATGTTACGCCTAGATATTTGAACGACGCGACAGCATCAAGAAGCTCACTACTAACGCTGTATTCGAACATTATGGGATTGTTTTTTCTACTCATGCGCATCACCTTACATTTTTCTACATTGAGAGCTAGCTGCCAATCTTCGCACCAACTAGAAATTCTGTCTAAGTCATCCTGTATGTTATTACAGTCAGATTCAGACGACACCCTCCCATACACCACAGTATCATCAGCAAACAGCCGCAAATTACAACTTACTCTGTCCATCAGATCATTTATATAGATAGAAAATAATAGCGGTCCTATCACACTCCCCTGGGGCACGCCTGACGATACACTCGTCTCTGATGAACACTCGCCGTCGAGAACAACGTACTGCGTTCTATTACTTAGGAAGTCTTCCAGCCAGTCACAAATCTGTGAACCTATTCCATAAGTTCGTATCTTCGTTAGCAGTCTGCAGTGTGGCACCGCGTTGAACGCCTTTTTGAAGTCGAGAAAAACACAATCCGCCTGTTGCCCTTCGTCCATGGCTCGCAAGATGTCATGTAAGAAAAGGGTAAGCTGAGTTTCACATGAACGATGTTTCCTAAACCCGTGCTGATTCATGGGAAGAAGCTTTTCGGTTTCAAGGAAATTTACTATATTCGAACTGAGAATATGCTCCAAAATTCTACAGGAAACTGATGTCAATGATATTGGCCTGTAATTGTATGGGTGAGTTCTCTTTCCTTTCTTATACACGGGAGTCACCTGCACTTTTTTCCAATCACTAGGAACTTTGCTCTGAATTAAAGATTCGCGATAAATGCAAGCTAAGTAAGAGGCCAATGCCGCAGAATACTCTTTGTAAAATTGAACTGGTATTCCATCCGGACCAGCTGACTTTTTCGTATTTAGCTCTCTCAGCTGCCTCTCTATACCGGAAATACCTTTTGCTATGTCCCCCATTTCGGAATTAGTACGTTGATCAAATGATGGTACATTTGTGCGGTCCTCCTGCGTGAAAGATTTCTGAAAGGTTAAATTTAGAACTTCAGCTTTCCGTTTGCTTTCTTCTATTACTACCCCGGAATGATAACGAGTGACTAGACAGTGGGCTTTGACGCGCTTATCGATTTTACATAGGACCAGAATTTTTCGGGTTCTCGGAAAGATCTTTTGGTAAGGTTTGGCTGTGATAATTATTGTATGCTTCGCGCATCGACACATGAGTCTGGCGCATGTCTGAAAATTTATGTTAATAGTTTGGTGCAATCTACCATGTCAAAAATTAATAATACTTATAGTACCACACAAAGGTATTCTTAGTAATGCTACCCTGCTCTGGCATACTGAGACCTTCCGCTTCACATTGGATGCTACATTCTGCAGTGCTTGTTACATGTTGAAACCTGCATCAACATGCTGGCAATGCCTTTGTATAATTCAAGTGCATATGTCCTCATGTTCATAAGGCTGTGAGTCTTATCAGGTTGGATTAATAATAGTGATGTTGAGTAAAGAAAAGCCTATATGTCAAATCACAAGCCCAGATGATTGATGATCATCTTATCGATTTCACAAACATCCAGAGAGGATTGCGAGAGACTGTTATATCTAAATTGGTTAACATTAATATTAAACTAACAGCAATTATTCAGAAAATAGGCATCGGCATCTGAAAAGCACATGACGGCCATAAGGTTGCCACAGAGTGGTGCTGTGATTGGTGTAAGAACATATAATTTCTTCTTGTTAATTTAAGTGACTGGTGTCACTAAAAAAATTGTACAGGTTCTCCAGGAATACCCAACAATCATAAACGTTTATCTGGATGTTTAGCATATTAATGTAGGTCATATTGAGATTTCAAACGACATATCTCATTAATAGTAGTGTAATAATCCAATGTCAGACTGTTGCAATCAACAGCTCAGTCATGATTAAATATTCACACACAAAATTACTAATATGTGATGTAACATTTATGTTAATTGTAGTACAATCTACCAGAATTAGTTATAGTAACATAAAAAATGCTCTTCGTATTGTAGTCTTGTGATTTATGATTCATATACCCCCACACACCGCAGAACTCGTATGTTGATTAAGCAAAAATATTAGTAATTTGCTTTAAGGCGTGTATTCCGCAGATGATTATGCTGTAGAATTAAGTTGTCTGGAGGTAAATCATTGTAGTCAACAATGCTTTTATGGCATTACGTTGTGAATTCCCTCTCACATAGCTCCATTGCTTCATTTGTTTTTTATAGAGCTCAAGGAATTGTGCCACTTTGAGCTTCATGTTGCTGCACGCCAGTAAACACAAGGTAGTGTTATCAATATGAAAAAACAAGTTTTAGAATACATTTTTTACTGTCAGTTCAAGTGTTATTGGAAAGAAATTACCGTTGGAGTATTTACTTTAAGGATATTAGACGTTCGATTACAATAATATTACGATTTACCTTAGTTTTGCAAAGAAGACAATGTTTTCTTAAGCCTAATTTCATCATTTTTGCTATTACAGGTAGTTAATTTAGGGTCATGTAGGTTTTAAACCGTACATTCTACACAAAAGACATTGTCGATTTGATTTACTTGTGGCACTAATATTGGGCAACTTTACATTGCTAGGCCTAACTCAGTCAGTGCTGTGTAAAATACTTAATTTAATGATTTTTTGTGTGCTTAGATAGCATGTGTTTAGCGTAGTTACAGTCACATTAAAGTTAGGCAGTATCATCATCGAAATGTTTGTTATTCATTACTGATTAGAACAATTGCGTCTGTAGTTAGGACGATAAGGTCTAGAAGTAGCTATGGGACACTCTGTATACAGGTTACGTATTAGGTTTACGATAAAAGCGAGATATTCGATATAAACAATAGTGTGTATTTTCCTGCTGTGGAGAGTTGGTTATCACGACTGATTTCAAATGTTATTAGCTCTATTAAGCCTGTAGGTAGTAGGGGACAGTAAAAATATCATGATTATTTGTGTTTTTCATCATTTTGAGAAGGCTAAGCCATATCACTTTCAAAACCCTCTTTTGCAGTACTTTAGTTTTAGGCGATGTTTTACTTATGGATGTTAGGCATTAATTTTACGACTGATTTGTGATATTCGATGTAATATCACAATTTGTAGAGTTATAGTTATTTTAACATAACTTCTTCTGTGTACGTTATATACTATTATGGCGTTTGGGTTGAAGGAACTTCTTAACTTAGCTTATTACTGGATTTTAAGCCAGACAGAGAAAATGTGAGTGTCAAGGAATGGTAGGAAGATCGTACTTCGTGCAATTGTTTGTAGGTTAGATTATTACATTAATGACCAAGAGTCAGAAACCTTGTTGGAAATGCTATAGTGACATTTCGATAGCATCACAATTGTGAGAAATAATTGAGGCCACATTGAAATGGCCGAGAGCTCCAAGGCACCTTGTTGTAGAGGTGATTTGAGTCCTCCCTCAGGCATGGGTGTGAGTGTTGTCCTTAACATAGTTAAAGTTGTTTTGTAAGCCTAGAGTCTGATAACCAAATAGGTTAAGTCCCTTAGATTTAAACACATTTGAACATTGGAATAATTGAGTAAGCCATGCAGGATATATAGAGAACAAAATACGATTATTGTTTGCATTCTAAGCCAGTGTTGCCATCTACTGAATGTCCAACTAAGATCGGCAGAACATGTTTTTATACTACGTCGGTGCTGACATATATTGCTTGCATGATTAATCCAGGATAGGACATGCTTATCATGACAGTGATTTAGTTTTGGCCTAATTTGCTACATTTCAGCTGTTATTCAGCAAGGAAATGGCATCAGAGTTGTTCCTGTAGAGAGGATTTTTTTAATCACCTATGGCATTTATTTCGTACGAAGCTAGTGCTACCCTCGCTTGAAGAGAAAATTACACTTTCAGGTTGCGTTTTCAATGCCAATAATTTATTTTTAGCCAATTTTAGTTTGTTAAGCTGTTATTTAGCTTGGAAATAGCATCATAAAACTTACTTTAGAGACTTCAATGTTACGTTAACATTACAGTATTTTATATGTCAATTTTGCCATAACTGCCATCTGTTGACAAGTTTGGCAAACCAGGATCTCAGTGATGTCACCTGCTATTAGACATGAACAACTAGGAGCCTGTTATTTCGCATTTTCAAGGGTTTGCGCTGTATAATTAAAGGTTAATCACTTGTCAGCAGAAGCATGTTACTATTTCATCATTTAGATAATATAAGCAAATGCTGATTATCATTTATTTATACACAGTTTCATTTATACTCATTGCAGCAATCCATAGCATCTTTTATGAAACTATGTAATTTATTTATTTCCCCTCTCACCTCTGTGTTCAACAAGGTCTTGGAAACCACTCTCTACCACTGTATCTATCAACACCTTCGCCAACACCACTACCTCTCCCTCTCCCAGTGTGGATTCCAACCCTCCTTCTCTGCTGACGACCATCTCCTATGCGTCAATAATCTCCTCTCCACCCATCTTAACTCCTGCCACTCTGCCATCTTTGTCTCCCTCTATATCGAGAAAGTCTACTGGCATTCCAGACTCCTTATCAAACTCCAGTTCTATGCCCTTCTGTTAACTATGACTCATTGCTTTCTTCCTCACCCATCACCCTTCCTAAGTCACTGTCTGCAACTCCGTTTGTTTTACACCTCTGCCCAGATGCCACAAGGGTCCGTCCTTTCTCCCCTCCTTTACCTCATTTACTGCGCAGGTATACCCCAAATACAGCCTCACGACCATCTTCAACCTCACCCCCACCCTTGCACCCTCCCAGTATTTGTTCCAATCTCACCTCACCGAGTTTGCTACATGGTGTAACCGGTGTCTCCTCTCCATCCTGAAAATCACAGGCAATCATCATAGGTTGCATCACCCCCTCCTTCTGCCTCTATGATTTTTACCTAACCCTCCACAATCGTCCCATCCATCATACTGCCAACCTTAAATACCTTGGCCTCACCCTCAATTGAATCAGTCACTCTCCTGGACAGGATGCCTCAACCTCCTCAAACTTCTCTCCAGCCAAACTTTGGGACTCAGCCAATCCACTGTCCTATACACCTAGAGATCCTACATGCATCCTGTCCTTTGCAGGTTCCATCCCACATGGGTTTACACCTGCCTATTACAAGACCCTTGAAATTCTTGAACTCCATGCCCTCCACTTCACATTCCGCATCCACCTCCCTCCCCCTCCCCCACACAGATCCTGTACAACCTGTTACCCCACCTCCTACAGTTTCTTGAACATACCCGGATCCTTTAGATTACCTGCAAAATAGATGCCTGGGCCTCTGTCATGCCTTCACCACTGTATTCCTCCCTCCCTTCATCTCAGGACTTTCCACATCATTTCCCATGGTAATTTCCTCCACCTCCCACTACCGGCTGACATCTGCCATGTTCAGACAAGTGTTGTGAAGCCTATGGGACTTAAATCCGTGATCAAACTTACAAACTAGTTATGAACTACCTTATACTAAAGACAGCACAAACATCCATGCCCGAGGGAGGGATTCGAACCCCCGACGGGGAATGGCCTCATGCATCGTAGCATAGTGCCGCATTGCACTAGGCCGCTCTGCCTTGGCACAGATTTTTATCATACACCATGTTTTTAGCATCTTTCATGTTCAGGGTATCTTCAATATTTCTACTTGATCAAGTTTTAAAATCTCACAATTTTATACACCTGTATTAAAAATTTTATTCTTCATGTCTATTATGTTTTAAAACTCATGGCTGAAGAACAGCGTATGAGGCTGCTGTCAGCCTGCCTGTGTCGTACAAGGGTTTGGAAATTACAATAAAGAAAAATGTTATATTTATTTATTATTATAAATTTTTTTGACTGATTCTTCCGTCGCTTCTTGGTAGAACATAATCAAATAAATGAAAAAACACAATTTTGTGTGTGTTCTACGAGTTTGTAGAACATACAGAAAATTGTAATGAAATAACTTATTTCCCCAGAAGCAAAGCCTTTGGCTTGGGGCTTGGGGGCTGGGTAGAAAATACTTTTTGTGGTCAGTCATGAAAACAGATGCTGTTGACCTCTAAAGCTAACAGTGGAGATGCTCATACCAGACAGATAGGAGGTCAGGGCAGGGGGAAGGGAAATCTATAATATAATGACTGTATTTTTTAGACATTCGTTTTATCTGGAAAATTTACTTCTTAGATATTAGAGTTGCAAAATATACACATTTGCAGCAGGGTGTGGTAGTGCGTGGAGGGGGAGGGGGCAGGGCTAATCACTATTACGTGATATGATACCTATAGTAATTCAATTCTGGGGCTGTTGTGTTATATGACTTTTCGGATTGACCTCTGAATATGGTTCAAGGACAATGTTAAAGAGGAAATTACATTAGAAAATAACAGTTTAAATGGTTTGGTTATGTAAATAATTATAAGGGAAGATATACATAAAAGAAAGATTTAGGACTAGAGGTGGATTGATGCAATAAATACAACTTGAATGAGGAGGAATATGGATTGGAATAAAACCGTAATGCATGCAAGAACTATGTCTGACAACAAACAGACAGATTAATACACAGAAATATGGATTGAAATGCATGATTTCAAAGGTGGAAGGGGGCAATTTTATAATAAAGGACACGATTTTCGCCAACCTGGCCTGGTAGAAAAAGGCTAATAAAGTCGAATCGACGATGATGATGATGACAATATCGTGCTCCAAACATAAATTACCAGAAAATTGTTTGTTAAATGTTACATTACTATGCAATCAAGTGACAAGTTTCTGAAGCTGTAAGCCTGGAGCATACTGCAGATGAAATGAGTGTCACTGGAATTTGAGAAAAGAAGTAGGGTAAGGTGGTACAAATTCGATATAGGTACAATTCCGATCAACATAAGTTTTCGTGCCATTTTTCACTCGTAGTACTTGCCTTTGTGTGGCGTTGTAGTGTAACAGGTTTCTACAGCTGCTCCTGTCTTTTCCAAGAATACAACACTTTGTGCTACGGAGATATGAATTTCTTCCTGTTAAGATGGACGTGGAGCTACTTCGTCGAACGCGCTCTTATAAATTTTCTAGTTTCCACGCGCTTGTAAATTCGTTATTGTGCAGCGTTTGGTACCGTGAAGTATGCGCTGGTGCCCGAAGGAAAAAGTGCTTTTTATGTGGAAAAAGTCAGTGATCAAAATTGTACGAGGAAGTGATCATAATTGTACCTTGCTACATTTCGTATCGATGTTTCTCAATTCTGTAACCTTTTTGCGTTCATACCAACATTTGTAATTGTCTAATATTTGCGTTACATATTCATTAAATATTCAAGAACAAGTGCCATAGTTAAAATTATTTCTTTTCTCAATATATTTGCAGTTACAATTTCATTTGTCCAAATTGATCGAAATTGTACCACCTTACCCTAAATGTAGAAATATGCCAATCGTGCCGCAGTCAGAGAATGTTGGATAAATGTTCAAATGTTTGTAGAAGTTATGGGGTCATCAGTCCCTAAGCTTACAAACTACTTATGAACTAGCTAAGACTAATGACGGCACAAATATCCATGCCCAAGTGGGGATTCAAACCCCCGACCGTAGAGGCCGTGCAGACCGTGACTGGAGCGCCTCGGTCCCCTCGGCCACCACGGCCAGCTGTTGGATAAATGAAGTACGAAATAAAGTAATAAAGAAAGGTATGAATATACAATTGTAAAGAAGAAAGGTAGTGGTGTATGTGCTGTAGAAGACCCAGTAAAAGTTCACTTGGAAGAAGCAGACGAGGAAAATAATCAAAGCAGGAGTGTTGAATGGTAGATGCAGTTATTTCACTGCCGGATATAAAAATTCCGCCACTTCTATGGCCCTTTCAAAGTCGCTCAGCTGGCTGTAGGAAGCACGACTACATGTTTGTAGAATGGCACTCGTTTGGTTCACTGAGCCTTTTGGCTGTAAACATTCCGTGTTAAGTGGTTGGCAGAGCTTGTGATGTAGCTACGTCAATACGCTGTCATTTGGCGAACGACGTTGGGAAGATTATCAGTTTCTCTACTATTCCGACATCTGATCAAAATAGACATCGCCTGTCCATGCGTACTAATTTTTTTCCGTCAGAATGTATAGAGATGAAGTGATTAATACACTACAGTGGAACGATGGAGGACAATATCGGACGAGTGTAAAATATCGTGATTTGGAGAAAAAAAGAAAGGCTGTCAAGAATGAGAAAGCGGATGTTTTCCGCGTTATAGCGAGTATTAAAAGCCGTACAGTGACAGGAGAAGCAATGGTAGGAGCAGTGTGTTCACATGCGCTAAATTCATACCTGAGAGCGCTGTTCATGTCCGACATCCATTTCAAAGTTCTCCACGCCAGTAAAAGGGAGCTTACCTGGAATCAGTACGGCACACAGTAGAAACATTCGTTCGGAAAGGCCGGTACGATTAGCGCTGCCCAGTGGTGGATGTACGACGGCCGGCAGGGACAGTTGCACAGTGGAGGGAGGGGAGCCATTCTGCTGATTGCAGCAGCTAAATCACTTTGCCAGGGGTGCCACCTGGACGGCAGGGTGTCGCATCTGGGCGACACAGCCGCCACCTACCACCCACGTGCCGCTGGCAGGGCTTTTCTGCTAATGAGCCGGCAGCTGGGACCCACTCTCGAAAAAAGGAGACGAGGCGGCCGCCAGCCCTTCTCTACCAATTATCGCCAGATTACTTGCCGGATCACCGGGGAGGCACTGCTGTCTCCAACTGGAGGAGGTACTGTTTTGTACTGAAGGGACGCCGTCGAAGGAAATCAAAGAGAGTTGTCAGCAGATCGCTTCTTCAGGAAGTGTGGAAAGCAGAGTATAGTAACTAAATGAACACTTTGTTCTTGCCTTGTTTCACAAAACTTTATTTGTGCGACCTGGGTTTATTTATTTATTCGTGTCAGAAACATACATACTTTCGGCGGTTGCCTCCTTGGTCGCAGGGAAATCCCAATCTTCTCGTGTTGATCTTCGTTCTTCCAACTCCTGAGCACAGTCTGGTCCATGTTGACCAGCTTTCCTGGTAAGCTGCAGGTAGGCTTTCTGCGAGGATGAGTTTGAAGTTTGATGGTTCTTCATTGAGGCTTTCTGTTGAATGAAGAAAGCTTTTCCTTGTGCGATTTGATTTACGATTTCCTATCAGAAAGAACACAGTTCGTTTTAATTGACGGCAAGTTTTCGAGTAAAACAGGAGTGATATCTGGAGTTCCCCAGGGAAGCGTTATAGGTCCCCTACTCTTCCTTGTGTTTATAAACGATTTAGGGGATTATCTGAAAAGCTCCCTTAGACTGTTCACGGATGATGCTGTCGTTTATCGGTTAGTGAAGTCAACAGAGGATCAAAAGCAACTGCAAAGTGATTTAGACAAAATTTCTACTTGGTGCGAAAATTGGCAATTGACACTAAATAAAAAAAGTGTGAAGTAATACACATAACCACTAAAAGAAATACGCTGAACTTCAGTTACGCGTTAAATCAGTCAAACCTTACGATCGTAAATTCTAGCAAATACGTAGGAGTTACAATTACGAACAACTTTGACTGGAGAGAACATATAGAAAATATTGTGGGAAAGGCGAACCAAAGATTACGTTTCATTGGCAGAACACTTCGAAGATGCAACAGCTCCACCAAAGAGACTGCTTATATCACACTTGTGCGTCCTCTCCTGGAGTACTGTTGCCCATTGTGGGACCCTCACCAGGTGGGATGACGGAAGACATTGAGAAGGTTCAGAGAAGGGCAGCTCGTTTTGTTTTATCACGTTACCGGGGGGAAAGCGTCACGGAAATGTTGCATGAATTGGGGTGGAAATCATTAAAAGAAAGACTTTATTCACTGCGGCGTGATCTTTAGTGCGAATTTTCAATCACCGACTTTTAGTTCTGAATGTGAAAATATTTTGCTAGCACCCACATACATAGGGAGACATGACCATCCCAATAAAATAAGAGAAATAAGATCGAAAACGGAACGATTTAGATGTACTTTGTTCCCGCGCGCTATGGAAGGGTAGAGAAAAGTGGTTAATGAACCGTCTGCCAGGCACTTAAATGTGATTTGCAGAGTATCTGTGTAACTGTACATGTAGACATGAGCCTTTGGTGTGCTGGTTGGCAGAGATATAGAGTATGGGTCGCAAGGTTTAGTGCTTCAGTTTTCTCCACTCTGTATGCGCACTCACGACGTATATCACGTATATCTGGAGGCGGGTTAACTGTTAAACTGTAAATTTTATCCAGTGGTCTGGATCTCAGACATTCTTTTATGAGTCTGCAGGTCTCATTCAAGGCGACATCCACTTCTTTGGCGTGACTAGATCTGCACCAGACAGGGCAAGCAAATTCTGCAGCTGTATAGCAAAGCACTATAGCTGATATTCTTAAGGTATGGGGATGTGTTCACCAGGTTGTATCTGATAATTTCCGGAGAATGTTGTTTCTTGCAGATCCCTTCTTTTTTGTGTTCAAACAGTGTGTTCTACAGGTAAGTGTTCGGTCAAGTGTTACTGTTAAGTATTTTGAGGTAAAAAAGTGCTCTAATTGTTTACCTTCCCAAATAAATTGCCCGTGCGTTTTTGAGGTGAAAGGTACAGACTTGTGTTCGATGGATTTGGTTTCAACTGGTTCTCTTAATAGTATCCACTTAAACTATATAAGACATGGGAGACCTTCTCTTCTGCAAGTTCAAATGTTTTACTTGTACGGCTAAAGCGACATGATCTGCTTATATAAAACATAGGATTCGGGTTTCGTGTTATGAGCCCATTTTCAAGTACTTTACTGATTCCAAAGCTGTTACACCAGTGAAGACAAAACCATTATATTACTACACGTCTCTGTTTATCGACATTAACATTGGAAGAAAATACTATTTACATTGCAATTTAGGAACTATTACACTTGATTACATTATTAGAATAACCGTATGTAAATATCTATTGTACTAATTTTATCTTTAATGATGTTATCTCTTACAGAAATTATTAATAATTATTGTACATCAAGAATAGAACAGTTTATTGTGCATGACCTTGCTTCTTGCTGATGACTGCCTCAGGTTACTAATACTGTTATTATCTACTACATGGAAGTTACATAATCTGAAAGAGGTGAATATTTGTATTCTGTTTGATCATTTACTATCAAATTTGGGACTGTGCGCATCTGTTTTTTAATTTACATTTGTCAAGAGTGGCAATCCTGTTAGAGGAAGGTGAGGTAAATTGACGAGGAGTCTTAAGATGATGAATTGTGAATTTCTCCGACAACTCTACAGATTGCGCAGCGTGCACTATGGTGTTGCTTCCTTAGCGCGCTCTGCAGGCATGTCTGTTGAAAACAAACCGCTTAGTAATTTTGTTTTGTTGACAACAGAGGCTCCATAGTGGATGATGTTTTTTTTTTTACAATTTTTCCTGCGGTTTAAATAAGTTTCATGCAAGTAATACTTTTGTATTAATGAATATGAGTTGATGCCTCTTCAACCTTGTGGATTTAGTGATGTTTTAATAACGTTTTAATGACGTTATTGTGTAAGATTGTGTGGATGTATAAGTCTGTATCTAAAATGTCGTCTGTGGTTAAGATGAAGAATTATGCAGTTCATAAAGAAGATAGGGTGACAGAAATGGAGAAAGGAATCATTGAAAGAGGCAATGCAGAGTGTAAGATATGGAAAGCCTGTTAAAGCCGCTGCAAGGGAGTTCAACGTCCCTGAAACTACTTTACGTCACTATGTAAAAAATAATGCTGATGAAGTAGACTCTGCTCAGTGTATGAGTTCAAATTATAGGGATCCAAGGGAAAAAGTTATGTTTGGGTCTCTTTTGATAAGTAGATCAGCATTAATAAAAGACTTTATTTTCTGAATAAAATGTTCATTTCGTCATCTTACCCTACCTGTAGGGCAAGTCGGCAAATGGTACTATCACTAAAAAAAGGTTTAGTTAAAAATTTTTTAGTCTTAGGAAACGTTTAAGGCTTTATTACAAAGGAAATACATTAAGCAATCGTTTTTCTATAAATTAAGTATCTGATTTAGACGTAAGGGCCAGAAAAAATGTGATATACCTTAATGTCGCTATCTTACACGACTTTCTCCTATATAAGACAGGCAGGTCGGCAAATTTGTATTAGGCTCAGGGAACACCACAGGTGCTGGAGATTAAGAAAGCCAGATTCTGTTTTTGTCCAACACTGCTTAGAGCAAGAACACAAATAGGCCATAGAGGTAAAGGTGAGAAACCGACCCAACTGGAAATTTTGGAAATTAGAAAACAGATGCGCACATCCCCAAAATTTGATATTGAATGAACAGACAGAATACAGTTATTCACCTCTTTCAGAATATGAGTAACTTCCATATAGTAGATAATACCAGCATTAGTAACCTGATGCGGTCATCAGTAAGAAACAAAATCATGCACAGTAAACTGTTCAATTCTTGAGGTACAATAATTATTAATAATTTCCATAAGAGATAGCTCCATTAAAGATAAGGTTAGTACAATAGATATTTACATAAGGTTATTCTAATAATGCAATGCAAGTGTAATCGTTACTACAATGCAATGTAAATAGTATTTTCTTCCAATGTTAATGTCGATAAACAAAGACCAGTAGTAGTGTAATGGTTAGCCTTCATTGCTGTAACAACTTTGTAATTTGTAACGTACTTCAAAATAGGCTCATAACTCGAAACCTAGGTCGTACATATAAAGTTTTTTGAAACAAGGCAATAAGAAGTGTCATTGTTTCAGCAAGAATCGATAGTAGAATCAATAAATATGATTAAAATGGTAAAAATTAAGGTATGAATGTAGAACACAGCACCCTTGCTAAAATATCGATTGTTTATTTAGAAAGGAGTCAAAATTCTTAGACTAATTACATTTAAAATTGAAAGAATGAGTATTAAAGTGGGCACGACATTACGTTTTTGAGGGACTTGAGGTTTAGTTCCGGTCCTACATCAAATTGTAAGAATTGTCTCTTTGGGTATGCATTCTGTCTCGTTTAGCACTCATTTGGCTTCTTTGGCACTCATCGACAATTTTGTTAGTATCTGTTTGCGGATGTATATGTCAAGTAGCGAAAGAAATCGGTCTGATATATTTAATATTTCCACAACATTCAGGTTGATGAAGAAGTTCAGAACTACAATCCTAATTCATGTAAAACTTTGTGTATCCTGATAAATGCAGCAACGCTTGAAAAGGTAACGTTTCGAATCAAACTGACTTGGATTGTCCACTTGGTGTAGTTTTGTCACATTTCAGTGCTTCAGCTGGATTTTATTCATAGTTCTGCAGGCAGATGTTGCCGTTGCACATGGTTTTTCTCTGATTCCTTTACAAGGCCGCGAACACGAGGTACATTCAAGTTATAACAGCTCCAGATTTTTTTCTCACAAACTAATCACACGCATTATGTGAAACTTCTGTCACTTCTCTAAGTAATCTCCCTGCAGCTGTAAACATTTTTCGCAATGGTGGTCGGTACGAGCGCTTCCTTAGGAGTCTGCTTTGACCACTGGAAAATCGCTGATGCAATTGGAATGTGCGACCATGAACACTGGAAGCCAGGTCACGTCACGTCCATACGGATTAAGCCAAACATTTGTGCCTGCGAATGTTGAATAGCTACGATAATGTTTGTACAATTTAAAACGAAAACAGCGAGGTGCATATAATAGATAACAGTAGGAAATAGATGTTGCTTACAAAAATTAGACAACAGTTCAAGTAATTTGTAGTGCAAAATTCGTTAGTGAACGTTGTCAGATATTCGTATCTCAGTTACCTAATACATGTTCCCTACATTTTTCGTTATAAATATAACAAATAGTGCAATACCTATTAAAAATTCACAGGCACAAGTTTTGAGGCCTATCAGCATGTACTAGCAGTAAAAATAAGACTTTTATAGTATCATCGTCACTGCCCGATACACAAGCATTTTTACTGCAGGCGGCAGTGTATACAATGAAAAGCTGGCTTTCGTCGCCCTCAGCCAGTGAAACTGGTTTAATTCTATTTCACACCGCAAGAGACTTTGCAGTAATGGAGACTCGAGTCGTGCCAGCGTGGATGTGATTGGCTATTCTAGTCGTACAGTGTCCCACTCTTCTGGTTGACAGGTGGCTGGAGACGCGATTTGTATATCCCCATATGAGTAAGGCCGCAAGCTTACAGGTAACCACGTACTTTGTATGACGGACTAAAATATTTATACATAATTAAGAAACTTTCACACAGTTAAAAATTAGGTGTTAAAATTGTAATAGTCTGACTGAAAGTCCTTGGTCCACTTGAACTGTTACTTTATTTTGTATTCTCATTCTATGCGAAAATCTGATTTACCAACATCCGAGGTTCCCAGTAATCATTATTGCAGGGCTACCCATCACGTCGCCTTATGTCACAGGCCAAACAATTTTTACTAAACTGATTGCCGACTTTTCTATACATGTATCAAAACGACAAGAACCGCACGGTAGACTTCTTTTTATGTTTTTGACGAAAGGAGCGAAGGTGATTGCGGTATGACCTCACCATTAACCCCATTATCCATCACAAATGACTTATATGGAAAACCTTGTAAGTTACATAAAACAATATTTATTGCCAGAATGAAACTTCACTCTGAAGCGAAGTGTGCGCTGATATGAAACTTCCTGGCAGATTAAAATTGTATGCCGGAACCGAGACTCGAACCTGGGACCTTTGCCTTTCGCGGGCAAGCGCACTACCGACTCTGCTACCCCGACACGACTCACGATGCCGCGTCACAACTTTGCGCTTGCCCGCGAAAGGCAAAGGTCCCAGGTTCGAGTCCCGGTTCCGGCACACAATTTTAATCTGCCAGGAAGTTTCATATCAGCGCACACTCCGCTGCAGAGTGAAGTTTCATTCTGGAAACAACCCTTAGGCTGTGGCTAAGCCATGTCTCCACCATATCCTTTCTTCCTGGGGTGCTAGTCTTGCGTGTCTGCAGGAGAGCTTCTGTGAAGTTTGGAAAGTAGGAGACGAGGTACTGGCGGAAGTAAAGTCGTGAGGCGGCATCGTGAGTCGTGTCGGGATAGCACAGTCGGTAGTGCGCTTGCCCGCGAAAGGCAAAGGTCCCAGGTTCGAGTCCCGGTTCCGGCACACAATTTTAATCTGCCAGGAAGTTTCAATATTTATTGCAATTACTAGCCTACTGGCATGCAACTTCCTCATACATAACTAGTTCGGATTTTTTATTTTTTAATATGTAATTTTCTATGTAAATATTCATTTTAATAAAACAATTATCATACTGTACAGAACAAAAGCACCCGAGGATGCAACTGTAAGTTGTGAAACCGACAGTGCGGGTCTTCGCGACTCCAATAAAATAACAGCTCAAGTGGACCAAGGACTTTCATTCAGACTATTACAATTTTAACGCCTAATTTTTAACTAATTATGTATAACCACGTACTTGTTTAATGACATTGCGCAAGTGTGGTACTTAATTCTTGTCGTTGTTTATGATGCAGTCTCTATATTAGTTCGTTAAAACACTGTTAACTTTGAGTAGTCATTGAGCTGCTTGCTCATCACTTTTGTCTTAACTGTCACGTCTGACTGCCGGAGGGAATAGAACACTGAGCTCTGCTGGTGGGTTCTGATCCTCGCTCTTTGATTGCAGTAACATATTGGCTGAAGTGGGCCGCTGAGACGTCTCGGAGGAGTGCTCTTCACTTGTTAGCTTCGTGGGTGGGTGGGTGCCTTTGGGTAGGTGGGGGGCATGAGCACTGAACGATCCGGTAGCAACTTGTGAGAGCGCTCCCTACGGGGCTGTTCGCTGAGCCCGTAAACGACTCTAGTGCCTGGGCACCTCTAGTGGAGGGTGGGGAGCCACCTGCCTTCCACTTCACAACACACACACACACACACACACACACACACACACACACACACACACAATGTACACTGTATATAGAACGAAACCATCTGAAAACTTATCCAAATGTCTTAATGTGACAAGTACATTCAATGGAAGCCACCCTCGTGTTCAAAGACGCCACGTAACTATGACATGTCCTATGCGGTGTCGCTGCATTTAAAGTACTTAGAAGTACCGGGTCATCAAAAAGGATAAATTTTTAAAAACTTAATAACTCACGGACTAATATAGATAGAGAGGTAAAATTGACACACATGCTTGGAATGACATGAGGTTTTATTAGAACAAAAAAAAAAAAAGTTTAGAAATTGTCAGACAGATGGCTTGGACAGCAAAACGCCAGTGACTGCGCATGAAAATCGTGTATAAAAGGAGAGAGAGAATCAGATGCACCAGCAGTCGCAGCATTTTGGCGTTACCTGAAAAGGCGCTTTTAGTGAAGTTGTATTATCAGAATGGGGAATGTGCTAGTTCAGCATTACGATCCTATCGCCATAGGAAGGGGATTCGAACGGGTAAAGGTCCATTGACAAACGCATCTGTGGCGAGAATGGTTTCGAAGTTTGAAGCCGCGGGTTGTTTAGACGATAGACCCCGTAGTGGCCGACCGAGCACAAGGCGTAATGCTGCTGAGGTAGTTCAGGAAGAAATGGAGTTTGTTGCGGGTTCGTCTATGCACGGGGAAGTCAGCGCTCGTGCAGTCGCACGTAGCACCGGCAATCCGTACAGTACTGTTTGGTTGGCACTTAGGCGTACCTTCCGATGTTATCCTTAAAAAATCCTGGCGATTTAGTGAAGCGGAGGGCATTTGCGGTGTGGGCGTTTCAAAAGATGGCGGAAGATGACAATTCGTTGAGTAATGTGTTGTGGACCGACGAAGCTCATTTCACGCTCCGAGGATCTAATTCAAATGTTCAAATATTTGTAAATCTATCAGACCAAACTGCGTGGTCATCAGTCCGTAGCTTACAAACTACTTAAGCCTAGGTAAACTAACCTACGGACAACACACACACCCATGCCCCAGGAAGGACTCGAACCTCCACGGCGAGCAACCGCGCGCTCCGCAGCGAGACGCTTTAGACCGCTCGGCTACTCCACCGCGGCTACGAGGATCTGTCTACGCCCACAACTGCAGATTTTGGGCTACTGAAAATCCTATAACTGTCGTGGAAACTCCATTGTAGGACGAGAAAGTCACGGTATGGGTTGGATTTACCACATTTCCCGTTATCGGGCCTTTTTTTTTCTTCGAGGAACTGTGTGATTCTGGTTTTGTAATTGCTACCGTGACGGTTGAGAGGTACGCCAATATGTTACAGAATCGCATCAACCCCAGCCTGGCTGATAAACACCTGCTGGAACGTACGATTTTTGTGCAGGATGGCGCTTCACCCCATATTGCTAGACGCGTGAAAGATCCTTGTGCGCATCGTTTGGTGATGATCGTGTACTCAGCCGCCACTTTCGTCATGCTTGGCCTTCCAGGTTCCCAGACCTCTATCCGTGCGATTATTGCCTTTGGGTTACCTAAAGTCGCAAGTGCATCGTGATCGATCGACATCTCTAGGGATGATGAAAGACAACATCCGACGCCAATGCCTCACCAAATTCCGGACATGTTTACAGTGCTATTCATAACGTTATTCCTCGACTACGTATATTGTTGAGAAATGATGGTGAACATATTGATTAACGAGTGAAATTCTCCTCAGAGTCGATAAATTATTTTTCAAAAGATATAGATTGGTTGGCCAATACGTACCTTTGTGCTGTACCGCCGATAGTGAAACAAATGAAGAAAAAAAGACAACGGACGAAAAGGAGAAACTTTCGGAACACAGTTCCTTCTTCAGGTGAGAGAGAAGGTAAGAGAAAATTATGGGAACGGAAGGGGAAGGTAAATCACGACATATTGAGCATTTCCTGTAGAGAACATCATCTTTGCTTTGTCTAAATTTATTATGCTAATTATCGCTTTTCTGATCAGATGGAGCGCCATCTAACCTCCCCCCCCATTTTTTTGTTTTTTTGTTTTTTTTTTGTTTTCCTCTTTATTTCTGGTTCTAATAAAATCCCATGTCATTCCAAGCATGTGTGTTAATTTTTACCTCTCTATCTTCATTATTCCATGATTTATTAAGTTTTCAAATTTATACTGACTTTTTGATCACCCGGTAAGTACCAGCACAAATACATTTACATTCTGAAGCAAATTTGCCGACTGACTGAACATTAACCACGGCTAGCTGAAAATCACAAATCCCCATAAAATGTAATAAATCGGCGGATCTCAGGGATGCGGGAAAAAAGGCGATAGAAATTTTTATGTATAGTAAATGGAATCGATGTTAGCACAAATCGCGTCTTCAACAATTGTTTCTTTCTGCACCAGAGTGGGGATTGGTGTTTAGTAGAAATGTAATGGATCATATTATATTTTTTTAAATGCTGAAAACTGAGTAGAGGACCAAGATGTTAGATAAATCATAAACACGACACAACAAACTTTGAATTATTTGCATTACTAAGCAATCTGATACATAGTTTCGTATTCTTCAGAATACGCCCTATATAAGAACTTAACATAGAAGAAGTAAACGCGTCCTATCACGACAACGACCTAAACGAGAGAACAATCTTTTTTCCAGCCTCTAGGCGCTAGGACAATTGACGACTAGAATGAAACTTTTCACTCTGCAGCGGAGTGTGCACTGATATGAAACTTCCTGACAGATTAAAATTGTGTGCCGGAATCGGGACTCGAACGTGGGGCATTTGCCTTTCGCGGACAAGCGCTATACCACTTTTTTTTACCTCTGACCTATCCCTATACGACTCACGGTGCCGCCCAACAACTTCAATTCTACCAGCACCTCCTTCTTTTCAAACTTCACAGAAGTTCTCCTGCGAAACGCGCAAGACTAGCACACCCAGAAAAAGGATATGGTGGAGACATGGCTTAACCACAGCCTAAAGGATGTTTCCAGAATGAAACTTTTCACTCTGAATGTGAGCTGATTTGAAACTACCAGGCAGATTAAAATTGTGTGGCAAGCGTTCTATCCCGACATGACTCACGGTGCCGCCCCACAACTTCAATTCTACCAGTACCTCGCCTCCAACTTTCCAAATGAAACGTTTAATTCTGGGAACATCCCTTAGACTGTGGCTAAGCCATGTCTCCACCATATCGTTTCTTCCGGGAGTACAAGTTTTGCAAGTTTCGCAGGGGAACGTTTGTGAAGTTAGGATAGTAGGAGACGAGGTACTGGTAGAATTGAAGTTGTGAGGCGGCACCGTGAGACGTGTCGGGATAGCTCAGTGTTAGAGCTCTTGCCCGCGAAAGGCAAAGGTCCCAGATTAGAGTCCCGGTTCCGACACACAATTTTAATCTGCTAGGAAGTTTCAGTTGTCAACTACTACATCATTCACTTTTTTTTATCACAGTTCTCATTCTCTCTCCCTGTTCTTGTTAATTAAAACAAGGTACGGCGGAGTCAGAGATTAAAGGTGGATAGAGAGTCTGATAAAAGTAATTGGAAAGTTTTTTTATAAGTTATCTGTCTCTCTAGTACTTTCGCTAACACTTTCCCTCGGAGGTGTTACCAGTACACTCATGCTAATGTCGCAAGATTTAATTATATGGGGGCTGTAGAACTAGATGCATCGTCAGTGTGTGCAGTTAAAATTTCTGTTCCGTTGTTGTCCCCACGTAGAAGCAGCAACCAGGTCGTGAAGTGCTGTGGAACTTTTAAAACTGTGGCTATTTTTCAAATAAGAAGGGATAGCAGTTGTTTCATAATATTTATTTATATTCATATTCACGGAATGTGTGAGATTAACTGCGAATGAGTTAAGTTGAAAATGTGTATTCAGCCGGGATTCGAACCTGGGTCTCCTGCTTTCTAGGCAGTGCGCTGACCCCTACAGTACTGGGGACACAGCCATCAACACACCTGCACGGAATTACTCAAGCACTCCTCCTGTCATATACAAAGCTGCAACTTTACCCTGCCCACAGGAACTCAAATTAGTAGTCACTTTTGTACCAATTCCCGTAAAGCCCGTTTTAAGCGATCAACGAACTTGTAATAGATTGATAACAAGTTGCTTTAATGGCGCCCGTCAGTCGTTTGAACGGCTGCACTAGTATGATCGCGCTAGTATCGAAGCGCGATAATTATAGCGATAAAGAAATAAGGCCAGTTCTATATTCGGTACTAATGGGTTCACTGCGCATGCGCGAGCTAGTAGCTGTCTGCTGCAGTCACCTCTACAGCTAGTCCGCCATTTTCCTTCGTATTTACGTGTATTTAGCGTTATGTCGAAGTTTATGATCAGAATGTATTGCAACATGTATTTCTAATGACGGTATTCACACTGCGCGTCACCAGACCGTCACCTAACGTCAACATTACGTTAAGCATTCTCGAAAAGATTGTTTTGATTGAACAGTCGTCTGTTGACATCGGAAGTTAACCTACTTTCATCATGCGATTTTCATATTGTAATCTAAAATTACACGGTTTGCACGCAAATTTGTCTTATTAATCTTTGGTTTATTATTATACTTTTGTTTCACAGTAAATTGCAAATGTTTCATGACGACTTAAATATTTAACTCAATTATTATCCACCGAAAAGCGAGGTCTTAGGCCTACATCTGAAACCGAAAAATGGTTTATGTTTTGCAATATCGTAACAGAAAAGACTGAAGCCAATTGTTTATTTGAATAAGATTGTACTTTGATGATGCAATTTTCATTAAATAGCATTTGAAATGAAAAAGTCAGTCCAAATGAAAGACACAAATTCAGTTGTGCATGACGTTATTAACAATGTCAGTGGGCAAATCGTAGTAGATAAAGTAAAGAAGGTCTATTTACGCTCTTATAAATATGGCTTGATGTGTTCATAAGTTTATTTTTTTCGCTTGAAAATAGATGTGAATGTTTTGAAATGTAGTTTCACTTCACAGAACTTTACCACACTAAGTTGACCAAAAACAGACTGCAAGGTTTTCTTTGACCATCAATAATATTTAGCGTTGTTTCCTCAATTCCAGGATTAAACTATGACTTCCTACATAACAAATCGCCTGTTATAACCTCACTTTCAACATCGGGTATTACTGTTCGATTACGTTTATCGTCTAAACACGCTGCCACAAGATCTTGCTTGAGTTTGTAGTTCAGGGCTAGTACACTAGGAGCGCTTCAGTAGACTATTATCTATCTTGTTCACCTTCGTTCATCGTTTAAAAAGGGCTTAAGAGTATGGGCCTAATTGTGCCTCCGCACTGAAGAAAGGATCATTGCTCGTCATTGGCAAATTATATATGGCAATGCTCCTTTCTTCAGTGCGGAGGCACTACTAGGCCCCTACTCTTATGGGAATTGCTACAAATATAACTTATTTATTTAAATGTCGAGAAACAACAAACGACATAAGCAATACTGTCCATGATCCCAGTACACGTGAGTTCTAACAGTTGAAAAATATAACGTCTAAACTGCCTGACAATTTTAAGAGCGCGATTGTCATTGTTGGGAGCTTTCACAGATTTTAATTTTACTTTTTATTGCCTGCATAATACACCACACTATTGTTGTTATTCTGTATAAACTTTAAGTTTAGAAGTTCTGAAAATGAGTGATAATTCCACTCTAGATGTGTGTACATAGATCACTGTAAATGTGGAAATTTTCACGAGGTTTGGTAGATTAGTAAATAAACGCATAAATAATAGTGTTCAAAATTTTGATTACAATTTGTATAAGTTCTTACATACACAAAACAGATGTTTATATACACATTTACACACAGATAACAGATCGATATTTATGCAATAAGAAAAAAAAGCTGATTGGCTGCTGACAATAAAACCATGTAGGAAATGATAAAATCTTTATTCCTTTTGTACTGACATGTTTCGGGCGTAGGCCATCTTCAGAGTACCTGGTAAGCGTAAAAACTAAGATAAGTTGAACAGTCAGACAGTTGAAAGTAAACGTGATACAAAAAGAGAATTGACACAAGATGCAATTCATACATACCCATTTCAGTATAGACAAAACACAATGGCCAGTAGAAGCTGGCCATTCATTTAACACTGGTAACATTAACATGTGTGTACAAAATTTAGTACATTCGTCCAAATTCCTAAAAGTACACTGAAATCAATTTCTTTTTCAGTGCCGTTAGAGCGAATACAAGCCACTACAAGACATGGAGTCAAGGCAAAGTTGCCTTTTCTCCTATGTGGTGGTCGAAGTGAGGCAGCAAAAGGAATACTGGGGAGACTTGACAAGGAAGCACTGGAAAATATCTTGAAGAAATATGCAAATCCAGTGGCAATGTGGAATTAGCTGATGTTCAGTTGGATGTTATAATGGAGAAGCTCCCTGCTATACTATTACAGCTTCGTGCAGCTGACTTCTATCTCCTGGCTTTGGACATCACAAAGATTTTGCAGGGATTTTTAACAAAGTGGAGATGTGCGTATCCAACCACGACTTCAGTATGGAAGGAGGCAGCACAGAAAACCTCAACGTGATTGAGGACAGTTGGGACAGCTTGTTGAATGTGATGAACATCGAGTAAAAATACAATTTGTAATAAATTTTTATGTCAAATTGTGAACCCTGGTGTCAACGAAGTTATAGGTAATCACATTATCGATTTTATAAAGTGTCCAGACAGGTATTTGTGGGAGACTCTTACTTCTCTGGGCCAAGAAAATGATATTACAAGACGGGAAGCTACAATATACAATTACCGGATGGATAGTGTTTTTGACCCTGTACAAGACTGTTTAAGTGTTTTAAACAAGAACCAACGATATCTGCAAAATGCTCCCCTATATAGTGTGCCGATCTCCTCCAAGTGGATGCATTTAACGAATTCCATACAGAATAGCAGTTGTGTAGTGTTTAATAGTGTTCTGGAATTTGTTTACCAGGGTACAAAGAATACATGAAAATTGACAGGTGTACAGGCAAATCTCCCAGACACTAGATACCGACAAAAGCTTGTACACAATTTCTAACAGCTATTAGTTTCAACTGCATACCTTTAAATTACATAGACAATCGTAATGCAAGCAAGGACGATATAAGTATCACATAAATATGTTTACTTCTATTCAATGATAAATAGATAAAAGAAAATAGCTTTGGATAAAGAAAACCTTGAAAAAGAATTCCAAACATCGGAATATATAGCAAACTAAACTGGTTTTAGCCCGGACATAGTCGACAAAATCCGTAAAAAATACCAAGAACATAAGACGAAACATCCACTGCACCCACACATAACACTAGATAGACAACAATTACGGAAATTAAATATATTTGCAACCTATGTAGGAAATATATCAAACAAAATCAACACAGTTTTCAAAGACATACAAATTAAATCGTCTTCTGAATGACAAACACCCTTAACACGAAATTTCACAAAATCATTACTGATACAATAAAATTAAATAGCGCAGGAATTGCCAAAATCATATGCAAAAATTGTAATACATTCTACATCGGTGAAACAGGACGAAATTTTGCAACATGATTCGGAGAACACATCAGAAAATCTGAAAACAGCCCCTCTGCTTTCTCTCAACATCTCAGAAACGAAAAGCACATCAGCACAAATATTTATGAGTCACTACAAATTTTCCACATTATCCCTAAAGGTATAATAATGAATTTTATCTAAGAATTAGAAATATTTATCCATATAAACACAACCAATGATGAAATTCTCAATGAACACGCTGAATTGAAGCACCAACTTTATTTAGAGAAATTTATTGAAATATTATAATTAGTAAAACGGATTATCCAAAGGTGCAATATTTTAGATCCACAGATAACAAAATTCAGAAGATTTTCACACATAACATCTGAGAGACCAGAGATACATTTTCACATAATAACGATTATATTTAATTTTGTGAACCTGTGGCATCTATATCATTTCAAATAAATATTACATCATAATAAATACGGAAATGGAAATATCAAATGAAATATAATAACAAACAGATGTTATGTGAAATATCTATCTACATGATGTAAGTATTGTTGCCTCAAAGACATCTATTTAAACTCAATAATGTGTATAGAAAATAACTAATATAGGTTCTCTGCAGGCATCGCTTGCAATGGAATAAGCCAATGCACCTGTTGTGAAACAATAAAAATAGTCACAGCATATTCGGTAATTCTCATTTATTAAAATATCTTATTACACCATATTTCATGGTGTGGGCCCTATAATGAGAAAACTTTTGACAATAGAATTAAAAGATACAGTGGGCAAATTTCTGCAATTTCTATATTTAAACTTGAAAACCACAATGACACACAAGGCCATAAAGTACATAAGAAATGCTTACATCATATATTTACATAATGATCAGAGACAAGACCAACCTCATACAGCAGATCAAAAATTATGTAGCAAGACTTTGGATGAAACAAGAAATAAACTTCAAATTCAAGCACATAAAAATATGAAATCAAGAAATTTATGTAGGCCATTTTCAATTATATAATAGTGTGTCTCCATTAACTTTTAATGTTATGTACAACTTTATAGAGCTTTACAATACTTATACTAGTAAAAAAATGAAATATAGGCACAAAAAAATTCACAAAGTTACTATGAACACAAACTGATTCATTAGTATATGAACAGCCACAATCTACATTTCAGTTTTACCCCAGAATAAAATACTTAACATACATAAAATTCACAGAAACCGAAAACAACTTGTTAAATAAAGGCCTTAAATTAACATTGAACAGGATTTAAAAACACAATCAAACTATAGTTGCAACCAGTAAAATAGCTATGACAGGGCTAAACTACCCATTAGGCAACAAAATGAACTCATTCTAAAGATAACCAAAATTATCCAAAAAGGAAAAGAAATAAAAAAATCCAATAAAATGAAATATGAAGAACAAAACAGTGAAAGACTTTAATCAAAAACTAGTAGCACATATTGCCCTAGCTTCAAAGGCAGATAAAGAAAACTGTATAGCTACAATATAATAATCAGATTACATACAAAAAGTCACAAATTGCTTTCTTGCAGAAATATACAATAAATACCATACAACCCCGGAAATAAATTCACTGCTCAAAGTAAAAAAATGTAGAGATAGTTGTGAAATATTAATACCAGTATAAGAAAATAAAATGTAATACCCATGAATCCAAAAACTCCAAAACTACAAGCCCAACCTAAGCTACATAAGGATGGTATCCCTATACATTCCATAGTTAAGTGCCTACTTTATAAGTAAAAGAAATTAATACAATACTAACAAAATTGTATTCATATAAGAAAAAAATACACCATTAAAAATTCATATGAACTTGCATACTTAATAAAAATATTACAACACCACCAAACAGCTACTTAGTATTATTTGACAAAACAAACTTATATACAAATATTGTCAGACAAGACAATACACATTATAGAAGAAAACTTTCTCAACTACAAAACAAATTAATAAATAAATGAATAAATCTATTAAAGAAATATAAGAATTAATAAATCTACTACAACTTATTCTCTCACAAAACTACTTTCAATTTAATGGGAAAATATACAACCAAAGTGATGGTATCACAATGGGTAGTTCAGTATCAGAAAATTTGGCAACCATATTCTTGAACTCACTTGAAAACAAATTCTTTCCCTATAACACAAAATTAAAAAAATAAAATAGTTTATTACTTTTGCTCTGTTGATGATAGCTTGATGTTAATACAGGGAGACAGTAACAAAATAGATGAAATACACTTAACACTAAACAACTTGCACCCAAAAATTAACTTCACAAAAGAAATGGGAGCAAATAGTTTCATTAATTTTCTTGTTTTGAAAATAAGCAATAAAATAAACAACACAAATTTGTCATCTACCTATATCCAGCAACAGACAACATAACAAACAACTACTAATATCACCCCACTTCACATAAATATGCTCACTTCTATTCTATGATAAACATATTAAATAGAATACCTTTGGATAAAGAAAACTTCGAAAAAGCAATCCAAACATTGAAATATGTAACAACACAGACGATTTTAACCACCATGACATAGACAAGGAAATCCATACAAAATACCAAGAAAATAAAACGAATAATCCACTGCACCCACACAAAATACTACACTGACAAACATTACAGAAAACGAAAATCAAATATATTCCTACAACCTGCATAGGCAATTTCTCAAACAAAATCAACACATTTTTCAAAGACATACAACTTAACATCGCATTCCAAATGACAGATAACCTTAACACAAAATTGCACAAAACAATTATAAATACAATAAATTTAAACAGATCAGGAATTTATAAAATTACATGCAAAGATTATAATAAATTCTACATCGCTCAAACAGGACGAAATTTCGTAATACGATTCAAGGAACACACCAGAAAATCTGAAAACAATCCCTCTACTTTGTTCCAATATCTCCGAAATGAAAAGCACATCACCACAAATATTGACAAGACACTACAAATTTAACATATAATCCCTAAAGGTATGTTAATGATTTTTATGGAAGAATTGGTAATATTTATCCATATAAACACAATCCCTGTGTAAAAGTCTCAATGAGCACACATAATTTAAGCACAATGATTAACGGATATGGCTGTTGTGAAACAATAAAAATAATTGCAGCATACTGGGTAATTCTCATTTATTGATGTTGTTCTTTGCAAAATGCACAGTAAACTATTTTCTGCAACCATTGACTTGGAACCAAATGGCCTTCACCTACCTCCATAGAATTTATCATACTATTATTCTGGGGGGTTCACCTATTGCTCAGGTACTACAGCCTAGAAGTTTCTGGATAGAAGTTTCTGTCGATTTCAGTTCACACAGTATTGGAACTGTTTTATGAAAATATTAAGAAAAGGACTATGAAAGCACTTATACCATTTTTTAGATATTCTCTACAATTATTACGATACATTTTATCTTCCAGTAAGCTCTGCATATTCTAAAATAATTATGTGACATGATTCTGTTGGCTAACAGTAGCCTAAAATTGAAAACTGATAAAATCCTTCAGTATTGCAATTGTGTGTTATAGTATAGTTACGTCAGATGGAGTAGAGACAACTCTTGATAATGGAGAAAAAGGGCAGCAACTAAGTAGATTCAAACCTGAAAAGCTTTACGTCAGAATTTATTATGCCACCAAGATGTCTGTCAGTCGCATAGTTCCTAACATTATATCTATAAACGTGTACCTGTATTTTAATCATCAATGTGCAAGCAGTTGACATTGCACAATGTTTTCATTTCTAAAAAAATATTATTAGGTGCTCAGTTACTGCTACTCCAGCTTGTGACATCCCATGGGGTGGCCAAAATTAAAAAATAAAAATAAAAAAATAAATTAAAAAATAAAAAAGTATTTTTTTTAAATCTGAATCACAAAAATTTAGTAAGTAATCATTTGGTGTGACATTAGACCTGCAGTTTCCACAGAATGAATAATTCTAAATGAACTTAATGTGGTAATTGTTGGTAGCCATCTTGTCGCCAAAAATTATTTACATAAATAACTGTGACAATTTCACCACTACAATTTACTGGTGGCCTTCATTTATTAAAGATAGCATTCATGTGTGGTTTGACTAAATTTAGCCAGAATATTACTTTTTGCATTCACCAGATTTGTGTAGACTATGACACTGTAACATATCAATGTACTGTTTCCTAAATATTACGACTGACTTCCAACTTGTGAGACTTCAAGATAATAAAATTGAAAGTACTATATTCTCTCAGTCTTTTGGAAGCTGAAACAAAATTACAAAGTTAATTTCAAAGGAAGAATTTTGGGACAACATAAAGACTTCAAAAAAGATAAGTACCCCAAAAAAGCGACTGATTTACTAAAATTTCTCGTACTGAACTTACTGGATGGGCAGTAGTAGTTTCGTTGCAAGTCAACTGTGTGCCCACTACAGAGAACCTGCCGGAGATTGCCATATTCATATAAAAAATTCATATGTGGCACTTTAAAAATATTTCATTTTGATGTTAAAATAACTTATCTAAAGCAAAGAAGCTACATCTCATTTATTTCAGGTAAATGGCCCAAACCATATTTATAAAAGCCATATACACATCAAATATAATTATGTGTACTAACGAAATATTTTAATTTTTTTACCGCCTTAAGCTGAGAGAGCACAAGTGAGATGTTCGATTCTTATTTGGTGCTGTCATAATTCATAAACTTGTCTGTTCGCTGCAACTATTCATCACACTCATGGGAGTGACACTAGCACTCCAAGCAGCAGTACTAAAGTTGTAGGAAAATAGCGGTTCGCTCTTACTACACTTAGGAGGTGGGGTGGGGGGACTAAAAAAATGTTCAAATGTTTGTTGAGCTTATGGGACTTAACTACGGGGTCATCAGTCCCTAAACTTACAAACTACTTATCGACTACCTTATACTAAGGACGGCACAAATATCCATGTCCGAGCTGTACCGACCGTAGTGGCCGTGCAGATGGGGGGGGGGACTATTAACATTCCAAACAAGGGAGATACATTTACGCTGAATAAGTGAAGCCTGCCTCCGCCATATTGCTAAGTCTTGGGTAAGTATTCGTATTGTTGATCTGATGTCATTTGAAAGAGGAATAAAACGTCCGGCGGTTTTGCCATGATGAACAACAAAATAATGAAAATTAGAGTTAAAAATTAAAGTTTTGAAATATCTTATGATGAGTAATTATTAATATTTATTCAACAAACAGTATTATTTGAATTTATATACTTTTTACTGTCTTTCAGCTCAATTGATTTGCATAGTTTTAATGGAGAAAGAGCATTCCCTGACGTACCAAGATGGCGGACAGGCTTCAACTGACGTATGTGTTTGGCATAGATAACCTCCTTGGTTCCAAATGCTAGATGTAAAATTTTACATATATGTTAACTGATTGCTATCGAACTCCAAATGATCACCCACTGCAGTAATCTGAAGATTACCTGAAGATTTCATCAAAATTGCTCCAGCCATTGGAGTCTATAGGGAACATACATACATACACAAATCCATTTTTATAGAAAAGATTTTCACTGTTGGTTCCATTTAATTGATCATATTCTCACCAGTCGCAGTCTACACTGCTTATAAGTGATGGTTCCAATCTCTTACACAAATCGGTTCAGCTAATTTGCATAGTGCACCTCTGTACATAGCCTCACCGAGTGAAATTTCTCAACTCCTTAAACTCGCCGATTCTATTAAAATTGATGGCGCGAACGTGACGAAGCGTTTCGTTCGGCGCAGACTTGTAGCTCGGTTTAAAAAGTTGGCGGGAAGTGTGCAGGGCGGTACGTGCCCGCGCCTACGCTGCTGCCCCCTGCAGCCATTAGTCGGCGCTCGCCTCGCTGCAGCACGGCTGCGCGGCGCGTTTATCAGAGGATCGCTGATGTACGGCGGAAGCAGCGATGGCAGACTGGGCCGGCGGTGTTTGCTTGCCGTATCGGTGCAGTTACCGCCGAACTGCGCCCCACCGTGTTTGCCAGCTCCTCCCACCCACGCAGCTTCTTTGTTCCCAGCGACAGATCGGCTTTAACGGCCTCCCCTGGTCGGCCACTGTCTCCGCGAGGTAGCAAGCGCACCGCGTTACGTACCTGCTGCCGTCTGAATGCCCCGGGGAGAGTGAAGAGCTCTATCCTACACCTCGTCCGCTGGACTTGCCAGTGACGTATCCAGGATATCGTCAATAGGGGGGGGGGGGGGGGTCCGAATGGTTAAAGAGAAATTTGCAAAGGGTCATGTTTTCCATTTATTCTAAAGACAAACTTAGGCTAACATATTTTTTTATATTTTCTGCACATAGTTTGCGTTTGTAAGACCTTCTTATAAATACTGTAATATTTTTATATACAAAACTAGCTTAAGCCCGCGGCTCCGCTCGCGTGTTGGTAGATCAAATCACACGTAACAATGCACTCGTTTCGAAGAATCCAGTCAAGAAATTCAACAATAATGATTCTAATATTATCACAGATTCATCACGTGATGTAATGTGCAAAAAGTCAAATCAATTTTTTTAAAGAGATGAATTAAAATCAATTTATTTTTTAATTGCTTTATTTATTTATACTTATATTTCCTTATTCGAATTCTTATCCTTACAGAGAAAGAGCTGAAGACATTGTAGCCCGCATAGACCAAAGATATGGTCTGTAGCATCACGTTTCGTTGTATGTAACCTCTTTGTTATAGAGTCGCAAACGTCATCGCTGGCCTTCAGTCCAAATTCTTTTTATAATTTGACAACTGTCAACCACCATATCTTCCGCCCCCTTATAGCTATCGGCATGGAACTGCTATGGTGTACAACGGGAGACTTCGGACGACAATTACACACAGACTATTCGTTTGCGTTCTGTAGTTTTCGCTGCAGAGCGAAATATTAACACACACACACACACACACACACACGTAGAATTTTATACACACCGATAACTTTCCATCCCAATATACTCCACCCTTTTATCATTATCAACTCTCAAGCAATAATGCAACCAATAAAACCATTTTCAAAGAGTAAATATAATTTTCAAAGAGTAATTATTGCTCCGCATTTCACGTTATATTCTTCAAATTACTAAATATCTATCAGATCGTTATAAAACCATACCTAAAACGTTAGTCAGGTATAGATTAGTAATTGTACAAATATTTAAGTCTTTGCGTCTTGTCACTCGGAAGTGATAAGCGTACACCGAACAGACATTCACATTAATATATAAATAGATAAATAGCTATCCGATCACCATAAAACCGTGCCTAAACCTTCTCCGGGTAGACATTAGTATCTGTACAAAAGTTTAGCTTTTTATGTCTTGTGGTTCGGACGTGATAAACGTACACCAAACAGACATTCACATTTATAGATATAGATTGAGGAAAACAATTCTTAAAAATGGTTTGAATATACGCCAGAAGAACCTTCAGTTATTATTCCAAAGGAAGTCAGATTATCAGAAGAGAATTGTTTCTTTGTGTTTGAACACTGGCAACGACACGGTTGCACGTCACCGAGCTCGCTGGCTGTCAGCAACGACTGTAGCTTGGTGTTTCGTAAAATCTGCATCAATTTTTGCATTAGTATAAATAACTTGCATATTGTTTTACAATACATTTCTGGAGAAACAGCGATCGTTAATGAAATTATATTTTTTTAAAACACAGTCTCGATCGCAGGAGAATTTTTATTGTTCTTAGGCAACCGGTTTCATTTTGCTTGTGAGACCATCTTCAGGCCGACTTCAGTACAGTAATATCACAAATATTAAGAAGGATGTACAGAATATTTGCTGTTTATTGCCATAATATCGCATTCTGTACATTCTTCTCCATACACGCAATATTACTGTATTGCAGTCGGTCTGAAGATGTCTCACAAGCAGACTGAAACTGGATGCCTAAGAACAATAAAAATTCTGTTGCGATCGAGACTGTGTTTTTTAAAAATATACTTGCATATTGATTTAGGAAGCGTAAGTCTATAATTTTATTTCCAAGATTATTGGTTATTTTACTCTTGTTGGCATCCTGTAGATTAAATATCACTGTCAAACCTAACTTTCAAAAGTATTGCACATACTGAGTGAGGTCCCTTATGATATACTGAAATATTGCCAAGACTCCACTGCTGTAAATAGATAAATAAGCTATTATAAAAGTACGTATTTTAACTTCCCATAACGCTAGTGGACAAATGAAAGTCTGGTTTTCTCTCTCTTTTTTTTCTTTTTTTTTCCTTGCTTGAACTTACTCATAATTGGAAACTTACCTTAACAACACAAAAGAAATAAACGGCAGTGGCAGCATTCCACTGCAGTGCTTAACATAGCAGTAATGGAGCAAGGCCAACAATGGACAACGGCTAAAGGAGGACTGGGCAATAGCCGATGTTGTTATCGATGTATCGATAAATAAAATCGATAAATGGCTTTGTTGACCTGTCGATAGTGCGTATCCCTTTTTCGGCGTATGACTGATAACAGTTTCACTACGCGGTAGCTAGGTCGTGTCTTATTTGATTTAGTCCTTTTGGAGGTTCGAGTCCATCATCCAGCATGGGTGTGTGTGTTGTCCTTAGCATAAGTTTGAGTAGTATTTTATCGTTTAGGTGATTTGGGCGGGGTCCGGACCCCCAAGACCCCCCTCCCTTTGGCTACGTCCTTGGACTTGCCAGTCAATGACGTATCGTGGTCATGTTTAATTAGTAATATCTTTGAAAAGAACGAACACCAATTTTTAGCTATATTGGTCTATATCTTTGTGTTTGGCATTCGTGTGAATCAAGGAAGTCGAGTGATTGTCAACGATAAAAGAATTTCGTGTGGTGATTAAACATTACTTTATGAAAGTCAAAAAAAAAAAAAAAAAAAAAAAAAAAAGTTCAATTGTTTGTAAAGTCTATGGGACTTAACTACGGGGTCATCAGTCCCTAAACTTACAAACTACTTATGAACTAACTAAGACTAAGGACGGCACAAATATCCATGCCCGAGGGGGGATTCGAACCCCCGACCGTAGTGGCCGTGCAGAACGTGACTGGAGCGCCTCAGTCTCCTCGGCCACCGCGGCCGGCTTTATGAAAGTCAAAACGCCTCAGGAGACGAAAGAGAAGCATGATAAACGTTATGGCGACTGTGCACCTTCCATTAGAACAGTTTATAAAAGATATGTTCAAATGTTTGTTAAGCTTATGGGACTTAACTGCGATGTCATCAGTCCCTAAACTTAACAAACGACTTACACTCTAACTTATATTAAAGACAACACAAACATCCATAATTGAGGGGGGGATTCGAACCCCAGCCGGGGAACAGCCTCACGCATCGGAGCATAGCGCCTCAATGCGCTCGGCCAATCTGCCTCGGCAGAACAGCTTATAAGTGGTTTCAAAATTTTCGGAGTGGCCAGTGGGCACAAGTAACGTTGGACGTTCTGAGTGCCCTGTAGAGTTAACGACTCCAGAAATCATTGATAAAATCCATAATACGGTGATGGATGACAGAAGAGTTAAGGTGCGTGAAGTTGCTAGTGCTGCGGGCGTCTCGAATGACCAGGTACATAAACATTTCGACATGAGAAAGGTATTCGCAAGATGGGTGCCACGATTGCTCATGCTTGACCAAAAACGGAATCATGTGAAGTGTTGCAAGGAAGGTTTTGCAGCTGTTCAGGAAGAATCTGCAGGACTTCAAGTGTCGTTTCGCCACTGTGGATGAAACATGGATACATTACAATACTGAGACCAAAGAACAATCTCAACAATGGGTCACCAAGGTAGAAGCTGCATCAAAAAAGGTGGAGACCATTCTTATGGTTATGGCGACAGTCTTTTGGGATTCGCAAGGGATAAACACCATTGACTATCTGGAGCAGGGTAAAATTATTACAGGTGCATATTATTCATCGTTATTGGATCGTTTGAAAACCGAGCTACAAGAAAGACGCTGGCGATTGGCCCTCAAATATGTCCTTTTCCATCACAACAATGCACCAGCACACACCTCAGCAGTTGTGGTCACAGAATTACTGGAAACAGGATTGCAAGTCGTTTCACATCCCCCCCTCCCCCAAATTCTCCATACGAAGCTCCCTCGGACTATTATTTGTTCGCCAATTTGAAGAAGTGGCTGGCGGGACGATTTCATTCAAATGAGGAGGTGATTGCAGAACTGTTTTGTAGGCTTGGAGAATTCCTATTATTCGGAAGGGATCGCAAATTAGAACATCGTTGGGTGAAATGTATAAGTCTAAAAGGAGAGTATTTCGAAAAATAGAAATGGTTTTCCCCAAACATTTCAGTAGTTTTTATTTTTGCACGGACTTTTCAAATGCCCCTCGTACAAATTGTAATCATATATGCACTATGTCATAAAAAGTATCTGGACACCCAGAAAACGTTTTTGATATTAGGTCCATTGCGCTGCCACCTACTACCAGCATATCAGCGACCTTAGTAGTCACTGGACATCGTGATGGAGTAGAATGGTGAGGTGGGGTTCCACGGAAGTCACGGACTTCGAACGTAGGAGATTAGCTGACACTTGTGTTAGAAGTCTGTAAGAGAGCTTTCCATACTCCTAAACATCCCTAGTAGGCCCACTGTTTATGATGTGATAGTGAAGTGGGGAAATGAAGGGACACGAAAGCACAGAGGCCCAGTGCCGGCGCTAGCCTTTCTTTTTCTTTAATTTAATGCTAACAGCTTCTGGAAACGAGCAGTAACGTAAGTGACACAAATCTTATAAATTTTTGTCATGGATAAGTCATTACATGCTTCGTCCACATACTTCTGTGGAAAGGTTTATACTTCTAACATTCACATACGAAATACTGAATATACCGCGATGCACGGCTCTGATTTACACTACCAATATATTGGCTTCAATATATGAAATTTTCGTTAGAATACATATGAAGCTACAAAGCTTTATAGTGAGAAGTTCATAGCGAAGACGCAGAAGATCGCACAATGCGTACTACTATGGATATGTCTTACAGTTTAAAACCTGGTTCCTAAATCTATTCCTTACCATTAGAAAGTAAATCTGGTACCTTCCAGTGTCTCCTGGCCCCTTCCACGTATACAGATTTCTTTCATGATGATTAAACCAAGTGTTGGTAATCACTAAATTGTACTCTGCACAAAATTCTACCTAGCGATCTCCTCTTTCATTCCTTTTTCCCAGTCCATAATTACCTACTACACTTCTTTCTCTTCCTGCCGGCCGCGGTGGCCGAGGGGACTGAGGCGCTTCAGTCACGGTCTGCACGACCACTACGGTCGGGGGTTCGAATCCCCCCTCGGGCATGGATATTTGTGCCGTCCTAGTTCGTAAGTAGTTCATAAGTAGTTTGTAAGTTTAGGGACTGATGACCCCGTAGTTAAGTCCCATAAGCTTAACAAACATTTGAACATTTCTCTTCCTTTTCCTACTACCGAGTTCCAGTCCCCCATCATAATCAAGTTTTCGCCTCCTTAATTTCTGAATGATTTCTTTTATCTCCTCATACATTTCTTTGATATCCTCATCATCGGCAGAGCTACTTGGCATATAAACTTGTACTACAGTGGTCGGTTGGTTTTGTGTCCATCATTGCTATGATATAGCGTTCACAATGGTGTTCAACATGTTTTCGAAACAGGAACGGGGGAGTTACATCAAGATTGAACATGCCATAGTTCGTACAGTACGACAGTGTCATCAAGGTCTTCAAGAGGCGTGCAGGGAATCGGCATTCCCGTACAGTTGGGTAAAAGCCTTCAACAAAGGTCGGAAAACTGTGCCATCGGCCAGGTCGTCCTAGCGTCTCTGAAGAAGAAGTGCATACTGTTGCCGCGTTAGTGGAAAGTGATCGAAGCCGCAACACTTTCTGCACAACCCACCCATACTTTGCATGACAATGCACAGGCGCATACAGCGCAAGCTGTGGATGCTCTGTTTGGTTGATGGGACTGGGAAGTACTATACCATCTACCATACTCCCCGGACTAAACTCCTTGTGACTTTGATTTGATTCCAAACTTGAAGGAACAACTTTGTGGCATTCGCTCTATAACGTTTCCAGAGATTCGACAGGCAGTAGACCGCTCCATTTGCACCATCAACATAACAGGCCCTGCTAATGGTATACTGCGCCTTCAGCATCGCCGGCAACGGGTTCTACACAATGCTGGTGACTACTTTGCAGGACAGTGACAAGTGCAAACATGTAACGCTTTTGTGTGGTGTCGCACAAGTCTGAAGTGCGCGCTACGTACTTTCGCCGCGCGCCGCCATGCAAGCACGGCGCGGCGTTCTTACGACGTCAGCCACGAGCGCCCTCTGCTGCAACTCCGCTCGTGGCCACCCTGAACTGCATCGGTCCCTTGGGAATCGGACAGGCCATTTTCTAGTTCAACTATGTTTCAGCATTCTGAAGTCATGACACTTGTAAAAGTTAAGTATTATCAAATTGATACGAAGTACATATCTTGTTCTAATCTAGCTTAGTGTTTCTAGTTTCTGCTGTCCCACTGGCTGGTCACCTCAGACTCTGTACCCGCACATGCGTGCATCCTTTTTCCCTGTGTCGGTCTCTCTCTACTCGGCCACCGACACCCAGGACAATCGGCAGCAACGAGACACAAAAGTGGCGACGAGGATGGGACACAAAATTTTGTATCGTTTGTTAATAAATAGTTGCCACTATTTAAGTTCCAACCATTGTATATGGAGACTGAGCATCCACCTAGAAATTTATTATACGAAGGTTCAGGTGTTAGGAAGCCACTGGATGCAAGAAAGGGAGATGTCTAGGACACAGGAGGGCAGGAACTGACTTGTGGGGAAAATAAACCTTAGGTTGAGATCTGCATAATTTTGGGAGCGGAGAATATGCTGTAACGATAACTCCCATTTTTGCAGTTCAGAAAAACTGGTAGTGGGGGGAGGGGGCGAGGGGTTCCAGATAGCCATGATTGGGTATCAGCCATTAAATCAACCGTATGCTCAGCTGCATGTTGTGTCACAGGATGGTGTACTACAGGATACAAATCAATTACACTTTGACTGATAGCAATGTTCTTTGAATGTAGGAGAAATAAACTATCGCTTCATTAGCAGAGGGAAAGTATTTTTCAAACGTTTCGTAGCTTCAGCGTGGACATAGTGCCACAATTCATTCTCTAAGTGCCGATGAAAAGTTCGACTTCTTTAAAACACGAGAGCTGTAACAAAACGCATAAATTTATAATATTAATTGAATTTTCCGTCGATGCTTGACAGAACATAATATTTTTAAAAAAGAAAAATTTCTGATGTTTTACAAAAATTTTTATCTGGTTACAAACCGGCTTTCGGCTTCTTAGGCCGTCATCAGGTAACAACAATTTGTTACAAACAGTCTTTTGGCTTCTTAGGCCGTCATCAGGCAACAAAAAGTTGTTACAAACAGGCTTTCGGTTTCTTCGGACGTCATCAGGTAACAACAAGTTGTTACAAACAATTTGTTACAAACAGGCTTTCGGCTTCTTAGGCCATCATCATGTAACAATAAGTTGTTACTCAATGATGACCTAAGAAGCCGAAAGCTGGTTTGTAACCAAATAAATAATTTTGCAGATCAAGAATTTTTCCTTTTTCATGAAACGCATGAAGTTTGTCGTAAGAATGGCAGAATAATAAAAAAATTAAAAAGATATTTGTGAGTATGTTCCATGTGAATTAAAAATTGAAGTAATGACAAATTAACGTGGCAGGTATTCGTTTACGATTCTATTTTAAGAGACGTACATTATTTAACGAACGGGTCACGCAAGGCGCATATGATAGTTGAGGCATAAATCCCCACATAAGCATCGAGACAGAGCGAAAAGGTAAAGCTAATGGACAATTATGAAGAACCAGGACAAGCCATTGAGACATGATCGCTATATTCCATCGTTGCGGCACCACTTAACGCCCTTTTCATACTGAATATCGAAGGTAAATTTACTTTTCCACCGCGTTAGCTCGAGCGCTTTCATTGGAATTTTAATATCAGCTGCAAACTGGGGGACATGCCTGAACGAGTGTTGTCAGATCAAACATTGAGGTAATACATACACCTCCCCAATCCCACTGATAAGCTGTTATCGAAATCCGAGGAACAGCTGTAAAATGTGACAGCGCTAATTAAATAATAAACAATGGCTCAGCTTGATCGAAGCGAACGCTGTAACAGATTTCGTTCCATTTGCGAAAATCAGTTCCTTTGCGTATACATACTGGTTTGTCTTCCTATAGAAACATTATACATACACCATTGATACGTAACAGCTGTCTGTCCTATTGTGGTATGTTTAATACTTTCGCATACTTTTTATTCCGTTCCATATTAAACGATATATTCGTAAATTCAAAAGTTCTTATAATGTGAAACAATTTAGTGTGCCACATATTATCCACAACAAACTAGCACCGCTTCTATTTTCAGAACTATTTCGTAGTTAATAAATACGCAAATTAAGTCTCTGAGGAGCTTTCTTGCTATTGATGTTAACAGAGTAGCGCAATATATGCATTACTTGAGAACTGGTGGTTCAACAGCCATTTGCAACATAAATTGAATAAAAATAGATAAAATAAAAAAATAAAAAACGAATAGCCAGATCCTTAACTTTTATTGTGAGATAACTGTACAGAAAAAGAAAATTTGAATGTCGATTTGTGCATACGGACCAGTGTTGCTGAAGTTATTGATGGAAACTGCGTGACTGGTTGTATTTAGAGTACATGGCGTACGTTTCCTATACGGTTTTGGAAAGAAGTCATCAATAAAAGTCGCTACCTTGGAATGAAATGAAGTATCTTGACTCTTGAAATCTTTAATAATTTTTCCTGTATTCACATGTTGCGTTGATGATTACTGCTTTTGTCTGTCTATTGCAACTGAAATGAAAGTACAGTTTTATTGCCATCTTCATTGACGTGAAATGTAGCTCTACTTCTGTATACAATATTTTCTTTACATTTTGGATTTTTTTTATATTGAGGTAAGAAAAAGTTACGGCACGGCACGTGTAGTGTACTTACAGGAAATGAAGCGATTCAGATATCAGAATTTTCTCGACAAAAGACAAGTACATCATATTTATAAAACAGTATGCAACAATCGGTAATAATGCTAAAGCTTTTTTTTTTGCACCATATGATTTAAACCATATGATCGATCGTCTTAGATAATAATGATATTGGAGACAGTAATACACCACTAAAAGCGGAACAAGAAACGGTTTCTGGACATTCTTCAGTTTCTCCCGGCGTATTTGATAATCAAAATATCCACAGGTGTACTGCCGGTCTATAGTGTCCAATGGGCACAATATTTCGGCGATCATACACGTCGCCATCATCAGGTGAACTGACGGACTGAGCTCCTGGAAACGCGCCGGCACGGAGATCCGCACGCTACGGCTGCTCGAAGAGAACTGGGCTCTAGCCCGGTAGCGGGCGATTTAAATACCCTCGGCCCACGGAGCGAGGGGTTGGAACACTTGCGCGGAGTGACACTTGCGCGGAGTGACACTTGCGCGGAACCCGGGGCCCTTGGGGCGGCTAGTGGCTTTTACTGGGTACAGGCACACCAAGAAGTCTAGCATTGCTGTTGTCAGGTTTCCACACTGTCAACATAACACGAAAATCAGTGAAATTGCACAACCTTTGCAAGCTGAAGAGCAATATAGTAACTTGTTCTTACTACATATTAATCCGTTGAGTGTTCCTTCCGTAAACAAAAAGGTAATTAAATAGTGACAATGTTTGGAGAGTTCGTCTCTGCTACTACAAGACTATGACTTTCCACAGTCATACCTCCTAAAAGCATATATTGCCGGCCGCGGTGGCCGAGGAGACTGAGGCGCTCCAGTCACGGTCTGCACGGCCACTACGGTCGGGGCTTCGAATCCCCCCTCGGGCATGGATATTTGTGCCGTCTTAGTTCGTAAGTAGTTCATAAGTAGTTTGCAAGTTTAGGGACTGATGACCCCGTAGTTAAGTCCCATAGACTATACAAACATTTTAAAAGCATATTATTCAGAACACTAAGCATATCAAGACACCTGCGCAAGCAATAAATATATTAGGCATCCTGCACAGATACGTTGATGTAATTGACCGCTATGTAGTTAACCCCACTATCACGCAACTTCCATCTCTTTAAAAACAGCTACTATGCTTTTTAATAGGAGATGCAACCTTAAACCTTTAATTAAAAAACGTTAATAATAAGTCAATGAGTATTTTACATACTTAAAGCGTTTATTCGTAGACCCCAAAACGATTTGGTTGTATTCGAATTACAAATACGAAATATATAAAATACGGAATGTGTAAGGGAATGTCACATACCGAAAAATGCTAAAGATAAATTCTATTTTCCATCACCGTCATATAGAACCATTTTTACTCCGAACTTGGCATAAACCAACAGGGAGAAACAAGTTGCAAGACTTCCAGGAAAAATGAAGCGAAATTGGCAGCCAATAGTTGGTTATATATTACATTGCCTGTTAACTGTATAAATATAAATTACGGAATACGCGGAACTACTGTTCAGTACAGTCAAAAAGGTCTAAGGTAATAGGCAGAGGTTTACAATCAGATATCCGTATCACTCTCCTCCTCAAGAAGTCTGTGTGAAGATTTATATTCAGAACATTAAAAAAAAGGTGTTGAAACTATAAGAAGCAGCTCATTTACTCAGGAACGGTAAACGTTATGGTGCCCGTAAATTTGAATGGCTGTATCTCTTGTAGTAACATTTAATTTTTGATAAAATGTTAAAAATCAATATACCAGAATTTTGTTTTTCTAAACTCAGTGCCAACTTTTTTTTTGTCGAAATTTTTGCAGGAAGTAATCTTGATGTGATTTCATACTTCTATGCATTAATATTATCAAATATGTAATTTGTGTCACAAATTGCGTGGCCGGTCCGGTCGGAGGTTCGAGTCCTTCCTCGGACATAGGTATGTTTGTTTGTACTTTGCTTAAGTTATTTTAAGTAAGATTAAGTAGTGTGTATGTCTAGCGACCAATGATCTAAGTAGTTTGGCTGCATAAGACTACACATATACACGTAATTTATTTATTTCATAACCACATTTAAGTACTAATAATTAAAGAAACTTAAAAGAGAAATTTGAAGTAAACACTGAAAACAAATGATTGATATTCTCATGAATGCACACAACCGTTGACTTATGTCTTGTGAATGTATCTATAAATTCTGCCAAATGAAAATTGTAGTGTGAGTCCCAAATATGTTTTTTCTGTAATAACATTAAAAACATATTAAAAATTCAGAACTCGAAAATCAGTGAAGTTTTGGACTTGAAGCGTTTTGTGTTGCCACATCTTTACATAGTAGACACGATTTTAAAATTTGGTTGCTATCGCCAAAGTAGACGAAACGTTAAATTTTTTGGTGTAATCTTCGCCGTGTAGACTGTATGTTGTAGAAGTCTACGTCGAACCTAATCATACAACTGAGGAGAGAACGTTGTTTGCACTTCTCCTGCGTTTCCAGTCGGCTGTGCTGTGCTACGTAACGACATCGTACCGTTCCACTTTACCGAGAGCTATATATTATTGGTGTGATGTCTGTTCTTTCGAAATAAGACATCATGTATATGTATCATTTAGACGCAAAGATTCTGGGTTCTGTTTTCATCGCTAACGCGATTAACAACGTTAGACCTCGTGCGTAAACTGTTAAAGGTTATGAGTGCCACTGGAAAAATGCATAAGTAACACATGTTGTTTGAGACTTGAATGACCTGAAATTAGCCGATATCGATATCTCATAATAAACATAAGGTGTAGCTGTCTATATTTCATAATGCTATTCCTAACATATTTAAAAGCTGCTCAAAACCACCTACAAAAAACCTTTATAATGAGATTGTATATAATTCCACGATAAAATTGTGTTTTAGTTATTTCTAGTAATACACCCAAAGATCTGCCCTTGCTTTTAGTGCCTTGATCAGCTGTTTATTTTTAGAGGTATTACTAGGGACAAGAAAAATTCGCATTTGCGATAAATGCGAATATAGATGCGAATTCTGACTCAAAATGCAGTAAATCCGAAATTGTAGTTAGCAACGGTTGCGCTCAATTCCGATTTCATCACATTCCTCTTCACATGGTGCTGTATTGTAAATCGAGTGATATTTGTATGACGTGTTATCTCCCTGTTGAATGAGTCTGTGATACTCCACCTCGCTCGGTGGGCCTTTCCCTGAATACGGCACAGGTAGCGACTGAAGGGCGAGGAGTAGGGGTGGTGTATCCCTACTTCTGGAACACCCTGTTCACTACCTGCAGCCTCCGGGTCTCCGTGCAAGTGTCTACACATTCCGTTTCCGCGCAAGTGTCACTCCCCCCAAGTGTCAGAAACTCCGGAGCGACCCCTCCGCGGTCCGCGCCCCGCGCCGCGGCCGCGCAGTGGAACCGATTGCGCCGGTGTCTGAGATGACGTCTGTGTGAGGGCTCTGTCCGCCGTGGTCGTCACTTCGTTACGTTTGTTATATTTACTCTTAATTAACCCAATCGCTGGTTCGATATATAGATCCTGGGACTGCGTCGTTAGAGAGGCCATTGAAACACGCACAAGTGACGACCTCATAAACCGTGACTGTGGCTATAATCTTAGCAAAGCTTGGGAACCAGCGATTGGGTTAATTAAGAGTAAATCTAGCAAACATAACGAAGTGATGACCACGGCGGACAGAGCCCTCACACCGATGTCATGTCAGACGCCGGTGCAATCGGTTCCACTGCGCGGCCGCGGTGCGGGGCGCGGACCGCGGAGGGGTCGCTCCGCGGGCCGAGGGAATTTAAATGGCCCGCTACCGGGCTAGAACCCAGTTCCCTTCGAGCTACCGTAGCGTGCGGATCTCCGTGCCGGCGCGTTTCCAGGAGCTCAGTCCGTCAGTTCACCCGATGATGGTGACATGTATGATCGCCGAAATATTGTGCCCGTTGGACACTATAGACCGGCAGTACACCCGTGGATATTTTGGTTTCTGGACAGTTTGAGAATAGGTAGTCAACAGTAGCAGATTACGTTGTTTCTTTATGATTCTGGTGAATCTATAGGTACAACTTTCGAAAATACCAAACTAATCACATAAAGGAATTTACGACGTTGGATGACAGTGGGCATTGTAGTACTTTAATGGGGAAAGTTGAAAATTTGTTCCCAGACGGAATTACAACCCTGGTCTTCTACTTACTATGCAGTCACGCTGGCCATTATGCAAGTGTTTGCTAAGCGATTATCAGGGCCACGTGGGCTACCCCCAGCACGCCTCTTGGCACACGCCATTTCTCACCTTATGCAGTGCTCCAGCCCTGCTGGTAACAGATTTCCATCTTTCCCCACTGATTTATTCCGTGCCCACATGCTGCTAATATAAATTCCTTCTTTGTGTGTTGAGTGATAAAAATGTGAGAAAATCAGGAAGGTTCCAGCTTGGTGAGTGATATGAAGTATTTACTATAAATTTATATATATATATACTATGTTAATTTCATTCCCATGAGTGAACATCATCAGTGCAGAATGCAGGTCATGATGACTCATGTACTCCACATAAAAAATTTAACAGGTCAAATAAAAATTTTTAACAGGTACTAGGAAGACCGTTTTAGTTATTTTGAGTACATGAGTAATCATGACTTGCATTCTACACTGATGATGTTCCATCATGGGAACGAAAGCGATATATATTGCCGCATTGAAATGGAAGCAGGCTTGACTTCGAAAGCAGGGTTGTCAACTGAACACATCACTTATACTGAAAGCAGGTCTATTGCGAACTGAAACATACACGCTGCAGAGTGCTCTGCTATTTATACACAGGCAGAATGTATCAGAAATTAGAAGAATAGTTAACATAAGAAAAATGTAGAAATTATAAGTGAACATAAGAAACATGTAGAACATTCTGGAAACGATAATTACAAAGAAATAAATTTCTGCCAGTGGAAAGGATTGAACCGGCGACCTTCACCACCGCAATCGATGATGCTGTCCGTTGCGCCGCACTGGCAGTCGGAAGCTATTATGGAGCCAAATTACAAGAAAAAAATAAGACAAAAATGGTGCCTGGTCTTTCAGACAAATAAACGAAACATAACAATTTACCACTTAACAAAATTTTTCGAAAACTTCAAGTTAGTCGGTCCAGTCATTCTATCCAGCCAATTAGTAGGGGATCAGGGCAGATAATAGACGACCTTGAACCCTACCCAGAGGTCATTCCAGGGGAGTTGACATCATCCTTCCACAAATTACGCTATCCCACCATTACTTTTAGTCACATATGATGCATTTCATCACGTTCATTCCGGGAATCCAGAGTATTGTATTACATATTTGCAGAACTGGTAAAATTGAAATGTTTGTAAATGTAAGGGAGCTACCTGCTGCGGTTATCAGTCCCTAGACTTACATACTACAATTAACTTATGCTAAGGACAACATATACTCACTAATGTCAGAGGGAGGACTCGAACCTCTGAGGGCGAGTAAACACTCATTCTGCAGCAAGGCAGCATAGAGCACTAAGCCACTCCACCATGACACTGACCTGGTGCCCCTACACCACTATACTGGGAAATTTGAGGTATACAAGCATGCTCGATTAGGGTGCCAAGTCCCTCAGCCAATAGGCTGGAAGGGTTGCATGCTGAGGACTTTCCACAAGTCCTAGCATTTTTTCTAAATTAGTTTATTGCTGGCCTGCCCTCACTGCCCACCCTATGAGACTTTGAGCAGATTAAAGCACATTAAATGATGGCTATATAATAGTCCATCCACAATACTGCACTGAGAGCAAAACAAAGTGTGTATAAATATCTAAGAAATAGACTGTTAATAAAATGTGAATAAGGCAATAGTAATATGCAGCTCATTTCAAGCTTTTTAACCATAAATACTCTTTCACCAACTCACAAAAGACGAAATACGAGTCCTTGTTATGTTCCATAGTAATATCTACTTATTATACATATATGGCAATGATGGTAGGCCATCCAATAGATATTGTAATGTTGCTGTGAAATTAATACCCATAAACTAAGGAAGTAAACTAAACTAAGGAAGTAATTCATATTAATAACAACTGAAATTCCGCAAAAGTCATAAAAGAAACGGTTGTCATAATACCACACATTTATTGTAGAGGAGAGTCAAGTTTTTTTAAGCCAAGGCTCCATCAGGTGGCACTTGTAATCTAGAACCTGAAAAGCAGTTTGCCTTGTCCCTCCTAGAGATGGGAGCCAAGCAAGAGAAACAAATTCTGTAACACATTGTGCATGGCAACATAAAATAAAAATGCACTTAGGCAAAAATCGGGATAAATTACACTAATTCTGTTATTTTTCTCAGAAATATCGCTTAACATCCTGTAGTGTTACATGCGCCTCCACATACAAAACAGTATTTATTTGCCCATATTTAAATTAATTATGCTTATATTTGTATATTTTTTCTTGTAATTTCTTATCATTTTCAATGTGTCACTAAATTCTTAAAGACGCAATATTCTTTGAAAAACGTAAGTCAAAGACTAACTCTGAACAAAGAGCAATTAGAATAATACATAGATTTAACTATTGTTTCATTTTTAAAAGAAAGGAGTAGTGACGCCATTTCTCTCTTCTGCATTATGCTCTCGTCTAGTAAACTTCTCTTCCATATTACGCTTGTATGACCTGATGAATTGTGAAAATGTCTGTACGATATATCTCAATGAGAAACTTGTAATTGAAATGATGTACTGAATTTATGACCTGATCTCGACTGTATGAATTTAATCAGATTTCACAAAGGTAACTGAACTTTGAATGTGATGTATATGTAGACTTGCTTCATTTATTTCAATAATAATTGTTTCGTGAGTTTAGCGAAATTTGTCCGAGTACTTATTTGTAGTGAGATTGGAACCTTATTTTTTCCTTTCACATTTTTTTCATTTAACTGTGATGCAACTTATTTTTCAGGACAAAAAAATAATGAATTACACTGATTTACGAACCTAATTGTTGGAGATGTGTAGGCCTACAATAGGCCCCATTTTATCACGTTCTTTTATTAAATAATTATTTTAACTGCGACCCTGAGATTACGAGCGACTTACCATTTTCGATTAGTAACAGATCAACTAGCCACAAACTTAGTTACAAAATCAGCAATAGTGATAATGTATCCAACAGTTAGGTTCACGTTGCTTATCCGTATCAGCCAGGTTAGAAAAGGATTTTAACTACTTTCTTGGTGCGTAGCTCATTAATTTCTCTAAAAGTACTGCATAGTAGATTCAATAGATAGATGGTTTTGCTACGTAACCAGTATTGAAATATTTTTCCCAACCACTCTTTACAGTTATTCTATTTCGTGCTCACATTAACTTGCAAAAATTTATACTGACTTAAAAATTTAAATTAAAATAAGAAAATAAAAAGGGAGGAATGTTTCAATCCCTAAGGCAAGCTTCCTCCAGCTATTTCCTTTCATTGGAAGTCCAACATCTGTTTAATGTAAATAGTCATGAAACAGATAACTGTCAATATCAGATGGCCTGGTTTTTAAAATTACCACATAGGTGTGAAATTAATCATAACACATGTGAAAGTCTACCCTGGTACGTTACACGGTTAAGAAACCAAACAATGGTTTAAATTATTGAAAAAGAGTCGTCATACAGGTAATATTCAACACCATAGCCTAATTCCCCCAAAATAAAGAAAACAACATCCCAGACATTAAAATAAGTCTGTCACACGCAAAAGTAAGTGTTATAGATGACAAGAAAGCCTGACAGTCGTAATTATTGTGATCAGACTGTTTTACTCGTTTATTAACTTCTGTTGTGGTGGTACTACATAACGTTTTAACTACTTTCCAGATGATAAATTAATTATGCCACATGTAAAAATAAGTATTACATATGCAATAGCTGATGCCTATTGACCGATATTCCCACGTTTAATGACATTTTATATCTAACAACGAAATGTTTTTCTAAAAAATTACCTGATGTTTATAACGAATATCGTAATTGTATTGTAAAAGAAGTGCCCACCAGATCTAATTTCAATAACTCACAGCTATTTACAAGTGTAACAGACCTGTTGGGTTCTATCTGCAGTTAATCCAAGATGGAAATACTAAAGTAAGGATATATCTTAGAATGCAAAAAAGTAGGCACGCATTGATAGGAAGGGAGCAGGTGTTATTAATTTATTAAGAAAAGTCACGCAATTTACATGTGTTTGACAGTGAACACCCGATAGCAAAGACACTAATCTACAGAGAGAGACTTACTGCAATACCAAAGACATTGCTATAATAGATATATCGAAACATAATGCCTATAAAGTTCTAAATGAAATTTTCTGCTGCTATTACCTTGCTTAATACAGCTTAAATTCTAAGAAGGAAATTGAAAATAAATTGTTGAGATGAAAAAGTGTCCTGTCAAGATTAATCACATGGTATGTAAAACATAATCCTCTTTTGTTTACCTTATTATCTGCCACACTAGTAACTATACTTAAATGTCACTATATAATAATGGAAAGTCCAGGTTGGAATTAATAATATGGTAACTCACCGCAAAGACTTGGCGACGAGCTGCGACAGGCACATACAAAAGACCCACACATACAACACTTTCAGCTATCGGCCATGGCCTTCTTCAGAAAATAGAACACTCACGCAATCACACAAGTACACAAGATGTGGTGTCGCACAAGCCTGAAGTGCGTGCATCTAAGGATACTAACATCACCCTCTGCATTGTACAACAATACCTAGGACATTCAAAATACTTACTGTGGTGTCGCGCAAGTATGAAGTGCACGCCAAGTACTTCCGCCGCGCGCCGCCATGCACGCATGGTGCGGCGTTCTTACGACGTCAGCCATGAGCGCCCTCTGCTGCAACCCCGCTCGTGGCCACCACTGATCTGCACCGGCCACTTGGCTATCGGATAGGCACTAGGACTAATCAGTAGGCAGGCCTCTACCTAGTTACCCTATGTCTCAGCAGTACACTTAGTTGGCAGTCATGAACTTTGTAAAAGTTAAGCATCATATTTCTACGAAATATACAACTTGTCCTAATCTAGCTTAGTGTTTCTACATCTACATCTACATCTACATCTACATCTACATACATACTCCGCAATTCACCGTAAGGTGCGTGGCGGAGGGTACACTGTACCACTACTAGGCATTTCCTTTCCTATTCCACTCCCAAATTGAACGAGGAAAAAAAGATTGCCTATATGCCTCCGTAAGAGCCCTAATTTCTCTTATCTTGTCTTTGTGATCTTTACGCGAAATGTAAGTAGGCGGCAGCAAGATCGTACCACACTCAGCTTCAAATTCCGGCCCTCTAAATTTACTTAACAGAAATTCACGAAAAGAACGTCGTCTTTCTTCCAGCGATCCCCAATTGAGTTGCCGGAGCATTTCCGTGACACTCGCGCATTGGTCGAACCTACCGGTAACAAATCTAGCTGCTCGCCTCTGAACCGCCTCTATGTCTTCCTTCAAACCGATCTGCTGCGGGTCCCAAATACTTGAGCAATACTCAAGACGTGGTCGTACAAGCGTTTTATACGCGGTCTCCTTTACAGGTGAAGTACATCTTCCCAAAATTCTCCCAATAAACCGAAGTCTGCTGTCCGCCTTACTCACAACTGTCCTTACATGCTCGTTCCATTTCATATCGCTCTGCAATGTTACGCCTAGATATTTGAACGACGCGACCGCATCAAGAAGCTCACTACTGATGCTGTATTCGAACATTATAGGATTGTTTTTTCTACTCATGCGCATCACCTTACATTTTTCTACATTGAGAGCTAGCTGCCATTCTTCGCACCAACTAGAAATTTTGTCTAAGTCAACCTGTATGCTATTACAGTCAGTTACAGACGACACCCTCCCATACACCACAGCATCATCAGCAAACAGCCGCAAATTACAACTTACTCTGTCAATCAGATCATTTATGTAGATAGAAAATAATAGCGGTCCTATCACACTCCCCTGGGGCACGCCTGACGATACACTCGTCTCTGATGAACACTCGCCGTCGAGAACAACGTACTACGTTCTATTACTTAGGAAGTCTTCCAGCCAGTCACAAATCTGTGAACCTATTCCATAAGCTCGTATCTTCGTTAGCAGTCTGCAGTGTGGCACCGCGTCGAACGCCTTTTTGAAGTCGAGAAAAACACAATCCGCCTGTTGCCCTTCGTCCATGACTCGCAAGATGTCATGTGAGAAAAGGGCAAGCTGAGTTTCACATGAACGATGTTTCCTAAACCCGTGCTGATTCATGGAAAGAAGCTTTTCCGTTTCAAGGAAATTTACTATGTTCGAACTGAGAATATGCTCCAAAATTCTACATGAAACTGATGTCAATGATATTGGCCTGTAATTGTATGGGTCAGTTCTCTTTCCTTTCTTATACACGGGAGTCACCTGCGCTTTTTTCCAATCACTAGGAACTTTGCTCTGAATTAAAGATTCGCTATAAATGCAAGCTAAGTAGGGGGCCAATGCCGCAGAATAGTCTTTGTAAAACCGAACTGGTATTCCATCCGGACCAGCAGACTTTTTCGTATTTAGCTCTCTCAGCTGCTTCTCTACACCGGAAATACCTATTGTTATGTCCCCCATTTCGGAATTAGTACGTTGATCAAATGATGGTATATTTGTGCGGTCCTCCTGCGTGAAAGATTTCTTAAAGGTTAAATTTAGAACTTCAGTTTTCCGTTTGCTTTCTTCTATTACTGCCCCGGAATGATCAACTAGTGACTGGACAGTGGGCTTTGACCCGCTTATCGATTTTACATAGGACCAGAATTTTTTCGGGTTCTCGGAAAGATCTTTTGCTAAGGTATGGCTGTGATAATTATTGTATGCTTCACGCATCGATCTTTTTATAGACGCACGAAGCTCTACTAACTTTTGCCTGTTATCATTTGCGTGTTCTTTTTTGAATCGAGAGTGCAACAGCCTTTGCTTTCTCAGCAGCTTTCTAACATTATTATTATACCACGGTGGATCTTTTCCATCCTTAATCGCCTTTACTGGCACATATTTCTCTAACCCTTCATTAACAATGCATTTAAATGTAGTCCACAAGTCCTCTACATCCATAGTCCCAGAATTAAACGATGCCCATTCATTTTCTAAGTGCGATCGTAACATTTGCTTGTCGGCTTTTCCCAACAAAAACACGCTCCTAGCCTTCTTGACTGGTTTATGAACTTTGGTCACCATCGACGCTACGATGATATCATGATCACTAATTCCTGTCTCTACACAGACATCGTTAATAAGGTCAGGCCTGTTTGTGGCTATAAGGTCTAGAAAATTTCCATTGCGCGTGGGTTGCCGGTTTAACTGCTCAAGACAGTTTTCGGAGAATGTGTCCAAAAGTAGCTCGCAAGACTGCTTGTCTGTACCGCCTGAAATGTAACTAGCGAGGTCCCAATCTATACTCTTAAGGTTGAAGTCACCTCCGACTAATATTGCATGGCCCGGATACCTATGCACTACCTGGTGTAGACTTTCCTTGAATGATTCTAAAACTGCTACAGCGGCACTGGGGGGCCGGTAAAAACAACCAACTATTAACTTTACTTCTTTTAGACCTGTTATGCGTGCCCAGATGACTTCACAATTACTTTCAACCTCGATCTCAGTAGAAACAATATCTTTGTCCACAGCGATGAACACTCCTCCTCCGGTTGTATCAGATCTATCTTTCCGATATACATTCCACGCTTCGCTAAATATTTCTGAACTTTCCACATCATCATTTAGCCAGCTTTCGGTGCCTAAAATTATCTGAGCGCAATAACTTCCATGCAGCGCTGCAAATTCGGGAACTTTGTTTCTAATACTCTGTAAGTTCGCTGCTAATATTTTTATGTTCGAATTTTTGTTCCGAACGTAGCCTGAATTCGCTGTTTGAATGCTGACAGGCGAGTGCTCATCAGAGTTAGCGCCTAGCCTAAAAAACCCCCATGTGCACTCCACAAGTACTCTGCTACCCGAGTAGCCGCTTCCTTAGTGTAGTGCACCCCTGATCTATCTAGGGGCACCCTACAATTCCCCACCCGATAACGCAGATCCAGAAATCTGCAGCCATGACTGTCACAGAGTCGGCGAAGCCTCTGGTTCAGACCCTCCACTCGGCTCCAAACCAAAGGACCCCGATCAACCCTGGGAACAATGCTGCAAATCGACAGCTCTGCTTGCACCCCGCGTGCAAAGGCAGCAGCCTTCACCAATTCCGCCAGCCGCTCGTAGGACCTGAGGATGTCCTCAGAACCCAAGCGACAAGCGTCATTGGTGCCGACGTGAGCTACGACATGCAGTCGACTGCACCCCGCACCCTCGATAGCCGCCGGCAAGGCCGCCTCCACATCTCGGATGAGGCCCCCCGGCAAACACACCGGGTGCACGTTGGAATTCCTTCCAGATCTGGACGCTATCCGCCTAAGGGGCTCCATCACGCGCCTGACATTGGAGCTCCCAATAACTAATAATCCCCTCCCCCCGTGCACCTGCTCGGACCCTGCTGAAGGAGTGGCCACACTTTCACTCACAGGACGAACGGGCGCGGACGGACGTCCAGCCTCCACATTGGCCTTCCGCCTCGAGCGACGCGAACGACGTACAACCCGCCACTCCCCTTGCGGAGAAGGCGGCTCGACGACGTCCGGTACACCAGAAGGTGCCTCGGTAGCAGGGACAGGGAGCGAAGAGTGAGACACCTGAGGTGTCCCACTCGACGCACCAGACTCCCCACCATCGCTGCACCCCGAGACAGCAGCCTGAAGACGGCTGACCGTAGCCAACAGCACGCTCAGCTGTTCGCGAACCGCGGCCAACTCCTCCTGCGTCCGCACACAGCAGGCACACATCCTATCCATCCTATCGATACAATTAACAGCAATTAACAACTTTAAAGGAGCCTAGTACTCTAATGAAGGCGGCTGGCTGCTGACTTAACTGTGGTCAGTGGTAGCTACACTGTCAAATCAACAAAACTGAGTCCGGCAGCTTAGCGCTGTTAACGCCGCGGCACTGGTGACAGCTGGCACTGGACTGACTGATAACGAGCTTAGTAACGGCCTCTGACTTGTTTTGAAATACACCAGTCAAAGACGAAGACTAAACACAACGGTATTTATCAAATACGATAGAATAAACTATTAAAACAGTAGTACAAACGAAATCTGCAAGTACGCGGGAATAAACCTCTTAAAACAGTACTACCAAAAATGAACTAGACTGGCAAATTAAATTTGACACAAATTAAATTCAGATACTTAGCGCTGTAACGATGTGGCACTGGTGACAGCTGGCACTGGACTCTAGTTGCTGCTGTCCCACTGGCTGGTCACCTCATACTCTGTACCCGCACACGCGTGCATCCTATTTTCCTGTGTCGGTCTCTCTCTACTCGGCCAACGACACCTAAGACAACCGGCGGAAACGAGACACAAAAGCGGCGACGAGGATGGGATACAAAACAAGACAGTCATACGACCATCACCTCCGGCTGCCGCACCTCAAATCACGCTCTGCGGCGAGTAAATCGGGGACTGGCGGGGTGGGGAGGGGAGGGGAGAGGGGATAGGAACGTTACATCAATATTTATTTTATTTTATTTTTCTCTCCTCACCCGCCTCCCCACTCCATTCCTAAGCTGCATCTCGTTATTCCCATCTACTCTTAACCCATCCCCACCACCGTGACGTAACCTTCCTATCCCCTCTCCCCTCCCCACCCCGCCCGCCCCCGATTTACTCGCTGCAAAGCGTGATTCGAAGAGCGGCAGCCGGAGGTGATGGTTGTATGACTGACTGTGTTGTGTACCTCTGTGATTGCGTGATTGTTCTGTTTTCTGAAGAAGGCCATGGCCGATAGCTGAAAGTGTTGTACGTGTGAGTCTTTTGTATGTGCCTGTCGCAGCTGTCGACACGTCTTTGCGGTGAGTTGTAAACTGTAAATATCACTGTAGCATTTCCAACAAGGCTGCTGACATTGGATGAAAATAACATTAAAAAATGGTGCCGAGTATCATTATTTTAAACTTACATTTTTCCTCAATGGTTTAAGACCTAGTAATACTACAAATTAAGAACTTTCTTCAATCCAAACGCCGTAGTAGCATAGAATGCACGAATAAAGAGTGATATTTAATTTAAAAATGGAAATTCTACAAATTGTTGTATTACATCAATTATCGCAAAATAAAAATGAAGTTAATGCTCAGCATGCTTATCATGCCTTAGCTATATCGAGACCTAGTAGGCCGCGGTGGAACGGCTGAGCGTATTGAGGCGCTGTTGCTACAATGCGCGAGGCTGTTCCCTGTCGGGGGTTCGAATCCTCCCTCAGGCATGGATGTTTGTGCCGTCTTTAGTATAAGCTAGTTCATAAGTAGTTTGTAAGTTTAGGGACTGATCACCCCACAGTTAAGTCCCATAAGCTTTACAAACATTTGAACATTTTTTGAGACCTAGTAGGTCTAATAACTGGAGCGTTTTTAAAGCGGTATGGTCTAATCTTTTTCCAGAGTGAAATACACGCTACTTACATCAAATTTAATAAAATAATGCTAAATGAAGCACTTCTTCCTCCATGTCTAACGGAGATAATAACATTTGAAATCGTAGCAAACACTCTTGATAACCTATTCGACAGGAGGAGAACATACGTTAAAGTTTACATCGAAAATCACAATGTTACCATTAACCTAACACCTAAAATCCTTATATTCAGCGTCCCATAGCTGCTTATAGAAGTAACAGTCCGAAGACTGCTGTAATCATTAGTGAATAACAAACATTTTTCTGATGATATTTACCAACGTTAATACGACGATAACTACGCTACCAGGTACAAATAGGGCATTAATTTATTTTACACAACACTTACTGAGTTAGGCCTAGCAATGTAACGGTGACAGAGTTACAAATAAATCAAATCTGTAATTTGTGTCTTTTATGTACAAAGAGTGGCGCAAAACCTTACAAGAATCTAAATTAACTACCTGTTGCAGCAAAAATGCTGGAAGCAGGCTTAAGGAAACTTTTCTTCTATTTGAAACCATGATAAGTCGTAATAATATAGTAAACTATCGCTTAATATCCTTAAAGTAAGTATCCCGTTGCTAGTTCCATGCCAAATAACACTGTGTGCAGCCTTAATGAATGGACGAAATGCTTCCAATTATCCCAATAGGTCCGTTCTAAATCACAATCATTGATCGAACCATCTACATGTACAGGGGTATTTGGATATGTATGACACGTCAAAGAGAGCACAGCACACAGATGTGAGACCTAACCGTTCCCTCCAATATGAATCGTTTTTGAGCCCATAACAACACGTTTTTGTTTGCCTCGAACTAATATGATTATTCCTTATTAAAGAATAGCTATATCGTCTCGAAAATTAGATAATGCCAAGTCCAATTTCTACATTACATTTCTGACCTCATTTTTTTACAGTCACAACATTACATAGCAACATTCATCACATAAATCAGGCAAAGATTAGACGAAAGTCCGAGGCAAAGTTCGTCAACAGATCATATTCTAGAGAGTATTGTCTCCTATGTTCAACAGCCACCTGTACGGGGTGAAAAAAAACCTAGTCGCTCTATTCACTTTATACCATCCAACTTCCAATAACACACACACACATTTTGATGATGCAGCCATCATTACGATCGCTAATCATGGTTATAACAACAGGTTCTTACCTACACAAATAAATATTCCCGCTCCACAGAGTGTGTCCCGTATTCATGGGATCCATACTGAACACATAGTCACGCAGGCTGTGCACAGTCCACCATATTTCTGAACTGCTTGCTATCAGTCATCATACCACCTGCCTCATGCGTTTGACAATCACAGGTATACAAACAGTTCCTTCAGACGATTCACAACATCGCTCATTCTTCGCAAGTCGTTACTGTCGATGAACGCACCAGATGCAACAACGAAACACAGAACAGTTTACCAAGAAATATCAACCTATACAGCAACGACAAGTTTCTATTAGTTATTTTATCAAGTCAGAGTCCCCACAGTGTAATGTAATCTACCTCAGCTTGCTTTATTTATACTCAAACGCGATACCGTTCTGTCCTTGCTGTGAATAATTTAATGGGTTTAGTTTTCGATATCTTCAGTTCCAATTAATGTACGCAGTTCTGTTTGGCCGATCGCTCAGCAGGTCAAAATCTTTCATTAGCCCTTTTAACAGCTTACATTGATTGATTCTGAAGAAAGCTACGACTGTACATAGCTAGGCTTGTAACTCGCGCACGCGATGCGTTTTAGGTTTATAACAGCATATACAGATTTATTATCGGAGCGTTTAAACACATCAGTTAAATCGGAAGAAAGTTATGAGGGCAAATTTAACTTGAAATTGGTTTCATACCACGTTTTTGTCATTCCAGCGATCATATTTACGATTCTAATTATGGTACACAGTTCGTTTTGTTCCAAGAACACTCGACGGGTCAAGAACTTATTTCTATTTTACGGCAGTGACCACAAATGTGTGAACTATTCGAATGTGTCATCCAGTCATATTAAAAAAGAAAACTACATATAAAGGAAACCGTAGCTCACATTCTGCTCTGTGCAACACCTTAGATTTTTATATCCGGCCAAGGCACTTTTCCAGCCTCACTTAGAAAATATTTTTTATCCAAGTTTGTGGCAGACTTAGATCTTTTCAGAATAAATGTATCTTCAATTTGGTTCAATCAAGTGTTTGTAAACCTACTGGACCAAAGTGCTGCGGTCATCAGTCCCTATATTTATAAAGTACTTAAACATATTAATTATTTATCGTATCGGAAGCAAACAAAAACATTATGACAAACATTACTACATACATGACATTTCATGTATTAAAGCAGTTACAGAATAAAAGAAATACATATTGACATAGACAGTGGCCCAGCCAAGATTTGGTTCTTGGGGAGGGGGAGAGGGCATTTTTTAAATATAAAGCCTAATGACATTATTAATCTATAACTTATTTTTACACGTTTCATAATTTAACCAATTATACTAAGAAAACAATTGCACAAGAAATAAAATGCGTAGGCTCACATTACTTTGAAAGTAGAAGAAGAGCAACATGGTGGGCATGGAGTATATATAATCAGTTTGTAAAATAATTAAGCAGCTTCTGTGTTACTAGCCAGAGAGAAAGGTCTTTACAAATTAACATGAAACTCTAAGTGTAAAAATTGAACTAAAATAACACTATTGTTCATAATATTCCACTCGGTGGCGCCGCTGGCTTGCTAAGAAGCGCGTCGCCGCATATGAACAATCAACATAGCAGTAATAATAGCGGTAGCAAGGTCCAGTTCATTTTGTGTAGCATTTATGAGGTCTTCCATAGTACACAGCGTTGGAGGTAATTTGCACACAGTCGCACTTGACAAAATCCACCGAGAAGCCCCATCCTGCAGATTGCTCTTTGATTTTGTGGTACAGGAACGCAGGTGGTTCAGTGATTTCCGTGTGGACCACCTCTGGAATCAGCCATTCCTCCAGATGATGGCATCTGCCATAACATCTCTTCTCCCGATGTCAGTGTGGCATGCCAGCGAGTGCTTCTGTGCTATGAAGGAAGCTCTTTCTAGACAGAAGTATTTTCTGTACCAGTTGGTAGGCGGGCTTTAGAAGTTAATGGTTTTTGCATTTTATTTTGTGCTGCTGTGTCCCGTCGGATGTTTGGGGGAGCCATACCGGATAAGCAGTGCAGTTTGTCCACGGATGTAGGTCTTAGGTAGCCTGTGATGATGCGACATGTCTCGTTCAGGGCAACATCAACTTTCTTGGTATGTGCGGATCTTCACAAAACAGGGCAGGCCTACTCAGCTTCAGAGTAGTATAATGCTAATGCGGATGTCCGCACTGTATTTGGCTTTGCTACCCATGTCGTACCTGTCAGCTTCCTAACAACATTGCTCCTGGCAGCCACTTTTTCTTTTGTGTTACATGTGAGAGCACGCCCAAGAGTGAGTGTTCTAGAGGAGTTCCTTCCCAATGTATCTATAACATTCTGCTAGCCTGTTTGTTTCTGAGGTGAAAAGCGCAGGTCTGGGTTTCAGATGAATTTAGTTTCAGCTGATTATCCCTATAATAATTCTTTCAAGGCATCAGTGAGTTTCTGCTTCACAGCCTCAAAGATGTATCCTTGAGCTGTGATTGCACAGTCGTCTGTATATTGAACAGAGTGGCTGCCAACGCACTGCCCTGTGGCAATCCATTTTTCTGTTGCTTCCATCTGCTTTTTTGTCCTTGATACTCCACAAAATACCTTCGTTATTTCAGTAGATTCCTAATCATACAGGTTAATTGGTAGGCCTTGCTAAGATTGAATAACTTAAGCAACAAGAGTCAATGAAAGTGTCATAGGCTGCTGTGCAGATCTTCCGTTGTCTGAATCCTGCTTGTTGGGGGATCAGTAATAGATCTGTTACTCTTTGGAGGATAAGCCTTTAGAGCACCTTGTACAGGTGATTTAGCAGGGACATTGACCTACAGCTTTTGGGATCATCCCATTCTTTTCCTGACCTATGAATTGCTATAATCTTTGTTTTCCACCAGCATTTAGATATATTGCAGCTCTCGATACAATTATTCATTAGTTCAAGTAACCAGCACTTTGCACGTGGGCCAAAGTTCTTAATCTGTTCAATTTTTGTGCCATCTACCCCTGCTGCATTCCCGAATTTGCACTTGCTTAGAGCCGAATCGAGCTCTTTCAGGATGAAATAGAGAGGCAGAATGTTGCTCTTTTGCTCGGTCTCCCTTTCCAGGGTTCGTCTCCCGCTTTTGCTGGTATGGTCATGTTTACCGTTTTTCAGAAGCTTGTATGCGATCTGATCTGCCTCCACATTTGTATGTATACTTGATTGGGAGGGGTCGTTGTTAAGGCGCCATTACAATCTCCAGACGTTTTCTTCTACTCATCGTACATTTTGTCATCAGTTTAATCCACTGTTCTATCTTCGCTTCAGAGATGCAGGAGGTAATGTTCCGTGCAGTTATATAGATTTCCTTGCTACTAGTATTCTGTTCGTACAGTCGGTAGTATTCGTCCAGTAGAATAGTTCAATACGTCACACCCTGCAGATACTTTGGCCTATGCCCTCTCGAAATCGATGCCTGGGAGAAATATCTGACAACTTCAACAAAGCTGCCATACTCTTCAGGTACAGGTGGCAGATACCTCATCTCCTTGTCCAAGATGTTTGAAAATGTATATCCGTTTGAAACTTCTGCGGCCTTATTGCAGGGATAACGTGACGCAGCAGCGACCTTGTTACATCTTTGGTATGGGCGAGCACATTGATTTGGACCAAAGTTGTGCGATGTTTTCAATCACGAACTGAGGTCTGGATTAAATCTACGCTGCCAGCTGCCGGTGTTGAAGGAAGGGAGGAGCTTGCTGTCATACATAAGGGACAAATGGAAGGATTCAGTTCACTATTTTCTCCCCATTTTCATCATTTACAGAATGTCCCCAAACGTGACTATGCCTGTTATGATCAGCGATTACTATAGACGTCTTGCTGTTGTGGAAGTTTGTGAGTGGCGTAAAGGAAATTGCTGCCGAAGGGGGCTTATATACAGACGTAACCACACAGTTCCTCAGCTCCACTAAAATAACTTCAATATTATTTACTACGGTGCAGAGAGCACTAATTATTTGAAGCCGTGGTCTCACAAATATGGCGATACCGTACTGAGGGTGCAGTGTTTCTCAGTAAATATCATGCCCGGTACTTTTGGTCCTCTCTGTGGTTCATCTCTGTGGGTCTTTTGTATACACAGGACGTCACTTTTTTGCACGCATAGATTGGATAACAGATGTTCTTTGGCTGATGATAGGCCTTCAGTATTTAATTATAATTGAAGTTGGTTCTAATAAGGACCGTTTATTTGCTCACATATTCGTTTCAGGTGTGCGAGAATTAGTCAAGGGACGCCCGGCTTTGTAGATTAGTAGTCAAAACAGAACCTTCGTGGAGGCTTCTCTCATGCTTAAACTAACTTACGCTAAAGGCAACGTACCAGTGCCAGAGGGAAGGCTCGAACCTCCAGCGGGAATGGGCGCACAGTTCGTAACATGACGCCTTCAGTTGGGCCTCTCTCATCTACTCTGCAGAACACCAATGTCTGTTGTTATATCGATAACATTTACTTGAATTTCAAATATTACATACTGGAATTACACGGTCGGCTTGTACACTTCATTAATTAGATATCGGATGAGAGTGAATACTTTCGTTTAAATTTAACTTACTTTCTACGTTAGGGAAGGTATGTAGAGGTATAAAAATCGGTAATAACTACAATGTAACTCGACATTTGTCTTTATTAGGTTTCATAAGAAATATAGGATTATATAAAACGATACATTGTAGGGCAGTTTGTTTAAGATTCTCTTGAAGTCTACGACTTTTTAGTGAAGAATTTAATTAAGAACAAAAGGTATGGCTATTGATCAGTTTTCATTTTGTAGAAAGTCGTCGGTTTTCTACTCAGAAACTTTTCAACGTTAGAAACTTATATGGAATCCAATACATTCATTATTTAATGTATCAGTTCGTCCACCACAGATATTGCTGTAGGAAAAACCTCACAAATGTGAGAATGAAACGACAGAAAAAGAAAGTCTCGCAACGGGACAGAAACCATTCCACTATTGTTGCATTTGCATCACAAACAGCAAGAATTCTGAAGACACTCAAAGTACATGCGTTTAAACGAAAGACGAGTGAAGTGTAAATATTTAAATATCTTTAGACTTCATACTTTATTGATACATATCAATGAAAGAGCCTGTCATGTAAGAATAGACGGTAACAGCAATTTATGTTTGTTGTACGTTTATATTCTGTTACTTTCAGCGGAATAAGCTGCAGATAGCCATATATTCATAAATATTGACTCTTGGATAAGTTGTTGTTTATTAGATCAGTGAAATTCGGCTCTTTTTTCATTTATTTCAATGGTTATTTCTGTGTATAGATATCCTTGGATATCACAGGAGATACTAAATTTAATCGATGAAAGGAGAAAATATAAAAATGCAGTAAATGAAACAGGCAAAATGGAATACAGAAATGAGATTGACAGGAAGTGCAAAATGGCTAAGCAGGAGTGGCTATAAGGCAAATGCAAGGATCTAGAAGAATGTATAAATAGGGGAAAAATACAGCTTACAGGAAAATAAAAGAAACATTTGGAGATAAGAAAAACAGCTCTATGAATATCAAGGACACTGATGGAAAACCAGTTCTCAGCAAAGAAGAGAAAGCTGAAAGGTGGAAAGAGTATATAGAGGGGCTCTACAAAGGAAATTAACTTCGAGACAATATTGTATGACGGGAAGAGGATGTAGATGAAGATGAAATAGGAGATACTGTACTGAGAGAAGAATTTGAAAGAGCCCTGAAACACCTAAGTCGAAACAAGGCCCCTGGAGTAGATGATATTCCCTCAGATCTACTGAAGTTTCTGGGAGAACCAGCCATGACAAAACTGTATCATCTGGTGTGTAAGATGTATGAGACAGGCGAAGTGCCCTCACTTTAAGAAAAATGTTATAATCCCCATTCCAAAGAAAGCAGGTGCAGACAGGTGTGAAAACTACAGAACCATCAGTTTAATAAGTCATGGTTGCAAATTATTAACACGAATTATATACAGAAGGATGGAAAAGCTGGTAGAAGCCGACCTCGGGGAAGATCAGTTTGGGTTCAGGAGAAATGTAGGAACACGGGAGGCAATACTCACTTTAAGGCTTATCCTAGAAGATTGATTAATAAAAGGCAAATCTACATTTCTAGCTTTTGTAGATTTAGAGAAGGCTTTTGACAATGTTGATTGGAATAAGCTCTTTAAAGTTCTGAAGCAAGCAGGAGTAAAATATAGGGAGCGTAAGGTTATTTACAACTTGTACAAAAACCAGACAGCGGTTGTCAGAGTTGAAGGGCATGAAAGGGATGCAGTGGTTGGAAAGGGAGTAAGAAGGTTTTGTGTCCCAACTTCGTCGCCGCTTTTGTGTCCCAGCCTCGTCGTAGGTGTCGGTGGCCGAGTGGAATGAGCCCGACACAGGAACAAAATAGCACGCTGGTGCAGGTACGGAGGGGAGCAGCCAGAAACTATAAACACTAGAGTAAATTAGAAAGAGATATATATTGCACAGAATGTAACAATACTTAACTTTTACATAGTACTGCAGAATGTTGATACATAGTTGTTAGAGGCCTGCCTAGTGCCTGTACGATAGCAAAGTCTTCACTGGTGCCTATCTGATTACGAAGGTCCTAACTGGTTGCTATCTCAGTGCGAAGTGACCGATGTCCTTCAGTGGTGGCCACGAGCGCGGCGTTGTCGCAGAGGGCGCTAGTGGCTGTCGTCGTAAGAACGCCGCGCCATGCGTGCATGGCGACGCGCGGCGAAAGTAGGTGGCGCGCACTTTGTACTTGTGCGACACCACACCCCTCCCCCCCCAAACTGCCGCGCCGTCGTGGCGTAGGGCTGAGGGCCACGGCGACGGCACTGGGAGGAGGGCCTGGGCGGGGGCGTTACTGGTGGGACGGGCGTCGTAGCTGAGGCTGGGATCGAGACGCCGTCCGCGCCCCGGCATCCGCCTTGCGATCCTCCAGGGAACCCACCGAAACCTGGGGAAGGGCGCACCCTGCCGCCCAGATTGACCAGGTCATCTTCTTCTGAGGTGCGTAGCCCAAGCTGGAGGGGCCCGCACGGTCCCGGAGTCCCTCTCGGTGACGCTTTCATCTGCGGCGGCGACAGCGGCGGCGACGACTGCGTCGGAGGTGCGTCCACTTCCATGGGTACGATCTCGTAGTCCGGGGAAGCTGGACCCAGCGGCGAGCGATGTGGCTGTGCTCCCTGGCGGTGAACTGGGTCTGGAATCAAGAAACCCGAAACAGGATCGCGCGGCCTGTGCAGGCGCAATTGGTTTGCGTGGCGCCGCAGCTCCGACCCTGTGGAAGAACGTACAACATACATATTGCGACCGAGCACACGCCGAATGATGCCCGGTAACCACGTCTTCTTGTTGCCAGCAAACACCCTGTACAGCACCGGCGTGGAAACCTGAAAACGCGTAGCGCCATACGAACCGACTCGGTGCGTGGGAGGCTGCAGCAGGTGAAGGAGAGTGCGGTGACGGCGGCCGTGTAGCAGCTCGGCAGGAGACGGGCCGTCACGTGGCATGCACCGATACGTAGACAGGAAAATTTGAAGTGCTTGCTGCCTGGAGTGCTGACCTTTCATCTTCTCCATGTGAGACTTGAATGTTCGAACGAAACGTTCTGCTTCACCATTGGACTGAGGGTGAAAAGGTGCAGTGGTAATATGTTGAATGCCATTCACATGACAAAAGTGTTGAAATTCCGCACTAACAAACTGAGGTCCATTGTCACTGACGATAGTTTCAGGCAAGCCTTCGATGCAAAACACTGATGTTAAGGCACTGATTGTACTAGACGCTGTCGTTGAGTTCATGGCAATCACAAAAGGAAACTTGCTGAAAGCGTCTACAACAATTAACCATCGCGTATTCCAGAAAGGTCCGGCAAAGTCAATATGTAAACGTTGCCATGGTCCCTTGGGGCGTGGCCAGTCTGAGAAACGCTGTGGAGGAGCCGCCTGATGCTCCGCACAAACTGTACACTGTGATGTCATGCTCTCTATCTGAGCGTCCATACCAACCCAGGTACAATGACGTCTGGCCAGTTGCTTTGTCCTAACAATGCCCCAATGTCCTTGATGCAGGAGGCGTAACACTTCTCGTTGCAGGGAACGAGGAACAATCACTCTTGCTTGGTCGTTGTCGGTATGCAACAACAGTACACCCTGACTTAGAGATAATGCATGACGTTGTGCAAAATAACGTCGAACCAGAGGCCGATCAATGTCTTTGGCTCTGGCAGGCCAACCAAAGCGAACAAAACGTGCTACCACACTTAGGTCTGCATCCGCAGCTGTTTCCTGTGCAACCCGACGAGAGTTCAAAGGAAAGTCTGCGACAGCGGAAGCATCTCTGGAGTCTATCTGACAACATGCCTTTTCTGAAGAATCAAATGATACATCCTGGCCAACCGGAAGTCGGGAAAGTGTGTCCGCATTAGCATGTTTAGTGGTAGGTCGGTACAAAATCTCATACAGATAATTAGACAATATCAAGGACCATTTCTGAAGCTTTTGTGCCGTACGTGGCAGAATCGGCTTTGTGGGTGAGAACAACGACGTGAGAGGCTTGTGGTCTGTCAACAAATATAATTTTCTGCCATAGAGATAATGATGAAACTTTGTGACGCCGTAAACGATTGCTAAGGCCTCCTTTTCTATCTGACTGTAATTCTGTTGCGTCAGCGTCAGTAGCTTGGATGCAAAGGCAATAGGACGATCGTGACATCCAATACGATGTGACAAAACTGCACCCACACCGTACGACGAGGCATCAACTGCTAGCACTACAGGCTTCTGTGAGTCAAAGGGAATGAAACATGCATCACTGAGTTGTGCAGACTTTAGTTTGTCAAAGGCAACCTGACAATCTTTAGACCATACAAAAGGAACATTCTTCCTACATAAGTGATGCAGTGGAGCTGCAATCTGAGAGGCATTGGGAATAAACCTGAAATAATAGTTAAGCTTTCCCATTACTGCTTGCAATTCATGAACATTCTTAGGAGGAGGCAAGTCTTTGATTGCTCTAAGATGTGACTGTAAGGGATGAATTCCTTGGGCATTAATCACAGTTTGAAAAAACGAACACTTTGCTTTATTGCAACGTAGACCTGCTGCAGTCAAAACTTTGAAAAGGCACTCCAGGTTTGCTAAATGTTCTTCAACTGTACGTCCGGATACCACAATATCATCTAAATAGTTCGAACAACACGGTACAGAAACTGTCAGCTGTTCCAAAAAACGCTGAAAAATAGCGGGAGCGGAAGAACTGCCAAAGGGTAGGCGTTGAAATTGAAAAAGGCCCATGTGAGTATTAATGACGAAAAACTTTTTTGACTCGTCATCAAGTGGAATCTGTAAGTATGCCTCTGCTAAATCAATCTTAGAAAAGAAACGAGACTGTCCGAATTTGTCCATTAGTTCGTCAGGTCTGGGCAGGGGATAAGTGTCTACAATTGTTTGACTGTTCACTGTTGATTTGACGTCCGCACAGAGACGAAGTTTTCCTGACGGCTTGGGTATAATTAGTATAGGCGAGGCCCACTGACTCGCACAAACAGGAGAAATCACCCTACTATCTTGCCAACGTTTAAGTTCTTCGGCAACTGTATCACGCAAGGCGATAGGCACTGGTCTAGCTTTACGAAATTTTGGAACTGCAGATTCTTTTAAAGTTACATGTGCCACGAAGTCTGTTGCAAAACCTGGTGCACTATATTTGTCACACAATGCATTGATTTTATTCTGAGGCACTATTGACGAAATTTGAAGCACATCTCTTTGAATTGATAAACCAAACAAGTCAAAAGCATCTAGTCCAAAAATGTTCTGTGTCGATTTGGCCTGAAGAACTACAAAAGCAACTGTTTTTGTTACACCCTGAAAAGAGGCGGGCAGGCTACACGTTCCTAGCACGGGAATATTTTGACCTGTATAAGCTGTTAACACTTGCTGTGACGGCGACAATTTTGGCGAACCCAGAAGTTCATAAGTATCGTTATTAATTAATGTAACAGCGGAACCAGTATCAAGCTGAAATTGCACAGTCTTATTTTCTATGGAGAGATTTACAAAAAGTTTGTGCTTCTGGCGCACGACAGGTGCGCGAATGTGGGCAACGTCTGCTACGGTTTGTGTGCTGCGTATGCGCGGGCCGCATAGTGAAGGAAGCGGCTCAGACTCGGCACGCAGGGGATTAACAACACTGTCACTAGATGGCACTACCACCGGATCGCCGTCCGCGCAATGCGAGGCTACTGCACTAAAATTACTGTCAGTATCTACAACAAGTCTACTGTCACTAGCTACACAGTACTGGGCACTATTACAAGGATCAGTTGCAGAAGGCACTATTTTCACTACAGGAATGCACTGTTCATAGTCATTTTGCTTGTCCCGAACCCGTTTCCGTTGCACTGTTTTACGCGCTCGTTGGCGCTTGCTACGTGGTGCACTATATAGTTTTGCCATAGGTGCAGAAGAACTTTCTTGTAATTGAGAACCAACTAAAGCACTGTTCAATTCCACAGCGTCTATAACATTTACTGAATGCACTGCTCTCGCACTTTGCGAAGCACTGTTTCTAACGGTACCGTTCTTTGAGTTTTTAATTTGCATACACACAGACTGTACATGTCCTGATTTGCCACATTGATAACAGGTTGCGTTGCGACTAGGGCAATGAGCACGCTTGTGGCGAGACACACACTGGGGGCAAGATTTACGTACATTTTTCTGAAATGAGCGTTGGCGCCCGTTATTCAAATCACTGTTTCTAACACGACGGGGCGACCTTTGTGTCGCACTTTTACACTGGCTACTGTTCACTGTCTGTTCAGCACGGCCGGTAGAAAAATAAGAAGCACTAGGGCTACACGAAGAACTACGGCTAGGAAAGCGTCCGTTGCGGCACACTGAATTAACACTGTGGCTTTGCATTTCTACATCTGCTAAGTCAAAAGTATCATGCGCGTCTATAAGCTGCAGTACACTGTCTAATGAGGGGTCAGACTGTTTCAGAATTGCTGCTCTAATTCTGGGGTCCTGAATATTCTGCGTAATCGCATCTCGCAACATAACGTCACTATAAGAAAGTCCACAAGAGCAAGTAAATTTACATTGGCGGGTTAAGCCCTTCAATTCCGTAATCCACTCTTGGTGTGACTGCTGCGGTAATATTTTAAGTCTGAAAAATCGGTATCGTGCAGCGGCTACAAGAACTTTTCTCTCATAATGAGCATTCAGTGCATCTACAATTTGTTCAAAGTCTACATCACGAGGAGATGCGAGAGGGAAAAGTTTTTGCAATAGTACGAAGGTCTGGGGGCCCACAATCGATAAGAAAAGGTTCTTCACTCTCTGACCTGTAACTTGATGAGCCGCGACGAGTTCTTGAAACTGTGCAAAATAGTCGCTCCATTCTTCCTCACGTTCGTTGTACTGGCGAAATGTAGAAAGCGGTGCAGCGGCAGGTGTGGGCTGCTGATGTGACGGCTGTTGTTGTTGGTGAGCAGCCTGTGCCATCAACTGCGACACGGCCTGCAGTAGTTGAGTGATTGAGCCATCTGTAACTGAATAATTTCCATTAAGTTTGGGTTCGGGGTAGTGGCCATGCTGACCGATTAGGCGCCGCGCATACAAGTAAATTATAACAAAACACAAATGCAATATGAAAGAGGACGCTCTGCAACAAAAAAGTCCACAAACACGTAACTGAAAATGTTCCCCCAAAAATCTTAGAATAAGGGTGGGTGTACGGGAGCAATTTCTGTGTGCTCCGACTGCTGCTGTCTGGCTGCTGCTAGCGTGCTGGCCCACGGTTCTATCACTCCTCGTCGCCACTTTTGTGTCCCAACTTCGTCGCCGCTTTTGTGTCCCAGCCTCGTCGTAGGTGTCGGTGGCCGAGTGGAATGAGCCCGACACAGGAACAAAATAGCACGCTGGTGCAGGTACGGAGTGGAGCAGCCAGAAACTATAAACACTAGAGTAAATTAGAAAGAGATATATATTGCACAGAATGTAACAATACTTAACTTTTACATAGTACTGCAGAATGTTGATACATAGTTGTTAGAGGCCTGCCTAGTGCCTGTACGATAGCAAAGTCTTCACTGGTGCCTATCTGATTACGAAGGTCCTAACTGGTTGCTATCTCAGTGCGAAGTGACCGATGTCCTTCAGTGGTGGCCACGAGCGGCGTTGTCGCAGAGGGCGATCGTGGCTGTCGTCGTAAGAACGCCGCGCCATGCGTGCATGGCAACGCGCGGCGAATGTAGGTGGCGCGCACTTTGTACTTGTGCGACACCACAGAAGGGTTGTAGTCTTTCTCCATTGTTATTCAATTTGTACATTGAGCAAGCTATAAAGGAAAGCAAGAAGAAATTTGGAGAAGGAATTAAAGTTCAGGGGGAAGAATTAAAAACATTGTTTTTTGCCGATGACATAGTAATTCTGCCAGATACAGCAAAGGACCTGGAAGAGCAATTGAACGGAATGGACAGTGTGCTGAATGGTGCATATAAGATGAATATTAACAAGAGCAAAACTAGGGTAATGGAGTGCAGTGTAAGAAAATCATGTGATGCCGAAGGAATTAGATTAGGTAACGAAGCAATAAAGGAGGTAGATGAGTTTTGTTACTTGGGCAGTAAAATAACAAATGATGGTCGCAGTACAGAGGATATAAAATGCAGAATGGCAATGAGTAGAAAAGCGTTCTTGAAAAAAAGAAATTTGTTAACATCGAATATTGATTTAAGCCTAAGGAAGTCCTTTCTGAAGGCATTTGTATGGAGTTTTGCCTTGTATGGGAGTGAGACATGGACGATAAACAGTGCGGACAGGAAGAGTATTGAGGCCCTTGAAATATGGTGCTGCAGAAAAATGCTGAAGATTAGGTGGATGGATCGTGTAACTAATGAGGAGGTACTGAACAGAATTGGGGAGAAAAGAAATTTGTGGCATACCTTGACTAAAAGAAGGGATAGGTTGGTAGGATACATTCTTAGATATCAAGGAATTGTGAATTTAGCGTTGGAGGGAAGTGTGTGGGGTAAAAATCGCAGAGGAAGACCAAGAGATGGATACAGTAAGCAGATTCAGACAGATGTAGGTTGCCGTTTTTATGTGGAGATGAAGAGGCTTGCTCAGGATAGGGTATTGTGGAGAGCTGCATCAAACCAGTCTCAGGACTGACGACCACAACAACAACAGATATTTTACTAATGTTTAGAACGCAAAAATCAGGTAAACTATTTGGTTAGTTACGCAGAAAAGCTATTAAAAACAAAGATTACTCTTACGGCGCCTTGCCCACCACTAGGAACGCTAGTGTCGTTGAAAGTCATTTGGTAACGACTTTTACAGCAGTGACTGTCGTGACGGTAAATGGAAGACTGTGGTTCTAACTATAGATGAATTTACCTTCCGTACCCGTAAATAAGATTATTTACTTAGTAGCACAGTGGCCAGCACAGATGGCTCTCCTCATTTAGTTCCACAGGTAGTTGTATGGCGTCAAGACGTCTCGCCACATGACGTCGTCGCCGGCCGCGGTGGCCTAGCGTTCTGCGGCGCGTCAGTCACACTCTGCACGGCCACTACGGTCGGGGGTTCGAATCCCCTCCTCGGGCATGGATATTTGTGCCGTCCTTAGTATTAGCTAGTTCATAAGTAGTTTGTAAGTTTAAGGACTGAAGACCCCGTAGTTAAGTCCCATAATCTCTACAAACATGTGAACATGACGTCGACGGTTACATTGAAACAGTCTGCTCGTGTGGTCTCGGCTTTAACGTGTGGTTTTATTACACCCGAAATCACATTCAGCCATGACATACACAGGTAGTCAGAAGTATTCACACAGAGTCTTGTTTGTAGTAGATCCTGTCTTTTTAATGAAGGTGATGGTCGATTTTATTATGTCCATTATTCACGCAAAGTGCCCCAAACGTTTGCGTCCACACAAATTTATTTAAATCCAAAGCACTGGTTAAAAGCCAGAGTTCGAAGTATTCACACAGAGTCTTATTTGTAGTTGATCCTTTCTTTTTAATGAAGGTGATGGTCGATTTTATTATGTCCATTATTCACGCCCAGTGCCCCAAATGTTTGCGTCCTCACAAATTTATTTAAATCCAAAGCACTGGTTAAAAGCCAGAGTTCGAAGTATTCACACAGAGTCTTATTTGTAGTTGATCCTTTCTTTTTAATGAAGGTGATGGTCGATTTTATTATGTCCATTATTCACGCCCAGTACCCCAAATGTTTGCGACCTCACAAATTTATTTAAATCCAAAGCACTGGTTAAAATCCAGAGACCGAAACACTGATAAGCGTTGTAGTTGACGCAAACAAAAGCCTAATTAAAGTCCAGCTCCAGTTGCATTTATTGATGCTTTATTTAAGCCCACACTACCGGTTTCGGCCTCTATGTTAGGCCATTTTCAAGTGTGACAAACAAATTATTCGTAGAAACGGAGGGAACTGCAGATGTTGCACCGGCGAGGCCAGCCTCTGCAGGCACTACCCACTACGAATAATTTGTTTGTCACACTTGAAAATGGCCTAATATAGAGGCCGAAACCGGTAGTGTGGGCTTAAATAAAGCATCAATAAATGCAACTGGAGCTGGACTTTCATTAAATTGTACCACAGTTGCGGCAACAGCAAGCATCCAGTCATGGAGAAACTAATAAGCTAACAGACGTATTCACAATCCGGCGGTAAAATGCAAACACATCGCCACAGTTCCAAGCTGAATGTCGCTGAGTAAAGGCAGCAGCGAGGTCAGTGTTCAGAATGCGCAGTTACGACAGTGATAACGACATGGGTAGAAAAGGGAAGGAAACAACTCCAGAAGAGAGGAAGATTATGGTAACGTTGCATGAAGAGGGGAAATCATATACTGAAATTGCAACTATCGTTAAGAGGAGCCGTTATACAGTGTGTAGCATTGTTAACAAGTACGCAAAAAAGGAATAAAAAGAGAAAAATAAAAATTGATACGAGGTACGTCGAGAAAGTAAGTTCCGTTTGGTTATATAAAACAAACGTGTACAGATACAGAAAAAATATTGATTGTACAAAAATCTACAACTGTTAAACTACCTTTCTACATAGCTGCCGAAATTTTGTAGGCACTTGTCATAGCGTGGCACAAGTTTCTGTATGCCTTCTTCATAGAAGGTTGCCGCCTGTGTATTCAGCCATGTGGTAACATCTTTCATCTCGTCATCGTTGAAGTGTTGACAGGACAAATTTTAGGTGTAAGAAGAGGATTTCCATCAAAAGGTGGTGTTTTTTTCCACCTCATGTGGCGAATGTGACCAAACAACTCTTACGGGAATTTCACTGGGACGTGTTTGATCATCATCCATACAGCCCGGGCCTCGCTCCTAGCCACTTTCACGTCTTCTTACACCGAAAAATCTGACGAGCTGAAAGAACATGCTACCACATGGCTAAATACACAGGCGGCAATCTTCTATGAAGAAGGCATACAGAAACTTGTGCCACGCTATGACAAGTGCCTATAAAATTTCGGCAGCTATGTAGAAAAGTAGTTTAACAGTTTTAGATTTTTGTACAATAAATATTTTCTCTGTATCTCTACACGTTTGTCTTATATAACCAAACGGAACTTACTTTCTGGACGTACCTCGTAAATGGGCAAATCAATTTTGCAAATCAATATGTGACCAAGGCCTGCAACAATGTTATTTTCTCAGACGAGAGCAAGTTCAATCTTTCCCATCACGATGGACGTATTGTAGTGTGGAGTAGACGAAATAACGAGATGGGACCTACTAATATGGCCAGTTCTGTATGATATGGTGGTGGTGGTATCATGGTCTGGGGGTTCAGGTGTGGGGAACCTGGTATCTATTGCTGGAACTATGGTTCAGTAAGTGTATCTAAATATTTCAAAGAGAAATTTGAAAGTCAGAAAGTCAGTGCTGAAAAAATAGGTTTGTATACTACAGTTTCCAACAGGACAATGATCTAAAACACACCGCCGCGGTGGAGTGGCCGAGCGGCTAATGCGCCTAGTTACGGAACGCGCCGCTGCATGCCGTCGGAGGTTCAAGTCATCCCTCGGGCATGTGTGTATTTGTTGTCCTTAGCATAAGTTACTTTGAGTATTTTGTAAGTCTAGGGACTGATGACCAGATTAGTTAAGTCCCATAGATTTACAAACATTTGAACAAGACATACAACATACAGTGTATGTTTGTGGATTCTATTTAATACCCCTACACCCTGTAAACACCATCTCATTCCCGAGACATGAACCCTATTGCACATTTGTGGACCGAGATAGAAAAAAGAATAAAAATGCATCATATTTCCAGTAAAACACAACTGAAGGAAGTGAGTGTTAAGAATGGGGGGCCGGCCGCGGTGGCCGCGGGGACTGAGGCAATCACTCACGGTCTGCACGGCTACTACGGTCGGGGGTTCGAATCCCCCCTCGGGCATGGATATTTGTGCCGTCTATAGTGTAAGGTAGTTCGTAAGTAGTTTGTAAGTTTAGGGACTGATGACTCCGTAGTTAAGTCCCATAAGCTTAACAAACATTTGAACATTTGAAGAAATGGGGAAGACTGAAGCAGCATTAAAAAGAATGCTAGTACAATCAATGCAGAACAGACTGAAGGCTATTATTAGAAGCATGGAAATGAATACACACTATTGGATGTACACAGGTAAATAAAACAGTGCAACATAAGTGACTGTGTGAATTCTTATGACCGTTCGTTATCACAGTACAGCTATCTGACTGCGTAATGTTCATTATAATGAGACACAAGCTGCTAATTGTTTCTGTATGAAAATGTCGAAACAAAGTTAACTGTCTGAAAATTACTGATACTAAAAATCACTGTTTTAATAATTCTGGCCCTACAAACTTGTTTCTGATTGAACTAACAACCTTTAACGGAATGTAACGAACACAATATTTATCAATGCAATCTGACTCAGTGCAAACACTTGTTAACCTGAACACTGTATGAATTGTCCTACCCTGAAATCTGAAAATTACACTGAACTGTAAGCTTGACAAAACTGATTCTTTCTCACGTTCACTTACTAACCTGGATTTTTTTTTAATTTTATTTATTTATTATTTTATTTTTTATTTTAGCCACACTGCATAAATTTGCGCAACACCAAACTGCTTCATGCTGTACTAACTACTGGAAAACTAACTATAGAAAACATCTATGGAATTTTTAATAAAAATGTGAGCAGGGATAAACTGGTAATCTGTTTAAGAAACTCGAACTAATTATTAAAAATGAAATATCTGGTTTATTTTCTAACTGATGTTAGTTCATGAAAATTACTAACAATGTCATGTTTTGGATTTTAAAATCTTTCAGAGAAAAATATAACTCAGATATTTAATCTGTCTACAAAACTATTTTTAAACAAAGATAAACATTTCTTTACAGTTAATAAATGTAACTCGATTTACACAAACAATGTTACAACAATACCGTATTTCAAGAACACTACCCATGAAATTCCTATTTCATAAAAAAAAACGCAATCTCGAAACTAAACTATTTGAATAAATACTTTTCCTAACGCAGAAAGGGGTCCCTAGCATTAATCGTGAGACCACAGGCTTTCCCGACCGTTACTGTTACCATCCGTTCAGCCTAACAATGCAAAGTTGTGCCATAGAAACGTGCCAAGTATTTCATGACAAACTTTACCTTTTAAAAACTTCAAAAGAATGTTTGTCCAACGTCATCTATTCCTTTCGTCTCCGTATCTTAAACGAACAGCTTGGCTCAGCAATCAACTCTCAAAATCTCATCTCCTCGGCTATTCCGCCGGAACGACAACTGCACACAACCACGGTCCCCACGCTTCTGCAATCTCATCCGCGCGCCTAGCAAAGTCTGCACTCTCAATAATCACAACCCTACTTCCCGACAACAATATTATCACCGTCTCCAATATAGACAGTACTGCCATCGAAAAATATTGGTCTCAAATTCGCAGTACTTTTGAATGTATACCTTCCCATAGCAGGTATCTTACACCTTTAACAAATCTTCCACGCAGGAAGTCCGCACAAATGTACCATCATACGATCAACGTACTAATTCCGAAATGGAGGACATAATAATAAGTATTTCCGGTGTAGAGAAGCAGCTGAGAGAGCTAAATACGAAAAAGTCTGCTGGTCCGGATGGAATACCAGTTCGGTTTTACAAAGAGTATACTACGGCATTGGACCCATACTTAGCTGGCATTTATCGCGAATCTTTAATTCAGAGCAAAATTACTAGTGATTGGAAAAAAGCGCAGGTGATTCCCGTTTATAAGAAAGGAAAGTGAACTGACCCACATAATTACAGGCCAATATCGTTGACATCAGTTTCCTGTATAATTTTGGAGTATATTCTCAGTTCCAGGATAGTAAATTTCCTTGAGACGGAAAAGCTTCCTTCTATGAATCACCACGGGTTTGGGAAACATCGTTCATGTGAAACTGAGATTGCCCTTTTCTCACGTGACATGTCATGGACGAAGGGCAACAAGCGGATTGTGTTAGACACGGTATCACACTGCAGACTCCTAACGAAGATACGGAATAGGTTCAAAGGAATGTGATAGGACCGCTATTAGTTTCTACTTATATAAATGATCTGATGGACAGAGTAACTTGTAATTTGCGACTGTTTGCTGATGATGCTGTGGTGTATGGGAGGGTATCGTCTTTAACTGACTGTAATAACATACAGGATGACTTAGACAAAATTTCTAGTTGGTGCGAAGAATGGCAGCTAACTCTCAATGTAGAAAAATGAAAGGTGATGCGCGTGAGTGGGAAAAACAAGCCCATAATATTCGAATACAGCATTAGTAGTGAGCTTCTTGATGCTGCTTCGTCGTTCAAATATCTAGGCGTAACATTGCAGAGCGATATGAAATAGAACGAACGTGTGAGGACAGTTCTGAATAAGGCGGACAGCCGACTTAGGTTTATTGTGAGAATTTTGGAAAGATGTACTTCATCTGTAAAGGAGACCGCGTATAAAACGCTTGTACGACCTCGTCTGGAGTGTTGCTCAAGCGTCTAGGACCCGCAGCAGATCCGTTTAAAGGAAGACATAGAAGCAGTTCAGAGGCGAACAGCTAGATTCGTTACTAGTAAGTTCTACCAATGCCACGGAAATGATCCAGGAACTCAATTGGGAATCGCTGGAGGAAAGACGACGTTCTTTTCGTGAATTTCAATTGAGGAAATTTAGAGGGCCGGAATTTGAAGCTGAGTGCAGTACGATCTTCGTGCCGCCTACTTACATTTTGCGTAATGATGACAAGGACAAGAATAATTAGGGCTCGTACGGAGGCAAATAGGCATTCTTTCTTTCCTCGTTCTGTTTGGGAGTGGAATAGGAAAGGAAATTCCTAGTAGTGTACCATCCGCCACGCATCTTACGGTGGATTGCGGTGTATGTGTGTAGAGGTAAATTGTTTTTCGGATATCAATGATTGTTTATGTTTCAATGTGGTTAAACGGATACACACGGAGAATAGATTGTTTCAAACTTTACTTCCGCCAGTACCTCGCCTCCTACTTTCCAAACTTCACAGAAGCTCTCCTACGAAACATGCAAGACCAGCACTCCTGGAAGAAAGGATATGGTGGAGACATGGTTTAGCCACAGCCTAAGGGATGTTTTCAGAATGAAACTTTCACTCTGCAGCGGAGTGTGCGCTGATATGAAACTTGCCGCGGTGGGGTAGCCGATCGGTCTAAAGCGTCTCGCTGCGGAGCGCGCAATTGCTCGCCGTAGAGGTTCGAGTCCTCCCTAGGGCATGGGTGTGTGTGTTGTCCTTAGGTTAGTTTACCTAGGTTTAAGTAGTTTTAAGCTACGGATTGATGACCACGCAGTTTGGTCCGATAGAATTACAAACATTTGATATGAAACTTACTGGCAGATTAAAATTGTGTGCCGGAACCGGCTCTACCGGTAGAGCGCTTGCCCGCGAAAGGCAAAGGTCCCAGGTTCGATTCCCGGTTCAGGCACACAATTTTAATCTGACAGGAAGTTTCATATCAGCACACACTCCGCTGCAGAGTGAAAGTTTCATTCTAGATTGTTTCAGTTTGGTCGCTTGTGTTCTCAAATGTGATAAGTAGTCTAAACTTTGAATGTACGTGTGTATGCTGATGCGTGCTTTTATTTAAGCGGAAAAGAAGAGGACGTATCAGAGACGCTCTGCAAGCCGTTGCGGGGCTTACGTGCCGCGACTGACAGATCAGTAAACAGACCGACACCGCGGGTCGTATCGACTTGAGGACAAACGTCTGTGAGCGACCGCTCGGGAGGTCGATAGGGAATAGGACAACGGGCTTTGTTTGAGTTACCGAGTTGGGGCTAAACGCGAGTAAACAGACAGACGGCAGAACAATAGCCGCGGCGGCGATACATCGCCGGAGACAGCTCGGCGGACGCACAGCTCCCTGACAGCCAGACGTCAAAGAACCACACCACGCTGACGCAAAACAGCAAGTGGCGGGAATCAATTGCTACGTTAATTTTCATCTTTTGTCGTCCTACTACTGAGCCTTGAGCTCTTAACCCTTTAATGCATAGTGTGGCTGATCAGCTACATACCTTACTTTTTCCATTATCTCTACATAAAAAAAAGGTAAAGCAGTCAACAATCCGAAGATTGGTTCGATGACCACAGTGCTTTACTAGCCATGGTCTTGTTTGGAGGTGGTATGCCGTTGCCTTCCTCCGACCTTGGAACTGACTTACCCCGCCAGTTATAGGGGGACCTACAGTTTAACGTGGGCTTCGAACCACGGTACTCCTCAGCATTTTTCCCATGAGAAATACTGCCAGAGGTGAAAGAAATGGAAAGCGACAGGTAAATATCCTAGGGTCTGGCGGGGATCGAACCTGCGACCCTTGGATTTGCAGTCTGGCACTCTACAACTGTGCAACCGAAGCGCCTACATGCTGTTATATGAAATTCCAGGGAATTGAAAATCGAGGAAATATTCCCAGGGAATATTGCCGGGATATTTCCAAAATTCGTAAATTCCCAGGAATTAAATATATTTTAATAAAAAATTATAATTAAATAAATTTCTTGAGAATTTATAATTTTAAAAACGAATCGCTCAAATTAATAGGTCAATATGGTAACTGATATTAAAACGAACAGTTTTTGGACAGGTTTAAATTTATATGGATCTGGACTTAACCTCCGTGTTTGAAACACACATTTTTGTATGTTTGGTTGTGTGTCCATCTTCTGCAGCAGCTGTTAAAATTGATTATAAGAGGTAATACGTCTAATGCTGACTGCAATAAAGAGATTTATTTCACACCAGACGCGTTTCGCTTTTTTATTGTAAAAGCATCTTCTGTGATCTGTAAATGATACAAAGGCTTCTACAGTTTGTTTTCGATAAATAGATTAAAAACAGTTTTTAAAAAACATTGTGTTCGTTAGGCCTATGTGTTTTTAACTTAATATTCGGTATACTCACGGTGATGATGTCTCTTTTTTACATCTTACTACTGTTTCTCCGTCTTGTTGGCTGGAGTTAGTTTGTTCCTGGCGTGTGTTTTTCGGCTGTGTACAGCACTTTTCGTGTGTTTTTGTGTCCGTTTCATTACAGCACGTCACATCACTTCACTTGTTTTAATTCATACAGATTACATATCACCTGTTATAAGTGGAACGCCTGTCTACTTATTTATTACTTCACTACAGTGTGACTATCTTTTTGTCAGTTCATCGCAATTTACGATTCTTACGTTACCTAGAAATGCCAACCTCATTTGTTTGGAAAAATTAATAAACACTACAGCTGACGACCGGTTGAAAATTACGCCTCCAGAGAAATATTTTGTAAGCTTAGCTTTCATTCAGAGAAATGTGGGGTTTCATCTTGCCGAAAAATGGTAGCTCTAGCGAATATTCTAAATTATTTTCTCCACCAGACTTAAAGTAAATGACATTCTGCATGGAATTAGCGAAGAAATTAATTCACAGAATGATAAATCTTGGATTGAAATGTATGAATTTACTTAGTTAACCAAGTTATAAGGTTCTTTAACTGTTAATAAAAAGTTAAAACTTTCAAAATCTAAAAATTTTAATAAATTCCCAGTCTTTTGCAATCTTCCTGGGCCAAAAAAATATTCCCAGCAATATTCCTCGTTTTGAGATCCTTCCCACTAGGAATATTCCCGGCTCACATCAGTATCTCTACAACTGATCAACATTTTACCATACATTCAATTTAGCTGCTTCTATACATAGCGTTACGTATGCAGGTAGATCGTCCCAGAAATTATAAATTGCAGAGTGCTACTGAGTCAGTTTTGTTCTTTGCATAGCATGATAACTTCTGATGGCCGAAGTAAAGAAGATATAAAATGCAGAATGGCCATGGGAGGAAACTAATTTCTGAAGAAGCGAAATTTGTTGATATCCAAAATTAGTTTAAACGTTAGGAGATCCTTTCTGAAAGCATTTGTCTGGAGTTGTACGGGAATGAAACGTGGACGATAAGGAGTTCATTCCAAATGATGATAGAAGCTGTCGAAATGTGGTGTTACAATGATGAAGATTAGATGGGTAGATCACGCAACTACTGAAGAGGTGCTCAACAGAATTGGGAAGAAAAGAAGTTTCTGGCGTATCCTGACTAAGGGATAGGTTGGTGGACACATTCTGAGGCATGAAGGAATCTTAAACTTAGCATTATAAGGAAGGGTGTGGGGTAAAAATTGTAGAAGCGACCGAGGGACGAATAGAGTAAGCAGATTCAAAAGGTTGTAGGTTGCCGAACGTATTCTCAAATGAAGAGGCTTGCACAGGACGGGGTAGCGTGGAGAGCTGCATCAAACCAGTCTGCGGACTGAAGACCGCAATAACAACTGAATCAGTTCGACAGCTGCGTTGTGTTACTCCTAACATGTGCGTTTGTTTAGTATTCCTCCTTTTTCATGTAAAATAGTCAATCATACACTACTGTTGCACTATGAGTTACTTTGTGAAAAGATTAGAGTCATAATAGTGACATTTACAGCATCGGGTACATCATGGAAGCACTATATAGCTGACAAGCAATGAACTTTGTTGTTAATAACGTATAATAATTTTAAGGACTTTTTGAAAATATTTCGCTCAGTGTGTACGCAATATACATTAATCGTGATAGCTTTTATAGCTTCAAACAAAAAGTCATGCATTAATGGGTTAATAATTCTTTGTCTCTGAAGAGACGCACTGAAAGGCGATGGTGATAAACATTGTATTTTTATAGAATGAATTTTCAGCCTGCATTGTAGTGTACATTGATATGAAACTTTCTGGAAGAATACAATTCTGTGCCAAACCAAAACCCAAAGTCTGCCAACTGAGTGGCGGTTGCAATATAAATTGTGTTTCCGGACGAATAGTACTGATTTTAAGACGTAATGGTATAGACGAATTGCAATAAAAAAGCCATATAACCAGAGTCTAACGTAATTGTCGCAAAACTGCCAGTGATTTTCTGTAAATTCGCAACCGCAGCGCCGCCAAGTGGCTGAGTCGTAAAAACATGCCGCGATACGATTGTGTATCGAATGTGATTTGTACAGCAGCACATTCAAAATACCATCGTATTTGGAGAAATGGTGGCGCTATAATTGTAGCAGCTATCAAAAATATAATTCGGAAATCTCTCATTTTCTGGGAAGTAAGAGAACAATGTTACGGTTGAAAAGTGTACAATTGTTGCTGTTAGTTATACTTTTAGGCATGGAAGAAAACCTTGAATATTCCATTCCCTTCGAAACTTCGGCTGTTAATGAGAATCGGAAATGATTAACTACTTCTTCATTATATTACTGCGGTATAAAAGTAATCCCCGAACGCTTCCGAATACAGTTAATCAACTATTTCAGTAGAGCGTACTTAGTTCGTACTTCATCTTCACAGCCCAATTAGTTTCTGTATTCTGATTAAATGGACAAACTGGGAAAATGTGGCGAGTTCTAAAACACTAATGTTTTGTCGACTGGCAAAAGGCTATAACTGAGCTAAGTATCGTCCTCGAGAACTTCAAAGATTTTGTTGTAGGCTGAAAGAACAGACTCATACGAGGACACTTGCAATTAAAGATTGACGAAGATTAGACTGATGAGATGGGTAGTGGAAGAAGTGTTGAATAAGTAAGCAGCGGAACTATCCTGATAAATTAAAATTGTGTCGGAACGGAACTCGAACTTAGGATCTACCAGCTGAGCTACCTACGCATCCTAGCGGCTTTCCTTCAGCCAGTACCACATCTCCCATGTTTCAGGCAAATACTCTTTCTTCCAGGAGAGGACTCCATGTCCAGACGCTAGCAAAGTGACACTCCAGTATTTCTATGACTGCGAGATACGTTGATTAAAATAACGTTGTGGTATTTCTATAGATCAAAAAAATTGTGAGTATTCATCTTGAGGTTTGAATAGCTCTTCAATATCCTTGTTTGCTTAGATATAAATTTGCTTTTTGGGCATGGTCCGCCTTGAACAAACAGAATTGTTTTTAGTTTCTCCCAAACATGTTTTGCTGACGTTGCAGCATCATCAGTGAGATATTTATTTTATACTGTCTATCAAATGAACAATGAAATGATTGTTTATTTTTGTACATTAAGTGTATAAACAACAGATAATTGTGAAACTAATATAGTTTCTTATTTTTATAGGTATGCTAGGCCTACCTTAATACCACACGTAGTTGTATTTGTGGTTCTTTAACTCAGAAAACTTCACTGTGTATTTTTGACAGTTTATCATCTGCAAAGGAAAACGTTTGTAATTAAGGGGGTGAATGGTTAGCTTGTAAATATCAGGATTTTTTTACGAAAGTATAGAACATCATTTTTGTTTTATGGTTTATTTTACTGCTGCGACTGTTTCTATAACAAAATGTCTATGTGTTTATAGCAAGTTTGTGAATTTGGTGAATTTGCGGTGTTTTCACGTTGTGATCAAGCACTGGGGCACTTTCACTTCACTCAATATTTATGTTATGAAAACAAGATGGTGGGCATTGCGCACTGGGGTGCGCGCGCCTTTCCGCCGTCGGGGGTTCGAGTCCCCCTCGGGCATGGGTGTTTGTGTTGTCCTTAGGTTAGTTTACCTTAGTTTATAAGCTACGGACTAAAAACCACGCAGTTGAGTCCGATAGATTTACAAACGTTTGAACATTTCGTTGACCATGCACTAGATGTATTACTCGACTGCCAGTTCCCTCGGCCACCGCGGCCGTCTTTGGATGGTTATTGGAAAATAATGTGCAAGTGTGTAGGAACAATATCGTGTCACTGTGTCAAGTGACGGTGCCCGATAAAATTCTCAAATAAATTTTCTGTTTTGAATTTGGCTTCAAAATAACTTGACTGAGCAATGAGACTTAGTATATTTTTGTTTCACTTATGGGTAACAGCAATCTTATTTGAATTTATGTATAAGTCTAGAGTGCAAAAAAATTTTTTTCCAACTAGTTTCGCTCCACACCATCAATGGAGCTTAATTTCCTGAAGGTGGTCTAAAATAAGACCGAAAAAAATATTTTTGCACTCTAGACTGTTCTTTATACATAAAAATGAGACTTAGGACCTTCCTCAGCCCTGTTAGAATAAATTACAACTGCCATAGAATGCAGTAATGTTACGTGTATGTGGTTTGTTTTATGCGTAACGGATAATACTTTAAATTGTAAAGTAGTTAACAAATCAACAGTAATTAAACTCGTAATTTACCTACACATTAATCTCGTGTGTGAGAAACAATGTGAGTAAATGAAATGTTCAGATTTGTTAGCGTGCAGCATATATACAAGTGGCCAAACTGTATATGCACAATGAAACTGCGAGAGCCAACAAACTAGCGTGCTACTACTATAATACTTTTGTCACTTGAATAAATATGATTTCAAATAAAGACATTTAAGATGAATGGCATACCGAAATCACTGCACAACAATTACCCTACTGATTCAATGATATAAAAATGTCCTTCAAATCTGGTAATGTTTTCAAAATATCACACACTGCAAATATTTCTTTCCTCACTAAGTGATCTAACTATTTCTCTTCTCATCAGACAAATCACTTTAAATTTAACTGTTACTAACATTAAGCGACCTAATAATGTGAACTTTCATTGACAATGAGAAAATCTCTATGAACTTCACTGAGCTTACGAACAAACTTCTTCCTACTCTCATTTATAGACAAATTGATCATGTTAAAATGCCTACACTGAACTGTTCTAATTGACACTTATGAAATTAATAACACTATTCTTATGAAACACTGTCACAGGAAACAATGATCTCAATTATCAGATCTGATTGAAAATTAGCTTTCAGTTCGGGGAAAAGAAAGAGGAACTGGTAATACGACTCTGGGTTAAATGAAAAATGCAAGCTGCACTTAACTGTATTCATTAGTAAAAGACAAACAACAACCATAATACTTCAAGTACAAGCTACCATTCATAACAATGTACAAGTTTCACCTTATTTGTGACAGTATTCATTAATATCAGCTTCCGTACAAAAATTACAATCTGCAGACTTGGCTGCGGCTCTTCAAAACGGCTAAAGCCTTAAACTTTCCGAATTTTACTCTTCCAGTCTTACACACTGACTATCTTAACTCGACAGTTCCACAACGACTCCCACTCATCGACTGTACTCTACGACAGTGACACAACGGCTCTCTGACTGCAACTGCGATTCCAAGATACACTCCAAAGATACAACATACAGTCTTTGGTTTACAGCAGAGATAGACAAATGACTTCAGTATGTTATATCGCTTAATAAAATGATACAAAACATTACATAAATGTGTTTCCTACAGAATTACAGCTTAAGTTTCTATAACAAAATATGCTCAAGGCTGATTGACAAGAAAAATTAACCCTCGGGCGGCAGCGCCAGTAATTATAACTTCAGCAGCAGCGTGGTGCAGATTTGCTACCACTGAGTATTCCGTGTTGCAAACCTAGTATATAGTAACTAAGTAATCGTAATGACAAAAATAGTTTAATGTTCAGGTATAAATATCACATTTGTTAACATCTGAATTAGTATATCAATTATCTTCGGTGTATAAATATAACAAACATTATTCCGAAAGTGGACAATAATCATGTATGATAGACCCAGCAGTACTATCAATTCCTCTTTCGTTACTTCCCTGTAGTTCCTGTCTCTTGAGTAATTAGTGTCAGCTTTTTTCTGCTTTAAGTGGAACTTAGTACACATAATTACTTCATCAATCATATTGTCATCTATCATGAATGATACAGCTTACTTCTCTGACTACATACCCCTTGTGTTCCCTTTTGAATCAATGAAGATTTTTATGATATTGTTTTTGAGTGTTTTGGAGTTCTGCTTGTATAGCCTTTTACTCCACAGAGTGGTACCGTCTTCAGTATCAGATTCATTGCATCTGAAATCTTGTTTGAGATGGGGACTGGGATTCACATTTGAATAATTGTATCCCGTTCATGATCTAATGAGGAATCTAGACAAAAATCACTAAGATCTTCATTATTTGTCGAAAGAAGTCTATTTCCTCATCTGTTAGACCCATACCGCGTCTACGAGACTCGAAGATTAAATTATGTAGTAGAATAACACTCATTTTCGCATTGTGTAACCCTTAAAAAGGGGTAAAAAGGAGATTGACGGAAAGTGCAGCGTCGCTAATCAGAAAAAACTAGAGGACAATTTATAGAGAGTTAAACTTCTATTTACGAAATAAATTTATATTTTTGTGCATTCTAATACGTAGGGTAAAATTTGCACAATAAATATTCACTAGAAACTGTCACAAATCCATTTGCAAGGAAAACTAGACGAAACACAAAACAATTCAAATCTACTTACATGAGAGTCAGTGCGGTGCAAATCTGCTACCAGTGATGTACTCCCTAACAAAACAGCCTTGCACTAGAAACTCAGAACCTTCACTGACATTATTGTTAAGGCTGAATTGAGGGAATAGCTAAAGCCGAAATACGGCATCTCTATTATTGAGTACACAGTGAGCAGTTGAGAAGTTAATTGGTTCCTTTTAGCGGCCTCCCGACTCTGACGATACAATAGCAGAAAGGTTCAAAGAAAACCTGACTCTAATTACAAAAACGAACCCGACTCACACGATCATAGTAGGTGGTGATTTTAATTTACCCTCGATCTGTTGGCGAAATTATATTTTCAAATCAGGAGGTAGGCATAAAACATCGTCCGAAATTGTACTCAACGCATTCTCTGAAAATTACTTCGAACAATTCGTTCATGAGCCAACTAGAATTGTGATTGGATATGAAAACAAACTTGATCTCTTAGCAACGAATAATCCTGAACTCATAACGAGCATCAAAACGGATACAGGTATTAGTGAACACAGAGCTGTCGTAGCGAAATTGAATATCGAAAGTCCCAAAGTTACCAAAAATAAACGAAAAGTATATTTGTTCAGGAAAGCAGATTGCTTCTTGAAAGACAGCTTCCACTCGTTTCTAACACTAAACGTAGGTGTAGACCAGATGTGGCTCAAATTCAAAGAACTGGTATCGACAGCAATTGACAGTTTTATACCAAATAAATTAATAAAAGAAGGAGGCTATCCCTCTTGGTACACAAAACAGGTCAGGACACTGTTGCAAAAGCAAAGGAAAAGGCATACTAAATTTAAACGAACACAAAATCCCCAGGATTGGCGATCGTACTCAGAAGCTCGAAATTTAGCGAGGATTTCAATGCAAGGGTTCGCAAATCGATTCCGTATTTCTTGATTTCCAGAAAGCTTTTGACACCGTACCTCACAAACGGCTTTTAATCAAATTGCGTGGTTATGGTATATCGCCCCAAATTTGCGACTGGATAGGGGATTTCTTGTCACAGAGGACACAGTTCGTAGTAATCGATAAATGAGATAGGGGAAAATCTAAGTAGCTCTCTTAGGTTGTTTGCAGATGACGCCGTCATTTACCGTCTAGTAAAATCAGTTGAAGATGAAAACCAACTGCAGAACGATCTGAATAAGAAATCAGTATCGTGTAAAAATTGGCAATTGACTCTAAATAATGAGAAGTGTGAAGTCGTCCACATGAGTACGAAAACAATACTGTTAATCTTAGTTTAAAAGATAAATCATTCAAAAGTGAAGGCCGTAAACTCCACAAAATACCTAGGAATTACTATTGCTTCAGACTTAAACTGGAAAGAACACATGGATAATATCGTGGGAAAGGCGAACCAGAGACTGCGTATTATTGGCAGAACCCTTAAATCATGCGACAAAACTACAAAAGAAACTGCATACACTACGCTTGTCCGTCCATTTTTGGAGTATTGCAGCCCAGTGTGGGATCCTTATCAGATGGGTTTGACGGAGGACATCGAAAGAGTCCAAAGAAGGGCAGCTCCTGTCGTATTGTCACGAGACAGGGGAGACAGCGTTACGGAAATGATACAGGATCAGGGATGGGAATCATTACAACAACGGCGTATATCGCTGCGGCGTGGGCTACTTGCGAAACTCCAATCGCCAACATTCTCTTCCGAATGCGAAAATATATTGTTGACTCCCACTTACATAGGTGGAAATGATCATCAGAATAAAATACGAGAAATCAGAGCTCGAACAGAGAGATGTATGTGTTCTTTCTTCCCGCGCGCTATTCGAGAATGGAATGGGTGATGAATAGTATAATTGTGGTTCGATGAACCCTCTGCCAGGCACTTAAATGTGATTTGCAGGGTATCCTATGTAGATGTAGATGTAAAGAAAAGTGGTAGTACATTTGCACCAGCGCTGCCGCTCGAGAGTTAAGTGTCGATTACATCACGTGATCCTTTCAAGCAGTCGGCTGCAGCGTCACATCAGTTAATTTGCTTGTAGCATCAGTCTGAGCACCGCCGTGCAGTCCGGCTGTTTTCGTTTGCCAGGTCAACGCATTCAGTCAGCACGCCGCAGAGGCGCCGCCGCATTTTGTGACGGGAGCAGCAATCTTCTGATCAGGGCGGCCGTGCGGAAGAGCCCGCACTCGCCCTGAGCGGGCCGGGAGGGCGTAAGTGGGTCGCCGACACACGTCTGGTCTCCACTAGCTCAGACGAAGAATCTCACTTGTTTGCTGGTGCCAGAGAAATACTTGACTGCAAACAGAATCGCTGTTTTGTTTTGTACAGTCGTCCAGGTCGTCCAGAGGCTAGGGGCGTACAAAGAATCTATACTTTACCTCCGCCCATCACTAATAGGGACACTAAAGCAAGAAGTGTATATTCCATTCATGTATGCTGAGAGGAGTTCTGTCTATATTATTACTAAAATTACCTTAATTCCCGCTGCTTCCCACGCGTAGACTGGATGGTCTGCATTGGTTAATTCTACTTCTAAATATAAATTATCAATTGAGCTTTAAAATGCTTTCCATATCAAGTACACTACTGGCCATTAAAATTGATACACCAAGAAGAAATGGAGCTAATTAACGGGTATTGGACAAATATATTATACTAGAACTGACATGTGATTTTATCAATAGATCCTGAGATATCAGTACCCAGAACAACCAACCCTAGCCGTAATAACGGCCTTGATACGCCTGGGCGTTGAGTCAAACACAGCTTGGATAGTGCGTACAGGTACAGACGGCAATGCACCTTTAGAACGATACCACAGTTTTCAAAAGTAGTGACTGGCGTATTGTAACGAGCCAGTTGCTCGGCCACCATTGACTTTTTCAATTGGTGAGACATCGAGAATGTGCTGGCCAGGGCAGCAGTCGATAATTTTCCGTATCCAGAAAGCCCCGTACAGGACCTGCAACATGCAGTCGTGCATTATCCTGCTGAAATGTAGCGTTTCGCAGGGACCGAATGAAGGGAAGAGCCATGGGTCGTAACAGATCTGAAATGTAACGGCCACTGTTCAAAGTGCCGTCGATGCGAACAATTGGTGACCGAGACGTGTAACCAATAGCACCCATACTACCACACCGGGTGATACGCCAGTATAGCGATGAGGAATACACGCTTCCAATGTGCGTTCACCGAAATGTCGCCAAACACGGATGCGGCCATCATAATGCTGTAAACAGAACCTAGATTCATCCGAAAAAATAACGTTTTGCCATTCGTGCAACCAGGTTCGTCGTTGCGTACATAATCGCAGGCGCTCTTGTCTGCGATGCAGCGTCCAGGGTAACCGCAGCCATGGTCTCCGAGCTGATAGTCCATGCTGCTGCAAACGTCGTCGAACTGTTCGTGCAGATGGTTGTTGTCTTGCAAACGTCCCCATCTGCTGACTCAGTGATCGAGACGTGGCTGCACGATCCGTTACTGCCATGCGGATAAGATGGCTGTCATCTCGACGGCTAGTGATACGAGGCCATTGGGACCAAACACGGCGAACCGTGCTTCCAAATTCAAATTTTCTCATTTCTAGCATCAAAAGTAGTCTTATAGCACCCTCAAAAGATTTTTCCTTTTTTCATTCGCTTAATGCTTGAATTTCTCAAAATTTCGAAACACGTGTTTTTTAAAATTCCAATCAAAAATCTAAATCCGAAGTTTTGTATTTCTTACTTCAAAACTGCCTGAATACGACGTATTTTCAAAAAATCATCCCCTATTTGACTCCCTTAGGGATGGGAAGATAAAACAATCGCTGATGCCTACACTGTAAGATAAACAACGTCTACGGGGGACATTCTCAAGGGGGATCGAGGCTCTTTTGTACATTCGATACAAACCCTGACTCGTTACTGACTGCAGCGGAATTTCGTTTGCGAGGGTTCGTGCGCAGAGGTGTGACGTCAAATGTTTTAGATAGATGCGTGCAAATCGTCGTTGCCGATAGCCGAAGCCCGTTGTTAATATAGTCCCATGGTGGAAGACTTACTTTTCTTCTTCAAAACCGCAATCCAGATTTCATTTAGTTTCACTCTCTCCGCTATCCTATTAAAACTATTGGGGGTATTTTACAATTTATTAAGAGCCGACATTGTTGTGATGGGAGAGCTATTTATTAAATTATGAGATTAGATTATTGGATTAAGTTTGTCGTTCTATAGCTTATCCCCTCTTTACATGAATAATTGGTCTAGATAATTGTGTTTAATTTCATCATTGTGAATTACATACATGAAACTTTTATTAAAAACATATAGTTCAGTTATTTGGTAGTTTTACCTGGAAAGTTTTGCGGGAGTTTCGAAAGTTGGTGCAGCTGTAGATTTTGACGTGCTCTTTTCGAATTTTCACTTTGCCACCTCGTACCTTTGCTGCTCGCGCCACCATATTGGAAAAATGGCGCCCAAAAACAGTTTTACGACAATATCTCCTTTCAGACGCATTTTACGATGAAAATGGTCTTGAGATAAATTACACTACAGAAGATTTCCTACAATTTATATCCTAACCTTTTTTGTGTAAAATAAATAGTTTCAGATTAAGAGCGCCGCAAAGTCTACTGCAACACGCGTACTGACGAAAAAACTAATTTCCACACCACGATGAGGTAGAGTAATTGGCACTTTTTTCTCTTGTATCCCCGGTAGGCCTAGTCCACAAATGATACACTGATCATTAAATTTAATACATTCTCCTTCGCCACGCTATCAGTGACGGACCAAGATCTGCGAGTTCTTCGTGTACATAATCGAACAAAATTTCACGGATAGGAAGTTCTTACGCAGTTCTCTTCTTCGAAGTTATCAACTTTTTCCTCGATTTCATCGCAGGTTTGCTGAAGAACGGTCTTCGTTTCCCTTCATCCTGTTGTGGAACTTCAGAATTATTACAAGTGCCACTCCAATTTACGCAAATAACGGAGCATTTTAATCCAGCCTTTCTGCATCAACAAGCTCCCTATTACGGAATCAAATGTAGGTGAACAACGGTGGGTGCATTATAGCCGAATCTTCCAAAAGCATTGCTTCTGTGTAGCCGGCCGCGGTGGCCGAGGGGACTGAGGCGCTCCAGTCAAGGTCTGCACGGCCACTGCGGTCGGGGGTTCGAATCCCCCCTCGGGCATGGATATTTGTGCCGTCCTTAGTATAAGGTAGTTGCTAAGTAGTTTGTAAGTTTAGGGACTGATGACCCCGTAGTTAAGTCCCATAAGCTTAACAAACATTTGAACTTTTTTTTTTTTTTTTTTTTTTTTTTTTTTTTTTTTTTTTTTTTTTTTTGAGCTTCGGTGTACGAGGTGCAATATCCGAGAGATGACATTGTATCTATTAGTCACCGATATCAATACTTTTGAAACAAAAAAATGCTGCTACTCCGATTTGCATTGCCGACACGAAAGATTTCGGCCATGCTGCGGTAATTATGCAAGAGAAATACTTTTTTCTTCCATTTCTCAAGAGTCGCACGTTTGTTTCTCAATATCACATGGCCAGTAAAACACCTAAAGTCTCGGGTATATCAGACTCTACTGTTTCGAAAAAATTATCTGATGGAGGATAACATGTTGTCTCCTATAACGTGGAGCGAAAATCCTCTAGAATGATTGCTACAGCTGTCTGTAAAATTCGTCGACTTCTTCTGCCATGTTAGCAGTGTTTTCGTTGCACCAGACTTCCGTCAGTAACTTATACCCTGTGTTTCGGAAGCAAACCATAGGAGACTTATTGGTGGTGTACGCAATCAAAATATTATTACCGTAGTTTTGAGGAACTGTGCTTTGACAGTTTTTATGTGTGGGTGGTAATCGCATTCAATTTTGGTCATAAGTTCATCTAGAGAGAACTGACACTCTTTAGAATTCTGTTCGAGATAAGAGTAAATAAAGTGCATTGCAGTATCGATTTCGTTTGCACGCGGACCTCTTTTTTATGTCTTCATTCGTTGGCCTTTGGTACAATTTTTTCATGCGCGAGTTTTGATACTGTGCATCGGCTGCGACCAAACCATCTACTTGCTCGAGACGCTCAACAATCGCTCGACACCAAGCATCATTACGAGCTGTAGCAATTAGTTCAAAATGTTCAAATGTTTGTATAGTCTATGGGACTTAACTACGGGATCATCAGTCCCTAAATTTACAAACTACTTATGAACTACTTACGAACTAGGACGGCACAAATATCCATTCCCGAGGGGGGATTCGAACCCTCGACCGTAGTGGCCGTGCAGACCGTGACTGGAGCGCCTTAGTCTCCTCGGCCACCGCGGCCGGCTAGCAATTAGTGAAATGATGTTTTTCATTGATGGAAGGAACGAATCTTAGGGTTTAACGACCCGTCGACAGCTTGGTCATTAGAGACGGCGCTTCGGATTTTTAGGTGAGGATGGGGGAAGGAAATCGTCGTGCCCTTTGAAAGGGACTATCCCTGCATTTGCCTGGAGTGATTTAGAGAAATCACGGAAAACCTAAATCTGGATGCCCGGAGGTGGATTTGAGTCACCGTACTTCCGAATACGAGTCCATTGTGTTACCACTGCGCTACCTCTCTCTGTCTTTTCATTGATAATTTACGCACACTATACACAATATTACGTTCGCAAAAGGCGGTCTATTTTTGTTTCGCTACAAAAATCAATGAGTTCTGAAAATCAAATGTTTGTAAAGCTTATGGGACTTAACTACGTGGTCATCAGTCCCTAAACTTACAAACTACTTATGAACTACTTACGAACTAGGACGGCACAAATATCCATGCCGGAGGGGGAATTCGAACCCCCGACCGTAGTGGCCGTGCAGACCGTGACTGAAGAGCCTCAGTCTCCTCGGCCACCGCGGCCGGCAATGAGTTCTGATTTAGAATGTTGAGGTAGTGGTGGATCGCAGTCATGAATGAGAAGATTCGACATCGCCTCCTCTACGCAAAAATGCACAGTCTAATTTCTCATTATTGTAGCGTTTGCGACACACATCGTCCACCACTATCGTTTTCAGTCCCTGAAAGAGTTTTTTTTCCTCGTTGTCCTGTCTTCTAGCACTTTACTTACGAAATGTCTCCAATCCTTTCTCCTTCACTTCCCTCACCTCATTTCCTTGCAATGGATATTCACAGTTAAAACAGTTCTCTTACTCAGGATCCACGGTACTGAAAATGCGAACTACACTGTAGAACGATGCACTCATAGTGATTTTCACACAGAACATTTGAGCTCGGTTGGCATACATTTCGTGTCTCCAAGATATAGGAAGAAATTCCCGCTATACCTGTGACAGACAGTGTAACTTCAAGTAGGCCGCAGTAGGCCGGGTTTTCACCGCACAGTAATATATTTTTCGTTAAGTAGACTTTGCGGCACTCGTATGTGGAAGGGTCCGAAAGTCCCCAGGGTCAAGAAGGGAAATCCCGCTGTACCTGACACAGGCGTTGTAGCCGCAGGCAGACCACAACAGACTAGATTTTCAGTGCTAAGTATTTTTCGTTTAGTAGCTTTTGCCGCGCTCGTACGTAGAAACTATTCATTTTACATAAAAAAGGTTAGGACATAAATTGTAGAAAAAAAACATAAATTGTAGAAATTGTAGAAAATTGTAGAAATATGGCGGCGTGAGCGTCGAGGAGGCAAAGTAAAAATTTGAAAATAGGACATCAAAATCTCTAAGTATACCAATTTTTCAAGCTCCCGCAAACTTTCCACGTAAACACCCTTTTGGACACCAAATGACTGGACTAATATAGTTAGGGAACGTTTATACACCTATCGTTTTACGATTGTGCAAGTTATCAGATGCTTAACAGTATATTGTATTTTACAAAAACTGTATACTATAAATTCTCCTTATACATTACAAAATATTGTATCATTCTCTGTAAACTTCTTAAACAATTGTTTCTGCATTTTATTTCGAATAATAAAAGCTTCATAATCACTTCAGCGCAGCGTATCGGCGCAACACCGACTTACGTAAACATGACATACGTTATGAGCTGTCACTTGTGTCCTGACTTTCGATGTGCACACATGCAGAAGATATTGATTTTGAATCACACAAGTGCCAGCTTGTATTGTGGAATGCTTTATGCTCTTGGATTGTACAGGTATTTCAACTACGTTAAGAAATGTTAACGAAATGTATGTAAATCGTGATAGATGGCCGATCAGTCTGAGGCGCTCCAGTCACGGTCTGCACGAGCACTGCAGTCGCTGGTTCGAATCCCCCCTCGGGCATGGATGCTTGTGTCGTCTTTCGTATAAGCTAGTTCATAAGTAGTTTGTAAGTTTAGGGACTGATGACCCCAAAGTTAAGTACCAGAAACTCTACAAACATTTGACCATTTTTGATAGATATTAACGTAATTTATACTGTATTTTATGTCAGAAAAGCACCATTTATTCGAATTTTTCTGCTTAAGTATAGTGTTTTATATGGCACATTATAACCTTCCATCTGTGGTTCTGTGTACTGATGATAATTTTAAAAAATCGTATGTACTGGATTGTGAACAACAAACATATCATCCCTCTTTTACAAGTTTTTAAATATTTTGTGTTATGTTCGAAAATGACAACAAGTTTGTCGAAACTAGTCACAATAAATAACTTATAAATATGCGATCTAGGCTGTCTTCCATGAGAAACATTGTTCTCATATTTTACAATTTCTATAGCCTCTCTGAGCAGTCTTTCGTGATATCTATTTATGACTGTCAAAATCTGAAGTAGTCTCCTTGTTGAAAACATGTTCAACAACAGTTTATCTGTCAATCTCTCTCTTTCTACAGCTTCCTTTGTGCTCTTATAGTCGTTTTTTGACTGTTCTTTTTGTGGTCTCCACAGCTACACGGAATCCTGTAAATTCCTGATTTCTCCAGCGGTTTGCGAGCATCCTTTTCCGATTTCAGGTGATCCTGTATTTTCCGAGTAGCTTTTGTATATAACGGAGACATTCCATGCTGTCGGTGACGTCCTTAATAAAAGGCAGGAAGACTTTAGTTGGAACCTTTCCATCGTTTTGAATTCTACATGGTGATCTAAACGCTCTCCTTATCTCTGTGCACGATTAGACAATCCTGAGTAAAGCATCAGTCAGGTGTTTTATTTCCGCGCCGAGTAGTTCCGGTTCGCAGATGTTTCTTGCTCTGTCCGCCAACGGCTTTATAATGAACCGCTTTTGCAGTGAGTGGTGGTTTGAATCCCGGTGCAGATTACGGTCTGTCTGTGTCTTCAAATGTTCAAATATTTGTTAAGCTTATGGGACTTAACTGCGGGGTCATCAGTCCCTAAACGTACGAACTACTTATGAACTACCTTATACTAAAGACACACAAACAACCATGGCCGAGGGAGGATTCGAACACCCGACCGTAGCGGCCGTGCAGACTGTGACTGGCGCGCCGCAGACCGCTCGGCCACTGCGGCCGGCTGTCTGTGTTTATTACGTTGGACCCGTTAGTTTGTTCTAACGTTGATATTACTGGCTTTATCTTACCATGAGATACCTTATACGAATGGACAATGAATTACACAAAGAAAAAAAGTGCATTTGTGCCAGACTGGTAATCGAACCTGAGTCTCTTGCTCACTAGTCAGTTGCGTTGTCCACTACGCCCTCCGGACACAGTCGTCAGACTTGCACGCTTCTCAACGATGTAATTCAGTGCCCATAGGGAGCTAACGTTTTTCATCCGTTTGTTGATTCATAATTGCTACACACTAAAGAATCGTATCTCTTCTTCTTATAGAAGTGACACCACATACGTGGTGTGTCAAAAAAAGTACGGTGAATGCTATAACCACCAGAACAAAAGACACAAACAAATGTTCTTTATTGCCCTTCAAAATTGTCGACACCCGCTACAATACACTTTAGACCAAATTTGTACAGCTTCTCTAAACTGTCAGCCAAGGCCTCTTGTGGAATCTGTCGCGTAACTGCTTGAACACGATGTAGCGATACGATGTAGCTTGTCGCTAGCATCCGTTCTCTCTGCCAATAAATCTCTGATTATCCTTGTTTTAAGTTATACCTTCAACTATTTCAAACGATCTGGAGAGAAAACGGAATGGCTTGTCGTCTGTCGTTTTTCTACCTTTATACTGACCGGACGTATTTTACTCGACCTCCATAATCATGTAAGTGTGAGCTCTGATTAGCACCCTTTACGTAATAAACTTTAACTTTCATTTGGAATTCCTATTTTATCTAAATAATGACTATTTCTCCCCATCTTTCATTTAATTGATGACTTATTTTCAGCAATATTAGTAAATTGATGCTTGGTCATTGTTGCCTATTGTCTCATGATGGCAAAAGAACATTCTCGATGCAAAATTTATTTACTCTCATTTTATATTAAACATTGAATTCAATGCCTGCAGGAAATCTTCATTCTGTTAAAAGCGAAGTCCGATAATTTCTTTAACTTTAGATAACCATAGTGATCAAAATTACACACGATCTGAAAACTTGAATAATTAATAGTCATGAAACCAAGCATCAGTTTACGAGAACGAAGATATTAATCAATTCATAGAGGTTCAACTGCAGTGTCACGGCTTCCACCAATGAATGCATACCAGGTAACTTATTCCGTTATTTTCTTATGTAATGGTGCTTTCTGGTGTTGTCGTAATTTTTAACTTACATTGCTACTGAGAACTGATAACCATTTCAAAAATTAATATTCATTGCTGATCTTATGGTTATTTAAATTTCAATTCCGGTTTTCAACTTTGATCTTGTGACAACACCAGCGATAAAAAAAAGTAACATTACAACGATCTTTGATAACATTCACGCCCGGCAAATGTTCACCTTTCATGGCTAGCTGCAAGCGGAGAAACAGGAAGGAGTCCGCAGGAACCAGATGAGGGGAGTATGGAGGGTGTTGAAGAACAGTCGCCATCTTCTGCACCGGGAACTGGCGCACACGAATCGTGCAGTGTGCAAGGGCATTGCCATGGACCAGCCTCCATTTCACAGTCCTGTCAACATATTGCTCGTACCTTCGTGAAGGTTATAGCCGTAATCATAATAGTGTACGACACATAGTTAAGGAGGTAAAACGTCATGAACACTGACATTCGTGAACAATTGCCGCATTATGAATGACGATTAAATGTATTACTTCTTTATAGTTTGCACATCTTTAAGGCTCGATCTGCTTTAATAGAAAAATGATGCCAATGATCGCTTTTTTGCAAATATTTTATTTTTCCACAACCAGTTTCAGCAGTCTAACTGCCATCATCAGGTGCTGTACAAATATACAAGGAAGAATGTAACAACTGCATACAAAATCTTATTTGCTTAATGTTATATACATACCATTTACATCAAATAACACAAGCTTGTTGATGTTTATGGAGAGTGCTTAGTTTAAAAACTTGCTTGTTTCATCTTATATTTTAAAATACACGTCACTAATACGTCAAATATGCTAGGAGACATTTTCAAATTAACGAACATACTCCAGAGACGCTGTTTAAGAGGCTCTGTGTGATAGTTATCAGATTAGTCACTAGACGGCAGTGCAGAGTTATTATAGCAAGTTGTCATTAGATTGCGTTCAAAATCTCTGTAGTTATTGGTACAACAATGATCCATCCTCCAACCTATACTGATCGTTTCCATTTTTATTTAACTGTTGGCACGTATTACAGTGTACTAGAGTTGGGCAACACGATTCTTTTTTAGAAATCGATTCTTGCGATTCAATCCCACGCTGTGAATCGATTCCTACGATTCGTTCACGATTCTTTCGCGGTTCTTTAGTCTGCATTGGCACGATTCTTACTTCTACATCCTGCTCATAGATGGCAATACATGTCTTTGTCATGGATGTTGGAATCTAACCTAGTGAATCTTATCCTACGATTCGTTCACGATTCTTTCTAGTCTGCGATGGTACGAATCTTACAGAATGCTAAAAAGGAGACAATATGGGTATCGGACTTTAATATTTATGGTATATAAAGTTCAGACTTAAAATAATAATGAGGCAAAGCCATTCGATTAAGCTCTCAAAAATTCCCGAGAAAATAGTCTTTGAAGTTTTGCAAGCGGATATAAATACATATTACACTATCAACTATTTCTGCTGTCGTCATACTGTAGCTCATTTAGCAGCTTGTAGGTTTAGTGAACGTAGGTTACTTATTTAGAATCCTGCTGTAACCTTATAATTTTATTTTTTTTCGTTCCGTTTGACTGGTCATTTAAATATACATTTCATTAAATCTATGGTAATTAACACATATCTAACTGTTATGAAATACTTACTATGTAAAATCAATTACTTTAAGGAAACGTGTATACATAAATAAACATTAAAAATAAAAATCCGTCTCTAAATATTAAATTTCTTTCGAGATACAAGAAATCCGCGTTTATTAATTTTTTTTTTTTTTTTTTTGTAAAATCGCTTTATTTCATGAAACCTGAACATAAAGCCCAAAATGGTAAAAAAGATTTTTGGGGTGGCTTTAAAAACATTTAAAATTGCGTTTTTATATAAAAAGAATATTTTTGTAAAAATATGTAGATGAACTCAAAAAGCTTAAACATCTCTAAACACAAAATATAATCAAAATCGTTACAGCAGTTTCCAGGCGAAATATAAATGTGTAAGGGTTGCTCGTTTAAATACATAATATGTAAACTGTATAAAAGACGTATAGTCGTATGTATTGGCAGCTGTGTATTTCGCTGTGTTTTGTTTCTGCCGTCTGCAATTCATGAATAGGCTAATATAATTAACGGCTCACGATCTTCGTTCTGTGTGTCCTTTGTTCACACGCTATCTGGCTTTCATAATTATTCGGCACGATTTGCCACTTTCTTTCGAATCATGAATCGTTGGATCTTGGAATCGTCATGAGACAGACGATTCTTTTGAACGACGATTCGTCCGGATCACGATTCGAGTCTTACGATTCTTTATTTCTGTTCGTTCAAATGAACGACTCATTCACGAATCGCCACAACTCTACAGTTTACCACAGGATAGCGCTGCAGTAAAATCGCCATAAACGTATTCTTCCTTACTGTTCAAATTTGGCCGTAAATATTTACACAAAATCTGTAAAGGATGTATTTAAAAAACTTATTTCAACTTTGCTTGAAGTGGTATGTTCTATAAATTAATTTGACCAGTATCTTACAATGTATTCCTATTTGAATTTGTATCAGGGGAGTTTTCACTGATGTAACTATTTCACAGCAGCTATGAGGGACGTTTCTAAGTGTAACCTAATTTCTTTATCATACAGAATATTAAAACATGTATTAGTTCTTTGCTACCAAATATATTCACAATGTAGTTTGCAAGCAGTATCCTTTCATGCCAATCAATATACCTACAAAATTATTTCATTGTAAGACTTATTGGTTTGGAGACATGATTTCATAAACAAATACAGGTATCTATATGTATTTGCTAAAGTGAAGTTATAAAGATTTTTCTGTCACGGCTTGCTTTTCATGTAATCATTTAGTTTGCTTTGTCAGTGACGAGGTGTGTTCGTATACCGCAGTTGCCAAATAACTTGAAGTACGCTATATTAATAATAATAATAATAATAATAATAATACGTTCCGCTTCAGTCTTCTGCACACGCCATTTTCTTACGTTACGCCATATTAAACTGAGTGCATTTTAAATTGTAGAGGTAGGACACCAGTAAATTTAAGAAAGCATCTGTCCTCCATTTTAGCAGGCAACGAGATAATTGTAGCATACGCTTTAAAATTTTGTATGACTCTAGATTAAAGTGTCCTGTGGAGAGACAGGCTCATCCTTTTAATTCAGAGATTAACGAACCATGTTGACTGCTGTGTTATTACGACGGCCGCTCAACAAGTAATGTCCCACGTTTTTTTAATAAACAAAGCCATTAATGTACATAAACAAACGTCATAGTCGGTGCTTCATATTTGATGTTAGTTCAGTACGGGGGTGAAGTTTCAAACCATTCCGGCAGATGGTAGGAGCCGTAGTACAGTGACAAAATGGCGTCTACGTACTACTCACAATACAAGCAACGAGCTGTTATTGAATTCCTGTGTGCAGATAAAGAAACCGTGGTGAATATCCATAAACGTTTGTGTGCAGTGTTTGTTTGTTGTTTGTATAATCTATGGGACTTAACTACAGGGTCATCAGTCCCTAAACTTACAAACTACTTATGAACTAATTAAGACTAAGGACGGCACAAATATCCATGCCCGAGGGGGGGATTCGAACCCCCGACCGCAGTGGGCGTGCAGACCGTGACTGGAGCGCCTCAGTCCCCTCGGCCACCGCGGCCGGCTGTGTGCAGTGTATGGGGATGGTCCGGTTGATAAGAGTGTAGTTGGGCAATGTGTGAAGAACGTTACAGCTTCAGAAAATCATCGGTACAATCTGTCTGAACCACTGCTCTAGACATGCTGAATCCCGCGGTATCACTGCGCGGCATTAGCTGTGCGCACTGGAGCACCGTGCTGTGGTGCGCGCGGCAGTTCGCCGTCGGGGGTTCGAGTCCCCCATCGGGCATGGGTGTTTGTGCTGTCCTTCGGTTAGTTTAACGTAGTGTAACTGGTTCATAAGTTACGGACTAATATGTTCAAATGTTTGTAAAGCTTATGAGACTTAACTGTGGGGTCATCAGTCCCTAAACTTACAAACTACTTATGAACTAGCTTATATTAAAGACGACACACACATCCATGCCCGAGGGGGATTCGAACCCCCGACGGGGAACGGCCTCGCGCATCGTAGCGTAGCGCCTCAATGCGTTCGACCGCTCCGCCGCGGCACGGATTAATAACCAAGCAATTGAGTCCGACAGATTTACTAACATTTGAACATTTTATAGTCTCGCGGATATCATTATTCGTGAAAAAAGAAAAAAAAATGAGCTTTTGTGTCAGACTGCTAATCGAACCTGAGTCTCTTGCTCACTAGTTAGTTGCGCTGTCCATTACGCCATCCGGACACAGTGGTCACACTTGTACGGTGCTCAATGATGTAATTCAGTGCCCATAGGCAGTTAATGTTTTTCATTCTTTTGTTTCTTGATTCATAATTGCTACATACTAAAGTATCGTATCTGTTCTTCCTATAGAAGTGACACCACATACGTGGTGTATCAAAAACGTGTGGTGAATGCTATAACCACCAAAAGAAAAGACAAAAACAAATGTTCTTTATTGCCCTTCAAAATTGTCGACACCCGCTACAACGCAATTTAAACAACGTTTGTACAGTTTCTGTGAACTATCAGCAAAGGCCTCCTGTGGAATCGATCGTTTAACAGCTTGAACACGATCTTTCTTGACATTCACGTCCGGCAAATGTTCACCTTTCATGGCTAGCTGCAAACGGAGAAACAGGAAGCAGTCCATAGGAACCTGATGAGGGGGTGTTGAAGAACGATCGCCATCTTCTGTACCAGGAACTGGCACACACGGATCGTGCAGTGTGCAAGGGCATTGCCGTGGAGCAGCCTCCATTTTCCAATCCTATCAACATATCACTCGTACTTTCGTGAAGCTTATAGGCGCCGACCGGCGCGTCACAAATCGACAACTGTTTCTACAGTTGTCGGTAAGCATTGGAAGTTCTTCTCGGATATTCAAAGGGGTGCTTACGATGTATTCTCGAATGCGCACACCGGAGCAATAGACTCAAAGAATGGCAATTTCGAAAGGTTTCGCGGCCGTTGTCATTGCTGATAAAACTCTTCTGGGTATTGGACCGCATCGTCAATATATCAAATATTTCACCGACGTTCCGGCCACTATTGCAAGCGGCCGTCTTCTGGGTGTTACGTTTAACGGAATTACTTTTGTCCGGCTAGTTAGTTGATACGTCATCGTCTTAGAATCGCAGAAACTCCTACCATTGTCGGGAAATGCCAGGGTATTTTTTTTTTTTGTTAAAGTTGTTTCCCATGAATTAATATGTCGCTCCTGTACATTTCTGCAAGGACTCAGAGGCACCCAGTATAATGCGAAGAGATGGATAGTTGAAAAAGAAATGACAGGATATGTTTGGTGTTTGGAAATTAAAAGCTGAATAGATGAGAGCGTCTCTGTTCCAAAGGCTATCGCAAGTATGCAGCTATATTTTTTATTACAGCCATGTCAGGTGAAGCAGTATATCGGTTTAATCAAACTGTCCTTCCCGTTTCTCTCTCTCTTTCCTCGTCCTTCCGCTTCTCTCTCACCTACATAGGCGTGCCCATTGCTATTTTTCCATTGTACCATGTTTAGTTTTAATTACCTGGTATGTTTTCGTCTCATTTATTTAGGGCCTATTGTTTTACTTAAACATTTTTCATTTACCTATCACCTGAAGTATTGTCTTTTCTTATAATACGTAATGACGTCTTTTCACCACATATTTAGCTCTTACCTGAGTGAAATATAACTTTCACGAAATTTAATTATGAACCATAAACCCAGACAAATTACGGGAGGTTCTGTTTACTCCAGAACCTCACCTCAGAATTAAACATCATCCGTGAAGTACAATATTAACACAAGATCCCACATATCTAGTATCCTAGCTGAGTCCCTTCATAAAACAAATATATTTCCAAACTTCTTGGATTTCACCACTCTGGAACAAGCTGCTCTGCTCGTGCTTCATTTAAAAAAAATTTGTCGCACTCTCTCTTTAATAGTAAGACCAATACTCTTCGTATTTTCTCTTCTTCCTCTTTCTTTCTTCATAAATCACGACACCTACTCGTACATTTCTTCAACTGTCATTACACTCACTTTTTCCTCCCTCTTCCACCCCTTCCTGCATTGACATCGCTTCTGGCAGCCATAACATGACAATTTTGTTAATCGTTTGCTCACCTTTTTCTCATTAATTCTTATATTAAAATTTATTTGAATCTTTTTATTGTTTTGCCAAGATCACTCTTTATTATCAACTACATAAATATGTACCGGGGTAGATAAAAAAGCGATCCCGGCAAAACAATAACAAGGTTCCACAGATAAAGAGGTTGCAACATTTGTAAATTGTTTAATTTATATGAACCGTCTATGTAACTAAAATACAATAAATGCTTTTACCATACCCGTTTCGCCTTAATTTTCAAAACATTTTCAATGGCCTGGTAATATATGATAAAGTGTTACAATATTTAGACTTTTTCGTTTTTATTGAAATCAAATTCAATTATCAAAATATCGTTAGTTATTCTTAAAAAATCGTCAGAACCTCTTATATTCTAAACTACCAAAAACTTAAATGAAGAAATATTGTAAACATATGTATATATTCCAGGCAGTGAAGATGCTTTTTAAATAAAGGTGAGATGCGCGTGCCAAAATAATTTGTTTTATTGATATTGCATAGACGGTTCATATAAATTAATATTTGCATATAAATGCGTAGGATTCCACGTCCAGAGATGACTTAAACGTTTTCTGCAAGTTTTAGGGCGTCATAATATAAAATGGCTATTACTTGAACAACCAACGTTTCAGCTAAATTTAAAGTGGCATTTTTCTGGGTGTGCTGATGTGAGCTCGTTTTACTTAATAACTAGTTAACATCAGTTTACGACAATAACGCCACTGCAACGTTGGCAGTACGTTCGTTTATAAAGTCACAAACATATTATGAAGCGGTACAGCACCCAGGAAACTGTTATGCCACATATTTGCATTGTTGTTTTGCTGCTGTACTCTTCAGTCTGGAGACTGGTTTGATGCAGCTCTGCACCCTACTCTATCCTGAGCAACCCACTTCATCTCCTCATATGAACGGCACCATACATCTATTTCAATATGTGTTCCTCTCTTGGTCTCCCTCTGCGATTTTTAGCCCACACACTTCCCTCCAATGCTAATTTCACGATTCCTTGAAGGCTAAGAATGTGTCCTACCAATCGATCCCTTCTTTTAGTCAAGGTATGTCAGAAATTCCTTTTTTCCCAAATTCTGATCAGTACCTCCTCATTAGCGACGCGATCCACCTACCTAATAATCAGCATTCTTCTGTAACACCATATTTCAAAAGCCTCTATCCTCTTCCTGTCCGCACTATGACCATGTTTCAGTCCCATACAAAGCAACACTCCACACAAAAGCCTTCAGAAAGGTCTTCCTTACGCTTAAATTAATATTTGATGTCAACAAATTTCTCTTTTTCAAAAACGCTTTTCTTCCCATAGACATTCTGCATTTTATATCCTTTGTACTGTGACCATCGCATGTTATTTTACTGCCCAAGTAACAAAACTCATCAACCACATTTATTGTTTTGTTACCTAATGTAATTCCTTCAGCGTCACCCGCATTTCTTCATTCTGAACTTTAATTCCTTATCCAAATTTCTCCTTGCCTTCCGTTATAGCTTGCTCAATGTACAAATGAATAGCATTGGAGAAAAGCTACAACCCTGTCTTACTCCCTTCCCGATCTCTGCATCCCTTTCATGCCCTCAACTCTGATAACTGCTGTATGGTTTTTGTACAAGTTGTAAATAACCTTCCGTTCCCTATATTTTACTCATGATTTCAGAATTTCAAAGAGTGTATTCCAATCAACATTGTCAAAAGCTTTCTCCAAATCTATAAAAGCTAGAAATGTCTTTTCCCTTTCCTTAATCTATCTTCTAAGCCGGAAAGTCAGTATTGCCTCCCATGTTTCTACATTTCTCATGAATCCAAACTGATCTTACCCGATGCCAGCTTTTCCATCCTACTGTAAATAATTCGTGTTAAAATTTTCCAACCATGACTTATTAAACTGATGGTTCTGTAATTTTCTCTTCTGTCTGCACCTGCTCTCTTTGGATTGGGGATTATTACATTTTTCTTAAAATCTAAGGTTATTTCCCCTATGTCATACATCTTACGCACCAGATGAAATATTTATGTCGTGGTTGGCTCTCCCAGAGACTTCAGTAGTTTTGAGGGAATGTCACCTACTCCAGGGGCCTTGTTTCCACTTAAGTCTTTAAGTGCTCTGTCAAATTCTTCTCTCAGTATTGTATCTCCTATTTTATCTTGATCTACTTCCTCTTCCCAATCTACAATATTGTCTCTAAGTTCATTTTCTTTGTAGAGCTCATCTATATACTCTTTCCACCTTTCAGCTTTCGGTTCTTTGCTGAGAACTGGTTTTCCATCTCTTTATATTCAAACAGCTGCTTTTCTTGTCTCCAAAATCTATATCTATAAATGAGAATGTCTGTTCGGTGTACGTTTATCACGTCTGAACCACAAGACATAAAGAGCTAAAAATTTGTACGGGGAAGGCTTTGGGCACAGTTTTATGGCGATCGGATAGCTATTTGCCTGTATATATTAATGTGAATGTCTGTTCAGTGTACGCGTATCACGTCCGAACGACAAGATCCAGAGACTTAAATATTTGTACAGTTACTAATTTCTACTTGAGGAAGGTTTTGGGCACGGTTTTATAGCGATCTGATAGATATTTAGTAATTTGAAGAATATGACGTGAAATGCGGAAAATAATTACTCTTTGAAATTTATACTTACTCCTTGAAAATGGTTTTATTGGTTGTATTGTTGCTTGAGGGTTGATAATGATAAAAGGGTGGAGTATATTGGGATAGAAAGTTATCGAAGTACATAAAATACTACATGTGTGTGTGTTAATATTTCGCTCTGCAGTGAAAACTACAGAACGCAAACGAATGGTCTATGTGTAATTGTTGTCCAAAGTCTCCCGTTGTACACCATAGCAGTTCCATGCCGATAGCTATAAGGGGGTGGAAGATATGGTGGTTGAAATACGTCAAATTGTAAAAAAAATCGGACTGAAGGCCAGCGATGACGATTGCGACTCTATAGCAAGGAGGTTACATTCAGCGTAACGTGATACCACAGACCATATCTTTGGTCTATGCGTGCTACCAAGTAGGTTAGAATAAAGGCAAATGGCATTATCTATGCCGAGCACATAGGTCAGTTGAAGACTGTCCGCCATCTTGGTCAGTTTTCGAATGCTATTTCGCCGTTAAAACTATGCATAAAGTCGACCCTCTTACTAGTAATGCATTGAACTGTCAGTTACTGAAAAGTACGTACTTTCAAACAATATACTTTCTTAAATAAATAGTAATAAATAATAAATAATCAACTAAATATATTTGAAAATTTCATTTTTAACGCCTAATTTGCATCACAGCAAAACCGTCGGACGTATTATTCTTGCTTTGACATAAAACATTAGCACTACAATAGGAATTTCTCCAAAACTTAGCAAATATGGTGGAGGCAGGTTTCACTTTTTCAGCGTAAGGGCGTCTCCCTGTATTCTAACCTCCTTGCGTGCTACAATGTCTTCAGTTCTTTCTCTGTAAGGATAAGCATACGAATAAGGAAATATAAGAATAATTAAATAAAGCAGTAAAAAAGAAATTTTTTAATACATCTCTTTACAAAAATCGATTTCACGTTTTGCGCATTACATCAAATGATCGATCTGTGATATTATTACAATCATTATTGTTCAATTTCGTGATTGGATTCTTCGAAACGAGTGGAGTTTTCACCTGTGATTTGATCTACACTACTTACTTTCCTGATAATGTTGATTAAAAATGTTTGTTTCTAAAGAAGGTATTGTATTTCATTTCTTCCTTCAAAACCAGTCTTATAGCACACTACTGAAATATAGCTTATCAATCTTAATCAATCAACATGTGAGCGGAGCCAACGGTTAAGCTAGTGTCTCTTATATTTTCCTGTAGGCGGTATCTATTTTTCCCCTATTTAAACATTATTCCACTGACTTCCATTTGCCTTCTAGCCACTCCTGCTTAGCTATTTTTCACTTCTTGTAAGTCTCTTTTCTTCGTTGTCTGTACTCCATTTTGCGTGTTTCATTTACTGCATGTTTCTCTTTTCTCCCTTGATCAATTAAATTTAGTATTTCCTGTGATATCAAAGGATTTTTTTACAGGTCTTGCCTTTCTGTTTTGTCCTCTGCTGCCTTCACTTTTTCATCTCTCAATGCTACTCACATTCTTCCTCTGCTGTTTAATCTCCCCCCCCCCTTCCGTTTCTGTCAATTGTTGCCTAAAGATCCCTCTGCAATTTTCAATAACTTGAGGTTCCTTTAATTTATCCAGGTCCACCTTTTCATTTTCGTACTTTTCTGCAGTTTTCTAAGTTACAGCCTACAGTTCATGGCCAATAATACATGGTCATAGTATATATCTGCCATTGGGTACGTCTTACAGTTTACAACCCGGTTCCGAAATCTATGTCTTACCACTATAAAATATATCCGGTACCTTCCGGTGTCTCCTGGTCTCTTCCACGTATACAACCTTCTTTCGTGATTTTTAAACCAGGTAGTTGTTATGATTAAATTATCTTCCGTGCAAAATTCTACCTGGCGGCTTCTTCTTTCATTCATTTTGCCCAGTCCATATTCACCTACCTATTTTTCCTTCCCTTTCTTTTCTTACTGCCGAATTCCAGTCTCCCTCTCCCTTAATTGTTTGAACAATTTCCTTTACCTGCTCATACATTTTTTCGATATCCTCAACATTGGCAGAGCAAGTTGGCATATAAACCAGTACTATTGTGGTCGGTATTGGCTTCGTGTCTGACTACGATAATGTGATCACTGCGCTGCTTATAGTAGTTTACCAGTGTTCCTATTTTATTTTTCATTATCATACCTACTTCTGTAATAACCCCAACTGTTTTTTATTTATAATCCTGTCTCACCTGACCAGAAATCCTGTTCCTCTTTCCACCGTACTTCATTAATCCCTACTGTATCTAACTGCAACCTATCCATTTCCCTTTTTAAATTTTCTTACCATATCCGATTAAGGGACCTAACATCGCAAGCTCCGATCCGTAGAATGCCAGTGTTGGCTTTCTTCAAGATCACATCCTCCTGTGTAGTCCTCGTCCGGAGATATGAATGGGGGACAATTTTACCTCCGGAATATTTTACCCGAGAGGATGCCATCATCATATGTTCATACAGTAGAGCTGCATGTCCTCGGGAAAAGTAGCGGCTGTGGTTTCCCCTTGCTCTCAGCAGTTCGCGGTAACTGCATGGCAAGGCTACATTAGCTGATGTAACAAGGGCAGCTCAGTAAATCATCCAGACTTTTGACCCTGTAACTACTGAAAAGGCTGCTGCCCCTTTTCAGGAACCCACATGTTTGTCTGGCCTCTCCATAGATACCCCTCCGCTGTGGTGGCACCTAAGGTACGGCTATCTGTATCGCTGAGACACACCAAGCCACCCCACCTCGGCAATGTCTGTGGTTTATGGTGTAACTGGTGAAGCTTTTCTAAAGAAGATTAAGCAAGACGGTTTGCTGCCTATCGCCTTTCATTTCAGACAGGAAGTTACACCCACCTGCTGATCTGCTGCCCTTGGACAGTAAACGCGTTGGACTTCTTCTCTTGGCAAGTGTTTCGTCGCCTTATTGAAGATTCATTAATTGAAAAGAGGACAGTAGGAAAGTTACAAAACAAATAGCTGGATTGTGGTGAAATCTGTATTCATAAAGATATAACGTTTTGAGGTAGCCCTGTTGCATGTTAATATTATTTCACAAATAAATTCACGAAACAACCCTGCTGTGGCTCAAGGAATTACTAACAATAGTCAAGAAACAAGCACATTTTATACAGATACATTTGCAGTCCCTAAAGAATGCGTAGAGTAGTTGAACTAGAGAGAATGCTGATAGCCATGAAGTCGTAATACTAAAATCAGAGCAAGCTTACCTGATTATAAACTGAATGGTAAGTGTACCGGATGCTTCCACTCGCCCATCATTGTAACAGACTCGGACGGCCCTCAAAGTCACACTTTCCTAATACGGCGGAAACTTCCGCGCTAGACTGTCCGCGAGGTGGATACTTCGAAGCTCTGCAACCGAATGGCGGTGCGTGGCTTTTCGCCGGGCACGGTACCGCAGTCTGCTTCCACTGTTCAAAAGTAGTCCCTCTAGCCAACCTTACAGGAAGGTCGACAAACCGTTGGCGAAACTTAGCCCTTGCGTGCGGAACTGTGTCTCGGACACTCAGGTTGGGACACCTGTTTGGAACAAAACTGGTATGCCTCCGCCACGGCGTCGCTTTTAAATTTAACAGCTACAGGAAATTCTCCATTTTGAGCAATTTCTAGATTAAGCAAACGGGTAATGTAGAAATTACTCTGTCCCTTCCATTCGATTGTCCTCTAAGTAAGCAATCATTCTGCGATGCTCCTTGGTTGGTAAAAATTAATAAACCGTCCTAAATTAATTGATTTAATTTTGCTACTTTTTTAATTAAGGTCCTGTCCGGTCTGTTATTGGTATCGGGGAGTTTGTAATTTTACTGGCAACTCAAGTCCTTGGTCGGAATAATACATTTAATTTTATTTTGCTCTGATTTCATTCTTATGGCACAACCGTTGCGGGTGTGCCATCAAAATGTCTATGCGTTACAATGGGGGGGGGGGGTGGACATTTGCATATTGATATGAAATCTTAGTTGTTATTAATTATCAAGTACGAATATAAACTAAATGAATCTTTTTATCTGTACAGTTTGAAATTTTTACTATTTGGCGATTTAGTATTACTGTAAATATCGACATTGTAATATATTTAGAACACCTGTGTAGGTATAAGAGATTAAATAAATGTCTTATTATGCGCTTTCGAAGGTCTCAACTACGCTCTTTTTTCCCTCGAGGGCTAATATTCCAGCACGAAAGAGCATTTTCACGTGGCGTACAATGACGAAGGTCGACGCAACAGAGCGTTTATATTTCGCAGAAGACGTTGCACTGTCCTCCTACATCCACTAACGTCCGCATTTTGTACTGAAGAGAGGCTGCCCTAGCAACGTCATTAACATCCTCCTTAAGCAAAACGCCACAGCATCCCGTAAAGACCTCTGACGAGTAATGTACAAGTTTTTCGTCACTTCCCCCCGGCGGGCGGATAAAATGCAGTAAATTTTTATTGCCGCCGCTTCCCGCGAAAACAGCGGCTTTTGAATGGGAAATGCAAATCCCTCGCGGCCGGTTGTGATGCAAATCGCGACCACAGCGGACATTATCTAATCGAGCGGCCACCCCGGCCGGGGCCTTGCGGACGCCACTCACGCGCCGCTGCTGCTTCTTCTTTCTTCTTTCTTCTCTTCTTCTTTCCTCGGCTCGCGCTGTGCCGTCGGCTGCGCGTGACGCAGATAAGCGCTCGTCCGCTCCGGCCCTTTGGCCTCGCCGCTTGCCGTGACGAGAGTGGGTGGACGTCTGGTGAGCTTTGTCGCGCTCGCAGCGAGGCTGTTATTCCGCGATGCGATATTCCCGACACACCAGAGCGTGCTGCAGCCGCCGGCTCGCTTTGCGTTCTTCCCGATAAGCCGGGAGACGTCCTCACATGTCAGCGAGTCTGTCTCGCACACGCCAGACGGCCTGCGTCGTTCCACTATTATGGCCCTGCTTTTTTGTCTCGCTGCTGTCACGTCCGAAACAATACGCAGTAGACACTGAGGTATCAAAACTCACGGAATACCACCTAATACTGTGCGGGGAAAAAACCATACGTCGATCTTGATCCGCTGACGGAAGATGCTACCTGAGGTGCTATTCCGCTGCATGGAGAGCCTTGGCAGTAGTGGCAATTATCTTTGGAACAAAAAAGCTGAATTAAAGTTGGTGTTGTGGAGGGAAATCGTACATAGACTATTTCGAGGCGCCTTAATCGTTAGTGGTGTGGTAGTCTAACGGTTCAGACGTCTGCCTAGTAAGCATGGAGGCCCGGGTTCGATTCCCGGCCGCGCCACAAATTTTAATTCAATGCTTCAGATCTATCAATAATGTACTGATAATGGTTTCATTGTCGTACTCCAACAGGTAGCGCAAAGTTACCAGAGCGCCATCTGTGAGTGTGTTCTTTAGTAGGGAATGTTTGCAGTCGTAAAGCCCTGTACAGAGGTAGGCACTTCTTGTCTCACAAATCATGCAATGAGATGGTACAAAGTCTTGCTCGAAGAGATGGCATGCCATCTGGCAGCTGTGTTTGAACACACTGTGACTGCAGACGGCACAACATTATTTAAAAAAAAAAAAAATGGCTTACGACATTTTGCTTAATGGTCTGTACCAAACAATCAAATCATTCTATGTGGATTTCTAAGAATATTAACGTGTTACGAAAGATTTCTTTTAAATGCTTTTGATGTTGCCAACATAATCACGCGAGACTGCTGAGATGGAAGGTAAAATTTTACCCCGCGGGACCTTAAGATAATGTTTATTTTAGTAAATTACCATTCCACCGCGGCATTGAAGTACCCAATAGTGCGAAAACGATGTAAAAAAACTTAACCCTTCCCAAAATGTTAGCTCAATGAATTTTATGTGATAATATGGCTCGCTTCGGGTTCTTCCCGATAAGCCGGGGGACGTCCTCACATGTCACCGAGTCTGTCTCGCACACGCCAGACGGCCTGCGTCGTTCCACTATTATGGCCCTGCTTTTTGTCTCGCTGCTGTCATGTCCGAAACAATACGCAGTATACACTGAGGTAGCAAAACTCACGGAATACCACCTAATACTGTGCGGAAAAAAATACCATACGTCGATTTTGATCCGCTGACGGAAAGATGCTACCTGGGATATAGTGTACTGATAACTGTTTTATCGTCGTCCTCCAACAGGTAGCTGGTGTCATAGTTAGGGGAAGGTCGGGTAGTATCGACGGTTAAGCTTTTTTACAAGTTTTGAATAGACTAATGTCTTGATATGAAAATAATAGCCACCAAAATGTACTCTCATAAATCATAAATCAACCATCTTAGCAACTAGTCTTTGGGTAGATAATTACTATTATCTGTTGGCTTCTAAAATTTATCTGATTTTTAACTACGGAGAAATGTTGGATGTTTGTATCGGACAAGATGTAAATTACAGAAAATAGGAAAATATTTCTATCAAAACACTTGTTTATTTCTATTAATACATATCAAATGGTAAATATTTATTCAATTGAATGATTTTAATAATTTTCGGTGCAAAAAAATTCACTAAATGATACAAGTAATAATAATTTTTTCCATTTTACACTTCTAGAAATCAATTCTACTGCATCTTTAACACAACTTTTGTTTTTTATTCAAGAAACAGCTATCGCGTTCATAATACAGAGTGCTGCTTTCAAGGTCTGCGCAATTTTCGTGGGCCCATCCGTTACACAGTCGACACTGGATCCAGTCCTCTTCAAAAGTTTCGTCACAAATAATGCAGTGAGTCACGCCATCACTTCCAGTGTCTTTATCGTCAAATGTTGGTTTTTTCCTTGCATATTCGCTGGATATTTCCCTTTCTGTTGCAGAAGCATATACCATCCCAGCTTCTCGAACGTCGTTTTCATTAACGTACTTTCTCGACAGCCATCTTCATATTTTCTTCCCTCCACATATGCTTCACTTTGCCCATTTCGCCTGTAAAAATGAAACAAATCCATCAAAACCTTTTTGTTGGCTGTGATTGTTGTCCGATACAACCCTCAATGCTTATGTCCGATACAACCCGACCGATTTGGGAAGATAATTCGACTGTCTAGTGCTTAGTAATAAGTGTAAACAGATTAACTGCCTATAAACATATAGTGCAATACCCCTTATTGCTAATAACCACCTTATAACAGAATTAAACTTACTTTAAAGCTGGCTACAGCACTCCAAAGTTATCTTCGTACACGAAAACATACTAACAAAACAGACAATGCGCCGTCACTTTCATACACAAACTCGCAGCGGTACAATATGGCGTAACGACCCCTTTGTCGTCACAGCCAACACTTCTGTGACCATTACTGATGCTGCCTCACGTTGCAAGTATGAGAAACACCACTTGTCCGATATAAGCCACCGTCCGATACTACCAGACCTTCCCCCTACCAGATCGCTATATGTATGTTCTTTAGTAGGCAATGTTTGCAGATATAAAGCCCTGTACAGACATAAACACGTCTTGCGTCGCAAATCGTGCATTGAGATGATACACTTGCTCGAAGATATGGAATGCCATCTGGCAGCTGTGTTTTAACACACAATGACTGCAGATGTCGCAACATATCCCACGGGCGGCAGCGCCAATTATTATAACTTTAGCAGTAGCGCGGTGCAGATTTTCTACCACTGTGTATTCCGAATTACAAGCCTAGTATATAGCTACTAATTGACCAAAATTATACAAATAGTGTAATGCACAGGTAGAAATATCATATTTGTTAATATCTGAATTAGTATATCAATTACATTATTCCTAAAGTGGACAATAATCATGTATAATAGACCCAGCAGTGCTATCATTCCCTCTTTCTTTTCTTGCCGGCCGCGGTGGCCGAGGGCACTGAGGCGCTTCAGTCACGGTCTGCACGGCCACTACGGTCGGGGGTTCGAATCCCCCCTCGGGCATGGATATTTGTGCCGTCGTAGTTCGTAAGTAGTTTGTAAGTTTAGGGACTGATGGATGACCCGTAGTTAAGTCCCATAAGCTTTACAAACATTTGAACATTTTTTTCTTTCTTTTCTTTCATGTAGTTCCTTTCTATTGAGTAATTAGTGACAGCTTTCTCCTGTGTTATGTGGAACTTAGTTCACATAATTACCTCATCAATCATACTATCATCTATCATGAACGAAAGAGCTTGCGTCTCTGACCTCACGTACCTTGCGCTTCCTTTTGAACCAGGGAAGACTTTTATACTCTTTTTCAGTTCTGCTTGTATGGCATTTTACTCCACAGAGTGGTACCGTCTTCAATATTAGATTCGTTGCGTCTAAAATCTTGTTCTGCATTGGAACTAGGATTTACATTTGAATAATAGTATACTGTTCATGATCTGATGAGGAATCTAAACAAAAATCACTAATATCTTCATTACTTGTCGAAAGAAGTCTATTTTTCATCTGTTTACGAGAACTGAAGATTAAATTATGCAGCAGAATAACACTCATTTTCGCATTTTATAACGCTAAAAAGGGTTAAAAATGAGATTGACGGAAACTACAGCATGGCTAATCAGGACAAACTAGAGGACAATTTATCTAGAGTTAAACTTCTATTTACGAAATAAATTAAAATTTTGGAGCATTCTAATATATAGGTTAAAATTTATACAATAATTAGTTACTAGAAACTGCCACAAATCCATTTGCTTGGAAAACTAGAGGTAAAACAAACCAATACAATACATGACAGGCAGCGCGCTGCAAATCTGTTACCAGTGATGAGCTCCCTGACAAAACTGTTTTTGGATGGACACAGTCGTGCACTAGAAACTCAGAACCTTCAGTCACATCATTGGCAAGGCTTAACTGGGGAATCAGTTTGAAGGTCGGAGGAAGGCAACGGCATACCACCTCCAAACAGGACCATGCCTAGTAGAGCATTTTGGTGTTCAAGCCAATCTTCGGATTGTTGACTGCTTTACCTTTTTAATTGAGGAATAGCTAAAGCGGAAAAATGACATCTCCATTATTCCGACAACAGTCATCATTTAAAGAAAAGTGGTAGCACATTTGCACCAGCGCTGCCGCTCCAGGGTTAAAAAAAAGGACTGACGACGAATTAAAAGTGTCAGAGGTGGAACAGTATTATTTATTTGCTTCCTGGTCTGTACAAAATATTAATAATTCTATGGGAATTTCTAAGATTATTAACATGTTATAAAATATTTTTTTATGTTGTTGATGTTACCAACATAATCACGAGAGATTGCTGGGATGGTAGGTAAAATTTTACCCCGCGAGATATTAAGGTAATGTCTAGTTTAGAAAAGTACCAAAAATGTTCAAGTGTTTGTAAATCTTATGGGACTTTACGTCTGTGGTCCGTAAGCTTACAAACTACTTACACTAACTTAAACCTAAAGATAACAGACACACCCATGCCCAAGGGAGGACTCGAACCTCCGACGGTGAGCAAACGCGCGCTCCGCAGCGTGGCGCTTTAGACCGCTCGGCCATTCCACCGCGGCAGTAAAGTACCCAGTATACTGGGTACTTTACAAAACGTACAAAAACTTAACCCTTCCCAAAATGTTAGCTCAATAAATTTTAGGTGATAATATGGCTTTTCAATATCACATGTAGGTTAGCACGCATACCATCTATCAAAATTAGGCACTAGAAAAGAGTAGGTCATTACAATTCAGTTAAAGAAGCTAGGAAAGTGAGGGGCACTCTTCAGGAATATTTCAGCACTACTAGATATGTACAGTGGCAGCGGGAATCTGTAAAAAAAAATTCAGTATTGACACAGTGCCAATTTTTGATAATAATCATTTAAGCTATGACTAAAAAGTTAATACGGTACACAGTAGAGTGTATGTTATTGACTGATTAACTTAGTGGTTTAAGTAATAAATTTTATAATTAGATTCTGCTATAATTATATTTTACATTACAGATAAGCAGGGCATTAAACTTGTATTTAATGCATATTATGCTATTAAGTAAGAAAAAAAAGCCAATGCTACAATATTACATTTCATACGAGAGATAAGCAGTGCATTCAGTTCTATTTTATATATATTATGTCACTAAAATTGAGTAAAAGAAATAATTTTGTTACTCATTAATGCTCAAGTGTTCCTCTTGTACACTGCAAAGTGTGTTAAATTTCTCTTTCTTGGCATTCAGTATAAAAGCTTTAGTGCATCGACTGTTTTGTCGAGTGCGAATTTCATGGCGGACGCCAAAAACACAAAGAAGTAGTATGTATATTTCTTGGCGTGTTTGTTAAGTAGTAGTGTTTGTTAGTATCATAAAGGCACGTTCCGTGTATGTATGCATCAATGTCAATCGCTTCTTTAGACCACTCCATGGCTAGACAATGCACTGCAGACGACATACTCAAACAGACATACACCATCAAATGGCAGCCATATGGCGTGGAATGTAGCTTCAAATGATTGCGTGCCATTTAGTACCAATGCGATGGCACGCCACACGCCACACGAAGAAATTCACTCGCTACGCCAGTCATGGCGCAAGAAGTGTCTCCGTCAGTACAAGGCTTAAGGAACAGTATGATACCAATGTGTGAAGCAAACAGGTCCCATGAGAAGGAGACGGGATCATGCTTCCTACAGCCAACTGAGCGAGGTTTGAACGGGTCAAATTGTGACATTCCGGGTGACGGTATGTCCCGTTCGGAGAATTTAGACACAAGTTGGACGTGCTGCATCATGTGACGGATTACTCAGTTTATAAGGAAAAGGAAACTACATTACAATAAGGGAGGGCGCTAGATCATTAAGACTCATTTATTAAAAGATGATTTGCATTCCTTGATGCACTTACGAAACACTGGCATTCAATAACAACCTAAAATTGACCTGATTTAAGGTAGACGTTAAAATCTTATTATTTCTTTTTAAGAACTTTTAATTTAAAACAAATGAGATTAAATAGGATACCAGCCGATACTAAGTGAAGGAATCCCAACGTGGACTTTGAACCAGAGACCAATAATTACATTAAAAAAAAAACCTTGAACTCTTATTACACCCTTAGAAGAAAATGTTCACTTTTAATTAAAAAAAAAAAAAAAAAAAAAAAAAAGACCAAACATAACCAAAGGCACAACCGAACGTCGAATTGATACATCAGCATAAATGAATATTTAAATGGAACAGTGCTCACTAGCTAGTGAATGTGCCGTCGATGCGATCAAGAGGTGACGGAGACGTATAACCAATGGCACCCCATACCATCACGCCGGTATGGCGATGACGAATACACGCTTCTAATGTGCGTTCACAGCGATGTCGCCATACACGGATGCGAACATCATGATGCTGTAAACAGAACCTGGATTCATCCGAAAATCGACGTTTTGCCATTCGTGCACCCAGGTTCTTCGTTGCGTACATCATCGCAGGCGCTCCAGTCTGTGACGCAGCGTCAACGGTAACCACAGCCATGGTCTCCGAGCTGATAGACCATGCTGCTGTAAACGTCGTTGTCTTGCAAATGTCCCCATCTGTTGACTCAGAGATCGAGACGTGGCTGCACGATCCGTTACAGCCAAGCGGATAAGATGCATGTCATCTCGACTGCTAGTATTACGAGGCCGTTGGGATCCAGCACGACGTTCCGTACTGCTCCCCTGAACCCACCTATTTCATATTCTGCTAACAGTCATTGGATCACGACCAACGCGAGCAGCAATGTAACGATACGATAAACCGCAATCGCGATAGGCTAAAATCCGATCTTTATCAAAGCCGGAAACGCGATGTTACTCATTTCTCCTCCTTACACGAGGCATCACAACAACGTTTCACCAGGCAACGCCGGTGAACTGCTGTCTGTGTGTGAGAAATCGGTTGGAAACTTTCCTCATGTCAGCACGTTTTAGGTGTCGCCACCGGCGCCAACCTTGTATAAATGCTCTGAAAAGCTAATCATTTGTCTATCACAGCATCTTCTTCCTGTCTGTTAAATTTCGCGTCTGTAGCACGTCATCTTCGTGGTGTAGCAATTTAATGGCCAGGAGTGTATAATAATAAATTTGGGCTCACACAAGAATTTTGATAATCTTTTACTACCCGTGCGACAGGATGCACTAACTAGTTCGGCTCTTCGATGCACCTTTACAGTCTCGTACTGTTCAATGTTCGCCTCACCCGCAATATCACCAAGAAGCCACACTCGCTCGTCGGCAGTCCATCGAGTCCCCAGCCGACACACTGCGCGCACCTCGCTACTGTCGCCGTACGGAGTCCAACCTCGAGGGCGTGTGCCCGCCACCTCGACGTCTCTAGACCAACCTCCCATATGCCTGCAAAGCCGCTCTCTCCATCTCTTCTCCAAAGATCACCCGTCCAGAGCGACGAGTCCAGCAATATCTCCAAACATCTATCGATACTTGCTGATCTCGATGCGGACGCATCACATCAGAAGTCCGAGAATCTGGGTTACAGTGGCCCAGTGAACAATTTCGCACGCGTAAACGAAGTTCTGGACGTCCACGCAGCAAGATGTCCGCCGAGATCGTCGTATTGTAAGGGCGGCACAGATAACAGGGTTTGTGTGCACAGAAATATCAACAAGAACTGTTACGAATGGGAGACTAACAATGGGACAACGTGCACGAACACCTAGTCAACACCACAGCATCGTCGAGTACTGCTCGGCTGGCACCACGAGATGATCACTTGATAGGATGAGCGGTGGTCTTAGGCGATGAAAGTTATGGTCGTTTTCGTGTACGAGGTAACCTGGCTACCATCAGACTAGTGTTGTGTAGTTCGCGAACGAACCAGTTTGGAAGAACGCTCCCAAAGGCGAACTACCACATCCCTCGCGCCGGCCGCGGTGGTCAAGGGAACTAAGGCGCTCCAGTCACGCTCTGCACGGCCACTACGGTCGGGGGTTCGAATCCCCCCTCGGGCATGGATATTTGTGCCGACCTAGTTCGTAAGTAGTTCATAAGTAGTTTGTAAGTTTAGGGACTGATGACCCCGTAGTTAAGTCCCGTAGACTATACAAACATTTGAACATTATTTTGAACATCCCTCGCCTCTTAGTTCGTTCGCTCCTTTTCCGAAAACTGTCGGGGAACAGCGAGGGGATGCGAGAGCTCGCAGAATCACGTGATTACCTTCTGACATTTCGAACTGAGTCAGTTATTTATTTAAAAAAAAAGTATTTTTATTCACCAAAATAAACGCATTCAGCATATTTTGTTGGTAATGATTCTTCAATAACCTAATAAATAAATCCATTTTAAAAATAAAATACTTACGAGTACTCTTTATATAAAGTAGTTGAATACCATTGTATCACCCATTTGTGAAAATAATTGGTTTATTTGCCTATTTGATGTGTAATTGCCCAAAAATACGAGTTACAGCACATGCTTGGGCAACACTAATCATTATAAAAAAACTACCATAATAAAAGAAAGAGCGGTTACAGCAGCGGTAGCAAAAGCCAAAAATAGCTAACGAGTAACGATCTGTCTCGGTAACAAGAGCGACCTACTTCACGACGGAGCGCGAACTAAAAAGTGCGCTACCGGTCGCGAACTAAAAATGCGCTACCGGTCGGGAACTAAATAATGCGCTACCGGTCGCGAACTATTATGACAAACGCTACTCGCTCCTTAGTTCGTTGCATCCTTTTCCGAAAAGCGACGAGTAATAACGAGAAGGCGCGCACCAGACTTAAAAATCGCGTGCTTGCCTTTTGCCGATGAGAACTATTTCGGGGTGGGCGACTTTTTTTTTTTTTTTTTTTTTTTTTTTTTTTTTTTTTTTTGAGGGGGGGGGGGGGTCTGCGTGATATCGTCAGCGGCACATGCAGCAAGAGCACGAAGCAGCGAGGTGGGGGAACTTCTCCGTCTACCTGCATGCGCAGACCATACCTCTCAGTTGTCAGAGGGAGCGGGCGAACTAAAAGAGCGAACTAGTTCGCGACAGAGCTGCGACCTAAAGTGAGCGCTCCCGGTCGCGAACTATTGTGCGCAAGACTACACCAGAACTGGCTTTATAGCAGGCATAACCATCTGGGTTGAGATAACCTACAACCCTGTATCGTTGAGGGAACACTGACCAGCTTTCAAATGTTTGTATAGCTTATGGGACTTAACTACGGGGTCATCAGTCCCTAAACTTACAAACTACTTATATCTAATACTAAGGACGGCACAAATATCCATGCCCGAGGGGGGATTCGAACCCCCTCCCCCTGAACAGCTTTCCTACGCTCATAATGTAGTAAGATATGTTGTTTCACGATTCTTGCAACTGAAACATATTGTGCTGTTGCAAGAGGATAATGCTCGCCCATAAACTGCTCTGAAACTGTAACACGTGGAGAAACGTCCCTAGCTAGTACAATGTATGGTGTCCAATAGAGCAAGTGTGGGACATGACGGGACTACAACTGACACGTGTATCTCGTTAACCCACAAGTCTTTCAGAGCCACGTAACAGGTCGGGCAAGCACGGAATAATGCATTCCAACACAATATTCGCCACCTGCTACCGAATGGATGCCAGAATTAATGACTGCAATGCACTCCCGCAGAGGTTACACCACGTATTTACTATGTCAGCACGGATCGACACCTGGATTTGAGTTACCAATTCTGTAATGGTTCAGGAGATATAACGTCATAAACAATACTGCCACATAGAGCGACGAGACTTTATGAATACAGCATATGAGAACATTAGTTAGCGACTTGCAACAAACTTTAAACATAATTAAAAACCTTTATTGAATTTTAACTTGCTGACAACTATAGGAAATTATGAAAGGAAAAGAGTTTCTCGATTACTACTTTTCCGCCGTTCGTGGACTAAAACTACGGCATTCGGTATGACATTACAATTTATATTTTCTACACTACAAATTGTAGCCGCAGTAAATTTTACAGACAGTATAAACACATATAGCTGAATGTACCTTCGAAACTGTATCACAGTACGACACGTAGGTCATGAGATATGAGCTCATAGACAGTAAAGTTCATGAAAAGCCGCCCCATCACGCACCAAGTTTAATCTATACTTTCCTAGTAATTGTATTCGCAACAAATTTTATAGACATACAGCACTTATACAAATGAATATATACCCGAAAAATTATACAATTGTACGACATATAACTCAATAAATACTAGTAATCTGTAATCTGATTACTATCTTTCTTTATTTGGATACTGCACTTAAAATTTTGTACGTTAGACAAGACAGCCTTATTTCTTATATATTCTAGGATAAATGTATCATTTTTTTTTTTTTTTTAGAAAAAAGGGGGTGGACAGAGAGTGAAGGGATAGGAGTACTAAGTTAAGGCAGGAATAAATAAATAAATACCCGGTCATCGCCGGGTTTTCAGCTCGATTTTTATATATAAATTGCAAGCGATAACTCTGGAATCCTTTCGATCACACAGATGTCGATTACAGGTTGCCCTTATTTCATCACTAGAAACTTTTTGGAAACCGTATAGATACTTCTGGTCTCAAAAACCCTCTTAGCTGTACTGTAGTAACTGTAAGATCTGCCACTGCTGCCCTTACAATATGACGATCTTGCCAGTATCTGTGCTATATGTGTCCAGAACCTTGCCTACAGGTGTGAGAATATTGAAGTGAGAATTCTCCGAACGGATCAATCTGCTACACGGTAGGCCACACTTCGACAACTTTCAAACTCGCGCAGTTGGCTGTAGGAAGCACGATGGTTGCGTCTTCGTGGAAGTAAAGTGTATCACGAGAATTTCTTTCGTGTACTTTCCGTTAATAATTTCGACAAGAATTATTAGTACTTTTATCGAAATTACGATTTAAACATTCTTCAAAGATATTAAATATAAGGAGAGGCACTGAATTAAAATTTGTGCTGTAGCCGGGATTCGAACCTGGGACCTCCTTTTTACTAGGTAGGCGCTTTTGACCACTCAGCTAACACAGCGATGCAGCCAAAGCGACTACACGGACTGTTTTAAAGCACATCTCCCTCCACACCACATACTTTAATTCTGCCTCAATGTTCCCTGTGAAATGTGTATCAAATTGCCAGGGCTCTCCTATATTGGAATAGTAAGTAGGAGGTCCCAGGTTCGAATCCCGTCCACAGCACAAATTTTAATTCAATGCCTCTCCTTATATTTAATAACTTTGGTATAGCGAGACAATGTTGTGTCAAGGATATGTATTATTTGTTGATATTCTTCAAATACACAAGACTCCATAACTTAATGTGCCCACACCAGTTTAGTTGTAACCGAGCTTGGGTAGTCCGATACGTTGACGGTCTCAACGCCCTTTTAAGCTAGATAATTAAGTAGTAAAATCCAACAATATGATCAGAAGTTTCTGTAAAATTCCTACATGTTCATGGATATTTCTCCACTTAACTGAAAGCATAACTCAGCCTTCTCACAATGTTCGAATACAAAATTCTTTATACGTGGATGCTTTAAAATGATAGACATTTTCGCATCCCAACACTTAGCCTGTCCCCTCGGAGGCACACGTGCAACGTGTGTGAAAATTCTCCAAATGGATGAAATTGCCTCCCGGTAGGCCACAGTTTGACCACTTACGAACTCAATCAGTTGGCTGTAGGAAGCACGATGATTGCGTCTTCGAGGCATGGCGCCTTTTTGCGTCACACATTGATATGACTCTGAGCCTTGTGCCTATAACAATTTCCTATTAGAGAAATTTGAAATGGTCCTCCATTACTTCCATAGGGGAGATTGAGTCAATAATTAAATAACTAAAGACTAAGGACTCTTGTGGATACGATGGGGTATTTAGCAGAATTCTGAAGTACTGTTCTCCATATGTTAGCCCAGTACTAAGCTATATTTGTAATTTTTCCTTTTAGAATGGTCAGTTTCCTGACAGATTAAAGTACGAAATAGAGAAACCACTTCATAAAAAGGAGAAAGGGATAATGTAGACAACTATAGACCTATTTTTATGCCATCGGTTTTTTTTTTCTAAAGTAAGTTATTGTAAAGGCTGTATATTCAACATTAATTGATCATTTCAGTACACATTATTTATTGTCAAACGACTGAAAATGCTATATTTTCGTTCCTCTGTGAGGCACTTGACGGATTAAATAAAAGGCTACGTCAATGATTTAACAAAGGCGTTTGATTGTGTTGATACAAAGTATTGTCGCATATGTTGGAACATTATGCAATACGAGGAGTAACTCACAACTGGTTCACCTCTTATTTTAATAATAGACAACACAAGGTAATTCTCCTTAATGTTGAAAATGGCTATGACGTACAATCGCAATGAGGCACAGTTAAGTGTGGGGTGCCCCAGGGTTCTGTTTTGGGACCATTGCGGTTTCTTATTTTATAACTGATATGCCTTCGAGTATAACAGGTGATGCTAAAATATTTTTGTTTGCTGATGATACCAGCTTGGCAGTGAAAGAAGTTGTTCGTAATATTGACACAGTATCAAATAATGCAGTTCAAGAGATACGTTCATGGGTTGTAGATAACAAGTTGATGTTAAATCACAGTAAAACACAGTTTTTACAATTTCTAACACATAATTTGACGAAAGCTGACATTTTGATTACACATAATGGGCATATGATAAGTGAAACTTAACAGTTTAAATTTCTAGGTGTTCAGATAGACAGTAAGCTGTCGTGGAAGGCCCATGTTCAGGAGCTTGTTCCAAAACTAAATTCTACTTTATTTACCATTAGAACAATATCTGAAATAAGTGATTTTTCATCACGAAAAGTAGTCTATTACGCTTTCTTTCATTCACTTATGACGTACTCGCCTGCTGCAAAAAGGATACTTCTGGCTCAAAAACGGGTGGTTCGAGCAAAATCTGGTGTAAGTTCACGAACGTTATGTCGATCCGTTTTCAGTAGTCTGGTAATTTTGACACTGGCGTCACAATACGTTTTTTTTCTTTATGTCGTTTGTTGTTAATAATATCAGCTTATTCCCACTAGTTAGTAGCTTTCACTCGATGAAAGTAAACAAAGTCGAATCTACATTTGCATCACACCACCTTGACAGTTGTACAGAAAGGTGTGCAGTATTCTGCAGCACCCATTTTCAATAAGCTACCACAAGAACTCAAGAACACGCTTTCAAATCTAAACTGAAGAGTTACCTCATGGCTTACTCCTTTTGTTCTGTCGAGGAACTCCTAGAAAAATTAAGCAATTAAGCTAATTCATTGTTTTTCTTTATTGATTCTTTTCTCTTAGTCTTCAGATTGTCGTGTGCATAGGACTACTTAAAAATTTTCTATTACCATTCTTGTGTTCATGTATTGACTTGTTCCATGACCATGGAGTCGTACTCGTCAATTAGGTCCTGCGGAACAGAAAACCATATTATTATTATAACAGTTGACAATTATGTCACTACGCTGTCTGTTGGCGGACGAAGTTGAAACCATTATCAGTTCATCTACAGGTGGAATGAGTCGTTACAGGATCAAAAGCTACGTCGCCTTAGCAGGTTTACTAACGTTTTTCGCCGTTAGCGTCTTGTACTCAGAAAAGCAACTAAGTGATCAAATTGACTGTATGCAGAGTTCTAATATGCTCGACGGCATTAGTCGACCATTAGACATATTCTTAGGGCCGGTTTGTCACTGTGTCGTTAAGTTCTAGTTAAGATTTTAGCTTATCGTTAGTAGAGAATTGCGTTTGTCAATTTTTCGTTATGAGTTAACCTGACGTTAAAGGACCTCAAACTGGCCGTTAAGTTAACGAGTAAAATTCTGCTCGTTACACGGCTAACGACCAGTTAAGTGAGAATCTGTATGAAAGTGGCAGGATTCCAAAGCGCTAAAATACCGCAATATATTCACTTGAAAAAGACTGATTTATCGAACAAAATAACAGAAGCACAACATGTATGAAAAACTAGTGTAGAAAGCAGTTTTATTGGTAAATTGTATCGTCATATTTTTGGCTCCATCCATGTCAGTAGCGGTTAGATGAGTTTGATATATTGCAGATACGCAACATAACCTTAAATATATTGTTCCTATATCAAAATACAAACTTACGAAATGTTCAAATGTGTGTAAAGCTTATGGGACTTAACTACGGGGTCATCAGTCCCTAAACTTACAAACTACTTATGAACTACTTACGAACTAAGACGGCACAAATATCCATGCCCGAGGGGGGATTCGAACCCCCGACCGTAGTGGCGGTGCAGACCATGACTGAAGCGCCTCAGTCTCCTCGGCCACCGCGGCCGGCACAAACTTACGGGTAACGACTAGTTAAGTGAGAATCGGTATGATGAAAATGGCTGGAATAAGATTCCATTGACAATTACTACGATGTCAACATTTTGGATGATCTAGACTCATTGTTCCTATAAGGCGTCCTAGACGTATTTGTGTTTGTCCAAATCTTTTTTGATTGCTGGGATGATGCAGAATTTGTTACGCAATTTCGTTTTCGAAAAGCTAATTTGGAAATGCGGCATGTAAAACACCACGACCATCTGAAGAGTCCAACAGATAGTTACGTATTTTGTAAGTTATCTGTTGTAATAAAAAACGGAATTCATTATTTATGTGTGCAAACTTATTAATTCAGTATTTATTTATGCTTGTTGCACCTAGTGAAAGGCCTAAAATGTGACTTCTTCCTCCGATCTACAGGAAGAGTGGACTTTCGCCTATGTGAAATTTATTGCTTGCGCTAACGTACTATGCACTTGGCAGTATATTATCGTACTAGGCCCTATGCACTTTCGCTGTCCTATATTTTCCATGGACAGCATTGAATTCATTTGCCGCAATGTCGCTTCCTTTGCCTTCAGTGTCGTAGCGTCGGTATTTTTTGACATTCCAATGTGTCATATTTCTCTATTAAGGACACAAGACTCTCGCACTAACTTCTTGTAAAATTCGAACTTCTTTCACGTTAGTTTGCCATAGCACCACATAACAATTGTCTGCTAACTCTTCCCTGATAGTCAAATATGGGGAACAACTGTTTATTCATACGGCACGTAATTTGTTTTTATTGCCAACGTAGTTGGAATATGAAACTTTTCACTCTGCAGCGGAGTGTGCGCTGATATGCAACTTCCTGGCAGATTAAAATTGTGTGCCGGAACTGGGACTCGAACCTGGGATCTTTGCCTTTCGCGGGCAAGCGCACTACCGACTGTGCTATCCCGACATGACTGACGATGCCGCCTTACAACTTTACTTCCGCCAGTACCTCGCCTCCTACTTTCCAAACTTCACAGAAGCTTTCCTGCAAGGCATACTGGAAACATCCCTTAGGCTGTGGCTAAGCCATGTCTCCACCATATCCTTTCTTCCAGGAGTGCTAGTCTTGCATGGTTTGCAAGAGAGCTTCTGTGAAGTTTGGAGAGTAGGAGGCGAGGAAATGGCGGAAGTAGAGTTGCGAGGCGGCATCGAGAGTCGTGTCGGGATAGCACAGTCGGTAGTGCGCTTGCCCGCGAAAGGCAAAGGTCCCAGGTTCCAGTCCCGCTTCCGGCACACAATTTTAGTTGGAATATATTGTACTTCCTCGTTTTCATCCAGATCATTTTGATTGCTAGGATGGTGTAGAATTTTGTTACGCAATTTCGTTTTCGAAAAGCTAATTTGAGGTGTATCTGGCAATGACAAACGCAGTGGATTTAACGATCACATTTAACTGGACGTTAAAGGCATCGTCTCATTTACTTACGAGAAGATTAACGAGAGATGGACGAACCGGCCCTTAATCTGTTTATCACTCCGGAAGGGTAGTATTTAAGAGCAGCGCATCTCTTACTGCCAACTGTTTCGTCTTTGTAATTTAAGTCTCCGGCAGAGCAGTGGTGTGGTGTGGGATACAGACAGCCTTTGTGTAATTAGAACGCTACGTGCACGAAATATCAAGGCAGATAGCTGCGTGGCGCGGTGCAAGGGCGTCTCGGCTCACCAACCGCGCTGGCCTATCAACCTCGCGAAGGGAGCCGCGTTTCCACATGGGCAGTATTCGCTTTTGGAAGGAGTTTAGCGTGGCTAAATGCTGAACTAGCGCTGATGATCTATACTTTCCTTAATGACCATCAGGCGGTAGAAATTCACATTTCTGGCAATTAAAATAGTAAAATCACGACAATGGGCTCCAACAAGTACACGAATTCACACAGGAGGCCACAGAGGTGACAGACTACGTGTTGGATTGCGAAAATGACTATCATTTTAGTGCAACCACATATTGTTGTTGTTGTGTATTTAAAGGGGACTGAACTGCTGGGTTATCAATCCCCTGTTCCCAGCTAAGAGTTCACACCCATAAAACTGAGCCATTTATAATGTAGAACTCTACATTTAGTACTGGACAGAATGTCATTCAGTGGTAAGATGACAATTTAAAACGGAAGACACGTTGATTGTTGACGAAATAGACAACAAAATTGAAATATTACAGCAGAAGAATGTGACTGGCTGATCACGTGGATAATACTGGATGAGCCAGCCTCTCTCCACACACTTAAAACCTCTAGTTAAGAACCAGACATACACTGAATAAAATACAACAGATTAAAAGTTTTTGAAGGGTAGGGGGCCCCGAGGAATCAGACAAAGAAACCCACCACTATACTATACAACCTATATACACGGTCAGCCATCGAGGCATCGTCAGCTAAAATTGATGTAAGTGCAGATAGAAGATTAAAGGAGTGCCTCAAAGTAGATAAAAGCGGACAGTCCATTAAAATGTGGACCACTGTCAGCAAAGTACCACAAAGACACTTTGGTGGGTCTTCTCGGCGAAGGAGGTGGCCATGGGTTAACCTTGTACGGCCAATAAGCATTAGACAAACAGCAACAGATTCCCAACGAGATATAAAGAATGACTAGCTAGTGAATTTCATTTTCGAAAATTGTGAAAAGTCTGATTTATGCTTTCAGTTAAGTGGAGAAATGTCCATGTACATGTAGGAATTGTACAGAAACTTCTGACCATATTGTTGAGATTTTACTACTCAATTATCCAGCTTAAAAGGGCGTTGAGACCGTTAACGTATCAGACTACCCAAGCTCGGTTACAACTAAACTGCTGTGGGCACATTAAGGTACGGAGTCTTGTGTCTTTGAAGAAGGTTTAAATCGGAATTTCGAAAAAAAAGTAATAATAATTCTTGTTGAAATTATAATCGGAAAGTACACGAAAGAAATTCTCGTGATACACTTCCAGAAATCGATACAACGGTGCGAAGTATAAGCTCATGGAAAATTTACGCACATTTGCATTCGTAACAGGTTACTAATAATGCATAGCCAACATTACAAATACAATAAAACAAACCGTACAGCTTATGAAAACTACCACATAAATGCAATGACTTAAATATATTCGTGAAGCCATGAAATAGTCTGTAAGTGCTAAACTTCAATTAATAAAGTACATGGTTTCAGTGTGATAAATTGTAAACTATAAGTAAAATAATAAGTTTGTTAAATAAAATTATGTCGAAAGAAGTATGGAAACAGTCATGAACACTTTAGAAGATTTCGAGCTTAGATAGATTCCGTAGACATCATACATTTTGTATTATTTCTGTGGCGCTTTAACATGTCATCATAGAGAGCAACAAATATCTTCGCCTGTCTTAAATACATCGCACATTGCAAGTAGGGCAAGTCATGATTTTATTAAAAATATCACTGTTAAATATCAGAGCATTCAAACACACGCACTGACACAGTCATATTCTACTAGACTTCTACGCTGAAGTTTTGTACATGGAGCTGTAATATTATACTTCTTCACAATATTACAGAGCCTGTGACTGATAATTGCTGTTTTTACAGACTTAATGAAATGCTTGCAGTCTTCCGTTTCTGGTCATATCCTGTTGTTACGTTTTGTTTATCTTGATACTAGAAAAGGACGACCTATTGACCAACAGTCAACACGAATTCATAAGGTATCGTTCTTGTGGAAGACAGCTATCTCTTTATTCGCATGATGTGATGAGTGATATCGACAAGGGATGTCAAGCAGAGCCGTACGTTTAGATTTTCGGAATGCTTTTGACACTCCACCTCACAAGCGTCTTCTAATCAAATTGCGTGCATCTGGAATATCGCCACAGTTGTACGATTGGATTCGTGATTTCCTGTCAGGAAAAAAAAAAAAAAAAAAAAAAAAAAAAAAAAAAAAAAAAAAAAAAAAAAAACCAGTACACTGTAACTGACGGAAAGTCATCAAGTAGAACAGATGTGATATACGGCGTTACCGAGAGAAGTGTTGAGAGCCCATACTGTTCCTTATTTTTATAAAAGATATAGGAGACAATCTGAGCAGCTCTCTTAGACTGTTTGCGGAAGATGCTGTCATTTATCGTTTATTAAAGTCACCAGAACATCAAAAGCAACTGCAAAATGGTTTAGATATCTGCATACTGTAAAAATGGGAAATTACCTTTAATAGTGAGAAGTGTGACGTCATCCTTATCACCACTAACACAAATCCTTTAAAATACATTAACACGATAAATCAGTCAAATCTAAAGGCCGTAGATTCAATTAAATACCTATGAGTAACAATTACGAACAACTTAAATTAGAAAGAAGACGTTGAAAATATTATAGGAAAAGCAAACCAAAGACTACGTTTCATTGGCAGAAGACTTAGAAGATCCAACAGTTCTACTAAAGAAATTGCTTGCACCACACTTGTGCGTCCTATTTTGTAGTATTGCTGCAGTTTGTGGGATCCCCACCAAGTGGGTCTGACGATTAGAAAATGTTCAGAGGACAGCTCGTACTTTTTATTTTATTTTTATTTTATTTTATTTAATTTTTTTTAATCGCGATATATTGCGGGGAAAGTGTCACGGAAATGATGCACGAGTTGAGGTAAAAAAATATTCAAACGTTTGTATAGCTTATGGGACTTAACTACGGGGGTCATCAGTCCCTAAACTTACAAACTACTTATGAACTAGCTAACCCTAAGGACGGGACAAATATCCATGCCCGAGGGGGGATTCGAACCCCTGGCCGTAGTGGCCGTGCAGACCATGACTGACGCGCCGCGGTCCCTTCGGCCACTGCGGCCGGCGAGTTGAGGTCAAAGGAAAGCGTTAAAGTAAGGCGTTATTCGTTGCGACGAGACCTACTTACGAAATTTATTTTTCCAACTTTCTCTTCCGAATACGAAGATATTTTGTTAGCACCCACCTACATAGGAATACATTATTGTAAAAATAGAATGAGAGACATCGGATGGAAAACGGAAAGATTTTGGTGTTCCTTTTTCCCGCGAGCTATTACAGAATGGAACTATAGAGAAATATAAAAGCGGTTCGATGAACCCGCTGCCATGCACTTCAATGTGACTTGCAGAGTATTTAAATACATGATGTAGATGTAGATATGCCCCTATAAAACTGCTAAGCATGACATCGAATTGGCTATGAAGTGTCGACACTGTCTCGAAGGTTGGCTACTTCGCATTTTATCGGAATGTTGAGTGTATATTTAAGGCTCGTACGTCAGTTATTGTGAGAATCTACTGTTATTACAATCAGTCCTTGCAGTAACAAAAAATGTTTTTACGAATTGTATGGTTTGCATTATAACAGTTGTGGCGGTACTGGCTTGCAAGCCAGCAGCCATTGCTTTATTTTATCTCATAATTTCATTTACTTATAATGAAATAGACTTGGGATAGTAGGAAGAGGCTGTGCCAGATAGTAGCCAGATGGTAAGTACGGTCCGGTGGGAAAGCTCCGCCTCTTTCTCTAAGAGTTATCTGATTGGCTGTTGCTATATCTTTACGCGCCACAACCTCCCAGCTATTTTATTAATTATTTAATAAATAAAAATTCAGTTATCAATTCTATTGCCGTAATGTGTGTTAATTAATTGTTTATGATTACATTGTTGTTTTGTACATTTATTAGATTAAGTATTTTTGATAAAGAGTGAGTGTGGCGTTCCAGAAGTGTCGGTTAGCGCCAAAACTCTAGGCGCTAGCGTGGAGCCCAGCTCCACTGCTAGTCAGTTCACTGCGAGCCTCGACACGGTAAACATCTAGAACCCTTCGACAACCAGTCTTGTATTAATCGGTCGATAATGGAGCGTGCAATGTATTTCAAAGTGTGTTATAACTGTAACAACGTTGTTTTTGTGAATTTGACGTAAACATGCAGTTTGTGGCTTTTGTATTCGTGTGATTGGTAAAAATAAAAGAGCCACTGCCATCTCTGAAGGAATTCATCGACTTCGTTAATGGTAGTTAGACAGCCACAGTAGCCACCACTTTATATTTCAGCCTGTAACATTTGTATACTATTTAAGTAATTACAGTTCCATTCTACCGATACTCAGCTTTTTAATATTGCGTTCTATGGGGGTTCTGCTCGCTGCAACATTATTCTCCTGGGGCGTCGTGGTAGAAATGAATAGTCGATATGTACAATTTTCACTTCTTCTTTAATCTGAATCAAAACTTCTCCACCAAAACTTTACAACTTAATAACATAAACAAAACATCAGAACGGTAGAACTTCCATTTCAAAACAAAGAGAGACATGGATTCGACAGCACTTGACAAACGACTGAAACTCGAACTCCGCCAAAACTCGTACTCCCCACGCAAGACGGTGAGACAAATATATAACCTTGACAATAATGGCGTTACATTAAGCATTGTTCATAACAATAGGATATACTGATTTACAATTAACAAACATAACAGAAAAACATTTCATATACACAAAAAATAATCGCAATAAAAAATGAAAACTATACATACAATAATTTTAGATGAAGCAAATGTTTTTAAGTCAATTTCCGATCTTTCTGTTGACAACAAAGTGCGATGTTAAAAATCAATTAATTTGTTAACGAGTACATCACACATGTTCCTAACATATATTGAGCTATCAATTATATTGTCAATTCTGAAACTAGGTTTAAAATGTCACGTCAGTCAATATATACAAAGAAACACAATATACAAATTTCGACTTTACAGTAATTAAAACAATTAGCTGATCTACACAACTTGTTTATGAGCCTAACATACATACAATGCTATTAATTTTCATTTCTTTTTGTTTTTTACAAAAGATATTACAATTCGTCTGTTTAAGTCTTGAAATAACATACAATGACGAAACTATTGTTTACAGAACTATCTGGAAAGAAAATATATGAATCTCTTAATTAATGAATTCTATCACTTGTTTCAATCACAGTATCATTGAGACACTGTCCTGCACTGATTCCTAGACTGGCTATATTGTTTTTAACTTCACACGCAAAATTTATCACAACTGAACCACACGATTCCGGATCCGACGCAGACGGTATCGTAGGATGACATTGAGATGAGAGGACCAGGCAGACGGTATCGTACGATAACATTGAGATGAGGGGGTCAGCAGTATCGTTACAAGCCTCACCTCAGAAAACTTCGAGTCTACGACCTGTGTGCTGCTTCTGCGCTGGGGACATCTACGAGAGAGAAGACACCAGGTTAGTCAAATATTACCAACTGCCTACGGGCCTCACGTGCAACGTTCGGACTATTACAATTAGACGAGTTAGCACGCTGCTCGCGGTAATGTGAGTGAGGTAAAGGGAAGATAGTAAAGTGTCAAGGAAACTGTTACAAGTAGACTTGATAACATAAACTTTAACCATAACATTAAATTGGTTTTTAGATTTAAATTTTTTCTATCTCAACCCACGCCGTACAGTGCACTGATATTGTGGAATTTTACGGAAAGGCAGAGTCCATCAAAGAGACCAACAACGCTTGGCACTTGCTAAATATGCATAGGAATTGGATGTACGCTCTACACTCCTTTCCTTAATCTCAGCATCTGTATGTTTATCCTCTTCTCATTGTTTTAGCTACCTGATAGCCTGGCGTTGTTCGGGTATTTATTTATTCCAGTGCACAACTGATCTATCTCCTTCTCCCTTATCTCTCTGTCTACCTACTTTTGCCTTCTCCTCCTCCTACTCAACTCCCCTCTATCCAGCCCTCCATCCTGCTGCCGCTGTCATTACCTCCCCCATTGTCTGCGTCTTTTCCTGTCCCCTCTCTCTGTTCTTCCCCTCCCCCCCCCTCCCCCGGTACATGAGAAATTACAATACCTGCCAAATTCATGGTGATCAGTCAAAAGGTGTCCTCCATCATTCATCGTTCGAAATCTAATACAGACAGCAATGTTTCTATTCGTCTGAAGATCAAGTATGCAAAGATATCATCAAGTGTAGCTAGGTGCCGAAGTCTGTTGTAAAGTAAGTACACTTCGCCATGCACCGTACGAGAATTACTGAGTAGTCCGTGCCGTTCCTCTTTTTTGCAAGTGTTAAGAATTTGTCGCTGTCATATGAATGGCAAGACAGTCCATAAAATACGAATCTAATACGAAATGGTGATTCCCTAGTGCAAAATTATAAATTTCGATTTGTCAGCTGTTGATGAGCATTTCCCTTGCCTTTTTGTAACCCAGCCCTGTATTAAAGCAAATAAGACCAAACAAAAGGAGCTAAACACACAAAATATTCAAATCAGTGAAAGAAATTCTGAATTTTAGCGAGAATAACGCACAAGAGTTGGATTACAATAAAAGATAACGTGCTACAGACGCGAAATTTAACCGACAGGAAGAAGGTGCTGTGATATGCAAATGATTAGCTTTTCAGAGCATTCACACAAGGTTAGCGCCGTTGGCGACACCTACAACGTACTGGCATAAGGAAAGTTTCCAATCGATTTCTCATACAGAAACAACAGTTGACCGGCGTTGCCTGGTGAAACGTTGTTGTGATGCCTCGTGTAAGGAGGAGAAATGCGTACCATCACGTTTCCGACTTTGATAAAGGTCGGATTGTAGCCTATTGCGATTCCCGTTTATCGTATCGCGACATTGCTGCTCGCCTTGATCGCGATCCAATGACTTTTGGCAGAATATGGAATCGGTGGATTCAGGAGGGCAATACGGAACGCCCTCATACCACTAGCAGTCACGATGACGGGCATCTTATCCGTAATGGCTGTAACGGATCGTGCAGCCATCAACAGATGGGGACGTTTGCAAGGCAACAACCCTAAGCTTGAACACTTCGACGATGTTCGCAGTAGCATGGTCCATCAGCTCGGAGACCATGGCTGCGGTTACCCTTCACGCTGCATCACAGACAGGAGCGCCTGCGATGGTGTACGCAACGACGAACCTGGGTGCACGAACGGCAAAACGTCATTTTTTCGGATGAATCCAGGTTCTGTTTACAGCATCATGATGGTCGCATATGTGTTTGGCGACATCGCGGTGAAAGCACATTGGAAGAGTGTATTCCTCATCGACATACTGGCGTATCACCTTGGGTGATGGTATGGGGTGACATTGGTTACTCGTCTCGGTCCCCTCTTGTTCGCATCGACGGCACTCTGAACAATGGCCGTTACATTTCAGATGTGTTACGACCCGTGGCTCTACCCTTCATTCCATCCCTGAGAAACCCTACATTTCAGCTGGAAAATGTACGCCCGCATGTTGCAGGTCCTGTACGGGCGTTTCTGAATACGGAAAATGTTCGGCTGCTGCCCTGGCCAGCACATTCTCCAGATCTCTCACCAATTGAAAACATCTGGTCAATGGTGGCCGAGAAACCCGCTCGTCACAATACGCCAGTCGCTACTCTTGATGAACTGTGATATCGTGTTGTATCTTCATGGGCATCTGTACTTGTACACGCCATCCACCCTCTGACTCAATGTCCAGGCGTATCAAGGCCGCTATTACGGACAGAGGTGGTTGTACTGATTTCTCAGGATCTATGCACCCAAACTGCGTGAAAATGTAATCACATGTCAGTTCTAGTATAATATATTTGTCCAATGAATACCCAATTATCATCTTCTTGGTGTAGCAATTTTAATGGTCAGTAGTGTATTAATTTTTGTGACGGGCTGTTGGTACATTTAAGGATTTTCATGTGTGTGTGTGTGTGTGTGTGTGTATGTGTGTTGATATCTGTTGGACTATGTCCATAAGATGTATGGCAAATGTAGAATAACAGCTTTTACCTCTTATTGCTCTTCTTTGTTCTGTATATCTTGTGTTAAAGTGTCTGCATGTTTGTCCACTGTAAATGGATTTGCAGTCTTAACATGTCAGTTGGTAGATACCAAATTTGTCTGTGTTTGTGTTGGTTGTACTTATTTTGCTCTGTATTGAGTTGTCAGTTCTGTAGGCTATTTGTAATCCTTGTTTTTTTGAGTACGTTGCCTATTCTCTGGGTTGTTTTGTTATTGTATTTTTTTTATTATTGCAGGTGTTCTGTGTTCATATTTGTTTGTGCATGTCTTCGCTCTGTGTGTGTGCGCGCCACGTATGTTCTATTTTGTGTGTGTTTGTTGGTGTTTGGTGTGACAGTGGTAGCCTGTTGATAGTGATCTCTTTGTTCAAATCAAATGTTCAAATGTTTGTTAAGCTTAACGGACTTAACTACGGGGTCATCAGTCCCTAAACTTACAAACTACTTAATAACTACTTACAACTAAGGACGGCCCAAATATCCATGCCTGAGGGGGGATTCGAACCCCCAATCGCAGTGGCCGTGCAGACCGTGACTGGAGCGCCTCAGTCCCCTCGGCCACTGCGGCCGCAATCTCTTTGTTTTTGTGCGTTAGGTGACCGCTTCATTTTTGTTTTAATTTTGTGATCCAGTTTTTCAATAATGTCTGTGTCATAACCATTCTTCACAGCAATTTGCTTGATGGTTTGTAACTCGTTTTTGTAATCATCTTCACTGAGGGGAATTTTGTTTAGCCGGCCGCTGTGGCCGAGTGGACTGAGGCGCTCCAGTCACGGTCTGCACGGCCACTACGGTCGGGGGTTCGAATCCCCCCTCGGGTATTTGTGCCTTCCTTGGTCTTAGCTAGCGGATAAGTAGTTTGTAAACTTAGGGACTGATGACCCTGTAGTTAAGTCCCATAAGTTCTACAAACATTCGAATTCTATTTAGTCGGTGCAGCATGTATTCGAAACTGGTCGGTTTGAGTGCAGTCAGATGGTTTCAATTCTTGTGAAGGGTTGTAATCCTAGTGGCAACCGTTCTGGATATGGAGAATTTACGTTCCACTCAGTGAATTTGAGTTACAATCAATCAAAATCTCTGCACTCAAAGAAGTGGCAGAAAACACCAATCTATAACACACACGCACACACACACACACACACACACACACACACACACACACACACACACACACACACACAAACACACACACACACAAACACACAGACACACAAACACACAGACACACAGACACACACACACACACACACACACACACACACACACACACAGAGAGAGAGAGAGAGAGAGAGAGAGAGAGAGAGAGAGATGCCATTCACATAAAATTAAGTAATAGACCTAACCTTAAAACACAAGACAGCAGATCAAATATTTCAACAACAAACAGTTTTGTATAGAAGTGCCATTATGGTTGCAGATGACAAGCTGTAATCAAAGACCCACAGGGATGTTGTGAGAAAACCAAAAAATCCTAAATGAAAGACAAGGTATATATACATATATGAAATTCTTGTAAATATTTATAATTAACAGGGTGAACTTGTGATACCTGTAAAAACGAAAAATATTTTCTGTTTTTCACTTTAAAGTAATAAAAACGACCCACTGAAGATGCCTCAACTGTTAGTGAAACATGTATAGGCATACAAAAAACAAAAGAAACAGTGTTTCGCTCAAGGCAGACTTATCCAAAAGAAAATAACTTAAATATTTATAAAGCAAACACAGACCAAAATAAAGGGCAACAACATAAGGAAGAAATATTTTAATACGTCTGCAGAGGCTTGAAAAAAAAAACAACATTAGAGAACGATCGACTTAAACGAGTTACAATAATACAGTAGAAGAAGAAGCTTTCGGCTTAAAATAGTGTAGGCAGCAGAGACCCAAATAGATAGAAAGAAAAGGCTTAGTAGATTTCCTTGGATATCTGAGTATGCAATTTAATTGAAGAAAATGTGTGAAATGAAGAAAACGGGTAAAACATAAATTTAACAGTACATGCAGTAAATCGCCATTTTGTATATGGTTGAAGCAAGTAAATATTTGATTGGAGACGAAGTGTTACATCGAGATTTTGTATCTATGTTTATCAAAAGACGTTACTAGGGTATAACTTTAAAAATTGTCATGGAAAAAACTGGATTCAGGAAATTGCCACTGTCATTGTACAGAATGAGAACAAAAAGCAATACTACGAAGAGTTAGGTGGAGAGCACATGCTTGTGGATACTGGAGAAGTGTAACGGTCCGATGCCCGGAGTACCATGTTATTGTTGTTGTTGTTGTTCAGAATGGAAATACTGCAACATGGCCAGCTTTGTATGGCAGCGTGTATCGGAGAAGAAGAGCCCTCATTGCGCCAAGGGTTCGTTAAAACTGCTGTTGTGTCTGACAAAGGACGCACATAAAATGCAATGCAGCTGTTTCAAAATGAAAAGCGAACTCGCCTTAGATTCTTCATGTTATTGGATGCTTTGGCCATATTTACTTCATAATTACTAAAAGTATTGTGGATCCATTTTTGTTGTACTGGAATTCCACAACTGTTTCACCATACGCGTTTAGTGTGACTGAATTACTTCCTCTTCTGCAGACTGTATTTAATTTTTAACAACTTTTTAGTTCTCTTACAAGTACTAGTATTTTGATTGACTATTGAAGTGTCATTCTGTAACTTATGGCATATTTTTACGGTTTTTGCTTACTTACAGAAATGTCACCTGGGTGTCTATTTTGTCGGGTGTTCCTGCCTTAAACATTTATCTTTTCACTCGCAACACTTCCCATTTCCTGAACTAACACGTAACTAAATGTTACACCGTTATTGCACAATACTGTTAGTTTCCGTCTCTCTTACTAAATCTACATGTATATATTCAAATGTTATAATGTTTGTAAATCTATCTGACTTAACTTCTTGGTACATGTGTATACATTCGTGACTTTGTAACAGCCTACTTATTTGCTAGGTTTTTTTCTCATTTTATCTAACCATGTTCTGTTCTTGTTTATGAGTTCTGTTCTTGTTTATGAGTACTAAACCTCTTCAAATTACACTGAAGTGCCTAACGGAGGGTGGATTGAATTACTTTCGTACTATTTACCGATCTACCATTTCATTCTCGAATAACGTATGGGAAGAAAGAATACCAAAATCTCTCCGTTCGAGCCCTGAATCACTAATTTTGTTTTTATGATAATTTCTCGCAATTTAGTCAGGAATCAACCAAATATTTTCACATTCGGAGGAGAAAGTCTATATCGAAATTTCGTAAATAGATTTATACGTAACAAAAACGCTATAATGGTTCCAAATTTACCATTTTAGTGACACTCTGTCCTATACCGTAATAATGGAAATGAGATGCCATACTTTGTAGTCTTTGGATTGCGTCAATCCCACCAGAGAAGGATCCTATATATCTCAGCAGTACTCCAAATACGACAAACATATATAGTCTTTACACTCTCTTTAGTAATTTTGTTACATATTCTGCGTCTTCTGGCAGTAAAACACAGATATTTGTTCGCTCCCCCCCCCCCCCCCACAACATTTTATACATATTCATTCCAATTTAAGTCAGTCGCAATTACGATTCCTCGGTATTTAGTTGAAATTACGGCCTTCAGATTCGATTCTCTTATAAACGAAGCTTAGCGGAGTCATTGTAGTAGGCACTTGGAGAACTTCGCACTTTTAATTATTTAGGACCAATCGCCAATTTTCGAACCATACGCATATCTTATCTAAATCGTTCCGTAGTGGATCTGATCTTCAGCTGACTTTCCTATACGATACACGACAGCATTATCTGCAAAGAATCTAAGATGACTGCTCAGATTTTCTCCCAAATCTTATTTACCGTATTTGCCGACGTATAAGTCGCACCGGCGTATAAGACGCACTCTACTTATAAGACCTTTTTTTAGGAAAAAAATAAATCAAGGCTAATTAATACGTATATTGCAACATAATTATAATACATTTGTACGGGTACGTCAGATATCTATGACAATGCAAGTAGTGTTCATAAACTTTACGCAGTCGAGTTTCTTGACAGTTATTATTCAAGCGGATATTTCGCCTATCGCTGTTTACAGTGCGCTCTGACTATGACGCGATAGTCGACGAAAGCGTCGTAAAGGCTTACGACATTGACAGCTAGATGGCTCTGCTTACGATGGCTCCGATTAAACATCGCGCCGAGTATCAGTTTGAGCGACGAGTAGGGGGTTTTCCCGTTTAAAATGTCGCGTTTTGAGAATTTATTGTGAAGCGCAAATATTTATGTATCATTGTGATGTTCCATAACTGTGAGGATGATAGATGCTTTGCGTCTGTGTATTGGTCGGCGCACGGTATGGGACACAGCATGGTATAACCTCAAAAATACAACTGTGAGACGCAGAAGCTGTGCAAACACCACAAAAAATACTTGTGTACACATTTGCACTTGACAGTGCGAATAAATTCTCAAATTTCGTCATGCGAGACATGGACAGATACTTGAGCAGTGTTTCATTATTCAAATAATGAATGACGCCGTTACAGAATTGCCGAAAAAAATCGATTATGATGAATGAAATTACATCGAAAGTTTCTACATCCTATGAAGTTACTAGTTTCAGTTACGCTTGTCACCAAAAATAATACAACATTCAGAAAACTTTTACTGCATAATGAAGCTCATGACGGATATTTTTGTGTATATTATGTACATGTATCAAATAAAAACTACGAAAATGTAAGAGAGAAACTTAAAGCAAATTTTCCCGCTTAAAACATTATTTCCCTCATTTTATACCATTTTTTGAAATCCCTTAAAAAGTAATCGAGCTTTAACTGGCAACCGGCGTATAAGACGCATCCAGTTTTTGGAGCAATTTTTGTAGGAAAAGAAAGTTAGTCTTATACGCCGGTAAATACGGTATATATAAAACAGAATGTGCATGGGTTTCCGCGTGAGTTTGTATTGCCTACAAATCTACAGTTTTGTTCCTATCTCGATGAAATTTTGCGCTCACGACCTTCAAACCAAGAGAACGGTCGATGTTGGTGTAAGATTATAACGCACACCACACAGTTAAAGAGTATAACGTAATAGACAATTAGATGCATCACGCGAAAATATTGCACGTCTACTGAATCGCGGAAACGATTTCAACCAAATTTGGTGCACATTTATATTCCTTACCGTGATTTAAAAACTGCTATAAGGATAAGAAACGGCTACGACACATGGTTCAGGAGTTATGACGCGTATGGTTCATAGCGGAGAGTAATTTACTTACGAACGTCAACAAAACCTACAGTTTCATTTAGATCTTGTTGAAATTTTGCACAATTAAACTTCAAAACAAGACAAAGATCACTGTCTAGGTAACATTTCAAGTCGTGCGTGATGGAGGGTACTTTACCCACGGAATTTGACAAAATTGACAGTTTTGCTCAGTTTTTGATGCAATTTTGCACATTTTACCTGCCAGTAATGATGACGGCCACTTTAGGTGTAAGGATCACATAGTTAAGGAGACATGATGTTAGAAAAAATGGAATGCGCTATAAACTGCTGCATCAGGAAACAATATTGTACGTCTCCTCCTAAACCACAACAACGATTTCTATCAAATTTCGGGCACATATTCCTTACCGCGAGGTAATAATTGCTGTAGGGTTAAGAACCACCTATGACACGTTTTTCAGGAGATATAACAAAAGATGAGAGGCATGATGACCGCCCAATCAAGCGAAAGATTTTAATTGGTAACGTCTTCACTAGTAAGTCAATTCGCAAAAATAAGCACACTTGCGGTTTCCTAATACTCCACTTTATGCTCGTGGAGGATTACATTATTGTGTTTCACACTGATAAGGAGAAATGACATCATAAGAATTGAGATAGTTGAAAACGAAACTACAAACTGAAATACAGTACTGATACAGGGGAAATTGACAGAATGGGACAGAAAACGATGGAGAGAGTAGTAAGAAGGAGATGAAGTAACATAAGAATGGAATACATAGATACTAGGCGAACTGTGGGTTTTCAGCTAATCATTTATGTGAATAAAAAAACTAGCAGAAGACCAGTGAAATGGGAAATGCCAGATACCACTTCTGTTTTAGCCGATGCCTTTTCATTAGTTACTATTCACTACGTTTTTCTGACGGGAAATCTCCAATCCAAGCACACGATATTCCGTAAGCACGTAACTGAGTGCAACTGAGCTACATCAATCCCCCCCCCCCCCCCACACACACACACACGAGGGGACGAGAGAGAGGCTGGGAGGGAGGGAAAGAAGATCGGGTGCATCTGCGGTTTTAATTTGGAATTATGAGTAAAGGGGGTCAACAGTGTATACTGTGGTGTCGCACAAGTCCAAAGTGCGCGCCACCTACTTTCGTCGCTCGCCGCCAATGCACGCACGGCGAGCGTTCTTACGACGTCAGCCACGAGCGCCCTCTGCTACAACTCCGCTCGTGGCCACCACTGAACGACATCGTTCACTTGGAACTGAGAGAGGAACCAGTTAACACTTGGGACTCAGGTAGGAACCAGTTAACACTTCGGAATCAGATAGGCACCAGTGAAGACTTGGCTATCGGATAGGCACTAGGCAGGCCTCTATCTCAACTATGTATCAGCATTCTGCAGTAATGAGCTATGTAAAAGTTAAGTATTACTAAGTCTCTAAGAAATACATATCTCGTTCTAATTTACTCTAGTGTTTCTAGTTTCTGCTGTCCCACTGGCTGGTCACCTACCTGCACAAGCGTGCATCCTTTATTCCTGTGTCGGTCTCCTTCTACTCGGCCACCGACACCCAGGTCTACCGGCGGAAACGAGACACAAAAGCGGCGACGAGGCTGGGACACAAAATATACAACATTAGGCAAAGACAGATTGGCGTGGTTATGAGATGAAGAGCGAGGGAAACAAGGTATGCAGATAAAATGTATGGTATATGAAGAGGAGGGAAATACATTCCCCTCTGCCTCTTTTGTTCATACACGATTTCACGTACAGTAGAACTCCAGTTAACCGGATGACATTGCACCGGCCTCTATCTGCATGGTAAAATATTCGAATATCATTGGATAAAATACGAAAACAACTCATTTCTCTAAAATGTTTGCTTCACTTTCAAGCGGATACTCTGCATATGTGGTAATCTTCTTGAACATTTTTGTAGTGACTGTCGATCCGTAACACCAGCATCCTTACATCTCGTACGCAGGGCGTTTCATAGGTACGCAAAATTCCGTATTCAGCAAAATGGGGTTTCGTATGAACTCATCAAAGAAACATTACACCACCAGAATGATTTACAGCGTGTTGCACCCACAGCTAAAACTTTGACCATTTCTTTATCTCAGAGGCAATAACAGAAACCTGATTTACATTGATTTGTACTCAGTTTATATACGTCAGCTACATGATGGAACATAAAAGCGTTCCATATAAAAAACTATAAGTCGCTGCTGCAGCTCTCAGTAAAACAAATAGATTTGCTTATAGCTACATAGAAATAAAACGATTTTTTACATGTGTTGTTGTTGTGGTCTTCAGTCCGGAGATTGATTTGATGCAGCTCTACACCCTAATCTATCCTGAGCAAGCCTCTTCATCTCCTGTTAAGACTTGAACCTAAATCGATTTGAATTTGCTGACTATATTCATCTCTTGGTCTTTACCCCACACACTTCTCTCCAATGCTAAATTCATAATTCCCTGATGTCTAAGAATGTGTCCTACCAATCGGTCCCTTCTTTTAGTCAAGGTATGCCAGAAATTCCTTTTCTCCCCAATTCTGTTGAGTACCCCTTCATTAGTTACGTGATCCACCCACCTAATCTTCAGCATTCTTCTGTAGCACCACATTTCAAAAGCCTCTATCCTCTTCCTGTCCGCATTGTTTATCGTCCGTGTTTCACTCCCATTCAAGGCAACACTCCACACAAATGCCTTCAGAAAGGACGTCCTTATGCTTAAATTAATTTTCAATGTTAACAAACTCTGTATTTTACATAATTTTTCTACTGCGACCATTATATGTTATTTTACTCCCCAAGTAACTACACTCATTTACCATCTTTATTGTTCATTACCTAATTTAATTGCTTCAGCATCGCCTGATTCTCTAAGACTACATTCCATTACCTTTGATTTGCTCTTGTTAATGTTAATCTTATATGCTCCTTCTTCCTAACTAAATATAATATTCAGTTTTTAAGTGCAGCATATTGCCGCGGGACACGACGTGCACCGACCGGCGGCGCCTGCTTCCATTTCGACGTGACATTGTTTGGTGGAGGCACCGGGTATCCTGTGCAACAGCTGCATCACCGTATCTCCGATTAGGTTACGTAAAAGCTGTCGCTTACACGGACTGGAACCGGAATACAAGGGATATACCGAGTACATCCTTCCGAAAGTCCGTATCATCAGAAGAACCATGGACACGAAACCAGCGGTAAGCCAGCTGCACATCAGACACCCGTCGGTGTTCTCTGGAGACGCTGGACAGGACCCCAACAAATGGCTAAAAGGGTTCGTCCGAGTCGCCAAGTACAACAGGTGGGATCATACGATGTGCTTGGCCAACGTTTATTTCTACCTGGACGGAACAGCCCAGCAATGGTTCGAAAACAACGAAGACAAGTTGAATGACTGGGAGACGTCCCAGGAAGAACTTAAGACGACGTTTGGAGACCGCCAGTAACAAATCCGCTCGGCGGAAGAACAACTGAAGAACCGGGCCCAACGACATGGTGAGCCGACACAGTCGTACATACAGAATGTTTTGGCCCTGTGTAACATAGTGAATCCGAATATGACTGAAGCCGACAAAATCACGCACCTGATGAAGGGTATTGCAGGAGACATGTACCAAGCTCTTCTGATAAAAGACGTTGCTACAACAGAAGAGTTCATCAGGTAGTGCCTGCGTTATTGAAGAGATGCAACAAAGGAGGGTTGGACGCAAGAAGTACGACAGACTCCCGAATGTAGTCCCTATGACTGTTGTGGAAGACCAGCATGACTTCGCTTCTCTCATACGACAAATTGTGAGAGAAGAATTACAGCAATTTACGGCAGCTGGGACTATTAGACCGAGCGAGCATCAGAATATGGGCATGGATGTAAGCCCTGTAAGTCACACGGGAGCTTACGCCGCTGAGGAAGACGTATTTCAGACATTAGCTCCTGTTTGCCCCCCCCCCCCCCAGACGCACCCGACGTGAAGAATTGCGTCGCCCTGCTATGACTTATGCAGCAGCCACCAAACTGCAGCCCATGAACCGGCCGACGCGACCACAACCAACTCCCCCGGTAACTATTACGCCCCGCAGAAGAACAGACGTCTGGAGGACAGAAGACAACACACCACTTTGTTTCCATTGTGGGCGCCCTGGACATGTCGTACGCTACTGCAGAGAGAGAAGGCGAGTATTCGACGATTATTTTGCCGCAAGACGTCAGCCATCGGAGCATTTCTACCCCAGACAATCACCTGCTGGTGAATTCAGTCGACCTATGGGGAAGAAGCCCATCGCCGTACCCTAGACGACGTCGCTCCCCGACGCGCCGCAGTCGTTCACCGTCGCCGTACTGAGGTACCAGCCGCTCCCCTAGTCGCCGGGCCCAGGAAAACTAAGCGAGGCGACCATCTACGGAGATGAGGCCGCCGCAGATGAAAATCCTCCATGAACGACAGTCGCTAAGATGTCGGGAAATCTCATCGACGTCACAATCGACGGCCAACCTGTCCGGGCTTTTGTTGATTCAGGAGCGTCTTTTTCTGTATTGTCGGATAATTACCGCCGCACACTAAAGATACGATGTTCTGTGATACGGGGGCAACTGTGCTGAAGGTCGTGAATGGAAAGTACGTCCATCCAGCAGGAACTTGTGACGCAAGAATAACCATCAATAACAGGACCCTGCCATTTGAATTTGTCGTGTTAACAGAATGTAGTCACAATGTCATCCTCAGATGGGACTTCGTTCAGGCATCCCAAGCTATCATTGACTGTGGAAGATCTGAGCTGCAAATTGAAGAAGTTGTTCCGACGGGTACACGTAATACAGAATTTTCTGGGAAGTTATTTGCCGTTGACAATGTGACGATCCCGTCGCTGACGATGAGAAGAGTTGCAGTCACAAACACAGATGAGTGATTAAACTGTGACGTGCTTGTTGACAGTAAAAAGTTTGTCAGGCTCACAAAAGAAATTTACATACCAGCGGCTATCATAAGCATTACCGGAGGTCGAGGAGAGATTTGGATCACTAATTGTCACGAGCAGTCGCAACTTATCCCCAAAGGAATGAGTATTGGGCAGCTGAACCAATCCAGGACGGTGAGCTCAACGTCATCAACGAAGACCCATGCTCTTCTGTTAGTACAGACAACAAGCTGGAGGAAACAAACATGGAACTGCCAATAGGGCCCGGATTGACCAAGGAACAACGCCAGCGGGTGTTGAGTATACTACGTCAATTTTCGGGTGCATTCACACCTGAGCAGGGGAAAAGTCAGACGAAACGTCCCAAAATAAGGCATCGTATCAATACTGGGAATCATCCACCGATTAGCCAGCGTTCGTATAGTGTCGCCAGCTGAAAGACGGATAATTCGGGAGGAAGTGGAGAAGATGTTGCACGATGACACTATTCAACCTTCGGAGAGTCCTTGGTCGTCTCCGGTGGTCCTTGTAAAGAAGAAGGATGGCACGTGGCGATTCTCTGTCGACTATCGGCTGAACAAAATCACAAAGAAAGATGTCTACCAACTGCCGCACATTGACGACACCTTAGACTGCTTGAAAGGAGCTACATACTTCTCAACTATGGACATGCATACAGGTTACTGGCAAATCGAGGTTGACGAAGCCAACAGGGAGAAGACGGCTTTTATTACACCTGACGGCCTCTATGAATTCAAAGTAATGCCATTTGGATTATGTGATGCTCCGGCCACATTCGAACGCATGATGGACATCTTGCTATGACACCTGAAGTGGAGGACGCGTCTTTGCTATTTGATGACATTGTCGGTTTTTGAAAACATTTGAAGAACATCTGAGTCACCTGTCAACTGTGTTGAAGTGTGTTCAGACTGCAGGACTCCGCCTAAATCCAAAGAAGTGCCTCTTCGCCGCCAAAGAGATAAAAATCCTGGGGCACCTAGTCAACGGAGATGGTGTCCGTCCTGATCGAGATAAAGTAAGGGCAGTCACAGAATTTCCAACTTCTCAGCAAATTCGTGATGTAAGAAGTTTTCTCGGGCTGTGCTCATACTACCGACGTTTCATAAAAGGATTTTGTAACAAGGCACGTCCATTACAGGAACTTTTGCAGGGAGACGCCAAGTTTTACGGGGATGAGGCAAAAGAAAGAGCTTTCAGGGCACTTAAGGAGCTCTAACTTCCGCACCAGTGCTAGGCTTGTACCACGAGAATACGGAGACGGAACTTCACACAGAGGCCAGTGGTTATGGGATTGGTGCAGTGCTTCTACAAGTTCAGGAAGGTGCTACAAAGTGATAGCCTATGCGTCAAGAGTCCGAGATAAACTACTCTACAACTGAGAAAGAATCTCGCCAAACCATTCACCGTCGTGTCAGACCACCATTCTTTATGTTGGCTGACTAACTTGAAGGATCCATCAGGTCGACTAGGAAGATGGGCACTAAGACTCCAAGAGTACTATGACACAGGGGTATTAAAAAACGGGCGCAAACACAAGGATGCCCACTGCCTTTCGAGTAATCCATTAGTGGAACAAAACAGCATGAATGAAATTTCAGCCCTCACTGAATTAGATGACGTTACAGCTGAACAGAGGGAAGACCCAGCACTATTAGAAACAATAGAGGACTTGGAGAAAGGAAACCGACCAATGGAGAGTTCCAACTTATAAAAGGAACATTGTATAAGAGCAACTACGATCCACTGGGTCCCAAATGGCTACTGATTGTTCCAGCTCATCTCCAGCCAGCTATTCTCAAATATTTACACGATGCTCCAATATTCAGTAATCTGGGATTTGTGAAGACCCTAGACAGAATCAGAAGCAGGTATTACTGGAAAGGTCTCTACTGATCTGTCAAGCACTATTTGAGTCACGGTAAAGACTGCCAGCGACGGAAGCATGTGCCCCAATTACCTACAGGGCATCTCGTACCGATTCCGCCGGCAGTAGCTCCATTCCACCGAGTTGGGAGAGATCTTTTCGGGAGGTTCCCGAAGCCGACAACCGGTAACCGTTGAATAATAGTCTGCACTGACTACCTCACACGTTACGCTGTCACGTACCTGTGCCGACTGCAGATGCTCCAGAGATCGCAAAATTCCTTGTAGAAGACATTATTTTGAAGCATGGATATGTCATGATATCTGATCGTGGAAAAGTATTCCAGTCAAAACTAGTATCAGAGGTAATGTCACGTTGCGACATTGTCACAGAATGACAACTGCATACCATCCTCAGACAAATGGTCTTACGGAACGTTTTAACAAGACGTTAGCCGACATGCTGTCAATGTACGTCGATGCTGAGCAGAAGGATTGGGATACATTTCTGCCAGTCGTGACATTTGCTTACAATGCCGCAAGACAAGACGCCACAGGCTTCACTCCGTTTTTCCTGCTCCATGGCTGTGAAGCTGAGACGACAATGGCTATGCACTTCCCGTTCCAGTCGGACGACACTCAGGATGACTATGTTAAACAGGGTAGAAGAAGCAAGACAGCTGCCTCGCATACGGACACTGGACGACCAGGAGAAGGACCAGGAGAAGGACCGTCAGCGGTATAACGACAAGCACCGACCTGTTGTGTACAGCCCAGGAGATCTGGTATGGATTTTTACCCCTGTATGGAAGGTTGTACTGTCAGAAAAGTTATTGAAGCGATACTTTGGTCCGTATCGCGTCATACGCCGCCTGTCATACGTCACATACGAAGTTGAGGATTATGAGCCTTCGTCGAAACGACAAAAACGAAGAGATATTGTTCACGTCCTGCGCATTAAGCCTTACTACGATCCTGAAGAGCAGGTAGGCGACAATGGCTTCGTGTTCAAGGACTTTAAGGACGGTAATGTTACTGATGAAGCCACGACAGGAATATCTGTCGTCGATAATCGTGGAGAAGGGAAGGATACTCTTGAACTGCCATACAGAGAACCCATGACAAGGTCAATATCCAAGACATTGAAGCTAACTCCACAGGGAACATAACAGTGGGTCGCTGTTTTACCAGGAGAGGAAGCAATGCCGCGAGAGACCACGTGCACCGACTGCCGGCGTGATGCAGAGGATAGCGTCACCGACTGCGGTGCTGAAGGTCGTCGGTTCAATCCCTCCCATCGGCAAAAATTTCTTTCTTTGTAATTAACAATTCCAGAATGTTCTACGTCTTTCTTATGTTCACGTGTTAATTCTACTTGTTTCTTATGTTAACTGTTCTTCTAATTTCTGGTACATTCTGTGTGAGTATAAATAGCAGAGCACTCTGCCCGAGAGGTAGTCAGTGCTGCGTGTTTGTTAAGTTGGTAATAAACGTTCTTTCAGTAGAAGTGCTGTGTTCAGTTGCCTTCCAAGTCAAGCCTGCTTCCATTTCGACGTGACAATACTAACGGAATTTATCGTCAGACACGGATTTTTGGCACTTTCTTAATATATTCTACGATGGTGAAACTTTTGTACAAACATTAATTTCGGAAGAGTTTCACAACACTTTGCGTCTTTGTTGGATTGTCTGCTGTGTTTTCCGATATTTAGATATTTTATGACTTACTTGACTTATTTCCTGTATCTCCTAAATGGAGCATAGGGCATCAACGAACATTCGCCATCGGACTCTGTTCTTCTCCAGTGTCTTGATTTCAGTCCAGGTCTTCCTTCCTTTCTCGGTCCCTTCTGCTACTACACTCCTCCCCCATGTATTCCTTGGTCTGCCTCTTCTCCTGCTGCCTTGTGGATTCCATTCTAGGGCTTGTCTTGCCATTTTGTCTTTGCCACGCCTTAATATATGCCCAATCCACTTCCATTTCCTACGGCGTATATCAATGTCTGATGAGTTCTTCTCCATAGTTCTTCGTCGGAGATTACTTGTGGCCACCATATCCTCAAGATATTCCTCAATCTTCTATTCACAAATATTTGAAGTCTGCTAATCAGCTGTTTGTTGGTTTTCCATGATTCACACCCATAGAGCAGTACCGACTTGACATTTGTATTGAATATGCATAGTTTTGTATAGCTGTTAACTTCCCTTAATTTCCAGATTGGTCTCAGCATTGCAAATGCCCCTTTAGCCTTATTTATTCTGTTACTTTTATCTTAGATAGTTCCCCCCTCATGTGTGATTAAACTTCCCAAATAGCAAAACTGCTTGACTTTTTCTTAAAAAAAAAAAAAAAAAAAAAAAATAAAATAAAAAAAAAAAAATAGTGCTTCATTTCTGTTATTACAGCGCATCTCCTTAGTTTTCTTTCCATTTATCTCCAACTTCACCTCCGATGCTTCGGTTTTTAAATCATTTAGAACTGCTTCCATATCATTGTAACTGCTGGCTAGCAAACACAGCTCATGTGCAAAGTCCAAGTCCTCCAACCTGCCTGTCAATCCCCATTGAATTCCTCTTCGGCGATTCATTGCCTTCTCCATCACAAGATCCTGCACCATCAGAAATAGGATAGGTGACAGCAAACATCCTTGCTTAACTCCTGTGTTTATTGGGATGGGTTCCGACAGCATCCCTTAATATAAAACTTGACATGTGTAGTTCTCATACATTTCTTGGTTTATCTTTATAATTTGCTTAGTTATCACAAACTCTTGCATAGCTTTCCACATCTTCTTCCTCATTACACTGTCAAATGCCTTTTCAAAGTCTACAAAGAGTAGATACAACGTAGGTATTTTATATCATCAAAAACTGAAACAGAGCTGCGTGGAACATCTAATGTTCAAAATCCACTTTGAAAACGAAATATCCCATCAGATACATAACTGTAAAATACCGTCAAAGGAAAATATCACAAAGGAAACCTGATTAGATGTTCAAATGTTTGTAAATTTATCGGGCGAAACTGCGTGGTCATCAGTCCGTAGCTTACAAAATACTTAAACTAAGGTAAACTAACCTAAGCACAAACACACACACCCATGTCCCAGGGAGGACACGAATCTCCGACGGTGAGCAACCGCGCGCTCCGCAGCGAGGTGCCTTAGTCCGCTCGGCTGCACCACCGCGGCAAAACCTGATTAGAAATACCACAGTAAGAATCAATGAAGTACCAATAATTCGCAGAATTCAGGCCAGATGTCTGGGCGTGATTCTCGGTGAACGCTGGAATTTCGCGACCCATATCGACGCGGTCGCTGACCGGGCTATGGTAGCTTTGAATAGGCTTGCTGGGATTGGGCACTGGAGATTTCATCTCCCACCCAACCTCATCAAACCTTATAGCAATAGCATACTGACGTCGATAATGGTCTATGGATCTGGCAGCTGGGCTCACTGACTCACCAGGTTGGCGCCTACTATGGCAATGGGAAGGGTGCAAAGAAGAATCCTGTTGTTCTCCATTGGAGCATATCGTATTTCCACAAGCAGCTCTTTCCTGGTATGGATGGGGCTCTGTCCCATTGATATCAGAATAAGACGGTTGGCTGCTGGATATTGGATCAAGAAAGGGAATAGGCAGAAGGTGGTAGAGATCTTGTGGACACAGGCGGAGGGAAAGCAACAGTAAAAGAGAGAGAACTTCAGCTGTGGCAAAAACACGGTACCTCACAAACGGCTTTTAATCAAATTGCGGGGTTATGGTATATCGCCCCAAATTTGCGATTGATAGGGGATTTCCTGTCAGAGAGGACACAGTTCGTAGTAATCGATGGTAAGGCATCGACTAAAACAGAGGTGATATTGGGCGTTCGACAGGGTAGTGTTATTGGTCCTTTGCTGTTCCTTATTTACAAATGTTCAAATGTTTGTAGAACTTATGGGACTTAACTATGGAGTCATCAGTCCCTAAGCTTACAAACTACTTATGAACTAGCTAAGACAAAGGACGGCACAAATGTCCATACCCGAGGGGGGATTCGAAGACCCCGACCGTAGTGTCCGTGCAGACCGTGACTGGAGTGCCTCAGTCTACTCGGCCACCGCGGCCGGCCCATATTTACATAAACGATTTAGGGGAAAATCTAAGTAGCTCTCTTGGGTTGTTTGCAGATGACACCGTCATTTACCGTCTAGTAAAATCATCCGAAGATCAAAACCAATTGCAGAACGATCTGAATAAGATATCACTATGGTGTAAAAATTGGCAATTGACTCTAAATAATGAGAAGTGTGAAGTCGTCCACATGAGTAAGAAAAGAAATCTGTTAAACTTTGTTTACAAGATAAATCAATCAAAAGTGAAGGCCGTAAAAATGATGCAGGATCTGGGTTGGGAATCATTACAACAACGGCGCCTATTGCTGCGGCGTGGGCTACTTACGAAACTCCAATCGTCAACATTCTCCTCCGAATGCGTAAATATATTGTTGACTCCCACTTACATAGGTAGAAATGTCCATCAGAATAAAATACGAGAAATAAGAGCTCGAACGGAGAGATTAAAGTGTCCTTTCTTCCCGCGCGCTATTCGAGAATGGAATGGGAGATAAATAGTATAATGGTGGTTCGATGAACCCTCTGCCAGGCACTTAAATGTGATATGCAGAGTATCCCGTGTAGATGTAGATGTAGAAGTCTGGGATCGGGAGGAGACGGGGAGAAGAACTCGCCATTTCTTACCTGACGTCAGGGAGAGGCTGCAGATATCCTTTAATCCGACTCGAGGAGTCATACACTTTCTCACTGCCCATGGCCCGTACGCGACATACCTATGTCGGTTTGGGAAACGTGCGACTCCACGGTGTGACTGTGGTAATTCAGAAGGCACTCCAGAAAAAGTCGTATTTGAGTGCCCCACTAATGAGTACCTGGTATCACAATACATACATCAACTGTCACACACAGATATGACACAATTACTAAAATCAGAAGAAACTTTCAATATCTAAAATGAAATTTCAAATGTCATCTCTGACTTCGAGTTGAATACCTGAATCAAGTCTAGTTTTTTTTTTTTTTTTTTTTTTTTTTTTTTTTTTTTTTTTTTTTTTTCCAGGATGTGACAGGATGGCCGCCAGCTATGGCCGGAATCCGCCGCACCCTGAATCAGGAGGACTGGCTGCAGCAAAAACCGCACACGACGCTAAATTAGAAATAATTTAGATGTAAGAACACAAAACAGGACACCAGCAGTGTAAAGGGCCAGCCCAGTGCTAGTGGTATGTTCGCTGTAATTAGTTCGGCGAACACCGGCCACAGTAGTAGGTTTGCATCTTCTGGCACATCTGTAAACACTGCAGCCGGGGGGGGGGGGGGGGTGAGACATGCACTCACACGCAAACACACACACAAAACACTGTAATGAAAGTTCCGGATTACTACTTATATTTTATTTAATAGCGCTACAGCTGTTTCAACATTTTGTCATTATCAAGCGCCTGCGTATATAAGAATTACATTCATTAATTACAAATCAAATAATACGAAAATATATATTAAAGATAACTTTTATATTTTGCGTAATTACAACAGATCTGCCAAAGATGTTTACATACATATAGCAATCGACTCAGTTATCAGAGAGTTTTTAACGTTGACATTGGTCAGAGAGGCTTATTTCGTTTTTTAGCTATCTCTGGACATTTAGCATAAATAATATTATAAAAGTTTTCTTTAATTTAACGTTTTAGCGTAAATAGCTGCATAAAACCTGACAGCTCAAAAACGTATTCAACTACGAAATACGTGAATATTTCCATACAGTTTAAAAACAGTTGCGCCAGATGTCACCATATAACGTCCAAACATCGTAGACGTAAGTTATAAGAAAAATTTATAACAAAATTTTTATGTATTATTTGATTTGTAATTAATGTAATTCTTATATACGCAGGCGCTTGGTAATGACTAAATGCTCAAACAGCTGTAGCGCTATTGAATAAAATATAAGGAGTAATCCGGAACTTTCATTACAATGTCATTCAACGGTATTTATGACAATGTAGGCCCAACAATCAGGAACACACACAACAACAACACAAGCAACAGCAAACAAACAGAGGACTTCCACAATAAGAACCCAAGTATCAGCACAACACACACGAAACAAACAACAACAAAGCAAACCAAACTCTTGGTATAAGTCAGTAACAAGTGAATAATAGAGTCAAATTAGATTTGTATCAAAATAGGACCCATTAGACATAGGTGATGGGTTAATTGTAAAATTGTAAAATTACGATGGAGTTACGATGCAGGTTACAGAGAATGTAACCACATTCTTTCACATTTTTGCGATGTGCGAGGCCGTTCTCCGTCGGGGGTTCTAACCCCCTAACCCCCCCCCCCCCCCCCACGAGCATGGATGTTTGTGCCGTCTATAGAATAAGCTGGTTCATTAGTAGTTTGTAAGTTTAGGGACTGGTGACCCTGCAGTTAAGTCCCTTAAGCTCTAAAAACATTTCTTTTTTTCATATTTCGATATGAAGTGGCCTTGACATTAAAAAATATTCTGCCTTTCTGAGACGTGTATGTGATGTGATAAAAGGCTGTAAAGTTTCCATTCGGCATGGTGTCCACGAAGGATGAACGAATGTTTCTTGTAAAATGTTTTCCAGTACCAACAGAAACTATTAACTTCTGTCTTGTTTAATAACCTGCCTTCCGTTAAATTTATATTCAAATAGTTAGATTTCATCCGTCCCGTCTTATACATCGGCTTCCTATGTCACTCCCTACCCACCTTCCCTTAGTCTGTACAAGTCGGCGGAGCAGCACACTACGCGCGCCCACCGCCCGTGAGCGCAGTTGTAAACGTGGGCTTATATTGTATCATCAGAGACCACCGTTTCTATTAAGGTAATCTTAAAAATCGATTTTATCTTCCTCACATCTTTACCGAGTATGTTCCAACTGTAATTCGTTGTTATCCGATCATTTGTAGGGCTACAAGGAATTCCAAAATTCAAAAACGTAGAAACACCGCAAAACAACCTACGGTGTCACTCCACAGAGAGCGCATTGTAAGCTTTGTTTACCATTTATACTGTCTTCTAAACACAAAATAAGCCCATGTCCCCCGTTTTGTAATTACGCCTTGAATTTTGTGTAAATTCTGTCACGCAGACAATCTGAAGATGCCCTGCTAAAGGGCGAAACGCGTCATTAAATAAGGAATAAAACAATTTGCAATCAAGACGATTGTTACTGAAGGAATGTTTCTTGTGTTGAGGAGAATCTTACATGGAATATCATCTTCCATTCACATAAAATTTCTTGGTGTGTACGTTTCCAATTATTAGACATTACGTAACTTGAGAAAATTCGATATACTGGGTCCGTGTCAGACAAACGTGGGTCAAGAACCTGGTGTTTTAGCTGAAATTAAATTAGACAAATTAGGAGAGTTATTGGAAACAATTCAAAGATAGTCATTGTGCCAAGTGAGACAGCCGTGTTCCGATGGAAAACGTGATGTAATATCAATTTTTCAATACGAAGCAGTTTCAAATGCAAATGAGCGTTGTTTCAAGACGCTAGTATTATTGTTTTAATTAAATCGTGGGGCTCCGTAGGTAGATGAGTGAACGGAAATTGATAAGGCTGTATTGTAGATGTGCCTTGTCACAGGCTACGCTAAATTTGGTACGAGGCCAATCTAAGCGGGCTACAGGAGCACCGCTGTCGTTCCCTGACCGTCATCCCGACTTGAGAGGACATTATTATTAAATTTTGCGTAATGAATCATCTTATTGGTTTGACTCAAAGTGTGTTAGAAGAAGCAGGTAGATGAAACTTTTAAATTGCTTAAAAACTGCGGGATGGGTGACAGGAAGAGAGAATGTTGCTGTGACAGATTTCTGAGTACAGTCTACGTGCAATACAAGCAGCTTATGAGCGTTATCATTAAGTCGATGTAAGTCAGTGGGTAAGGTGTTAATTTTGCGCCCAAGTTTCGATCCCTAGTGTTTCCTTTTTTTTAAATTTAGTATTATTCCTTTCAAATTAATCTTTAAACTACGAAAGTGAAATATACTACATCATTTCAGTTTATACATGTAACATTAATATATTCTTTTTAGTTACAATTACTCTCTTTCCTTTTATTTCTAATTATCATCGTTAAGAACATAATGTTCCCACTATTCACATTTTACGAAATCATTTTTCGTCAATAACATTTTTTCCGAAAAGTGCTTCGTTGTAAAGCATACTTCATTCAAGACTTTAATGACTTTTCTGACCTGCATCCCAAGCATACCGAATCATTGGGATAAAAACGAGGACTGAAAACTGATGCTGTACAACTGCACGTGTTTCATTTGTATCTTCTAGTTAACTCTCCGTTGCTAGAATTAAGGAACACTGAAATGCTTAAGCAAATTTCGTAATTACAACAGGAAAATTAAAAATATTAGGTAGTAGCCGAGATCGAACCCACGCCACAAAATTTAGTGTACGGTCTAGCACATTACCCACTTCACTACGCTGACAATATTTGCCAGGTCGTGCAAATGTGCTTATATATTTCGTATACTGTAATCGGAAAACTTTCATCAGAGTTCCCCCTTTCCTTATTGCCCACTCAAGCCAATATTTTAAAAATTTAAAAGGTTAATCTACCCGTTTCTTCTGAGACAGTTTGTGCCAAAATGTGAGACATCCCGTCACCTCGGCTGATAAAACTAAGCGATATTATATTCCGAATCATCAGCATTTTATTCCTAAACTTAAAAAATATAATTTCTGACTCAAAAGGTACGCAATATGGCCTCAGAATAATAACAATTTCCGAAAGTGACTGTTTCCTTTCCTACCGCTATTGCACTACGTCGTCTGATTGAGCCCCAAAATGGCAGTTCCGTAAGTAACACTTGTGTATAGACCTCTCTTCTATAGACATTGGTTAAAGCTGGCGGTTGTGTTTCAGACGTCCATGACGTTACGGGAACGAAGTGTGACTCGTTTTCTATGGAGCAAGGGACGACCTCCCATCGAGATCCACAGGAAAATGCAGCCCACGTATGAGGCAAATAGTCCCTCTGGGAAGCGTGATGCGGTGGAACTGTAAATTCGAAAATACGCCGTGAAGTCTTGCATGAGAATGAGCTGTCTGTGAGGTAGCGTTCATCGCCGATTGGTTTCATGGCTTGAGACAGGAATAAATCGGTGTTATTTTATGTCCAAAATCGGTGTTATTTTTGCAACTTGTCGGTGTTATTTATCGGTGTTATTTTCTGGTAATCTTTTTCCATTTTGAGTGCTATATTTTTGTAATATTTAACCATTTTTCAATGGTATGTTAAAATTACGCTATTCATAAGATATGGTGGGTCAAATTTGATATAGATCTTGAAAAAATAATTTTCACAAAAAATATTGATACAAATATGTGTCTAAAATTTTTTTATACACGAAGTATTTTAAATACTGTAAAAAAAATTGCTAATGATTGTATCAAGCAGGTTATCCTTTTTTCAGGTCAACAAACTGTTTTTGACACGAGGACTTTTTTTGCCGACTTAAATATTTGTGTTATATTGTCGCAATTTCTTAGATAATTCCAATATTGAAAAATAGAAGAATTTATTTTAATGTAGGCTAAAGAAAAGTCTTTGCCTTTGTAGCGATATTGTAAATAAATAAATAGTCTTTGCTACAAGAGAAATTTTTATATGAAACTAGCAAAAACTTGATGGGTCATATATTTTTTTAATGTATTTCTCAGGAAAAAAATATTTTTAAATATGGAGAAACGGTATTTAACTCGAGGTTAAAATGTGACAAAAATGAATTTTCGTAATATTTTTTTAATTTTTAGTCACATCTGGCTTTGAAATTAAGATTATAATATATGTTTTGGTATAAGTTTGAGTTTTAAATTTAGTTTCCTGATAGTAATACAGACTCTTCATACAAAAAATTTCTTTTAAGGTTCCTTTATTTTTTTATAAGTAGTAAAGCTCATTTATGCTCTGCACTTTCTGGTGTTTTTCAGTGCCGGATCTTTCCCTCCGGGACACGAACTTTCTCCTCCACGCCCTCCACCCTCCTATCGGCGTTCTTATCTTGCGGCCACCTCCATCAGTAAATGCCATTTTTACAAATTTCTGGACAAGTGGCGTAAAAAAAAAGAAAAAAAAAATCCATCTACAAACAAAAGAAATTTTACGTACGGCAGCGGCGGCGTTGACGTAATGTTGGCAACGAAATGTTCAATGAGCGTTTCAAACATGAACACATTACACCGGCGCTTTCGTGAATAAAAGTTTACCGACTCGATTAAAATGGACAAAGTCCAGAAGATATAAAATGAGCTTCCACAAAAGAAAGCGTTTATTTAAATGCAGTGGCAGTGATTATAAGCCTAAGAGAAATCCAACATCAAGTCCGAAAATAGTTATCCATGTCGCCGCGAAACAGTAACGAAATCAATCAAGGTTAACAATACAGCGTAGTCAAAGAATATAACGACAAAATTGCTTAGCTTTGACGCTGCTCAAAGGCCTTGCGAAGTCGCAGTTCCAATAACCAAAGCTGCGCATGCGCAATACGCCGAATTTATAATCTGCCAGATCAGCGTTCGATCACGGAAAATAATCTCAAACGGTTTCAAAATGCTAGAAACATTTCGGCGAAGAAATCCATCGAAATGTGAAAACAATCATCTCAATATTAATTACCGTAATATCTTCATAACTTAACACAGAGAGAAATCAGCTTTGCGACAGTTACCGTTCGGAAATTGTACTACTGTGAATATGTGCGTCTAACAATGTGTGGCACTGTCTTATTACAGTATGCATTACAAAATAGGGACTACATTTGGATATGGAACATTTCTACATTAAATATGTCACTGAGATGATTGAATCTACGGTATTTCTTATCCAGATACAGCGTAATTTCGTTGGAAAATGCATTTCGCGTTAATTAAAATTAAATAAATAAATAAAGAAAATAAAAAGAAATCGACGAATTCGCGTTATTTTCTTAAAAACCGCCAAATTCGTGTTATTTCCTTAAAAACCGCCGAATTCGCGTTATTTCCTGGAAAAACGCCGAATTCGCGTCATTCACTCATTCGTCGCGTTATCGTTAAAACGAATTTTTCCTGTCCCTATTCACGGCACTCTATGCAACCGCCAGTGCCGACAGCTATTGTTCTACGCTGTCACGTCAGGGAGCTGCCGTCAAGCGAAAGCATCGAGGGATTCCAGATGTGAGTCTGTCGCACGACAATGCGAGACCACATGTGGCAATCACGACAGCCAGAAGCTCCGGGCATTTCACTGAGAGATTCCGGACCACCCACAATACAGTTCAGTGAATTACATGTTTTCGAATTGCTGAAGAAGTTCATAGCAGGACAGCGATTCACAAGTAAAGATGAAGCCAAGACGTATTACGACGGTCGTCCCATAGTCAGCACGATGGATGTACTGCAGGGGCATCTCAAATTCGGTGCTGCAATGGGATTCGTGTATGGACTGGTATGGAGACCCAGCAACCAATCTGAGAGATTTACGCTGAACCGCCGTTGGGGAGTGAGAGAATCTGGACCAACAATTCTTTGATGATCTTGTGCAGTGGTTTTCAACATTTTCGAATATGCTGCCCTCTTTCCAAGTAAAAATACTCTGCCGACCGCCTTCCAAATAAAAATACTCTGGCGCCGCCCCCTCCCATCTCACGAACCATAACAAAACTATGTTTTCTCGAAAGAAACAAATTGTATCTTCTTCTTTTCTTGCTACAACTTTCTTTTAAATTGTTGGGCGAAGTCTTTTATTTGTGTTTTTCGAAATGAACCACATTATCGTATTTTTAAATGATTTCCGACAGAAAAAATATTGTTTGCTTAACGATTGTTACGTAATTCAGGTAAGACTCAGATGCGAATTATGCTCATTAAAAAGGCCCCACCGTATAGACAATTTCTAAAGAAATAGGGTTTTTCGAATATTTCAGAGTTACTCTTTGTATGAAGTTCTTTTACCTATCGATTCGTTCCTGAAAGCAGTTTTCAGGCTTCGTGTTTATTCGTCATTAACACGCTGTTTTATAAAACAACTAGATGACCCGGTGAACTTCGTATCACTTACCTCTTAAAATAAACCACATTAATTTAAATCCAGTAGCTTTATAAAGGCATCATCAGATAGTCCAAGTATCGGCTCGGTAGTGGGCGGAAAGAGTGGGAAAATCAAGCACACATGTCCATGATAATGTTCGTGTCTCACTCGTGCAAGTTCAGGAAAGGTTTAAACGGTGATAAAACGTGGAAAAACTCTATCGTATTCACATGAATCGTACTGATAGTTTATAGAAAAATCTCTATTTTTTCTGAATGTTTCAATTTCCGGGGATACTCCAAATTTTTATTTCATAAGAACGTTACTCCTGCTTTGAACGTCAAATATGCTAACTTTATCGTAATCAGACGAATGACATTGATACCCCATTGAAAAAAGCTCTTGTAGTTTTTCGCGAATTTTCAAATTTTCCGGATAACTGTCCCAAATTTTTAGTTCATAAGAACGTTCATCTTTCGTTAAACGTCAAGTAATCAATGATAGGGCTCGATTTTTCCAGGTGCTGCACATGGTTAAAACCTTATTGGATCCCATGCTGCTGTTGTTTCGCAAATAGTTACTTTTTTGGAACAGTTCAAAAGATATTTACTTTCCCCAGTGGCACTACAGGAAGACGGCAGGCTGTGATAAGTAACTTCGACTTTACGTTGCAGGGTAATTATGACACTAGGTGGTCAACCAAACGAAGAACAGTCGCCGTCTTAAAAAGAACACTGAATGAACTGTATGCAAGTCTGGAAGAAATGGCTGATATTAACCAAGACAAATGGAACCTTGAAACGTCAGTGGGGGCTGAAGGACTCATCAAGCATATGGAGTTCAGATTCCTATGTCTTTTGCATATGTGGGAAAGGATTATAGTCTCGATTGATAAAACTCAACAAGTTGCACCAAAAAGAGACTATTAGAGTCAACAAGTCTAGCAAAATGATAAAGGGATTGTGAAATACGGTTCAGGAAATCCGAAATGAAGGCACTAGTCCGGCAATCGATCCAGCAACAAAGCAAGCCAAAGAAATCGGTATCTATGATAATTTTGCTGGAAAAAGACGGAAGATTTTAAGTCAACGTCTTTCAGTTTTTCGAATGCAAGCTAAAGAACTCATTAACGATGTTGAAAAAGCAACACGACTTGACATTCTTAAAAAGACTCAAGAGCTTTCTTTAGAAGACAAACATTCGAATATCCAAATAGGTCTTAGAATTTAGTAACACTTCCTGTTACGGTGGCCTCTTGTGAGCGAAGCTTTAGAAAATAAAGCTCATCAATAATTATTTATGATCCTCCATGGGACAGGAAAGTTTGTCAAATTTAGCCATTTTATCGAATTAACATGAAGAGGTAGCGAAACTTAGAGGAATTAATTGATCATTTTGCGAAAATCAAAGCCAGGAAAGTAGCATTTAAGGAGATTAACTGAGCTTAATGACAGCGTTAAGTTGAATTTCATATAGGTATGGCTAGCAACTCAGTGTATTTTGTTCAAAGCTTATGGGACTGCGGGCTCATCATCCCTAAACTTACAAACTACTTATGAACTAGCTTATATTAAAAACGGCACAAACATCCATGCCCGAGGGGGGGATTCGAACCCCCGACGAGAAACGGCCACGCGCGTCGTAGCACAGCGCCTCAATGCGCTCGGCCGCTCCAATGCGGCAATGTATTTTCAAATAAACTTTGTAAAATATAACGAGTTTTTGTATTTAAATATGTGTTTTTGTTTCTTAATCCTTCATAACACCTTTGATTCTGTGCTGTATATTAGTTTCATTCTTTCTTAAATTTCTGTATATTAACAATGTTGCCTATGCCAAGAAACGACTTCACGTTTTCTTGGGCCTAGGGAAAATATCAGTCTCTTTATAATGATAAGGGGATGGGTTCTTTGCTTCCTGGGGGGTTCTTTAGAGGGCGCCATTTTAACTTCTTACCAGGGCCGTCACATACGTAACCCATAACGTCTTTCATGCGACGCACAATGTCGACGGACAGTGCTGGTTTGTTACCCGTTGCGCCGGCCGCGGTGGCCGAGGAGACTGAGGCGCTTCAGTCACGGTCTGCACGGTCCCTACGGTCGGGGGTTCGAATCCCCCCTAGGGCATGGATATTTGTGCCGTCTTTAGTATAAGGTACTTCATAAGCAGTTTGTAAGTTTAGGGACTGATGACCCCGTAGTTAAGTCCCATAAGCTTAACAAACATTTTTTGTTACCCATTGCAAACAATAACATTTGTAATGCTTCTGGTAGAACGCAACATTTTGTGAATAAATGGCCCCGTTTTTTGCCTTTTTTACGATGGAATGTTATTCTAAATATGGTTTTGTGCCGTGTAGAGTATTCGAAGTCAAAGCTGTTCCTTTCGAGTTCTATGGGTTTCGTTTTTCTTCTGTGCATTACTTTGGCCCAAATAGCGAAACGAGCAATAGCAACCAAGGTTGAAACAGATCAAAGAATTTCCAAACGTGAAGACGTTTGCAAGTGGGAAGAGGAGTGGAGGGGGAACCTATCGATACGCAGTAAGCACACGTGTGCCAGAGGACAAGGTTGCTTGCAGCTGTCGCTGTGTTCTGTAAACAAAAACGTTTTTTTCCCGACTGAAAGTAACGTTTTAGTAGACACTTTCACATTTTGTTAGGATTATTCGTGAGGTAGTTGAACTATCAAGCACATCATATTGTTTCATAGTTGTAAGGTTAGAATATTAACTTTAAGCAGTAATTTTAACTACTACCTGTTTCTACTTTGTCTACATTGAGATTCTATTGCCATTTCCTGCACAATGCGTCAATTCGATGCAGATCCTCCTGCATTTCAATACAATTTTCCGTTGTTACAACCTCTCTATATACTACAGCATCATCCACAGAAATCCTTCTGATGTTATACGCAAGATCATTTATATATATATCGTGAACAGCAACGGACCCACGACACTCCCTTGTGGCATCCCTGACATCACTCTTACTTCGGAAAACTTCTGTTATCTAGGAATTCCTCAATCCAATCACACAATTGGTCTGATAGACCATATGCTCTTACTTTGTTCATTAAACGTCTGTGGGGAACTGTATCAAACGCCTTGCGGAAAGTCAAGAAACACAGCATCTACCTGAGAACCCGTGTATGTGGCCCTCTGAGTCTCGTGGACGAATAGCGCGAGCTGGGTTTCACACGATCGCCTTTTTCGAAACCCATGCTGACTCCTACAGAGCAGATTACTAATGTCATTATACATGAACATAATACATGTTCCAAAATTCTAAAACTGACCGACGTTAGAGATATAGGCTTGTAACACTGCACATCTCTTCGACGTCCCTTCTTGAAAACGGGGATGACCTGCGCCATTTTCCAATCTTTCGGAACACTACGCTCTTCTAGAGACCCACGGTACACCACTGCAACAAGGGGGACAAGTTCCTTCGCGTACTATGTGTAAAAACGAACTGGTATCCCATCAGGTCCTGCGGCCTTTCCTCTTTTGAGTGATTTTAATTGTTTTTCTATCCCTCTGTCAGTTATTTCGATATCTGCCATTTTGCAATTTGTGGGGCAATCTAGAGAAGAAACTACAGTGCAATCTTCCTCTGTGAAACAGCTTTGGAAAAAGTCATTTAGTAATTCAGCCTTTAGAGTATCATCTTCTGTTTCAGTGTCATTTTCGTCACAGAGCGTCAGGACATTTTGTTTTGATCCACCTACCGCTTTGACATAAGACCAAAATTTCTTAGGATTTTCAGCCAAGTCAGTACATAGAACTTTACTTTCGAATTTGTTGAACTCCTCTCGCACAGCCCTCCTCACGCTACATTTCGCTTCGTTTAATTTTTGTTTGTCGACAAGGCTTCGGCTATGTTTATGTTTCCAATGAAGTTCCCTTTGCTTCCGTAGCAATTTTCTAATTCGGTTGTTGTACCATGGTGGCTCCTTTCCATCTCTTACGATCTTATTTGGTACGTAATCATCCAATGCATATTGTACGATGGCTTTGAATCTTGACCACTGTTCCTAAACACTATCTGTACTTGAGATAAAACTTCTGTGATGAGCCGTCAAGTATTCTGAAATCCGCATTTTGTAACTTTTTCCGAACACAAAAATCTTCCTGCATTTTTTAATATTTCTATCTAAGCCTGAAATTACCGATGCTGTAACCGTTTTATGATCGCTGATTCCCTGTTCTGCGTTAACTGTTTCGAATAGTTCGGGTCTGTTTGTCACGAAAATATCTAATATGTTGTCGCCGCGAGAAGGTTCTGTGTTTAACTGCTCAAGGTAATTTACAGATAATGCACTCAAAACTATTTGACTGGATTCTTTGTCCCTGCCACCCGTCAGAAACGTTTGGGTGTCCCAGTCTATATCAGGTAAATTAAAATCTCCTCCCAAAACTATAACATGATGGGGAAATCTACTCGAAATATTTTCCAAATTTTCCTTCAGGCGTTCTGCTACAACAGTTGATGAGATAGGAGGCCTATAGAAACATCCAGTTACCGTGTTCGAGCCTGCTTTATCCTTGACCTTCACCCAAATTATTTCACATTTCGTTTCTCCGTCTATTTCCTTCGATACTAGTGCACTTTTTATCGCTATAAACACGCCTTCCCCTTCACTGTGCAGCCTATCTCGGCGATATACATTTCAGGCTAAGTGTAGAATCTCATTACTGTTTACATATGGTTTCAGCCAACTTTCCGTCCCTAGAACTATGTGTGCATTCGTTTATTAATGAGAGCAGTTCTGGGACCTTTCTATAGACGCTCCTGCAGTTAACTTCTACTACATTGATCTTTTCATTCCCTGTTGTCTTCTGCCTACTGCTACCTTGTTGCTCAGGAGGCGTCTTGTCGCGCCTAGGGAGGGAATTCTCTAATCTAAAAAACCCCATGTGCACTCCTCACGTTCTCCGCTATCCTTGTAGCTGCTTCCTGCGTGTAGAACACGCCTGACCTATTAAGAGGAACCCTACATTTCTCCACCCGATAGCGGAGGTCGAGAAATCTGCACCCTAGATCTCCGCAGAATCGTCTGGGCCTCTGGTTTAAGCCTTCCATTTGGCTCGAAACCAGAGGACCGCGATCGGTTCTGGGAGCGATACTACAAATAGATCCCACCCCGCGAATGAGGCTTTCAGCCTTGACGAACTCCGTCAACTGAACTGAGGATGACCTCTGAATCCAGCCGGCAGGAGTCATTGGTGCCGCCATGAGCAACAATTTGCTGTCGGGTGCACCCAGTGCTCTCTATCGCCGCCGGAAGGGCCTCCTCCACATCTCGGATGAGACCCCCGGCAAGCAAACAGAGTACACACTGGCCTTCTTCCCCGACCTTTCCGCTATTTCCCTAAGGGGCTCCATCGCCCGCCTAACATTGGAGCTCCCAAATACTAATATACCCCTACCCCCGTGTGCCTGCTCGGACCCTGCTGAAGGAGCGGCCACATGATCACTCACAGCCAGAGCGAACGACGCCGCACAGCCAGCCTCCACATTGACCTTTCGCCCCGAGCGACGCGAACGCCGTTGAATCCGCCACACCCCTTGAGGAGAGTGTGGCTCAACCGCGTACGGCACGCTCCAAGATGTCCCGACAGCAGGGACCGTGGGTGAAGCATGTAACACCTGTGGTGTCCCATGCGACGCATCAGAACCCCCACTGACGCAACACTCCGAGGCAGCAGCCTGAAGACGGCTGACCGCGGCCAACAGCACGCTCAGCTGCTCGCGAAAAGAGGCCAGCTCCTCCTGCGTGCGTACGCAGCAGTCACACATCCTGCAAATTGCCTGTAGAGACCTAAGTATCAACTTGTCACTAACGCAAGTTTACAAGAATTTACACTGCTTGGCCCACAAATATGTGGGAATAGTTAGTTTTAGAATAATTACAGGTCTCCATAGAAAAATGAGAACAAAGAATGGGCGGAAAACACGAAAGAGGAAAAATTAATTACGACCAAAACCGGCTACATCTGCCCTACTCACTTTAAAAAGTGCCCGGTACTATATATGTACAACACAAACGATGAGAGGCATCTTTTAGTCAAACAGTCTCAACTGTTTTTAATTTTCCACATTTACAAAAAGCAAACTTCGAATGATTTTTAAATACAATATTTTCATGAAGTAGTCAACAGCTTATGGTAAGTGTATAATTTAAATTTATATTTACACAGCTTTCCTGTATTATCATATCTCTTAATGTTGTATGATAATAGCTTTAGGCCAAAAAAATATGGAGTTGAGTTTCCCACAAACATGGCGTACGCAGCCTATAGTCAGTATGTAATTTAAACCTTTCGTATCCAAACGGAATGTTTCAAATAAAAAGCCGCTGATTTTGCAGAATTTTTTTGTATTGTGTTTTAAAACTCATATTTCCTCCGCCTTGTTCTGCAATAAATTAAGTATTCCGCTCTAAATATGGTTCTAGGGGAACAGCCGTTTTAACCAATGTGGTAGCCGTCGTTATAAACAGATTAAAAATACCTGCTCGCTCACCTATTTTCAGAATGTCGTTAATCCGATATCGTTGCTGCGTTGGCGTTAGGTTGTGACGTTTCCGGAAACGCATATCAGTCTTTAACCTGTCGATGCTATAAATAACTGAACAATCTGTTACCAATTTATATCACAAAGATATTCAATTTCTGCGACTCGAACAGAAATGCGTGACGGCAGAATTCTATGTTTAGAGCAGCTTTCATAACGGAAATAGATCTCCGTCTCTGAAATGAAACGCATGAGCTTCCGAAATATAAACGCACAAAGTAAAATCGCTTTCGCAGTATCGCACTTGTTAGGTGCTAGAGGAATTATGTCTGAGCGTAAGGTAAAGTTAAACTGGATAATTATTTCCTCAGACCAAAACGTCGCTGAGTGAGCTTAAATGTGGGTCGTGGGCGTCATAAAGCCACTTTACATTCTACGCACCTGAACCGCGAAACAGAAGCTTATCGGCTAGGAATTCTGCTGTTTTCAAGCGCAGTTCTGGAATATACACACTTCCAATAGAAAATTTGTGCAACAGCATCTTGTAGATGTTTTAAAACAATCGTGACTTTGTTCAAGTGTAACTCATGTCTAAAGGAACCAGTGAAATTTTAAAAAGAAAAAAGTGTCTTAAGAAAGTTCTTCCGTAGTTAGAACCTTTCCCAAATCAGTGATATTTTGAACAGTGCTTAAATGAATATCTTTGACTGTGATAAATCGCAATATGTAGTAAAATTTACTTAATCTGCTATTCAGTGAAATGAACCTTATTAAAAGCAAACTTCCAAAGACTATTTTATGTAAGGTCTAAATAAATTAATTCTTGTGTAACTGACTTCTTTTTCATGAACTGCCGGGACAGATAAAAAGATAAACATTCAAAACAATTTATAGCCCCTGAGATAAAGAATCTGTATGTTCGAACATTTTAATAAAGCTAAGGACATTAAATAAACTCAAGAAAGTAATGCTTCGCAGTACGTAAAAAAATCATGACTTTTTACGTTCACTGTTTCTAACCTGATCCGTTTTTTCAACCCATATTGTACACTGTAATATGTAACGTTCTTCGTATTTGAGGTAACTTTCTGTTCTTTAAAATAATGATTATTTATGATAGGCAATTGCGTAACTTTAGTCTTCTTCGGTTTGATAGTCTAATAGGCTCTCAAATTTTACTTAGCTTGTACTTCAGAAATTTAGGTTGGTACTCTTGTTTGACGATCTAATTGAATTATTATTTCATATTTCACCTGAACGTACTGCGAAGCATTACTTTCCTGTGCCTATTTAATGTCCTTAGCTTTATTAAAATGTTTGTACGTACAGATTCTTTATCTCAGGAACTATAAATTGTTTTGAATGTTTATCTTTCTATCTGTCCCGGCAATTCACTAAACAGAAGTCAGTTACACAAGAATTAATTTATTTAGACCTTTCATGAAATAGTCATTGGTAGCTTGCTTTTAATAAGGTTCATTTCACTGAATAGCAGATTAAGTAAATTTTACTACATATTGCGATCTATCACAGTCAAAGATATTCATTTAAGCACTGTCCAAAATATCACTGATTTGGGAAAGGTTCCAACTACGGAAGAACTCTGTTAAGAAACTTTTTTCTTTTTAAAATTTCACTGTTATATATATATTCCTTTAGAAATGAGTTACAATAAGCACACTTGAACAAAGTCACACGTAATCACAGTTCGGGAAATTGATCCCTCACAATAAACTTTTATAGCAATATCTCTGATATAAGTTAGCATTCATAATATTTTCAAGTCTGGTAAAGCAAAGTTCATAGCTTACACTTCCTCTTTATAAATGAAAACAATTATTATTCTATCCCCAATAATACTGAGATTATCTCGTCGGGAGGCAGAATTTTAACTATCTTCTGTAGCCTAAACCAGATCTAGAGTCCATAGATGATGTTATCGCGAAACGCGTAATACTTCGATACTCCATCGCTCACTATCAAAGTCTTACCACTTTTAAGAAATGAATTAATCCATAATTAATTAATACTGAACTAGCCCATTCACTATTTCTGAATAGCTAGCGAACTGATCATATCTAGATCTGAATACATAGAAAGCTGAATGCACAGAAATCTTAACACACAGGGAACTGAATACATAGAGAGTAACACGACTGAGGGTACTATTTATAATAATTTTCCAACAAAAGATGACTGTAACTTACGGTGTTTTGGCTAACTTATTCTGTGGCCTTGATTATTCTGTATAACAAAGATATGAACTGATTTCTTTTAAAATTAAAGAAAGAGAGAAAAAATGTGAATTCTGATTCGTAAAAAATCAAAATTGACGGAAATGGTGATTCCAATGTTACGATCGCGATGTAGTGTTGCAAGTACTTCATTGTTAACGCAACGTTCTCTTACATAGTTAAATGATGAAAATGCACCCTCGGTCGCGAAGATAAGATTTTTTAACCAGGTTTCGGCAATATCTAAGATTTCCTTCATCAGAAAAATAAAATTAATACCCATAACATGAGATTGCACAATTTATAAAGGAGTCAGTTTTTATAAAAAAGAGAATGTAATTACTAATTTCATGTAGAGCATTTAAGCAGTACTTACAAGTCACATAGTAAAAGTTACAAATCAGCGTGGTAAAGCCTACGTCACAAAATAAAAATTATATGAAGAGCTAGTCACTAAGGGCTGCATACTTGCATGGAGACATCAGACTGTCGTGTGCTAGGGGAGTTGTGAACAAGTAGATGTTACCTCAATGGTACTATATAGTAGCCGTAATTAGAACCATAGAACCAGGCTACTGCAAAATTTAAAGTATTACGAAAAAAATATTAGAATTAGTTTATTGTAACTTTTCTCTCAGTACTTTAATCTGGTTGAAATTTCGGCTACTAGATGGCACCATTGAGGTAATGTCTACTTGTCACAACTCCATCTAGCACACGTGACATAAGCTTTACCGCTGATTTGCAACTTTTACTATGTGACTTGTAAGTATTGCTTCACTACACTACATCAAATTAGTGCTTACATTCTCTAACTATGAACTGTCTCCTTTATAAATTTTGCAATCTCATAGGTATTAATTTTATTTTTCTAATGAAGGCACTCTTAGATATTGCCGAAACCTAGTTAAAATATCTTATCTTCGCGACCGAGGGCTGCACTTTCATCCTTTAACTTTGTAACGATCTCTGACAATCGCAGCTACGTTTAAAATTTTTAGATTCTCTTACGTCTGTTACCGTCTAAGAAAGAGATACGTTGGCGTTTTGCAAGCACTGTGTCTGTAGTAGTTAAAAAGTTTAGATGAAGTCTTGTGGCTGGCGATGTAACATATACAGTACGTCCCACTTAAATTTTTCAGCCGAAATATCTTTGGAATAATAATAGATACTGAAAAAGGATTTTAACGAACATGACAATACGCCAGGGCCTTATGAAACTAAATACTACGACACAGTCTAAAAAATAAACAAATTTTATTTAAAAAACATGTTTTTTTTAATGGACACCTCGTATTACTTTTTATGCAATGAATAGGATGAAAAACTCACAATAACATGGCGTTGTGTGGCATGGTAAAACGTAAATTACATCCCGAGAAATTGCGAAGCGAAGTTGGCGCTTGAAATAAATGAAACTCGCATCAAGCGAAGATCTCGAGACTTAAGCGTGAAGTTCACGCTGCCCGTAATCTTAGCCTATCTGCGCGCAACATTTATCCAAAGCGTCAACTTCGCTTCGCAAATTCTCTGGCTGTAAGTGACGTGACGTATTGCGATACCACAAACATTATTCTTTTTTAGATTTTACGTACTATTGATTGCATAAACAATGATATTGGTTGTCCATTTTTAAAAAAGTTTCTACTAGAAATAATTTTATATATATATATACGTTTTAGACTGTTTCGTAGTACTTACTTTCATAAACCCCTACAGTACGTTCATGTTCGTGAAAATCGTTTTTCAATATCTATTTTTGTTCCAGAGATGTATGGGGTGAAACGTTTAAGAAAAATATGCCTTCGCAATGTAACAAGAAAAATCACTAAACTGAAAGTATTTGGCAGCCTGTGCGAGAAATTCGCACACACTCGAGGAGATTTAACAAAAATATTTTCTTTCGTCATTATTCAGCAAAAATCTTGTGTCTTAATGCGCAATTCTTGCAGCCACTATAATATCAATGTGACGAAAGTTGCTGAATGGAACCAAATACCTGCATGCTAGACGCACTAAGTTGCATATTTGAGCTGTTTAACATACTCATGTGAACATATGTTGAGCAGATTTTCTTCATACACACGTAAACAGTCTACATATACATCTACATGGGATACTCTGCAAATCACATCTAAGTGACTGGCAGAGGGTTCATCGAACCACTTTATTTCATCTACCATTCCATTCTCGAATAGTGCGCGGGAAGAAAGAACATCTGAATATCTCCGTTCGAGCTCTGATTTCTCGTATTTTATTCTGATGATCATTTCTACCTATGTAGGTGGGAGTCAACAGTATATCTTTCAATTCGGAGGAGAATGTTGGTGATTGAAGACGTAGACCAGCGATAAGCGACGTTGTTGTAATGATTCTCATCCCAGATCCTGTATCATTTCCGTGACGCTGTCTCCCTTGTATCGTGACAACACATAACGGCTGCCCTTCTTTGGACTCTTTCGATCGATTCCGTCAAATCCACTTGAAAACGATCCCACACTGGGCAGCAATAATCAAAATAAGGAAGGACAAGCGTGTTGAATGGAGTCTTTTCAGTAGTTCTGTCGCATTTTTTAAGCGTTCTGCCAATAAAACGCAGTGTTTGGTTCACCATTCCTACGACATTCTCTACGTGTTCTTTCCAGTTAATTTCTAGCTATTTAGTAAAGTTTACGGCCTTCACGTTTCATTGAATTATCTTGCAAACAAAGTTTAACAGATTTCTTTTAGTACTTATTATTTAGAGTCAATTGCCAATTTTTACACAATGCTGACATTGATATCGTTCTGCAGTTGGTCTTGATCTTGACTTTATTAGACGATAAATGACGGTGTAATCTGCAAACAAGAAAGCTGATCAGATTTTCTCCCAGTTCGTTTATGTAGATAAGAAACAATACAGGACCAATAACACTACCCTGTGGAACGCTGGATATCACTGTTGTGACCTCGTCGCCTTTTGTTGTTTCCTCGTTCGGGTCTGGTTGTGAGGAAAGGTACTGGCGCAGTAATCGATGTCAACTGTAATAACTATTCAGATTAATAATACGTTTTATTGACTAAAACTAATAATACTCAACTTTAGAACATATGTCTGTTTCTTCTCTCTTCTCGCGGTGTCTTCCGTATGATGCTAGCTGCGCTGTGACCTAGTTACCGCTAAGTTCGTTGCCGCGTTATGTCTTAGGACTGTTCTATTTCTGACTTCGTAGCTGTCTAATAACTGCCTGAGTTCTGAATAGTATCTACCTGAGTTCTGAATAGTAACTGTCGGGCTGTCCAGACATATAGCGCATCTTCGGTTACTCCCTCCATGATGCGCGGCGCCTGCTTGCAATTGGCTTTCGGTCGATCGCTGCCTTCTCCACGATCGTTCTCTTACGTCTGGCGTGTGGCGCTGACTTTACGCCTCTGTTTTAGTCGATGCCTTACCACCAATCACTACGAACTGTGTCCTCTCTCACATGAATTCCCCTATCCAGTCACAAATCTGGGGCGACATTCCATAACTACACAATTCGATTAAAATCTGTTTGTATCAAAAACCTTCTGGAAATCTAGAAATACGGAATCTATCTGATATCCTTTGTCCATATCACTCATCACTTCGTGTGTGTAAAGAGCTACTTTTGTTTCACATGAACGATATTTTCTAAAAATTCGAGATAATTCATAATACTCGAATACAGAATGTGTTCCAAAAACCTGCTGCAAATAGGCCTGTAGTTTAGTGGGTTGCTCCTACTGCCTTTCTTGAATGTTGGTGTGACCTGTGCAACTTTCCAATATTTTGGTACAGATCCTTCTTTGAGAGAGCGGTTGTATATGGCTGTTAAGTAAGGAGCTATCGCAACAGCATAATCAAATAGAAATCTAATTGATGACGTGTTGCATCACCATGGTTTCAAGGCCTCCTGAGCAGTGACGTTGAATGTGTACATTGCACCAAGAACATAGTTCCGTGTGTTGTCGATATAGGACACTCAATCCACACAAAGATGCAAACAACGGCACGCGAACATTGTTAATATGACGAAGTGTGTAACACGGCCGATCTGATCCACGAAAGAAGTACGTAGTTTGTATTGACTGTAGTTCTGTCATGCCTAGAATGTTGATCGTATCCGCATTGTTACTTTTCGTCAAGAGGGACTCTCATCAAGGGAAGTAGCCATACGTCTTGCAGTGGACCAAAGTGGTATTGTTCGGACATTGAGGAAGTACAGTAGCTGTCCATAACTGGCTTCGCCCTCGCCGCCCAAAGGTTGTTGTTGTTATGGTCCGGAGACTGTTTGATGCAACTCTCCACCCAACTCTATCCTGAGCAAGCCTTTTCATTTCCTCATGAGAACCGCAACCCGCATCCACTTGAATCTGCTTACTATACGTGTCTCTTGGTCTCCCTATGCGATTTTTACTCCACACATGTCTTGCCTCCAATACTAAATTTACGATTCCTCGATGTATAAGAATGTGTCCTACCAAGCGATCCTTTCTTTTAGTCAAGGTATGCCAAAAATTCCTTTCCTCACCAATTCTGTCCAGTACCTCTTCATTAGTTATGCGATCTACCCACCGAATATTCAGCATTCTTTTGTAGCATCACATTTCAAAAGCCTCTATTCTCTTCCTTTCCGCACTGTTTATCGTCCTTGTACCCCAAAGGCTACTAGAGCAAATGTTCAAATGTTTGTAAATCTATGAGACTTAACCGCCTAGCTTACAAACAACTTGAACTAAGTTAAACTAACCTAAGGACAACACATACACCCGGGCCCGACGGAGGACTCGAATCCCCTACGGGGAGCGGCCTCGCGCATCGGAGCGCCTCAATGCGCTCGGCCACTCCGCCCGCGGCGGTGATGTTTTGGGGTGACATTATGTGGGCCACCGTACGCCTCAAACGGCTATATGGTACAGGAATGACACCCTGAGATACATAGTGTAACCATACCGGACCCATGTCGGTGAAGCATTCGACTTAATGGACAATTCTTGCACTCATCGTCTACATTTTGCGTTCCTTCACGGTAAAATAAGTTCTCCAGACTTGAACCCTGTCAACAATACCCGGCTTTTTGAGGAGTGGGACATTCCGGACCAGCAATCCCTTGTGGAGAGAATGCCAAGACGAATACAGGCAAATACGCCAGCGAAGAGGACGTGTTATTGGGTATTTGAGGCAATGGTGTACACTGCTATCTGAAATGTCTTCAGTTCGGAGAATGGTTTGATGCAGCTCTCCACCCTCCTGAGCTCCTGAGCAAACCTTTTCATCTCTTCATAAGAACGGCAACCTACATCCATTTGAATCTGCTTACTATATACGTCTCTTGGTCTCCCTCTGCGATTTTTACCCCACACACTTCCCTCCAATGCTAAATTTACGATTCCTCGATATCTAAGAATGTGTTCTACCAAGCGATCCCTTCTTTTAGTCAAGGTATGCGAAAAAATTCCTTTTCTCGCCAGTTCTGTTCACTACTCTTCATTAGTTACGCGATCTACCCAACTAATCCTCAGCATTCTTCTGTAGCACCACATTTCAAAAGCCTCTATTCTCCTCCTGTCCGCACTGTTTATCGTCCATGTTTCACTCCCGTACAAGGCAACACTCCACACAAATGCGTTCAGAAAAGACTTCCTTACACTTAAATTAATATTCGATGTTAGCTAATTTCTCTTTCTCAGAAATGCTTTTCTTCCCATTGCCATTCTGCATTTTATATCCTCTGTACTGCGACCGTCATATTTTATTTTAGTACCCAAGTAGCAAAACTCATCTACTACCTTCACTGTTTCGTTACCTAATCTAATTCCTTCAGCATTGCCTCATTTTCTAAGACTGCATTTCATTATCTTTGTTTTGCTGTTGTTAATGTTCATTTATACGCTCTCTTCAACACACTGTCCATTCCATTCAACTGCGCTTCCAGTTCCTTTGCTGTCTCTGACAGAATTACATTGTCATCAGCAAAACGCAATGTTTTTATTTCTTCACCCTGAACTTTAATCCCTATTCCAAATTTTTTCCTTTCTTTCCTTCACCGCCAGCTAGAAGTACAAATTGTATAACATCAGAGAAAGGTTACAACCCTGTCTTACTCCCTTCCCAACTGATGCTTCCCTTTCATGCCCTTCGAGTCTAATAACTGCTTTCTGGCTTTTGTACAAGTGGTAAATAAGTCTCCTTTCCTTGTATTTTACCCCTGCCGACTTCAGAATTTGAAAGAGTGTATTCCAGTCAACTTTGTCAAAAGCTTTCCCCAAATCTACAAAAGCTAAAAATGTAGGTTTGCTTTTCATTAATCTATCTTCTAAGATAAGTCGTAGAGTATTGCCTCCCGTGTTCCTACGTTCCTACTGAATCCAAACTGATACTCCCCGAGGTCAGATTCTACCAGCCTTTGCATTCTCTTGTAGATAATTCGTGTTGAAATTTTGCAACCATGACTTATCAAACTGATGGTTCTGTAATTTTCACACCTGTATGCACCGGATTTCTTTGGAATGGGGATTAAAGTCTGAAGGTATTTCGCCTGTCTCATACATCTTACACACCCAGTGAAACACTTTTGTCATGGCTGACTCTCCCAGAGATTTTAGTAGCTTTGTGGGATTGTCATCTACTCCAGGGGCCTTGTTCATGTCTAGGTTATTTTCGTAAAAATAGTCAATATCTTATTTCTTCAGTAATAAAGAGAACTGAAATGTTGTTTTTGTATATCTCCATTGCATACTTATGAACCTCTAGAATCGTGGTGATAGGGCACTGTTTCTATATGTGTCTCTTATATCACACTGTGGCACGTGCCATATCATGCAGTAACACTTGGGTTGTATTGTGAAGCGACACATGACATCATATTGAGACGTGTCACGTTACATTATTCATATTATGCTCCATGGTACATAGCAGTGTATCGTTATTAATGAATTGGCTTCATTGCATTTATAGTAATATGGATGACTTTTACTTGAGTTGACCATTGTTCAATTGTTTGATCTCCTTTTAAACAGTTAAATTTTTCCACCATAGGCCAACTTTGTGAACACTGCTGGCCAATCATGTAAAAGGAAATATATTTTTAAAATATATAAATACATGAAAATTTAATATATTGTGCCGCATTTGACGAATTTCGAATTTATGCTTACATACATATTACGTAAGTTTGGACGCTAAATGAAATCACGCATTAAATATATCTCCAAAACTTGAATTTTAAGATAAGGTTTATTTTACTAAAGTAACCAGCTGTGCGATAACGGTGTATAAAAACTTATCCCTTCCCAAAATGTTAGCTCAGTTAATTATATGTCATATCATCACATGTGAGTTAGCACACAACGCCTATCAATATTGGGCACTAGAATAGTGGATAGCCGCTGTGGAGTGGCCGAGCGGTCTGAAATGCGACGTATACGACACTGACGAGCAACGATTACTTTGTGGGCCGGCGGCAGAGATCTGGTATTTTGTGCGCCAAATTCTGGATCTCTTTTTACGGGGGTCACCAGCTGCTGTTGATTCACGCATATCAATCTATCCGGACAATGCCTACTACCCAAGGACAAAATACAATACTGTCACGTGGATAAGAGGCCACGCAATCCATTACTTGTTTGGAAGTGGTGTCGTAGGAATGATGGATTTCTGGAACTTCCTCAACGAACGTCATTGTGCAGTTATGAAAAATCCGAAGTACGGTCAATATTTTCCGAACTTCTTGAAGAGCATCTTTCACGATCCTCAGCTGGATCATTCATGGCAAGAGATGTCAATGGTCACACAAAAATAAAATAATATTTGAGAACAGATTAACGGTACTTCCAAAACATTTCGAGAAGACATGCTGTGAATATTTGGCAGCGGAAATCGTGGAATAATAACGCAGAATATACGGGAATGGTCTTTTCTTTTTCATATTTATTTTCTTCTATTAATTTCTTTTCACAACAAAAGTCAATCATCAACAGATGGTTTTATTTTGTTAGTATTACAAACACAAAATAAAAGAAGTAAATAAATAAAATAAAGAAAAAATATCCTCTTCAACCACAAAGAAGTCCTACCTCCTGCATTTAAAAATAAGTAAATAAATAAAAGCGGTCTAAAGCGCCATGCTGCGGTGCGCGCGGCCGTCCGCCATCCGGGATTCGAATCCTCCCTCGGGCATGGGTGTTTTTGTTGTCCTTAGGTTAGTTTACCTCAGTTTAGTTAGTTTGTTAGCTATGATTTCGAAAGATTTACAAACATTTGAACATTTTTGAATAGTAGACAGCAAAATGTATTAATTACATCTACTTTGATAAAAACCAATATATTACACATAAAAACGTCTGTCCTTTGTTAATGGGAAAGCAGGAACGTTACTTATTGCGAAGTCAGTGCATTTGGTACAGGGTTTATTTTTAGTTCTGGTTGCCTCACGTGATAATGTTGGTAATCATGTGACGTTGGCATTAGCCAATCGCCTTTTAATGCAAATGTTTTGTCATGAAATCTTCGTTGTACGAGGACAAGGCACAAACAAGAACCTGTCAACACAGAGCGGAAACGGCATTTTTTATTTACGTCATGGACTGTACTAAACACCAATCAAGTCATTCTATGCGGATTTGCAAGTGCAAACGTAGTTTTAAGCGACGTAGAAGAAATGACATCCGTGAAAGAAGAGTCTCTGCATTATCCAGCAGAAAGAACCATGAAGTAAGTGAAGCAGAAATATTTGCTTTGTCAGGTGTGCCGATGATCACTTTCAGCAAGAGAACAAAAGGAATTTGCAAGTTTTGTCTTCAGAGACACTTTACTGTAAAATGTGGATATCAGGGGATTGTTCTGAACTTTACACCAAAATTACACAACTGAAGACAGTTTTGAATGTGTATCCCAAGAGATATTTGACATTATTCAGATGACACAAAGAGTGTTTCGTGTGAATGAAAAACGGTTTCTGGAATCTAAAATGTCACTACAAGCACTGGAGGGAGTTGCATATAAATCAAACAATGAACTTGTTCAAAATATTTCGTCTTGTCACAGTGTTGTGGAAAAAGTTGTGCACGTATTTTTAACCATTAGAATATATATATTCCTCTGAGAAAATGTAACCGTCATGCAGAGAAGAATGCCTCAGCAAAATTATTGGCATGAGAAATGCAGTCAAGGTATCTTAAGATGCAATTACTATGTAGATAAATTAACTTTCAAACTTTTTAGCCAAATTAATTTGTAATTTTTATTCTTTTCCTTAACCCTTTATTTGGCCATGTCAAGCAACATCAAAATTGCGCGTGATTTTCTGAAACATAAGTTTCATTCTTGGATGGGCAACAGTGCTTGAAACTAACATTTAACCTCTCCAATAAAGTGAAGTTTCGTTGTCTTTTGCGAAAAGTTTAGCAATAAACTGAATCTTAAGCGGATACTCCAAGCATAAGTTACCAAGGTACATGTTTGTTTCAATTTTGTGACGATATTTTTTTGTGATACATGGAAAACTGCTTATAAAACGGAAAGCAGGAAGCATTGAAGTTGATATATTATGAAAAATTGTTGGCTTCTTATATGGCAGACTGAAAATTGACTTATATTTATTGGGAAGAGGAGGCCTGGTAGACCACTACAAAATTAGCAACATGTCCAAAAGAAGAACGAAACACAGCATCTTCTGTACCAGTCAATGATGTACGGTATGACAGATATGACAATATATTGTCACTTGGCAGATTAAGGTCCAAAAGGAATACTTGACTAAAATGTAGATATCATGGGATTGTCCTGAACTTTGCACCAAAAACGACTTTTCACACGTTTCACATGAAATAATGCAAAACACAATAATTTCTACAGTCATAAGAAGAACACGGTAGTGTTGATACTGTTCCACCATGCGAAGTTCTTGGGCAATGTTACTTACAAACCAGAAACTATATTTTGAAAAAAATCGTATAAATTTATTCACATGGCCCAACACATTTAATTTAAGTAACATAATACTTTTTCTTCTGGTGATTTCTGAGTGTGCCAAATACAGGGTTAAAGGCCTAAATAACTACCAGCATATATAAAAAGAATTAAAGAAGCTAACATATAAGTTAAAGTACACATTTGTATTTTAATAAGTAGGTACCAGTACTGTAAATCCAATATGTTAACTCAAACGACCTGGAATGAAGTCCAATCATTAGAGGATGTATTAATTTTGACAAAACTTAGCACGAAACAATGTTACTTGTAGTGTCGCACAACTATGAAGTGTGCGCCACGTACTTTCGCCGCGCGCCGCCATGCACGCACGGCGAGGCGTTCTTACGACGTCAGCCACGAGCGCCCTCTGCAGCAACTCCGCTCGTGGCCACCACTGGACTGCATCGTTCACTTGATAATCAGATAGGCACCAGTTAAGACTTGGCTATCGGATAGGAATCATCAGTAGGCAGGCCTCTATCTAAACTATGTATCAACCTTCTACTAGTCTGCTGCTCTCCAAGTTAGAATTGTAATCTTTCTACGAAATATACAACTTGTTCTAATTTAACTTATTGTTTCTAGTTTCTGCTGTCCCACTGGGCCGGCCGCGGTGGCCGAGGGGACTGAGGCGACTGAGGCGCTCCAGTCACGGTCTGCACGGCCACTACGGTCGGGGGTTCAAATCCCCCCTCGGGCATGGATATTTGTGCCGACCTTAGTCGTAGCTAGTTCATAAATAGTTTGTAAGTTTAGGGACTGATGACACCGTAGTTAAGTCCCATAAGCTTAACAAACATTTGAACATTTGTTCCACTACTGGTCACCTCCGTACCCGCACACGCGTGCATCCTATTTCCTGTGTCGGTCTCTCTCTACTCGGCCACCGATACCCAGGACAACCGGCGGAAACGAGACACAAAAGTGGCGACGAGGATGGGATACGAAATTACTATTAGTTTGTTCAAAAGTAAAAAGTATCAATCTCAGATTCCCAGTTTATCCTTAATATTTGCAGTAGACGTAATGAAACGATTAAAAACTTTAGTTCATTGTTTACTTGACGTACTGTCATACCACGCCGATGTACAGACCGGTTCCCCTCATCATAAATGCTAATTTAACAGCACCGCACATAGCGCTGCTATTGCGAGATAGGCCTACAATGGCAGCGACCGCTGGGTTGGCGGCTCTCTCCCAATACAGGGCTCTAGCAGCAACATGTGCCGCAGCTTCATCATTCGTGTACCACACACTCCGACGTTGCCGAAGGGGAACACCCTCAAACAATCCTGGAAGATGACGCCGCAGACACCTAAGGTACCTCCGTTATAAACAATGAGGTCAGAAGCGGCTTGGAATCATACATTCGCAATTATCTCGCATACGACTCGATTGCGGACCCTTGTTTAATGCGACAGTTTTGCTTCTACACTTCCAACCGTATAAGTTCCAAAAATCTTTTTTAAGTTTATTGGACTTAACTGCGGGGTCGTCAGTCCCTAAACTTACAAACTAATTTATACTAAAGACAACACAAATATCCATGCCCGAGGAAGGATTCGGACCCCCGACAGGAAAAGGCCTCGCGCATCGGAGCATAGTGCCTCAATGCGCTCGGCAACTCCTCAGCGGCCGTAGAAGTTTGCGCCATCCTTTATAATACAACCTGCATATGCACGTATACTGAATTAGTAAATGTCTTGCTATAGACTCTTAATATCGCGTGGAGCTTCCTCCGGCTCTGGCAGTGTGTCCTAAAGTCCCTGGTACATCTCTGGACACAAATAATATTAAATCGTCTGAAAAGCGGCAGAAAATTCTTGTCTGTTCATTGGCGCAGGATCCTTGGCAAAGATGATAGTTGGTGATGATGATGCACATGAAGGTAAGTAATTTTACTACCTTGGATGTACGTTAAACATCATCGGCAGGCGATGCAAAGGTACAGAAAGTACATAGGCGTGAGGGCAGTCATGTAACAGAGCAGTCTATTGGTATCAATAAGGACAGTTGTGAGTAAGGCGGAGAGCCGACTTCGGTTTATTGGGACAATTTTGGGAAGATATACTTCATCTGTAAAGGAGACCGCGTATAAAACGCTTGCAGGACCACGTCTTGAATATTGCTCAGGTGTTTGGGACACGCAGCAGATCAGTTTAAAGGAAGACTTTGAAACTTCAGAGACTAGCAGCCGGATTCGTTACTGGTAGGTTCGACCAAGGCGCGAGTGTCACAGACATGGTCTGGGAACTCGAATGGGGATCGCTGGAGGAAAGACGACGTCCTTTTCGAGAAATTCTGTTGATGAAATTTAGATGGCCGGAATTTGATGCTGAGAGTTGAATGATCTTCCTGCCACCTACTTACATTTCGCGTAATGATAACAAAGACATAAGAGAAATTAGGGCTTGTACGGAGACATAAAGGCATTTTTTTCCTCGTTCTGTTTGGTAGTGGAATAGGAAAGGAAATGACTAGTAAATGCCTTACGGTGGATTGCGGAGTATGTATATATAGATGTAGATCATGCGTTGCTCTTAATGTGAGGAAGATGTTCCAGATATTCCATGTGTGGAGTATGATTTATATGGAAGTCAGACAATGTCTGTGGGGAAACTGTAGTGGAAGAGAATCGAAGCTTTTGAAATGGCTGCGCTGTCTGAATGTGAAGGAGTGTTCAAGTCGCTTCGGCGGATTTTCGAGTCCTCCTCGGACATGGGTGTGTGTGTTGTTCATAGGATAAGTTAAAGTCTATCTCAGCAAAATTTGGTCCCTTAGGTTAACAAACATTTGAGCAACTACGTTTGAGATGTTAAAGAAATGTGTTGACCATACAGTATGCAACACTGCTAGTAATACACAATAACTCGTCCCAGATTAGTTGCGTTTACTGCAATATTCCTAAATGCACGGAATTGCCACTACAAACCTGACCTACAGAATTATGCACCTCGAGAGGATTTAATGTTGACCGTGTGTTTTCCTGAGGGATGAAAACAGAGGTAGCCGTCGCTTCACAAAAATGTACAGCGGGAGAGAAACGATAGTAACGAAACCCCAGGGATTCAGAAAATGTTCGGGTCCAAAAGCAAAATACCACAGTTTTTTTTTATGATTACGGTCGCCAGTTCCTTTGCACAAGAATTAACTAAACGTTTATCACTTGAATATAATCATGAAGTAAGAGAAACGTTTATTTCCAAATCTACTAAAATGTATGGTAAGGACAAACACTGCTTGAAACTCGGCACTTTTTTAATTACCAGACAGCAGTCACAGCAATTTTATACTTATAGTTGATCATCAAGTAAATGTTAAGCATCCTACTGGCAGAAATAAAATTAGGAGGCGGGATCGTGAGTCGTATCGGGAGAGCTCAGTCGGTGAGCGCTTGCCCGCGAAAGGCAAAGGTCCCTGGTTCGAGTCCCGCTTCCGGCACACAATTTAAATCTGCCAGGGAGTTTCATATCAGCGCACACTCCGCTGCAGAGTGAAAGTTTCATTCTGGAAACATCCCTTAGGCTGTGTCTGAGCCATGTCTCCACCATATCCTTTCTTCCAGGAGTGCTAGTCCTGCAACGTTCACAGGAGAGCTTCTGTGAAGTTTGGAAAGTAAGAGGCGAGGTACTGGGGGAAGTAATGTTGTGAAGCGGCATCCTGAGTCGTATCGGGATAGCTCAGTCGGTAGAGCGCTTTCCCGCGAAAGGAAACGGTCCCAGGTTCGAGTCCCGGTTCCAGCACACAATTTTAATCTGCCAGGGAGTTTCATATCAGCGCACACTCTGCTGCGTTTCAAAAGTGTGTATGTTTGATATGCAACGCTACTTTATCCATAACTAAAAAGGGCAATATTCAATGCGATTTTAGAACAGTTTTTAAATACTTCGAATTAGAAGCAACTGTTGGTAGTGAGTTAAGTAGGAAGAAACAATCTAATCTTAAAAGTAAATTAGAATCATAGCAGTCGGTTTTAATAAAGCCTGTACAAAAGAGTCTTTCATCAAACAGAGCATCATTTCTTGTATCTGAAGCATGTAAAACCGTTTGACGATAGCACAGTTGTTAAGGAGTGCTTTCTGGCATCTAGTGAGTCTTTCTCTTCCACCTCCAAAAACAAATTAGAGATAATATCAGTTAGCAGAGACATGCCTGTCTCACGACCAACTGTGAAAAGAAAAGTGAAATTCATGGCAGAAACTATAAAAGATCAAATGATGACACATTGGCAATCCTGCTAGCGTTTCCCATTGCAGATAGACGTGTCAGTATATGGAGTCGATTGACCTCAAGTTATGATTTTCATTAGAATGATATTTTAGAATTTCAGCGTAAAAGAAGACTTGCTTACAATTTTGACCTTAAAAGACGGTACACGAGGAGAAGATTTTACAATGCATTTATACCTTTCATTTCTGATTCTTATTTGCCATTAAAGCAACTTGCGTCTATTACTACTGGATGGAGCGCCTAGCACAGTAGGAAAACACAAAGGAATTGTTCCATGTATACAAACGATGACTCTTTCCCACTTTCTTGATCACTGCATCGTGCATCAGCTAGTGCTTTGTGGACATGTTTTAAAAATTGCACATTCTATGAGTATTGTAACGAAAATTGTATTGTGACATAAAGTCAGCGCCACACGCCAGACGCAAGAGAACGATCTTGGAGAAGGCAGTGGATGACCGGCAGCCAATCGCACGTTGGCGCCGCGCATTCTGGAGGGACTGACCGAGAAGCGCGCCCTCTACAAGCTGCTATATCTAGGCTGACATTTGTCTGGACGCCCGTCAGTACTCGGCTACGAACTAGGCAGTAACTAAGTCTCAGCGCAGCTAGTACCGTACAGACGACGCTGCGAGAAAAGAGAAGAACAGATAGAAGTTGAGTATTGTATTCTCCAGTCAATAAAACTTGTATCTCTAATCTGAATAGTTGTTCTAGCTGTCTATGCATCCTGCACCGACCCTTTCCTGAAAATCTAGGCCAGGACGAGAACTAAACATATGGCAACGAGCATTATTCATCAAATTGTGAATCTAATTCTCTCACTTTTACTACAGAGAAGGAAGTTTAGAGTGCTATTAGAAAAATTGGACTGCCAGTATGGAGACCTGTTATTGCATACTGAAGTTCTGTAGCTGAGTAAAGGTACGGTTCTCAACAGATTTAGAGGACTTCTGCTACCGGTAAAATCATTTGCGTATTATGTGAGTTGGTTGTTGGCTCTGGCATTTTTAACTGATATAACAGTTAAATTAAATCAGTTAAACAAAGAGCCTCAATGAAAAAAATAACTGCCATAACTCTTATGTAAAGTTTTTCATGCAAACGCTTGACCTTTGGATAACACAGAAAAATTAAATGTGAAACACTTTCCTCAAATAGGCAGAACTGTCGGATCAACAAACATCATTGGATCAAGAAGCTGCAAAGAAATGTACTGCCAACCTGACAATGCTGAAGACGGAATATGAATACCAATTTTCAGATTTTAAGGCAATTGTACCTTTTCTAGCTTTCGTAGCCCAGCCTTTACAGAAAGTAGATGTGGAAGATATTTCAAGTAAAATGAGTAATCTTTCCTCTTGTATTGAGACTGAACTTGTAATAATTCTATTTCAATATGATATTTCCTTGAAGTCAGAATAAAATGAAAACTTTTAGAAATCAGTGAGTGTGAAAACCTGTCCTAACATTTTAATAGTAGCATCGTATATTTTATAATTTTTTTGGATCAACTTTTCTTTGTGAGGCAGCGTTTTATACGATTAATATACTGAAATCATAGTGTATAAATAAACTGAAGGATTCTCATCTTTCGGACTGTGTAAGGCTGGACTGACTAATAATTCGCCATATTACAATAAACTTGACAAGGATATGCAATATGTCACGAAAAGTTTTCAACATTTGTGATGTTGTATATTTTTCTTTTCACAAGTGCTTTATCTTCAAAATGAAGTAATAGGCCATTAACATTTTATGGCGATAAAATTGCCTATTATGTATTTTGCTTAATAAATTAGTTAGTTTTGATTTTTGGCAATGGAGTTGTTTTGTCTTCTACGAGAGTACACAAATGTTTTAAAATTTTCAGCTAATCCAAAATTGAAAGCTTAGCAGTAGGTGTGACTTTTCACATCCTTTTAGTATTTGTAGGTTGAGTGTGTTACTTACAAATCAGTCTCATTTTAAGTTTTCGTTGTGAATGATATTCTGTAAGTAATAACACTTGAGTGTGTGTGTTTTTACTTAATTTTTTGTTGTGGTCATAACGTAATACTTCCATTAGGAGTACACGTTACTGAAAGCCACTGGTAGAACTATTTACATGCCAGTACCTCTTAAAACAGCATAATGTCTTTTTTCAATTTTTTTGGGATGGGAATTAACTAAACCCTCTTCTGGTAATGCGCATTACTCTGTATGGACTAAACTTCTCACAGTATATCTCAAGCCTAAAAACGTTAGTACCCCTGCTTTAAAGAAAAGGACCCTGCACAGAACAAATAGGAAAATGACGGGTTAACAGCACTGTTTAAAGTCAACATAATGATAACTAAAGCACATAAACGTTAGTTTCAGGTTATTATTACTGTACTAAAAGTACTTTGCCTGTGATGGAAGATTGGCTCCGACGTATATCTCACTTTGGCATAATGATTCTCGTTACTGGCTCTAGCTGTAAGTGGTAAAATTCTTCTACGTGTCGAATTAATTTGAACAATATGGCACCAAAACTACGCCAGCAATCGCACTAAAATATTCTTCATCCGAGGCCATTTAATATTATTTTTGAAGAGTATGATCTCAAACAAAACAGCCACATGTCATTGGCACTGTTCGCTGTTCAACGTCCAGACAAAGGGTCCTTTTCCAACTAACTTTTTAGCAACGCTAGCCGGCGTGATTTTCTATGTTTGCCTTCCACGTCATCACTTTTTATCGAGGCAAAGGTGCTCCCCCGAACTTCTGTACATGAATATAACTGACAAAAGACAAAACGCCGGAACCTCTAAAATATTATTAATTTAGTAAAAATTTAACAAAAGTGTTACAAAACAAGGAATTGTATTTTTTAAAACGCAGTCTCAATCACAAGAGAATTTTTTATTTTTATTTGGCAACCAGTTTCAGTCTGCTTGTGAGACCTTCTTCTGGCCAACTTGAATACAATAAAATTACAAATATTGGGAAGGATGTATAGATGATAATATTATGGTAATTAACAGCAAAAGAATAACAGTGTGAAATGTTATACCCATGGCAGCCAATTGTGGGCGGGTCATGAACCGTGGAAATCAACTGCGGAATATTGTGTTGTCTTACAGGCTACAGTTATGATATTAAAAATGGGATAGATACACAAGAGCAAACGCATTATTACATTAGTAAAGACTGGAAACAATTTAGAAAAAAGCGTTTTGAATAAAAATAAAAACTTGGTTTTATCAATTTTGTTAGCTAGGTGCCCCCTATGGGCTTTTGAAGAAACTCTCTGGGCATATTGGTGCCGGAGACCATTACTGCTGCAAAGACTTGAGCATATCGATGGTTGTACGCCAGCAATGCACGTCGCAGCGCTCGTACCAGCAGACGATGCGTTGACGCATCTCCATATTCCAGCTGTGATTCATAATTGAGGAGTGGAAATGCTAAAGGATGTAAGTGCCATTTTTTGACTATCGGGGTTTTTCACTGCTAACCGATCCATGTCTTCGCACTAATACTCTGCTAAGAGATTTATGTGCTCCAGTCATTCCTTGTAGTTGCTACTGACCCCAAGAGAGTGCTCCGGATGGGCCTGCTCCGCTAATGGATGTATGTCCCACAGGCATCTGGCGTTAGCCGAACAGCAGTCTGTATTCAAGGTTATGCCACAACACTATTGTTTTGCTTACTGAAGCTATTGCTTGCTATCTAAAATGATGTATCTGTTAATAATGATAATATGAGCGCCAGTGATTTTAGTGGTGATGGAAGTGTTGAGAACGTTACGTTCAGGAAAAAACAGGATAAGGCTAGATTAAGCGGAACGTCGTACCTCACGCAGAAGAAGCAGAACAAGAAGGGAAATTGCTGAAAAACAACCGTCATCTTTACAGCAAATTTATAATATGAAACAAGCCTACATTATCCAGTTGTAGCAGGTTGATGTACACATTTTTCGTTTGTTTTGTGTTTAGGTGTTCTGCAAGTGTAAGTACAGTTGATATGAAAACTCAGCTCTCAGCTCATTCAAGAATACCATCAACTTGACCTGAACCAACAAGCCAATTACATGATGGGACTTATGGAGGTTTTTCTTACTCAAAGACGACGCCATGGGATGTATGATGAAGACGCAGAGAGGTAAAAGGCAGTCAACTCTCTGCTACACACTTCCTGATGGGACAGGAGACCTCAAAACAGTATGCAAAGCTACATTTCTAAATACGTTTAATATTTTTGCTAAAAAGAAATCAAACAATTGTTACGAAGAAAAAAATAAAGTTCTGAAGTTTTCAAAGACACAGCTTTCTTTGATCAAAATAAGCTAACAACAGCCTGGTATTGTGTCCTGCAAAAAAAGCTTTTCCGATCAGTGTGATTTGGAGAATTTTCATGTCCTGAAAAAAGGCAAGACAATGAAAGACACTGCATTGTGGAATTGATAAAACTTCCAGCTACTGTTCCACTTGCACCAAATAAGAAAACTATTTTTCCACTGTTATTGATTACGTGGACGAAAACAACAAGGACTTTTTCCGACAGCTGTTACCTCCATAAAATCAATGTTGTCGTAGCACTTAGATTTATTAGCTATGACAAAACCTATTGAACTTACACCTTTCAGGATAAAACGCTACGTAACTTTTTGATTTTTCAACATAAGTAGAAAAACCTTTGTCAACATGTATAAACATGTAAAGAGTTAATATGTGTTTTCTTAGAAATAAATATCCATTTCTCACAGAGATGTGCAGTTTTCTTCGTTTCCTCAACAATTTCATTTTTGGCACTTAGCACCTTTAGAAATTCCACTCTAATTATGTTCATTAACTGCCACAATTTGGTTCTCCGTGTTTTTAAAAATATACACTCCTGAAAATGAATTCGTCGACCTAGCCGAGTGAAATTTTATTGACACGTTCTCGAGGCTGTATACAACACACGATTATACATACAGCCGTACGAAACGTGAGTAGTCACTAGACAGTGCGCAATTTTGACGTTAGTACCGTTTATATACACCTTTTGCAGCGATGCAAGCTCCAATTATCCCATGGAGACGATAGTAGAGGTACCGAATGCAGTCTTTTGGCCGGCCATGCAACTTTTACGTGGTGCCTCCGGCGGGACAGATTTCGTGCCGGTTTTGCAGAGCTCGCAAGATTACGTTTCATCTGGTCTCAAACATGCTCAGTGGGGGACCTATCTGGGGATCGTTCTCACCAGGGTAGATGACGTACACCTAGAGGAGCACATTTGGACGTACGGGATACACGTGGACGTGAATTGTTCTGTTGGAAGAGGTTACCGCCTTGTTGGTGTATGAACGGTAGCAAGACGGTTTGAATGATGGTTTCAATGTACGGTTGATTGTTCAATGTTTCCCCGACGATCACCAGAGGAGAACGGCTAGTGTAGGGTATGACGTCAGGTGTCAGCCCCATGTGCCTTTGTCGTAAACACTCCAGATTTTTGCGCTCCCCTGCACGGCGTCACACACGCATACGACCATTATTGGCAGCAAGGCAGAAGTGACTCTCATCACTGAAGACGACACGTCTCCATTCGTCCTTCCATAAGCGCCTGTCGCGACACCCCTGTAGGCGAGGTTGGGGCGTGTGTGAAAGACGCCCTTGCGGTACGCATGAACGGGCATTATGTTGTCGTCCACTGTTCGTTGTTCACTGTTGATCGTCAAGGAAATATTGAGCAGTGCACAGTACAGTGACACCATCATTCAACCCGCGTTGATACCGTTCATGTAGTAACAATCCGATATGATTTTACGACAGGATAATGCACGTCCACATGTATCGCGTACACCCAATATGTTCTTTGGGACCGGATGAAGCATCATCTTGTGAAGCCGGCCGCGGTGACCGAGGGGACTGAGGCGCTCCATTCACGATCTGCACGGCCACTACGGTCGGGGGTTCGAATTCCCCCTCGGGCATGGATATTTGTGCCGTCCTTAGTATAAGGTAGTTGATAAGTAGTTTGTAAGTTTAGGGACTGATGACCGCGTAGTTAAGTCCCATAAGCTTAACAAGCATTTGAACATCTTTGCACGACTGGTACGAAATCTGGCCAAACTGAAGCACCAAGAGAAAACTACGTGGCAGGTCATTCCGCAAGACTATATTCGTAACCTCTATGATCGTCTCCATGGGAGATTATAGCTTGCATTGCTACAAAACGAATGTGTCAATAAAATTTCGCTCTTCTGACTCAACGAATTCATGGCGTTATTTTTTCATTTTTCAGGTATGTAAGTTTACTAACGATCGCTGTTCCCCCAGAAATGTTTTCTAAAATTATAAAAACAAGAAATGTTTACACAGAATTTACAATGGTGCTTACTGTTTCGGTAGCTAAAAATATATGTACAAACATAATAAATATGCAAATATATACCCATGAAAATTAATCGATAAGGATCACTTCCTACTGAAATACTACAGAAATTATAAATTACGAAAATAGGTATGAAAAATAAATTGTGGTTGATGAACATCTAATTTTTCACAAGTCAGATTTACTTACAGAATATTGTTATAAGTACTGGTAACAGTACACGTCGTCAAGGAATAATATTTTCACACGGCGACGCAGAGAAACAAAAGAAAATCGAAGTTCTTCCTGGCGATAATGAAATGAAAGTTCTATGACAATAGAAAGGCATATAGAAGTTAGCGTCCACGATGTTTACTTTAGAAAGCACAGAGAGATATTTGAAGTTAACCAAAGCAGAGCCCCGAGACGAAGTCCGTAGTAAAGCCAGTCCTCGAGGGGCCGAGCAATGCTCCAGTGTAAGTCCGCAGAAGTCCATAGTCATATCAATGACATTCTTCGTCCGGAGGCGTATCATCTTAAAAATGTACAACGTTTGTAAAGCTATGGACTTTAACTACTGTGATTATAAGTTCCTAGGCTTACAAACTACTTAATGTAACTTAAAATAAACTAAGGACAACACACACACACACACACACACACACACACACACACACACACCACACACCACACACACACACACACATCCATGCACGACGGATGACCCGAATCTCTGACAGGGAGCGTTCCGCAGCAAGGCGCCTTAGAGCGCTAGGGCACTCCACCGCGACGCGTGGAATGTCTTGGTTCGCATTTTGAAGACAACTGAAAATGTGGCTGGGTGCCTGCGTGGATATGATCGACTCCAGCCAATACGGTACGAGAGTTGTGATACTTTATGCTGTACTGTCTGCCTGTCTACCTATAGCTCCACGTGCAAGAAGTAGCGCACCTTAGACACGTTCTTATTGGTGTTGCCATCATATAATCACTTTTCAGTTCTTCGGTTGCGAAACTTTGGTAAAATTTTACTTCACCGTGATTTCGACTTCACTAAGGGAGCCTTCATCAGAAGTAAAACTGTTACATATGAATATGTAGTCAGATGATGGTCTTGAGCGATAGGGCTCAGGTTAAAAATTAAAAAAGTTTGCACGTTGCAAGTTATCATCCTTGACGCACCCGGAAATGTCTATCGTCTTCTAGGCTCCACAGTTGACTATGTATAGCTTGAGGTACGTCTTCGATGTAGACTACCAGGAACACTTATCGGTTAAATGGTTTGCCTGCCCATAGCAGCTATCATGGAGTCGGCTCAAAAAAATAATAAATAAAAAAAAAACCACTAACTAGAAGAAGAGGAAGAATGACATGACGTATTTTAACCCTTAACTTAGAAAGTGGAGTTCTCTAGGGACCCCAGAGAGTGTTTTATTTTGTGGTACCTCTGCAACTATAAAAATCAAGTTATTCTTGATTTTTATATTTGTCTTGCATCCATTTAAGACACATTTCATAATTACGTCTATGATGTGTTTGTTAAAAAATTGTAAAACTAGTAAAAACGTACTTGGGGGCCTGGCGGGACCCCGCTTGGTAGGCTACGTTACATATTAATTTTTTTCTATTTTTCAAACATAGAGCGCTGTAAATTTACAAAAATGGGTCAAGGAAAATCTTAGACGATGAAATTCTTCGGAAGGTAAGTGATCTCGGTGACCCAGAAGGTGTCTTGAGCGAACCTGATGAGGATTTTATTCCAGCAGGAGATGCATCAGAATCGGGAGATAACATTGAAGTGAATTCACATGAAAGTGACAATGCCGGCGAAAATTCTAACGACGTTTCCGATGATGAGGAGTTCATTACAAAGTCAGGACGAAAATATACAAGTTCTGTGCCTCCAGTGACTCGACATCGTCATTGTAACATTGTCAATGGATTTCCCGAAAGAAGACGAGGAAGTGATCTTGCAACCACAATGTCTGGTGTGTTCAACATGTTCTTTGGTGACAAAATTGTAAATACTATATGCACCTTCAGCAATGCTGAAGCGTCACGTGTTATCAATATTACAATGCAAATGCTACTGTGGCCCGAATGATAATTTGGACAGACGTAGGTTATGTCGAACTGAGAACGTTTTTTGGAGTGCTACTTTTTGCTGCAGCTCTCCGAATCAATTTCTGACACCCAAAGAACTTAATCAGAGTAACCTTTACACTACTATGTTGAGACATAAAAAAGAACGTTGATGACACAAGCTTGGTATGTTGAGGGCTAAGACATCGGGGATAACCAGCATGGTAAGAGAGGGAATTGTAGAGGTTAAGAACTGTGCAGGACTGAGGAGCATCCTTTATCTATTGCTGCTGGCACCCGATTTGGTTTACCTAGGTAAGTAAAAAGCACATATCATGATAGTTTCATTTACGATGGCCTACGTATGAAGGAAATATGCTTTTCTTCAAATTCGTTGTCATACAATAGTATCATTCATGTGAAACTTATTATGCACAGAATATTATTAAATTCAGTAAGTATATGAACATATTAAGGAAGGCGATTTAACTTGGTGCAATTTTAGATCCGATAGAAACTCGGCTTCCGGTGACAATCACGTTTGCAAGTTCTGGAAAGACAGACGTCACAGCCCACCCACTTTGCAGGCGCAAAAAATTCCGCCCTTAGAGAGGAAAATAATCACTGTCCTCCTTAATTAGAATCGAAGCCCCTTCGTCAATTATTCATCACTCGTTCTCGTTTTGCTAATTAAATTAACAAGAAGTCTTGACAGAATTAATACTTCTTACCGACAAGGAACAAATTGAAAGGCACCTGGGAGCTTTCTCTTTTTTTCTTCTTCATGAATTATGTTGTTCATTCCCTAAAACTTTTAAAGTTATTTATAAACCGAACTTTATTACAACGAATGTTTATTTCGAGGGACTGGCGGTATGGACAACGAAGATATTCTTCGAACACTTGGCATGATGTTCAGTGTGTATCAATTGAAACCGCTAATTTAAAAACGGCACGAAATTGTTTTAAGTTTTCAGCTAAGGAATATGTGAGGGGCTTTAGCATGAATATTGATGATACACATTTTTATTCACCTCAAAACGCATTGTTAATCACTTCCTACTAACAGCAAGTAGGGTGTTTAAATAACCATTAAAATTTATATCTGTACGTTTGTAGCGCAACAACTTCAGCTGTTATAAATCATGAGAACTTTCATAATCAATGTGAAATAATTGCATAATTGATGCTTCATGTACACATTCGGTTTTTACTCCACAACTATTGATTCTTCTTTCATTTTATATATTTTACTCTAAAATGAACCAGTCATGAAAACAAAATCTTAAAGAGATTCGGATTCTACAAAACAATTTTTCGAAAGCTCTTTTGTCTAACCAAATTAATATAAATATTTAAGCAAACTATAGCGTTTTAAACAAGGACAGGAAAGAAATACAGAGACCTTTAACGTCCCGTAGACAACCATGTCATTAGAGATCGTGAAGAAAATAAGTTTGGGTCACGAAGGAGATCGTATTTTCATCTTTTAGAAGGTGGCACGCACAAATCACCGTAGCGGCCTGTTTCCCATTCATCGAATTACTAACAACGTTCATGTTTTCACCCTGACGAAGCTAGAATTGTAATTCCTTACAACAGAAACATAAATAGAGTCTAATTAATTACAACAATAATAAACACAGCAGATCACTGAATATACTTATTTACATCTTGAAAATCAAGGTTAAATTCAACATATTAAGAATTGATTCAGCGTGACACTGATCATTATTATTCGATGACACATATTTCCTACATGTAGACTGACTGGATTGTCCTGTGTAATATGATCAATTAAGTTGTAGGAAGCGGAAAGTATTCCGTACTAAGTTCATCTACATCTAAAAATTTACTCTGCAAGTCACATTAAGTCGAGTTAGTTTATCGAGCAGCTTTCATAATACTTCTGAACCTGCTTTGACTCCTCTGCGTATGAATCTTCTCCCTTGTACCGCCTCCTCCTCTTCCTCCTTCTGCTATTCTCTCTCTATCCCCACTCCCCAGTTTGCACCTGTCTCCTCCTTCCCAACTGCCTTCTGATAAACGAGTGGGGGAGCGTGGCATCCGCTTTCCCTCCAGGGAGAGGAAAACAAAACTGCAGTCAGGTGCTTTTCTTTAAAGAAAAATATCGTACTGATGTGTTTTACGGCCCACTTTAGATTTGTAGTTTCATAAGTTTTTGCAAACATTTTGGACCAAAATAATAACCTAAATAATAAAAAATTAATTAATAAAAATGTCTGAAAACCGATTAGACAAAAAAAAAAAAAAAAAAAAAAAATTAGCTAGTGGCGGGTTCCGAACCTTCAGCGACACAGTCCAACGCCTTGCCCACTACGTTTTGGCTAACAGTAAGAAGTTGTGTTCTTTAATCTCATACTGTTGATAGCCGTTGTTAACTGATGCTAATATAGCATTTGTAGACACTAGATTATCATTTATCGTACGAAGAACCACGTATTTTTGTTCTTCAGTGCGCCATTGCTTTGGAATGACAACGTGTAAGATACAATAAGACAATCATCAAATACGCAGGATGGCGTATGCCAGAGAGAGTTTTGGGCGATGAATGTCACGTGACATCTGCGTACGGCTGGTTTTCGTTAATTCAATGGAGGGTATCAAAACTCCGTTATTTTGCAAATACTTCTCAAACAATACGAGATATGAAAAAAAAAAAAATAAAAAAGACATAAGAGAGCAAAGTTTTAGAGAATTTTCTCCTCTACAAATTCGTTTATTCAATTTTCGCGTCAGATGAACGGTTTGTTTGCAATTAAAACTACATTACAAACGGCTTTTTTTGGTATTGCTAACGTATTTCTTGTTCAAAATATTTCACAAAGCAATTTTCTGGTCTCTGGTAGCCAACAATTATATTACAAACGGCTTTTTTTGGTGTTACTACCGTAGTTTTTGTCCGAAAAATTTGGAAAAGAAAGGCTCTGGTCTCTGTCGGCCTACAATTATGTCTGTGAAATTTGGTGCTGATCGGTTCAACGGTTCGTCTTAAAAACAGGGAACACGTTACGGACAGACAGACAGACATCCTAAAATCGCCGTTATTTTTGCAAATATCTCTGAAACGATACGAGATATGGGAAAGAAAAGAAAAACATAACAGAGCAAAGTTGTAGAGAATTTTCTCCTCTACAAATTCGGTTACTCAGTTTTCGTGTCAGATGAATGGTTAAGCCGATATTTTCATTTCAATTTCGAGCTGTCAAAAGACGATCGCAAAGGCCCGCTTTTAGTGTTACTACCGTAACCTACAGAGGGCCAAAATTAAGTCCTTACTTTAGAACTAGGACTATTTTTTAAAGTGAAGCATCTGTAACTATTTTATGGTTACTTAAATGTCGCCATTAATCTGCCAAAATATTAAGAATGTTACTCCATACCATAGTTTTTTTCTCTAAAACTCTCATAAGCGTACTCTTGATCAAAGTCGCGGTTCCTATCTTTCATAAGTTCATCTCATCCTTCACCTTCTCCATGTTTACCTGCTCCCCTATCCTCTTTCTGTCCATCACTGTACATATCCTCTACTCACCTGTCCATAATCTCAACCCTTCTCATTCGCTTCTTTTTCTTTCTATCTATCCATGTTCTCCTCTGCTCACTTTTTCCTCAACCATTATGAAAAATTACATACAGTATGTAAGCAAACTTTCGACGTAATTTCTGAAACGGTGTCGACGTCTATCGCAAGATATCCCCTCGCCGCCCCCCCCCCCCCCACCTCCCCGCCTTCCCGCCACACCCGGCCAATCATCATCATGTGTTTACTTGTGAGGTACAAAAGTCTTTTCCAATAAAATATGCATAGATGTGGTAACTTTCGTCGTGATCGTGCAAATGGTGCAGAAGTCTTTTGAAACGTAACCTCCTTCATTCCCTATACTCTAGCTTCTTCATGAAGCCATTTACTTTTGTGGAAAACCACAGTTATAAGAAACTTTTTAAACAAATTTGGCACATGCAAATGCCCAATATGGCCGAAATCAGTACTGTGCGTGAAAATAATAACTATATTCACAATCAATGGTGGATCTTTCTTTTAGAAAATACCTATACACGTGTCATAACTTTGTTGGTGACCAGTAAAATTGTGAAAACGCGAAAGTAGAAGCAAATGTAAGTATGTGTAAGCTGGTAGGTGATTTTTTCAGATTTATCTCCAACTTTTACATTTTATTCCAATAAAAAATTGAAATTACATATCACTATCTCCTGAGCATAACGGCAAAAAGTACCTATCGACATTTATGGCAGAGTACATGAAAAAATTGAGATATTTTCAGTTTAGCCGAATTTTATGACATCCTTTTGCAAGAAGAGGCAGTAGTAGAATTTATTACGTATCTCACGGAAAATTAAATGGGGCAGTCATTTCGCATTTAAAACATGAATATTCACAGCGTACAGTTAATCCACCTACCGGAGGTTCAAAATGTTCAAATGTTTGGTAAGCTTAAGAGGCTTAACTGCGAGCTCACCATTCCCTAAATTTACGTACTTCTGATGAACTAGCTTATACTAAACACGACACAAACATCCATGTCCGAGGGGTGATTCGAGCCCCCGCGGCAGTGGAGACTGACAGCGCGCCACAGACCGCTCGGGCACTGCGGCCGACCCACCGGAGGTTCGAGTCCGCCTTCGTGACTTGATGTGTGTTGTTAGCATAGGTTAGTTTAAATAGTAAGTTAAGGGACCGACGACTTCAGCAGTTAAGTCTTTTAGGATTCAACAAGGAAAAAAAAAATTCTTAATCCACAATCTGTTTTTTCTACCGCTATCATAGGTTTAATGGAAGCCTAAGCGAGTGCCCCCCACCCTAACGTAATACCGTTGCCACCGTCATGTAATGTCGACAATTTGCGCGCAGCCATTCGGCTCGATGACAGTGTATCCGGGCACACCATAGACCTGGTTAAAAAAGAAAAGTGATTCCTAAGACCAAGCGACGCGTTTCCATTGTTGAACGGTCCAATACTGATGATCACTGCAAGCATGATTGATTATGATCTGCAGTAAATACGAGAACACGTAGGGGTTGTCTGCTGTGAAGCACCGGCCGCGGTGGCCGAGGGGACTGAGGCGCTCCACTCACGGTCTGCACGGCCACTACGGCCGGGGGTTCGAATCCACCCTCGGGCATGGATATTTGTGCCGTTCTTAGTCATAGCTAGTTAATAAGCTTAGGGACTGATGACCCCGTAGTTAAGTCCCATAAGTTCTACAAACATTTGAACATTTGCTGTGAAGCCCCATGTTAAACAGGTGGAAGGTGTGTGCTATACCTAGACTGCGTCAGCACTGTATCAAGATTTGACATCAATCGGTGTCTTTCCTGCTTTGCAGAACGATTCAGGCTGATTGAACACCGACGACCACTAAGTCCGGCTCTCACAATGCGATAATCACTTTCTGTGGATTCTCACAACTGCATCGATACAGCGTAACAGCCACCGCCCCTAGGCCTAATATCATTAAAATATGCCCTATTTGAGTGGAGGACATCCGCATTCGAGTACGACAACACCGTTAGACTGATTCTTTATTAATAGACTGCCGCTTATGAAAAGTGCAACCCAGAGAAGGAATTACTCAAATAGTGCTCCACTTGTAGGGAGTGGCAACGGGTTTGCACCCAAGGTAGCATAATTATCAGTTTCTTAATTGGGGACTGGAATGAATGGTTTTACGAGAAATTAACTGCCTCTTAATAATTTTTAGAATCTAACTTTGTAAGAAGATTTGCCCGTTGGAGGTCGTCAAAAAATCTCAAAATTCAGAATGCGTAATGATATGCTGTAGTAATAATAATTTCGTTATTGAATGTTGCAGCAAATCACAACTAATGGGTCGCAACAACACATTCGCAGTGTAAGTTAAAATTTTGAATAAATAAAAATTGATATTAATTAACTTAAAACAGTCACTGTGGTAATTAATTAAGCTTGGCCCTATCTGACTTAGCATTGACTACAGCCTCCACCAGCACCTCTTACGATTCACGAACAGCACAACTTCACTAATACTTGTGTCAGAATTCATGTAGTGGTGATGGCGTGTTCGTGTTATAATCAAAATCGTAATAGCTGATAGACTCTGATTGCAATGATGATAGCTCAGTACTGTGAAACTCCGTGGTGCAATGAGCTTCACAAATACTACAGTCAAAGTTCTCAATAATTTTGATAATATTGTTTAAAGCAGTCACCTTCCTTATAAAACTTTACGTGAACTATTTTTGATTAATTGGTTCCAGGGCCTGGGTAGCGTACGCGTGTAACTGGCTGCTCAGAGTCTGGCATTTTACGTATTTCATAAAAATTACTTTCGTCAAGTCTGGTAAAACTACTTTAACACTTTTAATACCGTTAGCCTGGTTACTTTCTATATAAATAAAACCAACTGTACTTTACGTGCAAACTCTCTATCAAGTTAAAAGCTTTGGCATAATAATTGGTTGCAAAACTTAGAACAGCACTGCACTTTAATTTCTAGTCTGTGTGTTGTAACACGTTTAGCAACTCATTAACTCTAGCAATTCCTTTAAAACTGATCGTAATTACTTTGAAAAAATGATTGAACTTGTTAGTCAATGTACAGGCTTGCCTAATCAACATAATCTAATAATGGTGAGTATGGGGTGACCACAACTGCTTACAAAATTAAGACTGATTTCAAAATAAGTCATATATAATTGAACCAAAATTCTGATTGGGTTGATACTACATATACACGCATACAAAATAAAATGTTACAATAGTACTCATCTGTTTTCGTTGTCTTCGTCGGGAAATCCATACAAGACAGATATAGTTACAATAGGTACTCCCACTGCTGGTTCAAAATATTTTTATCGACAACTCTTTGTTCAGCTCGTCTGGCTGAAATCTCCTTACATTGATATCACCTCGATACGCCTTCTAATCTCCGTAATTACAGCAACGATCACACTCGGTGACAATAGACTTGATAACCAAACAATTACTTTTCTTGCACACATGAAAAAACATTGATCACTTTCGAGTATAAATAAACTCATTTCGCACTTCCTTCAATACATTAAACAGTACGCCTCTCAGGCTTTTTGCAATTGGATTAAACTCGCGCCACACTGTGCCTACCGTGCCTCTGCACCATCAACAAAACATTTATGTGTTTACTACAGCGAGTCCGCTCCGCGACTGCTTCAGCAGCGCGACACTCACAGCTACTACTTCTGTACCAAAGACAGTCTTTACAACAGGTTCAACATTTTCTCTGGCGCATTGCCAACTTACAGCATAAGAATGTCCGTGCATTCATGTGGGTTTACACATACAGTATATGTTTACACTAAATGATTCTATATAGAAAATAACGTTACATAAGAAATATATCTAGCATACAAGAAATGAAAATACGTGAAATGATCAAATTTATGACAATATTTACATTACGTTAAATCAAACTGTAAGATACAGCGACAGGTGTACTCTTACAACTTTTAAGTTAAAAGCCTTAAATATTTCTTGAGGACGAGAAGACCCTATGTCTCAAAAACATCGTCGATTGATATATAGCAGGCCAGAGGACGAATTGCGAGGATACAGTGCCCGCGAGGGCTTAGCCATCCTAGTGTGTGTGTGTGTGTGTGTGTGTGTGTGTGTGTGTGTGTATGTGTGTGTGTGTGTGTGTGTGGAGCTTGTGGTGTGATATAATGTCACGGGTCTCGGGGCTGGAGCCCGGCGCCCCTATTGCTGTCGCGTTACAGTAAATTTGCTGAGGCCGCGCTTAGCGGCAGCGGGGCCACGGAAGTTGATAAACGCGCAGCATCTGATGGACCTGCCCTACCGAGTTATATTCGCCGAGATCGATGCATTGAATGCCGCCCGACGCCGTCTCCATTAAGCGCCGGGTCAGCCAGCCAGACACGATCGCGTATTAAGCCGCCCGCGGTATCCGCGTGTGCACTAGTCCCAAAACCGCTCGTACAGATTTATTAAACGGCTCACTCGTGTTGCCGTTTTGCTCTTCACATATGTGCAGTGACGTCACTACTGCTGCGGCCAAACAGTCTTCAGTATGCTGTAATTCTTTCAGCAATCCGTCGTAAAAAATATATATATATATATATATATATTTGTTTGCAAATCTAGATTTCGACCACTGTGTGGTCATTATCAATGCTTAAAACCAATTAAGATACTTAAAACATCTTGACCTCCATGTTGGAGGTGCGGTCGAAATCTAGATTTGCAAACAAATATATATATATATATATATATATATATATATATATATATATATATATATATATATATATATATATTTACGACTGATTGCTGAAACAATTACCACAAATGAAATACAGTCGTGGAGCACCAATTCAAACATGGAATCAAGTCTTCAGTATCTTCTCGTAATGAATTTAGTCCTAAGAAAATATACTAGTAAATGAAAAAATAACACCATGAATTCGTCGATCTAGCAGAGATATATTTTATTTATATATTCTTGAGGATGTATACAACACATGATCACGCTGAGAGAGTCCCTCTTTTCTGTATTTTCAAAAATACTAGAAAAAACCTTTTTTTATGAAACACTGTCGAATTTCTTATGTAAGTATAATATACTAACCGAGTCGTATCATGGTTTTAGAAACAAAATCACTCAGCGGAAACAGCAGTCTTTTCTTTTATTTATGAAACACTACAGGCCCTAGATAAAAGGGAACATACAACAAGCACATTCTCAGACCTATCAAAAGTATTTGATACCATCAATCATGAGAAATTACTTTCTAAGATCCAGAACTGGGGTATCAGAGGAACAGCACATAACTGGATTAAATCATACCTTCATAGTAGAAAAGAAACCATTGAGATAGTACATGAAGTAAATGGCACAGTCAGCACCCATCATTGTCAAATGTTCAAATGTTTGTATAGCTTATGGGACTTAACTACAGGGCCATCAGTCCCTAAACTTACAAACTACTTATAAACTGGCTAAGACTAAGGACGGCACAAATATCCATGCCCGGGGGGGATTCGAACCTCCGGCTGTAGCGGCCGTGCAGACCGTGACTGGAGCGCCTCAATCCCCTCGGCCACCGCGGCCGGCCATCATTCTCATTTATTGGAGATGAATTATGGAGTTCCCCAAGGTTCAATATTAGGTCCAGTTCTCTTATTATATGTAAATGGTATATGCATAAACAGTACAAATAGAAAAGTTTACCAATTTGCAGATGACACTAGCATTTTAATTACACGAAGTGAAAAAGAAAGCTTTGAAAGCAACATAGCAACTGTCACAAAAACATAAGAGATTACTTTGATGCAAATGGACTAATTATAAATTTAGAAAAAAACTGTTACAATGGATATATATACCACCCAGAACAGGTCACCAGCTAATCCCCATATTGAAATAAATGGGAAAACGATTAAAAAAACAGCCAGCACAGCCAGCAGAATATAAATTGGATACACATGTACAATATATCAACAAAAAACTAACTACAACATGTTTGATAATACGAAGATTAAAGAACTGCATATCGTATGATAATCTAAGATCCATATATTTTGCATGTGCCCACTCACAAATGAAATATGGCATAGTATTTTGGGGAACAGCGGAGTAAGTTTAAAAACTTTTAAAATACAGAAAAATATTGTTAGAATAATGGAAGGAGTGGACCAAAGAACATCTTGTAAGCCACTGATTAGGAAAAATAAAAAATACTCCCACTTCCATGCGTTTACATATTACATTCACCAGAGCGTGTGCAATGTGCCGTGTATACCCTCGTTTTGCAGCAATGGAAGCTGCAATTCTCCCACGGATTTCGTGCCAGTCGTGCAGGTCGAGCAAGATGAAGTTTGATCAGCTCCAAAACATGCTGAATGGGGGACAGTTCTGAGGATAGTGCTGGCCAGTGTACTTGACGTACACCTTGAAGAGCACGCTGTAGACATGCATTACCCTGTAACGCACAGAATTTTTGAGGGTACACAACGGCTGTGCCATAAGAAACAAATCAGAGCAAAATCATTATGTAAATACGCTAACACGAAAATTGTGGTACAGATTACTAATTTATTCGTACAAGAAGGCCAATGAAAGTTACATAATTCGAAGGATTGTGTGTCGTAGATTTCACGAATATAAATATTATGTGTGCATTTAGCCATTAAAACTGGTAAAAGGAATTAGAAATTTTCATATCTACAGCTTGGATCACTACAATCTCCAACAATCAGCTCACCGATTGGCTATTCGCCTTGACCAAAGACGCTGTAATGCAGCGCATCTGCAGTATTAAAATGACGTATTAAAATAAGTGAATATCGAAACATGGAGTGCTCCCAACTCACTTTCTTGTGTCGTTCAAATGCTTCATTTTCGCAGTGATTAAGAGTGGTTAATGGAAATGGATGTTTTCACATGAATGCCGATATAAAGGATGATGCCCCGGGAGAGGCATCTAGCGGTGCTCGGGTGGAACTACTAAGTCGAGAATGCCGATATAAATTATGATGCGCCGGGAGAGGCATGTAGCAGTACACGGGTGGAACTACGAAGTCGACATGTGGTCAGCTCTGGAATTCTGAATATCGCAGTATCGAAATAACATTTTTTCTTGGTGTTGTATAAATATAAGAACACCGAAATTGTAGTTCCATTTAAAATATCAGGCTAATGAAAGTTATATAATTCGAAAATGGCACTGAAGTTTATACTTCCGTTTTTATTTGTTGTTATTGTGTCAGGCATTTTCCTTAACACGTAAAAGATACCGTTTCATACCTCCCAGTGCCAGTTAAATTTTATCAAATATCCCAGCGGCCTCCTATGATAATGTTGGCAACAAATGCTGAATAGCGAGAATCTTGTGAGTCTTCATTTTAGCCACTCACTTGACTGATGTTCTCTCATGGAATCTTCGTTTTACGAGGGCAATTATTTTTACCATAAAGCAGGAACAGCATTATTTGTTTACTTCATGGTCTGTACGATACACTAATCGAGTCATTCTATGTGGTTCGCACAAATGGGCAAAGATTATCTATCGTGTTGTTGATGTTGCCAACATAACCACACGAGGCCGCCGACATGCTACGTAAAATTTTACCCCCAGTGACCATTGTAAACACAATTGGTCGATTTTCGACCACAGGCAATACTAGTAAAATTAAATATGTTATTCCGACCACGGATTCCAATTGCCAGTGAAATAACGAACTCGCCGATACCAATAACAGACCGGACTGGGCCTTAATTGAAAATTTGCAAAATTAAAACAATTAATTTAGAACAGTTTATTAATTTTCACCAACCAAGGAGCATCACAGAATGATTGCTTACTTAGAGGACAATCGAATGGAAGGGGCAGAGTAATTTCTACATTACCCGTTTGGTTAATCTAGAAATTGCCCAAATAGAGAATTTCCTGTTGCCGTTAAATTTAAAAGCGACCGGAAGCGACGCCGTGGCGGAGGCATACGACCTTTGTCCCGCGCTCCAAACCCGTGTTCCGACCTGAGTGTCCGAGACACAGTGCCGCCCTCAAGGGCTAAGCTTCGCCAACGGTTTCTCTCCCCAACCTGTAAGGTTGGCTACAGGAACTACTTTTGAACAGCGGAAGAACACTGCGGTGCCGTGCCCGGCTAACAGACACGCACCGCCATTTGGTTGCAGAGCTTCGAAGTATCCACCTCGTGGGCAGTCTAGGGCGGAAGTTAACGCCAAATTAGGAAAGTGTAACTTTGAGGTCCTTCCGCGTCTGTTGATGGGCGAGTGGAAGCATCCAATGATTTTAGTATTACGACTTCATGGCTAGCAACATTCTCTCCGCTCTCTCTAAATGTATCTGTACTAAAGGGTGTTTAATAATTGACTGTTAAGTAATTCCTTGACCTACAGCAAGGTGGTTTCGTGGCAAAATAGTTTCATAAATAAGACAATATTAAACATGCATCAGGACTACCTCAAATTCGTCATATATTTATGAATACAGATGTCACCACAATCCTGCTTATTTGTTCTGTAACTTTCCTACTGTCTTCTTTTCAATTAATCTTCAATAAGGCGACGAAACACCTGGCAAGAGAAGAAATCCGACACCTTTACGGTACAAGGACAGTAGATCAGCAGGTGAGTGTAACTTGCTGTCTGAGAGGAAAAGCTTAGCGCCTTGTTGCTGCATGAACGCTAGCAACGGGTTGAATGACGGTTTCAGTGTACCGTGCACTGTTCAATGTTTCCTCGACGATCACCCGAAGAGAACAGCCAGTGTAGGCTACGGCTCCCCACACCATGATGCCCGGTGTCGGTTCCGTGTGCATGTGTCGAGTACAGCCATATCTTCGCACTTATCTGCGCGACGCCATACACGCGTACGACCATCATTGGCACCGAGGTCTCAGCGACTCTCACCACTGAAAACGATACGTCTCCATTCGAACTTCCGTAAGCGCCTGTCGCGACACGAATGGAGGTGGGCTGAACGACGTTGGGGCATGAGCGGAAGACGCCATAACGGCACGCCTGCATTATCTACATCTACATCCATACTGCGCAAACCACCCGATGGTGTGTGGCGGAGGGTACCTTGAGTGCCACTATCGGTTCTCCTTCCTATTCCAGTCATATATTGTTCGCGGAAAGAAAGATTGTCGGTATGCCTCTGTGTGGGCTCTAATCTCTCTGATTTTATCTTCATTATCTCTTTGCGAGGTATACGTAGGAGGGAGCAATATACTGCCAGATTCCTCAGTATATTCTCCAAAATTCGACAAAAGCCCGTACCGAGCGACAGAGCGTCTCTCCTGTAGAGTCTTCCATTGGAGTTTATCGATCATCTCCGTAATGCTTTCTCGATTGCCAAATGATCCTGTAACGAAGCGCGCTGCTCTCCATTGGATCTTTTCTACTTCCTCTATCAACCCTATCTGGTACGCATCGCACACTTGTGAGCAGTATTCAAGCTGTGGGCGAACTAGTGTACTGTAACCTACTTCCTTTGTTTTCGAAATGCATTTGTTTAGGATTCATCCAATGAATCTAAGTCTGGCATCTGCTTTACCGACGTTTGAATTTACATGGTCGTTCCATTTTAAATCACTCCTAATGCCTACTCCCAGATAATTTATGGAATTAACTGCTTCCAGTTGCTGACCTGCTATAGTGTAGCTAAATGATACAGGATCTTTCTTTCAATGTATTCGCAGCACATTACACTTGTCTACATTGAGACATGCGTCGATTCGATGCAGATCCTCCTGCATTTCAATACAATTTTACATTGTTACAACCTCTTTACTGCAGCATCATCCGCAAAAAGCCTCAGTGAACTTCCGATGTTATCCGCAAGGTCATTTATATATATCGTGAACAGCAACGGACCCATGACTCTCCCCTGTGGCATACCTGACATCACTCTTACTTCGGAAGACTTCTCTCCATTGACAATGACATGCTGCATTCTGTTATCTACGAACTCCTCAATCCAATCACACAATTGGTCTGATAGACCGTATGCTCTTACTTCGTTCATAAACGTCTGTGGAGAACTGTATCAAACGCCTTGCGGAAGTCAAGAAACACAGCATCTACCTGAGAACCCGTGTCTATGGCCCTCTGAGTCTCGTGGACGCATAGCGCGAGCTGGGGTCTACATTCGGGTATTATGATGGTGGGAGCCATATTCTACACTGGTTGTTTTCCTCTGGTAATCAAATGTTCAAATGTTTGTAGAACTTATGGGACTTAACTACGGGGTCATCAGTCCCTAAGCTTACAAACTACTTATGAACTAGCTAAGACTAAGGACGGCACAAATATCTATGCCCGAGGGGGGATTCGAACCCCCGACCGTAGTGGCCGTGCAGACCGTGACTGGAGCGCCTCAGAACCCCCCCCGGTCCGGTGATCGTCGAGGGAACAAAGAAAAGTACACGGTAGACTGAAACCATCATTCAACCCCTTTTGCTTCAGTTCAATGCATCATCAAGGCTATAGCTTTTCCAACAGGACAATGCATGTCTAAATATCTCCCGTACCACCCAACATGCGCTGCAACGGTGCGGCAACTACCATAGCCAGCTCGATCCTCAGATATGTTCCTCATTGAGCATGTTTGGGATTGGATGAAACGTCATCATGAGCGGTTACACGACCGGCACAAAATCTGACCAAACTGAGGCACCAGGGGGAAATTGCATGGCAGGCTATTCCGTAAGACTACATTCGGCACATCTACGATCGTCTCTGTGCGTTGCCGCAAAAGGAGGGTATACACGATACTAGCGTCGACATTACACACACTCTGGTCTACTGTAATGACGTTGGTATGACTTTGTCTTTGTGATCGTGTGCTGTAAACATCGTCAAGAATATATCAAAGAAAATTTCCCTCTGCTGCGCGAACAAATTCATGGTGTTCTTTTTTCATTTTTCAAGAATGTATTTGTTTGGTTTAGTGTATATCCGGATAGCATATGCAACATAAGCTTTACCTATATGCAACTACGATTATATTCACTGATTATCATAATATAATACAAAAATACTTTACTATAACTGTAACGTAGTTGCCTGGATCATTTTGTTACATTACGTCTGGTCGTAAAAGTTCCGTAGTATTGTTCAATTATCCATGTTTATTGACAGATCTTCTTACTAACATATCCTGATGTCTTTTTTGACCCACTCACTGTCAGATTATCTCAAAGTTTTTTATTGTTATTATATTATCCAATTTAAGTTATGTAGACAAATCGTAACCGCTCTAATCGTAATCTGCATGTACATCTATTATCTGTTTTAATTTGCTACATTAACACTTGTGGTCTATACTATACTTCTTGTTTGTGAAGCATTTATTGATGTTTGGTGGTTGAAAGGATCGCCCCATACCCTCAAGAATGACATTTAAGAAAATCAATACATATTTCAGTTATACTGGAAGTTAACTTAGCCCCCGTGTCAATTAGGTGATAGGGAGGGTGAGGACCACCCCACTCCCCACTTTTGGCTACGTCCTAGAACAACAGAGAAGAAATATTAGCTTTACCTCGCATGATCCCTTTATGAATTGCTATTATCACCAACCCTATCTGTCCATATCGATATCCAAAGTCTTTCGTCACTTCACTTTAAACATCTCGAAAAGATGTTCAAATGTTTGTAAATCTAGGAGATTAAGTGCTTGGTTATCATTCCCTGCCTTACAAACTACTTAAACTACGTTAATGTAACCTAAGGCAACCCCCCCCCCCCCTTGCCCGAGGGGGGACTCGAATCCCCGACGGCGACAACGCGCGCACCGCAACACAACGCCCCAGTGCGTACGGCTATTCCGCCGCAGCTAAACATATCGAACCATTTTAATTAGCTCCAGTATTAAACTACTTTTTACTTAGCAGCAAGAGTGCAATAAAAACAGTAAACGAAAAAACTGAAAAAATTACCCACTTGTGGCATTGATGGTGTTTTTGGCCTTCCATTGCGGGAAGTTCTAACGATAACAGTAAGTCTAGTTACTCACAGCACGTTAACTCCAAAAGAGATAAATGACGTGAACAACTATTCGGAAGTGTCGAATACTAAACATACACTACTGGCCATTAAAATTGCTACACCAAGAAGAAATGCAGTTGATAAACGGGTATTCATTGGACAATATATTATACTAGAAAAGACATGTGATTACATTTTCAAGCAATTTGGGTGCATATACCCTGAGAAATCAATTCCCAGAATAACCAACTCTGGACGTAATAAAGGCATTGAGTCAAACAAAGCTTGGATGTATTCGTGTTTAGGTACAGATGTCCATGCAGCTTCAACACGATACCACAGTTCATCATGAGTAGTGACTGGCGTATAGTGACGAGCCAGTTGCTCGGCCACCATTGACCAGACGTTTTCAGTTGGTGAGAGATCTGGAGAATGTGCTGGCCAGGGCAGCCGTCGAACATTTTCCGTATCCAGAACGGCCCGTACAGGTCCTGCAACATGCGGTCGTGCATTTTCCTGCTGAAATTTAGGGTTTCGCAGGGATCGAATGAAGGGTAGAGCCATGGGTCGTAACACATCTGAAATGTAACGGTTACTGTTCAAAGTGCCGTCGATGCGAACAAGCGGTGACCGAGACGTGTAACCAATGGCATCCCAGCCATAACGCCGGGAGATACGCCAGTATGGCGATGAGGAATACACGCTTCCAATGTGCGTTCACCGCGATGTCGCCAAACACGGATGCGACCATAATAATACTGTAAACAGAACCAGGATTAATCCGAAAAAATGACGTTTTGCCATTCGTTCACTCAAGTTCGTCATTGTGTACACCATCGAAGGCACTCCTGTCTGTGATGCAGCGTCAAGGGTAACCGCATGGTCTCCGAGCTGATAGACCGTGCTGCTGCAAACGTCGACGAACTGTTCATGCAGATGGTTGTAGTCTTGCAAACGTCCCCATCTGTTGACTCAGGGATCGAGCCGTGGTTGCACGATCCGTTACAGCCAAGATGCCTGTCATCTCGACTGCTAGTGATATGAGGCAGCACGGCGTTCCGTCATTGGATCGCGACCAGCGCGAGCAGCATTGTCGCGATACGATAAACCGAAATCGCGATAGGCCACAATCCGACCTTTATCAAAGTCGGAATCGTGATGGTATGCATTTCTCCTCCTTACACAAGGCATCACAACAACGTTTCACCAGGCAACGCCAGTTAACTGCTGTTTGTGTATGAGAAATCGATTGGAATCTTTCCTCATGTCAGCTGGCGCCAACCTTGTGTGAATGGTCTGAAAAGCTAATCATTTGCATATCACAGCATCTTCTTCCTGTCGGTTAAATTTGGCCTCCGTAGTACGTCATCTTCGTGGTGTAGCAATTTTAATGGCTAAGAGCGTATGAATGTGAGATACTTTCTGTAATGTTACACGGTTTCCTGAAATACCTTTTGTAAATGTAAACAGTTCCTCCCTTAACTTCTGTCGCACTGAACGGTATTTGCGTATAGTACTGAGAACAGAGTAAACACTACTTGCTGGATGTTTCTGCTTGTTATTAGTTTACGATTATATAAGGCTGAAGTTGGAGTTGCGGTTTAATTGAGAAGTTCGCTAACGAACTCAACTTCTTATACAGAGAAAAGGTGTAAAATTAAATATACGGTTAGCTAGTTGCCACTTTGAAAGTTTCCTTGCGCTACGGTGGAACTGGGAACACTCATCCAGCGGCGGTGATAATACGGCGTGTGCGGCACGTGTCGCTTTGGCCAGACCGCCGTCTCTCTGTCGGGGATGTTAACGAGCCTGCCCGGGAGCTGTCATTATCAGGCTGTAATTCCGGTGCAACGATTTTAATTGAACGAGGGACACTCTGTGTCAGAAAGCGATGTTTTTTTTTCTAGCCCTCAAGGGAAATCTAAATTCAAACAAGATATCCACTGTGCTACGCGATTCCTTTTTCGCACCGAAAGTACGAAGTAAAGATTTCATCTATCGCCGTTTTCTCTACTGTGTAGGAAATTGTTAATAAATAGACAAACAATTTTTCTGTCTTTATTTTCACCGTAAAATGAAAGCAGTAACTTGTATAGTCGTGTCACTTAGAACTAAGTATACATAATAATATTTTAATGAACTATCTTAAAAACACATTTGAACTAGTTTGTTGGCCCTACAAAATTTGGAGGGTAGCCCCGGATACAGCACTGATTGGTGCTCCATGTGAGGGTGGCGGCGAAAATTTGATATCTTTAATGGCAACCCCGGGTTTCTATTACGACTATATGGCAGAAAATTCATACATTTCCTTTTAAACATTATCCCGTTTCGGAGCAGTAGGCACTGTATTCAATGGAACCGAAATGAGTCAACAACTGTGATTTACAACATGCAGCTCAATCTCAATTAAATTGCACGGAGGGCCGGCTGCGGGGACTGAGGCGCTTCAGTCACGGTCTGCACGGCCACTACGGTCGGGGGTTCGAATCCCCCCTCGGGCATGCATATTTGTGCCGTCCTTAGTTGCAGCTAGATCATAAGTAGTTTGTAAGTTTAGGGACTGATGACCCCGTAGTTAAGACCCATAGACTCTACAATCATTTGATTTGATTTGAAATTGCACGGGGGACCCCAAATTCATACTGCGGGAGTAGACACACCAGTAATTCATAATGTTTACTTGGAAAACACATCCGTAACGTTGTGTCCATCTGACGTATCGAACATTGTGAAACTAAGGTGTTTAAATGAAATTAAGTAAAACAAAAATAATGAAACTTACACGTTTAAATAAAATAAAATAATTATTGTTAGGATCGGACAATGTAAATAGCGTGAGTGAATATGCAAGATTTGTGTACAGGTGCAACAGTACCTATCTACATTGGTACAGAACTGTGAATGTAAAAATTTAATGTCTGAATATCGAGTAAGAGTAAATGTTATAATTAATCAGCGTGGCATCGACTGATAGCAATGAGTAAGGCCCTGTTAATGCCCTTAACCATCCAGAACACGAGTCTGGTTAAATAATGAAAGACAAGTCCGGTTGTAACTGAAGTTCCGAATCAGACAAATTATTCATTCGGTTGCGAGCTTAACAATGGTTTTTGTGTCCCGACACCTTCTTATCTAAGTTTATTAACAAACAAATTATTTTGTCAGCAAGTGGTGTAATTACTATTTGTATGAAATGGCGCGTCACACAATAGACAAGAAATGCTACCTGATAAACTGATTGGTTATGACTTCTACAACTGAATGTGAATGACAAAACAAAGGTGAGCAATGAGCAGGTGGTATAATTAACTTGTCTTGATTGACAAGAAATATTGGTAGCTAAAAATAGTTGTCTACGATTGTTGTATAAAAAAAGGAGCATAAAAAATCGGAGTACTACGTACGAGCGAAATGTTTGACACAGACTCAGCAATTTACTTCCCTACCTGTAATCCTAGTCATAAATAAATTTAAGTTTACTCACCTGTTATCCCAAGACAGCTGCTTCCTGCAGCACATTCATAATGAAGTATAAATAAAGTTGAAACTTGTATCTATCCTATAGTTTAAAAGTTGCAGCCTAAAATAACTTGGGGATAATATGATCTTAAAGTTCAAACAAAAGGGGGACATAAAGCTGACTTGAATTAAAACAAAGCTGTAAGTTATTATTATTATCTTATAACATGATCATTACAAAATATACAAAAATCAAAATCAGAATTATTAGGAATCCTAAAGGCTTATAACAATACTCTGGCTCTATAGCTGTTAACCAGCTCCTAACTTCGTCCGTCCACTCCCACTCTCTCACTCCTCACTGAGCCGGCCGCGGTGGCCGCGGGGACTGAGGCGCCCCAGTCACGGTCTGCACGGCCACTACGGTCGGGGGTTCGAATCCCCCCTCGGGCATGGATATTTGTGTCGTCCTAGTTCGTAAGTAGTTCATAAGTAGTTTGTAAGTCTAGGGACTGATGACCCCGTAGTTATGTCCCATAAGCTTAACAAACATTTGAACATTTTTGAACTCCTCACTGCTTCTCTCACTACTGATGGCCTACTACTGCCAACGACAAAACCTCTCTGGCCAGAGAGAGTGTCAGTAACAATGCTGCCACCCTTCAATTGGACTATTAGATGCACCACTCTAGCTGTGTAGCGAACTACGAAGTATCATAACACCTGCGACCTTGTAAAATAGACTCCCTAACGTCGCTGCTGTCGCAGGATAATTTGAACCTTTGGCCGGCAGTCAAGACAGTGCCAAGCGTCAGATAAATACTAGTGTATGAAGGAAGTGAGATACCAACAGCCATATCTATGATACAATAAATATTTTATCACAACCAGTTTCGGCATTCCACTATGCCATCTTCAGGTCCCTACATCGGAGTATAATATCAATTAAGTAGGGATATCAAAACTGGTTTCGTGGACTTCTGTCTCTTGTTTCCCACTAAGAGACAAAAGTCCACGAACCCAGTTTTGATATCCCTACTTAATGGATATTATGCTCCGACGTAGGGACCTGAAGATGGCTAGTGGAATGCCGAAACTGGTTGTGATACAATAAATATTTTATTATACATACGGCTGTTGGTATCTAGCTGCTGTCCTGTTTCCACCAGCAATGATGGATTCAATAAATACTAAAGTTGTTAGAAGATAAATCATGTGTTATATAACTGCTGAGCTATATATATTCAATTGGTTGTCACGTCTGTAGTGTTTGACTATTGCAGTATACATGAAACACGACGTTGAAGAGCTGCTCAGCGTTTAACTGCGTAAATCGATTTAAGAAAGGAATGAAAAGAATGAATATGGTCATCTCATTTATATTTGTTAGGAACACAAGTATCCCTACTAGTTTTGTTCAGAAATAGTTACTCTTGCTTCACAGGCTGTTAGTGAAAACAATATAGGATTAAATGAAAGAAAACGGGCTTTTACAATACTGGCAGCATTTCAAAATGAGCTACTTTAGGCAGTATCGGTGGAGAGGAAATTCAAAAAGTTTCATTTCATGATTGCATAAAATAACTGTTGGGGTCACGAGATCAGTTGCGTCACTGAAGTTCGAATTTTTTAAATGAAATTTATATTAGCAACTTGTAACACGGAATTTAAATGTTATCTGCTTTACAAATAGGTACCACAACTGAAACGGGTTTGCAGAAATGAGTATAGTTCCATATATGAATGACACATAACCACACTGGATGCAGATTGTGAAGTGGAGCCCAATGTCGATAGATGCAGACTTTTTAGCAGTTCACGCTACTGTAAGGTATTTCGCTTACAGCATTAAGAATGGTAATATTCGTGCTAGATACTAATTAGAGATTCACTTATTTAAGAAAAACGTATGGCACATTTCGTGTTCTTAAAAGAATTTGGTAGTGGCTGTGCATAGTTACCCTCGCTTTACAATGATTTTAATTTGGTCTTTTTATTTATTACTACGGTATTTGATTTGCCAGCTAATAATGCTGACGTTTATGGCCATGCTCTGACCAAATGTTGTGACAGCTGACTGCCGGTTTTTTTATTTATATATAAATTAATCAAACGCCTTAAAACTAGATTGCGCAACGGATAACACGACCCCGGGTATTTAATCAATTGTAACAACCTTCGATACAGAGTTGGAGTAAACTATGACAACTGCCCAGAATTTAGGTTTTACCTGCATCCTAATCACTCATCTGATATTAGATTATTTTATTTAATTTCTGTTATTAGGATTCCAGCTTTCTCTGTTAAATTTAAACGGGTGGAGGAAAATCTCTTCACAATAAAGTGCGACTAATTCGACAAGATTTTTTTTTATTTCTCTGATAGTAAGCAAATAAAACCATACCATTAGACAAATTAAATTTACAAAGAAACAAAATATGGATTGTGAACACTCGTTGCAGAGCAGACAAACATTTTGAGTCACAGGCTCTAATATTAAGTAATTAATAGACTTGCTGGTCTCCTAAACATATAAATTTTCAACATGTTTCACGCCACACTGCATGCAAAACGAGACATAAAAAGGATTTATTGGACTAGTAACGATATCCCCCTTCACCGACGCACTCTCTCATCAACCATTTTTTACTTCATGCACTAACCACCCCATTTGTAGCTAGCAAAGGAAATAAAAATTGGTTCCGCAAAGAGCTTGGCCGTTATTAAATTGCTGATTCTAATGCAAGACATGAGACACGCAACGGTATCTGCCGCTCAAACCTTGCAGAATCAAAAATCCTCACACACACCATATTAGAAAATATTATAAAGGAAATCTACACGTGGAGCTTAGTCACTCAACAAGCATAACTGGCGCTCCTTCCTTATCATACTGAACCACGCAACAAAATTTACGGTGGAAAGACATGGGTCCGCGATTTCCACAAAATTAAGTACCCTCCAGGAAAGAAAAACAAATATTATTCGAAATTTCATATGTTCCTAGAACTACTCTGTAAGATATGACTCCACTCTACCCCACTCTGCTCAGTTACCACCATGCCCCGCCAAGGCTCATTCTCCCTTTGGTCTGATTACAGAAGAATTACAGAATCAGTGAAATACGGGGCAACCCGCGGTAGAAAATGAGATGTTGTTTAAGATTACCTGACATAGTCGGGTTTGGAGGCGATCTGGTCGTTTTATAGTTTTCATAATAAAAAGCCAAGATCGCATATTAATAATTTATTAAATGACGTCCGGTTTCGGTGCAATGTGTCACCATCATCTGGTCTCATATATGAGACCACATGATGGTGACACAGTGCACCGAAACCGGACGTCATTTAATAAATTATTAATATGAGATGTTGCTTGTTTCCATGGCTGCTACCGATCACTGAAGGTGCATTCTTACTTTGAAATTGCCTGACTATGGGCCTATTACACAAAGTACCATTACACAAATAAAACTCCGTAAATTCTCATAAGATTTTCACCGCACAAACTTTAAAATGAGGGTTTTCAAAAGCTTTACTAAATAAAACAATCAAACACAATGAAATCTCAAAGGGTGAGGTAGCAAGCGGATACTGTCCCGACCGTTACCGTTGGCCTCAAACTATTTTAGGTACTCAAATTGACCAAAAAGTAACCCATATAAACATACGTCTGCTTCAACTATTGCGTTGCGAGTCAGATTCAGTATAATAAGACACATTTTTACATAGTTGCTTACCACATTTGCAGCAGTCGAGCACGGCACGTCCGTCTTCTCGGGCCTATAAGCTAACAGTGCCAAACATGACGTCTCCTGAGCAGGGCCGGATCTGGGGGGGGGGGGGGGGAGGAGGGGGCAAAGGGGCAGTTGCCCCGGGCGGCAGAATTTTGTGGGCGGCAAATTTTGACCGACTCTTTTTTTTTTTTTCACAATTTAATTTTTTATATTTTAACTGACACAGAATTATTAAAAGTAAAATGACTGCAAGAAATACCGAAATGAGTTAATAAAACTCTCTACTAGATATTAGCCATAATGAGAGAGATGTTTGCGTTATTGCATAAGTAAATGCACAATGTTTATTAATTTGCATATATTTCCTTTTTCAGATAAATGAATATTCATATTTCATATCAAGGTAATATTTGTAGCACAGATGAATTTGAATAACGTTCCAGTCCTTATAAAAAAAGTATTTCAGGTGCGCACACTTCTTATTGAAAGTCAAAAGCATTAAGGATCTAGAATCCTCTCTCGGTACCGGTGGAATTGATAGACGTATACACAGGATACTCTGTAAATCACATTTAACTGCCTGACAGAGGGTTCATCGGACTACTTTTATACTATTTATCTCCCATTCCATTCTCGAATAGCGCGCGGAAAGAAAGAACATCTGAATCTGTCTGTTCGAGCTTCGATTTCACGTATTTATTCAGATGATCTTTTCTACTTATGTAGGTCGGAGGCAACAATATATTTTCGCATTCGGAGGAGAATGTTGACGATTGTAGTTTCGTAAGTAGCCCACGTCGCAGAGATAAGCGCCTTTGTTGTAATGATTCCCATGCCAGATCCTGTAGCATTTCCGTGACGCTGTCTCCCCTGTATCACGACAACACAAAAACAAGCTGCCCTTCTTTCGACTCTTTAGATGTTCTCCGACAAACCAACCTGATAAGTATCGCACACTGGGCAGCAAGACCAGATAAAACAGGAGGAATCTTACTGTATTATTGATGCTGTCCTTTTTCTAGCTAAGCAAGGAAGTCCTTTTAGAGGAACAAAAGAAGATGGTGATTTTGGTGACCCACATAGCGGCAAATTTCATATCATACTATAGTGTCCCCCTTCTTCTGCGTATTGAACGCCACAAGGAAGGCCAGATTAGCTATTTTTATAAAAATATACAAGATGAGTTCCGTGACTTGTTTGCTGACAAAATAAAACAAGGTATAATTAAAGATATTTTAGCTGCTAAATACGTTTCACTGATGTTTGACTGCACTCCAGATATCAGCCACAATGCGCAGGTGACACAAGTAATTGGAAAGTTTTACTGACTTTTTTACAGTTACAGACAAAACAGGAGAAGGCCTTAGTCAAGAGATACTGCAAAATTTGGAAAAAAGATGTGTTGAACATTAAGTACTACAAGGGGCAGTCTCATGACAATGGGGCAAACAGGGCTGGAAACTACAAAGGGGTCCAGTCAAGTATACTTCAGAAGAATGAACTGGCCTATTTCGAACCATGTGCTGCTCACTCTTTAAATTTAGTAGCAGCAAAATCAGCAGACATTCAGCAAGACTAGGTGATCTGCAAGAGTAGATGCTGTTGAAGCTGTTTACAAGCATTTTTATAAAGTTTTGAAGGCCCTAGAAGAAACTGAAACTTATACATTGTCAACACCAGAAACAAAGAGACATGATCTATATTAAAAAATATGAGAAAACTCAAATTCATTACTTTAACTTGTTTCTGGTACGCAATATTAAAATAAATTGCTCATGATAATCAGTTTCTGCGAAGTTAATACTTTACAATTGATAAAGCTGTTCGAAACATTCAAAGACGTTTGGGCTTTCTCAAAACTTCCCGGGATTCTTGTACCTCTGGAGCTATTTCTGAGGCCAAAGTGCTAGCAGAAGATAACGAGGTATCAACGGTATTCTCCGAAAAAAGGATTCGAAGAAAGAAGAAGATGACCGATGAGCTTTCTGAGGCTGAAGTATCCAACATTCACAGAAAAAATAAGGAATAATTGACAGAGCTTAGTACCAGGTTTACCGCACTTGAGAAAATTGGTGCCAAAATTAGTTTTCTGTGTGGTGTGCAAATTCGAGAAATGGAAGTGGAGGACTTGAAGGCCAAGATCTTAGCGAGGAAGAACTTGAAGTTGAAAGTTTCAGACAACATGCGCTGGCAGTAGACAGAGCCTTGCAGGATTCCACTGCATCATCAACATTAAGTTTAATTTATAAAAATAAATTGGTAGAGCGGTATCCCAACCTTACTACGGCGTTAAATATATCTTACCATTCTAGTTTCTGTTTCGTCTGGAGAAAGAAGTTTCAGCAAGCTGAAACTAATTAAATACACTTGAGGAGCACGACTGTTTCACAAATCTGAGTATAATATCCATAGAGCACAAACGAGCTGCTTCTCTAAACTATCAAAAACAGTTTTGCAGCAAAAAAAGCTCGAAAAGCGAAATTTTGGACTGATTTTTGTACGATGAGTAATCTTGTAATATTTTTAAGAAGGGGCCTTGTTCCTGAGACCAACGAACCGCTACTTTCTGATACGCGAGGAATAAACCTGCCATTGGCCGGTCCCTGCCTCCCCTCAAGGCAAGCGACACCCGAGAAAGCCACTGCCAATCTCCGTCTTTGGCTTATCTAAGCCAAAGATTTCGCAACTACTCCACCACCTCCAAATTATCTTTGGATAGTAATTCCAGAAAATTACCTACTCAAAAAACATTCACACACGCTCGTTTTCATGGTGGGGGACAAGAGGAAAAAGGAAGTGTCGCAATCAAATTATAAATAAAACAAATAACGTATTTCCGGTTCTAACTGACCAGAGTCCGCAGACTGGTTTGACGCAGCTCTCTACGCTACCCTGTTCTATGCAAGTCTCTTCATCTGAGAGCACGTTCGGCAACCTACATCCTTTTGAATCTGCTTACTATATTCGTCCCTCAGTCTCCCTCTACGATTTTTACCCCAAACGCTTCCTTCAAATGCCAAGTAGACAATTCCTTGATGTCTCAGAAGGTGTCGAACCAACATATCCATTCTCTCAGTCAGGAAATGCCAGAAACTCCTCCCCAGTTCGGTTAAGCACCTCCTCATTAGTTACGTGATCTACCCATCTAATTTTCATCATTCGTCTGTAGCACCACATTTCAAAAGCTTCCATCATCTCTTTATCTGAACTCCTTATCGTCCACGTTTCACTCCCATACAATGCTACACTCTATACAAACGCTTTCAGAAATGACTTCCTAACATTTAAATTAATATTTCGCTTCTTTAGAAACGCTTTACTTCCCATAGCCATTCTGCATTTTATATCTTCTTTACTTCTGCCATCAGAAGTTATCTTGCTACCCAAATAACAAAATTCATCTACTACTTTTATTGTCTCATTATCTAATCTAATTCCTTCAGCATCGCCTAATTTTCTGACATTACATTCCATTATCCTAGTTTTACTCTTGTTAATGTTCATCTTATATCTTCCTTTCAAGACACTGTTTTTATTTCTTCTCCCTGCACTTAATGTCCTCTCCAAATTTCTCCTTCCATTCCTTCACTGCCTGCTCATATACAGATTGAACAGCATTGGGGAAAGGCTACAACCCTGTCTTACTCCCTTCCCAACCCATGCGCCCCTTTCTTGCCCTTCGAGTCTAATAACCGCTCTCTGGTTTTTGTATAGGTTGAATATAACTCTTCGTTCCCTATTTTTTACCCCTGCTACCTTCAGAATTTGAAAGAGTATATTCCAGTCGACATTGTCAAAAGCTGTCTCCAAATCGACAAATGCTAAAAACGTAAGTTTGCCTTTCCTTAGCCTATCTTCTAAGATAAGTCGTAATGTGTAATGTGAGTATTGCCTCTCGTGTACCTACATTTCTCCTAAATCCAAACTGTTCTTCCCCGAGGTCGGATTCCACAAGTTTTTCCATTCGTCTGTAAATAATTCGTGTTAATAATTTTGCACCCATGACTTATTAAACTGATAGTTCTGCAATTTTCACACTTGTCTGCACTTGCTTTTTTTTGGAATTGGAATTATGATTTTCTTCTTGAAGTCGGAGGGTATTCCCTCTGTCTCATACATCTTGCATACCAGGTGATACAATTTTTTCATGATTGCCTCTCCTAACGACATCAGCAGGTCAGACGGAATATCATCTACTCCAGGGGCCTTGTTTCGACTCAAGTCCTTCAGCGCTCTCTCAAATTCTTCTCGCAGTATCATATCTCCTACCTCATCTTCCTCCACTTCGGCTTCCATTTCTAGAATACTGCTTTCAAGTTTATTTTCTTTGTATAGGCCCTCTATATTTTCCTTCCACAGTTCAGCCTTCCCCTCTTTGTTAAGTACTGGTTTTCCGTCTACGTTCTTGATATTCATACAGTTGCTTTTTTGTCTCCAAATATCTCTTATTTTCCTGTAGGCGGTATCTATATTTCCCCTAGTTATGCATTCTTCTACGGTTCTGTATTTGTCCTCTAGCCACTCCTGCCAAGCCAGTCTGCACTTCCCGTCGATCTCATTTTTCAGACGTTTGTACTCCCTTTTCCCTTTTTCACTTGCTGAATTTTTATATTTTTTCCTCTCATCAATTCAGTATATCCTTTGTTATCCAGGGATTTCTATTAGGGCTTGTCATTCTGCCTATATGATTCTCTGCAGCCTTCACTACCCTATCTCTCGGAGCTACCCATTCTTCTTCTGCTGTACTACTTTCCCCCGTTTCAGCCAATCCTTGCCTAATACTCCCTCTTAAACTCTCAACCACCTCTGGTACCTTCAATTTGTCCAGCTTCCATCTCCTAACCTTTCTACCTTTCTGCAATCTCTTAAGTTTTAATCTTCAGTTCATAACCAATAAGTTATGGTCAGAGCCTATATCTGCCCCTGGATATGTCTTACAGTTTAGAACCTTGTTTCTAAATCTATTCCTTACCATTACAAAGTCAATCTGGTACCTTCCAGTGTCTCCTGGTCTCTTCCACGTATACAGCCTTCTTTCATGATGATTAAACCAAGTGTTGGTGATCATTAAATTGTGCTCTGCGCAAAATTCTACCAAGCGATCTCCTCCTTCATTCCTTTTTCCCAGTCCATATTCACCTACTACATTTCCTTCCCTTCCCTTTCCTACTACCGAGTTCCAGTCCCCCATCACAATCAAGTCTTCGTCTTCCTTAACTTTCTGAATGATTTCTTTTATCTCCTTTTATCTCCTTTTATCTCCTTCGATATCCTCATCATCGGCCGTGGTAGCTGGCGTATAAACTCTCACTAGTGTGGTCGGTGTTGGCTTTGTGTCTATCTTTACTACGATAATATGTTCACTATGCTGTTCATAGTAACTTATCCGCATTCCTATTTTCTTATTTACCTACTCCTGCGCTACCACCAACTGATTTTGTACTGATAACCCTGTACTCACCTGACCAGAAATCTTTTTCATCCTGCTACCGAACTTGACTAATCCCTACCATATCTAACATTAACCTATCCATTTCTCTTTTCAAATTTTCTAGCTTACCTATGCGGTTAAGGGTTAGAACATTCCACACTCCGATCTGTAGAATGCCTGTTTTGTTTTTCTTGATGATGACATCCTCCTGAGTAGTCCCCGCCCGGAGATCCGCATGGGATAACTATTTTACCTCCGGAATATTTTACCCAAGAAGACGGCATCATCGTATAGTCATACAGTAGAGCTGCATGTCCTCGGGAGAAGTAACGACTGTAGTTTCCCCTTGCTTTCAGCCGTTCGCAGTAACTGCATGGCAAAGCAATGTTAGCTGGTGTTACATGACCAGCGTAGTCAATCATCCAGACTGTTGCTCCTGTAACTACTGAAAAGGCTGCAGCCCCTTTCAGGAACCACACGTTTGTCTGGCCTCTCCACAGATACCCCTCCGCTAAAGTTGCACCTATGGTACCGGCTATCTACATCGTTGAGGCACGCAAACCACCCCACCTCGGTAATGTTTGTGGTTCATGGCGGTGTAACCCCCAGCTTTACATTTCGTAATTATTCTCCATAAAACTGACATTATAGTTAATTTACTATGAAGCTAGCCCATAGGTCTTAAATGGAGCGTACTGCAGTACCGCTTCAGCTGGTTGCTGTATTCACAAGTTGAGACGCTACTTTACAGTTATGTATCTGATGGGATATTTCATTATCACAGTCAATTTTTAACATGAGCTGTTTGAGGCAGCCTTGATCACATTTTAGACTGTAAAATATCTAAATATTGGCGAATACAGCAAGCACTCGAGCAAAAATGTAAGGTGTTGTGAATCTCTTTCGAAATTAATGTTTTGTAGAAAAGTTTCACCATAGTAGAATATACTGAGGAAGTGGCAAAAAGCTGTGTCTGACGATAAATTTCGTTCATATGCTGTACTGTGATCGCCAAAAAACTAAATATTATAATTCGATTTAATTAGGAAGAAGAAACGCTGTTGGCCGATTTCTACACTCTATGTCTAATAAATTTACACACAACTAACAGTTGCTGTATATTCAAAGAGTCTGAAGCTGTTTTGTAGTTATATATTTAATGAGAGATAGTTTTGTCGAATTAACTCGAATGAATACACCCTCTAAACAAAAGAGCCTTACGCACATTTTAAAGTTCGCGCGGAAGTTTGCGACCATAATGGGCGACGAGACGCTCTTCAATTTGCCCGCTGTTCGCGGTCGGCCGCTTACGGGATTGCATAACACGCAGTACACTGTGACCGGAGCTGACGTATATAGCAAACGTAGAGCAGAAAGGAACAGTAAACATTACGTTGTCAGCGTTTAGATGTAGCACACCTATCATTCGTAGACCAGACGTGCGAATAGACGATGCGCGCTGCAAACACAGAATAAAAAAATGAAATGATCCTCATTTACGGTGAATGTACGAGAAATGATGACGCTGCTGTCATGTATGCTGAGCGTTTCCCAGAGAATGTTCTCTCTTTGTCGTTCTATTATAGCTGTGTTTCTCAACCTGAGGGTCGCGACCCGCAATGGGTCACAAAGAGTTGCTCGGGGGTCACCGTCAGAGTAGGAAGTAGTTGCATCATAACTAGGGGTCAGTAATGCAGAAACGTATGCATAAGTGACAAGCAAGAAACTTTCAGAATAACATGTTCAAATTACGGGGTTCCTTGTGCACCACTCATTATTACTTGAATAGATCATAGACTCCTTAACAATAAAGTGTAGGTAAAAAAAATTACCTACCATCCTGATAGCTTTACGTGATAATGGCAACATCAACAACAAGGTAGAAAAACCTTTGTCAACATGTTAATATTCTTCGAAATCCACGTATAATTACCTGATTAGTGTTTCGTACAGACCACGAAGGAAATAAATAAAGCTATTTCTGGTCTATCGTTAACAGGTTCTTGTATGTGCCATTGTCCGCGCAGTGTAATAACTGTCCTCGTAAAATAAAGATTTCATGACAAAACATTTGCTTCAGCACATAATTGTCTAAAGCCAACTTCACATTATTGCCAACATTATGATGCGAGACCGCCAGGATGGTAAGTATTGTGTTAATACTGAAAATCGTTTTCAGAAACCAATGAATAGATAAAAGAACTTGATACAATTAATAATTTTAAAAAAATTCGGAAGTATCCACTTCTTTACAAATTGTCTATACATAGGGATCTTTCATAACGAGCATAATTCGCTTTTGACTCTTGTTTGAAATGCGAAACACTCGTTGAGAAAAAACATATTTTGCTGTCGGTAGTCGTGTAAAATTAGGATAATGTGTTGCATTCTGAAAATAGACAAAAAAAAATGTTCATCCAAGAATTAAAGAAAAAACGAAGAAAAGGAAAGAAGATTGAAGTTGTTTCCTTTTGTTGCGGTTCGTGAGAAGCTGGGAGGAAAAGGGTGCGGCAGAATAATTTTACTTGGAAGGGGGTCGCATATTCCGAAAGATTGAAAAACACTGTATTATAGGTTTGTGAACGCCTTAATGTCTGATGGCAGTGTAGTGACTGCCAAGGGGAAACGAAGCGAACCAGTTATAATGGAAACCTATGTAACAGCAATATTATCAGTAGTACAAGACAATCCACAGATAAATGTTAGGCAATTACACAGCGATTTTGGTATGTGCTTTGATAGAATTTGTAACATACTGCATCATAGGTACCATCTATATTACGTTTAACTGTGTCATGAACTACATGGAGACGATTTCCATTCCGGGATAAAGTTTTGTAAATGCGAACGACCTACACGTTCTACCCTCACAAATCATGGTAGCGTCATGGCCGGCGAGAAAGACAGGCCTCAGCGCACACATCATGCCACGTAAGCAAGGTAGTTCCGAGCCGGCGCGATCGCTAGCCGATTGGCCGGCCGCTGGGGCACACCCCACTGCCTCATAGCGGACAAACACTGAGGTAGCAATCGCTCCGTCTCGGAACTACCTTGCTTACGTGGCGTGACGTCTGCGCTGGGGCCTATATTTCCCGTTGGCCGCGTGGTAGCGTTAACTGACGTAACATGCATTATTGGAGTGCAGACAATCTCCACTGTTTACGACAAGTCTTTTTTTTGTTCTTTTTTTTTTTTTTTGTTGTTTTAGAGCGCACAACTTCTATGGTCATTAGCGCCCAGCCAAGAACATAGATTCTCTATGATCTCAAAGAAAAAAGGTGACTGTCAGAACATCAACAAGAGGCTAAAAACGAAAGATAAAAGACAATTAAAAGGGTTAAATATCCTTGGATAAGTTGGCCAAGTTGATAAAACGCAAAACTCGAGCAGCTGCTCGTGTGTCATCAGCTAAAATTTCCTCCAGAGTAGACGGAAAGTGAAGGACTACACGGAGATGATTAAAATTAACACAAGTCAGTAAAACATGTCGCACTGTCAGCAGTTCACCGCAGGAGCACAGCGCTGCAGGGTCGGCAGAGAGCAAGTGACGGTGGCTGAAACGGCAGTGACCGATCCGCAACCGGGCCAGGATGACCTCCTCTCGCCGAGAGGGGCGTGAGGAGGTCCTCCAAGCGGTCGGGATCGGTTTTACAGTTCTCAATTTATTGTTGTACATTGAATAGCACGCACTGTGCCATTGCGACACGATACTCCGGCGAAGAGCCCGTTGAAAATCGTCCGATGGGACGCCAAAGGTAGCCATGCGAGGCAAAATAGCTGCGGCCTTGGCTGCTATGTCGGCGGTCTCATTCCCGGGCACTCCCACGTGGCCAGGGACCCACAGGAAAGAAACGTGACAGCTGTCATCAGCTAGCAACTGGAGGGAGCGTTGGATCCGATACACGAGAGGATGGTTCGAGAAAGGGTCCTTGAGAATCTGCAGGGCACTAAGGGAATCCGAACATATGGCATAGAAAGGTTCGCGGTGGCGGCAGGTGTACAAAACGGCCTGGTGGAGGGCAAAAAGCTCAGCCGTGAAACTCGAACACCGGTCAGGGAGCTTGTATTGGAACCGGTTGTCCCCGACGACGAAGGCAGATCCGACACCGGCAGTGCTCTTGGAACCATCAGTGTAAATAAATATGGCATTATCGAACCGCGAACGGAGTTCGACAAGCCTCGAGCGGTATACCAAATCCGGAGTGCTCTCCTTGGGAAGCGAACTAAGTTCGAGGTGAGTGTTAACCTGGGCCTGATGCCACGGTGGCAATGGGATTTCGCTCAACCGGAAGGTGGAAGGAAGGGTAAAATCGAGCCGCTGTAGTAGGCGGCGAAACCGAACTCCAGGTGGAAGCAAGGCAATCGCAGACAACTGATATTGGCGATCGAGTGAGTCGTCAAAAAATAATCGGTAAGATGGATGGTTGGGCATCGATCGCAGGCGGCATGCGTACCGACACAAGAGTATGTCACGCCGAGTGGTCAAGGGTAATACTGCAGCCTCGGCATACAGACTTTCAACAGGGCTAGTATAAAATGCACCGGTCGCAAGACGTAAACCCCGATGGTGGATAGAGTTGAGACGGCGGAGAATCGACGGCCGTGAAGAAGAGTATACAAGGCTTCCGTAGTCGAGCTTCGACTGAACAATGGCCTGGTAAAGGTGAAGCAGGACGGTACGGTCCGCTCCCCATGATGTGCCACTGAGGACACGAAGAACGTTAAGGGATCGGGCACAACGGGCAGCCAGGTAGGACACGTGTGTGGACCAGCAAAATTTCCGATCCAACATGAGTCCCAAGAATTTCGTAGTCTCCACGAAAGAGAGAGCAACAGGGCCGAGATGTAGAGAAGGTGGAAGAAATTCCTTGTATCTCCAGAAGTTTATACACACAGTTTTCTCAGTGGAGAATCGGAAGCCGTTTGCGATGCTCCAGGAATATAGACGGTCAAGACAGCGTTGAAGAGAACGCTCCAAGAGACACGTCCGCTACAATAAATTGCGAAATCGTCAACAAAAAGAGATCCGGAGACATCGGCTGAAAGGCAATCTACGATCGGATTGATTGCAATGGCAAAGAGCGCCACACTCAAGACGGAGACCTGTGGTACCCCATTCTCCTGGCAATAGGTATCTGACAAAAAAAAAGCCCACCCGTACCCGGAACTTGCGATCCGCCAAAAACGCTTGAATGAAAAGAGGAAGGCGGCCCCGAAGGCCCCATGTGTGCAATGTGCGGAGAATGCCCGTTCTCCAACAGGTATCGTATGCCTTCTCCAAGTCGAAGAACACTGCTACTGTTTGACGCTTCTTTAGAAAGTTGTTCATAATGAAGGTCGACAACGTAACGAGGTGATCAGCAGCAGAGCGGTGTCAACGAAAACCGCATTGGATATTAGTCAGGAGGCGGCGAGATTCGAGGAGCCAGACCAACTGAGCGTTAACCATGCGTTCCATCACCTTACAGACGCAGCTCGTCAGAGAAATGGGGCGATAACTGGAAGGAAGGTGTTTGTCCTTCCCTGGTTTGGGGATTGGGACAACAATGGCTTCACGCCAACTTGTGGGAACATGACCTTCAGTCCATATGCGATTGTAGGTACTAAGAAGAAAGCACTTGTCCGCAGGAGAGAGGTTCTTCAGCATCTCAATATGAATGGAATCGGGCCCGGGAGCAGAAGATCGGGACAGGGCGAGAGCACGGTCTAGCTCCTGCATGGTGAAGGCGACGTTGTAATTTTCACGATTAAAAGAGTGGAAAGAAGGCGGCCGTGCCTCCTCTACCTGTTTGCAAGGGAGAAAGGCAGGGTGGTAATGGGCAGAGCTCGAAACCTCCGCAAAGAAACGGCCCAATGCGTTGGAAACAGCAGTGGGGTCCACGAGGAATGCGTTCTCCACGGTCAGGCCAGGAATCGGGGAGTGGACCTTGATGCCGGATAAACGGCGTAGGCCACCCCAAACAACCGTGGAGGGAGTAAAACGGTTATAGAACTAGTAAAAGCAGTCCAGCAAGCTTTCTTTCTGTCGTTTATTATACGACGACATTGCGCTCTCATACGTTTATAATGTATGCAATTCTCCAAAGTTGGGTGGCGGCGGAAGGTGCGTAAAGCACGTCGCCGGGCTCTAAGCGCATCGCGGCAGGCTGCAGTCCACCAAGGGACCTGGACACGACGTGGAGAAGAGGATGTACGATGTATGGAACGTTCAGCAGCGGTGAGAATAACCTCTGTGAGGTAGTCGACCTGACTGTCACAGTTGGGAAAATTCTGATCGTGAAAAACAGCCATGGAAGAATAAAGCCCCCAGTTGGCTTTGGAAATGTTCCAACTGGTGGGACGAGGAGATGGGGAATGATGCAGGAAGTGGATGATACAAGGGAAATGGTCACTTGAGTACGTGCCAGAAAGTGCATACCACTCAAACCGACCGGCAAGCTGAGGAGTGCATATTGCGAGGTCTATATGGGAATAAGTGTGTGTTGTGTCTGAAAGGAAGGTCGGTGCCCCGGTGTTGAGGCAGACAAGATCGAGGTGTTGGAGAAGGTCCACCAAAAGGGAGCCTCTCGGAAAAGGTGCCGGAGAGCCCCATAGGGGGTGGTGGGCATTAAAGTCGCCTACCAACACGAAAGGTGAAGGGAGCTGGTCAACAAGGTGTAGCACAGCTGCCCTAGTAAGGGCAGATGACGATGGCGAATAGATATTACAGAGGGAGAAGGTAAATGTGGATAAAGTGATGCAGGCGGCAACTGCCTGTAGGTGAGTATGCAAGGAAATGGGATGGAAATAGACATCTTCTCGAAGGAGCATCAGAACCCTTCCATGGGCTGGGACACCTTCCACGGGCGGCAGGTCGAACCGCACAGAGGTGTAGTGTGGAAAGTCTGCACGATCACGTGGACGCAACTTAGTTTCTTGTAGACAGACTAGAAGCGGGCAGTGCAACCGAAGGAGTAGTTTTAACTCCTCCCGATTGGAACGAATGCCGCGAATATTCCATTGAAGGAGCGCCATGATAAAAATGAGAGAAGAAATAAGGATAAAAACCAACTAGCAAGCGGGGTCACCTCGACGGCCGCTGAGGACCGTATTTCGAGGGAGCACTGCTATCGCTGTCTAGGGGCAAAGGGTCGTGGTCCATAGGTCCAACCGACGCGCCTGCCATCTCCCTGAGTTGATCAGGAGGGGCAGTTTCCACCGCCGGTAAAGGGCCGGGTGCCCGGCAGACGGAGCGACCCGGTGAAACAGAAGACCGGTAACTGTTGGACGGCGTGACGGATGGGTCGCGCCTCGGCGGGGAAGGAGAGGAACTCTTTTTCTTGTCAGCTCTTCTGGAAGAGTGACGGCGGGAAGAGGCAGTTGACGGTTGGGAAGCCTGAGAACGCAGAAAATCCTCACGGACGGGTTCCTTTTTCAAGGTCCGGGCATCTTGTTTAGGTGCCCGCTGTTTACTAGAGGTTGACGAAGACTGTACCTTAGAAGTAGCAGGAGGAAGCGGGGACGTGGAACGGGCAATCTTCGGGCTGGCGGATCGCACAACTGTGTCAGCGAAAGTGAAATCACAAGTCTGGGTTCTGGAATCCTTAGTAGGTCGAGTTGAGGTGAGGACCTTACTGTATGTACCCGCTGGGAGGACAGTGGGCTTTCGACTCGCCAACAACTTTCTAGCGGCAGATGCTGATACCTTCTCCGTAACCCGAATTTGCTGGATTACCTTCTCATCCTTGTATACAGGGCAGTCACGAGAGGAAGCCGCATGGTCGCCGTTGCAGTTTAGGCAGTGAGGGGACGGAGGTGGGCAATCCCCCTCATGGGCGTCCCTACCACAAGTGACACTCTTTGCTGCATTTGGGCAATGTTCATGGGTATGGTTGTACCTGTGGCACTGAAAACAGCGTGTTGGGTTAGGTACATAAGGGCGGACGAAGATGACTTCATACCCTGCTTTGACCTTCGATGGGAGGTCAACTCTGTCGAACGTCAAAAACACAGTACGAATCGGTGTCAGCTGGTTATCGACCTTTTTCATTACCCTATGGACGGCTGTCACACCCTGGTCGGACACATAGGATTGGATGTCTTCATCAGACAACCCGTCAAGGGATCTCGTGAAGACTACCCCCCGTGACGAGTTGAGTGTCTGATGTGCTTTCACCTTGACAGGAAACGTGTGTAACAGTGTAGTCCAGATTAGTTTCTGAGCTTGGAAGGCACTGTCCACTTCCAGCAACAATGTGCCATTGCGCTGACGTGAACAGGTTTTAACAGGGCCAGCAATTGCATCTACACCTTTCTGTATAACGAAACGATTGACAGAATTGAAATCTTTTCCGTCGGTGCGAGAGACAACAAGGAATTTCGGTACATTAGGCAGAGCCTTTTTTTTGCTGAGGCGAATCTAACTTACGTTTCTGGGTCAACGTCGCTAAAGAAGAGAAGGAATTCATCGCGGAAGTGTCCCCCGTGATTACTGGCGTCTCCGGATGGCGCGCTCCTTCCTAGTGGGGGCCCTCTCCGAGGGCTTACCCGCCTTAGGTGATTGTTCACACCTCAGGTCACACCTCCAGAGAACTGACGGAGGGACCAATCGGCACGTTCGGAAGGTACCAGCTCGGGTAATCACCCCTCCCTGGGCCTGGCCTTTACCAGGGTGTACGTACGTGCCCTACTTGTCTACCCAGGGCGGGGAATTACGCGTTACCCCGTCACCTGCTACGCATGATAATGCATGGGTCGGCCTTCAGACACGCACAGGGAGGAAAGAAGAAGAATAGGGGAAGTGAAGAAAAAGAAGGAAAGAAGTGTCTCAAACGCCGAGGCGGAGACTAATGAGGAGGAGAAGAAGGCTAGGAGAGTACAAGGAGAGAAAGACAGAAACAAAGGGTAAGAAAGGAAGGGACGAAGGAAGAAAAACGACTACAAGAACCACCGTAGCTCACGAAATATGCCCGTCTCCGGGCGAAGGCATAAACCGGGAGGGAAAGTGAAGCAGCCTGGGGCAGAAGAAAGGCTGCTCCGGCTCGGGGCCCCGTGCGCGCCACACACGTACCCACAAAAGAACTGTGGGCCTCCTGGGGGGTACGACAAGTTGATCGTCAACACCCTTGGTCGGTAAACGTATGGTTTTCACCATGGGGAACAAACTCATTGGCCCATACTTATTGATGCACGTTGGATAGACGTAAATATGGAATGGTGCACTGGATGTTCGGCAACATACACTCAGTCGTAAAAGTATTCAGAGAGTGGGAAGTTTCACAATGAGTACTCGAGGAACACTGACTATGAAACACAAACATATTTATTAGCAATATATATGCGTAACAACATTAATTACAAAATAATTATTGTATTATTTTGTTTTCAAAACATAAATAACAGAAAATTAACAACAAAAATGAAACAACCTGCACACCCTGCTGCTACAAAAGTATTCGGGCCTGATTTGCCCATTCTTGGCGCCGTTTCTCTTTCGAGCTCTCCTTCGTGTAGATGTTGTCCGAGCGGAGGACCCTTTCAATGTATCCCACAAATGTTCGATTGGGTTAAGGTCTGGTGATCGGGGAGGGGGTGCAATACTTTCGGACATTTGAAGAGCAACCACACTTGTACAATATGCACGGCATGCTTGGGATCATTATCCTAATAAAAATGAAAGTTGTTCGCAATACCTAGATGTCGTGCACTCTGCTTCAAATGTATTCGCAGTATATTCAAATACGCTTCCTTGTTCATCGTACCCTCAATGAACACTTAAATTACCCACACCATTGCCGGACATGCATCCCCACACCGTGATGCTCCCACCTCCAAAATTTACTGTTGGTTTGAGGTTCCTGGGATTCAGTTCTTCATTGCCTTTCCGTCGCTTTGCCACAATCTAAATTTACATTCCTCGCAAAATATCACCCGATTCAACTAAGCCTGATCGTACTCTGCGTATTCCCTCGCAAACTGCATACGTTTCTTCTGGTTCACTGCATTTATGAATGGCTTTTGCTGTGCCACTTGACCACGGTACTGCGATCGTCTTAGTACTCTCCGCAAGATTTCGGGATGAACTTTTATACCGACGTCTCCCTCCACCTCACTTGTAATTCACGTGGCAGATATTTTCGGATTCTGTTGTACCTTTCGCACAGTCACACGTTCACCTCTCTGCGAAAATGTCCGTGGCCGTCCTGTACTGCAACGGAATTCCAATCGGTCTTCTTTCTCGAACCTTTTAATAATGTCGTGAACTGCACTTTTCTTCATGTTCGCTATTGCGGCAGTTTCCCTGCAGGTTTTCCCCTTCGCTTGATGATAAACGACAAGTTGACTTTGCTCGACCGTAGAACTCTTCCCTCTGCGTCCCATCGTCGACCTGCACAGGCTTGCGATACGGGTTTACTAACCGTCGCCATCGTCTCACGGAACTGTCGGACACACTGCAGTCGCTTCACCCTCTGTGCGTCTCGGAATGAACTATTCTCTCACGTTGTTCGCCTTTGTCCGAATACTTTTGTTGCACCTTACCATGCCGTTTTCAGGAAATATTACATAACGGACACATGTCCAACAGCAATTCTTCGTATTTGACGCGTGTTTCACGTTGCGACGTCGAATCCAGAGTCCCAAATATATTACAAAGTACAATTTCTGTATTTGTTCATGCGGCAAACTGCAATTATGAACATTTACGTGCTGTCCGAATACTTTTGCGACTGAGTGTATGTGATTTCAGAACGACGGGTGGCTGCAGCGCATTACACAATTAAGGCATGCCAAATATCAGGCCTCATTTACACTGATTGGTGGATCGGCAGAGGTAGTCCTATTAACTGGCCTAGGGCACATATATATATAGATGGTCTTGCGCATCGACTTCTGCTCCACCAGCAGCTTCCGCCGCCATTCTCGTTCCAAGGGGCGACAGCGGGAGATTCTCTAAGGCCGAGTTCTTTGCTGTTATTGCTTTGAAATATCGCTTGCTTCACTTCTAAAACATATATCAAGAGGTAAATACAGATTTTAATTACAAATTAAACTGGTCATAATACATAATTTTAATACAGCTTGGAAAATTGTTAAATACATTTAATCTGAATTTGCCCACCTGGGTGTGTATCCGGAGCAATTTTTTGGCATTGGACATCTCAGTTTCATTGGATGCCAGATGCACTTCCATAGCTTCGCAACAACTCTACGTCTTCCTATGTGGTGCGATAAATTTCATCAGAATACAATCCCAGGTCTATGGTTTTTTCGGAATATTTATCATTATTTATATAAAATGCTTTTTCAGTGCTCAAGCTACCATGATAAACTAGGATGCAATTAAAGATTTATGAATAAGAGAGGACTGTATCACTGAAAATAGTTGGTATTGCTACTCAATTCAATCGTTTCCAACCATTCGTTATGGTTTTATTTATTTATTCATTTTTCAAATTAGCTGTTTTCAAAATTAAATTAATTTTTTTAACAAGTTAATACGAAACGAAGGTTTTCAGTTACGGCTTATGACAAAAAGCACCTAATTAAGTCATTAAAAACAGATTACCTCCTATAGGCGGTTAAGAACGGTCCAATTTTGAACTCAGACACTTTGCCAGTAAACTACAATATAGCTATGACATAGACTTTCCCAACCCAAGGTGTGATGCGATCCGTGCCGAGGGGTACGTCGCACATGGGTGGATGTGTCTCGAACGGAGCCTCAGGGATACTGGGCGACCTCCCTGCGTAAGTAGCCTTGCACCACGCGGGGTTATCGTGCTGTGGACCATATAAATCCCCAAATCTCGTGAGACCAAGATGAACACGGAGAAAGAAAGTATTTTAAAAGAATCTTAGGGGCAATCTGAGACCTCAGATACTCAGACATCGGGATCAGGACCGATGGAGTGCACTCCTACCTGAATCAGGGTCTAGACCTGAGCAAGAAGTGGGAACCGTAACAGAGAAGTTGGACCAGATTAGGATTAAGGCCTTGTCTGGAGCTCAGAGGAGGAAACTTCTCAAGGAACAGAAGCAAAAGGAAGGAAAAGAATGGCTTCCTAAGCATAAGTGGAGGGAATCAAAAGGGCTTGAGCCCAAGACCTCCAAAAATAAACTGCCTCAGGTCGAAGGGGATACACAGACCCCTTTGACGTCAAAGGCAGGTGGCAAGAGGGTTAGGGAGGAATCTAAGACTCCCTCCTCTCTGGACAAACGTGATCCTAAAAGGCTGAGGCAGGAAATAGGGAAACAGACCTATAGTACTGCAGTCTCAGTCTTTAGAATGGCGGTTGTCCAAGAAGGATACCCACTGGTGAGCATCACCTCGCAGCAGGAGCAACTCGTGCAGATGGCCCTCTTTGAAGAGATTGGGGGAGACACTGGTCCAGGACCCAAATTCAGGAGGGTCTATCTAGATCGCGGTGCCCTCATTTTTGTCTGCGAGGGGGAGCACTCAGCAGAATGGCTTAAGGAAAAGGTGCCCATGATATCCCCGTGGGAGGACGCGAAGCTGCTGGTCAAGACAGCAACCGAACTCCTGAAGATCGCAAAGGTATCAATATGGGTACCAAAAATCCTTCAGGATGTCCTTCCAAAGACTCTGCTCGAGAAAATGAGGGTCCAGAACCCAAAAGTCTCGACAGAGGATTGGAGGGAAATTAACCAAAAGGTCGTTCCAGAAGGACGAACCCTGGTGGTGGAGGTCGGAGAGAAGTCCCTGAAGGCAATGCGAGAGCAAGGCCTGAAACTGTTTTTAGGGTTCTCGCAGGTCGCCGTCAGGGTAATCAAAGACCTTAAAGGCAATAATGGCAGCAAAATGGGGACTGGAAGTGCTGCAGATAAACCTGCAGCACAGTAAAGGGGCCACTGCTGCCCTGAACCGTCGCCTGGGGAGACAGGAGGGGAAGTGGCCCTGAGACAAGAACCCTATTTATACAAAGGGGGTGTATCGGACCTCGGTGGTACTGGAGGTAAGCTGATTTATGCTAGAAATCTAAAAAAAACTCCAGAACATGCATTTATGTTAGAAATGGAATACCTTTCATACCAATGATGGATTTTTGTTCCAGGGACTTGGTGGCCATCAGGATGCAGCAACGTGAGGAAGATATCACGAGGGAAATTGTTTTGGCCTCAGCATACCTTACTTAAGAAGACAGCTCTCCTCCTCCTTTGGAAGTGAGGAGACTGACGGAAGCCTGCCATCGCCAAGGTGACGAACTGTTGGTGGGATGTGATGCCAATGCCCACAATCTATCGTGTTGGGGCAGCAAGGACGCCAACAGTAGAGATGAGCACCTTCTTGAATTTCTACTATCTAACAACTTGGAGATCCTGAATAGGGGTGAGGAACCTACATTCAGGAATAGAAGAAGGGAAGAAGTAATTGACATAACTTTTGGTTCCATGATGATGGGAAGTTACGTCAAACAGTAGCATGTGGTCCTGGAGCCATCCTCGTCAGATCACATGTATATTAAATTGAAGGTTGAAATGGGAACCAGACAGACCATGGGCTATAGGAATCCCAGGAAAACGGACTGGGAGACATATAGGAGAGACCTTGACTTCAGCCTATCGGAAATTAAAACTTCGATAAGGAATCCAGCAGAGTTTGAGGAAGTAGCAGAGGCCGTAACCTCTGCTATAGTGACCTCATACCAGGACAACTGCTCAATCACTAAGAAGTGCACAAATAGGAGTGTGCCTTGGTGGAATAATAACCTGGAAATGCAAAGGAAACAGGTACGAAGACTGTTTAACCTTGTGAGGCGCAAAGGACAATGGGTAAAGTATCGTGAGGCCCTTGTCAATTACAACCTTGCCATCAGACGGGCAAAGGAGGCATCCTGGAAGGTATTCTCTAAGGAAGTGGAGGGCACGGCTGCTCAAGCGAGACTTCATAAAATCCTCACTAGAGTACCAACTAATCCAGGAGGAACATTGAGGAAGGAGGATGGGGAGTATACAAAGACAGCACATGAAACGCTAGAACTGCTCCTCAAGACTCACTTTCCTCAATATACTCTGGGGGATAACTCAGACCAGAATGTGATTCCTGAGAGACAACGGTTCTCAGGTATTCGCAAAGAGGACTGGGATCTGGCCAAGGAGTGTGTCGATTTCAGTAAGGTCCGATGAGCGGTGGGAACATTTCAACCGTTCAAGTCACCTGGCCACGATGGAATCTTTCCAGCTCTCCTGCAACAAGCGGGAGAAAATCTTATTAGATTCCTATGCAGGTTATTCAGGGTTAGCCTAGCAGCAGGAATCATTCCCAATGCCTGGAGGGCATTGAAGGTTGTCTTCATTCCAAAGCCAGAGAGAATTGATCATACCAAGGCCAAAGATATGAGACCAATCAGCCTGTCCTCCTTCATTCTTAAGACATTGTAAAAGCTGGTTAATGTGCATGTTGGAGAAAGGAGGTTAAGTAGGGTTCCTCTACATTGAAACCAACATGCATATCAACCAGGTAAATCATGTGAGACAGCTCTCCACCAACTTGTTGGGAAGGTGGAGAAAGCACTACACTTTCAGGAGATAGCCCTCTGTATCTTCCTGGACATTGAAGGGGCTTTTAGCAACACGACCTTCGATTCCGTGGTTAGGGCAGTGGAGGTGCACGACCTAGGGACCACTATATGTAGGTGGACTAGGGCCATGCTCAGTGGAAGAAAGGTAGAGGCTTCCATGATGAATGAAAAAATGGTAATCAACACCACTAGGGGTTGCCCGCAAGGAGGAGTTCTTTCCCCTTTATTGTGGAATCTAGTGGTGAATGATCTCATTGGAGAATTAAGCTCTAGGCAGTACTTTTGCCAAGGATACGCAGATGATCTTGTCATAGTAATACTTGGCAAATTTGCTGACACAGTGAAGAATATGGCACAAGGTGCCTTGGACATTGTGCAAGACTGGTGCAGAAAACAGGATCTGGGGGTTAGTCCTAAGAAGACTGTTGTTGTACCATTCACAAGGAAACATATCCAACACTCAAGTTGGAATCTAAAGCTTTTCAATGAAGCGCTACCTGTGAAAGGAACAGTGAAATATCTAGGGGTTACCCTAGATGAGAAACTGACATGGATCCCTCACATTAGGAATATTTGCTCCAAGGCAAAAGGTACTTTAGTAAGTACCAGGAGAGGTTGTGGCAAAAATTGGGGCCTGAGCCCCAAGGGTATGCACTGGATATACACCACAGTGATTAGACCCAGGATCACCTATGGGGCGGTCGTGTGGTGGAAAAAAGTAGAACAGCAGGTTGCTGCTAAGGAGCTTGGTAAGGTGCAGAGACTAGCCTGCTTAGCCATAAAAGGCGGAATTAGCAGCACACCAACTGCTGGGATGGAAACCATGCTGGATATGCCCCCATTACACCTTTCGGTCAAGATGGAGGCGGCAGCTGGTGCCTACAGACTCAAATCTGTCAACAACTGGAACTCTTTAGGAAATCCAGAATCACACACTAAAATAGTGAGTGAGGTAAATATAGGAAAGGTTGGGGAAATGCCAACCGACTATATTATAACCCCATACTGCTTCAGCAAGCCTTTCAGTATAACAATTGGAAGTAGGGAGCAGTGGGAGAAAATAGTTCGACACCGTACGGGGGATATTGTCTGGTTCACTGACGGGTCGAAATCAGACCATGGCGTTGGGGCTGGGGTATATAGGGTGCAGCCAAGACTGGAGGGCGTCATCTCTCTAGGGAAACTGGCCTCAATATTCCAGGTCGAAATCACTGCCATCAGGGCATGTGTGGAGGAGAATTTGCGTAGGTGCTACAACGATCGTAGCAACTATATCTATTCAGACAGCCAGGCAGCCCTGAGATCACTGGCAGCTCCTACAACAAGGTCTAAAATTGTTGCAGAATGTCACAGGGTTCTGGTGGAGCTAGGGGAAAGCAATAGAGTAAACCTATTGTGGGTCCCTGGCCAATCGGGGATCAGTGGCAACGAACATGCCGACAGATTAGCCAGGATGGGGGCAGAGGCTCCATTTATTGGACCGGAACCTGTCCTGACAATCACCAAGGGAATGATTAAATTGGAGCTACGTAACTGGCTCAGAAGACAGCACGTAGAATATTGGACCAAAGTCCATCAACAAAAACATGACAAGGTAATGATGCCAAAGCCTTGTTTTAAAAGAAGCTCTGCAATCCTGGGTCTGAACAGGAGAGAGATTGGACTCATGGTTGGATTGCTGACAGGCAACGGGAATTAAAAAAAACACCTACATACAATGGGAATAACATAAGAGGTCCCTAAATGTAGGATCTGTGATGACGGTGATGAAACTGCATCACATCTGATCTTCGAATGCATTGCATTGGAGAGTAAAAGGCACAGAACATTCGGGACAACCAGACCCGAAGAAATTGTGTCTAATAAAAAACTGGTAAAGGGACTCCTTGCACTGTTCAAGGGCATTGGGAGCGATACCGCACAATAAACTTAGTTTCGGTGCGGGCAGTGGCGGGTTAGACCAAGACTGTTTTGGCTTCCCTGAAAGAATCAAATCAAATCAAATGACATAGAGTTACAGACGTTCGTGCATTTTAAAAGCGCAGTAGTTTCGAACATGGTTTGCGAGACGTATAATCCAATATAATTAGTAAAAACCTATAAAAGTAATTAATATTTTCTAGTGTATATGATGATAGTGTTTGTTATCGCCAATATATGTATAAATAAAAATCGATAACAGAAGTTTCTGCGTCGGACCCTTCGCTAAAAAAACAAGTACTGTACCTGCCGTTTACAACGTGTTGAAATCGTGCCTAATTACAAATGATTTACTCCACTTCGCTTAGTTTTGAAGTCCTTAGTGGTGTCTATTTCTCACGACGACAGTTTATTATCAATACCTTACGGCTTTTAGGCTCCACGGAGAAACAACCATTTTGTGAATAATTCGAAGCTGCACAGCCACCAAGCTGAAAGCGTACAGATTGCCCTATGTTGCTGTCTCGCGTCGATGCGAAGGAACAAAATTGGCGGATGCGCATGCCCGACTGTATCCAAGTGCTCTAAACTGGCATGCTACGTCACCTGATTTGACGCCACGAGATTTATGTATCCCGATTATACTAGTACTGAGTAAGTGCAAAACTGAGCTTCTACAACCAAACAATGTGGTGACTTCAACCACCGGGGTAAGCCTAATAACATTAATTAATATGCGCAACGGTAATGTCCGGGGAAAGAGGAAACAATGATAATGAAAAATGGCCCTATTGAAAGTACTCTCGAAGGGTACAACGAAACTGATTAGCTTGAATAATGAAAGGAGGAGGCAATCTGACTTCAACACAGGAAAAAACAAAAGAATTGATGTACCTCGTATATTCTTACTACAAAACTGGAAATAGCAAACAGCTCGCGGATTGCAGGATCATGAATTTTGTCAAATGTATAAAAAAATATACAAAAATGGTTGATAATGAGGTCAAAGAATAATCAAAAAATGAAAAGAAAGAAAGGGGAAATTAACAAAAAAATGAAATAAAATTTAAAATGATAAATCGTATGTTATAAAAACATTTAAGGCAGGATAACATTACAGGAATCTAAAAAACAATCGTGAATTACAATAATGGCGTGCCGCAACACATATCTCATCGATTATCGATAAAGCGTATAGCTGTTTGTTATCTCCATGATTTAAGTACAATTAGCCTTCACACTCAAATATACATATTCCATATAGTCCAACTTCGGCACATGAGCCACATCACAACTTCTCTCTCCATTACAACTCAGTACATAACGACTGCCTTCACCAACAGCTTCTCCTCAGTGCTACTCACTAACTCTGGCACGCTACTGCTTTCTCGCAGACGGAGCGCTTCACCCTCAAATCGAACGATACTTCCAAAGACTACTGCGCCACTTAACAATGTATATCTGTGGCCAGTTCACAAAATCAACTACATTGACTATCTTTACTGTAAAATACGTACAAATTAAATTAAGTACAATGCAGAATAACAAACGGTACAAATAATCAGAAATAATGTAAATTAACAGTAAAATTTAGGTAACTTGATAAGTACATCTACATCTACATCTACATCTACATGGAATACTCTGAAAATCACATTTAAGTGCCTGGAAGAGGGTTCATCGAACCACAATTATACTATTTATCTCCCATTCCATTCTCGAATAGCGCGCGGGAAGAAAGAACACCTGAATCTCTCTGTTCGAGCTCTGATTTCTCTTATTTTATTCTGATGATCATTTCTACCTATGTAAGTGGGAGTCAATATATTTTCGCATTCGGAGGAGAATGTTGGCGATTGGAGTTTCGCAAGTAACCCACGCCTCAGCGATAAGCGCCGTTGTTGTAATGTTTCCCATTCCAGATCCTGTATCATTTCCGTAACGCTGTCTCCCCTGTATCGTGACAATACGAAACGAGCTGCCCTTCTTTGGACACTTTCGATGTCCTCCGTCAAACCCACCTGATAAGGATCCCACACTGGGCTGCAATACTCCAAAAATGGACGGACAAGCGCAGTGTCTGCAGTTTCTTTAGTAGTTCTGTTGCATCTTTTAAGGATTCTGCCAATAAAACGCAGTCTCTGGTTCGCCTTTCCCACGATATTATCTACGTGTTCTTTCCAGTTTAAGTCTGAAGTAATAGTGATTCCTAGGTATTTTGTGGAGTTTACGGCGTTCACATTTGATTGATTTATGTTGTAAACAAAGTTTAACGGATTTCTTTTCGTACTCATGTGGACGACTTCACACTTCTCATTATTTAGAGTCAATTGCCAATTTTTACACATACTGATATCTTATTCAGATCGTTCTGCAGTTGGTTTTGATCTTCAGATGATTTTACTAGACGGTAAATGACGGCGTCATCTGCAAACAACCTAAGAGAGCTACTTAGATTTTCCCCTAAATCGTTTATGTAAATAAGGAATAGCAGAGAACCAATAACACTACCTTGTGAAACGCCCGATATCACCTCTGTTTTAGTCGATGCCTTACCATCGATTACTACGAACTGTGTCCTCTCTGACAAGAAATCCCCTATCCAATTGCAAATTTGGGGCGATATACCATAACCACGCAATTTGATTAAAAGCCGTTTGTGAGGTACGGTGTCAAAAGCTTTCTGGAAATCAAGAAATACGGAATCGATTTGCGAACCTTTGTCGATAGCACCCATCACTTCGTGTAAATATAGAGCTAGTTGTGTTTCGCATGAACGATATTTTCTAAGTCCGTGTTGACCTTGGGTCAATAGATCGTTCTGTTCGAGATAATTCATAATATTTGAATACAGGATATGTTCCAAAACCCTGCTGCAAATTGACGTCAATGAAATAGGCCTGTAGTTTAGTGGGTTACTCCTACTGCCTTTCTTGAATATAAGTGTGACCTGTGCAACTTTCCAATCTTTTGGTACAGATCCTTCTATGAGAGAGCGGTTGTATATGACTGTTAAGTAAGGAGCTATCGCTTCAGCATAATCAGATAGAAATCTAATGGGTATACAATCCGGACCAGAAGACTTGTTCTTATTAAGTGATTTTAGTTGCTGCACTACTCCGATGATATCTACTTCTATGTTACTCATTACGGCATCTGTTCGTAATTCGAAATCTGGAGTACCTTGTAAACAAATGTATACAAACTGAAATATTACAGAAAATGAGTTATATAGGGAGCATAGGGAATTACAAGGTGTTCCAGCAATGCCAACAGGGCGTGAATACATGATCGACATACGTAACGCTTGTGTTGAAATTTCCACGGATATTCTTATAGTCTGTGTACAATCATTTGCTGAACTCGTCACTGCGTGTATTGCATTTGAATGTGATACATTTGAACATTTATTGTAACTGCAAAAGTAGACGTTCTCTATGAGACCCTAACACAGAGTGTAGTGGGACGGATTATTGTCTCCACTACAATCTTATGTCAGCGCATTTTCGCAGAAGATTATATTTATGTTTTTAAATGATTTTTACTTAAATGTTTTATGTTACGTGGTTCATAAAAGAGTTTTTGTATGTTTCTTGTGTTTCATGTGCTGTGACGGCGATTCAACCTACGAGAGCAAAATCTTCGACACCGAGCTCAAGGAGTAAACATGTGGCCACTTCAAGTCGCGGGTCGGCGGTCACGAGGCAAGAAGATGCTGGTCTCTGCGGTTATCGTCGCGGACATTGACATTATTATAGAAACTTTCATGGAAAATCAAAAAAAGACCATAAAATCACTCTTTGTGTAACTGTCATTGAGTAATGTTCTGTATTGTGAGAGCAATAAATATTATTGTGTCTCCAAAGTTAACCAAGTGTCAACGATAATTAATTTGATATTTATAGAAATTTTAAAAGAAATATATTCATTGACAGGAGCTGAAAAATTATTTAGAGTCAAACCATTTTACAATTTGAAAGAAAACGTTTATTGAAACTTATTTTGTTCGACAGATAAAGCAAGAAGACTTTTATCAATTTTTAGTATTTTAATCAATCGCTATTATATATCAATTAATAATTAGTAAACAGGTCTTCTAATATCTTTGTCTATAGCAGCCAGCACAACTACCAACTTCTGTTTGACAGTTAGATCTTTAAAGGAACTTTAAAAGATTTATTTCAAAGAGATGGTTTTAAAGTGCAAACCTAGAATCATATGCTTCTTCTATCAGGATCAGTCGTTCAAATTTCACACTACAAAAAGATTATATTATTTGAATTTTTTTTTTTTTTTTTTTTTTTTTTTTTTTTTTTTTTTTTTTTTTTTTTTGTTCTCGAGCGGACAACTTTCGGATTCTGAAGTCTGACACGGCACATTGAAAATTTGGTATTTAGTCCCGTGCAAGAACAGGTCGTACCACCGCCGCAAGAGGCGCAACAGATAGTCCCCTGATTGATATGTCGGAGATATACAAAGTTATCTATGGAGTGTACAACTGAAAGTTATGAAGGACTGACCTGTCCTACCATCGAAATGTGAACGTTGGGTCCCCTTGGTGATTGAATGTTAAGTGTACATTAAGCTGCATATTGTAAATTACAGTTGTACAGCTGTGGACTCATTTCGATTCCGCTAATTACAGTGCCATATGCGGCGAAATGGAAAAATGTTTAAGAGAAAACAAATGTAGTTTATACCGTACATTCGCAATCTGCGACAAAAACCAGGATTCCCATTTAAGATTTCAAAGTCGTAAAATCAGTTTTATTTGGAACGCGTCTATTGTTTCAAAGATTTTAAGGTAAATTGTTTTCTATGGAAAGCTGACAGGCTTACCAAAAATATTGAAATAGTAATGGTCAAAAATTATAGTAAAAACAATTCTTTATAACAACAGTGCAGAAACGACACAGGACTTATTTATTTATATTTATCATGTTCCACAGGCCAAATTGAGGAGCAAGTCTCATGGTCATGGAACGAGTCAGAACATGAAATCTTATGAAAACATAAATAAGAGGTAAACTGAAACACATAACAATCCTATGCACACGACAGGCCGAAGAATAAGTAAAAAGAACCTATAATGTAGATCAGAAATTAATTTTATTTATTTATTTATTATTTTCTAGTAATTCTTCGACAGTTTAGTCTTTAAAAGTCCTGGGATTACTACTAAGCATTGTGAATTCTTGTGTCAACTTATTAGAAAATGGATGTGGCAGAAAAATGCACAACTTTCTGTACAAGGGTGATGGAGGTGTGATCCAAATGCAGATTGGATTTCTGTTGCCGCGCGGGAGTAGCTGAGCGGTCTGGAGCGCCACGTTGTGGATCGCGCGACCTCCCGCGTCGGTGGTTCGAATCCTCCCTCGGGCATGGATGTCTGTGCCGTCTTTAGTATAAGCTAGTTCAGAAGTAGTTTGAACATTTTTTTCGATTTATGTTTAGTATTAACTGTGTGAGAGCTACCAATTCTTGGGAATGGCGACCTGTGGGACCTTGGGATGCTGTACTGTGAGCCGTAGGTTTTAGAGGTGGCCTGTGACTAGCAAGAATGCGGACAAGGTCTGACACTAAAACAAGTGATTAGTCGTCGAAGGATTTATTGACAGAAGAAATCAATACTTATCTTTGATGTTCTTGCGTTGGTAGAAATAATTATCAATTTAAATATGAATTCAGTAACTCTGAGACGGTTTTTCGTCTCGGTCTAAGAGATTACAGGTGAAGGTTAAGCAATGAATTAAAATTTCTGATGCGGCAGGGAATCGAACCTGGTTTCCATACTTACTAGGTAGACGTCTTACCGTTACACCACCGCACTACTAACGATTAAGGCGCCTTGGAATAGTGTATGTACGACTTCCCTCCACATCACAAACTTTAATTCAGCTTCTGTGTTCCATAGATAATTGCCACTACTGCCAAGGCTCTCCATGCAGCGGAACAGCACCTCGGCAATGGACATGGTGGAACATTCCTGTTAAGATGATATAAGTATCAATTTACATAGAAATTCAGTAGCCCTGAGACGGTTTTTCGTCTCGAATATGTCCAAGTCATTAAAGATAAGGGTGAATCAATGAATTAAAACATTTTTGATGCTTCATCTTTATCTGTAATGTGTTGGACATATTCGAGACGAAAATCCGTCTCAGGGTTACCGAATTTCTATGTAAATTGATACTAACTACCTTCCGATTCTGCAGAAGAGGCTAGGAGGGAAGCTTGTCGTGTGTTGACTGGGGCCCGTCCACCCAAGTGTAATATAACAGCAGCTGAGGCGTCTGCTTTACGATCTCTCATAATGGATCCTGATTTTGTTATCTTGCCGGCGGACGAGGGAAACGCCACAGTTTTGTTGAATAAGGACGATTACATTCAGAAGATGCAATGTCTGCTTTCTGATTCGGCATATCGTAGGATCGGTTCTGACCCCACAAAGAGTGTTGAGAGAAAGACTAGTAACCTGAAGAAAAGTCCTTTCTCACAGGAGACCATCAAGTTACTTTGCTGTACCATCTAGATTGTATGGCCTTCCTAAGGTCTTTTTTTTTTCAGATATGTAGACGGCACTTTTGTCGTTTGGCCTCATGGTAGTGAGAATTTAAACCGTTTTTTGGAACACCTAAATTCACCCGAATATTCAGTTCACTATGGATGTGGAAAAGAATGGCTGTCTTCCTTTCCTTGTGTCGGTCAGAAGGAAGGTTGATGGACCATTGGGACATTCTGTTTATTAGGAAGCCTACTCACACTGATTTGTATCTGCGAGCTGACAGTTGTCACCATCCAGCTCAGCGTGAAGGAGAACTTCGTACCTTGGTTCACAGGGCACATGTCATTTCAGATCTTGAAAGTTTGTCAGCTGAGGTTTCCCATCTCGCCATCTCGAGGAGACCTTTCGTCAGAATGGTTATAGTGAGAGACAGATAAAACGTGCATTGCGCTATCAACCTTCTGTGCAACGGGTGAGTGACGACAGTAATAAAGTAGCAGCTAAATCTATGACCTTTTGCCTTACGCAGGAAGCATTTTCAACAAGATTGGTCGTATATTTGCGGAAATATGATGTTAAATGTGTTTTTCGACAACCTTCTAAGATAAAGCCCCTGTTGGGGTCAGTAAAGGATGATCTTGGTTTGCGTAAGGCAGGTGTATATCGTATTCCTTCCAGTTGTGGCATGTCATATATTGGTCAGACAATGAGTGGAAGACCGGTGTATTGAACATAAACGTTACACGCGCTTACAACAGCTAAACAAATCCGCTGTTCAAGAACACAGTCTTGGCACCGGTCATCCTATGGAATACAACAACACGGAGATCCTGGCATGCACTTCCACCTATTGAGGTCGTGTTATTAAGGACGCTGTTGAAATTAAACTAGCAAGCGACCTTATAAACAGAGATGGTGGTTTTTGTTTAAATTCTGCTTGGAATCCGGCACTGTCTCTCGTCAAAAAACAGAGGGACAAAATTAATGCTGCCTCACCTGTTGATTAAGTCACTATCGATATTTTTGATGTTTGGTCATCTGTGGTTGTGTTGACTGTACGTGGACTTGTACTGTGTGTGTTTACCCTCTGCAAACCGAGGTATGAAATACGCTTGCACATTGTTTCTTTAAGTGCAGTTGTGCCTTGAGAGTGGCAGGGTATCCTCCTGTCAAAATATCGGCGGTTGTCGACGTCACCCGGCAGCATAACCGTAAGTTGTTGGATCTTACCATTTATCTGAACGCCTAGAAACTTAAACTGTTCAAATACTAACATGAATTATTTACAGACTAATGGAAGAATCCCAGTTTGGATTTAGGAGAAATGTAGGAACACGTAGAGGGGGGGCGCAATAGATTAGAACTTATCATTAAGATAGGCTAAGGAAAGACAAACCTACGTTTTTAGCATTTGTAGATCAGGAGCATGTTTTTAACAATACTGACTGGGATACACTCTTTTAAATTCTCGAAGTAGACAACGAAGAGTTCAACTTGTACAAAAACCAGACAGTAGTTATTAGAGTCAAAGGGCATGAAAGGGACGTAGAGGTTGGTAAGGGAGTAAGATAGGGTTGTAGCCTTTCCCCAATGTTGCTCCAATCTGTACATTGAGCAAATAGTGAAGGAATACAAGGTGAAATTTGGAGAGAGAATTATTCATGGAGACGAAATAAAAACTCTCCGGTTTGCTGATGACATAGAAATTTTGTCAGAGACTGCAGACGATCGGATCTGAAAGAGTAATTGAATGGAATGGCCAGTGTCTTGAAGAGGGTATAAGATGAACATCAAAAAGAATAAAACATGGATAATTGAATGTAGCGTCAGAAAGTCATGCGATGCTGAAGGAACTAGATTAGGTAATGAGACAATAAAAGTAGGAGATGAGTTTTGTTATTTGGGTAGCAAGATAAATTATGATGGCAGAAGTAAATAAGCTATAAAATGCAGAATGGATATGGGAAGAAAAGCGTTTCTGAAGAAGCGAACTTTGTTGACATCCAATATTAATTTAAATGTTAGGAAGTCCTTTCTGAAAGCATTTGTCTAGTGTGTAGCATTCTATGGGACTGAAATGTAGACAATAAGAAGTTCAGTCCAAAATATGACAGAAGCTATTGAAATGTGGTGTTACAGACGAATGATGAAAATTAGATGGGTACACCACGTAAGTAATCTGAAGGTGCTTAACCGAATTGGGGAGAAAAGGAGTTTCTGCCATATCCTCACTAAGAGGAGTTACAGATTGGTGAGACACAAATTAGCGTTAGAAGGAAGTGTGTGGGGTAAAAATCGTAAAGGGAGACCGAGGGTCGAATACAGTAAGCAGATTCAAAAGGATGTAGGTTGTCGCACGTATTCTCAGATGGAGAGACTTGCAGAGGACAGGGTAGCGTCGAGAGTTGCATCAAACCAGTCTGCGGACTGAAGACCACGAAAAGAGAACAGACTCACTTATATTGTACCGTTTCTGTGTAATAAAAACGTAAATATTTTTTGAACTGTGTGTTAGAAACTGTTAAAATCCTGATTCTTACTGTGAGTTAGCATCATTTATTTCTAGCTAGCCGTGAACTTGTTTCTACATTATTTGATACTGCATGAATATTTGTATTTCCTTAAATTAATTTTTCTATATCTTTTGACAGCGTTAACCTAGTTACTTCACCTTTATATATCGCCAAGGGACCATACATCATAGTACGTGAGAGACATTTCAACTTACCACTCTGGCAACAATGGAAGGATCAGGTAAATACAGATAACGGAAAATGAAATAGACATATTGATTGCAACAAATTTCTGTTAATTCCATACAATAATGAACTTATACTTTTTCTGTGCCGGTACGGATGATAATGTTACTGCTCAGAGTTTTAAATTCGCTGATCAGGGACAACAAATACATCATTGAGTTATTCGTTGATGCAAATTTACTCGTAAATTGCTGATCACCTGCTGCTTCTTGTTGATTTATTGTTACTCGCAATTTATTCGAAATCATCAGCTTACCGTAATCTGGTTTTATTTTATATGCGGGAGAGAAGATGGGGGAGGGTTTGGAACGATTGGCGGAGTCAGGGTTGGACACGTGTGTGTGTGTGTGTGTGTGTGTGTGTGTGTGTGTGTGTGTGTAAATTTTATAGTGAATCAAGTGTGTTTGTGCAATTGCAATTTACAGATATCAGATTGTCCGCTTCCGCTGAAGTACGGGTTCAACAAGAAATTTTGGGGCGCCTTACATTTGAGAAACGAAAGAGACTCTAAAGACTAAACAACTGCACATCGTTGTTTAAGAACCCTCCATACAATCTGTAAAGACAAATGCAATTCACTGACTGTTCCGACGGTTCTTGACAAGATATTTTAAATATCTTGAATGAAACACACGAGATAAATGTATAATAATCAGCAAATTTATCGTTTTTACAAACCGGTTTTCGCCTGTTCCGCCATCATCAGCTAAACGCTACAGATAAATAGAGGTTCAACATCTTACGTTGCTGTATAGATAGTACACCTACATTAATAAGAAGACTAGTGTTTTAGTTTATAACTACGGTGAGAGAAATTACTCCGTTGAAACTGTTGTGTAACAATTATTGAATGTTGATAAAATATGAGACAAGATATGAAGTATATTTGTCCTAAGAGAATGAAGCGAACAATATAAATTGGCTGAAAAAATTAACTTATATTTATAAGGTCAAACGTTTGGAACATCAACAGGTGATGATAAAGTGAATGAAAGATGTCTCATTATATAGGTTAAAATTTTAAATGGTTAAATTAAACTATAGTTACTGGCTTAAATGCACAATGTTACTAACAAAGTAATGAATTCCAACTGCTATTAGGCAAGTAGTTAAACTACTGTGATGATAAAATGTAATTAGGCTATGACCTGTCGTAGGAGCATTTAAGAGCGGGTAGTTATGTGGCGTGGTTAGATTCTGCGAGAATGGTAATTGGGTCTGGACATTTAGTACTAGGTTTGGGGAGGTGGACATGTGGTGTCGCACAAGTACAAAGTGCGCGCCACCTACTTTCGCCGCGCGCCACCATGCACGCACGGCGCGGCGTTCTTACGATGACAGCCACGAGCGCCCTCTGCGACAACTCCGCTCGTGGCCACCACTGAACGACATCGTTCACTTGGGACTGAGTTAGGAACCAGTAAAGACTTCGGAATCCGATAGGCACCAGTGAAGACTTGGCTATCAGTTAGGCACTAGGCAGGACTCTAGCTCAACTATGTATCAACATTCTGCAGTACTATGTAAATGTTAAGTATTGTATAAATTCTGTGCAATATATATCTCATTCTAATTTACTCTAGTGTTTCTAGTTCTGGCTGCTCCCCTCCGTACCTGCACCAGCGTGCTATCTTTATTTCTGTGTCGGTCTCATTCCACTCGGCCACCGACACCTACAACGGAACGAGACACAAAAGCGGCGACGAGGCTGGGACACAAAAGTGGCGACGAGGAGTGATAGACGAACCTTCCCAGCAGCCAGACAGCAGCAGTCGGAGCAAACAGAAATTGCTCCCGCCCACCCGCCTTATAATAACAATTTTGGGGAAAGATATTTTGTTACGTGTTTTGTGGACTTTTTTGTTGCAGAGCGAGCCCTCGTTTCATATTGCATTTGTGTTTTGTTATAATTTACTTGTATGCGCGGCGCCTAATCGGTCAGCATGGCCACTACCCCGAACCCAAACTTAATGGAAATTATTCAGTTACAGACGGCGCAAATAACGCAACTCCTCCAGGCGGTGTCCCAGCTCACAGCGCAAGCAGCCAACCAACAACAACAGCCGCCGCTTCAGCAGCCCACACCTGCCGCCGCAACACTTCCTACGTTTCGCCAATACAACGAACGTGAGGAAGAATGGAGCGACTATTTCGCACAGTTTCAAGAACTCGTCGCGGCTCATCAACTTACAGGTCAGACTGTTAAGCATCTTTTATTGTCTGTGGTGGGCCCCAAAACTTTCGTGTTACTGCAAAAACTATTCCCGCACGCATCTCCTAGTGATGTAGACTTTGAACAAATTGTAGATGCACTGAATGCTCATTATGAGAGAAAAGTTCTTGTAGCCGCTGCACGATACCGATTTTTCAGACTTAAAAAATTACCGCAGCAGTCACACCAAGAGTGGATTACGGAATTGAAGGGCTTAACCCGCCAATGTAAATTTACTTGCTCTTGTGGACTTTCGTATAGTGACGTGATGTTGAGGGATGCGATTACCCAGAATATTCAGGACCCCAGAATTAGAGCAGCAATTCTGAAACAGTCTGACCCCTCATTAGACAGTGTACTGCAGCTTATAGAAGCGCATGATACTTTTGACTTAGCAGATGTAGAAATGCAAAGCCACAGTGTTAATTCAGTGCGCCGTAACGGACGCTTTCCTAGCCGTAGTTCTCAGTGTAGCACTAGTGATTCTTACAATAGTACAGGCCGTGCTGAACAGACAATGAACAGTAGCCAGTGTAAAAGTGCGACACAAAGGTCGCCCCGTCGTGTTAGAAACAGTGATTTGAATAACGGGCGCAAACGCTCATTTCAGAAAAATGTACGTAAATCTTGCCCCCAGTGTGTGTCTCGCCACAAGCGTGCATATTGCCCTAGTCGCAACGCAACCTGTTATCAATGTGGCAAATCAGGACATGTACAGTCTGTGTGTATGCAAATTAAAAACTCAAAGAACGGTACCGTTAGAAATAGTGCTTCGCAAAGTGCGAGAACAGTTCATTCTGTAAATGTTATACGGGCTGTGGAATTTAACAGTGCTTTCCTTGGATCTCAATTGCACGAAAGTAGTTCTGCGCCTATGGCAAAACTATATAGTGCACCACGTAGCAAGCGCCGACGAGCGCGTAAAACAGTGCACCGGAAAAGGCTTCGGGACAAGTAAAATGACTATGTACAGTGCAATCCTGTAGTGAACCTAGTGCCTTCTGCAACTGATCATTGTAATAGTGCCCAGTACTGTGTAGATCGTGACTGTAGACTTGATGTAGCTACTCAAAAGTTTAGTGCAGTAGTTAGTGCATCTGGCGTAGCTTCGCATGCTTGCGCGGACGCCGATCCGGCGGTAGTGCCATCTAGTGACAGTGATATTAATCTATGTGCCGAGTCTGCGCCGCTTCACTACGCGGCCCGCGCAAGCGCATCAAACAAGGCGTAGCAGACGTTGCCCACATTCACGCACCTGTTGAGCGCCGCAAGCAAAAGCTTTTTGTGACTCTATAGACAATAAGACTGTGCAATTTCAGCTTGATACTGGTTCCGCTGTCACTTTAATGAATAAAGACACTTATGAACTGCTGGGCTCGCCAAAATTGTCGCCGTGTCAACAAGTGTTAACAGCTTACACAGGTGCTAGGAACGTGTAGCCTGCCTGCCTCTTTTCAAGGTGTAACAAAAACAGTTGCTTTTGTTGTTCTTCAGGCCAAATCTACGCAGAATATTTTTGGACTAGATGCATTCGACTTGTTTGGATTATCAATTCAAAGGGATGTGCTTCAGATTTCGTCAGTAGTGCCTCAGGACAAAATTAATGCATTGTGTGAAAAATATAGTCACTTGTTTTCGCCGGAACTTGGCTGTGCAAAAGACTTCCTGGCACATGTAACTTTAAAAGAATCTGCGGTTCCAAAATTTCGTAAAGCTAGACCAGTGCCTATCGCCTTGCGTGATACAGTTGCCGAAGAACTTCAACGTTGGCAAGATAGTGGGGTGATTTCTCCTGTTTCTGCGAGTCAGTGGGCCTCGCCTATAGTAATTATACCCAAGCCGTCAGGAAAACTTCGTCTCTGTGCGGACTTCAAATCAACAGTCAAACAATTGTCGACATTTATCCCCTGCCCAGACCTGAGGAACTGATGGACAAATTAGGACAGTCTCGCTTCTGTTCCAAGATTGATTTAGCAGAGGCATACTTACAGATTCCACTTGATGACGAGTCAAAAAAGTTTTTCGTCATTAATACTCACATGGGCCTTTTTCAATTTCAACGCCTACCCTTTGGCAGTTCTTCCGCCCCCGCTATTTTTCAGCGCTTTTTGGAACAGCTGACAGTTTCTGTACCGTGTTGTTCGAACTATTTAGATGATATTGTGGTATCCGGACGTACAGTTGAAGAACATTTAGCAAACCTGGAGTGCCTTTTCAAAGTTTTGACTGCAGCAGGTCTACGTTGCAATAAAGCAAAGTGTTCGTTTTTTCAAACTGAAATAGAGTACCTAGTGTGGTGTCGCACAAGTACAAAGTGCGCGCCACCTACTTTCGCCGCGCGCCGCCATGCATGCACGGCGCGGCGTTCTTCCGACGACAGCCACGAGCGCCCTCTGCTGGAACCCCGCTCGTGGCCACCACGGAAAGACATAGCACTTCGGACTGAGATAGCAACGAGTAAAGACTTCGGACTGAGATAGCAAGGAGTTAGGACCTTCGTAATCCGATAGGCACGAGTGAAGACTTTGCTATTGTACAGGCACTAGGCAGCCCTCTAACAACTATGTATCAACATTCTGCAGTACTATGTAAAAGTTAAGTATTGTTACATTCTGTGCAATATATCTCTTTCTAATTTACTCGAGTGTTTATAGTTTCTGGCTGCTCCCCTCCGTACCTGCACCAGCGTGTCGGTCTCATTCCACTCGGCCACCGACACCTACGAAGAGGCTGGGACACAAAAGCGGCGACGAAGTCGGGACACAAAAGTGGCGACGAGGAGTGAAAGACGAACCGTGGACCAGCCCGCTAGCAGCAGCCAGACAGCAGTAGTCGGAGCACGCAGAAATTGCTCCCGCCCACCCACCCTTATTATAACAATTTTGGGGAAAGATATTTTGTTACGTGTTTTGTGGACTTTTTTGTTGCAGAGCGAGCCCTCGTTTCATATTGCATTTGTGTTTTGTTATAATTTACTTGTATGCGCGGCGCCTAATCGGTCAGCATGGCCACTACCCCGAACCCAAACTTAATGGAAATTATTCAGTTACAGACGGCGCAAATAACGCAACTCCTCCAGGCGGTGTCCCAGCTCACAGCGCAAGCAGCCAACCAACAACAACAGCCGCCGCTTCAGCAGCCCACACCTGCCGCCGCAACACTTCCTACGTTTCGCCAATACAACGAACGTGAGGAAGAATGGAGCGACTATTTCGCACAGTTTCAAGAACTCGTCGCGGCTCATCAACTTACAGGTCAGACTGTTAAGCATCTTTTATTGTCTGTGGTGGGCCCCAAAACTTTCGTGTTACTGCAAAAACTATTCCCGCACGCATCTCCTAGTGATGTAGACTTTGAACAAATTGTAGATGCACTGAATGCTCATTATGAGAGAAAAGTTCTTGTAGCCGCTGCACGATACCGATTTTTCAGACTTAAAAAATTACCGCAGCAGTCACACCAAGAGTGGATTACGGAATTGAAGGGCTTAACCCGCCAATGTAAATTTACTTGCTCTTGTGGACTTTCGTATAGTGACGTGATGTTGAGGGATGCGATTACCCAGAATATTCAGGACCCCAGAATTAGAGCAGCAATTCTGAAACAGTCTGACCCCTCATTAGACAGTGTACTGCAGCTTATAGAAGCGCATGATACTTTTGACTTAGCAGATGTAGAAATGCAAAGCCACAGTGTTAATTCAGTGCGCCGTAATGGACGCTTTCCTAGCCGTAGTTCTCAGTGTAGCACTAGTGATTCTTACAATAGTACAGGCCGTGCTGAACAGACAATGAACAGTAGCCAGTGTAAAAGTGCGACACAAAGGTCGCCCCGTCGTGTTAGAAACAGTGATTTGAATAACGGGCGCAAACGCTCATTTCAGAAAAATGTACGTAAATCTTGCCCCCAATGTGTGTCTCGCCACAAGCGTGCATATTGCCCTAGTCGCAACGCAACCTGTTATCAATGTGGCAAATCGGGACATGTACAGTCAGTGTGTATGCAGAATGTAAATTCAAAACACAGTAACGTTAGGAATAGTGCTTCGCAAAGTGCGAGAACGGTGCATGCAGTGAATGTCATACACGCTGTCGACTTGAGCTGTGCTTCTGTTGGTTTTCAAATGCAAGAACAATTCTCTCCGCCTACGGCAAAACTATATAGTGCACCACGTAGCAAGCGCCGACGAGCGCGTAAAACAGTGCAACGGAAAAGGGTTCGGGACAAGCAAAATGACTATGAACAGTGCATTCCTGTAGTGAAATTAGTGCCTTCTGCAACTGCTCCTTGTAATAGTGCCCAGTACTGTGTAGCTAGTGACAGTAGACATCAAGTAGCTACTCAAAAGTGTAGTGCAGTAGTTAGTAAATCTGTAGTAGCCTCGCATTGCGCGGACGCCGATCCGGCGGTAGTGTCATCTAGTGACAGTGCTATTAGTCTATGTGCCGAGTCTGCGCCGCTTCCTTCACTACGCGGCCTGCGCATACGCAGCAAACAAACCGTAGCAGATGTTGCCTACATTCGCGCACCTGTCGAGCGCCGCAAGCAAAAACTTTTTGTGAATCTTTCCATTGACAATAAGACTGTGCAATTTCAGCTCGACACTGGTTCCGCTGTTACCTTAATTAATAAAGATTCTTATGAACTTCTGGGTTCTCCAAAATTATCGCTGTGTCAACAAGTGCTAACAGCTTATACCGGTCAAAATATTCCCGTGCTAGGAACGTGTAGCCTGCCCGCCTCTTTTCAAGGTGTAACAAAAACAGTTGCTTTTGTTGTTCTTCAGGCCAAATCTACACAGAACATTTTGGGACTAGATGCTTTTGACTTGTTTGGTTTATCAATTCAAAGAGATGTGCTTCAAATTTCGTCAGTAGTGCCTCAGGACAAAATCAATGCTTTATGTGACAAATATAGTGACTTGTTTTCGCCGGAACTAGGTTGTGCAAAAGACTTCCTGGCACATGTAACTTTAAAAGAATCTGCGGTTCCAAAATTTCGTAAAGCTAGACCAGTGCCTATCGCCTTGAGTGATACAGTTGCCGAAGAACTTAAACGTTGGCAAGATAGTGGGGTGATTTCTCCTGTTTCTGCGAGTCAGTGGGCCTCGCCTATAGTAATTATACCCAAGCCGTCAGGAAAACTTCGTCTCTGTGCGGACTTCAAATCAACAGTCAAACAATTGTCGACATTTATCCCCTGCCCAGACCTGAGGAACTGATGGACAAATTAGGACAGTCTCGCTTCTGTTCCAAGATTGATTTAGCAGAGGCATACTTACAGATTCCACTTGATGACGAGTCAAAAAAGTTTTTCGTCATTAATACTCACATGGGCCTTTTTCAATTTCAACGCCTACCCTTTGGCAGTTCTTCCGCCCCCGCTATTTTTCAGCGCTTTTTGGAACAGCTGACAGTTTCTGTACCGTGTTGTTCGAACTATTTAGATGATATTGTGGTATCCGGACGTACAGTTGAAGAACATTTAGCAAACCTGGAGTGCCTTTTCAAAGTTTTGACTGCAGCAGGTCTACGTTGCAATAAAGCAAAGTGTTCGTTCTTTCAAACTGAAATAGAGTACCTAGGCCATGTGATTAATGCCCAAGGAATTCATCCCTTACAGTCACATCTTAGAGCAATCAAAGACTTGCCTCCTCCTAAGAATGTGCAGGAATTGCAAGCAGTAATGGGGAAGCTTAACTATTATTTCAGATTTATTCCCAATGCCTCTCAGATTGCAGCTCCACTGCATCACTTACGTAGGAAGAATGTTCGTTTTGTATGGTCTAAAGATTGCCAGGTTGACTTTGAAAAATTAAAATCTGCACTACTCAGTGATGCATGTTTGATTCTCTTTGAACTCTCATCGGGTTGCACAGGAAACAGCTGCGGATGCAGACTTAAGTCTGGTAGCACGTTTTGTTCGCTTTGGTTGGCCTGTCAGAGCCAAAGACATTGATCGGCCTCTGGTTCGACGTTATTTTGCACAACGTCATGCATTGTCTTTAAGTCAGGGTGTTCTGTTGTTGCATACCGACAACGACCAAGCAAGAGTGATTGTTCCTCGTTCCCTGCAACGAGAAGTGTTACGCCTCCTGCATCAAGGACATTGGGGCATTGTTAGGACAAAGCAACTGGCCAGACGTCATTGTACCTGGGTTGGTATGGACGCTCAGATAGAGAACATGACGTCACAGTTTGTGCGGAGCATCAGGCGGCTCCTCCGCAACGTTTCTCGGACTGGCCACGCCCCAAGGGACCATGGCAACGTTTACATATTGACTTTGCCGGACCTTTCTGGAATACGCGCTGGTTAATTGTTGTAGACGCTTTCAGCAAGTTTCCTTTTGTGATTGCCATGAACTCAACGACAGCTTCTAGTACAATCAGTGCCTTAACATCAGTGTTTTGCATCGAAGGATTGCCTGAAACTATCGTCAGTGACAATGAACCTCAGTTTGTTAGTGCGGAATTTCAACAGTTTTGTCGTGTGAATGGCATTCAGCATATTACCACCGCACCTTTTCACCCTCAGTCCAATGCTGAAGCAGAACGTTTCGTTCGAACATTCAAGTCTCACATGGAGAAGATGAAAGGTCAGCACTCCAGGCAGCAAGCTCTTCAAATTTTCCTGTCTACGTATCGGTGCATGCCACGTGACGGCCCGTCTCCTGCCGAGCTGCTACACGGCCGCCGTCACCGCATTCTCCTTCACCTGCTGCAGCCTCCCACGCACCGAGTCGGTTCGTATGGCGCTACGCGTTTTCAGGTTTCTACGCCGGTGCTGTACAGGGTGTTTGCTGGAAACAAGAAGAAATGGATGCCGGGCATCATTCAGCGCGTGCTCGGGCGCAATATGTTTGTTGTACGTTCTTCCACAGGGTCGGAGCTGCGGCGCCACGCAAACCAATTGCGCCTGCACAGGCCGCGCGATCCTGTCTCCGGTTTCTTGATTCCAGACCCAGTTCACCTCCAGGGAGCACAAACACATCGTTCGTCAACGGGTCCAGCGTCCCCGGACTACGAGATCGTCCCGATGGAGATCGACGCGACGCCGCCGCTGTCGCCGCCGCAGATGACAGCGTCACCGAGAGGGATTCCGGGACCGTGCGGGCCCCCTCAGCTTGGGCCACGCACCTCAGAAGAAGATGACCTGCTCCCTCTGGGCGGGGGCGGGCGCCCTTCCCCAGGTTTCGGCGGGTTCCCTGGAGGATCTCAAGGCAGATGCCGGGGCTCGGACGGCGTCTCGATCCCGGCCTCAGCTACGACGCCCGTCCCACCAGTAACGCCCCCGCCCAGGCCCTCCACCCAGTGCCGTCGCCGTGGCCCTCAGCCCTACGCCACGACGGCGCGGCGGTTTGGGGGGGAGGGGTGTGGTGTCGCACAAGTACAAAGTGCGCGCCACCTACTTTCGCCGCGCGCCGCCATGCATGCACGGCGCGGCGTTCTTCCGACGACAGCCACGAGCGCCCTCTGCTGGAACCCCGCTCGTGGCCACCACGGAAAGACATAGCACTTCGGACTGAGATAGCAACGAGTAAATACTTCGGACTGAGATAGCAACGAGTTAGGACCTTCGTAATCCGATAGGACCGAGTGAAGACTTTGCTATTGTACAGGCACTAGGCAGGCCTCTAACAACTATGTATCAACATTCTGCAGTACTATGTAAAAGTTAAGTATTGTTACATTCTGTGCAATATATCTCTTTCTAATTTACTCGAGTGTTTATAGTTTCTGGCTGCTCCCCTCCGTACCTGCACCAGCGTGTCGGTCTCATTCCACTCGGCCACCGACACCTACGAAGAGGCTGGGACACAAAAGCGGCGACGAAGTCGGGACACAAAACCTAGGCCATGTGATTAATGCCCAAGGAATACATCCCTTACAGTCACATCTTCGAGCAATCAAAGACTTGCCTCCTCCTAAGAATGTGCACGAATTGAAAGCAGTAATGGGAAAGCTGAACTATTATTTCAGGTTTATTCCCAATGCCTCTCAGATTGCAGCTCCACTGCATCACTTACGTAGGAAGAATGTTCCTTTTGTATGGTCTAAAGATTGCCAGGTTGCTTTTGACAAATTAAAGTCTGCACTACTCAGTGATGCATGTTTGATTCCCTTTGACCCACAGAAGCCTGTAGTGCTAGCAGTTGATGACTCGTCGTACGGTGTGGGTGCAGTTTTGTCACATCGTATTGGATGTCACGCTCGACCTATTGCCTTTGCGTCCAAGCTTCTGACGCCAACGCAACAGAATTACAGTCAGATAGAAAAGGAGGCCTTAGCAATAATTTACGGCGTCACAAAGTTTCATCATTATCTCTATGGCAGAAAATTCTATTTGTTGACTGACCACAAGCCTCTCACGTCGTTGTTCTCACCCACAAAGCCAATTCCGCCACGAACGGCACAAAAGCTTCAGAGATGGTCCTTGATATTGTCTAATTATCAGTATATCAGTATGAGATTTTGTACCGACCTACCACTAAACATGCCAACGCAGACACACTTTCCCGACTTCCGGTTGGCCAGGATGTATCATTTGATTCTTCAGAAATGGCATGTTGTCAGATAGACTCCAGAGATGCTTCCGCTGTCGCAGACTTACCTTTGACATCTCGTCGGGTTGCACAGGAAACAGCTGCGGATGCAGACCTTAGTGTGGTAGCACGTTTTGTTCGCTCAGGGTGGCCTGCCAGAGCCAAAGACATTGATCGGCCTCTGGTTCGACGTTATTTTGCACAACGTCATGCATTATCTTTAAGTCAGGGTGTACTGTTGTTGCAACGACCAAGCAAGAGTGATTGTTCCTCGTTCCCTGCAACGAGAAGTGTTACGCCTCCTGCATCAAGGACATTGGGGCATTGTTAGGACAAAGCAACTGGCCAGACGTCATTGTACCTGGGTTGGTATGGACGCTCAGATAGAGAGCATGACATCACAGTGTACAGTTTGTGCGGAGCATCAGGCGGCTCCTCCACAGCGTTTCTCAGACTGGCCACGCCCCAAGGGACCATGGCAACGTTTACATATTGACTTTGTCGGACCTTTCTGGAATACGCGCTGGTTAATTGTTGTAGACGCTTTCGGCAAGTTTCCTTTTGTGATTGCCATGAACTCAACGACAGCTTCTAGTACAATCAGTGCCTTAACATCAGTGTTTTGCATCGAAGGTTTGCCTGAAACTATCGTCAGTGACAATGGACCTCAGTTTGTTTGTGCAGAATTTCAGCAGTTTTGTCGTGTGAATGGCATTCAGCATATTACCACTGCACCTTTTCACCCTCAGTCCAATGGTGAAGCAGAACGCTTCATTCGAACATTCAAGTCTCACATGGAAAAGATGAAAGGTCAGCACTCCAGGCAGCAAGCTCTTCAAATTTTCCTGTCTACGTATCGGTGCATGCCACGTGACGGCCCGTCTCCTGCCGAGCTGCTACACGGCCGCCGTCACCGCACTCTCCTTCACCTGCTGCAGCCTCCCACGCACCGAGTCGGTTCGTATGGCGCTACGCGTTTTCAGGTTTCTACGCCGGTGCTGTTCAGGGTGTTTGCTGGTATGAAGAAGACATGGTTACCAGGCACCATTCAGCGCGTGCTCGGTCGCAATATGTATGTTGTACGTTCCTCCACAGGGTCGGAGCTGCGGCGCCACGCAAACCAATTGCGCCTGCACAGGCCGCGCGATCCTGTCTCGGGTTTCTTGATTCCAGATCCAGTTCACCGCCAGGGAGCACAGCCACATCGTTCGTCCCCGGACTACGAGATCCCTATGGACGTCGACGTCGACGTACCTCCGCCGCTGTCGCCGCCGCAGATGACAGCGTCACCGAGAGGGACTCCGGGACCGTGCGGGCCCCCCCAGCTTGGGCCACGCACCTCAGACGAAGACCTGCTCCCTCTGGGCGGGGGCGGGCGCCCTTACGTTGGTTTTCGCGGGTTTTCCGGCGGATCGCTAGGTGTATACCGGGGCGCGGATGGCGTCTCGATCCCAGCCTCAGCTACGACGCCCGTCCCACCAGTAACGCCCCCGCCCAGGCCCTCCTCCCAGTGCCGTCGCCCTGGCCCTCAGCCCTACGCCACGACGGCGCGGCGGTTTGGGGGGGAGGGGTGTGGTGTCGCACAAGTACAAAGTGCGCGCCACCTACTTTCGCCGCGCGCCACCATGCACGCACGGCGCGGCGTTCTTACGACGACAGCCACGAGCGCCCTCTGCGACAACTCCGCTCGTGGCCACCACTGAACGACATCGTTCACTTGGGACTGAGTTAGGAACCAGTAAAGACTTCGGAATCCGATAGGCACCAGTGAAGACTTGGCTATCAGTTAGGCACTAGGCAGGACTCTAGCTCAACTATGTATTAACATTCTGCAGTACTATGTAAAAGTTAAGTATTGTATAAATTCTGTGCAATATATATCTCATTCTAATTTACTCTAGTGTTTCTAGTTCTGGCTGCTCCCCTCCGTACCTGCACCAGCGTGCTATCTTTATTTCTGTGTCGGTCTAATTCCACTCGGCCACCGACACCTACAACGGAACGAGACACAAAAGCGGCGACGAGGCTGGGACACAAAAGGACATATGCTTATTAATTCCAATATCTCAATGTAGTTGATTTTCTTCCCTTTTTGTTCAAATGTTGGTAAAGTTATGGGACCTAATTCTGTAGTCATTGGTCCATACACTTACAAACTACTTAAACTAACTTATACTAAGAACAAAACACACACACACACACACACACACACACACACACACACACACACACACATGGCCGAGGGAAGACTTGAATCTCCAACAGCGAACGGGCTCGCGCACAGCAAGAAAACGGCTTAGTGCGCACGGCAATTCTGCCCTGGCCCTCCCTTCTGGATATGGTATAGGACTTCACGTGTTTTACATTATAGCTGTGGCCTTGCATTGCTATATCTCTGTAGTGTTTACCTGATGATGGCGTAAATGCCGAAAACTAGTTTGCAAAAACAATATATTTGTTGAATATTACACGATTATCTCGTGTGTTTCATTCATAATATATAACAACAACTATTATTCAAGTAGGTTAAATGTTCAAATGTTTGTAAATCTATCGGACCAAACTGCGTAGTCATCAGCCTGTTGCTTACAAACAACTTAAACTAATGTAAACTAACCTAAGAACAACACACACACACACACACACACACACACACACACACACACACATGCCCCAGGAAGGACCCAAACTTCCTACGGCGAGCAACCGCGCGCTCCGCAACGAGGCGCCTTAGACCGCTCGGCTACTCCACCGCGGCTAAATATATTTATTTAACTCACTCTGACAGAAGAAATATGTTGCAATACAAGTGATTACCTATCTTCACATTGAAGATATTTGCTATAACAGTTCATGCAAAAAAAGAATGGAATGAAATTATGAGAGGTTAGTATAATATTAATAAGTCCATGAGCACCCGAGTGATCATAAAGAGATACACATTCCCAAAGAAGGGCAGAGAACGTATCAGTTAGGGATTTCGGTAGTTAAGAGAAAAAAAATAGTAATGTTAAAAGCAGGTTGTCAATGTAAAGTTGTTCATTAGAGAATGTCGAGAATTGTATAGCGCGGAGCCACAGTGAACAGATGAGGCTTCACCGTGTCCAACCAACACCACCTAGAAGACAAGGCCTTACAACAGGCCGTGCCTACGTCACACTTAGAGGCCGCGGCCGCCACCTCACTGGCTGGCCTCTGGGGCACGCCCACCGCCGCGCAGCGGCCGGCCAGTCAGATGGCGGCCGTGGCCTCTAAGTGTGACGTAGGCACGGCCTGTTGTAAGGCCTTGTCTTCTAGGTGGTGTTGGTCCAACCGTCGGACACACGGCACTATTTTATCGTAACTTCCCTTTGACAAGCTTAACCCCGAAATCCATCCACTCCTCTGCTGTCAGTATCTCTGAAATACAGACGCCAGCTTTGCTTCAATGCGCCACCACGACGAAGTTATTGTATAGATAGAATTTCTACAGACCTGTTGGAAACAGCTAAATGGTAGCTCCATTTGAAGAACAAGAAACGCTGACCACTACACAAGACCTCATACGAACAAAACTAACCGCAGAGCGATGTAGCTACCAGGACGGTGCAAATTGGCAATTGACCCTAAATAGTAAAAGAAATCCGTTAAATTTCATTTACACGATAAATTAGTGAAATCTAAGGCACTTGTTCTTGGATGTTTAATGAATGTGTAACACAAAAAAAGTTCAAATGTTTGTAAAGCTTTTGGGACTTAACTATGGAGTCATCTGTCCCTAAGCTTATAAACTACCCTAAACTAAAGACGGCACCAGGGGGGGGGGTCGAACCTCCGACGGGGAACGGCCTCGAGCATCGCACCATAGCGCCTCAATGCGCTTGGCCACTGTGCCGCGGCTCTAACACAAATATTAGACTATTACAAATGTTGGTATAAGCACAAAAAAGGTTACAGAATAGAGAATAATCGATCGAAAATGTACCACACTATGTATAGTTGTGATCACTTCCTGGTACAATTTTGATTACGGGCATCTTCCACATAAAAAGCACTTTTCCGTCAGGCACCAATGCGTACTTCGTGGTGCCAAATATTCCATTTTTGGCAGCGAGTCCTGTCACCCTTGACTAGAATATTTATAAGAGCGCTTTAGGCTAAGTAGATTCACTTACCTCTTAACATGAAAGAAAAAATTATATCTCCTTAGCGCAAAGTGGTGTGTATTCTTGGAAAGGCAGGAGGAGCTGTAGAAACCTGCTACACTACAACGCTTCACTACGAGACTGACAAATGGCGCGTAAACTTATGTTGATCGGAATTGTACGTATAACGGACAGAGGCGCTTCAGTCACGGTCTGCACGGCCACTACGGTCAGGGGTTCGAATCCCCCCTCGGGCATGGATATTTGTGCCGTCCTTAGTATTAGCTAGGTCATAAGTAGTTTGTAAGTTTAGGGACTGATGACCCCGTAGTTAAGTCCCATAAGCTTAACAATCTTCTCTAAAAGAGAGAGAGAGAGAGAGAGTGTACCTATAACGTATTTGTATCACCTTACCCTATGTTACATCTAAAGTAACAATATTTTAATTTTATTTCTTTTGCTTCAGATTTCTTTCAAACTGATGGACGATTTTTGAGTGTGAATTTTTCGGAATAGAACACATTATCCTATTTGTACATGATTTCCGACAAAAAATATATATATTTTTCGTTTATCGACTGTTTCACATTTCAGGCAAGTCTCAGAAGCGAATCATGCTCATAAAGAAAAATCCCACAATTTGGATCTTTTTCCTGATGAATTAATTATTTTATACAGTTCTTATACTAACCGCTTGATTTGTGAAAACGAATTTTCGACTTCGCGCTTATTCGTCGTTAACCCATTTTATTATAAAGCAATCTTTAAGGAATGTTACACAAGGAATTCCATAATTTTAACATTAAATATGTTTCATTTAGGCATACGTTTTGTATTACTGAACTCTGGTTATTTTATGGTGCAAGTATCTCCACCTGTGTCGGGTCGTGATGCGCAGGTTGAACAACACTAACTTAGAGCATGAAACATTTACATTAAAGAGAATGAGTGATATTTTGCGCAGTGTAGAATCCTGACCAGGTGGGACTGACGGAAGAAACAGAAAAATTTCAAGGGAGGCAGAAGCAGTCTGGCGCATGGATGCACTTCCTTAGGTAAGATCACTTGTTCCTGATTTCGGTAAGATGACTGCAGTATAAGAAAACTAACGTAGTGTGTAGATACACTTGATCATATATTAATCAGTATCTTTATCTCAGACATTAAAAGCTAGAGTTTAATAGAAATTTGTAATCTTGGGGAGTTCTGTATTTTGTGGGAAACGAAGGAGACTGGCATATCTCCTCATCTCATACCTTAATCCAATCGGGCGAAAGACTTATTTCTATGCGTCTTATAAGAACTGTTTATATCGGTTTTGAGAATGTAGTAACTGTAAAAGTTAACAAGTATATTTTTCACATCAACATCCATTTCTTTACAAAAACATTAAAACTAAAACAACAAAATGAGTATAGGTAAGGGGAATAAAATATGTGACGGAATGTGGACACTAAAATTCAATACGTACCTGCTTGAGAGGCAAACAACTCTGAAAAACAAATATAATTCAGACTATAATCTTTTCACTTTGATTGGCTTACCTGTCTCATGTTTCTTTATTCAGGAGAATAAAATGCTACTGACAGAAGAAAACCTACCGAAATATTTTAATGTATATAGAAAAGAAAATTATTGTAACAGTAATTATATCTAAGGGTTATTGGCATTGTTGTTATGGTCTTCAGTCCGGAGACTGGATTGATGCAGTTCTCCACCCTACTATATTCTGTGCAAACCTCTACATCTCTGAATAAGAAGGGCAACTCATCCATTTGAATCTGCTTACTGTACTCTACTCTCGGTCTTCCTCTCCAATGTTAAACTAACCATTCCATGGTTTCTCGGAATGTGTCCCTTCTCTGCGTCAAGATATGCCAGAAATTGTCTTCCTAATTCTTTTCAGCACCTTCTCATTTGTTACTCGATCTCATCTTCAGTATTCGTCAAAAGCTTCTATCATCTTTTTTGTCGGAACTTCTTATCGTTCACGTTTCACTCCCGTAAAATGCTACACTCCGGGCAAATGCGTTCAGAAAGGAATTCTTAACATTTATATTAATTATATTTAAATACATTGAAACTTGTGTGTTATCAAATACAGGACAAATCTGTAGCTAAGGTAGAATATTCAAAAATTTTAGATATTTGCATTGATGAAGGATTGAATTGGAAAAAAATACATTGAAGATCTGAAACGTTTGAGTTCAGCTACTTATGCTATCAGGGGCATTGCAAAGTTTGGTGATATCAATCTCAGTAAATTAGCTCACTATGTCTATTTTCCATTCACTGCTTTCATATAGGATCATATTCTGGGGCAATTCAATATTGAGTAAAAAAGTATTCATTGCACAAAAACGTGTAAGCAGAATAATTGATGGAGACCACCCAAGATCATGCTGCAGGCATTTATTTAAGGATCTAAGGATATTCTCAGTAGCGTCACTATATATGTATTCACTTATGGATTTTTTATAAACAGTATGACCCATTTCAAAAGTAGTAGCAGTGTGCATAGCTACAACACTAGGAGAAAGGGTGATATTAACTATTCAAGGTTAAAGAATCGTAAGAATCAAAAATAAAAAATAAAATAAAGAGCAATAAAATAAAATTAAAATAGAACAAAAATAAAAAACAGAAAATCCTTAAAATATTATCACGTATAGACTCCATTTATTAAACTGATATGTCCCACATCATTGCGAATTGCCGTATTTATGATTTACAGAACAATTATTAATCTGATCTGATCTACTCTTATTTAATCTGACAGTTACCACATCCACGAGGATCTCGTCAATACGGATCTGTGGAACGAACAGCTAATCGAATCTATGGTGCCGAGGGGACCTGGTTGTCCGGTCAGGAGCCGCTACTCCTCAATCAAGTTACTCCTCAATCACGCTACTCCTTAATTAACCTTACAAGGGCTGAGTGCACCCTCTTGCCAACAACGCCCGGCAGACGCTGAGGGTGACCAGTCTATGAGACCACCTTCAGCGATCAAGCGGGAACCGATGTATCCACGAGGGCACGGCCGTTGGCTGCATTAATGGAAGATGTTGCTTTCATTTATAGTCGAGTAATGTCACCAGAGGATCAATAGTAATCGCTGACTATTCTAGGCAAGATCTCTCTGTTATACAGAAAATGGTAATCAATTCTAAATAAGCCGAGAGAAAAACGGTAAATCGCACTAATGTGGAGGCTGTTAATTCAACTAAATGCGGAACATTTGGAACGATGTTTTAGTTAATGTTACGGGGACGGCGAACTAAAGGCTTGGCTTTGCTGTCAGAACACTTAGAATGCGCTACAAATGCACTAGAGAGGCTGCATAAACTACACTCGTCCGTCCTCTAGCGGTATATTACTGTGCGGTGTGGAATCCGTAACAGTGACAGAGGACACAGAAAAGGTACAAAGAATTGAAGCAGTTTTTTTTACTATCGCTCGAGAGTTGGACTATCACGGATATGATGCGGGAACTTTTGTGGCAACCATTAAGATTTATATCGTTGCTGTTGGTACTATTTACGAAACAGCAATCACCAGTTTTCTCCTTCGAATACGAAATATTTCCTTGATCATCACTTACATAACGTATATGTGTAAGTAAAGGAGCAAACCGCTGTCATCGGTCTCTAGAACTACCCAGTACTGAAGCTGATTTTTGCTAAGGATAAAACACACCGATATCCGAAGGAGGACTCGAACCTACGGCGGGAGCCATCAAATCCATGTCATGAGGCTTCACACCGCACGGTCAATCCAGAGCGACTGTACAGGGTATCATCGTAATAATATAAGAGAAATCAGAACTCCAAGGGAAGATTTTAGTTCATATTCACAGAATTTACGACATTAACTGCGATTGGGCAAATATGAAAAGCCGGACGCGGTGGCCAAGGAGACTGAGGCGCTTCAGTCACGGTCTGCGCGGCCACTACGGTCGGGGGTTCGAATCCCCCCTCGGGCATGGATATTTGTGCCGTCTTCAGTATAAGGTAGAGGGACTGATGACCTCGTAGTTAAGTCCCATAAGCTTAACAAACATTTGAACATTTGAAATATGAAAATGCCTACCCTGCCGGAATTCGATCGCGGGTCTGCTGCTTGCTAGCCAGTTCCGCTAACATCTACGCCACTTTTTTTATTTACTTAATTTTCATTCTTTTTCTTCGGGTAATATGGTGCAATGTCCGAAAGAACAGACACACCAGTCACACACACACACACACACACACACACACACACACACACACACATGAGCCGATAACGAACAACGATGCTTTCTTCAGTGCGGAGACACTCATAGGCCCTTACTCGTACTGGAATCATTTAAAAAAAAAAAAAAAAAAAAAAAAAAAAAAAAAACGGCACTTTGAGTAATAGTGTGCAGGGAAAGTTGAGAATTTGTACCTGACACGTGTCTAGCTAGAGTAACTATGCAGTTCAAAAATGTTCAAATGTTTGTTAAGCTTAAGGGACTTAACTGCGGGGTCATCAGTCCCTAAACTTACAAACTACTTACGGACTATCTTACACTAAAGACGACGCAAACATCCATGCCCGAGGGGGGGGGGGCGATTCGAACCCCCGACCGTGGCGGGCGTGCAGTCTGTGACTGGCGCGCTGCAGACCGCTCGGCCGCTGCGGCCGGTTCCATGCAGTTGTGATAATCACTGTGTTTCCAGTGAGTAGGGGTCAGCCTAACTGCCTAGGATGCTGGAGACCCGAGTTCTAATCCCCGCGGGGTACATATTTCAAACTTTACCCATTAGCAGTTAATGTAGTAAATTCCGTGAATATACAGTTTGTATAAGTTATTTTACCGACTTTTGCAACTGTAAATTAGTCTACTTCAGACGCGTTTCGTTTTATTTTAAAGCATCTTCAGCGGTCGGCTGGACAGAAAATATTTTTTATTTGACATTTTTGTGCGGTTTTTACTATATTCGATCATCAACAGTTCTCATGCCACGGGTTTATTCTATTCTGTATAAAATGAGCTATTAAGATTACTCACGTTTTCTGAGTTGCCCTCTTCACGTGTTTCTTGTAGTAAATTGTCACTTGCTGTCACTGTTTACAACTATGCTATTTACAATTCCACTTTTTAAAAAGTTGACGAAAACTCTCCATTTCTGAAGCCTGGCGGGCTGCGTTTGTCTTTTGTTTTCAAATAATCCCTCCGGTTAGTCTGTCTTATACTCACGTGCCAAACAGTCATACTTTATCTTTTATTCTGATATAACGATCTATTTTGGTGACGTATATTTTAACATGTTGACCATGCAATTTAACTCTTTTTACATTTCTCTGCGTAACCCTTTATTTCACATGTCCTCGTAAGTGAAGATGTTTAAACCTTTCTAAAGATGATATAAATCATTGAGACCGGTTAAGAGAAATATATTTTACTAGCTGTAAACCCGGCGTTGCCTACACTCTCGTAGTCCACCTCCCCTTCCCTCCTCTATCTGTATTCATCTCTTTCTTTCCCATGTCTCTGTTTATTTCCACCTTTCCCTCTCTCGGCAATGTTTTTTGCAAGGCACCCTCTGTCATGTACCATACGAACATGTATGTATCCTGTGACCCTCCTCTTGGTATAAGTGTCATGTGTGCAAAAATTCACCAAGATCTGAGAAAACCTATTCATTTTGTCAAAAGTTCGTATGTTAAGTACTCTCCACCGTGAACCGAACGAAATTTTATACAGCCAGTGACATTCCTCTTGTTTCTATGGCGAAGTGTGCAAAATTTCATAAATATCGCAACGAAACAATATATTTGTAGTTAATAGAAATACAGAGTCACATTGAAAAACGCACTTTGTTGTTCTCAAATTTTCCAGTTTTATTTCATACAACCTGTTTTCTGAGAATAACGAAAACAACAAAAAAGGGATCTGTGAAATTGTTCGAGCCGTTCTCATGTTATGGCGCGACCAACATACTTAATGGATCCGTTTTTATCTTGCAAGATACTCTCCTCCATGCACTGTATGAAACTTTAGGTAGACGGTGACCTTCCATTTGAAGGTCAGGCGTGCAAAGTTTCGTGAAGGTCGGAATGAAACTGTAGATTTCGTCAATCTGTAGGAAAAGTATTCTCCGCCATGCACTTTCATTCCACCCTATCGAAATACTTTCTTAGCTAACCTCTTCTACCTTTAAAACTACATATCGGCAAAATTTCAGCTTCATAGGTGAAGTAGTTTAAGAGATTTCGTGTTTCGTCAGTGAGTGAGTGAGTGACCTTGAGCTTTTATATACAGGGTGTTTCACTAAGTGTGTTTGCATCTGTAACTTATAAGATAATAGGTGACGGGAATTTTATGCGGTAGGTCAACACAAGAAATGTTACACTTTCTGAGGAGCTATGAACATAGTTTATTGTATCATTTTCCAAAGAGTTACAGCACAAAGATATAATTTTTTTAATGGAACAATAGTTTTTTCTATCGTGCATTGGATTTTTTGAAAAGAGCTGCGTCCAAATCAATTTAAACTACATTCCTATCACTGTTAGTTTGGGAGCTACAACCCTTCAAAGTTTAGGGGTCGGAGGCTACGACAGCGTAGCTGACAGGCTTGTGGTCATGAGACAGTGGACCGTGCCCCAGGGAAAAGCCACTCGGGCAGTCAGCTACGCTATCGCAGCCTCCGTCCCCGGAACTTTGAAGGGTTGTAGCTCCCAAATGTCTTTGACGTCATAGCATCTGTACTATATACCTTAATACCATATTATTTCGAGGGTAGATCCAGTGGTGCATGTGTAAAACGTTTGCAAAATACGTCGCGAATAGAGTTAGTAGGAAAGACGTAACAAATCAAAGCGTCATGCGTGATGGGGCTGTTTTTCAATAAAGTAATCGTTTATTACTCCATATCTCATGAACTCTGTGTCGTACTATGATAAAATTTGGAACGTACGTTCAGTGGTATGTGTATATACTGTCTGTAACATTTCTCGCGAATACAATTAATAGTTTATGAGTAATAAATTGTAACGTCATGCCAAATGCCGTAATTTTACTTCATGAACGCCGAAAAAGTAGTAAGCAACAAACTTTTTTCCCTGTCATCATTTTTCTGGGGTTGTCAGCAAGAAAATGTTTCCTAAAGGTTTGAAATTATGTCCGACGTTTGTTGCAAGTCGCTAAGCCCTCTCCTTCTCAAATACTGGACTGATAAAGTCACATTATCACGTACCGTAATACGGGGAAGTTTTCATTGTTTATGACGCCATATCTCCTGAACTACTGGCCCTATAGCAAAATCCTTTCTTAGCTGACGTCTGTTACCGATGAACTACATTCCTGCCAATTTTCAGCTCCATAGGTGAAGTAGTTTTCGAGATTTCGTGTTTAGTGAGTGAGTGTCTGAATGAGTGTCATTTCGCTTTTTTATTGATAGAGATTGGAGATCTTGCCTAAACATCGTGAAGGTGTATTTTTATATAGTATTGCCTGTGGTCGAAAATCGACCAATTGTGTTTACAATGGTCACTGGGGGTAAAATTTTACTATCATGTCGGCGGCCTCGCGTGATTATGTTGGCAACATCAACAGGGTAGAAAATCTTTGCCCGTTTGTTCGAACCACATAGAATGACTCGATTAGTGTATCGTACAAACCATGAAGTAAACAAATAATGCTGTCCCTGCTTTATCGTTGACAGGTTCTTGTATGTACCCTCGTCCGCTCAGTAAAAATAATTGCCCTCGTAAAGCGAAGATTCCAAGAGAAAACATCAGCGTTGTCAAGCTATTGGTTAAAATGAAGACTCACAGGATTCTCAGTATTCAGCAACTCTTGCCAACATTATCATAGGAGGCCTCTGGGATAGTTGGTAAAATTTAACCGGCACTGGGAGGTATGAAACGGTATCTTTTACGTGTTAAGAAAAATGCCTGACTCAATAACAAGAAATAAAAACGGAAGTATATACGTCCCATGCCATTTTCGAATTATATAAATTTCATTAGCCTAATATTTGAAATGGAACAACAATTTCGGTGTTCGTATATTTATACAACGCCAGGAAATAATGTTATTTACATACTGCGATATTCAGAATTCCAGAGCTGATAACATGTCGACTTCGTAGTTCCACCCGTGCACCGCTACATGCCTCTCCCGGTGCATCGTCTTTTATATCGGCATTCTCGACTTCGTAGTTCCACCCGAGCCCCTCTAGATGCCTCTCCCGGTGCATCATTCTTCATATCGGCATTCATATGAAAACATCCATTTCTTTAACCACTCTTAATTACTGCGAAAATGAAGCATTTGAACAGCACAAGAAAGTGAGTTGGGAGCACTCCATGTTTTGATATTCACTTATTTTAATACGTTATTTTAAGACTGCAGATGCGCTGCATTACATAGCCAATCAGTGATTGTTGGAGAATGTAGAACTTGATCCAAGCTGTAGATATGAAAATTTCTACTTCCTTTTACCACTTTTAATGGCTAAATGCACACGTAAGATTTATATTCGTGAAATCTACGACAAACAATCTTTCGAATTATGTAACATTCATTGGCCTTCTTGTACGAATAAATTGGTAATTTGTGCCACAATTTTCGTGTTAGTGTACTTATATAATAATTTTTAGGTGTTAGTTTCTCCCGCACGCTATTCAAGAGTGTAACGGAAGGGAAACAGTCTGAAAATGGTTCGACGAACCCACTGTCAGGCACTTAATAGTGGATTGCAGAGTAGTCATGTAAATGTAGGTCTTTTTTCTCTGTTAGGAGCTCGTAGTTCGCGTATGCACCATTTGAGCTGACGGAAGGAAGGAAGGAAGGAAGGAAGGAAGAAGGTCTCCACAAACGACGGGCCCCTGACCTTAAGATGATAAGCGAGCCGGCTAATGGGCCTCAGTTCTCTTTGAGGCGAGTCGGGTCAACGACTCCGTCCCGTTCCATTCACATCACCGTTTGACGAGGCAAGGAACTGTGTGTGTGTGAGGCCTGTGTCGATACTCCGAAGGCCAGAGTTTCAGCTTTGTTCTACGCCACGCTGATGTGCTTGTCCGGGCTTTCAGCATGCAACGCTAGCACACAAACACACACACACACACACACACACACACACACACGCACACACGCACACACACACACACACATTCAGAAAGACAAACACACAGATCAAGAGCCGCTGAACATAACGAAATTGTATGGAACATCGATTTCCAAACTTAGCATTGACAGGTACGACGGAATTGGTGGCGGGCACGATGGGCACAGACCGCAGTCCGCCAATCCCAAGGCACCTGCGGTCACAGCCAACACCATAGTTGACAAACCTCCACCAAAGATCACAACACCTGCTACTCCATTTAGCTCCATACTGGAGTTTCTGACAGCGGCTGGTCGAGTTATGGCCGATATTACACGATCATATTTTTGATAAAATATTTGACAAAGAAATATTATCAAATATTCATTAAATTTATTTGACATAAATATTTGTCATTTCTCTCAGTATCTCCTATTTCATATTTACTTCCTCGTCCCTTCCTACAATATTGTCTCTACATTTCCTTTGTAGAGCTCCTCTGTGTACTCCTTCCACTTTTCAGCTTTCCCTTCTTTGCTGAGAACTGGGTTTACGTCTGAGTTCTTTACATTCATATAGCTTTTCTTTGTCTCCAAATGTATCATTTATTTTCTTGTAGGCGGTATCTGTTTTTGCCCTGTTTATACATTCATCTACAGACTTGCATTTGCCTTCTAACCACTCCTGCATAGCTATTTTGCACATCCTGTCAATCTTATTTCTTAGTCGTCAGTATCCCATTTTGCCTGTTTCATTTACTGCATTTTCATATTTTCTCCTTTGATCAGTTAAATTTAGTATTTTCTGTGATATCCAAGGAATTTTTGTAGGTCTTGCCTTTCTACCTATTTGGTTCTCTGCTGCCTTCACTATTTCATCTCCCAATGCAACCCATTCCTCCTCTACTGTTTTATTTCCCACAGTTTCTGTCAATTGTTGCCTAACGCCCCCTCTGAAATTCTCAATAACTTGAGGTTCCTTCAATTTACATAGGTCCCACCTCCTTATTTTCCTACCTTTTTTTTTGCAGCTTTTTCAGTTTCTGCCTACAGTTCATGACCAAGAAGTTATGGTCAGAGTCTATATCTACCCTTGGGTATGTCTTACAGTTTAAAACCGGGTTCAAATCTATGTCTTACCACTATAAAATCTATCTGGTACCTTCCGGTGTCTCCTGTTCTCTTACACGGTCATCATATTTTACTTCATATTTGTAGATGGCGGACAATAAAAACAATAAAAACTTGTTATGTGCTGCATCTGCTACCGAGACAATTACATTTTGTATGCATTGAGACGAAGACAAGTTGGGGGAAAATGAAAATGGTTGAACTTGTGAGTTACTTTTGGATACAACAAAAACAATCAGAAAATTAGTAGCGGGGCTACAAGTGGAGCACGTCAAGTCATATAAATGAGAATGGATTTCACAACGTATCAGTGTTTACTCAATAAACTGCATCCTCACATCACAAAGCGGAATACGCACATGAGCAGTGCTATATCTGCAGAAGCCCGGGTTACAGCGACACTGATTTCTTGTTATGCCGCAGGGGAATAGCCGTGCGCACTGGCGCGCCGTGATGCGGAGCGCGCGGTTGCTCGCCGTGGAGGTTCGAGTCCTCCCTGGGGTAGGGTGTGTGTATTGTCCTTAGGTTCGCTTAATGTAGTTGAAGTAGTTTTTAAGCCTAGGAACTAATGACCAAGCAGTTATGTCCCATAGATATACAAACATTTCAACATTTTTGAACATTTCTTGTTACTGGAAAAATCTACTCTAGTCTCAAGTATAGCATTCGAAAACCACAGTATGCATTAAGCAAAATAACTCCTGAAACGTGTGAATCAATTTATAACGCAGTGAAAGATGAATATTTGATACTAAATACATGTTTAGTGCACTAACATTGAAAACAATTTTTTTATAACTGTATAAAGATCATGCTCCAATGTGAGCATAAGCTTTGTAAAAAAATAAAATACAATTTGTGTTCCACCAACTAACTATGACCTTTATACAAATTCACGAGTCAGATGAAGCGCTGCCGCGGTGGAGTGGCCGAGCGGTCTAAAGCATCTCGCTGCGGAGCGCGCGGTTGCTCGTCGTGGAGGTTCGAGTCCTCCCTGGGGCATGGGTGTGTGTGTTTGTCCTTAGATTAGTTTACCTAGGTTTAAGTAGTTTGTAAGCTACGGACTGATGACCACGCAGTTTGGTCCGATAGAATTACAAACATTTGAACTTTTTTTTTTTATGAAGCGCTGTTTAACGTGAGGCAGTCTGGTTTCAGAGCCGCGCGAGGGTAACCGAGCGGTCTGGAGCGCCACGTTGAGGAACGCGCGGCATACTGCGTGGAAGGATCGAATCGTTCCTCGGGTGTGGATGTGTGTGTTGCCCTTAGGTTAGTTTACCATAGTTGAAGTAGTTTGTAAGACTAGGGACAGTTAACCAACGTAGTTTGGTTCCATAGAATTACAAACATTTGAACCTGGTTTCAGAAATTAATTTTCTTTTCCATGTCGTCTGCGGTACAAATGAACCGTATTTCACAAGTAAAAACCTCCGCTAATTTCTTACAGCTCTCCAATACTCTAAACATATTTTTATTATCAGAATGGCTCACATTATATAACGCCTCATCTGCTTCATACATTTCTATTAATTTTGTGGTCGATTGAACACACCAACTACACTTTGCAGCCTTATTTACAAACACAATAACTGCAGCGACGCTAGCGCCCACAGCGGTGATATTTCACATTGCAGTGAACAGAAGAAAAACGACTTACGTGATCAAATCTATGGCGAGGACCTAGATTTGATAATATGTCTTTGATGAAAGGCGAGGTATGTCGATGTTACCTATTACACTAGCAAATTTCTTTGACGTAAATATTTGACGTATCAACTTTGACAAAGAAATGTGATCGTGTAATACTGACCTATGATTCAAAGTATTTATACATCCACCAATAACCCTGCATTATAGATTATTTTCATTGTTTTAGTTACGCAACCGGTTTCGATATTGTATTAACAGTTCTAGTAACTCCCTACACTATACTTGTGCGTCCTGTTTTGGAGTACTGTTGCGCCTTGTGCGAGCCCCACCAAGTGAGACTGCCGGACGCAATAGAGAAAGTTCAGAGAAGGGGAACTCGTTTTATATTACCGCAATATATGGGAGAGAGTGTAACAAAAATTATGAATGAGAAAGGCGTTACTGGTTGCCGCGAAGTCTATTTGCGAAATTTCTTTCACCAACTTTCTCTTCCAAATGTTAGCACTCACCCTCATAGGAGGACATGATCATCAAAATAAAATAAGGGAAATCGAAAATGGGAAGATTTGGGTGTTCCTTTTTCCCTTGCGCTTTTACGGAATGGAACGATAGAGAAATATCACGAAAGCGGTTCAATAAACCCTCTGCTATACAGATAAATGTGATTTGCAGAGAATATATTTAGATGTATATGTACATTTTCAATGTTTCTGGCAGATTTCAGGAATACAAAACCGGAAAATATTCTTGTTAGTCGGCTGCATAAAGTCTGGCATTCCGGCGTATTACTGCAGATGTAATTAAATAATTAAAATTAATTAATTTAATGCACCGGAGGCGCCCGCAGTGTCGTTACCTCTTTGATTGCTTTGCGCGCTGCCAATAGGAAGGCAGAGGGTCGGCTATATATATGCAGGCACACCACAGCCACGTTAGTCAGTACGGAAGAATACGGGAGTTCCAGTCAGTACGAGGCAGTTCCAGGAGTTCATCATACAAGAGCCAGACTACTGTCTATGCACAAGCCTGAACAGTTTGTATCGAGTAGCTGAACTACGTAATAGTACAAGAAGTTTATACCATCTGAAACTTTCTTGCTTGTCCTTCTCTCTTACTAAATTTACGTCTGCTGCGAAAGTTATGTGTTTTACCATATGATCTAAGAAATGTAACTGACTGACGCTACTTGAATGAAATGTAACTGAATGTGTTTGAACTTGTTCTACCTGAATGCGTTTGCTCAACGTTATGTTAATCTGACTGCGTATTTTTAACTGTATTTGATGTGAATGTGAAGGTATTGCAAAACATACCTGATTCGAAAAAGTGTGACTTCCCTCCACGTCACAAACTGTAATTCAGCTTCTGTGCTCCACAGATAATTGCCACTACTGCCAAGGTTCTCCATGCAGCGGAATAGCACCTCGGCAATGGACATGGTGGAACATTCCTGCTAAGATGATATAAATATCAATTAAACATAAATTCAGTAACCCTGACACGGTTTTTCATCTCGAATATGTCCAAGACAAGGTCAGGGTTCGATTTCCGGCCGCATTGCAAATTTTAATTCATAGCTTCACCTTTATCTATAATGTCTTGGACATATTCGAGACGGAAAACCGCGTCAGGGTTACTGAATTTATATTTAATTGATATGTTATCTTAGCAGGAATGTTCCACCATGTCCATTGTCGAGGTGCTATTTCGCTGCATGGAGAGCCTTGGCAGTAGTGGCAATTATCTATGGTACACAGAAGCTGAATTAAAGTTTGTGATGTGGAGGGAAGTCGTACTTAAACTATTCCGAGGCGCCTTAATCCTTAGTGGTGCGGTGGACTAACGGTTGCCAGGCGCCGTGGCGCAACGCGCCAGGTCAGGGGGCTCAACGACCTCTGTAATAAAAAAGCTGAGCCAACAATTCATCGAACAACCATGAACGAATTGAACCAACGACCACAAAGCATAGATCTACCTGTAAAAAAAGCGGTAAGACGTCTGCCTAGTAAGCATGGAGGTCCGGGTTCGATTCCCGGCCGCATCACTAATTTTAATTTATTGCTTCACCTGTATCTGTAATGTCTTGGGCATATTCGAGACGAAAAACCGTCTCAGGGTTACTGTATATTTAATTGATATATATTTTAAATATTTTGTAAGTATAGGGACCGATTAACTCAGAAATACAACTTTTTTTGGAGGTTCTCACCTTTTCCAAGCTGAGATATTAGTTTCAAAAAGATACTGAAAGCTGTTAATATTTTTTCAACAGATGATATTCACGTGGACACTACAGCATAGTAAATAACAAAATGTTAAACGATTCTAAGAAAATTATTCTGTTACAGTGAAGAGACACACTAACTTCCGTTCACCAGACACTGAAACCAGCTTCTGCACCTCATGTCCTGCATGCGCCCAACGAAAGATTTCACTTCATTGATGCATTGTGGTACTTGAAAATCTTTAACTGATTTATCAGACGTGGATCTGTCCTAACTCCCTGTTGACTAATTACATGTCCTAAATTCGTTACTTCCTTTAAAGCGAAATTACACTTTTCTAGATTGAGTGTCAATCTGGCCTCCCTAAGCCTCTGAAACATCTCTAGAAAAGAAATTATGTCATCTAATTAGACACAACATTCCTGCGTCTTTAACCCTCGCAGAACACCATCCAGCAACCTCTAGAATGTAGCAGGAGCGTTTTTTAACCCAAAGGGCATGCTTCTATACTGCCAGTGCCCACCAGGTGTGGAAAATGCCGTTTTATGCCTATCCTCCTCCACCACGTCTAACTGATGGTAACCACTGCGTAACTAGATCGTCAGTGCCCACCAGGTGTGGAAAATGCCGTTTTATGCCTATCCTCCTCCACCACGTCTAACTGATGGTAACCACTGCGTAAATCGATCGTAGAAAAATATTTACTGTTGCCCCGACTATCGATAAAATCAATAATGTTTGGCAGTCGATAAACATCTGATACTGTCTGACTATTTAGATGTCCATAGTCGCAGAAAAACCTATACCGCTTTGTTCCATCAGTTGACTTTTTAGGCAGTATTACTATGTTGATATTGTACGGGGAATCAGAATATTCTATAATGCCATCCCGTAACTGTTCTACATATTCGTCTAGCAATAGATGTAAGTGCTGCGCTACCCTATAAGGCTTTTTATGAACCGGTGGGTTGTTACCCGTAGGAATTTTATCTTGTGTGATCTTTGTCGCTGGCAAAGGCCCCTGTGCATTGAACAATTCTTGATATTCAGTACGGCTTCAATTTCATCCATTTCTTCCCCCTTCAAATGTGACAGCTTTTGGCGCAACGCAGTTTTGTAGGCTGTTGGATTTCCCATGGCTTCTCTCTCAGACCAGTCAAAATCTTCTTCTTCGAACGTACTAATCGTCGCCAACAATATTCCCTTCCTTAACTCCTTATCCTCCGTTCCAAAAGATCCACAAGTACCGGTACTTTCTTGACTCCATCTACCTCTTCCACTTTCACCGTACACCTCCGCACAAAACAGCGTGCTGTATCTAATTCGTCGTTATCACCTAGTGGCTCTCTTCTGCCTCCTCCCCCTCTTCTTAGACATCTAAAATATTTTTTACAACATAAAGTTTCCCGGACCTTACCCGTTCGTATATCTGGGGGGAGGAGGGGGGGGGGCAGAGATTACCTCACAAGAGTCACACGTTATGTTACCAAGGGAATTCAGAAGTGCATTGAATCTGGAAGTGGAATTTTTTTAAAGCTTTGTACATCCTCATTTGCCTTTGAGTTAAGTTCTTTTGGGTAACAGCTGTATGTCTATCTATATCTATAAATATGAATGTCTGTTCGGTGTACGTTTATCACGTCTGAACCACAAGACATAAAGAGCTAAAACTTTGTACAGTTACTAATGTCTACCCGGGGAAGGCTTTAGGCACGGTTTTATGGTGATCAGATAGCTATTTATCTATATATATATTAATGTAAATATCTTTTCGAGGTACATTTATCACATCCAAACGACAAGACGCAGAGACTTAAATATTTGTACAGTTACTAATTTATATCTGAGGTAGGTTGTAGGCACGGTTTTATAGCGATCTGATAGATGTTTATTAATTTGATGAATATAACACGAAATGAGGAACAATAATGATTCTTTGAAAATTATGTTTACTCTTTGAAAATGGTATTATTGGTTGCATTGTTGCTTGAGGGTTTATAATGATAAAAGGGTGGAGTATATTGGGATGGAAATTTATCGGTGTATATAAATTTCTACGTGTATGTGTGTGTGTGTGTGTGTGTGTGTGCGTGTGTTAATATTTCGCTCTGCAGCGAAAACCACAGAACGCAAACGAATGGTGTGTGTGTGTGTGTAATTGTTGTCCGAAGTCTCCCGTTGTACACCATAGCAGTTCCATGCTATAAGGGGGTGTAAGATATGGTGGTTAAAAGTCGTCAAATTATTAAAAAAATTCGGACTGAAGGGCAGCGATGACGTTTGCGTCTCTATAGCAAGGAGGTTACGTACGGGGAAACGTAATGCCACAGACCATATATTTGGTCTATGCGTGCTACAATGTCTTCAGTTCTTTCTCTGTAAGGATAAGCTTACGAATAAGGAAATATAAGAATAAATAAATAAAGCAGTAAAAAAGAAATTTCTTTTAAATCTCTTTAAAAAAAAATCTATTTGACGTTTCGCGCATTATATCAAGTGATCGATCTGTGATATTATTACAATCATTATTGTTGAATTTCGTGATTGGATTCTTTGAAACGAGTGCATTTATACCTGTGATTTCTTATATATTCTCTGATAAATGTACCATGGTTTTAGAAAAAAGGACAGAGAGAGAGAGAGAGAGAGAGAGAGAGAGAGAGAGAGAGAGAGAGAGAGAGAGAGTGGATATGAAAAGTACTAACTCAAGGTTCGAATAAATAAATAAATACCCGGGCGACGCCGGGTTTTCAGCTAGTAATCAATAAAAATTGTACACGCGTTATTGGCATTTTATTCCAATTCGTCTATACTGCCACCTCAGAAATGTTTACTATTCGTCATGAAACACCTTGTATTATTCATGTGTTGCATACTGACAGCTGCAAGATACGTATTATAGCAAAACCTTTGCGAATTATAGAGGAAAAATATCTTTCACTGAATCTTGGCAAGAAAATAATGAAATATTTTGATTGGCAGCAATGTACTTACGGTATATCAAATTGCAAATTGTCGTCAAGTGTTGGTAATTTCTGTCTTCACAAATTGCGTTTGTACATACTCGACAATCTTCTACATCTACATGGGATACTCTGCAAATCACATTTAAGTGCCTGGCAGAGGGTCTTGCAAATTTTGTGAAAGATACAACTTCTGAGAGTTGATGAGGGTAATGTATGCATTGGCGCTCAGCTCGTGCCCATCAAGGTTTTCAGGATCAATATTTGTCATAATCAGATAGTACTGGCTGGAATACTACGTCAGTATTTGTCAGAAATTACGCGCCATTTTTATGCGGCTACAGTGGATCGCAGTTTTTATTTGATGTGTGGTTGCGGCCTTCTGTAGAAGGGAATTTCGTTTAAAATTAGTACTCACAAAATTGTAACCACAGAATAAATGAAATGGCTGGCAAAAGGGACAGACGTGTGAATGTGCCATCCAATTCAGGCTGACGCAAACGAGCTGAAACCTCAATTTACCACCTGGTGGCACATCCGCTTGCCGCAATGAATCGTCGTTAATTAACAAAATAGCAATGTTTCAGTTATTGGAACACGTTATCAATATTCAGTGAAGAATAGCATTGTATGTCCGGCCGAGAGTCTTCTTCAAAGCTGGAAACAGATGGAAGTCATGAAGATTAAAATACACAATTTTGTGGTTGCTCTACGGTTGTGTTTATTTTGTGAATCGATTTTTGGCTTATTAGGAAAACCAACAAACAGCTGATTAGCAGACTTCAAATATTTGCGAATAGAAGCTTGAGGAATATCTTGAGGATATGGTGGCCACAAGTAATCTCCAACGAAGAGCTATGGAGAAGAACTCATTAAACACCCATTATATTGAGATACGACGTAGGAAATGGAAGTGGATTGGGCATATATTAAGGCGTGGCAAAGAGAACGTGGCAAGACAAGCCCCAGAATGGAATCCACAAGGCAGCAGGAGAAGAGGCAGACCAAAGAATACATGAATAAGGAGTGTTGTAGCAGCAGGGATCGAGAAAGGAGGGAAGGCCTGGACTGAAATCAAGACACTGGGGCAGAATAGGGTTCGGTGGCGGAAGTTCGTTGATGCCCTATGCTCCACTTAGGAGATACAGGAAATAAGTCAAATCAGACATTTACTGAAGTTCAGTGGAAGAACTTGTGTTGTCAGTAAAACAGAAGATATGTCACATACAGAAAAGTAAATTAACTTCTTTGATGGAGCAGTTACAGTGTAAATAAATATTTGAATGAAATCTGTAAATTAATAGTACTGAAAAAAGGAAACATAAATACAATACTTAGAGAAACAGTGCAAACATAAATTCTTACAGCATGACTACAGTGAATAAAAATAAAATTAAACAATAATCTGATGTTTTAAGGATTGTTCAAAACACAAGGTGATGCAAATATTAGAAACCTGACACACTATTGTAACTAATTAAACAAATAGACAAAAATATAGGGGTCGGGGTATAGGTGGGGTGCATTGGTGAATTGAGAAGCTTAAGAAATCGGAGGTATACACTCTAAATGAAAAATGGTGAAGATAAACATATTCACTTATAGTGTTCACAATTAAATAAAGAATTGCAGTAAGGACAGAGTACAGAATAATTTGGAATATTAGTGCTAACAAAGAAAGATACAAAGCTGGTGTGATACAATGGGAGGCTAGACTGGTATAAACACAGACAGTAGATAAACACTGGTTGTACAAAATTTAAATCAGATATACAACTTCATATCAGTAAATTAATTATTAGCCAAAAGTACTGGGAACTATTACAAACATTTGCTGACTCCAAAGCAGAGTAAGGTAAAATATGAAGATACAAGAAGTGGAGGAATAAAATAGAAGAGGTCTGGATATTCAGTTGATTAGAGTGGGTTCAGAAGTGGTGATATATTGAAGACTGATCATTTCATATTAAGCCTGGGCTGTGAGCTAGATGTTTGTTTATTTCTAAGGCCTCTAGTAGATTTACTTTCTAGCCTTTGCTGGCTAAGTGGAGTACTTGGGACTGTGGTTGGTATCTGTGGCCCTCACTCTTCATAATGAATAATTTTAACCAAGAAGCGATGGAAAAATCAATTAACAGATGGAAGTCACCTGGTACGAGATCAGGACTGTATGGCGGATGGTGTAGGCGCTCCGAACCGAGAGTTGCAATATGGTTTTGCGTTGCCGTCGCCGATTGTTGTCTTGCATCGTCAGCTAACAGTACAACGCCAGATCTGAGAAGGCCTGACCGCTTTTTCCGAATCACCTCTTTCAATTTTGACAGATTGACATAGTATAGCATTGTCGGTTGCATCCTCCAAAAAGTCCAGAGACAAAACTCCTTGAGTGGCCCAGAAAACGCGAGTAGTTTACCTGCAGACGGAATGCTTTTGAACTCTTTCGGACAGGTGATGACGGATGTTTCCACTCAAAGGGTGCGGGCTCCGATTCAGGCGAGTAATTGTAGACCCATGTTTCAACCGTCAGAAACCGAAACAGAAATTCATTGCCATATTCATTGTCGACCTCTACCCAATGGTGTATCGGTGTCTTGTACGTAGGCGTTTACCTGTCGTCCGTATGCTTTCGCTTCGTCCGTATGCAACGCACAGATTTTTTCCTGGACAGCTTTCTGAAGCTTAAAGACCGGCTTGACACATGTCTCAATGTACTTGAAAATTATATAGAAAAATGAAGATATGTTTTATCTTTAATGTCTCATTCTATTCATTCATTTTTTTTCCTTTCATACACAACTCTGCCCACAGTCGACAGGGGAAACTTATTTTCCAATTTCCCCTCGTACTATGTATGTCCTAATCACAAATTAATAAAATTGCATGTCATATGATAAAACAACATGTAAGCGATAAAGCTTAAGTCACATTTATTAAAAAATAAAATATTAGGCTACCTACTAAGGGTTGATAACGTACATGAAGGAAACATCATACATTAGCGGAACGATACGAGTTGTCACTTCATCAATGATGTCGCTTGCGTTACTTTTTTCGGTAGTTCATATTATTATTGTTATTATTATCATTCTGTCTCTCAGTGAACAGATGTCTTCGTGTACTTCATAAAACACTTCCTGTAGCGTTGATAATAGTCTCGAGTTTTTCTGGTAAGCCATATCCACCTTACTGTAGATCTAAGAATCCAACCCAACCCGTCCCAGTCCACTGTTGTCTGGCGTTCTCTGTGAGACGCAGATAGATAGACACCAAAACCGACAAGAAAGAGAGCCGCCATATCTCCAACACACCCGCACTATCCTCCTTCAGGTGGTTTGTCTGTGTTGTTCAGAAGAGTGGAAGGCGCGAAGATTCAGGTAATACGTGTGCCGGACGAGAGTTTGCTTGTTACAAAAGCCCTGCTGAGCGAACTGTGGGGAAGAAGTACTGAACTGAGAGAATGATTGGAGAAGAAGTGGAGGAGCAGTGGGCTAATGGTCTGAATATCACTCCTTAAAGGAACACGGCCCGTATGGGACTCGGATTTAAGCATTATTTTGTCACTACAGTATTACAGATGTGTAAAGCAGAGAGAGCTCAAATTCATACAGCCAGTTAGGGTTATTGGTAAAAATATTTATTTCTGAGATATTTATGAAATTTTGGTCTTGACAGTACTATGAGGGGCGTTTGAAAAAAAAAAAAAAAAAAAAAAAAAAAAAAAAAAAAAAAAAAAAAAAAACCACGTGTTTGGGGGAAACATTCCTATTTTTCGACTTAGTCTTCTTTTAGACTTATACAATTCTTCCGACGGTGTTGTATTTGTTGATCCCTTCCCCGAATAATAGGAGTTGACGAAGCCTGCAAAATAGCTATAGGTTTCTGCAATCACTTCCTCGTTTGAATAAAATCTTCGTCCCGCCAGCCATTTCTTCAAATTGGGGAACAAATAGTAGTTCGAGGGAGCCAAGTCTGGACAATAGGGAGGTCTGAAACGAGTTGTAATCATATTTCCAATATTTTTGCGACCACAATTTCTGAAGTGTGGGCTGGTGCATTGTCGTGACGGAAAAGGACATTTTTGTGGGGCAATTGCCGGCGTTTTTCTTGCAGCTCCCTTTTCAAATGGTTCAGTAACGAAGGATAATATGCACCTGTAATAGTTTTACTCTGTTCCAGATAGTCGATGAGGATTATCCCTTGCAAATCCCAAAATACCGTCACCATAACCATTCCGGCCAAAAGATCAGTTTTCGCCTTTTTTTTTTTTGGGGCAGATTCTCCGTTGTTAACCCATTGTTTAGATTGATATTTGGTCTCAGGAGTATAGTAATGTATGCATGTTTCATCCACAGTGACAAAACGATGCTTAAAGTCCTGCGGATTCTTCCTGAATAGCTGCAAACCTCCCTTGAAAAACTTCACACGATTCCGTTTTTGGTCAAGCGTGAGCAATTGCGGCACCCATCATGCGGATAACTTTCTCATGTCGAAATGTTTATGTAAAACATTATTATCCGTTCATTCGAGATTCCCACAGCACTAGCAATCTCACGAACCTTAACATCCATCACCATATCATGGATTTTCTTAATGATTTCTGGAGTTGTTATCTCCACATGGCACCCAGAACGTTCAGCACCACCGAAAATTTTGAAACCACGTAAAAACTATTCTAATCGAAGACACAGAGTCACCATAATGTTATCAAGCTTCTCTTTAATCTCCTGAGGCGTTTTGCCTTTCTTGAAAGTAATGTTTAATCAACACACGAAATTCTTTTTCGTTCATTCTTTGACAATCACTCGACTTCCTTGATTCAAATGAATGCCAAACACAAAGAAATAGATCAATATGGCTGAAAGTTGGTGTGCGTTCTTTCGAAAGATACTACTAACTATACATGACCTCGATTCGCGTCGGTTTTACGATGTCTTGGACTCTGCATGGTATTTTAAAACGCCCCTCGTACGTAAACAACAAAACACTCTTTACAATGTTTGGTTGTGTGGCCATATTCCTCAGCAGCTGTTAAAATTGATTATAGAGGTAATCTGTCTTACGCTGACTGCAATTAAGAGGTTTATTTTTAAACCAGACGCGTTTTTCTTTTTTATTTTAAAAGCATCTTCTGTGGTCTGTAAATGATACAAAGGTTTGTACAATTTGTTTTTGATAAATAGATTAAAAACAGTTTTTAAAAGGCATTTTTCACGTTAGGCCTATGTGTTTTTAATTTAATATTCTGTCTACTCACGGTGTTGATGTCTCTTCTCTACATGTAACTACTGCTTCTCCGTCTTGTTGGCTGGAGTTCGTTTTTTCCTGGCGAGTGTTTCCGGGCTGTGTACAGCACTTTTCGTGTGTTTGTGTTACGTTTTTTCCTTTTCATCTCCGCACATCACAGCACTTCACTTTTAAATGTATACTGATTAAATATCGCCTGTTATATGTGGAATGCCTGTCTGTGCATTTGTCATTTCACTACAGTGTGGCTATGTTTTCGTGTGTTCATTTGTTTTTCGTTTGGTCTGTGAGTGTTGCCAACGTTACATATTTATAATATAAATACGACCTCATTCTACATGAGTGTGTGTGTATGTGTGTGGAGGAAGAGGGGGGGGGGGGGAAGAGAGAGAGAGAGAGAGAGAGATAGACAGACAGACAGAGAGAAAGATTTTTTTTTTCTCGTGCACAGGGTGTTAAGATGTTTTTTCAGACGAGTAAATGCAGGCTTTAATGGCAACATGAGTGAGTATGTGTGCGTGAGAGAGAGAGAGGTAGAAATATTTGATTCAAAGAACAGGGTGTTAAGATGTTTTTTCAGATGAGTAAATACAGGTTTAATGGTGTTCATTTCCATAGTACAAATAGCCACAAACAATGGATACAAAGAAAACCTAGTAAAAAATCTGAACAATAAAATTAAAAAACAAATAAACACACCAATACCACCACCACAAAGCCATAGTACCACACAAACAAACACACAAAACACACACACAAGAACAACACAAAGTCAGAAAAATGAAGGATACAACAGGTGGTATACAATGACATACAATCACAAATACACACACAGAATATCCAATATTTTCAAAAAACAAGGCATCAAAATAGCCCACCAAACTAACAACTCACTTCAAAAATATTTTCCAAAATCAATAGAAAATACAGACCCATACAAAAAATCAGGAATATACCAACTGAAATGCAACACATGTGATGGAAGATACATCGGTCAGACTAAAAGAACATTTGACACCAGATATAAAGAGCATGTACGAGTCTGGAAGTATAAAACAAGTCACTCAACATTTGCAGAACACTTACACCAAAACCAACACAAAATCACCACCAGAGACACTGACATGGAAATATTAAGAATAAACAACAACAAAAAACACCTGCTCACCCTTCAAGAAAACTATCATATCCAAAAAACAATGACAGAAAAGAAACATCTCATAAATGACCAAACCAATCTAGCAAACAACACAGTTTTCAAGCTTATTGACCACTTAACATAAATATAAACATTATGAGAGTCAACCCCCATTCATAAAAACACAAATCAAGATACCCTCAGCTCCTACCCCCCCCCTCCCCACCATTACAACCCAATTAAACCTGTATTTACTCATCTGAAAAAACATCTTAACACCCTGTTCTTTGAATCAAATATTTCTACCTCTCTCTCTCTCACGCACACATACTCACTCATGTTGCCATTAAAGCCTGCATTTACTCGTCTGAAAAAACATCTTAACACCCTGTGCACGAGAAAAAAAAAATCTTTCTCTCTGTCTGTCTGTCTCTCTCTCTCTCTCTCTCTCTCTCTCTCTCTCTCTCTTACCCCCCCCCCCCCTCTTCCTCCACACACATACACACACACTCATGTAGAATGAGGTCGTATTTATATTATAAATATGTAACGTTGGCAACACTCACAGACCAAACGAAAAACAAATGAACACACGAAAACATAGCCACACTGTAGTGAAATGACAAATGCACAGACAGGCATTCCACATATAACAGGCGATATTTAATCAGTATACATTTAAAAGTGAAGTGCTGTGATGTGCGGAGATGAAAAGGAAAAAACGTAACACAAACACACGAAAAGTGCTGTACACAGCCCGGAAACACTCGCCAGGAAAAAACGAACTCCAGCCAACAAGACGGAGAAGCAGTAGTTACATGTAGAGAAGAGACATCAACACCGTGAGTAGACAGAATATTAAATTAAAAACACATAGGCCTAACGTGAAAAATGCCTTTTAAAAACTGTTTTTAATCTATTTATCAAAAACAAATTGTACAAACCTTTGTATCATTTACAGACCACAGAAGATGCTTTTAAAATAAAAAAGAAAAACGCGTCTGGTTTAAAAATAAACCTCTTAATTGCAGTCAGCATAAGACAGATTACCTCTATAATCAATCAAAACACTCTTTCATTGACGTAGCAATTTATTTGTGCCATCGACTATAACGCTTGGAAAAAAGGCGAGTCTACAGCCAAATTTCAGTTAAGTACGAACAATGGAATTTGAAAAGAGGCAACACTGCTGTGGAGACACTATAAAATGGAATGTACTGTTGTCGCTGATAGCGCGCGTTGTTTACATACCTACCTTACCTCCCAGCAAATGGATTGGTCCTTCCCACGTTACCGGCGTGCACACAGTCACTTGTCAGCGAGCGTCTAACACTGGATGAGACATGACCCAGGTCTTAAGAGCCAAAACTGAAACACAAATCCATTATGTGTCGTAGCGAATGTCGAAAGTGCGTCAGAGCCCCAGTATGGTGACAGTTATGGATCATTCTCGTTTAGGACTGTAATGGTGTTATCCTATCGCATTAGATAACTGCACGGCAGACCGTCAATGCACAGTATTGACGTACGTTTTGGAAACAAGAACATCACTTGCGACCAGATTTGCGAAAGAAACGGTAACACTTTCTACGCAATCCAGCCATCTTTTACCTGACAATGCGCAGGAGCATACTGCACAAGCTGTGGCTGCTCTGTTTGGTTGATGGGACTGGGAAGTACTGTACCATCCACCATACTTCAGTCATTGTGACTTTGATTTGATTCAAAGATGAAGGAACCACTTCGTGGCGTTCGCGTCACAACTGTTCCAAAGATTGGTCAGGCAGTACACCGCTCCACAGTACACCGCTCCATTCGCACCATCAAGAGGACAGGCTCTCCTAACGGTATACTACCCCTTCCACAACGTTGAAGGACAGTAAAAGGTGCAAACATGTAACGCTTTTGTATCGCTTGTGAATAAATAGTTGCCGCTATTTAAGTTCCAAAAGTCGTATTTTATCCCAGCAGTTGTTCCTCTGATGCTGATGTATGAAAGAAATATGTTGAAAAATCAATAGAAGGATGGAAATTCAAATTTTTTAGTAAATCGCAAAAGAAGAACGAAGAAATTAGCGTACTACTATGCAAATTTCGAATATTGCAGTTAGCCAGTTGTTTCTTATCCTCTGTTATATTTACCTTAATTTCTATCTTTATGCTGAACTCCCTGATAGCGACCTGTGCAGATGTGTGTCTAACGATTACTACCCTCCACTGAATTGTATTAGTGCTGACTGCTGAAATCGTATTCCTACCAGTCTGATTATCCAATTTAACATATGATACCTAGAAATTGGATCACCATTTACTGTTAGTACTGCATCTACAGATCGTGCCGAGAACAGTGTCACATCAAGGGGAGGAGGAAAATACACCGATCGAGAAACGCAGTGGTACAACACTGTTCTCGCTTTAGGAGGGTCGACGGTTCAAACTCGCCTTCAGCTGCCTAGATTTAAGTTTTTCGTGATATTCCTAAATCACCCAAGGCGAATACCGGTATGTTTCCTTTCAAAGAGCATACTATGCGAGAGTGTACTCCATCGATGTCGACCGGATGTTAAACGCTAATCTTCGAATCTTCCTCCTAAATGGTACCGTTATGGTTTCGGGCTAATATACAGGGTGTCCCAGCTAGCTTATCCACCCAAAATATCTCTGGAACAGTAACAGCTGTTGGAAAACGAATTTCACCGGCATCAATGTACGGCTGGGGCCCATAAATGTACATATTTGGAAACATTCTAAAACGAAAGTATATGTGTTTTTAACACAAACTTATGTTTTTTTAAATGGACACCCTATATTTTTTCTTCAGCAGTCTATAGCATGACAAATCGCATAAACAATGGCGTTGATTGTATCGCAATATTCCAATTACGTCCCGAGATATTGTGAAGAGAAGTTGACGCTTGAAAAACCCGAAATACGTTGCTAGCGCATGTCCTGAGGCTCAGGCGTGAACACCATGCTGCCCGTAATCGCGATGTGATTGACATGCGTAATCGTACTTCCATACTTATCAAGAGGTCCGAAACGAATATTATGGTCGGCTGCCAACAACACTCATAAGCACATAATGGTTTCCCTCTTGCACGTTTTATGTGTCTACGTACACAATATGAACCAGTACCGATTGGTATACACCAGTCAGATTGTCTTATTTATCCTGCACACCCAAAATAAGGTTTATCGAATGCGTTAAATGACCCATTGTGCCTTTCGCGCACTCGTTCATCCAGGTCCTAGCTCTACCTAGACACATATCCAACGTAGTTCCCACTACAGCCACAGTTACCACTTCGCCTTGTTTTTGATTTGCGACCCATGCAAACTCCTGTACTCCACCACCCTCCGAGCATCCCATTTGTTGTTGCTTTGGCATGCAGTACACTGCTTGCCAGTGTAGTCGTGCATCAGAGTGACGGCACGGAGGTAGCACACATTGTGAATAAACGTTGTGTTGTGGAACTTGTACTGTATTATGTACAAACATGATAATAGAAATGCTGCTGATCTATGGAGAATGTACATTGACGGGAAATACGTTATTAGATTGCTTGTTTGTTAGAGTACTGTTAGAGAACATTATGATTATCACGTTAATATGTCTGTTTTCTACCCTACTCTACATACCTGTACTGTACCCTGTTGTAGGCGGGCGAAATTCTGTTCAGGCAGAACGACTGTACAGAAGACGATTCCCTGACAAGCCATCGCCTTCGCGCCGGATGTTTGGTCGTCTTGCATCTCGTCTACGTGAAACGAGAAGCTTAAATACAAGACCTAGACATCGTCCTAGAACACGCACAGATGAACGTGCTGAAGTTTCTGTGCTCGCTACAGTAGCTGTGAATCCTCACATCAGCACACATCAAATTGAACGTGAAGTTGGTGTGTCGAAATCAAGCGCACAGTGTATTCTACAACGTCACAAATTTCATCCTTACCATGTTCATTTACACCAGGATCTTCATGGAAATAACTTCAGCAGCATGGTAACATTTTGTCGGTGGGCTCAGCAAAAACGTCTAACTAATCCAAATTTTTTCGCAGATGTTCTCTTTACCGACGAGGCATCATTCTCCAACAAAAGAATTGTCAATATGAGGAATATGCATTATTAGTCCGCAGACAATCCAAAATGGCTCCGTCAGGTAGAGCTCATCGTCCGTGGAAAGTGAATGTTTGGTGTGGGATTATTGGAGATACCATTATCGGACCTTCCTTTGTAAATGGCGTCCAAAATGCCAGACAGTACTCCCGATTTATACGACTCAATCTTCCTGATCTCTTGGACACCGTACCTCTGAACAGGAGAATGGTCATGTGGTATCTGCATGACGGATGCCCTGCACATAACGACTTAAGAGCACAACGACTTCTGAACCGTAAGTTCCCTGGCAGGTGGATTGGACGTGGTGGCCCATTTAGGTAGCCTGCCCGATCTCCGGACCATACACCGCTGGTTTTTTTTTTCTTTGGGGAGCAGTGAAGGATGCTGTTTACCAATATGAACCAACAAGACCAGATGACCTGAAGCAACGCATTATTGATGCTTGTACAGTCATCAAAGAGGAAACAGTAGCACGAAGTAGGGCATCCTTCATCCGCAGAGTGACCTTATGTATGCAAGCCAATGGTTATCACTTTGAGCATGATATGTGAACGCTATCTTTAGTATGTAATGCTGATATCACAGTGCAAGTTTCTACAAAGGGCCATTTTACCCAGTGATGTTCAGAAACATTTGTTTGAAATAATTTGTCATGTAACGCATTAGATAAACATAACATTGATAATTATGTGATAATAAAACTAATTGGTTAAACATGTTTACATTCATCTTCTATGTCTTACCTGAATTTCCCAAATCAAAACATTTTTACCTAAACAACGGTAAAACCTTTGGTCCACTTGCTCGTTTCACTAAAACCATCAACATGAATTTTACTAATATGAGTGAATGATTCACTGTCACTTGCGCTAGACCTACAGTAAAGTATTAACGTTGAACGGCATTACCTTTTTAGTAACGGATTAACGATAAGCGAAGTTAACTTTGTGACTAACGTTGCGGTACACAGATATGTTACAGAACCGCATCACCTCTAGCCTATGGGATAAATACCTGCTGGAATGTACGACTCTAATGCAGAATGGAAGCAGACAGTATTATTCGTTTCGGACCTCTTGGTAAGTATAGAAGTGCGATTACGCATGTCAATCACATCGCGATTACGGGCAGCATGGGGTTCACGCCTGAGCCTCAGGACGTGCGCTAGCAGCGTTTTTCAAGCGTTAATTCGCGTCGAAATATCTCGGGATGTAATTGGAATATTGCGATGCAATCAACGTCATTATTTATGTGATTTGTCATTCTATGGTATGCTGAAGAAAAAATATAGGATGTCCATTTAAAAAAAAAACATAGGTTTGTGTTAAAAACACATTTGATTTCGTTTTAGAATTTTCCAAATATGTACATTCATGGCCCCAGCCGTAAATTGATACCGGTGAAAGTCGTTTTCCAATAGCTGTTACTGTTCCAGATATATTTTGGGTGGACAAGATAGCTGGGACACCCTGTATACAAACAGGGCCGTTTTAATGATATTTGACGCAGGGGTGCGAAAAATCAACTCCCCCTCCCTCCCCCTTGCATTGGTACCAAAAACCACACCGCAAAATTTAATTTTTATGTTCCATTTCTTTTATTTGATACTTACATGAAATACAAAAAACACTTTCAACTGAATTGAATTTTTCGGGCTTTTAAATCGGCCAAAATTTTATGATATCATCAGTTTCGAAATATACCTTTCATTCAATACTTATGATATCGAAATTTGTCCGTCTATCTTGGGTCATGGTTGGTCGTATATAGTTTTTTATTATTTTTGGTTTGGAAAATCACCTTTTGCCTTCTGCTACTGTCAAAGGAAGTGTTAAATATATGCGCAAAGATGTTGAAAGATTTGGCAACACAGACATTAAATTATTCGAATAACACATCAAGTGGAGTTGTATTTTATTTACAAAAATTAAAGGAAACAATTCCAACACGTTAAATAGCTTTTCCTCAGCAATATCCGATGTATCGTTAAGTGTTTTGTTCAAAGGTTAGACATTGTATTTTTCTCTACCAATTCCCTCCAGGATTCAATGATTTATTGTCTCAACAAACTTACATTAAACTTAGTTTTTGGGTCTAATATGGGTTCATGTAAAGTTTTGTAATCAACATGTCGCTTCCGAGGACGTGGACGAGCAGTTTCTTCGAATTCAGGTTCACATTTTAGATCTTCAGTTCGTTTCAATGTCTCAGCTACATTTCACAGTCAATTATTAGAAGTTGCAGTATCATTACTGCGTAGCTAGTCTGGCGTTACATTTTCTGTCGGCAACACCGGGTGTGTATTAACATTTCATGTTGCATGCCTGCCATTTCCGCAACGGCAGTCATTACATTCACTCCTACGCGAAACCGTTTATTTTGTCTGGGTCTGTGTGTGTGTGTGTGGGGGGGGGGGGGGGGGGGGGGGGAGGCGCACGCGCTCGCGCGCGCGCTCACCACTTATACTTCTCTATCGAAAGTCGAAGCTGTGCCGAAAGCTCCATGAGGCGTATTTGTGGACAATATCGGTGCCTAAATTCTTATACGTATAATGAATGTTTATTCAGTAATTTTGAACACTGGCGGGTTGCGCATGGTATAATGCGATCGTCTGGCGAAATGGGTGGGACTACTTATAAATTCTAAATGTTAAGGTCGTCGGTGCCTACTCTTACAAACCACTTGAACTAGGTTACGTTAACTTTCTAAAGACAACACATCCATGTCCGAGGGAGGAATCGAACCCCCGGAGGGAGCGGCCGCCTCAGAACACGCTTGGTGCTCGGCTGGCGCGGCCTGGGTACCGGTTCCGGGTTGCCCCGCACCCCTTTCACCCCATGGTAAAGACGGCCGAATGGGACTGCGCGACACCAACACTTGTACCTGCCAAAACACCGAAGGCTTCCCTGAACACATCGTCTTACTCTGCGGACGATACACACATGTCAGAGACACACAGCAGCTTGACTTTACAACAGACGATACGATATATGACAGAATAAGAGACGAACAACTCAACACACTAGCAGACAAGATATCCAAAGGAACCTACGAAGAATACAAAGGAAAAGGCCCTACAGGAGGCGTGGCCATGTGCGCCGCAGAGTGGACAGACGAGGAAGAAGGCGATGAAGGAAGTGACATCGATGAGACTCAAGCAATCTTCCACTGTCAACAACCCAAACCAGACCTTCTTTACATTAATGTGGACACTAACACCTGAGACACGAAAAACAATATAAAGAAAAGAGAATAATATCACCAAAACCATGGAAACTGTGCTGGGTGATCGGTGGCTTGAAGGAAACATTCCAAGGTACTCAACGCCCAGCACAGTAGAATGGAGCTAATCGTAAGGACAGAAAGTCCCCTATATTTTTAGATTTAATTTCTTTCTTTCCTATTACATTGTTTAACCCAAAATTAAAATTAATATATTTCAGAATACACTGAATTTCGACATATGTATAACAACCATGTAATGAATCATATTTTTATGTTCTCCACTACATCTAATTATTGTAAAATGCACGTATTGTAATTTGTTATATTATAATTGTAGCAACAACTGTAATCACTTGTATATAAGTTTATTTCTCTTTGCTTTTATTTCATTTTTTCTTCTTGTCTCTACTTATCTTAAATACTCAAATTATGTAACATTAATGAACTAATGTATAACATGTAAAATTGCAAATGTACGTCGTGCTTTATATTAAAAGGTAGCCGGATTATAAATGAGAAATCAATAAATAAATAAATAAATTTAGAAGCTTTCAATGATAGTTATGAGAGACCAGGCAGACACCTCGTTAGTGCATTTTTATTGGTGATGTCGCTATGAAAAACGACGGTGCTCAAGCGGAAGAAAGGGCATAGCAACTATGTGTCATTGCGTTCTAACTTAATTTAAGAACTAAACTATCACTGTCTTTAATCGTCATGTAATTCTCTCCGCTATACCGTAATTTTTCCCTTTCTATTTCTAATTGCTTTCTTTCTTCGCGAGCGTAAGACCACATTGTTAGCGGATGATTCCATCATTTATCTGTTAGTAAAATCACCAGAAGACGGAAAGCAACTGCAAAATGATTTAGATAAGATACCTGCATTGCACAAAAAATAGCAATTGACCCTTAATAACGATATGTGTGAGGTCATCCATATGACAACTAAAAGAAACTCGTTAAACTTCGGTTACATGATAAATCAGTCTAACCTTGAGGCCGTAAATTCAACTAAATAACATAGGAGTTACAATTACGAACAAATTAAAATGATAAGAACACACAGAAAATATTGTAGGGAAGGCAAACCAAAGACTACGTTTCATTGTCTGGACCCTTAGAAGATGCAACAGTTCTACTAAAGAAACTGCCTACACTACATTTGTGCGTTCTATTTTGGAGTATGGATGCCCATTGTGGGTCTACAGTAGGTTGGACTGAGGGACGATTTAGAGGAAATTCGGAGAAAGGTAGCTTGTTTTGTATTATGAAATAGGGGAGGAGTGTCAAAATATGGTGCATGAGTTGGGACGGAAATCTTTAAAATAAAGGCGATATTTCTTGCGGCGAGATCTATTTCCGTAACTTCTTTCACCAACTTTCTCTTGTGAATGCGAACATATGTTAGCTCCGATCTACATAGGGATACATGATCAAAATAAAAAATGAGAGAAATCAAATCGAAAACGGAAAGATTTAGGTGTTATTTTGTTTCCCGTGCGCTACTAGAGAATGGAGCTATAGAGAAATATCATTGACGTAGTTCGATGCACCCTCTGCCATGCACTTCAATGTGTATCCATGTAGATATAGACGGAAAGAGTGACGCAGCGGTTGCCGAGTGAAAGCATTCTATCCACAATGACGTTTGAGTGTTAACTTAGTGAAGCGGCGGAGCGGCCGAGCGCATTGAGGCGCTATGCTGCGATGCACTAGGCCGTTCCCCGTCGGGGGTTGGAATCCCCCCCCCACTCGGCTATGGATGTTTGAGTTGTCTTTAGTATAAGTTAGTTAGTAAGTTAGTAAGTTTAGGGACTGATGATCCCGCAGTTAAGTCCCATAAGCTTTACAAAAATTTAACATTTGTGATGTTTAAAGCTTTCCCGCCACGATATTTCGGCGCAGAGTCTTCTGGCCATCTTCAGGTGAGTACCGCCGAAGTACCGGTACTCACCTGAAGATGGCCAGAAGACTGCGCCGAAATATCGTGGCAGGATGTTACTGACATCCGGCAGTTCGCCCGAGATTTTATGGAAATTTGAACATTTTGTTAACTTGGTTTCTTTTCGTATCTGATACTTGTGGGCGGCAAAAAATGTTTAACATTCATAGTGGAGAACAGTAAGGTCGAATGTATGACCACACCCACTAACAGGGAGAAAACCTAACGGTAACTTGTTGGAAAGATGAAAACGGGGACACTGATGATCCACACGAGAAGGGAAGGTCTCCTGCCGGCATTTTGTGTGAGCGCCCTCCCCTCGATGCCTATGCAGACCACGCAGCTGCGACAGGCGACAGGACACGCCACACCTGCCGACTACATTAGGCCTAGCTGCCATTGCCCAGACACCGCCAGCTGTCAGCAGCGCATCTACATGCGCTGACAGCAGACTGACAGCCCGGTAAAATGCACTACAGACCTAAGCCAAGTCCACGTACCATTTTATTACGTAGCAACCGTGGTATAGAAACATAGTAACGACCCTGCAAATTTTGTAATTGAAACGGACTAGGAAATGTGATAGGTATCTGTGCTGTGTACAAAGTCGCAGGGATCATTTGAACCGTAACGCTAGGGGCAAGTGCCAGATAAATTTGCGACTGGATAGGGGATTTCCTGTCAGAAAGGACACAGGTCGTAGTAATCGATGGTAAGGTATCGACTAAGTCAGAGGTGATATCAGGCGTTCCACAGGGTAGTGTCATTGGTCCTCTGCTGTTCCTTATTTACATAAATGATTTGAGAGAAAATCTAAGTAGCTCTTAGGTTGTTTGCAGATGACGCCGTCATTTACTGTCTAGTAAAATCATCTGAAGAGCAAAACCAACTGCATAACGATCTAAATAAGATATTATGGTGTAAAAATTGACAATTGACTAAATAATGCGAAGTGTGAAGTCGTCCACATGAGTGCGAAAAGAAATCCGTTAAACTTAGTTTACAAGATCAAACGTGAAGACCGTAAACTCTACAAAATATCTAGGAATTATTATTACTTTAGACTTAAACTGGAAAGAACACGTAGATAATGTCGTGAGAAAGGCGAATCAGAGACTGCGTTTTATTGTTAGGACCCTTAAAAGATGTAACAGAACTACTAAGGAGACTGCATACAGTACGCTTGTCCGTCCTGTTTTGGAGTATTGCTGGACAGTGTGGGATCCATATCAGGTGGATTTGACGGAGGATATCGAAAGAGTTCAAAGACGGGCAGTTCGTTTTTTATTGTCCCGATACAGGGGAGATAGCGTTACGGAAATGATACATGATCTGGGATTCATTACAACAACGGCGCTTATCGCTGCGGCGTGGGCAACTTACGGAACTCCAATCTCCAACACTCTCCTCCAAATGGGAAAATATTGTTGACTCCCACTTACATAGGTAGAAAAGATCATCAGCATAAAATACGAGAAATCAGAGCTCGAACAGAGAGATTCAGGTGTTCTTTCTTCCCGCGTGCTATTCGAGAATGGAATGGGAGATAAGTAGTATAAAGGTGGTTCGATGAACCCTCTACCAGGCATTAAAATGTGATTTGCAGAGTATCCCATGTAGATGCAGATGTAGATGTAGTGTTGTTAGGAGATATTTCGGGTATTACAAAGCTAATGTAGTATACATACTCAGTTGGTAGTCACGTCTGTACTGTTTAACTGTTTTAGTACGCATGAAGCACGAGGACGAAGAGCTGCTCAACGTTTAACTGCACAAACCAGTTTAAGAAATAAATAAAAAGAAAGAATACTATCTTCCCGTTCTATGGGGCTTTTACACTATTGGTGGTTCTTAAAAACGAGCTACTTTAGCCAGTACTGGTGAACAGGAAGTTAACAAAGTGGGTAAAATAATTATTGGGAGCCGAGATCAGTTGCCTCACTGCAGTTCGAATTTTTATTTATGAAATTAATATTTCAACTTGTAATACGAAATTTAAAGGTCAGTTGGAGGAGGAGTGTTTATCGCTGTGGACAAAGACATTGTCTCTATTGAGATCGAGGTTGAAAGTAACTGTGAAGTTATCTGGGCACGTATAACGGGTCTAATAGAAGTAAAGTTAACATTTCGGTATTTTTAACGGCCCCCCAATGCTGCTGTAGCAGTTTTAGAGTCATTCAAAGAAAGTCTACACCAGGTAGTGTGTAGGTATCCGGCCCATGTAATATCAGTCGGAGGAGACATCAACCTTAAGAGTATAGATTGGGACCTCTCTAGTTACATTTCAGGCGGTACAGACAAGCAGTCTTGCGAAATACGTCTGGACATATTCTCCGAAAACTGTCTTGAGCAGTTAAACCGGCAACCCACGCGCAATGGAAATATTTTAGACCTTATAGCCACAAACAGGCCTGACCTTATTAACGATGTCTGTCATGATGATCAAGATATCGTCATAGCGTCGTTGGTGACCAAAGTTCATAAGCCAATCAAGAAGACTAGGAGCATATTTTTGTTGGGAAGAGCCGATAAGCAATTGTTAGGCTCGCACTTAGAAAATGAATGGACATCGTTTAGTTCCGGTACTATGGATGTAGAGGAATTGTGAAATAAATGTGAATCTAAGTAATGCCAAAATGCTGCTTTACTTTATGGATGTTAAGCAGGCCTATTTCGGCACTGTGGTCATCATCAGGCTATCTACGGACAAATATTTAACGTTAAAGTGAGTAAAATAAAGATACTTACAATTTTGATACATTTTTCGTGACATATTATTCCAGACTTACGTCCATATGGCATCGTGGAGGTATAATATATTATAATAACTCATATAATTGGAGTAGAAATGCTCTTTAGATGGTATATATATTTTATTTTATGCTTATCAGGTATTAGTTCAATACTGCTATTCAGTCAGTTTGACATATCCTCCAGCGATGCTCTATGCTTACAGTTTGTTTATTACTGCTTATAGTGGGATAGTGTGGTGTGACCTTTATTATGTTATGGTATTATGATGTATATCTTTGTTTTAACTCGATTCGAAAATTTTAATAAAGTTGTCTAGATCATGATTGTGTTTTAGTTCGGTTTGTTCATTAAAAATTTTGTCAGGGCTTTCCTTCAAATGTGTGATATGTAATATTTTCATTGCGTCTGTAATTCGATCGGTTTCGTGATTTTCCGTTTTCAAGTAGTTAAAGAATGCTGAAAGATTTGTGTCGGAATTTCTGGTATGTTCTTTGTATCGAATTTCGAAATATTTGCCAGTTTGTCCTATATAAAATTTCTAACAATCCTTACAATTAATTTTATATATGCCTTGTAATTGGTATACTGGTATTTTTGTCTTAGTGGAATGGATTAAGGTTTTATGTTATGTTTAGTTCTGTAGGCAAATCGGACTGTAGTCTTTTTTAGTAATGCGTTCAGCTTATCAGACGTTCGTCCTATACAAGTGTATGGTATGTATTTGATTTTTTGTTTTAAGGACGTATCTTTCGATAGCTTAATGTCATTTAGAATTTTATTGATTTTGTGTTTCGTGTGTTTGTCGTATAGTTTCTTTACTATACTTGGATTGTCATAATTTTTGTGGGCTATGTAGATTAGTATTGAAAGCTCTTTATTTATAACTGTTCCTTCTAACGGTAGGTTTATTAGTCATTTGATCATAGTATTAAAAGATGCACGTTTTTGTGCTTTGGGATGACAAGAATTTGAGTTGATAATACTATCTAAAGTTGTTGGTTTTCTATATATGTCAAATTTATGTACATTGTTGTTATTCCTAATTGTTAGGTCCAAGAAATTTATGGTTTTTATCGGTTCCTGGCTCCATGGTAAATTTGATTTTAGTATGTAGGTTGTTCATTATTCTATACAGTTGTTGTATATCAGTTTGGGATCATCTATTAGTAGGAGGATATCGTCTACATAACGGTAATAGTATATTATTTTATTTATTATTGGGTGATTAGAGTTGAAGAATTTTTCTTCTAATGTATTTAAAAAGATATCAGCAATGGTTCCTGCTATGCTACATCCCATTGCAACTCCATCTTTTTGGGTATATATATCATTGTTGAAATCAAAGTAATTTTGTTTTAATACCAATTGTAGTAAATCAATAATTTCATAAATTCCTGTGATCGGTATTTTTCTATACTCTAGTAAATTTTCTTCAATGATGGTTATTGTTTCCTGGATTGGTATGTTGGTATAGAGATTGGTAATGTCAAATGACACAAATTTAGCATTTTGTGGGATTTTTATATCTTTTATTTTACTGGCTAGTGCTCATGAATTTTTTATCGTGTATTGTTTCTTGTATGTGAAATACTTTTTAATCCATTTGTCCAAATTTTTACTAATTAAATATGTTGGACTATCTATTGAGTTAGCTACAGGTCGTATGGGAATTTCAGGTATTTGATGTATTTTTGGTTGTCCATGTAGTCTGGGTATACATATACATGTTCGTTTTTCTATGTCATTCATTAGTGTGTTACATCTTTTAATTACTTTTTTGGTTTCTGCAGTGTACTTGTTTGTGGGTTTTCTGTTAAGTTTGATAATATTGTTTGATTTGAAGAAGTCTTGTACTTTATGGATGTAGTCGTGTTTGTACATAATCAATAAACAATTGCCTTTATCAGATTTGGTTGCTATTGCATCATTAGCAATTTGTTTATGTTTTTCACTGTAGTGTGTTCTTTGTTCGTTTGTTTATTATATGTGTGTTTTTGGTTTAAAGCTTTTCCTATTAAATGTGATGCTTTGACTGTTATTTCATTCTGTTCAAGAACTGACAATTTTGCTTTGTCAATAGCTAATTTTGTTGTTGCTATAACATTTTTCATTACCCTCTTATTTGGTTTTGGCTAAATATTGTACTTTATTCCTTTGTCTAGTAACAACTGTTCATCATTTGTAAAGCGTATATTAGTTAAATTTTTTGTTCTAGTGTAGAATTAGAATGGTGATGAATATTTTTCTGTTGCATTCATTACTGGACGTTGTTTTGACATTAAATTTTGGAACTTATTTTTGTGGTTTAACCGTATTTATTTGCTAGTGTAGTATATGAATTTATCTACGAAATTATATTGCCGCGAGAGACTACAAACACCGACTGCCGGCGTGGCGCAGGGGATAGCGTCACGGACTGCGGTGCTGAAGGTCGCCGGTTCAGTCCCAGCCACCGGCAAAAATTTATTTATTTGTAATTAACAATTCCAGAATGTTCTACATCTTTTTTATGTTCACTTGTAAATTCTACTTGTTTCTTATGTTAACTCTTCTTCTAATTTCTGGTAAATTCTGTGTATAAATAGCAGAGCACTCTGCCCGAGAGGCAGTCAGTGCTGCGTGTATGTTCAGTTTGTAATAAACGTACTTTGAGTATAAGTGCTGTGTTCAGTTGCCTTCGACGTCAAGCCTGCTCCCATTTCAACGCGACATTGTTTGGTGGAGGCGCCGGGTATCCTGTGCAACAGCTGCATCACCGTGGTTCCGATTAGGAAACGTAGAAGCCGTTGCTTACACGGACTATAACCGGAATACAAGGGATATACCGAGTACATCCTTCCGAAAGTCCGTATCATCAGAAGAACCACGGACACGAAATCAACGGTAGGCCAGCTGCACATCAGACACCCGTCGGTGTTCTCTGGAGACGCTGGACAGGATCCCATTAAATGGCTAAAAGGATTCGACCGATTCGCCAAGTACAACAGGTGGGATCATACAATGTGCTTGGCCAACGTTTACTTCTACCTGGACGGAACAGCCCAGCAATGGTTCGAGAACAACGAAGACAAACTGAATTACTGGGAAACGTTCCAGGCGGAACTTAAGAAGACGTTTGGAGACCGACAGCGACAAACCCGCTCGGCGGAAGAACAACTGAAGAACCGGGCCCAACGACATGGTGAGCCGACACAGTCTTACATACAGAATGTTTTGGCCCTGTGTAACACTGTCAATCCGAACATCACTGAGGCCGACAAAATCACGCACCTGATGAAAGGTTTTGCAGAAGACATGTACCAAGCCCTTCTGATAAAAGACGTCGCTACGACAGAAGAGTTCATCAAGTGGTGCCAGCGTATTGCAGAGATGCAACAAAGGAGAGTTGGACGCAATAAGTATGACCGACTCCCCAATGTAGTCCCTATGGCCGTTGTGGAAGACCAGCATGATTTCGCTTCTCTCATGCGACAAATTGTGAGAGAAGAATTACAACAGTGCATGGCAGCCGGGACTATTAGACCGAGCGAGCATCAGATTATGGCCATGGATGTAAGCCCTGTAAGTCACGAGGGAGCCGAGGCCGCTGAGGAAGAGGTATTTCAGACATTAGCTCCTGTCTGCCCCGCCAATCGACGTGAAGAATGGCGTCGCCCTGTTATAACATACGCTGCAGCCGCCAAACGGCAGCCTATGAACCGGCCGACGCGGCCACAACCAACTCCCCCAGCAACAATCACGCCCCGCAGATGAACAGACGTCTGGAGGACAGGAGACAACACCCCACTGTGTTTACACTGTGGGCGCCCTGGACATGTCGTACGCTACTGCAGAGAGAGAAGGCCGCAAGACGTCAGCCATCAGAGCAGTTCTATCCCAGGCAATCACCTGCCGATGTGTTCAGTCGACCTATGGGAAGAAGCCCATCGCCGTACCCTAGACGAGGTCACTCCCCGATGAGCCGCAGCCGTTCACCGTCGCCGTACTGAGGTACCAGCCGCTCCCCTAGCCGCCGCGCCCAGGAAAACAAAGCGAGGCGACCATCTACGGAGGTGAGGCCGCCGCAAATGAAAATCCTCCATGGACGACAGTCGCTAAGATGTCGGGAAATCTCATCGACGTCATAATCGACGGCCAACCTTTCCGGGCACTTGTTGATTCAGGAGCGTCTTTTTCTGTATTGTCGGATAATTACTGTCGCACACTAAAGAAGACAATGTTCTGTGATACGGGGGCAACTGTGCTGAAGGTCGCGAATGGAAAGTACGTCCATCCAGCAGGAACTTGTGTACCATCAACAACAGGACCCAGCTGTTTGAATTTGTCGTGTTAACTGATTGTAGTCACAATGTTATCCTCGGATCCGACTTCCTTCAGGCATCCCAAGCTATCATTGACTGTGGAAGATATGAGCTGCAAATTGAAGAAGTTGTTCCGCCGGATATACGTAATACAGAATTTTCTGGGAAGTTATTTGTCGTTGACAACGTGACGATACCGCCGTTGACAACGAGAAGAGTTGCAGTCACAAACACAGATGACCGGTTAAACTGTGAAATTCTTGTTGATAGTAAAAACTTTATCAGGCTCACAAAAGAAATTTACATACCAGCGGCTATCATAAGCATTACCGGTGGTCAAGGAGAGATTTGGATCTCATATTGTCACGAGAAGTCACAACTTATCCCTAAGGGAATGTGTATGTGGACAACTGAACCAATCCAGGACGGTGAGCTCAACGTCATCAATGAAGACCCATGCCCTGCAGTTAGTACGGTCAACACGCTGGCGGAAACAAACGAGGAACTGCCAATAGGGCCTGGACTGACCAAGGAACAACGCCAGCGAGTGTTAGGTATACTACGCCAATTTTCGGGTGCATTCACATCTCAGCAGGGGAAAAGTCAGACGAAACGGCCTACGATAAAGCACCGTATCAATACTGGGGATGATCCGCCAATTAGCCAGCTGAAAGACGGATAATTCCGGAGGAAGTGGAGAAGATGTTGCGAGATGACATTATTCAACCTTCGGAGAGTCCTTGGTCGTCTCCGGTGGTCTTCGTAAAGAAGAAGGATGGCACGTGGCGATTTTGTGTCGACTATCGGCGGCTGAACAGAATCACAAAGAAAGATGTCTACCCTTTGCCGCGCATTGACGACACCTTAGACTGCTTGAAAGGAGCTGCATACTTCTCAATTATGGACATGCAGACTAGTTACTGGCAAATCGAGGTTGACGAAGCTGACAGGGAGAAGACGGCTTTTATTACACCTGACGGCCTTTATGAATTTAAAGTAATGCCATTTGGATAATGTAATGCTCCAACCACATTCGAACGCCTAATGGCAACTTGCTCCGACACCTTAAATGGACGACGTGTCTCTGCTATTTAGATGACATTGTAGTTTTCTCGAAAACATTTGAAGAACATCTGAGTCGCCTGTCAACTGTGTTGAAGTGTGTTCAGACTGCAGCTCTCCGCCTCAATCCAAAGAAGTGCCTCTTCGTCGCCAAAGAGATAAAAATCCTGGGGCACCTAGTCAACGGAGATATTGTCCGTCCTGATCCAGATAAAGTAAGGGCAGTCACAGAATTTCCAACTCCTCAGCACATTCGTGATGGGAGAAGGTTTCTCGGGTTGCGCTCATACTACCGACGTTTCATAAAAGGATTTTGTAACAAGACACGTCCATTACAAGAACTTCTGCAGGGAGACGCCAAGTTTTACTGGGATGAGACAAAAGAAGGAGCTTTCTGGGCACTTAAGGAGCCTCTAACTTCCGCACCAGTGCTAGCTTTGTACGACGAGAATGCAGTAACGGAACTTCACACAACACAGACGCCAGTGGTTATGCGATTGGTGCAGTGCTTGTACAAGTTCAGGAAGGTGCTGAAAAAGTGATAGCCTGTGCGTCAAGAGTACTGTCAAAGACCGAGATAAACTACTCTACAACTGAAAAAGAATGTCTCGCAGTTATCTGGACTATCAACAAGGTCCGGCCGTATTTATTCGGCAAACCATTTACCACCGTGACAGACCACCATTCTTTGTGTTGGCTGACTAGCTTGAAGGATCCATCAGGTCGACTAGCAAGATGGGCACTAAGACTTCAAGAGTACGATGTCACAGTGGTATTCAAGAACGGGCGCAAACACAAGGATGCCGACTGCCTTTCGAGGAATCCATTAGTGGAACACAACAGCATTATTGAAATTTCAGCCCTCACTGAATTAGATGACGTTACAGCGGAACATAGGGAAGATCCAGCACTATTAAAAAAGATAGAGGCCTTGGAGAAAGGAGAACCGATTAATGGAGAGTTCCAACTTATAAACGGAACATTGTATAAGAGCAACTACGATCCACTGGGCCCCAAATGGCTACTGGTTGTTCCAGCTCATCTCCAGCCAGCTGTTCTCAAATATTTCCACGATGTTCCAATATCCGGTCATCTGGGATTCGTGAAGACTCTAGACAGAATCAGACGCAGGTATCACTGGAAAGGTCTCTACCGATCCGTAAATCACTATGTGAGTCAGTGTAAAGATTGCCAGCGACGGAAGCATGTGCCGCAATTACCTCCAGGACATCTCGTACCGATTCCGCCGGCAGCAGCTCCATTCCACCGAGTTGGGATCGATCTTTTAGGGAGGTTTCCTAGGTAGACAACCGGTAACCGATGGATAATAGTCTGTACTGACTACCTTACACGCTACGCTGTCACCGAACCTGTGCCGACTTCAGAAGCTCCAGAGATCGCAAAATTCCGTGTAGAAGACATTATTTCGAAGCATGGAGTACAACGTGTCATGATATCTGATCGTGGAAAAGTATTCCAGTCAAAACTAGTATCAAAGGTTATGTCTGGGATGCTAGTGACTTTGCATTTTATTCGCAATGTTGTTGGTAGTGAAAGTCTACACTACCACACAATTCATATTAAAAAAAAAAATCTCAACTCAACAATATAACATTCAGTATTACATATACTGATAAAGTAATACGTTAACGGTAGAAACGCGTGAACTAGCCACATACATATTTCCTCTCCGAACCCCCGTGCTAGACTAACTGGCATTTTCCAAGATTACTTCGCGCTTACTCCAGAATTTGGCACCAAGCGAACTTTTTAGACTTTACGATAGTACTTTGTTTCCAGTTTTAAATAGATAAATTAATCACCAGAGGCCTGTGCACAACTGTCCCACTATTTGAGAGGGAAGGATTCGTTCTTTCCAGAAATACTGTGGCCAATCAGAAGGAAGTCATAGGATAATATGACCGGGCTTTACGGTGAGTGTTCAAGCTGCTCCCTCTTGAACGTGACCAGTACACGCGTATGATGGAGCGGAATCACTTCCTCTGTGAGAAGCCCAAGCCTTTTACTCTTGATGAACTACAGTAAGCTACGGAGTGTCTCACTGTATACTTGATTGTTCATAGCTTTTCCGTACTGGAATTCGATAAGTATCGAACCTCGAAAGTCGAAAAAGACGGCGAGCACCACCGTACCTTGCCTGATTGATTTTTTTAGGATTAGTGACGACACTACATTCTCTTACCTGGATGCCGCATTTACGTTATCCCAAAGCGACGTATTCAAATTTCAACCGCTTGTTAAGACGTTTCACACACCCTGATTTGTACATCCCTCATATGAAGGAGAAGATATTGTTAATCAGGACGAAATTCTGGAAGAGGAGAACAATGTGGGTGTGAAGATGATAGGAACATTAAATCTATATTTATTTAACAATGCTTTGACTGCCCTAAGTAATGGCAATGCAGCTGCATCCCAATAGAAATATTGAAGGAATTAGGGGAATCAATAAAAGAGTACTTATATAAATTTGTCAAAGAGTACTACGGAAGAGGAAACACCTGCAGATTTACCTAATAATAAAATAGAAATATTTTTTTAAGGTAATGGTCTGAACTCCTTATTATATCACACTTCCGAAATAACGTTAAACATATTAAAAAAAATAAAACAGAAAATTGAGGTAAACCAAGGGAAATTAATGCGAACAGTCGCCTTTTTTAGACGAAGTTATTTATTGACCATAGCCGGTTTCGAGCTGCCTAGCAGTTAATCATCAGTTCGTACATGAATCACATATTAGTGCAGTTAACCATGTGAATGTTACACTTACTATGAATAATAAGTTCGTTTTAAATTTGTTAGTTAGGGCTAGGAGGTTCATTATAAGTGTATCCACATTTTGTCGCTTTTGGAAAACATTTTGCAAATGACACTTCACTACACTGACAGCCCACAAAGAGCAAAGCTCAGGTCTTTCAGAAATTGTAAATTGACACTACAGGCCAAGAGATTTCGTATGAATCCAAAGAGTGACAAAAACAAATTCTTTACAACCCAACTGGAAAAGACAAAATCATTTATTATAAATGGTATGTTGATGACACCTTGTTGCTATATAATGAAACAACCACTGATATTGAAACCTTTGCTGACAAAGTAAACAAAGTTCGCCCCAAAATACAGTTTATTGTAGAAAATCAAACACAGTCTGGGATCAAGTTTCTTGACATATACCTAACACATCAAGACATCAAACATAAATTTCAGATATACAGGAAACCTACCACATGAGATGTCATCCTTCGTCATACGACCCAAATCAGCATAAATTATCTTCACACGTAGCCGAATAAATAAAATTCAAACCGATCCTACTACTAAAACTAAACAAATAATCTGAAAACAATGAACAATGCTTATGACCCATCCATAGCGGATAAATTGGATGATAATATTAAATCCAAGCAAACAGCATCAACAAGCCAGTCCTCAGAAGCAGAAGAAACCAGATATATCTGTATGCCATTCGTCGGTAACAGCTCATACAAACTTGCTAAGCTGTTAAATCCATACATTGTCAAAGTAAGCTTTCACACAAAAAGCCAAATAAAATACAAAATAGTCCATAAAACTAAAAGAGCCTTCACACCTTTCTAAAATTTTCGTATATATAAGTTACCATGTGACTAAATAGGGCAACAGGAAGAAGTTTTGAAATTCGATACAAAGAGAACATTGATGCACTTCGTTTTAACAAATTGCAAAAATCTTCTTTTGCCAACCACCTTGTAGAAAACAAACATGCTAATACAGACATAAAAACCAACCTCCATATCCTACATTCTGTAGACAAGAGAATAAAGATGGACCTTCTTGAACAATTAGAGATTTTCGCACATAGACATAAATTACTACACACTAAATCAACAAACAGAATTAGCAAACACCTCATTCTACTAGACTTGAAGAATTAAACAAATATTCACAAACAAATACCCAAGAGACGTACAAAATGTACGCATTTACCTTTCCTCTCTCTTCTTCTTCTTAGGTTGTTTGCAGATGACGCCGTCATTTGCCGTCTAGTAAAATCATCTAAAGAAAAAAACCAACTGCAGAACGATCCGAATAAGATATCACTATGGTGTAAAAATTGGCGATTGACTCTAAATAATGAGAAGTGTGAAGTCGTCCACATGAGTACGAAAAGAAATCCGTTAAACTTTGTTTACAACATAAATCAATCAAAAGTGAACTCCACAAAATACCTAGGAATTACTATTACTTCACACTTAAATTGGAAAGAACACATAGAAAAATGTTCAAATGTCTGTATATCTTATGGGACTTAACTATGGGGTCATCAGTCCCTAAACTTACAAACTACATATGAACTAGCTAATCATAAGGACGGCACAAATATCCATGGCCCAGGGGGGATTCGAGCCCTCGACCGTAGTGGCCGTGCAGTCCGTGACTGGTGCGCCTCAGTCCCTTCGGCCACCGCGGCCGGCAACACATAGATAGTGTCGTGGGAAAGGCGAACCAGAGACTGAGTTTTATTGGCAGAACCCTTAAAAGATGCAACGGAACTACAAAAGAAACTGCATCCACTACGCTTGTCCGTCCATTTTTGGAGTATTGCTGCCCAGTGTGGAATCCTTATCAGGTGGGTTTGACGGAGGGCATCGAAAGAGTCCAAAGAAGGACAGCTCGTTTCGTATTATCACGATACAGGGGAGACAGCGTTACGGAAATGATACAGGATCTGGGATGGGAATCATTACAACAACGGCGCTTATCGCTGCGGCGTGGGCTAGTTACGAAACCTCAATCGCCATCATTCTTCTCCGAATGCGAAAATATATTGTTGACTCCCACTTACATAGTAGAAATGATCATCAGAATAAAATACGAGAAATCAGAGCTCGAACGGAGAGATTCAGGTATTCTTTCTTCCAGCGCGCTATTCGAGAATGGAATGGGAGATAAATAGTATAACGGTGGTTCGATGAACCCTCTTTCAGGCACTGAAATGTGATTTGCAGAGTATCTCATGTAGGTGTAGATGTAGACTGCATACACCACTACCTACCAATGACCCACATTATGTATTATTTTAAAATTAAGGATGAACGTACCAAATTTAAATGTCCTTTATACGGCCTCAAACAATATATGTGAAGCATGGAAACAGCTTTTAAAGGTAATCTTAAAACCAGTACTCCTAATATTAACGTAAATATCATTCAGAAATCTTAGTTTATACGCTTTGTTAATACGTAATTCTACTTTCCTTCTTATTTAATTTAAATTGGTACTATTTTTATATCCTAAAAATAAAATTAAACTTTCGCCCCTCTTTGGAGTCATACGAAATATCTTAGCCTGTAGTCTAACCAAACTCTTTGGTTCGTTTACATTTTGTAAAACACGTGAGAGTTATTGTCTGTGGAAATGTCTGTGCAGTGTAGTGTCTTTTGCAATATGTTTTCAGAAGCGACACAAATGTGGAAACAATTATAATAAACCTCCTAACTGTAAGTAATAACCTGAAGACTCTCTTATATTATAAATAGTCATTGTAATATAACACATGTATTGTTTACTTTTTGTCATTTTCTGTCCTACCACAGATACACAGCAATCTTCATCGAGAAAGTTAATTGCAATAATATGTTTCGTATGTATCATATGATGATGAGCTGCTAGGCAGCACGAAGTCTGTTGTGTCAATACAAAACTTCATCGAAAACAGGCGACTGGTTGTATTATTTCTGAAATATATGTTAAGTTACAGTTGCAGGACCACATCCGTAATGGATAAAAGTTGTAAACGTAGGGGAAGACCAATTTAGATTCAGATCAGGAAAGGAAACTAGAGAGGCAGTACTAGCTTTTACGATGGTATTAGAAGACGAATTCGAGTTAATAGGAACACAAACTTAACTTTTATTGATTTACATAAATGTTTGACATGGTTGGTTGGAAATTGTTATTCAAAACAATGAGGGAAATAAATCTGACTGAAGAGATAGATGATTCATTTGCAACCTGTATGAAAGGCAGAAATTGAAGAATGGTGTGAAGAAGAAAGCAAAAATAAGTAGAGGAGTAACCCAAGAATGTTGTCCCCATATTTGTTTAACGTATGTATTGACAAATCAATTTAGGGACTGACGACCCCGTAGTTAAGTCCCATAAGCTATATAAACATTTGAAACATTTTTTGAAAAATCAATTGAGATATTGAAAACAATAACAGAAGGAAACACATACACAGTATACGATAAGCAGATGATATGGTAGTATTTTATGACCCACTAAAATAAATGGGGTTTATGTTGCCAACATTTGCAAAAATACTAAGAGAATTTAATCTAATAATAAATAAGAAGGAAACGAAAACTATGGTAGTAGGGAAGAAAACAGAAAATGGTAAACTCGACGACAAACTAGAAGAAGACGTTCTCAAGCTTTTGGTATTTGGGATGCGCAGATAACATATTAGAGACATAAATAGAAGAAAAAGCATGACAAAACATGGTTTACAAAATGAAAAGTATTTCCTTACAGACAAACGTATAAGCCTGAAAAGTATTTTTTTTTTTGCCTAAACTATTGTTTGGAGTGCCTTCACGTGCGGTTGTGAAGCATGGACTCCGAGAAAGGCAGAGAAAAAGAGACTGGAGACAATGTAAATGTGGATTTGCATAAGGATAACGAAAATAACCTGGGAGGATAGAAAAAGTAAAGATCAGATATTAAGAGAAGTAAATGAAAACAGGACACCCAAGGATGGACTGGAAGTTGACTTTTCTACTGCACGATATTCAACATACTCAATTTAAACACTAAATCTGGCAAAATCAAAAGAGCAACACGTTTTAAACACCTAATCTACATAGATACTCTGCAAATTACATCTAAGTGCCTGGCAGAAAGTTCACTAACCACTTCCATAACCTTTATCTAACGTTATATTCTCTAATAGCGCGTGGGAAGAAAGAACACATAAATCGTTCCGTTTTGGATCTGATTTCTCTTATTTTATTGGAATGGTCACGTCTCCAAATGTAGGATTGATTGAAATTTGGCACATGTATCTCGCCGCAACGAATAACGTCGTTCTTTTAATGATTTCCACCTCAAATCGTACAACATTTTCGTGACGCTTTCCCCCCTGTAACGTAATAAAACTAAACGAGCTGCCCTTCTCTGAACCTACTTAATGTCTTACGTCATCCAAATTGGTGAGGGTCCCACACTGGGCAACAGTACTCTATGAGAGGGCGCACAAGTGTGATGAAGGCAGTTTGTTTGGTGGAGCTGTTGCATCTTCGAAGAGTTCTGCCAATGAAACGTAACCTTTGGTTCGTCTTCCCCCCAATATTTTCTATGTGTTCTCTCCAGTCTAACTGGTTCGTAATTGGAACTCCTAGGTATTTGGTAGATTTTAAGACCTTAAGGTTTGACTGAGCGGATTTCTTTTAATGGTCATGTATATTACTTCACACTTTTCATTATTTAGTGTTAATTGCCAATTTTCGCACGACGAGAAAATTTTGTCTAAATCGTTTTGCAGTTACTTTTGATCCTCTATTGACTTCACTAACCGATAAACGACAGTCTAAGAGGGCTATTCAGATTGTCTCCTAAATCGTTTATAAACACAAGGAATGGGGGACTGATGACCTCCGTAGTTTTGTCCCCCTAAAACATCCAAACAACAACAAACACAAGGAAGAGTAGGAGACCTAAATCGCTTCCCTGGGGAACACCACATATCACTTCTGTTTTACTCGATGACGTCACTTACTACGAACTGTGTCCTTTCTGATAGGGAATCGCGGATCGAATCGCAGAAATGGAACGATATTCCGTAAGCACGCTAATGGAAGTGCTGGAGCCCACAGGAAAAGAGAAAATCACCTCGTTACATAAGGTTACCGAAGATGAAGAGAGCCTCATTCAAAACACAGGATATCTACAACAAAAAATGTCTGTCCAGCCCGACAAAAAAAAATCGTCACTAGAATACTGTCATCAAACCTGAATTGATATACGCCGCCGCGGTGGAGTAGCCGAGCGGTCTAAAGCGTCTCGCTGCGGAGCGCGCGGTTGCTCGCCGTGGAGGTTCGAGTCCTCCCTGGGGCATGGGTGTGTGTGTTTGTCCTTAGGTTAGTTAACCTAGGTTTAAGTAGTTTGTGAGCTACGGACTGATGACCACGCAGTGTGGTCCGACAGATTTACAAACATTTGAACATATATATACGCCTACGAGACACTGACGCTACACACTAGGGCGATTTAGAGAAGATTCTCGCAGGGAAAAGCAAAATTATGAGGATAATTATTGGACCAAAATGCACAGATGAAGGATACAAGCTTCACTCAAGAGACAGAGTTGTCCAACCTCACAGCGGACGTAAGAAAAAGCGTCTCAAGGGCCACATCAACAGACCAACACACCAGATTCAGCAACAGAATACTCAGGTAGTACATACAAAGGTAACCACTACATCTTGGATGATCCAAGTTAAATTTAGGAAGGAAGATGGCCTTTAGCATACAAATGAAAGTAATCATGAATGATTCGCGTGCTCTGATAAAGGCCTGTAACGTGTGTGATAATAATAAATGATATATGAGTGCATGTTTTCGCGACGATATCCATTAATGTGTGGGCAGTTTTATGTCGGCCAGACTGTTCGCACTATTGAACAGCGTCGCATAGAACACGAGCGGTGGTGTTTTCGATAACGCTATTCCGAAAAATCAGCTGTGGTGGAACACGCTTTAGGAAACGGCCAGCGAATTGCTTTCGACGAGACATCTATTATTAAACGGACCAACAGCATCTGGGACAGCGTAATAAACGAGGCAGTAGAGATCAAAATCCCGTAATTTCGGAGTTGAAGCGGGCGCGGCGTACGCGCGACCAAAACATTGCCATGTATGGTCAAGGAACTGGGCACCAGTGACGTCACTGGCGGCGGCGCGGCTATATAAGCACGGCAGCGGCCCCGAAATAACAGTCATCCACTTGACAATGGCAGAGGAGTTCTCTGTCGAAAGCTCGTGGGCAATAAACCACATGGCGCGCCTTGTAACCCGAGAAGATTACATTAATAAAAAATGAATCTGGATAGATGTGGTAACATGTGCCTCACACATACTGGCGGAATTTACCACGGAATACCCATCTCTCGTACCATCTGCCATTTTTCTCTTGCTGCTCTGTGGAAATCGTACTATTCGTACTAACAATGTGGCACTTGATCGCGCGCAGTGACTGACCATAGTGGTAAAGTCTCGCCACATCGTTTGGATTTGATTTCTGACGGCCACAAGCCGAAAACGCACGAGTGGTAATCTCCGGCCGTGCTGGTGACGTCACGCGCGCTGTGGCGGACTCACGGTATATGTGGACTGGGCTGCAGTGCCCCAGTTGAGTAAACAGACGAGCGCCGGCTCCTAATCAAAAGCCCGCAGCGCCGCATGTGTGGGCGCCACCGGTGTTTTCCCCTCTCCGCGTTTATTGTTTTCTGGAAGCAATAACAAGAGGCAGGGAGGGCCTCTTCCTTCCGCGAATGTCGTATTTGCGATAAAGTGGAAGTAAATAAACAGGTTGTGCGGCGGAGTCGGAGCGGAGATACACTTCTGTTTTGTGACTGGGTAGCGATCGAGCTATCTGTCCCGGCGTGTATTTTGTCGGATTTATTGCAGATAGCTAGAAGCCGTATTACAGTAAGAGCTTAGTGGTTTCTGAAACTGTGGGGAAAAGCAGCAGCTGACTGTCGCTGCGCATCATCAGGGGTGAGATGAGTCGGGACGCTTCTGTGGGTATGGAGAGACTAGAGAGATACCCACTTCACCTATATCCTGCAAGCCACACCAAAGCAAGTAGCACAGAGTACTTCAAATACGCTTGCCTTTTCCGTCCAGTCTGTACTTTCCTGAAAGGTACATAGATCGAACAACTGTCAGTAAACTCAGATTGCCGCGGTGGAGTAGCCGAGCGGTCTAAAGCGCGTCGCTGCAGAGCGCGTGGTTGCTTGCCGTGGAGATTCGAGTCCTCCCTGGGGCATGGGTGTGTGTGTGTGTTGTCCTTAGGTTAGTTTACCTAGGTTTAAGTAGTTTGTAAGCTACGGACTGATGACCACGCAGTTTGGCCCGATAGATTTACAGACATTTCAACATTTTGAAACTCAGATTTTTTTTGTCGTCGATGTTATGAGAAATATACGTTGATTTCGAGTGTAAACATCGCCCACTATAGACTGTATAATTTTTCGAAATTAATTACTGAACACTTGGTATTGCCTCGTTTGACAAAAGTTTATTTTTACGACCTAGGTTTCGGGTTATGAGCCCATTTTCAAGTACTTTACTGATACCAAAGTTGTTACACCAGTGAAGACAAACCATTATGATACTACAGGCCTCTGTTTATCGATTTTAACATTGTAATGAAACTACTTAGCTAACACTAAGGACGGCACAAATATCCATCCCCGAGGGGGCATTCGAACCCCCGACCGTAGTGGCCGTGTAGACCGTGACTGAAGCGCCGCACTCCCCTCGGCCACCGCGACCGGCTAACATTGGAAGAAAATACTTTGAGCTTCAATTTAGGAACTATTACATTTGCGTTACCTTATTAGCCTAACCTTAATTATCTATTGTAGTAATATTGTGTTTAATCATGTTATCTATTAGTAAAATTAGTGATCATTATTGTACCTCGAAAAATTGAACAGTTTATAGTACAAGACCTTGCTTCTTGCCTATTGTTAGTGATATTGTTATTATCTACTATGTAGAAGTTACTCATAGTCTAAAAGAGGTGAATAATTGAATTCTGTCCGTTCATTCAGTATCAAATTTGGGGCTGTGCGCATCTGTTTTTTAATCTCCAAAATTTCTAGTTGGATCAGTTTTCCATCTTTACCTTCAACATGTAAGATTTTTACATCTATGGCGTATTTGTGCTCTTGTTCTAAGCAGTATTGGGCAAAGACAGAACCTGGTTTTCTTAATCTCCAGCTCCTGCGGTGTTCCCTAAGCCTGATGCAAATTGACCGACCTGTCTGTCCTATATAACAGGACTGGCAGTCTTTACAACTGATTTTATATACACCACTGTTCATAATGGCTGTCTGTCCTGTGAATTGAACAGACTTTTACGTAAGTTATGTGGGACATAGAAATATACCGAAACGTCCTTTGCTTTCAAAATGTTACATTGCCTATTGGAAATTTTACCTATGAAAGGTAACCTACACCATTTACTTTTTGATTTTTCAGTGGAGCTTACTGGGTAGATTGGGGATCTTGCTACTTTCTTCTTTTTCTTATAAGAATTTTGTCAATTATGGAGGAATGAAAGTCATTATTTGTTGCTATGGTTTTCATTGTGTCTAGTTCTTGGCCATGGTTTTTTTGGGTCATGGGAATGGACAGGAGTCGGTTTATCATATGGTGGAATGCTGCATGTTTGTACGTTGTTTGGTGCTTAGAGGAAGCCGGGATGAAGGTTGTGACGTTACTGCTCTATCGTCACATTGCCTTCTCAGTCAATAGCCACTCAATTGTCATTATGCTTGCACTTTAAGTAATTTGAAATCTTTGTCAATTCAAGTAATGTTGAGCCCTGGGACATGTAGGCACTATTCTTCTGAGTTACAATTTAATTTTTCTATGTGGTATGACATGGAAGGGGAGATGGTACAGGCGTGTTGATTTATTTCATCCTACAATACAAGAGTTCATGTCACACACTTTTCATTTTCCTTCCTCTGTGTGGTGTCGCACAAGTCCAAAGTGCGCGCCACCTACTTTCGCCGCGCGCCGCCATGCACGCATGGCGCGGCGTCCTTACGACGACAGCCACGAGCGCCCTCTGCGGCAACTCCGCTCGTGGCCACCAGTGAACGACATCGTTCACTTGGGACTGAGTTAGGAACCAGTAAAGACTTCGGAATCCGATAGGCACCAGTGAGGACTTGGCTATCGGTTGGGCACTAGGCAGGACTCTAGCTCAACTATGTATCAACATTCTGCAGTACTATGTAAAAGTTAAGTATTGTATAAATTCTGTGCAATATACATCTCATTCTAATTTACTCTAGTGTTTCTAGTTCTGGCTGCTCCCCTCCGTACCTGCACCAGCGTGCTATCTTTATTTCTGTGTCGGTCTCATTCCACTCGGCCACCGACACCTACGACGGAAACGAGACACAAAAGCGGCGACAAGGCTGGGACACAAAAGTGGCGACGAGGATGGGATACAAAAGTGGCGACGAGGAGTGATAGACGAACCTTGGACCAGCAGCCAGACAGCAGCAGTCAGAGCACGCAGAAATTGCTCCCGCCCACCCACCCTTATTATAAGAATTTTGGGGGAAGATATTTTGTTACGTGTTTTGTGGACTTTTTGTTGCAGCACGTCCTCTTTCCTATTGCATTTGTGTTTTGTTATAATTTACTTGTATGCGCGGCGCCTAATCGGTCAGCATGGCCACTACCCCAAACCCAAACTTAATGGAAATTATTCAGTTACAGACGGCGCAAATAACACAACTCCTGCAGGCTGTGCCCAGCTCACAGCGCAAGCAGCTAACCGACAACAACAGCCGCCGCTTCAGCAGCCCACACCTGCCGCCGCAAAGCTTCCTACTTTTCGCCAGTACAACGAACGAGAGGAAGAATGGAGTGACTACTTCGCTCAATTTCAAGAACTCGTCGCGGCTCATCAAATTACAGGTCAGAAAGTGAAGCATCTGTTATTATCTGTGGTGGGCACCAACACCTTCGTGTTACTGAAGAAACTCTTCCCCCACGCATCTCCTCGTGATGTAGACTTTGAACAAATAGTAGAGGCACTAAATGCTCATTATGAGAGAAAAGTTCTCGTAGCCGCTGCACGGTACCGATTTTTCAGACTTAAAAAATTACCGCAGCAGTCACACCAAGAGTGGATTACGGAATTGAAGGGCTTAACCCGCAAATGTAAATTTACTTGCTCTTGTGGACTTTCGTATAGTGACGTGATGTTGAGGGATGCGATTACGCAGAATATTCAGGACCCCAGAATTAGAGCAGCAATTCTGAAACAGTCTGACCCCTCATTAAACAGTGTACTGCAGCTTATAGATGCGCATGATACTTTTGACTTAGCAGATGTAGAAATGCAAAGCCACAGTGTTAATTCATTGCGCCGCAATGGTCGCTTTCCTAGCCGTAGTTCTCAGTGTAGCACTAGTGATTCTTACAATAGTACAGGCCGTGCTGAACAGACAGTGAACAGTAGCCAGTGTAAAAGTGCGACACAAAGGTCGCCCCGTCGTGTTAGAAACAGTGATTTGAATAACGGGCGCCAACGCTCATTTCAGAAAAATGTACGTAAATCTTGCCCCCAGTGCGTGTCTCGCCACAAGCGTGCTCATTGCCCTAGTCGCAAAGCAACCTGTTATCAATGTGGCAAATCAGGACATGTACAGTCTGTGTGTATGCAAATTAAAAACTCAAAGGATGGTACCGTTAGAAACAGTGTTTCGCAGAGTGCGAGAACAGTTCATTCTGTAAATGTTATACGGGCTGTGGAATTGAACAGTGCTTTCCTTGGATCTCAATTGCAAGAAAGTAGTTCTGTGCCTAAAGCAAACCTATATAGTGCACCACGTAGCAAGCGCCGACGAGCGCGTAAAAATGTGCAACGGAAACGGGTTCGGGACAAGCAAAGTGACAATGTACAGTGCAAACCTGTAGTGAACCTAGTGTCTTCTGCATCTTCTTATTGTAAAAGTGCCCAGTACTGTGTAGCTGGTGACAGTAGACATCAAGTAGCTACTCCAAAGTGTAGTGCAGTAGTTAGTAAATCTGGAGTAGCTTCGCATGCTTGCGCGGACGCCGATCTGGCGGTAGTGCCATCTAGTGACAGTGTTGTTAATCCCCTGCGTGCCGAGTCTGCGCCGCTTACTTCACTACGCGGCCCGCGCAAGCGCAGTAAACAAACCGTAGCAGACGTTGCCCACATTCGCGCACCTGTCGAGCGCCGCAAGCAAAAACTGTTTGTGACACTCTTCATAGAAAATAAGACTGTGCAATTTCAGCTTGATACTGGTTCTGCTGTCACACTAATGAATAAAGACACTTATGAACTACTGGGTTCGCCAAAATTGTCGCCGTCACAGCAAGTGTTAACAGCGTACACAGGACAAAATATTCCCGTACTAGGAACGTGTAGCCTGCCTGCCTCTTTTCAAGGTGTAACTAAAACAGTTGCTTTTGTAGTTCTTCAGGCCAAATCTACGCAGAATATTTTTGGACTAGATGCTTTTGACTTGTTTGGTTTATCAATTCAAAGAGGTGTGCTTCAAATTTCGTCAATAGGGCCTCAGGATAAAATCAATGCATTGTGTGACAAATATAGTGACTTGTTTTCGCCGGAACTAGGTTGTGCAAAAGACTTCGTGGCACATGTAACTTTAAAAGAATCTGCAGTTCCAAAATTTCGTAAAGCTAGACCAGTGCCTATCGCCTTGCGTGATACAGTTGCCGAAGAACTTAAACGTTGGCAAGATAGTGGGGTGATTTCTCCTGTTTCTGCAAGTCAGTGGGCCTCGCCTATAGTACTTATACCCAAGCCGTCAGGAAAACTTCATCTCTGTGCGGACTTTAAATCAACAGTGAACAGTCAAACAATTGTAGACACTTATCCCCTGCCCAGACCTGACGAACTGATGGACAAATTAGGACAGTCTCGCTTCTTTTCTAAGATTGATTTAGCAGAGGCATACTTACAGATTCCACTTGATGACGAGTCAAAAAAGTTTTTCGTCATTAATACTCACATGGGCCTTTTTCAATTTCAACGCCTACCCTTTGGCAGTTCTTCCGCTCCCGCTATTTTTCAGCGCTTTTTGGAACAGCTGACAGTTTCTGTACCGTGTTGCTCGAACTATTTAGATGATATTGTGGTATCCGGACGTACAGTTGAAGAACATTTAACAAACCTGGAGTGCCTTTTCAAAGTTTTGACTGCAGCAGGTCTACGTTGTAATAAAGCAAAGTGTTCGTTTTTTCAAAGTGAAATAGAGTACCTAGGCCATGTGATTAACGGCCAAGGAATTCATCCCTTACAGTCACATCTTAGAGCAATCAAAGACTTGCCTCCTCCTAAGAATGTGCATGAATTGCAAGCAGAAATGGGAAAGCTTAACTATTATTTCAGATTTATTCCCAATGCCTCTCAGATTGCAGCTCCACTGCATCACTTACGTAGGAAGAATGTTCCGTTTGTATGGTCTAAAGATTGTCAGGTTGCCTTTGACAAATTAAAGTCTGCACTACTCTATGATGCATGTTTGATTCCCTTTCACCCACAAAGCCAATTCCGGCACGAACGGCACAAAAGCTTCAGATATGGTCCTTGATATTGTCTAATTATCAGTATGAGATATTGTACCGCCCTACCACTACACACGCCAACGCGGACACACTTTCCCGACTTCCGGTTGGCCAGGATGTATCATTTGATTCTTCAGAAATGGCATGTTGTCAGATAGACTCCAGAGATGCTTCCGCTGTCGCAGACTTTCCTTTGAACTCTTGTCGGGTTGCACAGGAAACAGCTGCGGATGCAGACCTAAGTGTGGTAGCACGTTTTGTTCGCTCAGGGTGGCCTGCCAGAGCCAAAGACATTGATCGGCCTGTGGTTCGACGTTATTTTGCACAACGTCATGCATTATCTTTAAGTCAGGGTGTACTGTTGTTGCATACCGACAACGACCAAGCAAGAGTGATTGTTCCTCGTTCCCTGCAACGAGAAGTGTTACGCCTCCTGCATCAAGGACATTGGGGCATTGTTAGGACAAAGCAACTGGCCAGACGTAACTGTACCTGGGTTGGTATGGACGCTCAGATAGAGAGCATGACATCACAGTGTACAGTTTGTGCGGAGCATCAGGCGGCTCCTCCACAGCGTTTCTCAGACTGGCCACGCCCCAAGGGACCATAGCAACGTTTACATATTGACTTTGCCGGACCTTTCTGGAATACGCGCTGGTTAATTGTTGTAGACGCTTTCACCAAGTTTCCTTTTGTGATTGCCATGAACTCATCGAAGGCTTGCCTGAAACTATCGTCAGTGACAATGGACCTCAGTTTGTTAGTGCGGAATTTCAACAGTTTTGTCGTGTGAATGGCATTCAGCATATTACCACTGCACCTTTTCACCCTCAGTCCAATGGTGAAGCAGAACGTTTCGTTCGAACATTCAAGTCTCACATGGAGAAGATGAAAGGTCAGCACTCCAGGCAGCAAGCCCTTCAAATTTTCCTGTCTTCGTATCGGTGCATGCCACGTGACGGCCCGTCTCCTGCCGAGTTGCTACACGGCCGCCGTCACCGCTCTCTCCTTCACCTGCTGCAGCCTGCCACGCACCGAGTCGGTTCGTATGGCGCTACGCGTTTTCAGGTTTCCACGCCGGTGCGGTACAGGGTGTTTGCTGGCAACAAGAAGACATGGATGCCGGGCACCATTCAGCGCGTGCTCGGTCGCAATATGTATGTTGTCCGTTCTTCCACAGGGTCGGAGCTGCGGCGCCAAGCAAACCAATTGCGCTTGCACAGGCCGCGCGATCCTGTCTCGGGTTTCTTGATTCCAGACCCAGTTCACCGCCAGGGAGCACAGCAACATCGCTCGCCGCCGGGCCCAGCTTCCCCGGGCTACGAGCTCCCGATGGATGTCGACGCGCCTCCTACGCAGTCGGCCCCTCCGCCTCCGTCGCCGCCGCAGATGACAGCGTCACCGAGAGGGACTCCGGGACCGTGCGGGCCCCCCCAGCTTGGGCCACGCACCTCAGAAGATGACCTGCTCCCCTGCGACCTTCCTCAGGTTTCGCCGGGTTTCCTGGAGGATCGCAAGGCGGATGCCGGGGCGCGGACGGCGTCTCGATCCCAGCCTCAGCTACGACGCCCGTCCCACCAGTAACGCCCCCGCCCAGGCCCTCCTCCCAGTGCCGTCGCCGTGGTCCTCAGCCCTACGCCACGACGGCGCGGCGGTTTGTGGGGGGAGGGGTGTGGTGTCGCACAAGTCCAAAGTGCGCGTCACCTACTTTCGCCGCGCGCCGCCATGCACGCACGGCGCGGCGTTCTTACGACGACAGCCACGAGCGCCCTCTGCGGCAACTCCGCTCGTGGCCACCAGTGAACGACATCGTTCACTTGGGACTGAGTTAGGAACCAGTAAAGACTTCGGAATCCGATAGGCACCAGTGAGGACTTGGCTATCGGTTGGGCACTAGGCAGGACTCTAGCTCAACTATGTATCAACATTCTGCAGTACTATGTAAAAGTTAAGTATTGTATAAATTCTGTGCAATATATATCTCATTCTAATTTACTCTAGTGTTTCTAGTTCTGGCTGCTCCCCTCCGTACCTGCACCAGCGTGCTATCTTTATTTCTGTGTCGGTCTCATTCCACTCGGCCACCGACACCTACGACGGAAACGAGACACAAAAGCTGCGACAAGGCTGGGACACAAAAGTGGCGACGAGGATGGGATACAAAACTCTGAGTGTGAGAATGGATGAGTGCAAGTAGTAACAGCTTACAGGTAGCCCAAGGTAAGGTTTGCATGTTTGTAGCAGTAGTATAGAGATTGTCTTCTTCTGCTGGCAAAGATGAGGTAGTTTGCCAGTGGGTGGTTCAAAGATGTTCAGTTTGTGGGTGGCTGTTCGATATTGGACGAGTAGGGAGTGCGGAACCGAGCGAAGGAATTCGCCCTCTGGGGCCACCGCGTTCCGCCAATCAGAGCGCGAGTTCAGGGGAAAGTTGGGACGTTGGCGGTTGGCGAGGGAGTAAGAAATGGTCGTTGCCTGCCTACCACGAGGTCCAGACGCGTTTCAGAGGGTGCTGTTCAGCTTTGCAGTTAAGTGGTAAGAAATTGCGCAGAATTGCTATATTCGTACGGAGAAATGTTGATAGAAATGTCGCGTGTATCGGGGTAACCAAATTGCAACAGCAGAAATTTTATCCATTGGCAAATTTCGCTAGGAATGGGGGGCGGCGGACTTGGAAGATTTCCGTTAGTCAAATAGGTCAGCTTGCTCAGATTCTTTCATTGGGTAACTACAGTGATAATTCATAGATCAAGAGCGTTTTCCAATGTATTTCTGTTTCATGTATAGTTTGGGGGGGAAAAATCTTAAATTTGGAACAATTCCTTTTGCTGGTGGACTTAGATTTTGGCGTGGTGTGGGCCACACAATAGCACCTCCTCGAAATTAATCCCTCACGCTCTTGATGTTGCTATGATTTCATTCTAAATTCGCGTCAGTTTCATGTATGATTCGCCAACGAACTTTACGTAGATTTTAAATGGTGTTTGTAACGGTGGCGGAGGTCACACAATGGACTGTCGACAGATAATGGGGCCCAAAGCCTCTTCTATTACCTGCAACTGCTGTAGGATAAGAAATGCTTTAATTTTATATGTATTTTTGTTAAGGAATTTCTTCAGGCTTCGCGGTTTTTCTTGTACCATTGTGAGCATAGTTTCAGAGTGAGCAGTAATTATAATTCCACACTGTGCATGGGCCTTCTGCCTCGCTTCAGTTGGTAAATATAAGAAGTGAAGTTTGTTTGTTGTAGCTTAGGAAATGCTTGTGCACTGCATGCTTAATTTTGTCTCACTGCCGTTTATGGGAAGTAATATTTCCAGTGTGAAGGAAACCTGTCCTCCCCGTGCTTCTAAGTGTGGCAATGAACTCGCACAGTACGGTTAATAATGAGACCAAGACCTAATTTTTACTAAGTATTTAATTAGTTGTCAAGAAGAGATAACTGGTAGTGTGTTGATCAGCTGTTCTAAGTAATGTTTAAATGGCCAGATTATTTTAGCTAAATAAATATATATAGATGATAAATTTTGCTCATTTTTTCCTGCCCTTTAGACTCCCTTTTTGGATGGGGAAAGTAAAAAATCTACTTGCTCTGGAACTAAATACAGTTAACCTTCCCTTCTTGTTAGTTGGCCATACTGGTTCCGTTGCCTCAATATTGTCAGTTGCGTTATCCGTTGCTTTAAATTAATTATCAGTGGCTATATAGTTCGGTTTATTAATCAAGTGGTTAATACCTATATTTTCGGAACCAATATGAGCAGCTAGACAAGATAAAGCCTACGTGTAAGCCAACCATTCCACAGTATTCTATTAATTTTTGGGGTTTGTGGGAGCTCGCTGTTTAGACAGCGTTGGTGTAGGCGTTCCAGGGGCAAGAAATGATGAAAGATATACTCCCAATGTCAGCCAATGGTTCTGCAAAAGCAAAAAAAAAAAAAAAAAAAAAAAAAAAAAAAAAAAAAAAATAAATAAATAAATAAATAAATAAATAAAAAAATAAAAAAAATTATTAAGGGGGGGGATTACAAGATGTCAGTAAATGTGCCTTTCGAAATTATTTATTATTGATATATTCCTATTTTTCTGTCATCACCAACAAGCATTAAGTTAGGTTTGGGTTGGGTTTGGTTGGGATAGGGGGAATAAACCCCAGTGGAGAGGGGGGATAGAAAAGGATGGAATAGGAAAAAGAAATGCAGTTCAGGAAGTAGAGGAGGAAGGAAGACTCCATTAACTCGGGGTCCCGTGCTCGCCACACACATAGAGCACACACAGGATAAATTGGCCCGGTAGATGCGCAGACTGCTCGGCAAGTGTAGGGATAGTGGTTGTAGTGAGGGTAGTGACCGGAGAAGGGAGGGAAGTGGCCACTGCTGGAGGGGAAGTGCCACTCTAAACTGAAGCCTACACTACATGCCAGAGTTTTATACGTTCTCTCTTCTGTACCTAACCATACCAACAAAAATACCTTTTTCTAAATACTTCACACAATGTTACAAATATTTCATTATTTTTATCATTTTATTTACGTTACCTATCTTACTTCGAAATACATGTTACTTAAAGCGTTAGTTAAGCAACATTCGCGATAATTTGTTAGTATTACTGGTGTGCATGCAGGAAGTCTTGTATTTCTGTTTAAGATGCAAACAGAAAAACTTTTAAGACACTAAAGATATAAGTGAAGCAATGAATTAAAATTTGTGTTGCAGCTGGGAATCGAACCCGGACCTTAACAGGAATTTTCCAATATGTCCATTGCCGAGGTGCTATTCCGCTGCATGGAGAGCCTTGGCAGTAGTGGCAATTATCTATGGAACACAGAAGCTGAATTAATGTTTGTAACGTGGAGGGAAGTCGTGTTTAGACTATTCCAAGGCCCCTTAACCGCTGGTGGTACGGTGGTCTAACGGTAAGACGTCTGCCCAGTAAGCATGGAGGTGATCTTTACTTCTGGCCCACTTTAGCTTACGGTAGTAACACTCAAAATGGGCCTTTGACAGCTCAAAATTCAAATGAAAATAACGGCTTAACTATTCATCTGACACAAAACTTGAATAACCTAATTTTGTAGAGGAGAAAATTCTCTACAACTTTGCTCTCTTATATTTTTTTCATATCTCGCAGCGTTTCAAAGATATTTGCAAAAATAACGGCGATTTTGGGATGTCTGTCTGTCTGTCTGTCTGTCCGTAATGTGTTCCCTGTTTTTAAGACGAACCGTTCAACCGATCAGCACCAAATTTTAGAGACTTTATTGTAGGTAGGACGCCAGAGACCAGAACCTCCCTTTTTCAAATTTTTCAAACAAAAAATACGGCAGTAATACCAAAAAATTCGTTTGTAATACAATTGTAATTGCAAACGAACCGTTACATTTATCATGTAAACAAAGTTTACAAATGCCGTATTAGCATCAGTTAATTTTTTTTCCTAAAAGTGTTTCAGAACCTCTTATTAATTAATTTTTTATTATTTAGATTATCATTTTGGTCCAACATGTTTGCAAAAACATATAAAACTACAAATCTAAAGTGGGCCATAAAACACGTCAGTGCGATTTTTTTTAACGGAACTGCACTTAATAAATTGACTATCCCCAGCTATGGATCTTAAATAAAATAATAAAAGATGGCAACTGAAACGCGGGTTAGTTTTATCCCCTCCAGAAGGCAGCAAGAGACAAGATATTTGATCTGACTACACAACATTTACAGACCATATGGTGGGGGGAGAATCTAAATTAGGACAAAGGGTTAACGTTTAACTAAATGATTTATTGTCCAAGGCACAAACAACAAAGGGGTAGAGACCGATTTAAATATAATAAACACACACCTTACAAGAGAATGCACATGTACATAAGATTATATGGCCCTAAAACTGCAAAAGTAGTACCAGCGTAATTAAAAATGATTACTTTTCAGAGGGGAGAAGGGAGGAATTGGATACAAAATGTTCAAATGTTTGTAAATCTATCGGACCAAACTGCGTGGTCATCAGTCCGTAGCTTACAAACTACTTAAACCTAGGTAAACTAACCTACGGACAAACACACACACACACACACCCATCCCCAGGGAGGACTCGAACCTCCACGGCGAGCAACCGCGCGCTCCGCAGCGAGACGCTTTAGACCGCTTTTTTTTTTTTTTTTCAGCCCGGCCTTGCGCTCACCAGTGTTCGCCTTCTTCGGCGTCGGCTTCAAATGCCATAAACAAAAGTTTCCTCTGCTGTAGGTACCATTGTTATATTGTAAAACAAATCAATTGCGTCTTCCCTTCAAATCATAATACGAAACTAAAATGATGCTCTATGGAATGAGTAAGAACTGCCCACTCTTCTTGTAGCAAGAAAAAAAAAAAAAAAAAAAAAAGCTTGTAATTCAAACAAATGAAATGATATTCAATACGTAAGTGAAACCTTTAAAAAGTTTTGGAACAAAGTCCTGTATTTGGAACGCTTTTGTAGAACGTAATGCTGGTCGTGAATATAGAGTATGAAATCTTGTAAAGCAGGAGCTTTCCGATTAATCGCATAGTAAATAAACTGTCCAAGAAGCCATGTGTAACTATTATGTTTGGCGTCGGGGTAATATTTCCAATCAGGGCGCAGTAACTCGGCTACTCCTTCGCGGCGGAATTTGATACACCTTCTCACACAGATACATGCGCCAAGTCATGCAGGTACTTACCAGCACCGAACACAAAGGACAGCAACGCCAGCAGCAGGACGCTGTACCAAATAGCAGGGCGGGAGGGTCACTCGCGCACCAATAAAAGAAAAACTTGGTTTCGTAGTGTATGGTCTTGTGGCTTAGTCTCAGGGTAGCTAAATATTCAAATGTTTGTAGAGCTTTTGGGACTTAACTAAGAGGTCATCAGTCCCTAAACCTACAAACTACTTATGAACTAGCTTATACCAGAGACGGCACAAACATCCATGCCCGAGGGGGGATTCGAACCCCCGACGGGGAACGGCATCGCGCATCGTAGCATAGCGCCTCAATGCACTCGGCCGCTCCGCCGCGGCTCTCAAGGTAGATATCAGCGGGAACAAACACGTGATATAAGACCACGTAGCGTGCGATACAGTCACGTAGTATAAGTGTGTAGAGAAATTCAAAATATCGATTAAATAGAAAAATGCTCTAAATAATACGTAAAACAGTCGTTCTGGTGTTCTTATTGCTCAGTAGGAAGAGAACTACTGAATGGTAATGATAAAGGTTTCAGGTGAAAACAGAGCTCTACAGGATCGGATCTTAGAATCTCTCCCTCCTACCACCCTCCCCCCCCCCCCCAAAAAAAATGCACAAAGTAAAACCGCGAGGCTGCAGAAGGTAGGACATGCTACAGGGCACGATCACGGAATTTAAACAGGGTGGAAAAATAACTATTTGGGGAAAAATAAAAACTCGAGATATGTTGTGTAACCATTCCTTCTACTCGGGGAAATGATATGTACCTAATACGCTAGGTTACAGAATCCTACAGTACTTCGCGGGGTCGGATCACAAAAAAAAGTTGGAAAATGGAAAAATTACAAATTCGAAAGAAATAAAAACACAAGATATGTCGTGTAACGATTCGTTCTACCCAGAAGAATGACTACGGTATAGAACACGATATTTGCCATACACGTGGGGCAGTCAGTACGACGGAAGTTACAATTTTAGAAGTACCAAAATTCGGTGAAAATTACTACATTACACGTACTAGGAATCACAACATCTAATCAAGGTTATAGTTAACAGCTCGCGCGGTAAGGGTGATGGAGTAAGCTGAGGGCTTTATCTCATACCGTCCACTTGTTCTATGGACAAAGGACAGACATCGGAAGTATCGAAAAGTTTCTCGTAAAACATCAATTTTACTGATCAAATGAACATGAAAAAGATTTACACATAGTCAAACGTTGGAAGGAAGGACTCTGCAGCCAGTGCAAGGATTCTGTTAAAGAACATAATTGAGACCGCGAAATCAAACTTCCGCAAAAATAATCATAAAATTAGAATCCAGAACAAAATTAGATAAAATCTCACCGCTACGCATTGCGGAGATGTTATAGCCAGAACTAAAGACGCGAATGAGCATTTTCAACTTATAATCGAATCTGAACAACGTTTAGTCACGTGCTCAGAACAGAGCCAACACCAAAAAGCAACTTACACCCCCCCCCCCCAAAGAGCAACCAAGGACTCCTTGCTTCCCTCGTGGTCGCTACTCTCCAGTTTTCTAAGGTGGAGGAGGGACCTCTTCAAAGGGTTTGGCCATTCCCAGGTAGGCAATTTAACGTCCACACCGATCAAGGGGAGTAAATGGGGACCCTCACTAAGCATCTTTGCTAAAGATTTGCCTCTGGCTGGGAGTTGGCAGAACTTGACCAGCGCAAGGGGCAACTGCAGCCATGCTGTTTAAACCAGCAGACGAGAAGAGCAACGAGGCGTGGCTAACGCTTGTTTAAACTGTTTTGTACAAAAGTCCCATTCATTCTACGCAAGCGGGGTCAGTGGGAACATATCACAGCATACGCCATCACATATGGGTCCTCGTACACAAAAACAGGAATTTAAACGTCTCGCTACACTAAAATATGTGTCTGAAGCCCATCAACATTTATTTAGTGGGGAGAAAATAAATGTAACACGCTATATGGACATGTTTAAAGTTTTTTAAATGAAAATCAACAATTTTGACATAAGAACTTAAATTGTCTAAGTGTCTAATATGCTTACAGAAACCTTATTTTAATGATATTTAAGTAATCAATAATTCACAAAGTGGGTTTTTCGGTTTACAAGTGACTAATTGTGCAGAAGTTGGTACTGACATATAAAGCATTGCAAATGCTACAGTTTTAAACAAGTTATTTGTGTGAGTTGTAATGTATGGTAACATGACTTTCGAAATATATTTGATTTGAAATTTAATAAAATCCAACAGCTAATAATCATAAAACATGAGAGGAAAGCGAAAACTGTTTAATTTGAAGAAAAAAATACTTATAACACACACAGGTGTTAGTGTCGTGTACATACGAATCATTAAGCGTATCTAATATATTAAGCAGAGTGTCCGTTTGTGAGAACGTGTTCAATACAAATCTACAGTTTTGTTCCAATCTTTATGAACTTTTGTACACGTAAGATTCAATCCATGAGGACGGTCGCCGCAAGTGTAAGAATCACGTACGATAAATAGTTCACGACTTATGACGTCATAAACAATGATATGTGCGAAAAACCGCTGCATTTAGCGATAATGCTGTTCAGTTTCTCCTAAATCACTGGACCGATTTCAACCAAATTTAGTACACACATTCCTTACCGTGAGGTAACAATTGCTGAATGGTGAAGAAGCACATACAGCGCATGGTTGAAAAGACATTGCGTCATAACCAATAGAAATCGCAATAAATGCCATATAATGCGGCGAGACTTTCGAAATACACTGTATGAGAATGACAGTACTTAGCGACTTGCAACAAACTTTAAACATAATTTCAAACCTTCATTAAACTTTTTCTCGCTGGCAACCATAGTAAAATGATGAAAGGAAAAAAAGTTTCTCGCTTACTTCTTTTCCGCTGTTTATGGAGTACAACTACGGCTCTCGGTATGACGTTACAATTTATAATTTGAACACTACAAATTGTAGCCACAGGAAATTTTACAGACAGTATACACATATATAGTTGAATGTAGCTTCTAAATTGTATCACATTCAGACACTTAGTTCATGAGATATGAGCACGTAAACAGTAACGTTCATGGAAAACCACCCCATCGCGCACCAAGTTTAATTCTATTACGTCTTTGCTACTAATTGTATTCCCAACAGATTTTACAGACATACAGCCCTTATACAAATGAATATACACTTGAAAAATGGCAGGAATAAATAAATATCCGGGCTATGCCGGGTTTTCAGCTCGTCGTATCTAAAAGAAAGTACGCTGCATTTCTTAATTGGAAATCACATTAGTTGGATTCACGTCACTGCTAAGCAGTAGAGTAAGTAAGGATAAATACGGCGCTAATAGCCCTCGCAAGGCTTAGTCCCGGAGAAACAAATTGATTATTTACTTACTTGTGGTATCTCAGTTACAACGATTGTGATTAAGAGTTTACTCAGTATCCTTTGTTTGCTCGGTACTTATAGGTTTCAGATCTTGAAACACTGTGTACACGTTCTGATTAATTATAAACCGGGAAGCAAGGAATAGCTCTACTCAAGGCAGTCGGCAAACGATTGGTCGTAAAAAGGAGCATCCGGGTCGTCCTTGCACGTGCCGGCTGTATGAAATACAGCGGCACTCTCTGGAATAGCGACACCGCTGCGGCACTGGCATAGAATATTTCAACAGGCGGCACTCCAGTCCAGCGTGTACTACATGCGAGGTACGGCAGGCTGCGTCCTCTGTGTCACATATACGTCCTTCAAGAGAGCAACCACGCATACGGGTACATAGTGTCATCTCTAATTTTCAGATTTTTCATTAGTCAACTTCAGGAAATAACTTATTTGATGAAACTTCCTCGCATATTAAAATTGTGTGCGGGAACCGGGACTCGAACCTGGGACCTTTGCCTTTCGCCGGCAAGCGCTCTACCGTCTGAGCTATCCCGACACGACTCACGATGCCGCCTCACAACTTTACTTCCGCCAGTACCTCGCCTCCTACTTTCCAAACTTCACAGAAGCTCTCCAGCGAACCATGCAAGACTAGCACTCATGGAAGAAAGGATATGATGGAGACATGGCTTAGCCACAGCCTAAGGGATGTTTCCAGAATGAAAGTTTGGAAAGTAGGAGGCGAGGTAGTGGCAGAAGTAAAGTTGTGAGGCGGAATCGTGAGTCGTGTCGGGATAGCTCAGCCACCACCCGCGAAAGGCAAAGGTCCCAGGTTCGAGTCCCGGTTCCGGCACACAATTTTAATCTGCCAGGAAGTTTCATATCAGCGCACACTCCGCTGCAGAGTGAAAAGTTTCATTCTGGGAACTAATTTGACGTCGGCCGCCACAAACTCCAATCCTACGACAACCCCTTCATTTCCGTGTAGTATTTGATCACAACGTCCTGAATCATTTCTTAGATGTACTCCAGGTTTGGGAGATATTTAATTACTCAGTTTTTGACGCGTAGTATTCTGAAATCTCATTTGATATTGACGAAGAAACGAAATCTAGGTATTCCGAGAGGTTTTGTGGGCCATGCACACATTCAATATTTATTGACGATAACAGTTTATAATACTTGCCGTTGAATCTTCCAGATTATGTGGTCGTGGGCGAAAAAACATCTGCTCCTGACGTTTCGTCCAGAGCTGCGCTGGACATCCTCAGAGGTGCTACTGACATATGGACAGTGGCTCTTCAGAGTAGGTAGTTACGCTTTTATCTTTGACCATCGACTGTCGAAAGTTATGTTTTATCTTTGGCAAGGCTTATCTTTGCTGCGCACGTTAACACTTGACCACGCCCCCTTTTGGACAGTATTTCTACCGCTCTCCGACGCCCGACTCGTCAGTCGGCAAGACTCACCGCTACCAGTAGCACCTCTGAGGATGTCCAGCGCAGCTCTGGACGTAACGTCAGGAGCAGATACGTTTCTTCGACCACGACCACATAACCTGGAAGATTCAGCAGCAATTATTTCAGCCGGTCGTGAAAGCCTTCACTGCATGAGTTTAAAATACCTTAAGTAAAATACGTCTCTCACGTCATCTATAGTATCGTCCTTCACGCAGTTATCCTATGACTAAAGGTCGATTTTAATGATGGAGTGAGATTTGAATATCCTAAAGAAAGCATGTAGAGTAATTAGAATAGATATGGCTAGTAAACTAAGAAAAAATGAAAAAATCGGAAGAGAGGACACAGAAAATAGGAGCTACATTTTGTATGTTAATTTGTAGATTAAAACCGCAACCACGAATTCGAAAGATTCTATATACTTCTTCGGGAGGAGTATGGCAGTTTACGAATATTTTATGAGAGAAAATACAGAAGTAAAATGAGGAGGCAGTTGTAGACGACGACAGATTACGTGAAACTACGAGTTTTCTGTTGACAGGCAGGTCATTATAATGCTTGAAATTTAGTGTTTTAAATTCGGTATACACAATTAAAAAATTTAATTAAGGTAATTATATCTGTCGTGCAATGATATATTCAGGTAATTAACCGTGGGACTTTTAACCTTTTGTGATAAGGTAGCAGACCATTCACAATTCATTGGATACGGTATGATTACGCATTTTCTGAAGTTCCAACTACCTTCCCCTTTGATGAGTAATTACGGAAGCTTGCAAATTAATAAAGATCGCAACACGCGAATTCTCCACCGAGTGTTTGTTCTCTTGTAGCGTTTGCCTCAGTAAATAATGTTGGCTGTTTATGTTCGGGATATGTATCTACCGCTCCGTTCCCCAAGGCCTGAAAATTACTGTTATGCGCAGGCAGAGATCGATGGAGGCCAGACTGCTCGTGATCTCCAGTCAGCTAATCCACACCTCAGCTCGTCGAAACCAAATATAATGTTCCTAACCTTCATTACGTTCAGAGGCTTCTTAAACTACCACGAAAATGAATTTCCTCGGTTCGTGATAAATGTGTTTATTACACAAAGTACACATGTATCACACGTTGCAGTCAATAGTTCCTTCTTAACCCTTTCGGTCATGGCGTCCTCATATGAAGATATACTAAATAAATGCTAATTATATTAAAATCCGTTACATTTCACCATTTGTGAATGTTGTCCTCATATTATTCTCACAAGCAGAGAGGTTATTTGAGAACAGTGTCGACATCTCCTGGCAATCTGTGGTACCACAAGGCAAAAGTGAGTGTGCCCAATCTCTATACATCTCATCAGGCAGTTAATATCGTCTGAGTGTAGATAACATTATTTGTGCGTAGAAAGGTGCATTCATGAAGGTGATAACTAAAGGTGTCTTTCAGAACGAAAGTGACATATTTATAATTTTATACATGTCTCCAAATGAGGGCATTTTGATTGAAATATTATAATAACATAGAAATTTACGAAATTATTTCGCTGTTCCTTTGTGTCATCTTACGTTTATTTCACAATGCCTCGAATCAAAGATAGGGCAAAATTGCAGATAACTGCATGTTGTCTTTGGATACAAAGCTCACTAAATACCCAATAGACATAGCTGTCGCCTTGCCATGTCCGAATGCAAACAATGTGAAAAGACATCAGACTTAACAAAATGAACCTTCGAAGCTAACTTTGCCCTCCGAGGAAGTAGTTTTCACTGTTGGTTTGGTGTGGCAAACAGTATCAGAACATTTAAGCAATTTCCTGCAGGACTTCATGACATGTGGCAAACAGCTATCTATTTCCCACAATTTAGCAGTAAGAAGATTGAAGAAAATAGGGTTTAGTGATGGTAAGTGCAAGTGTTTGCTCCTCAACCTACTAGGCAAACTCGAAGATGTATCTCTTTGTACATGCAGGATACTTATTAATAACTTTGAGAAAATGACCAATGATCGCGTAAGGGAGGGCCAGAGCACTTCCAAAAACTTAAAAAATGAGTATTTGCTTATAAATAAACATCCTGTATTCAATACTCCCTCATTTACTGTGCCTAATTCTTCTTTGCAATCAATTTGTTTGTAGTGAATCCTTGTACTGGCAGTTGGATTTTGTAATAGTGAAACCTTGTACTTGGACTTAGTTACTGAACTTTCAGAGCAAAAATACCAACTTTATTTATTTCTGACCAAGATACTTTAGATATCAAATAAAAAACGCTTCTGGTCATACGTCATTTAAATTATTGTTTCTTACATAATTAAGTATTAAAATTTGAGGTTACATAATATTTCACCTGTAAACCACACTTAGATGCTATGTAATTTCCAATACAAAATCACTTTAAACCTAGTATAAAAAGATATGTAATACCAGTTCCAGCAAATGAAATGATAAATATTAAATATTTCTTATTTATGATGTAGTTCCTAAAACATCACATGTTTGTTAGTCTAACTGTTCCAAAAAAAAAAAAAAAAAAAAAAAAAAAAAAAAAAAAAAAAAAAAAAAGCAACATCCTGCTATTTTCAATTAGGAATTTATACAGTCTTTCCCATTTGGTATGGATGTTAGTCACATCACAATTTTAAAGAAAGTTATTTTTAACATTATTCTTAAAATATGTTTTTCTTTGCCTGTACAAGAACTGTAGTAAATGTTCTCAACCGTATTCTATAACATTCTGTTCTATTGGTAAAATAACCTTTATAAAGCTAATTTGAGAACAGGTCAGATTTTATTATGATAAACTTACTGTTATGTGTTTTGTTGAAACCTTCCTAGAAATTACAATACCAAATTTTTAAAAACAATTCTTATTTTGAAGAAATTCAGTGTTTAAGCAATTTATGAACAGCATTTATATCTTTGTGGATCAGTTTTTTTTTAATCACTCATTAGGTTTACTTTAAGACAGAATGCCTGGCATGTAGCCTAATTACTGAAACAGCTGTGATAATGATTATTTTTATGTTAGAATTGCAAATAAATTTGAATTCTGAACAAAGTGATATTGTAACTTGTTTTAGTGCTGGAGTATTGTGTAGTCTCTCTCTCTCTCTCTCTCTCTCTCTCTCTCTCTCTCTCTCTCTCTTTCTTTCTGTGTGTGTGTGTGTGTGTGTGTGTGTGTGTGTGTGTGTGTGTGTGTGTGTCTGTGAGCAACTAGAAAAAGCTGTAGACAGTGCCATTAAGTGGTTGCGTAGCTTTATGATGTACTTTGATCAGCTCAATTGTAGAATGGGTGGAACTACTGCTGATCACAGTGCAAATGGTGGCAGCGTTCCTGCTAGTTAGGCTGGGAGACAGAGTTTGCTTATGAATTGTTGAAGCAAACAAATGTGAAATCAAAACGCCTGGTTCTAGTGACAGATGGGTTTGTAGTATAGCCAGATATCGAGGCTTGGTTGGGATGCAACAGTTTGCAGTTTGCTTGTGAGGTGGTAATCTGAATGAATGTGAAAGCAGAAAAACGTTGTTGTGATAAAGCATTTTATTTTAAAATACAGTATTTGGAACTGAAGCATTACATTTGGTTCCTCAAATCAACAGTTCTGCTGTCATAGCTTACCATCTCCAATTGTGGTAGGCATCACCAACATACATGTCATGGTAAGAACAGACACCACTTTTTCTAGACCTTTTACCCTGTTAACTCCTAATGTTGAAATTAATTTATATATATTTTGTACAGTGCAGTAGTTCCGATATAGCTGCTAATTAGAACTGAAAATTACATTTATTATATTCTGGATGATATTGGCCATTATCAGTAAAGTGCATTTTTTTGCTAAATTGCAGTTCTTTTGTGGTTATGTCAAATACACATGAAACGGAAGGCAACATTAACGCTTAGTGAGGTTATTTAATCTGTTTATTGCATTATTAAAAGTATGTATTAATGTCAGAAACTCAATACTTTCTTTGATTTAGTTACTTAAAGCAGAATCTGTTGCTTCTTGCAAGGAGGTATGTAGGAGCCATTTATGTTAAATGAAACATAACCTTGGGTTATGCCGTCTTTTTATGATGAGTAAAACAATTGGGATGGTGGAAGAGAGGTATACCACCTGCCAGCTTTGACCAATGACATCACAGGAATGGAAGTTATTACTGAATAAATGCGGTCAATTTACATTATGCCATTTTTTATGATGAGTAAAGCAATTGGGATAATGGAAGAGAGGTATACTAGTTGCCAGCTTTGACCAATGACATCATAGGAATAGAAGTTATTACTGAATAAATGCGATCAATTTACATTATGCCATTTTTTATGATGAGTAAAACAATTGGGATAATGGAAGAGAGGGATACCACCTGCCAGCTTTGACCAATGACATTATAGGAATGGAAGTTATTACTGAATAAATGCGGTCAATTTACATTACCTAAAGCAAACTGTTACACCCATGTAGTGACTTGTTCTCGATGAACTTCTCTGAATCAAGATTTGGTAGCAATTTTTATTCACAAATAAATTCTATGAACTTGAGTGTCAAAGCCAACAGGTAGTATCCCGGTCTTCAGTTGACACAAACAATTAATGGTACATAAGGTTAATATGCCTGTATATTGCATCCTATAGTATTTGATGCCAGTCAAAGTTATTTCATTTAGTTCCAGTTCTAACTTTGGTTTTTGCAAGTATGATTTTTAAGTGAAACTTCTCAGTTTTCTTGAGCTACAGTATCAGTTCAAATGTAGAGAAGTTGGTTTTGTATAGTGGCGTAATACCAAATTGCATCCATGTAAAGCTGTTCATACATTTTTATGTGTGTTCAGAAACTATTTAGTCTACAAGTGAAGTGAATGCTATCCAGCTATAGTTCTTAGTGCTCTGTAAGATATCCTTCAGATATAGGAAAGAGGAGTGCTAAATGAGGTTACACTACAAGTTTATTGAAATTTAAAAACGTTTTTGTCAAAGATTTATTTCATATAGTTACTTTAATACTAACTATGACATATTGTCAAATAGTTTTTGTCAAAGATTTATTTCATATAGTTACTTTAATACTAACTATGACATATTGTCAAATAGTTGTGGCGTTTAGGACTGAGGCAAAATTCCACATCAATTTTTATACTTGAAGTGTCTCTCTCAATCTGTGTGTGTGTGTGTGTGTGTGTGTGTGTGTGTGTGACGCGCGCGTGCGTGTGTGTGTGGTGTAAATTGCCGAAGATACTTCTAGTCAGTTATTGACAAAGTATTACAGACACTAAAATGAGTAAGAATATACATATACTGGACAAAATTTACTTACTGCTGTGGCTGCGTACTGTTTTAGAATTTATATATTGATCTGCTACTAGTCCTGGTTAGAAGTGAAAAGGATGGTATTAACGTCATTGAAAAACATTATAACATATATGTGATCAGATGATGGTGACGAAACCGGTCGTTATTTAATAAATTGTTAGTCTGCGATCTAGGCTTGTCATTTTGAAAACTATAAAACAATTAGATCGCCTCCAGACCAGACTATGTCAGATAATTTTAATCATTGAAAAAAGTAATTTCATTCTTTTTTAAAAAAAATGTGTATCTGCTATGGGCAACTTTCGCATCTAAATGGAATAATTACACACACTGAATTGTACACAGTGTAGAATGAACGAATGACTGACTATTAGGCTGTATTCAACCTGGAAGCAGATTGAACGGTAAGTTCACGCTTTATCTCGTTTCTACTGCTTGCAGAAAATATATTGTCGTAGTTTCCTTTACTAGAAGGGTTACCACGCTGCGAAAATCAATATGTGAATTTTTTGGACCAGATGTGGCTCAAATTCAAAGAAGTGGTGTCGACAGCAATTGACAGTTTTATACCAAATAAATTAATAAAATAAGGAGGCGATCCCCCTTGGTACACAAAACAGGTCAGGACACGGTTGCAAAAGCAAAGGAAAAGGCGTACTAAATTTAAACGAACACGAAATCCCCAGGATTTGCGATCTTACTCAGAAGCTCGAAATTTAGCGAGGATTTCAATGCGAGATGCCTACAATATTTATCACAACGAAACTCTTTCTCGTAATTTGACTGAAAACCCAAAGAGATTATGGTCATATGTTAAATATACTCGGGGCAAATCACAAACAATATCTTCACTACGTGATAGTAATGGCGATCCTGCCGATGAGAGCGCTACTAAAGCAGAGTTACTAAACTTAGCTTTTAGAAACTCATTCACCAAAGAAGACGAAACCAATATTCCAGATTTCGAATTACGAACAGATACAACCGCTCTGTCATAGAAGGATCTGTACCAAACGATTGGAAAGTTGCACAGGTCACACTTATATTCAAGAAAGGCAGTAGGAGTAACCCACTACACTACAGGCCTATTTCGTTGACATCAATTTGCAGCAGGGTTTTGGAACATATCCTGTATTCAAATATTACGAATTATCTCGAACAGAACGATCTATTGATCCAAGGTCAACACGGATTTAGAAAATATCGTTCATGCGAAACACAACTAGCTTTTTATTCACACGAAGTGATGGGTGCTATTGACAAAGGTTCGCAAATCGATTCTGTATTCCTTGATTTACAGAAAGCTTTTGACACCGTACCTCACAAACGGCTTTTAATCAAATTGCGTGGTTATAGTATATAGCCCCAAATTTGCGATTGGATTGGAGAGAACACAGTTCGTAGTAATCGACGGTAAGGCATCGACTAAAACAGAGGTGATATCGGGCGTTCCACAGGGTAGTGTTATTGGTCCTTTGCTATTCCTTATTTACATAAACGATTTAGGGGAAAATCTAAGTAGCACTCTTAGGTTGTTTGCAGATGACGCCGTCATTTACCGTCTAGTAAAATCGTCTGAAGATCAAAACGAACTGCAGAACGATCTGAATAAGATATCAGTATGGTGTAAAAATTGGCAATTGGCTCTAAATAATGACAAGTGTGAACTCGTCCACATGAGTACGAAACGAAATCCGTTAAACTTTGTTTACAACATAAATCAATCAAATGTGAAGGCCGTAAACTCCACAAAATACCTAGGAATTACTATTACTTCAGACCTAAACTGGAAAGAACACGTAGATAATATCGTGGGAAAGGCGAACCAGAGACTTCGTTTTATTGGCAGAACCCTTAAAAGATGCAACAGAACTACTAAAGAAACTGCATACACTGCGCTTGTCCGTCCATTTTTGGAGTATTGCAGCCCAGTGTGGGATCCTTATCAGGTGGGTTTGACGGAGGACATCGAAAGAGTCCAAAGAAGGGCAGCTCGTTTCGTATTGTCACGATATAGGGGAGACAGCGTTACGGAAATGATACAGGATCTGGGATGGGAATCACTACAACAACGGCGCTTATCGCTGCGCCGTGGGCTACTTGCGAAACTCCAATCACCAACATTCTCCTCCGAATGCGAAAATATATTGTTGACTCCCAGTTACATAGGTAGAAATGATCATCAGAATAAAATACGAGAAATCAGAGCTCGAACAGAGAGATTCAGGTGTTCTTTCTTCCCGCGCGCTATTCGAGAATGGAATGGGAGATAAATAGTATAATTGTGGTTCGATGAACCCTCTGCCAGGCACTTAAATGTGATTTGCAGAGTATCCCATGTAGATGTAGATGTAGATGAATGAAAAAAGCTTGTACCGCTACAAATAACTGTACTGGTCTCAGTAGTGGAACACTAGACTCGTCGGAAGCAGTCGCTTGGACGACCAGCCTTGTAGCGTCACGTGATTCTGCTGACGTGACGTACGCCCGTATTTCCCGTGGGCCCCGGACTGCCCCGCCTCGACCGCTCTGGAAGCAGTCTGGCAGTCTGCCGCGACTGCCGGCTTCGCGACCGCTGCAATAAGCACAGCGTCGAGAAAGGTTTACACGATGACGACAAACAGTTAGTGCAGTATGTGAGCAGATACGATTCTGTATCACCATATGCATATACGAAACATGGCGGCAAAGAGTGGAAGAAGATAGAAAGAAGCAACCTTACAATATTGAAGTTAGATTATTTCCTTTATTTACGCCTTAGTTCTTCTCCCGGTTGTAGGTTCAAAGGAAGAATTGCGGCAGCAGATGAGCAGGATCCAGAACATGATACAGAGATGGATATTCATGAGAATTATCGCAGCGTCCATCAGGAAACTGCCTCATTGGTGAAACAACATTTGACATTTCAAGCTACGAGACTTGAATGTTCTTAATCCTGTCTCGTCTTACTAGTTGGCATCAGGAGTCTTTCGAGTACTTCTGATCGAACTTCACAATTAGATGTTTCGTCGGTTGGAGACAAAGGCACGTTATACTGTTACTACTTTTTAAAATAATTAGTTGTAAAGACTGCGTAAAAATTACAACAAACTGTACATGCACTGAGTCGTTTCCATATATATATCTGTTATCTTCGCAGACTTTTATCTTATTTAAAATAAATGCAAAATTATCCGTATTAAGTCGATGTTGATGAATACGTAAATCTTTTTTACGTCAATTTTAAAAGTGGGCCACTGTACGAAATAAAAGCTTAATTCTAGGTAGGAGGTACCCAGATAAGAGTTTATTGTTATAAAAAACTTTAATTTTAGTAGTGAAATTAGCAAAAGGCCATTGTGAATTATCGCTACTCCCTGCTGCAAAACTTTGTTTCCTGGCCCAAATTGAAATCAGACTTGGTTCAAATTACTCTAATAACAGGAAGTTAACGATACAGTGGCCAATATACGTAGCAGCTCAAACGAAATTATACACAGGCATTAACAAACAAGCCACCACAATTAAAGTTATTTCATAAAGGTGGATCACTTATTTCTGGCGACCCTGCCAGGATTAAGCTTTTAACTTAATGTAAAGTCAGTTCCATTTCATCATCATCTTGGATTCGAGTTTGTACTGTACTGATAGATGCACATGGTATATTTTCTTTCACCACGCTTAAAGTCGAACTGAGATGGATTAATCCTTTGTACTTCTCTTAATCATTTCAGAAATGGCCTGTCATTAAGTTACCGTAAATACCTTCACTTTTCCGTGTTTGGAAAATGCTGTAAGGTTAATATATCGTAAACAGAACCATTATAACCTCTTTCTCTTCGTCCACCAGGAAACCTAGAATTGTGTTAGCACACACGTGTTCTTTCCCAAAGACAAGGCACAGAGTGGCGTGACCATGCGGCGAGCAGTCGCAACGAAATGCACAGGCAGCGGCGATCGGCAGTTACGACTGCCAACAACTGCCGGCCGCTACGGCGGGCAGTAGCTGCCAAATACTACCTTAACAGGCGACAAGTACGTACGAATCCTGGCTGATCACGTACCTCCATTCATGTCTATTGTGCATTCCGACGGGCGTGCAGCACGACAGTGTGATACCCCATGTGCTGAATTGCTACAGAATGGCTCCAGGAACTCTTTTAAATGTAAACACCTCCGATTGCCACTAAACTCACTAGACATGAACATAAATGAGCTGATTTGGGATGAGTTGTAACGTGTTGCTCAGATCCCCACTCCCTAGTACTCTCACGAATTTATAGACAGCGCGATTCCTCAGCGACACGAACCACGAATGACGACAAGCAACTAATTCTGATTTGGATGCTTCATTCACTGTGTTACAATTTGGGTGACCAACAGTGGAAAATATGCGAGTAGATAGAGTTTTTATGATGACTCAGGTCGGATGTGTATGAAATCTACGTTGTAAAGTAGTTAACTGCGGATCAGATAAACATTTCTATTTATTCCACCGCGTGTGAGAAACGTAGTACTTCAGTCTCATTTGCTTCACCACCGTACCAGAAAGGCTGAAATTCATTACGAAACTGTGGCTTGTTTTGATTTGCTTGTATAACGACATTATTTAAAATACCAGCATTAACACACAGCATATAGTGCTGGAGGTTGCAGAATAACTGTACTAGCAAGATCTTCCGCAACAGTCGTTATCACTATACAAGCATTTTCCATCAAGCATGTATGACACTAAAACTAAATTGCACGGGAATGGCCGTGCGCTTCTAGGCGCCATGTCTGGGAAGGAGAGGCCGCATCTACCTTAACAATATTGTTGAAACATTTTATAAGTATTTCATGAAATGCCTTTTCAGACTTGTAGCCAGTTCCTACAATAGGCTAGAAATTATTTCATCACTGATTTCATATCAGTAGCAAACTAATAGACCACACAACGCAACAGTAACGATGTAATGGCTGCTACATCTATGTACAGACTACGTCGTATTATTATTAGTTGCAATGATTATGTGCAAAGTGCTGGCAGTAGTAAAGTTTTTTAAGAAAAGAGGCCTGGGTATACTGCACACATTTTAAAGTGTTAAAACAACATACAAGTATGCTGCCGTATGACGTCATCGACAACCGACGATATTCGACAGGACACCCTGCCATTCTCAAGGCACAACTACGCTCAAGGAAGCAATGTGCAAGCGTATTTAATTTCTCGGTTTGCAAAGGGTAAACAAGGAAGATAACACACATCGTACACGTCACTGCAGAATCAACACAACCAACGATGACCTAACATAAAAAATATCGATAGTGACTATTAATCAACAGGTGAGGCAGCATTAGTTTTGTCCCTCTGTTGTATAAAGAGAGACAGTGCCTGATTCCAAGCAGAATTTAAACAAAAACCACCATCTCTTTTTATAAGGTCGCAATAGGTGGAAGTGCATGCCAGAATTTCCGTGTTGTTGTATTCCATAGGATGACCAGTGCCAAGACAGTGTTCTGCAACAACGGATTTGTTTCGCTGTTGTAAGCACGTGTAACATTTGTATTCAATACACCGGTCTTCACAGTCCTGATTGTCTGACCAATATATGACATGCCGCAACTACAAGGAATACGATATACACCTGCCTTATGCAAACCAAGAACATCCTTTACGGACCCCAACAGGGCCTTTATCTTCCACGTCATATTTTCGCAAAATACGACCAATCTTGTTGAAAATGCTTCCTGTGTAAGGCAAAAGGCCACAGATTTAGGTGCCACTTCATTACTATCGTCACTCATCCGTTGGACAGTAGGCTGATAGCGAAACGCACGTTTTATCTGTCTCTCACTATAACCATTCTGATGAAAGGTCACCTCGAGATGGGACAACTCAGCTGACAAACTTTCAGAGTCTGAAATGACATGGGTCCTGTGAACCAGAGTACGAAGTACTCCTTCACGCTGAGCTGGATGGTGACAACTATCAGCTCCCAGATACAAATCAGTGTGAGTAGGATTCCTGTATACAGAATATCCTGTCGAAATATCGGCGCTTCTCGACGACAACACCCGGCAGCATACCCGTAAGATGTTTTTTCATTACGCCGGAAAAAGTTAAGGTTACACATTTTAAAGAGGTTGATTTTAAACAGGGACGAAGCTTGTCATTGAAGCATGTGTTGTAGGAAGTGATTATTCTTATTGTACATAGCTGGCATTCTTTTCTGAAAAGGAAATGTAGGGTGTATTTACGATATACTGGCAATATTCATGGTTCTTTAAGAACATGATGTTACAAATAACAAATACACTGACTGGTTAATACGTTTAAAACACATACTAAAAAGTTGCTATCATTTACCTTTTTTAGAAATGGAAATGATCAGAGATGATTCTTTTTCACACTAAAATTTCATGTTTAGCCCACGCTAAACAGGTCGACATCGCTCTGAACGAGACCTGCAGGCCCGTTACTGGATGTCTGAAACCTACGCCAATCGACAAGCTGTACCACCTTGCTGGCATTGCACCTCCTGCCGTGCGTAGAGAAGGTGCAGCCTATAGTGAAAGAGCGAGGGCTGAGTTGTCTGAGAGCCACCTCCTCCACAACATTCAGCCAGCCACCAGACGCCTGAAATCCAGACGGAGCTTTCTCAGAGCAACCGACAATCTCAGTGACCAACTAGAGTGGAGAGATGGAAAAGATCGAGAGAAAGGCACTGCATGGAACCAAAGGAAGAATTGGCACCAGGCCACAATGAGGACTGGACGGTTTGGAGGTCACTAAACAGGCTACGCACCAACACTACACAGTGAAGAGATAATCTTATGAAGTGGGGATATTCTACTGTATCTAACCTCTGCGACTGTGGAGACGTGCAGACGACCCAGCACATGTATAACTGCCCTGAATGTCCTTCACACTGCACCTTAGAGGACCTGATGTTGGCAACCCCAAATGCTGTCGACGTAGCCCACTTTTGGAGCAAATGTATATAATATTTCTATCTGTTTGTTTATATTTCGTAGTTTACAGGTATGCAAGTAATCTCGGTCTGTTATACCTTTGTAAACTTCTGTACACACGATGCTTCTGACACGGAAAAAAACTCTAAAATTTGGTTTTGAGGCTAATTTTGCTGATGGTGGGTTAGGGGAAGGTGCCGCGCGGGAATTGCCGCCTGGTTCTATGCATCATGTCAGGAAGTGGCCGCTAGCACCAGTGGTTCGAGTTGTTCCTCGTGTGTGTGTATGTGTGTGTGTGTGTGTGTGTGTGTGTGTGTGTGTGATCGTTAGGATTAAGTAGTTTGTAAGCATAGGGACTGATAACCAAAGTAGTTTGGTCCCATAGATTTACAAACATTTGAAAATTAGATTTTGGGGGAGAGGGGTGGAGAATACCAACGAATATCGGAACGCACTGAGGGGTAGCTGTCGAGAAGCACTGCTCTACTGTTATTATTGCGTCCTGTACTTTTATGTATTACCAGTCGTTCCGTACAGTATTAGCCCATGTTCTTTATAATTTGTAAATCAACCACACGTATGAACGTATCTTGATTTTCTGACGTTGAGAAATGTTCTAGGGGTCGGAAAAAGGTTTTAGCGACAACGTAATGTGACGGAAGTGTCATCATTGACAAAAATGCAAATATTTAGCAAGAAATTATTTTGTTGAATGCATTTTGTGGCCTGATTGCTTTTTGTAAGTGATCTATTCTGAGAGTGCAACCCATTAAAGTCTGCCCAGATATCGTCCAGTGATCCAGAGCGTCAGGAGACAGAGCGCCACCAATGTGTATATGAACGACCCCTTTGCGATAAGCACGTTTCACAATGCGAAGGCGCTTGCTTATAAAGCAATAAACGAGGAAAGAAAGCAACAAAGGGAGTGAAAAAAACAAGAGGTACAACTAAAACGGAAGATGAATACAAAGCAGCAAACACGCCAACAGGAACAAGAAATCTTACGAGACGAAACCTCAGAAAAAATAAGCAAAATGTTCACGTCCACTACCTTCATGCCGACTTAGATTTCACTGTTTCTATGACAACTCGGTCAGGTTTTGTATGCGACTATCAGCCGTTGGCTGTAAATACTACGCATATAAATTGTTTCTTCTCATATGAAGACATACGATCTGAAACACTTTATGCATGGCTGTCGCTCAGCGACTGTACTATATTAGACTTTTTTTTTTTTTTTTTTTTTTTTTAAATCTACAGCCCTCAGTCGCACGTTACAACAGAATGTAACCTAGGTTTCAATGTCACAAAGGGTACCTTCTTCAGACAATACAAGATGAGTGGATTAAAATTACACGTCAACTAAAAGAAATTGAAATACAATAACATATCCGTCGTAGACAGATAGTCATACCATAAAATAGAAACAGCAGCAGCAGTCACTAGGGGCTGCATGCAGTCACTGTGATGGTTGAAAAGCAACTAAATTTGCTAGTGTACTAAGGGCTATGCACGCTTGTCTCCATCTACTGGCCAAATAAATAATCAATATAGCAGCTAACTTACAGACCAGAAAGGTGGGCGTCTGAAGCCTGCACTTAATATTTTACATAAAACTGGAGCAAGTGGTGAAGGCACGACATACACAGTAAAATTGATAAAATACAAAAACAATCTTTTTGAGCAGGGCCATGAAACAGCATTTGTACATAAAGTCAAACAAAACAGAAGTGGTATTAAGGAAGAAAATGTATCTCAGAATCTGCAAGAATTATTCTTGCCCGGATGATTTTGATTTTCTAAAGCAACGGCTTAATGACTTCAAAGAAACTTTTACCACGCTGCTGCAATTGTTCATTAAGATGAAGTCCGTCTTTTAAAGACCTAATTCCTCCCAAATATCGAGCTTCCGTCCCCTATTCTCTTTGTGCAAAATTTCTACGTTTTCAATACTATCGGGAAAATGCCCTGAGATCAATAAATGGACTGTAAAAAAACAATTAGGGAAACAGGAACCATTCTTCCTAAATAAGTGTTCTTTACAACAAAATGGCCAAAGATCGTCCTGTTTGTAAAATGTAAAAGAACAACTTTTTAACTTCTGGTTATTTATAAAGAGGAATGGATACCGCTCTGTGGATCGCTGAGAAAAAAAAAAGCATTTTTGTGATAAGTTGTAGGCGTGGAAGAGGCTGGAACAATTTGGTTTGTTTGAGTCACTTTACGAAAAGTGTTATAGAAATTCTATCATTGATTATAGACAGTGTAAGATCAATAAAAATCCAAATAAGATGGATAAATTTATGTTCAATAACATTTAAGAAATGTTCAAATGTTTGTTAAGCTTATGGGACTTAACTACGGGATCATCAGTCCCTAAACTTACAATCTACTTATGAACTACTTACGAACTAGGACGGCACAAATATCCATGCCCGAGGGGGGATTCGAACCCCCGACCGTAGTGGCCGTGCAGACCGTGACTGGAGCGCCTCAGTCACCTCGGCCACCGCGGCCGGCCAATAAAATTTAAGTGACATTTTCATGCAGATCGTTAAACAAAATGTAAATACGGTCAGTTAAACTTTCATAATTCAAAGATTTATGAACTGCTTTTCCAAGCAGTTTTCAGCCGTCTCAAAAGCTATAACAGAAACATTGATGCTCAGTTCTTTCATATTTCGAGTAATATACTTAAAATCAACAAATATCAAAGTACATTCTTTCTTGTTCAGCGTTTAAGGTATCTCTGTACCCAATTTCATCAAAATCGTTTAAGTAGTTTAATCGTGACAAACAAGAAGGTTAGAATAAAGGTAGGTAGCTGAGAATATGCATTGGTTGAAGCCATAGGGGCCTTTCTTTTGCGCCCAAAATAGTTTCCTTGCTTATAAACCTGTGTGGATAGTGCGCGCTTTATGCAAACTCACTAAATTAACAGTCATTTCGGAGTATTTACTTAGATGTGACGTACATTTCCACGACTAAAACTACTATACTCATGCACCACGACAAATGTTTTGGGCACAAACAAATGCAGGAATGCGCATTTTGTTGCCTTCGCTTCTTCAGTATTAGGGCATTTCCAAAGATTCTAACCTCCTTGTAGACAAATCTTCTTTCCCATTTATAATATTAGTATGAATGACGCCAAATTTGTCTCGTAGATAGCTATTATCTAGAGTTAGTCATCATACCTTTAAAAAACGAATCGAAAGTGCAAAATTGCTAAGCTCTAATGTCTTAAGGTCACTTCTCCGGCTATAGAAGGACGGATAATTACGAAAAACATTATAATAAGTTTGGAAAACATAGTTTCCTTTTAGAAAACAGATAATTGATATCAATTTTAAAAATGAGAATAACAGTCAAGTTCGCAAAAGGTTTTAACAATTTATTTGATAGGGTGACCGGTTTTTATCTCTTCTGAGACCACCATCAGACCGATTGCTGTTGATGCCGAGGCGATGAGCGTGCGGCGAAACTGGTCACCCTATCAAATAAATTGTTAAAACCTGTTGCGAACTTGACTGTTATTTTCATGTTTAAAAAACATTATGTTTTCTGAGACAAAATTAACGTGACCGTGAGGAATGTGAGTCAGCTATATGAATATCCTATTTCACTTGCTGCTCTTAAATATTTTCTGCTTTCGTTAGGTAAATTTCTGGATAACAGTGGTACTCGACAGAACACTAATGAGTTACACTAAATGTCGATGAAAAATTTACATAACACTGGGCAGAGTGGAACGATGTCAATAATTAAGGATACGATAAAAGCTAGAAAATATAAGCCACACTACTGAAGTTAGAGTGGTCACTACAAACATAATTTACATCAGACGTTTGAGGCAGTTATGTACATGTGAATTACATTCTTTACGGAATCTGAGGAGGGGGATTACTAGTTAATAATAACCTTTATGGAGACATAATCGTTGTCACTAAAAGATTACCGTGGAAAAAAACTTGCCACGCTTAAACATTGTACTTTTATCAGGAATGACATTATATATGCAAACTAACGCAGAGCGAGTGTTAGAAACAACTAAATGAAGCGACTGGCCTCATACTTGAAGCTGCAGTGTTTCAGGAGAAGCGGAGGCAGTCACTGGCAGTTAATTGTCCCAGTAGCCGGTATTTTAAATGAAGTATCGCGATCGTCACACTGCCTATGCAGTATGCAGTAAATTCGGAAAAAAATAAAAGCCGATAACTCTACTGGTCTGCTGCGGAATGAAATACGCGAAATAACTCATTTGCCGCTTGCGTTTAACTGCCAAAGCGGTGGCAAAACTCGTTTGATTTAGAGGTAATGCGGCGTCATTTGATCAATATATTACATACGAGGGTAGTTTACATGTTTTTCGGTTGATTTTCGTTTTCCCAGAAAAACTGTTTGGCAACAATTTCTGAGTACTCAGCCAGTAATTACTCTTCCTGTTGTCTGTATAAACAACATTAAAAAAATCTTCTTACTAATAATTGTATTTTGAAGTGCTGCAACACCACTGAAAACTGTGATTCTAGATTCCCTTTGATGTTAATTGCAAAGAGATTGGCAGGTTACTGCATTTGTCTTTTGATATCGTGGAGCCATTCAAATATCGGACTTCTGCGTTTTGCTGTTTCTACGAAGGAAAACAGAAGCGACGAAAATGTTATTCCTAAAGTTCTGTAATGATATTATCTTTCAATCGATGGTTTTTTTTTTTTTTGTATATAAAGCAACGTGACCAGAGTTGAACCTTCCATGACTCTCATTACTTGGAACACAAGCAATTTAAATTTAAAACATCCATTATGTAGAAGAAGTATTTTGAAGAATTACTGAATCCGAATGTAGACCTGGATGAGGAGTAACAAGCTGAGGAGAAAGAGGAGGAACAGCAAATACAAAAAGACCTTACGTGGGGAGAAGTGGAAGAGGCATTGGCCAAGATGAAAGGAGGGAAGTCACTGGGTTTGGATGAGCTAAGAGTCGATCTGGTGAAAGCAGAAGGAGAGGCTCTATCGAGTAATGAAAACTGTATGGAGACAGAAGACTACACCAGAAGAAGGAAATAATTGTCCCAATCTTTAATAAGGGAACTAGGAATGAGTGCAAGAACTATCGTGGGATAACAGTGATGAGTCATTGTGCAAAGATTTTTGAGATAGTTTTGGAAGCACGAATTCGGACAAAATTAGATGGAGAGATGAGAGAATAACAACATGGCTTCAGAACAGGAAGGTCCACGGTGGATCTAATTTTTGTTGTAAAGAAACTGCAGGAACAATACTACGAATGTGGAATAGATCTACTAATCACCTTCCTGGACACTGAAAAAACATATGACAGTGTACATAGAAGTGTGGAAAGCTCTAGAGAAGAGAGGGCTAGCAAAGCAGACTATTTGGAGGATAAGGTAAATGTATTATGGCTGTGTGAGCTGTGTGAAAGTGGGAGGAGAGAGATCAGCTTGGGTTGAACAGAAAAATGGCTTGAGGCAGGGAAGTGCACTTTCACCATTACTCTTTATTGTAGTGATGGATGATATAATGAGTACAGTAGGACAAGTAATTGGCGAAGGAAAGATTAAAGCTATGGTGTTCGCGGACGATCTGATGATTTGAGTGAATAAGGAGGAAGAAGTGCAAGAGCAATTGGATGTATGGGAACAACAAGTACAAGAATATGGCATGAAATTTAGTATAAGCAAGAGGGAGATGATTATCACAGCAAGATCAAAATAGAGAGGAACAACTGGATTAACAATCCGTGGCGAACGATTGAGGAGATTGGAGAGTTTCAGGTACCTAGGACAACTGGGAAAAACGACAGAGAAATAAACGAGGGAGGGAGAAAAGAAGAGGCATTTCGGAGGAGTGTCAGAAGCCTGATATGGAACAGGGATGTACCCCTAAGAATTAAAAATGTTATATACCGGTCATTCTATGTCTCGATCCTGACATATAGGTTATGAAAGGAAGAGAGAAAAGCAAATTACAAGCTAGTGAGATGAAATTCTTGAGGAACAGTATTGGCAAAGATAGAAAGGTTAAGAAATGAGAGGATCAGAGTGTTAATGAAGGTGGAACCATTACAAGAGGAGATAGAGAAATCAAAGCTCCAACGGTATGGGCATATGAAGCGAATGGAGCAGAGGAGAATATCCGGGAGGATGCACGAGATGAAACTGGAAGGAAAGAAATCAAGAGGAAGACCGAGAGACCGATGGCTGAAAGGAGTGGAGGAAGGTGTAAAGAAGAAAGAACAAGACTGGACCAAGGTGAAGACGGAGAGATGGTGGGAAGACAGAAGACGATGGAGAGGCTTATGTTCTAAGCAGACCCGGCCAGACGCTGGAAACCGTCCAAGATGATGTTGATGATGATGATGATCCATTATGTATGAGGAACAGACTGTGGTGACAAAGGTATCTTGGAAAAACATCAAACTTTTATGTAGAATGTTTTACTTTTGAATTACAGGTTTCCAAATGCCTAGCGAATCATCATCATATGGTTTTTATACTCACATAAATTTTATACAAGCTCAAATCAGTTTGCTAGAAAAAGGGCTCAAATATAAATTACAACCAGATTTGGCTAATAAGCAGGTCATACAGAATGTCATTGTTGACCTAAAATCTGGTTTAGATTACGTAAAAATGGATAATGATGTGCAAACAAGGATTGCACATGACGTAACTAATATTTTCAGTAAATAGTAGTTTCGTTGTTCTAACACGTTATATCATGACAAAATGACGATTAAAAATTTTTCTTAGTCTTACTTTACCTGAAAGAAAAATGCGCGGTTTTAGTGTAGCCTCATACACTGCAAGATTGGAAAGTATACGATGTGTTGTTTCCTGTTATGTTTCTACATTCTTTGTGCGCTTGTCTCCAGCGACAAGGGATCCTCACTCACTGTCAGCGGAAGATCGAAAGAAACATGAAAGTGACCAAAACTTGTTCACTGCCGTCTACCTCGAGCTAGCTTACAGTTAAATAAGCTTTTTATTAGTATTGTTTTCACAGTGTAGGGATTCGCCGAATTTTAAGCAAATAAGAAACAGGTGGTATTGGGCTCATCCCATGAATTTCGACTAACATTTAGGAGAGTGGGAAAGTTACGTGTCGAACGCAATGAAACAGCTACACGGTAAATGGATGCACAGTGCAACAATATCGTCGGCATTTCGGTGAGGGACTCGTCTTAATGGACGTAAATTCTCGCGCCCATCGTGCACACCTTGTGAATGCGTTCCTTCATGACCACATCGCTAGATTAGAATGGACAGAATGTTTTTCAGGCAATTATCTCAACGACACTGTCGTTTCTGGCCTCTATGGAACCTCTATGGAACCTCTATGGAACCTGGAATGCCTCTTTCAGACATTCACTGATGCAGTCTCCGGTCCAGTTTGGAGATATACGAGTTTGAGGTTTTACATACTCATATCGAATGCCTTGGCCACATCATAGACATATATGGTGTACGCCCTCCAGCCAAATACGTGGACGCTATTCGGAACTTTCAACACTGAAGAACCTCTCGGAACTTGAGGTTGTTTTTGGCAAGATCTCTTAGTACCTCCATTTCATCCATAATACTGCCGAGATCGCCAGGGGAAGAATGAAACATTCATTCGGTCGTCGCAACCAGAAAACGCATTCCACACGTTGAAAACGCTTCTACGCAGTGACTGCCTTCTGGTTCACTTCGATCTCGCTAAACCACTGATCCCCGCAGTAGATGCCTCTTCCTATGGCATTGGGTCTGCCCTATCTCAAAAGGTTGTTGCCAGGACCGCTCGATTTCTTTTGCATCTAAGCTGCTCAGTAACGTCCAGGTCAATTATAGCCAACCAGAGAAGGAGGCCTTGGCTATCATCTATCGAGTGTTCAAATTCAACCAATAAATCAATAGGCGGAATTTCTTCATACTGACAGATCTCAAGCCCCTCACTAATCTCATCCTTCCAAACCTGTCCGCTTTCAAATAGCATACGAACCTTAGCCCTGGGTACTGACCTCAGCAAACTATGATTATTAGATCCTGTATCGCCCCACTGCCCACCATGCCAACCTGGATACCTTGTCCTGTCTCCCCTTTAGTAGTGATGCAGATGTTGATGTTTCTGAGTATGTGTGTTTCGATTTTGACCAAACTGAGGATGCTACAGTAACGTCGTTCACAGTTGACCAACGTTAAATTGCTGTGGCCACATCACATACCTGGGATACATTGAAAAGGATAATTTTTGGACGAAACGACCCACCAACCAATCTAAGAGATCTACACCGAATCACCATTCACGATTGGGCAATTTGGACTAACAGTCCCTTGATGAAATGCATCAATGAATTGGAACGTCATTTTTCTACATCTCTATTCAATTTTTATGTGAAGTGTCATAAATAGTGGTGATGCAGAACTTTTAGCTGTTGAGCGTATAATTTTAGAGGGGCGAATCGGTTGTTGACATGCTATGTGAAATCCGCTCTCTGTTCAACAGAGTGCTGGCCCGTCGTAAACAGATTTACGAGTGACATCAAAAATTCGTAAAAGTCGACTCCTCTGAGAAAGGGGAAGAATACTGCTCGTTTCCGTGCGGCAGATGAAATTGCCTAGCGTGTAAGCGTTGTGTTTTAATGGAACCCTACGATATGCGCAGCGCCAGTAAGAAGCGTGTGTGGTGTCCCCAAAGCAACGGAATGGCGTATTGTAAAACCGGACTGCAGGGGAGACGAGCAAGTTGCTCATTCAGGGCACGCTTGCGTCGGTAGTGAAATGTGTGCATACGACGCTGCAGTCTTGTGCACCATTTATGCGTAAAGAAGATTCTGCTTAATAAGTGGAATTTTGAGAAATAGCAGCTCCATGAAAGATCGTGAAAATAATGGAGACAGGCAGTGTTTTAAAGACGTCATCTTACGCCTAGTGGGAAACATTTGAAATCTGAAAAAAAAACGAAAAAAAAAGACATTATTTATTCAAATAGGAGGTATTTTGATGTCAAGCACTGCTAATTCAGCACGAATCTTCGTCACTCGTAAAAATTAATTTTGCCGAAAGAGTGCGAGAACTTTGTCATGTTGGATTACGATAGGGCTGTTAATCAAATAACATTATATCAATATTTCTCAAGGATATCGATATATATCGTATATGTTTTTCCTTTTGAAATTTCGATATCAAAATGCAAATATTGAGTGCAGATATCTTAATTTTATGATTATACTTTCTTTGCAATGTTCGCTAAATATTTGTTATTTTTCTCTTGCAACTGTAGATGAAGAAAATTTTATTTTCAGTCTGTGAACGAGTCTTACTACTTATTGAACCTTCATGAGGTCAAGTCTTTCTGTGTGAAGAAAGTATAGGTGGCACTAAAGGAGAAATAAGGGATCACTGAGGAATGGAATTGTGGAAACATTCCGCGGTGTCCTCATAAAATAAATTACTTCAAATATTTCGCAGCAGAAATACGCCACACACAATTAAAATTATATGAGTGTAACTGCGTAATTGATTTTGTGCTTTGTTTAAACAATAACCGATTATCTATAAGTGATGAGGGCTATTTTAGCACACACAAGAAACTCACATTTTGACACACTAATAATACAAAAGAGAGTATAGAATTACGGTTAACACAAGGTAAATGTTTTCCTGCAAACTCAAGTACCAGATGACAGATATGAAGACACTAGATGGAGCACTCGAAAGTTTCTTTGTAACTATTGCATTGTAAATCACTTTGAATTTTGCTACATCAGCTTGATAAAGGTTTATTTCGGCACGTAGTCAATAACCAATTACATCTGCATGTGTACTACATGTTTTCCAGCAGTGTATGTGATCCTCAATTAAATCCGAATCATACTATTTCCATTGTAGACATTATCGAAGATGTGTTGGGTCAACGTCCAGATCATGGAGGACTAGAGTAGTCCTACTGATTATATATCACACAACAAACAACAGCCGAGAAAACATGTGACTGCGAAAGATTGCATAGGCAGCCACCACCCAGAGATTCTAGCATGAACTTCCAGCTATTGCAATAGTCTTGTTACGGAAGCAGCTGAGAGTAAAAATGATTATTACATGATTAGGAGATTGCAGAAGAATCACTGGCAGTAATTGCCTTCATAAAATATCTGGGAGTAGTCATAAGAAGCGATCCTAAGTGCAACTACTGCGTAGAATTATATACTGGCCAAACCAGTTAGGCTATCAGTTGACTTACCTATTTTCTGAAATAAACTAATCTTGGTACCTCAAATTTAACAATTGGAAGAAAAGAAAAGGGATGCGGAAAGTTTGAGGGGAGGGGAGGAGGGGACCAATAAAATCAATTGGTACTTAAACAACAGTTTATTAAAATAAATGGCCTTTAAGGATTCCGACAAAATAACCAGGTACTGAAAAATGTATATTTCTTGGAACAGTGGAAATAATTTAAAATAATCTTCAAATTCCTGGTAGGTCAGCCTCAGTTATATACCCTCAAAATACTTTTAGTTTACTGAAAGCCTCGAAATTAGGTTTCAGTTTCAAACACAGATACTGAATAAATTCTATTTTCAAATGCCTGCTAATTTGGCCACAGTTTCAAAAAAAAAAAAAAAAAAAAAAAAAAAAAAAAAAAAAAAAAAAAAAAAAAAAAAAAAAAAATCTTATAATTATCAGTTCCAGCTTCAAGTGTAAACTTTACAGTTCAAAGTAAAAGTAATGAATAGACCTATAAAAGGCCCGATTGCTTCTTTTAAACAACAGGAAGCACTGCAGGATACTATAGTTAAAAGGAAACACATCTTAAAGTGGCAATGTGCTGACAAAGTTACCACAGTTTCAACATGCAAAACTTTTTAATTTCCCTTCAGGGCCAACTTCTAGCTTAGTTTTACAGAAGATACGAATAATGAATAGATTCCTAAAAACCCCATTTTTTAAGAACCAGCAAGTCACTAATAATCAGTACAATGCCATTTCAAATTTTAGTCAGCTGAAATGCGTGGGACCTCATATTGGTAACATCTTTATGTCCACACTAACAGACATGTAATAAGATACGAAATGTTTTGTTTTTGTTAACTTGCGCCATGACGCAATGGTTAAGCACCAACCCTGACAATGTTCTGAGAACACCTGCTCCAAGGACATAATATTTAAACCAAGGAAAGCAGAAAACCACTGCAGGTGACAAGCAGCGACACAGGAATTTAGAGCAAAACAATTGCAAATCCAAACAAACATAAATTCGATATTTACCGAAAGCCAACAACAACAACAACAAATAACATTATAAATTCAAAAATGTTCAAATGTTTTTATAGTCTATGGGACTTAACTGCGGGGTCATCAGTCCCTAAACTTACAAACTACTTATGAACAAACTAAGACTAAGGACGGCACAAATATCCATGCCCGAGGGGGGATTCGAACCCCCGACCGTAGTGGCCGTGCAGAGCGTGACTGGAGCGCCTCAGTCCCCTCGGCCTCCGCGGCCGGCCATTATAAATTCAAATTCGTGTCATCCTATATCACAAAAGTTCGCGTATTTTTATGCTATGATCAACCGTTTAATAAACCTTCCTCTTGACCAAGATGCTATACGAAAAGAGATACAAATCCTTCAATATATTGCAAAACGAAACGATTTTGACCATAAAATGGTCAATTACATATATAATAAACACACTAAGCCCATATAACCAATCACTAGTAAAGAAATAACACTGTGTAGAGAAACACCTAAAAAAGAAATATGCGTATATTCCGACCACTTATCTAGGAACAATATCTCATAAAATTAATAAAATAATGAAACACACTAACATAAAATTCGCACATCAAACTCGGCATAATCTTAGAACGCTGCTGCACTCAGAACAAGTAAAACCATCCATTTTGTATCCCATCCTCGTCGCACCGGTTGTCCTGGGTGTCGGTGGCCGAGTAGAGAGAGACCGACACGGGAAAATAGGATGTACGCGTGTGCAGGTACGGAGGTGCCCAGCCAGTGGGACAGCAGAAAGTAGAAACACTAGGCTGAATTAGAACAAGTTGTATATTTCGTAGAAATAAGATAATACTTACCTTTTACAAAGTTCAAGACTGCAGAATGCTGATACATAGTTGACTAGAGAGGCCTGCCTACTGATGATTCCTAGTGCCTATCAGATAGCCAAGTCTTAACTGGTGCCTATCTGATTCCCAAGTGAACGATGTCGTTCAGTGGTGGCCACGAGCGGGATAGCAGCAGAGGGCGCTCGAGGCTGACGTCATAAGAACGCCGCGCCGTGCGTGCATGGCGGCGCGCGACTAAAGTACGTGGCGCGCACTTCATACTTGTGTGATACCACAATCCATATATTTAAATCCCGAAATTTATAAAATTCTGTGTAAGCAATGAGAAACATTTTATATAGGTCAGACTGGAAGAAGCTTTATAATTCGTTTTCGAGAGCATGTTCATAATACCGAAAGCAACCAGTCGACTTCCATCAATTGAAGAAAGAACAACACATAGCAGACAACATAGAGCAGGCCATGGAAATTTTACATATCACGCAAAAGGAAGCAATAATGAACGTTCTTGAAGAGTTTGAAATTTATTTACACACGCAAGTTAACCCTGAACTAATTTAAATGAACAAATCGAGATGAAACACGTGCGTTATTTGGAAAATTTCATTAATACCATTCATCCAGAGAGATGGACGGAATTTACAAATACGTCACAGATTTTATGGTCACGAAATTAAAAGTAATCATTGGAAAACAATTATTATGTTCCATAAAAACCCAAAAATTACACCAAAATTAATTCCACAAAATAATATATGGTTAATCATTTACATACTAGTAATGAAACATGCTATTGCCATACCAATGCTCTATATAAAAGCAAAGAAATAATTGCATTGTAAACTAGTAATATCGCTGACATATCTGTCAAAATAGCTGTCAAAAGATCGACAACATAAGAATTAAAATAAATCGCAATTTGCGATGTTATGGCATCACTGTATTAGGTTTAGATGGAATACCAAACTGTGGCGAATGAAAATTTGTGCCCGGCCGGGATTCGAACCCGGGATCTCCTGCTTACTTTTTTTTTTTTTTTTTTTTTTTTTTTTTTTTTAATCAAAATTTGTAGTGCGGCTGGGAATCGAACCCGGACCACCATTCTTACTAGGCAGACGTCTTAACCGTTTTTTTTCTTTTTTTTTCTTTTTTTTCTTTTTTTTTTATTTATTTATTTATTTTTTTTTTTCGGGTCTCCTTCCTCCCCTTCAACCCGTCCTTGCTCTCGCCAATTGTTGCCTTCTCGGCCCGGCTTCATTGCCTTTAAACTAAATAGTTCCTAAGAGGTGAAATTAAACTGCTTCTTCTGCGGTAGCTGCCCGCTGCAGTGTGATGTGACCACCTTTGTTTCCTTCCCAATTATGTCATCATCGGTTAGCTTCCATAATTGTTGTTTGAAAAGAAAATAAAACAAAAGAAACTCCATTCTAGAAAACGAAAGTAAATGTACCTCCTCTGGTTTGTTTCTTGGTGTGCAGCTGCACGGCTCGGTGTTCTAGCTGCTTCAAAGTTCGTCTTCTCAAAAAGATTTACTAACGCAGAGTTACCGTGATTTATCGTTTCTATATCTTCGTTGTTGTTAGCGTGATACTGAGTCGTCTTCTCATTTAACTTCGAAGTGCTTGTCACCGTTACCTCCGTTCTTACCGACACCAGGAATTTGTGTAAAACGTTATTATAATTTAGTTTTTGAAGCAATAAGAGAAGCAAACAAAACATTCTGCAAAGGTTGTTTTTTTTTTCGTTTAAATTAATGTTCTATGTAAAAAACATGCATATTTTTCTCGGTAATTTTCAAATCGTTGTAACTTCTGATGTTCGGTCTGCAGTGTTAACCAATAGTCGTTTTTACTTTTTTCGCTTTCTGAGAAAACATAGTGTACTGTCTGTCCCTTTATCCAGTTGACTGCCTTTCTCTTGGCGTTAGGATAGGGAACTTCTTCTGGGTTGAGTAGTCGTGTTGGTGTGATTGTTCTGGGCGACGTGCGTAATATACACGCGAGTTTGTCCGTGCAGAGTTGCCATATGTCTTTGACGGGCTCACATGTAAATCGGTGTTCCTCCGTATCAACTTGATTGCAGTTGCTGCAATTTGGTGTGTTTGCCAGATGAATCGCCTGTAACTTTACATTGGTCGGTATTTTTCTATTTACCGCCATATACCACGTGGACCGCACATTGGATGGTAAGTGTGGGTCATGTATATTCTGCCAGATGTTACGCCAGTTATATCCTTTATATTTGTTTTATACGACGTTACCCTGTTTGCATTCCATCATATTGTTATAGATTGTTTTTACCCTGTATCGATCTTTCTCAGGAGTATTCATTATAATATAACTGAGTTCTAAAAAGAAATATCTGAGATGCCAGAGCGCGTTCGGTATGTGATGGACGTCAACAGGTGGTTCCATAGTAGCCGGTGTTATTTCATTCAGGAGGTGAGCCGTGAGAGTATCCGGTGATCGTCGCCATTGTTTGTACATATTTCTGACGAAAAGAGCTTTCGCTTTGAGGTAGATGTCTGTGAGATGAAGGCCTCCTTTTTCTGTTGGTAACGTCAGTGTGTCATATTTTACTTTGAATATTTGGCCTCTAGTGACAAAGTGACCGAGAGCTGCTAATATTTTTTGAGCTATAACCTTGGGCAGTGGGAGGACCTGAGCGACGTAGTTTACTTTCGCTGTGATATAGATGTTTGCTAGCTCCACTTTCTGAATGATGTTTAAGTTCCTCAAACTATGTTGCTGTATTGCAGCCCGTATTTTTGCCAATAGTTTCCTATAATTAGTGGCCGCCGTGCGGCGGATGTTACACGTGAATTCTATGCCAAGACATTTAAGTGTTGCTATGCTTTTGATTGGTGCGTCAGTTGGAAGGTCTACTCCTCGACCAACGTTCATAATCCCAGATTTATTTCGGTTTAATTTCGCTCCAGACGCGGCTTCGTATGTTGATATAATCTGGAAAGCTGTTGTTATCTGCTCGGCGTCCGTGACCAGGAAGCTCACGTCATCCGCATATGCCTGGCATATGATTTTGTGACCGTGTATTTGCAAACCTGGCAAGGTTTGAGTCAGGGAGATCAAGAGAGGTTCGAGGGCTATTGCGAAGAAAATCATCGACAGAGGGCAGCCCTGCCGAACTGAGCTCATGATGGTGATCGGTATACTTAATTGCCCATTCACACTGATTCTTGAAGTGCCATTCGTCAGAAGTGTATGCACTGTGTCAATTATTTTCTTCGGGAAGTGCATTGTCTCCATGGTCCGCAAGAGATAGCAGTGGCTCACTCTATCAAAAGCCTTTTCGAAATCAAGCGACACTATGGCGCTTTGGATGTCGCATGCTTCAGCCGTCGCTATGATGTCGCGGTATGCATTTAATGTCTGGGTTATTGTCCTGTTCTTGCCGACACTCGTCTGATAGGCACCTGTAACCTTGTCAATCACCGAATTAAACCGTTGCATGAGGATGCGCGCGAAGATTTTATAGTCACTATTTAATAAGGTTATTGGCCTGAGATTGTCTACAGTCTTCCCTCCTGGTGTTTTGGGCACTAACACCACGATTCCCTCGCAGAATTCCTTGAAGGAGTCATTCTTCTGAGTCATGATGTCGTTGCATACGAGAGTCAACTTGCTTACCAGCTGTTGTCTGAAGGTGTCGTAGAACTCAGCTGGCAGTCCGTCGGGGCCAGGCGATTTGTTTTTTGGGCTGTTTCGTATGGCATCTGTTACTTCTTCCTCGGTGATCTCTGTCGCCAGCTCTTCAGCTTCTGCAGTAGTTAATCTCGTCGACGAACGAGCCAGAAGAGCGAGTTGTGCCGTTTCGTCTACTGGTTTGTCTGCTAGCAGTAGAGAAAAATGATTGTAAATTTCCTCTCGTATATCAGATTGGGTGGTCACACACCTTCCGTCTGTAGTTTTTAGCGCGGTCAATATTTTCCTGTTTCGTTTCTTTTGTTCTTGTATCACGTGATACATTGACGTCGTCTCTTCGTGTGTGGCATTTTGTAGGCGAGTTCTAACTTGGCAACCTGCCAGTTGTTTCCGTTTAATTGTTAAAATCGTGGCCTTGATTCTTTTGATCTGTGCGAAGTTGTCCGTAACTGCTGCATCCTCTTTATATAAATCTCTCAAGCACTGGAAGTAAAATTCTACGGTTCTTTTCTGCCATGAGTATTTCTCGCGGGAGTGCTGTTTCATAGCTTTTATTAATGAAGGTTTTGCACATTTTATCCACCATTTAAGTGCCGAATCGTATCTCGGAAACTTTCTTTCACACTCCGCCCATGTATTGCGAAATATGGCATGACACCCTGCATCTGACAGGTGTGATGTGTTCAGTTTCCACAATCCTTTTGCTCTATATGTTCCCTGTTTTTCTAAATTTATGGTGCAGATGTACGCGGAGTGGTCTGAAAACACCGTCGGCCATCTCTCTGCTTGCAGAATGTGTTGTTGCAGGTTCGATGTTGTGTACATCCTATCGAGGCGACTGGCTGAATGATTGGTTACATAGGTGAAACCGGGCGCATCTCCATGTTGCAACTCCCATGTGTCTACCAGATTGAGTTCCCTGATTATGTTCTGAAGTTCCATGGACGTATTGAAATTGGGAGTCTGGTCTTTTCGGCTAAGGACGCAGTTAAAATCGCCTCCAAAAATTATGTGTTCAGTCTGCGATGCGAAGAGAGGCACTATGTCGCCTTTAAAGAACTCCGCCCGCTGCCGCTTTTTTCCTGTTCCGGAAGGTGCATAAACATTAATAATCCTCGTGTTATTGAATGTAACGGCAATACCTCTGCTATTTGCTAGTTTCTCCACGTTACTGACAATAATTCCTTCCCTGGTCATGATAGCAGTCCCGTGTTCACTGCCATTACCGGGATTAATTAGCGCATTGTAGCCTGCTATATGTTCTAGGCTAAGTTCTGCAACTTCTTGCAACAATGCGATGTCTATCTCAGCCGCGTATAGAAAATCTTGAAGATTTCTCAAGTTAAATGTGCTACTGATCTTGTTGAGATTTATCGTTGCAATGCGGTACGCCTGCAGAGGTGTCATGTTGCCAGAAGTGTGTTAGGTGCTATGCTCCTTCCGGGTGAATACAGTGGTGGAGCATTTAGAAAAAGTCCGAGTCGTCCTCTGCTTCAGGAGCAAGGGTCGTGGACTCCCGTTGCCGGATGGCGTCTGCCTTCCGGACTCCTGGTGAGGTCCCTCTTATACGTTCCTGTAGATCAGACATCACTTCATCTGGAGTACTGTCTTCCATTTCGTCGGCCCAATTGCCTGTAGGGTTGCGGTTCCTTGATGCTGGTTTTCTTTCTGTTGGGTGTTTACTTTTGTCATCTTGGTCCACAGTGTCCATCTTCGTTTGTACTGTTGAGGTCTGTTTCCCCTGGAGAGACTCGGGGTTCTCAGTCCGAGACTTTTTTAGGGCCTGAGAATTGCCGGAATGATTCCGAGTTGTTGTATCCGTCAGTTTTTGGCTTATCTGTTTTGCCTTTTCGCGCAGTATTTGCGCGTTTTCGTCTGCTCCGTCGTGTGCCTTCCGTCTTTTGTTGTGTTTCTTCGGAGAGGTGGTCTCGGCCTGCCGTTCGTTGTCGTCTTCGAACCCAGATTGTTCGTTCATGTGCGTGCAGTTAGCAACGTGCACTGCCTCGGAAAGTCCGTCCCCTTGTTCTGGACTCACTTGTCTACTCTCCTCCACTTCCTGCGGGGCAGTTTGCGGAGTGACTGGTGAAGTTTCCGCCTCCATGGGTGTGTGTTGTTCTTTTAGCTCCATGTAAGACTCTAGTGTGACATCTATATTGGGCTCCGATTCGGTGTTTACTCGGGCGGCAGCTGCGAAGGTTATCGGCAGCGTAGACATTGGGCCCTGCCTCTCTCGCTCGCCTGTCGGTATTTGCGCCACGCGTCGCTGTACACACTGGGCGCGGACGTGCGTTGTGGAACCGCAAGCCGAGCAAGTTCGCGGTTGGCCATCATAGATCACAATAGCTCTATAACCGCATACCGTAATGTAAGATGGAATGTGTTTTATCATTTCAATTCTCACCTGGCGTACACCATTGAGTACCGGGAATATGTGCTGCCCGGACCATTTTTCGGCGACGTTACTTATGACGGTCCCGTAATCTTTCAGCTTCGCATTAATTTGCTCGGCAGTTACTTCAAAAGGAAGTTCGAATAGTCTGACTGTTCGTATTCCAAAACCAGCATATGACACTCGTACTTCACCAACATGACCATTCGAATGTTTAAACTTTAATGTACCACTACAAGATTCTATTATCTGCTCGCATTTCGTCGGGCTGACTAACTTGAGGTACACCGTGCTACTGACAATTGACAAATGGATGCCAATGATGTCATCTATGGTAATTTTCATAACATCTCGCAGAAATAATTCAACTTCGAAAGATTTCGGTCTTGGTAAATTCGGGTCGAAACTCAGTTTCAAAGTATCTATTCGTTCAGGTTGATTATCCATTTCTTTCGGTTAGCATCCCTCTACAATAGCAACGCTGAAGCGCGCACTCACCTCACAGCGCTCGGCCGCCCGCAGCGACGATGTAAACACACGGTCGCTCCACACTTCCGCACAGCACGGCCGCCGCCGGCGGAATGAACGCTTACTAGGCAGACGCGTTGACCACTCCGCCACCGATGACACAGTGGCCAGCCCCACTGCAGAGGACTCTTCCCTGCACGTCTCCCGCCACACACAAATCTCCATTCGCCACGCTGCCTGTTTCCTATACCACAGCCTATTTATTCTATAATGCTCGCAGCCACAATACTGTATTCCCGCATCAGGGAGAACAGACCATGAGGTATCGAGACACAATTAATTGTCGTCAGGAGCCCAGCCTCGGCTTGTATACAATTATATATATTTTTGACGAATTACAGCGTTCAAAGGAATGAAATAAATCGCATTTTGCGTTGTTATGGCATCACTGTATTTGGTTTACATGGAATACCAAACTGTCTATGGCAGGAGACTTGCAGGGAAGAGTCCTCTGCAGTGGGGCTACTGACTGTGTCCTCGGACCGGACGCGGCGGTGTTTACGCCTCTGCTGCTGTCGTCTGAGCGCTGTTTCCGGGTGAGTTGACGCTCTCGTAGCGGCCGCAATAACGTGTTATTGTGTGAATTATGACTAGAACACGAACATGACTGAAGTACCAAGACGAGATACTTTGAAGTTTGTATTTGATTGCAACTATGCACGACCGAAGTCATATGAAATTGAATCATGGATTGAGGAATCACTGAAAAGTTCCTTTGGCGATATTATCGGTGTCCATCTCTCAATAGTTAGCAGTACTGTGTATATTAAGTTCAGAAGTCCGGAAATTTGTGACGAAATTGTGCAGTCCCGTGCTGGAAATCTTAAATTCAAGCACTGTGATGGGAATTTTGGTGAAGTTAAAGTGACGCACGCAGGGTTTGGTATTCGGACAGTCCGAATATTCGAACTACCGTTTGAAGTTCCTGCAGAAGAAATTAATGCTGCTTTGGCGAAATATGGAAAGGTCATCAGCAATGTTCCTGAAAAATGGATGTCGTTTAAAGTACCTGTTTTGAACGGTGTTCGGCAGGTGAAGATAGAATTAAAGACACATATTCCATCATATATTTCGATCGTGGCTATAGGGCGATTATCATGTACGACGGTCAACCGCGTACTTGCTCTGGTTGCGGTTCAACTGGTCATGTTCGAGCCCAATGTATTCAGAGAAGGGTGACACAGGTACCTACAGGCGAAACAGCGCCAGCTGACAGGATGACGACCCTCCCGATCTCTTATGTGGCTGCGGCCCGATTGCGCACGAACACGCCGGAGCACCCTCATTTCAGTGAATCGTCCGGTACTACAGAAGCTGTTCAAGAGACGTCTATGGAAATTCCCAACCAAGATAATTCTACCGAAGATGTGTCAATGGAACATGATCAACCGGAGGGTACGAGCTCGGCCGGCCTCCAGTACGGTGCTCCAGCCCAAGAAGACGGAAAGCGTCCGAGTCCCAGAAGCGAACTGGAATCCAACCCAGTGGTAAACGAAGAACGAACTCCGGGAAAGGAAAACTGCTCCTCAAAAAATCAACCAGCAGTCTCCCCCAAGAGACACAAAAAACGAAGAATAGCCCATCAAGACGCAGAGAAGACAGTGCCAATATTGCCCGAGAAACTGACGGAAATTGGTCTCACTTTACCTGACACCACATCAGCAAATTCCGATCCGAAGCAGCAGAATGGTAGCAAACGGGTGTCGGAAAGCTCCCCACCTAATATCAAGCCGGGGGACTATGAAGCTGTGGAAGACCCACCGGGATTACAACCCGTCGGTAGGGAGAGGCAAAGTCTAACGGAAAACGGCACACAAATCAAGACTACCTCAGCCCATATACTGAACTGGGCAGATGACGGGGAAGATGTGACAATGGAGCAAGAAACGGGTAGAGCTGGACCACCAACAGACGATGTATCAGCCACAACGGGAGAAGAATTATACGACCTGCCTCTCCAGTCCCGTCGGATGATACAGAGTACCGTTTCTAACAACCATTAATGCTTTTATCGACATCGTACCTCTGCGGCCTGGTTGGAGAGTGTAATTCTAACACTGAATGCCTGCGTTTCAGGATTACAAGGTAGCCACCATAAATATAACCAAGATCATCTCACAACAGAAGATACACAGTCTTCGTGATTATTTATACAGCTGTGATGCTGATATCGCTCTGCTGCAAGAGGTAGACAGCGAATTTCACCCAGATATTCCGGGATACGATGTACTCAGAAACACCACCCCAGGTAGTACTTCGGGAACTGCTCTCCTAACCAAAGAGGGCGTGATTGTATCGGATGTCGAGCGATTGGAAAATGGCAGAGGGATATCGTGTCTCATTAATGGAGTTAGATTCATAAATATATATGCCCCTTCCGGGAACCAAAATAGAACAAGTAGAGCCCAGTTCTTTGCCAGTGATTTATTGTATCTCATCCGGCGCAATCGGGAGGACGTTGTAGTCGGAGGCGACTTTAATTGTGTCTTGAAGCACAAGGACCAATGGCCGAACTTTAATGGATGTCCAGCTCTTGCAGAAATGGTACACCAATTAGAACTAGAGGATACTTGGGAAATTATAAACGGCGACCAACGGTGTTTTACGTATCACACTGCGACAACTGCCAGTCGCTTGGATAGAATTTACGCCAGTAAAACCTTGCGGGAGACAGTATCTGCAACGGAAACGTGGCCACTGTACTTTTCAGATCATTCGGCGTATCACTGCACCATTCGCATGACACGGCAGAAAACGTTCCGAGGCAGAACAGGATGGAAGTTAAACGTCGATATTCTCAAGGACCAAGAGTTGAGAGAACGGATGCAAGAGGCCTGGCATACCTGTTTACGCCGACAACACACGTTCCTATCGGTACTTCTGTGGTGGTGCCACTGCGCAAAACCTAAATTAATCAGCGTTTTGAAAGCGTATAGTTATGAGAGGAACCGACTACAGAAAGAAACCTTTGAGTTTTACTTTCGATGTCTTCGTGAACTGTATTCTGATATACCTATCACGCCGGAGAAGTTCATCCAAATTAAAAGGATTAAAGCAAAGTTATCCCTTCTGAAACGGAAACAAATGGAAGGAATTAAAATCCGTTCCAGAGATGATAATTGCACCTCCGACGAATATACGTCACCCTTCCACCTCGGGAGAGAGAAGCGTCGCGCAAGACAAAAACTTATCACTCGTATAAAGAAAGAAGGCGGTAATTTCGCGACGACTCAGGCTGAAATAAAAGAGTATATAACGGATTACTACCAGCGATTGTACACAGCAGAGCTGGAGGATGACGAAGCAATACGTACAATGAAAAGTTATCTTACAATGACACTTACAGAGACCGACAGGGAATCATTACGTTGTGACATCGCCGCGGACGAGTTACAGGAGGCACTGAAGAAGGCTCAGCCTAATAAATCGCCCGGAAATGATGGACTACCAATAGAATTTTACAAACAGTTTTGGTATCTAATGGAACTATGCTTTGAAGCATGTGTAATGAAATCAAAGCGGGTCAGCAACTACCAGCAGGCTTCAATGACAGTGTAATAGTATTGGTTCCGAAAGAACACCCACATGAAGATATCAACAAATTCCGTCCCATATCTCTCCTGAACTCTGATTATAAGATTGTAGCCCGTGTCATAGCAGCTAGAATTAAAAATGTTCTAGAAAACATCATACATAATAGCCAGACAGCAGCAGTACCGGGACGCACTATTTTCAAGAGTCTAGCAGATTATAGGGAGATCAAATCTTTCAGTGCCTCAACACGCCCTCAGGCAGCAATTTTAGCTTTAGACCAATGTAAGGCTTTTGACAGGGTTTCACATCGCTACCTGTTCGATATCATGAATCATCTCGGATTTGGTGTACCTTTTATTACGATAATTCAAAATATGTACACTTCTGCCAGCTCCAAAATCATCGTCAATGGTCAGTTCACCCGTCAGATCCCTATCCAAAGGTCAGTCAGACAGGGGTGTCCTATGTCTATGCCCCTATATGTTATAGCAATTGAGCCTTTGGTTAGAATGCTTAATTGCAAGCTTCATGGTCTAACCCTCTATTCTACGACGATAAAATGCATAGCATTTGCGGACGATGTGGGTGTCATTGTACGCTCGGAGCAGGACCGTCGAGACGTTACCACTAATATGGCTGAATATGAACGAGCATCGGGTTCTACACTAAACTACAGGAAAGCTCGTCTCATGCCGATAGGGAGTGGATTTCGCACAGATGCCAACTGCCCATACAGAGTGTGCGATACCATGAAGGTGCTCGGGATAAAGATGAGCAGTTGTCCTCTGAAAACAACTGCAGGCAACTGGAAGGACCTTCTGGCCATGACGAGAGGCTACTTCCAATACAACAAAGGACGTGAACAGGACTTGGTGCAGAAAGTACACTTCGTCAACACCAGAATCCTCTCGAAACTATGGTACGTTGGACAGATAATACCTGTGGTAGACAGTGTTGCCAGGAAAATTATGTCGGCAATAGGTTGGTATATTTGGAGGGGAAATATATTCAAGGTGGGGATCAATGTCGTTACCCTTCCACCAGAAAAAGGAGGCCTTGGTCTCAACGATGTTTCATATAAATGCAAGGCACTTCTGATAAGGCGCATTATTCAGCTGTGCCACAAATATCCATAGTGCGCTAAGTATGGCCATAAGGATATATAAGCCTCAGAGTATACAAGTACCAATTCACCTTGGCGACACGCATTACAAGGTGAACCACATTAGGATGTTTCTCTTAGAAATTAGCTACCTCCGAATGAAATCGAGCGCCCCACTACATGCACTTACCACCGCTCAACTGTACCGCCTTATGAACGACAGTGGAAGGGTGAACCGAATGGAATTAAAATATCCCGATAAGGATTGGACTGTTATATGGAAAAACATCAACAACAAAGTGCTCGATACGGATATAAGATCAACCTGGTACAAAATAGTGAATGAGACGATACCAACAAGAGAGAAACTTCACAAAATACATTTGTCCGTCACCGACGAATGCAGGGAGTGCCATCTCATCGACACCTTGCAACACAGATTTGTCTGTGGAGAAAATAAACTCATATGGGAATGGTGCAGGAAAATCCTGGCTTCAATTTGCAGAACAGCACCGCAACACATCTCTCTCATGTCGGTACTGAAACCTGACGGCAATTACTACCCAATCAGCAAGAAAAACACGTGGACCTGGTTAGTAGGGCATACACTATACTACATAACCAGTGCACAAGACAAGGCCTCATACTCAGGCTATAGAGTATACCTCGCCACAAGAGCCCAACTCTTGGAGAAGGGTGCTAATTACAGGAAAAGATTTGCAAATTACATCACGGCACTACAAATAACGAGGATATGAAGGGAAAAAGAACACACAGGAAAAAAAAAAGAAACGAACAAAGGACGAAGAAAGACGAATGTGGAAATAAAGGGACGTGCGGCATCCAGTATTCAAGGTTTGCCACCGTCTGTCTATTACTGTTCATTTAGATAATATTTCTGTAATTCCTTAAGAAGATGGTTTATTTCACCTTGGCTAACCTCGACGTAGAGGGGTTGAGTTACCTTTCTTTTATATTTTCCTCTTTATTTTCAAAAGACTTTCATCTCCAGTACTTAGGGAAAGACAAAGGAACTTCATATCTCTGCAAATCACCAGGACATGTGCGACTTTCGGTGACTGGCGCACTCAGGGCTAAGAGACGACAAGTTGAGAGAACGCACGATGAAAATGGGTAAACAGGAAAATGAGACCAGGCATACTACTTGGGGAAACATAATAAAGCACATATCGAGAAGACGAGCCTTGAGTGCTGTCGATATGCTGAGGTGGAAGTATGGAGACAATAAAAAGAACACACGTTAAATCAGTGACTTAAGAGGTGTTGCAGGACAACGTTCCCAAGTTTCTTTCCCGAAGAAATTTTAAGTTTCCTTAGTAAATGTCAGTTTCTATGCAGTGACTTCACTGACGAAAAAAAGATTGTGCACCTTCTTTTGTAGAGAGCTACGATATTATTTTATATAGAGGAAATAAATTATTTTAAAGGCGAAGAAGCCGGGCCGAGAAGGCAAACTTTGGCGAGCGTAAGGATGGGTTGAAGGGGAGGAAGGAGACCCAAAAAAAAAAAAAAAAAAAAAAAAAAACGTGGCGGGGTGGTCAACGCGTCTGCCTAGTAAGCAAGAGATCCCGGGCTCGAATCCCGGCCCGGCACAAATTTTCATTCGCTACAGCAGTTCTTTTACATATGTAAATAAGAACGTATACATATAAGAGAAGCAGCGATCTTACAAGGGTAAGAAGAGCTACCAATGTATGTATGAAGTACAATTATCTTCTTAAATTAAATAGTATACCCGTCTTTGTGTTTTACAATACACCTGACGATGGCATTCATGCCGAAACAGGCCTGTCGTATTAAATAATTTCAAATGTTCAAATGTTTGTATAGTCTATGGGACTTAACTACAGGGTCATCAGTCCCTAAACTTACAAACTACTTATGAACTACTTGCGAACTAGGACGGCACAAATATCCATGCCCGAGGGGGGATTCGAACCCCCGACTGTAGTAGCCGTGCAGACCTGACTGGAGCGCCTTAGTCCCCTCGGCCACCGCGGCCGGCTTAAATAATTTAATAAAAAGCAGTGTCTTTGGCATTAATAATTTACACTCCAGTGGAAGACTCTGCAGGAGAGACGCTCTGTTGCTCGGTACTGGCTTTTGTCGAAGTTTCGAGAACATACCTTTACCAAGGAGCCTAGCAGTATATTGCTTGCTCCTACGTGTATCTCGAGAAGAGATCATGAAGATAAAATCAGAGAGATTAGAGCCCACACAGAGACATACCGACAATCTTTCTTTACGCGAACAATATGTGACTGGAATAGGAGGGAGAACTGATAGTGGTACTCAAGGTACCCTCCGCCACACACCGTCGGGTGGCTTGCGGAGTATTCATGTAGATGTAGATGGTGTGGGCTGGAGTCTGTATTGGCAGACTTAGGGAACTCTATGTCGGTCAGAATTGCGCTTTGACTGCTCAGAGTTATATAGACTATCAAATGTTCAAATGTTTGTATAGCTTATGGGTCTTAACTACGGGGTCATCAGTCCCTAAACCTACAAACTACTTATGAACTAGCTAACACTAAGGACGGCACAAATATCCATGCCCGAGGGGTGATTCGGACCCCCGACCGTAGTGGCCGTGCAGACCGTGACTGGCGCGCCGCAGACCGATCGGCTACCGCGGCCGGTCAGTGGGACACAAAACGAAGGAAATAGTCACATTATTTATACGGACCTTCCTAGAAGCAGAGCAAACTTCCCAATTTCATTTGATGACAAATGATTCTGTCTATATAACTAATGAGAAAATAAATTCCTGTACAAGTCATTATGCAATAAGGTTGCTAAATCATGCCATTGTTTTTCATTTCAGGTATTAAACCAGTTTCACTCACTGAAATCGAATAAAACAACCCATCAGTAGTAATTACGAAATGCTGCACTTCGTCCACGTAAACAAGAATGTATAATTTCATTGCTAGTAAAATAGATAATTTACCTCAGAAACTGCAGGTTTATTGCAAACAAATTGCCTCCTCTGCTTCATTTCATTCAGGAAAACTGAATACTGTTGGTACAGCATCATCTATCAGCAGCTTTGTATAGGCTCCTGGTCGAAATACGTAACTGTCCTTCGTAAAGTGTTCACTACAAATAAAACTATATTTCATAGGACTGCAGTTTTCTCTTCGTACTCTGTGCACCCATTCGTGCTGACTTCGAGTGAGGAAATCTCGAGAGAGATCGTCATGTTACCATTTAGAAGTATTTGCGTTTATCGAACATCACTTTCTATACAATATACTGCAGTATACATAACTTACCTATGAAACTTAATGCCACTTCCAGATGTCCTTCGGTTAGTACACCCGTACATAAACAACCATTTGTAACCACTGCGATTAAAATTACGAGACTCCCTACATAACAGCAAGCAGAAACTGAAAACGAATGCCCCCATCCAATATTGCGACTTCAAAAAGTAGCGTCACGGTTTCCTAGGCAAAGATGCCTTTGAGTAGTCACTCCAGTTTATTATTGAGCTCACTGTTATGAAGTACACTCTGCAGTGTAATGCCGTGAAATGCGGCAGCGTGTGCAACATACTGACTTGTGTGGATGCCTATCCTCAGAACATACTCACTGTACCACATAAAAGAGGATACAGAAAGAGTATTCGGTGTGAAGAGGATGATAAATATCTATGGGGAATTTGAACGTGGATATGAGGGAAGGAGAGGTTTCGGGATAATATGCTCTTGGCAGTAGGAATAAAAGAGGGTACAGTGATTACTAAACAGTTCTTTGACATCCTTTCCAGACAATGAATAAAACTGGCATGAATTTACATCTTTTGACGCACAATATAGAGATCGAATCCATATATGACCATTCTGGGGGGGGGGGGGGGGACTTAAAACATTATTTAAAGAACACTCGTACCAAAGCAATACATCAGCTCTTGGAGCACACTTAATAACTTACTAGGTGTGTTTATGTATCCAATGGAAATGTTACACGAATCTTACAGAGGTGTGGCTATGAATTTGCTGGAGGAGACTAAATTAGATTTTAACATGATCAAAAACCTAGATAAGGCAGACCAATTTGAAAAATAGGATTTTTTAATTATTTAGTTGAAGTAGCAAATATGTGACAAGTGTAAATTTATTTGTAGTTTATGTAGGTTTTTCGGAACTTAGGCTTTCGTATTGAGAGACTGTATGTAATATATTTACACATTAATATATAAATCTAACAACAGATGAAACTAAAAAATCTTCACCCAAATAGCATATAAATGAATCTACTGTTTTATAAAAGTAGGAATCAATTAAATAATTCTGTGAAGTTACAGAATACGCAGATATGTCCTTCATCTAGACAATTTTACAATGTTTGATGTCCTTCGTTTTTATTACATTTAGTTCCCTACATTTGTAGAATACCCCTATTTAAGAATGTTTTAGGGCAATTTGTTGCCTCAGTCAAAAACGGTAACACATTCTAGAAATTAAAAGCACTACTGTATATTTTTAAATTGCCAGTCTGACTAGGTTCTGTATCTTTTCAAGTTTTCATTGAAGTTTTTTAACTTAAAATTTCATCAAGTTCTGTTTCAGTTTTTATCTGCATTTTCCTAAATAAAAATAAATAAATTATGACATGTTCTAAAGATATTTAATTTCGTGTCCATAGTTTCGTGTCCATAGTTTCTGTGTAATTGTTAAGCTAGCTGCGTGATTTGATCTTCATGCTGTCAGTCTATTTTTGTAAAAGTTTATTTATTCTTTTGAAGTGTAAATTGGTTCTACAAAAATATTTTCGTAAGTAGTATCGTACGTTATGTACTCCACTTAACGTTTTGTATTTTTGACGTGTATTGTTAATCTATGATACAGCTAAGAGGCTGTAAACAATAAATGAAGCCTATTGAAGAAGTAAATGTGGGTTTAATAAAATGATTGAACAGTGCAATCACACATGGTGATCAGACAAGCATAGGCAACAAAAAAGTAATTGCAAATAAACCTTATGTATCGGAAGAAATGTTTCAAATGTTCGACGGAAGAAGGAAGTACAAAAATGTTAAGAGTCTGCCAGGTATACAACAACACACATCTCTTTGGGATGAATTTATAGGACGTTAAAGGAAACCAAGCCGAACTGACCGAAGGAAACAATCGTAGTAAGGAATGAAACAGCGTACAAAATAGTTAAAACCGTCTTCGCCGAAATTATAAACAAGAGTTATGACATTAGGAGTGTATTCAACTGTTCAATGTTTTTGGTTGGGAGAACCCGTCTGACAGAACGGATAGATATTCCATCGCAATTAACTAAAATCATTGTGGAAGTGGCAAAGCAATGAATATTCGAGGGACTGACGATGAACCATCAGAATATTTTGTAACATAGAACGATATAATAAGAATAAATTGCAAGTAAAATGATGGTGAGAGCTGCTGTTTTCCGGCGGCAGTACGTAACTTCGACAAATACTAACATTTTACGAGGAACATTAGTCATTTCCTCACAGTTAGCGGACAACTTCAGTGACGGGTTAAATGGGTATTTTTCTTGCCAATAAATTACCATAAATTTCACTTCCTCCGTAGAGTGCGTGGCGGGTTGCGGCTTTTTGTCTTTTTTGCATTCAGATGGTGGAATTCTTCGTCTGACTGGGCACTTGTCGACGGAAAAGCATTTTATGGCAATGCTCATGTGCAGATACGTTAGGTGAAAGTGAAGTTTCCCTTCATTCAAGTGAAATGTCGCATAAAGCTTTAAATTAATTAAATATAATTCGAGACAGATTTATTGGGTGCAAAGGAAATTACGGTTTGCGGTTTTGCTTAAACATAGCGCAGCTTTTATTTTCTCTATACTGAAAAGGGACAAAGGAAACCAGAAACGACTGAATTTTAGATTAATTGCGGAATCTTGATTCTTCAAACTCCAGTGGTCGAGCGTTTTATATATTGTGGTAACGATAAGTTCTTAAAAGCCCTTTCTTGAAGATCTGTCTGCTGCTGCAATCCACGAATTACAGCATCTGCAAATTACAACATGAAGCCTATTGTGCAAAGGCTTGAAACATGTCGATATGCTGTATACCTGATAGGCGTCTACAAGGTGAAGTACATGTTTTTCGGAATACTTGGAAAAATACAAATCTGATAAGAAAAAGTTGTAATAAATCTTGTTCATCTCCAAGAGCGACATCCATTAACACAAAACTCGACCCTATGCACCGCTCCTGGGGGGGTTGGGAGGGGGGATGAAGGACGGGTGACTTTGAAATCTTAAATAAAGACCCCAATTTTTGTTGCTGGTTTGGATTCTCCGCGAAAAAATGTGTGTATTTAGTATTGTATGTGACATTGTTTTCCTTTCACGATAGATGGAACTGCAATCGGTAATAAGAAAGAGATGAGAATTGTTAAAAAACAGTAATATCTCAAATAGTATCGTGTGACACCTCTTAAAATCAAATGAAGCACATACGTCGATCATGCTTTCGCTCAATAGTTCCACCATGTTAACGAACTCATTTCGTCGTACTTTCAGGCTCATAAAAATGTTGAAGAAGCTCTTTAAAGGTATGCTATTCTGTTCCCTAGTAGAAATATTTCTTCTGCGACAACTTTTCCCGGCATTGTCCTTCTGTTTGCTGATAATGAAAATGTTAAACCTAGAGGAAGATTCTGATGTCTGTTAGTTCGAGATATTACCGTTTTCCAACAATTTTCAACTCACTTTTACTTTCTCCGATTATAGCGTCATCTGTCATGAAACCAAGGGGAAAAAAAACTTTATGCAGAAGTTACGTACTTTTCACCGAGAATCCAAATCTGCAATAACGAAAAAGGGTCCTATTTAAGATTTTGACATCACCTCCCCCCCCCCTCCCCCGGGTGGTGCAGAATAGGTCGAGCCTTCTGTTAATGGATGTCCCTCTGGAGGTGAACAAGTTTTATTCTAACTTCTTTTTAATCGATTTTTTCCCAAGTATTTCGAGAAACAGTTTAAGTGACTCATCCCGTATATAAAAGTATAGTGAACTACTTGGATATGGTAGAACATAAATTTTATTCATAAATTGAAATTAAAGTACATATAAATGTCATACAAATAATATACACTTGTATATAACAAATAATTAAAGATTTAATTATGAATGCAGTGAACAACTGTAAATTGTTTTGGCTATTGACACCGTCAACCAAAAATACAGCAGTATTTCCTATTTTATATAAAGGCTTAAAACCTCGCAGTCAAGATTGTAGAGAATTTTATTTTATCAGTATTAAATTATTAAAGACGACAGCGAAAATAGTTTTTAATTTTTATTTAGATACCCGGTTTCGGCAGTTTAACTGCCATCTTCGGATCATTCATTTCATCAAAACCAAAAACTTTCAAAAACACACGTATTCGCCGACTTTGGTTTGTCATCATACGAGAGAACGCCTTGCTACCATACACAGGCGTAAGTACTGGACCTTTTCCACGCTGGAATCAACCTCAGAAAAAACCTGATGAAGATTGCTAATACGACGCGGATTAATAGCAGAAAATCCGATTCTCCAAGATGACAACACCCGCCGAGAAAGCCTTAGCATCTGAAGTAGGGATTCATTTTTACATATAAAGATTAATGACAGTGTCGTAGCCACTAAGTATTGTGTCAAATAAAATATTTTCAAATTAAATTTCAGTCACAATCCGACTGACAATTATTTCAAGTTATAAACCTTTACCTTAGATTAACGTATTAATTTCTAAGCATGTCAGAAATTACAGTAATCCGACGTTCTTACCAGTGGTGGCTCGTGAGAATACATTTTCGGTGTTCACAAATTTTCAGATCCAGATAAACACAAAACTCTGAAATAGCATCTTTTTTTATAAAAGAATTCTGAACAAATTTGTACAATTTATCCACTATCAATAATAATAAGCGTAAGTTTTTTGGCGAAGGAAAGAATTCTTTTGTGGAACTTTGTTGTTTTGTTTCGTACAGTTACGGCAAGAACTAAGTATTGTAATGTTTAAGCTTTCACGACTCGCGGTTTTGTCATTCATACATTAGTATTAGCGAAGTGTTATCAGTCGCAAGTTCTCTTAACCTGAAGTATGAAACCGCATAATTTCTTCCTATGATGTATCCTGTCCACATGACTGATTTTACAAGATATTATTATGTCTGTAAAAGTTCATCTTTAAGAAGATCCTACCTATAGAGATCAGTCAGAGTCCGTGCTGAATACGAGACTCTTACAGACAGTACCAGCACTCAGTTTGCGTACGTGCAAAGCCTACCCTCCGTTTCTCGTCTCTAACAGTTAACTATTTGTGACAACGAAGAACAATGAATAAGTCATCACTGCTGATTTCACTTACAGTAATCCAAGGTATGCTATAAGCTCGTCACTTAAGCACACCTTAGGTGATCGCAATATGTTCGAAAATAAAGAGTAACATTTCTTCATATAACATTACCATACATCGTTGTAGCACTAATACACAATGTTAAAAAAAAAAAAAAAAAAAAAAAAAAAAAAAAAAAAAAAAAAAAAAAAAAAAAAAAACCAGTGCAAATGGCTCATATGCGGCGTAGTATTTCTGGGACACTGTTTCGTAAAACGGAAGTATGAAGTTTGCCAAATACGGCGTGACAGCGTAGCGAACTGTGAAATAGAAGTTACGCAGTGTGATGTGTTTTTCTCATCCAATGAAAGCACAGGGTACGTGACCTGAGTAGCCAATCACAGTGCGGAATTCGAGCAGACAGTATCAAAAGTAGTACTGTCACAACACAGCAGAAATGTCATTGCACAAAAAAGCCAAAATTTGCGACAAGGTTACTCAAACTTAATAAACGTTACGAACACCGCGTGATAATTTCTGCTTTCGTTTGTTTAAAAAAAAATCTTACCGCATGCGGATAGATCTATGTTTCATTCCATTCACAGAGATATCTAGATTAATCTGATGCTTAAAAATTAAATAATATAGAAGAAAACCTCACAAGATGCGGACATATGCCTAAATCAATGGTTATTAGTATCAACTAACAATCCGCTGAAAGGCACGCAAATTTATGTGCTAGGATAAAATATGAAGGCAAAGATTTGCCTCTTACTATAAAAACTTAACCATTTTTAACAAATGATGAGTTATAAATGTTATTTAAGTTGTATACTTAGGTTTTCATGGATTAGTGCCCACCTGGAGTATGTCACCAGCACTTTTTAATATATATGCTGAGAATCTAATTAACAATATCTTGGAAAAAGCGAACGGACTTAGAGGAGAAAGAATACCGATGATATGAGTGTACTAACACAAGGAGAAGAAGAGCTACAGGTAATGATTGAGAATATTGTAAGGATGGGGAAAGAATTCGGAAGAAAGTGAACATCGATAAGACCAAAGTGATGAAAACCGGAAAAAGGTGACACAATTAGTGTATCACTAGATGGAAGAAAACTGCAACAGGTCAATCATTCCAGTATCTGGGAAGTTTGATACTTCCAATAAAGAAGGGAGGCCAGAATATACTCCACTGGCCATTAAAGTTGCTACACCAACAAGAAATACAGATGATAAACGATTCAAAAGTCAACACAGTTTCAGCCGACCAGTTACATAAAATGGTTTAAATACATAAATCTTTACCTAGGTTTCTGCAAAAGTAATTTTACATTCTTCAGAAGTATACATATACCTCACATTAAAAAAGTTGTCAAATAAAATGTGGCTGACTCCATGTCAATAGATTAAAAAGGAAAATTTAAAAACAATGTCACATCATAAAATTGGGGAGCCAGTCCACACACAGGTCGAGTGAGCACTTTTTTAATGTGAGCCATATGTATACTTCTGAAGAAGGCAAAATTACTTTTGCCGAAACCTAGGTAAAGGTTTATATATGTAAACCATTTTATGCAACTGGTCGGCTGAAACTGTGTTGACTTTTGGACCGTGTTCCACCGTTGCTGAATTGCAGCCATGTTTAAAATATTTAGATGATAAACGGGTATTCATTGAACAAATATACTATACTAGCTGCAAGTATCCGGCTTTGCCCGGGTTTAAAATAAGGTTTTCTGTAGAAGCGTACAAAAATGCGTCTAATATGTATAGAGATTGCAATCGAAGTCTGTAAGTAAAGTACTCTCCCCCGTGCACCGAACGAAATTTTATGTAGACAGTAACCGTCATCTTTGTTTTCAAGGTCAAGTGCACAAAATTTCATCAAAATCGGTGCAAAACTGTTTATTTTGGCGAAATCCATAAGTACCCTCCACCACGCTCTAAACAACATTTTATGTAGACAATGCCCTTCCTCTTGTTTTGTAGATCAATTATGCAAAATTTCATCCTTATCAGTGCGAAGATATAGATTTACACGGACAAATTAAGAACGCACTTTCACTTTTTCACAAATTTTCCGGTTGGTTTTCCAAAATATGGAACGAAACCTCTTTAAGAACCTTATTTGCTTGTCTGGATCTTGAGTTATAAGAGAAAAGACAAACAGACAACAAATATGTATAGAGACTAGAACTGACATGTGATTACATTTTAACGCAATTTCGGTGCAAAAATCCTGAGTAATCAGTACCCAGAACAACCACCTCTGGCCGTAATAACGGCCTTGATACGCCTGGGCAATGAGTCAAACAAAGCTTGGATGGTGTGTACAGGTACAGATGCCCATGCAGCTTCAACACGATACCACAGTTCATCAATTCAGCGTATTGTGACGAGCCAGTTGCTCGGCCACCATTGACCAGACGTCAGTTGGTGAGAGATCTAGAAAATGTGCTGGCCAGGGCAGCAGTCGAACATTTTCCGTATCCAGAAAGGCCCGTACAGGACCTGCAACATGCGGTCGTGCATTATCCTGCTGAAAAGTAGGGATTTGCAGGGATCGAATGAAGGGTAGAGCCACGGGTCGTAACACATCTGAAATGTATCGGCCACTGTTCAAACTACCGTCGATGCGAACAAGAGATGACCGAGAATGTAACCAATGGCACCCCATGCCATCACGCCGGATGATACGCCAATATGGCGATGACGAATAAACGCTTAAAATGTGCGTTCACCACGATGTCGCCAAACACGGATGCTGGATTCATCCGAAAAAATGATGTTTTGTCATTCGTGCACCCAGGTTCGTTCTTGCGCACACCATGGCAGCCACTCCTGTCTGTGATGCAGCGTCAAGCGTAACCGCAGCCATGGTCTCCGAATGATAGCCCCTCTGCTGCAAACGTCGTTGAACTGTTCGAGCAGATGGTTGTTGTCTTGCAAACGTCCCCATTTCTTGGCTCAGGGATCGAGACGTGGCTGCACTATCCGTTACAGCCATGCGGATAAGACGCCTGTCATCTCGACTGTTAGTGATACGAGGCCGTTGGGATCCAGCACGGCGTTCCGTATTGCCCTCCTGAACCCACCGATTCCATATTCTTCTAACAGTCATTGCATCGCAACCAACACGAGCAGCAATGTCCCTATACGGTAAACCGCAACTGCGATATGCTACAATCCGACCTTTATCAAAACGTGATGGAACGCACTTCGTCTCCTTACACGTGGCATCACAACGTTTCACCAGGCAACATGTTTTGGTAAGAGAAATCGGCTGGAAACTTTCCTCATGTCAGCATGTTGTGGGTGTCGTCACCGGCGCCAGCCTTGTGTGAATGCTCTGAAAAGCTAATCATTTGCATATCACAGCATCTTCTTCCTGTCGGTTAAATTTCGCGTCTGTAGCACGTCATCTTCGTGGTATAGCAATTTTAATGGCCAGGGGTGTACATAGGAAAGAAAGCTTTTAAGAGAGTGAAAGATTCATTGACAGCCAGGTGGATTCTCAGTAATCTCCGGAAAAGGTTCGCCTAACATTAGGTGTAGAGCGTGGTGTCTTATGGTTCTGAAACGTGGACAGTCAGGAAGGAAGAACAAAAATGTTTAGAAAGCTTTGAAATGCGGCTATGAAGAAGAATGGAGAAAGTGGACTTACTGAATGCAAACTGATGAGGTGTGAGGTGTTCAGCAGGGTAAAGAGGAAAGGCACTTCTTGAGAATGATACTGACGAGGAAAACATCTTGGGTTGGACACATAGTACTCAGAAATTGTCTACTAAAGAGGATCATGGAGAGAAAAATAGAAGGAAAAAGAGGGAAATGAAGAAGAAGTTTTGGAAGGCTAACAGATGTGAAAACAGGAAGAAGATACAAGCAAATGAAGGAGGATGTCCAGATTTAATAAAAGAAGAAGAATTCTTAAGTTTTTGCCTCACCACACTATGAACTGGCGACATATTCCGAAAAAATTGGGTAAATAATTGTGACAAGTAAGAAAATAAATGTCACTGCTAGTCCCAGAATCTGCTTCAGAAAGGGAGCTAAGACAAGAAATATTAATGCACCTGAGGAGTACAGCCAACGATCATTACGTTTAAATAACCACGCGCTTTTAACCATCATGCCATACCGTACGTCACTGCCCGACAGCATGCATTCATTAGTCTAGTTGTGACAGCTTTTATAGTCAGTATGTCATTGGTCGATATTTAACTGCAAAAAGTTCTTCCAAGTGCGGCGAAGTTTTTATAAATGCTCTTTCCATAAAAGCGGTTAGCTGCAACTACAAGAAGGAAAGTAGGCTACATCTACATCTATATGGGATACTCTGCAAATCACATTTAAGTGCCTGACAGAGGGTTCATCGAACCACAATTATACTATTTTCTCTCATTCCATTCTCGAATAGCGCGTGGGAAGAATGAACACCTGAATCTCTCTGTTCGAGCTCTGATTTCTCGTATTTTATTCTGATGATCATTTCTATCTATGTAAGTGGGAGTCAACAATATATCTTCGCATTCGGAAGAGAATGTTGGCGATTGGAGTTTCGCAAGTAGCCCACGCCGCAGCGATAAGCGCCGTTGTTGTAATGATTCCCATCCCAGATCCTGTATCATTTCCGTAACGCTGTCTCCCCTGTATCGTGACAATACCAAACTAGCTACCCTTCTTTGGACTCTTTCGATGTCCTCCGTCAAACCCACATGATAGGGATCCCACACTGGGCTGCAATACTCCAAAAATGGACGGACAAGCGTAGTGTATGCAGTTTCTTTTGTAGTTCTGTTGCATGTTTTAAGGGTTCTGCCAATAAAACGCAGTCTCAGGTTCGCCTTTCCCACGATACTATCTACGTGTTCTTTCCAATTTAATCTGAAGTAATAGTAATTCCTTGGTATTTTGTGGGGTTTAAGGCCTTCACATTTGATTGATTTATCTTGTAAATAAAGTTTAACGGATTTCTTTTCGTACTCATGTGGACTTCACACTTCTCATTATTTAGAGTCAATTGCCAATTTTTACACCATACTGATATCTTATTCAGATCGTTCTGCAGTTGGTTTTGATCTTCAGATGATTTTACTAGACGGTAAATGACGGCGTCATCTGCAAACAACCTAAGAGAGCCACTTAGATTTTACCCTAAATCGTTTATGCAAAAATAAGGAACAGCAGAGCACCAATAACACTACCCTGTGGAACGCCCGATATCACCTCTGTTTTAGTCGATGCCTTGCCATCGATTTCTACGAATTGTGTCCTCTCTGACAAGAAATCCCCTATCCAATCGCAAATTTGGGGCGATATACCATAACCACGCAATTTCATTAAAAGTCGTTTCTGAGGTACGGTGTCAAAAGCTTTCAGGAAATCTACATTGTCTGCCGCGCTAGAAACGGAGCTGTCACCTAGCGGCTAAGCAGGAAATGATGCGTCCATAATGTCTGTCAAATTCATATGTAGTGGTCTCATGAGGCAATGACTTCGTGCTAGGCACGCAAGCGCAGAAACACCTGAAAAGGAGCACAGCAAAGCTTGTGCTCCTGCGATGTAGCATAGCGCTGTAGATTTAATTGACGTTTGTTTAAGATTACCGTATCTGTATTACGTTTAATGACATTAAAACAAAAATAATTAATAAATGCACAAGGAGACAGAAGTTAGGGTGTTCAATTACTCTTATACAACAGCCGCCAGTGGTTCTTACATACGAAAACTTCCGCTCACACCGAGCGTCGTTTGCCAGTTCGGCGTGCAATCGGTCACGTGAGCGACGCCCGTACCAAATGTGAAAAATTCCGTCAAGATCGGAACAAAGCTGTAGATTTATATGCAATAGAAACACACGGAAATACTGAAAAACGTGTTTTCAGTTTTTCTCAAATTTTACAATTTTCCGGTCGACTTCTCAAAAATTTTATTTCATAAAAACCTTGACACGAAAGAAAGACAACCCAAATCGACGAAGCCAATGTCAGGTTCAATATTTATACATTGATCCTCAGGAAGAGGCTGCCTATATAGGACATCTGAGTCAGTGCTGAATACGAGACTCTTATATACAGTAACAGAACTTCATTCCTCTAGTCTTTCGTGACTACGAAGAATAATAAAAACCACTGCTCATTTCACTCATAGGAAACTAAACTGTACTATAAGCTTACCGCCAAAACACACTTTAGGTAATCTCTATATTGTTTGAAAATAAACAGTAAATATTTTTCAGGTAACGTTACCCAACATCGGTATAGCACAAATAGGCAATGTAGCACAAAGTCGGCACAAAGCCGGCCGCGGTGGCCGAGGGGACTGAGGCGCTCCAGTCACGGTCTGCACAGCCACTACTGTCGGGGGTTCGAATCCCCCCTCGGGCATGGATATTTGTGCCATCCTTAGAATAAGGTAGTTCATAAGTAGTTTGTAAGTTTAGGGACTGATGACCCCGTAGTTAAGTCCCATAAGCTATACAAACATTTGAACATTTTGAACCTCAGTGAAAACGGGTACTCTTTCGGTGATATTTGATATGGTGTAGCATTTTTATATGTAAAGACTAGCTGTAAACCCGGCGTTGCCCGGGTGTTTATTTATCCTCCACTCTCGTAGTCCACATCCCCATCCCCCCCTCTCTCTGCATCCACCTCTTTCTGTCCCATCTCTCTGTTCGTTTTCACCTTTCCCTCTCTCGGCAAAGTTTTCTGAAAGGTACCGTCTGCCACGTACATACAAACATTTATGTACCCAATGTCCTTCCCCTTGGTTTGAAGGTGATGTGTACAAAAAATCATAAAGATTGGAGAAAAACTATGCATTTTGTAAATGCATAATCAGTAAGTTAAGTACCCATGCACCGAACTAAATTTTATACTAACTAAATTTTATACCTTCTTTGTAAGGTAGAGTGTGCAAAATTTTATCAGTATCGGAAGAAAACTATAAATTTCTATGCACTAGAAACGCAAGGTCACATTGAAAACCGCACTTTGTTCTTCTTAATTATTCCAGTTTCATTTCATACAACCCTTGTTCTGAGAATAACGGTAAAAAAAAAAAAAAAAAAAAAAAAATAGGGATCCATTTTTATGTTGCAAAGAACCTTCCTTTTGGTTCGAAGGTCAAGCGTGCGAAATTTCGTGAAGATCTGAATGAAATTGTAGATTTCGTGAGTCTCTAGGAGAAGTATGCTCCGCCCTGCACCTATCACAAAATACTTTCTTAGCTGACACTTTCTACCTATAAACTACATTCCTGACAAATTTCAGCTTAATAGGCGATTTTCGAGATTTCGTGTTTAGTCAGTGAGTGTCCTTTCGCTTTTATATACATAAAATTTAAGAAAACAGATTGGTTAATTTTGAATGCAAGAGAATTAAAGGACACTTGCAGATAAAAATAGTAACATGCAAATCTGTAATGCTAACTTTATTTGGTGCAAGGTCATACCTGATGCGACAGTTTTACGGCATATACAGCAAAACTGTTGTGAGCGGTAGACTTCTTTCCGTTTCATCTCTGTGTGTGTGTGGGGGGGGGGGGGAGGGGGTCAGTTACAAAACGCTTCATATAAGTCCGAAATTACATGCAAGCTTCGTTCCAGTTTTCTAACTACTCCCATTTTCCTATAATTGACGCATAAATCTGAGTATTTTCACGCGGTGGCCTCTCATTATTTATGTCAAATCTCCTGAGCTCTTTTGTTTTTGGGTCAGGAACCTTCTTGGGTGTACGGTGAACAGTCACCATAGTTCCGCTGTAATCGCATGTATCGCTTATGAACATACAGAGGTCGTACAGACAAACATTCATTTTTGTATATATAGATGTACAAAAATATTAAATTGTCTCACAATACCAATGATTGAGATCTGGAAACGACACATGATATAGTGTGCGCAGAAATTATGGATGCGACATCTTTGAAAGTCATGAGCAGTTTGCTTCGAGGTGATGTGAGTCCAGTCTTCTTACTAAAGCACAAGAATACTCCTCAGGCTGGTGGTCGGGGTCTTCTTGGAAAATACACCACATGTGATGTGGCCTGCTCGCTATGAATCGGATAAAGCATGCCTGAGATGCTCTAATGAGACGGACTGCATCATACCGCCATTAAAAAGAAAAAAAAATTACACTGTCCAAGACTTCCGAGAAGCTCTGCAAGAAGAAGGGGCTTCACTGCCTCAACATGAGACTGATGACATCGTTCGCAGGCTGTGCCGTGCTTGTCGGACATGAATGGCTGCCAGATGTGGTACCATACTGAACAAGTCAATCTTTTGTTGGAATTTGCGTGCAAATCCGTTAAGAAGGAAACATTGATGTCTGCCGTTCTGCACGTTGCAATTGCTTCCGTTCTGTATTGTTTACAAGTTTATACTGCTTTGTGTCAAAATCAAAGCAAAATTTCAATTTATTGCTTTAATTTGGGAGAGTACTGTAGTTCCAGACGTTGAAACATATTATGTTCACTGATGATTGTTTGTCAACAGTCTGCTATATAAAGTGCGAGCGATTCAACACGCAACTACTCTTCAAACCGCCCTGCTCTGTACAGCGGAGGTTGCTTTGTGTTCGGCAAGGAATAGGGCTTCCTAGGACACTAATGGACGTTACCTATTGTTAGTCACGATGGCTAAATAACTGCTGAAACTTCAGTCTAGTTAGCTGCGTAATGGGCGCAGTTAGTTTCACAATGTTTGAAATTTAATTTTTATGTCACCATTGCGTAAATTGATTCAATAAGCTGTTTTGAGACTGAACTTCAGTCTCAAAACTGTATTATAAAATAAAGACTTTAATATTTCTCTACTGTTCCACACACTAGTAACTATTTATTGCAATATTTCATTCTCTAACACAAGATACAAGCTGCAAGTTGTAAGTCTTTTCTGCAAACACAACAATGTGTATGATTTGCTAATATATTTCCTGGATTACAGTTATAAGTAATTATTAACTTCAAGTATTTTACAATACTCCGTGGAACAGACAAAAAGCCATCATTTTCGTATATCGACTACTGCCTACCAAAACGTTATGAAGTCCTCCTCGAAGATTGAATGGGATTGTCTTATCTCGCTCACATAATCCATTTTAGGCTTTTCCTTCTTCGTACATTTTCTCGGAGATGAAAGTATTAGTTCTGAAGTGGACACAAACTGTAAGAGTTGTCGTCATTCTCCTAAGCGAATAATCAGTGAGATGGTATTTACATCCAACTCTGGGTAACATTGTGGGTGCATATTGTCAATCATACATATGCTTATAGGTGTCTGATTAACTGCTTCATTAAATTAATTTATACAGACAGGAAACGTGGATCATAAAACGGAATGGAACAAACTAGACACACAAGTTAGATATCAACTAAAAGAATTTCGTGCTCAAAAACGGATTAAGGATAAAAGGAAACTTGACCATATGAATTTAGCAATTTTCTGGAAAACGTTTAGAAAAATTACCGGTGACACAAATAAAGAAAATCCACAATTAATTCACGAGGAAAGATCATAGCAGAAGATACAGAGAATATAGTGATTTTTAGACAGTTTTTAAACAATATTCATCAACATCCTGAGGATGAAAGATTCGATTTTAACCATCAAACTTTAGTCAACAATGAAATTCAAGATATGCTAAGTTTGGAAACATCGTTGGATGAAGATCAATCAAATTGGCTACTAGATATAACAGAGCAAGAGATAATAACATCCGTAAATAACGGAAAAAATAACGCATCGGGTGCCGATGGTATTATCGTATGGTTTTACGATCTGCACCAAAAAATCACAGTGCTCAAAAATCTGTTTAATGTGGTCATACAACACGACTAAAATGGAAATATGCCAAGGTTATAATGCTCCTCAAACCAGGAAAGTTATCGAAGATCTCACATCATATCGACCCATAACCTTGTTATCTGTGATTGGAAAAACTTTTGATGCAATATTGAGAACTACAATTCAACACTTGGCCGATAAACGACAGTTAATAACATCGATTCAAGCCGGCTCCCGTAAGAGCCATTCAACGATGGATCCAATTATGCGAATTGCCACCAGTGTTACCGAGGCGTCGAATTGCAATGTTTGCGCTATGGCACTTACGATGGACATAGAACGTGCCTTTGACAAGGTTTGCCACAGAGGCATACACTTTAAAATGCTGAAGATTGGGTTCCCATATAGACTGATTACATTCATTGCTAGTAGTTTGGACGATAGAGCAACTGCAATATATATAAATAACGCCATTTCAACACCAGAAACAGGAGTTCCACAGGGTGCAATAGTATCACCGTTATTATATTCTTTATATACTGGCGGCATTCCTTTGCCATCGAAATGGAATGAAGAATTAGCCTTATATGCGGATGAAACTGCTTACTGTTGTCACTCACCTACGGCAGATGGACTCCACAGTGTAAAGACGCAAAATATATACATCAGTTAGTACCCTGGTTAGCTAAATGGCGTTCAGACCAAGCGCACAAAAAAGTCAGTTAATAGCATTTCACCATAGAAACCTAACCCAATATAAATGCCAAGGTACCAAGAACTGGTTACTTTTCCCGAGGACATGTAACTCTGCTGTATGAATATAATATGATGAAGGTGTCTTCTTGGGTAAAATATTCCGGAGGTGAAATGGTCTCCCATTCGGATCTCCGGGCGGGGACTACTCAGGAGTAGTAGTCAACAAAACAGGCATTCTATGGATCGGAGCGTGGAATGAAATGAAAAGAGAAATGGATAGGTTAAAGTTAGATATGGTAGGGATTAGTGGAGTTCGGTGACCGGTTGAACAGGATTTCTGGTCAGGTGGTATCGCAGGAGTAGGTCTGATAATTAATAAGAAAATAGGAATGCTAGTAAGTTAATATGAACAGCATAGTGAAGGCATTATCGTACCATAGATAGATACAAAACCAAGACCGACCACAGTATTACAAGTTTATATGCGAACTAGCTCTCCCGATGATGAGGAGCTCGAAGAAATATATGAGGAGATAAAAGAAATTATTCAAAAAATTAAGGGAGACGAAAACTTTATTGTGATGGGGGACTGGAACTCGGTAGTAGGAAAGGGAAGGAAATTTAGTAGGTGAATATGGATTGGGGAAAAGGAATGAAAGAGGAGATCGCTTGGTATAATTTTGTGCAGTGCACAATTTAATGATCACCAAAACTTTGTTCAAACATCATAAAATGAGGCTGTATGCGTGGAAAAGACTGGTAGACACTGGAAGGTGTCAGATTGACTTTACAATGATAAAGATGAGATTTAGAAACCAGGTTTTATACTGTAAGACATACCGAGGGGCAGATATCGATTCTGACCATAACTTATTGGTAATGAACTGTAGATTAAAAATTAAGAGACCGCAGAAAGATAGAAAAGTTAGGAGATGGAACCTGGACAAACTGAAGGAACCAGACGTGGTTGAGAGTTTCAGAGGAAGCATTAGGCAAGGTTTGGCGGAAAGTAATACAGTAGACTGGGTAGCTCTGAGAGAGTAGTGGAATCAGCAGAGGATCATATAGGCAGAAGGACAAGGCCTAATAGAAATCCTTGGATAACACAGGATATACTGAACGTAGTTGATGAGAGGAGAAAATATAAAAATGCATCAAGTGAAGCAGACAGAAGGGACTAAAAACGTCTGAAAAATGAGATTGACAGGAAGTGCAGACTTTCTAAGCAGGAGTGGCTAGAGGACAAGTGCAGAATCATAGAAGAATGTATAAACAGGGGAAAGAGAGATAGTGTCTACATACAAAATATTTGGAGACAAGAAAAGCAGCTGTATGACTATCAAGAACAGACGGAAAACCAGTACTAAGCAAAGAGGGCAAAGCTGAACTCTGGAAGGAATATATAGAGGGCCTATACAAAGGTAATAAACTTGTATCACAGAACGACACGTAGATTATGAGATATGAGTACATAAACACTAACGTTCATAGAAAACCGCCGTATCAATCACCAAATTTTAATCTATTACTTCTTTACTACAAATTGTATTCGCAATAGATTTTACAGACATACGGCACTTATACAAATGAATATATACCTGAAAAATTACGCCTTTGTACAATATGTAACTCAAGAAATATGAGATTGTGAGATTTTTATATGTCATTTGTATTTTGATTGTTATCTATCTTTGTTTGGATACTGCACGTAAAATTTTGTACATCATGCAAGACAGTCTTATTTCTTATATATTCTCCGATAAATATGTTTGTACAGCTTATGGGACTTAACTGCGGGGTCATTAGTCCCTAAACTTACAAACTCATTATGAACTAGCTTGTACTAAAGACGGCACAAACATCCATGCCCGAGGGGGGATTCGAACCCCCGAGCATAGCGCCTCAATGCGCTCGGCCGTAAAGCTGTGTATAGGGAAAGTATGGCCAGACTGCCAGCGTCAGCTATGCTGGGCCTATTCCGCTGCTTCTTATACACCGACCGCTACAACGTTCCCAGCGCTTAACAATTCTTATCAACCTGTTTTGAGAAAACTATTCAATAACAAAATTTAATTTTTTCACATGTTATAGTGTGATATATATGCTCGACAATGATCTCAATCTCTATTCATTATTACTTATAGTTTCCGTGCTACATCAAATTAAGTGAACTACTGCGCAAAATTTTGAAGAGTTTGCAGATTAAATATCGCATTGCGTATACTTTACGTATGGTTCATTTTAGCACACACAATACTGCGGACGAAATGTAGGTAATATATCGAAATTTTATTAAAGGTTGAGAGCAGAACGATAACTCATTTCGCTCTCGAGGAACAGGGTATTATATCCGACGGACAGATGCGGGAACTTCACGTAGTTCCGTTCATGCGGAGTTGGCTGCTCTACGGAATACTTATCGTCCGATTTTAAGAATGATGCAGATGTAAAGACTTCTCCTGTAAATTCAGACTGACGAGTACCGTAGCCAAATATTCCAATAGACCGCGAACACGTCGTCATCGGAGCATAGTGTAAATTAAGAAAACAATTGAGATATGGATAACCCTTTGATGAGTATTTTCTTGCGTATTATGTACTTATATCTTACATTAACTACGAAAAATTCAAGGAGATACCCACTACATGACTTTTACCAGCAACAGAAATTAAAGGTGCCCTTACAACGCCAATTACATTTGAATCTCTAATATTTGTCTTGCTTCAATTCCTTGTTTCCTGTAATGATACACACCAACACATGAAAACGAATGAGAAAAGTTTGTATCAGGAATTGTATACTAATTTCATATATAACCGGAGATCTAGTTCACTCACTAATATGGCAAAAATTTATGTATTTTCGGCAACTACCTGCAGATAAAATCAACGACGCGTGATTAATTTTTACCTCACGATATTATGCAGGAATTTTCTTCACAAATTTATTCAAGTTAAAAATACATAGGTATATTATTGTAAAAAGATATAAAAAGGCCAAGATCGCTGATCATCAATTTTTATTTACGACGACCGGTTTCGCTGAACTATGTCAGCATCATCTGGTCAAATAAAATATTTTACAAGGCCATAATCTTGTAATGTCAATCAGTTGTTATATAACAATTTACGGTGCATGGGTGCACTATGTCATTATAGTAAAACATAATTAACACATTGACTGTGATAATTGTAAAATATTTTATTTGACCAGATGATGCTGACATAGTTCAGCGAAACCGTAAATAAAAATTGATGATCAGCGATCTTGGCCTTTTTATATCTTTTTACAATATCATAACTGGATCGCCTCCTAGAACGTAAACCAACTCACATAGGTATCTGCTGCGTCATCCATTCGTCAGTGAATCTTCAGTCTATTAATTTGCATTATGAATTAAAATCATCACAGCACAAGAATCGTAGCTCGCTTGTGGGCTCCTAGATTTCTCTGACGACTTTCTGTATTTCTGACATCTAATGGAAGTACTATAATGTTTACCTCCGTTCTTTGCTTCTTAAAAACACCGAAAAGTACAACACTGTGGCATTATTCAAACCAAAATATACGAATATTCACAAGGCTTTTCATGGCAGCCAAGCTACGTATAGGACCAAGATGGCGGAAAGAACCACGTGACTCGATTTCAGCCAATGGAAATGAAATGAGCGTATGTGTTCGGCCGCCTTAGTGTCTTTTTAGTTGACGCGGCGTGGGCGACTTACGTGCCAATGATGATATGATGATAACGACAACACACAACACCCAGTCCCTTGCCGGGAATTGAACCCGGACCTCCTGCGTGATAGTCAGCGACGCTGGCACTGAGCTACGGAGGCGGACGATTTAAGCCAATCACGAGCTGCAGACTTCGGCACGGGGTGCGGAAAAGGATGGCTATACTTTCCCTATACAGAGCTTTAGCTCGGCCGCTCCTCCGCGGCTTCGATAAATATAACCTGTGTTTTGAAAAAAAGTGATAGACAGAGAGAGGAGGGATAGGAGAAGTACTGACTCAAGGCCGTAACAAATAAATAAATACCCGGGTAACGTCGGGTTTTAGGTGGTAATTACATAAAAATCTTTAGCATATTCACTGCCCCATCAGCATGGTATGCTACAGTCAACAGCCAATGTTTGAATGTTGATCGATTTCTTACTCCGTTGTACAAAATGCTAGTCTAGTTCCAGTTTACATCTACATCTACATATATACTCCGCAATTCACCGTAAGGTGCGTGGCGGAGGGTACACTGTACCACTACTAGGCATTTCCTTTCCTATTCCACTCCCAAATTGAACGAGGAAAAAAAGAATGCCTATATGCCTCCGTACGAGCCCTAATTTCTCTTATCTTGTCTTTGTGATCTTTACGCGAAATGTAAGTAGGCGGCAGCAAGATCGTACTACACTCAGCTTCAAATTCCGGCCCTCTAAATTTACTTAACAGAAATTCACGAAAAGAACGTCGTCTTTCTTCCAGCGATCCCCAATTGAGTAGCCGGAGCATTTCAGTGACACTCGCGCATTGGTCGAACCTACCGGTAACAAATCTAGCTGCTCGCCTCTGAACCGCCTCTATATCTTCCTTCAAACCGATCTGCTGCGGGTCCCAAATACTTGAGCAATACTCAAGACGTGGTCGTACAAACGTTTTATACGCGGTCTCCTTTACAGGTGAAGTACATCTTCCCAAAATTCTCCCAATAAACCGAAGTCTGCTGTCCGCCTTACTCACAACTGTCCTTACATGCTCGTTCCATTTCATATCGCTCTGCAATGTTACGCCTAGATATTTGAACGACGCGACCGCATCAAGAAGCTCACTACTGATGCTGTATTCGAACATTATAGGATTGTTTTTTCTACTCATGCGCATCACCTTACATTTTTCTACATTGAGAGCTAGCTGCCATTCTTCGCACCAACTAGAAATTTTGTCTAAGTCAACCTGTATGCTATTACAGTCAGTTACAGACGACACCCTCCCATACACCACAGCATCATCAGCAAACAGCCGCAAATTACAACTTACTCTGTCCATCAGATCATTTATATAGATAGAAAATAATAGCGGTCCTATCACACTCCCCTGGGGCACGCCTGACGATACACTCGTCTCTGATGAACACTCGCCGTCGAGAACAACGTACTGCGTTCTATTACTTAGGAAGTCTTCCAGCCAGTCACAAATCTGTGAACCTATTCCATAAGCTCGTATCTTCGTTAGCAGTCTGCAGTGTGGCACCGTGTCGAACGCCTTTTTGAAGTCGAGAAAAACACAATCCGCCTGTTGCCCTTCGTCCATGACTCGCAAGATGTCATGTGAGAAAAGAGCAAGCTGAGTTTCACATGAACGATGTTTCCTAAACCCGTGCTGATTCATGGAAAGAAGCTTTTCCGTTTCAAGGAAATTTACTATGTTCGAACTGAGAATATGCTCCAAAATTCTACATGAAACCGATGTCAACGATATTGGCCTGTAATTGTATGGGTCAGTTCTCTTTCCTTTCTTATACACGGGAGTCACCTGCGCTTTTTTCCAATCACTAGGAACTTTGCGCTGAATTAAAGACTCGCTATAAATGCAAGCTAAGTAGGGGGCCAATGCCGCAGAATAGTCTTTGTAAAACCGAACTGGTATTCCATCCGGACCAGCAGACTTTTTCGTATTTAGCTCTCTCAGCTGCTTCTCTACACCGGAAATACCTATTGCTATGTCCCCCATTTCGGAATTAGTACGTTGATCAAATGATGGTATATTTGCGCGGTCCTCCTGCGTGAAAGATTTCTTAAAGGTTGAATTTAGAACTTCAGCTTTCCGTTTGCTTTCTTCTATTACTGCCCCGGAATGATCAACTAGTGACTGGACAGTGGGCTTTGACCCGCTTATCGATTTTACATAGGACCAGTTTAGCTCCCAGAAACTCGACACTTCATCAAATGTGCCACGAAATCACGGTAATGATATATATTTCCATTTAGAGGATCTTCTCGGTAATGGTGTTGGTTTGCACTTAGAGGATCTTCTGGGTGGTGGAAGATAACCCTTTGGGAGTGGAGACGTGTCTCTAGGGGACGTCGTCTTGGGCTCCGCTTCCTCCCCCGCCCCCTCCCTAACACCGTATCCTGCCTACGCCGGCCGGCCAGGAAAGCAATATCTCACGAGAGGCAGCTAGCGTGAAATTAGCACCCAGGCCCTGCCTGCATGCGCGGAGGATGGCGCCAGCATCTCTGGTGGGCCCAGGGGGCGCAACCGGCGGCTGACCGGAAGTAGCTCCCTCTGGCCAACTTCATCAAAGCACAATGAAGCCCGCGCACGTTACGCTGAAGTTTTCGGGAGACTGCGTACGTTTCATATAACGTGTCGTCTACATCTACATCTACATACATACTCCGCAATCCACCGTAAGGTGCGTGGCGGAGGGTACACTGCACCACTACTAAGTATTTCCTTTCCTATTCCACTCCCAAATAGAACGAGGAAAAAAAAAAGGACTGCCTACATGCCTCCGGATGAGTCCTAATTTCTCTTATATTATCTTTGTGATCACTACGCGAAATGTAAGTAGGCGGCAGCAAGATCGTACTACAGTCAGCTTCAAATTCCGGCCCTCTAAATTTTCTCAACAGAATTTCACGAAAAGAACGTCGTCTTTCCACCAACGATCTCTAATTGAGTTGCCGGAGCATTTCCGTGACACTCGCGCATTCGTCGAACCTACCAGTAACAAACCTATCTGCTCGTCTCTGAACTGCTTCCATGTCTTCCTTTAAACTGATCTGCTGCGGTTCCCAAACACTTGAGCAATACTCAAGACGTGGTCGTACAAACGTTTTCACGCGGTCTCCATTACAGATGAAGAACATCTTCCCAAAATTCTCCCAATAAACCGAAGTCGGCTGTCCACCTTACAACTGTCCTTTCATGTTCGTTCCATTTCATATAGCTCTGCAGTATTACGCCTAGATATATGAACGACGCAACAGCATCGAGAAGCTCACTACTAATACTGTATTCTAACATTGTGGGATTGTTTTTTCCGACTCATGCGCATCACTTTACATTTTTGTCCATTGAGAGCTACCTGCCATTCTTCGCACCAGCTAGAAATTTTGTCGAAGTCATCCTGTATGCTATTAAAGTCAGTTAAAGACGTCACCCTCCCATACACCACAGCATCATCAGCAAACAGCCGCAAATTACAAGTTACTCTATCCATCTGATCATTTATATAGATAGAAAATAATAGCGGTCCAATCACACTCCCCTGGGGCACGCCTGCCGATACACTCGTCTCTGATGAACACTCGCCGTTGAGAACAGCGTACTGCGTACTATTACTTAGGAAGTCTTCCAGCCAGTCACAAATCTGTGAACCTAATCCATAAGCTCGTATCTTCGTTAGAAATCTGCAGTGTAGCCGGTGCCGCTTTTTTGAAGTCGAGAAAAACACAATCCGCCTGTTGCCCTTCATCCATAGCTCACAAGATGTGGAAGAAGGACAAGCTGAGTTTCACATGAACGATGTTTCCTAAAGCCGTGCTGATTCACAGAAAGAAGTTTTTCCGTTTCAAGGCAATTTACTAAATTCGAACTGAGAATATGCTCCAAAATTCTACATGAAACTGATGTCAACGATATTGGCCTGTAATTGTGTGGGTCAGTTCTCTTTCCTTTCTTATAAACGGGATTCACTTCCGCTTTTTCCACACACACACACACAACTAGCTTATACATACTCCCTAGAGTGCTTGACCGAACAGCCCATGATCTGCGTCGACATTTTGGTTCTCAAAGTGCTGATTCGAAGCAAAAGTAACCACACAAAGAAGAGCTTCTTTACTTTTAGTGGACAGCGCTCCACTTCTATGAAGTTCGCTCCGAGTCGTTCATCACCTCTTTTGTCGCGGTTCATTGTATCTTATAAGATAGGCTAAGAAAAGAGAAACCTACGTTTTTAGCGTTTGTCGATTTGGAATACACTCTTCCAAATTTTGAACGTAGCAGGCGTAAAATATAGGGAGCGAAGAGTTATATTCAACCTATACAAAAACCAGACAGCGGTTATTAGAGTCGAAGGGCAAGAAAGGGACGTAGAGATTGGGAAGGGAGTGACACAGGGTTGTACCCTTTCCCCAATGTTGTTCAATCTGTACTTTGAGCAGGCAGTGAAGGAATGGAAGGAGAAATTTGGAGAGGGCGTTAAAGTGCAGGGAGAAGAAATAAAAACCTTGCGGTTTGCCGATGACATAGTAATTATTCAGAGACCGCAAAGGATCTGGAAGAGCAACTGAATGCAATGGACAGTGTCTTGAAAGGAAGATATAAGATTAACATTAACAAGAGTAAAACGAAGGCAATGTCAGCAAATCAGGCGATGCTGTAGGAATTAGATTAGGTAATGATACAATAAAAGTAGTAGATGAATCTTGTTATTTGGGTACAAGATAACTTCTGATGGCGGAAGTAAAGAAGATATAATATGCAAAATGGCTATGGGAAGAAAAGCGTTTCTAAAGAAGCGAAACTTGTTAACATCCGATATTAATTTATATGTTAGGAAGTCCTTTCTGAAAACTTTTGTCTGGAGTGTAGCATTGTATGGGAGTGAAACGTGGACGATTAGGAATTCAGATAAAAAGATGATGGAAGCTTTTGAAATGTGGTGCTACAGACGAATGATGAAAATTAGATGGGTAGATCACGTAACTAATGAGGAGGTGCTTACCGAATCGGGGAGAAAAGGAGTTTCTGGCATATCCTGACTAAGAGAAGGCATAGATTAGTTGGACACATTCTGAGACATCAAGGAATTGTCAACTTAGCATTTGAAGGTAGCGTGTGGGGTAAAAATCGTAGAGGGAGACCGAGGGAGGAATATAGTATTCAGATTCAAAAGGATGTAGGTTGCCGAACGTATTCTCAGATGAAGCGACTTGCACAGGACTGGGTAGCGTGGAGAGCTGCATCAAACCACAACAACAACAATATTGTTTATTTGTCTTTCTTCCTCTCATACTGTAACGCTACATAGAGCGCCCTTCTAGACCATATGCCCTCTTGGAGAATTATGCTCGATAAGGAGGAATACTGTTGCTTTATTCTTCTTACCCACTCCGGCGCTTCTCCCGCTAAACGTCTCACCGTTTGTTGCTGCTAGCAACTACTGACGCGCTCATTGTCAGCTGATAAGCGGCGCCCACTCATCGCTGGAGACATCGTATTTGAAATGGATGAAAATTCCTTTTTTTTTTTTTTTTTTTTTTTTTTTTTTTTTTTTTTTACGCGCGGCACTGAATGACAGCTCATGAGCGATTTCCGCATGAACAAGGAGTGCAGAAGGGTAATTGACGCCCAACTTTTTTTATCATTACATATGTTTCATTAAACAATATTTAATTTACCCAAATTACAATTAAAAAATTACGAAAAAGGCGATTCCCGTTTCCAAATTAGTGAGAAGACGACTTCTGGTTGCGAACTTACTGTTCAACGAGGCAAGGAATTCTGTTCGTGGCAACAGCCTGCGTGGCACTATATTTAGAAAAAAAAAAAAAAAAAGTCACTGCAGTCAGTGCAACAAATAAAAAAAAAAAGGAATGAAATAGGCAGTTAGTGCTGAGTGTATAAAAATGGAAAAAATTAAAATAAAAAAGGGGCAGTTAGTGCTAAAAAAGAGGCATTCAGTGCTGCGTTATAAAACTGCGAAAAGTCACGGGTTCGAAACTCGGTCAGATCGCCGAGATTTGCAGTCTGCGTACGTACTCCTCAGTAAACTGGATGTCATTTTCTCCTCGGTTGGATAACTGGAGAAGGATAGGAACACGCAAGTCGCTGAAGTGTGATACAGTTGAAAGCAAATAGCTTATAAAGGTAATAGCGGAAACTCCATGGCGTTTGACAAGCAACACCGCTAGCAGTGCCATCTGTTCGTTCGAGTTGTATGCTATACTTGCCTTCACGTCTGTGATTCCGATAGATGATAATTTATTTAAAGTTCGGGGTTGAAAAAAATAAAGCATTCCTCTCTGCCGTGATCTGCGCAACACGTCAGACGAAAACCTAAGAAAAAATTACTGTAGGAACTTTATAAAAGCTATATTGCACAATTACCTCGAACTGTTTTCGATCTATGAAAAGAAATCATATAGATGACTCTCATTACAGACCACTTAAAACGTTTTACATTCAATAAAACGGAACGCGTCTGGCGAAAAATAATCGCAGTGTATTGAAGTTGCATAGACGGACAAATAATACCCTTTATAATCTGTATGGTTTATTTGGATAGGATACCAATTGAGAATACAATAGATGACAAGCTTTAGGCATATACATGTATGCACTTTTCATGAGGATTTAGTGCATTAATTAATGGAAGGCACGGCACGAAGCCAAATACTGAAAATGACAATTAAAAATTCTGTTTAGCCTTGTGTTTCATAACATATAACTTATTCTTAAATACAAAAATCTTTCAGGTTAGGTAATGTAATTTAAAGCCTCGTCTAGGCTATTATTTGAAAAAAAAAGCATTCAATTAAAACTTTCCATTAAACATTTGTTGATGTACTAAATTACCCAACTTTTTTTTTAAAATATCTACACGCATGGAACAAATTACAACAAATTCTTACTTCTGAAATGCTTCTGCACGAAGTGCTCTGAGATAATAGGCTTTTATAATTCTCTTATAATTCTCTTTACCAGGCCTATTTTATGTACCTGTCTATAGAAACCGAGCAATTTTGCACAATATTGAAAAAATCACTGAATGTAATCTACTGTTAGGATTGTGGGAAATTTAGTAGTATTTTGAAGATGCACTTTTCTCCTTTAATTCCGTGCGAAAGAAACTACTTTCGAATGCTTTGCTTTACGATACAGTTACAGAAACTACTTAGATGTTTTTGAGAATTTAGAAGTTATGCAAAAAAGATAATGCAACTGTGATTTATTTTTAAGCAACAGTATGACACTACATTACATCTTTCTGTCAGTCTACAGTAACTGCATACAAATTTCACACACAATCATATTGCTTTTTACTGTGGAAAATTTTCAAGCAAGGGTTCCAAACAGAGTGAAACGCCGTACTGTTCACAATTGTACCATCTATGGACGCATTTTGTTACTAAACATATGTAGAAGATATTTTTGGAAACATTTTTGGTCCACTTATGGGAAACAGCACTTGTTTAAATTTATATATGAAGAACAGTCTAGAGTGCAAAGATTTTTAATTTTTTTCGACTAGTTTCGAAAGGAAATAAGCTCCACAACATTAATGGAGCTTATTTCCTGAAGATGGTTTAAATAAGACCGAAACTAGTCGAAAAAAATAAAGTTTTTGTGCGCCTACAGGGCTTGGATTCACGCACTGAGAATGGCCAGACACTGACCGAAATCGATCTGTATTGTATATATAAAAAATAAAGATTTCATTGCAGCTAAAGCTGGTTCTTCCAATTTTAATAATTTCAATGTGGTCGCTCTGCACCAGATTCCGGATGGAGTCGCCTACATCTATAAGATTATTATTAGACTTTAGTGTTGGGCAGAGTACAAGTGTATATGTGGTTGATCAAACACTGTATTAAGTATGCTTTTAGGTGTCAAAAGTAATTGCTGTTCCAATAACTGGTTGATGACCTATTTCGTTGTAAATATGATTACTTACATGATGTGTCCTTTGTGAAGGAAGTGTTTTATCTTTTAGTGCCGTCTAGTCATTTCACTTTTACAGTTGTAGAAAACTTTTCTGGAGAAATTTCACTTTTCATATTTTGTATAAGGTGAGTAGCTCACAATTGCCTGTTGATGTTTCTGTCCAGTAAGTCCAGCACTGGACGTGACAAACATTTTCTAACCTTGTCAAACTCTCAGACAATAATCTTATGAGTAGACTGTTTAAAAATAATGAATTATTTGGTTTGTTGTAGTAGAAATGCTACAATATTGTGGTAATTTATTTTTAAAATATTTGAAAAGAAATTTTTTTTTGTTTTAATTCCATATTAATACAGCATTTATCGGTCGATCGTCGTGCTGAATAGCGTTCTATCAAAGTGAGGAAGATAGTAGAAATTTAAACATTAAAATCGTAGCAGCGATGAGAAGAACTGATGCAACGAGCACGTAATTGGCAGCTCCACATGCTGTCAATAGTGTATTATATTCTGTAACATCCAGGTTCGGAAGCACAACATTTATTCTGAATGATGTTACACAGATTACAGAGCAAGCTAATTGGCAAGCAAACACTGCAGTATATTTTATGACTTCGAAGCACAGTAGCGATTAACAAACTTTACAATTGGACTGAATAATTGGTAGTGCCATGTTATTCGACAATCCCATTACCTGGACTTGTACCTTTTTAAAAGCGATTCGCGTCAATGTGTGTATTACTGGTCGCATATTGAGCGTAGCGTTAAGAGAAAATTCCAGGACAAAAAACAAATGTGTTTTAATCAGTGACCAGAGTACAGCGAAATGGAGCGTTTCCTTTATAGTCATCCATCAAGATATATTCTTTAACTCACGATCAGAAATCAGTACAATGTTCAGGAAAAGATGAAGATTTAGTTCTAAATCTGATTTGCCAATATATTCACAGAATGTATGACATCAACTGCGAATGGGCGAAGTTGAAAATGTGGACCCAGCCGGGATTCGAACCCGGGTCTCCCGCTTTCTAGGCAGTTGCGCTGACCACTACATCACTGGGGATAGAGTGATCATCGCACCTGCAACGACTACCTAAGCACGCCTCTCGTCAGTCCTTGCAAGTGCGGTGATCACTGCATCCCCAGTGGTGTAGTGATCAGCGCAACTGCCTAGAAAGAGGGAGACCCGGGTTCGAATCCCGACTGGGTCCACAATTTCAACTTCGCCCGTTCGCAGTTGATGTCATATATTCTGTGAATATGAAAGAATAACAACTGCAGGATGAGAAGTGACGTCTGTTCTTTCGGATTAAACGCCACGTGTATATATCTGATTTGCCAAATTTATTCATGTGTCTCCCTTTTAACCCTTTCCTGCCCAAACTATCAAATATTCCAGCATATAACTTCATATTTAGTTATTTTCCTATCAGAGTGAATAAAAACACATTAGTGTATTCAAACATTTTTGTTTTCCTTAGTTCACGCAAAAAATATAAAATGAAAAAAAAAAAAAAAATGAAAAATGGGACTTCAAAGTTCAAGAGAATATAATGTAATTTAGAGACATTATGAAATGCTTATCTCTGTTAACAAAAGGATTTACCAGCAAGAAACAGACAGTAAAATTTCTATACTGGAATGCCGTTTTAGATATTGATATGAAGGTGGGAAAAGCAAACAGTAGTTATCCCTGAACCGTATTCATATTTAGTGATTCGTAAAAAAAAGAAAACTACAAACATTTATTACTGTCACCTAGCAAGAAAGAAAACTACAAAAAGAGTATGCACAAAATACCTTTGACACACTGTCAGTACTAAAAACTTGCAGGCACAGTTTTGAACAATGTATAAATAAAAAGAACTCTATTCATTGAATAATACCAGTTTCCATTTGCTAAAACAATAAAAAACAAAATTACCAACGTGAGAAGACGCAACAGCGTCTTTTTGTGACAGCAGACCTCGCCTGACGAAATCGTGCACACAGACGTAAAACAGTCGTTTACTTCTGCCTGTGAGCAGTGATACTGAAAAATATCGGCCACGGAGTGTTTCATATGATACATCGGAGGTACCCTGACATCCCATCAGCAATATACGTCAGATATCATTTTCCACTTTCTTTTATGACGCTGTAAATGGGCTGGGCAGGAAAGGGTTAAAAGGGGTCAGAGTCATCAAGGTAACGATTAACGATGTAAGTTATTTCTGTATATGCTAGTAGCATTAGGCTGCTGAAGGCAAATTTAATGAACACTCAATAACATTCTTCTGCATGTGAGATCACAGTGTCAATTTTCAAGAAGCTGACAGACGTTTCGACCACTGCTGCTTGTGAGCTCCTTCTGGGCATCTGTCCGAAGCATAAAAATAACATTTGTGGTAGTGGCCGAAACATCGGTCAGCTTCTAGAAGAATGACACTGTAGTCTCACACCAGAACAATTATATAGCGTGTGAAAATGGCTATAGAAGCCTACGCTTACATTCAACTGTTATAAATATTAAAAGACTCTTCACGTTGTTTTCAGAGTGAAAGAAGAGAATGATTTTAAAATAAAGGGTTAAGCGGTTTTTACATTCTCCTGTACTTTGAAATGCCAGTGAAAGAACTACTGGAAGACCATTTGTAAGAGTACACCTGTTGGTGTATCTTACAGTTTGATTTAAAGTAATGTATATATTGTCTTAAATTTGTTTAGTTCATGTATTTTTCATTTCTTGTATGCTAGAGATATTTCTTATGTAACGTCACTTTCAATATTGAATCATTTAGTGTAAACATGTACTGTATGTGTAAACCCGCATGAATGCACGGACATTCTTTGTAAGTTAGCAATGCGCCAGAGACAATGTTGAACCTGTTAAAAAAGACTGTCTTTGGAACAGAAGTAGTAGCTGTGAGTGTCGCGCTGCTGAAGCAGTCGCGGTGCGGACTCGCTATAGTAAACACATAAATGTTTTGTTGATAGTGCAGAGGCACGGTAGGCGCAGTGTGGGGAGTTTAACGCAATTGCAATAAGCCTGAGAGGCGTACTGTTTAATGTATTGAAGAAAGTGCGAAATAAGTTTATTTATACTCGATCAGTGTAATCTTTTTTCATGTGTGCAAGAAAAGTAATTGTTTGGTATCAAGTCTATTGTCACCGAGTGTGATCGTTGTTGTAGTAAGAGTACCTATTGTAATCATATCTGTCTTGTATGGACTTCACGACGAAGACGACGAAAGCAGATGAGTACTTTTGTAACATTTTATTTTGTATGCATGTAAATGTAGTGTCTACCCAATCAGAACTTTGGTTCGATTATACATGACTTATTTTGAAACCAGTCTTAATTTTGTAAGTAGTTGTAGTCACCCCATTATCACCATTATTAGATTATGTTGATTATGCAAGCCTGTACATTGACCAACATGATCAATCATTTTTCAAAGTAATTACGATCAGTTTTAAAGAAATTGTTAGATCAGTTAAAGAATTGCTAAACGTGTTACAACCACAGAGACTAGTAATTAAAGTGCGAGAGAGTTTGCAAGTAAACTAAAGTTGATTTCATTTATGTAGAAAGTAACCAGACTTGACTGAAGTAACTTTTTTATGAAATACGTTAAATGCCAAACTCTGTTCAGCCAGTTATACGCGTACGCTACCCAGGCCCTGGAAACAATTAAAAAAAATAGTTTACATAAAGTTTTATAAGGAACTTGAATGCTTTAAACAATAATATCAAAATTATTGAGAACTTTGACTGTAGTATTTGTGAAGCTCATTGCACCACGGAGTTTCACTGTATTGAGCTATTATCATTGCAATCAGAGTTTATCTGCTATTACAATTTTGTTTATAATACGAACACGCCATCACCACTACATGAATTCTGACACAATTTATTAGTGAAGTTGTGCTGTTCGTGAATCGTAAGAGGTGCTAGTTGGAGGCTGTAGTCAATGCTAAGTCAGATAGGGCCAAGCTTAATTAATTACCACAGTGATTGTTTCAAGTTAATTAATATCTTTTTTTTATTCAAAATTTTTAACTTTCACTGCGAAAGTGTTGTTGCGACCCATTAGTTGTGATTTGCTACAACATTCAATAACGAAATTATTATTACTAGAGTATACTATTACGCATTGTAAATTTTGAGATTTTTTGACGACCTCCAACAGGCAATTTTCTTACAATTGGCGACACTACTGCCAGGATAGTTTGGGCGCCTACGTTGTAACTGGTTTGGCAAGAAATTTGTTAATAATGTAATAGTAATTAAGTTATCATTAAATTTTGATTTATTATTTTGTTCTGTATATTGATTGGCTGTTTATTGGATGAGAAACTTGTATATCGTTTGATGATTTTGAAACATTGTTGAAACGTTCAAACATGGCACCAGTAGGGCAGCGTCATCGTGACGCAACAATAGAGAAAAGTAGGGTCCTTACTAGGAACGCGATAATGCGTAGAAGCCAGGCATCAACAATGGATTCAAGATTAGAAAAGGTAACCGAAATGGAAAACGTACCGGAAATGGAAAATGCAAATTTGAACGTTGATCGACAAGAAATTACGCGTGATCAAAATGAGGTTCGAAGAAGTAGTACAGATTTGAGACACTCAAACGATCGCAGGTTAGCGATAAACGTGGGTCACGTAATTAATGGAGAGATAACTAACCTGGATGAGGTCGCGGACAATGTTAGTGATCAGCAAAAGGTAATTGACGAACATCAGAACGAATCGGAGGCTAACTGTTCATCGGATGATCTGTCATCAAGTAGTGAGGCGGAACGGAAAATCGACAGAAATAAAAAGGTTAAGCGAAGGACAAAAATGAGGGATGCTGTGCCTCAAGGAAATGCAGACATAAGTGCGTTAATGCAATTCATGCAAAATATGAGCCAGAATTTGAGCAGGGATCGTAGTCAAAAAATCGAAAAATCACAATTAGAACTAAGACAGGAACGTGGACAGGACATAAAGAAAATAGATAAAAAAATTGAAGAAATAAAAAAGGAAAATGAACACGTCAGGAAGCAAATAAGTAAACAGGACAAAAGGATAGATGATTTAGCCACGCAAACGGAACAACAGATTACGCAGGTGCAAAAAATTTGTGAGGAGCGTCACACCGAGTGCAGTAACGAAGTCACTTTGGTTAAAAAATCATTAAACAGAACCAAAGACAAAGTCGCGGGACTCGAACAGGGATTAAAACACACTGAGGAAAGAATTGTTCAGATGCAAAGAGAAATCCAGCATATTGTGGAACATGAAAACAATACGTGGACCCCGCCTAGTACAGAAGCGCAAGTTGGCAGTCACAATGATGACGCAACAAATAATTGTTATCATCTCGTGAGGCAGCCTGCTGGCAGGAAACATCAGCTTTGAAACGACAAAATCTGTCACCGAAACCAGTAACGGGAATTCGCATTACGAAATAAATTTGAACGGAACTGTACCGGAGCAAAGAAATGTTGCACCATTGCCTTGTGTTGACAACAATGAGGAGGCAAGGCGAACCGAAAATGATAGACGAATGGAAAAGTATTTGCGTAGTATCAGACCGCCACAATTCAAACCAGATGGCGACATCCACATAATGAAATTTTTGAATCACATCGAACAAACTTTACCGCGAGATTGGTCGGATCGCATGTGTATAAATTATATTCTGTCCAACGTGCATGAAAGTATTCATAATGACGTTATGGACATGAGTAGCGAGAGCAGAAGCTACCGCGAATTTAATGATCAATTAATACGCAAATATTGGTCATCAGCAAAGCAGGATGAAGTTTATGAAGATATTCACACAGCACCGATCTTTAACGCAAATAAATTCAGTACGATGGAGAGATATGTAAAACATTACTGGAATAAGAATATGTATCTTAGCTATCCAATACCGGAGCGAGCTTTCATTTCAGTAATGTTAGCAAAATTGCCCAGACGTGTGCGAGATCTTTTCATTGTACAACCAGTTTTATCTATAGAAAAATTTATGGAAGTCTTGGAAAGATGTGATCGAAGCTGGGAAAATGGAGACCGTCCCAACCGACAGGACAGAGGGAATAGGAATGGAACAGATGATCGACATTATCGGAGGGACGAAGGTACTCGCCGTGAAGATAACGGATACGGGCACCGACAAGCGGATACACGGGAAGACAGGTCACGAGGAGGTGATACCAATAACGGCCGACAAGATGATCGACGGCAACGTCATCAGAGAGAAGAAGAACCGAGACAAGACCGACAGGAAAATCGTAATCGAGAGAGGAGTAATCGAAATGATTGGCAAAACACCGGAGCTAGGCCCAAAGAATACAATCAGTCACGTAATGTAGACAGAAGTAGAGGAGACGGAAGAACAGTCTACGAGAAACCGGGACCTCGCGACAAACAGGTTTATGCCGTAGAAGCACGCACAGTAGATAATGGAGACACCAACCACGAAATACGTAATCAAAGTACGAACAATCATGAAGAAAACGCACGTTGTTTAAACTAATTGAGCGGCCTGCTTTGCCCCGCGGCGAGGCCGCAAAGCCTTTGAAGGGGACTGAAGGACCGACGAGCTCAGACGAAAATGCAAAGAAAGAAGACTCCGATAATGAATGGATAACGACAGATGATGAAGACGAAACTGACGTTATATACAAGACTACAAACGTAATTGAACGTGGCAAGAATGAACCAACAACAACTGTAGAAGCAAAGAAGCTTGAGGGCGCGCAAATAAACAAAGTTATTGACGCATCAGCGCAAATAAATAAAGCAACAGTTGCGCCAGAAACGGAACAAGAATACCATGAAAGAATGTTCGTTGAAGCAATAGATGCGTTATTGGATAAGAATGATCAAGATAAGAAAACTTGTATTCAACTGGAAGAAGATACTGACGTGGAAGAGACGGAAGACAGTGACGAATCGGATACGACAGAAGATGAGCAGGGAGAACCAGACAACAAAGCAGCATATACCTTAACCACCTGTACGGAAGAAGTAGCAGAAAATTATGATTCATTGCAGAATGAGTTTCTTGACATCATCGAGCATATCGAAATTTGGAGCCACCACGACGTTGCAACAACAGCACCGCAGATGAGACAATGCAATGACATCCGAAAGTCAGATGAACAACAAAAGTTATCAACGGAAGAAGAAGATGTGCTTAGAACTGAAATACGAGTATTGAGAGACACCAGACAAAGCGAAAGCAATACATGTCCGAAACTAAAACTGGTAATCGGAAGCAAGGATTATGAAGCATTAATTGATACTGGGTCGATGATTTCGATTTTGACACGATCGATTTATGAGGATGTAAAGAAAAGCTTGCAGAGAATAGAGGAACTTCCAGCAACTAGATTGAAAATATATGGAGCTTTCAATTCTAAATTTGTGGAATCAAAGAAGAATATTTTCTTGGCGTTTAAAATCAATCAGCTTAACCAACTATTTTACCATGAGTTTACAGTAGTGGAAGAAATAAATATTCCGTTGATAATTGGAGCTGTTGGCTGCAGAAAGTTAAAGCGGTCGTGGATCTGAAAACAAATATTTTGACTGTTGAAGACGAAGGAAACCAGTACACCACCGAATTATTACAGCAAGTGGAACATCCAGTAAATACATTTAATATCAGATGCAGCCAGGAAGACATAAAAACAGGTCATGACAAACAAAGGCAAAGAGAAAGGTTAAAAGAGAAGGACGAACAATTCGAAGATCTTAACGATATATGCAAGGTGCCGACAACAATGAGGCGTGACGCGCCGCGAACCGGCACAGAGTACTGGAGAAGACGACGCGTGAAAATGAAACACTCAACTGTAAATGAACCGTCTGACTGTAGTTATGTGAATCAAGAACATTGCGGCGGACGAAGAAGTGGGGTACAGCAAAATGAAACCTTATTTGGATTGACACACAAAGAAAGGACACATTTTTTACTCGAAGAAGACGACACCCAAGAGGACACCGAAATGAACTTGATAATTACCGGATTTGTAGGAGAACGGATTGTTACTGTGACACCGGACACCGGAAGCCAGTACAATGCAATCGAAGAGGATTTGTACTTAATTAGCCACAAGCAGTAGCTAATTATCAAGAAGACTCTTGCAATATAAACACATCATCTATTATACCAAAGCAAAGCGTGCAAGTACGGAAACGAGTAATGCTAGAGATTATTGTATGTGAACAGGCGATAGTGGCAGAATCTTTAGTTGTCAGAGGATTAAAGACCGACGTCGTGATTGGTGCGGACACGATGCGGAAGTTAAAAATGAAGATTAATTATTATAAAAAATATATAGAATGGAATGTGGGTGGAATCAAAACGAAATGGAACTTGTTCGAAGAGAAAGAGAAAACAGACGCAGAGATGCAACACTACGTTGACTCTGTGTACCTTAATGAAGAAGAGGAGACTAATTATCATGACGTAAATCATTCTACTGATGAAGTGGAAGAGATAAGACCCTACCGCGTAAACAAACATGCTAATGCTATGGAACTGGTGTCCATAAAGAACAACAATAATGTAGGACTGAGACACGTATGTGACATTAAAAAATTATATTATTAATGTGTAATTGTAATCATAATATTGTAAGGGGAACTACACTACAACTGAAAGACTGATGTGATAAACATGACTTGTAAATATTAATGTATTGTATAACTTATCATTTATTTTAATTACTGAGTATGTGAATGCGAGATAAAGACTGAAGCTAAGCCCCGTTTGCAGGTTAGCACACAACAAACAAAACAAGTGGATGAGAGCTTGGTATGCGGGCCTGAGGAGCGGCGACAATGCGCTCTCGGACATTATACGTGCCGCCAGCGGCAGCCGCTACCAGAGGCAACAATTGCTTCGCGCGGTCAGCCGCAGGCGCGAACGACTTGAAAGGAGCCGACAGCCATGGGCGGTAGCGACTTCAAAGGAACACACACCGCTTCATCCAATGGGACTACGAAATGTAGCGTGTGAAGTGATGTGCAATGAAGTGGAGCTATCAAGCTCGGCCATGAAGGTCAATTGAGTGCAGTGCTATTTTTTGCAGGTTTATACGCCGATTATGTCACACATCGACGTATCCCAACATATCAAATTTTGTAAATAATGTAAAGCAACTTCCTACTTTTGTATCTTATGTAATGCCATGTAACCAATATTATGTATCTTTATTTTATGTCATGTAATTTTTTCCTATATGAAATATGTGCTTTAAGGTTAACAAAAATAAAAAAAAAATTAAAAAAAAAATTTGGTTTCTCAACCTGGGCAGGATGTAAGAGTACACCTGTTGGTGTATCTTACAGTTTGATTTAAAGTAATGTATATATTGTCTTAAATTTGTTTAGTTCATGTATTTTTCATTTCTTGTATGCTAGAGATATTTCTTATGTAACGTCACTTTCAATATTGAATCATTTAGTGTAAACATGTACTGTATGTGTAAACCCGCATGAATGCACGGACATTCTTTGTAAGTTAGCAATGCGCCAGAGACAATGTTGAACCTGTTAAAAAAGACTGTCTTTGGAACAGAAGTAGTAGCTGTGAGTGTCGCGCTGCTGAAGCAGTCGCGGTGCGGACTCGCCAAAGTAAAGACATAAATGCAGTCGCGGAGCGGACTCGCTATAGTAAACACATAAATGTTTTGTTGATAGTGCAGAGGCACGGTAGGCGCAGTGTGGGGAGTTTAACGCAATTGCAATAAGCCTGAGAGGCGTACTGTTTAATGTATTGAAGAAAGTGCGAAATAAGTTTATTTATACTCGATCAGTGTAATCTTTTTTCATGTGTGCAAGAAAAGTAATTGTTTGGTATCAAGTCTATTGTCACCGAGTGTGATCGTTGTTGTAGTAAGAGTACCTATTGTAATCATATCTGTCTTGTATGGACTTCACGACGAAGACGACGAAAGCAGATGAGTACTTTTGTAACATTTTATTTTGTATGCATGTAAATGTAGTGTCTACCCAATCAGAACTTTGGTTCGATTATACATGACTTATTTTGAAACCAGTCTTAATTTTGTAAGTAGTTGTAGTCACCCCATTATCACCATTATTAGATTATGTTGATTATGCAAGCCTGTACATTGACCAACATGATCAATCATTTTTCAAAGTAATTACGATCAGTTTTAAAGAAATTGTTAGATCAGTTAAAGAATTGCTAAACGTGTTACAACCACAGAGACTAGTAATTAAAGTGCGAGAGAGTTTGCAAGTAAACTAAAGTTGATTTCATTTATGTAGAAAGTAACCAGACTTGACTGAAGTAACTTTTTTATGAAATACGTTAAATGCCAAACTCTGTTCAGCCAGTTATACGCGTACGCTACCCAGGCCCTGGAAACAATTAAAAAAAATAGTTTACATAAAGTTTTATAAGGAACTTGAATGCTTTAAACAATAATATCAAAATTATTGAGAACTTTGACTGTAGTATTTGTGAAGCTCATTGCACCACGGAGTTTCACTGTATTGAGCTATTATCATTGCAATCAGAGTTTATCTGCTATTACAATTTTGTTTATAATACGAACACGCCATCACCACTACATGAATTCTGACACAATTTATTAGTGAAGTTGTGCTGTTCGTGAATCGTAAGAGGTGCTAGTTGGAGGCTGTAGTCAATGCTAAGTCAGATAGGGCCAAGCTTAATTAATTACCACAGTGATTGTTTCAAGTTAATTAATATCTTTTTTTATTCAAAATTTTTAACTTTCACTGCGAAAGTGTTGTTGCGACCCATTAGTTGTGATTTGCTACAACATTCAATAATGAAATTATTATTACTAGAGTATACTATTACGCATTCTAAATTTTGAGATTATTTGACGACCTACAACAGCCAATTTTCTTACACATTGATACTGTAATTTAACAGGGAATATTACTGTAGCTGAAAACAAGATATGGCGAAGTAGTGGTTAAGGTCTTCCTACGTTTCGCATATACTTTTCCCTAACATCAATTTAAATAAAAGGCGGTTCAGCCAATTTGTTGATTCTTCAGACTGACTGCCGGTTACATATATTAATAGTGAGAAAGCACGTATCCTTCCAAATAAAGTATAGTTCCACGTTAAGTGAAACCAAATACGTTGCTAGAAACATTTTAGAGAAACTTACACTACAGTAAGTGTAAATATTGTAAACGGTCAGCTTAATTCACTAAGTTCACAGTTGCTGAAGAAGTAACTCCAGAAATAAATGTTTGTTGATAATTTAAACTCCAATATTCCCATAAATTACAACGCAATAAATAAAAAACACTGTGTTTCAAGGTGTCAGCTAATCACTGGAAAGGTGTTACTTTAAAACTTTAATAACAGCTAGTATCAGAGACACTTTTGTCTCCATGAATAACTTAAGGAACTATTGTAAGATATTTGACAAACGTCTCAGGATCTGAGAGTTAGGAATCTATAAAGTAGCACGCAGTCACTTTATTCGCCATAAAATAATAAATTTTAAAAGGTAAAGATCGTATTGACTGATTCAGACAATGGAGCTAACAAATAATCTTTTTGTAAATCTGCAGATTACAAACAAGAATTGGAAAACTGATATCTTAAAGAAAATGGAATATTCAGCCATATGAAAAAGCTTTAAAATAAGATTCCAGCCGAAAATCCTGATTCATGTATCTCACATTTTTTGGGACCTGCCGTACAACTAAAAATAGAAAATGCTTGATCATTAAGAATTCATATGAAATAACACATATGAATCTTGGCAAGTTTTTAAATAACCATTATTAACATCGCTTACTGTTATTGTAACATGTTTCACTCATCAACATCAAATATGCTTGTAACAAGGTTGCTACGACTGACATTTTGTTTTAAATGCTCAGTATCGATAATTGCTGTGAGATATTTTAAGTCTCGATTACACGTTTATGATAAGTGGTTAGCAAGATCCACGGAGCCGAAGTTATGGAGGTAATATAATGCTTCACAAAAATATACCGTTTATGCACACAAAAAAGTGAGTGATTTGCCAAAAACTGCAAACGGTACAAAAACTGAATATTCTTTCGTAGTAAATTATCATTTTCCTTCTCCTCCAAGAAGGCCTCGGCATGTACGAAAACTGTAAGTATCAGCTTTCGTATCCATGTAAGGTTACTCAATATTTACATTGCCATTGGATCCTTGAGATAAATTTAATACTCAAAAACAGGTTACTTTATGAAAGAGATGATGAATTTCATCGTCCGTTATCATTACGTTGAATTTTATAATTATCGTTACTACAACAGTCTTAAATTTGTCACGAAACGTTTTAGTGAGCCACCTCGAAGTGATACATGGTTGCTTACTGGCCTTGTGTGAGCCCCAGCCAGCACGCAGGAGCGAGTTTGCTCAACTGCTGGACTTCTTGGTGTGCTTGTACTGTATCTGTGGAAAGCCGGTTAGTCCGGCAAGTCGCCGGTCTCCGTGCAAGTATCACTCCGAGCAAGTGTTGCAACCCGAGGTATTGTGCAAGTAAACACCGGATCAGATCCAACTTCCGGCACCCGCTTACGAACACCGCGGCGCGGCAATCAGAGAGCCAAACTCAGCCAACACGCTCGCCAGAAGCAACACTCAACAGACACTGGCTTATAGACGCACAGTTCGTAAGCGACCCTGTCCGCCAACCGCGAATATTTCATCAAAATTTTAATAACGTTTCTCGACTGCACCAGAGCACATAATATCTTAAATAAACAAGAATGGATCTGTGTTTGCTCCAACAACAACTAGTCTGTTTCAGAAAAAAAATTAAAATTAAAAATTAAACCCCACATCGCACATTAGAGAAAAAACAAAACAAAACAAAAAATTCAATCTAAAACTCGAAAAAACATAAGACCTATTACAAACAAAGAATGAAGCAGCATTGGCCACAAAAATCTTTTGATTTGACTGTCACAAATCGATTTCAGTTACTGAGTAACAATCTTCAAAGCTGATGGTAAATCAGAAATAAAGTAATATACCAAATCCAAGCCATTTGAAAGTAAGTACAATTTCTAATGAGCACGAACGTTAATAGTGGTTTATACATACGAGAAAATTAACAGGAGATCTTACATTAATCTTAATATTACCATAGATCTGACGTGTTAGGTGTTACATTGTATATATAGTGCTAGGTCATAATTTTAGGTGTCAGGTAAACATTAAACTGAGCCATATGATTACAAAGTTCTGCAGCTGGGCTCAGTAATAGGCGGCACTACCGCCATCTCTATTGTGTCAAAAAGCTTTGATAACAAACAAGAAAAAAAAATTGTCATACATTAAACAAGTAAGAAATTACAATAAAACAGAAAATCCTCTAATGTACATATAGAAGTACGCCAAAAACCAAATATAATCCTCATAGAGCAGAAAAAAACTTTTCATATTACTACATTAAGTACAATTGGGAAATGTACGTTAAATTATTCAATAAAAACAGCATAATATGAAAAAATCGTAAAGCAGCTCGCTCAGTGTAACGTGTACTTGACACCTAAAATAATGATCCTGTACTATCTTGACATTGTAATACGGAATAAGTCAGGTCTATGTGCAACGTTATAATCAAGGAAAAATCTTCTGTGAATTGTCTGGTATGTATAAATCACTTATAACGTTCGTGCTCATTAGAAATTGTACCTACTTTGATATAGCTTTCATGTTGGATATTTCTTTGATTTACCATCAGCACGGAAGATGTTTACTCAGTAACTGAAATCGATTTGCAACGGTACAAGCAAAAACATTTTACGGCCAATGTTCTTTCATTCAATGTTTGTAATAATTATGTGATCGTTGAGCAATCACTCTACGATGAAATCGAATCAAATCTTAATAACATGACACTTCCTTTAAATGGACAGTCTTACTGAGTTCCACAACAAATTTCCCTACTCGGAACTCCCACTAGTAAGAGCGTAACCTAGACATTAAGTGGAGAAACGATAACCACCTGGACAATCTCCATCAGCCAATAACAAGCAGCAAATGGTAGGAAAAGGCTGAAACTGGCGTGTTTGTTTAAATAACTATGAATTCGGAGAGAAATCTCTGTCAATAGACAGAGAATTGAAGGTGGAACTCCCCAAAAGGAGTCGTAATGCACAGTTTAAGTTTTCAAGTATAAAATTTTTCCAGATATAAATTTTTACAGATACTGTGTATTAACGAAATGGCATCATTACAATTGAAAGCGGATTACCTAATTCTATTTACATGAATAAGATACAACAACTTTCTTTTTTTTTCAAAGAGAATAGCGTTTTCTATAGAATTGTTAAACAGACAATTCGTACATCTGAGATTCTCTATCTCGCAACATAAACAGAAATTTAAAAAGACAATGATTATACTTAACTTTTCTTCCTGGTATAAACGTTGCTAATCCGAGGCAGGTATTGGTTTTATTAGCGAGTATTTTCACCATAAGCTGTAATTTATCAACATATTTCTTATTATTTACTATGTAGGTTTATGTTTCTTTTGGAGTTGCGACGTTTCGTGGTTGCAACTGTTTAAAAATCTCGAGAACGTAATTTCCTTAACAAAATAAATACCAACTTATTCTTCCGATACTGTCTGAATCTGGTTCAATAACAGCGGCGACAACACAACACACTGCAGATGTATGTAAACATACTAGACATTGAGAAAACTGACATATTCGTTACATCGTTACAGTTAAACTTAATTGCTCTTTACAATTTGATCGTGAGTTCGATATATGATATATGGGAGCTGTTTCAGGATAGTGAGAATGGGATTTGTTGGTATCTTCTGGAAAGTAGAAAAGGTTCTCCTTAAACTGCAGAGTATGCTGTACGGACATTTATATTGAGGAATAGGAAAGGAAAATCTACAGTCGCGGGCTATGGATGTCGGTGGCCCGGGACGGTGGCAAAACAAAATGAGACCTCCCCGTCCACTTCGAAATACATGTATTACTATAAAAAAAGTAACTTTGGAGATTTGGAAGCCCTCCAGGCATACCTGTAGGAAGCAAAGAAGCGACTGGTTTGTATCCAGGTAGATGGAAGAAGAAAATTTGGGACCTGGCAGCTCTTATTTGCAAACGACTTCGAATATAGCAGATCAAGAACGTACAAACGTTTAAAATAAAGCAACGAAAATACTGCTGTTACATAAACAAAAGGTTTCAGAACGCATTTTAGCATCTTGCAGGATTCGAACTACCAACCTTCAGCTCGTCACCCATGTGCCTTTAACCACATGACTACACAGGATTCGTTGGCGCAGAGTTTGAAGAATTACTTATATTAAGTAACATTTATTTATATCTTACTAGCAAACCCGTCAACGCTTCCCAGTCGCTAATCTCTTCTCTTCTTCTCGCTATGTCTCTCCCTTCCTCCCTCCTCTACTTCTCAATCGCCTCCTCCCACCTTACTTTGTCCATCTCCTCCTTCCCGTATCTTCACACCACCCCCTGTTACCCAACACCATAATTATCTCCTACCCCCTCCTATCATTCCCCCTTTTTAAAACCATTTCATTCCCACCATTCTCTATCTCCTCCTCTCCCTCTCTCTGATCTTATTTATTATTATTGCAATCGGGACCCGGATTGGAAATAGAAGTGAAAAAGGATGGGTAAAATAATTGGAAACGGGTTATTAGAGAGAAAGTTCGAGCTGCTCTGTGAGGTTAATAAATTTAATGTCTGTAGTCTTAATGGTTTATTGCACAAACATACATATCAACGAGTGTGCGCCTCGGTTGCACAGTGGTAGAGTGCCAGACTACAAATCCAAAGGTCGCGGGTTCGATCCCCGCCAGGTCCTAGGATTTTTATCTGTCACTTTCCACTTCTTTCCCCTCTGGCAGTACTGCTCATGTGAAAAATACCGAGTAGCACCGTGGTTCGGAACCCACGTTAAACTGTAGGTCCCCCCATAACTGGCTGGGTAAGTCAGTTCCAAGGTCGGAGGAAGGCAATGGCATACCACCTCCAAACAGGACCATGCCTAGTAAAGCACTGTGGTGTTCAAACCAATCTTCGGATTGTTGACTGCTTTATTTATTTACATATCAACGACGAACTGATGAAACAATCTGCGGCATTTTAGTGTGTGGCTGTCGTCGTTTCGGTAAATGATCAAACGGTAGGCATAAAAATTCATACAGTTGACCTTCTTGTTAGTTCCTTTACCTGTAAGTGAATAATAAACTCTTATTAGGAATGTAATGGAAACACAATTAACAACATTGCTACATACCGGTAAAATTTTACATTACGCGACACAGGCAACAGCTGCTGGATCGTGGGAATGAAGTCGACCAATCATGGCAAAGGTTGAGACAGTCAATGAAATTTTAGTTGGCGACAGTTGTTTTTTCTTCATACTAAATGTTTGTACTTTGAGAATCCGGATAAGAATTTAGTTTCAGACACATTAAGCTTACTGAGGAAGACGATGTTTTTCATGTATAAGAGTGAAATGGACTTCTATTATGGAAACAGTCTTACAAATGCTAATCACTTATAACCGAACAGTCAATAATGTTTTCATGAATTAAAAATGTGGTACTGGTAAGAAATAGGCAAATCTCATTAGATATTGTATACTATCACCCGATTGGCTGTTGCCAACATTGCCCGGTAGGTCTGTGTAGCGGATTTAAATTTAAACCCTACATACCAGTTAATCCCTGGCTTCCATCACTGCCCTCCCTTTCTTCTAACCTCTTTGATGTATTTGTTTTCTCCGTTACAGCGTATTTGGTCGTTAAGCGAGTAGTGAATGAATAAGCTGATTGTTGGAGAGTCTAGAAAATGATCCGAGCTGGAAGCGTACATTCAGTTATTCTCAAATTCTAATATTATCCGGTAGATTTTTCAAACATATTCTATCACACAAACCTTGTCCTGCTTCTAAGCTACCTACCCACCAATTTTCAGCCAAATCGGTTCAGACGTTATTTAGGTATAAATAGTGTAACTAACACCACTCTTTTATATATAAACGGTGTTCTGCAATTGAAGGCAAGTTAAACTGGGAAAACAATGCAAATAGTGAACTAAATATGGCGATTTAAAAGTAGCGAGCGCTGGAAGTCACGTGACAAGCTTTTCTATTGGGTGTTTGGGCAGGGCGAGGGGGGGTGGGCGAGCCCTGCAGATAGAAGAGAGCAGTAGGGGATGTTCGCAGGATCTAACGTTTGCTCTTCTGTTCTAGCTGGTGTTGACTCTGCCGGCCTCGACTCGAGAAGTTGCGGCCTCCACCACAGCAGACTATATCCTCCACAGAGGTGATTGCTCGGAAGCAGCACGGCTCAGTATACATCCTCAAGAGTGTGTCAATAATATTTCCCCCTGGTGGGTGACGAATTCGTGATGATCATTTTTTTTCTTCATTTTCCGGGAGTGAATTAGGACAGCAGTGTGTGGAGATCAAGCGTCAGATTCATTGTTATGCGATGCATAAACTAGGCCTTGCAATGTGTCTGGCCAGGTCGGTAGCGCGACACCGGACAAGAATGCCTGGGGAGCTCTGCAATGTGGAAGGAGGAGGCCGGTGTCTCGTGGACAGAAGACGCAACGTGAGCCACACGCTCCCTCACGGAGATGGCAGGGACTTTCCAGAAGGTGGCGAAATGCTGGCCGCGCTGAAAGACGAAGCGAATTTGGAAACATCAGACGCCGCACGCTAACACGACAACGACCTTTCCGCCCACAGCCGTTGCTTTTGTTGCGTTTGTGTTTTGACGTAGCTACGGTTTCGGTGAAGATTTCCAGTACTTCTTTCCAAGCGCTTCGCGTTCTTGGCTATGAGAAACTGCACGGCTAAAGAGTAATAAATAAATAAATAAAAAGAAATGGAAATTCAGTTTGGGATGAGACTTGGCATGTTAGTGTTGCACGTCAATTTATTTATAGGTGCACTATGTCATTATAATAAAACATAATTATCACAGTGAGTGACAAAAGCTTGTCACTCTGTGATAATTATGTTTTATTATAATGACATAGTGCACCTATGCACTGTAAATTGTTATATAACAACTGTTTGACATTACAAGATTATGGCCTTGTAAAATATTTTATTTGTCCTGATGATGCTGACATAGTTCAGCGAAACCGGTCGTCGTTAATAAAAATTGATGATCTTGGCTATTTTATATCTTTTTACAATATTTTAACTTTTATATTTTAAAAATTATAACCAATTTAACAAATTCTTATAATATATAAAGCAGAGTGTCCGTATGTTTGTGTGTGCATGTTGCATAGAAATCTACAGTCTTGATCCAGTCTTTTTCAAATTTGGTACACGTAAGCTTCAATCCATGAGGACGGTCGCCGTAAATGTAAGAATCACTTATGATGCCTAGTTCACGAGATATGACATGGAAAACTGCTGCATTTAGAGACAATACTGCCCATTTTCTTCTAAACCACTGGACCGATTTCAACCAAATGTGATACACACATTGCTTACCGTGAGGTAACAATTGATGCATGTTTAAGAATCCCATACGACACATGGTTCAGAAGATATGGCGTCATAAACAATTGGAATCGCAAAAGAACTGCCACATAATTCGGCGAGATTTTATAAATACGCTATACGAGAATGAGAATAGCGACTTGCTACAAACTTTAAACATAATTTCAAACCTGTATTAAACCTTTTCTGGCTGACAACCATATAAAAATGATGAAAGGATAAAAGTTTCTCGCTTGTTTTCCGCTGTTTACGGAGTAAAACTACGGCATTCGGTATGACGTTACAGTCTATAATTTGTACACTAGATGTTGTAGATGCAGGAAATTTTACTGACTAAATACATACATGTAGTTGAATGTACCTTCTAAATTGTATCAGAGTAAAACACGCAGTTTATGAGATATGAGCACATAACAGTAACGTTCCACTGTTCATGGACTAAAACTTCGGCTTTCGGTTTGACATAACAATTTATAATTTCTACACTACGAAACTGTAGCCGCAGGAAATTTTACAGACAGTATACAAGCATACAGTTGAGTGTACCTTCAAAATTATATCACAGTACAAGACGTAGTTCATGAGATATGAGCACATATACAGTAACGTTCATGGAAAACCGTCCCATCATGCACCAAGTTTTAATCTGTTACTTCTTTACTACTAATTCTTTTCGAAAGGGATTTAACAGGCATACAGCCCTTATACAAATTAATATAAACCTGGAAATATGGTAGGAACAAATTAATGAATACCCGGGCAATGCTGGGTTTTCAGCTAGTTAATGATGTAAAATATTATTAGTTACATCATAAAGAGCTTTATTTATCAAATGACGGTTGCAGCTAATAAAAATTTTGATTACATTATTTTAGTTTTAAAAATTCGAACAATTCCAAAGCATTTTACAATTAATGAAGGTAGATTGAAACGTAAAATACTATTATCATAACAATTTTATTACAAAATTAGGCGATTTTGTAAACTGTGGAAAGATTACATGTGTTTTTTGTAACTTTGAGGAACCTGTTTCTTCATGAAAAGCGCAGTATAGCTGTTTCCCTTTTTTTCGTGTACAAGAGGTTCAGGAAGAGAAAATAACGAAAATGAAATGTTTCTTGAATGTAGGTTTGAACGTGAACTGTCCACATGACAGGCAAACACGCTTCCGCCTGACCTGTTCTTCTATTTATTCATCTTTTCTCTTAATTTTTATTTCATGTACTTTTTTTTCCTAAGCTCTGGAACTTCAGGCATTATCTCCTACCACCTATATTACCAACAAAAATTAACTAAATCTATAGAACAAAAAGAATCTAGTGGCACTGATACTTTCCACTAAGCTCAATACAACAAAATGACGCCAACTCTTCAGGTGGCATCACCAATCGTGAAAGAAAAAATCTACTCCAACTCGGTCTGTAATAGAAAAAAAAGGAGACGCTGCAGATAGTTTCATTCATTTTATTTCTGCTTCTTTTTTAATTTTTTGAACAATCTAAATTTTTTTTAAATGTTTTATGGGGTGTACAGGCGTCGCACAGTCAAAATATAAGGAGTTGTTGAATTTATATTTAACATAGTATGTAATATTCTGATTAAGAATTTGGCACCAAAAAGTGAAAAGAAGAAGAAAAAAAGATGGCAGGCTCTATGTACTCCATTGTCATTTTATTCAAGAATTATCTAAGTTGCTGATGAATAACGAGTTTAAAAAATCAAATAAAAATGATGAAGCCAAGATGGCGGGTAAAAATTGATATGTAATTTTTATGTATTTATATTTGTTTTTTTGTGGTCTTCAGTCCGGAGACTGGTTTGATGCAGCTCTCCACCCTACTATATCCTGAGCAAGCCTCTCCATCTCCTCATAAGAACGGCAACCTACATCCATTTGAAATTGCTTACTATATTCATCTCTTAGTCTCCCTCTGCGATTTTTACCCCACACACTTCCCTCCAATGCTAAATTCACAATTCCTTGATGTCTAAGAATGTGTCCTATCAATCGATCCCTTCTTTTAGTCAACGTATGCCAGAAATTCCTTTTCTCCTCATTCTTTGATACCACACACATTGTAATTCAATAATATAATGAAACAATCTTGCCGGCCGCAGTGGCCGAGCGGTCTGCGGCGCGCCAGTCACAGTCTTCAAACCCGCTACGATCTGGGGTTCGTATTCTCCCTCGGGCCTGATGTTTGTGTCGTCTTTAGTAAAAGGGAGTTCATAAGTAGTTTGTAAGTTTAGGGACGATGGCCCCAAGCGATCCACCCACCTAATCTTCAGCATTCTTCTGTAACACCATGTTTCTAAACCCTCTATCCACTTCCTTTCCGCACTGTTTATTGTCCATGTTTCATTCCCGTACAAGGCAACACTACAGACAAATGCCTTCAGAAAGGACTTCCTTATGCTTAAATCAATATTCGATGTTAATAAATTTCTCTTTTTCAAGAACGCTTTTCTATTATTTCCATTCTGCATTTTATATCCTCTGTACTGCGACCATCATATGTTATTTTACTGCCGAAGTAACAAAACTCATTTACCACCTTTATTGATTTCGTTACCTAATTTCATTCCTTCAGCATCGCCTGATTTTCTAAGACTGCATGCAATTACCCTTGTTTTAATCTTGTTAATGTTCGTCTTATATGATCCTTTCAACACTCTGTGTATTCCATTCAATTGCTCATCTAGGTCCTTTGCTGTATCTGACAGAAATACAATGTCATCAGCAAAACGCAATGTTTTTATTTCTTCACCCTGAACTTTAATTCCTTCTCCAAATTTCTCCTTGCTTTGCATTAAAGCTCTCTCAATGTACAAATTGAATAACATTGGGGAAAGGCTACAACCCAGTCTTACTCCCTTCCCAACCTCTTCATCCCTTTCACGCCTTTCAACTCTGATAACTGCTGTCTGGTTTTTGTAGAAGTTGTAAATAACCTCCCGTGCCCTATATTTTACTCCTGCTGATTTCAGAATTTGAAAGAGTCTATTCCAATCAACATTGTCAAAAGCTTTCTCCAAATCTACAAAAGCTAGAAATGTTGGTTTGCCTTAATCTATCCTTTCCTTAATATATCTTCTAGGATAAGCCGTATTCCTACATTTCTTCTGAATCCAAAATGGTCTTCCCCGAGGTTGGCTTCCTTCTGTAAATAATTCGTTTTAAAATTTTATAACCATGACGTATTAAACTGATGGTTCTGTAATTTTCACACCTGTCTGCACTTGCTCTCTTTGGAATGCGGATTATTACATTCTTCTTAAAGTGTGAGGGTATTTCCCCTGTCTCACACATCTTACGACTAGGTGAAATAGTTTTGTCATGGCTGGCTCTCCCAGAGACTTCAGTAGTTCTGTGCGACTGTGTTAACGAGATATTGTGTCTTTCTTCTGAGGAACGATAATATCCGAAATCTAAGTTTATGAGGTTTTTTTTTCAAATGGAAATAACAGTAAAGTTTGCAAAATTTAACAGTTTATAAGGTGACCGGTTTCGATCTCTGATGAGTTCGTCCTCAGATCTACTCGTCTTGTTGTTGATGTGCAGGCGACGCGATGTATCGATGTGCCAAGTTCCAGTAGGGGCGGCGCCATCAGCCCAGTCTAGGAGGCAGCAAATTTGATGGGCAGCGCATGCGCCGTGCACGCGACTGACGCTTATATAGGACGCACAATTTCGGTTTATTCAACGGGACTCAGCAGCGGCGACGGTTTCTGAAGATGACAAACAGTTGTACCATCGAAATATTGAATGAGTTAGATTTTAGTATCTGGCAGAAAACCGGAAGAGACTACGTAGATTTTTCTTTGCCGGGAAAGCGTACGAAAACACAAGGATTTGTTTTCATTCTTTGGTTGCCGACGAACTTTGGTATTATGTTTTCAGTTTTTGATGAAGAAGTCATCGTTTCTGAAGAAAAATTTCTTGGGCTTCTAGCAATGCCAAGTACTTCGATATCCAGGACCTTTGGACCTTAGAACGTGAGGTGTGTACAAGATACCGTATGGTTGTGGATATTTTTACATCGGGAAGACAGAGCAGAATATTGAACAGCGCTGTGTTGAATACGAAAGGTGTTCCCGTTTACGTTATCCCGAGAAATCAGCAATTGCGGCCAAGCTCTGGAAAACAAACATCGTATTTAGTTCGACGAGACATAAGTCATTACCCGAAGTACTTTTCGAGATACAGTAATAAAAGAGGTGACTGAAATTTAAAAAAATGAGGAAAATATCTTCATACAGCCTGTGACTGGCTGAGCACAGCTTGGGACCCAGCAATCGGCCGGTTGAAGCGGGCGCGACAGGCACGCGACCAAAACGTTACCATATTTCGCGATGCCTCCAGTGACGTCATAGGAATCCGGGCAGCTATATAAGGACGACAGAAACAGTGAATCGACAGCGGTCTAAGCAGTTAATTTTAGAACATTTGGTCGACCAAGAAAATGCTAAAATATTCGGAGTAACAAAAACTAGGGCGGACAATCGTCCCATACATTACTATATATGTCATAGGAAAATTTTAAAAATTATGCTTGGGGTGTTGCTATATTCCTTGACAGGAAAATACCTGCAGTGAGAGTGATGCCACCGCCAGAATACGAAAAGGTGCAGACAGTTATTTTACAGGTTAGTACAGAAATAGACAAAAGTCTATTTCTTGCTTTGATTTACAACTCCCCCAAGTCTGCACTAAATGTGAAGTTTTTACAATACTTGGCTAGTTTAGGACCAATTTTAATAATGGGTGATTTTAACGCTAGGTGAATCAATTTCAATGACACAATCATTAATATCAACGGACATATACTGGAGCAATCACTGATGTTACATAATTGGTCAATATTTGACAACGACCGTCCAACATACATAGGTCCTACTGGAAGCTCAATACCTGACCATGTTGTTTGTACAAGAGAAATGCGGAAATTTTTTAGCGAAATGTGGATTGGTGACTATAGGCAGCGACCACTTAACGATAATTTTTAATACCTCACTTTTAACCACTACTGCTCAACAGTGTGAGATCAACCTGGAACGGAAAATAATTCAAGATCTAAAATGAATTGATATTAAGAAGTTCCAACAAACAGTTAAATTGGCCATCCATGGACTGGAAGAACCAACTTATAAAGAAGACGTAGACCAGTATAACGACGGTATAGTCGCAATATTAAATAATGCTGTTAAAGAAAGTACCCCGACAATAACCATAATACCAGGAAAACCAAGAGTTCCAAAGAGCATCCTAAGTAATATAAGGCTCAAGAGAAAGATGTACAAACTGTTCACTCAAAGAGGGAATCAACTGTACAAAACGGAATGGAACAGATTGAACAGGCTTGTCAGAAACCAACTAAAAGAACATCGAACTGAAAAATGGATTGAAACCATAAAACATATGGACTCCAAAAATTCCTCATTATTTTGGAAAAGTTTTAAGAAAATTGTTGGTATTAATAAAAAAGAAAAACCTCCACTTATTTGTAATGGAAAAATAGTTGCAGAAGATAAGGAGAAGGCTGAGATTTTTAGTAAGGTTTTAAAGGACATTCATCAACACCCGTATGATGAGAACTTTGATTTTAACAATGAAGAAAAAGTCAATCGTGAGCTACAGGAAATGTCCCGCATAGATGCCCCAATGGGTGAATACCAGTTAAATGTAATAAGTGACGTCACTGAGAAAGAGATCCAGACAGCGATAAACAATGGAAAGGACAACGAAATGTTCAAATGTTTGTATAGCTTATGGGATGTAACTACGGTGTCATCAGTCCCTAAACTTACAAACTACTTATCAACTACCTTATACTAAGGACGGCACAAATATCCATTCCCGAGGGGGGATTCGAACCCCCGACCGTAGTGGCCGTGCAGACCGTGACTGGAGCGGAAAGGACAACGCTCCTGGTTTAGACGGAATTACACGTAGGATTCTGAAGATAGCACCGAGAGAACTAAGTAAGTCGCTAAAAATCTGTTCAACACCGTCATCAGACAACATGAGATACCGTTGAATTGGAAAGCTGCGAAAGTAATAATATTACTCAAACCTGGGAAATTGTCAAATGATCCAAAGTCGTATCGTCCAATAACTTTACTTTCTGAAATTGGTAAAACTTTCGATACAGTATTAAGAACTAGGATGCAAATGTTCATTGACAAAAGACAGCTGATTCCTGATATCCAGGCAGGATTTCGCAAGCATCACTCAACGATGGATCCAATTGTAAGAATAGCTACAAAGGTCACCGAAGCTTTGAACGTAGGAGATTGCGCCATGGCACTAATGCTGGACGTCGAGCGTGCCTTTGATAACGTGTGGCATTCGGGACTCTATTATAAACTTCTTAAGACGGGCTTTCCTATCAAATTTGTTAAGATTAAAGCTAGCTGTCTGGACGGTAGACCAACTACTATTAATATATGTGATTCTATCTCGTAGCCATTTTATCCAGAGGCGGGTGTACCCCAAGGTGCTGTTTTCTTTGTACACGACTGATATACCTTTACCAAGTAAATGGAACGCAGATAACAGTGCTTATTGGTGTCATTCACCAAAAACTGAAGGAATTCAATGTTCAACTTCGGAATTTATTTAAAAATTAGAACCATGGCTTTCGAAATGGAGAATTCGACCAAATGCGGATAGAAACTAATTAATAACGTTCCATCATACAAGTCTAACGCAATATAGGCTGCAAGATACAAGTGATCTACGGATTGCACTTTGGGAGAAAAAGATTGCACCGAGGAAAACAGCTAAATATCTAGGGATCACATTTGATTCTACCTTGAAAAGCTACGACATAACTAATAATGAAAGCAAGAAGTAGATTGAACCTGCTAAACTTGATAAAAGAGAGATTTGACGGTGCTACAACACCAGCTTTAATTTACACCTACTGCAGTTATATAAGACCTACACTAGAATATGCAGCTCCAATTTGGCTAACTTCTGCAACTCGCTCGTTAAAAATTCTTAGCACAGAGAGAAGAATTTTAAGATGTGCTGCTGGACTAAACCCAAGCACTAGTAGGGCAGAATTACACCAGGAAGTTAATCTGGAACCACTGGAGCAGAGATTAATAAGATTAACTGCAAAGTTTGGAATAGCAAGACTGAATAATAATACTAAAACCACTGAGATTTACAAGCAAGCACCGTTCAGAATGAATCTCCCACGATTTAAGTATCCGTACCCGCCCAGCGCCATTGGTCAGACTATTGAGAATACGTCTTAGAGGCAATTTTAGAGGAAAATGACATACTACACTATTTAGAAGAAGAACAAGATGGATAAATGTTTTAAATTATTTTAACTATTTTAATTATTTTAATTAATTGTTTTAATCTATTTTAAAATAATTATTGTGAAATCTCTTCCGCTCTGAGGTTTTTTTCAAGGAAGGTTTTTTCCTCAAGTTCAAAAGTGTAGCCGCGGTGGAGTAGCCGAGCTGTCGAAAGCGTCTCGCTGCGGAGCGCGCGGTTGCTCGCCGTGGAGGTTCGAGTCCTCCCTGGGACATGGGTGCGTGTGTTTGTCCGTAGGTTAGTTTACCTAGGTTTAAGTAGTTTGTAAGCTACGGACTGATGACCACTAGTTTGGTCCGATAGATTTACAGACATTTGAACAAAAGTGTAGAGGGTAACCTCCAGCAGAGAAAAAAGTATGAAACAAAATTAGCCATGAAAAGTTTTAATTCCCCTTGTTTTAAATAAAACCTTCACTGCCCTAAACGGACTTAAATTGTTCGAAAATGGGTCCACCTTCTCCTTACGGAAAGGAATGAAAATATATTTAAAAAAAAAAATCAATGTCAGAGGAGATCTCGGCCGAAAGCTCGTTGATTTCAAATCGCCGCACAGTCGGACGGAATCCTCAAAACGTGACCAAATCTTCAAGAAGAACCCTAGTCAACTAGGATTCCTACGCCTCTGCCAGTGCGCAGTGCTCACTCGACCTGTGTGTGGACGTGCTTCACAATTTTATGATGTGACATTGTATTTAAATTTTACTTTTTAAACTATTGACATGGAGTCAGCCACATTTTATTTAACAACTTTTTTAATGTGAGCTTTATGTATACTTCTGAAGAAGACAAAATTACTTTTGCCGAAACCTAGGTAAAGGTTTATATATGTAAACCGTTTTATGCAACTGGTCGGCTGAAACTGTGTTGACTTTTGTATCGTGTTCCACCGTTGCTGAATTGCAGCCATGTTTAAAATTTCTAGAAAATATTGTTAAAAAATTCTTGCCTCTTACCAGATGCGAAGTCGCTACCGTCATATTACGGACTCAGTACGCAATCCGTAGGCCACGGGGGAATTACACTTGTGGTAAATTATTTACTAATTTTTATGAAGACCTTTCTTGCATAGGATCGAAGGAAGCAGAAACTAGTCATTCCACAGAGAGAGAGGAATAAGTTTCCATAAGTCGCCTTTCCGGTTTCCGCCTTCTCGGTTAACTTGCATTTCTCACTGTTTCCTTCATTCCATGGGAACACAACCTTCTTCGGTTTTTACAGTTCTCAAATGAAAATGTTCAAATGTTTATATAGTCTATGGGACTTAACTATGGGGTCATCAGTCCCTATACTTACAAACTACTTATGAACTAACTAAGACTAAGACTAAGGACTGCACAAATATCCATGCCCGAGGGGGGATTCGAACCCCCGACCTTAGTGGCCGTGCAGATCGTGACTGGAGCGCCTCAATCCCCTCGGCCACCGCGGCCGGTTACAGTTCTCAGCGGACCAACCAACCTTTTCTCCTGACTGTTCAAATGTTTGTAGAGTCTATGGGACTTAACTACGGGGTCATCAGTCCCTAAACTTACAAACTACTTATCTACTACCTTATACTAAGGACGGCACAAATATCTATGCCCGAGGGCGGATTCGAACCCCCGACCGTAGTGGCCGTGCAGACCGTGACTGGAGCGCCTCAGTCCCCTCGGCCACCGCGGCCGGCTCTCCTGACTGTCTTTCAAATATTATGTAATGCGCATTATTATTTGCACTCAGTAAATAAAATCAACATGTAATCTTAAAAATTGCCGCGAAGTTCTAAAATTATCAACACATCTTGTTTCTTGATGTAAGTTAATTTACGTAAATAGGACCGACAGAAGACGTGAAGAAATGCAGCAGTGCCAACTGTGGTGTCGCACAAGTACAAAGTGCGCGCCACCTACTTTCGCCGCGCGCCGCCATGCACGCACGGCGCGGCGTTCTTACGACGACAGCCACGAGCGCCCTCTGGTGCAACTCCGCTCGTGGCTACCACTGAACGACATCGTTCACTTGGGACTGAGATAGGAACCAGCGAACACTTCGTAATCAGATAGGCACCAGTGAAGACTTGGCTATCAGTTAGGCACTAGGCAGGACTCTAGCTCAACTATGTATCAGCATTCTGTGTACTGAAGTAAGTAAAAGTTAAGTATTGTATAAATTCTGTGCAATATATATTTCGTTCTAATTTACTCTAGTGTTTCTAGTTTCTGGCTGCTTCCCTCCGTACCTGCACCAGCGTGCTATCTTTATTCCTGTGTCGGTCTCATTCCACTCGGCCACCGACACCTACGACGGAAACGAGACAGAAAAGCGGCGACGAGGCTGGGACACAAAACCAACCATGATAAATGTTTGTGGAGCTTATGAGACTTAACTACGGGGTCATCAGTCCCTAAACTTACAAACTACTTATGAACTAGCTAATACTAAGGACGGCACAAATATCCATGCCCGAGGGTGGATTCAAACCCCCGACCGTAGTGGCCGTGCAGACTGTGACTGACGCGCCGCAGAACGCTCGGCCGCCGAGGCCGGCCTACCGTGATACAACCTGTAATTAACTGTATTGTGAGATCGCTGTCAGAAGTATTTAAAACACTAAACAATACAGAAACGCACACTGTAGCTATTCAAAAGTATACAAAGCCAGCCTAGTTTTTAAAAATATAGCGATCTGGGCTATCAGCCAGTCAGCAGAGGTGTCAGTCATGGCAACTCTCTCTCTGTACAGACTCCCTAGCACTGGGGTCACCACGCAGTTGAGCAGCTGGCAACGGCGACCGCACGCCCCTGGGGACGGAGCTATCGGGTCGAAGTACGGCGACCGCAGCCGCCGGACTGATTGCTGTGTTGTGGTAACGTACGGCCTCCACAGTCCGCTGCAACGGAAGCCACCGCAAGCCATCGCATAGGACAGAGGCACTCAACTCTTACCGAGTGGGGTGGGTAGGGGTCAACTGAAGACCGCGATACGAGCCGTTGGCTTTGACCAAAGTCGATAATTTGTTTACAAGCAGATTACAATTTTGTGTTGAAAAAGTGATCTGCAGCTTCTCTCTGATGGTTAGGTACAGGTTAATAGATTTTTTTATTCATTCAGTAAAAATTTTCTTGATTGCAAATTTATTCCTTATTTAATGAAGCATGCTTATGTTGTATTATCAAGACAGTGTAAATGGTAAACAAAGCTTACAATGCGCTCTCCGTGGTGTGACACGGTAAGTTGTTTTGCGGTGTTTTGTAATTTTGGATTTCCTTGTAGCCCCACAAATGATCGGATTACAACGAATTACAGTTGGGACATAATCGGTAAAGATGTGAGGAACATCAAATCGATTTCTGAGTTTACCTTAATAGAAGCGGTTGTCTCTGGTGCTAAAAGATAAGCCCATGTTTACAATTCCGGTCACAGGCCGTTGGCGGGCGTGGTGTGTGGCTCCGCCGACTTGTACAGACTAAGGGAAGGTGGGTAATGAGTGACATAGGAAGCCGATGTATAAGACGGGACGGATGAAATCTAACTATATGAATACAAACTTAACGAAAGGGAGGTTATTAAGCAGGACAGAAGTTAATAGTTTATGTTGGTACTTATAAATGAAACGAAATTCCGGCAGTTTATTTGAATAGAGACATCATAATGTCTAGGAATGTTTGATGTTTTTATGCCAACTGATCGTTTAGGAGGTGTGGGTGTCCAAAGTAAGCGCGCTTCGCTGTCTCAAACTCTTTTTTCCGCAAGTGATCGCTAAATACGCCAATTTATGGGTCGAGACCTGTGATAGATCGTGGTAATCTGTAATATACGAGAATAATCACAGATTATTTATTATCTGTAATACATAAATATTACAACATAATCCCGGATAGCGTTTTACCGTATATAAATGTCACTTCCAGGCAATGTAGGACACAAAATCGCCCTGAAAACGGCTTGTTTAATTGAAGTTCTTTAATGCGATGAAGCATCAGAATGGTTTTCTTCGTAATAGCGAAGGACATTTATATTCGTCGATAGCGTTTGTTTTCATAGTTTGTATATCTACGTAGCGTATGTTGTGAGAGATATGACGTCATTGGTCAAAGCCGATGGGTTGTATCATGGTCTTCAATTATTGCAAGTGGGGTTACGCGTTTATTTCCTGGTATTACATTGAACGGATGAAAAATAAACGAGATCTGGAGAAGTGATTGGCGAACTCAGTAGGGTAAAGGCTTAATGTTAATGACGCGTCTGAGAAAGAGAACATCGTCCAAGCGTAATGTGACGGTTGTGAGTTTTGCAGTAACTATTCTAAATTTTTGTTAGTTGCGGTATAGCTGGAGAGTTCTCGCAATTTCCCATGACGTCAGCAATGGCGTGGGAAAGCTGACGGTGGAAAGAGGTTGCATCGGGTCCTTTCCGTGTGAAAGTGCGCCGGTTTTGTGAGAGATGTGATCTGAGTGGTTACCGCCATGATAGTGAATGAGTGTAGCGCAAATCTTTCTTTATTAACCTAATATATAAAAATTAATCTTTGTTTGTTTGTCTTTTTGTTCGTATTTTATGCACGGCCATACAGTACATCCGACTGCGATAAAACTATGTTAACTCATTGCTTGCACTCGAGCGAAGGCTACAGGCATACTAAAATTAACTTCGTATGGTGCATGGCGGAGGGTGCTTTACAATTAGTTAATTCGTTTCTTACGTCTGCACGCTGAAATGGCTGCACAGATGTGAATGATATTTGGAAGAGAGGTAACTTATACTCTGATTAATACATGGGCCACCTTTTGAAACCCTTCGTACGTGCATGGCGGAGGGTACGTTACAACAAAGATCCAAATTGTTTGACTGGTCACCATGAAAGTCAGCATATAAATGTATGTTTTCATAAAGGAGATTTTTATAATCTGCAAGCCAATGAATTTAGCGTGGCGGAGGGTACCTAGCAACTTTGACTCCGTTTGGCAGAGACAGGGTAGAGGAGGAGAATGAGAGAAGGGAGATGGTGATAGATGAAAGGAGATGAACAGAGAGAGGAGAGGAGGAAATGACGGAGTAAGGGGCACGAGGAGACGGGGGTGGGGGAGGGGGGCAGGTGGAGAGAGAGAAGGGAAAGGAGTAGATTGAATAATGGAAGATTGGAAACCTCATATGGCGCTACCGACAGATGGCGCTAGACAGCAATGTAAGGGGGTGTAATGAGAGAGAATCAGATGCACCAGCAGTCGCAGCATATTGACGTTACGTGGAAAAGCACTTTTAGTGAAGCTGTGAATCAGAATGGGAAACATGCTAGTTCAGCGTTACGATCCTATCGCCATAGGAAGGGGAATCGAACGGGTATAGGTCTGTTGTCAAATGCAGCTGTGGCGAGAATGGTTTCTAAATTCGAAGCCGCGGGTTGTTTAGACGATAGATAGACCCCATAGTGGCCGACCTAGCACAAGGCGTAATGCTGCTGTGACAGTTCAGGAAGAAATGGAGACTGTAGCGGGTTCGTCTATGCACGGGGAAGTCAGCGCTCGTGCTGTCGCACGTTGCATCGGCATCATGAAGTTTTACTTGGCTATTTAGTGAAGCAGAGGGTATTTGCGATTTGGGCTTTTCAAAAGAAGTCGGAAGATGACGATTGCTTGAGTAGCCGACGAAGCTCATTTCACTCTCCGAGGGTCTGTCAACGCCCACAGCTGCAGAATTTGGGCTACCGAAAATCCTAGAACTGTCAATGAAACTCCACTGCACGACGAGAAAGTCGCGGTATGGGTTGGGTCTACCGTTATCGGGCCTTTTTTCTTCGAGGAACAGCGTGATTATGGTTCTGTAACTGCTACCGTGACGGGTGAGAGGTACGCTGATATGTTACAGAATCGCATCATCCCCAGACTGGCTGACAAACACCTGCTGGAACGTACGATTTTTATGCAGGATGGCGCACCACCCCATATTGCTAGACGCATGAAAGATCTCTTGCACGCGTCGTTTGGTGATGATCGTGATTCAGATCTTAATGAAATTTACATAAGTAGGTTTAAGGGATTCATAGAAGTGCTCTTTTTGTATTGTGGCGTAGGACATATCTTGAGTTATATACAATTACGTAACTTATAAGCAATTCTTATGGTTAAATCATTACGATTGAGACTATTCAGTTATAATTGAAACTTTTTATTTAAAATTCCTTTAACATATTTTTCATTAGCTTAAATATTTTTATTAAAATTTGATCTTTGCCTGTACTTGAAATAAAAAGAATGTCAGAACTTAATGCGGTGTGTAATTGTACAGCAATTTTCAGTTCAAGTAACTGTACAGCACAGGATATTTTTAATTTTACTTGCTGGGAGGCCACAGTGTTATTGGCAGAAGACATGGAGTATGCAACAGTTCTATAGTAGAAACTGCCTACACTACACTTGTGGGAACTATTTTCGAGTACTGGTGCGCATTTTGGGATTCCCACCAAGTGGAACCTGACGTAGAATACAGAGATAGTTCAGAGAAAGGCAGTGCATGCTGTATTATCGCGATATAGGGGAAACAGTGTCCGGGAAATGATGCACGAGTTAGGGCGGAAATCATTAAATGAAAGGCGTCAGTCATTGCTGCGAGATGTATTTGTGAAATTGCTCTGAATTCGTACATATTTTGTCAGCACCTACTTACATAACGAAAGATGTTCATCATAATAAAATAAGAGAAATCAGATCGATAACGGAAAGTTTTAGGTGATTCTTTTTTCCTCGCGCTATTAGAGAATGGAAAGGTAGAGAAATATCATAAAATGGAAATGAGCATGTGGATTTCTTAGCCGGGAGATCCCTTGCGGGATTGTTCGGCCGCCTTAGTGTAAGTCTTTTTATTTGACGCCACGTGGGCGACTTACGTGCCAATGATGATTAGATGATGATGATTAGGACAACAAACAACACCCAGTCCCCTGCCGGGAATCGAACCCGGGCCTCCTGCGTGGTAGTCAGCGACGCTACCGCTGAGCTACGGAGGTGGACAGAAATATCGTAATAGTGGGTCGATAAACCCTCTGTCATGTATTTAAATGTGATTGGCAGAGTATTAATTTATGTTGTTGTAGACGAGTGGGTAATAGAGTTCGAGACCGAATATGGTACAAATTGTCATGACGCACTGACAGTATATTTATAATGCTGAAAGGAGTACACAAAGTAATTTTCACATAATTTTTGCCTGTCATAGAGCATTGAGCATGTTTTGTTATAAAAACCAAAACTATAATTCTGCAGAAAACAAATTTATGTATATTTTGTACCATTTCACTAATCTATATAACATACAGTACTCATTTTCATATCTTTGCTGTCAACCAAAGACTTTCTTTTATCTTTGGAGGGTGTCTTGTTCTCACAGTTGTTGCGTTTAAGGAGTCGTGGTGTGACCTTCGCGTAGAGAGGAGTCGGTGCGTGACCTTCGTGCAGGATACTGTCGGGTCAGTCTGTGTGTTAGACTCGAAGAGTAAAAATTCAGTTTTGAAGAGTCGCAGCCAAGTCTGCAGATTGAAAATTTTGTATGGAAATTTATGTCTCAAATAAGGTAAACTTGTACTTTTCTATTGTTATGTATGGTAGCCTGTATGTAGCCTATATTGTAGCTAGTTTATCTTTTGGGTAATGAATACTGTTTAATTCAGCTGGCATTTATCATTTATCCCTGTGTCATTTTACCAGTTCCTCGTTCCTTTCACCAATTTGAATTGCTATCCGTTCTGATAATTGTCTCTTATGATAGTGTTGCATAATTATTGTTTGTAAATTTGTATGCTAATAAGAACAGTTCAGTGTAGGCATTTTGTGACGATCAGTTGGTCTTTTTAATGAGAGCAGGAAGTAGTTTGTTCATAATTGCATTTAAGATCATAGTTAAAGATTTTCTCAGTCTCAATGAAAGTTCAGATTATTAAGTTAGTTAATGTTAGTAACAGTTAAGGTGATTTGTCTGATCAGAAGGGAAGTAGATCACGTAAAGAGATGAGAAATATTTACAGTGTGTGATACTTGTAATCTTTACCAGATTTGTAGAACATTTTTTATTACATTGAATCTGGACGGTACTTGTTGTACAAACAGGCACATTATCAAGTGCAGTGATCTTGATATCCAATTAATATCAAATATCCTTGTTTGGCATCCTGTTAATTCAAGTAATTATCACCGTAGTAGCACTTTCTGTTTGCTCTCGCAGTCGAATTATACATGTATAGTCTGGCTGCTGGTATATGGTGCACGCTAACAGATCTGAACATTTCATTTGTTCACATTGTTTTTCACACACGAGGTTAATGTGTAGACCAATTACGAGTTTAATTACTGTTGACTTATTAACAACTGTACAATTTAATGTGTTATCCGTTGCGCATCAAACTCAACCACATTTACCTAAGATCATTGCATCCCATATCAGTTGCAATTTATTCTAACAGGGCAAAGGAAGGTACTAAGTCTCATTGCTTAGTCAAATTATTTTGTTACCAAAACCACAACAGAACATTTATTCTGGAATTTTAGCGGGGACGGTCTCTTAACAAAACAGTGACACGATCGCCCCACAAACACATACTACTTTTCATTTCAAACAAACAATCACTCACCACTTTTAATGCGAAAGTCAAAACATTCACCATCAGTGAAACACATTCGTTGTAATTAGCCAAAATATCATACAGAACTAATTTTGTGTTCCCACATGTAAATGACTCAACAACGTGTATCTGCAGGTAGTGAAGTCACAAAACGTACTGCTCCGCATTAACTCGTCCAGTATGAGGTCGGCTTGAGCAATAATGCGACGCGGGTGGCCGATGCGATGTCAGCCTGTGACTCCCAAACAATATTTCCGGCAAGGGACCAGATGGAATGTGCATCTCAGTGAATCAGACCGACCGCACTTCCGCAATATTACCTCCATTCTGTTTCTATCCTAGTGCTTAATGTGACACCGGACACGACAGAAGTGGCGAAAGAGCTTCCCAGACACTCGTCGCCGGAGAAGAAAACTTTCCCTTCGACAGCGGAGGACAGCGCTCAATTTTTCGGTCCATTGAGCGGCGTCGCGACACCATCGGACTGGCGGCGGAATGCCGTCCTACGGAGAAGTGTCCGCCGCCAGCTCCGGGTCCAGCAGGTGGTGTGGGGGGCCGCGGGAGGGTCAGTTCTGCAATCACTGTGCGGCTGCTGACGCCGCAGCGGCGGGGCGAGTGGAGCAGCCGCTGGGAATACCGATGACGCCCTGCCTGCTCGCCTTCCACTGCCGTCGCTGTAGACCCAACGTGGAAACGCGGCCAGTGTTGTCACAGCGGATATGATAAGCATTCTCTGACGGCCCAGTGTCAAATTTGTAACAATTATTAACTAGATACAAAAATGAGAGCACAGGAAATAATATTTTATATATCGTTTCTCATTCATGAAACATGAAGGAACAACATGCACAAATAAATTCGCGAAGTTGCGAAAACGGGGTTTCTCCTACATCTACACATATACTACGCAATCCACCGCAAGGTCCGTGGCGGAGGGAACACTGTACTACTGCTGGGTGTTTTCTTTCCTATTCCAATCACAAGTTCAAAATGTTCAAATGTTTGTAGAGCTTGTGGGACTTAACTACGGTGTCATCAGTCCCTAAACTTACAATCTACTTATGAACTAGCTAATACTAAGGACGGCAGTAATATCCATGCCCGAGGGGGGGGGGGGTTTCGAACTCCCGTCCGTAGTGACCGAGCAGACAGTGACTGACGCGCCGGAGAAGGCTCGGCCACCGCGGCTGACACTCTCAAGTAGAACGAGGGAAATAAGAAAGCCTATATGCATCTTTGCATCTTTACGAGCCCTAATTTCTCTTTGTGATCTTTACGCGAAATGTAAGTAGGCGGCAGGAAGATCGTTCTACACTCAGCTTCAAATTCCAGTTCCTTAACAGAATTTCTCGAAAAGAACATCGTATTTCCTCCAACGATCCCCATTTGAGTTGCCGGAGCATTTCCGTGACACTCGCGCATTGGTCGAACCTACCAGTAAATCGCCTCTGAACTGCTTCCATGTCCTCCTTTAAACTGATCTGCTGCAGGTCCCAAACACTTGAGCAATCTTTGGAAGTTCGACTGTAGAGTAAGCGCTCTGGCTGCGAGAGAGGGTAGTCAGTAGCAAGTCTGTTGCGAGCTGTGTTGGGAGTCCGTTGCAGAGAGTTGCCTGTTGGGTGAGGTAGCGTGAGGACTGTTGGAGAAGGCAGTCGTTAAGTATCTGTTGCAGCACGCTATTATTGTAATGCATGATGTTAATTTAATTTAATTATCTGTAATATTTTTAAGCATACATAATTTCTAAAAAAAAAAAAAAAAAAAAAAAAAAAAAAAAAACAATGTGGTGACCACCGAGGTAAGCCGTAGAAAACATTAATATGCGCAACGGATACGCCCGGTAAATGGGGAAACTCAAACATTAGAATTTATGGCCCTGTCTAAAGTACTCCCAAAGGGTACAACCAAACTGATGAACCTGAATAATTAAAAGGGGGAAAAATATGACTGCGACACAGATAAAAATAAAAAAAATTGACTTGTATCTTCTTATTACAAAACTGGAAACAGGAAACAGCAAGCAGCTCTCGTCATGCAGTATTTCAGTACTAAAATTTTTCGAATATGATATGTGGGTAGTAATTAAGTCCAAAAATAATAATAAATGGAGAAAATGAAAGGAAGGGGAAACTAACTACCAAATAAGGACGCAGAACGCAAATTGAATCGCTTGCTCTACAATCGAACTTCCAAAAATTACTGTGCCACTCACAATATACATATGTGGCCTACGTCGTAGGTCTATTGTAGCTGGTCGAATCTGGTTTCCAGGTGGGTGGTCTTCAGCGCTCAAGTGCCACGAGCAGACGCGGATCTTCGATAGCCTGCCGGGCTCGAGAGAATCCTCAATAAAGCTGGACTCCCAGGAGGCAGAAAGGGACAGCAGGGGGAGCAGCTGCCGTTTGTGAAAAGGCGTCCGTCTGACCAGGGGACTGCCGCCCTATCTGGCCTGTGCAGCCTCTGGCCTCCTCCTCTGTTGGCCGTCAGGCTGCAGAGGAAGTACGAGCAGATGATGTCCGACAGTGGGTCGTGTGATCTCCAATAAAGCGTCTTGTCTCGTGGTTATAGAAAGTTATACGCACAGAATGGTCCATTTAACTTGAAGAAAATATTAAAAAGTGAATTCATTCGACAATAACTAATTCACGGCAAAATTAATGATACACATCTACACCTAAATCAACATCTACATAGCTAATTTACGATTCACAATTAAGGGGACTTGGATGAGAAAATGACTGGAAAATCGAAAATATTTTGCCTCTATCTCAAAGACATCTACATACATACCCAGCAATCCACCGTAAGGTGCGTGGCGGAGGGTACACAGTACCAGTACCAGGCATTTCCTTTCCTATTCCACTCCTAAATAGCACGAAGAAAAAAAGAATGTCTCTGTCTCCGTACGAACCCTAATTTCTCTTATCTTGCTTTTGTGATCACTACATTGAGAGTTAGCTGCCATTTTTCGTACCAATTAGAAATTTTGTCTAAGTAATTCTGTATAATATTACAGTCAGTTAAAGACGACACCCTACCATACACCACAGCATCATCAACAAACAGCCGCAAATTATAACTTACTATGTCCATCAGATCAATTATACAGATAGAAAATAATAGCGGTCCTATCAAACTCCCCTGGAGCACGCCTGACAAACTTGTCTTGTTTCCAAAAATGTATAGGTTATTGATTTTTAAACAGTTATCATAGTCTTAAACGCTCTTTGAACAAATGTCTGCACAGTGGCCACGCTGATGCTTCAGGCTTGCCACAGTCATGGAAACAATAAAGCCAACATGCAGGGGCCATGCATAAAATCCTAATGTGAGTTTCAACAACTGCGTGTGACAAAGAGTACCAAAAACAATGCTTGTTGGATGGATAGCAGTCAAAATAGGCGTGATGGATGCAGTTATCTGTTTCATGGATGGTGTAAATAGCAGGACAAAAGTAATGGACAAATTAGGTATCCAACGACGAAATAATGATTGCTGCTCTGACTGCCATAGACCGTTAGTGACTAGTTGAAGTTGAAAGGGCTGCGGAAGCCATCACTAAAGAGTCCAGAGTTAGGAAAAGACTCCTGAAAAAGTCTACAGAGGGTAATGAAGCAGGTGGCCAGCACGATTATGCAAGTGGAATGCTCGGAAGAGGCATAGTCTACGGCGAGTCAAAAACACTGTGAACATTCCTTTCTCATTTCCTCGGAACTACATTTTCAGATCATCTTCATAATGGTTTTAGCTGTGTTCACCAAATTTCTCCGAATTGATGGGACAGCATCTTTGTAATATGCCTAATACACTACAGAAATGATCTATGTTTGTCATTCTGTATATAATGTTAACGGTAATTTTTAGACAAAATAGTAATGTAGTGTAATAAGGGTTTTTCTATTTTCTCAGATATGCAAATATTTTCTCAGATATATTGCATTTTTGTAATATGCCTAATACACTACAGAAATGATCTATGTTTGTCATTCTGTACATAATTTTAACGGTAATTTTTAGATAAAATAGTAATGTAGTGTAATAAGGGTTTTTCTATTTTCTCAGATATATTGCAAATATTGAATATAAATGTATTAAATTAAAATTCGCAGCGATCTAGCGACGTCGTTGCAGCTGCTGCATACACTAAAAATTCTGAAATACTTCGTCATGCAATAAGTACATCGAAATACAATTTTATACATCTACTTAAGATCTTAAGGCAACAATATGGTTCTAATTACACATATTTTGCTTGTATTAAACCGAAAACGATAAAACAATCTGACGTCGGTATCGAAAAACTACAATGTCTCATTGACAAGTTCTCTACTTTGCCAGAAACCGAGAAAGAAAGCAAAGATATGTCTTTGGTACAGTTGCTAATATACAGGGTGAAATACCTAACACTTGCACCGCAAATATTGCGGATACGGAAAATGCGATTGATGTGCTATTTTAACAGAAGGGATTGGTAGTCAGGGGCTCGTATTTTGATCCAACAGATTGTAATATTACTTAGAAAGTGTATTTTTTATGCAAACATTTAGTTTTTTAAATGAAATAATGGTTGTTTCTATCATTCACTGCAAATTTTGACACCAGCTTCGTTCGAAGAATTTTGAATGACATTTTTGTCACGTTTAGTTTGGCAGCTCCAACCGCTCAAAGTTTCGGGGTCGGAGGCTGCGATAGCGTTGCTGACTAGCCGAATGGTTATCCCCTGGGGCACGGCCCAGTGTCTCATTACCACCAGCCAGTCAGATACGCTGTCGTAGCCTCCGCCCCCAAAACTTTTAATGGTTATAGCTGCCAAACTAAACGTGATAAAAATGTCGTTCCAAATTCTTTGTACACAGCTGGTGTCACAAATTCCACTGCATGACAGAAACAACAATCGTTCCATTTGTAAAATTGTATGTTTGCATAAAAAATAAATTTTCTAGGTATTTTTACAATTTGTTTATTGGCTAACAATACGAGTCCTTGACTACCAATCCATTCTGTGAAAACTGCACATCAATCGGAGTTTCCGTTTCCGTAATATTTGCGGTGCAAGTGTTAGTATAATACGCAAAGACTTCAGATATCTGGTCGCCAGTAACAGCGTTAGTGAAGGAGATGAATAACAACAGAAGTAATCACCCACGATGACTGAACAGAACGAAAGGATGCGGTCTGGCCGTGATAGTCACCTGTGATCTCCGTCAAAATTCCTGCCACTCGAAGACTTGCACCTCCAAGGCCGTCGAGTCGACCATGGGGTAAGGACATACCACTTAAGGGCCACGCTACCTCGGGCCAAAGCACAATGCAACATTTTTGGGACAGAGAAGATGGGAAAATCACATGGCACCGCCACAAGGTAATTCCGCAGGATTTATAACATGTTAAGGCACAGTTCTAGATTCGACGGCGAGCGCTGTTCAGCTGGCCAGCTAGAAGCAGATACGGTGCTAGCATAATCAAAGATCCACGGCCGAGGCTAGTAAACGCCTACACGCCTAAACGCCTCCAGGCGCCTTACCAACACTGCCTAGAGGGAAGGCCGCGGCACTCTCGTGTGACGTCAGGCAGAGTAGGTTGCGCGCGCATAGCTGACTGGGTAGCCGCTGGGGCACGGCCCACTATGTCGAAGCAGAGAGACAGCTATGCGCGCGCAACCTACTCTGCCTGACGTCACACGTGAGCGCCGCGGCCTTCTCTCTAGGTGGTGGTGCCAATACTCGCCGAGCCACCTAGTTCACACTAAGAGTAATGTTTGGTTTAACTGTTTAATAAATTTATTTCCTGTAATTGCTGTTCCATTTACCCGAGCCAAGTAAGAGATCCACATGTTTATAAGATTCCTTGTAAAAGTACTGCCCAGACAATAAAATGTTACCTTGTAGTTAAAGCTTGCCATCTTCACAATAGGGCAAAATGTTCAAATGTTTGTTAAGATTGAGGGACTTAAATGCGGAGTCATCAGTCCCTAAAATTACTTATGAACTAGCTTATACTGAAGACGACACAAACATTCATGCCCGAGGGAGTATTGTAACCCCCGACCGTAGCGGCCGTGCAGACAGTGACCGACGCGCCGCAGACCGCTCGGCCACTGAGGCCGGCTTCACAATAGGGCATTGCGTTTACCGTTGTTGTTAAGTGTTCATTATTTAGCGACACGGCAACAGATTTCTTCTTGACGGAATTGTCTTACTTAGGGTTATTTCATTTAGTGTCAGAACTCTTCCGTATCAATTGCACTGACTTCGATAGCGCACTATCGATTTGTACGCATTCACAGTAGAAATAAGTTTGCAGTATCTATCAATTTTTTTTATTTTACTTTTAATTTTTTTTATTTTTATTTATTTATTAGATGACCCGGTGAACTTCGTATCACTTACCTCGAAATATAAACCATATTAATTTAAATCATATGTATTTTAGACCCAGTAGCTTTATAAAGGCATCATCAGGTAGTCTAAGTATCGGCTCGATAGTGGGCGGAAAGAGTAGGCAAAAAGCGCACAAATGTCCAGGATAATGTTCGTGTCACATTCGTGGTAGTTAAGGGAAGGTTTAAACGGCGATAAATATGGAAAAATTGCGCGGAAAAATTAGCTTTAAAACGTGTAAAATAATGACTTGGGTGTGGTGTTTGGTGCGTTCAGACTATCTGATGATGCCTTTATAAAGCTACTGGGTCTAAGCTACATACTACTTAAGTTAATATGATTTATGTTAATAGGTAGGTAATACGAAGTTCGCTGGATCATCTAGTCGACCCGTGCTTCGCAATTGTTAATACGTATGTACTCTTGCTTTGAACGTCAAATGTGCAAAATTTTATCGCAATCGTACGAATGATATTGATACACCAAAGAAAAGAGCTCTTTCAGTTTACCACAATTTTTCCTATTTTCTGGCAAACTATTCCAAACCTTTACTTCACTCAAACCTTCCTATCGCCTTCAACGTCGAATGTACAAAATTGTAACGCAATCAGATGAATAGCATTTATATTACACAGAAAAATCTTTCTTCTTTTCCGAATTTTCCAATTTTCCGGGAAACTTTTCCAAATTTTTATTTCATAATAACGTTACTCTAGCACTGAACGTCAAATGAGAAAAATTTTATCGCAATCAGATGAATGATATTGATATTGCATTGTAAAAAGCTGTTTCAGTTTCTCGTGAATTTTCGAATTTTACGCGTAATTTTCCCAAATTTTTAGTTCATAAGAACGTTCCTCTTTCGTTTAACGTCAAATGATCAAAATTTTATCGCAATCGGATGAACGGTTCCCAGATTATAGTGTTGAGTACATTTAGAAACAGGAACTTGGTTCGAATTTTCCTACTTTCCTTTTTAAATGTCCTTATTTTTTTACTGAAAACTTTTCCAAGACCATAATGAACAAAACAAAAAAAGATTTACCCCTCTCCGTCGTGCGAATAGTCAGTTATAGTGCTGAATTAAATCAAAAACACATTGAAAAACGCACTTTCAGTATTTCTCCATTTTTCAATTTTCCGGTAATTTTCCAAAAAATTTATTTCATACAAACCTTGTCCTGTCACGACGTACTGAAGTGATGCTCTTACAACCATGTGGCAATTGATTTTTATTCATAGAAAAAAAAATACGCTTTTGGTTTTTCCTAAATGTTCCTACTTTCCGCGCGACTTTTGCAAATTTTTATTTGATGCGAACCTTTCTCTTGCTTTGAACATGAAATGAAAAAAAAAAAAAAATATCGCAATTGGACGAACAGTATTGATAACTTACTGGAAAAACCTGTTTCAGTTTTTCCCGATTTTCCTCTTTTCCGGACAACTTTTTCATATTCTAACACCGTTTAAACCTTCCCTGGACTTAGACGAATATTTCAAGACTAAAATTAGCCAAATCGCTTCAGCCGTTCTCGAGTTTTAGCGAGACTAAGGAACAGCAATTCTTTTATATACAGGGTGTCCCAGCTATATTGCCCACCCATAATATCTCTAGAACAATAACAGCTATTGGAAAACGACTTTCACCGGTATCAATGTACGGCTGGGGCCCATGAATGTACATATTTGGAAACATTCTAAAACGAAAGAAAATGTATTTTTTAACAAAAACTTTTTTTTTAATGGACATCCTATATTTTTTCTTCAGCAATCCATAGCATGACAAATCACATAAACAATGGCGTTGATTGAATCGCAATATTCCAATTACATCCCGAGATATTGTGACGCGAAGTTGACGCTTGAAAGACCCGAAATGCGCTTCTAGTGCACGTCCTGAGGCTCAGGCGTGAACCCGCATCACCCCTAGCCTACGGGATAAATACCTGCTGGAATACCTGCTTACCTCTTAGTAAGTATGAAAGTGGGATTACGCATGTGAATCACATCGCGATTACGTCCAGCATGGGGTTCATGCCTGAGCCTCAGGTCGTGCGCTTCCTTTTTTCCCAGTACTTCTTCATTTTATCTCCAACTGCTCGTCTCTGGTCATCTGTCCACACGCTCTTTGGTCGAGGGCTTATATTCTTCATAGGTTGCGTTTTCTATCAGTAGCCTGAAGCGATTCCTGTCACATACTATTTCTTCTGTAACACCTATTTTGTTTGCATCTTTCTTCACTGCTTCTATCCATCCTACAGTTTTCTTGTCCTCCATTCTTTTTACATGTCCATATAATTTTAGCCGTCTTTTCCTCATTGTATCTGTGAGTTTTTTTTGTATTTTTGTATAAATCCTCATTTCTCCTTCTCATCCATATATTTTCATTGCTTTTCTCGGGACTCAGAATTTTTCTTAGTATTTTCCTCTTTTTTCTAGTTCTCTTAGTTCAAATTTCTGATTCAATGTGAGCCACTCTGAGCCATATGTTGCTTGTGTCTTATTAACTGAATTATAATGTCTAAGCATCGCTTGGATGGATATTGATTTCTTATTGTAGTAATTTTGTGTTAATTTGTAAGCAAATTCTAACTTTTTTACTCTTTCTTTATTTGTTATATATTACTAAACGTCAATAAACACTGTCCTTTTCTTTTAGAGGGAACGCTAAATCACAGTCAGTACATAAGCGTTGGTTGTTCAAAGAACAGTGCAATCTCTTGTACAGGTTGCTTCCTCGGCGAATACACACCTTTACTAAGGTGTGGGATTTTGTTGGCGTTGCCCTGGATGCCAAAAGGCCCCTGACTGCTGCGATATCGGTGTCCGCTAAGCACATGGGTTCGCCAACAAATCACGTGCTCAGTGTTAGTGTCCCCTGCATTTTCAGTAACAGGGGGAGCTGTCGGCCTATACGCAAACAAACTGCCTTGCCGCGAACCGTGTGCGCGTATTACCGTGATGTATGGAGCTCCACAGCGCATGGTCCCGACTGTTACTGGCAGTGAAAATCGCTGACACGCTTTTACCTGCGTGTCCTCTCTTGTCGAGAGGTTGAATGTTGTGGTCCGAAATACTGCTCTCAATCTGACACTCCTTTCCTCATTTTTCCTGACACTGTTAAGTCTCGTGTAAATGAAGTGATTTTCGGAATTGAAGGTTTCCGAGCAAGATCACAAAAAAAGGGGAAATCAAATAATCCGGAGACATATTTAGTCCTACAAGGAGACCAAGTGGCTATCGGTTATTTTTTAACGTCTAATATTTACGATACGTCAAATGCAGAATTAGAATATCAGTCCTCTCCCGCACCCAGACGCATTTGATACAACTATTTCGAGAGAAAATCGCTTTGAGGTTTTTCGATGAGATTTAATTTACCAGTAATAATGTCGAAATTTCCGACGACCCGTGTGGCTTAGTCGGTATCATTATACTCGTAGATCATGAATCAAGTAACTAAAGGCTCCTTTGCTGGAATTTCGCTTCGTGACGTATTTTTTTGCTGTCAAGTAAAAAAACTTCGTTTGGCGTCTGCGAAACTTCACTTGCCTAAGGCAAAAAGACGCAAAAACTGAAGTAAATGCGAAATTAGTGATTGGTAAGATTGCATACAATATCAGTTGTTCGAGTTGTGGTCTCCAATCTCCAAGAGAAATAATCAGTTCGCCTCTCATCTTCTCGTTCAAAAAGAAATCTTAGTCACGCGAAAATAAAGTCAGTTTTGCAGTCAATGTGTCTAGAAAGACCTATGTAAAAATGCAGCATTTGTGTTGTGTAAGAATTATTGATCTCCGTAATTTTATTACACTTATCACATTGTGAATCCTCATCTGTGATTGATAATGATCACATTCCAAATAAAGAGAATCTTATTTTTCACTATTACCACAAACAAGTATTTTATTACTTTTTTATTTTTTAATTGAAACAGGACTAATTAAAAAACATAATAAAATATCGAAAACTAAATGCAATGAATTTTTGATAAAAATATTATTAGGTATGTGCTGTACACCATACGGCCCTTTTTATTAATGTTACATTTAAATAGTGTTCAAATGTCTGTAATCCTATGGGACCAAACTACGTTGGTCATCAGTCCCTAATCTTACAAACTACATAAACTAAGTTAAACTAACTTAAGGATAACACACACATCTATTCCCGAGGGAGGATTCGAACCCCCGCCGCGGGAGGCCGCCTGATCCGCAACGTGGCTCTTTAGACGGCTCGGATATTCCCGCGCGGCTTAAATAGTGAAGGCATTCGAAGACACCGAAGAAAAAAAAAACTGAATTGGTATGATCAATTTCGAGCTAGCAATCCTACAGTTACATTCCTGTATCGAGAATGATACCGGCTGAGCCACATGCCTTTACTGCAGTTAGAGGAAAAACTTAAGTTGATTTTCTCGAGAATTTGTTTGGAAAAATAATGTTTGTGGTCTGAACTTCACGTAAAATTAATATAAAACATTACAAATATACGATGACCGTGTGATCTCCATCTTAATATTATCAGCGCGAATGAGTATTGAATTAAACTTTGTGCCAAGGCCGGGTTGCGAACCTAGGCCTCCTCTCCTGTCCGCTAGGTTACATTCGTGACAACTGCAGGACCCTGGCACTGTTGTTAACAAACACACATACGTGCAATGTCACTTTTTGAATCCCCTAGTGAGTACGAGACAAGGAATTTTATTTCAGTGCTTCGCCCTATATTCATTACTATCTGCGATCCCGGCATTAACCTGGTATATATTTTTTCAGACTTACATTAGAAACATGCGTCATATGGCAGATTTTCATGTATTTAATTCGACCTGACTGTCTATTGTGATATAATTTACAATGTATATTCAGAGGTATATTTGCATACTGTCTGCAAAATTAGTTGCAAATAGAGTCAGTGGTAAAGACGTAATAAATCGAAACATCATGCGTGATGATGCGGTTTCTCATTAACCGCATTGTTTGACTTCATATCTCATGAAATATATGTCGAACTGTGATATAGTATCGAAGGAACATTCTGTGGTACGTATGTCTCCTGTCTGTGATTTGTGTCGCAAGTACAATTTACAACGTATAATTGTAACGTCATGCCATGAACGTCGGAAAAGTAGTAAACGATGAACTTTTGTTTCCTTTCATCATTTTGTTGGGACTGTCAGCGAGAAAAATTTTCGTTGAGATTTGAAATTGTGTTGAAAGTGTATCGCAAGTGATCTCATTGTCAAATAGTTGACGAATAAAACCATGCTATCACGCGCCGTAAGATGGGTCAGTTTTCATTGTTTATGACCTGATATCGAATGTTCAAATGTTTGTAAATCTATCGGACCAAATTGCGTGGTCATCAGTCCATAGCTTACAAACTACTTAAACTAAGGTAATCTAACTTAAGGTCAACACTCACATCCGTGCCCCAGGTAGGACTCGAACCTCCAAAGGCGAGCAACTGCGTGTTCCATAGCGAGGCGCCTTAGACCGCTCGGCTACTCAACCGCGGCGACCTGATATCGTATGAACTATGTATCATAGGTGGATTTTGCAGCCTTAACAAACAATTCCTGAACTTAAAGAGCATTTGTACCAAATTATTTGAAATCGGTGCATTAATTTAGGAGCAGGTGTAGAATATCATCGCATTATGCGGCAGTTCTTCACGGCTGCTATTGTTTATGACGTTATATCTCCTTAAGTATGTGTCGTAGGCGGTTCTTGCCCCTACAGAGAATGTTTGGTTGAAATCGGTCCAGTAGTTTAGGAGATGTGGAACATACATACACACATATCTAAATTAACAGGTACAGTCTATTTTATAATATGTATAGATATAGATTACACGGTAAGTTGTAATGAGTTGTTTAGTCTATTAAACTGAGGCTGATATTCATCTGAAAAGCAAAGTGTACATTCTCTTCTTTCCTTCAGAACAAGTAAATGACTGTCGTCGAAATCAGGGTTCATCGCAAAAACTTGATAGACGATCCTCGTCAACAGTAGTTCTCAGTCACTTCACTCTAAGCACTGTCCTAAATGTTCTTCGGTGAAACTGGAGGGGGGGGGGATGAGGATCAGATATCTATTCAAAACACAAACAGTCAACAAATTTTAAAATGGATAAAATTCTTTTGCGTCCAATGCAGTTAGCACTGAAAATCTTTAAAATTTTTGCCGCCTAATACTGTGAAATGCGGCAGAGTGTGCAACATACAGTGTCGTGTGGCTGCCTATACTACAGGCGTAAAGTCTCAGAACTTATTGACTCTAGCACATGAATACTCTTTTCGTTATTCAAAACAAGTAATAGTACCGAAAGCAGTTAAAAATAATGGAATGCACATTACTCCATGTGGTATGAAATTTAATTTATTTGTAACAGGGTATAAGAAATACAGAATTATCCAGAAACTAAAAAAAAAAAAAAAAAAGACACTACATATAATCTATATATTACAGGAGTGTATCTACGTGTCAAGTCCCTCGTTGCGTTATGTTACTCTTACCGTTCCTCTCTATTACAGTAAATATGATTTCTATTAAGTCAGTGTTGAAAGCATCCTGTCCCCCCTATCCTGTTACAATTCTGACAGGGACGAACATGCCAAAGCATTGCCGCGGTGGAGTAGCCGAGCGGTCTAAAGCGTCTCGCTGCGGAGCGCGCGGTTGCTCGCCGTGGAGGTTCGAGTCCTCCCTGGGGCATGGGTGTGTGTGTTGTCCTTAGGTTAGTTTAGTTTAAGTAGTTTGTAAGCTACGGACTGATGACCACGCAGTTTGGTCCGATAGAATTACAAACATTTAACATATTTTTTTTTTTATTTTATTTTTTTTTTTTTTTTTTTTTTTAGCCAAAGCATTCCGTTTACTTCTCGCTTGTGAAAGACGGGCTGTTAAGATACACAACTTTTCTCAGTCACTGCCTCACTGCGTCCCATGCACGGTGAATGTGTCTTACACTGACCACAAACAAATACTACGTCCGCGATCGGCAAGTACGAAGTAACCAAGATAAATTGCTATAGCGCAACGGATAACGACTTTAACCCGCGAGGACTCGCACATGAGCATTTGCTCACAGTAATTTTAAAACAATCGGCATTTTCCAGTTTTAAATAGTTAAATATTTGTGTTTTCTTATAAACCCAATTAGAAATACTTAATTCAACGCATTAAATACATTACAAACTGTTCTTTGACTGTCAGAGAAACGCTATACACGCGATCTATCGTGTAACTTTTAAAGGTGCGAGTTCTCGAGGATTAAGAGAGATACTAATCCACCTGTCGTGCAGAGCGAGGCAAGACCTTGTTATGGACAGTGCACGCACATTGACATCACAGTTTGCTCGGTACTAAATTATTCAGCATCGACGCAGAAGACGTGCGTGCAATTCAATATGTATAGTATATTATCTCATGGCCAGGAGGGGGATATGGAAGAGCACTTAGGGTCAATTATCAAGGGAATCACTCAAAGTTTCTCTTTAGCAATCCAAGAGTAACAGTAATTATTCAATTCTTAAAATAAACGACCATGTTTGGAGTCACAACATGACGTAGTCCGCATATTTGAGTGTGGAGAGGAAAGCAGTAGGTGCCTGTAAATACTACTGATACCTCCGGCGCCAAATTTAACTACTGGACATAAAACTGGCTAAAGCTACATACAATGATATCCTTGGTCAGAGATCAACGGTCAAGACTTGTTCCTGATGGTACTCCAAGAACATTTCTGTTCATTAAAGGCTGACGGCCTAAGTTAATTCCGTAAAATAATTAATTACACAGAGATTGAATGAAATGCTAATGGAGAAGTAAGTCAGTACTTTCTTGTACATGTTGGTCTGAGGTCGACCCACATATAGGGGAGACCAAGGCACATTTTCCATAGGGGCAAGTTTTCCAAATCCGTTTATTTTCGAAACAAACCGCTAGATGTCAACACCGGCGATACTGTAGGAAGTAGCAACAAAGCACGCTTCATTTACGAAAGTTTCAGTGTTGTACCAGCAATCACAACGTCGGCAGGGCTGTTTTCGTCATTTTTGCAAATGTAAGTAAACTTTCACGTTTTTATTGAAACTTAAAATAAACATTCTAGCGTTATACTTATTATTTTGACATTGCACACACTAAAAGTGGGTTTCTTTCTTCACGTAACTGTGCATTTGTTTTGTAAATAGCTTACACTGTTACTCATGGACGTAGTGTTATAGTTCCGAATATGGCGACGGGACACGTTTTCCGAGTGCATATGGGGCACATATTCCTTATTGCTTTGAGTCTAACGCCAAGTCAAAAGCAAATGAAAAGTGTGTACAGTGCACGAAATGGGCATATGGAGACTGTACGAAAGTGAATGTTCCATTTTTTGTTTGCTTACATTGTGATTCAGACAATCAGTATAAGTATTGTTAAAAATGTCTGTATTTGTAAAATATTTAATTCACATATTTTGTAAAACCATTAAATAGCATTTGTTTTTATTTAATGTGGCTATTTTTACTATCCTCTTTTGTAATGTAAATTCATGATAAAAATACGTATTCAGTGAAATCAAGATAATTATCTCTGTTTTAACATTGAAAGTATTTGGAACATTTGCCCCTGTACATTTTAAATAAGCTGGAAAACTTGCCCCTCATACGAGGCAAATTTTCCAATGCAACATGGTCAGACAAAACCATTTGCTACCAAGAATGATATTTACTATTTTCAAAAGTTATCTGTACAAGACTGTAAATAAAGGTGTAGGAAATATAATGATCCGCTGTTTACCGCAAAATCGATAAAAATAAGAAGTACAATAATAAAAATGTAAAATGATGGAAAATGTGCCCCGGTCTCCCCTACATAGCTCACAAAAAAAGCATATGAAATACGTAAAATGTCTGCCCCAGAAATGAGCTGAACAGTCGTATTACGCTAGTTATCACGTACCTAACAACACAGACCTAATACACAATATAGGCGAGTCTTAAAATAAACGGACAAAGCATGCACTTTGAACGAAGCAGGAGCGCGGCGTGTTAACTTACCCAAGCCTCATACGGAGAGTGGCCTCTTTCCTCCCACAAACGGCCGTCGGCCAGCGCTCGGCTAGCGAGTACGGAGCGATAATTGCCAACCCGAATTAGGTGGAACATTCTGCGGGGTGGACTGAAATCGCATATCTCTGGCCATCTCCAACAACTAGAGAGTTATTTTATTTAGGGTATGGCATTTAAGTACATTTCAGTGTCTGATTACATTATGGTACATATCATTACATGTGTTCACAAACATCTAGTCCTTGTAAATATTCAATAGCTGTTTGGGTTGCCATGAGGAATTCTTCAAAGTCCCCACTGAACGTTCTGGCGCTGCATTCTTCCCTGATGTGTTGGATGGTCTGCTTAGGCGCGCCGCAGTCACATGCTGGCGAAGACTACAGTCCCCATTTGAAGAGTGAGTAAGCACATCTCCCTTGACCTGTTCTTAGCTGGTTCAGAGTTGACCAGATCTTGCGGGGCTGATCAAACCCAGGAGCTGCCTCAGTGATATAAGGCATTAGTTGGCAAGTTGTTGGGGCGTTTTGGAGCCATTTTTATCTCCTGGAGTTGATTTCAGCCCCAGTGAGGTTGTCGAGAGAAAGCGGAGTATGTTTTGAACGGAGCCTCTTGATTCTCGGATCAAGTATATCTGAGTGTATCGGTAGTTCAGGGCTTGCTTCGATCTTGTTGTATTCCCTGAGCAAGGCCGTTTCTCGTCGCATTTTTGGTGGTAGTATATGACTCAGGACAGGTGTAAATCTAATGGTTCCTGATATAATACACATTTTAATGTTCAATTCAACATCGATTTTTTTCCACATAGCTACTGTTTAACCATACTGGTGCACAGTACTCCGCACTACTCCATACTAGAGAGTTATGTTGGTACTGAGGTCTAAACTGGAGGGAATTTGAATGCAGTAAAATATATTACTGACTCTCGTACTAGGAGTGGGTACAGAGCGAACTACCTCATCAACATACATTAAATAAAATGCATAAATCTTCACTTTCCTTCACCCATGGCAGAGACAAGACACAAGAACTGAATTAGGTGACTAAGTATTCACCTGCACATAGCTTAACGTTGAGTATTCGAATAAAATAATGAGAAATGAAAGCGTGCCCAATTGATCCCTTTCACTGTTTATGATGTATATATTAACTAGTATTCTAGAACAAGTATCCATGTACTGATAAAGGTGAAGCAATTAATTAAAATTTGTGATGCGACCGGGAATCGAACCCAGATCTCCATGCTTACTAGGCAGACGTCTTACAGTTGACCACCGCACCACTGACGATTAAGGCGCCTCGGAATAGTCTAAGTACGACTTCCCTCCACATAGACTAAAAGGGGGTCTAACGATAAGACATCTGCCTAGTAAGCATGGAGGTCCGGGTTCGATTCCCGACAGCATCACAAATTTCAATTCATTGCTTCATCTTTATCATTAATGTCTTGGACATATTCGAGACTAAAAACCGTCTCAGGGTTTCAGAATTTATATTTAAATTTATCCATGTACTGTTATCAGGATCAAATGTTCAAATGTTTGTAAATCTAAGGCACTTAACTACGTTGGTCATCAGTCCCTTAGCTTACAAACTATTTAAGCTAACTTAAAGTAACTTATGCTAAAGACAAGACATACATCCATGCCCGAGGGAGGACTCGAACCCACGACGGCGAAGGGCCGCGGTACCGCAGCTGAGCGCCTTAGTCCGCACGGCCATTCTGCCGCGGCAACTGTTATAAGGAAAGGATCCGAATACTATTATTAGCAATATTGCAGCAGCCATTTACCAAGCATCTCTTTTTCTAATTATTGGGAAAAAGGCTGTTCAGAAATCACAGCTGGAGACGGCAGCAGGAATACAAGTTTGAGAGGGAAGAACGAATATCCTATGACATATCAGCCAAATGCGAAATACAAATACGTCAAAATACGGTGATTTTCCTTGTTACTACATTACTGGGTATCAAACGCTGATCTCACAGGCACTGCCGCAAACAGGACACCGCAAACACGACATATCAATGAACGCCTATCGAACCGACAGGAAAAAAGATGAAGAATCGTCTATCTCTCTCGACGTTTTTCCCTTGAACTGCTTTTGTGTGGAATGGATGAGGACCATCAAGTATGAACGAGCCTATTAGAGGCATTTGGCTGAATGTTCGTGATATCACAGATATCAAACGACGTTTTAGTCACGGTGCTTCGCTCTCAAATCGAGCAGTTATTTTGTTCGTGGACCATGGCAGAAGCTGACTTCTATATCAGTGTCTGAAGTGAGACATGCATGATGTACTGCCTCCTACAGTATGGAATATTAAAGTTACAGTAACGCATGCGTTAAATGTTATATTCGAAATGCCTCTCAAGACACGTACAAAGAGAATTTCCAAGTAGTGAGAGGAGATTTTACGGAACTAGCGTGGAGGTGTTAAAACGTTTGTAATTCTATGCGACTACACTACTGTGGTCACCAGACCCTAGACTTACAAACTACTTAAACTTAGTTAAACTCACCTAAGGACAACACACACACACACACACACACACACACACACACACACACACACACACATACATACACACACACACACACACACACACACATTCCCGAATGAGGACTCTAATGTCATGAAACAACCTTGCAGTCCCTGACATGGAGCCTAGAAACCCAGGGATATTGCCGTGCGACGGAACTACCATGTTAAAACGACACTTGATCACTACCTGTATAACAAATGTTGACTTACGTATTTCTCATCGTGACAATATAAAGTTATGATAATCTACATTAGTTGGATGTGAAACACGTCCACTGAATGTGTGGTCGTATTCCATTTTGATTGATTCATTAACCTAAAGTGTTTCTGCACCATTAATGTTATCTATCTGTGTGTTAATTATTTTATTCTTTTTATTAATGATCAATGCCGCATGTTTATATATGCTTGCCCCATTTTTATATATGTTTCTACTGACGTGATTGAACTTATGTGTTCATGTGAATGAGGAAGGTTGCTCTTAATATTGACTGCTGCACAGTAGCTTACAGTAGCTGCCTCCTGATTTAGGCCTCGTTTTGCTGTAGTTAAGAACGCATGGCTTCCTTCGTCGTCTGTGCTGGCGTCTGCTGGCTGGTTGGAGACAAGTTTACTTGGCAAGGAGGCGAGGTGGCCGTGTTGTTAGTGTCGTACCAACCTAATCTTGGACGAGATAAGTGACAGGAGACCTCTCTGGGAGTGGTTGAAGAGATTATTGTCTTGGCCAGGTAACAAGGTTTGGTAAACACTAGTCTCTGAAATATATTATTTGCATTTTCATTCCAGTGATGATTGTGTGTCCTGTTTTGCTCAAGTTAGAATACATGTGAGTGGCCTTCAGCATTTGTGTAAACGTGGTGTGTTTGAATCTCCTTGCTGTTTTTAAGCAACTTTTCGCATCGTTACTGTATCCGTGAGTATCCAAAATATTTCTCATATTTTCTTGTTTGATTCCGTCTTTCCTGTCTTGTAGACTGATTGCACCATGTGCTTTCGTAATGGTCGTTACTTCGGCATTCGGCAATGCTTTTGTTACTACTGGCTTTTTGTTATATGAATTCTCGCTTATTTTAAATTAATTTCTGTTTGTAAATATTATGAAATTCTGAGTGGTCGCAAACCACATGGTACATAAGAACAGTGAGCTGCCGCCTCCCCATACATGATTTCGTTTAGTGCACAGTTTAATTAAATTTATGATTAAGACACCCGCCATCTCGTCAAGACGCCACAAACGCTTCGTTTCAAGTGTTCCAGTTTTATAATGTACCGCCTAGCTTTACACATGTGTCTGAATGAATGAAGGTGCTTTCAGCTACCTATTGTGTATTTGAAAATTTCCTCCCACATTACCTCCATATTCATAAAGGGCAGAAACAAATTTAATACGGGCAGTAAGTATATGATTTAATTCACTTTTGTACAAGGTGTGCTTAATTTGGTCTCCCCACATTTATTTGCTTGTGATTTTACTGAATAGATTATGATTTTAAAGTATCAAACCTCTGCTTTATGATTTCATGTCCCGTTCCATGTTTAATTATCTATTCATTTATTTTTAACACTGATTTTGTGACTGTTAAAACGTTGGCTGCTCCCTTAAGGAGTGAGCAGTTAGATAAATTTCCGTTGCACATATACTGTGGCTATTCATAAAGTAATTTAGAGCAGCAGTGAGCGTTTATAACGTATATTTGCAGATCTCAACTGCCTGAGAACTTGCTTATTTTTAATAACAGGCTACTTTTACTTGTCTTACCGCTGTCAGGTTTCGTCCTTCTGGCGTCTCCGATTTCATTTTTAATTTTTGTTTCTTTCTCTAAGATGCCTTCCCTTCCTTTGAATGTGTCTGTGTGCGTGTGAATGAGTAGAAATCGTAAGCGCTAGTGTACTTCTATTGTGCTTTTCAGCTGTGCATTGCCAGTGTTTTTTTGTTGTTTTCTCTTTCAGTAGTGATCATTTTTCTATGTATATTTTCGGGGGATATAATTATCGATTTTACACAGTCTGAAACACGGGTGCAATTACGTCTATATTGCATGCGAAAAAAGTTTTGTGTTTGAAACTCTTACAAAGGCACCAAGTGTTCTGAAAACGTGGGTTCCTAGGAACTTCTTGCTTTGGAATTTCGTTGTGAATATTTTAACGTGCGTGTGGATATTAATCGTGATTTCAAAAATGGATGGCGTTTCAGTTTCAGCAATTGAAACATGTAGGCGAACCGCTCTTAAGGATCAAGAAAGGGAAACGTTTGATAGGACGCGGGAATTAGACTCAGTTGCTACCGAACATCAGCACAATGACTTAAATGACGCTGCGAACGCGATAGATGTTTCTCAAACAGAAAATTATCTTTCTTTTGAAAACCGCATACAAAGCGCAGGCGATGGGTCAATTAGAGACGAGCAGCCCAACGGAAACCGTCAGCCAGGGCCCTTTTGTGTTTCGGATTCTCGGACTAACCCAGGGTGACCGCTTGTCCGCCGGTAGCAGTGTTTTCTGACGCGCTCACCGCCCTTTTAAAGCAAATGACCGCAAAGATTTAAAAAAAAAATAAAAATAAATAAAAATAAAGAATAGTCGAACTAGGGCGCTGAACAAATGAAAGAGCAATAGAAACAGGTCACCGAAAAAATGAAAGAGCAGTCTCGAAAGATTGATGAGCGACTTGACAAGATGAAAGAACAGTCCAAATAGGTCACCGAGCAATTAAAAGAACAGGTCCCGAATCAAGAAGCGCACGTATTACAAGGAATTTCTAGCCTCCACGAACAACTGGCTGAGGGAGTAAGTCAGAACAGCACGGTGATAGTCTGGTATCCCGGAACGACATGTTTGAGAGCCCGCCAGACCACATGGACTGTGACAGCAGCCATTAGGCGGCACGCACAACCTACTAGCGCTGCCATCGCCACTAGAGCGCTGCACGCCGTGGCGCGCCTACCGCGCCGCACTATATAGGGCCGGAGCCACAGCTCGCTCCTCAGTCTGGTGTTGACTGCGCTCCGTTTACTTTCGCTATTCATTGGTTATCTGGCCTCGTACTCTGCTCTGACACGGATCCGATTTGGCTTTCGTTTGGATCTTTGTTTTTTCGATTAGTTGTTGTTATTGTCGTCTCTGTCGTTTCGTGGAGTGTTTCTCGTTAGCGGCGACGCTTGATCGGTCGGTCGTCGCTAGTCGCTACCGACCAGTCAGGTCTTCGGTCACAATAGATAGAAAATATAAAATCACATGTTGTGAGATCCTACCGTTTCTGATCGTCTACTGGACTGAAATTTTTCACAAACCCATAACCTTTGCGCAATGGAAGGATCATCAGTAATTTTTGTAGTACTTGGTTCGACATGCATGGGCGGAAAAATTGTCATAGACACGGAAGGTCACAATTCAGCTGATTGTGTACGTTTCATTCCAAGATAGCAAACGCTTGTCGCTTCTCTTGCAGTGAGGCGAAACACAAAGCTGTGTAATAAAAATCATGTACAGGAAATTCTGCCAATATTTCTTACACTAAAGGGTACTGCTAAAGAAGTGATACGGGGCATGTATTAAATGTTCAGTACCACGAAATTCTGTAAAAAGACACTTGTTTATCGCCGGCCGCGGTGGCCGAGGTGACTGAGGCGCTCCAGTCACGGTCAGCCCGGCCACTACGGTCGGGGGTTCGAATCCCCCCTCGGGCATGGATATTTGTGCCGTCCTAGTTCGTAAGTAGTTCATAAGTCGTTTGTAAGTTTAGAGACTGATGACCCCGTAGTTAAGTCCCATAAGCTTAACAAACATTCGAACATTCGAACACTTGTTTATTCATTCAACAAAGATAGAATCAAGAAAATGACATTCAAACTAATAATAATTACTGAAAGAATTTATCAGGACAACTATCATGAAATGTTTCCAAATTAATGCAGATATTTAGGAACTAACTGAGACAGTCACTATTTCGCGATTTCTGCGCTCGATTAATGGCAAGGCTAAGTGTCAAGTGATTGTGTTGCCTACGCTGTCTCACAGTACCTTTCTGACGTAGCTGCTGCGTCTTCTCTAGACGTGCTGAAACCTAATCTCAAAAATAGAAAATCTCGCCTAAATTCTGGACTGTATTAATAGTCGACAATTCTACCTGTGGTGTCGCACAAGTCCAAAGTGCGCGCCACCTACTTTCGCCGCGCGCCGCCATGCACGCACGGCGCGGCGTTCTTACGACGACAGCCACGAGCGCCCTCTCCTGCAACTCCGCTCGTGGCCACCACTGAACGACATCGTTCACTTGGGACTGAGATAGCAACCAGTTAGGACCATCGGAATCAGATAGGCACCAGTGAAGACTTGGCTATCGTACAGGCACTAGGCAGGCCTCTAACAACTATGTATCAACATTCTGCAGTACTATGTAAAAGTTAAGTATGGTATAAATTCTGTGCAATATATATCTCGTTCTAATTTACTCTAGTGTTTCTAGTTTCTGGCTGCTCCCCTCCGTACCTGCACCAGCGTGTTATCTTTATTCCTGTGTCGGTCTCATTCCACTCGGCCACCGACACCTACGACGGAAACGAGACACAAAAACGGCGACGAGGCTGGGACACAAAACTACCAATCCTGAAGGGATTATAACCACCCTAAATGCTTTAACTAAATAATTGGACCTAATGTCCACCACTCTGACTTTTACCGTAACTTGCGATAAGCGCAAGTCCAACACTTGGTAAAATCTCTAATATTGGCGCACTTCCCACTTAGGAAAATTTGCACCAAGGTCGCTGTGACGTTCAGAGTGGAGCTGCCTGGAACTACGTCCATACACCAGGCCTCTCGCTGCTGAAGTAATTCTCCGCTGCTCTGCAAGCATCGCCTCGGCAAAAATCTTCACTCCTTGACACTGGTGCCACCTGGTGAGAGAATTGCTCCAATGAAATAACTCGTATTATTTCCGACAGCCAATCACAAGGATGCTTCTGTTCAAATTTTAGTAAATCTATCGGACCAAACTGCTTTGTCATCAGTCCGTAGCTCAAAAACTACTTAAACCTAGGTAAACTAACCTAAGGACAACACACACACACCCATGCCCCAGGGAGGACTCGAACCTCCACGGCGAGCAACCGCTTGGCTACTCCACTGCGGCGACGCTTCTTTCTTCCTTAGGCGACGGTGCGTACTAAGAAATGTGAAGCTTATGACGTGGAACTACGGAACGGAAATATTGTATCGCGATAAAAGGTGGAAACGATTTTATTGTGAATGGATAGCCATCTTAGATACAGGCGGGCAACACGGTCCGTCCATGTGACTGACACGAGGTGTGCATGAGACGATCACGTGATACCCCACCCCCTGCGTCTTCTGTTCTTCGCTGCGAATGGCTGGCGGAATATTTCTTCCCCGCGCGACTCTTTTCCTTGCTCCCCGCACACTATGTGGTCATTACTAACGTAAGTGCACCATTGCCATAATCCAACGACTGCCATAAATGTTTGGCCTATCCCCTAAATCTTTCGTTCTATTAAATTAAAAAATAAAATTAAAAATTATCAAACTCCATGAAATACCTCGTAGAATAAACCGAATGGATTAAATTTACATGCCATCATCATCATTAGAGACTGTTTATGCCTTTCGGTTCAGTCTGGAGCTTAGTACCGCTAATAACATTCCTCCATGATCCCCTATTCAATGGTAACATTGATGCCTCGTCTGATGTTATGCCTTTTACTTCAAAATCATTCTACCTCGACTCCTCTTACCCTCCGCTGCCGAGTCTCATAGCTAACCTTGCTTCTCCCATGCGTGTAACATGACCCCACCATCTCAGTCTGATCGCTCTAACTGCTTCATCTATGGTGTTCATTTCCCGTTTTTCTTTGATTTCCTCATTATGGACACCCTCCTGCCATTGTTCCCATCTATTAGTGCCTGCAATCATTCTTGCTACTTTCATATCTGTAACCTTGGAAAGATCGGGGTGTGCTGGAAAACTCAGATTGCGCGTCCGCGTCCCACTTCCACGGCTTGTTTTTACTTGTGAGTGCGCAGAGGGAAGGTGTACCCATGATTTGAAGAGGTAGAAACTTTTAATAGAAATTTACGAGACCCATGTAGGCATAGCCTTGCTTCTTTGTTGTTGGAACGGGAAAGTCTCGGATTTCATGTAGTTTACTAGCGTCCGGAAGAATACCCTCTCTCATAATGATGTGCCAGTTGCTTAGCCCGCGAAAGGCAAAGGCCCCAGGTTCGCGTCCCGATTCCGGCACACAACATTAATCTGCCAGGAAGTTTCATATCAGCGCACACTCCTCTGCAGAGTGAATGTTTCATTCTGGAAACATCCCTTAGGCTGTGGCTAAGCCATGTCTCCACTATATACTTTCTTCCAGGAGTGCTAGTCTTGCATGGATCGCAGGAGAGGTTGTGTAAAGTTTGGAAAGTAGGAGGCGAGGTACTGGCGGAAGTAAAGTTGTGAGGCGGCATCGTGAGTCGTGTCGGGATAGCACTGTCGGAAGTGCGCTTGCCCGCGAAAGGCAAAGGTCCCAGGTTCGAGTCTCGATTCCGGCACAAACTTTAATCTGCCAGGAAGTTTCATAACAGCCTGTTTTATTTGCGTGGCATAGCTTTTGATAATTTCATTTCTGCCTCCCTCCACGACATAGCGCGGGAACAAGACAAGGACACGGTTCTGAAAGACGTTGAAAGCTTTATGGCGTGACAACAATAATCCATCGATTAGGAACTATTACGTAATTACGAATATACGTCTTCTTCCGTCATAGAAACCCCAGGAAGTCCAGCTGGGTTATGTGTATACCGGATGAGTTGGTGAACAAACTGATTTGGTATACACACCTTAGCTACGCGTACTATGGGCCCCGTAATCGTTTTATTAAGCTCCGTGATACCTGCTGCTTTCCAAACATGGATAAGAGGATCCGGAAAGTTGTTGATTTTTGTAAAGCATCTTAGAAGTCCAAAGCTCCCACAGTGTCTCACCTTGCTCCTCTGTTTCCCATTATCCCTTCTCATTTACGAGAAATTGCTGCCGTGGATCTGTTTGTTCCCTTACCACGAACAGCTGGTGTACATAGTTACACATTCGTTGCCATATGTAACGTTAACTCCTTTAAAAACAGCCACTAGCAGGTCTGTGTCACATGCATTTGTGAAAGAGTGTCTGTCCCAAGTTGGGTACGTCGAGAAGGTATTATCTGACAATGATCCTCACTTTCGCTCTCCTGTCTGAAAGAGGACGCTCCAGCGGAGGCGCATAAAGCCTATTTTCATTCTCGTTTATTACCCGGAGTCAAATCCGTGCGAGCGCGTAATGAAAGAACTGGGGAAATTGTGCCGCTTCTACACCTACCGACGTCAACGCGCCTGGGATCAGTATTACGAGGGTTCCAGCACGTCATCAACGAGATGCCGAATGATTCTACCTCTATGTCGCCGAGGCTTGTTTTGAAAAATGAATGTGCAGCGGACATGGTACGGAAGATAGTACCTCTTCATCTACCCCCCCCCCCCAGGGGGCCCACAGTTCTTTTGTGGGTACGTGTGTGGCGCGCACGGGGCCCCGAGCCGGAGCAGCCTTTCTTCTGCCCCAGGCTGCTTCACTTTCCCTCCCGGTTTATGCCTTCGCCCGGAGACGGGCATATTTCGTGAGATACGGTGGTTCTTGTTGTGGTTTTTCTTCCTTCGTTCCTTCCTTTCTTACCCTTCGTTTTCTGTCTTTCTCTCCTTGAACTCTCCTAGCCCCTTCTTCTCCTCATTAGTCTCCGCCTCGGCGTTTGAGACACTTCTTTTCTTTCCTTCTTTCTCTTCCTTTCCTATCCTCTTCTTCTTTCCTCCCTGTGCGTGTCTGAAGGCCGACCCACGCATTATCGTGCGTAGCAGGTGACGGGGTAACGCGTAATTCCCCGCCCCGGGTAGACAAGTAAGGCACGTACGTACCCCCTGGTAAAGGCCAGGCCCAGGGAGGGGTGATTACCCGAGCTGGTACCTTCCGAACGTGCCGATTGGTCCCTCCGTCAGTTCTCGGGAGGTGTGACCTGAGGTGTGAACAATCACCTAAGGCGGGTAAGCCCTCGGAGAGGGCCCCCACTAGGAAGGAGCGCGCCATTGGAGACGCCGGTAATCACGGGGGACACTTCCGCGATGACTTCCTTATCTTCTTTCGTGACGTTGACCCATAAACGTAAGTTAGACTCGCCTCAGCCTAAAAAGACTCTGCCTAATGTACCTAAATTTCTGGTTGTCTCTCGCACCGACGGAAAGGATTTCAATTCTGTCAATCCTTTCGTTATACAGAAAGGTGTAGATGCAATTGCTGGCCCTGTTAAAACCTGTTCACGTCAGCGCAATGGCACATTGTTGCTGGAAGTGGAAAGTGCCTTCCAAGCCCAAAAACTGATACGTTGCACACATTTCCAGTTAAGGTCGAAGCGCACCGCACACTCAACTCGTCACGGGGGGTAGTCTTCACGAGATCCCTTGACGGGTTGTCTGATGAAGATATCCAATCGTATATGTCCGATCAGGGTGTGACAGTCGTCCACAGGGTCATGAAAAAGGTCGATAACCATCTGACACCGACTCGTACTGTGTTTTTGACGTTTGACAAAGTTGACCTCCCGTCGAAGGTCAAAGCAGGGTATGAAGTCATCTCCGTCCGCCATTATGTACCTAACCCAACGCGCTGTTTTCAGTGCCACAGGTACAACCATACCCGTGAACATTGCCCAAATGCAGCAAAGTGTGTCACTTGTGGTAGGGACGCCCATGAGGGGGATTGCCCACCTCCGTCCCCTCACTGCCTAAACTGCAACGTTGACCATGCGGCTTCCTCTCGCGACTGCCCTGTATACAAGGATGAGAAGGTAATCCAGCAAATTCGGGTTACGGAGAAGGTATCGACATCTGCCGCTCGTAAGTTGTTGGCGAGTCGAAAGCCCACTGTCCTCCCAGCGGGTACATACAGTAAGGTACTCACCTCAACTCGACCTACCAAGGATTCCAGTACCCAGACATGTGACTTCACATTCGCTGACACAGTTGTGCGATCCGCCAGCCCGAAGATTGCCCGTTCCACGTCCCCGCTCCCTCTTGCTGCTTCTAGGGTACAGTCTTCGTCAAACTCTAGTAAACCGCGGGCACCTAAACAAGATGCCCGGACCTTGAAAAAGGAACCCGTCCGTGAGGATTTTCTGCGTTCTCAGGCTTCCCAACCGTCAACTGCCTCTTCCCGCCGTCACTCTTCCAGAAGAGCTGACAAGAGAAAGAGTTCCTCTCCTTCCCCGCCGAGGCGTGACCCATCTGTCACGCCGTCCAACAGTTGCCGGCCTCGGCCGTCTTCTGTTTCACCGGGACGCTCCGTTTGCCGGGCGCCCGGCCCTTTACCGGCGGTGGAAACTGCCCCTCCTGATCAACTCAGGGAGGTGGCAGGCGCGTCGGTCGAACCAATGGAACATGACCCTTTGCCCCCAGACAGCGATAGCAGTGCTCCCTCGAAATCCGGTCCTCAGCGGCCGTCGAGGTGACCCCGCTCGCTACTTGGTTTTTATCCTTATTTCTTCTCTCATTTTTATTATGGCGCTCCTTCAATGGAACATTCGCGGCATTCGTTCTAATCGGGAGGAGTTAAAACTACTCCTTCGATTGCACTGCCCGCTTCTAGTCTGCCTCCAGGAAACTAAGTTGCGTCCACGTGATCGTGCAGACTTTCCACACTACACCTCTGTGCGGTTCGACCTGCCACCCGTGGAAGGTGTCCCAGCCCATGGAGGGGTTCTGATGCTCCTTCGAGACGACGTCTATTTCCATCCCATTTCCTTGCACACTCACCTACAGGCAGTTGCCGTCCGCATCACCTTATCCACATTTACCTTCTCCCTCTGTAATATATATTCGCCATCGTCATCTGCCCTTACTAGGGCAGATGTGCTAAACCTTGTTGACCAGCTCCCTTCACCTTTCGTGTTGGTAGGCGACTTTAATGCCCACCACCCCCTATGGGGCTCTCCGGCACCTTGTCCGAGAGGCTCCCTTTTGGTGGACATTCTCCACCACCTCGATCTTGTCTGCCTCAACACCGGTGCACCGACCTTCCTTTCTGACACAACACACACTTATTCCCATATAGACCTCGCAATATGCACTCCTCAGCTTGCCGGTCGGTTTGAGTGGTATGCACTTTCTGACACGTACTCGAGTGACCATTTCCCTTGTATCATCCACTTCCTACATCATTCCCCATCTCCACGTCCCACCGGTTGGAACATTTCTAAAGCCGACTAGGGGCTTTATTCTTCCATGGCTGTTTTTCACAATCAGAATTTTCCCAACTGTGACAGTCAGGTCGAATACCTCACAGAGGTTATTCTCACTGCTGCTGAACGTTCCATACCTCGTACATCCTCTTCTCCACGTCGTGTCCAGGTCCCTTGGTGGACTGCAGCCTGCCGCGACGCGCTTAGAGCCCGGCGCCGTGCTTTACGCACCTTCCGCCGCCACCCAACTTTGGAGAATTGCATCAATTACAAACGTATGAGAGCGCAGTGCCGTCGTATCATAAACGACAGCAAGAAAGCTTGCTGGACTGCTTTTACTAGTTCTTTTAACCGTTTTACTCCCTCCACGGTTGTCTGGGGTAGCCTACGCCGTTTGTTCGGCATCAAGGTCCACTCCCCGATTCCTGGCCTGACCGTGGAGAACGCAGTCCTCGTGGACCCAGCTGATGTTTCAAACGCATTGGGTCGTTTCTTTGCGGAGGTTTCGAGCTCTGCCCATTACCACCCTGCCTTTCTCCCTCGCAAACAGGTAGAGGAGGCACGGCCGCCTTCTTTCCGCTCTTTTAATCGTGAAAATTATAACGTCGCCTTCACCATGCAGGAGCTAGATCGTGCTCTCGCCCTGTCCCGGTCTTCTGCTCTCGGGCCCGATTCCATTCATATTGAGATGCTGAAGAACCTCTCTCCTGCGGGCAAGTGCTTTCTTCTTAGTACCTACAATCTCATATGGACTGAAGGTCATGTTCCCACAAGTTGGCGTGAAGCCATTGTTGTCCCCATCCCCAAACCAGGGAAGGACAAACACCTTCCTTCCAGTTATCGCCCCATTTCTCTGACGAGCTGCGTCTGTAAGGTGATGGAACGCATGGTTAACGCTCGGTTGGTCTGGCTCCTCGAATCTCGCCGCCTCCTGACTAATATCCAATGCGGTTTTCGTCGACACCGCTCTGCTGCTGACCACCTCGTTACGTTGTCGACCTTCATTATGAACAACTTTCTAAAGAAGCGTCAAACAGTAGCAGTGTTCTTCGACTTGGAGAAGGCATACGATACCTGTTGGAGAGCGGGCATTCTCCGCACATTGCACACATGGGGCCTTCGGGGCCGCCTTCCTCTTTTCATTCAAGCGTTTTTGGCGGATCGCAAGTTCCGGGTACGGGTGGGCTCTGTTTTGTCAGATACCTTTTGCCAGGAGAATGGGGTACCACAGGGCTCCGTCTTGAGTGTGGCGCTCTTTGCCATTGCAATCAATCCGATCGTAGATTGCCTTTCAGCCGACGTCTCCGGATGTCTTTTTGTTGACGATTTCGCAATTTATTGTAGCGCCCAGCGGACGTGTCTCTTGGAGCGTTCTCTCCAACGCTGTCTTGACCGTCTATATTCCTGGAGCATCGCAAACGGCTTCCGATTCTCCACTGAGAAAACTGTGTGTATCAATTTCTGGAGATACAAGGAATTTCTTCCACCTTCTCTACGTCTCGGCCCTGTTGCTCTCCCTTTCGTGGAGACTACAAAATTCTTGGGACTCATGTTGGATCGGAAACTTTGCTGGTCCACACATGTGTCCTACCTGGCTGCCCGTTGTGCCCGATCCCTTAACGTTCTTCGTGTCCTCAGTGGCACGTCATGGGGAGCGGATCGTACCGTCCTGCTTCACCTTTACCAGGCCATTGTTCAGTCGAAGCTCGACTATGGAAGCCTTGTATACTCTTCAGCACGGCCGTCGATTCTCCGCCGTCTTAACTCTGTCCACCATCGTGGATTACGTCTGGCGACCGGTGCATTTTATACCAGCCCTGTTGAAAGTCTGTATGCCGAGGCTGCTGTATTACCCTTGACCAATCGACGTGACATACTCTTGTGTCGGTACGCATGCCGCCTACGGTCGATGCCCAACCATCCATCTTACAGATTATTTTTTGACGACTCACTCGATCGCCAATATCAGTTGTCTGCGATTGCCTTGCTTCCACCGGGAGTTCGGTTTCGCCGCCTGCTACAGCGGCTCGATTTTACCCTTCCTTCCACCCTTCGGTTGAGCGAAAGCCCATTGCCACCGTGGCATCAGGCCCAGGTTCACACACACCTCGAACTTAGTTCGCTCCCCAAGGAGAGCACTCCGGGTTTGGTATTCCGCTCGAGGCTTGTCGAACTCCGTTCGCGGTTCGATAATGCCGTATTTATTTACACTGATGGTTCCAAGAGCACTGCCGGTGTCGGATCTGCCTTCGTCGTCGGGGACAACCGTTTCCAATACAAGCTCCCTGACCGGTGCTCAAACTTCACGGCTGAGCTTTTCGCCATCCACCAGGCCGTTTTGTATACCTGCCGCCACCGCCACCCTTTCTATGCCATATGTTCTGACTCCCTTAGTGCCCTGCAGAGTCTTAAGGACCCTTTCTCGAACCATCCTCTCGTGTATCGGATCCAACGCTCCCTCCAGTTGCTGGCGGATGACAGCTGTCACGTTTCTTTCCTGTGGGTCCCTGGCCATGTGGGTGTGCCCGGGAATGAGGCCGCCGACATAGCAGCCAAGGCAGCAGCTCTTTTGCCTCGCATGGCTACCTTTTGCGTCCCATCGGACGATGTTCAACGGGCTCTTCGCCGGAGTATCGTGTCGCAATGGCACAGTGTGTGGCTTTCACTGTACAACAATAAATTGCGAACTGTCAAACCGATCCCGACCGCTTGGAGGACATCCTCACGCCCCTCTCGGCGGGAGGAGGTCATCCTGGCTCGGTTGCGGGTCATTGCCGTTTCAGCCACCGTCACTTGCTATCCGCCGAACCTGCACCGCTATGCTCCTGCGGTGAACTGCTGACAGTGCGACATGTTTTACTGACTTGTGTTAATTTTAATCATCTCCGTGTAGCCCTTCACTTTCCGTCTACTCTGGAGGAAATTTTAGCTGATGACACACGAGCAGCAGCTCGAGTTTTGCGTTTTATCAACTTGGCCAACTTATCCAAGGATATTTAACTCTTTTAATTGTCTTTTATCTTTCGTTTTTAGCCTCTTGTTGATGTTCTGACAGTCTACATTTTTTTAGATCATAGCGAATCTATGTTCTTGGCTGGGCGCTAATGACCATAGAAGTTGTGCGCCCTAAAACCACAAAAAAAAAATAAAACTCTTCATCTACCGGTTAAATTAAGGCACAGCGAGGTGGTCAAACGTGCCACTGAGCATATCAAACAGGTCATTGAGAAAAGGCACCAATATGAAAAGAAGCATCGTGTAGTACGCTACTTTGAAGTCGGGGGGGGGGGGGGGGGGAAGTCCTGGTTCTTCCCGTCGTCTGTCCAACAAGCGTCTTGCTCTGTCGTGGAAGTTCTTTCCAGTTTTTGTTGGTTCCTTCCGCATTAGGCGGATTGTTCATGAAAACGCGAACTAGAAACAATATGGACCTGGAGGTCACGTGGTGGACACCATGTTTCAAGTCTTAGACATTTCAAAGAGTGATTGTGTATTTTCTATAAGTTACAGGTTCCATGTTTTATAGTGTATTTTTGTTTGTGCTTTTTTTTTCAACGTGTTACGGCGTTAAAGAACGCGTCGAGAACGTCTTACATAGAAGTTGCGTTCACAGTTGTGTATTTTGTATCTGTTTTCCACTGTTTTACGGCGTTAAAGAACGCGCCGACAATATGTCGTGTAGAAGACGCACTTGTAATATTCGTTATCCTGCATATCTGCATATGAGACTATGCAGCACTGGGTGAGCTGAGTTGTGTTCTGTACAATCAGATGATGTGTGAGGCATGCAGAATTGGTGCACGTACTTAAATGTTGTGGGGCCGTCAGTAATGTCAGCTCCGCTAAACAAAAGTTTGAGTGTTACTGTACGGTGGAGCGCCTGTGTAGTGGGGCCGGCCGCGGGGCCGAGCGGTCTGCGGCGCGCCAGTCACAGTCTGCACGGCCACTACGGTCGGGGGTTCGAAGAATCCCCGTCGGACATGGATATTTGTGCCGTCCTTAGTGTTAGCTAGTTCATAAGTACTTTGAAAGTTTAGGGACTGATGACCCCGTAGTTAAGTCCCATAAGCTATACAAACATTTGATTTTTTGTGTAGTGGGTAAATTTAGTTTAAATTTTCAGTCGTTCGTGCGTGCTTCAAATGTTTGTATAGCTTACGGGACTTAACTACGGGGTCATCAGTTCCTAAACTTACAAACTACTTATGAACTAGCCACAAATAAGGACGTCACAAATATCCATGCCCGAGGGGGGATTTGAACCCCCGACTGCAGTGGGTGTGCAGACCGTGACTGAAGCGTCGCAGTCCCCTCGGCCACCGCGGCCGGCGTGCGTGCTTCTCTACTGCTGCACCAGATATGAGATCTAACAACAATTAGTACCAAAACAGTGTAATAATTAGGGTGTGCCTTTCTTTTCAGCTGTGCTACGGAAATTTAATGTTTTAGGTTTTAGTGATGTCCAGTACCACCAGTGAAAGAATTGGAAAGGCTTGTCCCTCCAGAGCAGGGAGGACGGTAATTAGTGGTGCCACAGCCAGTATGTGTGCGCCCTGTGCCCTTGAAATTGCCAACGTGTTTCCTTCTTGTAAGTCGCCGTAACGGTGCCGCCTCCTCGACAGAAACGGGTTAGCATTTAGTGAAGCGTAGAAGGTGTTTTGGAACATGTTGTTTATAATTGGGACAAGGATTTGTAATGCCAACTGGGTGATGTATCTAATTTACGAATTAATCAACAAACCATAATCTCTTTCTATTGTAAATTTTGCTGGAACTGAGGTAACATGTTTAATTATATGATACTTTTACGGTAATCCTTGAACCAGTGCATCTAATAACTAGTGTGTGTCTTGATTTATGTCTTTTTAATTCAGACAATCTGTGATTCATATGTCTGACTTAATCAACCGTGTTTTATATTGTTTATTGTTGCAGTTGCTTATGTATTTTCATGTCTTACTTTAGTGCTTCTGATTATAGGTTTAAGATGTCAATTTATCCATTTATCAACTGAGTTTTATTTTCTTAATTTTGTGTATGTTTATGTATTTTCATGTTTTTGATTTAGTGTTGCACTGATTATAGGACTAGGATGTTAAATTATCCATTTGTTTCTTTTGATACCATGCTTATTTTCTAACGAGAATTTGCACTTTTATGTATTTTGAGAGTTTGCTTGGGGCATGTTCTTAGGAATCGAGGGACTGCTGGAACAGTCATCGCATTCTGACGCTCCTGCTCCCAATGGGCAGTAAGCGGGTGGAGTGCCACCAATCCATGATAAATTGTCTGTTGGTTATATTAAGATTCTGCAGTTACTCACAGGAGAGACAAGAATAAAGTAGTGATGTGCAAGGGGCCGGGAACTAAACTGTAGTCAGTAGAGGCATGCCTTGAACCCGGTATGTAGTTTCTATGCTACATTACCGTAGTGCGAGCCTAGGCTGGTGGCAGGTCAATTTAATTTGAGGTTATGAATAAGTATTGCAGCGCCGCGCCACGCTGCGCCGCGCGAATCTATTTCTACAATGTGCTCCTTGCCTATGTTTTTGGCCAACTTTAGGTTGCGGTAGTAACACTAAAAGTGGGCCTTTGCGATCGTCTTTTGACAGCTCGAAATTTAAATGAAAATAACAGCTTAACCATTCACCTGACAAGAAAATTGAATAACCGCATGTCTAGAGGAGAAAATTCTCTAAAACTTTGCTCTCCTATGGTTTTTTCGTATCTCGTATCGTTTCAGAGATATTTACAAAAATAACGGCGATTTTGCGATGTCTGGCTGTCTGTCCGTCCGTCTGTCTGTCTGTCTGTAACGTGTTCCCCTTTTTTAAGACAAACCGTCCAACCGATCAGCACCAAATTTTGCACACATAATTGTAGGCCGCCAAAGACCAGAACCTCCCAATTTCAAATTTTTCGGACAAAAAATACGGCAGTAATACTAAAAAAAGCAGTTTGTAATATAATTGTATTTGCAAACGAACAGTTCATCTGACACGAAAATTGAATAACTTAATTGGTAGAGAACCTAATTGGTAGAGGGGAAAATTCTCTACAACTTAGCTCTATTATGTTTTTTTTTTCATATCTAGCATCGTTGCAGCGATATTTGCAAAAATAATGGAGATTTGACGATGTCTGTCTGGCTGTAACGTATTCCCACTTTTCAGGTCGAACGGTTCAACCGATCGGCACCAAATTTTACAGACATAATAGTTGGCTACCAGAGACCAGAACCTCGCTTTTGAAATATTTCGGACAAGAAATACTTTAATAATACAAAAAAGCCGTTTGTAATGTAATTTTAATTGCAAACAAACCGTTCATCTGACGCGAAAATTGAATAAACGAATTCTCTACAACTTCGTTCCCTTATGTTTTTTTTTCATATCTCGTGTCGTTTAAGAGATATTTGCAAAAATAACGGAGTTTTGACACCCTCCATTAAATTAACGAAAAACAACCGTTAGCAGATGTCACGTGACATTCCTCGCCAAGAACTGTCTCTGGCATAGGCCACCTCCAATGCGTATTTGATGATTTTCTTAATGCAAATTACACGTTGTCATTACAAAGCAATGGCGCACTGAAGAATTAACAGAAAGAAGTCTGATGATAAACTAGTGTCTACAAATGCCATATTAGCAGCAGTTAACAACGGCCATCAATAGTATGAGATTAAATAACGCAATTTCTGTCAGCTGTAGCGTAGTGGGAAATGTGTGGATATTAACGCTGAAGGTTAGTGGTTCGGAACCCACCAGTACCTAATTTTTTTCTTACAACGATTTCAGACACTCTTATTAATTAATTTTTTATTATTTTGATTATTATTTTGGTCCAAAATGTTTTCAAAAACTTATAAAACTACAAATCTAAAGTGGGCCGTAAACAGGTCAGTACGATTTTTTCCTGCTGGCGCTCCCTTGTAAGTATGGGAGTGTCTGTCCGACTGTGTCCACGGCATCAGGATTATTAAATTAGCTTTGTTTAAACCCTGCGATAGTATTAGGAAATTTCTTACACGTGTCTCATATGTTGTGACTTTTGTGTGATAAGTTGTGTGTCACGATTTGTAACTGACCCGAAGAATGTAGTTTATTTACGATTGTGTAATTTACTTTAATGTTTTCACCTCTTTGATTATGAATGATCTGTGTAATTTTGGTATTTGTAAGTATGTTGTGTCGTTTGTGAGTGTTACGTTGCACGAGCGTAATGAACACCGCTGGGCAAAAAATATGTGTCAAAAAGTGCTTTCTAAGGGCCAAGGGAAACAGGTCATCCATGCCACACTACTACGAGTAACACGGGGCGGTGTCCTTCGCGGCCGCAAGCACTGAAATGGCACGAGAACCGAGAAGGCCATCCCGCCACATGACGCACGACGACACTAGGTTTCATGAAAATGCGCTAGTGGACAGTGCGCATGCGCGGCAGGCGTTCGCCCAACTCGTTGACGAAACTAAACAGTTTCGGCATCTTCCAACTTTGGCGAAACTGATTGCACCTGTTTTTAGGTTAGGTTATAATCAATACAGAACAAAACACAACATTAAAGGGGGAACGGAAGAAATAATTCACTTTTTGGACATTACGCGATGCATAGGTGTTTGAGCGATTTTAACGATGAAAATTTCAGGAATAAGCAGCGGAGTGTTAGTGCTCCTGAAGAATTATTTGCGAATTAAATATTGATGGGTTGACGATTAGTGAAATGCAGACTAAAATACATTCAATTCCAAATACCTATACAAATGAACTATGGCAACTGTGGATCTGGGAACACGATACCGGTACTGTAGAGACGAATATCTACTTGACAAGAAACGTAATGCAATTTGTAATGTCAGTTCTAGTAACAATGCTTCACGCATAAAAATATCTTTATTGCATTGCTACCTCTGTTTAAAAGGAACGTAAACTGCTTAGGTGACATTTTAAGTTGATTAAAATAGCTTCTAGGGTCTTCAATTACAATTTCTTTCAGCAAGGTCGCTAAGCAACCGAGATGACGTCTTATTTAATCCAGTCACGATCCCAAACACGTGTCTTATTCTTTTTATGTTTAGTCTTATGCCGCGACTTCACACTGAGAAGCAATAGCTTCGCCACAACTTTTACAGCTACCAAAACTTTCATTCTACGGCGATTACGGCACTCACAAAATAACGAAACTGAAGTGTGTAGTATTGGCTCCGTGTCTACAGACACACATGAAACCAGTTGCGCACAATCCATTTCATAAAACGAGTGTCGCAATCTAGTGTCATCGTGTAGACTAGCCTTTAGCGGCGGAAAAATACCAACCGGAAGAGCCTGTAATTTCGCAGTCAGAAGTATAGTATCTGTGTCGTCAAGATCTACGCAACGCAAAGCGACAGCTCAGTATGAAAACAAAGCAGACGATCATGCTATTTTGTGGTTATTATTCAGCAATCAGTCGTCATAAATATAAATTCTTTATTTGTTAGCAAATCCGGATTTCGACCACACAATAAATACAAAAGGGCCAGTTAGAATAACATGAATGTCACATTATAAGCTAATTGTACAAGTTTCAGTTATAGTCAATGATAAAAATACATACCTTAAAATAAATTAAAATACTTAAAATATCTCGACCTCCATGTAGGAGGTTGCGTTTGTACTGACGCAGCTGTTACAATCCTTACACAGTTGACGTCTGCATGGGTCATTTGTGACTAAGGCGCCCTCTTTAAAGTTTCATATAAATAACAAATTTGTATGATGTATAATTATGGTAGAGAAAGTTACATTTTATTGTAATTTTAGTAGGCATTTTAACTTTAAACTGTTCTTTATTAATGATTCTCGTTTACTGTTTATATATAATTGGTAGTAAAAATGTGTACTAATTGGTGTCTTACCATATATATATTAGCAACTCTATTAAAATATTTTATATAAAATTGATGATCTGTTGATAATTTGTTCACAGTCAAAATCATAAAATCAAATGATGTCAGTTTTAAAAAATAGCTGTAATAGTAAGTACAGTCGTCAGATGGTGCTAACCAACGTCTATCCCAAACTGTCTTAGAGCGTTTATATTATAAAACATGCTTGTCTGTTAGGTTTTTCACTAAAACATGTAACAGATGTTGTAGTCTAGTGCTAAAAGTACTGTATATTCCTACTGTATACATAAAAATACTTGATGGGTACAATATTTATCATTGTATGAAAGGTACTCGCTTGTGACAGGTGGGAAGTTTAGATGTAAATATCGGCCGACCAGTGCATGTGTTCCGTCGGCGTCCGACGCCTCCGGTGTTTCCACCGCCGCAGCCGCCGCCCCGGAAGGTGCTTCCCCGGCCCACGCCGGGTTCGCTGCCGCCCATCGCGCTCTGCCCGGCCGCCAGCCCGTCAGAGCGTGTGCCGCCGCCGCCGCCGCCGCCGCCGCCGCCGCCCCGCCCCGCCCCGCCCCGCCCCGCCGCGCCGCTACCGCCCCCACCTGGGCCGCCGGGAGGGACGTCCGCTGCCGCCGCCGCTGATCCCGGAGCAGTGTTCTACAGGTAAGGTGACTGTTCGACTCTGCCATGTCGACCCTCCCCCCTACTACTGTGTCCTTCACCATCAGTTTTACCTCGCCCTCCCATGCCCCCACCACCATCTCCTGGAGCACATCCTCCCCTCTTCTTCCTGCCACAATTCCCTCCCTCCTCACCCTCACCACTCTGTCCGCTGTCGCCCTCTCCTCTGCCCCCACACAAGCTGCTGCCCTCGTCCCACACTCTCCTGCCCCTTCCTCCGTTCCCCCGCTCGATTCCTTCCCTCCCCTCCCGGACACATTTATTTGCTTGTGATTTTACTGAATAGATTATGATTTTAAAGTATCAAACCTCTGCTTTATGATTTCATACTCCCTGTACCATGTTTAATTATCTATTCATTAATTTTTTAACGTTAATTTTGTGATTATAAAAACGTTGGCTGCTCCCTTAGCACTCATACAGGAATTTAGAGCAGCAGTGAGCGTTTCAGCTTACATTTGCAGATATCAACTGACCGAGATCTTGCTTATTTTAATAACATTTTCAGATGATACTCTCTTGCAAATTTGTAAGTTTACATGTTTATAAAGAAAAGTGCAAACTAATGTCTTCTGATGACTTACGAACAACTATTTCAGAAATGTTGTTTCAGAAATATAATATCTGTATCAATTATTGGGTAAATCTTAATTTTATGGATATGACACTATGGTATTTAAGCACACATTTCTAACCTGTGTAATTTCACAATGCTCTGTGACTGGTAAATGGATATACATCATATAATTTCTGCTCTCTGTCTCCCTGCTCTTCTCATAATTCCCGTCTGTTTGCCCATGTTATCTTTCTTCCTCCATATATCTCTTTGGATCTCGTTCTCTGCTTGCCCATCTCTTCCTCTTCCTCTGCATCTCTATCCGTCCACTCCTCTGTGTGTTTCTCTGATCTTCCTCCCCGTTTTTTCTATTTTTGTGCACCCAATACTTCTTACCACTCGCAACTTCCTTATTAGAAAACAGTCTTTTAGTTTTCATAATTTAAATTATCTTGTAGAAGAATGGCGTAATATTGAGAGTAAAGCTAAATTTGAGTAATCATATGGTTTAATTTTACAAGCCAGTGAAACGAATTTCCTGAGAAACATTTTAGGGAAGATGAGGAGAGACAGTATGAAAAATGGAGATACTAGGAAGGAAAAAGTGGAGAAGCTGAATAAAAAAATTGAAAAGATCCGCTGTGGAGTGGCCGAGCGCATTGAAGCACTATACTCCAATGCACGAGCTGCTCCCCGTCAAGGGTTCGAATCCTCCTTTGGGAATGGATGTCTGTGCCGTAAGTCCCATCCATAAGCTTCACAAGCATTTCAGTATTTGAATAGAAAAGAACAGATTAAAATGGTTTGGGCATGTGTAGGTGATGTGAGACGGTAGAATACCAAGAAGAAAGAAGGAGTTCAAGACTGAAGGCAAGAGGAATACTGAGAACTGAATGGATCTATACAGTAAGAACGAGTTAAACGAGGAAAAGCTTGGTATGAAACCAAAAAGTGTAAGAAGAATGGTGGAAAATCAAGGAAAGTGGAGAAGTACTATCGATACCCCAACCTCGCCAGATGTTGCATAGAGGGCTAATGAAGAAACAGAAGGTGGTGTAATTAGTAGAGATGCTATGTTAAATATTAATTTCGTTGGAGAAAAATCAGGTAATTTGAAAAAGCATTAGCATCGTTTTATTAAAAGCATGATATTTACCCATTAGATAGACGTCTGCGCGGATAAGAAAAGTGTTATCCACATACGTACCACATCCGTAGGGCCCATATCCGCAACCGCATCCGTATCTGCAACACTTTATCCGCATCGCCAAGTTCGTTATCCGCATCCACAAATATGAAAATTATGAATGGGTAATAGTAAGCAGTATTTAAAACCATGCTATGTAATTATATAATTATTGTTAGAGTGTCATATTTGCGACAACTTAACTACGTTTGACTGCTCGAATCACTGTTCTACACCTACTCCAACACAGGCTATTCCAAACCTCCGGACATACACACAGTAGCGCTTCAGTGCCCGTGTGTTCGGAGCACTAGATCAGCTGTTTAATACGGGTATTACAGTAGTTAAAACGGATCGGCATAGTGAAGATTTTACTGTGCTTACATCAGAAAAAGAAACGGTTCTTTCGGAGTTTTACAAAAAGGGCACTCTATTTTCCCCATATTAACGCACAAGAAGTTATGAGACACAAAGCAAAGCATGTAATTTCAAGAGTTAAAACTGCATTCTACTTCTCATTGGTAACTGTCAGCAAAAAGAGACAATTTTGGCTGCAGAAACGGCCAGCCTGTACCGTCTAACATTGCGTACCTTCCTAAGTACGTTACTTTAACTGTACACCGTATTTGATTATGAAAATTGCTATAAACTACTATTGTCAATCTTTATTACTTCCGTCGACATTTATCTAATATATAAATATGAATGTTTGCTCGTATTTTATGCGCGGTGATACCGTTCATTCGGCTGCGATGAAACTTTGCCCACTTATTGCTTGCACAGGAGATATGCCCCAACACCAATAAGAAACTGTGCCGTCTCGAGAAACCCAGACCCACATGCAACTTCGAACAGTAAAATGCCTTTTCTGACATGATTGATAAGTTTTTCGGTCGCTGAGGTCTTCAAATTTGGAGGAACTTCAGGAACTTTTGCATCTGTCTCGGTATTAAATAAGTAATTATGCTACTTTGTCGTGTCTCACACGAATGTTTCAGCAAATTTGAAGTTCCACTTTCTGTCCAGTGTAAGAATATACTTTTTTATACACAAAACAGGCCACTATATCATTGATCGTTTCCTTGCCATCAAATACGTATTATATATTCAAATGGACGATTTTAGTTTGTTTCCCTTCACTACTGTCAAATCATCTCTTTTCACTTTACCGATATAGCATCCACTGATGTCATGTTCATTTGAAGAAAGAAATGTCATTATTCACTACAATATACGTTGGCAGTCGGCCACTACAAAGCGCTAACTGAAGGCAGCGGAAATTTGGAATAGCACCACGAGTGGGCAGTGGGCCGGTTTACCACACAGAAGGCACTTGACAGACCGCAGATAAGACACGGTCGCCTAAACGGATTAGGCGCAGGTCCCTCGGGTACAGCTACGTCCGCTGTGGCCAGGAAACGAACGCGACTTCCGCTCTACCTGGGCTCTGCAAGGATTCGAAGAATGTCCATAGGATGGAAGTTTTCAGCTAATATTTCGACAGACGTACTGGGCAGATACCTCGCTCTTTATTCGCATATAACACGCGGATATCCGCGTCGCCTACTATTTTATCCGCAAAGTAAGAAATACAAGGAGGATGAATCTATAATGAATAGTAAGTTTTAACATTATTTAGAGGCTAAGAAGTCTGTTAATATTACTAGGGAATTAATGAGTGGTGATTTATCTGAAACTGCGAAACGTTTAAAATATGGAAATCCATACCTTAACTGCGTTACTTGACCTGTATTTGGTGTTGCGTTGTCTAAATTTGAATTTTTGTATGATTTGTAAGAGCGACTTCACATAACAAAAAATGTAAAGAAATTAATATGATGGTCAATAAATTTCAGTTGTCTTATTCTGCAATTCGATTTCATTAAGATAACTGTATAACAATTACCAGTTCTCCAGATATCTTATAGGACCGCAGACGACGACCTTAATCTTGAACTACTATTCATTTTTATGATAATAGCACTGAAGACGCTGCTGCTTTATTAGTGTTATCCGAATATTGGAGGGTTGGTATCATTGGGAAGCAGTATAGTATTGCGACAGATTTGTCTGATGGTTTTAAATACAGGTATTTTCAACTTAAAAACACAGTGGTTACCATTGTGGCGTAAATACATTTAAAGACACTGATTCACGAGAAGACTCTGATCCAAGAACAGTTATTGATTAGTGTGGTGTCGCACAAGTCCAAAGTGCGCGCCACCTTCTTTCGCCGCGCGCCGCCATGCACGCACGGCGCGGCGTTCTTACGACGTCAGCCACGAGCGCCCTCTGCTGCAATTCCGCTCGTGGCCACGACTGCTGCATCGGCCACTTGGGACTGAGATAGGAACCAGTTAACACTTGGAAATAAGATAGGCACCAGTTAAGACTTGGCTATTGATCAGGCACCAGGAATCATCAGTAGGCAGGCCTCTATCTAAACTATGTATCCGGATTTCGCAGTCAAGAACTATGTAAAATTTAAGTATTACTAAGTCTCTGTGAAATATATATCTCGTTCTAATTTACTCTAGTGTTTCTAGTTTCTGCTGTCCCACTGGCTGGTCACCTCCGTACCTGCACACGCGTGCATCCTTTATTCCTGTCTCGGTCTCTTTCTACGCGGCCACCGACACCAGGACCACCGGCGGAAACGAGACACACAAAAATTAGTAAAGTTATAGTTTACAACAGAGGGCAACAACTAGATGAATGTGACATTTTATTGATTAACGTTGTGAAGACGAAGGCGTTTTTAATATAACTATAAACTGCAACTGTTCTGTGAACGATTTTCCACATTTGTTGTGGAAGATGCAATATATCTCCCGCGCCTTCTCTACGTCAATTCCCTCCCTCTTCTCTCTCTCTCTCTCCCATATCTACGAAAGTTCTTCAACCAATGCTTACGAATTTCGACTCAATGTAGCACTACATAAGTAATTTGCATATACATAATATTAAATATGTTAAAGAAATAAGAGTATGAGAACATTCCTGTATTATAATGTAACTTTAAATTTCGAAGCAATCGGTCTAGGTGAATAGGAGATTCACGAATTTCAGAAATGAATACTGAGCCGTGTCACGGCTTGCAGTATCTTCCTTCCCGCACTAGAGGCCTTCCTAGCTGTGCAACTAGGATAGAGGGCGCGCCCATCGGGACGCGAGGCGGGCGAAGGCTGTGAGAGGTTGTTGACGTCTGGTGCCGGAAGGAGGAAAACCCATCCTGGGAAGGCAGTGACAGCGCTTGGGCCGATGCTATCGGTGGCAGTGTGGACGGCCGTGATTGCTTGTGACAGGAATTTTGAGCGAGATGGCCTGCACTTGTCGGCCTAAACATCAGATTTGTTGCCCATGGAATTGGAGTACTGATCATCTTGCGGTTGCTGGTATCCTGCGGTTCATACTGAACTTGATTTGCGTAATTCTTATCCTAAGAGTATTTGATATCACAAGTTGCAGATGTTATTTATCTTGTACAGGAGTGTTGAATCTTACTAATATTTCGTGTTGTGTGTTTTAAGTTTTAGTAAGGCCATAGTGCTGAGCCCCATATTATCTGTGACGGCGTGGGCTGCCTGTTTTGTTATTGTTCGTTTCCAAACCTGTTGGACCTCAGAAATGGCTAAAGTAATTTTTGTGCTAGTTCATATATTTGTACATTTAAGGCGGCTTCGCTTGTCATGTTGAAAGCTTATTATTATTAAATAACCCATTCTACTATCAATGGCACGTGTTGTTATGCACAAGCCGACTATGGTTAGCTGTTTGTACGTATGTTGTTTCTGGGCCTTATGCCGTAGTACATAACTTAATTACGTAAGGTAACCTTGCTCTATATGTTGGCGGTAGTGCCACGGTGTGTATATCATACTTATGATACGTATTAATTGCTTCTGCCAGTTAACTGAGATTGTGTACTGCTATTGCCGCGGTGGAGTAGCCGAGCGGTCTAAAGCGTCTCGCTGCGGAGCGCGCCATTGCTCGCCATGGAGGTTCGAGTCCTCCGTGGGGCATGGGTGTGGGTGTTGTCCTTAGGTTAGTTTACCTAGGTTTAAGTAGTTTGTAAGCTACGGACTGATGACCACGTAGTTTGGTCCGATAGATTTACAAACATTTGAACATTTTTTGTGTACTGCTAAATCCAAATTTTCCTTAAAGATTGCTTAATATTCAGTGTTCCTCCTTACCGCCTGATAGCTGGGCCTGTTGTTCGGTAATCACCGGCTTCGTCTCGTAGCTACGCCTTGCATCTAAGTCGTACATGTTCAAATGGTATTTTTTATTTGTAATTACCTGTTCTCTGCCTTGGGAAAGTTGTACTAGCGTAATTGCTTCCCGCTGTAAAATTTATCAGGCAACATTGTTGGAGGAGGGAAGGAAGCTTAGGGTTTAACGTCCCACCGACAGCTTGGTCATTGGAGACGAAGCATACGCTCGGAGTTTTTGGGTAAGGACGGGGAAGGAAATCGGTCGTGCGCTATGAAAGGAACCATCCCGGCATTTGCCTGGAGTGACTTAGGGAAATCAGAGAAAACGTAAATCTGGATGGCTGGAGGTGGATTTGAACCGCCGCCCTCCCGAATACGAGCCCAGTGCGTTACCACTGCGCCACCTCGCTCGGTGCATCATTGTTCTTGTATTTTCCATTATTGGAATTTCAGCTGTTTTCACTTTTTTAAAGCAATTTTCTGTTAATTGCTTTTAGTCTTAAGAATCCTTACAGCAACTGGCTCTGATTTTGGCCCTAACGGTGAATTGGTTCCAAACTTGTTTTAAAAGGAAAATTTTTTTTACAGGAAAAGAAATTGTTCAGAAAGTAATCTACCATCTTGCGATTAATGCTTCACACTTGAGGGCAACTGCTGCCCTTTTTTAAGATACTTGATTGTATTTTTTAAATGATTTGAATTAGTTGTTTCGGGTTTAAATTGCTGTTACTTGTTTCTAAATCATTGTAAATTAATGATTTTGGCCGTTATGGCAACTTTTTTGTAAAATAAATTATTCACTGAATTATGTTTGTGCCAATAAATATGTATGACAACAAGACTTGCACTCATTAAAATGGGCTACACATTCCGTAGCTGCTCCCTCCCTACCAGTAGCATAACTCAAATACTTCAATTTTACACTGAAGAACCAAAGAAACTGGTACGAGAAAAAAACCGTGAGTAGACCAAATATCAAGTTAAAAACACACAGGCCTAACATGCATAAAGTTTCTTAATAACTGTTTTTAATCTATGTATCGAAAACAAACTGTACAAATATTTTGTATCATTTACAGACCACAGAAGATAGTACTAAAATAAAAAGCAAAACGCGTCTGGTGCAAAATAAATCTCTTTATTGCAGTCAGAATAATACGGATTACTTCTTATAATCAATTTTCACAGCTGCTGCGGAAGATGGCCACACAACCAAACATAGTAAGAACTGTATCTCTCCAATAACAGAGACTGGCGTCGACGTTGTCTGAGGTATCACGACTCTTATAGTACAAAAATAGTCGATCTACAGCGATATTATATAAAAAAGGACAGATCCGTTTTCTTGCTTGTGTGTCTCACATTCCCATAATTTTTATGAGGATGCAAATTGGGTCCGTATTTCTTGTCTTTATAAACTGATTACCTCAGTATTTGTACCATTTCTTGTGATAAATGCTGAATCGATCGTTACGTCACTTGTTGCTCTTGTTTGGCGTGTTCTGGAACTTTTAAGACAGGTGACTATCCGTTACTCTAGTTATTATCAATTAAGATGGTCTGTTACTCACTTGTCTGAAGTAAGTTATTATGTCTAAACGCAAATGTACCATTTGTTTTAACATAAAAAAACAGAACCTGTTTTTTTCGAATACCGATATACTAGTTATGAAAAAGAGTTCAAATGATTGTAGAGCTTATGGGACTTATGGGGTCATTAGTCCCTAAACTTACAAACTACTTATGAACTAGTTTATACTAAGGACGGCACAAATATCCATGCCCGAGGGGGGATTCGAACCCCCAATCGTATTGGTCGTGTAAACTGTGAGTGGCGCACCGCACAACGCTCGGCCACTGCGGCCGGCTCTACTTATAAAATAAATCAGACTTGTTCATTAAACAAGCTCTCTTCTGAACAGCACGTTCAGTAATGTTCACGTCTGCGGAGCATGCTGGCAAGCGGAGGTGTCTGAAGAGTGTACCTGTAACCACTCTGTATGTATGGGGTGTCGCATTGTCCTGCTAGAGCTGCCCAAGTCCGTCGGAATGCACAATGGATATGAATGGCTGCGGGTGATAATCCAGGATGCGTATGGTCACCTATCCGAGTCGTATCTAGACATATCAGGGGTCCCATATCATCCAACGTCACATGGCCCACAGCATTACAGGACATCCACCAGCTCTAAGAACACCTGCTGATATGCTGGGCTTAAGGATTCATTAAGTTGGCTCCTCACCTATACAGGTCCATTCGCTCCATACAATTGAAAACGAGACTTGTCAGACCACGCATCGTGCTTCCAGTTATCAACATTCCAATGTCGTTGTTGGCGGGCCCGGTTGAGGCCTATAGTTTGTGTGATGCAGTCAGAAATGGTACACGCATGGGCATAGACCAAAGGTAACACAGACTGTGTGTGTCCCTATCGCTGCTGTGTTGTGGTTTGAAACCAACATCTAAAATTGCCCCGAATCACGTGACAGAGTTTTCGCCATTATGAATATGAGTTTTTCTCGTTTACAGGTAGTGAAGAAACGTCATCGATGCACTCGGCAAGAAGTGACTTTATAGGTGTATGAATGTTTAGAACTTTCGTAGAGACGGGAGGGAGAGAAAAGAGAGGGAATTGACGTAGATAAGGAGCGGGGGAGATATTGAATTCTTCCACAACAAATGTGGAAAATCGTTAACAGAACAATTGCAGTTTATAGTTAAATTAAAAATCAAGTGTTGATTTTGAGAATAAAAGGACTTCTAGTATTCCTATTACACATCTGCTAGTAAAGGTAAGGTAATTTCATCTTGTTATTAATATTAATGCAGTGATTGTCATATTTACATGTGCCCAGGTGAAAAGTGCCGTACTGTCAGTTATTTGTAGTAGCAACAGAGTTACATATCTTCGGTGTTTGTGTTACTCTATGAATCTTTTACATTTTGCAACCTATAAATGTGATTATCGATGGGACGATATTTCAAGCTGCTCTTGAGCAAGTTTATAAGTCAGCAGGTAAGTCATTTCCGGTGAAATTCTGCTTTCAATAACGTTATACAAAGCTAAACATTCATACAGACAATTCATTAAATCTTTAAGGTCACTTCCTTATTATTTAATGTGAACAGACAATCCTTTGGTTGTTTCACGTTTTTGCATCGCCGTCTGTGGCAGAAGTCTTAAAATATAAACGGTTGTATTTTGTTAAAATCGGGCATTATGGATGCAAACAGATTTCATTTCTTATAAAAGCCCAACGAAACGTGTCACATGTATTGTTGAGGAATCTTACGGAAGCTTTTGCTCCTTTCAAACTTACATTTGATCTTCTGTGTAAAATACAAAAGAAAAGACTCACGGACAACAATCTTTCGCGTAAAATCTGTTGTTATGTTGCTTGCAAAAAGACTGTCAACACGTTTCATCTAGGGACATGTAAAAAGTGTAGTTTTCACAGTAGTTCTAGCAATTTCGGAGAACTAACGCTAGGCCTAATTGTACTACTAAAAATGTATTGAGAATACGCTAAGACATTTTATTGTTCAAATATACGCTTAATTTCCACTAAAATGCCAAAGCACTGGAACTCAGCTCCATTTCGTATTATTCGTAATGATGAAAACGGTTTTCTGCCCCGACTCATGTTGGTTTCAGTATACTGACGTAATGCGCAGTCTATCTTATCTTTGGTCTATGCGCATCGGACTTCGGCACCGAATGTCCATACCGATGAAGTTTCATAGTTCGCACACTGAAACTTGTTGATGGCCCAGCATTCAAATCCGCAGCAATTTGCGGAAGGATTGTCCTTCTGTAACGCTGAACGATTCTCTTCAATCGTCGTTGGTCTGGTTGTTGCAGTATCTTTTTCATGGTCGCAAAGATGTCGCAGATTTGCTGTAAATCATGGTGCACTCGTGGAATGGTCGTAGGGGAAAATCCCATCATCGCTACCTCGGAGATGCTGTGTCCCACCTCTCGTGTTTCGATTGAAAAATCATGCTCAGCCTCACTTAAATCGTGATAACTTGCCATTTTAACAGCAGTAACCGATATAAAGCCAGCGCCAGACACCTGTTGTGTGATGCAGGCGTTGACGTCGGCAGCGTGGTCTTCTGAGTGCTTACATATCTCTGTATTTGCACACATACGCCTGTACCAGTTTATTTCCTCTTCACTGTACTAATATAGAGGTGTGGTTGCGACCATTTTCAAGAGGCCTCGAAGACTCCAAACAAATCAATCTACACAATGCCTTCACATTTATGGTAATACACGTCACCACACGTCACCCTAATGTAAAGAAACTGTACTCATTCTAGTCTCTTCCTCCGCTACCTTCTCCATTCCCCTAGTGACTCCTTTTTTCTTGTTAATTGAACAAGAAATGGTTGGAAACTCAAATGGACATTATCACGTGGCTAAATTAGGGTAATTACTGTCAATTATTAGGTGTTTTGTCAGCATTTACAATATTATTGATACTACATTTATCTCCTTTTACACGCACACACACATTTATATATATATAAACAATTTAATGAAGTTACGACTAGTCAATGGCATTTTCTGCATGGGAAACATATGTTCAGGTTTGGTAAATTCTGTTATGATTCTTGGACTCTTTGTTACCATTATTCAAACAATTCACACGAAGATACATAAAATAAGAAATAAATGTTTAAGAATTATAAATTGCGCTGAGGTCTAACATTTATGACTTTTAGCATTATTAATACCAATATTTCCACTACAGGTCATACTTTTTTTTTTTTTTTTTTTTTTTTTAGTCTTATGATTGGTTTCATGTAGACGGCCAATAAATTTTCTCCTGAGGCGAACTGTTACTTCAGAACAGTTACACCTCATTCATTGAAGAATGTGCTGTAATGATGTCACACTTTTTTCTCTTCAATGCTGTTTTTTAGAACAAAACAAAAGTCAATACTTCTCTGACTGCATGACAATAATCAGAACGGTTGTCAATGCTACACCAGAACAAAATATCCACAAAACTAAATGTCCACTGGTTTGCAGTTACAGTACTTATTACATTCAAGTTCACCAATCAATCACGGACGGCAGTGAGGGGATCTGTAGTTTTGTATCCCATCCTCGTCGCCACTTTTGAATCCCATCCTCGTCGCCACTTTTGTGTCCCAACTTCGTCGCCGCTTTTGTGTCCCAACCTCGTCGTAGGTGTCGGTGGCCGAGTGGAACGAGACCGACACAGTAACAAAGATAGCACGCCGGTGCAGGTACGGAGGGGAGCAGCCAGAAACTACAAACACTAGAGTAAATTAGAAAGAGATATATATTGCACAGAATGTAACAATACTTAACTTTTACATAGTACTGCAGAATGTTGATACATAGTTGTTAGAGGCCTGCCTAGTGCCTGTATGATAGCAAAGTCTTCACTGGTGCCTATCTGATTACGAAGGTCCTAACTGGTTGCTAACTCAGTCTGAAGTGGCCGGTCTCTTTCCGTGGTGGCCACGAGCGGGGTTGCAGCAGAGGGCGCTCGTGGCTGTCGTCGTGAGAACGCCGCGCCGTGCGTGCATGGCGGCGCGCGGCGAAAGTAGGTGGCGCGCACTTTGTACTTGTGCGACACCACAGTCTTTTCTTCTCCAGTTTCACGCAGAACCTCCACATTCGTTATGCTATCAGTTCACCAAATTGTCAGTAACCTTCTGTAACACCACTACCAAAATGCTTCGATTCTCTTCTGTTCTGGTTTTTCTACTGCACGTGTTTCAAATCCATGCAAAGGTCCAACCACTGTTCATTCTTAAGACTAATGTTTGATACCAGTAGACCTTTCTTGGCCATGGCTGCCCTCTTTCACTTTCCTCGTCTACTTTTTATGTCTTCCTTACTTCCCTACTTTGTTACCTACGTACCAGGATTCTTTAACTTTGCAAGTCATGATCTCTAAAACCCAAAAATTCCTAGTTTATAACTTACAATTATTCCCTTTGTGTTCCGTGCAGTCTCTACTATGCATCCATAATGTTATGATAATATAAATGTGAAGGAAGCTTTGTTTGTTACGTTTCCACGACGAAATCACTGAACCGATTTTGATGAAACTGGGTACGGAGACAGCTTGAACGCTGAAGCGGAACATAGAATTTTATGTGTATTACTTGAAATATTGAACAGCTGTGCTTCAACGTTCCTCTTACAGCTTCTGAGATGCTTTAAGACCCCTTAGAAAAGTTATTTATTCTTTGACTTTTGAAATTTATCACATTTATTAAAATACTGTAAATGGCTTATACGTTGTACATAATACGATTTAACAAAATAAAGACAATGATTACGCAAGACATCATTGTCTTTCGATGAGATTTGAATCCTGCATAATTTACACGTTGTAGAAGGTATAGCTTCTTCAATGAGCGGTTTAGTCAGGATGTAACAGTTCATTTTCGTATTTAATGATATCTTTATTTTCATAAGGGAGGATTAACCGCCATGCTACACACGGTTTATATTTAAATCTGAAAATTGGAAACTTTTATTCTGATGATCCGGGTCATAACTGAAGAAGAATCATGCAGAATTATTGTTCTTCCGGTGTTCTTTGAACGTATGCAAGGACATCAATGCGAGCGAAGCTGCGGCTAAAAGCCACAGACATTTATTACTAGACTGGCAATGCCGTATACAGCATCATTGGTGTCAGTGAAGTCTCGCCGCCATATTTCTATACTATAAACGCATAGGCAGTAGTCTGCTTTATTAAAATAAAAATACAGATGATCTGACGAAAGCACGATGTCCTTAGAGTTTTCACACATGGGAAATTCGTGTGTTGTATATGGCTGCTTTTTTCAGTTGTAGTAAGCTTTGATTCATACAGTAATGAGTTTCTTTGATTTTCATTTATTATTAATCTGTTTCCACTTTCATTCAACTTCGAATTTTGTTTTAATTATATGATCATTATAAAAGCGTTATTTATCGATGATAGTACGTATTATCCATAATCTTTTGAGCGTTCTTTAAAAATCTATTTTCTGTTTTGATACATACACCACGGAGTCGCGTTTCTAGTTTTTATTAATATGTTATCAGTTTTGATCAACTTCGGTTTTTCTTTTAATAGTCTGGCCGTTATAAATGTGCTGATTGTTGCGGATAACACATATCTTTATTTTTTATGAGTTTTTTTCAGGTAAGTAGTGTATGCTTTAACTGTACGTAACTATGAAATTTTACCTACCCTCCCGGCGACGTCGCATGATTATGTTGGTAACATCAACAAAACAGTAAAAAGGTTTCGCCAAGATGTTGATATTATTAGAAATCCAAATAGAATGACTTTATTAGTGTTTCGTACAGACGGTGAAGTAAATAAATAAAGCTGTTACTGCTCTACGATTTTTCACTCAGTAAAAGTAATTGCACTCGTAAAAAGAATATTTCATGACAAAACGTTTGCGTTGTCACGCGATTGGCTAATTTCAGCGTCATGTGACTGAATACATAATCACGCGAGGCCGCCAGCACGTTAAGTTCAATTTAATCGTACTAACACGTTCTTCTCATAATACGATTCAACAATGTAGGCCTATGCGTTAAATTCAGTTATTGCGAAAGTATTGTCTGCAATTCAAATCATGTTCAAACCAACTAGTAAAGCTTACAACGTCATATCTTGTCAGAAGATCGTAGCGATACCGCACGGACACTTTCTGACGTGAGGTAAAGCAAGATGGCGGAGCCAGGCTTTAGTCACAGAGGCTTGTTTGAAAGGCTAGTTTGAAAGAGAAAAAATTGTTCAAGTGTTTGTTAAGCTTAAGGGACTTAACTGCGGGGTCATCAGTCCCTAAACTTACAAACTACTTATGAACTACCTAATACTAAAGACGACATAAACATCCATGCACGAGGGGGGATTCGAACCGGCAACTGTAACGCTCGTGCAGACTGTGACTGGCGCGCCGCAGTCCGCTCGGCCACAGCGGCCGGCAACTTTAGCCAGTCTAGTAAAGTATGTCTGTGGTAAAAGCTAGTACAAGTGTGCTTGTCAGTAACTTCTCGTCATAAATGTCTGTGGTAAAAGCTTGTGCTTGTCAGTAACTTCTCGTCATAAATGTACAGGGTGAAGCGACATTCGGGCACTTGGACTACACAGAACGAGTCCTCACAAAATTACGACCTCCACATATTTTTGCCAGTAAATGAACGTCGAAAACATAGGGAACGTGTCCCTTACGTCAGTGTGTTTCATTTACATAATTACACCAACAAACTTCTACGGGATGTATTAGGCGTCTTGAGGAACGAAACGAGCATAGAAACCCATGCCCAGAAACGCCATTCAATAATGCTGCTACATGTTACACGCACCAGCTCCTGCCGCTAGACATCCCCTCCAGCAACTTCGACGCTCTGTAGCGCCGTTGGACAACATTTCTGGGCATTGGTTTCTATGCTCAATGGTGTAATTGTGTAATTTTTGGAACTGACGTATGTAACAAACACACATCTCAGTATTCGCCGTCCATTTAGTGCCGGAAATTTGAGCAAGACGAAATTTTGTGAGATACATTTATCTTTTTATTAATTTAATTTAATTTATTTATTTTTTATTGCTGGCATTTGAAGAATCGCGTTTCAAAGCTGTGTGCGCGAATTTCGTTTCGCTTCACCCTTTACAGTATCTGTCTACCAGATGAAATAGAGGGTTTAGAAAGAAAAGCAAATTTAGGCATAGAGGGTGTCCCATTTATCTCGACCACCCTAAACATCTCTGGAACAACAGCTATTGTAGGACGACTTTCATCGGTATCAATGTAAGGCAGGGGCTCGTGAATGTAAATATTTTGAAACATTCTAAAACGTAATCATATGTGTATTTTAACACAAACTTTATCAATGGATATCCTACATTATTTCAGCAGCAATCTATAGCACTACAAATTATATAAACCATGGCATTGACTGCATCAAAATATGCGAATTACATCCCGAGATACAGCGGCTAGCGCACGACCTGAGCAGCATGGGGTTCTCGCGTTTGCGCATTTCAAACGTCAAGGTCGCTTGGCAATATCTCAGGATGTAATTGGAGTATTGCAATGCAATCAGCGCCATTGTTTGTGTGATTTACCATGCTGTAGATCTAATATATAAAGCAGAGTGTCCGTATGTTTGTACGTGTTGCATACAAATCTACAATTTTTGTCCAATCTTTATGAAATTTTGTACACTTAAGCTACAATCCATGAGGGCGTTCGCCGTAAGTGAAAGAATCACGTACAATACACAGTTCACGAGATATGACGTCATAAATAATGAGATGCGTGAAAAAGTGCTGCATATTGCGACAATGCTGCTCATTTTCTGCTATACCATTGCACCGATTTCAAGAAAATTTGGTACACACATTCCTTACCGGGAGGTAACAATTGCTGAATGGTTAAGAATCACATACGGCACATGGTTCAAAAGATATATCGTCATAACCAATAGAAATCGCAAGAAATGCCATACAATGCGGCGAGATTTTCGAAATCACTGTATGAGAATGACATTACTTAGCGACTTGCAACAAATTTTAAACATAATTTCAAATTTTTATTAAAGTTTTTCTCGCTGGCAACCATAGCAAAATGATGAAAGGAAGAAAGTTTTTCGCTTACAACTATTTATAATTTCTACACTTTAAATTGTGGGAAATTTTACAGACAGTATACACACATATATCTGAATGTACCTTCGAAATTGTATCACAATACCACACGTAGTTCATGAGATATGAGCTCATAAACAGTAAGGTTTATGATAAACTGCCCCATCACGCATGAAGTTTTACTCTATTACTTCTTTACTACTAATTGTATTCCAAAGAGATTTACAGACATACAGCCCTTATACAATTGAATCTATACCTGAAAAATGGCAGGAATAAATAAATAAATATCCGGGAAGCGCCAGGTTTTCAGCTAGTATTTGATAAAATAATGTAGGGTGTACATATAAAAACACGTAAGTTTGTGTTAAAAACGCGTATTTTTGCCTTTCAGAATGTTTCGAATTATTTACATTCACGAGCTCCTTCCTTACATTGATACCGGTGAAAGTCGTTTTACGGTATCTGTTGTTGTTCCAGAGATATTTCGGGTGGTCAAGGTAATGGGATATCCCGTAGACCAGGCAGATCCGCGAGCATGATCGCACACGGGCCTTCACTGCCCCAGCTCGGAGCTTCGGTGGTGGGGGATGCTGACGACATGCACGCCAGTACTCGGCGGGCATAAGTAAATGGTCGTTGAGTTCTCGTCAACAGGTAGTTGTGACAACAGCAAACTATGTAGCCACCGAAGCCTAGTGCCTACTTCTTTATAAGAACTGTATCTCTTCAATAACAGAGACTGACGCCCACATTGTCTGAGGTATCACGACTCTTATTGTACAAAAATAGTCGATCTATAGCGTCATTCAGCTCCGTTTTCTTGTTTGTGTGTCTCACATCCCCGTACTTTTATGAGGATTCAAATTGGGTCCGTATTTTATGTCGCTGTCTTTCTATACTGAAAACCTTAGTATTGGTGCCATTTCTTGTGATAAATACCGAATCGATCGTTATGTCACTTACTGTTGCTCTTGTTCGGCGCGCTCTGAAACTTTTAAGACAAGCGACTTTTCGTTACTCTAGTTGTCATCAATTAAGGTGGTGTGTTACTTATTTGTCTGAAGTAAGCTATTATGCCTTAACGCAAATGTATCATTTATTTGAACATAAAAAACATACCTGTTTTTTCGAATGCCGTATACTAGTTATGAAAAAAAGTTCAAATGACTGTAGAGCTTATGGGACTTATGGGGTCATCAGTCTCTAAACTTACAAACTACTTATGAACTAGCTTATACTAAGGACGGCACAAATATCCATGCCCGAGGGGGGATTCGAACCCCCAACCGTATTGGCCGTGTAAACTGTGAGTGGCGCACCGCAGAACGCTCGGCCACCGCGGCCGGCTCTACTTATAAAATGCACTGTAAATTTCGTATTGCCATGTTTACGATTAAAATGGTGGAAACTAGGATGCGGTTCAGCTTTATAAATCATTCAGTCATAATCTGGCTCCTTTTTATATTCTATAAACAAGTTCTAAAATCAGACTTGTTCATTAAAAAATAACAGGAAAATTCGTTACACACATGATATGTAATAGTCGTAATGTTGGTTTCATGAAATAGGCATTTAAAAAATGTAAAATAATGCCACCATAAACATGCTGTATTACATTCCAGTTAAGAAACCACGTCACAGATATTTAGGTTCACAGAGCTTTTAGATTAATTAGAACAAAAAACATTATTATCGCTGAGTATTGGCCTAGCGTCACGTGTCCAGCATTTCCGTGGAGAAAAATGGCAGTTCCAATTATTGTTATTTCGGAAACAATCGTGCCCGTCGCGGGAATTGGGAATACAGCTGGCATTTTCTCGTGCCGTCACAGCCCAGCCGGCTGCTTCACTTGCTCTCGCGGCCGTGTGCCCCATGTGACTAACGCTCACGGCCGGGGAGCGGTGCTTCGCAAGCAAGTGAGCTCTCCCTAGATCACGGACGAGCGCGCAAGCTGGAACAGTCTACTGCGTATCATGAAGATAATACGTTTTAATAGCATAAATATAGGGGAAATATAGTTTTCCAGATAAATGAATGTTTGGCATAAAATTCGCATGACATGCACGGGAAGAGGGGATTGTTAGTTATTGGGAGCTCCAATGTTAGGCGCGTGATGGAGCCCCTTAGGCAGATAGCGTTGAGATCCGGAAGGAATTCCAACGTGCACTCGGTGTGTCTGCCGGGGGGCCTCATCCGAGATGTGGAGGCGGCCTTGCCGGCGGCTATCGAGGGTGCGGGGTGCAGTCGACTGCAAGTCGTGGCTCACGTCGGCACCAATGACGCTTGTCGCTTGGGTTCTGAGGACATCCTCACGTCCTACGAGCGGCTGGCGGAATTGGTGAAGGCTGCTGCCTCCACGCGCGGGTTGCAAGCAGAGCTGTCGATTTGTAGCATTGTTCCCAGGGTTGACCGAGGTCCTTTGGTTTGGAGCCGAGTAGAGGGTCTGAACCAGAGGCTTCGCCGACTCTGTGACAGTCATGGCTGCACATTTCTCGATCTGCGTTATCGGGTGGGGAATTGTAGGGTGCCCCTAGGTAGATCAGGGGTGCACTACACTAAGGAAGCGGCTACTCGGGTAGCAGAGTACTTGTGGAGTGCACATGGGTTTTTTTTTTAGGCTAGGTGCTAACTCTGATGAGCACTCGCCTGTCAGCATTCAAACAGTGAATTCAGGCCACGTTCGGAACAAAAATTCGAACATCAAAATATTAGCCGCGAACTTATAGAGTATTATAAACAAAGTTCCCGAATTTACAGCACTGCATGGAAGTTATTGCGCTCAGATAGTTTTAGGCACCGAAAGCTGGCTAAATGAAATTTCAGAAATATTTAGCGAAGCGTGGATTGTATATATATATATATATATATATATATATATATATATATATATATATATGTATAGGCTAAATGAAAGTTCAGAAATATTTAGCGAAGCGTGGAATGTATATCGGAAAGATATATCTGATACAACTGGAGGAGGAGTGTTCATCGCTGTGGACAAAGATATTGTTTCTACTGAGATCGAGATTGAAAGCAACTGTGAAGTTATCTGGGCACGTATAACAGGTCTAAAAGAAGTAAAGTTAATAGTTGGGTGTTTTTACCGCCCCTCCCCCCCCCCCCCCCGGTGCTGCTGTAGCAGTTTTAGAATCATTCAAAGAAAGTCTACACCAGATAGTGCATACGTTTCCAGGCCATGTAATATTAATCGGAGGAGACTTCAACCTTAAGAGTATAGATTGGGACCTCGCTAGTTACATTTCAGGTGGTACAGACAAGCAGTCTTGCGAGCTACTTTTGGAGACAAACAGGCCTGACCTTATTAACGATGTCTGTGTAGAGACAGGAATTAGTGATCATGATATCGTCATAGCGTCGATGGTGACCAAAGTTCATAAACCTATCAAGAAGGCTAGGAGCGTGTTTTTTTGGGAAGAGCCGATACGCAAATGTTACTATCGCACTTAGGAAATGAATGGGCATCGCTTAATTCCGGGACTATGGATGTAGAGGAATTGTGGACTACATTTAAGTGCATTGTTAATAAAGGGTTAGAGAAATATGTGCCAGTAAAGACGATTAAGGATGTAAAAGATCCTCCGTGGTATAATAATAATGTTAGAAAGCTGCTGAGAAAGCAAAGGCTGTTGCACTCTCGATTCAAAAAAGAACACGCAAATGATGACAGGCAAAAGCTAGTAGAGATTCGTGCGTCTTTAGAAAGATCGATACGCGAGCATACAATAATTATCACAGCCATACCTTACCAAAAGATTTTTCCTAGAACCCGAAAAAATTCTGGTCCTATGTAAAATCGATAAGCGGGTCAAAGCCCACTGTCCAGTCACTCGTTGATCATTCCGGGGCAGTAATATAAGAAAACAAACGGAAAGCTGAAGTTCTAAATTTAACCTTTAAGAAATCTTTCACGCAGGAGGACCGCACAAATGTACCATCATTTGATCAACGTACGAATTCCGAAATGTGGGACATAGCAATAGGTATTTCCGGTGTAGAGAAGCAGCTGAGAAAGCTAAATACGAAAAAGTCTGCTGGTCCGGATGAAATACAGGTTCGGTTCTACAAAGACTATTCTGCGGCATTGGCCCCCTACTTAGCTTGCATTTATCGCGAATCTTTAAATCAGCGCAAAGTTCCTAGTGATTGGAAAAAAGCGCAGGTGAGTCTCGTTTATAAGAAAGGAAAGAGAACTGACCCAAACAATTACAGGCCAATATCGTTGACATCAGTTTCATGTAGAATTTTAGAGAATATTCTCAGTTCGAATATAGTAAATTTCCTTGAAACGGAAAAGCTTCTTTCCATGAATCAGCACGGGTTTAGGAAACAACGTTCATGTGAAACTCAGCTTGCCCTTTTCTCACATGACATCTTGCAAGCCATGGATGAAGGGCAACAGACGGATTGTGTTTTTCTCGACTTCAAAAAGGCATTCGACGCGGTGCCATACTGCAGACTGCTAACGAAGATACGAGCTTATGGAATAGGTTCACAGATTTGTGACTGGCTGGAAGACTTCCTAAGTAATAGAACGCAGTACGTTGTTCTCGACGGCGAGTGTTCATCAGAGACGAATGTATCGTCAGGCGTGCACCAGGGGAGTCTGATAGGACCGCTATTATTTTCTATCTATATAAATGATCTGATGGATAGAGTAAGTTGTAATATGCGGCTGTTTGCTGTTGATGCTGTGGTGTATGGGAGGGTGTCGTCTGTAACTGACTGTAATAGCATACAGGATGACTTAGACAAAATTTCTAGTTGGTGCGAAGAATGGCAGCTAGCTCTCAATGTAGAAAAATGTAAGGTGATGCGCATGAGTAGAAAAAACAATCCTATAATGTTTGAATACAGCATTAGTAGTGAGCTCCTTGATGCTGTCACGTCGTTCAAATATCTAGGCGTAACATTGCAGAGCGATATGAAATGGAACGAACATGTAAGGACAGTTGTGAGTAAGGCGGACAGCCGACTTCGGTTTATTGGGAGAATTTTGTGAAGATGTTCTTCACCTGTAAAGGAGACCGCGTATAAAACGCTTGTACGACCACGTCTTGAGTATTTCTCAAGTTTTTTGGGACCCGCAGGAGATCGGTTTGAAGGAAGACATAGAGGCGGTTCAGAGGCGAGCAGCTAGATTTGTTACCGGTAGGTTCTAACAATGCGCGAGTGTCACGGAAATGCTCCGGCAACTCAATTGGGGATGGCTGGGTGATAGACGACGTTCTTTTCGTGAATTTCTGTTAAGTAAATTTAGAGGGCTGGAATTTGAAGCTGAGTGTAGTACGATATTGCTGCCGCCTACTTACATTTCGCGTAAAGATCACAAAGACCAGATAAGAGAAATTAGGGCTCGTACGGAGGCATATAGGCATTCTTTTTTTTTCCTCGTTCTATTTGGGAGTGGAATAGGAAAGGAAATGCCTAGTAATGGTACAGTGTACCCTCCGCCATGCACCTTACGGTGAATTGCGGAGTATGTAGGTAGATGTAGATGGAGATTTCAACTGGCGCAATGTATAGTCCACTCCATGATGACTCAATGACTGTGTCGACTCATCCCCATTTAGCCATCTGATGGTGCACTGTGTGTTCTATATCATGCGCACAGTGTTTGAACAACCGCATCTTGGCACCTACAAGATGACATAAACAATAGTGTTTTTCCTCCAGGAGAAACGCATCCCACAGTTAAGAAACAATATTGCGGCAGACAATGCTAGGAAACGGGGCCTGCGACCATTTGCGCGTGTCACGGCTCAGCGTGAGATCAGATGTATCCATATTCAACCCTGTTAAGGCTTGCTCTCGCACCGGTTTGTTTGCATCATTATGCACGAAATGATTTTAAAGTCCAATTTTTCGTGCCTCTTCAATAATGCGGACCCAAATTAGTGTATTTTATTTTATACAATTTAACTTTTGAAGTCTCAGATGCTTGTAGGTGTTTTAATTACACAAAATGGGTCTATAAAAATTTGTACCCAAGTCGGCATTCGCTCGCGGGACTTCCTACGCACTAATCACTTTCGCTAAGCCTCCAGGTTTAACACGCGTACTCTAAGTACCCTAGCACCTCCCATTCCTGACCCAAACTGCCACGCATGCTGCAACTTTGACCACTGTACTACAAGGCTCTCATATGGCCTGTGTTCCCGCCAGGAGTACAGTCCTCTTGTGCGTTCACACTGAAATACGTATCAATCCTCGACTTGGAGAATTAATAATGGGTGTTGAATACTATCAAAAGAAATGTCAGCATTGGTCGTAAATTAACATTTATTTATTAAATAAATGTATACACTATATATCTGTTCCACAATAAAATATATAGTGTATACAGTTATTTAATATGTCTTTTCCTTCGAGAAGCGACGGAAGAGTCCATAAATATTAACATTTATTTGTTATTGGAAATCGATTTCGACTATGGAATAGTCATCCTCAGTGCAACATGCACAGTCGAATTGCTACATTTCTGGCATTACATGTCAAGCCGCGAGGCATAGTTACAAGATGTTCCAGAGTGTAATATAATTACCAATTGTTATGTAACATTTATGGGGAGGGTAAATTGTTGACAAGTATATGCAAAAATGTTAGTAAATCTATCGGACCAAACAGCTACAGTCGTAAGTCCATAGACTTACACTAAGGACTACACACACACACACCCGCACACACAAACACACATACATGCCCAAGGGAAGACTTGAACCTCCAACAGGGAAGCAACCGCGGGCTGCGCATCAACGCTCTTAAGTCACTCCACAACGACACAACAAAAGTAGTAGACTATAATGCTCTCGGCGGCTACCTGGCAACATTTAGGAATAGTTTATGAGCCCTACGTTACGACCTGGTAACACAAAGTTTATTTAGTCAGGGATGCCAGCTATGCATGTTTTACATAGCACTTGATTAATTCGCCAAACCACCTTTACACGCGGACACACAGACACACACACCCTAAAATAAATGCTACTATCACTGAAACTTCCTATAATTCTGTGGTTAGCGTCCTCTCCTACTTGCATGCTCCACGACAGATCAGTGTTGCTTACCTGATAAAATGTCCAGTCCCACTGGATGTCTCCTCTACTCAGGTCGCAGATACTAACGTAGTGCAGCTCTGGATGTGTGATGCTAGAAATCGGCAGCAAGGAAACTGTATCTGCCTACTTGAAATAGGAACGGCCTTTTGGAAATAAGTTTCATTACGATCAGCATGACATGTAACTTTGGAGGCATATGCACAGATATCATCAATAATCTCGGGGTATCTAAATGTTAACCTTATGAGTACCTTGTAACTATGAAAATTTGAGTATTTGAAGCAACTCTAACGCAAAAGGAATCTCGTCGTACTCTCTATCACCAGAGCAATATCCCGCTTAATTCACAAAATGCTGCCGCAAGGCCTCCACACGCAAATACACTTCCTCAGAACTCATAAGGCTCACCAACAAAACAACACTATGCGGATAACACTTCCGCTGTATCATTTAGAATCGCATCTCGACATTTCTTGGCGCCCATCCATAGGCCCGCCACCGACCACCACACGAAACCAAGCTCTTACTTTGCGCCTTAGTTATAGAAGCCTCCACCTTATTGGCAGTCAATAAAATATTACTTTCTAAATATAAAATCTTTCAAATAAACTGTACATTTAATTACTAAGAAAACTGTAGTTAATTGCATCGAACATGGTCGTAATCTGTCATAGTTACCAAAAATAAACTGTAAATAATAAATGAATGAAATTAAACGTTTGCTAATCCCGCCACACTGACGACCCAGGAGCACCGGGCTGCCTGCGTGCACTGCAGCAATCTTCTCACCGTCAGCCGATCACCTGTCGCGGCCGGTACCCTCCTAGCTCAAAATTACAAAAAAATTCCGGACTATTATGACGCAGTCTTGTGGATCTATTCTGGAAACCCAACGTTTCGTCCCCGACTGCGGAGGACATCCTCAAGGGGGATCGCGGCACTTTCGAATGTCCGATGCACACCCTGGCTCGCTACTGACTGAAGCCAAACTCCATTTACGAGGGCTCGCGCGCAGAAGTATGACGTCAGATGTTTTTGACATGCGCGCGCAATTTGTCGTTTCCGATTGTCGCCGTCCGTTAATATCGTCCCATGGTGGAAGACTGTTACATTTCTTCTTCAAAACATTCAAAAGTGCCACGATCCACCTTGAGAATGTCCTCCGCAGACGGGGACGAAACGTTGGGTTTCCAGAATAAATCCACAAGACCACGGCATAATAGCCCGGAAATTTTTAGTAATTTTGACCATTCGGGCCGTGAAAGTTTACATTTTACCCTACTAGCTTCCGTGAACCGGACTGCTCTTCAATAAAACTGTATGGACTGCCAACGGCAAGCCGTACGAAAAGAAATGAAAACCTATAAAAATAAGGCGAAATTAAACAATGTGGGGAACCACCACAAGATGTTATTTCTCTCTCTCTTTCTTTCCAAACATTAACGCGACTTGCAGCGTTTGCTGCTCTGCTACATCTCCTCCATTTCTTTCTGTCGTTGACATCTTCAGGTCTTAAGCCAACAGCGTGCATATCTGCCCTGATGTAATCAGTCCATCTCTTTGCCGGTCTTCCTCGTGGTCTTGTTCCTCCTGGTCTGATGTGGTGTGCTGTTTTTGCAACCGAGTTGTCCTGCTTTGTCATGATGTGGCCGTATTAGCGGAGTCGGGCTTCCTTCAGTTTGTCTGTAATGAGCGCAACACCAAGCCCTTGCCGGACTTCGGGTTAGCCTCATGGATCAACGGAGCATCTTCATCTGGATGGTATGCATCATTTTCCGCTGCTGTTTCGTCATAGGACGACACTCAGTCCCATAGATTGCTGCTAGGCATACCATGGTTTTGTAAACTTTTGCCTTTAGACGTTCAGACATCTTTCTATCAAAGAGGACTCCAGTGATCAGTCTCCACTTCAGCCAAGCCAAATTCACTCTCGTCCGAGTATCGAGACCACAGGTACTTAAAATGCATGGTGTTCTTCAGGTCTTCTTCTCCAATTCTTATCGTGCCTCTGGTTTAGGAGTCGCATTCTAGATATTCAGTCTTTTGGACATTGAGGCGCAATCCATTTTCAGCCAGTCCACGTTTGAATCTGTTGCAGTTCTTGAATTCTGGGCGGGTTTGTTCGGCAAGTGCCACGTCATCGGCATAAATAAAAGCCCAGGGATGTGAAGCCTGTATGTCAGCTTTTGCCGTATCCATATAGAGGATGAATAGCAAAGGTGAAAGGGCAAAACCCTGATGAACATCCACAGTGACATCCAAGGCCGGAGAGATTCCACAGGACTTCGAACAGCACTAGTGGAATTGTGGTACTGCACCCAGCTTACATACTCTTCACGGACGCCATAATAACCAACAGCTCTCTGTGCTTTTCCATCCAAAGTCGTATGGCATGGGAGGCATGATGGCGCTGCATTCCTTAACAAATCCACGCTGGTTTGGGGTTACAGAGACAATACTGAGTCTGCTATCAAGCACAAGTTCAAAGATTTTTAAAGTATGACAGATTAGTAGAAAAGGGCTATAAGTCAAGCATTCATTAACGTCTCCTTTTCCCTTACAGATTGGAACTGTTATGTTAGTTCAAAAATTTTGTGTCCCAACTTCGTCGCCGCTTTTGTGTCCCAGCCTCGTCGTAGGTGTCGGTGGCCGAGTGGAATGAGACCGACACAGGAATAAAGATAGCACGCTGGTGCAGGTACGGAGGGGAGCAGCCAGAAGCTATAAACACTAGAGTAAATTAGAAAGAGATATATATTGCACAGAATGTAACAATACTTAACTTTTACATAGTATTGCAGAATGTTGATACATAGTTGTTAGAGGCCTGCCTAGTGCCTGTACGATAGCAAAGTCTTCACTGGTGCCTATCTGATTACGAAGGTCCTATAACTGGTCGCTATCTCAGTCCCAAGTGTCCGATGTCTTTCCGTGGTGGCCACGAGCGGGGTTGCAGCAAAGGGCGCTCGTGGCTGTCGTGAGAACGCCGCGCCGTGTGTGCATGGCGGCGCGCGGCGAAAGTAGGTGGCGCGCACTTTGTACTTGTGCGACACCACACCCCTCCCCCCCAAACCGCCGCGCCGTCGTGGCGTAGGGCTGAGGGCCACGGCGACGGCACTGGGAGGAGGGCCTGGGCGGGGGCGTTACTGGTGGGACGGGCGTCGTAGCTGAGGCTGGGATCGAGACGCCGTCCGCGCCCCGGCATCCGCCTTGCGATCATCCAGGAAACCCACCGAAACCTAGGGAAGGGCGCACCCCCCCGCCCAGAGGGAGCAGGTCATCTTCTTATGAGGTGCGTGGCCCAGGCGGCGGCGGCACGCACGGTCCCGGAGTCCCTCTCGGTGACGCTGTCATCTGCGGCGGCGACAGCGGCGGCGTCGCGTCGATCTCCATCGGGACGATCTCGTAGTCCGGGGACGCTGGACCCGTTGACGAACGATGTGGTTGTGCTCCCTGGCGGTGAACTGGGTCTGGAATCAAGAAACCGGAGACAGGATCGCGCGGCCTATGCAGACGCAATTGGTTTGCGTGGCGCCGCAGCTCCGACCCTGTGGAAGAACGTACAACATACATATTTGCGACCGAGCACGCGCTGAATGGTGCCCGGTAACCATTTCTTCTTGTTGCCAGCAAACACCCTGTACAGCACCGGCGTAGAAACCTGAAAACGCGTAGCGCCATACGAACCGACTCGGTGCGTGGGAGGCTGCAGCAGGTGAAGGAGAGTGCGGTGACGGCGGCCGTGTAGCAGCTTGGCAGGAGACGGGCCGTCACGTGGCATGCACCGATACGTAGACAGGAAAATTTGAAGAGCTTGCTGCCTGGAGTGCTGACCTTTCATCTTCTCCATGTGAGACTTGAATGTTCGAACGAAACGTTCTGCTTCACCATTGGACTGAGGGTGAAAAGGTGCAGTGGTAATATGCTGAATGCCATTCACACGACAAAACTGTTGAAATTCCGCACTAACAAACTGAGGTCCATTGTCACTGACGATAGTTTCAGGCAAACCTTCGATACAAAACACTGATGTTAAGGCACTGATTGTACTAGACGCCGTCGTTGAGTTCATGGCAATCACAAAAGGAAACTTGCTGAAAGCGTCTACAACAATTAACCAGCGCGTATTCCATAAAGGTCCGGCAAAGTCAATATGTAAACGTTGCCATGGTCCCTTGGGGCGTGGCCAATCTGAGAAACGTCATCTGCGCCTGGAGCCGCCTGATGCTCCGCACAAACAGTACACTGTGACGTCATGTTCTCTATCTGAGCGTTCATACCAACCCAGGTACAATGACGTCTGGCCAGTTGCTTTGTCCTAACCATACCCCAATGTCCTTGATGCAGGAGGCGTAACACTTCTCGTTGCAGGGAACGAGGAACAATCACTCTTGCTTGGTCGTTGTCGGTATGCAACAACAGTACACCCTGACTTAAAGATAATGCATGACGTTGTGCAAAATAACGTCGAATCAGAGGCCGATCAATGTCTTTCGCTCTGGCAGGCCACCCTGAGCGAACAAAACGTGCTACCACACTTAGGTCTGCATCCGCAGCTGTTTCCTGTGCAACCCGACGAGAGTTCAAAGGAAAGTCTGCGACAGCGGAAGCATCTCTGGAGTCTGACAACATGCCATTTCTGAAGAATCAAATGATACATCCTGGCCAACCGGAAGTCGGGAAAGTGTGTCCGCGTTAGCATGTTTAGTGGTAGGTCGGTACAAAATCTCATACTGATAATTAGACAATATCAAGGACCATCTCTGAAGCTTTTGTGTCGTACGTGGCGGAATTGGCTTTGTGGGTGAGAACAACGACGTGAGAGGCTTGTGGTCTGTCAACAAATAGAATTTTCTGCCATAGAGATAATGATGAAACTTTGTGACGCTGTAAATGATTGCTAAGGCCTACTTTTCTATCTGACTGTAATTCTGTTGCGTCGGCGTCAGTAGCTTGGATGCAAAGGCAATAGGACGATCGTGACATCCAATACGATGCGACAGAAGGGCACCCAGACCGTACGACGAGGCGTCAACTGCTAACACTACAGGCTTCTGTGGGTCAAAGGGAATCAAACATGCATCACTGAGTAGTGCAGACTTTAGTTTGTCAAAGGCAACCTGACAATCTTTAGACCATACAAATGGAACATTCTTCCTACGTAAGTGATGCAGTGGAGCTGCTATCTGAGAGGCATTGGGAATAAATCTGAAATAATAGTTAAGCTTTCCCATCACTGCCTGCAATTCATGCACATTCTTAGGAGGAGGCAAGGCTTTGATTGCTCGAAGATGTGACTGTAAGGGATGAATTCCTTGGGCATTAATCACATGGCCTAGGTACTCTATTTCAGTTTGAAAAAACGAACACTTTGCTTTATTGCAACGTAGACCTGCTACAGTCAAAACTTTGAAAAGGCACTCCAGGTTTTCTAAATGTTCTTCAACTGTACGTCCGGATACCACAATATCATCTAAATAGTTCGAACAACACGGTACAGAAACTGTCAGCTGTTCCAAAAAACGCTGAAAAATAGCGGGGGCGGAAGAACTGCCAAAGGGTAGGAGTTGAATTTGAAAAAGGTCCATGTGAGTATTAATGACGAAAACTTTTTTTTGACTCGTCATCAAGTGGAATCTGTAAGTATGCCTCTGCAAAATCAATCTTAGAAAAGAAACGAGACTGTCCTAATTTGTCCATCAGTTCCTCAGGTCTGGGCAGGGGATAAGTGTCCACAATTGTTTGACTGTTCACTGTTGATTTAAAGTCCGCACAGAGACGAAGTTTTCCTGACGGCTTGGGTATAATTACTATAGGCGAGGCCCACTGACTCGCAGAAACAGGAGAAATCACCCCACTATCTTGACAACGTTTAAGTTCTTCGGCAACTGAATCACGCAATGCGATAGGCACTGGTCTAGCTTTACGAAATTTTGGAACTGCAGATTCTTTTAAAGTTACATGTGCCACGAAGTCTTTTGCACAACCTAGTTCCGGCGAAAACAAGTCACTATATTTGTCACACAATGCATTGATTTTATCCTGAGGCACTATTGACGAAATTTGAATCACATCTCTTTGAATCGATAAACCAAACAAGTCAAAAGCATCTAGTCCAAAAATGTTCTGTGTCGATTTGGCCTGAAGAACTACAAAAGCAACTGTTTTTGTTACACCTTGAAAAGAGGCGGGCAGGCTACATGTTCCTAGCACGGGAATATTTTCACCTGTATAAGCTGTTAACACTTGTTGTGACGGCGACAATTTTGGCGAACCCAGAAGTTCATAAGTATCTTTTTTAATTAATGTAACAGCGGAACCAGTATCAAGCTGAAATTGCACAGTCTTATTTTCTATGGAGAGATTTACAAAAAGTTTGTGCTTCTGGCGCACGACAGGTGCGCGAATGTGGGCAACGTCTGCTACGGTTTGTGTGCTGCGTATGCGCGGGCCGCGTAGTGAAGGAAGCGGCTCAGACTCGGCACGCAGGGGATTAACAACACTGTCACTAGATGGCACTACCGCCGGATCGGCGTCCGCGCAATGCGAGGCTACTGCACTAAAATTACTTTCAGTATCTACAACAAGTCTACTGTTTACTAGCTACACAGCACTGGGCACTATTACAAGGAGCAGTTGCAGAAGGCACTATTTTCACTACAGGAATGCACTGTTCATAGCCATTTTGCGTGTCCCGAACCCTTTTCCGTTGCACTGTTTTACGCGCTCGTCGGCGCTTGCTACGTGGTGCACTATATAGTTTTTCCGTAGGCGGAGAAAATTGTTCTTGCATTTGAAAACCAACAGATGCACAGCTGAAGTTCACAGCGTGTATGACATTTACTGCATGCACTGTTGTCGCACTTTGCGAAGCACTGTTCCTAACGTTACTGTGTTTTGAATTTACTTTCTGCATACACACTGACTGTACATGTCCCGATTTGCCACATTGACAACAGGTTGCGTTGCGACTTGGGCACTGTGCACGTTTGTGGCGAGATACACACTGGGGGAAAGACTTACGAACATTTTTCTGAAATGAGCGTTGGTGCCCGTTATGCAAATTACTGTGTCTAACACTACGGGGCGAACTTTGCGTCGCACTTTTACTCTGGCTACTGTTCACTGTCTGTTCAGCACGGCCGATAGAGGAATAAGAATCACTAGTGCTACACTGAGAACTACGGCTAGGAAAGCGACCGTTACGGCGCACTGAATTAACACTGTGGCTTTGCATTTCTACATCTGCTAAGTCAAAAGTATCATGCGCTTCTATAAGCTGCAGTACACTGTCTAATGAGGGGTCAGTCTGTTTCAGAATTGCTGCTCTAATTCTGGGGTCCTGAATATTCTGCGTAATCGCATCCCTCAACATCACGTCACTATACGAAAGTCCACAAGAGCAAGTAAATTTACATTGGCGGGTTAAGCCCTTCAATTCCGTAATCCACTCTTGGTGTGACTGCTGCGGTAATTTTTTAAGTCTGAAAAATCGGTATCGTGCAGCGGCTACAAGAACTTTTCTCTCATAATGAGCATTCAGTGCATCTACAACTTGTTCAAAGTCTACATCACGAGGAGATGCGAGAGGGAAAATTTTTGCAATAGTACGAAGGTCTGGGGGCCCACAATCGATAAGAAAAGGTTCTTCACTCTCTGACCTATAATTTGATGAGCCGCGACGAGTTCTTGAAACTGTGCGAAATAGTCACTCCATTCTTCCTCACGTTCGTTGTACTGGCGAAATGTAGGAAGCGGTGCAGCGGCAAGTGTGGGCTGCTGAAGCGGCGGCTGTTGGTGAGTTGCCGTCAACTGCGCCACCGCCTGGAGAAGATGTGTTATTTGCGCCGTCTGTAACTGAATAATTTCCATTGGGTTCGGGGTAGTGGCCATGCTGACCGATTAGGCGCCGCGCATACAAGTAACTTATAACAAAACACAAATGCAAGATAAATGAGGACGCTCTGCAACAAAAAAGTCCACAACACACGTAACTGAAAACGTTCCCCCAAAAATCTTATAATAAGGGTGGGTGGGCGGGAGCAATTTTTGCGTGCTCCGACTGCTGCTGTCTGGCTGCTGCAAGCGGGCTGGTCCACGGATCCTCTATCACTCCTCGTCGCCACTTTTGTATCCCATCCTCGTCGCCACTTTTGTGTCCCAACTTCGTCGCCGCTTTTGTGTCCCAGCCTCGTCGCCGCTTTTGTGTCTCGTTCCGTTGTAGGTGTCGGTGGCCGAGTGGAATGAGACCGACACAGGAATAAAGATAGCACGCTGGTGCAGGTACGGAGGGGAGCAGCCAGAAACTATAAACACTAGAGTAAATTAGAAAGAGATATATATTGCACAGAATGTAACAATACTTAACTTTTACATAGTACTGCAGAATGTTGATACATAGTTGTTAGAGGCCTGCCTAGTGCCTATCCGATAGCCAAGTCTTCACTTTTGCCTATCTGATTCCGCAGTGTTAACTGGTTCCTATCTCAGTCCCAAGTGACCGATGTCTTTCCGTGGTGGCCACGAGCGGGGTTGCAGCAGAGGGCGCTCGTGGCTGTCGTGAGAACGCCGCGCAGTGTGTACATGGCGGCGCGCGCCGAAAGTAGGTGGCGCGCACTTTGTACTTGTGCGACACCACAAAAAATATTTTGAAATATTTGTAAATCTATCGGACTCAACTGCGTGGTCAGTCTGTTACTTACATACTAACTTACAACACAAACACTCATGCCCGAGGGGGGACTCGAACCCTCGACGGCGATCCGCGCGTACAGCAGCACGGCGCCCCAGTACGCACGGCTAATCCGCTGCGGCGTTATACTAGTTGTCCATACGTGTGGAAGTTGTTTTACGGCGATGATTCGGTTGAAGAGTGAAGCAGGGTTTTCGAGCATTTTCCAGATTTCCGCTGGAAGGTCATCCAGACCAGTTGCTTTTCCGTATTTCATCTTACAGATGGAAAGCGTTACTTCCTCAGATCTAATTAAGGGAACAGGTGCTATGGTAGGATCAGGAATAGTAATTGGTGAATTCTTTGTTGCTGATGTTATGAAAGTAGTTCCTCCAGCGCTGGAGAATAGCTTTTTTTTATCTAGTAGCAATTTGTCGTCGGCTCCCTTGATGTGTATGACGTGTCAAATATCCTGAGTTAAACGGTGACGGGACTTGGCAAGACGGTAGATATTATTTTCTCCCGACGATGTGTCAAGCTGTCATATAGTGTCTGGTAAAAATGGTGTTTCGCTGCAGCTGCTGCTCATTTCGCTGCTGGTCTCAGGTTATGATATTTCTGGAGCTCGGTATGAAGACGTGAGTTCCACCAAGTACAGTACGCCATGTTTTTCTGTTGTTATTTGTGTAGTAAAATACCTTCTGACGGCCGAAGTAAAGAGAATATAATACACAGAATAGCTATGGGAAGAAAAGCGTTCCTGAAGAAGCGAACTTTGTTGACATCCAGTACTAATTTGAATGACAGGAAGGTCTATTTAAAAAAAAAAAATTGTCTAGAGAGTAGCCTTGTACGAGATTCAAATGTGCACGATAAGGACTTAACACTTTGACTGCAAAACACGTCAATTGACGGGATATGGAAATTTCTGTCTAATGCCGATCACGTCATTTGACTTGATCATCATTTTCGTGCTTTTAAACACAAAATCGAGTTTACTGACGGTCTAGATCCATCTTAAATACCTCACTTGGTAATTCTAGTGTCTAAAACAGCCTAAAAATCTTGTAAATTTAGCTTCTAAATCGGCCGACTAGTCGCGTTCATTGTATGAATCGGGGCGGAAAGAAAGTGGTGTCCGCCCCCTCAGTAGGTAAATGAACGGACATGGCTTCATGCTGTCTTATGCTGCACAAAATTTTGCATGAATATGAAAAAGATTATATTGATAATGACGGCGAGGACGACGAAATCGACAATTCTGATGATGATTCAGTCTTGCTGCAAGAAGAATTGCGTCAAATTTCTAGTGAGGATTTCTAGTTTGATGGTTCTTGAACCGATTGTTTTGTATGTTGTTTTCTAGATTTTCTGAACAATAATTTATTCTTTGTTTTTACGTTCATAAAATGAAGGCAGTTATTCCAAGATGAATGTAGAACCTCAAAAATGTTCAAATGTTTGTTAAGCTTATGGGACTTAACTACGGGGTCATCAGTCCCTAAACTTACAAACTAATTACGAACTACCTTATACTAAGGACGGCACAAATATCCATGCCCGAGGGGGGATTCGAACCCCCGACCGTAGTGGCCGTGCAGACCGTGACAGAAGCGCCTCAGTCCCCGCGGCCACCGCGGCCGGCTGTAGAACCTCATAATATTCTCTGTGGTAGTACTCAGAGGTGGACAAGACACAATAGCGTCACAGTAACATATCGTAATGATTCTACAGAGGGATGGACTTAGACTGTATGCAAAGTGTATACGTTTTTAGTAGGGCCCTTGGCGTCGTGTGGTATGCGAATTAAATGATGTGTGTTCAGTTCTGGATTTCTTTTCATGTTTCGTCGGCAGGGACCTTCTTGCTCATTTCAAAGAGCAGTCAATTATTTATGCCAGACAGACGATAAAAAAACTAAGTGCAGCTCGGCTCACTCCTGCATGCAGAATGTCTGGTATTCTAAGATATGGAATGGTGTACATGGTCAGCAGTCAAAGTATTAAGACGCAAAGAAGATAGAAGCTTTTGAAATGTGGTGCTACAGACGAATGCTTAAGATGAGATGGGTAGTTCGCGTAATTAATGAGGTGTTGCTGAACAGAACTGGGGGAAAAGATGTTTGTCTAAGACAAAATAGATTGGTGGGACACATTCTGAGATAAAAAGGAATTTTACATTTAGCATTGGAGGGAAGTGCGTGGCGTAAAAATCGCAGAGGGAGACGAAAAGGTGAAAGAATGTGGGTTGCCGTTCTTACTGACCGGACCCACCGCTACTCGACCGCAAGCCATTTTATTGTTAATTACCGAATGAGGTGCTCACAATCATACCTGCCGATTTTGCCTGGCTCAGAAATTAAATTACCTTGCAACTTTATCGTTCTTCACACCCACAAAATGGTCAAGAATGGGACAATGAACAGAAAACATTTAATCAATACCTGCTGGATTGGTACTTTGTGACTAAAGCGGGCCCATTGTCTTGAAGTGGCCACATCCCACAAACCCCCTTAAACAACATAAATTATTACAAAATTTACGCAAACCGTGATGAGGTGTGTGTACACATATTGATGAAAATTTTATACATTATCACTTTTGTAACATCGTCGTCAGCAGAATGGGCAGCATGACCTATTTCACCTCGGACCCCAGAAGTTCGTTGTCTTAGCGCTAACCGAACCGCCCTTCCCCCCTAGCGTTATCCTTTGTCTATCGACTTTTCAAAATCAACGGCTTCGTACACAAACAGACTTATGTCTCAGAAACTTCAGAACCAGATCTTTGCCAGTTTCACCTCACCTTTGCAAACCAGCATGCTCTTCTTTCAGCACAGGAGTGGAGAGAAAGGAAAAGGAAGGATGACATAACTAAGTAAAACTTTAACACTGGTCCATCCTTGTATCCATGGGTTTCGACAATGATAAACAATTAATTGCGGGTTACATCTAAAGACCCCACTACCTTGTTACGCGATAAATCATTGATTTAAAATTAGCAGATGTGAAGACAAACAGCTGTTCCGTTTCATTATGAGGAGATGAAGAGATTTTCGCAGATGCATAAAACAATTCTCCGGACTGAAGACTACGGCGGGGGGTGGAGATAGGAAAAAAGTAATAATCTTTAAATCATTCAATGTTATGGTTAAAGTTCATGTTATTAAGTCCACTTGTGACAGTTTCCTTGACAGTTTCCTATATTCCCTTTACATCACTCACGTTACCGCGGGCAGCGTGCTAACTCGTCTAGTTGTAATAGACCGAACGTTGCACGTGAGGCCCGTAGGCGGTTGTCACTTAATATTTGACTAACCTGGTGTCTTCTCTCTCGTAGATGTCCCCAGCGCAGAAGCAGCACACAGGTCGTAGACTCGAAGTTTTCTGAGGTGAGACTGAAATTGAAAGTGGTGGATATTGTGGCTGTCTAACTGCCATTAACGAGGTTGATGAATCCTATAGAGATGCCAGTGGCTCTTTTATTTTTTACCAATCACACAATAGAGAAGCCAAAAACTGCATGTTGACGTCAAAATTAGTCACAAAAATAACGTAGTTACAGTCTTAACACACCCTAACATACATTGCACGCACTTTACAGATATTTTATCCCCATTATCGACCGATGACTACAAGGCTGGTTATCGCAAGTGCCGGGGCTCGCAGTGAACTGACTAGCAGTGGAGCTGGACTCCACGCTAGCGCCTAGAGTTTTAGCGCCAACCGACACTTGTAGAACATCACACTCACTCATTACCTAATATACTTAATCTAATAAATCTACAAAACAATAGTGTAATAACAAACAACTAATTAACACACATTATGGCAACAGAATTAATAACTGAATTTTTATTTATTTAATAATTAATAAAATAGCTGAGAGATTGTGGCGCGTAAAGATATAGCAACAGCCAATCAGATCACTCTCAGAGAAAGGGGCGGAGTTTTCCCATGGGACCGTACTTACAGTACCATCTGGCTACTATCTTGCTCACGCTACTTTCTACTATTCCATACAATTAAATGAAATTATGAAATAAAATTAAGAAATGGCTGCTGGCTTACAAGCCAGTACCGTTACAAGAACACCACAACAACATTAGCATTTCCAATAATCTCACGTGTGATTTTGGTGTGGGGAAATGGTAGAGCAAAATCTCACGATATCTCACCAATCTGGCAAGTGTCCATCTACGATGAGTAAACTAGACAAATCAATTGAAGAAACTTGTTGTGGCAGTGCGATGTGTCTGGCATTAGTTTTTCGATTTCTCGCCGGTTTGGTTTGTCTTTCTAGCTCAAAGGTTGGCAGCAGTGTTCCCGATGACGCCATCGCGCCTTTATGCGCCTTCTTATGGACGGTCGCAAGGGCGCGGGGTCAGTTGATTTGCGTCGTAGTACGAGAGTGTGACTCTGCCACACATCGGCATTAGCTTCTGGTTGTATGTCGCAAGCGCGGCCGAGGTTTCGCCTGATGTTCGAGTTTGGTTCCCCGTTCTTATCTCAGCTATTAACGCCCCTGGGAAATGTTTTCACCCATTAATTGATCACACACTGAGTGTTAGCGTGTATGAGGAAATAACGGATGCCTGACCTCGCGCACTGTGTCACCCTGTTTTTGTTAATGCCGTGTCGTCGTATGCTTGAGGAGGATACAACTGCTTCGCGTGTTAAAACATTAGGTTGAACATTATATGAGAGAGTGTGTGCTTTACTTGTGTGAGCACGAGTTTTTTCCGGGTCACTTTTCATTCAAGCTCTGCTTTAAGCAGTGGGGGAGACCGGGGCAGGTTGACCATATTTTCCTTCGATTTTCACTCATATTAAGTTTCTTACACATTTAAATTTACTAAATTATCATTAAATTTTAGAGGGGTCTCACTGAATATGATTGGAGATTATTAAGCTTGAAAACATGACGAGAATATTAGAACGAAATTAATAGCTGGACATACGTGAAATGGGCCAATCTGCACATAACTCGGGGTAAGTTGGCCAAGAGGCTGGGACATGTTGACCCACAATTTAAACTACTATAACTATATGATAGCTAAATAAAACCAACAGATATCAAGAAACCCACTGTCTTGGATATAATATCACCTTGAACATTGAGATAAATGCTTCCCATTGTTTTATGACAGCTAGAAAGTTATAACTTTATTAAGATTTATAGTGTCTTGTGGACACATTCTGAGACATCAAGGAATTGTCAACTTAGCATTAGAAGGAAGTGTGTGTGGTAAAAATCGTAGAGGAAGATCTAGGCACGAATATAGTAAGCAGATTCAAAAGGATGTAGGTTGCTGAACGTATTCTCAGATGAAGAGACTTGCGTGGAGACCTGCATCAAACCAGTCTGCGGACTGAAGACCACAACAACAACAACAACAACAATACAAACCGGTCAATTTTAATTACTGTCTAGATCCAAACGATCAGCACCGTTATAAAATAGTCCCCGGATTACATATCACGTGATAACCCAACGTTTGCAGTTTATGCACTGAATACATTATGTTCCAGTTTGACTGTCTGAAAAAGGCTTGCGCCATCTTAGGCACAGTGCATCTTTTGCATCGTCATCTTGCTTTGGTTTCTTCTTGCGGTTTAGGCCTCCTGAAGTTAATTTGATTCTGCCATTGATCATACTTTCTTTTTGAAACTTTTTTTTAGTCCGTGATATATTACTTTCCAAAGTTTTCGCCTTCTTTTATTTGCACCTTTTTATTCATCATCGAGATTCTTTCTACGGAATGGCAGAAAAAATTCTCTTTTTCTCTGCTGCTACATCTTCCTGGCCTCTGTTTTTTAAAAAGGTTTGACGTCTTCTATAGTTAGAAATTAACTCACGTTTTCCGGTTCCTGTGATAGTTTCTTTGATAGTAGCCTTTCTTTGGACCTTGAGAGAATAGTGAGAACATACTGAGAGCTGATCAGCGTAGTGGTTATGTCAGCTCTAGTTGATGGACTGCTTCCATTGTTTGGGTTTGGCCTATTCGAAATGTAGCAAGGTAAAAAATCACTGTCAATAAAAAATATTTTTGTTGATGGGATTGAACCCAGTGATCTTGAAGTAGGTTATATTTTTGGGACTTGCAGTATTTGTAAGTGCTGCTATTCGCACTATAGACAAGATGTAAATAGTCATAGGACAGAATAAAACTATCACTCTGCAATGGAGTATGCGCTGATATGAAACTTCCTGGAAGATTAAAACTGAGTGCCGGACCGGAGACTAGAACCTGGGACCTTCCCCTTTCACGGGCAAGCGTTCTACTGACTGAGCTATCACTGCACGCTTTACGTCCATTCTCACAGGCCGTTTATTATTGGTAACGCACGAGTCATGTACTGAGTTCAGGAACTTTTAAGAGGCCCATAAACACTTCTGTCTAAAGGCTGTAGCTTGTGGCTACAATGCTCCGGGAAAAATAGGAAGGTGATGTCATTATCTTGAAACTAATGAAGAATTTCAGAGTCCAGAAGTGGACTATGTTAATCATACCAAAACAACCATGGACGTTTGAGCAGCAAGCGTGTAGGACAATTTATTTCATATATTTTGTAAAGCTTGTCTCCGTCATCCATCACACTTATTCCGGTCGTCACGGACAAATTTGGGCTTGGTGTTAATCTTCTAAATTTAATAAATTCGACGAATTATAAATATCATTAAATATATCCAGTATTCGAGTTTAAAAAATTATAGGTTCTACAGGATGGGGCAAGCGTGCCCCGGCGTCTATAGGCCAAGCTGTTCCACACCCATGTTCACAATAAATTCTAGTCATTACTAAACCCACTGATGCAATTTAGACTGTATGCCACATAAAAATAATTTAACTACGACTTTTAATTGTACGTCTTACCTGTTGCTCCAAAACTAAGCAAAAATTAAATAACACACTTTTAATATATGAGTAGAATTTTACTAAAACACTCAGAAAAAAAACTACATCTGGTCAGATTGCTGCGCCAGCCATATTGATTCTGATTTTCTCGCTGACAACCATAGCAAAATGATGACAGTAAAAATTTTTCTCGCTTACTACTTTTCTGCTGTTCACGAACAACGGCATTCGGTGTAACGTTGAAATTTAGTTTTAGAAACAGTATATATACATACAGTTGAATGTATCTTCTAAATTGTATCACAGTAGGACACGTAGTTCAAGAGATACGACAAATTAAACAGTAACGTTCGTGGGAAAGCATCCAATCACGCATCAGATGTTAATCTATTACTTCTTTACTACTTGTATTCGCAACAGATTTTACAGACACAGCACTACTACTAATGAAAATATACCTGAAAATTTATACAATTGTACAACATATAACTTAATAAATACGAGATCATATATACTGCGATGGGTAAAAACTTTTCACATTAGACATTACGTTTTATTACATTTCTTATTTACTGCTAAGACTCTCCTGTATTCCAGTGAGGTCAAGGAAATTCCTGAAAGATGACAGTGCTGTTGAAAACTTTAAAGCAACTTTGAACTGTGAAGAGCATACCGCTGTAGGAAGAAGCAGTAGATATCTATAGAACTACAAGGAAAGGAAGAGAATGGAACAGAGCACATCCGACGAATACCCATTATTTCCGACAGATCTGGCTTTTAACTTTAAGAAACTGCGGTTTGCAGTGGAACTTGCATTTTCTATTATGATTAATAAATCACAGGGCAATCTACTCAATACTGTGGAGTGTATTTAAAATCTCCATATTCCTCACACGGGCAGCTTTATATCGCTTTCTCAGGCCTGGGCTCTCCACAGAATATATTCATATTATATCCTGGACAAGTCACAAGAAATATTGTTTATAGTCAGGAACCCTAAAAAACAATGATATACACAGGTCCCTCTTTAACAACTGTTGCGAAGCACGGGCATATAAGCTAGTTTTTTATATGACTGACAATCTCGGAATTAAAGTTGTTTTTTACGCTGCTTATTGATGTATTTCAAGTTCTTTATCAACCGTAGTATTCTTTATAGGTAAATTGATCAGTCTGTTATTCATTTAGTCGAAATATGCTAATTTATGTGACATGCGATGACATGAGTCAGCATTTATGATACTGTGGCGTTCAGCTTCAACAATTCGTTAGAGAATTCTAAGAAATTCTGGTCGTACGTAAAGTATACTAGCGGCAAAACACAAACACGATAGAAATGGTGATGCTACTAATGACAGTTCTGCTATAGCAGAATTGCTGATTGCAACTTTCCGAATTTCCTTTCCTAGAGAAGACGAAGCAAGTGCTCCAGAATTCGTATCAAGAATAGCTTCTACCATGGGTAATATAGAAGTAAATATCTCTGGAATATTAAAACAACTTAAATCGCTAAACAAAAGTAAGTTTCCCGGTCCTGACTGTATACCAATTACGTTCCTTTCAGAATATACTGATGCAATAGCTCCATACCTATCATATACAACCGCTCCCTTAGAGAACGTCGCGTACCCAAAGCGTGGTTAGTTGCATAGGTCACTCTAATATATAAGTAAGCTAATAGCAGTGACCCGTAAAATTACAGGCCTAGATCATTGACGTCGGTTTGCAGCAGGATATTAGAACGTATACTTTCCTCAAATACTATTATGAACTACCTCGATAAGAACGACCTATTGTCCCATAGTCAACACGGATTCAGAAAGTATCGTTCTTGTGAAACACAGCCAGCGCTTTACTCACGTGATGTGATGAGTGCTCTCGACAAGGGATGTGAATGATTCCGTATTTCTAGATTTCCGAAAGGCTTTCGACACTGTACTTCACAGGCGTCTTCTAATCAAACTGCGTGCTTATGGACTATCGCCACAGTTCTGCGATTGGATTCGTGATTTCCTATCAGAAAGGACACAGTACGTTGTGAAACATTCTAGAGTTGTATTTCAATGTATGTTAAACACTTCAAACAACACATCAGTTAACTTCACTGCAAAAGTATCAGAAATATTAATTCAAAAATGTTTAAATATTTGTAGAACTTATGGGACTTAACTACGGGGTATCAGTCCCTAAACTTAAAAACTATTAAAGAACTAGCTAATACTAAGGACGGCACAAATATCCATGCCCGAGGGGGAGATTCGAACCCCCTACCGTAGTGGCCGTGCAGAACGTGACTGGCGCGCCGCAGTCCACTCGGCCACCGCGGCCGGCAAAATATTCATATGTTAACACAATGTAACCGGATTGTCTACCAGGTTCAATTTCTACAAAGATCACTACGTTCTTGAGAAGACAGACATTTATTTGGTCTGAGAACAGTCAAAATCAAAGTTCCAACTCTACACAAAATGAATTAACTTACAGTTCCACATCAGTGCTTAGCATAACAAATTTATAAGGTCCCACATATTTCATCAATTTTACATCACAGGTTATTTCCAATTTGTAGCACAATATATAATGATCCTTCAAAGCTGACTCGTCAAGTGCGGTGGCAGCAAACTGCAACACTCACACTACATACTTCAAACTGCTGCTGCTTACATGCTCCTTCGAAAAGTTCAGCCTCACCTCCAACTTCCCTGCCATCTGCTGCATGGGTTTTAAATACCGTTCAATGGGGCAGATACGTCACATTTCGTCATCTCACGTGACGTTCTTTTTTCTTTTAAATGTCTGATTTAAAAATATTTTAGTTTTTCACATATCAGAAATACATACAATTACAATATTAACTATTACTAGTGCCTATTACAGGCTTTCATACAAAATAAAATCAAAAGTAGCAGTTACAATCGCTGTCGACAATTGCCGATGAGGTAGTTTTTCTATATCTCAGTTCTTTGACACAGTTCAGTTGTCGCATAAAAACAAACGTCAATCATGTACATGTCTTGCCTGTAATATCGAAATATACAGCTATACTTAATATTTATTTCAAGTTTAAGGTAAGTTTAAACCAAGCAAATAACTTTGCTAGTGTGTTGGTTTCAAGTTAACGTCAAAACGCGCAAATCGTACAATACACAATCGGACTATGAATCGTAACAGTTGTAATTGACGGTAAGTCATCGAGTAAAACAGAAGTGATATCTGGCGTTCCCCAGGGAAGTGTTATAGTGTGTCTAGTGTTCCTTAGTTTTATAAACGATTTAGGTGACAATCTGAGTAGAAGATCAAAAGCAACTACAATATATCTGCATGGTGCAAAAATTGGCAATTGACCCTTAATAATAATAAATGTGAGGTCATCCACACGGCCACTAAAAGAAATCCGTTAAACGTGAGTTACATGATAAATCAGTCCAACCTTTAGTCCGTAAATTCAACTACATACCTAGGAGTAACAATTACGAATTGGACAGAACACATAGAAAATATTGTAGGGAAGCCGAACCCAAGACTACGTCTCATTGGTGGGACATTTAGAAGATGCAACAGTTCTACTAAATAAACTGTCTACACTATACTTGTGCGTCCTATTTTTGGGCATTACTGTGCATTGTAGGATCCACAGCAGGTGGAACTGACGGACGATTTAGAGAAAATTTAGAGAAGGGCAGCTTGTTTTGTATTATCGCGATATAGGGGGAAGAGTGTCACGGAAACTATGCTCGTATTGGAGTGTAAATCATTAAAACAACGGCGTTATTCTTTGCGGCGAGATCTATTTGCGAAATGTCTTTCACTAACTTTCTCTTCAGAATGTGAACATTTATTGTTAGCACCCACCGACATAGGGAGGCATGACCATCATAGTAAAATAAGATAAATCAAATAGAAAACAGAAAGATTTAGGTGTTCCTTTTTCCGCGAGCTATCAGAGAATGGAACTATAGAAAAATTTATAAAAATGGTTCGATGAACGCTCTGCCATGCACTTCAATGTGATTTGCACAGTAAACATGTAGATGTAGATGAACAGCCGTCACAACTTCGTAATATACATAAGATTTTATATGTAATTTCGTCGTATTAGACTCATAATAAGATGTGAAATTGATTAAGATAATTCTTATATACACACAGGAGCTTGAAATTCGCTAAGTGCTGAAATAGCTGTAGCAATATTTAATAAACTTTAAACAGTGATTCTGGACCTTTTATTACAATGTTACGTGGAATTTTTATTGCAATTCGTCTATACTACCACCTCATAATATAGTTACTTGTTTTACATCTAAATCTACATATACGTATACTCTGCAAATCACATTTAAGTGCCTGGCAGAGGGTTCATCGAACCACCGTTATACTATTTTATCTCCCATTCCATTCTCGAATAGCGCGCGGGAAGAAAGAACACTCGAATCTCTCCGTTGGAGCTCTGATTTCTCGTATTTTATTGTGATGATCATTTCTACCTATGTAAGTGGAGTCAGCAATATTTTTTCGCTCTCGGAGGAGAATGTTGGCGATTGGAGTTACGTAAGTAGCCTAAGCCACGGGGATAAGCGCCGTAATTTCTGTAACGCTGTCTCCCCTGTATAGTGACAAAACGAAACAAGCTGCCCTTCTTTAGAGTCTTTCGATGTCCTCCGTGAAACCCACCTGATAAGCATCCCACACTGGGCAGCAATACTCCAAAAGAGGACGGACAAGCGTAGTGTATTCAGTTTCTTTAATAGTTCTGTTATATCTTTTAAGGGTTCTGCCAATAAAACGCAGTCTCTGGTTCGCCTTTCCCACGACATTATGTGTGTGTTCTTTCCAATTTAAGTCTGAAGTACTAGTAATAACTACGTATTTTGTGGAGTTTACGGCATTCAATTTTGATTGATTTATCTAATAAACAAAGTTTAACGGATTTTTTTTCGTACTCACGTGGGCAATTTCACACTTCTCATTATTTAGAGTCAATTGCCAGTTTTTACACCATAGTGATATGTTATTCAGATCGTTCTTCAGTTGGTTTTGATCTTGAGATGGTTTTACTAGACGGTAAATGACGGCGTCATCTGCAAATAACCTAAAAGAGCTACTTAGATTTTCCACTAAATCGTTTATGTAAATAAGGAACAGCAGAGGATCAATAACACTACCCTGTGGAACGCCCGATATCACCTCTATTTTAGTGGATGCCTTACCATCGATTATTACGAACTGTGTCCTCTCTGACAGGAAAACCCCCTATCCAGTGGCAAATTTGGGGCGATATGCCATAACCACGCAATTTTATTAAAAGCCGTTTGTGAGGTACGCTGTCAAAAACCTTCTGGAAACCAAGAAATACGGAATCAATTTGCGAACCCTTGTCGATAGCACCCTTCGTGTGAGTAAAGAGCTAGTTGTGTTTCGCATGAAACAACCTGTAAGTATTTGTATGTGTGTGTGTGTGAGAGAGAGAGAGAGAGAGAGACAAATAGATAGTGACACACACACACACACACACACACACACACAGAGAGAGAGAGAGAGAGAGAGAGAGAGAGAGGACCATTTGTCGGCGACGACTGGCGTAAATTGGCCTGCAGCTGGGACGTCTCGGATATCGGCTGCGACGCGAGCGCTTGGGAATCCCCGCCGTCGTGTCAGACCGCCCCCGCCCTCCGCCCCCCCCCCCCCCACAGTGACAATGGACACGCGCCGGGCATGATGGGGGACGCCCAACCACTGCCGCGAGAGCTGACACGACCACTTCGTGACGCGTTACAACGGTGTAACCGACCAACTGGGTGCTGGCTGGCAAACTTTGAGCCCGCTTTTCAGGTGTACTTCATTCCTGTAAATGCCGTCTCTCCTTCTCAACTGGGCTAGTCACTCGCAGACAATAGCAACCTCAGTATCCGCACACACACGTCACCTTACGGGTTTCTGCCGCCAAAATTGAAACTGTTGAAACATATATGTTTAAAATAAAATAAAATAAATAAATCTATATCTATAAATGTGAATATCTGTTCGGTGTACGTTTATCACGTCTGAACCACAAGACATAAACAACTAAAAATTTGTACAGTTACTAATGTCTACCCAGGGAAGGCTCTAGGCACGGTTTTATTGCGATCGGGCAGCTATATATTAATGTGAATGTCTTCGGTGTACGCTTATCACGTCCAAACGACAAGACGCGGAGACTTAAATATTTGTACAGTTACTAATTTATACCTGAGGAAGGTTGTAGGCACGGTTTTATAGCGCTCTGATAGATATTTACTAATTTGAAGAATATAACGCTAAATGCGTAACAATAATTACTCTTTGAAAATTATATTTCCTCTTTGAAAATGGTTTTATTGGTTGCATTGTTGCTTGAGGGTTGACAATGACAAAACGGTGGAGTATATTGGGATGGAAAGTTATCGGTGTATATAAAATTCTACGTCTGTGTCTGTTAATATTTCGCTCTGCAGCGTAAACTTCAGAACGCAAACGAATGGTCTGTGTGTAATTGTTGTTCGAAGTCTCCCGTTGTACACCATACCAGTTCCATGCCGATAGCTATAAGGGGTGGAAGATATGGTGGTTGAAAGTCGTCAAATTATAAAAAAATTCGGACTGAAGGCCAGCGATGACGTTTGCGACTCTATAGCAAGGAGGTTACATACAGTGAAACGTGATGCCACAGACCATATCTTTGATCTATATGTGCTACAATACCTTCAGCTCTTTCTCTGCATACGAATAAGGAAATAGAAGAATAAATAAATAAAGCAGTAAAGAAGAAATTTCGTTTAATGCATCTCTTTAAAAAAATCGATTTGATATTTCGCGCATACATCAAGTGATCAATGTGTGATATTATTACAATCTTTATTGTTGAATTTCGTGATTGGACTCTCCGAAACGAGTGCATTTTGACGTGTGATTTGATCTACACTACTTACTTTCATGATAAACGGCAAGTGCATAGACTTCTGCAATCTGATAGGAATATTTTTCAGTTCCGCTTTATCAGCAACATTTTCTCAAAAATGAGAGAAATTAATTACATTAATTGTTATGTAAACTTCGCAGATAAATGTGCATTGCGTTACTTTACACATATTACAACAGTACTTCTACATTTAATGGATAACATTCAGACAACTTGCCTCGGAAAATAATGTATTCTCTGATAATTATATTAGAAAAGGGAGATGGACAGAGAGAGAGAGAGAGAGAGAGAGAGAGAGAGAGAGAGGATAGGAGAAGGCAGGAATAAATAAATACTCGGGCAACGCCGGGTTTTCAGCTAGTAAAAATATAAAAATTAATTTGAAAACTAATAACTATGGCTGTGTCGCTGAGCTCGTGTCGGCGTCTGTAAGATTGTGGCAGCTTATAAAGTGGTACAGCACTGGGATTATAAAAAAATTATCAAAATACATTCCTGGCCATTACAATTGCTACACCATGAAGATGATATGCTACAAACGCGAAATTTAACCTACAGGGTGAAGATGCTGTGATATGCGAATCATTGCCTTTTCAGAGAATTCACCCAAGGTTGGCGCCGGTGGCGACACGTACAACGTGCTGACATGAGGAAAGTTTCCAACCAATTTTTCATACACAAACAGCAGTTGATCGTCGTGGCCTGGTGAAAGTTGTTGTGATGCCTCGTTTCCGACTTTGATAAAGGTCGGAGTGTAGCCTTCCGAGATTGCTGCTCGCGTTGGTTGCGATCCAATGACTGCTAGCAGAATATGGAAACGGTGCATTCAGGAGGGCAATACGGAACGCCGTGCTGGATCCCAACGGCCTCGTACCACTAGCAGTCGAAATGACTGGCATCTTATCCGCATGGATGTAACTGACCGTGCAGCCACGTCTCGATCCCTGAGTCAACAGATGGGGACGTTTACAAGTCAACAATCATCTGCACGAACAGTTCGATTACGTTCGCTGCTCGGAGACAATGGCAGCGGTTACCCTTGACGCTGTATCACAGACAAGAGTGCCTGCGATGGTGTACGCAATGACAAACCTCGGTGCACGAATGGGGAAACGTATTTTTTTCTGATGAACCCAGGTTCTGTTTACAGCATCATGATGGTCGCATCCGTCTTTGGCGACTTCACGGTGAACGCACATCGGAAGCGTATATTTGTCAACGCCATACTGGCGTATCATCCTGCGTGATGCTATGGGGTGCCATTGGTTACACTTCTCGGTCACTTCTTGTTCGCATCGACGGCACTTTGAACAGTGGCCGTTACATTTCAGATGTGTTACGACCCGTGGCTCTACCCTTCATTCGATCCCTGCGATACATCTGTCTAGAACGCCACGACATGTGCACAAACACTGATATAAAACCCGTTATAAATTCTGTATATTATGTAAAATATTAGCAAATGTAATTAATGACAAGTATTGTGATGAAGATAATAAGACAGAAATAAAGTTATCTAGAAAATTAGAAATTAAATCAGCCTAAATCTCTGACATAACATCGACAGTAAGATACATATGAAGGAAATATCATCGCATGCGTGACCATTATTTAACATGGTTTCAAGAAAGTTTCCTCGGTCGTAAATCACCGAATCTTCCTTTTGAAAACCATAATTATGAAAATAGTTTTGTAAATCAAAAAGGATATGCAAAACGGGTGTGATTCTGTGGATAGGACGCTTTTAGAGGAAGTATGTTTGCTCCTTAAGATGACGGAAGTTTGCAAGAGGTCAACAGCGGGAGACCACCCGCACAACGGAGCAACGCAGTGCAGGCATTAAAACTCCGGGGTGGGTTCGCGCCTCGTGTAGATGGGGTGTGAACCCCGCAAATTGTTTTGCAAGTTTAATTAGCCCAAGCCGCTTGTTTGCTGCAGAATTTTGGAGAAGAAGGCGCCGAGCTCTCTCGCTACTTCAGCGTGGAAGGTACTCTTTCACTCGTAAGTACCGTGAGCAGCACATCGGTTTTCTAGGGTATTATTCGTACCATTCAGAGTGCAATAAATGGCGCTATAATCTGAGATGACACCATGGTCTGGTTGGTATGCCGATTAGCGTGCTCTGATCTGTTTATGGGGGTTATGAGCGTATCGTCTGTACAAGGAATTTTTGTCACTACTGCTGCAAGAATGAACTTAGGTCTTGTCACAGGCCTATACTATGTCATTTTCAAATCTACATCTACATATATAGTCTGAAAATCACATTTAAGTGCCTGTCAGAGGGTTCATTAACCATTTTCATAACTTTTCTCTACCGTTCCATTCTCTAATAGCGCGCGGGAAGAAAGAACACCCAAATCGTTCGATTTTCGATCTGATTTCTCTTATTTTATTGGGATGGTCATGTCTCCCTAAGTAGGAGGGTGCTAGCAAAATATTTTCACATTAAGAAGTAAAAGTCGGTGATTGAAACTTCGCAAACAGATCACGCCGCAATAAATAAGGTCTTTCTTTTAATGATTTCCACCCCAATTCGTGCAACGTTTCCGTGACGTTCCCCCCCCCCCCCCGTAACGTGATAAAACAAAACGAGCTGCCCTTCTCTGAACCCTCTCAATATTTTCCGTCAGTCCCACCTGGTGAGGGTCCCACAATAGGCAAGAGTACTCCAGGAGAGGACGCACAAGTGTAATGTAGGCAGTCTCTTTGGTGGAGCTGGTGCATCTTCGAAGCGTTCTGCCAATGAAATGTAATCTTTGGTTCGCCTTCCCCACAATCTCTCCAGTCAAAGTTGTTCGTAATTGTAACTCCTGGGTATCTAGTAGAATTTACGTCTTAAGGTTTGACTGATTTATCGCGTAATTGAAGTTCAGCGGATTTCTTTTAATGGTCATTTGTATTACTTCACACTTTTCTTTATTTAGTGTCAATTGCCAATTTTCGCACCATGTAGAAATTTTGTCTAAATCGCTTTGCAGTTTCTTTTGATCCTCTGTTGACTTCACTAACCGATAAACGACAGCATCATCCGCGAACAGTCTAACGGAGCTATTCAGATTATCTCCTAAACCGTTCATAACACAAGTAAGAGTAGGGAACCTACAACACGTCCCTGTGGAAAGCCAGATATCACTTCTATTTTACTCGATGACTTACCGTCAAATACAACGAACTGTGTTCTTTCCGATAGGAAATCGTGATTCCACTCGCACAATTGGGGAGATATTCCATAAGCACGCAATTTAATTCGAAGCCGCTTGTGGGGTACAGTGTCAAAAGCAGAAATATGGAATCGATTTGAGATCCCTTGTCGATGGCACTTATCACTTCATGTGAATAAAGTGCAAACTGTGTTTCGCAAGAGCGGTACTTTCTGAATCCGTGTTGACTATTGGTTAATAGGTCTTTCTCTTCGAAGTAGTTCATAATGTTCGAACGAAGTATATGTTCCAAAATCCTACTGCAAATCGACGTCAATGAGATAGGCCTGTAATTTTGGGGATCACTCCTATTGCATTTCTTGAATATTGGAGTAACTTGGACAACTTTCCAGTCTTTGGGTACGGATCTTTCGCTGAGTTATCGGTTGTAAAATATAGCTAAGTATGGATCTATTGCATCAGCACACTCTGAGAGGAATCTAGTTGGTATGCAATCCGGCTCGGAAGATTTATTTTTGTTTAGTGACTTAAGTTGTTTTACTACTCCAGGAACATCTACTTCTAAGTTTCGCATGCTGGCAGCTGTTCTTGGATTGAATACTGGAGTGTTCACTTCATCTTCTTTGGTGAACGAATTTCGGAAAGCTATGTTTAGTAATTCTGCCTTAGCGGTACTGTCATCGGTAGTATTACCATTGCTATCGCGTAGTGAAGATATTGTTTGTGTTTTGGCGCTAGTGTACTTCACATATGGCGAAATAGGATTTCGTTGTGGTAACTACAATAGGCTTCTCGCATTGACGTCCAAGCTAGGTTGCGAGTTTCAGTGAAAGTTTGCCAGTCTTATGGATTCTGTGTCTCTTTAAATTTTGCATGCGTTTTTCTTTGCTTCTGCAACAGCGATGTGACCTGTCTTGTGTGCCACGGGGGTCAGCCCCCTTTTTTTATTAATATATATGGTATAAATCTCACGATAGATACTGATATTATGTTTTTGAAAATAAGCCACAACTAATCTACACTCGCATTTTTAGTTTTGAAAGTCTGGAGACTATCAATCATACAGATTGAGCAATGCTTAAGAAAACTGTTGTATATAAAACTCTTCTGGGTTTTGGACCGCATCGTCAAAATATCAAACACTTCACCGACGTTTCGGCCACTATTGCAAGTGGCCATCTTCTGGGTGTTGCATTTTCAGTAAATGTAACACCCAGAAGATGGCCACTTGCAATAGTGGCCGAAACGTCGGTGAAGTGTTTGATATTTTGACGATGCGGTCCAAAACCCAGAAGAGTTTTATATACAATGACAACGGCAGCGGAAGCCTTCGTTTACACTTAAGAAAACTGTTACTGAAAGATCTAACCACACTGCTCAAAACAGTTAGGTCATCGGATAAAGTACCATACACAATATACATATGGTAACTATTTTACTCAGATATTGGTTACAACTGAAAGCCACGGCGGGTGGCCGTGCCCACTGAGGCGCCGTGCTGTGGTGCGCGCGACCGTTCGCCGTCGGAGGTTAGAGCCCGTCCTCAGTCATGAGTGAATGTGTTGTTCCTAGGGTAGTTTAAGTACTTTGTAAGCCAGGGACTAAAAACCATGCAGTTAAATCCCATAGGTTTATAAAAATTTGAACATTTTTACAGTTGTAAATTATGTGTGATACTGTACTTGAGATTTACTGTACTTGAGATTTACATGACGTTTACTTAGAGCTGGCGACGATGGAGCTACAGTAATAGTGAAAAAATTGCCGTTACTCTGTAATATGATGTGCGATCACCTCAAACGGACAATACAGTTGCACACCTGCATCAGATTGGGAGTATGAGGTTGTCAACTAGCTCACATTTGAGCATTCTTCGATGAGTGGAATATCCAGCTCTGATACCGTTGTTGAAGGTGCTAGTCTGGCTGCAATGCATGTGTGAAGTGCATTCCAGAACTGCTCAATCGCGATTAAGCCCGGTGAACAAGTTGGGCAATCAATTCGTTCAATTCCTTCAGCAAATGTTTGTAGAACTTATGGGACTTAACTATGGGGTTATCAGTCCCAAAACATACAAATTACTTATGAACTATCTAAGACTAAGGATGGCACAAATATCCATGCCCGAGGGGGGATTCGAACCCCCGACCGTAGTAGCCGTGCAGACTGTGACTGGAGCGCCTCAGTCCCCTCGGCCACCGCGGCCGGCAATTCCTTCAGCTTCAAGCATGTTGTCCACTAGTACAGCTATGTGGGGAGAAGCGCTATCTTCTATGGCACCAGCGCAGGCCATAACAAAATATCGAAGTATGTCGTGAATGTACCTCTAAGCAGTGAAAGCGCCTTCCTGAACAATATAGACTTCCCTGCATCCGCCAATAATGACTGCTGCCCACGCCACTGGTCTGTCTACCACTATGATCTGTTTCCTGCACATAAGCAGAACTGTTTCGACTGTTCTATCCAGATGAGGGAACTATGATTGTCTGGCTGAACACAAAATTTTGACTCATCTGTCAACAGAACCCGCCGCCATTCGCTACGACTCCAAATCCTGATGTTTCTCTGCCCAGTTTGTGTTGGCTAAACGGTGTCGTGGTTTTAATTCGATACACACCATAGGCCTCCTCGTGAGAAGACGCCACGTTCCCGATGGCGATTTCAGACTTTTTGTGTTGATATTATGCGTCCTACTACAGCCAGTAAGGTGTAATGCAGCTGAGTTGCTTTCAACCTGTCTTGAGGAGCTGTTAACCGGAGATGACAGTCATCTCTTGCTAATAGCTGTGTACTACTTTGGACAGTCATCTCTTGCTAATAGTTGTGGACTACTTTGGCCTGGCCTTCTTTCAACGGTTCCTGTAGTCTGCGCCATAGCTTTTGGTAAATCACATTATTGTTGCATTGCCTTACTATGCCAGAGGTCGTCAAGTAATCCTAGATGGGGTCCGGATATTTTTGAAAATTTTTATCGTGGTCCAGATGTAAAACATCATGTTCCTTATTTTTTACGTTAATTTCCACTCAAAAAATAATAAGAAATACGTAACACTGGCAAATTTGTAATAAAAAGACCACAAAAAGTCATATTCTTCAATTACTTTCTTTATTTTAATTTTCACTCTCAAACTAATATGAAACGTAACAGATGAAAAATCATAATGTATAAAAAATACTGAAAAACATTTAGTATTTACTAATTACACATTTTTATTTTCACTCACAAAAAAGTACGAAATAAAATGAATAGTCAATCTTTGAATAAAAAGTCCAGAAACAGGACATGTATTATACATACCATTTTTTTATTCTAATTTTCATCATGAAAATATGAAGTACAATGAAATGTGCGTATATCTGTTAAAAAATATCCACTGGAAAAATTACATTTGCAGTCTTGAGCAGGTTCTTAAAGTTAGGTTCACGTGCAGAACAGCTTATGCGAATAATAAGTAGGTGGCCCTTAGTCGTGAGCGATTGTAATTCACCAAGAAATTAATTTTTGATGAAATTTCACAAATATATATGGAGCCAAACACAGCAGCCAGGTAGATCGCTAATGTTTTGCAATTTTCATATCTTTTCGGGACATGTTGACTCCAAAATTCTAACAACTTCGCTGCCACAGCCTTCCATTCCGCTGCAGGAGAAACCTCAAATGGTGATTTTTAAAATCGCGACATCTTGTCTGTTTCTGAAAAGTCTTTGAATCTTTCTGCAAATTCCTTCTTAAGATCTGCCAAAAAATTTTATAATCTGGAAATGTCTCTTTCAATGAACCAGCTTGTGACGGAATCTTGATACACTTTGAATCAAATCACATATTAATTTCCAATTTACTTGTAGCTCGGTGTTGTTATCTGTAGAATTTTTTTTTAATAATTAGGGTATCTAACTTACACAGTGAAAATACTTTTGACGGTCCAGTTTTCGACCTTCCGCGGTCTGGACCTGGACCGCGGTCCGCCAGTTGCCGACCACTGCACTGTACTATCTGAGCTCCCATAAGAACAGAGATACAGGCAAAAACGTTCCAGGTCCCTGTAATACAGGCTGTCCCACACAACTAATGTTTTGTGTGAAATAGTAGCAGCCTGCCTTATCGAACTGATCGTCAGGGCAGTCTACTTATCAGGCGCCAGAAACAGTGAGAGAAGTGGAGGAGCAGATGCACACTGAGAGGGGCAGCAGGATATATGAAGAAATGGCCCCAACTCCCCCTCTCAAGCAACTTTCTGTTTTTATCACTATCTCGGTTGCCGTAATGTTCTTGTCTCTACTCCATAGTTCGCCTCCGTAGCTCAGACGACAGAGTCGCAGTCTCCCGCGAGGGGGAATGGGTGTTGTGTGTTGTCCTAATCATAATCATCATCATCTCATCATCATCGGCAAGCAAGTCGCCCAGCGGCGTCAAATGAAAAGACTTGCACTACGGCGGCCGAACAATCTCGTATGGGATCTCCCGGCCAAGAATTCCATACGCTCATTTCCATTTCCACTCCGCAGAACGGACAGAAAGACATCGAACCAGTTATTGGCAACACTTCAGAACCCAGATATCTCAACTAATTATTTTATGAGCAGTGTATTAATTGATGCATCTGCTTACATCAGAAATTGTAATTCACGAATTTACTGCTGCAATTATTATGTTTTTTGAAATTGTCTGTAAGTCCAAATAACACAAAACAACAGAGGTATTTGTACACGTTCTCAGCGAGGTACGATTTTTTTCCCAGAAAACTTGTAATTGTAAGCAGCCGAAGACATATCAGTGAACAGTACACCCTTCCAGCTGTTTTTCAACATTATTTTCAGACACATTCAAAAAATTGTCATACCACTCCACAACAATCGAATTCCACTATGTTTAAATCCCTGCTGTCTGACAATGTAGCCACTCACTGACTCTCACCATTTGTGAGAAATGGTCTGAGAGAAACAGCGATTCCATCTAACCACCTACTTTTGCACCTAATTTATCATTTACTGACGGTCAACCACTTTGTTATGGGTGTCAGTGCGTCTGTCATGAAATACACGACGCCAGCTTCTAACAACATTTGAAATAGTCCCGTACAGTTCAGCAATCTCACATTCAATTATTGCTTCGTTGCTGGTGCTGTTTGTTTGGCCAACAAAAACTGTATTACCCCATGTACCTCTCATTTTGGTCGAACCTCAATTGTATCTAGACATTTTAAACAGCTGTATTGATAAAAGAAATGGCAGAATGCAAACATCGCAGGTATACTGCCGTGAGCGTACTAAACCACGTTACAAAACGAATCAAACTCATTTGTGTGACGTACGTGACCTCATTGGGCGACTGGATATACGTAGATAGGTATACTCGTCAACTTCTGCTGTAGTAGTAGCTTTCAAGTTTCAGTTCCAAGACGTGACAGCGTGAGCTTCACAAATGTGGAGTTTTTGCTGTTATTGTTTCGAAATATCACTTGCTTCATTTCTAATGCACATAGGAAAATAAAGATAAAAATTTAGAGTAAAAATTAATATGATAATTATAAATTATTTTAATGCGTTTGAAAAATCTTTATATATATATATATATATATATATATATATATATATATATATATATATATATATATATATATATATATATATTCACCTTCGAGAACTCAGTTTTATGGGATGCATTTCCAAAGCTGCGCGATAACTCATTTATGAAAGCGATGTGATAAAATTACACAGAATACATTCCGAGGCCAGTGCTTTTTTAATGCGTAAGATATGAAAGTATATTACCGTGATAAACTGGGACGTAGTAAAATATTTATGAATAAGAGGATTGGATAATTGAAAATGGTCAGTTCTGCTGGCAAATTCATCACTTGCAAGCATCAGCTCTGTTTTTCTAATACTGACTGTTCTCAAAATCAATCTAAAAATTGGTTTACCATTCAGTTAATAAGAAACAACGAAGGAGTTTAAAAAGGTTTACAGTTATGACTAATGACAAAAAACTTTTACCCCACTTAAAACCGATTCCCTTCAAAGACCGAATAAAAAGGTTTAATTTCGAAGTAATATACTTTGCCAGTAAACTACAAGATAGTTACGTCGCAGGCTCATAGAAATTAGTTCATTTTAACTTTGTAGTAGCTTCAAACATCGTTTACAAATACGAGCGTGTCAGCCATTTAATTAGTAAGAAGAACTGCATAATTTAAAAGTAATATATATTGTTTTGTATACATGCTAATATCGTTTGTTGTCGCCAATATATGTATAAATAAAAGTCGATAACAAAATTCGTAGCGTCGGACCCTTCGCTAGAAGAACACATGTTGAAACGTGCCATTTACAATGTATGGAAATTTTGATTTTCAATTCCTTTGAAACAGATCGCTCTCGCTCTGCCCTGCTCTCGTATAAATCGCTTGGTGAGGTTGTGATGGAAAGAGTTTTTTTTTCTTTTTTTTCCAGACTCCAGCAACACATCACCTTACATTTCAGTGAATTGCATGTGTCTGATTGCAGCATTTCTGGTCATGAAAACTGTCGCAAATCCTTTTCCGCCACGAGTCATCCCAGGCTGACCAGCTGTCTTTCAAACTTTCAGTAATTTTTTTCTGTCCTGACGAGAAATTACGGAATTAGGATGTTGTTGGATTTATAGTTGTATTATATCGTACGAGCCACTGAGTTTAAAATAAATTCATAGATTTCCATCATTAATTTATTAATTATTCACTGTCCTGTTGGACTAACAAATCAAGAATTTCAAGTGGTTATATTTGTAAAAAAAGAAAACCATTTCCTCTTACACAGGACGGTAGGTCCACACAGTTCTGTCGGTTTGCATTGTCCTCGAGAAATCATGATTTCTTCTTCTTCTTTTTTTCCGTTTGGGGCGGGGTCTGGAAGGTCTAGAAATCATAGCATGGTCGTTGCACCTGTCGTAAGCGACGCGTGGATCAACAGTAAATGATAAAATCAACAATAGGAAAGATTGGGTAGCAAATGTATGTCAGTATAAAGCATGGATATAGGCTAGTAGCCTTTACTTTGAGGAAATCACTTCAGGGCTCTTAAACAAAGCCGGCCGCGGTGGCCGAGGGGACTGAGGCGCTCCAGTCACGGTCTGCACGGCCACTACGGTCGGGGGTTCGAATCCCCCCCTCGGGCATGGATATTTGTGCCGTCCTTAGTCTTAGCTAGTTCGTAAGTAGTTTGTAAGCGTAGGGACTGATGACCACGTAGTTAAGTCCCATAAGCTATACAAACATTTGAACATTTGAAACATTCTGAAACAAAATATTGTCGCCGGCATATCGCAACATATTGTACGTAACTATCATTAACTCATTGACAGAAAGCAGATCTGATACTGACAAATTTACATGTAACTGAGCCAACTTTGATGTTCACTATACACTCCTTGAAATGTAGGGAAGTCCATATATATATAGAACATGTTCATTACTTTGTCTTAAGAAATGATTAGGATTTCTGTCATCTCAGTTCAGCATGTATTCTGTTTCTCAGTATGTGCACCATGAGTTCTGCTAGTTTGTTGCGTGTGTGATGACATCGATGCTTATAAGGTGCGAATCGCGTCCTGTCGTTCACCTATTACGAAAGTTCATCCGTCGTGCTGCAAGAAGGAGTCAAGCAGTGGCGGCTGGTGCTTCACATGATTGGGGGTTCACTTCTGTGCCGGATCTTAATAATTTGGATGCCCCGAACAGGCATCCAAAGAGACAGTTTGGGCACCTCTGCAAGTGGCGCCGGGGAAAAGCGCCCCGATTTGCCCCTCCACTCCTTTTAGAAATATTTTTGTTAAAAGGTCAGCAAAATATCTCACCTCGGCTCTTTAGCGCTTGCTTCAACGCGAGCTGAGGCGTCGGCCTAACAAGCTTCTTCATTTCACATTTTTGTTCCAAGCTTATTACAGATGAAAAATTAGTTTTTTAAAACATAATGAACGTTGTTAATTTTTCTTTGACGATAAACACCAAGAATATGTGAACGCTAAGGCACAGTAACTAACTTATTACATCGCTAAATGACTGTAATACTGAATGAATCAGTTACGATGAAGGGACAAGCTACCTTCGGGTCACATGACACTGTAAGCAGCACCCTCTCCTAACGTTTCACATGCGGAAATGCTACTTTCCACCATTTTTTTTTTTCAAACAGTTTTTCAACCAGTCTCAGGGAACACCTGATGAAGACGCCGAGTCACGACGTCGAAATATCGTGTTGGGAAGACGCGGACCACCGGCAGTACACCCGATTTTACGAGATGACAGATAAATATTTGTTACAACGAAGAGAATAAGTCATTTAACCTAAAATTCGCGACAAATTTGCTAAAACGTCCAATGATATGTGTCAAGTAACACAAAAGTCATTGTTTTTCCCTTATCTATTACAAAGAACAGTGAGTTACAGTCGTTTCGAACGCACTACCTTCGACGGCGCAGCGCGATGCCGCAAACCACACGGCTATTCTAACTATATGGAGAGTAGCGACTTCAATATTATTCATGGTCGTACTTTCTGAAGGCTTTTTCATTGATGGGACTTTAATTTATAGTTACATTTTACCAAATATGACGTGTTTTTGATGAATCTTAAATGCGCCAAAAGCAAAGATGAACAACAGATATTGCATGCATACGCAAGGCGAGGTGCACAGTAGCTCCATTGTCTTGCTTCGGGCCCATACGCACATAACCGTCAGAGCTCGAGTAACCAAGAGCTGGTGTCTCTGCCAGCTCCAACGCCAATGTTAAAAGTGACATTTTCCCTCTCTCCTCCCTGCCGTAGGACCGCCCAAATGCTGCCTCCAGAGTGTTCAGAAGAGAATTTGAACCGCAGCTCCGCATGCGCATTGGAACGCTGCTGCCACTACCGCGCAACGACTCGTATACGTGTTGTCTCCGCGTCGTAAAACGATTCTCAAGCGATAAAAATACTTTGAATGTGCATATAAAATGATGTGATAGAAGAACAAAACGAATATGATTTAAAACACTTTTTATTTAATTAATTAATTAATTTATTTTTTATTTTTTTCCTGGGGGGGGGGGGGTCTCAGAACCAGTGAACACATAGGACGCGTCGCCACTGGTGTCTAGGCTGGCGTGCACAAAGAAGACGGCTAATGGCCGCAGGATGTCATTCACACAGGTCAAGCTGGAGTAGCGCCATGGTTACGCACTGTGTTTTGTGGTTGCACCCAGCAGCACGTCATAAGGTCTTGAGATGGCGCTGTATGTCTTGTGCGAATGCACAGTTGCCGCTTCCCCTGTCTGCGGCGAACCAATTTCGGCTATCATTTTCAAACAGACAGAAACTCCATTCGTCCGAAAACACTGGCTGATGCCATTCCTATCCCAGTGACGTCGTTATATGAACAGTAGCCGTCTGGCATGTTTCGACACGCTAGATAAAGTTCGGAAGAGAAGTCCTTTTCATTCAATGCCATCCTTCTGTGCTGGTTCTAGATCCATGTGTGTTTTACAAAGTGTGGTTTTTACAAACGAACGGCCAACCTGCAGCCGACGCCGAGTGTATTTTAAATCCACTGAGGTTTTCCACCACCCTCTCCCCATTTCCCCCTCTCCACCCATCTATGATCTGCGGTGTTTTAACGTGTGCTCCAAGAATTTGGTGTCTTCTCAATGTGGTATTTTATTTTAAATGAACATTGAACGGCCATCCCGCAGCCGACACCTGGTGTCTTTTTTAGATGTTTTCTGTGCTATGTGGTCTCAGAGTTTATTTATTTATTATCTTCATTTTGTCACCATTTCCGTATTAAAAATGCAGCATTTTTTTCTCCATTTTAAAACTCGTGTCATTTTATCCAACATACCATGTGCATTTTAATTACCTTCATATTTCATCACCGTTACTTTCCTTGTACACTCCGTTGTATTGTTTATATCTCTCTTGGCTGAAGAGCGCCTGCGTAATCTGACAGCCCGACCATTTTAAGGGAATTTAAATTATAATAATATAAAATTTAAAAAAAAAATTAAATAAAAGAAAACGATCTTCCCTGACAGTATACAATGTGTTTCACTGTTTCATCACAGCCGAGTAGGACACAGATTTGACCATCAATGCTTTTCAGCTCAGATATCGACCTTGTAGGGGAGAGTTCGGGGAGTATGACCTGATCCATCTCGTCCCAAAGTAGCAGCAGTTTCCGGGATGGATGCATCAAACTTACTCATGTCCTTATTGCGTTTGCTACTTAACTTACTGATTTGGCTGCCATCGTTACTGCAGAATACGCTAATGTACGTGTCCTGATATGTATGTGCTTTTTATTCTGATTATCAGTGTACGAGTGTTATTCGGAAAGAAGTTGCAGTCAAGGGTACCTGGGCAGAGACGAAAATTTGCATCCGCCATTTTAGTTAAAATGTTTGTAAATCTATCAGACCAAACTGCGTGATCATCAGTCCGTAAGCTTACAAACCACTTAAACCTAGGTAAACTAACCTAAGGACAACACACACACACCCATGCCCCAGGGAGGACTCCAACCACCACGGCGAGCAACCGCAGGCTCCGCAGCGAGATGATTTAGACCTCTCGGCTACTCCACCGCGGCCCATTTTAGTTCCTTCGCTTCGATGCTAGACGGCAACATTAGGCAGTTAGTAAAGCATGGTGGCTGTGCAGCTCCGAATTGTTCTAATCGTTCAGAAAGTGGGTTTTGTAGTTTTCCGATTACAGCGGATCATGAAAGGCATAAAGAATAGGTGACAAATGGATACTAGTAATGTCTTCAAAACAATGCGATATGCATTAAATAATTTTACAATTGAGACGCCCTCACATTCATGTGAAACTGACTGAAAGTTCTCTGAATCTTAGCGAATCTTGTACGAGTCCAGTATTCACCAAGTGGGATGTGAGAGACCGCCTAAGAATCACACCCAGGATGGACGACAAATCGACTCATGACGAAGCATCATGACAAAGTATATTTTCCAATATTAACTAGTGCTGTAAAGGACTCTGTTAAAATATATACGAAGCCAGTGGTGGTGCGGCAGCTAAATGTGTTAACGACGCATTTCGAAACATCATCATCCCCAGAATTCAGGCTGGGGGTAAAACATCACACCTGAAAGTATGGCATCATGGCGCTGCTGAACTATACTAATTACTACAATAATTGTTTTTGTTATATCAAGAAGTAGTAGAACCCAAATCTCGCTTTCCACCCATCGCTCTTCACCAGTGACTGTGATTATTTGTACGTTTTTACGAGGCGTAGAGTAAGGTGGTACAATTGTGATGTATCATAATGTCATAATGTCATCGTAACTGGAAATATTTTGAGAAAAGATATAATTTTAACTATGGCACTTGATCTTGGTTGTTTAATGAATATGGGACAATTACAAATTTTGGTATAAACACACAAAAACATTGCAGAATTGAGAAAAATCGGCTGAAAATGTACCACGCTAGGTACAATTGTGATCACTTCCTGGTACAGTTTGGATCACTGGCATCTTCCACATAAAAAGCACTTTTCTTACCTCGGGTACCAACGCATACCAAACGTCGCATGTTTGGCAGCGAATCCAGTCACGCTTAAGTAAAGAGCGCGTTACACTAAGTAGCTTCACTTGCCTCTTAACAGGAAAAAATGTATATCTCTGTAGCATTAAGGGGTGTATTCTTGGAAAAGACAGGAGGAGCTGTAGAAACCTGGTACAGTACAACGTCGCACAAAGGCAAGTGCTGCCAACACTACTAGACTGACAAATGGCGCGAAACCGTATGTAGATCTGAATTATACCTATATAAAATTTGTACCACCTTACCCTACTGGTGGACAATATGTCACCGAAAAATTGCTTGAATGACGTTTCTCGCCTTTAGTCCCGCGTATCGATTCCTGGAGAACATACAGCAGCAATAGGGGGAAAAAAAATAATAATACAATAATCTACTTAAACAAACAACCTCAAGAATCCTTAGAATAAAAACCAGCCAAAAAAGGTATACGACATAAACACAATCTAGAAACATTAAAACATACAGAAGTTAAAGGCATAAAATGAACAATAGCAAGTGTGCCACAGTGGGCTCCTGGTTCTCTATAGAGTGGATCGGTACGGCCGCAACAGTCGTAGTTCCCACCAAATGTGGAGTGTGTCATGGGAAGAGATTTTTTTCTGGTAAAAGGATCGACATCCGTCTTGAGTTTGTATGGCCCGGGCATAATGAGTGACAAGTCAGTTGCTAGTGTCGAGAATTTCAAAATGGTACTTTTGTGTCCCAACTTCGTCGCCACTTTTGTGTCCCAACTTCGTCGCCGCTTTTGTGTCCCAGCCTCGTCGTAGGTGTCGGTAGCCGAGTGGAATGAGACCGACACGCTGGTGCAGGTAAGGAGGGGAGCAGCCAGAAACTATAAACACTCGAGTAAATTAGAAAGAGATATATATTGCACAGAATGTAACGATACTTAACTTTTACATAGTACTGCAGAATGTTGATACATAGTTGTTAGAGGCCTGCCTAGTGCCTGTACGATAGCAAAGTCTTCAATGGTGCCTATCTGATTACGAAGGTCCTAACTGGTTGCTAACTCAGTCCCAAGTGGCCAGTCCTTCAGTGGTGACCACGAGCGGAGTTGCAGCAGAGGGCGCTCGTGGCTGTCGTCGTGAGAACGCCGCGCCGTGCGTGCATGGCGGCGCGCGGCGAAAGTAGGTGGCGCGCACTTTGTACTTGTGCGACACCACAACCCTCCCCCCCAAACCGCCGCGCCGTCGTGGCATAGGGCTGAGGGCCACGGCGACGGCACTGGGAGGAGGGCCTGGGCTGGGGCGTTACTGGTGGGACGGGCGTCGTAGCTGAGGCTGGGATCGAGACGCCGTCCGCGCCCCAGTATCCACCTTGCGATCCCCCAGAAAACCCACCAAAACGAGGGGAAGGGCGCACCCCCCCGCTCAGAGAGAGCAGGTCATCTTCTTCTGAGGTGCGTGGCCCAGGCGGCGGCGGCACGCACGGTCCCGGAGTCCCTCTCGGTGACGCTGTCATCTGCGGCGGCGACAGCGGCGGCGTCGCGTCGATCTCCATCGGGACGATCTCGTAGTCCGGGGACGAACGATGTGGTTGTGCTCCCTGGCGGTGAACTGGGTCTGGAATCAAGAAACCGGAGACAGAATCGCGCGGCCTATGCAGACGCAATTGGTTTGCGTGGCGCCGCAGCTCCGACCCTGTGGAAGAACGTACAACATACATATTGCGACCGAGCACGCGCTGAATGGTGCCCGGCATCCATGTCCTCTTGTTGCCAGCAAACACCCTGTACAGCACCGGCGTAGAAACCTGAAAACGCGTAGCGCCATACGAACCGACTCGGTGCGTGGGAGGCTGCAGCAGGTGAAGGAGAGTGCGGTGACGGCGGCCGTGTAGCAGCTCGGCAGGAGACGGGCCGTCACGTGGCATGCACCGATACGTAGACAGGAAAATTTGAAGAGCTTGCTCCCTGGAGTGCTGACCTTTCATCTTCTCCATGTGAGACTTGAACGTTGGAACGAAACGTTCTGCTTCACCATTGGACTGAGGGTGAAAAGGTGCGGTGGTTATATGCTGAATGCCATTCACACGACAAAACTGTTGAAATTCCGCACTAACAAACTGTGGTCCATTGTCACTGACGATAGATTCAGGCAAGCCTTCGATGCAAAACACTGATGTTAAGGCACTGATTGTACTAGAAGCTGTCGTTGAGTTCATGGCAATCACAAAAGGAAACTTGCTGAAAGCGTCTACCACAATTAACCAGCGCGTATTCCAGAAAGGTCCGGCAAAGTCAATATGTAAACGTTGCCATGGTCCCTTGGGGCGTGGCCAGTCTGAGAAACGTTGCGGAGGAGCCGCCTGATGCTCCGCACAAACTGTACACTGTGACGTCATGTGCTCTATCTGAGCGTCCATACCAACCCAGGTACAATGACGTCTGGCCAGTTGCTTTGTCCTAACAATGCCCCAATGTCCTTGATGCAGGAGGCGTAACACTTCTCGTTGCAGGGAACGAGGAACAATCACTCTTGCTTGGTCGTTGTCGGTATGCAACAACAGTACACCCTGACTTATAGACAATGCATGACGTTGTGAAAAATAACGTCGAACCAGAGGCCGATCAATGTCTTTGGCTCTGACAGGCCAACCAAAGCGAACAAAACGTGCTACCAGACTTAGGTCTGCATCCGCAGCTGTTTCCTGTGCAACCCAACGAGAGTTCAAAGGGAATCAAACATGCATCACTGATTAGTGCAGACTTTAATTTGTCAAAGGCAACTTGGCAATCTTTAGACCATACAAAAGGAACATTCTTCCTACGTAAGTGATGCAGTGGAGCTGCAATCTGAGAGGCATTGGGAATAAATCTAAAATAATAGTTCAGCTTTCCCATTACTGCTTGCAATTCATGCACATTCTTCGGAGGAGGCAAGTCTTTGATTGCTCTAAGATGTGACTGTAAGGGATGTATTCCTTGGGCATTAATCACATGGCCTAGGTACTCTATTTCAGTTTGAAAAAACGAACACTTTGCTTTATTGCAACGTAGACCTGCTGCAGTCAAAACTTTGAAAAGGCACTCCAGGTTTGCTAAATGTTCTTCAACTGTACGTCCGGATACCACAATGTCATATAAATAGTTCGAACAACACGGTACAGAAACTGTCAGCTGTTCCAAAAAACGCTGAAAAATAGCGGGGGCGGAAGAACTGCCAAAGGGTAGGCGTTGAAATTGAAAAAGGCCCATGTGAGTATTAATGACAAAAAACTTTTTTGACTCGTCATCAAGTGGAATCTGTAAGTATGCCTCTGCTAAATCAATCTTAGAAAAGAAGCGAGACTGTCCTAATTTGTCCATCAGTTCCTCAGGTCTGGGTAGGGGATAAGTGTCTACAATTGTTTGACTGTTCACTGTTGATTTGAAGTCCGCACAGAGACGAAGTTTTCCTGACGGCTTGGGTATAATTACTATAGGCGAGGCCCACTGACTCGCAGAAACAGGAGAAATTACCCCACTATCTTGCCAACGTTTAAGTTCTTCGGCAGCTGTATCACGCAAGGCGATAGGCACTGGTCTAGCTTTACGAAATTTTGGAACTGCAGATTCTTTTAAAGTTACATGTGCCACGAAGTCTTTTGTACAACCTAGTTCCGGCGAAAACAAGTCACTATATTTGTCACACAATGCATTGATTTTATCCTGAGGCACTATTGACGAAATTTGAAGCACATCTCTTTGAATTGATAAACCAAACAAGTCAAAAGCATCTAGTCCAAAAATGTTCTGTGTCGATTTGGCCTGAAGAACAAGAAAAGCAACTGTTTTCGTGACACCTTGAAAAGAGGCGGGCAGGCTACATGTTCCTAGCACGGGAATATTTTCACCTGTATAAGCTGTTAACACTTGCTGTGACGGCGACAATTTTGGCGAACCCAGAAGTTCATAAGTATCTTTATTAACTAATGTAACAGCGGAACCAGTATCAAGCTGAAATTGCACAGTCTTATTTTCTATGGAGAGATTTACAAAAAGTTTGTGCTTCTGGCGCACGACAGGTGCGCGAATGTGGGCAACGTCTGCTACGGTTTGTGTGCTGCGTATGCGCGGGCCGCGTAGTGAAGGAAGCGGCTCAGACTCGGCACGCAGGGGATTAACAACACTGTCACTAGATGGCACTACCGCCGGATCGGCGTCCGCGCAATGCGAGGCTACTGCACTAAAATTACTTTCAGTATCTACAACAAATCTACTGTCACTAGCTACACAGTACTGGGCACTATTACAAGGAGCAGTTGCAGAAGGCACTATTTTCACTACAGGAATGCTCTGTTCATAGTCAGTTTGCTTGTCCCGAATCCTTTTCCGTTGCACTGTTTTACGCGCTCGTCGGCGCTTGCTACGTGGTGCACTATATAGTTTTGCCATAGGCGCAGAACTAAGGGCCTACGATCGGGTCTGGCACTCTGGCCTGCTCTTCAAACTCCAAACCTATGCTCTTCCCATCAACCTCGTCCGGGTCATTGCCTCCTTCCTCTCCGACCGCCCCACCTATGTTACCGTCCACAACACCGACTCCCGTCTTTTTTATCCCTCTGCTGGTGTGCCCCAAGGCTCTGTCCTTTCTCCCCTCCTGTACCTCCTGTATACCTCGGATATGCCTAAGCCTGCCCCTCCCGTACACCTTTTCCAATATGCTGATGACACCGCTTTCCTTGCCTTAGCTCCCACCCTTGCCCGTTCCAACCGCCTGCTCCAAGAACACCTTGACCTCTTTGCCGCTTGGTGCAACCAGTGGCTCCTGTCTATAAATCCTACCAAAACCCAGGCGATCATCGTAGGTCGTACAACCCGTTCCTTCCGTCCCCGAGATTTTTATCTGACCCTCCATAACCGTCCCATTCGTCTCACCCCTACCCTAAAGTATCTGGGCCTCACTATTGATCGCACCCTCTCCTGGACTCCCCATCTACGCACTATCCAAGAAAAAGCCCGCTCCCGCCTCCGCCTCCTCAAACTCCTTGTTGGCCGAACATGGGGCCTCAACCCTTCTACCATCCTCTATACCTACAAATCCCTCATCCGCCCAGTCCTCTGTGTCGCCCATCCCGCCTGGATCTCCGCTCCCCCATCCTTCTACACATCTCTGGAGATACTGGAACGCCATGCCCTCCGCCTCGCCTTCCGTATCCCACTTTATCCCCCTTCCCCCACGCGGATCCTCTATGATCTCATTACCTTCCCCAGACTCATTCTGTTTATTGAAAATCTCCGCCTCCGTTACATATCCCGCAAATCAGATCCGCCTAATCCTCTAGTCCATCCCCTCCTCTCTGCACCAGGTACATTGCCGCGCCTCCACCACTGTATTCCCCCTGCTCTCCACTTGTCCACCCTCCGGATCCTCTCCCGTGGCAACTTCCGTACCCTCCCCCTCCCGGATGATGCCCTCCGACCTGACATCTACCCTTCATACCAGCTTTGATCCTTCTCCTTGCTCCTTCTCCCCCTTCTCTCCCTGAGGGCCCCGACTATCCCTCCCTTCCTGTCCCTTCTCCCCTCCTCCGTCCCTCCGGATCCTCCTCTTACCGCCCCCCTATCATTCTTCCCCGTGGCTTCCTGGGACGTCAGCCCCCCCCCGTCCCTTCCCTACCGGCTCTGTGGCTCCTCCCCACCCTCTCCATCTCCTTCATCTCTTTTCCCCCCACACCACATCTTCAATGCTGTCAGTGCCCCACCATCTATGGAACCTCTTTTGTGCTCCGACAAGTGTGGTGTGTTTCAGTTTAAATTATTTTATCTTACAACAGTGGACGGCCAACCCGCAGCCGACACCGTCAGTTTTAACTTGTGTATCTCTGGAAGTGTGTGTTGTGTTTTTTGTTTTAACTCCAAATAGCGGACGGTCTCACCATGGCCGCCGCCCTATGCTCATTTTAATTGTGTGTGTGCGCCACTGACATTCGAGTAACTGTTTTTATTCACCACTTTCGCCATTTCAAATGTTTTATGTCACCACTGTTTCCTCCATTTTATGTACTTTGTTTTATCTCCATTTTAAATCTCCATTTTATGTCTGTATTACCTCCAAAATTTTATCTCCTTTGTGTTTTTATGTTCTCCGCTCACAAATTTTATTTCTGTAGGCCGAAGAGCGCAAGTGAGCGCTGCCGGCCCGCCCCTTTTTTCGGGGAATTGAAACGACAATAAAGAAAAAAAAAAAAAAAAAAAAAAAAAAGCAGAACTAATCTCCTCCAATATGCTGACGACACCGCCTTCCTGGCCCTCGCCCCCTCCCTTGCCCGTTCCCAGGTTTTGCTCCAGTCCCACCTCAACGAGTTCGCCTCCTGGTGTAACCGGTGGCTCCTCTCCGTCAATCCCGACAAATCCCAGGCAATAGTCATAGGTCGTACTACCCGCACCTTCCGCCTCCACGATTTCTATCTTACCCTTCACAACCGACCCATCCGTCACACCCCCACCCTCAAGTACCTTGGCCTTACCCTTGACCGCCAACTGTCCTGGACTCCATACCTCAAATCCCTCCGTGAGAAAGCTCTGTCCCGCCTAAACCTCCTAAAACTCCTTACTGGCCGGACGTGGGGCCTCCACCCTTCCACTGTCCTTCACACCTACAAATCAATCATGCGCCCCGTCCTTTGTTCCTTCCACCCCGCCTGGATATCAGCCCCTCCTACTTTCTACAAGTCCCTCCAGATTCTAGAACGCCACGCCCTCCGCCTCGCATACCGTATCAGACTCCCTTCCCCCACGCGGATCCTCTATGACCTCATCCCCTTCCCTCCTCTCCTACAACACCTTGAACATCTCCGGCTCCTTTACACATCACGCAAAATAGAGTCCCAAAACCCTCTGGTCTACCCTATTCTTACAAATCCCGGGCCTCTGCCACGTCTCCGCCAAACCGTCCCTCCCGGCCTTCACCTCCATACGCTCCGTATCCTCTCCCAAGGCAATTTCCGCACCCTTCCTCTACCGGATACCGAACTTCGGCCCGATATCTACCCCTCCTACCAACTCTGATCCCTTCCCCGTAGCATCAGCGCCCCGCCCCTCTCTCCCGTCCCTTTTCCTTCCCGCCCGCTTGGCTACCCCTCTCCCATGCCCAGAGTCTCGTCACTCCTTCCGTCCTTACGCTCTCTTCCCTCCCATTCTCCCCCTCCCCCGCACTTCCCCCGTCCCTGCCCCACCTCCCCCCCTCCATCCCCTTCCTACTCCCTGCGGGGGCGTCTCGACTTTTTATCTCCGTGTTCAGTGCAAGTGTCTCCAGTGTCGTGTGTTTTAGTCAGTGCCTCCATAATCGCCTTCCCCATGTTTTATTCTATACGCCGTCAGCTGTCTCCGTGTGTGAACTTCGTGTCTCCGCAATGTACTTTTAAACTTGTCACCGTGGCCGGTTGTTTTTACTGACTGTGTGTGTGTTTTATCGCTACTCGTCTCTTTTTTGTTCTCTGCCATATGTTTTGTCCCATTTATATATGTCCGTTTTAGTTTGTCGAAAACTCTGTCTGTCAATGTTTTTAATTTCCGCAATTTTGTTCATCTTTTTTATATTTTATCTCTTCTTTGTGAAATGTTTGTATATCACATGGCTGAAGAGCAGCCACCGCAGCTGCTGCCAGCCTGCCAGCTGTTTCTACGGCTGGCTTTAAAACAACAATTAAAAAAAAAAAAAAAAAAAAAAGCAGAACTACTTTCTTGCAATTGAGATCCTAGGAAAGCACCGCACAACATATACAGAATGAACCGTTCTCGCACTCTGCAAAGCACTGCTTCCAACGGTACCGTTCTTTGAGTTTTTAATTTGTATACACACATACTGTACATGTCCCGAATTGCCACATTGATAACAGGTTGCGTTGCGACTAGGGCAATGAGCACGCTTGTGGCGAGACACACACTGGGGGCAAGATTTACGAACATTTTTCTGAAATGAACGTTGGCGCCTGTTACGCAAATTACTGTGTCTAACACTACGGGGCGACCTTTGCGTCGCACTTTTACTCTGGCTACTGTTCACTGTCTGTTCAGCACGGCCTGTACTATTGTAAGAATCACTAGTGCTACCCTGAGAACTACGGCTAGGAAAGCGTCCGTTACGGCGCACTGAATTTACACTGTGGCTTTGCATTTCTACATCTGCTAAGTCAAAAGTATCATGCGCTTCTATAAGCTGCAGTACACTGTCTAATAAGGGGTCAGACTGTTTCAGAATTGCTGCTCTAATTCTGGGGTCCTGAATGTTCTGCGTAATTGCATCCCTCAACATAACGTCACTATACGAAAGTCCACAAGAGCAAGTAAATTTACATTGGCGGGTTAAGCCCTTCAGTTCCGTAATCCACTCTTGGTGTGATTGTTCAGGTAATTTTTTAAGTCTGAAAAATCGGTATCGTGCAGCGGCTACAAGAACTTTTCTCTCATAATGAGCATTCAGTGCATCTACAATTTGTTCAAAGTCTACATCACGAGGAGATGCGAGAGGGAAAAGTTTTTGCAATTGTACGAAGGTCTGGAGGCCCACAATCGATAAGAAAAGGTTCTTCACTCTCTGACCTGTAATTTGATGAGCCGCGACGAGTTCTTGAAACTGTGCGAAGTAGTCGCTCCATTCTTCCTCACGTTCGTTGTACTGGCGGAACGTCGGAAGCGGTGCGGCGGCAGGTGTGGGCTGCTGATACGACGGCTGTTGTTGAGTTGTCAACTGCGCCACCTCCTGGAGAAGTTGTGTTATTTGCGCCGTCTGTAACTAAATAATTTCCATTAAGTTTGGGTTCGGGGTAGTGGCCATGCTGACCGATTAGGCGCCGCGCATACAAGTAAATTATAGCAAAACACAAATGCAATATGAAAGAGGACGCTCTGCAACAAAAAAGTCCACAAAACACGTAACTGAAAATGTTCCCCCAAAATTCTTATAATAAGGGTGGGTGGGCAGGAGCAATTTCTGCGTGCTCCGACTGCTGCTGTCTGGCTGCTGGTCCTCGGTTCGTGTATCACTCCTCGTCGCCACTTTTGTATCCCATCCTCGTCGCCACTTTTGTGTCCCAACTTCGTCGCCACTTTTGTGTCCCAGCTTCGTCGTCACTTTTGTGTCCCAATTTCGTCGCCGCTTTTGTGTCCCAGCCTCGTCGTAGGTGTCGGTAGCCGAGTGGAATGAGACCAACACGCTGGTGCAGGTAAGGAGGGGAGCAGCCAGAAACTATAAACACTCGAGTAAATTAGAAAGAGATATATATTGCACAGAATGTAACAATACTTAACTTTTACATAGTACTGCAGAATGTTGATACATAGTTGTTAGAGGCCTGCCTAGTGCCTGTACGATAGCAAAGTCTTCAATGGTGCCTATCTGATTACGAAGGTCCTAACTGGTTGCTAACTCAGTCCCAAGTGGCCAGTCCTTCAGTGGTGACCACGAGCGGAGTTGCAGCAGAGGGCGCTCGTGGCTGTCGTCGTGAGAACGCCGCGCCGTGCGTGCATGGCGGTGCGCGGCGAAAGTAGGTGGCGCGCACTTTGTACTTGTGCGACACCACAGGTACGACAAACGTACACGATGTACAGCGAAATGGCAAGCCCAGTATTTTTTATCTATTCGCGTTTTTTATTTATTATTATCTTTATATTATTATTTATTTTTTGGTTTTTATTTTTAATTTTATTACTTGCTTTTCATTTTTGTTTGTTTGTTGGTACTCCTGCCGCCCCTTCAACCCGTCCTATCACCCACCATGTCGAAAGTAACAAAACGAAGACTCTGTAACTGATATGCTCTTAAGGCTCTATTGTTGTAAACACGACAAAACTGCAACAGAAATTTACAAATGGAGAATCATCCACAAAGGGAGAGAACCCAAATCCTTTGGGTAGAAACCCCATTTCACTATAAAGTGAATCAATTATACAGGGTGTCTCACAAAAGACGCCTGCCAGGCGTTCGCGGATCGCACGGTACGACTCCCGGCCGTCGCCACCGCATCCGCCGGCCACTGCAGCGCCTGATCCTCGGGCTCTATTGTGCTGCGGGCGCATACCCTGAGTTAATGTCTAAAAAATATTGCCATCTGAGTAACCTAAGCTTACCTTAATTTACTGTAGAGCGGCCTGACATCTCTTGAACACATTTGAAAACACTCGACGAATTTCGACTGCCGAAATCCGGGCAATGCGAATAAGTGGGCCAATCTTTTTTCACGAAACAATAAATTTTTGTTCTCCACACAGAAATGATGCAGATAGAGTTCAGAAAGCAAAGCATTTGACATAATATCAGTTGAAAGTGTGCAACAAATCATGTCGCGAAATATTTGCCCCATAGTTTAACGCGGCATAAGTAGAGGAGAGAGAACGCTGTGGACCTGGTCTTAACAAAAATGCCTCTAGTACTTGAACTACGTTACAGGTGAGCCTCACACTTTGCAGCATATCTTCATGTCGGGGCCTCAGGTAGTTACTGTACAAATTTCATCAAAATTGAAGATGGTCGGGCTGCGAGCCCGGACACTTCACCTGGTAGCGTTACAGAAAATATACAAATATCAACAACCGTTATGTTCAAAAGCGAATTAGGTATTTAGTCACATTTTACTGTCAATTAAAAATCTTGTCATAGTGCGATGTTTCTGTAACCAAACAGACGTTACTTTTGGAATACGCCTCGCCACGTTTATATGTGTTTGGGGTGCATCGTGGTTTCATAATAAGAATAAAAGACCATACAGATCGCTAACATTATGCTTATTTATTACCGCGTTTCTGCATCTGCCCTCATCTGATCAAGAAACCTTTAAACTTGCAAAGTAGTCTCTATCTCTTTGACGCTTCTACTCGGTAGAGAACAGAGATGTTACTACTGATGCCGAACTTTACTTTGCAAATTCAAAAATTTTTAGATACGAAGATGACAGATGCCGAAACGCCAAAACATGTAAACATAATTTTAACGATCTTGACGGTGTTTTATTCTTATTGAAAAAAAAATGAACATCACAAGCATGTCAAAAAAAAATAATAATAAATCTCTCCATTCTCCACTTCGAGGAGTGGACAGTGTAGCGGATTGTTTGAGATCCTGCCCATTAAGAGCCGCGGTTATATTCAGCCAATTAATAGACAAGCCCCAAAGTTACCAAAAATAAACTAGAATTATATTTGTTCAGGAAAGTAGATAAAAATAAGATACATTGCTTCACAAGAGAGATTCCACTCGTTTCTAAAGCTAAACGTAGGTGTAGACCAGATGTTGCTCAAATTCAAAGAAGTGGTATCGAGAGAAATTGACAGTTTTATACCAAATAAATTAATAAAAGGTGGTGATCCCCCTTGGTACACAAAACAGGACACTGGTGCAAAAGTAACGGAAAAGGCATGTTAAATTAATCGAACACAAAATCACCAGGATTGGCGATCCTACACAGAAGCTCGAAATTTAGCGAGGACTTCAATGCCAGATGCCTACAATACTTATCACAAAGAAACTCTCGAAATTTGACAGAAAACCCAGAGATTTTGGTCATATGTTAAATATAATAAGGGGCAAAACAAAAACAGTACCCTCACTACGTGATAGTAATGACGATCCTGCCGATGACAGCGCTACTAAAGCAGAGTTACTAAACATAGCTTTTAGAAACTCATTCACCAAAGAAGACGAAACCAATATTCCAGATTTCGAATTACGAACAGATGCCCTAATGAGTAACGTAGAAGTAGACATGATCGGAGTAGTGCAGCAACTAAAACCACTTAACAAGAACAAGTCTTCTGGTCCGTATTGTATACCCATTAGATTTCTATCTGATTATGCTGAAGCGATAGCTCCTTACTTAACAGCCATATACAACCGCTCTCTCAAAGAAGGATCTGTAACAAAAGATTGGAAAATTGCACAGGTTAAAAGCTGTACGCGTGTTTTCGGAATGTAGAACCTTTCGTTAAATCAGACAATAAATTGTTCATTAACTCAGCTATTTGGTTTAATTATGGCCCTGATATTAATGTACAAGAAACAGTGCATTAAACTGATTATGTGCGCAACGGATATTTTAACAAAACAACTGTGACATGTAACCTTTTGAAACAGACACTGACTATACTCAAAAATTTTGACTGCGAGAAAGATATAAGAAAAACCACAAATCACTTTCTTAATGCTTGACTGTGAGAATTTATGTCGATCAGTTATTATTGAAATCCAAATCAACTATTATCTTACTATCGCACCAATAATGAAATATGTTCAATAATGTTATTCAAATCAACACTCCACTAAATCAAGTAATTATCAAATGAAGGAAGTAGGTTAATTTTCTAACTACGTAAATGAAATATGAAACAGGGTTAAGTTACTTATTATTGATAAACAGCATTACATTACCTACATAATACAACTTCTGACTTGCTGGCAAAGCAGCCTCTGCTCTACATCGGAGCCATACACACAACCCAACCGCTCTCTAAGCGAGCTGAACCACTAGTGCTACTCTCTCTCTCAGTGCGAGCTACAATGCTATGCAATACATGATCTTTGCCAGAGATGAAACTTTACACATATCGATACATACAGTAGAAGCGATATTATACATTTTCTTGCAAGCAAGTTACTCGATACAAAACAGGAGGCACAATATTAGACATTTTCTTATAAAAATAATTTTTTATGGACACGTTTCATCACCCCCCTCCTACCTATTAAAATTTTGTAGGGTGGGTGATGCCAATGGCATTGCCTAGCCAGCAAAATTACTGAATTTCAAGTCCAAAAATCCATTAATGACATCCAAAATTTAACAAGATCAAAACAACAGATGGAGTACATAGAAAATTTAAAAAAAAAATGTGACAGTCATAAATACATGCCATTTTACAGAACAGTACCATCAAAAGTCATGCATGGAGAGGTACAGGGTGTGACAGGCATAAGCAAATGTCAAAATTTACAGAACATCAGCAATAAGTGGAATATATGACAATTATACATAATGGTAAACATAAGTATTTATATAGAATTTCAGAAAACATAGTTTGACAAATGATATAGTGGAGAAAATGAGATAGCTAGAAGTAATACACAAATGGAAAAAATATACAATAATAAACATGAACATATACAAAGTTTTACAAAAGATATTTTAACTAATGTCATCATTCTTTAAGGAAAATGTGGTAATTACAAGTAATACACACAGTAGTGTAAGTTCCATGGGTTTACATTTTGTACAAGAGATCAGTATTTTGGGAACATAAAATGAACATTTGTATCTTGTGCACAATGTAGTCTATGTAAATTTTTAGTGCACTTAGTATAAGATAAAGTGTCAGTTTTGTATTCTGTGATGCATTTAAAATGCTATACTTTCATGGATGCTAGAACATACATGTAAAATTTTTGACTACATAGGCTTCTGATCATGTACAAAATAATGTTACTGCTTCAGCACAATAGGATTTCAATATAACGTTTGTCAATCGAATAGGCACAATGACATTTCAGACTAAGTATATGTATCTATCAAGAGCACAATTTTATTTTGGTCACTGACTGTGAAAGAACCATGAAATATACCTAAACACTGGTAATGAACCTGTGGACAACGTTTGCAATGGGAGGCACTGAATAGTATATGCACACGAATAGCACATTAGCTCCTAACATTCATTTTAGGTCTGCACACGAACACAAAACACTGTAAGATTACACCACACTGTAGGCGGGCTGGCTGGTTGCATTGAAGTGGAAGTCATGGGGAAAAGGTTCTGATGTATTCCTCCATGCAATTCGACAACCAAGTGTGCTCCAACCAACAGAGCTATTAGCAGACTGCATCAGCATAGCCAAAATTAGAGCAAACTGGTGGTGGGTGGCCAAGGCTGCAATGGACAGTACTGTGTGGCCAAACATCATCCAACAAACATCTTCATTAAAAGGCCCAAAATCAGTGGTGCATAGTAACTCGTCCATTGTTCTGTGTGCATTCTGGACTCTCGTGTGCGAAATCGCCACTTCCCATGCGTGTCCAAAGTACATGAAATAAAGCATTTTACACACAAATTAGTAACATAGTCATGATATTTCAGTTTAGACTGAAAGAAAAGTCATTGATTAGAACATATCTACAGAAATATTTTCCCACAAATTCAAGTGGTACAAATGGGGTCATGGTATTAAACCATATTTTTACATTACAAGTAGTGTCTTGAAGACGGATACATTTGAATACTAATGAGTAATTTAATTCTTATTTTAGAGTATCTACAACATCAGTGTCATTTCATATAAGCACAAGGCTTTACATACTATGTACATATTGCTTTACAAACACATAATCGTATGAAATACATTGAGGGTGCTTGTCATCAATTTGGCATGATATAACTTAAATTGACATTCCAATTACCATTAGTTCATATCTCTTTAAATTAATATATATCACTATGATGGTGATTACATTACCACAAATTATAACACTTAAATTACATAAGTTGCCATGGCCAGGCTTTTGTCTCAACTGAGCTACATATTTCATTGCCTTAAGGTATAACACATCAGGGTAGTTTCGTGAGAATATCAAAAGAGGTTCAAGTCAACAGGTCATGTCTGTGTCTGTCTGGGTCAACAGTAGGGTCAAATAAAACAATTGGTGCAAATTTTGGCACAGTACTAGATGTACATCACAGTAAATCATCCAATAACATAAACACAGACGTAATATTCGTTAGGCATAGCTGCAGATTTTCATCAACAAGATCATCAATAAAATTTGGTAGATAGTAGTAAGCAAAAGCAAAATATTTCTGTGCATTATCTTTCTAGGCTTAACTAGGCGCAGTTTATGGCATAGCTGCAAGTTTGCAAGATAGATGGCTGTGTGGAACGTATAAGCATAACCATACATTGTCATTGAGCTTCATTATAAAATTAATTAGCATAGTGGTAGGGCTTAGGTATATAATTAGTGAGCATAGCGGTAAGCTTTGATTACAAGAGCAATACGCATAGCTGCAAGCATAATTAGAAATATTCATTACACATAATTACAAATAATTACAGATCATCAGAAGGATATGAATCTCACCAATCACACATGCCATTGAAGGCACAATGCATCAATATACAAAATGGTGCACATAAGCACAAAGAGAAAACACAAAAGGGCAGTGCGAGTAAGCACATAAGAAAAGAACAGAACATAGCATCATTAGCAACATAGCGATTCTCCTCATAATTGCTTCATAATCATTGTATAATCTCGTCATCATTAGCAACATAGCGATTCTCCTCATAATTGCTTCATAATCATTGTATAATCTCGTCATCATTAGCAACATAGCGATTCTCCTCATAATTGCTTCATAATCATTGTATAATCTCGTCCACATAATTACATTTATCAAACATCTTTGACTGTTACCAATACCTTCCTTACCATCATTTATCCATAGACAATAATGCATTTTAAAGACCACCATGACATATTGTGTATTGCCTTACTCATCATCCTCCATAATGTTCTTGGCTTACCAAATGCTCATGTCAACTCAAAATCTTCTTCACTTGCTCAGAACTTCGTAAGTTATGCAATTAGTAACACAGAAGAAAAATCTGATATTTTCTGAAACATAGGAACTTGATTAGATTACACAATCAAAAATTTCCATTAATTTTATTTGTCTTGCACAGCCACAGAGTTCGTTATATGCAAATTGCAAGATAATCAAAGTTTTGTATGACAATATCCCAGCGTAGCACAGAGCATAAGTATTCAGAGTTAGAGAAAAGTAACAGTGAGAAAAAGAGGTAGATAGAGCGCACTAAGGAAAAGCGGAAGAATAGTGACACTCAGCTCGAGAACGGGGCACCAATCGCCACTTGGTGTGTCCAAAACAGATTAATGGACTCTCTACCCCAGCGTATAGTTAGGATCACACAAATTCTGTACGGCCGAATTATTTGCCGTCGAGTCCGCTAGTCATACCTGACGCGGCCCCTTTTTTGACGAATTGTAGCGTGGATTAGCAGGTCTGATTTCAATGTTTTGCTCTTGTCTTTCCGGGGTATGCGATCTGCTTTGGCCCTGATTTGTGTTTTCGTATCGTGGAAGGCGATCACGAGAATTATCGCGTGTGCCCTCCCGACTACGCTTCTCAGCGTTATTGTTGTGATTTTCAGTCTCGCGATCACTATCAGTATTGCGTCTATCACGCCAATTAGTATCATTCGAAGTATTGCTGTTATGATAGTAATTATTGTAGCGTCCTACGCGACCAAAACCACCACCTCGGTTGCGGCCACGAAAACTTCCACGGTTAATGTCACGATCATGAAACTCACCGTTCTCATTGTCGCGACTTTGTTTGTAAGATTCATTAGTGAAAGAATTATTTTTTGGTTTATCGTCGTGCTCTGAATAACGTTTAGTACGCGGCGGGCTTTGTTGCGACCGGCGATCATATCTGTTTGTTTCAAAATATCGACTGCGCGAGGAATTTTCCTCGTCTTCTTCTTCTAAGTCTTGTAAGAGATTTCTAAAGGCTTCAATATCATTCTTGCATCGTGCCGCAATGGCAATTTGACGCAAGTGTAGAGGCAATTTGTTCAAACAAATTCTGATTAATTCCGCAGGGCAGTAAGGTGCCGATAAAAATTGATTTTTGTATACTAAGTTTTGGAAATATTCCACGGGGCTCGAGAAATTTGATCGCTCAAAAGTTTTGAATGTCGCAATACTGTTTTTAACGCGGTCTTGTGCCGCTTCCGACCAGTATGCGGATAGAAATGAGCGTCGGAAGTGATTCTCGCTATAGCACTCTTGTGCAATAGCTCTCATTCTGGTGGCTGGCTCGCCTTCCAGATAACCACATATAAATTCTAATCTGTGCTCAAGTGGCCAATTCGGGGGAAGACAATAATCGAATTGCTGCAACCACTCTTTAGGGTGCAAGTCATTCGGAGAGTTTTTAAATGTCTTGAATTTACGTACAGTCAGGAAATGCTTGTAGTCAAACGCTTCCTTTCGCCCGTGCGGCGTAAGTGAGCGTAAACTACGCACTGCGTCTTCATTGTTGTTACTATGAGGTACACTTCGTTCACGTACCAAGCGACCTACTTGGCTCGAATCATCATTGTCATTTTCGTTCAAATTTTCTTCCACATCTTCGTATGGATTTCCACAAGTGTGGTCAAATTTCCTCTCTATTCGCGCCACGCGATCATCTAATTTTCTGACCTCAGCCTTGTATTGCTGATTAATGGTCATTTGATCTTGTTTGAAACGGTCAAGGGCGAGATATTCATTAGTTTCATTAAACGGGGTAGGATGCGTTACATCAGAACTTTTGTCACTGTTATCACTGATTTGGGTAATTTTAACAGTAATATCCTCAAACTGTTTATTAATTTTATTGATCTGTTCCGTCGTGACTGACTGGAAGTTCTGCAACTTTTCATCAAATAGATTACTCTGTTGCTTCAATTGAGCGAGTTCGGTGGTTTCTATATTTTCGACTCGTGACGCAAGGCTTTCCACTACCGGGTTAATCTCGTCGCGAATATCTTGTCTTATTTGCTGAGATTCACGTTTGAAAGTATTGAGCAGTTGTTCCCTGAACCGATTGTTGTCCTCATTTATTTTATTAAAACTACTTTGAATACTCACAAACCTCGAATCGCACGTCTGTTCTATTTTCTCAAGTTTTTCACCTTGTTTCTCAAGTTTTTCATATAATTTCTGAGATTGTAATTGATTATTGTCAAGTTTTTCATTTAATTTCTGAGATTGTTCCTCAAGTTTTTCACTTAGTTTCTGAGACTGTGCCTCATTTAACTTAGAGAGCTTTGACAATAAAATTTGCATGAAGTCATTTGGTAATACGTTTTCCATAGCCGTCGCACAAGTATTTTTTGTAGCAGAGCTAGGCGGAACCGATGCATTATTTTCCGCAACCACGTTACAAGAATCGGAATTCTGTATTGTCGAATCCTGTACTTTGTCATTATTCATATAGTCTGTTCCTGAACTAATCTGTTCCGCGTTTTCGGACACGGTATTTAGTGTCGTATTTGTATCAGTGCAGTGAGAAGGCTCTTGTGAAAATTCTTCTTCTCTCCTTGTATCATTCAAGGTCTCATTTTCGGAAGCAGTTTTAGCATCAGCGCGAACTCTCCTATTCTTCGACATTGTTAACAGAATTTTGCAGTAAAGTGACCAATAATATTTATTTTCACCTACTGCTAATTTTTTGAAAATTACACACGGTAATTATGAGAGAACAATAGGTTGAATCGGGCTAGTGCAACATACAATCACAATCGAGATTACGCAAACCGTTAATTATCACACGAGTTCCGCGGTACTAGAACTTTCATCACAACAAACATCAGACAATATAAAAGAGAGACTTTTTCAGTAGTAATGCAATTATTTGTATACTCAATTCATCTACTATAAACAATACTACACAATCTCAAGAATGGTAAGTAACAGACTACAGAAACAATTACTATGCTACTGTTGCTACAACAGAGGATGGTGCTACAAAAATTAAATTAAGAGCCAAAAGTTAAGTTGGTTAGTGGAAAAGACAAACTAACTGAAATAAGACTACGTATCTAACTACGTCACGATCCTGTTTGTGAACTATCCTGGCAGGGTCGCCAGATAAAAGCTGTACGCGTGTTTTCGGAATGTAGAACCTTTCGTTAAATCAGACAATAAATTGTTCATTAACTCAGCTATTTGGTTTAATTATGGCCCTGATATTAATGTACAAGAGACAGTGCATTAAACTGATTATGTGCGCAACGGATATATTTAACAAAACAACTGTGACATGTAACCTTTTGAAACAGACACTGACTATACTCAAAAATTTTGACTGCGAGAAAGATATAAGAAAAACCACAAATCACTTTCTTAATGCTTGACTGTGAGAATTTATGTCGATCAGTTATTATTGAAATCCAAATCAACTATTATCTTACTATCGCACCAATAATGAAATATGTTCAATAATGTTATTCAAATCAACACTCCACTAAATCAAGTAATTATCAAATGAAGGAAGTAGGTTAATTTTCTAACTACGTAAATGAAATATGAAACAGGGTTAAGTTACTTATTATTGATAAACAGCATTACATTACCTACATAATACAACTTCTGACTTGCTGGCAAAGCAGCCTCTGCTCTACATCGGAGCCATACACACAACCCAACCGCTCTCTAAGCGAGCTGAACCACTAGTGCTACTCTCTCTCTCAGTGCGAGCTACAATGCTATGCAATACATGATCTTTGCCAGAGATGAAACTTTACACATATCGATACATACAGTAGAAGCGATATTATACATTTTCTTGCAAGCAAGTTACTCGATACAAAACAGGAGGCACAATATTAGACATTTTCTTATAAAAATAATTTTTTATGGACACGTTTCAAGGTCACACCTATATTCAAGAAAGACAGTAGGAGTAACGCACTACTCTACAGGCCTATTTCATTGACGTTAATTTGCAGCAGGGTTTTGGAACATATCCTGTATTCGAATATTATTAATTATCTCGAACAGAATGATCTAATGACTCAAGGTCTACATGGATTTAGAAAATATCGTTCATGCGAAACATAGCCTGCTCTTTACTCACACGAAGCGATGGGTGCTATGGACACGGGTTCGCAAATCGATTCCGTATTTATTTTTATCCAGAAGGCTTTTGAAACCATACCTCACAAACGGCTATTAATCAAATTGCGTGGTTATGGTATATCATCCCAAATTTGCGACTGGATAGAGGATTTCCTGTCAGAGAGGACACAGTTTGTAGTAATCGAAGGTAAGGCATCGACTAAAGCAGAGGTGATATCGGGCGTTCCGCAGGGTAGTGTTATTGGTCCTCTGCTGTTCCTTATTTACATAAACGATTTGGGAGAAAATCTAAGTAGCTCTCTTAGGTTGTTTGCAGATGACGCCGTCATTTACCGTCTAGTAAAATCATCTGAAGATCAAAATCAGCTGCAAAACTATCTGAATAAGATATCACTATGGTGTAAAAATTGGCAATTGATTCTAAATAATGAGACGTGTGATATCGTCCACATGAGTAGAAAAAGAAATCCGTTAAACTTTGTTCACCAGATAAATCAAACAAAAGTGAAGGCCGTAAACTCCACAAAATATCTAAGAATTAGTATTACTTCAGACTGGAAAGAACACATAGATAATGTCGTTTACGTTTTAGCGCTACACTGGAGACAAAAGCCTTCATATAATATTTCCTGACACTTAAATTTACATTAGAATTAAGAAATTGCTCTTATTCAGAAACAGGTTTTCCCCTATTTCTATTCTACATCTTATATTTTCACATTTCAAGTTATTTTACTGCCTAAATAATGTAACTATAGATCAAATAGTCACCTTAAGACAAATGCTAGAAAAATACGAACGAATATGGAGTTGGCACCTCTTTATAGATTTTAAAGCAGCCTATGATAGAATAAATAGAAATCTGTTATACCAAGCTCTACGCGAACTGGAAATCCCAAGAAAGTTGGTAAGGCGCATGAAAATGCCAATGAATGAAACGCAAGGTAGTAAAAGAATAGGAGGAATGATGTCCGACAAATTGAGTATTAAAAACAGAGTGCAACAATGGGAAGCATTGGCATGTCTTCCCTTTAATGCCGCCCTGGAGAGGGCGATGAGAAATGTTAACTTTCTGAATAGGGTACGATCTTCTGTAAATCAGTGTAGATACTGGCCTATGCGGATGACATAGATATAGTCCAGATTGAGGTGGACGGGACATGTGGCTAGCATGAATGATACAAAATTACCAAAAAGAGTATTAAAAGGAAAGCTAGGAGGGCAGAGAGAACGTGACCAACCAAGAACCAGATGGGAAGATGGAGGAAGGTGCGAGAGAAAAGAAGGAAATTGAGGAAGAGGCCAAGGCGCATCAAGAGCTGTAGAGCCAAGAAAGAAGAAGAAATAATATAACACATATGGCCGCGGTGGAGTGGCCGAGCAGTCTAAGGCGCCTTGCCACGGAGCGCACGGTTACTCGCCGTCGGGTCTTCGAGTCCTCCCTCGGGCATGGGGCCTCGGCGGAGTGGCCGAGCGCATTGAGGAGCTATGCTGCGACACGCGAGGCCGTTTCCCGTCGGGGGTTCCAATCCCCCCTCGAGCATGGATATTTGTACTATCTTTAGTAGAAGGTAGTTCTTAAGTAGTTTGTAAGTTTAGGGACTGATGACCTCGCAGTCGAGTCCCATAAAACCTTATAAACATTTGAACATTTTCGGGCATGCGTTTTCGTGTTGTCCTTAGCATAAGTTACTTTAAGATAACTTGTTTGGAATTTTTATAAAGCATAAATTGTCTTTACGTCTTGTTTTTTAATCTAATTTTCTCAGGATCACCTGCCTTTCTTTTGTTCTAAGTAGATGTTCATATTACACCCCATTTTCAAGACAATGTCATTTCTTTTCAATTGCTCTTCCAGATACTTTCCTGTCTCCCAAAAAATTTCAAAGCCATTGACAAATCGAAAATTTTAATTTCTTGTCTCTGAACTTCAGTTCGCATTCCTAATTTCTCCTTGCCTCACTTCACAGTATCTTCATTGTACGTATTGAATAATACTGGGGAAAGAGAACCCTGCCTTACTCATTTCCCTACCATGCACTTCTATTCTTATAAATACTGTCTGGCTTCATACATGTCTCACAATATCCCATTCCCTGTAACTTACCTCTGCTACCTTCATTATTAGAAACATTGAATTCCAGTCAACATTCTCAAAAAACATCCAAATATACCAAAGGTATAAAAATAGGTTTGCCTTTCCTTGACCTATTTTGTACTGTAAGTGTCGTATGATAATTACAGATAATTACTTATGGAGGACATCCAAAATGCTTCCAGGATCTCACCAAGTTAAAGCGTCCCGTGTGTAAATATTTCACTACTGTAGAAGCGCTCAGTCCTAAGAAGCTACATTTTTTATAAAAGCTGACTCGATATTCGAAACGTCAAGGGAGAAACGTCTTTCATCTTGGAGCAATGAAAATGAAATTTTCCGTCGCCTCGGGTTCATAGAAGGAAAAGGGTGGAGGAGGGGGGGGGGAGGAACGGCTTGATTGTGTCACATCATCTCTATGCAGTTCTTACAGCAACTGACGGCAAAAGTATAGAAGTGAACAAACCTGAAAGACAGAGTGAATACTTTCTCCAAGAACCAGACAACATTTAGGCTATGTTACTTGCTACCTGTACTGCTGATTGTTAAGTGTCAAAATAAATGACACCGAAAGCGTATGTGATGTATTCAGACGTGTGCAGAGAAATAGAATTAAAATCGGTCGAAAGTACGGTTACAATGACAACTCGGTTACCTTTCTCTGTCGTCGTTACCACTCACTGACGCATGGTCTGCAGCGATACTATGGATTTGGTACGTTAACTGAATGGGTGAGGGGATTTCTTTACTGTCGTTATCCCATTACTACTCGGCAGGAAAATTATACACCCCAAATGCGTGCATATAGTGTTATACAGGGCGGTCCATTGATAGTGACTGGGCCAAATATCTCACCAAATAAACATTAACGATAAAACTACAAAGAACTAAACTTTTCTAGCTTCAAGGGGGAAAACAGATGGCGGTGTGGTTGGGCGATAATGGCGCATAGTTATGGAATAGGTACCCCCATTTTTATTACATATTCGTGTAGTACGTAAATCGATATGAATGTTTTATTTGGAACACTTTTTTCGCTTTGTGATAGATGGCGTTGTAATTGTCACAATACAAATGTATCGCGTAAAATTTTGCCAGTGCGGACGGTATTTGCTTCGTGATACATCACTCGTGTTAAAATGGACCGTTTACCAATTGCAGGAAAGGTCAATATGGAATTTATGTGTGCCTATTCTCATCAAAATGTTTAAAAGGCCTGTGCTATGTATGTTGATAGACAAGTGTTCGGACTTTTCGTCAGATAGTTACGTTATTTAAAGCGACAGGACGTGTTCATACACAAGTGAAACGTCCACCACGACATACAACAAACGATGATGTCCACGTGTTAAAATGTACTTATACGTTAGTGACTATTACAGTGCCATCTATCACAAATCGGGAAAAGTGTTCTAAATAAAACATTCATATTTATTTACATGCTAGACAAATATGTAATAACATGGGGGTGCCTATTTAAAAAAAATACAGTGGATATCCGTATGACCTATGGCAGCGCCATCTAGCGGGCCAACCAAAGCGCAGCCTGTTTTCCCCCTTAGAGCTAGAAAAGTGTATAGTTTTTTTCGTTTGATGCTTATTTCGTGAGATATTCGGTACAGTCACTATCAATGGACCACCCTATATATACACACACACACACACACACACACACACACACATATATATATATATATATATGAAGAGCGAATGTTGTCTTCATGGAGGATTTGTGCAATCGCAAGGCGAGGTGAGTAGTAGCCCCATTGTCTTGCTTCCGAGACCATTCGTGCGTAACCGCTAGCGTTCGAGTAGCCAGGAGCTGGCGTGTCTACCAGCTCCGACGCCAATGTTAAAAGCGGTGTTTCCCCCTCGCCCCTCCCTGATGCAGGAGCGCCCACATGCTGCCTGCTGGGTGTTCAGAAGAGAATTTGAACCTCAATCGCGCATGCGCATTGCAACGCTGCGGTCACTGCCGCCTAAATTAAGCGGTCGAGCCACGACGTGCTGTTCCCGCGACGTAAAACGTTTCTCGTGTGATAAAAACACCTCGAATGTTCATATAAAATGATCTGATAGAAGAACGAAACGGAGAATGATAGTTTAAAAACTCATTATTATTTTGTTGATACAACTCTTCAGGGTTTTGGACCGCATCGTCAATATATCAAATATTTCACCGACGTTTCGGTCACTATTGCAAGCGGCTATCTTCTGGGTGTTGCATTTACTGCTGGATGAGGGAAAGCTTGTGTCTTAAATGGAGAAGAGGAGCTGCAGAACTTCCACCAACTTCTCAATCAACAACACAACAAGATCAAGTTCACCATGGAGATTGAGAAGTATGGGGTGCTCCCATAGAGGTTTGCCGGAAGCCAGAGGGCAAACTAGGCCATCGAATATATAGAAAAGCTACTAGCACAGGCAGTTACATTCACGCGACTTCCCACCATCATCCTACGCAAGAAAAAGTCCGTGCTGTACACTATAAGAGTGCCCGACGGATTAGCTCTGAACAACACCTGAAGGCAGAATTACAAAACATTAGGTCAAGGATAACTGAGCAAACTATGACATAAAACGATGGAAATAAAATGGAAGAGCAAAAGGAAGAACAAACCATCGACCTATTGCCTTATGTAAAACGAGTCACCGAAAGAGTGGGCAAAATTCTTCCTCGAGAGGGCATCAAAAGTATATTTCGCAGCAACAATAAAGTAAGAGATGTCCTAGGCTCAATGAAGGACAAAACTGATAATTTGCACACTGCTGGAGTCTACGAAATCGGCTGTGAGTGCGGCCAGGTGTACATTGGAGAAACTGGACGGCCGATTAACACAAGGACAGCCGAGCACTAGAGGTACTTTCGGCTGGGACGGCATACGAAGTCGGCAGTAGCTGAATACCAGGATGAGTGCGGCAAACAGATAGGTTTCCAGAAGGTCACTGTATTGGCAGAACAACCCTTCACTTTGAAGAGGAAAATCAGGGAAGCAATCGAAGTAGCTAAGCGGACTGGAAGTATGAACAGAGAAGACGGGTATAGACTTCCGGCGTCTTGGTTGCCAGCAGTAGCAGCGCTTCGCGACGAGACCGCGCGCAGCGCAGTCCGTAGGAGCCCTCATAGCCCGGAGACAACAGCGGCCGCGCGTACACAGTGAAAATAGCACGCTCTAGCCGGAGCTAGGTGTCAGTGCTACGTAATTTCCAGTTTCAAATGTTCAAGTGTTTGTAGTTCTATTGGACCAAACTGCGTGGTCATCAGTCCGTAGCTTACAAACTACTTAAACTAAACTAACCTAAGGACAACACACACACCCATGCCCCAGGGAGGACTCGAACCTCCACGGCGAGCAACCGCGCGCTCCGCAGCGAGACGCTTTAGAACGCTCGGCTAATCCACCGCGACAATTGCCAGTTTAACCAATGGCAAACATTAATGAAAACACCAATCAAGGACTTCCTTTTCCACCCTCAGGAAGAAATAAAGTGAAGACCAATGAAAGAGAGCTGAAACCACCAGACATAACTGGCAACATTTAATATTTGAGACACCAGCTTTCCCTCATCCAGCAGTAAACGTAACACCCAGAAGATGGCCGCTCGAATAGTGGCCCAAACGTCGGTAAAAATATTGATATATTGATGATACGGTCCAAAACCCAGAAGAGTTTTATCAACAATGACAACGGCCGTGGAAGCCTTCGTTAACAGTTTCTTATTTTATTTATTTACTTACTTTTTTTCTGGGGGTACACTGAACCAGAGAACACGCAAGACGCGCCGCCACAGGGAGTCGGGGAGGTGAAAGCCTCGCCTCCGGTGAGACACGCATGCAGGATCGGGAGTGTCGGGCAGTAGGCCCGCGAGATGTGGATTGGTTCTGGGAACAGCTGGGCGCCGGTCGATGCGCTGGACGCTGGACGGTCGCGCGGCTGAATAGGCCCTCGAGGGGGCGCCGCGGGCCATCGGCAGCACGTGTCGCGCTATTGTCGACACGCCGCCCGCCGCCGGCCGGCCGTTCGTACACGGCGGCGCTGCACAAGCCGACTGCCCGCCCTGATTTACGAAACGACCGCGACACCGCCTCTGCCGATGGTTATTAACGCGTCGCGTCTGAGGACAGGCCCAACAGCCGCTGCAGCCGACAGGCGGACTGACTGTGCCGGCATGTCAGGCCGAGGAGGTACAAGCCGCTGTTAGTCTCTGCAAATGTCCTCTGCAGTGCGAAATAGGAAGAAGAGGAGGAGAAACTTCATTTTAGTGATACGGGAACTAATAACAAATAAAAGCTTTTTATCACTCCCACAATGCGTTTCGAGAGTTTACACTCTCATCTTCAGGTGGAACTGTTGTAACCTCGTTGCCTTATGTTTAGTACTCGTCTCGGTCTAGTTGTCACTAAAGGTACTGGTCCAGGATCAAAATGTTCAAATGTTTGTAAATCTATCGGACCAAACTGCGTGGTCATCAGTCCGTAGCTTACAAACTACTTAAACTAAGGTAAACTAACCTAAGAACAAACACACACACCCATGCCTCAGGGAGGACTCGCACCTCCACGGCGAGCAACCGCGCGCTCCGCAGCGAGACGCTTTAGACCGCTCGGCTACTCCACCGCGGCGGTGCACGATCCCTTGACATCTAAAACATTGATACAGTTAGTATTACAAGATATTTATTGACTGAAATTTACAATACTCAACTATAGAACATATGTCGGTTTCTTCTCTCTTCTCGCTTCTTGTGGCGTCGTCCGTACAATGCTGTGACCTAGTTACTGCTAAGTTCGTAGCCGCGTTCTGACTTAGTACTGTCCTATTCCTGAATAGTAACTGCTTGAGACCTCTAGTAACTGACGAGTTCTGACTAGTAACTGATGGGCTGTCCAGACGTATGCCGGCGTAGATACAGCCGCTTCTAGAGGGCGTGCATCTCACTCCCTCCAACATGCGCAGCGCCTGCTTCCGATTGGCTCCCGGTCGTCCCCTGCCTTCTCCAAGATCGTTCTCTTACGTCTGGCGTGTGACGCTGACTTAACGCCACAACAGGAACAATAGTGTTTGTTTATATAGATATTTACAGAATACGGCTAGTAATTTCAGGTTTCATTTTGCTACAAAACGCATACAGAGTCTTATTAATGTAGTTAGGTATAAAGAGTATAAATTTAAGTATTGATTGGCTTACTTCCGATACACGCCGTTCGTACACGGCGGGGCGCGGAGCACAAGCCGACTGCCCGGCCTGATTTACGGAACGACACACGACACCGGTACTGCCGATGGTTATTAACAAGTCGCGTCCGAGGACAAGCCCAACAGCCGCTGCAACTGACAGGCCGACTGCCCACGGGCTAGCATGTCAGGCCGAGGGGGTACATGCCGCTGTTAGTGTCTGCAAATGTCCTCTGCACTGTCAAATAGGAAGAAGAGGAGAAGATAAATTTGAAAAATAAATAAATCATGGAATAATGTAAATAGGAAGGTAAAAATTGACACATATGCTTGGAATGATATGGGGTTTTATTAGAACAAAGAAATTAAAAAAATGTCCGACAGATGGCGCTTCATCTGACCAGAAAAGCAATAATTAGCACAAATAATTAAAATGTAATAATATCCATTCCAAAGATATCAGGTGCAGACAGGTGTGAAAATTACAGAACCATCAGTTTGATAAGTCATGGTTGCAAAATTTTAACACGAATTATCTACAGGAGAATGGAAAAGCTGGTAGAAGCTGACCTCGGGAAAGATCAGTTTGGATTCAGGAGGAACGTAGGAATCCGGGAGGCAATACGCACTTTACGTCTTATCTTAGAAGATAGATTAAGGAAAGGCAAACCTACATTTTTAGCTTTTGTAGATTTGGAGAAAGCGTTTGACAATGTTGACTGGAACACACTCTTTCAAATTCTGAAGTCAGCAGGGGTAAAATACAGGGAAAGGAGAGTTATTTACAACTTGTACAAAAGCCAGACCGCAGTTATTGGACTCGAAGGGCATGAAAGGGAAGCATCAGTTGGGAAGGGAGTAAGACAGGGTTGTAGCCTTTCTCCGATATTATTCAATTTGTACATCGAGCAGGCGGTGAAGGAAAGCAAGGAATAATTTGGAATAGGGATTAAAGTTCAGGGGGAAGAAATACAAACATTGAGTTTTGCTGATGACATTGTAATTCTGTCAGAGACGGCGAAGGACCTGGAAGAGCAGTTGAATGGAATGGACAGTGTGTTGAAGAGAACGTATAAAATGAACATTAACAAGAGCAAAACAAAAATAATGGAATGCGGTCTTAGAAAATCAGGCGATGCTGAAGGAATTAGATTAGGTAACGAAACAATGAAGGTGGTAGATGAGTTTTGTTACTTGGGTAGTAAAATAACATGCGATGGTCGCAGTACAGAGGATATAAAATGCAGAATGGCAATGGGAAGAAAAGCATTTTTGAAAAAGAGATATTTGCTAACATCGAATATTAATTTAAGTGTAAGGAAGTCTTTTCTGAAGGCATTTGTGTGGAGTGTCGCCTTGTACGGGAGTGAAACATGGACGATAAGCAGTGCGGACAGGAAGAGAATAGAGGCTTTTGAAATTTGGTGCTACAGAAGAATGCTGAAGATCAGGTGGAAATATCGCATAACTAATGAAGAGGTACTGAACAGAATTGGTGAGAAAAGGAATTTTTGGCGTACCCTGACCAAAAGAAGAGATCGCTTGGTAGGACACATTCTTAGACATCCAGGAATCGTAAATTTAGCATTGGAGGGAAGTTTGTGGGGTAAAAATCAATCGCAGAGGGAGGCCAAGAGACGCGTATAGTAAGCAGATTCAAGTGGATGTGGGTTGACGTTCTTATGAGGAGATGAAAAGGCTTGCTCAGGATAGAGTAGGGTGGAGAGCTGCATCAAACCAGTCTCCGGACTGAAGACCATAACAACATAACAACAATTAAGACAAAGCAAAGATGATATTCTTTACAGGAAATGCTCATTTGAGAAAGGAAGGCGAGGATAGGCAAGCGGTGGAAGAGGAGAGGAGGTGTTTGGGGCGTTGCATCTATGGGTAGTGGAGAGGATTAGGGTGGGGGTATCATCCTAGAGAGGGAGCTAGCCTGGAAAAGTACGTGGAGGGTGTGAAGGTGAAGGGAGGGATTTCATGGCGAAGGCGTGATGTAAAACTCTGTAGAAGTTATTTCGGTCACCAGATGATATTATTGCAGCAACCTAAAAGCATTTTTAGAATCATTTTCCATTTTGGATCATGATGGTTGTATTTCTCTACCAAGACTTTCAGTATTAAAGTAACAAATGGAAAGACTGGACATTCCACTATTCTTATAAAGTTTTCAGGACTGTGGCACCCAGTGGCTTGGTACTCGGCCGCAGAATCTTCACATGCTCTTAGGTACTTAGTAAGGCGTGAGGAAGCCGCGCGATGTTTGAAGTGGATACGATCGGAGGCTTCCGATACCACAATGTAAAACGAGGGTGCCTATTTTTCGGACACGTCCGCAACTGGAAGAACACACAGGAAATGTTGTGGGGGAAACGTACCAAAGACTGTGTTTCATTTGCCCTGTATTACACTGTTTATACCGGGTGATCAAAAACTTAAATTTGATCACTTAATAAATCACGGAATAATGTAGATAGAGAGGTAAAAACTGATATACATACTCCGAATAAAGAAAATGTCCGACATATGGCGCTTCATCTGATCAGAAAGCAATAATTAGCGTAACAAATAAGAACAAAGCAATGATGATGTTCTTTACAGGAAATGCTCAATATGTTCACTATCATTCCTCAACAACAGCTGTAGTCGAGGAATAATGTTGTGAACAGAACTGTAAAGCATGTCAGGAGTTATGGTGAGGCACTGGCGTCGGATTTTGTCTTTCAGCATCCCTAGAGATGTCGGTCCAATACGATGCACTTGCGACTTCAGGTAACCCCAAAGCCAATAACCGCACGGACTGAAGTCTGGGGGACCTGGGAGGCCAAGTATGAGGAAAGTGGCGGCTGACCACACGATCGTCACCAAACGACACGCGCAAGAGATCTTTCACGCGTCTAGCAATATGGGGTGGAGCGCCATCCTGCATAAAAATCGTACGTTCCAGCAGGTGTTTATCAGCCAGGCTGGGGATGATGCAATTCCGTAACATATCTGCGTACCTCTCACCCGTCACAGTAGGAGTTAAAATACCAAAATCACGCGCCATCTGTCGGACATTTTTTAACTTTTTCTTGTTCTAATAAAATCCCATGTTATTCCAAGCATGTATGTCAGTTTTTACCTCTCTATCTATATTATTCCGTGATTTATTAAGTTTTCAAATTTATACTGACTTTTTGATCACCCGGTATATACAATCAAACATATTGGAAGTAAGCAAATCAATACGTAAATTTATAATCTTTATACCTACATTAATAAGACTCTGTATGCGTTTTGTAGCAAAATGAAACCCGAAATAAGAACTAGCCGTATTCTGTAAATATCAATATTAATGTATTCGTGCTTTTTCGTCGTCAGTCAGTTCCTATTACCGTTCTGGCGTGGATTGCTTACTGCCAATTTGAGGAAGATGAAGTAAGTGTCACGGGTACCAATGAAACTCCAAATAAAAGCAATATCAATCAGTCACTCTTTTTATTACTCCCACAATGCGTTTCGAGAGATTAAACTCTCATCTTCAGGTGGAACTGTTGTGACATCGTCGCCTTTTGTTTAGTACTTGGGCCGGATCGATGATCTCCATCAGCGATCGGCGAGTTTAGATCGAGTCATTATCTTTGGCAGAGAGCCTAGCGAGCCAAGTAAAAGGGTCTCTGGAGGGCGTGGCTAGGAGGTGTGTGTTGGAGACGAGAGGGACGCAAAATCAATGTTCAAATGTTTGTAGAACTTGTGGGACTTAACTACGGGGTCATCAGTCACTAAGCTTATAAACTACTTATGAACTAGCTAAGACTGAGGACGGCACAAATATCCATGCCCGAGGGGGATTCGAACCTCCGACCGCAGTGGCCGTGCAGAATGTAACTGGAGCGCCTCAGTCCCCTCGGCCACCGCGGCCGGCAGACTAGAGGGACGCTACGCGCCGTATGGGCGGTAAACTGGGTGTGTACGTTACGTCGCTGTCTGGGAAGTATTCAGTGTCGTCTGCGCTGCGCTACGTGTTAGTTGCAGACATACCGAGCAATGGAACGACTGGCCGAGCTGCCTTGATGTGCTCCGAAGGATGTGGCGATGACTGTCGGTGTGAGATGCACACATTCAGTTTGAACTAGCTACCAACGCGTATTCCAAGACAGCGGAATTAACATTCCATGCTACGGTGAGACAGTGCTATTGTGAGTTTGACAACTTAACTGTGCGTTTACCCTGATTTGGGATTCTTCTGCTTGGTGAACCGTCTCGGTTGATATCGATGTAACTGAATTGTCTCGTCGCCGTTGTTGAGCAGAGTGATGGCTCAATCCCCCTTCCTGCAGATCAAGTTGTTGTAGTGTTAGCCGGCCGCGGTGGCCGAGGGGACTGAGGCGCTCCAGTCACGGTCTGCACGCCCCCCCCCCCTTCGTGCATGGATATTTATGTCGTCCTTACGATTATCTAGTTCATGAGTAGTTTGTAAGTTGTCCCCGTAGTTATGTCCCATAAGCTATACAAACATTTGAATATTTTTTGTTGTAGTGTTATGTTTTGCTCTCATGCTGTGTACATCTACTCGCAACTCGTGGTTAGCGAACAAGCTGCTATTATTAACGTGATGTCTGAAGGCCATAGAAAATGACACGAAGTAGTGGCATGTATTATAGTTGAATCTTCTGGATGTCTGGGGCCTGCTGCAAGACAGTTACCTCGAAAATGAAAATTATTTTTTGATGATTTATTGTTTTATATCTTGGGTGTATTATTAAGGTTTAACCAAAACTTCTTGTTTCGAGGTTCACATATTAAACACCAGCCCTTAAGGTATATGGTTTACATTAACTGCATTTTTCAAGATCGACCTTCAGGCGTTGCTGTTTTTTTTTTTTTTTTTTTTTTTTTTTTTTTTTTTTTTTTTTTTTTTTTTTTAGGATTGCAAGACCTCAAAATTTGCCCTTATGGCGTTGGATTGTTTAAATTTTTTTATTAATTTAATCTGCAAATTCTATTTTATTATCTGTGTATTGCAGACTAAATAAATTGTGTGTAAACTGTGCATCAATTATCCTTGATCCTCTGGTTACGTGGGGCAGGGTTCGAGATCTGTCCCACGCTACAGTACGCGTCTCGGCCTCGTTGTCAATAAAGGTACTGCTGCAGGATCCCTTGACATCTAAAACATTAATATCGTTAGTGTTACAAGATATTTATTGACTGAAATTTTACAATACTCAACTTTAGAACATATGTCGGTTTCTTCTCTCTTCTCGCTTTTCTTGACGTCGTCCGTATGATGCCAGCTGCGCTGTGACCTAGTTACTGCGAAGTTCGTTCTGAATTAGTACTGTCCTATTCATGAATAGTAGCTGTTTGAGTTCTCACTAGTAACTGACGGGCTGTCCAGACTCCAGACGTATGTCGGCCTAGATATATCCACTTGTAGAGAGCCATCTTACTCCCTCCAGGATGCGCAGCGCCTGCTTGCGATTGACTATCGGTCGATCACTGCCTTCTCCACGATCGTTCTCTTACGTCTGGAGTGTGGCGTTGAGTTTATGCCACAACGGTAACAATAGTTTTTGTTTATATTGATATTTCAAGAATACGGCTAGTTCTTATTTCGGGTTTCATTTTGCTACAAAACGCATACAATCTCTTATTAATGTAGGTAGATAAAAATATTATAAATTTAAGTATTGATTTGCTTACTCCCAATTTCTTTGAGTGTATTTACAACTCTGTAATTTTTCACGAACTGACATTTAAGTAGAACTACATACACTGAACATGAGGCAAAACATAAACAAACCAAAGATTACGACTCCACACGTAGAGTACCTTGTCCCAAAGATCTGACATATCTGAACACTGTTCGCTATGTGAATTTGTTTAAAATACAATATTATTGTTAAGACTATGGATATTGCAAAATCAATGGTGTTTGAGACACAGACAGTAAAGCAAAATAAAGCATCTAAATTAAGTACTATGTTACGTGCAATGGTTATGAGATCGTGTTCTTAGGGTCACTTGGAAGGAAGAAAGTGAAATACCTTTAAGTTACATCATCCAGTACATTTTCATTTCCTGAGTTGTCTCCATATTTCCTGTTGTGTATTTATATTTCTAATTCTTCATACAGGTTGAGTTTGTGGCCTTTTTTTGTTTAGTGCAGTACCGTTAGGTTTTCTTACATGTCATCAAAGGGATGTCCTGTGTTTTGTATGTGTGTATGTATGGCAAGTTTCTTGAGCGTGTTGTGTCTGAAAGCATTAATATGTTCTTTGAATCTAGTTTGGAAGCTTCGTCCAGTTTGACCAACATATGGTGCAGGGCACTGCTTGCATGTAGGTTTGCTTCCGGCGGCCACAGTGGACTTACATATTTTGAAAGTCTCACTCTGTGCATTCGCACTTTGCGGATCGCGTATATATTTAGATATTGTGTCACAAGTTTGACTCGGTGATTTGCATTTGTGAAAACAGTTTCACAAGTGCACTATGATCGACTTGTCTGCTCGCGATGTTAAATTGTGCAGCCAATGTCTGTCTAGCTGCGCCGACACTACAGTGGCTCATAGTTTAAATATCGTTTCTGCTTTACAGAATGAAGTGAGTAAACGGTCGCGTTTTATTTCAGTTGTAATCTGCAGTCATCACCTGCCGCTGCCGTCTCCTGTGCATGCCCATATTCTGCTCCACATATTTGCTAATGTGTCGCCTGCATCATTGCTAGGGCCAGTATATTGCTGTTTATGAAGGATTTTCTCTTTAATTTTATAACCGAGGTTATTTGTTCAATTGGGAAACTTCATCCGCCGTTTGAATTTATGTATCTGCGGTAGTAGTTTAAGAATCATTCTTCCTGAATAGGTTTCCTTCATTCTTGACTCAGCCAGTAATTTGTTGATGTGCAAACGTTACTCCATGTTATTAATTGTCAATTTTGTTTAACTGTTGCGTATAGGATATAAATTTATTTAAATGTTTGTGTAATGTTCCATTAGCTTTGTCTTGTGACAGGATGAATTATGTCTAATAAATTGAACCTGAAATGTGTGTATTCTCTCAGTTGCAAACTTCACTAACATTCATATTTTTGAAGGGGCAAACAGATATTAGTTAACGTGGGATAACGTGGGAGTGTACCAAGTAAATTAGGTTTAAATTGGTGGTGCCTTTCACTGTGATATTGGTTAGGAATTTATAAATGTGTTTGACCATATAGTACGCCACCGAGAAAGTGAGGTCAATTAAAAAATAATAATTTTCCATGTTTTAATAAACATGGTGGCGGGCCAAAATTAAATATCAAAAATATTATGATAAAACTTTAATATCTACAAATTAAATAATTAATTAAAAATATTTTATAAAGTGGAAATTTACATAATGAGTACTGTCGCAGTCGACAAGACTCGCGCGCGCGCACACACACACACACACACACACACACACACACACACATAATAAAGAAGGTTCCACACAGAGAGGCTAAGAGTTTACCACCATTTTAATTAACCAATACATTGAATAATGTCTTATATAAAACATGTCTCATTGAGTTCATGTGTGGAATCTTCTAAAGCAAATTCTTTGTTCGTACTTTCCACACCATACGAACGAGTCCAGTCTTACGCATATTTTATACCGTGCATGTGCATCTTTCCACACTGTCCAATGTTCAAGCTTATCCTTTTGGCAGTCCAGAACAGGTGGAATTGTAGTAGCTGCTCTTGCTTTTCGACATGACCTTTGCACTTGGCCGACCCCTTTTAGACTTTCCAGGCCCAGCACTAACCAGCCCTGCACCGAGCTTAGCTTGAAATTTTTTCAGAGGCATGGAGATTTTTCTCACATTTTGTATTCTTTCCTGTATTTCAATCAGCTTTTCACTACAGCGACTATGCGATGCCAGAAAATGTATGTGTACAGCGACTGGGATTTGAAGTGGTGCTTATAAAGTGAAGTAAGCATGTCGTGAAGTTCAATACCTCCCATAAATTTGTTATAACTCTTTACTATAGAAGGTCTAGGTATTTGGATGTGTTCCTTCTACTTCTTGTCCAAATGACATATTCAGTCATAGGTTCGATTCCAACAAAAGAAGACAACAGTGAAACTGTTTCATTGTCATACCATCTTATTGCAACAAAGTGCTCTGTATCAATGTAAATGGAAATATACAATCCCTGAGACCAATTTTCGGCTCGAATATGTCAAAGACATCAATGATAAATCTGAAGCTTTGGATTAAAATTTGTGATGCGACCGGAAATCGAACCCGGACTTCCATGTTTACCAGACACATGTTTTACCGCTAGACCACCGCATCACGAGTATTTAAAGTGCCTCGGAATAGTTTAAGCACTTTTTCCTTCTTGTCAGAAACTTTAATGCAGCTTTTTTGTTCCATAGATAATTGCCACTACTGCCAAGGCTCTCCATGCAGGGGAATAGAACCTTGGCAATGGAATATTAGAACAGTCCTGTCTAAGGTGATATAAATATTGCCGCGAGAGACGTCGAACAGCGACTGCCGGCGTGGCGCAGGGGATAGCGTCACGGACTGTGGTGCAGAAGGTCGCCGGTTTAATCCCGCCCACCGGCAAAAAAATTATTTCTTTTTAAATAACAATTCCAGAAGGTTCTACATCTTTCTTATGTTCACTTGTAAATTCTACTTGTTTCTTATGTTAACTGTTCTTCTAATTTCTGGTAAATTCTGTCTGTGTATAAATAGCAGAGCACTCTGCCTGAGAGGCAGTCAGTGCTGCATGTATGTTGAGTTCGTAATAAACGTGCTTTGAGTATAAGTGCTGTGTTCAGTTGCCTTCGAAGTCAAGCCTGCTCCCATTGCAACACGACAATATCAATGTAAATGGAAATATACAATCCCTGAGACGGATTTTCGTCTCGAATTAAAGATAAATCTGAAGCATTGAATTAAAATTTGTAATTCGACCGTCTAACGGGAAGACGTCTGCCTCGTAAGCATGGAGATCCAGGTTCGATTCCCGGTCGCATCACAAATTTTAATTCAGTGCTTTAGATTTATCTTTAAAGTGCTCTGTGGTATCTACTGCTGACGACATTGAACCTCGAACTTGCTTATGTAGTCTATTTTCTTCAAAAAAAAAAAAAAAAAAAAAGTTCAAATGTTTGTAAATCTATCGGACCAAACCTCGTGTTCATCAGTCCCGTAGCTTGCAAACTACTTAAACTAAGGTAAACTAACCTAAGGACAACACACACACACACACACACATGCCCCAGGGAGGACTCGAACCTCCAACGGCGAGCAACAGCGCGCTCCGCAGCGAGGTGCCTTAGACTGCTTTTTCTTTCTCTTTTTTTTTATTTTCTCCTATCTTTTAGTAGATCTATGGTTTGCGGTCGTTCGTTCAATTTGTTTGTTCTTGTACGATGTGTTCTTGGCTCAGCTTTTTTATTACAGAGGGCGTTCCACCCCCTGACCGGGCGCGCTGAGACACGTCGCCCGGCGACTGCTCGGCTACTCCACCGCGGCAGCTGACAGTTTATCAGTCTGTTGACTCGAATTGTTCCTAAGAAGTAAATATCTTTTGCACAAGAATATTTGTAGTGAAAAAGTTGTCTTCAAATAACTTTGAAATAATGTTCTTAAGGTAAAAAACTAGTGACACGTATATCCTACGCCTTTCCCAGGTTTCCTTCATGCAGTTCTCTCACTAGATGCTACTGCCCCTTGTTAAACGTCGAAATCGTACATGTATCCAGATGCTCCAGCTCTGCCCCACAGTTTCAATCCCACACGAGTGCACTTACTTTGCATATACCGGCACAAATTGCTTCTGTCTTTGAACGCTGTCATAATTTCATCCACGCTGTGATTCTCATCCGGTACTTCTGTGAGGCAGCGTTTTCGAAATTCTTGTAACCACGGTCGTATCTTCGAAAAAATGTCACTTTCTTCATTTCTGTTACTGTAAGGTTATTCTTTATGTGCAGATTACTAAGAAGTTTTTCAAATTTATTTCGTGGCATTATACTAGAAATGAGGTAATAGACCGTATTATATTCCCAGTAGCAGTGTACACTAGGCATTTGACATAGACCCATTCGAAGATAGATGACTAAGTTTCTTGATTTCTGTCCCATTATCCAGTGTTTTGAACACCACATATGTTTGTTTCCTTTAATTGGATATCGATAATATCATGTTACATGATGTTTGAAGTATTCCATTGGAGATGACAAAACATGTGGCATTTGTTCAGGAATTTCCATAAATGGATGGATGTTTGTAGTATAACTTGTTTTTTCCATTGCAAATGTGTAAATGCCCCTTCCGAAATTTCTAAAATTTCGTCTTCAGTTTCAGTGGCACTTCAATCCACTTCAGGATTCACAGGGTTTCACTTACAATGCACTTACAAGTATTTTCCAGCGTGTAATTTTCCACTTGTTCTTTGTTATCTTCAAATTCCGATATTTGAGACACGTCATTGTCTAGATTAAATAGAATATCAATTATCTCTTCCTCTGATAACTGGGATTTTGAGAGAAAGAATAAAGATAAATAAATAACGTTAGCTCGTGAAACGTATTCATACACACTACCTGACCCAACTAATTATACCCAGAGTTACAGATATGTTACATACATATGTTTTGCTAATCATACCGCGCACGGCAGTGCGCGGTATTAATATTTTCGAAAACGGCGCGTGCGAGTTTGCGATTCTTTAGGGGTCCATATCTCAGGTTCTATTCATTTCAGAGTGAAGGGGTAAAGTGTTCTGTATAGATCTTGGCCTAGTGATCATTTGTGTACATAGTAGAAGAATAGCTATTATACAGCTATTTGACAGTACGTCAAACTTTTCAAAGTTACACACTTCCTGGAGCCCATCCAAATTGAGCAAAGCAGTTGGCTTTTGTACATGACCTGTAGTGTATGGTGGGCTTTAAACGGCTTACAAAAGCACCATGCATTCAGGCGGTCCCTGAGAAAATCTCAAAAAACCATGATTTTTGGGTACCAAAAAAACTAATTGTGGGGGTGGTCACTCCGATATATTCTATTCATTGCAAATCTTCGAAATTTTTATGATGATAATCTCGAGGTCGTTTTTAAATTTTTTCGTTATCGTTATCCGTTACGGAAATCCATGGGTTGAAACTTATCATAGTTTTGCACAAAATCACAAAAAAACTATTTTTAGCCGTTTTAGTACCGTGAATCGCAAATATCTAAATAACTAACTGTAGAAAATTGTTCAAATATTTACAATATATCCTGTAGGCATTTTTCAGTTTTCGTAAATCGTAGTCCGTTAGCAATATACGGCCGAAAAACCGCGGTATTTTGCTAGAAAAAGTGCGTATTGTGGTGAAAGACGGCGTTCGGACATCTCTGAAACTTACCATGCGATTTGAGCAAAGGTCCTCGGCGAAAAAAAAAAAATCATTTTGGTACATCTGGAAGAAGATTGAAATCTTCGGTCGATGAAGGGGTGAATTTTGTTTCCGTTTACTTTACAGTTAATATGCAGCATCTGGTTTAGTGAACTATTCCATATTTTAAAAAGTTTGCAGAGGTAAAAACTCATTGCGTAGACTTCTCGTATGGTTGATTTTATGTTAGACATAGTTGCGTATGAAATGTAAATAACATATCGAAATTTTATTTAAAGTTTAGAGCAGAGTGATATCTTTTTCATGTTCGCATGAAAGGAAGTTGGAATGACGATTGAGACAGCTGGTTCCACACTTATGTGTCAGAAAACATATTCGCCTTTCCTGTGCTCTGGCAGGAGCATTTTTCAGCTGGTATCACGTTGATTCACGTTTCATCTTCCCTAAAACGTAATGGTTGAATTCAAACATATATTCGCCGATAGAAGCAAGTAATTACAAAGCCGACCATCAGAATGCATTGCAAGCGTTGTTAAAAGGATGTAACAGTCGGCATTAGAAGAAAATGAATTTGTGAGCCAATTACTCACTGTAAATTTCCAGTCTTACATATCTTTAACAAGGGGCATTAAGGGGATACGGTAAGGGTAAGGTCGTCCACGGGTAACATCAGAAAGAGATGACCGTCGTCTCCGGTTAACGTCCGGTTGATGACAGGAGGTAAAATTCAACTTAGATCCAACGCACCCTGCAGGCAGAAGCGATACGCGCAAGCCGCGGTGGAGTAGCCGAGCGGTCTAAGGCTGCGTTTATAGGCAGCGGTGCCTCCGCGGCAGGGCAACCGCTGTGATTTGGCGGAGGCACCGCTCGAACTTTAATGGCTAGTCTACACGACGACACTAGGTTGTGACACTCGTTTCATGAGATGACTTGCGCGCAAATGGTTTCGTGTATGTCTGTAGACACGGTGCCAATACTATACACTTCAGTTTCGTTGTTTTGTAAGTGCCGTAGTCACCGTAGAATGAAAGTTTTGGTAGCTGTAAGAGTTTTGCTGGAGCTATTGCTTCTCTGTGTGAAATCGTTGCATAAGACTAAACATAAAAAGAATAAGGAACGTGTTTGGGTTCGTAACTGGATTAAAAAAAGACGTCAGCTCGGTTGCTTCGCGACCTTGCTGAAAGAAATTGTGTTCGAAGACCCTAGAAGTATTTTAAACAACTCAGAACGTCACCAGAGCAGTTTACGTCCCTTTTAAACAATGTTAGTAACGTAATAAACAAACAAGATACTGTTATGCGTGAAGCATTGTTACCAGAACTGAAATTACAAGTTGCATTACTTTTCATGTCAAATAGATATTCGTCTCTACAGTACCTGTACCGTGTTTCCAAATACACAATTGCCATAGTTCGTTTCTATAGGTATGTGGAATTGAATGTAGTTTAGTCTGCAATTCACTAATCGTCAACCCATCAATATTTAATTCACGAATAATTGCTTCAATAGCACTAACACGACGCTACTTATTCCTGAAATTTTCATCGTTAAAATGGCACGAACACCTATGCATCGCATATATGTTCAAAAACCGAATTATTTTTTCCTCCCCCCCCTTTATGTTGTGTTTTGTTCTGTATTGGTCATCACCTAACATAAAAACACGCGCAATCAGTTTCGTCGAAGTTGTAAGGAGCCGAAACAGTTTAGTTTCGCCAACGAGTTGCGCGAACACCTGCTGCGCATGCGCACTGGCCAGTAGCGCAGTTTCATGAAACGTAGTGTCGTCGTGTAAACTAGCCTTAATGGCACGCGGGGCAGCCGCGGGGCCTTGTTCCTGCCTGGTGGGGGTAAACAGTGGTGCCACCTGTTTTGTCAGTCGCTGAGAGCTCGCCTTCCGCGATGGACCCTGCAGTGCTTTACGACGTTTACCTTGTTGGAAAAGCGAAGAAACGTAAAACGAGGAGATGGAACGTGCACCCTATCAACAGCTCTAGACACATTGATGGTGTGTTCCGAAATTTATACGGAAAATTGAGGGAGGGTAACAATAGGGTCTTTAATTTTCATCGAATGTCTACCAAATCCTTAGATGAGCTGTCGCTGAAAGTTGGCAGTTGTATATGTGTGTGAACCAAGAATTATTTCAGGGTCTGTGCTTTTCTACAGAAGAGATGCTATCTTCAACTCTCAGGTAAGACAGAATTATTCTGGCTAGGGGGTAGGCAAATTGCGCCTGCTGAGGCATTTTGAATGGTCTAAACTGTTTTTCCCTTAATATTCTGAATAAACTATTATAGGATTTACATGTAAATCTGCAATGATCACGAAAGTGTGAGTGAACAATTACATCGAAAATTTAAGAATATATCTTATTTACAAGAAAGCTGTTATCCTAATAAATCAGGAAATGCCAACATCGCGGTTTGCTGCACCCACCGGCCATGGAGAAGGTCTGAATAAAGGTGATCTACATGATCGAAACTGAACAAAATAAATATAGGATAACTGTTATGCAATCTTGACTGTTAAAAAATATTTTACTTAATATGACTTAGGGTTACATTTGGTACCAAAAAGATAATGAGTCATTCAGATATTTCATCTTTCTGTTTTGGAGTTGAGTCATCGAATTCAGGATGGAACACATTGCATAATTCAATCCAATTCCTCTTCTTCATATCTCTGTCTTTAAACGTTTCAGATTTCGAATCTCAAATACATGGTCGTAATTTTATTTCGTCGAATAATCATTTTGCCCACAGATCACTTTTTCAAGTAGTCAGCTCTCGCAGTAGTAGTGTGCACTCTCACTACCGGGGCAGCTGTGCTACATCAATTGTCGGCACTGCCGTATGGCGCGCGGATCTGCCACGCGTTCTGAACAGCCCCATTATCCGCCGTGTAAAGAGACGCCGCACAACCGCGGCGGTTTGGAAGTGCAGCCGCTGGTATTTCGACTCCGGGGCGGACCAGTGGAAGGGCCGCGCCTATAAACGGCTCCCACGCTGCCTTATGAGAAACCGCGCACTACCGAGATTCCACCGCCGCGGTGCTTCAAAATGTTTCAAATGTTTGTATAGCTTATGGGACTTAACTACGGGCTCATCAGTCCCTAAACTTACAAACTACTTATCAACTAGCTTATCCTAAGGACGGCACAAATATCCATGCCCGAGGGGGGATTCGAACCCCCGACCGTAGTGGCCGTGCAGAGCGTGACTGGAGCGCCTCAGTCCCCTCGGCCACCGCGGCCGGCCCGCCGCGGTGCAAACCACGGGCTATAAACGCGGTCTAAAGCGTCTCCCTTCGGACCGCGCGGTTGCTCGCCGTGGAGGTTCGAGTCCTCCCTGGGGCATGGGTGTGTGTGTTGTCTTTAGGTTAGTTTGCCTAGCTTTAAGTACAAACGTAGGCTTCCGCGGCTGTTGTCACTATCAATAAAATTCTTCCGGGTATGAGACCGCGTCATCATTTTATAAACTGTGCCGACGTTTCGGCCACTGTTGCAGGCGGCCTTCATCAGGGTCTGTGTCTGACAGATCCTGATGAAGGCCGCCTGCAACAGTGGCCGAAACGTCGGTGGAATTCATAAAATGACGACGCGGTTTCATACCCAGAAGAATTTTATTGATAGCTTTAAGTAGTTTGTAAGCTACGCACTGATGACCACGCAGTTTGGTCCGATAGATTTACAGACATGGCTATGGTGTGTGTCTCATTAAAACGACGGTACCGTTCAGCCCATAGAAACACGACGAAGGAACATCATGATGTAACGAATGGCACCGAGTTGACAGAGGACTCAACATTATGTGTTCAGCCGGACAATCGTCATTCCCTCATCTGGAGAGAACGTGGAACACGGAACAATCTTCTTATGTGGACGAATGGTATGGGCAGTAGTCAGTATTGGACAACATCTATGTCGTTCAGAATGGCGCTTTGACCACTCAGAAGTATAGACACGACATCCTTCGATCCTGTGTCGGCCCTACGCTGGTGCCATGCGAGATTGGTTCCTTCTGGTGGACGATGCATAGATAATTAATGTGATGCGATAGAGCATCGCTGGAAGATATGTCAATCACAAATGTCAGAATAGGAATAATAAATTCAAAAGCTGACTAGCGTGAAGTTACATAAAAACGAACAAAGACTACAATTACACCCAGTTACTGAAATAAAATACAACTCTACGATGCAATATAGGCATAGCCTGATGATGGCACAGAGCTGAAATAGCCCTATTGAAGTATTTCAAATGAGAGAACAACATCTACCACATAAAGCAGCATTTTGTTATTGTTTTTATTATCAACTAGATGACTCAGTGAATTTCGATCACTTACCTCTTAATATAAACCATATTTTTTAAATCTTATGTGTTTTAGATCCAGTAGCTTTATAAAGGCATCATCATATTGTATATGTATCGTCTCGATAGTAGGCGGAAAGGGTGGACAAGTCACGTACACATGTCCAGGATGGATGTGGATTAAACACGCTGTAGGTGCATGGCGTTCCTTGAGTTGAATCAAATTACGTAGACGTGCAAACTATTAAAAGCATTTTCTGAGATACGGTAAATTTAAGAAGTAAAACAGTAAATAGCTTTTCCAGAGAGTAATTATTGTGTGATATTTCGCTTTATACACTTCAAATCAAAAAAATATCTCGAATTACACACTTTCTAAAGTATCTTATCCGGTACTTCAGCGCTCAAGCTATCTCCACACCAGATTTCATCACTATAGCTTCAGTGGTTTATGTAATGATCTCCAGTTTTAGCGAGACTAACGAACAGCAATACATTTTTATCTTTGACAGTTCATACACGGGTTCAGAACAACAACCAAGTCATTATTTTGCATGTTTTATCACCTTTAAAACCTTCCCTGAACTTCCACGAATGTGACATCAACATTATCCTGCACATGTGCGCGTGATTTGCCCACTCTTTTCGTCCACTATCGAGCCGGTGCTTAGAGTTTCTGATGATCCCTTTATACAGCTACTGGGTCTAAAACACATATGATTTAAATTAGTATGGTGTATATTAAGAGGTAAGTGATATGACGTTCACTGCTGGGTCATTTAGTGGACTCGACAATGCTTCGCAATTGGTAATATGTAGATGTACTATTGCTTTGAACGTCAAATGTGCGAACTTTTATCGCAATCGTACGAATGATATTGATATCCCAAAGAAACGAGCTTCTTCAGTTTTCCACCAATTTTCCTATTTTCTGGCTATCTAATTCAAACTTTTATTTCACTCAAACCTTCTCTTCGCTTTGAACGTCGAATGTGCAAAATTTTATCGCAATCAGATGAATGGTATTGATATTTCAGAGAAAAATCTCTTTCTATTTTTACTGAATTTTGAAGTTTTCCGGGAAACATTTCCAAATTTTTATTTTATAAGAACGTTACTCTTTCTTTGAACGTCATATATGTAAAATTTTATTGCATTCAGAAAATGATATTGATATTCCATGGAAAAAAGCTCTTTCAGTTTCTCGCGAATTTTCAAACTTTCCGGGTAACTTTCCAAAGTTTTTAGTTCACAAGAACGTTCATCTTTCGTTGAACGTCAAATAATCAAAATTTTATCGCAATCGGATGAATGGTTCTTACCTTACAGTGTTGAGTACATTTAGAAACACATTGAAAATGGAACTTGGTTCCAATTTTACGACTTTCCTTCTTAACTGCCATAGATAAAAAATCGCTTTCGGTTTTTCCTAAATTTTCCTACTTCCCGGGCGACTTTTACAAATGTGTGTTTGATGCGAAACTTCCTCTTGCTTTGGACATGAAATGTACAAAATTTTATCGCAGTTGGACGAACGGTATTGATAGCTTACTGGAAAAAGCTGTTTCAGTTTTTCCCGATTTTACTCTTTTCCGGACAACTATCACCGTTTAAACCTTCCCTAGACTTACACGAATATTTCGAGACTAAAATTAGCCAAATCGGTTCATCCGTTATCGAGTTTTAGCGGGGCTAAGGACCAGCAATTTATGACATACGCAATGCTGCAGGCCCAAATGAAATGAAATCCTAAGAGAAATGTTTTCAAAAACTGATAAGTTCTCTCTTGCTGCCAATGGAGCTCTATGTCGTACAGCGCTACTGTCTCTATTCCGCACGTGTTTTTCTTTCTTTTCCTTTTCTTTTTCTATTTTTTTTTTCTTTTTAAAAACCCTTATGTTTTCATCAGTAGCCAGTACTGAGAAAAGTCTATGTTTTGAGTGCACTTCGTAGGAAGTCGCACGGGTGTGGCCGCGAACTCTAGGCGCCTTGCTTCGGAGTCCGCGTCTGCTCCCCGTCGGAGGTCGAGTCCTCCCTCAAACATGGATGTGTAGTTTTGTCCTTAGCATAAGTTAGTTTAATCAGTTTTTAAGTCTAGGGACTGATGACCATTGCAGTTTGATCCCATAGCTTTACAAACATTTGAACATTTTTTGAACCTCGTAAACGAGCTTATTACTGCAACCTCGCGCCATGCGCTAATTTGAATGTTTACCGACCCTCAACAGGCAAAATTCTTCTGCTTCTATGTCGACACAAATGTGCCACCAAGTAACTTCCGTCCGTAAGTAACTGAATACTACGACTGCTACTGCTAGTAACAGTAACAATGCGAAAATAATATTAATTAATATGTAAATTTGAATGTGAGAGTATCACTTGTGATCGGTTCGATTTCGCTGTCAATTTTCTTGTTGTGATCGTCTCAGAACAAAGTTTGCATGTAAGAAAACTTTTGCAAAACCGACCGGAGAATTGGAAAATTTGAGAGAAACTAAGAGTGTGTTTCTCAATAGACTAGGTCACATTTCACATTCAGCCTCACGTGGCGTCTTATATCCCGATTATATTAATTAATATCACGTGTCTTTTATGACAAATGTAAAAGTCTGTCAACTGCATATATATTATTTGATCACCAGATGATGGGCTGTCCCTGGAAAATGTAGTAGAATTTTAATAAATAATCTACCTTCAACGGCTATGAGATTATTACAGCAACCTAAAAGCATTTTTAGAATCATTTTTAAATTCTGGGTCATGACGGTTCCATTCCTCAATCAAGACTTTCAGATTAGCTATGTCAATTTGTGTTTTCTTGAGTAATATGAGAACTGAAAAGTTTTTTTGTTGTATATTGTGAGGGTTCCTATAGGTAGATAGTATTTATTTTATTGCATGAATTTACTATCAGTCTTTGTGGGCGAATAGGAGGAAGACATATTTTAGTTAGGAACGGCTAGGCATCTCGTCGACGGTGAGAGCCTTTGTAGTTACCTCGGCCGGAATGCACAATATGGCGTTAGCAGAGGAGGTGGGGTAGCGAAACCTGAACTCTGACTACATGAGTGTCCGTTGTAACCGCCGCGCCTTAAAATCGGTGATGTACGAAGAATATTGCGCGAATCTAACGTTTTTAATTTATTAATATTTTTATTTAACAATGTTTTGAAGGTGTACAGACATTAGTAGTAAACTAGGGGTCAACATAAATAGGTGCTGATCATACCATGATCTTTAATAGTGTTCAAACAAATAAATGAATTGCAAGGTGTCCCATTCACGAAAATTTTCGAAGATGTACGAAGCTTATAGGTCTCGGGTGCACGCGATTGTCGGCAGTCGACGTTAGGACCTAAGCCGGACGGGTCTCGTAAGAACCATGCTCTCAGTATCAGCCTTAAAATTATAATTGTTAGTTTCAAATACAATAATCAGTCTCGTATTATGGTTTGGCTAGTAATAAAGCCCCATAATTGTCATCCCAGATTTTATTCAGATGAAACATCTATCCAAAACAAGTTAATATTCCAGCCCTTTAAATAGCAGTTCCAGCAGTACTCCAGTACTTCCCCAGCCTTGTCCACTTCATTGAGTACCTTCGTCTGCGTTTCCCCTACCGTAAACTGGATCCCCTCACCCTATTGTCCATTTTCTCCCCCACCAATCCCAGTCCGTTGGCGCGCCATTACCACTGAATCTCCCCTGCTCTCCACTTGTCCACCATCCTTACCCTTTCCCGTCGCAATTTCCGCACCCTTCCCCTCCCTGACGATACCCTCCGCCCAGACATTTATCCCTCTTACCAGCTCTGATCCTCTTCTTTCTCCTCCTCCTCCTCCCTCCTTGATCCCCCTAGAGGGCCCCATGCCCTCACTTCCTCCCTCTCTTCCCCTTACACGTACCAACCCCTCTGGTATCCCCCACTCCCTACAGGTTCCTGGGACATCCCCCCCACTCCTTTCCCTCATGGCCCTGTGGTCCCTCCTCCCACACCACCCCCCCCCCCTCCACCATTACCTTGCCCCCTCCGACCCTCTCTCCTTCTTGCTCCTTCCCCATCCACGTTCGTCATCATCATTTAACATGTGCGTGTGACCTGTCTGTGTTCCGTCGGAGTGACACTAATTAGCGAGTTTTAACCAAACTGCGAATGGCAAACCCGCAGCCGACGCCTGTGGTTTTTTTGTCCGCGTCTCTCAGTGCTTCAGTGTTGTGCCTCGCGTACACGCATAACGTTTTTCTTCAATTTTTCGCCATGTTTTTGTTTTTATATTGTCCTGTTTTGTCCTCCTTTCTATGTTTGTTGTTCTGTTCATGTATTATATACTGTAGGCTGAAGAGCACCTCCAGAGCTGCCAGCCCGCCCCACCAGAGGCGTGAAATGACAATAAAGAAAAAATAAATTACTCCAGTGTGCTGTGTAGCTGCGAACGGAAGACATCGTCGAGAGCACTTCCTACAAAAACAGATCTGACTCGAAAGTGGGCCAGCTTAATTTGCAGATCCCGGATGGACAGAGTGGGCCTGTAAATCCGCAGGCTCACTTATACCATCTTTCACAGACTCCTAACTACGCCTACACTTTCAAGATAGGTTTACTCACTCGGAGGGGATTCTTGCAATATCTCTATTTCATTTTTATGTAAAGGATCACGATCCCCCTAAATCGTAGGATGCAACACTTTTATTATGTGTGAATTTATGTATTTAATGTATATAATGTGATAATATTTAATTTTTTATCTACGAACGTAGAACTATGTAGATCACAGTATTTCGACATAAAAGTTAGCTTACATTGTAGTAACAATGCACGCAAATTATGTACGTTTTGAGTTCAAATCTGGCAATCAATAAATTTCCATCTATTCTATCAGGAAGAAAAGTGCCAGAGATCATCTCCAAGTAAGACTGATGTCAGGTGCGCCACAGGGGAGTTTCGTGGGTCCGTTACTGTTGACAATATATATATAAATGACCTTGCGGTTAACATCGGAAGTTCACTGAGGCTTTCTGCGGATGATGCTGTAGTATATAGAGAGGTTGTAACAATGAAAATTTGTATTGAAATGCAGGATGATCTGCATCACATTGACGCATAGTGCAGGGAATGGCAATTCAATCTCAATGCAGACAAGTGTAATGTGCTGCGAATACATAGAAAGAAAGATCCTGTGGCATTTAGCTACACTATAGCAGGTCAGAAACTGTAAGCAGTTAATTCCATAAATTATCTGGGAGTAGGCATTAGGAGTGATTTAAAATGGAACGACCATATAAAATCAATCGTCGGTAAAGCAGATGCCAGACTTAGATTCATTGGAAAAATCCTAAGGAAATGCAGAACGAAAACAAAGGAAGTAGGTTACAGTACACTTAGTCACTCACAGCTAGAATACTGCTCACCGGTGTAGGATCCGTTCTGGTTGGGGTTGATACAGGAAGTAGAAAAGATCAAACGGAGAGCAGCGCGCTTCGTTACAGGATCATTCAGTAATCGTGAAAGCGTTACGGAGATGATCGATAAACTCCAGTGGAAGACTCTGCAGGAGAGACTCTGTCGCTCGGTACGGGCTTTTGTCGAAGTTTCGAGAACATACCTTTACCGAGGAGTGTACCAGTATATTGGTCCCTCCTACGTATATCTCGCGAAGAGATCATGAAGATAAAATGAGAGAGATTAGAGCCCACACAAAGGCATACCAACAATCTTTCTTTCCGCGAATAATACGTGACTGGAATAGGAGTGAGAACCGATAGTGGTACTCATGGTAGGGATGGGAAAAACCTACCGGTTAAAACCGATACCGGTATTTTAGTTTTGAATAAGCGGTTTTTTCGGTATTTATTTGGTGTCGGTTGTAACCGTTGTTTTTTCTTTTCTTTTTTTTTTTTTTTTTTTTTTTTTTTTTTTTTTTTTTTAGTTATTGCCAAGAACTTCCTGTAGTAGTGGTTCAAAATGTGTTTTTGTAAATAATTAAAAAGAATTAAAACTAGTAAATCATAATATTTAGGGCTCTTCCTAAAATTCCCACTGGTGTGAAATATTAGGTCATCGCAGTAACTAAGAAAAGCGATTAGTGATAATTTAAGAACAACCCCGGTAGTCAGAAACGCGCAACAAACGCATGGCATAAGAACTTAAGAACTGGTGCAGCTATTGAGGCATCGATGCACCTGTTGCCGTGTGGCGTGGCCTATTAGACGACGCGCGTGCACCGGCAGTGTACGAGACTTGCCTCCGTTTGGTCATGTGGCAGTTCCTTGCTGTCGTCGCCATACATCGGTTGTGTCTTTAATGGCACCATTCCGAGTGTGCAAGTACTTCACGAAGAACGGTAGCAGTGAGTTACAATGGTCCATGTGCTTTAAAAAGCTGAAAACGGGTGGAGGTACTATAAACATGCTGTGTCATTTAAGGAGGAAGCATCCAAAATGTTTCTTGGAAGAGAAGGTAAATTCGATTCATATACCTATTATGTAAGCTTGGAATAATAACTTTTAATGTATTATCATATTGTTATGCTAACAAGTTTAATTAATGTGATTCCTTGAAAGCGAGGGGCTTTTTTAATCACCAATATGGGTTTAGGTAACATTGATCATGTGGTGCCTCGCGAGGTAGCCGTGCGGTCTGAGGCTCCATGTTACGGACTGCGCGGCTGCTCCAGTCGGAGGTTCGTGTGCTCGCTCCTCCCTCGGTCACGGGTGTGTATGTTGTCCTTAGCGTAAGTTAGTTTAATTTAGATTAAGTTAATTTTTAAGTCTAGGGACTGATGACCTAAGCAGTTACGTCTCATAAGAACTCACCCATTTGAACATTCTTTGATCAAGTGGGACACAGCTTTCCTAGTTCAATTTGCGTTCAGTCACGGTCTGCACGGCCATTACGGCCGTCCTAGTTCGTAAGTAGTTCATAAGTAGTTTGTAAGTTTAGGGACTGATGACCCCGTAGTTAAGTCCCATAGACTATACAAACATTTGAACATTTGATTTCAATTTGCGTAAATTTACACTGACAATCATACTGTTAGTCGTAACTGTGACTTTATTTTTCGAAATACTTCTGCAGCACTGATTGAAGTTCATTTACTATATATTTGTGTATATGACGAGATATTCGTATGCACTGGCTCACAAGTCCAACTTACGGAGTGGTTGGCTCAATATTCGCAACTGCCGGATGGAAATACTAGGCCAGTAAATCTGTATGCTTCATATATCGTCTTCTACGGACTCCTGACTAGGCTTACACACTCTCAAGAAGGCGTAGTATTGGGAGGGGATCTTGCAAAATATGTAAAGACAAGTGATTTATCGTATAACGTAAATTTACCTAAATTTTAACTAAATTTCGTAAGTTTTGGTTTTGGCCGAAACTAGAAGAACCGAAAATTCGATTACGGTTTCTGTTTCGGCCGCAAAATATATTTCGGTCGAACTCTACTGGAAATAATAGAAATAAAAAACCGAAAGCCGGTTATTTAAAAAACCGGTTATCTTGAGCAGTTTTTACAGTGCGGGCTAAACTGGAGATGAAAAGTACCGGTATAACCGAAAACCGGTTGTTTCACCAATAACCGCCATCCCTAACTCAGGGTACCCTCTGCCACACACCATCGCGTAGCTTGCGGAGTATGAATGTGGATGTAGATGTAGTGGCGGAAGTGCCAACAGCTCACTCGCAGCTCACAGTATCTTTGCTTGGTGAACGTTCCAGTCACTTTCCCTTCTGCCGCAGCTCGTGGCTGGAGGCCCGCGCGCCCGCTGCGGCATCAGCTGTTTGTTGATAATCCGCCTGGAGGATGCTTGTGCCGTGACGCAACGAGTGACGTCACCGCGCGCGCCCGCCGGCGGTGTGTACAAGTCTGCCGCCGGCGCAGCGGCTGTGTCAACTGGGGCGGCCGCGCAGTTCTCCGGCTGTTCCACACTGTGGCAGCCACAAACACAGCGGGCTGCGTGAAACATAGACGCAGCTGGTTACACATCCCGCCGGCGAGTCGGGACTAATGCAAACGTGCCGAGGCGAGCGAGAAGGAGCGCTGTCTGAAAGCTACCAGACGGAAGCGACGTCCCCGAGGAACTTACGGAAACAAACATTCGTGTGAAAAAGAGTAGTCTAATGCAGTTAGTATAGCTCTCTGTCTGTAAATCTATCGGACCATACTGCGTGGTCATCAGTCCGTAGCTTACGAAGTACTTAAACCTAGGTAAACTAACCTACGGACAAACACACACACCCATGCCCCAGGGAGGACTCGAACCTCCACGGCGAGCAACCGCGCGCTCCGCAGCGAGGTGCTTTAGATCGCTCGGCTACTCCACCGCGGCTTCGAATTGCTATTAATTTAACACGAATTATTTACAGGAGAATTGAGAAGCAGGTAGAAGCCGACCTCGGGGAAGATCAGTTTGGATTCAGGAGGAACGTAGGAACGATTTACAAACAATTGTACATTTTTAAGTTCCAGATTTTAACAACTAGTCTCTGGGAGAACCAGCCACGACAGAACTATTTCACCTGGTACGTAAGATGGATGAGACAGGAGAAATTCCTTCAGACCTTAAGAAAAATGTAATCAACCCTATTAAGAAAGAAAGCAGGTGTGAACAGGTGCGAAAATTACAGAACTATCTGTTTAGTACGTCATGGTTGCAAAATGTTAACACGATTATTTACAGAAAGATTGAAAGCTGATAGATGCTGACTTCGGGGAAGATCAGTTTGGATTCAGGAGAAACGTAGGAACACGGGAGGCAATACCCGCCGTAAGACGTATCTACTTATCTTAGAAGATGGATTAAGGAACGGCAAACCTACATTTTTAGATTTTGTAGATTTGCAGAAAGCTTTTGACAATGTTGACTCGAATACATTCTTTCAAATTCTGAAGTCAGCAGGGGTGAAATACAGAGAAAGGAGAGTTATTTACAACTGTTACAAAAGCCAGACCGCAGTTATTAGACTCGAAGGGCGTGAAAGGAAAGCATTAGTTGGGAAGGAAGTAAGACAGGGCTGTAGCCTTTCTCCGATGTTATTGAATTTGTACATAGAATATGCGGTGAAAGAAAGCGAGGAAAATTTTTGAATAGGGATTAAATTTCAGGGTGAAGAAATAAAAACATTGCGTTTTGCTGATGAAATTGTAATTCTGTCAGAGACAGCAAAGGACCAGGAAGAGCAGTTGAATGGAATGGATAGTGTCTTAACGAGAGCGTTATATTTAACATTAACAGGAGCAAAACAAATATAATGGAATTCAGTCTTAAAAAATCTGGCGATGCTGAGGGAATTTGATTAGTTAACGAAACAATGAAGGTGGTAGATGAATTTTGTTACTTGGGTAGTAAAATAACATATGACGGTCGCAGAATAGAGAATGTAAAATGCAGAGTGGCAATGGGAAGAAAAGCATCTTTGAAAAAGAGAAATTTGATAACATTGAATATTAATTTAAGTTTAAGGAAGTCTTTTCAGAAGGCATTTGTGTGGAGTATTGCCTTGTGTGGGAGTGAAACATGGACGATAAACAGTGCGGACAGGAAGAGAATAGAGGCTTTTGAAATGTGGTGCTACAGACGACTGCTGAAGATTAAGTAGGTAGATCACATTAGTAATGAAGAGGTACTGAACAGATTTGGTGAGAAAAGGAATTTATGGCATACCTGGTAGGACACATACTTAGACATCGAGGGATCGTAAATTTAGCATTGGAAAGAAGTGTCTGGGGTAAAAATCGCAGAGGGAAACAAAGAGACGCATATAGTAAAGAGATTAAAATGGATGTGGGTTGCCATTCTTATGAGGAGATGAAAAGGCTTTCTCAGGATAGAGTAGGCTGGAGAGCTTCATCAAACCAGTCTCCGAACTGAAGACCATAACAACATAGCTATTACTGTGACATAGTGCGATCATAAACAATTTTGAAATTTATTACAGACTACTATATAGAGTGTTTCTAGCGGAATATTAAATTTTTAGAAGGTTGTAGTATACACCAGTGGTTACCAATCTGTGGGTAACGACTAACCAGTGGATAGTGATTTCTATTCAGCTAGGTCATGACTTCTATTCAAATGGGTCACAGACGACTTGAAAATATCAAAGTAAAATAACTTACTGACTGAAACAATATGAAAATTTATTTCAAGAGGAATGTTTTTAGTCTGAAAAATAATGTACAAAACCCGTTCTAAACAAGGAAAAAATGTGGCTAGCCTAAATTACCTTGCAACTGGCCACATTTGCACAATGGAAATTTATCTAACTTCTCTCTCCTTAAGGGAGCAGCCAATGTTTTAACAAACACAAAATTAATGTTAAAAATAAATGAACATGGGATGGGGAGCATGAAATTATAAGTGGAGGTTTGATACTTTAAATCATCATCTGTGCAATAAAATAACAAGCAAATAAATGTGGGGAGACCAAATTAAGCACACACCTTGTACAATAGTGATTTAAGTCATAACGTTACTGCCTGTGTTAAAATTGTTTCTCCCCATTATAAGTATGGAGGTAATGTGGAAGGAAAATTGCAAACACACCATGGATAGATAAAAGCACGCTCATTGATTCATAAAGTTGCACATGATGCTTGCAACACTTACTCATGCAGGAACAGCTCATAGCAGCGAAAAACGGAGTGTTGGCGGCATTTTGCCAATATGGCAGGTGTCTTGAAGCACACACATTTAAAAATCACCATGCACAAAACGAACTCATGTGTGGGGAGGCAGCAGTATACTATCCTTAAGTACCACATGGTGTGCGACCACACTGAATAGAATTTAAAAGGAAGTTAATTTAGAATAAGCAAGTAAAGCATTCACGAGAATTCATATAGAAGGAAGCTAGTATTAATAAAAGCATGGATGAAGGCGGAAGTAATGACCATTATGAAAGCACGTGGTGCAATCGGTGATACAAGCAAGAAAGACGGAATCAAACTATAAAATCTGAGAAATATTTAGCATACTCGTGGATACAGATGTGGCACAAAAACTTAAGTTGAAAAACAACAAGGATATTTAAATATACTAAGTTTACATAAAGGCTGAAGACCACACACGAGTATTCTAACTTGAGAAAAACCAAACACAAAATCATCACCGGAATGAAAAAAGCAAATACTAAATTTACACCGAATCACTCGAGTTCTGTAAACACTTCTGTAAACACTTCGCCTCACGTTGCGAAAGAATTACTCAAGAAAACTATCACTGATGAACGGCACTGGGTAGCAATATTCCAAAAAGGACGGACAAGCGTAGTATATGCAATTTCTTTAGTAGTTCTGTTGTATCTTTTAAGGGTTCTGCCAATAAAATGCAGTCTTTGGTTCGCCTTTTCCACGACATTATCTACATGTTCTTTTCACACTTAAACTGGAAAGAACACTGCAATTCATTGGTAGAACCCTTAAAAGATGCAACAGAACTACTAAAGAAACTGCATACACTACGCTTGTCCGTCCTTTTTTGGAGTATTGCTGCCCAGTGTGGGATCCTTATCAGGTGGGTTTGACGGAGGACGTCGAAAGAGTCCAAAGGAGGGCACGATACGGGGGAGACAGCGTTACGGAAACGATACAGGACTTGGAATGGGAATCATTACAACAACGGCGCTTGTCGTTGCGGTGTGGGCTACTTACGAAACTCTAATCGCCAAGATTCTCCTCCGAATTGGAAAATAAATTGTTGACTCCCACTTACATAGGTAGAAATGATCATCAGAATAAAATACGAGAAATCAGAGCTCGAACGGAGAGATTCAGGTGTTCTTTCTTCCCGCGCGCTATTCGAGAATGGAATGGGAGATGAATAGTATAAAGGTGGTTCGACGAACCCTCTGCCAGGCACTTATATCTGATTGCAGAGTATCTCATGTAGATGTAGATGTAGACCTGCTGAGGAAGTTGCTCATTACATTGATGGAGAAATTGACACGAAGTTTTCGGACGAATCGTGGTTCCACTTAAGTGAATATGTTACGTCGCTAAATAATCGTTACTGGAGTTAGGAAAAGCTTAACTTAATTCACGAACAGCCCCTGCACGATCTAAAAATAGGAGTTTGGTGCGCTGTTAGCGGCGAGAGAAAATAGGCCCTATATTTTTTCAGGAACCTATTAATAGTGACAGGTATGTTGAAAATATATTGCGGCCTTTATTTGCCCAATTAACTAAAAGAACATGCCTTTGCGACATTTCGTCAATACTCTGCGACGGCAAATACAGCCAAATTGGTAGGCCTAATGTGTTCGGTGAAGGAATTATCACTAAGAACATTTGGTCACCTCCTCCTCCCGATTTAACCGCGTGCAATTTTTATCTGTGGGGATCATTGAAAGAGAAAGTATACAGATGAAATCGTCACACTTTTGATGAACTAAATACGAACATTCATCATGAAATCACTGCAATTTCTGTGGGCGAACTTCAGACTGTAATGAGCAACTTCCTCAGCAGGTGTCATAACTACTTGAACGACGAAGGGAGGCGGTTCCAGCACCTCCTTGCGTAATACAGGTGAGTAATAAACTTTTCTTTCCAAGTGTTTGTGTTTTGTATGTCACAAAATAACTTGTGCGCCAACCTGTAATAAATTTAGTGCGGACGTCGTGTGGCCTGCTAAGCGGGCGATGCAGCTGCCATCGCCGGCAAGGCGCAGGCCGAAAAGGCGGTTGCGCTGAGGATTGACCACCCTGCATTTCTGGCTTAAAGCCATCATATTAAGATCTGAGTATTAGAGTTGTGGCGATTCGTGAATGAGTCGTTCATTTGAACGAATACAAATAAAGTATCGTAAGAATCGATTCGTGATTAGGACAAATCGTTGTTCAAAAGAATCGTCTGTCTCGCGATATACGATCAATAGCAATTCCGGCCGCGGTGGAGTAGCCGAATGGTCTAAAGCGTCTCGCTGCGGAGCGCGCGGTTGCTCGCCATGGAGGTTCGAGTCCTCCCTGGGTGTGTGTGTTTGTCCTTAGGTTAGTCTACCTAGGTTTAAGTAGTTTGTAAGCTACGGACTGATGACCACACAGTTTGGTCCGATAGATTTACAAACATTTGATTTTCGCAACGGCTCCAAGTTCTAACGACTCATGATTCGAAGGCGATTGCCGAATCGTGCCGAATGATTACGAATGCCGGAGAGAAGTCTAGAGGGGGTATGAATCGTCGTTCAAAAGAATCTGGACTTGTGACGATGCCAAGATCCAACGATTCAGGATTCGAAAGCAAGTGGCGAATCGTGCCGAATGATTACGAAAACCAGAAAGCGTGTGAACAAATGAAGCACCGAACGAAGATCGTGAGCCGTTAATTATTAGCCTATTCATGAATTACAGATGACAGAAACAAAACGGAGCGAAATACACAGTTGCAAATACATACGACTATACGTCTTTTATACGGTTTACAAATTATGTATTTAAACGAGCAATTGTTACACATTTATATTTCGCGTATCCCGGAAATGGCTGGATTATATTTTGTGTTTAGAGAGGTTTAAGCTTTTTGAGTTCATCTACATAGTTGTACTTTTTGTAAAAACTCAATTTTACAAAAATATTTTTTCTATATAAAAACGCTTTCTTAAATGTTTTTAAAGCCATCTCAAAAATATTTTTTCCATTTTGGTTTTTATGTTCAGCTTTCCTGAAAGAAACCGATTTTACAAATAAATGAATAAATAAATAAATAAAAAATGCGAATTTCTTGTATATAGAAAGAAATGTAATATTTATAGACAGATTTTTATTTTTAATGTTTATTTATAAAGACGTGTTTCCTTAAACTAATTGATTTTGTACAATAAGTCTTTCATAACGATGAGATATGTGTTAATTAACATAGATTGAATGAAATTCACATTTAAATGGCTGAAATATTCAGACAGAACGAAAAAAAAAAAATTGTAAAGTTACAGTAGGATTCTAAATAAGTTACCTATGTTCACTAAACCTACTACGCTACTAAATGAGCTATGATGACAGCAGAAATAGTTGGTAGTGTAATATGTATTATATCTTCAAAGACTATTTTTGAGAGCTGAATCGAATGGCTTTGCCTCATTATTTTTTTAAGTCTGCACTTTATGCACCCTAAATATTAAGAAATCCGATACACATATTGTCTCCTTTTTTGGCATTCTGTAAGATTCGTGGCATCGCAGACCAGAAAGAATCGTGAACGAATCGTAGGAACAGATTCACAAGGTTAGAATGCAACATACATGACACAGATATGTATTGCCATCTTTGAGCAGGATGTAGAAGTAAGAATCGTGCAAATGCAGACTAAAGAATCTTGAACGAATCGTAGGAATCGATTCACAGTGTGGGATTGAATCACAAGAATCGATTCATAAAAAAGAATGGTGTTGCCCAACTCTACTGAGTATTACTTCAGTGCAGCCAGTTAGAACCAGTAGGCAACAGATGGTAAAAGCTGGTGAGAGCTACGACAGATGGTACAATAGGTCGAGTTCTCACGAGAAAGAGCATTGGCAAGTTTCCCAGAATTCTAGGGAAGTACCCGAGCGGGAGACACTGAACGCCGATTGGATGTAGTACTGACGGTCATGCGCCAAAACGCAATCATACTTTATTAATACTTAAAAACTAATTATTTATTGTATTGTAAAGTCAAGTTAGGAATCCCCTGAAAGCCAAGCTATGCCCTGATTAGGTAAAACATACTAACTATCGCTAAATTAATAAACAAAACAATTAATTTAAGATGGACGATGCATGGCCGCCATGTTTGCGCGCCAAATTGCGCAACGAAGGCAGTCTTGCATCGAGCCACCACACTTGAGTTAGGAACACACACTCGGAGGAGTAACATGTCGCATACGTAGGCGGTCATAAGACGTAGTTTAATCATCTTAGAACAATGCAAAATAGCAAGATATTGAACTTTCAGTTAAAACAATGTGGGAAAGTGTAAATTTTATGAGGTTTGCTGGTTTTCTGCGTTCTTTAATTAAATCAACTGGCATCCCGAGGACTTCAGTTTTATTCCGTAATTAGATGAGTCCCTGCCAATAGTTTAATAATTTCATACTCTTTTCAAGAACTCCGACCTGGGTGCTATCATCTGCTTGGGGAAATCTATAGAAGACGTCAGGTTGGTGAACTTTAATAGTTTCTGCTCTACACACAGTGCAGTAACTACAACCCTCGCGTACACTGTAACTGCGACACGAACGCAAACTGTTGTGCATCATCCATGGAAACATGGAGAAGGAAAATTATATAGGACAGGTTAACACCACTCTATAAGACATTTTTTCCTGTTGTGTGAGGAAACCTTTTGACAATGTCAAATAATGTGATATTTCCCATATAATAATTAGTTATAGTTATATGTAACAACCTAGTATATGTCGTGTACCAGAGACCAGATCGCATGTAGTACTTCACTACTGAAGGTACTATTCTAGTATTCTACACGACTCATATGGGTAATTACAGAGAAAAATATGACGTGGACGGACCCTGAGCAAATGAAAAATTCTTCTCATTTTCACGTAAGAATTGTATTTTAAAAGGTGAAAGTTAAGTTATCAACTAAAACTTCTATACTATGCTCAACTTCGGATCGAACACCAGACCATAATATTATTTATAATTCTTCTTTGTGTTTTTGGCCTCCTTTCTCCGCAATTTCAGTTATACAATTTGTGTAGGTTATGTAACAGTTTTATGCAACTCTAAATTAGTCTGAGATCAGACGTGTTTCGCTTTATTCTAAAGCATCTTCACTGGTCAAGTATTTTTAAGTTGTCCTCTTCATCTGTGTTTTGTTGCACGTTGCCACTTGCTGTCACTGTTTATATTTACAGTATTTACAATTACACTTTCTTGTAAAAGTTTCTGAAAAATCGCCATTCCTGTGGCAGTGCAATTGTAAATACTGTAAATATAAACAGTGACACAGTGACAGCAAGTGTCATTGTACTACAAAACACGCATGAGGAAGACAACATAAAAATACCTGACCACTGAAGATGCTTTAGAATAAAGCGAAACGCGTCTGGTCTAAATTAGACTAATTTACAGTTGCATATGACATTTACCTAACCTATACAAATTGTATAATATTATTATCCCTCAACCATATGACTAAGACGCAGTACAAGAAAGGTGGCTGTGCCATTACAAAATTCCTTGGTACTTGTCGCACACAAACGTGTCCTAAATTAAGAAGCATATATCATGTTCGTTACGTAAAACTGAACACGTTATAAAGTGATCGTGATGAATACAAAATCATTTTTTCGCCAAAGATCTGCTTCTCATAAGGCTACAAGAGCTCTGAATTTTCTTAACCAACTAGATAGTAAATGTAAGATAAAGAGAGAAAACATAGTAGGAAAATTTGCATGTATGAATCCAGCAGCAATATATGAAACTAGAACAGAACGGAAAGGAAAGCAGCAAGAAGTCACATTTCTTTACCTTGGTGCGGGAGCAATCTTGGCGGTTTCAGATTTAAAATTTATGAGGAAAAGAACGCCGTATTACGCTTGGAAGCACTGTTTGAGGTCAGTTGCAACAGACTTTTCTTCGCGCGAGGCCCACAGAGCACCTTATTATGCAAACGGAGCATCGCAATGTGAAGGCACGTTGCACTTCTGCTTTTATTCCAGTAGACCGCTAGCAGTGGCTCTTTTGGCGAGAAGATGTAGCCTACGTCTTTTGTCTCCTTTCTGTTTTGGGATCTGTCTTACTACTGTTGGTTCTTACTTCGCTGACAGTAAAGTTACTGAAACATAATTAATAACGTGGCATTGATTAGTAGCACTAAATTTAAAATCTTGTCTGTTGTTAACTGATACTGTTAACTGCAAGTTTACAATCAAATTAGAAATTATGTATAAGAAAATGATAAAATTTCACAGCATATACACAATGATTAATGGTAATTGCTATGCAATTACTACTTCCTTTTGTGTACACCTTGATTTTCACTTTTGAAAGCCAAGCACGCAAATTTTATTTATTTATTGAAATGATGGGTTTCGACGATATAAATCGTCAGATTTAGAAAAAGCCTGGCGTCATAATGTAAAATTGAAAAAAATATTTTGTCATATTATAATTTTTTGTGAAGTTTTTTTATCGACTTCTACTTTATGACAGTCTCTCGTTTCTACATACATGAACATGATGCAAAAAAATAATGTAATCTGAATATCACAATTTCTATCGTCATTTCAATATATGAATAAGAAATGTGATATTTGATTTAAACTTTAAAACCAAGGTGTATACAAAAATCGAAAAAAGTGTATGAACGCTCTCCACCAGGCAAAACATGCCAGGTAATTAGAAATATACGAAATCGAAACTTGATTTTACTACAAATTACTTCTATCTTCAAAAGTTTTTACAGCTATTTTTCACAAATTGCAATGTACAACTGATTGTTCCAAAATTTACTAACAACTTTAAGTTGCTTTCCATACTCCTCATATAGTGTTGTCTACCTGTGGTAAAATGAATTACTTTATTCAATATTTTCTTGAGTGTCTTATTGATATATTTCTTAACGCTCAAACTTCGGAATTGACCTTCTGGACATGGCAGAACTACAAAACACTGTACTTCTTTCCTGCTGCCATGACTGGAACTGACTGTCTTACCTACCCTTTCGCATTGGCACTTTTCATGTGTGTTGTTTACAAAAAGATTCAAATGGTTGTAAATCTACGGGGCTGAACTACTCTGGTCATTAGTCCCTAGGCTTACGAACTGATTAAATGAAATGTTAGTGATCAAATTTGTTATCAAGGTTACAGAGGTATGAATTTTATAGTACATTTCACTAGACATATTTGTTTTGGTCCTTATTACCTCTTCTCAAAACATAAAATTTAAATACCTTTCAGTACGAAAGATTTGTTTCACAATGTCAGAGATAAAGAACTTCTTACAGCGCCACTGAATGACATTTCCTGACACAGGTTCCTCATCCCAATATTACGTCACACACTACTCTCAATCAGTCCTCTCATTTTCTACATTCATTACAGATAAACCTTGCAGGTACAGAGTGCTTCTTATTAACGTTTACATGCGAATACTTCCGAAGTGACGAGGATGACGTTGGGACAAGATCACATCAAAAAAGTGTTAGATAACCGTGGTTACAACGTCTCCTGAATTAATAAACAGTTATTTATATTGCCCATAGATGTCACTCAACCTGCACAAATATCTGAACAAGCGAAACGGTGGAGTGGCCGTTTGTCCCAAGGCGCCTAGCTGCGGAGCGCGCCGCAGTTAGCCGTCGGAGGTTCGAGTCCTCCCTCAGGCATGGGAGTATTTGTTCTCCTTAGTTCATATTCACAGAATGTATGACATCAACTGAGCATGGGCAAATCTGAAACTGTGTATCCAGTCGGGATTCGAGCCCGTATCTCATGCTTTCTAGGCACTTGCGCTGACCACTACACCACTGGGGACACAGTGATCATCGCACCTGCAAGGACTACCTAAGCACGCCTCCCATCTGATACAAATTCCCAGCTTCTCACTGCCCACAGTACTCAAACTCGTAGTTATTAAGCTAATTCCCATAAGAGTAAGGATCACAAACTTGCCCACCCCTCCACACCAACGAAAGGATCATTGCCCATCACTGGTATATTATATATGTAGGAAGGGTAAAGCTGAGAATGTGTGTCTGACGGGAGGCGTGTTTAGGTAGTCCTTGCAGATGTGATGATCACTGTGTCCCCAATGGTGTAGTGGTCAGCGCAACTGCCTTGAAAGCACGGTTTGGAATCCCGGCTGGGTACACATTTCAGCTCTGCCAATGTGCAATTGATGTCATACATTCTGTGAATATGAAAGAATAACAACTGCAGGATCAGAATTGACGTCTGTTCTTTCGGAATAGATGCCACATGTATATGTATTATATGAAATTTAAGAAAATACATTCAAAACTGTACTTTCAAAACACGTGACTATGTGGCATATTGTTCACTAAACACCTCATACAGTTTTATATATTCTTCTTCCCCATAAATAATGTAAAAGCCTGAAGGCTTTGAACACTGATTTCATGTTACCATCAGTTTATCTATACAGCCACGATAAATTAATTATAAAACTGGTAGTAATGCACAGATTAGTTAATTATATACATTTCATCTTATTTCGTGGAGTGGCCGAGCGCTCTAAGGCGCATTACTGCGGAGCGCGCTGTTGCTTGCCCTCGGAGGTTAGTTCTCCCTCGGCCATGCCTGAGTGTATTGTCCTTAAGTTAGTTTAAGTAGTTTGGAAGCCTAGCGACTGATGACCAAAGAAGTTCGTCCCAGAGATTTAGAAACATTAGATTTTTTTCTTATTCCGTTAACAGTACAGTGTCTTTTATCCTTCTTAATCATAAGCGTTGAAAGACGACCGTCTGTCGTCTTCCATATCTTTTTTATAAAATGCATTCCGTAGTTTTTATTTTTATTTTTCTAACTTTGTAATTATTTCACTTTTCCGGGTTTTGAGACTGGACTTCCTCCGTCTCTGTAATCGCTCCCTATCGCATGTTGCTGCATTTCAGTAGCTTCCTTATGATATTCTATGCAGTTCTAGGGGTTGAATGCCGTAGTTAATTGTCTTTATTTTTCGGAAAATTGAATTTATACATTTTTGTCGGTTTTCGGAACCACGAAGGTCCAAACTCCAACTTCAGGGGTTTGCAGCTAGTCACCTGAATTCACGCCACTTCTCATAAAACCAGTGCCTTATTGCAACTTAAGAGTCCGCCGTGATTTTGTGTAATGAATCCGATTTTTAACCACTTCACCTTCAGTGGACTGCGATCATATTACGTAGCCATGTGTCGCCGTTAGCGTGTTTGCTCGCGGTCTAATCTGAATGCAACTTAACTTTCCTATACTCACGCACCATTTAAAATCAGGCACGACAGACCAGAGCCATCTTCGCAGTTTTATTGTATATTGTGTTGTGTGGTACCTCCGGGATGGCTGAATTTCGCCTACGATATCGGCGCCTCCTTCTGCCTCGTTTCAGCACGCTGATTTCGGTCAATTTCGCTGTTGCATTGCGTGTGTGTGAGCAAGTTAGTGTAGTTTGTAAATCCTCCCTCACAGTAGCGTTAAGTTCTGTGTAATTGATTGTTAAATTCAAAGCTGGGCAACGTCAGTATTAAACCCTGTAAATGGAATGCAATTTATTGTATTAACAAAATTGGTTCCCCATTTTGCTTGCGTCCAACCTGAATAAATAGATTGGTTCAGTATAATTTTGGCTTGCCTATAAATTGTAGTTTCCGAACACGTTCCCCCTGTTATTTAATATTGCTTTTCACTAGTGCTGAGAACAAGCTCAGATGAAATTTTTTATGTTTAAGTTCCGCTGCGCCATAAATGTTTTTCTCAGCCACCTTTATGAAATAACTCTAATTGTGGTGGCTTGTTTGTTAATGCCTATGGGTAATTTCGTGTAAGCTGCTACGTATATTGGCAACTGTATCGTTAACTTCCTGTTATTAGAGTAATTTGAACCAAGTCAGTTCTCAATTTGGGCCAGGGAACAAGGTTTTGTAGCAGGGAGTAGCCGGTAGCTCACACGGATCTTTTGCTAATTTTACTGCTAAAATTAAGCTTATTTTATAACAGTAAATTCTTATCTGGGTACCTCCTACCAGAATTAAGCTTTTATTTCGTTCAGTGGTCCACTTTTAGCGTAATCTTCAATACTTGCAGAGCAATGTGTTCAGCTAAAACGTGACTTTCTTGGAAAGACCTGCCAAAAGTTCGTTTCCGATAAGAAAGATACAAGCACACATCTGGTAGTATTGCTTACTGTTTGTCTTTTCTGACACGCTTGTCGAACTTTCGAAAACCGACGCTCCTCTTTCCTTTGTTTACCATCCCGTGCCCTCCGCCTCGAATACGACGTGTTTCGTTGGAAGAACCCTCGTCTGCATATTCGGGTGACCCTTTCCCTCCCTCCTGAGTATACACGGCGAAATCTTCGGCGCTCTCTCGGAGGCCGTTCGTTGCCTGGGTTTGTTGCCCCTTCGTGACGCTATATTTGCGCTGGACAGCTCAATTTCGATTCAGATTTTCTTTCTCTTCTTATACCTGCGTCTGGAAATAGAATGCATGAGCGGTGCTGCGTTAGCGAAGCCTTCATTTGTATATTGACCACATATGCGAAAGAACTCCGTGTGTTCAAGACCATCAGCCTGACAAGCACTCGAAAGATTCTTTTTGCAACGATTGCACTGTTGAAAAAACACTTTTTTTTATTTTTCCGACATCACCTTCGGGCAAGGTTTATTTCTACATGTGTTTAAATTTAGAAAATATGGTCTGGGAGGTCAACTGGAATCAAATATTTCATCACATATACAGTGATCACCTTTGTTAGTAACACAACTGTCGACAAAATAAATAAATAAATAAAATAATTAAATAAATAAAAAAAATTGTAGAGCTTTTTGTCTGCAAAACAGTCGTATTACTGACTTACAAATTTCAACATTAAATGTATTTGTTTAATTTCTCGCTTTAAAGGAAAATAGACAGATCGCTAGCTCGTTAATGTACTGACTCCCATTTATAAGAAAGGAAAGAGAACTGACCCACATAATTACACGCCAATATCGCAGACGTCAGTTTCCTGTAGAATTTTGGAGCACATTCTCAGTTCGAATATAGTTAATTTCCTTGAGACGGAAAATCTTCTTTCTATGAAACAGCACGGGTTCAGGAAGCATCGTTCATGTGAAACTCTGCTTGCCATTTTCTCACATGACATCTTGCGAGCCATGGATGAAGGGCAACAAGCGGATTGTGTTTTTCTCGACTTCAAAAAGGCGTTTGAAGCGGTGCCACACTGCAGACTGCTAACGAAAATACGAACTTATGGAATAGGTTCATAGATTTGTGACTGGCTGGAAGACTTCGTAAGTAATAGCACGCAGTACGTTGTTCTCGACGACGAGTGTTCATCAGAGACGAGTGTATCTTCAAGCGTGCCCCAGGGGAGTGTGATAGGACCGCTATTATTTTCTATCTATATAAATGATCTGATGGACAGAGTAAGTTGTAATTTGCGGCTGTTTGCTGATGATGCTGTGGTGTATGGCAGGGTGTCGTCTTTAACTGACTGTAATAGAATACAGGATGACTTAGACAGAATTTCTAGTTGGTGCGAGGAATGGCAGCTAGTTCTCAATGTAGAAAAATGTAAGGTGATGGGCATGAGTAGAAAAATAATCCCATAATATTTGAATACAGCATTAGTAGAGAGTTTCTCGATGCAGTCATGAAATGGAACGAACATATAAGGACAGTTGTGAGTTAGGCAGACAGCCGACATAGGTTTATTGGGAGAATTTTAGGAATCGCAGCAGATCAGTTTCAAGGAAGACATAGAAGCAGTTCAGAGGCGAGCAGCTAGGTTTGTTACTGGTATGTTCGACCAATGCGCGAGTGTCACGGAAATGCTCCGGCAACTCAATTGGGGATCGCTGGAGGAAGACGACGTTTTTTTCGTGAATTTCTGTTGATGAAATTTAGAGGGCCGGAATTTGAAGCTGAGTGTAGTACGATGTTGCTGCCACCTACTTACATTTCGCTTAGTGATCACAATGACAAGAGAAATTATGGCTCGTACGGAGGCATATAGGCATTCATTTTTTCCTCGTTCTATTTGGGAATGGAATAGGAAAGGAAATGCCTAGTAGTGGTATAGTGTACCCTCCGCCACACACCTTACGGTGGATTGCGGAGTATGTATGTAGATGTAGAATATATCAAATGAACGTTTGTTCTTTGTTCGTATCTTACGCGTTGCCGTACCGTTCGTTCGATTGCAATGAAACTTATCCAGCAAATTCCTTGCACTTGCGCGAAGATTATCCCTTTCAGGCCCTTCACGCGCAATTGTGCGTTTCTGGTTTTGCTCGATTTCTTTGTGATCCACTTACAGAACAATTTCTTCAGTACATTTTAGAAAACGATTTGGAACAAGTATAGCCGAATGTTTATATTACAATCAGAATCATGCTCAGTTCCAGTCAGTACAGCTTCGACCGAGGGAAGCTTCACAAAGTTAAAATTGATTAAGACTTACTTCATAAGCACAATGATTCAAGAAAGTCTATCTGCCTTGTCAGTACTGTTAACTGAAGCCGAAATACCGGGCAGTATTAAGACGTAATCTTAAAAAAATCCGTGACACGAAAAGTTGAAAAGTTTCTCTAGTTTGTGTTTGTTTATTGTAATTTTTGTCATTGCAATAATACTCGTATATATAATAATAGAATTTTAGTATAGTGATTATTGATGTGTAATTCAGCTCATTCAACATTTTCTTCATTAATGAAAAACTGAAAGGGGTCTCGCAAAGACGAGTTCGCCGACACCCAGTTTTCGTCTAGCACCGCCACTGATCCTGGTTTTGACATGTGAAGCTATCATATATGACAGCCAGTTGATTTTATACGATCCTGTGGTGTTATTATGTCATTTCTTTCAAAGGCATGTTACTATAAGGTGGTGCAGATAATCAAAAATTTGTGGTGAAGGGCGAAAACACACAATTGTTTGGGTACAAAAATTTTGAAGATAAATATATTGTCTTGTTTTGTAATGTATTACTGTATGTATTTTGCATCTTAAACGTTCCTCTCTGTATGAATGTCACATCACCTATAAGCTTGAGTCTGAAAGGAATAAAGGCAAAATTATAAACTGCGATACTTGAAAAATTGCCGCATCGTATTTGACGATTTAATACATTTCGCTCTTACTACAAACTTTATTCGCTACACATTTCGCTGGAAATATCCGAACATACTACACAATGAACCTACAAAATTGTATTATTGTACGACAATGAAAGTTCTCTTATTTAGCTATGTTTTCACCGAATAGATTTTTATGATCCGGAAGTTACCGTATGGTGCATGGCAGAGGGTACATTGCATTAAAGTTTTTCAGTGATCAGTACGAAAGTAGGCAGACGTACGTGATTTTCCATAGTGAGAGGGAGGAAGAGCTTTGGCACAGGAAGGGCATCCGTGCACCCTTAAAATTAACTATGCCAATTTCAGTCAACGTCGCCGACCCGGCGCAAGCGGGAAAATGCGGAATAACATGTAGAAAAGAAGAGGGACAGAAGATCTGAGGAGGTAAAGAGATATAGGAGGTGAAACAAAGGGCGGAGGAAAAAGATGGGCCGACGAAGGAGATGACAATAAAGGGAGATGGCAATATCTATGACGAACATATACGTCAGATGAAGCCTGTCCGCCATCTTGGTCAGTTTTGGAATGCTGCTTCTCCGATAAAAACCAAGGCGTTCAGTCGACCCTCTTACTGTTACTGCACTGAACTGACAGTCAGTGAAAAGTATATACTTTCAAACAATATACTTTCTTGAATAAATACGTGTGAAAACTTAATTTTGAACGGCTAGCCGGCTGCGGTGGCCGAGGGGACTAAGGCGCTCCAGTCACGGTCTGCACGGCCACTACGGTCGGGGGTTCGAATCCCCCCTCGGGCATATATATTTGTGCCGTCCTAGTTCGTAAGTAGTTCATAAGTAATTTGTAAGTTTAGGGACTGATGACCCCGTAGGTAAGTCCCATAGACTATACAAACATTTGAACATTTTTTTGAACGGCTAATTTGCACTCTTTTAACACTTTGTACATCACGGCAAAACCGTCGGACGTTTTATTTCTGTTTTAACCCTACAGTGCATGAATTTTTATTTTAGTGCAAAAAAAGAAAAAAAAATACATATGGTAGTAAATGTTCACAAATGCAGGAGAAAAATACTGAAAAAATTCTATAATTCATTTAAGAATTGGAAAGTCATTATTTATTACCTGCTGCCAGTTGGCAACATCATGCACTGAAACTTACTTTCAAGCACAATATTGGTATCTAACATGTTTTCTCCTCCTACTTGACAGAAGTCGTATCAGTTTCTAGTTCCAATTTAATGCTTAAAATTCAGCAAAATCCAATGGACGCTCTTTGCTGCATTTCTCCTCTGTTCATGATTGCGCTGCAGTCTATGGAGGAAACGATAAACTAAATGCTTAGAACAGACTCCAGTGTATACAATGTGCATGATGTTGCCATCTAGCACCAAGAAGTACACCATGCAGTGTAGGGTTAAGTGACATAAAAGATTAGCTCTTCAATACGAACACTTCTTCAAGACAGTAGTATGACGGAGGCAGAGTTCACTTTTTCAGCGTAAGGGCGTCTCCCTATATTCTAACCTCCTTGGGGCCAACACTGGGGTAGGATTAGATGAATAGAGAGAGATGAATAGGCGGACAGAAAGGGAGGGAGAGGAGAAGAACTGGCGAGAGTATAGAAAGCCGGCCGCGGTGGCCGAGGGGACTGAGGCGCTCCAGTCACGGTCTGCACGGCCACTACGGTCGGGGCTTCGAATCCCCCCTAAAGCATGGATATTTGTGTCGTCCTAGTTCGTAAGTAGTTTGTCAGTTTAGGGACTGATGACCTTGTAGTTAAGTACCATAGCCTATACAAACATTTGAACATTTGATTTTGAGAGTATGGAAAAAATAAAAAGCAGGAGAACGCCGGGTTTTGAGCCCGTATCTAATAATAATTATTACGCGTTCACTTTACAATTGCCGACGGCGGAACGCCGTAAAATTTGTTTACGACTAGAGGGGTCGAAGGCGTCCCACAATGCTCCACAGTACACCATCGAAGCAAATGGCTCGCCATTCTACAGTCACGTTACTGTCATGCTGCGTTTGTGTAATTTTAACGCCAAAAGTAAAAAAAAAAAAAAGGTAAAGCAGTCAACAATCCGAATATTGGTTTGAACACCACAGTGCTTTACTAGGCATGGTCCTGTTTGGAGGTGGTATGCCGTTCCCTTCCTCCGACCTTGGAACCGACTTACACATTTAGGGGGACCTACAGTTTAACGTGGGTTCCAAACCACCGTGCTAGTCGGTGTTTTTCACATCAGCAACACTGCCAGAGGTGAAAGAAGTGGAAAGTGACAGATAAAAATCCTAGGACCTGGACGGGGATCTAACCAGAGACCTTTAGGATTTGTAGTCTGGCATTCTACCTCTGTGCTACGGAGCCGCACTTTTACCGCAGACAAATTGTAATCATGAAGTACTTCCAGACGTAAAATTTCTATTTGCCCAGCTGGAACCACGAGAACTTCCCGGAGTCGATTACTCACGTTTTATGGACTCCTACTCAAAATGACATTTCCTTTTTGTTTCCTTAATTTAAATTCAAAACATATATCATAGGAAAGTAAAAAACAGTTTACCTGCACCTGCAGAGGCTGTAGCTAGACTGATTACATTGGTACTGATATGGAGAAGGTGGTAAGAAATGTTGGGGCTTACGCAGATTACAAAATAAAGTGATTGGGTGGTTCTTACAGGGTTAAATAATGTTGTTCATCTGTGTCGATAAGGAAACGGAAAATGCTGCTAATACCGTTAGAGAGAAGTATGGAGAGACAAGCAGACAATATGTGATGTTGTGGAAGATGTCAGTAAGGCCACACGTAGTGGTCATTATTCATTCGGGAACTTTGTATGTGTGTGTAACTTTAACAGCGTTTATGTATCAACTACGATTTAATTTCTTCACTTTTACTATCATTATTAATAAGAAAGATGTTCAAACCAATTAACTGAGCCGCAGTGGAGAGGCCGAGAGTTCTAAGGCGCCTTGCAGTGGAGAGCGAGCTTCCTCGCCGTCGGAGGTTCGAGTCCGCCCTCGGGTATGGGTTTGTGTGTGTGTGTGTGTGTGTGTGTGTGTGTGTGTGTGTGTGTATGCCGTCCTTAGGTTAGTTTAAGTTAGTTGAAGTAGATTGTAAGCCTGGGACTGATGACCCAAGAAGTTAGCTACAAACATAAGAACGCCTTTTGAAAAATTGAATAAAAAGAGTGATCAGAGTAATGTCGGTAAAGGTTAATGGATTCGAATTTATACTCGCTGGAGCAACAAGGAGACACCGCATCAACTACGCTGTTTTGTTCTAATTTGAAGCTACACACGATCAATAGAAATTCCTAAATAATTCAGGAATAATTCGCAAATAGGCACTTCATCAGCTATCCAAATGGTCTGCACGGCCACTACGGTTGGGTTCGAATCCCCCCTCGGGCATGGATATTTGTGCCGTCCTTAGTATAAGGTAGTTGATAAGTAGTTTGTAAGTTTAGGGACTGATGACCCCGTAGTTAAGTCCCATAGACTATACAAACATTTGAACATTTTGAGCTATCCGAATCTCTTATACATGTACATACATCGTACACGTTACACAATCCACCTAAAGGTGCGTGGCGGAGGGTACTCAGTACCACTGCTAGTTACTTGCTTTCCTGTTCTATTCCCATAAAGAACGAGGGAGAAACAAATACTTGTATGCATCCATACGAGCCCTAATCTCTCTGATCTTATCCAAATGTTAAGGAACTTAACTGCGGGGACATCAGTCCCTAAACTTATAAACTACTTATGAACTACCTTATACTAAAGACGACAAAAACATCCATGCCCGAGGGGGCATTCGAACCCCTCGACCTTAGTGGCCATGCAGACTGTGACTGGCGTGCCGCAGACCGCTCGGCCACTGCGGCCGGCTCTGGTCTTATTCTTGTGATCTTTACGCGAAATGTAGGTTGGCGGCATTAGAAGCGTTTTGTAGTCCACTTCAAATTCCAGCACTCTAATTTTCTTCCACTGTGCATCTCGAAAAGAACGGCGTCAACCCCCCCTCCCCCCCAGCGACTCCCAGTTGAGTTCTCGAAGCATTTGAGTGACACTCGCTTATTGATCGAATTTACCAGTTATAAACCTAGCCGTTGCGTCTGAACTGCCTCTATGTCATCTTTTAATCTGTTTTAAACCTCCAAAGATTTCTGCAAAATCTTTTCTCGTCGATTAATCACAAATGAGGGCTCACCAGGTTGAATGACACAAGGCGACACCTGCGTATAATATACCGGGTGATCAAAAAGTCAGTATAAATCTGAAAACAATAAATCACGGAATAATGTATATAGAGAGGTAAGAATTAACACACATGCTTGAAACAACATGGGGTTTTATTAGAAAAAAAAGTAAAAAATAAGTAAAATAAAATAAAATAAAAAAAAGCCTGACTGACATATAGCGCTTCATCTAATGAGAAAAGCAATAATTGGCATAACAAATTAAGACAAAGCAAGTATGATGTTCTTTACAGGAAATGTTCAAATATGTTTACCATCATTCCTCAACAGTAGCTGTAGTCGAGGAATAATGTCAACAGGACCGTAAAACATGTCCGGAGTTATGATGTTGCACTGACGTCGGATGTTGTATTTCAGCATCCCTAGAGATGTCGGTCGATCACGATACACTTGCGACTTCATGGTAACTCCAAAACCAGAATCGTACGGACTGTGGTCTGGGGACCTGGGAGGCCAAGCATGACGAAAGTGGCGGCTGAGCACACGATCATCACTAAACGACGCGCGCAAGAGATCTTTCACGCGGGTAGTAATATGTTTTTTTTTTCTTTTTTGTTCTAATAAAACCGCATGTTATTCCAAGCACGTGTGTAAATTTTTACCTCTCTATGTACATTATTCCGTGATTTATAAAGTTTTCAAATTTGTACTGACTTTTTGATCACCAGGTACATCAAAACGTGGATGCTCCCACTGGCGACCTCTTCTTCTTAGTTATCGTACAACACTATTTCTTTTTTCTATTTTAATTTCTTACGCTTGATTGTAGAATAATGTATTAACAGCCAATGTATTTTGTAAGCTACACGCCAAACTCACGTTATTAGATCGCGAAACAACAAATTTATATTAAATTTGCATGATTTTCTATAGAATAATTTATTGACAGCAATTATATACGCGTTCTCTTCAGTTGTTTGCTATAACAAAACAGTTTTTTTCGCTTCATACATTTTCCTTCAGAAGAATGTACCGTTGTTTCGTAAACGCACTGCTGCATTCTTTGACAGTAAAACAACTGTTTTATAGTAGTTCATTTCCATAGTTTTTCTGCGCCAAAATGAGTTAACAGAACGTGCATTTTTTTAACTGCTACACCTGTACGAAGTTCAAACTTGTTACGTTTTAATTGAGCGTAGTTACACCGCTCATATATCATTCGAATAGCAGAAAACATCAACCGTTCGCAGCGCCCTCAACATAAACGGAAATTATAAAGTGCACGGGTGGTATTTAAACACTAGCTGCTAAGCCCGGGTATATATGCATTTTTCCTGTCTTACATTAGAAACTTAAATAAAAACTAAGAACAAATTTCATCTTCATGTATGCATGAAAACAGCTTAGCAATTATGAAACAGTGTAACAAAAAATATGTATAATGTATAAAATTTCAAGTGCAGTACCCTAAGAAAGAAAAATATTAGTGAAGTACAAATGAAGTATAATATTTATTTAATTCCAGAATTCACTATAAACAATATTTATTGAAGGAACACATTATTGGGGCGATCTAGAATTGATTAATAAGAGGTTTTCAGCCAAGATCACTTTCTTCTTTTAATTATATGATCGATTTTGGGCGTGCTAGACGCCATCTTCAGACCTGTCGTAATTTTTTACATCACTGCTATTGCAAGTAAGTACTGAAAAGGCCCAACGTTGTTTAACTTCGGTGTTCGAACGAGAACCGATGTACCCAACGTGGTATGGCCGTTGGCGCCGCTATTGCAACAATTTCTAACATAGCAAATTGGTAATATATACCAATTTGCTATGTTAGAAATTGTTGCAATAGCAGTGATGTAAAAAATTACGACCTGTCTGAAGATGGCGTCTAGCACGCCGAAAACGGCCATATAATTAAAGTAAGAAAGCGATCTTGGCTGAAAACCTCTTATTAATATTTATTGATACTTGTGACGAGAAAGTTTTTGTGACTCATTATTTATGACGACATATCTTCTGAACTATGTTTTTTTTTTTTTTCTTTATCTGCCCCTTTGTCCGGCAAAATATTTTAACGCTATGCCAAATCTCCCGGTTTTATCACAGTCAGCAGAACCTTGTCTTTCTTGTTTCTTTTTTTTTATTTATTTATTTTTATTTTTTATTTATTGCCTCGTCAATTTACATTCATAACATGGTTTATTTTTTATCCTTAGTATAGCTTTGTCTTGATCGCAAAGTTATAACAAAGAAGTGTTATTTTGGTCACGGAATGAGGTGATGTGTGAAAAAAATTTTCATTATCGTGGCCTGTGCCAGTAAATCATGCGTGAGGTAGGAGATTAATATCGATTATTTGCTACTACAGTAATTACAGTCAGAACCAACAAGTTTTCGTTGAAGAACTTTGTAGGGCTTTAAACGCTCCACTGTCCTATCCACTGATACATAACATAAATTTGCCGATCCAACTGACATTATGTCTTTGGACTGTTAAGGACAATGAGAAGTAGGTGGCTGAACACTGTGTTCGGCCAGTTTGTCTTATTGCGCTCCACTGTCTGTCGTTTCTGTGTGAGACAATATCTGGTGCCCATTAGAATGGGGAAAAGAAAATTTTCTTCCTCAAAAACCAAAAAAAGACGATTTCCCTTTCTTGAACAAAATCACGAGTAAGAAGATAGAATGTGTCGTGATCTCGTCGCCTTTTGTTGTTTTCTCGTCCCGGTCTACTCGTCAGAAAAGGTACTGGTGGAAACGATGTTAACTGTAACAACAATTCAGATTAATAATACAAGTTTTATTGACTACAATTTATTATACTGAACTGTAGAACTTAAGTCTGTTTTTTTCTCTCTTCTTGCTTCTCGTGGCGTCGTCTGTATGATACTAGCTGCGCTGAGACCTAGTTACTGCTGAGTTCGTAGCCCTGTCCTGACTTAGTACTGTCCTATTTCTGACTTCGTAACTCACTCGTAACTACCTGAGTTCTCACTAGTAACTGACAGGCCGTCCAGACATATGTCGGCCTAGATATAGCCGCTTGTAGAGGGCGTGCATCTTCGGTTACTCCCTCCAGGATGCGCGGTGCCTGCTTGCGATTGGCTTTCGGTCGATCGCTGCCTTCTCCACGATCGTTCTCTTATGTCTGACGTGTCGCGCTGCATTAGGTGCACACCTTCTCTGTTTATCACGTGTCATAGATACTGCAGTTCCGGTTTGAAAAAGTTACACTTATCTAAGACACACTTGAGACCTGCATCTGAGAAAACTTGAAACAATTTCCTCAAATTTGCGATGTGTTCTTCTGGGGTAGGGCCTGACACAACTAGGCGTTTGAACAACAAGGCACCCGAGCTGTAAGCTGTTCCAAATATCTTTGAAAAACTGCGGGTGCAGGTGCACTGCCAGACGGTAAACGCAAAAATTTAAACAATCCCAGATGAGTGTTGACAACACAAATTTTCTGTGATTCTTCATCGAGTGGCAGCTGAAGGTAGGCTTTGCTCAAATCTATTTTTGAGAAACATTTTCCTTTACCTAATCTGTCCAATAAATCTTTTGGTCTCGGCAAAGGATAACTGTCTACAACTGATCATACAATGTAAGATTCCACGGCCGGCGTCAACTTCTATTAAAACGTACGGGCTCATAAGCCGTGGTCGATTTGTAATACTATCCCCTAACGTTTCATCTTCGGCTGCGGAAGACATCTTCAGAGGTATAGTGGCGAACTGCGATGAGAATTGAAGGAGTGCCGTATATATAGGGAATGCAGAGGGCACAACAAGACATCACTTGACGTTGGTACGACACTATCTCTGGTATTGCCAAAATTCTTAGCAGAGAAGAATCGATTGTCATTCCGCTGGTGTAAAGCAGAAGTCCAAATTATATTTTAACAGCTTCCTCTTTCCTGTTAAAATTATTGCGATTGATTCTCTACATGTGCGCATATGATAGTGAAAAGTTTTTAAGATGACACTAGTCTCATTAAATTTATTTTCATGGTTGCCTTCTTGGTATACATCTTCCGCTACGGCCGATTTCTCCGTGTGCCCCAAGCGGCAATTTCTTTTATGTTCGACCAGACGAGTATTGACGCTTCTTTTTGGAGTTCCAAAGTAGACTGAACCACAACTGCAGGGAATTTTATATACACCTGGTGTATTCAACGGATGTCGTACATCTTTTGCAGATCTTTACCTTCCTCGTAAGTCTGAAAATGGTGTAGCCTTGAGATCAACACAAATGCGAATGCTACCTGACGGCTTTGGCAAAATAACGAGCAGACTCGCCCAGTGGCTAGATTGTTCAATTGCAGCGTTTTCTTGTAATGTCGACGTTCTTGTGCTACTTTTTCGTGTAAAGCGAGCGGTACATCACGAGCTTAGAAAAATTTTGGTTTAGCATTTTCGGTTACTCCCTCCAGGATGCATGGCGCCTGCTTGCGATGGGCTTTCTGTCGATCGCTGCCTTCTCCACAATCGTTCTCTTATGTTCGGCGTGTGGCGCTGATTTTACGCCACAACAGAATGTACACTCTTTGACAAAAAACCTGGCCACTGGCCGGCCGCCGCTGAGCCTAAGTCCGAGCAGATCGCGACATGGAACAATAAACGTGGCCGCGCTGATTCGCTCTAAGTCCGGCTATCTCCACAATCTGGCAACACTGTAGACTGCGGGAGTTCATACAGTACTTCTTGTGTGCAGTTTGAGGACTCGTCCGTCAGCTACAGTGCTTGAGTTGCACGTGAGAGTATTAGCGATCGAAACCGACTGTTGCCAAAAATTTCAATTTCACATCCCTCGTGCGTGCTGATGCCACATGTGTAAGGGGAGCATATGCGTAACGTATTTCATTTTTTGGTACACTAGTAATAATATTCCGGCCCAATAACATCGCTGCCTCTGGCCGCAGCACTTGGCAGAGCACTCCGCGGCCCACTCGCCGGCAGCAGCGGTGGCGGCGCTACACAGCGCTGCCTCGCCCTCTGCCCACAGCGCCTGCCGCCGCTCAACGCCCTGGATATGTAAAATTCTGTAGTGTTGCTGAGTGGTCATCCACAAAAAAGGTTGCGATGTGTATTTCAGACACGATATCAACGGAGCAGACCAACCATTTTGAATGTTGAGCATATTATTACACTAATATATAATACATTAGAGAGGCAAAACATTGCCATAGTCATTGATCCAATCAAATGTCACTCTACGATGGTTACTACTTATTTGTGGTTTAAATCGCGATTCTTTTCCTTTCAGGAAAGCCCTTCATGTAATTTGTTATAGCCATATGCTTTCACAGTGCGTAACTCCACTACAATGTTTAATGTCGTCGTTGATTCCTTAAGGTAAATGAATGAGCTAAATTATGTGCATACGTTTCAGCGCACGTTCTAAGGCAGGAAAGGCACACAGCAAGGTTCGTGTCTTAATGTCTCATTTCTACAGCAGATATTTTGCATGAACGAACTATATTAATCATTATGTTCACTTCCTCTGTAAGCATCCCCTAGCATGTGGGTCCTAAGGAAATAGTAAAAATTCGTATCGAGGGAGGTCAATTCGAATTACTTCAAAGGCGTTTGTATGGTGAAGCAAAGAAGACATCTAATACCGTTTCGTAATTTTTAGTCGACTTTTTGAATGCCTTATTGTATAAAGCTTTTCTTCTTATTCCATTAAAGAGTTTCTTCTTGCAATCTGCAGCGTATAAAGTAAATTGAAATACAACCCCCAAACGCACTAGTTCCATACCAGGATTGGAACTGCCGACTCACACCACAGTTGCATCGCGAGACACAAGCAGAACTACACAGCCAACCACACGCCGGCGCCAAGTGCCCTCAGTCTCTCACATATTCATTGGTGAGCCTCTAACGCATCCCGAAAGAGAACCTGAATGTGACCTACACAAATAACAGCATTCCTTAAATGAAAAGTGGCATTATACAGCATGAGTCATGAAAATAGAAGAGGAATGTCAAGTGAACGTAGCGAGACAATTCGGTACCACTTGTGGAAGTAACTGCACTGTCACAGTGTTGCCAAGTATTAGCAACGATGTTGCCATTTCTCAGCTGTGCTTGGAAGACCTGTGTTGCGATAAGCGAAGCGAAATTGCGCTTGTCTCATGCGGCTTCTAGAGGTTAGTCGCGGATTTTGGTTAATATGCGGCGCTATCTCCTGATAGTTTACATCGTAACACTTTAGGAACCAGATATTTAATTCGTCCAATGAGGCCAAAACCAGCATTCACATTTTTTTAAAGCTTAACAGCATTATGATATAATTTCAGCAATTGACTAGAGAAGTTAAACATACTGATATTGTTCTTGCAACATACGGCAGGTCAAAGACTGAGATATGTAAACTTCCATCACGATTTCAGTTTCACCCCCCCCCCCCTCGAAGAAAACTAAAACAATTACTTTTTTAGATTTTTTTTTTTTTTTTTTTTGGTAAATGTTACTGGAAATGAACGTTGCCCCATCCAACTTTAAAGAGTAAGTTATCAAACACTTACCCTCACCAACTTTAAGTAAGAACTTTTTGTAACACACAAAATGTAGTGCGAACGATCATTTTGTCCAATGATACTAAGCACTGTTGTCCGAAAATGGACTGTATCTACATTGAGTCTTTTCATACGCGTATCACATACAAGTAATGAGCAGTTATTATGGACATACCCAAAGCATCAATGCAGAGGAATAAACAAATCATGGTTTGAATTTAGCCCTTTTGATACTGAAACAAAAGAGAGAAAGTGGGTAGTAAGGTTTTTACGATGCCATAATACTTGATGCAAAGATGAACAAAATACAAATCCGTCATCTATCGGATTTTTCGATGCTTTGGACAGTCTTCTTTAGTTTGTACACCTTCACTTCGTCGGCAATCTACTGGTTTCATTTACAATACAGTAATCAAAATCACGCGACTATTTGTCCCTCATTTTGACGTCATTGGTTTTTATTCCGAATGACAGTAATAATTTCTGTTCGACTGGTTCCATATATGCGGGCCTATTTAATGAAATTTTATTTCCATGACAGATGAAAGCGATTAGAACGTTGGGTCTCTGTAATGAATTTGCATATGAAAAAAATTTAACACCTGAAGATGGGTCTTTAAAAACATGAAAACGGTCGTGGACCTGTAAAGCAAGGATCTTAATTAAAAACAGCTGACGCGGCTTCAGTATTTATTATTTACTTTATGGGATGACAACATTTGAAGTAATTTACAAATAAGTTGTTTTATCAATATTTAAAAGTTTACCATCATTTTAGAACAACTGATAAATTCATTTAAGAAAATGTTCTTTCCTTTTGTTTGTGATGTCACTTGATATTCTTGAAGTAGGTGGCTATGGCATCTACTATGAGGTTGCCAGGAGTCAGTTGGCACTAATGGTTTTGTTTGACATTAAACGGATAATTTAAAGACATAACGCCCCTCGGAGCGGCCGAGCGCATCGACGCGCTATGCTACGATGCACGAGGCCGTTCCCCATCGGGGGTTCGAATCCTCTCTCGGGCATGGCTGTTTGTGTCATCTTTAGTGTAAGGTGGTTCACAAGTAGTTTCCAAGTTTAGGGACTGATGACCCTGTAGTTAAGTCTCTTAAGCTTGACAAACATTTGAACATTTGAAAGACATAACGAGACGAATTGATAAAATCCAGCTTTTGCAACAAAACTGACCTAATTTCGAAATGAGAAAAGTGTTTAGGAAGTGACTATTACACAGCTAAACATTACTGCTGTAAACCTTACCTCACTAATTTACTCACAGCTGAGGCAGATTGTTTGCAACGTGAAAGAGAGTAGGAGTAGTTAATGTATGAAACGACCTTCTTGAACAGAATTCAGCTAACTGCTACAATGTGCATATTCTGATATTAATTTTTTTAAATATTTAATGGTTGTGACAAGAAAACGTCAACTGTTTGCAGAATTACAAATCAGACTTACATCTACATGATGCCAAACGTGCAAAACAATAGACCCTAGCTACGACGTTGGGAAATCTTGATTGCATTGGTGGCCTAATGAACAAGTTTTTGTAGCTAGCGTCCTGCATGCTAGGATCCGTAATTCCACTGTGCCCTACAAATTGCATATGTGCTATGTGGCCAGCTATGTTAAAAGAGTAAAGAAAAAATATCAATGTATACCTCATTGAGAGTTTTCCAGTTTTGTTCAAATTCAAATGTTGAAAAGTAGAGCTTATGGGACTTAACTGCGGGGTCATCAGCCCCTAAACACACAAACAACTTATGAAATAGCTAACGCTAAGGACGGCACAAATATCCATGCCGCAGGGGGGATTCGAACCCCCGATCGTAGTGGCAAAACGTGATTGGCGCGCCGCAGACCGCTTGCCCACCGCGGCCGGCTTCAGTTTTGTTTCTCGGTTTATGATTGTATCTTAGGTAGGCCTTATCGTTATGTTTACTTTTCTCCATTAAATAACAAAAAGACTCACAATTTGTCGCAGAAAAGTCTTCGTAAGTACTCAAATTCTGTCCAGTTTCCTTCGAGTTTGCTTCCTGGTAAAACAAAATGTCTGCAGGTCAGTATGGAATTTACAAGCGACTTGTTATTGATAAAACATCTTGCTACGTTAAATAGCTTTCCATTTGAATCAAACGCTAATTTTTAGCACGTTCCTTGATGAGATGCTCGATAGATTCCGAACCTGTCTTACTTTTGCCTGCCTCGTTGATTCCATAAAATGTTACGTAGTCTGATGGCCGGATGCGTTGCAGACATAGTTTTAGTTGCAATTTACTCACTACAGCGCGGTGATAGGTTTCAGACTAAGATCTTTATGGCGACTTTTAGGTGCCATGTTTCTCACGTCGATGGATTATCATTCGATCGGTATCGTCGGCAGGTAGCGGACGACATTAATTTACAAACCATTCAATACAATTCGTGAATTTCATTTATTTCTTATGTTACAGTCAAAACGCGAAAGTTAGGGGAGGTCTACCGAACATCTGTTAGACTCCGTTTGATGGCTTCGTCTATTCAGAACAACTATCCCTTCCCTGCAGCAGGCGCGCTCCGCCTTCTCCGTTGCCAAATGCGCGCGCTTTCGCTCGCTCGTTGTGCCGCATTTACCAAAACGACCGTGGCTGCCGCCGCCGCATCATACCTCTTATCGACTTCAGAAAGTTAAGCAAATAAATTACCCTTCAAGTCGATGGCGACTAAACTCTACTGCTAGCATTACTCGTGAAGCAAGAACACTTTACATTCCAGTGTTACTTTGATGACTGACATAGCTATTAGAAATTCGAAATTTTTTTGGAACTATCTTTAACGTGGTAGCAATTTTCGAGTAAACAAAAGTTACTTAATACGTCTTGTTCTATTTTAAGACCATTTCACATGCATTTTTTTTTATTTAAATGATTGTTTTACACTTTTCAAATTTTGTATGTGTGAAATTTTTCATTCGATTTCAAACGTTTGCATGAGAATACAACAGACATTCAATAAATTTGTTTTATTTCCATTTCAATTGACCCCTCTTACGTATTAGTCATGGAAAGATCGCGAAGGTAAAAGAGCGATATGAACTCACATTAAGTCTTACCAGAAGTTGTTTTAACGACAAACCATTCACGGCTGGAAGATAAACAGGAGGAAACAGCAGTTGTATAAAAAGTGCCCTCCACCACACACCAATTAAGAAATGACGTTAATGTAGCTGTGTCATCAAGTTCTAAGTTGAAAGATTAAGGTCTCTTGTTCAGTGGGAAGCTGGTTTGAAATGAACTGCAAAATTTGTACCAACACACGGAAACATAAACAAAGTATTGCACACGAGACACGAAAGGAAGAAGGAAGTTTAAGGATTGTTATGATAAGGATGTGGAAGGTAATCGGCTGCACACTGCCGCAGGGACCATTCCGGCATTTGCCTAGACTTATTTAGCAAAATCATGGAAAATTCAAATCGAAATAGACGAAGGCCAGTTCGAAGCGTCGTGCAGCCGAATACGAATCCAGTGTGTTACCACTGCACCAACTCGCAAAACCGAACGCGAGTAAATATTGCATTTTCACGCGGTTCTGAGTTACGTTAATTAAGTTTCTGGCCTATCGTTAGTATAAAATCAATTGTAAAATTTATAAGAAACACGCAATATACAATAAATCAACCTAATAAATACGTGTTACAACGATTAAATAATCAGATGATGTTTCCTATCATGGAAACAGATAATGGTATTCAAACAATTTTTTATAAATGTTAAAATATTGAGACACAAAAATGACTGGCTGAGTCAAAGGCCGGAGGATTTGCAAAACAGAATGCTATTAGATTGGCTACACAGGGGGTTGAAATTATCGTTAGCCCTAAGCTCTCCAGAGTAAATAGGCAGATCTCAAAAGTATAAAATTAGGGACAGAATCCAACAAGTCTGATTTATATAACCCCCCAGCAAGTGCGTAACCTTACCCACACAGATGACCAATGATGGCAGCGTCTCAGGCTCGCTGGTAGCAGGCGGTGGGAGCGGATGAGCTGAAATTTTTATCCGACCGTAATTGCTGCGACCTGTTAAGCAGGGTCGACATGTAACTTAACACAGCGTCACTAGCTTCAGCGTCACTAGGCAGTTGCTGTGCGATTCTATCATGCTAGCAGTCTAATCAATATTTTTCATAGGTGACACAAAGGCCACTTGGCACAAATCGATCAGTCACTTGCGTAATAAGATCTGCAAAAATATTGCCCGATTCGCAAAGGCGCGAATGCTCAAATAGAGACTCCTAGCAAAACGAAAACTAAACTGTGGCCGTTCACAGCGTAACCACCGGGCAATGAAACGTCCGTGAATTATGAACAAAATATGAACGCTGGTTTCGGCCTCATTGGACGAATTAAATATCTGCATCCTAAAGTGTGACGATGGAAACTATCAGGAGATAGCGCCGCATATTAACCAAAATCCGCGACTGCCCTCTAGAAGCCGTATGAGACGAGCGCGATTTCGCGTCGCTTATCGCAACACAGGTCTTCCTAGAACAGCTGAGAACTGGCAACATCGTTGCTAATACTTGGCAACACTGTGACAGTGCAGTTACGTCCGCAAGTGGTACTGAATTGTCTCACTATTTTCTCTTCTATTTTCATGACTCATGCTGTATAATGCCACTTTTAATTTAAGGAATGCTGTTATTTGTGTAGGTCACATTCAGGTTCTCTTTCGCGATGCGTTAGAGGCTCACCAATGAATATCTGAGAGACTGAGGGCACTTGGCGCCAGCATGTGGTTGGCTGTGTAGTTCTGCTTGTGTCTCGCGATGCAACTGTGGTGTGAGTCGGCAGTTCCAATCCTGGTATGGAACTAGTGCGTTTGGGGGTAGTATTTCATTTTACTTTATACGCTGCAGATTGCAAAAAGAAACTCTTTAATGAAATCAGATGAAAAGCTTTATACAATAAGGCATTCAAAAAGTCGACTACAAATTACGGAAACGGTATTAGATGTCTTCTTTGCTTCACCATACAAACGCCTTTGAAGTAATTCGAATTGACCTCCCTCGATACGAATTTTTACTATTTCCTTAGGACCCACATGCTAGGGGATGCTTACAGAGGAAGTGAACATAATGATTAATATAGTTCGTTCATGCAAAATATCTGCTGTAGAAATGAGACATTAAGACACGAACCATGCTGTGTGCCTTTCCTGCCTTAGAACGTGCGCTGAAACGTATTCACATATTTTAGCTCATACATTTACCATAAGGAATCAACGAAAACGACATTAAACATTGCAGTGCAGTTATGCACTGTGAAAGCATATGAAGTGATGGCAATAACAAATTACATGAAGGGCTTTCCTGAAAGGAAAAGAATCGCGATTTAAACCACAAATAAGTAGTAACCATCGTAGAGTGCCCTTTGATTGGATCAATGACTATGAAAATGTTTTGCCTCTCTAATGTAGTATGTATTAGTGTAATAATATGCTCATCATTCAAAATGGTTGGTCTGCTCCGTTGATATCGTGTCTGAAATACCCATCACAACCTTTTCTGTGGATCATCACTCAGCAACACTACAGCATTTTACATATCCAGGGCGATTAGCTGCGGCAGGCGCTGTGGGCAGAGGACGAGGTAGCGCTGTGTAGCGCCGCCACCGCTGCTGCCGGCGAGTGGGCCGCGGTGAGCTCTGCCAAGTGCTGCGGCCAGAGGCAGCGATGTTATTGGGCCGGAATATTATTACTAGTGTACCAAAAAATGAAATACGTTACGCTTATGCTCCCCTTACACATGTGGCATCAGCACGCACGAGGGATGTGAAATTGAAATTTTTGGCAGCAGTCGGTTTCGATCGCTAATACTATCACGTGCAACTCAAGCACTGTAGCTGACGGACGAGTCCTCAAACTGCACACAAGAAGTACTGTATGAACTCTCGCAGTCTACAGTGTTGCCAGATTGTGGAGATAGCCGGACTTAGAGCGAATCAGCGCGGCCACGTTTATTGTTCCATGTCGCGATCTGCTCGGACTTAGGCTCAGCGGCGGCCGGCCAGCGGCCAGGTTTTTTGTCAAAGAGTGTACATTCTGTTGTGGCGTAAAATCAGCGCCACACGCCGAACATAAGAGAACGATCGTGGAGAAGGCAGCGATCGACAGAAAGCCCATCGCAAGCAGGCGCCATGCATCCTGGAGGGAGTAACCGAAAATGCGCGCCCTCTACTAATTACTATTCAGAACTCAGGAAATTATGAGTGAGCTACAAAGTCAGAAATAGGACAGTACTAAGTCAGGACGCGGCTACGAACTTAGCAGTAACTAGGTCACAGCGCAGCTAGTATCATACGGACGACGTTACGAGAAGCAAGCAGAGTGAAGAAACAGAATTATGTTTTAAAGTTGAGTATATTAATCTGAATGGTTGTTACAATTAACATCAATTACACCAGTACCTTCTGACGACGAGACTGGGACGAGCAAACGCTAAAAGGTGGCGGGTTCGCAACAAATGGCGACGAGGGCAACGAAGAACCAAATTGCGACGAGATATTAATGTCTGAAAGTACACTGAGCTATTAATTTTGATTTCTTTCAGGTCTTGACGTATCCAGTAAATAATATTTTGATTCTATTGCAGAGTTACGAGTAAATTTCAATATTTTTGCACTATTTGTTGATAATTGTTTTTGCACCATGGGTAATACTACTAATCCTGACACTACCACTGTCACTACGCTCGATGCACAGCAACTAATGCAATTATTTCAGTTTCAGAGCCAATAAATTGCATCTCTCCTGCAAACCGTCCAACAACTTCGGGCCGCACCTGTGTCTCAAAATACACAAGTTCCACTGCAACAGCCACCAGCTCCAGCAAGTTCCACTGCAACAGCCACCAGCTCCAGTAATTCCACCATTCTGACAATATGATGAAAAAGAAGAGAACTAGTTGGACTGGCTCCAATAGTTTGATGTATTATTTTTTGAGATAGGATTCCTGAACAACGTTGTATCCGAGAAACATGAGGAATGGGAAAAAGCTAATTTGGAAACATATAAGAGACGGTGTGAAGTATTCCACACACTTAAAAGTACAGATACTTCATGAAAAAATAGAGGCACTTGTGAGTTTTACTCTTTCTGTACCAGGCACAAATTCTGTTGTGGAAATGGTATTTTCTTTGGACTGTTGAAAAAATCCGTTTTACCACTGAAACTATTGAAGCATTTGTAATCATTAAGACTTATTATGAAGACCTTACCTGCAAGGAGTTCTACAACTTGCTAGAAACCAACTCAATGCTTTTGAAAGATATTACGTCTTCTGATAAGTAGAAACTTAGTGCCCGTAGTATGGTTCCTGATACAGGAGCTTAACAGTCTACAGATTAATGTTCATTTGTTAGAAATCTTTCTGTCAGTTAGTCGATTTTCTGAATTATAGTCAGTTCCTGGAAAAACAATTATCACATGATACAGTGCCATTACAAGCATGTTTTGAAGTGTTTTGCTAAAATATATGCCTTTTTATGAGTATAACGTTATTTCAGTACAATGGTGTAGTCATAAGTGCACAATTTCTTATTTTTGTTTAGAGTCCTATTTTGTTCCGTTTTTTATACCAAAGTTTCGTAAATGCCCCGTTTTTTCGCATGGAAAATCTGGTCACCCTAATATAGTATCGAAATAACATTCAGTAGTATATATGTATACTGTCTGTGAATTGCATCCAGAATACAATTTACAGTGTAGAAGTAATAACTCGTTACGTCATTATGAACATCGCAAAAGTAGTAAGCGATAAACATTTTCCCTTTCATCATTTTTTTGTGGTTGTCAGCGAGAAAAGGTTCCGTTAAGATTTGAAATTATCTTCAAAGTTTATTGCAAGTTGCTAAGTGCTCTCATTGTCAAATAGTTGACGAATGAAATCAGGCTATCACGTGCCGCAAGATGGGGCAGTTTTTATTGTTTATGAAGGAAGGAAGGAGGAAAGGAAGGAAGCTTGGAGTTTAACGTCCCGTCGACAGCTTGGTCATTAGAGACGGAGCTTACGCTCGGAAGGTTAGGGTAAGGATGTGGAAGGAAATCGGCCGTGCCCTTTGAAAGGAACTATCCCATCATTTGCCTGGAGTGATTTAGGTAAATCACGGAAAACCTAAATCAGGATGGACGGAGGTGGATTTCAACCACCATCCTTTCGAATACGAGTCCAGTGCGTTACCATTGCGCCACCTCGCTCGGTATATTGTTTATGACAAGATATCGTATGAACTATGTATTGTAGGTGGTTTTTGCAGCATAGCAAATAATTCCTCACCTTAAAGAATATTTGTAGCTAATTTGGTTGAAATCGGTCCATTAGTTTAGGAGTAGATGAATATTATAGCATGATGCGGCCGTTTTTTTCCAGACTGTCATTGTTTATGATGTCATATCTCCTTACTTGTGTGTCGTAGGTAGTTCTTGCTCCGACAGCGATTGTTGGCTGATAGTAAGGAACATGCGTAGCAAGTTTGGTTGAAATCGGTCCAGTAGTTTAGGAGGAGATATGGAACATACATACACATACACACAGTCTGTTTTATAAGATGTACAGATACAACCGGCAGTATATTTTACGATCTGAAGCGGATATTTTTATAAGCCTAAATATCAAATCGGTACTAGTTTCAATATATTCAGTCCGCATATTGATTTTTTTTTTTTTTTTTTTTTTTTTTTAATTTCGATGTATCGGATTTCTGTTATTTTAAAAAATCATAAGCCGTAGAAGGCACAGACACAAGCATGCGTCACCCATGCAGGAGTACGCCTGCTACGAGGCGGTTTCTGAATTATGGAGGTCCCATAGGTAAGGGGGCCAACTTTTTGAAATCCCAATGCGGGACGTTTCGAGGATGTGTATGTGTACACGCGACTTAGTGTCAGGACTCTCTCTAATGCAGGCAAAAGGGCAAGCCATCGCGTTTTACTATATCCCAGGATTCTTTTGTATTGCATTTCTGTGTGCGCAAAAATTTTGAGACCTTCTACACGCACGGTGTAAAAGTACGAATAAATCTTCGTAACTATATATTCTACGTCCACTGGTAACAAATGTGCTGATTTTTGTGTAGAGCTGTGTGCAATATGCGCTGCCCACCTCACGTCGACTCTTTTTCTCCCTCATGAAGTTTGAAGAAAGCTTTGCATTTGTCATACACGTTAAACTTCGTCAAAATTTCTATTGGCACTATATGCATGAATTCCCATGACTTTCTCTTCCCCCCATTGGTTTTCCAGTATATCCGTTGAAGAATGATATATAATAACTGCAGTTTAACCAGGGAAATTCAGGATATCTAATATTTTTACATTGATTCCAGTCTTTAGATGAAAGTACTGCACTAACATTGGATATATTTTGAGGTCTTTGTAATTTAAAATGTCGGTACAGATACTGATAAATGGAAAGTCTTTTGTTCTGAAGTTCTGTCTGAAGGTTAGCTACAGAAAAAGAAGCTTTCACAGTTTTTATTCCTGCTTCGCACTTACCCGCAACGAAACTTCTTTTGAAACACTTTTTGAATCAATTCCGTCGATATAAATATCTGATAGTGACTTACATTGTGGAAAGCCCACAATGGTTCTTAAAAGTTCTGCACTTAGTCAGTGAAGTTTTTCTGACAGAAATAAGTTGAGAGTGATGAAGTATCTGTGGCGGTCTGAGCCCGTTTATTTTTTTTTTTTTTTCAGATGTTAAATGACATGTTTAATGCCGTGAGCAACTGAGGACACCTTATTACACGTTTTGCATCGTACTTCTTGAAGGTGGTGTACACTTCTGTAAAAAAAGTAACCCCTTTTGCAAATCCTTGGTCAGTTGACAATTTTTTTTTTTTTTTCATTTTTATAATAGTCGGCGGCATTATAAGTAAAAGAAACAAATCTGTTCACGGAACCTGGCGAAGCACGCAAACACGAATCAACAATGTCGAGTCTCCGCGCGGATGAACTTGCAACCTAAAAAACCGTCAGTTGTACTTCGGCATCTCCCGGAACGTTTCGTGTTGAACCTATTGTTAATGAGAACGTTATCAATCTGAGAGTATTAAGAGTGGTCACCCCGCGCTAACAGCTACAGGTTTTTCACCTAGTCGTACTAAATATTTATTTCTTTTCTAGACAACAAAACTACTGCACATAATCACTGTCATAAATTTTAAATGTGTTTATTTCCGTCAACAGTTGCAATATAATTGTTTAATAACATGTTTCAATCACTTGGATTATCTACAGATCTTATAGTTGCGTCCACAACTCGTCTGGCTGAGTACTAATTGGTACTGTCATAAATCTTCATATCCTGATTCTTAATGCTTACGATACATGGGAATAATCTGCAGCCGGTGGAATATGAAAAATTATAGGGATGCGGGACTTGCGGGACAAATTAGGCAGTTTACGGGACATTTTTCTGAAGTTTTCCAATGCGGGACGGTACGTCAGAATCCGGGACGGTCCCGCAGAATCTGGGAAGGTTGGCAGTGAATTTACGATCTGAAGCGGACATTTTTATAAGCCTATATATCGAAACGTTTGTCGATATGTCGGTACAAGTTTCGATATATCGAGTCCGTGTATTGAAATTTTATTTATTTATTTCGATGTATCGGATTCCTGTTATTTTTAAAAATCTTAAGCCCTAGAAGCCACTGACACAAGCATGCATCACCCACGCAGGCGTACGCCTAGTACGAGGCGGTTTCTGGATTCTGGAGGTACCATAGCGGCGCCTCATTTTCGCGACGACGCCACGCCGACGCCGACGCCGGCAGTTTAACGAGACGCCTACAGCGCCCCGAACAAACACGCTACTCCCGCTTCGCCTCGCCTCGGCTGCCAGCTTCCGCTCGTCAGGCGCGACTGCGCATGCGCCGTACAAGTCAAATGCGCCGAACAAGCAAACAACGCCACGCCGCTCGCCGCCGCCCTACGCAGCACGACGCTCTTCAAGGTTATTGTGCGAGGCGCTGCGTACAATTCGATTTACTCCCGGCTGCAGGTGGATGATGATAAGAAAACAAAATGTTTTATCGTTAGTTTTCGAACGTGAGACACTTCATTTCTTCCGATACCTTGAGTAGCCTGTTAAATCGATGTAGCGGGACGAAACAATAAACCTGCATCAGCTCTTGTTTTTGCAGGATATCTATAACGAAGTTATATATATATGTATATATGAGTAGCCTAATATGAAACCTGGACATCTGACCTAGTTGTAGAAATTTATTTAGCAGTCGATCACAAAGGAAGTTTTTCTGCTCTTTTCATTGGTGAAGTCCGTTTTTTTCCAAAAATTGACGTAAATTTGATAAATCATACGTTAAAGTTGACTGTTCACATCAAAAGCGGACACCTACATAAGGGCTTGATATCAAATTCGGACACCTGTTGAATAAAGCAGCCGGCCGCGGTGGCCGAGGTGACTGAGGCGCTCCAGTCAGGGTCTGCACGGCCACTACGGTCGGGGGTTCGAATCCCCCCTCGGGCATGGATATTTGTGCCGTCCTTAGTATTAGGTAGTTCATACGTAGTTTCTTAGTTTAGGGACTGATGACCCCATAAGCTATACAAACATTTGAAACATTTTGAATAAAGTAGTGTGCACCAATGGGAACACAGTATATGATGACATGACCTCGAAAATCAGACATGGCGACAGTCTGTGCCCGATACTAAGAGGTATTAGCCCGTACTTACGTTTTTCAGTAATTTTTATTGTATTGTTACTAACAACCATCTTAAAGCGAGTGAAATGGAACGTAATATATCACTAGCGTCCGAAGGAAGCGGTTGAGACAACCTGAAAAATGGAAAACAAACATTGAAAAGAAACAAAGATAAGACTAACTTGTAAACTACACTGTTCTATTGAAAGGTGTGTTCTACGAAATTATCACGTATGGACGTTTACGGAAAAATCTGACCTCTCTTTCTTAGCTTCAGATAGTTCGGCCTAATAGAAAGAGATTTAATAAAAAAGAGTCCCATCATTAATAAAGAAGAATATCATACAGTTTTTGAGAAGTATTGAACAGTAAAACTAATTGGAAGAGATTGGGTACCTCAAGACTTGAAACAAGAAGCCAGACAGCATACAAAGACAGAACCTCAGCTACATTTCAAAATGTCAACAAGTAAGCGGATAATTTTCCGGAAAATGAAGACAGGTAATATTGTGGAGAGAGGTGAACTTGCGAACTTAGACGTGGGAGCGGAGAGACCAATCTACAGAGTGAACAGCAAACTAGAAAATATAAATCCTCAGACTGTTGCAATTGGTTTACCAATGAAGGCAGAAAAACTTCGAGATGTTGAGAAGTTACTAACAAAACATTTTGGAGATAACTGGAAGACTCTTCCCATTCTTGACTGGTACAGAAAATTACTACAGGGATCAATTTGTCACTCAGATCTGGCTGACGATCAGTGTAAATAAAAAATCGAGAAGAGCGATTTTGGCTATTACCCCTTTTTAATAGAAATTTGAAATTCGATACTCATGTTCAAAAATAAAGTAAAATTTTAAGTTTCTTGGGAAATTCCACTCATTATAGGAACTTCAGAAATACAAAGAGTTTTATTACTACTCAAATTACTGTAAAGGTAGCATTTCGTTTTGTATATAAAATTAAGAAAATTATTATGATTATTGTAGTTCTTCATTTTTCCAAAATGTAATACAGTTCAAAATTTAATATTTTTCACTTTATGTCGATATTTATATAATTTCCCAGATTACATAGCAGTAAAAGATTTTCGTCAGCAGTAAGCGAAGCTCTGTCTATCAAAAACGGACATCTGAAAGCGTGTTCCATCGAAAGCGGACACCTACACGTTTTAGTTTCAAAGACGGACATCTGTATTTTCCAATACAATTTAAAGGTGCTTAAGTAATCAAGTTGATATTAGTCACTTACAGGCATAATTCCTCGAGTATTAAAGTTGGCCGGCCGCGGTGGCCGAGGGGACTGAGGGGCTTCAGTCACGGTCTGCACGGCATGGGGGGTTCGAATCCCCCCTCGGGCATGGATATTTGTGCCGTTCTAGTTAAGTAGTTCATAAGTAGTTTGTAAGTTTAGGGACTGATGACCCCGTAGTTAAGTCCCATAAGCTTTACAAACATTTGAACATTTTATTAAAGTTGATAATGCTCAAATCAGCCTGTAAATATATTTGTTCTACGTTTCGCAATAAAAAATGACGTTTATCTCAGTTTCTGACAAACGACAGATATCCGTCTTTGATAATAGGCTACTCATATATATTTGTGTGTATGTAAATATTTTATGTTGAGACTAAAAGAGTTTTGTTGTTTGATTTTTGATTGTTTCATATACGATAGAGAAGCTGAAATTCGGCGAAGCCACAGTATAACATACACAGTCGCGACACTCATGCTGTAAAAGTTGTTACTAAGTGACAGTCGCCACGACAGTTGCGCCCCTAGTGGTGGGCAAGGAGCCGTGAGAATAATGTCTGTTTATAATTACTTTCTGTGTAATAGTTCCTGTAATTTTTACGTTTCAAGCTTGAGTAGAATATAGAAATACATAAATGATCATGAAATAACTGTAAAAACAGACGAATTTCCCTGATCAGTGGTATAAGCAAACATTTATTCATAAGGAAATATGAATATGCGTGTATTTTGCAGCCTACTCCGCTGAAAGTAAGAGAATATAAACAGGCGACAAACATTAATTCCTGTTGTGGTCTGTTCTTACGTGCCCGAAAGAACAGACACGACAACAGTATAATAAGTATTTACACGCTTCAGTTGCTTCATCGCAGATGCCGTCATACGTTCGACCTCACACGGGAATCCGTAATGGTGGCGAGTGTAAAGGCCTTTCTATACGAGACGTGCAACACGCACAAGGAAGTCGTTGTCAGCCGCAGCGCCCCTTGCGATAGACCGTCGAACTATAAAGAAGAGTTCAAAAGGTACGCATTTGTTGAGTCGTCTGCTTCACGCGTCTACTTCGTTTGATGTCAACTTACAGCAAATGAATCGCCGCGTTAACATCAGTTTTCTAAACTGTATGATATATTGTGATGATTAAAACATTTAATTGTGTTTTAGACTGCCACTGTGAAACTGTTTTTGTTTTCGTGCAGTTTATGCTTAACTACGTCGCTCACATGTGTTAACGTCCTCACTATAAAATGCGATTACATACTTCCAGCCCCTGCGGTTTGAGGCGCCTATGTATATGATGAGCAAGCTCAGGAGTCTATACATAGGCCTTTCACTTTGATTAAGCTTCAAGTAATTCTCACCAAAAACAAATATTTCATCTGTTAACTACATACAGCATGTTTCAGGAAAATAACAAATGTTTTAGAAGATGGTAATAAAGACGATTTGCAGTTAAAATTTCATATAACGTGTGTCCAATTTTTATTGAGTACAGAGATACAGCTCTTGGTATGTACAACAAACTGATATGGATATTTGGACTGATTCATTCGTCGGTTCTTGGTAGATCACCATATTGACTTTTATTTAAATAACTGGTTTTCGACGTAGTTTAAAGTCTGAATATGTCCTAGTAAGCCGAAAACCGGGTAACTAAGTGGAAATGAACGTGTAGAAGATACACAAAATTCTACTTATAACTAAGTGTGATGTTGTACTACCAAGAACCGACGGTTAAATCGGTGAAAATTTCTTGATTTACATTTGCTCTACGTTTGTTTGGATTTCATATTAACAGCTGTATCTCTGTATTCATTAACAATTGCACACAGGTTATATTAAATTTTAGTGCAATTCCTCTATAGTATCACATCGTAAAATACGACTGAGTCGAAAAACTACATTCCTCTGAGCAGGAGACAAGTACACATTCTCAAACAAATTCGCGACTTGGCTTCGTTTGTCAGCTGGGTTTTCCGTTCGGTTGTCTGCGAATGCGCGAAGCACTTCCATATGCGTGAGAACAGCGATCGTATGCGTGAATATTGTGCAAGTGGACGCGTCTTCACTCTACGCGGACGGCGTGACCGGTGCATCATGGGTAACCTCGTAAGCTCTCACTTCCCTTGTAGAAAGGGCTTAAGACGGCATGGACGGCAAGGGCGCTACGGCGACAGCGTGTGACTTCTGGAAGTTTGAGATGGACGCCAGGCGAGCACGGCTAGGTAAGTGGTTAAGGCGACCGCTAGCTCGAAGCGGCCCGCCTCACATTTTCACTTGTTGCCATTGTTTAATTTTAATGCCCTAATGCATCCACTGTCAATCCTTTCCATCAATTTTCTTCTTCCGTCCCCTCTTTCTTCAATAATTTACGAATGTGATACTGTTAGTTCAATATTTGGCCGCGTCCCGCGACCCGTACTATCATATAATTAAATACGAGGAGCGTCCAGAAAGTAAGTTCCGTTTGGTAATAAAATGAAATTGTACACAGATACAGAAGAAACTTTTATTGCACAAAATTCTACAACTCTTAAACTATTTTTCCACATAACTGGCGAAATTTTGCAGGCATTTGTCATAGCGTGGCACCAGGTTTTGTATTCCTTCTTCATAGAAATCTGCCGTCTGTGTCTTCAACCAGTTAGTTTCCTTCAGCTCGTCGTCATTGGTGAAGAGATGACCGTCAAGGAAAGACTTGAGATGTCCTGGATCTTGTCAACAATCGCTTGAACCAGTTCTTATGTAACCAAAGGTGGACGCCCACGTCGTTCTTCATCGAGCACATCACTACGCCCGCCATTGAACTGTCGGACCCATCTTCTCGCCATCGAATCACTCATCGCATTTGGCCCGTAAACATCGCAAATTTGCCGATAAATTTCACTTGGTTTCACTTTCCTCGCATTCAGAAACCGAATCACCGACCTAATTTCACAGGCGGCGGGATATTCAATCAACGCCAACATTTCAAACAAGCACAACAAAACGTACGTACCTAACAGCGATCTCCAAATGGCGCACGTTCTTCTCCTTCATACACATCGTTTACAGCGCAAGTGCGGAACTGTAGTCGTAGCGCTGCAGCGGGGATAAATTGAAACGGAACTTACTTTCTCGACGCGCCTCGTATATACTAGCTACCGGCCTGGCTTCGCACGGTTGGACTTTACGAGGGCGGATCAATTCATTTATTGAACCACAAAGCACGTACAATTTTTTTTCCCACATAGTTTTCTCGTTTGCAAATGCATTTGTTCCAGCGTTTGGGTAGCTTTTTCATGCCCACATCGTAGAAAGGACAGGGTCGTGTCACCAGACAGTTGCGCTAGAATTCTTCCGTACTCTCGTTATATTCAAATCGCTGCCCACCTACAGCTTCTTTAAGCGGACCGAACAAATGGAAATGGCAGGGCTGTAAGGAGGATGTTCAGGTGTAGTCCAGTGCATTTACTGTAGCCCGGAGTTAATTCGAGCTGGAGTCGTTTATTGTCGTGCTGGATTGAGACCTATCGAATCGTTTGGCCTCGACTTTTGGGACGATATGCAACTCTCGCTTTGGGTGACAGTTCGCAGTAGAATTCAGCATTTATTGTGCGTCGCTAATGTAAAACCTCAATCTGCAAAACGCTGCGCCGATTGGAAAAAAAAAAAAACAAGAAACAGTCGAAAGAACCTTGCAGTCGTGTGTTAGCTTTCATTGGTGCTACCTCAAATTTCCTCACTTACACCTTACTGGCTTGTTTGGATTCAGGTGACGATCAGACTAAAACAATCATGACCTTTTTCCGAAAATCTTGCTTTAAACTCCTGACAGACCTCCAAACGTCTCAGCTGCAGATTTTCGATCGAAAGCTGAGTGACCCATCTGGAACACACTTTACAGAACTGTAAGTCATTTTTCATGATTGCTTGTCAACTCCCATAGCTGATTTTGACTTGTTCGGTAATCTCTGATACTGTTGGCCATCGATCATCGTCAATAATGCCTTTCAACACTCACATATTTTCGCCTATAATACTGGTCCAAGGAAGGCGATCGTGTTCCTTGAACTTTTTATACCAGGCAGACACACGCGTCCTTGACAATGTTTGATCCCCGAACTGTGCAGTCAATCTCTGGCAAATATCTGCCGCTGTAATTCCTACACGATCAAGAAATTTTACAATTATGCGTTGCCCAGTGGAGGGCTGGACCTGTTGCTCCGACATATTGAGCGGTACTGACGAAATGGCGGGAAATATCTAACAGCGCGCTCTCCCCACTCCCAGCGGTCCCGTGTAAACAAAGCAGAAGCGGCGGCCAGTCCTACCAGCTGTTGATGTACAGGAACAAAAATCCCATTTACAAGGTGCGCCTGAACAGTTCGGTGATTGGTCCCATATTTCACAAACAGCGCTGGCGAGGATGATGTGCACGCGCTTCCACACTGAGGGATAAGTCAACAAGCGCCTCCTTTATATTGCTCTCGCCAGAGTTGGCCAGTGACTGCTGGCACTCTGTTCTCAGCTCTTGAGCGACATGTACCTCATGGTTACAGCCGCCAGTTCGAAATGTACTTAATATGCGTATTTTTATTGTCATAATAAATCAATGTTTTACTATTAAAAATACTGTTTAAAACAGACAAAATTCTGTTTGTCTAAAAACTATCATCAGTAAATTTCTCCTAGCGCGAGCGCTTGGTGATTTAAAGCACTACACGACACTATAGCTGGTGTCATATAAGAAGGCGCTTCCGCGCATAGAGGCGGAGCGATAGGGGAAGCGAGGATGGTAGGAGGTACGGCCGAACGCCGTTGCGCCTGCGGGAGAAACATTGCGTAACTCGCGGCCAGCCACGCGCCTACAGAATGAACATTATTGGCTGTCACTGCAGTAATGGAGGGGGATGCGCAGAACGGCTGAACACTGGGCCGCCTTCATAGCTGACGCCGACTATAGGCCCAAGTGCGGCATCATTGCGTTAACTGCCAATACCCCTGACCACCGCTATAGTACAAACCACTGGAGTCAAGCGGTGGTACATGCTGCGACCCAGCTAACAGGGTCATTGTGAGTACTCACGTCATTGCAATATGCAGTGCAAAATGAAGCAGTGCGTTAACAATAATTTTTGTTGAAATTAATCAAAATGGCGACGGAAACCAATTGGATGTTAGTGTAAGTGTATGGTGTTGAAGCAGTGAGTAAAAAGTGATGAGTGGTTTCAATGCTTTAGAGACAGAAAGGAAGGTGTTGAGAATGAGCCACGTTTGGCTCGACTGTCCACAATCACAGTCCCAGATAACATCGAACTAATGTGTCGGATGTTTGGAGATGATCGGCAGCTGTCTTTGAGACTGATAGAAAGGTTTACGCTTCGCAACGGTTTCAGAGATCCAACAACGCGCTTGACTTCCGTGCATCAACCGATACTACAAGAAGCGTTTGCTGACAGATTCCAACAGCCGTAAAAACGATGTAAGAAGTGCATTGCAGCCAATCGCGATTACTTCGAAGGCCAGTAAAGGTATTTTGTTTGAGAGTCTTGCTTCCTTTATTTACTGAGATAATCACTGAACTTTTCACACGCCCCTTGTACATTAGTTGTAGAATATGAAATCCTATGTGTATGTGTGTGTGTGTGTGTGTGTGTATTTCTTTCGTTACTATGTTCTACATAACGTGATTATCCATACCATGCTTATACAATCTTCTGCGGCTTTATTTCAATTTCTATAAACTAACTACCTGTAAACCTGGCGATACCTGGGTGTTTATTTATCCTACACTTTCGTAGTCCACATTCCCTCCCCGCCCCCTCTCTGCATCCACGTTTTTCTCTCCCATATCTCTGTTCGTTCCCACCTATCCATCTCTCTTTATGCAAGGTATCCACTGTCACGTACCATACAAACATTCATGTATCCAGTGATCTACCTCTTGGTTTAAAGGTCATATGTGCAAAAATTCATAAATACTGGAGCAAAACTACGTATTTTGTAAAATTCTGTTAGTTAAGTACCCCCCCCCCCCCCCACCAGCCACCGAACGAGATTTCATAAAGACAGCGACATTCCTCTTGTTTTTAAGGTAGAGAGTGAAAAATTACATCAATATTGGAACAAAAATAGATTTCAATGCAATAGAAACGCAGGGTCACAATGAAAAACGCACATTGGTGTTCTCAAATGTTCCATTTTATTTCTTTCAACCCTTGTTCTGAGAATAACGAAAAAAAAATAATAATAATATATCTCCGAAATCGGTCGAGCTGTTCTCAAGTTACAGCGCGACCACGGTATTTAGAGATCCATTTTTATGTTACAAAGTACCCTCCCCCAAGCACCGTATGAAACCTCTTGTTTTGAAGGTCAAGCGTGCGAAATTTCGTGAAGGTCGGAATGGAACTTCGTGAGGCTGTAGGAGATGTATGCTCCGCCATGCACCTATCACAACATACTTTCTTAGCTGACGTTTTCTATCTATAAACTACATTTCTGCCATATTCCAGCTTATAGATGAAGTAGTTTTCGAGATTTCGTGTTTAGTCAGTGAGTGAGTGTCCTTTCGGTTTTATTTGGATGGAGATTAAGAAAACAGATTGCTTAATTTTGGATACGAGAGAATAAAGGGAGACTTGCAAACAAAAATAAAAAGTAACATTCAAATCTCTAATGCTAAATTTATTTTACACAGGGTAATGCCTGATGCGACAGTTTTACGGCATCTACAGCGAAACTGTTGTGAGCTGTAGACTTCTTTTCGTTTCATCATTTTGTGGCCGGGTGGGGGGAGGGGTAAGTTACAAAACGCTTCATAAACGTCCGAAATCACATGCAAACTTTGTATCAGGTCCCTAACTACTCCCATTTTCCAATAATTGACGCAGAAAGTATGGTATTCTCACGCGGTGGCCTTTCATTATTTATGACGTCACATCTCCTGAGCTATGTGTCGTGCTCTTTCGTTTTTGGGTCAGAAACCTTCGTAGGCATGTGGTGAACAGTTCACCAAAGTTTCATTGCAATCGTATGAATGGTTTATGCACACATAGAGGACATACAGCCAAACATACTAATATAATGTAATGAGCAGGATACACTTCTACACCACCAGCAACTCCAGCGACACGTCCACAGCTTACTGACTGACAAAACACACTGGATCTGCATCAGACAGCGACTCAGCTCAATCCCACTCCCCACCCCTTCTTGTGCTAATCATTTTACATCTTTCCTCTCCATCCCCAACAATCCTAACCTTGATTATTCCTTGTTCCCTGATATCGATGAGAAAGATGTCTCCATCCCACCCTAGCTCCCGGCCTCCACTACCTGGACCGCATCATACCCCAATACACATGCATGACCTACAGTTGATTGCACCAAACGCAACGTGGCTCCGCCATGATCGCATCAACTACTGCCACCTCAAGGAATGTCCCCTCCCTTTCCTCATCACCCTTGCTACCCTCCATACCACTATCCTCTACACTGGCTACTACCCATGTTCCTAAAACCTAACAAACCCCCTCTGATGGTCCTCCTTCTGCCGTCCCATTTGCCTCACCCCTGTTTTCAACAAGGTCTTCAAATCTATCCTATCTTGTCGCATCCATCTCCAGCTTCAGCATCTCATCCCTGACACCCAATGTGGCATTCATCCCACCGACGGACCAACACCTTCATCTTACCCAGCTCCTCTCCCTCCAGCTCAATTGGGTCTAGCGTTTTGGTCTACTCTTCAAACTCGAAACATACGCTCTTCCTCATCTGGGACACTGTCTCTTTCCTCTCAAACCGCCCTACCTACGTAACCGTTTACAACACCGACTCCCATCTTTTCTATCCTTCTGCTGACATCCCCTAATCCTTCCTCCCCTTCATTATATGTCAGATATGCCTAAGTCTGCCCCCCCAATACACCTCTTCCAATATGCTGATGACACCACTTTCCTTGCTCCCACCCTCACCTGTTCCAACCATATTCTCCAAAAACATCTTGACCTTTTTCCCACTTGGTGCACCAGTGGCTCCTATCTATAAATACCGAAATCCAGGCAATCATTGGTCGTACCACTCCTTCCTCCATCCGTGTAATTTCTATCTCACCCTGCATCACCATCCCATCTGCCTCATTCCTTAGTACCTGGGCCTCACTATTGATCACACCCTATCCCGGACTCACCACCTACGCACTAGATGTTCAAATGTTTGTATATCTTATGGGACTTAACTAAATGGTTATCAGTCCCTAAACTTACAAACTTCTTACGAACTAGCTATTACTAAGGACGGCATATATACCCATACCCGAGGGGGGGGATTCGAACCCCCGACCGTAGTTGCCGTGCAGACCGTGACTGGCGGGCGTCAGTGCCCCCCCCCCCCCGGGCACCGCGGCCGGCACCTCCGCACTATTCACGACAAAGCCCTCTCCCGCCTCTGCCTCCTCAAACTCCTAGTTGGCCGAATCTGTGGCCTAAATCCTTCCACCGTCCTCTATAACTATAAATCCCTCATCCGCCCTATCCTCTGTGTAGCCCATCCAGCTTGGATCTCCGAACCCTCCCACTGGCCCTTCTACAATTCCCTGCAGATGCTGGAGCGCCATGCCCTCCGCCTCGCCATCTGTAACCCACTTTATCACCGCTCCCCCATGGTGATCTTCTACGATCTCAGTCCTTTCCCCCACCTCGACCTCTTTATTGAAAATCTCCGCCTCCATTCCCTATCCCATAAGTTAGACCCGCCTAATCCTCTGGTCCATCCTCTCCTGTCAGCACCCAGTTCATTGCTGCATCACCACCATTGTATCACCACCCTGCTCTACACTTGTCCACTCTCTGGATCCTTCTGTACCCTCCTTCTTCCGGATGATGCCCTTCGGCCTGACAGCTACACTTCCTATCAGCTATGACCTTTCCCCTAGGCCCCTCTTCCCATCCTCTCCCTGAGCCCCCAACCATCCCACCTTCCTTCCATCCTGTCCCTGCTCCTCACCCCAGTGTCCCTCCTTCTCCATGGCATCCTGGGTCATTCACCCCCAGTCCCTCCCCCCACTGGTCCTGTGGTCCCTCCCCACCCTTTTCGCCCCACCCCCTCCCACATCACATCTTTAGTATTGAGCGTGCTCTGTCTTATGTGGAACCCTTTAATGTCCTTTCGTGTGTGTGCTTCACTACATCGTTTTATTTAACAACAGTGAACGTCCACCCCCAACCGACACCATAAGTTTTAATTGTGTGTTTCTTCGTATTTCTGGTTTTAATTCAACAATAGCGAGCGGTCATCGCGTATCCGCCGCCCAGTGCTATTTTAATTGTGTGTGTACCTCCGCATCTTCAACAGTTGTTAAAATTTTTAAGACGTCAATGTTTGACTCCTTTTTAAGTACATCAATTTTTTTCTCCGTTTAAAATCTCCATGTTTTTATTTGTTATTTACCGCCAACTTTTTATCTCCTTTCTACTTTATCTGTTTCTTCTGTGACAAGTTTTTATTTCTGTAGGGTGCAGAGCGCCCTATATTAGGAAATGAAAAGACAATCAAGAAAAAGATTTTTGTTTTACAATTCACTCATGACCAAACTTCTGCCCTTAATCGGAATCGTAAATACTAAACCACTATTCCACAATATTATTACTGAATAAAAGTAATGTCTGAATACTTGCAATAGCATTTAATCAACTATTCCAGTAAAGTCTGTTTAGTTTCATACCTCAGTTACACAAAAATTATAGGTCTCTATACGAATTACCAACATATTTTGGTGGTTACCTAGTAGCTTGATAAAGTGAACGTGTAGCTACAAATAAATAACATTAGGACGTCACATTCTTAAAGATATTCAATTTGATACCTGCCAAGTAGCTAAAAAAAATGGCAGTTTCACTTAAGGCACAAAATGTTCAAATCTTTGTAGAGTTTAAGGGACTTAACTACGGGGTCATCAGTCCCTAAACTTACAAACTACTTATGAAGTAGCTACAACTAAGGACGGTACAAATATCCATGCCCGAGGGGGGATTCGAACCCCCGACCGTATTGGCCGTGCAGACCGTGCTGAAGCGCCTCAGACCCCTCGGTCACCACGGCCGGCTCTTAAGGCACAGAAGCAAGGACAAGGTGAAAAGAGCGTTTATAAAGCAATGTAGAATCTAGTCTCCTAAAATGTAAATATCGTATGTAGTGAAACTTCCTGGCAGTTTGGAAAGTAGGAGGCGAGGTCCTGGAGGAAGTCCTTCAGCTTCAGCCATATCGACATCTCGTGCCACGCCACGAGCTCCGAGCCCAGATGTAGTTCGTATATATGTGCCGTATGCACCATCCTCGCCCACTCCTGTTGGATCACCCCAGCCACAGAATGGTGATGTTCCACGATCATTGCCAAGACCTCTGGCTGATCACAACAGAATTCGTATATGTGTTGATCCACAGGACGAGCAAACACCAGTAGTAGAGCATGGGCAGTTAGTTCGACCATTTCGCCTAGACACCCCAGAAGTAGACTTACAGTAATTGTTCAAACTAAGGCCTACCACCATCTGGCATGTGTGAGACAGAATACTCAGTAACTTGCAAAGCACAAATAATGCCAGCTGTTGCATTATTTCTATCTTAAGTGATACATACCACATTTATTACAACAGTGAAATAGTGATTCTAGAATATTTTGTTTTTTCTTAAAAATGCTTACTTTTCATACAACACTACTGTTGTTTGACTTTTAAAGCCAGTGGCGGCGCTAGGCGTCGGCGACGTAGGCCACCGCCGACGGCCTCGCACCTGTGGGGGGCCTCGCAAGACATTGTTAGAATTTTAGTTTTTTTGTTTCTTTTTTTTTATATTTGATGTTTAACGGCACTTTCCAACTGCTAGGTTATGTAACGACGACTTACATCTAATTTACAGTAGCTTAACCGAAGGACGAATCCAACATCCGTACCCAAGGGTGGGGTTCGACCCCCGACGTGAGCGATTTCGCTCACCGTGCTATTATGCCTTAGAGCGCTCGGTCATTCCCGGCCGGCAGCTATTTAGTTGTCCATATTAATTTCCGTATGAGTGCGGCAGTGATGCAGTTTTTAGTTAAATACTTGCAAAACAATTTCTTCAGTACAGTTTAAAGAACGATTTGGAACAAGTACATCCAAATGTTTATAAAACAATCAGAATCATGCTCAGTTCCAGTCAGGACAGCTTCGGCCGAGAGAAGCTTCACAAAGTTAAAATTGATTAAGACTAACTTGAAAAGTACAGTGAGCGAAGAAAGACCATCTGCGTTGTCAGTACTATCAACTGAATCCGAAATAGCGGCTAGTATTAAGATGTGATCTTAAAAAAAAATTCAGTGAAACGAAAAGTTGAAAAGTTTCTCTAAATTGTTTTTTTTTTTTTTTTTTTTTTTTAAAAATTGTGATTTTTGTCGTTGCAATAATACTACTATATTATACTAACAGAATTTTAGTATAATGATTATTGATGTATAATTCAGCTCATTTAACATTTTCTTCATTAATGAAAAAATGAAAGGGGCCTCGCAAAGACGAGTTCGCCGACGCCCGGTTTTCGTCTAGCGCCGCCATTGTTTAAAGCAGTTGAAATAATGGTGCCAGATAGATGACAGGTTGTCATGTTTTGTCCATTGTTAAAAGGAAACCAATTTGCTGTATGTGTATGTGAAACAAAATTTTTCGTGAGTGTTGTCTGAAGGTAACTCAAAGTTTGTTAAGGAAATGAACGTTTAGCTGTTAAACCTTGGTTGAGATTTATAGTGTCTTCTGAAAATGACAGTCAGTTCCTCTACTGTTCAAAACGGCGGTGTTAGTGTATTTCTTTAATATAGATTTCAGTACTGTTTTGAAATGACCATTATGACAATATAAAGACATCATTGCTCCATTCCAGCTTTATTTATAATTATGTTGTATACGTCTGTTTCTACTGTGTCGGGATAGCTCAGTCGGTAGAGCGCTTGCCCGCAAAAGGCAAAGGTCCCAGGTTCGAGTACCGGTTCCGGCACACGATTTTTTAACCTGCCAGCAAGTTTCATATCAGCGCACACTCCGCTGCAGAGTGAAAGTTTCATTCTGGATCGTATGTAGTTTTGAAAAAAAAAAAAAAATTATAATGTTGGAAATTCACTAAAACAAGACTGATGTAACGTGACAGTACAAACCGAGCACGTGAACATAACCATAAGAATTACTTTTATTATTGAGCACATTCGGTTGCAATTCCTTACTGCTTTCAAAGAGAGTTTGGACGATATTATTACGACTCAGCTATTGTGAACTGTATGAATTACACTGCACTGAAAATATGTTAACAGAAGCAGTGATATTACTTTAATGATGTTTTTGCATTAGAAAGTCCACAACAACGTTTAGTGGCCAGGAAATACGAAAGTAACAGCACTAACATCAGCAAGAATATAAATAATGCATTGTAACAGTCGCTGGTCCCAAACCGTCTTGCGACGAATTTTCACTAATTACATTGGCTTGCTTCCAGCCATATTTCTTCGCCGCCTTTAGAGAGGAGATAAGTTGTACAAAGAACTTATCTCCTTTCTAACGGCTGTTATTTATCGGGTAGTAAAGTCACCAGAAGGCCAAAACAACTGCGAAATGATTTAGATAACAGATCTGCGTGGTACAAAAATTTGTAGTTGACGCTAAATAATGAAAAGTGTGAAGACATCCATATCAGCACTAAAAAACATCCGTTAAACTTCATTTACACTATAAATCAGTCAAGTCCCATCATCAGTAGCCGTTTGAAACTTCATATTTTTGCAAAACGACATGTTGACCACAGCGGCTTAAATTATTATCTCAAAGCTACCGGTTTCGGTTAAAGTACCATCCTCAAGCGCCAGCAGAGCTTAGTTCAAAAATGTTCAAATGTTTGTAGAACTTAAGGGACTTAACTATGGGGTCATCAGTCCCTAAGCTTACAAACTACTTATGAACTAGCTAAGACTACGGACGGCACAAATATCCCTGCCCGAGGAGGGATTCGAACCCCTGACCGTAGTGGCCGTGCAGACCGTGACTGGAGCGCCTCAGTCCCCTCGGCCACCGCGGCCGGCAGAGCTTAGTTGCTTAACTTTTCATGTTACAAAATGGCACATTAACCGAAACCGGCAGCTTTGAGCTAATAAATTAAGCAGCTGTGGTGCACATGTCGTTTTACAAATATTTAAAAGCTGTTAGCCGGCCGCAGTGGCCCAGGGGACTGAGGCGCTCCAGTCACGATCTGCACGGCCACTGCGGTCGGGGGTTCGAATCCCCCCTCGGGCATGGATATTTGTGCCGTCCTTAGTGTTAGTTAGTTCATAAGTATTTTGTAAGTTTAGGGACGGATGACCCCGTAGTTAAGTCCCATAAGCTTAACAAACATTTGCACATTTTGAAAAGCTGTTAAACCCCACCTTTTCACCTGCATAAATCAGTCAGATGTCTCCAAACACAGTAAACGTTGACAACTGTACGTAATAACAGCTTAAGTCTCATGGTAGGAGGCATCCAGATGAGAATTTACTGTTACAAAAAGCTTAATTTTAGCAATAAAATTAGCAAAAGATCCGTTTGAGCTCCCGACTACTCCCTGCTGCAAAAACCTTTGTCCTTGGCCCCAAACTCAGAACGGACGTGATTCAAATTACTCTAATAACAGGAAGTTAACGATATAGTGGCCAATATACATAGCAGCTCACACGAAATTACACACAGACATTAATAAACAAACCACCACAATTAAAGTATTTTCATAAAGGTGACGAAGAAAACTTCTATTTATAGGCAAGTCAAAATTATACTGAAGTTAACTTGTTTATTCCGGTCGAACACAAGAAAAATGGCGAACCAGTTTTGTTAATACAAGAAAAGTGCATCTCCTTACATAAGTAAATACTGACGATACCCAGCATTGCATTTAACATAAATGATACAGAACTTAACGTTACTGGGGGGAGGATTTACAAACAACACTCACTCGCTGACACACACGCAATGCAACAGCGAAACTCATCAAAATCAGCGTGCTGAAACGAGGCAGAAGCAGGCTCTGCAATCGTAGTCAGCAAAGCCGGGTTTACCACACAACACTGCGAAGATGGCTCTGGTCTGTCGTGCCTGATTTGAGATGGTGCGTGAGTATAGCAAAGTTAAGTTGCATTTGGATTAGACCACGAGCAAACACGCTAACGGCGACACACGGCTACGTTACATGATCGCACTCCACTGAAGGTGAAGTGGTTAAACATTGGATACATTACACAAAATCACGACGGACTCTATAAGTTCCAATCTTAAACTATCTAGGCACTGGTTAAATGAGAAGTGGCATGAATTCACGTGAATAGCCGAAAATCCCGGAAGTCGGAGTTCGGACCCACGTGGTTCCGAAAACCGATAAAAATGTATAAATTCAATTTCCGAAAAATAAAGAAAATTAACTACGGCATGCAACCCCTACAACTGCGTAGAATTTCGTAAGAAAGCTACTGCAATGCAGCAACATGCAATTGGGAGCGTTCACAGAGACGGAACAAGTCGTCTCAAGATCCGGAAAAGTGAAATAATTACAAACTCGGAAACATAAAAATAAAAACTACGGCATGCAACCCATAGAAATGTTTATAATTTCATAAGCTACTGAAAGAGGTTGTACAAGTCTCGGAGAGAATTACTCACAAAGACTAAGTGCACACTATAAGTTTGGAGAAGAAACAGCAAAATAAAAATAGGTGGGGAGAGAAGATCGCGAAATGTTAGTGGAAATCAGAAGGATACACGCATAGTTGCTTGCCTGATGGGCATGGAACAAACAATAGTGGAAGCTGAGGGCTTTGTTCAAAGAACCAACCACGTGGAACACATTTCACACATGGAAGGAAACGATAAGAAAGTTTTGCATGCACTGTACAAAAATGAACAAACCGTCTGTTGGAAATCGGGCCTCACAAAGCTAGAGAGAATTTACACCGAGTTCGTACACCGCCACATAATCACAAAAGCTTTGAATATACCAGGCCATTATAAAACTGCAACTAGAAACACATACACCGCGTTTAACTGTTGGAAATCACTGGATTGAAAAACTAGAACACATTTTTGCACACGATCGGAAGGAATATTCTAAAAAATGAATATAAATTCAGGAGTCTAAGTTAAACATGCTGGAAAACGAAACGCTACCATCTCCGCAGGCACAAGAGCAGAACCAATCTTACCTCAACACGGTCCGTGCACAAAGAGACCATCGAGCGACCTGGAGCCTCTGGAAAGCTACCGGAAACTGGAAAACCAAGAAAACAGCAATGTGGGGAGAGAAGATCTCGTGACTCGCCCTGGAGAAGGCTTGTCGACTGGCTTGTAACCAAACGGTGTACCTCTTTGGTCGCATTAGCAGCAGGGGTTGGTAACGACTAATTATCGACTCTGAGCCAAAGAAAACCATGCAAAGTGAGTTATTACCACCCACATTCAGACGCCATTAGATCCTCGCACATCCACTTAAAAGTAAAACGAGTACACATTCTCACAGGGACAGTGCCGTAGCGGAGAAGCCGTACTTATTGCCACATTCATAACCACAATAATAAATTATTAAAATAACAAAATCCTAGCAATATTAACTAACGTTACAGAAACTAATGTTTTAAAACATGAAATAAAAATGCTATTCCTGAAGCCTTGAAAAGAGTGGGGTTCTAGTTTTAACAAAATGCTAATCTAGCGACATCAAATAATTTTACAATTTTATAAAAAATATATGGAAGACGACAGATGGTTGTCTTTCAACAGGAATCTTCTGCCTTTATTAATATGATGTGAGGTGCCCCAGCACATGAAGAACTTTCTTGCGATGTGGAGTTCTATTATTGAAGCATTTGTTCTTCTTAGTTTCCGTGGTACACGTAGTATCTTCCGCCTACACAACATCTCGAATGTGTCGAAGCGCCTCTTATCACTACCTTCCTCGGTCCAGGTCTCGCATCCATACAAGAATACATGAGCCACAAGCACTTCCATCAAGCCCATCGTAGTTGTCTTGGATATTGCCCGACTCTGCAGATCTCGGTGAGTTTGACCATTGCGGCTCGGCAGAGAAAGGTTCGTCGTCTTACTGCTTTTTCACGCTTTCCTGTGCAATTGATTAGAACCTAAACATACACAATCATCCACTACCTCCAGATACTTTAATCACCCTGTAAGTTGGTTCTGAACCATGCCTTGACGATTTAAAACCAGTAGTTTAGTTTTTACATGTTTATGTCTTGGCCAACATTTAGACTAATACCTTTCACTCTTGAGAACGGAACACAAAGTTCTAACTCACTTCCTTCTATGAGTGTAGTATCATTTGTAGTGTAATGTGTAGTGTAAATTGTTGATTTTCCTGTCACCAATTGAAATCGCACCGTCCCAGTCATCCAGCGCTTTCCTTGTTACATATCTGCATCTATGTTGCTGACAGTATAAAACCTTGTCTAACGACATTTCTCACATCGACAACCTCCAAGAATACACCTAATGGTTGCGTTACGGCTGTCATAAAGACCTTTTAGTAAGGATACCAGTTGTTTTGGAACACCATACTCGTTGAGGACAACTTTTCCCACATGATGCAATCAAAGGCCTTTTTATAATCTAGGAAATAGATGTAATTAGGGACACAGAAATCATGAAATTTTTCAATTGTCTGCCTTAAATATGCGTCTCGAGTACCTTTAACTGACGCAAAACCTGATTGTTCTGCAGATATCTGAGAGTAAAAGTAATTTTTAGGCGTTGATTCAATACATGCAGGACGATATTACTAGAATGTTATATTAATGCTATTGTCCTATAGTTGGAGCAATCCTTAACTCATCCTTTTTTGTGCAGAGGACAGTCTTACACCATTCACCCACTTTCCACACCATATTACATATTAAATGTAGAGCATGCATGCCTTTCTCTTCCACCACAGAATTTCTCTGGAAATACCGTTTATACCTGGGTTTGCATTGTTTTCAAATGTTTGATTGCATTTTCGATTTCACTGTACAGAATATCATGTGTTTATTTATTTTTTTAAATTAAATTATTTTTCGTCGATATTGTTTCCTTAGCAATACAGTGTTTCAAAATGTTGTTTCCATCTAGCAAATGCCTAGTAGTGGTACAGTGTACCCTCCGCCACGCACCTTACGGTGAATTGCGGAGTATGTACGTAGATGTAGATGTAGATGTATATCTTCGCACTGATCTTGATGATTTTTGCACAATTGAACTTCAAAAGCAGGCCGCGGTGGCCGAGGTGACTGAAGCGCTCCAGTCACGGTCAGCACGGCCACTACGATCAGGGGTTCGAATCCCTCCTCGGGCATGGATATTTGTGCGTCTTTAGTCTTAGCTAGTTCATAAGTAGTTTGTAAGCTTAGGGACTGATGACCCCGTAGTTAAGTCCCATAAGTTGTACAAACATTTGAACATTATTATTATTATTATTATTATTTGAACTTCAATGCGCGGTGGAGGGTACGTATGGATTTCGCCAAAATCCACAGTTTTGCTCTGATCTTAATTTAATTTTGTACACTTAACCTTGAAAACAAGATGAAGGTTACTATCTATATAAAATTTCGTTCGGTGCAAGGGGGAGACTTCGACTGCAATCTCTATATATATAAGACGCATTTGTTGTCTGTTTGTCTGTTCCCTTATAACTCTATCCAGACAACCAAATAACGTGAAATTTCGTACACGTACACAAAATTACACGGGGAAGGTTCTTAAATAGATTGGAGATCGTAAACTTCCTGAAGATCCTTCAATAGGCCTCATCATTATGCCATGTGGTCAAATTGTCAACTCCCCTGACGAACTTCTCTGTCCAAGGTGTGTCCTAACATTCAGCAAAACTTGAAGGATCAGGACTGGCTTTCGCATAGAGCAAATCTGGCAAGAAGAATAATTTTGTTGAGAAGCTGAATGTCGCCATTCAGAAGCAGAATATGCCTACAAGTCTATAGATTGCATCCTTAATGATGATGAAGCAGTATAATATCCCATTGACTTTTTGAATTCCATCTAGACTCCTGATTTGCAAGCTCACAACTTGATTCTGAAACTTGGTGCTCCAGTAATGTTTATCAGAAATATTGATGCACCCAGGTTTTGCAATGGCACAAGATTCATTGTGAAAAAGCTGATGGAAAATGTAATTCCAGCCACAGTACTCACACGGAATGTTAAGGGTGAGGATGTCTTCATTCCAAGAATACCTATCATTCCCTCAGACAACATCATACAAGAGAATACAGTTCCCTTTGAAACTATGCTTTGCCATGAGAATCAACAAGTCACAGGGCCAGTCTCTTGGGATTGCTGGTATAGAATTGCAGACACCATGCTTCTCTCATGGACAGTTGTATGTGGCCTGTTCCAGAGTGGGCAAAGACAAAAATCTTTTTATACATACTCCAAATGGAACTGCCAAAAAAGTTGTTTATCACATTGCTTTAACCCTTTCGTGGTTTTTACTCATTTTTTAGAATATCTTAAGTTATCTCAGCTGTTACAGAGTCTGATTTGGGTCAGGATTACAAATATGACACTCAAAAAATGTTAGCACATTCCATTTTTCCTAAAAAAAAGGTGGGACACATACGTCCCAACGTCCCACTGATCATTTCTGGTACCGATTTACCTAAGACTTTTTAAAATAATTTCTTAGGTTATCCTAATTGTCATAGGGTCTAAACAAGTACATGATTCAAAAATTTGTAATGCACACCATATTAAAAAAAAAAAAAGCGAGAGAGAGCTGTCTTGCAGCTTCTATAATAGAAAATGCAGATAATAGTAAACCACATACCGTGTTTTATTAGCGTAAAAATTTACAGAAAAACTGTTTTTCTTTGAAATATGAGCTCTATAATATCGCAACATAAAGGCACTGTAGGGCTACACAATGGTCGCTGGGACACATGCGTCCCACTAATTCACTGAAAAAAAATTTTGAAGTATAATGAGTTTTTTAATTGTTGTTTGTAAACTTCTACGAAACATAAAATAGCAAATATACTTACTTCGGACATTTTCGGTAGCGAGAAAACGACGAAAGCCGATTCAAGGCACAATAAACAATGGTACGGCGCGAAAATTCACGCGGCAGCCCATATAAACAGTCACAGCCTTCTACACTGTAAGAATTTCAGTGCCTCGATTTTTTTCCGCGTTCTGAAGGGCCACCAACAGATGGCTGCACTATGCAGAATTACGCAACTCACCACCTTGTGGTACAAAATGTCCGAAGTTAATGGGACGTATATGTCCCAACAACCACGAATGGGTGAACATAAATGTACCCTTTCATTACATGCAAATAAACGGTTTTGTATGCTTCTACAGAAAGCCTTATTTTAAATCCTGGCAAAGCCGGGTACTTACAGTTAGTAGATAATATCCCAGGGAAGGCGAACCTGAGGCTGGGAATAAGCGTTAGGAATGATTTAAAGTGGAACGACCATATAAAATTAATCGTCGGTAAAGCAGATGTCAGACTGAGATTAATTGGAAGAATCCTAAGGAAATGCAGTCCGAAAATAAATGGAATAGGTTGCAGTACACTTATTCGCCACTGCATGAATACTGCTCACCGGTGTGGGATCCGTACCCGATGGTGTTGATAGAGGAGATAGAGAAGATCGTACGGAGAGCAGAGCGCTTCGTTACAGGATCATTTTGTAATCGTGAAAGCGTTACGGAGATGATCTATAAACTCAAGTGGAAGACTCTCCAGGAGAGGCGCTCTGTCACTCGGTAGGGGCTTTTGTCGAAGTTTCTTTTCCTTCCTTTTGCTTCTGTTCCTTGAGAAGTTTCTTTCTCTGAGCCCCAGACAAGGCCTTAATCCTAATCTGGTCCAACTTCTCTTTTACAGTTCCCACTTCTTGCTCAGGTCTAGACCCTGACTGAGAAGTAGGAGTGCACTCCATCGGTCCTGATCCCCATGTCTGAGTATCTGAGGTCTCAGATTGCCCCTCGGATTCTTTTAAAATAATTTTTTTCTCCGTGTTCATCTAAGTCTCACGAGATTTTGGGATTTATATGGTCCACACCACGATAACCCCGCGCGGTGCAAGGCTACTTACTCAGGGAGGTCGACCGGTAGCCCTGAGGCTCCGTTTGAGACACATCCCATGTGCCACGCACCCCTCGGCACGGGTCGCACCACACCTTGGGTTGGGGAACAGTTTAACGTCGTGCCCGGGACGAACCGATAGTGGTACTCAAGGTATCCTCCGCCACACACCGTCAGGTGGCTTGCGGAGTATCGATGTAGATGTAGAACTGAGACCGGCGGAGGATACAGAGAAAGTTAAAGGCTGTCCTTTTTGTATTATCACGATATAGGAGAGAGTATCAATGAAATAATGCACGAATTGGGGTGAAAATGCATCCCTCGGATCATACCAAAATTGTACTATGCATCCCTCTGATGTACATCTGAGATGGGTTGGAGGCGTTTTCAGGATGGAAGGATTGTTGTTAATATTGTCTATATTCTGAAAGTACGGGATACATAGCGGGACTCGCCCTGAGGTCGGATGCAACGAATGAGTGCCAGTCTAACGGATTAGGAAACGAAAAGGTAACAGTTACGTTTGAGGAAAGACTTTTTATATATTGCACCAAAGCTGCTTTTATTTGAAATGCTGACTAGTTTCGGGCTTTGCCCATTTTCTTAAGCCACCTATTACAGAGAACAAAGTGTGTTTTACAGGAAGATACATTAATATGGCAATGTTATATTGAATGTACAAGTCGTAATTACTTACATTCATATATATTTTTATTTGGATACTGCTTAGGTCGCGCTGTTTGTTGTAATTACTTTGGTGTGATTTATTGAGCTTTTGATCCAAAGATGTTTTTGTAAAATATTCTTTGCTTAACTTCGTTTGTGACAATATCGCTAGTTATTTGTAGCCCGAAACTAGTCAGCATTTCAAATAAAAGCAGCTTTGGTGCAATATATAAAAATGTTTTTCCTGCAAAATTTAAGAGCTGCAAAATGCGACGTATCAAAAACATTTGAGTTACGTTTCACACAGTTGGTGGCTGATACCGAAGGCTAGGCGAGAACGGACGGCATGCGGCCGTTCGCCCTGCACACGCGCTGGGCCTGTGCAGTGATCTGCTCTATACGAAGGCTGGACCGGAAGAGAGGGAAGGAACTGATTCTCACACCTCGGAATCCTTCAGCAGTAGCGCACGTGGCCGTGGGAGTCTCCTGTTGGTTCCACGGTATCGTGGAAACGTCAGTAGTTTCAGCACGGACGCCTGAAGGGTGGCGTGATTTTAGAATCAGCAGTCAATATTGGTTCTGGCCGGCTCTGTCCTGCAAGGTGGACAGCCTTGGACACGTCGTCATAGCGGACGTTTCAGTGGGAGAACACTTGTAAAACTTAGACGAAGTTCTGAAATACATTTTTTTTAAATTATTTTCCTAAAATCATCCCATGAAGGGGAAAGGAAAGCATTGCGGCAGATCAGTTCTGACAAGAATGTTATTATAGTTGCCGCTGACAAGGGAAATGCTACTGTTTTATTGAATACTGAGGACTATCACAAAAAGATCAGTGATCTTCTGGAATCCGGCACGTACAAGAAGTTGAAAAAGGATCCCACTACGAATGTGCTAAATGTCACCAATCGTCTGATAAAACATTCTTCTATTCCTACAGAAGTTAAAAAGTATCTTTGTAAAACGGAGGCTTACCCTCCGAGATTTTATGGTTTATCAAAGATACGTAAGGTAGATGTTCCTTTGAGACCGATAGTCAGCGCAATTGGAGCTCCTACTCAAGAACTGACCAGACACCTTGCCTCTTTGTTACAACCTTACATAGGCAAAACTGAGAGTCATATTAAAAACTGTCTACATTTCATTGAGGAATTGAAGGAAATTACGGTCGGTCCTAACGACATTCTTGTCAGTTTTGATATCGTGTCTTTGTTCACTATGGTTCCAGTTGATAAAGCTCTCTCACATATAGCCGATATGTTCTCCTCTGATATAGTGACTTTGTTCAAGCATTGTCTATCCTCGACATATTTTCAGTATAATGGCGAATTTTATGCACAGGCCGATGGGGTAGCCATGGGAAGCCCCCTAAGCCCCGTAATTGCGAATTTTTTCATGGAATATTTTGAACATCAAGCACTGCAGTCGGCCAAAAAAAGACCCTCGAAGTGGTATCGATATGTCGATGATACCTTCGTAATACGGAATCACGAGGAAGAGGATCTGAATGATTTCCTGGTGCATCTAAATAGCATCAACCCAAAGATCAAATTCACCATGGAGAAAGAGAATAATGGACCACTCAACTTTCTGGATGTTTCAGTTATCAAACGGGCGGATGGGACCTTAGGCCTATAGGAAAGCCACACATACTGATCGCTACCTCCATAAGAACTCCAACCACCACCCTAGGCAAAAGAGGGGGGTCATAAAAACACTAGTGGATAGGGCCAATAACATTTGTGAACCAGGCTACTTACAAGAAGAACTAAACCACTTGCGATAGGCCTTTGCGAAAAATGGTTATACAAATAGCGAGATTAACCGAGTACTTCACCCAAGTAGTAAAATGCACAAAAACAGGAGACAGCAACAACCATCGGCTGGAAAAGTATTTCTTCCGTTCATTCATAACATCACGGATCGCATTGGAAAAGTACTGGCCAAGTTTCGGGTGGAGACTATTTTCAGACCTACTAAGAAAATTAGTGAATGCCTTAGATCAACAAAAGATGCTCGTCATCCCCCGGCCACACCAGGAGTATATAAAATTCCGTGACAAAGTTTACATAGGAACCACAAAAAGAAGCATTAATACACGTTTGACGTAGCATAAAAGAAATTGTCGTTTGGGACAGATCGACAAATCGGCAGTGGCGGATCATGTTTTCACGGAAGGAGATCACGAAATAAAATTTGATGAGACAAGTGTGCTGGCGAGGACGTCACACTATTATACACGTATGTATAGGGAGGCAATTGAAATCCACAAACATCAAGACAATTTTAATCGTAAAGAAGAAGGATTAAAATTAGACAAGATATGGCGATCGACGTTGCATAAATCACGTGACAATCGATTGATTGCTCGCAATCGAGAGAACAGGCGATAGCCAGAGACAGCCACACATCGACGCCACGTGACGTGAGGTGGCGCCCTCTACGATCTTATATAAGGAGCGGCCTCAACCCCCAGCAGCCAGTCGTCGACTCAACCTCGGAAGATGTTCTCCGTTGTCGAGAACGAAACGTCATGGAGAGGAAGTTTTATAGATCGACCACGGCAACTCAGCCCGGAAGTGTTTACTGATATTTTCCTAAACTATTTCAAACTGGCCAGTCATCATGTACAGCATTATTTACCTGTTTGCGAAATTTCTTTCACGGACTTTCTCTTCTGAATGGGAACTAATTTTGTTGACAGTAACGTACATAAAGAGACATCATTATGATGGAGTAAGAGACAGAGACAAAAAGGAGGACATTCCCTGAGAGCTGGTCGGATGTGAAGGGTAGGGAACGTGGGTGGAGGAGGATATCAACAGGGAGGAAGGGATGAACAGTGAGACGAAGACCGCGCAAAGCCGGTTTTCAGCTAGTCCGTGTACAAAGAAGAGTGCACGTTTGTACGTTTGTAACTCATGCAAATACACACTTGTTTTGCGATATTGACGAAATTTTGCACACTTGATCATCAAAAGAAGAGGAACGACCCTATCTACAATACATTTCGTACGGTACTTGGCAGAGATTACAAGACCATCTCACCGATGTAAAGTTTCTGACGGGAGAAGGACTAAGAGGCGAAATTGGAAATAGAGAAAGGCGGGGAAGCAGGAATAAATTGGACAGAGAGGGTGGGAGGCAGCAGAGGACGAGAGATGGGGAGGAGTATATGGAAAGAGGGGAGGGAGTGTGAGATGGACTACCACAGCTCTGGAATAAAAAAATACCCGAGGAAAGCCGGTTACCAGCTAATAATATGCACACACAAAAATCAAACATTTTAAAATAGGTATTGCTAGAGAAGCAGCTGAGAGACCTAAATACAAAAACTTCTCCTGGTCCGGATGAGCCGGCCGCGGTGGCCGAGGGGACTGAGTCGCTCCAGTCACGGTCTGCACGGCCACTACGGTCGGGGGTTCGAATCCCCCCTCGGGCATGGATATTTGTGTCGTCCTTAGGATTAGCTAGTTCATAAGTAGTTTGTAAGTTTAGGGACTGATGACACCGTAGTTAAGTCCCATAAGCTATACAAATATTTGAACATTTGGTCCGGATGGAATACCAGTTCGGTTTTACATATTCTGCAGCGTTGGCCCCTTACTTAGCTTGCTTTTATCGCGAATCTTTAATTCATCGGAAAGTTCCTAGTGATCGGGGAAAAAAAGCGCAGGTGACTTATCTTTGTAAGGAAGGAGATATAACTGACCCACATAATTATAGACCAATATCGTTGACATCAGTTTTCTGTAAAATTTTGGATCACAGAAGGAAAGGAAGGAATGAGAACTAATCCACTTAATTAAAGGCCATTAACGTTGACATCAGTTTCCTGTAGAATTTTGGAACTGATTCTCAGTTCGAATACAGTAAAATCTTCTTTCTATGAATCAGCAGGAGTTTAGGAGACATCGTTTATTGAAACTCAGCTGGCCCTTTTCTCACATGACATCTTGCGAGCCATGGACGAACGGCAACAGGCGGATTGTGTTTCTATAGATTTCAAAAATGCGTTTAACGCGGTGCCACACTACAGACTATTAACGAAGATACGAGCATATGGAATAGGTTGAATAGCTTCACAGATCTGTGACCGGCTGGAAGCCTTCCTAAGCAATAGAAAGCAGTACGTTGTCCTCGATGGCGTGTGTTCATCAGAGACGAGTAAATCGTTAGGCGTGCCCAATTGGAGTGTCATAGGACCGCTATTATTTTCTTTCTATATAAATGATCTGATGTACAGACTAAATTGTGAATTGCGGCTGTTTGCTGATGAAGCTGTGGTGTATGGGAGGGTTTCGTCTTTAATTGACTATAATAGCATACAGGTTGGCTTATGCAAAATTTCTAGTTGGTAAGAAGAACGGCAGTTAGCTCTGAATGTAGATGCGCATGAGTAGGAAAAACAATCCCATAATGTTCGAATACATCATTAGTAGTAAGCTTCTTGATACTGTCGCGTCATTCAAATATCTGGGCGTAACATTGCAGAGCGATATGAAATGGAACGAACATGTAAGGATAGTCGTGAGTAAGGCGGACTGTCGACTTCGGTTTATTGGGAGAATTTTGGGAAGATGTACTTCATCTGTAAAGGAGACCGCGTATAAAAAGCTTGTACGAACACGTCTTGAGTATTGCTCAAGTGTTTGGAACCCGCAGGAGATAAGTTTAAAGGAAGACATAGAAGCTGTTCAGAGGCGAGCAGCTAGATTTGTTTCTGGTAGGTTCGACCAATGTGCGAGTGTCACGGAAATGCTCCGGCAACTCAAATGGGAATCGCTGGAGGAAAGACAACCTACTTTTCGAAAAATTCTGTTGAGGAAATTTAGAAGGCTGGAATTTGAAGGATATTGTGGAACGATCTTCCTATCGCTTACTTACATTTCACACAATTATCACAAAGACAAGAGAAATTAGGGCTCGTAAGGAGGCATATAGGCATTCTTTTTTTCTTCATTCTATTTGGGAGTGGAATAGGACAGGAAGTGCCTTGTAGTAGTACAGTGTACCCTCCGCCATACACCTTCCGGTGGACTGCGGAGTATTTATGTAGAAAATTCCTTTATCTGTCCCCACAATAATTTACCCTTCGTCCTCATTCCATCTTCCTCACGAAATATTTTTGCACCTGAACGTATTCGCGCTTTTTTGTGCTGAAAAAGAGTAACACTGGAACATACAAAAGACAATCAAAGACTTAGCGAAAATGCTTTGCTTCTGGTAATATTTGATTTGTTTTCAGTATTCTTTCTCTGCCTTTTTCATTTTTCCATTCAAATCATCTTCCACGACCTACTATAATATACAGTATTTTTCCCCGTGTAGCTATTTGTGTTTACTTTAATTATGTCAAAGTTTTTTCTTAGTGACAGAAACAGTAACAATTCCGTCATTATAAATGCACGGAAGAGTTTGTAACATGCCGGATGAGGGGATCTTTCTAATTCGCCAGAATTAATAAATCACCTCTCCACCAGCTATAAATAAAACTGGAAAAGTATACTTCCTAAATTATTTGCGCAACAATGGAGCATTTAATACAACTAAATGTAAGTTATGTAATTTTTAATGATTCATATAAATTAAAACGTATGACCGATTCCAATGAGTTCAGACTTCACCTTCGTATCACAATATACACGAGAACGTGTGAACCTATTATCTCAGATGTCACGTTCCTGAACTCTATAAGTTAATAAATAATTATTACAAGTGGCCCCTGACACGCATCAGACGTTTCCATGTATATTGTGATTCGAAGTTGATGTCTGAATTCTTACCAAATACGAATTGTGAAATGTGAACAGGGCTCAAAAGGCATAAAAACTGCCTAATCTGTTTTGTTAAAAATTCTAACTGATCCAACTCCGCCATTCTGATATATCAGTTGACTATAAACCTTTTTCTTCGAAGACTTTCATAACAGTTTTAACTGGTTGCATGTATCCCTTCTGACCATGTCAGTTAATAAAAAGAATAATCTCATTTAAGTCGAACATAAGGAACCACAATCGTCTTTAACAGAATATAATACTACCAATATGTAAAAAGTACTTATTATGTCGTAACTGAAGGTTACACACAACTACAATGTCGTCAGTTCACAGCCATAATTCTGGACTATGGGGAACGAAAGGGAGTCAATAGATTGTCGAAAATTTCACGAAGAAATGTCTTTCAGGGTAGGTGAATTCTAATCGTCGATGAAGCGAGCCCCTGTTGCTGAGTCCCACTAAAGACAATCGTGCAATTTGATACGCGTATCGGATGCTACTAATGCTTGGGGAATTGTCGGTCCCAACACTCGGCCAAACCACTTGCGGGCGTAATGGCCAGTACAATTAATCGGAAATTGATCCTCCCGAGGGACACGCGCTTTTACGACAGCAACAAGTGCATGAAGAGGACGACGCCGAAATTCGTTACAATTTTGGCACTGTGTACAAAACTGAACAATTTTTCGTTCATTTTTCTTCATCTTAATTTAAGAACTGATGCTTTTGGAGGTCAAGGTCTCCATTACATAACTATTGAATGTACGGATAAAAACTATAATTAACGCAAATGAGGTAAGGAAATAGTGCCACTATGTAATTATAAGGAGTTACTAAAAGGGGAAAGTTCTACATTTTCAATACAGAATTTAATGGACATCGATAAGGTCCATTGGTTATTTTCTGTCGACTTCACGGATTACGTTCAATTCTGTAGTGATTTGTGGTAGTTTTTCTCTTTTTGGGCAGATGTAATACTAACAACTGAGACTACAGTTCGCCCTAACTGTACCAGTTTATTGATCACTAGCTTAAACCTGCGACTCCGCTCGCGTGTTGGTTCATTATGCTAGATAAGCTATCTTTCAGTAGTGTGCTATGAGACTGGTTTTGAAGGATGAAATGAAATACAATACCTTCTTTAGAAACAAACATTTTTAATCAACTTTATCAGGAAAGTAAATAGTGTAGATCAAATCACACGTAAAAATGCACTCGTTTTGGAGAATCTAATCACGAAATTCAACAATAATGATTGTAATAATATCACAGATCGATCACTTGATATAATGCGCGAAACGTGAAATCGATTTTTTAAACTGATGTATTAAAAGAAATTTCTTTTTCACTGCTTTATTTATTCTTGTATTTCCTTATTCGTATGCTTATCCTTACAGAGAAAGAGCAGAAGACATTGTAGCACGCATAAACCAAAGATATGGTCTGTGGCATCACGTTTCGCTGTATGTAACCTCCTTGCTATAGAGGCGCAAACGTCATCGCTAGCCTTCAGTTCGAATTTTTTTATAATTTGACGACTTTCAACCACCATATCTTCCACCCCCTTATAGCTATCGACATGGAACTACTATGGTGTACAACTGGAGACTTTGAACAACAATTACACACAGACCATTCGGTTGCGTTCTGTAGTTTCCGCTGCACAGCGAAATATTAACACACAAAATGTTCAAATGACTGTAAATCTATAGGACCAAACTGCGTGGTCATCAGTCCGTAGCTTACAAACTAATTAAACCTAGGTAAACTAACCTACGGACAAACACACACACCCATGCCCCAGGGACGACTCGAACCTCCACGGCGAGCAATCGCGCGCTCCGCAGCGCGGTGCTTTAGACCGCTCGGCTACTCCACCGCGGCTATTAACACACACACACGTAGAATTTTATATACACCGATAACTTTTTGTCCGAATATATTCCACCCTTTTATCATTATCAACCCTCAAACAACAATGAAACCAATAAAATCATTTTCAAAGACTAAATATAATTTTCAAAGAGTAATTATTGTTCGGCGTTTCGCGTTATATTCTTCGAATTACTTAATATCTATCAGAACGCTATAAAACCGTGCCTAAAACTTTCCTTAGGTATAAATTATTAACTGTACAAACATTCAAGTCCCTGCGTCTTGTCGTTCGGACGTGCTACGCGTACACCTACTAGACATTCACATTAATATATATATATATATATATATATATATATATATATATATATATATATATATACAGTTAAATAGCTATCCGATCACCATAAAACCGTGCCTAAGGCCTTTCACGGGTAGACATTAATAACTGTGCAAATTCTTAGCTTGTTATGTCTTGTGGTTCAGACGTGATAAACGTACACCGAACAGACATTCACATTTATAGATATAAATAGATTGCGTGACATACAGCACATATGCTCAGTGTACGGTTCTAAACCTATACGGCTTTATCGGAGTCCAGCCAGATGGCGTATTTAGCCGCACGTGATCACTGGGAAGAGGCTTTACACGAGCCATCCTATGTGTTGTCCTCACAACTGTATCTGCCATTTTCAGATAAGTGTGACGACCGGAAGTAAAGATAACTTTATCAACAGTGGTCCTCTGCTGTATTCTTTTTTGCAAGAATCAGAGTGTGAATTGTTCTAGAGCAAGGTGTCAATGCTGTACAAAAAGAACAACGGGGTAGAGTGACTGGACATACTTGAAGGAGGAAACGGAATGGCATACCCAAAGAATTAAAAAAAGAGAAGTTTCTAACTTCGTCAATAGTTGGCGCAGTGAGCAGCATACAATAAAAATCACGAGACTACTGCGCGATACATTGTATTCGGCATTAACACGCGGGTTTCGTGTCGCTCGCTTTCTTTTGCAAATTGTCATGCATCTCTCAATGCAGGATTGCAGGATAGAGTTCTCTTATGAAGCTTTTTTACAAGAACGATGATTCTGCTGTTGCAGCTTTAACGAAATTCCCGCTACCATGAACATGAGAAAAGTTTGTGGTCCTATGACTGTGAAGGCTTTGAATAATATGGTGAAGAAATTCGAAGAAACAGGATCAAGCGCAATGTGCCATAGGGAGCAAATCAACTATTTCTTATTCATAACCCTGCAATTACTAAATATGCAAGGGAATTGGGTATACTTCCCTTACTCCTGCCCTTAATCTCGTTGCCCATCAATTCCCCCATCTTCTTGACTTTTGTACCTTCCTCTTTGTCCTCCAAGGACTCTCACTGTATTAGTTGGCTTACAACCCGCCATTTCTCGAGCATTTATCTATTCCAGTATTTTATTATCCCAGACATTTCTCTCTCTCCATCTCCTCCTGCCTTCTGTGTCTCATCCTCCCCTTCCTCCTGTTCTACCTCCTCCACTGGAACATTCTCTTTTTCTGCTCTCCGCTTTCCTCCACACCTCTTTTATTCATCCATCCATACCCATATGTCTGTCATTACCTCCCCTACTCTCTGCCAATCTGGTCTCGTCTCCAGAGATACTATTTCACAGGCAACAACTTACGTAAATGTCTTATTAAAATAAATAATATCAGACATTCTGAGACGTAAAGAAATATTATTTTCAATACAAACTTATGCTGTTTTAATGGACACTACATGGATACTACTTCATTTGCAGTCAATAGCATCAAGAATCTAAACAAGAACGGCCGTTGGTTACATCCCGAGATATTTGAAGGTAACGCGTGAATTAAACGCGTTGCATAGCTAGCACACATCCCGGGACTCAGGCAAGAACTTCACACTGGCTGTTATAGTGCTCCAACTGCCTGTCTCATAATTCTCCGACAACGAAGTTCAGTGAATACTCCTGTAACTATGAATTACTGTTGTCTTACTGTCCATCGAAAGTCACCTCCCGTAGCTAAGCAACGCTGAGGTCTGCGTCTGTAAATTTTGCACGAAGTCTTCCTTATGCATGGTGTTCAAAATCGCATATTTGCTAGACAGACATTTGTAAGAAATTAATCATTAATATCTCTAATATATTCCATGATGTTTTCAGAAACTGTTTGACGATATTGGCTAGGTGTTGGTGAGCGTTATCGTGCAACTTGAATGTCCACCATATTCGCCTGATCACAATCCTCCAGACTCTTTCCTATTCCTTCGACCGCAACTCGCTTTGAAAGAGATTTTACGACACTCTTGATATCCAACGAAAGGTGACGAGAATTTTGAACAAAATCGCAATAAGGAGACTTCTTGCAAAGTTTCGATGACATCTGTCACAGAGCTCAGCTGTGCATAGTTACGGGTGGTAACTATTACGAAAGACAGTAAAATAACTGTAGTTCATAGTCCATCTACGTTAATGTTATAGGATTATTCACGTAACTTTTTTCTGTAGTTGTCTATTTCAAGCGACAACGTGCCTTTTCGATATATTGGGAAGTCATTTTTTGCTATTCCTTATGCTGTTGATTGCAAAAGAAGTAATATGTGATATTCATTTAAATAACCACAAGTTTTGGTTGAAAATAACATTTATTTACGTTTTAGAATATATCACAGTACGAGGTTTGGAACTTAAATATTTATAAATATATACAACTATTTATTCACAACCGATAAAAAAGCACCTGTGACTATCTTTCAAAGCAGTCACCAACATTGTGCAGAACCCGTTGCCAGCTATGTGGAAGGCGTATTACACCTTTAGCAGAGCTTTTTCTGTTGATGGTGCTAATGGAGAGGTGTACTACCTGTTGAATCTGTGGAATAGTTATGAAGTGAAAAGTAGGTCCATCTGCATCTACATCTACATGGGATACTCTGCAAATCACATTTAAGTGCCTGGCAGAGGGTTCATCGAACCACCATTATACTATTCATCTCCCAATCCATTCTCGAATAGCGTGCGGGAAGAAAGAACACCTGAATCTCTTCGTTCGAGCTCTGATTTCTCGTATTTTATTCTGATGATCATTTCTACCTTTGAAGTGGGATTCAACAATATATTTTCGCATTCGGAGGAGAATGTTGGCGATTGGAGTTTCGTAAGTAGCCACGCCGCAGCGATAAGCGCCGTTGTTGTAATGATTCCCATACCACATCCTGTATTATTTCCGTAACACTCTTTCCCCTGTATCGTGACAATACGAAATTAGCTGCCCTTCTTTGGACTCTTTCGATGTGCTCCGTCAAACCCACCTAATAAGGATTCCACACTGGGCAGCAATACTACAAAAATAGACATACAATCGTAGTGTATGCACTTTCTTTCGTAGTACTGTTGCATGTTTTAAGGGCTCTGCCAATAAAACGCAGTCTCTGGTTCTCCTTTCCGACGACATTATCTACGTGTTCTTTCGAATTTAAGTCTGAAGTAATAGTAATTCTTAGGTATTTTGTGGAATTTACAACCTTCACTTTTGATTGATTTATCTTGTAAATAAAGTTTAACGGATTTCTTTTCGTACTCATGTGGACGACTTCCCACTTCTCATTATTTAGAGTCAATTGCCAATTTTTACACAATACTGATATCTTATTCAGATCGTTCTGCAGTTGGTTTTGAACATCAGATGATATTACTAGACGGTAAATGATGGCGTCATCTGCAAACAACCAAAGAGAGCTACTTAGATTTTTCCCCATATCATTTGTATATAAGGAACAGCAAAGGACCAATAACACTACCCTGTGGAACGCCCGATATCACCTCTCTCTTAGTCGATGCCTTACCATCGATTACTACTAACTGTGTCCTCTCTGACAGCAAATCCCCTATCCAATCAGAAATTTGGGACAGTGTACCATAACCACGCAATTTGATTAAAAGCCGTTTCCAAATCGAATGTTCAAATGTTTGTATAGCTTATGGGACTTAACTACGGGGTCAACAGTCCCTAAACTTACAAACTAGCTAATACTAAGGACGGCACAAATATCCATGTCCGAGGGGGGATTCAAACCCCTGACCGTAGTGGCCGTGCAGACCGTGACTGGAGCGCCTCAGTCCCCTCGGCCACCGCGGCCGGCAAGCTGTTTCCATCTTCGGAATCAAATCAAAGTCACAAGGACCTAAGTCCGGGGAGTATGGTGGATCGTAGAGTACTTCCAAGTGCCACTGACCGAACAAAGCAGCCACAGCTTCCACTGTAAACGCCCGCGCAATGTCGAGTGTTTCCGCTTCCTTTGCATAGCTGGTCACAGGTGATGCTCCAAAAACGAACAGTAATAATGTGCATTGATGGTCTGCCATTCAAATGTTTGTTAAGCTCATTGGACAAAACGTACGAAGTAGTTATAAACTTAAAATAAAGACAACAGTAACATCCATGCCCGAGGGAAGACTCGCGACGGTCTGCCGTGGAGAAACGTAATGCGGTAGGATAACACCATCATAGACGTACACGAGAATCACCGTAATGGACTGATGACAACGCAACTGCGTTTACAAACATTTGAACAAACATCACCGAACTGTCACCATACTGGGACTGTGACGCAGACTTTGCTGCGACAAATAATGACGCCATTCGTTGGATTATTGTTTCAGTTTTGGCTCGTAGGATGCGGCCCATGTCTCATCCAGTGACACCTTTACGTTAGACCGCTCGCTCACAAGTGTTCCCTCGATTGTGTGCAAGCCGATGACGAGGGTCGATGGAGGAGTTTGTGACACTTGCGGGGAGTGACACTTGCGCGGAAAGGGAATGTGTAGACACTTGCGCGGAGACCCGGACGCTGCAGGTAGTGAACAGGGTGTTCCAGAAGTAGGGATACACCACCCCTACTCCTCGACCTCCAGCCGCTACCTGTGCCGTATTCAGGGAAAGGCCCACAGAGCGAGGTGGAGCAGTAGTAACGGCCCGGAGATATCACAGCCTCATTCAACAGGGAGAGAACACGTCATACAAATATCACTCGATTTACAATACAGCACCATGTGAAGAGGAATGTGATGAAATCGGAATTGAGCGCAACCGGTGCTAACTACAATTTCGGATTTACTGCATTTTGAGTCAGAATTCGCATCTATATTCGCATTTATCGCAAATTCGAATTTTTCCTGTCCCTAGTAATACCTCTAAAAATAAACAGCTGATGAAGGCACTAAAAGCAAGGGCAGATCTTTGGGTGTATTACTACAAATAACTAAAACGCAATTTGATCGTGGAATTATATACAATCTCATTATAAAGGTTTTTTGTAGGTGGTTTTGAGCACCTTTAAATATGTTAGGAATAGCATTATGAAATATAGACAGCTACACCTTATGTTTATTATGAGATATCGATTTCGGCTAATTTCAGGTCATCTTCAAGTCTCAAACAACAGGTGTTACTTATGCATTTTTCCAGTGGCACTCATAATCTTTAAGTGTTTACACACGCCGGCCGCGGTGGCCGAGGAGACTAAGGCGCTCCAGTCACGGTCTGCACGGCCACTACGGTCGGTGGTTCGAATCCCCCCTCGGGCATGGATATTTGTGCCGTCCTAGTTCGTAAGTAGTTTGTAAGTTTAGGGACTGATGACCCGTAGTTAAGTCCCATAGACTATACAAACATTTGATCATTTTGTTTACACACGAGGTCTAACGTTGTTAATCGCGTTAGCGATGAAAACAGAACCCAGAATCTTTGCGTCTAAATGATACATATATTGGTGTGATGTCTTATTTCGAAAGAACAGACATCACACCAATACATATAAAGCTCTCGGTAAAGTGGAACGGTACGATGTCGCACAGCACAGCCGACTGGAAACGCAGTACCTCTCCTCAGAGGTATGATTAGGTTCGACGTAGACTTCTACAACATACAGTCTACACGGCGAAGATTACACCAAAAAAGTTAACGTTTCGTCTACTTTGGCGATAGCAACCAAATTTTAAAATCGTGTCTACTATGTAAAGATGTAGCAACACAAAACGCTTCAAGTCCAAAACTTCACTGATTTTCGAGTTCTGAATTTTAATATGTTTTTAATGTTGTTACAGAAAAAACAAATTTGGGACTCACACTACAATTTTCATATGGCAGAATTTGTAGGTACATTCACAAGACCATTCACAAGACATAAGTCAACGGTTGTGTGCATCCATCTTATGAGAAATATCAATCATTTGTTTTCAGTGTTTACTTCAAATTTCTCTTTTAAATTTCTTTAATTATTAGTACTTAAATGTGGATATGATATAAATAAATTACGTGTATATGTGTAGTCTTATGCGGCCAAGCTACTTAGATCATTGGTCGCTAGACTTACACACTACTTAATCTTACTTAAAATAACTTAGGCAAAGTACAAACAAACATACCTATGTCCGAGGAAGGACTCGAACCTCCGACCGGACCGGCCGCGCAATTTGTGACACTAATTATATGTTTGATAATATTAATGCATAGAAGTATGAAATCACGTCAAGACTACTTCCTGCAAAAATTTCGACAAAAAAAGTTGGCACTGAGTTTAGAAAAACAAAATTCTGGTATATTGGATTATAACATTTCATCAAAAATTAAATGTTACTACAAGAGATACAGCCATTCAAATTTACGGGCACCATAACGTTTTCCCTTCCTGAGTAAATGAGCTGCTTCTTATAGTTTCAACATCTTTTTCTTGAATGTTCTGAATATAAATCTTCACGCAGGAAGGAGGTGGAGTGGAGGAGAGTGATACGGATATCTGATTGTAAACTACTGCCTATTACCTTAGACCTTTTTGACTGTACTGAACAGTAGTTCCGCGTATTCCGTAATTTATATTTATACAGTTAACAGGCAATGTAATTTATAACCAACTATTGGCTGCCAATTTCGCTTCATTTTTCCTGGAAGTCTTGCAACTTGTTTCTCCCTGTTGGTTTATGCCAAGTTCGGAGTAAAAATGGTTCTGTATGACGGTGATGGAAAATAGGATTTATATTTAGCATTTTTCGGTGTGTGACATTCCCTTACACATTCCGTATTTCATATATTTCTAGGATGTATTTGTAATTTGAATACAGCCAAATCGCTTCGGGGTCTACAAATAAACGCTTTAAGTATGTAAAACACTCATTGACTTATTATTAACGTTTTTTAATTGTTTAAGGTTGCATCTCCTATTAAAAAGCATAGTAGCTATTTTTAAAGAGATGGAAGTTGCTTGATAGTGGCGTTAACTACATAGCGGTCAATTACATCAACGTACCTGTGCAGGATGCCTAATATATTTATTGCTTGCGTAGGTGTCTTGATATGCTTAGTGTTCTGAATAATATGCTTTTACGAGGTATGGCTGTGGAAAGTCATAGTCTTGTAGTAGCAGAGACTAACTCTCCGAACATTATCACTATTAAAATACCTCTTTGTTTACAGGAGGAACACTCAACGGATTAATATGTAGTTAGAACAAGTTACTATATTGCTCTTCAGCTTGCAAAGGGTGGTGCAATTTTACTGAGTTTCGTGTTATGTTGACAGTGTGGAAACTTGACAGCAGTGCTAGACTTCTTGGTGTGCCTGTACCCAGGAAAAGCCATCAGCCGCCCCAAGGGCCCCGGGTTCCGCGCAAGTGTCACTCCGCGCAAGTGTCACTCCGCGCAAGTGTTCCAACCCCTGATGGAGTCAATGCTGTGCCAATAACGTGTGCTATCAGCGACAATATTACATTCCACTGCATAGTGCCTCCACAACAGTGTTGTCACTGTTTACGTTCCAACCCTCGAATTTATTTCGACAAGTTCCTGCCGTTAAGTTCATGCCTGTGGAACTCATGTTTCAATATCTATTGTTGCTCCACATATACCTCGGATAAAATACTTACATGGAATACACAGTATATTAATCATTTTTCAGATAATTTAATATTTTTTTACTGTATGGAAAAGGTGGTAGAGGCCGACCTCGGGGAAGCTCAGTTTGCGTTCAGGAGAAATGTAGGATCACGGTATGCAATACTCAATTTCCGGCTTATCCTAGACGATAGATTAAGGAAAGGCAAACCTACATTTCTAGCTTTTGTAGATTTGGAATAAACTCTTTCAAGTTCTGAAGCAAGTAGGAGTAACAACTTGTACAAAAACAGACTGCAGTTGTCAGAATTCAAGGGCATGAAAGTGATGCAGTGATTGGGAAGGATATAAGACAGGGTTGTAGCCTTTCTCCAATGTTATTTAATTTGTACATTGAGCAAGCTATAAAGGAAAGCAAGGAGAACTTTGGAGAAGGAATTAACGTTCAGGATGAAGAACTAAAAACATTGCGTTATGCCGATGACATAGTAATTCTGTCGGAGACAGCAAAGGACCTGGGAGAGCAGTTGAACGGAATGGACAATGTGCTGAAAGGTGCATATAAGATGAACATTAACAAGAGCAAAACAAGAGTAATGGAGTGCAGTCTAAAAAAATCAGGTGATGCTGAAGGAATCAGATTAATTTTTTTAATTAAAATGTTTGTATAGTCTATGGGACTTAATTACGGGGTCATCAGTCCCTAAACTTACAAACTACTTATGAACTACTTACGAACTAAGACGGCACAAATATCCATGCACGAGGGGGGATTCGAAGCCCCGGCCGTAGTGGCCGTGCAGACCGTGACTGAAGCGCCTCAGTCCCTGCGACCACCGCGGCCGGCGGAATCAGATTAGGCAACGAAACAATAAAGGTGGTGGTAGATGAGTTTTGTTACCTGCGCAATAAAATAACAAATGATGGTCGCAGTACAGAGGATATAAACTGCAGAATGGCAATGGGTAGAAAAGCGTCTTTGAAAAAGAGAATTTGTTAACATCGAATATTGATTTAAGCCTAAGGAATTCCTTTCTGAAGGCATTTGTGTGGAGTGTTGCCTTGTATGGCAGTGAAACATGGACGATAAACAGTGCGGACAGGAAGAAGATAGAGACTTTTGAAATGTGATGCTATAGAAGAATGATGATGATTAGGTGGGTGGATCACGTAACTAATGAGGAGATACTGAACAGAATTGGGGAGAAAAGGAATTTCTGGCATACATTTACTAAAAGAAGGGATGGATTGGTAGGACACATTCTTAGACATCAAGGAATCGTGATTTAGCGTTGGAGGGAAGTGTTTGGGGTAAAAACAGCAGAGGAAGACCAAGAGATGAATACAGTAAGCAGATTCAGATGTGGGTTGCCGTTCTTATGTGGAGTTGAAGAGGCTTGCTCAGGATAGGTTATTGTGGAGAGCTGCATCAAACCAGTCTCCGAACTGAAGGCCACAACAACAACAACAACTGTATGTATAATGTTTTAGAATAAATGCGTGTTGCGTCGTGTATCATGATCAGAACTACTAAGTAATTACTTCGAAACAAAATGAGGACGTTCATCTTAGTTACGAGGCCCGTCCAGAAAGGAAGTACCGTTTGGTAATAAAATGAAATTGTACACAGATCCAGAAGAAATTTTTATTGCACAAAATTCTACAACTCTTAAACTACTTTTCCACATAACTACCGAAATTTTGCAGACATTTGTCATAGCATGGCACCACGTTTTGTATACCTTCTTCATAGAAATCTGCCGCCTGTGTCTTCAACCAGTTGGAAACAGTTTCTTTCAGTGAAATTTTGGAGAAGTCCATAGCGAGTGCACTGATTGTAAACCTACGGTTTTCCTGGATCTTGTTATCAATCGCGTGAACCAGTTCATCTGTAACCAAAGGTGGACGCCCACTTCGTTCTTCATTGTGCACAACACTACGCCCGCCATCGAACTGTCGGACCCATCTTCTCACCATCGAGTCACTCATCGCATTTGGTCCGTAAACATCGCAAATTTGCCGATAAATTTCACTTGGTTTCACTTTCCTCGCATTCAGAAACCGAATCACCGACCTGATTTCACAGGCGGTGGGATTTTCAATCAACGTCGACATTTCAAACAAGCACAACAAAGCGTAGGTGACTGACAGCGATCTCCAAATGGCGCACGTTCTTCTCCTTGATACACGTCGTCTACAGCGCACATACGGAACTTCAATCGCAGAGCTGCAGCGGAGATAAATTGAAACGGAACTTACTTTCTGGACACGCCTCGTATTTACGTCTTACGAGTTAATGGATTTATATGTTTAAGTACTTGTATTATTTGACCTTTCGTGTCTAGCAGACCTTTAGCGTATAACAATGGTAGTGACGTTAAAAGAACTCATTAAAACGTGATTTTAATTCAGGCCTTGCTCTTTCACGGTAGTCTGCCTTTGAGAGGATTGAGACGTAAAAGCGAATCTGTTTTCCTTTAAATAACGTTCAGCGTCTCCGCTGTCCTTCGTTGTTCCTCTGACGTCTTTGCGATTTGAAAACGGTACGAATTTTACAGCCGGGCTCCCTATTACTTATGCATAGTGTCCCGAGACCCGAGCGCTGGAATGGAAGGCAATCCAGACGGAGCTGATTAGAAGCTCACTCGCAAACGCGGGAGCTTCTCTCCAGTATTCCTGTTGCGTGTCGACGAACTTCCAGTTCCGTCTAACCGACTTCGCGGCCGCGCGTGGTCTAAATCCCGCGACTGACAGCAATGAATTTCAGCGACAAGACGCACGTCAAGCAACAGACAAAAGGGGTGCATTCACTTATTTAAACTTAGCTTTCCTTTCCTTTCCGCTCCAATAGCAATACTGATCTGGAGATATGATGGCTATAAAGGACTATAATTTCTTATTTTTCCTGCAGTTATGACGCATTAAATTATACTGCTTATTTGTTGCATGAACATCATATCTGGAAAATCATTATTTTTCAGAAGACGTGTTTTATGTTCTAAAAATTGTTTTACTTTTGCAAATTATTGTATCAAATTAAGAAATGTGTACAGTTTGTTCAAGCAACATCTAGCGATCTAAATAATATCCCTTGATAACATAAACTGAAAAACCACGTTTATTTTTATTTTTTTGGTTATGGACAAATATCCTCAGGTTTTGTTGTAAGGAGATGCAAGTATTATTTGAAGATACGTTGTTTATATCTCTTAGAAGCTGTCAGGTCCAGTGCTATGATTGGATACATACATATAGTATTTATAGATCTAGAAAAGGCTTATGACCGTGTTCTTGGAAGGAAGGTATTGTCATTTCTACGAGATTAATGACTAGGAGGAAAACTTCTGCAGGAAATTAAAAGTTATTTACGAAGATACTCAGCCACTAGTTAGATTTGGCGGTAAAATGAGTTCATGGTTCACGATATCTTCAGGGGTAAGACAAGGTTGTAACCTGTCAGCCGCATCCTCATAATATATAAATGTCTTGATAGCTACTTCCATAGTGTTATCCACTATTTCCGAAACCACTACATGAGTTTCATTACTCGTGCGTAAAACCTTCTGCGTATCTCCAATGTCATCATCCAGACTGATATTATCACGGCGTCTCTTATTTGGAAGAACATTACTCGAAACAGGAAACAGTTCGACATTTATTTTTGCGACAAGTGGCGGGAACTCCTCCCTCTTAGGCTGCCTAGTCTCTTTAACAGTTTCAACTGCCGCCTGACCCCCACCCTCCAGCACCTGACTGCCACCTAACATGTCGCAAGCGTTAGTTCTTCACGTTGCTGCAAGTTTGATTTCAACACGAACACGCGTCTATGGCAATTTTGGCTAAGGTGACCGCTTTCGTTGCATGCATGACAAGTAAAGGTATGACTATTGTACATAACTCGGGCTTTGTACCCACATACCGTTACGTGAGATGGCATATTTTCTTTCACATGCATTTCTACTGATCTGATGCCAATATAGTATTTTAAACGGTGTTGTTGAGACCATCGTTCATTACTAATATTCTTTACGTCACCATATCGTGTTAGTACTTATTGAAGGAAACAGTTTCCTACTTCGAGGGGCAAATTAAACACACAGACATTTTTATGTTCTACGTCAGCGTTAGTAACATGTATGGTACTTACCGAGCCGTCGCGATGGCGAAACTCCGCTTTCCCTTCAGTTGTAGCCAGTATTCTTTCCAGTTGGACGGGGTTAAACAATTTAACAAAGAAGCAGTAATAAAAAATTCAAATGTACAAATGTTTGTATAGCTTATGGGACTTAACTACAGGGTCATCAGTCCATAAACTTACAAACTACTTATGAACTAGCTAACACTAAGGACGGCACAAATATCCATGCCCGAGGGGGGGATTCAAACCCCCGACCGAATTAGCCGTGCAGACCGTGACTGGCACGCCGCAGACCGCTCGGCCACTGCGGCCGGCGAAGCAGTACTCATCAGTGTCATAGTAGGCAGTATGGATTTGTTCCGAGGTGATACCAATAACATCAACAATCTTGTCGTGGACTTCTCATGAGCTTGGTTGCACGTGTCTTGAGATGCTTTGCCAAACTCGAAGCGCAGGGTACATTTCCTCGTAATTTTCCTTGACACGTCGGCCGTTATTTAGCGGCCAGCCACCAACAACGATACGCAGACGAAACACGCACCACACACGCGAAATACAAGAACACACGAAACGAACAAGTCATGACTTATAAACACGAGCTACGCGGTGCGACGAGCACTTTCTTCCAGCGAGGTTCTCAAGCGGAACTAAGTTCGGAGGAAGGCAACGGCAACCCACGTCCAAACAAGGCCATGCCAAGTAAAGCACTGTGTTGTTCAAACCAATCTTCGGATTGTTGACTGCTTTACCTTTTTACCTTTTTAGTGTAGCCTTAAGAGGGTTAGGTATACTTAGGTTAAAGAAGAAGTACTTTTTATTTTTACTTTTTTTCTGTTAGTATGTGAGGGCGCTTAGTGCCAGAATCTCCGGTTCAGAGACACCCTACGTACAATTCGGCGGGTTCAAAAATGGCGGAAATTACAAAAAATAAACACATGAATACAGGCGGGGGGGGGCGGTCAAATGACCAACTTCGCACCGGGAGACGAAAGTTGTGGTCTGTACATAGTCACTTGTGTGCTTCTTCCAACATTCTCACTCCCGTAGAAGTGCTTCTCGATATTCACGGAGTGCGAGCGTCCGCCAAAATCGTCGTATTGTAAGGGCAGCAGTAGCCGTTCGTACACCGGCCACAGAACATATGTGTCAACACGAATTATTTCCATCTAGTCACTTGGGTTGCCAAGTAGTGGTCTTCCGCGATGAAAGCAGATTCTGCCTGCATACAAGTGATGGTTGTTTGCGTGTACAACAAGAAGGAGAGTTGTGTTGTTTGAAGACGATAATAATCGCCCACGCACACAGAAACACATACACACACTGCGCGTTAATCTCAATGTCTCTACTAGTCTTGCAGCGACTTCCTCGGCCAGCACGGTATCTGGACTGTTGTACAATTGAACACATGTGGGATATGATGGGAGGACAATTGAAGCGTGCGACTCCTCAACCGGCATCTCTTGCATAACTATAGTTGACGTCATGTAAGAAGACGCTTCCGCGCATAGAAGCGGAGCGATAGGGGAAGCGTGGAGGGGAGAAGCTACAGCCGATCGCCACCAGTGGCGCCTGCTGGAGAAACATTGTCGTTGCTCACGGCACACAATTTTAATCTGCCAGGAAGTTGCATTTCAGCGCACACTCCGCTGCAAAGTGAAAGTTTCATTCTGGAAACATCCTTTACGCTGTGGCTAAGCCATATCTCCATCATGACCTTTTTTCCAGGAGTGCTAGTCTTGCAAGGTTCACGGGAGAACTTCTGTGAAGTCTGTAAAGTAGGAGGCGAGGAGCTGGGAGAAGTCATGAGTACGGGCCGTGAGTCGTGTCGGGATAGCTCAGTGGTAGCGCGCTTGCGCGCGATAGGCAAAGGTCCCAGGTTCGAGTCACCGTTAATGCCTCTTCTTTTTTCATTCTCCCTGGTGTGGGAATACAGATTAAGCTGCGCGTGCTAAAGGATGAATGCAGTTGAATCATATGTGCAGTCAGTGTGGCATATGGAAGTTTGGGTCGGTCCTGGAGTCGTATTCGGGTAGCGTAGTGGTTAAGGCGACCGCTTCTGAGAAGCGGGATACCCGGGATCGGGTCCCGGCCCGTCACAAATTTTCACATGTAGGCATTTGGTAGAACATCTATACCTTATACAGTGACGCTAAAAGAAATTCGCCTTTGCGAGAAAATATTGATAAGAAGTAAAGTTGTGAGGACGGGCCGTGAGTCGTGTCGGGATAGCTCAGTCGGTAGAGCGCTTGCCCGTCATAAGCAAAGGTCCCGGGTTCCAGTCCCGTTTGAGGCACACAATTTTAATCTGCCAGGAAGTTTCATATTAGCGCACACTCCGCTGCAGAGTAAAAGTTTCATTCTATGAATATTATTGACTGCTAGTGCAGTAATGGAGGGGACGCGCAATACGGTTGAAAACTGGGCATCCTACGTGACGCGGACTATATGTGAACAGGCCGAACAGGTGTGGTATAATGTAGCCGAAGATGTAATGAGATCGAATGGATGCCAGAACAAGGTGTCTGTATTGCCACCCTTGAAGGCTACACAACTTAGAAATATGGATGTTTCAGAAAGGATCGACACCTTTTATCACTTTACTCATGAGCTAACGATCGGTAAATGTAATCATTTCATGTATACACTATTTTTCTAATAAATTTTCTGTGTATTCGAAAACTAAACGATTATAACAATTTTAATATCCGACAGTGTATTTCATTTTGTAATCTGTTAAAATAATCAGGTTTATCACTAGCTGGTGTGATATTTTACGCTGATTAAAGACTAAAGGACAATACCTCAGTTGATGCAGTTGAGTTACTGAACGAGTGGGTCATTCCGTCACTTGGTCCCACGTAAAGATGATCTATCTAAGGGCTTCCAGAAACTACAAGAATTTAATTCACAGTTGTGCGTAATAATAATTTCTCTGTAGGCGGCGGAAGATTCATCCGTTGATGCAGCCCTCAACGGCCAATTGTTTCTCAGTCTTCGAAGAAAACTGTAATTATTGAAATATTACTTATTTTGAGACATTACCTAATATTAATAACGAAACACAATAAGTCAAGCATTACAGTTATAATGAGTGTCTATGCTTCGATGGAGCGTAACTCAGGACGCATAAAGTACACATTTTATATTCTTCAATTTATAAGAATGATAAACCTTAGCAGCTCCTTTACACATATAATTCCCAACCTTTTCTTGCTGATAAATCCTAGGAAGTAATGGAATAAAATAAGTTCAGTGTTCCTACATTTTCGCTTTTGATGCAGTAAAACTTCAGTATCACGTTTGACGTTTTATTACTTCATATTTTGCAAACAATATCCATATCTTATAGCAACAATTATATTGGTGTATGACGCTTAGTTTAGGAGTTATGACGACGTAAGCACAGAAATTTGTGAAAAACTAGTTCTTGTGGAAACGGAAAACGAATTAAGCAGACTACGCTCATTGCATGTTTGATGCTGAGAACTGACATCGACATGCAAAATTGTTATCAGAGTTGTAAAGCTGGTTTTAAACCGTAATTCGACTATTTTAGTGAATCATCGCTTTCTGAATGGTGTGATAAATTCCTGGTTAACCACCTCATCTAAAACGATTCGAAAAACGCACGGAAATAATTTGAGGTGAGAGTGTGTTGGACTTCGAGCAGTAAATATGGAACACGGAATTTGTAAGCGTGGGAATTCACCGGAGTGATGTGCAAACTATTCAAAGTTACTAGAGAAAAGTCTATGAGTAGCATGAAAACTACCATTCAGGCAAGTTTGAAAGCGATGGTGAAAATATATCAGAAACACTGGCAAATATCTTCATCAACCACATAGAGAATATCATATTTAACACAATCATTACAGAGAAAAAATACAAAATTGTCTACTGGTACAGATTTGTAGATGACATAATCTGTATGGGAGATGAATCAGCAGAGCTGCACACAGACATAAACAGTATACACAGAAACATTCAATTCACAATGGAGAAAGAAACAAACAGACAGATACACTTCTTGGACATAACAATAACAATGATAAGCACACATTTGACATCTTCAGAAAACCAACAGCAACAGACACAATCGTACATGCCACTTCCAACCACCCCCATAATCAAAAACTAGCAGCTCTACGACACATGTTACATAGACTGAACAATATCCCACTAAGCAAGGAAAACTATGGGAAAGAATTGAAAACAATCCAACTTATAGCTAAAAACAATGGCTATAACACCAAAACAGTAGAAAGACTCAACCAAAAAATCAAAACACAACTAATGAAAAATTCCAAGAAGCACAAAATACAAACACCCAAAACTCTCACAAACACAGACAAGGCAACACACACAGACACACAAAACACCAACACTTATGACACAATCAGCAAAAATAAATGGTACACCCTTACAGACAGACACAAATCAACACACACAATAGCAAACATACTAAGGAAGCAAGGTTTACAAATTGCTTATAGAACAAGAAACACACTTCTGTCAAAGTTGCAAACAACAGATAAACCAGACAAATATGAAGGGGCAGGTATATACCAGCTAGAATGCCAAGAATGTAAATCAGTATATCTGGGAATGACAGGCAGAAATTTCAAAACCAGATATAAAGAACATATAAGAAACTGGAAGCATGAAAATAGCCACTCCACCTTTGCAGAACACCTGATAGAACACGGACATGAACCATCCACCATGGAACAAGATATGAAAATTATCAGAACCAATAATCGAGACAGAAAAATCCTGACACTACAAGAAAACTTTCAAATACAGAGAGCTTTGGCAATGAATAAGAAAGTGATCAATGATCAGATCAACAAAAGTAACAACTCACTGATCAAGCTGGCCACAAAAACAGTAAAAAACAGTAACGAAACATGAAATGCCCTACCCCTTCTCCCTCTCGCTCCCCTTCCCCCTCCTCCTACTCCCATATTCACAAGAAACTAACACAAATAACATCACACACACACAACAGTCTACAAAGACACCAACACAAACAAAAAACAGCTGACACACTCAGAGACACAAGGAACACAAACAAGAGACAGGCGAAAAGCGACAGTTGGCAACCCTAAACATTGTAAAGAAACGTTCAAAAACGAGTACACAGAGAAGTGGTGATGCAAGGGTTTTCATCAAGACCGAAAATACTATATCCAACTGAAGACCTCACAAACATCTCCATGAAGATACACATGGAATAACACAGAAAACCGTAAGTAGGACCGAAAACTGGATAATTAAATTAAGTTTGCAAATCTAGTGCTACGGAAGTTGTTTCTAACCTAGTAGATCCGAACTTAAGAAATTGTAACAAGACTGTTAACTGTCATACAGTGAAAAATACATAACGGTCGGGGGTTCGCATCCCCCCTCGGGCATGGATATTTGTGCCGTCCTTAATATAAGGTAGTTGATAAGTAGTTTGTAAGTTTAGGGACTGATGACCCCGTAGTTAAGTCCCATAAGCTTAACAAACATTTGAACATTTGAAAAATACCTATAATATTATGACTGTACTACAATATTTAACAAAAATAACATGTATTACAGGCCACTGATGATGATTCATAAATAAAGTAGTGAAACGCGTATGGCACACAAAAAACGCCTTTCATTTAGTTGCTAAAGACGGTAATACACCACCAAAATAATAACTGCATACAAATATATTGGTAAGTTCAAGGAGGATTATGTGCTTGTCGTAGACAAGTCACAAGGCAACATTGACAGATAAACTGTAGAAAGAGTTTCAATCAAACATTGAAGCGATCGGAAACTGTGACGTATATGTTGTTGATTTATTTAGATGACGATGCTTCCCGAAACCTAAAGTCTTAACTGAGATTCTATGTTTCAAAAACATAACACATAAATTACATATGTTGCTGTTTTATATTGTCCTAAGATTTGTTAAACAATGTCGATCAATATGCTTCTACTGGTGAAATCGCAGCAAGAAAAGGAGGGGACGGAGATGAGAAACAAATTTTACTTTTGAATGAGTAAATCATAAGCAACGAAACGTTAAGTTATATTAATGTACTAGAATCCTAAAATGTAACTTTAACTGTAATAAAGGAGTTTTGCAAACCGTTTGAAGTAAAAAATTTAATAACTACTATAATCAGGATACAAAATAATTTAATGTATGTTACATACTCAAATTTGATAAAGCGCGGTTGTACTGTATTATATACTAAACAAAGATGGAAGTGGATAATTTTCATGTGGAGCACTGTCATACCGCACCTAATGGGTTAATTAATTTTTTTATTATAATTACGTAGGCCTATATTACAAACTTTGAACAATTTTATGTATAAGTAATTTCATGGACTGTGTCAACTCGGACTTGCATATGTAAACACTACGTTGGAGATAATTCTGTGGTGCTGACAGCATAAATTACGAGGACATTGTTATCATAAAAAATAAACGATAAAAACTGAATTGTATATTAAATTGTCAGCCATTATTTCAAGTCACACCTGCTTCACTTCTGTATGAATTCTGATCGAGATCTCATGTAATAATGTAAGTTGTTTGATTTTATTTTATTAATTATCAGTCAGTTCTAACAGTTTTTAACTTATTTACAGCAATGTGCCTAAAATGCTGATGTGACCAATTTGAATAATTTTCTTTGATTTTGATGTACGTACTCTGCACCGATGTGGCTGACTGCAAATTTATCGGCTTCAATGATAAATATAATTGATTTCATTTGTTTTACGCTCACTTTTGAGAACCTGCAGCTATCCGTCTTCCACAACATTCATCGCGTGCCCTTTAAATAAAATTTTTTAAAAATTTCACGGTCTTAAACCACTGTAACAATAATCGATATCGCGCAACAGACATATCGACCGAGAACACTTTTACAGCTCTTGTCTCCCGTTCTTGCTACTAAAATATTTCGCAGGTATTTACGGTCAGACAATATAAAAGGATAGAATAAATAAAAAAGGGGGTGGCGTGTTTATTGCTGTTACTAACGGTTTATCCTGCAGCGAAATTGAGACAGATACTTCCTGTGAGTTGGTCTGCGTAGAGGTTATACCTGACAACCGGAATAAATTAATAATTGGATCTTTTTATCGGCCCCCCTGACTAAGACGATGCGGTTGCCGAAATGTTCAAAGAAAGCTTGAATCACAATTCAAATAGGTATCCGAAGCACACTGTTATAATCTGTGGCGACTTTAATTTACCCTCGATATGTTGGCATAATTACGTATTCAAAACCGGCGGCAAATATAAAACATCGTCCGAAGTAGTTCTGAATGCTTTTTCTGAAAACTACTTCGAACAGTTCATGAACCCACTAGAATAGTAAGTGGTTGCGAAAATACCCTTGATCTCCTAGCAACAAATAATCCTGAGCTAGTGAAGAGCATCAAAACAGATACAGGGATTACCGAACATCGAGTTGTAGTAGCGAGACTGAATGTCGAAATGCCCAAATGCACCAAAAATAAACGAAAAATATATCTATTCAATAAAGTAGATAAAAACTCGCTTCACGCTTTCCTGAGCGATGGTCTCCAGTCTTTCAAAACTAAAAATGCGAGTGTAGATCAGTTGTGGCTTACTTTCAAAGACATAATATCAGTAGCAATCGAGAGATTTATACCAAATAAATTAATAAAAGAGGGGACTGACCCCCCCCCCCCGTGGTACACAAAACAGGTCAGATCACTGTTGCAGAAACAAAGAAAAACGCATGCAAAATTTAAAAAGACACAGAATCCACAAGACTGGCAATCTTTTACTGAAACTCGCAACCTAGCGCGGACTTCAATGCGAAAGTCAACGAAATCCTGTCCTGTAATCTTGCAGAAAATCCAAAGAAATTCTGGTCATATGTGAAGTACACTAGCGGCAAAACACAAACAGTACCTTCACTACGCGATAGCAATGGTAATAATACCGATGACAGTACTGCTAAGGCAGAATTACTAAACATAGCTTTCCGAAATTCGTTCACCAAAGAAGACGAAGTGAACACTCCAGTATTCAATCCAAGAACAGCTGCCAGCATGCGAAACTTAGAAGTAGATGTTCCTGGAGTAGTAAAACAACTTAAGTCACTAAACAAAAAATAAATCTTCCGGGCCAGATTGTATACCAACTAGATTCCTCTCAGAGTATGCTGATGAAATAGCTCCGTAATTAGCTACAATTTACAACCGATCACTCAGCGAAAGATCCGTACCCAAAGATTGGAAAGTTGCCCAAGTTACTCCAATATTCAAGAAAGGCAATAGGAGTGATCCCCAAAATTACAGGCCTATCTCATTGACGTCGATTTGCAGTAGGATTTTGGAACATATACTTTGTTCGAATATTATGAACTACCTCGAAGAGAACGACCTATTAACCAGAAGTCAACACGGATTCAGAAAGTATCGCTCTTGCGAAACACAGCTTGCCCTTTATTCACATGAAGTGCTAAGTGCCATCGACAAGGGATCTCAAATGGATTCCATATTTCTGGATTTCAGGAAGGCTTTTGACACTGTACCCAACAAGCGGCTTCTTATGAAATTCCGTGCTTATGGAATATCTCCCCAATCGTGCGGTTGGATTCACGATTTCCTATCAGAAAGAACACAGTTCGTTGTAATTGAGTGTAAGTCATCGAATAAAACAGAAGTGATATCTGGCGTTCCACAGGGAAGCGTTATAGGTCCCCTACTCTTCCTCGTGTTTATAAACGATTTAGGAGACAATCTGAATAGCTCCCGTAGATTGTTCGCGGATGATGCTGTCGTTTATAGGTTCGTGAAGTCAACAGAGGATCAAAAGCAACTGCAAAGCGATTTAGACAAAATTTCTGCATAGTGCGAAAATTGGCAATTGACACTAAATAAAGAAAAGTGTGAAGTAATACACATGACCACTAAAAGAAATCCGCTGAACTTCAATCACGCGATACATCAGTCAAACCTTAAGGTCGTAGATTCTACCAAATACGTAGGAGTTACAATTACGAACAACTTTGACTGGAGAGAACACATAGAAAATATTGTGGGGAAGGCGAACCAAAGGTTACGTTTCATCGACAGAACGCTTCGAAGTTGCACCAGCTCCACCAAAGAGACTGGCTACATCACACTTGTGCCCCCTCTCCTGGAGTACTGTTGCCCCTTGTGGGACCCTCACCAGGTGGGACTGACGGAAGACATTGAGAAGTTTCAGAGAAGGGCAGTTCGTTTTGTTCTATCACGTTACGGGGGGGAAAGCGTCACTCACGGAAATGTTGCACGAATTGGGGTGGAAATCATTAAAAGAAAGATGCTATTCATTGCAGCGTAATCTGTATGCGAAGTTTCAATCACCGACTTTTAGTTCTGAATGTGAAAATATTTTGCTAGCACCCACCTACTTAGGGAGACATGACCATCCCAATAAAAAAAGAGAAATCAGATCGAAAACGGAACGATTTAGGTGTTCTTCCTTCCCGCGCGCTATTAGAGAATGGAACGGTAGAGAAAAGTTATGAAAGTGGTTAATGAACCCTCTGCCAGGCACTTGAATGTGATTTGCAGAGTATCTATGTAGATGTAGATGTAACATGAACGAAGTCATATCTGAACTACAGGAAAGGTAATACCATCTATGTTAAAAGCTTCCATAGCAACCATGTCAAAGACAAACATTTTAGTAGATGCATTAATTCTAATAAATGACTTTCAATATATTCCATAAATAGTGAATAATTGCTTAGAAAAAAATAAACAAGGTAATTTGTTGCAATGTATACACTTCAGTTTCATTAAGGAACTACACTTGCCACAGAAATCTAGGACTTCCTTTATATACGAAACTGCCAGTATCAGAACGTTGTTAAGAATATTCATTATTACATATCCTCCAAGTTTACGTGCATATGCTTCAGAAGACCATTATTCAATTCTTTGATACGTATTTCACGGCATGTTCACGAAATAGAACTAACACGCGTTTTAGAGGGAGCATTCTTACATATGAACCACTCTAAATATTGAGAACATAGCTCTATTTAATTAATAAGGGTGCACGAAACTCTTTTAGGAAAAAAGGAGTAAAAATTTTTATAGTGGCAGGTTCCGAACCTCTTACCATGTGCATTACAATCCAATGCGCTGCCCACGATACGACGGCGAACAATTACGGAAGTCGTTCTTTAATCTCATACTACTAATGGCAGTTGTTAACTGATGCTAATATGGAATTATTAAACACTAGATGATCATTTATCGTAAGAAGAACGACGTGTTTTTGTTAATTCTTGAGTGTGCCATTGTTTTTAAAGTGACAACGTGTAAGTTATAATAAGAAATTCATCAAATACGCAACAAAAAGATGGCGGATGCCAGAGAGTTCTGGGCGTGGAATGTCACGTGACATCAGATCGGCTGGTTTTTCGTAAAATCAAAGGACGGTGTCAAATCGCCGTTTATTTTTGCCAATATCTCTCAAACGATACGAGATATGAAAATATATATATATATAAGAGCAAAGTTGCAGAGAATTTTCTCCCCTACAAATTCGGTAACTCAGTTTTCGTGTCAGATGAACGGTTTTTTTGGTGATACTGACGTATTTTTTGTCCGAAATATTTGAATAAGCCAGGTTATGGTCTCTGCCGGTCAACAATTATGTCAGTAAAATTTGGTGCCGATTGATTGAACGCTTCGACCTAAAAAGTGGGAACACGTTACGGACGGACAGTCAGACAACCCAAAATCACCGTTAGTTTTGCAAATATCTCTAAAAAAACGTAAGACAGCAAAGTCGTAGAGAAATTTTTTCTCTACAATCTGATGTATTTAGTTTCCGTGTCAGTTGAACGGTTAAGGTGTTATTTTCATTTAAATTTCGAGCTGTCAAAAGACGATCGCAAAGGCCCACTTTCAGTGTTACTACCGTAACCTAAAGTGGGCCAAAAAGAATCATTTCAGCACTTACACTGCCCTCCATAAGTTGGAAACACCATGCTGCGTTTTACAACGGAGCAAGCTGGAAGTGATCTATGTCAGTTATTAGTTATAATAAGGAATATCAAGCTCAAACAACGGTTAAAAATGACACAGTATTGTGCACTTAATTGTTGTTCATATACATACATATTGGAACATACTGGTATTGCTCCGTCTTATGTAAACAGACATTACCTGTCCAGGCAGTTCTACTACACACGCCAGGCGGCGCGAGTAGACCTCATGGAGGTACGTTGTTTACTGTTCTGTTCGCTTGTAGTTGCGTTTGCATAAAGCTATAACACACCGCGAAAGTAATTGAAAATGTCCCCAAAGTGCCAGATTCCTTAAGAATCACGGGCAATGATAATCACTTTGCACCAAGAAGGCAAAAGTGTTCGATAAATAGCAAAGAAACTGAAGATTTCCATCAGCGGAGTTGTCAAAAACCATACACCGGCATCGAGAAATAGGCGCCTTATGATGCTCGTATTCTCTCAGGAGTACCCAGGAAAATGTCAGAACGCCAGGAAAAGTATTTGGTAGTGACCAGTAAACGTAACAGAGTAAAAACTGTCCGTGAATTGACTGCTGAACTAAGCGCAACGAGGGATACACCGGCGAATGAGTCAACAGTGAAACGACTCTTAGCAGACAACAATCTCCTGTCGGGATAACTCAATCGGTAGAGCGCTTGCCCGCGAAAGGCAAAGGTCCCAGGTTCGAGTCCCGGTTCCGACACACAATTTTAATCTGCCAGGAAGTTTCATATCAGCGCACACTCCGCTGCAGAGTGAATGTTTCATTCTGAACAACCTCCTAGTTTATGTAGCAACAAGGAAACTACTGGTGCGCCCTGTTAACAAGAAGAAAAGGATAACACACACACCAGCATTGGACAGCGGGAGATTTACTGATGAATCCCAGCAAACGCCGTCAATTTGTATGCCGATTACCCCATGAACGCTTGAATCCTCAGTGCGTAACTCCAACTGTAAAACATGGAGGGGGTTCTGGGTTGGTATGGAGATCCTTTGGAGGAAATGAAGTCAGAGATTTGGTGAAAATAGATGGAAAAATGAACCAAAAGGATTATCAAGCCATTCTCCAGTGACGTGCTAAGACATCTGGTTTGCGTCCCTGATCGGGAAAGGGTTTGTCTTGCAGCAAGTGAACGACCTGAGAAATACGTCTCGCTTGTGTCAGAACCATACAAAGTCTTTTAGAGGTTCGTAAAAATTGAGAAACATGGAATTGGCGCCCCGATCCCCCGATTGTAACCCAATCGAGCTGCTATGGGATGAATTGGACAGAAGGATCCAAAAACGGGATCATGAGTTGGGTACAATTGTGGAAGGTGCTGCAGCAAGAATGGAGATTAATTCCAACTTAAAACTTGGAAAAACTGGCGCAGCGAATGCCGAGAGTGTGCAAGGCAGCGATGAAAGCAAAGGGTGGCTATTTTGAGGAATCGAAAATTTGTTGCCTCTTCCAGCGTATTATTTGAGCTAAATAAACATTTGGAAAACAACAAAATGCATTTTATACTGTATTTCCTATCCATTGTTTACAAAGTTTGTTTGTAAATCTATCGGACCAAACTGCGTGGTCATCAGTCCGTAGCTTACAAACTACTTAAACTAAGGTAAACTAACCTAAGGACAAACACACACACCCATGCCCTAGGGAGGACTCGAACCTCCGACGGCGAGCATCCATTGTTTACAGCGCTGCCTGTAGACTAACATCCGAATTAACAGAAATGCTTCATTAATTCGTGCTGTTATTAAGTATATAGGCGAGGGTGTTCGATATTTTAGCCAAATGGCTAGAATGTTCCAAACATAACGTTATATTGACCTCCGGTATGGCCATTCCCGTACGTGTTTCCAAACTTATGGACATTAGTGTATACCTAAAACACAATATCTCACATAATGTAAATGAAAATAATATAAGGTGGCGAAGAAAATCTGTCTTCTTGATGACAATAGGTTAAAAGTTTTGGGATTAAATGGAAAAGCATTCACAGAATTTCTCTATTCTGTTGTGAAACGATACGCTTGGTTCTACAGGTGTTACTGGGAGATTAGACGCTGGTGTGCTGTCGAAATACCTGGTGCAGCTACGCAACGTATACACAGCTGACTCCTCCTAGGTGCTCAGAGTAAGCATTTACTTTCATTGCCGCAGTTACCTCTGGCGTCACACTATCGTCAGCTGTCGTTCATACTTCTGATACCGTGACGCGAATGACACAACATTACGACCATCAAGCTACTATCGATGTAAGCGCGTGCAGGCGATAGAAATGTCACCTCCTGACTGCTAGTCAGACACAATCTCAGTGTATGTAATATCAGTGTGTAGAATGGGGATGCGCACGATTTATCAAACCGCCATTCTGCTCTGTAGGAATCAGCATGGGTTTCGGAAAAGGCGTTCATGTGAAACCCAGCTCGTGCTATTCGTCCACAATACTGGGGTTCTCAGATGCTGTGTTTCTCGACTTCTGCAAGGCGTTTGATGCAGTTCCCCACAAACGTTTAATGAACAAAGTAAAAGCATATGGTTTATCAGACCAATTGTGTGATTGGATTGAGGAATTCCTAGATAACAGAAAGCAGCAGGTCATTCTCAATGGAGAGAAGTCTTCCGAAGTAGGAGTTATGTCAGGTGTGCCACAGGGGAGTGTCGTGGGTCCGTTGCTGTTCACGATATATATAAATGACCTTGCAGATAACATCGGAAGTTCACTGAGGCTTTTTGCGGATGATGCGGTAGTATATAGAGAAGTTGTAACAATGGAAAATTGTATTGAGATGCAGGAGGATCTGCATCGAATTGACGCATGGTGCAGGGAATGGCAATTAAAGCTCAATGTAGACAAGTGTAATGTGCTGCGAATGCACAGAAAGAAAGATCCTTTATCATTTAGCTACACTATTGCAGGTCTGCAACTGGAAGCGGTTAATTCCATAAATTATCTGGGAGTAGTCATTAGGAGGGATTTAAAATGGAACGACCATATAAAATCAATCGTCGGTAAACCAGATGCCAGACTTAGATTCATTGGGAGAATTCTAAGGAAATTCAGTCCGAAAACAAAGGAAGTAGGTTACAGTACACTTGTTCGCCCACAGCTTTAATACTGCTCACCGGTGTGGGATCCGTACCAGGTGGGATTGATAGAGGAAGTGGAGAGGATCCAACGCAGAGCAGCGCGCTTCATTACGGGATCGTTTGGTAATCGTGAAACCATTACGGAGATGATCGCTAAACTCCAGTGGAAGACTCTGCAGGAGAGACGCTCTGTCGCTCGGTACGGGCTTTTGTCGAAGTTTCGAGAACTTACCTTTACTGAGGAGTGTAGCAGTATATTGCTCCCTCCTACGTATATCTCGCGAAGAGTTCGTGAGGACAAAATCAGAGAGATTAGAGCCCACACAGAGGCATACCTACAATCCTTCTTTCCTGGAACAATACGTGACTGGAATAGGAGGGAAAATCGATAGTGGTACTCAAGGTACCCTCCGCCACACACCGTCGGGTGGCTTGCGGAGTATGGTTGTAGATGTAGATGTAGATGTAGTCCTGAAACAGAAGCTCAGCACGAGAATTTCGAAATTTAAAGCCGTGACTGCTGGAAGACTGCTAACGGAGATAAGAGCATATGGAATATGTTCACAGATTTGTGACTGGCCGGAACAGTTCCTTAGAACGCAGAACGATGTTCTCGGCGGCGAATGTTCATCGGAGTCGAATGTATCTCAGGCGTGCCCCAGGGGAGTGTGATAGTACCGCTATTCCTTTCTACCGATATAAATGATCTGATGGACAGAGTAACTTGTAATTTGCAGTTGTTTGCTGATGATGCTGTGATGTAAGGGAGGGTGTCGTCTTTAATTGATTGTGATAGCATACAGAATGACTTAGACTAGTTGGTGTGAAGAATGGTAGCCAGCTCTAACTGTAGCTAAATGTAAGATGATGCACATGAGTAGGAAAAACAACCCCATAATATTCGAATACAGCATTAGTAGTGAGCTTCTTGAAACAGTCGCGTCGTACAAATACCTAGGCGTAAATTGCAGAGCGATATGAAATGGAACGAACATATATGGACAGTTGTAAGGCAGACAGCCGTCTTCGGTTTATTGGGAGAATTGGGAAGATCATCTGTAAAGGAGACCGAATATAAAACTCTTGTACGACCACGTCTTATTGCTCAAGTGTTTGGGACCCGCAGTAGATCTGTTTAAAAGAAGACATGGAAAGCAGTTCAGAGGCGAGCAGCTAGGTTCGTTACCGGGAGGTTCGACCAATGCGCGAGTGTCAGAGAAAAGATCGCGGAACTCAAATGGGAATCGCTGGAGGGAAGACGACCTTTTTTTTTTTTTCGAGAAATACTATTGAAGAAATTTAGAGGGCTGGAATTTGAAGCTGAGTGTAGTACGATCTTCCTGCCGCCTACTTACATTTCGCGAAAGATCCAAAGACAGGATAAGAAGTAATACGGCTCGTACAGAGGCATATACACATACTTTTTCCCCACGATCCGTTTGCGGAGTATATATATAGATGTTGATGTAAATAATTAACAGGTTACTTATATTACCGGCACCAGTCAGAAATTCTATTGCAACTGTGAATATTGTTTAGTTAACTACATGTTTCGATGCTGCGCCTCATTTTTAGGCTATTTTGGAACAAAAATTATATACATATAGTCACAATCGAAAAAATATCACTATGTCTTTAACTTGTTTTGTACCAACAAGTTGTTCGAGTTTTTCAGGCATTTTTGTACCAGAATAATCTAAAGATGGGGATGCATGTAGCTAAATAAACAACGTTTTCAGTTGTAATAGAATTTGTGAGTGGCAGCGGTAATGTAAGTAAACTGTTAAGAATCTCGGAAACAGCACGACTAGTCGGGTATTCAAAAATGTTTGTATAGCTTATGGGACTGAACTACGAGCTCATCAGTCCCAAAACTTACAACCTACTTACTGAACTAGCTTAACACTAAGGCCGGCACAAATATCCATGCCCGAGGAGGGATTCGAATCCCCGACCGTAGTGGCCGTGCAGACCGTGACTGAAGCGCCTCAGTCCCCTCGGCCACCGCGGCCGGTGGTTGGTCGGGTATTGGAGCGTTGTGGTGAGTGTCTTCAGCAAGTGGTGAGACTACGTCCTAAAGTCAAGAGGTGGGGCAGCAGCCCCTCATTAAAGGTGTCGGACGTAGTAGGCAGATCAGACTGATAAAACACAACAGGTTCGAATTGTCGTGAGCGAAACTAAAATAAGACTTTAATGATCGGCAGAGTACAAATGTGTCTGAAGACACACAGTGTACCGAACACTCCTGACGATGCAGGTGTCATGGGCAACTGTCAGTGAAATGGGCATAGTCATGGAACGTTTTCGCAGTGGCAGAGCATTTTACGTTTAGTTAAATCTTGATACCTAAATGCCGATGGGAGTGTTGGAGCTCTTTTATTCTCCGGGTAACAGTGACGTGGGCATCCGTTGGTGGATGAAAGGCATGATGTACACTAGTTGCAGACTGCGTACACCTTCATGACGTTCATGTTTCCCAACGGCGCTAACATTTTTCAAGATGATGCACCGTATCACAGGGCCGCCGTTGTGCTGGAGAGATTCGAGGTACACCGAAAGAACAGACGCCACACACACACACACACACACACACACACACACACACATATATATATATATATATATATATATATATATATATATATATATATATATATACTTCATACAATTTTCCGATTACGGGCAATGATCCTTTCTTCAGAGAGGAGGCACTTCAAGGTCCTTTCTCTTTCGGGAAGGAGTTTAAATAACTACGATTTTGATGATTAGTGGAAAGGGTAAAGTTGAGAATCTGTATCTGACGGGGGGGGGGGGGGGGCTAATCTATTGGTGTAGGGGTCAGCGCAACTGCCTAGAAAGCAGGAGACCAGGATTCGAATCCCGGATGGGTACAGATATTCAGCTTTACCATTCGCAGTTAATGTCATACATTCCGTGAATATGAACATCTAGGATCTGATTAAGCGTTTGAACATCAGAGCTCATCGGCCCTGTACACGGACATTACGGGAAAGAAGTGGCTTGCATTGTGTGGGTATGGTGAGAAATCTCTCCAGCGATTTTCGAAGGCCTTATTGCCTCCTTAGCAGGGCGCGTTACCGCTGTTATACGTGCTATCCCTGCGAAAGGTAGCCTTGCGTCTCTTAGTTAGGTAGTCAGTGTGCGTCTGTAATTTGCGATGACTGTATACGCTATTTGTAACTGATTTTCCGTCTTGTTAGATGCATTTCTCCAAATTATCTTGACATGAGCACAGTAGCTTTATTCATTTGCTTATTTATAGATTATATTGATACCTAGAAACATATTCACATTAGATGCTTGAGAGAATACTTCCCATCTTCAGATGTTCTTAACCCCTAAAAGTTTCTTACAAATACACAAAAATGTTGTTGGCCCCCTTGATCAAATTCATTTAATAATGAAATCACTTGGGTCATGATGACTTACCATGTGACGATGTGATCTATATTCATTGAAATGCTAAGGTTATCACTACCTGACATTTCGGGAGAGGCCAGACAAACGTGTGGTTCCTGAAGAGGGGCAGCATACTTTTAAACAGTTACAGGGACAGCAAAATCAAATTCAAATATTTGTAAATTGATGGGACTTAACTTCTTTGGTTATTAGTCCCTAGGCTTACAACTACTTAAAATAAGTTAAACTAATCTAAGGACAACATACACTCCCACGCCCCAGGGAGGACTCGAACCTCCCATACGGAGTAACCGCGCGCCCCGCGGCGTCTGCCTTTGAACGTTCTGCCACTCCACTGCGGCTACAGGAGTAACAGTCTGGATGATTGACTAACCTGGCCTTGTAATTTTATCAGAACAGTAAATTACCTGGATGGGCAACTGAACGGAATGGACAGGGTGATGAAAGAAGCATGTAAGATGAACATCAACAAGAGCAAAACAAGGATAAAGGAATGCAGTATAAGAAAATGAGGAGACGCTGAAGCAATTAGATAAAGTAACGAAACAATAAAGGTGTAGATGAGTTTTGTTACTTGGTCATTGAAATAACATATGATGGTCGCAGTACAGAGGACAAAAAATGCAGAAAGGCAGTGGGAAGAAAAAATTTTATGAAAAAGATGAGTTTGTCAACATCGAATATTAATTTAAGCGTAAATAAGTTTTTTTCTGAAGGCGTTTGTGTGGAGTGTTGCTTTGTACTGGAGTAAAACTTAAACGATAAATAGTTCAGAGAAGACATAGACTGAGGCTTTTGGAGTGTGCTGCTACACAAGAATGCTAAAGATTATGTGGGTAGTTTACGTAACTAATGACGAGGTATAGAATAGAACTGGGGAGAAAAAGAATTTTCGGCATACCTTGACTAAAACCAGGGGTCGATTTGTAGGACACGTTCTTAGACATTAAGGAATCGTGAATTTAGATTTGGAGGGAAGTGTGTGGAGTAAAAATCGCAGAGGGAGACCTAGAGACGAATACTGTAAACAGATTCAAATGGATGTGGATTGATTTTCTTACGAGGAGATGAAGTGGCTTCCTCAGGATAGAGTAGGGTGGAGAGCGGCTTCAAACCAGTCTCTGGAGTGAAGACCACTACAACAACGACATGTCTGGCGGGCCAGGGCAAAAGGCAAGCTGTCTGTTTCAATAAAGAAGGTACTTGTTCGCCCAGGAAGACGTCGTCGTGCATTGTCTTTCTGAGAAATGGTTCCCAGGATGTCATTCACGTGCGTCGAACTGACCACAGAGCTCAGGACACGTACGAATTGTGATGTTTGTACCCAGTAGCACCCCTCACAATAAGGCCTTCAGCTGGTGCAGTCACTATGATGGCGCTCCCCCGGTCTGCGGCGAACCGAAATACGGCCCACTTTCAAACAAGCAGAACCTGCATTCACCTGGCAATACTGTCTGTCGAAATTCATGTTCCCAGTCACGTCCCAGACAACATTGCCGTCTAGCGTGTTTCTGCTCATTAGTCAAAGGTATTCGTTACAAACGGCGACGGTCTATCAAATTAGATAGTACACGGTGTGTTACATTGTTGCGCCAAAACCGAGAAGGGCGCAGATCTTTCCTGGATGCGGTGTCGATCTTCTCGGGTTACGGTCTGGGCGGTGCGACCTGAACCATCTCGTCGTGTTTTTCGGCTTTCGCGAACCATTCCGCAAGGACCCGTGGTACTGCCGAAACACTTAGTCCCAGACGAACAGCAGTTTTCCAGATGGATGTATCACGCTATCTCATATAAAATAATGCGCTTCTTTCAAACGCACTAATACGTATTTGCGCGTACCTGAGCGAGATTCTATTTATTTACTTATTTATTTGAAGTAGCAATGGTTCGTTGTCTTCTCTTCATTCCGACTAGGGCCACAGGCACATTTTGCCGTTAGATACTGTTGCGCCGCGATATCCATGATTTCTTAACATGAACGTCCTGTCTCTTCTATTTCAAGGTGTTTCCTTTTCTTCCGATCAAAACTGTGTACAGCACAGTCTCACATACACAGTCGCGACACTCACTACTGTGAAAGTTTCAACGACACTGGCGCTCCTAGTGGTGGTCATCTTCCGTTCAAAAATGTTCAAATGTTTGTAGAACTTATGGGACTACGGGATCATCAGTCCCTAAGCTTACAAACTACTTATGAACTAGCTAAGACTAAGGACGGCACAAATATCCATGCCCGAGTGGTGATTCGAACCCCCGACCGCAGTGGCCGCGCAGACCGTGACTGGAGCGCCTCAGTCCCCTTGGCATCTTCTGTAAGAGTAATGTTTCCTTATAATTAGTTTTCTAGATATATAACTAAATAGTTATAATAATTTCTTCATTCCAAGCATTAGAGACATAAATAATCGTGAAATAAATGTAAAAACAAACGAATTTCACTGATTTAGTAATATAAACAACTCCTTATTCATGAAGAAATACTTGCGAATATATGTATATTTACAGCTTATTCCGCTGAAGTGAGTACAATATAACCATAATAGAAACATAATTTCCTGTTACGGTTTGTTCTCACATGACTGGCACAAAATCTTTTATCTTTACAGTACAATTTACGATTTCAACAACAAAAAAAGAAAAGAAGAAATTTACAGATACTTTGTCCTGTCACGGTCGCCAATCCTTTGGTAGTGTTGCTTTTGTAATTTTAGGTTTGGTGTTGTAAAGATTTGATTTAAATACTGCTTATAGACTTGAATGAATTTCGGAATATCTGCGGGAATTATACTCTTAAAGATGATGTCAGACTAGAGTGAGGATAGTATCGCCGTTAAAAATATCGGTAGTCATTGTAGAAGTTAAGACAACACCTGAAAGAACCTCTACAAAAGAAAGTCGGCGAGTAGTTACCTTTACATGCAGGATGAGGCGTGGCTCAACCGTAGACATTGTTTTGTGCTGGAATATGGAATGAAATTAAACTATCCGCCGTAAATCGATGCTTGGTGATCTCACCCTTCGCATAACAGAGTTTCACGATACCGTAAGTTACTGACACAATAGGGGAATAAACTAATAGAATATCGGACTTCGCCGAATAAAAACATTAAAGGAATGTTTCGAAAACCAAAGTATAAATTGAATGTTGGAGAACCAAACTTACGCAATCACGAAACGAAACCTAATAATGACCAATAATCTCTTTACGATTGACCGCAGCTTGCTGAAAACAGAGATTAAAAAATTATTGGAATTAGGAGAAGGTCATTTTAATTAAAAATGTTTGAAATCAAACAGGGGTGTTTATTACAATAAGAACAAATAAATAATGCTCAGACTTACATTTTAGTACCAGAGATTATGAAGAGGCGTCCGATCAGTACAAAAGTGCAGAACTGAAAGATGAAGAGCGCTTCCGTGCTCTCTTTCCGGTCCGGTTGAAAAAGTTGGCAATCGCAAAACAAAATGTAAGAGGTATAGATTGAAGGGACAAAGGCAGTGATCTCTATACGACCTGGATGTTGAACTTCAGCTGTTTGAGCGAGCCGTTTCTTGCCAAATTCAAGTATGACTGCTATCAAGTACTACAAGAAAACGAGAAGAAAATACGTTTCAATTACGCTTCAATGTTAACGTATTACATTGCGGATTCACATAAATTTCGAATCAAGAGGTAAGCAAGAAATTCTTTGTCACGTTATAACTTATGGAAATTCGTATGCCAAACTTAAGCATGGCGGACAATGCGGAAAAATGAGGAAAATATATGAATGTGCAGGCACGCTGTAGTTCTATGCTCAGACTCCAGAGTTATACATCCAGTTTGTACAGAAATCAATGGATAACGGATACGCAAGCGACAAGCGTCGCAGATATAATTTTAGTAAAAATATTTAATGTAATGCTACAAACTGACATTTGCAACGACAATAGCGCTCCTAGTGGTGGTCAAGGTGCCATAAGAGTAACGTTTGTTTTTAATTAGTTATCTACGTATATAACCAAATAGTTCCTGTGATTTTTGTATTCCAAGCATTAGTAAAATATCTAGAAACGTAAATACTCGTGAAATAAATAAACGAATTTCACTGATTCAAAAATATAAACAACAACTTACTCATGAAGAAATACGAATATGTGCATATTTGCAGCTTATTCCATTGAAAGTACAATGTAAACATAAGAGAAACATACAGTATGTTCCTGTTACGGTTTGTTCTCACCCGACAGCCTCGTTCTTTCAAGTGCAACAATTCGACATCTGTCTAATGATTCGTATTTATACATCACTCGTCTTTCGTTTAAACTCATATACTTTTGTGTGTAATTACTTATACTTAAAAAAACAAATGTGTTGACAATTCTTGCCGTTTGCTGTTCAGCTGTGAGGATTTTCCTTCAGCTACAGCTGCTGTTTGTTTGTAGAGCTTATGGGACTTAACTGCGGGGTCATCAGATCCTAAACTTACAAACTACTTATGAACTAGCGTATATTAAAGACGGCACAAACATCCATGCCCGAGGGGGGATTCGAACCCCCCGATCGCAGGGGCCGTGCAGACCGAACTGGCGCGCCGCAGACCGCTCGGCCACTGCGGCCGGCTAGCTACAGCTGTGGTTGCTGACCTGGTACATTCAATAATATAGATATTGCATTCCATATAAGTTTCTTACGTTCAGCTGATTTGACTGGAATTGTAGTGACGAAACCTTGACGTTACTGAATATAAAAATGACGTCTTTCTGCAAAAAGGCGGGCTTCTGTTGTTTATTAGCCATCTTTGTTCTTAATAGAAAATGAAAATCTTCATTAAAAAGCCGTAAATTTCAAGAGAATGTTAAATAAACTGTCCTGCAATGAGGCGTTTCATACCTTCTACTTGTTTTTTAGGAAACCTAATAGACAAATGTGGATTTATGTTGAAGTTATTACCGATTTTTATGTAAAAAAACATTTAAATAACGCTCTTCACACTCATCCGATATCAAATTCAAAAGTGGAATTTGCATGGCACTTGGAGCGCTACTGTCATGGCGTATAACAGAAATCAGTGGAAGTATCGTTAGACTGTTAGACTGTGGTAGATACCACGACGACCTATGTTGCCCGCGCAGTTGCTGCAAAGCTGTAGGACAATGACGCGGATAAATTTCCAGCCTTGGTGACATCAGCGTGATTCGGAGAACAATTTCTAAAGGTCACCGAAAGTAGACGGTTACTTTGCTCTTCAGCTGAGCGAAAGGTACTGACCTTGCCATTATGTGATGCAGAATATCATTGGACATCGCAAGAGTCAACAGTCTGTCACGAGGAAGGAAGGAATAATTAGGGTTTCACTCCCGCCTTCAGCGTAGCCATTGCTCGACAGTCTTTCATACTACTTCCTTTTCCACGGCTGTAATTATATTTGCTATTGTTCTCTCTCTCTCTCTCAGGATAAATGTAAACAAAAGGGCAATTGTAACACAAAAACACTGTTCTTATGACAAAGTAGTCGCTTGTAGTGTAACTGAACGAATAACCAAATGGAATGCATTGTGAACCAATCGTATACATAATCAGGAATGATTGAGTTTATATGGGTGTGTGTATTACGAGTCAAGAGTACCGTCATTACCTTTGTACTTAAATCATTTTGCCGTATACACTGGAAGGAACTCTATTTAGAATAAGGCAAACATATTTAAATTTAATTTAGAATCATTTAAATAATTTTTTATTGTTTATATTTTTATTAAAGTCTACTCATGAAAACTTTACTTTCAGCTTTCAGTCGCTTTTTCATAAAAATGTGATTCTAATTTTAGTATTACAATCTGACATCTCCAAATGTAAAAGGAACACTTCTAAAAGTTGTAGATTTTATATACCATAAACCTGATGATGAATAGGAGTTATTAGTTGAAGTATAACAAATATATATGCATATTGTAAAAATGTATGTTTTATTATGTAAAACAACAGTCAATATCGCTAATTACTTTGTATTTGGATGACAGGCTTCGGCAGTTTATACTGACATCATTGTCTGTTTTATTTAAATGTTTCAAATGTATAGCTTATGGGACTTTACTACGGGGTCATCAGTCCCTAAACTTATGAACTAACTAAGACTAAGGACGACACAAATATCCATTCTCGAGAGGGGATTCGAACCTCCGACCGTAGTGACCGTGCAGACCGTGACTGGAGGGCCTCAGTCTCCTCGGCCACTGCGGCCGGCTGTGTTATTTACATACGCCTCTTCATATAGGATAAATTTCTCATACAATTTAATTTACATTTAACTAAGAGTGAGACCAGACGTACTAGTCGTGAAAATTGGCTCCCTTTGTTGTGGCTGGAACGACGGAACCTAAATGCATTTCCCATCAAACTTGTAGGCTAAGTACATCCTTTACCGAAATGTGGACAGACATACTGACTATAAGTTTATTTTGTTGGACGTTTGTGTAGATGGTCGCTGCAATAAGTCACTGCACCAGGTGCCAATTTGGCGTAATTTGTACAAGTTGGATCCCCTGATTTTTCTTCTGATAGTGTAAACAATATCATATAGATCAGTTTTCGTAGGGAGATCCGGAATTTTATTACTTATCGAACCATCAGGGTTTAATATTGCTCGTCTTTTTTTTTTTATTAACATCTGTTATTGTGTAGTTATCAACCTTGTACTGATTGGATAGTTTCAGTTCCACTTAACTCGAACCTTTGATTAAAATCGTATTTATTCCTCACAGAAAGGACCTCACGTTTACGATTAGGCATCTTATTTCATGAGTTTACAGCGAAGTTGACATAAGTGATTGTAACAAGAGGTCAAACGTTTTCGTCGTTATCTCGCCATCGGTTGTGGAAGGGGGGGGCTTAGTTTGCATTGTTTATGGTGGTCACCGACACTCTTAGTCTGCCATTGATAACGTCCCATAGGCTACCACTCTTGTTCTGTATTATCTAGAATGGTCCATAGATGGTAATATAATTTGCCGAATCCGGTCATCAACACAGATTTTTCATTGCTACCGTTGACAAATAAGAAGAGTGCAGTAAAACAAAGCAGCTTACTATGCCTATTTTCATTCTCTGCTTTCGTATGGCATCATTTTCTGGGGTAATTCATTATTGAGTAAAAACGTATTCATTGCACAAAAACGTGTAATCAGAATAATTGCTGCACTGCAGCCCATCCAAGATCCTCCTGCAGACACTTATTTAAAGAGCTCGGGATCTTCACTATATATATATATATATGAAATTTGTTATTACCAATCTTATCGAATTCAAAAGCAATAGCAGTGTACATAACTACAACACTAGGAGAAAGAATGATTTCACTATTAAAGGTTAAACCTAGCTTTAGCACAGAAAGGGGTGAATTATGCTGCCACAAAAGTCTTTGGTCACCTACCAAACAGCATCAAAAGCCAATTAGTATTTAAAAATAAATTAAAAGAATTTCTGAATGGCAACTCCTTCAACACTATAGATGAAATTTTAGATATAAATTAGTAAATCTTCAACAGAGTTATAGGTCCAGTTTGTATAGAGATCACTGTGTGGGACGTGTCAGGTTAATGAAAGGTGTCTTTACAAATTATTACTTTGTACTAAATATTACATATATCTGACCATAACTTGTTGGCTATGAACTGTAGGCTGAAACTAAAGAAACTACAAAAAGGTAGGAAAATAAGGAGATGGGACCTGGATAAATTCAAGGAACCTGAGGTTCTTAAAAATTTCAGAGGAAGCTTTAGGCAACAATTGACAGAAACGGGGGGAAATAAAACTGTAGAGGAGGAATGGGTAAAATTGAGAGATGAAATAGTGAAGGTAGCAGAGGACAAAATAGGTAGGAAGGAAAGACCTACAAAAAATCCTTGGATATCACAGGAGATACTAAATTTAATCGATGAAAGGAGAAAATATAAAAATGCAGTAAATGAAACAGGCAAAATGGAATACAGACGACTAAGAAATGAGATTGTCAGGAAGTGCAAAATGGCTAAGCAGGAGTGGCTAGAAGGCAAATGCAAGGATGTAGAAGAATGTTTAAATAGGGGAAAAATAGATACAGCCTACAGGAAAATAAAAGAAACATTTGGAGATAAGAAAAACAGCTCTATGAATATCAAGGACACTGATGGAAAACCAGTTCTCAGCAAAGAAGGGAAAGCTGAAAGGTGGAAAGAATATATAGAGGGGCTCTACAAAGGAAATGAACTTCGAGACAATATTGTAGGAAGGGAAGAGGATGTAGATGAAGATGAAATAGGAGATACTGTACTGAGAGAAGAATTTGACAGAGCCCTGAAAGACCTAAGTCGAAACAAGGCCCCTGGAATAGATGATATTCCTTCAGAGCTACTGAAGTCTCTGGGAGAACCAGCCATGACAAAATTGTTTCACCTGGTGTGTAAGATGTATGAGACAGGTGAAGTACCCTCAGACTTTAAGAAAAATATTATAATCCCCATCCCTAAGAAAGTAGGGTGCAGACAGGTGTGAAAACTACAGAACCATCAGTTTAATAAGTCATGGATGCAAAATATTAACGCGAATTATACACAGAAGGATGGAAAAGCTGGTAGAAGCCGACCTCGGGGAAGATCAGTTTGGGTTCAGGAGAAATGTAGGAACCCGGGAGGCAATACTCACTTTACGGCTTATCCTAGAAGATAGATTAAGAAAAGGCAAATCTACATTTCTAGCTTTTGTAGATTTGGAGAAGGCTTTTGACAATGTTGATTGGAATAAACTCTTTAAAGTTCTGAAAAAAGCAGGAGTAAATTATAGGGAGCGTAAGGTTATTTACAACTTGTACAAAAACCAGACCGCGGTTGTCCGAGTTGAAGGGCATGAAAGGGATGCAGTGGTTGGGAAGGGAGTGAGACAGGGTTGTAGCCTTTCTCCAATGTTATTCAATTTGTACATTGAACAAGCTATAAAGGAAAGCAAGGAGAAATTTGGTGAAGGAATAAAAGTTCAGGGGGAAGAATTAAAAACATTGCGTTTTGCCGATGACATAGTAATTCTGTCAGATACAGCAAAGGACCTGGAAGAGCAATTGAATGGAATGGACAGTGTGCTGAAAGGTGCATATAAGATGAACATTAACAAGAGCAAAACTAGGGTAATGGAGTGCAGTGTAAGAAAATCAGGTGATGCTGAAGGAATTAGATTGGGAAACGAAGCAATAAAGGAGGTAGATGAGTTTTGTTACTTGGGCAGTAAAATAACAAATGATGGGCGCAGTACAGAGGATATAAAATGCAGAATGGCAATGGGTAGAAAAGCGTTTTTGAAAAAGAGAAATTTGTTAACATCGAATATTGATTTAGGCCTAAGGAAGTCCTTTCTGAGGGCATTTGTATGGAGTTTTGCCTTGTATGGGAGTGAGACATGGACGATAAACAGTGCGGACAGGAAGAGGATTGAGGCTTTTGAAATATGGTGCTAGAGAAGAATGCTGAAGATTAGGTGGGTGGATCGCGTAACTAATGAGGAGGTACTGAACAGAATTGGGGAGAAAAGGAATTTCTGGCATACCTTGACTAAAAGAAGGGATAGATTGGTAGGACACATTCTTAGACATCAAGGAATTGTTAATTTAGCGTTGGAGGGAAGTGTGTGGGGAAAAAATCGCAGGGGAAGACCAAGAGATGGATACAGTAAGCAGATTCAGACAGATGTAGGTTGTCGTTCTTATGTGGAGATGAAGAGGCTTGCTCAGGATAGGGTATTGTGGAGAGCTGCATCAAACCAGTCTCCGGACTGCGGACTGAAGACCACAACAACAACATATATATATATATATATATATATATATATATATATATATATATATATTGTCATATAATATTTAGTACAAAGTAATAGTTTGTAAAGACACCTTTCATTAAACTGACACGTCCCACAGTGATCTCTATACAATATATGTTGTCATATAATATTTAGTACAAAGTAATAATTTGTAAAGACACCTTTCATTAAACTGACACGTCCCTCACAGTGATCTCTATACAAACTATATATATATATATATATATATATATATATATATATATATATATATGTCATATAATATTTAGTACAAAGTAATAATTTGTAAAGACACCTTTCAATTACCTGACACGTCCCACACAGTGATCTCTATACAAACTGGATGTATAACTCTGGTGTCTGAGCATTGAATTGCAGCGTGCCTGCACATTCATATGTTTTGCACACGATTTCACATTGTCCGCCATGTTTAAATTTTGCGAACGAGCTTCCATCAGTTATTACGTGACAAAGAATTGCTTGCTTACCTCTTGACTTAGAATTTAATTCAATATTTGATGTTGTAGGCTGATATGGGAACGGAATCGAAACATATTTTCTTCTCTTTTTCTTTAAATTCTTCTTAGCAGCCATGTTTGAATTTGGCAAGAAACTAAATATGAATATCTATGACTGACATGCTAAGACAACTTCAACATCTAGAGACTATAGAGATCAATGGTCCCACATCATTACGAAGTATCTTATTCATGATCTATGGAACAAGTACTAATCTAATCTAAGCAGAGTGATTGAGACTAATTCGACATGCATCTTAACAGTAATAAGCAAAGTTATTACTGTCTCTCTCTCAACATCCAGAGACTATAGAGATCAATGGTCCCACATCATTACGAAGTGTCTTATTCATGATCTATGGAACAAGTACTAATCTAATCTAACCAGAGTGATTGAGACTAATTCGAGATGCATCTTAACAGTGATAAGCAAAGTTATTACTGTTGCTCGTACACAGTGACATACAGCTGTAGTTAAAGTAGTGAAGGAGCAGGGCTGCATTGTCGTGGTGCATCAGCTCTTCACGTCGTGGAGAGTGATAACTCACAGGATAAAGAATGAGATGCGGCGACGGGCGTGCTCGCCGGAGATAGCAAGCCGTGTACCGGGGAATGTGTGATGAATGCGCCCGAGGCAGCGCAAACTGCTTATCTTTTAACTGGGCGCGTGAAAGGCAACTGGGGCGAGAGCACAATGGGGCGCCACGCTTACTGCCAAGTCTCGCCTTTGTGTATAGTCTCCCACTTCACACTTGGCTCTGCTCGTTGTCTCACTCAGAGGCTGGTCCCAACCGGTTTCTCGGAGTTCTGCACCCACTTCCAGTCTACACGTCCTACTCTACCTGCTCTATCTGGTTCAGTGAACCCCCGGAAAAAAGCTCGTCCTGAAAAATATATAAATAAATAAAAGTGTTTTAAACTGTCATTCTTCGTTTTCTTCTTCTACCAAATTATTTTATATGCACATTCACAGTATTTTGATCGGATGGGAAACGTTTTACGTCACTGTCGCGGAGGCAACACATATACGAGTTGCAGCGAGTTTCTCAGAGTTCTGCACCCACTTCCAGTCTACACGTCCTACTCTACCTACTCTATCTGGTGCAGTGAACCCCCGGAAAAAAAACTCGCCTTGAAAAATATATAAATAAATTAAAGTGTTTTAAACTGTCATTCTTCGTTTTCTTCTTCTACCAGATTATTTTACATGCACATTCATAGTATTTTTATCGGATGAGAAACGTTTTACGTCGCCGTCGACGAGACAGCACATATACGAGTTGTAGCGCGGTCGCTTAACCCATATTTGCCCCAGTTCTTTTTCCTCTGTGTTATTTTGGGGAACAATTTAAAAGGAACTTAAAATAATATGTTTAAGATATCCTTCTTGTAATTTTTGAATTGTCACCATTGTTTTCGTCAAAAAACGTTGTTGCCAAATGGGAAAATCGAGAATGAGAGGAGGTCCGGAAATTAGGAAAAGTAAAAACATATTTTATTTCAATAATATTGATATACTTAGCAAAACGAAATGTTTATTTATTTATTTGCTTATTTAGACTGATCAGATTAGATTACATCGGACCAGGATTTTACACATACAGTATTTCTTTATATGTGAGTTACCTATAACATGACAATGATTTTTACAGATAGACAATTAATAACATATTTTATACAGGTTGATTACATCTAAAAAGATGTAAATAGAAGGTATTGGCTTAACTCTAATAGGATTAATACTAGCAGTACCACTGAGACACCTTCTGCTGCTGGTGGTGTAATAATAGAAGTAACAACATTGATATTAGCAAATACGAGATGTACTTTTGAATATATCGAGACTGGTTAAGGCATGGCGAATTCCTTAACAGCAGGAAGTTAAGAAAGCTGTACCTGGCGAGAGAATGGCAGTCGGATAATATTTGGGAGGTGGAATGGATGTGACGTACCTGGACCGTAGGGTAATAAAGACTGGCGTAATTATTGCTTTAGTAGATAATCCATTAACTGTCGTTTGAAGCTGGCAGTGTTATTCAGTTCTCTGATATACTGAGGTAGATTGTTCCAGAGCCTGGTTCCTGCTACAGAAAAGGATTTTGAGAAACCGGCTGAGTGATGGATAGGGACAGAGAGGGTTTTGCTCTGACAGGGACGAGTAGTTCTGTTATGTTGATCAGATAAGAGTGTTAGTGCAAATATTAATTACAAACATCCAAGTAACAGTCAATTTTTACAATGACAATCGTTGAAACAATACTCATGGAAAGTAATATTACATTTTCACATGCCTTTTCGGCATTTGTATGCAGGGGCTATGTTTAGCTGTTGAACTATTAGGTTTTTTTTTTTCTTTTCAGCCTGGGACTATCTACAAGACTCTCTAATTGCGTGAACAGGGTCACACGTTGACGTGTACTGGTCGGTTGTCATTCCAAACAGCTATTACTGATCTAGAATATTTCTCTCTTCTGTAGTCGAAGCTTCCCCGAGAGGACTTCGCATTTTTTTAAAACATGTATAGGATAGGCCTACTTCCGTATTCTGTTGCCCATTATTGTACCTGTGAATCCGATCCCTTTGGTCAAATCAATTGAGCAAAAAAGCGATCTGTGTAGATTTTATATGCAGCTGGTGGCAAATCGTTGAGTAGTTTCAGAACCACACGCTCACATTATTAGCACAGTGAACAAGCCGTTTTATTGTTTGAAATATTTTGCGCCTCATTGCTGAACTGACAAATGCATTATAGGTCTTTGTGTTGGCACAGCATTCTCCATCTAGGAATGGTTAGGTATCCTGACAGAATCAAAATTGCCAAAAACATCTCAGTTCGTCACACGAAACTGCAAAACTGTGGTCACCTTTCTGGGAAGCATTTCCCGAAGAAGATTCAATACATCATCGTCAAAAAAAGTTCAAAGGACTCAACAGGACTAGAGGGGTATATCTGTTCCTTGCAGTGAACTGTTCGAAACTGGAAGTAATGTCAACTTCCTTCCAATCATAAGATGATGTGCGGTCCCCTGAGCATCGTTGAGTACTGCTTTCAAGATTACTAGAATGAAATTCAAATTCAGGTGAAGCACTTCTACCCATATACTCTGTTCTGTCCTGTCTGATTACTTTTCCCATATACTCTGTCTGATTACTTTTCCTTCAGCTACAGCTGAACGTTGTCTACCACACAAATCGTCAACCGTACCACTTTTTTTTATCTCCACTATCTTCTTCTGTCTCCCATCCATCGTCCGGTGCATCAGTATATATCTGCCTCTCCAAAGCCCTCATCTTCTTCTAAAATTGCTAAAATTTCAGCAAAAGTGAGAGATATGACTTTGTGAATGGTTGACTAACAAATGGTCATATGTGCCTGGTGTTCCCATTTGGGAACAAGCAAATGTTTACGGTGCTTATTAATAAACAAATAATGTTATTATAATTAATTTTGTATGGAAAACTCCCTTACCGAACTAAGATATGAAAGACAATGAAAAGAAATTAGCAAGAAACTATATTACTGTACAGTAATTACTTTTTGGTAGACATGTTGCGAACTCTGTTAACTTTGTCAACACACAACAATGATCAGACAACAATGAGGTTAAAGCCAAAGCACTTAAAAAGAACGTAGTCTCAAAACCGGCGATGTAAAATGAAATTCACACTGTAATAACCATTGCATAGCTCGTAATAAATAAACAACATCTTTAAATATATTTTTCCCATTTGGGAACACGGGGCAAAAATAGGGCAGTGGCCGCAGCGTTGCAATGCGCATGATTGGCTGAGGTTCAAATGTTCTTGTGAACTCCCTGGAGGCAGCATATAGGCGCTCACACGGCAGGGAGGTGAGAGGGGAACCGCCGCTTTTAACATTGGCGTTGGAGCTGGTAGACAGACCAGCTCCTGGCTACTCGAACTCTGGCGGTTACTCACGAATAGTCCCGAAGCAAGACAATGGAGCTACTGCGCAACACGCCTTGCACATGCGCAAATCCTCCATGAAGGCAACATCCATCCTTCATATTTGTTTTTGGTGTATTGAAGATTCATCAAAAAAGCCCTATTTGGTAAAAAATCCTAGAACTATAAATTAAAACCGCATCAACTGTAAAAGCCTTCAGAAGATCCCGTCATGAATAATAATGAAGTCACTGCTCTCCACATAGCAATAACAGCCGTGTGATTACCGGATTCGCTCTGTGCTGTCGGAGGTTGTGGGTTCGAGTCCAAATGCAAGCAATTTTTTTTCAAACCTAATCTTCTTTTTAACATACACGATAACAACAAAGACTTGTACGGATACCATTTGAAAATGGTCCGAAGCACCTTCCCTGAAGTGGACCTCGTCATCGTGCTCCTTACAGCAAGTAATAATAAAGTCTTTTAAATAGAAATGAGACACCTACGTGAAATATGAGAAAACGAATTACCAAAAGGACAGAATTCGAATCAGTTATTTCGAAAATTTAAATTCAGGAAGTCTGGAACCGTCATCCCTGGAAAAAGCTAATAAGAAACTAAGTCGATGGTTTCAGGCCGGCCGCAGTGACTTGTTGTTACTTGCCACATTTCTTTGGACGTTTTAGCAGATATGTAGCAATTTTGTGGGTAAATGACATTTATACTCTTCGTTGTAACAAATATTTAACTTTTAATAAAATGCATCTTTAACCATCTGCCCTTTATTAAATCCTTAAAATCGACTAGTTTGGGTCCAGGATCATCATCATAGATAAAACGGTATTAAAAAAGGTTAGTCAACAGCATCGAATAAAATAAATCTGGCTGAAAACATCAGGAGTCACTTTCACTAAAATTACAAAGGTCATACTGGATTATCGTAGGAGTTTGTTTGTTTCACTGCTAGGATAATCTAATATGACCTTTGTAATTTTACTGGAAGTGACTCCTGCTATTTTCAGTCAGATTCATTTTATTTAATGTTGTTGATTAGCCTGTTTTAATACCTTTTTATCTATGATAATGGTCGTGTATTTTAAGTATTTAGTAAACAGATGATAGTTAAAGATGCATTTTACTAAATACATGACGGCTGTTAGAACTTATCTTACCAAAACTTGAAATATTTGACTCTTTGTAAATATATGGGGTAGAGCAGCCTTTCGGCTTGCGTAAGGTTATGGACGGGTGCTGCTGACAGTATCACTTGACCCAAAGATAGCTTGTCTCTTCATCGTAACACATTTACTTTGTTACAGTCACTTAACAGTGTAACCAGATACTTATTGTGTTTCAGTGTTCATGTGCATATCCATATGTTCTTGATGTTCATTATCAAAGAAAAATGAACAACGTTCAGTATCTTTTAGAAACAAATTACTAAGCTTTAAGCTTGGAACAAAAGTGAGAAATAAAGAAGATTGGTAAGCCGACACCTCGAGCTGATGGTAAGACATTCTGCAAATTTTTGAAAAATATATATATGTAAAGGGGGGGGGGACAAACCATGAAATTAATTCCCTACCAACACTGCTACTACTAAGTTTCGTGTATATATCGGGTGATTATATTAAACATTTCCTATTTAACACGATGTAACAGAAAATAATTACCGCCCGAGAGCCGATTTAGGTAGAATTAACGTCTAGAGTATGGGGTGTATGACTTCCATGCGTCACAGCTTCACCGTCCAGTTCCAACTATGACTACCAGCAGTATCGGATTATCGCATTTGCCACCGTTAGGGTATTCAAATTTTCTCTCCCCTACCGACCTCTACAATTAGATATCCTATATCGCAATCATGTTTTTGTAGTATTTAGTCCGCAGACTGGTTTGATGCATCTCTCCATACTACCATGTCCCGTGCAAGCCTCTTCTTGAGAGAATACATCCTTTTGAGTCTGCTTACTGTATTCGTCCCTCTGTCTCCCTCTACGGTTTTCCCCCCACACACTTCCTTCTAATGCTAAGTTGACGATTCCTTGATGTCTCAGAATGTGTCCCACCAACTTAACCCTTCTCTTACTCAGAATAGTCGATTTTAAGGATTTAATAAACAGATGATAGTTAAAGATGCATTATTATTTTGGTCCAAAATATCTGCAAAAACTTATAAAACTACATATCTAAAATGGGCCGTAAAACACGTCAGTGCGATTTTTCTTCTCCATGTCCTTGACATTAATGCTACCCACCTTGGTACCAGTTACGTTTATTAGTTTCCGTGTTATAACCTGTGAAATAGGGAATGTTTATTTATAACAACACAATAGAAGGTGCATCGTAATTTTTAGCGAAAGCTGACAAGATGAATGATAATTGAAACATAACATTGCACCAAACGTTGCTCCGAGACGAGACGTTTGCAAAGTACGCATGTGTGCCACCGATTTTATTGTTGTCCTGGTTAGAAAAAATGAATTTTAAATGCATGATGAAACTGTATAGATGGTCTCGTGGTCTATGGATAGTGTTTGCCTCTTTTCCATCGTATGATTGAAAATAAACACGATTGTTCCACTAAACGCAGTATCACAGGCATCGGCAGTTCGTGCCACGAGATTCTCTTTTAGTTTCCACAGGTATCCCGTACACAAAACATTCATCACGTTCCCCCCACAAGAAGAAATCATGTGGGTTGACATCAGCTGAACGTGTTGGCCACGAAGAAGGACCTCCTTATCAGGGAAAATAGGATCCATGTGTTCACGAAACATCAGCAAAAGTGAGGTGAGGCTCGATCACTTTAAACAACATCCATTGACGAATGACAACTGCGACAGATTTCAGGAACCCACAACATTAGGAAAAGTAATGCAGCGGGCACATGTTTTCCACTGTCAGAGGTATAAGATATCCCAGATAGTCCGTATCATTACATGGACTAACGGAATGAAAAGATCGTAGAAAGAGAACTTGATGTAATGTATACGGTACAGTCACAGTAATGTATTGTAGATGGAATGTAGATGTAGCTGAAAAGCAGAATTTAAGTATAGAAACACCGTTATCACTGGATGAAAATGTAGATATCAGGTCTCATTTTATCGAACAGATGATGGGTTATAAATGTGTAGTAATAAATAATAAAGATTTTTAAATAGAAATGAGATACCTACGTGAAATATGAGGAAAAGAATTACGAGAAGGACAGAATTCGAATCAGTTATTTCGAAAATTTCAATTCAGATACTCTGGAGAATACTATGTAACAACAGCAGCTAAATAGGGTTCGGAAACTTCTACAGAAGGACGAAAGACCTCCTACCAAAGTTAATGAAGTAGGTATGAGCAAATAAATATATGCTTCCCAATAAATACTTTTTAACTACTTCTATGAAATGCTCTGTCTTCGTCCACTGTCTCCATCTCTGGTTTAAGTATTACCTCCAACATCCTATATAATGTAGAGAGCGCACAATTACTCTAATTTCTATGGAAGTATTCTGGATTGAAGTATGCAGTATGCTGTAAACTTTGAACATTTCTTATGGATAGCTTTGCGCCGGCCGCGGTGGCCGAGGGGACTGAGGTGCTTCAGTCACGGTCTGCACGGCCACTACGGTCGGGGGTTCGAATCCCCCCTCGGGCATGGATATTTGTGCCGTCCTAGTTCGTAAGTAGTTCATAAGTAGTTTGTACGTTTAGGGACTGATGACCCCGTAGTTAAGTCCCATAAGCTTAACAAACATTTGAACATTTTGATAGCTTTGCATAAGCCGACTTCTCTTCCGTCAGCACCATTACATCAATTTGTATTCGTGACGTAAGACTTTTGGATCAGAAACTAGTGGATTGAACATTTTGTTTACAAACATGCATTATCTACGGTCTATTATTTGATTCCAGTAGCTAGCATTATTTGACTTAATTTAAGCCACGTGTGTAGTAATATTTTTTGATTACTTTAATAATATACACAGGACTTCATTTACTTTATTAAGGTCCACATTTACCTTAATTCATGTTTATTTCATTAGTTTGCACAGAGTTTACAGTAAATTTTGTGGAGGGTGGTTTTTCTGTGACGAGGTAAAAGCCATGGAAGCGAAATGTTGAAGGAGACCCATATGAGACTTTTTAATCACCCGTCTCGCAACCGTGTTCTATCAAACAAATAAAAAACGCATTGGAATTTCTCCCGCAATGACGACAGCATTTCTAAATCGGATGGTCAGAATACACGTAGATGTAACTAGCGCTGTTTCCGGGAAATACGCTTCTGTCAGACGTCCAATGATGAAGAGACTAGCGGAAGTTAAGTAGATTTCGGTGCGTTTTCATTCATATTTTTTGGTTGAGTCCAGCGGAAACTGAAAAGGGCAGAAATGAAATTCTCGAGCACCCACGAGTTGCATAAAATATTCCTTTATTGGCGGCTTCGCTCGTCAGAAGCGAGTATCCGCAGAAATTTATTAACCAACCGCCAGAGGTTGGATATACCTTGCTTTCTACAGTCCTGAAAGATGTAATTTTTAACATTTTGCATAATTACAGTATTATAAACTGGAGAGAAAGGGAACAAGAACTGGGAAAACGTGATTAAATAAAGTCTCCGATGTTTTCATTTAAATCTTGAGGCCAGTGCAGTAAATATGTCATCTAGAACATGTTTTGATGCCAAAATTTTATTTTTATTTTTATCATGTTAGCGGGCATTCTAGTGTAAATCCGATTAGAATAATTATACTTCTTAATCCCTTTTACGTTGTGTAAGCAACCATTTAATTTTTTTTGTTTTGTTTTGTTTTTTTGTTTCAAGTAGTGTTTGTTTAGTTACACCGGGGTGAGTATAGATACGAAAAAATAACGCAAATAGTACTGGTAACATAGTTAGCTTAAAAATGTGTTTAGATCACCGGTGCATAATTGGTTGAGGGTGTTCAATGGAAAGTTTCATCAAGTTGATACGGAACATGGTCAATACAAAATGTTCAAATGTTTGTATAGTCTCTGAGACTTAACTGCGGGATCATCAGTCCCTAAACTTACAAACTACTTATGAACTACTTACCAACTAGGACGGCACAAATATTCATGCCCGAGGGGGGATTCGAAGCCCCGACCGTCGTGGCTCTGCAGATGATCAATACATCAGAACGATTCTTTGTAATCGTTTTGCTGATTTTTCACTTGAGTATGGTCTCTCAAAAGCTGATATTCTTGATGTTTTGAAGGCACCAGGCGTGTGAAGAAGACGTACAACTTCGAGCCAAACACATTTTCATAACGATTTATTTGGTTACCGGAAATCAGTTTGCAAATATTCCTTTACCCCTGCTTTTTGTAATAGTAAATTCTGGTGTTAACTTATGTTCTTAAAGTAACTAAAAGTTCATTTGTATTACCATACTTCTATATTAAACATCAGTAAAAAGGTAAATTACGTTTTGTATGCCCCTTATGACGCCAACATTGGGGAGGGGGGTGGCGATAGGGGACACAAGAAACACAAATTGTGCACCTTACTTTCAGCATAAAACTCAGATTGTTCGGTGACGCAAAAAGCGAAAAAAAGTGCTTCATTCATGTTATAACATCTCCGATTCGTTTTCTCAGAAAGTAGTCATACGCAAACTGTGAAACTTCTGTCACTTCTCTACATATTTTTCCTATCTTCACAGTAACTACGTCATCATCCACGTCGAAATTTGTGGTATCAATAAAAATCGTAACTCTCATCGCTGCCGCTTGAGTTCTGTACGATGCAGTGCTCTCATCTCTTTCGTTTATCCACAATGAGTGCACATGTATTTTAAAACAAGCCACATTTTTCTACCAGTAGTCGGGATTGGAAAAATGAAATTCATTGGTATTATACATTGAGTTATTCTCGAAAATAAAACGAAAAAGTGTGCTTATTAGCTCCAGTTTTCGACACACTTTCCATCGGTTTTTTTATCTACGTGGTGATAAGTGCAGCTGTTCTTCTTACTCCTGCAAACAGCTCACTTTCCGTAGCATCTAAACGTACCTTGTTTTGCTCAATCATCATTCTGGGAAAGCAATTCTTCAGAAGTGAGTAAAGAGAATGCCTGTGTTTGTGCGACGCATTATACACAGTCATTACTTGATGGTAAAAATTTAAAATATGTATTTTCACGGAGTTACGAAATATTCGTAGAGTGAGATAAGTAACGGGATAGTCAGTACGTGTAATGGAGAAAGGTACGAAAAAGGAAGAAAGTGTAAACCGATCCCCACTTCTACTACAGCAATATAGGAAAAAAAAAATACCGAACGGGAGGAAAAACCATTTCGATTGAGTTTGTCATGTGTCAACGACTTGACAGATTTTTTAATTTACTCGTCACTCAAGACCGAGTTATTGAATTTGTTTCTCTTCCTCCCATGAGTCGTTTTTACTGCTTCACATTGATTAACTTTCTATTCACATTTCATACTAAGATTTCAAACAGTTTGCCGTTTGCATACGAAATAATTTTATTTTGGACTTGGACTCGACAAGACGGTTAACTGCGGGAGTTTCAATGTACTTAGAGAGCGAAAAGTGGTATTCCTGGGAATTTGGGACAAAAAAGAACTTTCGTAACTGTTGCGTTACTCTTCAAGGTACGAATTAATAAACCTGCCTGACATCTGCTCCCATATTAACAGATTACCTAAGATTCTTCTGCTGCTATGACCATTGCCAGCATCGAACCTCCTCTCACCTATAATGGGTTTATATTTGTTGTTTAATCGATAACAACGATAGCAGACCAGAAGTCTGTCAGTTCAGTTAAAATAAATGGTCTCTACCATTCCAACGGCACCTACCGAATGTTTGCGCTTCCGCCTGAATCATCTATTTTCACGTTATTGGCCATCAGGAAGGCCATTTATTACGACACACGAACATTTGAGTCTCTCAAAGCGTGTTACAAAAATTACAACATCCGACAATTGACAAACAAACGAACAGATACATATCGGACATCTTGGAGGCCATAACAAATGCACAGACAGTGGGCACCGACATCAATTTACTTTGGATTAAAGTACATCAAGGCATACTCCACAACAAAACAGTTGACCGCCCTCGCCAAGAGAAGTATTACGGAAGGACAATTCTGCCCCACGCCGAGTCAATATACAGACTTCAGATCGACGATTCAACAGCTACCTATCACAATTGGGACCACGAATGGCACGTTTCTCAAGCGATTAAGGGAGGACACCTGGCAGCTATACAACATAATGTGTCCTCTCGACCATGGTTTTCTTCTATCAAGCTTAGTAGACATCATGCAACGACTCTCATTCGGATGCGACTGGGACGTGGACACTGCTCACCTAAATTGTTTAAAAATCATAACTTCCAGACATTGCGACAAAGATCCAACGGCAGTGGCGGATCTCAACCACATTATACTGACATGTTCCAAGTACACTAACGCGCAAAGTGTACTCTACAGAAAGCTGGTTGCAAGGGGTTACCCCCCTCCCCACAAGTGTCACTGTCTTACTTCATCGATCCGACACCCTTAAGTACAGTTTACTCATGGATTACCGAAAAGTCACCGGCATCCAGCTCTAATCTAAGAGCTGTTTACCTTAAACATGTGCAGCTTGAAACTGGAGGAGTAATTTTATTTTCTATATTTTGACCTTAATTATGTCTTTGCAACTCTCATTTTGTTTTGTGCTTTTTACACTTACGTTTTATTCCGTTTGTCAATAGTACTGTTAAATATGTATTGTTTTATATCATATCTTATAAATGTGATTTTTCTAATTTTATTGTAAGGCAATATGATGTTATATAACTCTTAATGTTGTGATAAACATGGTAAGAATTTCAATTATATTCTAATGTTGCCACTGTAATAAATGCTGGTTGTGTGGTTACTGCAACCAAAATAATAATAAAATGGTCTCTATATTCTGAAATTGACACAATGCTAGATGAGGTAGCTTGTTACACTTGGTAATAGGAACAAGATATAACACACAACCTGAAGCTGAGAACGTCTTGCTACAGGACAAGATAAAAAATGAAAACAAGATCTTGAAGTAAAATATGGTTGTATTAACTCGTCTAGCCCTTAATGACAGAGAGTGTACTGAGAGAGAATATTGTAGTTCTCTTTTAGACATGTGAGGTCAGGCAGGAGCAGCACTAGTGTTAGTGCCTACATTTCTATACACAAACCGTTTCATTTCTATAAACCAGAGGTCGGCAAGTAATCTTACATGGGGTCCGGAAACTTTTGAAAATTTAATCGAGGTCTAGATGTAAAACCGCTTGTTCCTTATTAATTTTTTTATTTTAATTTTCACTCAACAATCCAGAAAAATATTATTGGCTATTTATTTTTATTATCACTCACAAAAAGTAGAAAATAAAATGGATAACTTTTATTGGAAAGTCCAGAAGCAGATCATACATTATAGATACTTCTTTACTTTAATTTTCTCTAAGAAAGTAGGAAATACAATGAAATGTGCATATATGTACTTAAAAATTTCATGGGAAAAATTACATTTGCGGCCTTGAGCATGTTCTTATAGATATGTTCAAGTGCGGAGCTGCTTATGGGAATAATATCACCAAAGTGGGCGGTATTGAGCGAAAATTATTCTCCATGAATTTTATTTTTGAAAATGAAATTTCACGAGTATATTTGGCCAGGCAGATCGCAAATTTTTTGCAATTTTCATATTTTTCAGGGACATGTTGACTCCAAAATTCTTCTATAGATACAGTTTTATACTTTTGCAAGGAAATGTCTTCCTGCGAGTCTGTTATCTTCATTTGGAGTAAAGGCTTTGAAAGGTGGAACAACTACGCAGCCACATCCGTCCATTCTGCAGCAGGGAAACCTCAAAAGGTAATTTTAAAAATCGTGACAACTTGTATCTTTCGGAAAAGTGTTTGAGTCTTACTGTAAAATTCCTTCTTAAGATCAGCCAAGAAATTTGATAATACGGAAAGTCTATTTGAGTATTATTTTTATATTAAAAAATTGTAGCGAAGTGAAGAAATTCTTGACTTAAAACGTATCTTTCAAAGAACCAGCTTGCGACGGAGTGATGATACACTTTGAACGAAACCACATTTTAATTTCCCATGTCCTTGTAGCTCGCTGTTGTTTTCTACAGAAAAAATTGTTTTATTTCTTTAATAAAAATACTTTTGGCGGTCATGTTGTTGGCCTTTCGTGGTCCGGACGTGGACCGCGGTCTGCCAGTTGCCGACCGCTGCTATAAACTCTGGGGCGACCGCAAACACATGTGCGTCGAGACGGCGAAGTTCACGGCTGCTGCAGCAAGTGTGCTCCAAGGTCTGCTACAAGGGTGCCAACTTACGCACTAGAATAGTCTGTCAACCGATATCTATCAAGACTGGTAAGCAACTGCGGACGAAAAGGCTACTTTAGTTGGCAGTAGTAGATGACTTACCCTCAGAGCTACTAAAGTCACTATGAGAGCCAGCCATAACAAAACTATTTCACCTGGTGTGAAGGATGTATGAGACAGGCGAAATACCCTCAGATTTTAAGGAAAATGTTATAATTCCCATCCCTAAGAAAGCAGGTGCAGACAGGTGTGAAAACTACAGAACCATCAGTTTGATAAGTCATAGTTGCAAAATTTTAACACGAATTATCTACAGGAGAATGGAAAAGCTGGTAGAGGCTGACTTCGGGGAAGATCAGTTTGGATTCAGGAGGAACGTAGGAACCCGGGAGGCAATACTCACTTTACGTCTTATCTTAGAAGATAGATTAAGGAAAGGCAAACCTACATTTTTAGCTTTTGTAGATTTGGAGAAATAGTTTGACAATGTTGACTGGAATATACTCTTTCAAATTCTGAAGTCAGCAGGGGTAAAATACAGAGAAAGGAGAGTTATTTACAACTTGTACAAAAGTCAGATTGCAGTTATTAGACTCGAAGGGCATGAAAGGGAAGCATGAGTTAGGAAGGGAGTAAGACAGGGTTGTAGCCTTTCTCCGATGTTATTCAATTTGTCAATCGTGCAGGCGGTGAAGGAAAGCAAGGAAAAATTTGGAATAGGGATTAAAGTTCAGAGGGAAGAAATAAAAACATTGCGTTTTGCTGATGACATTGTAATTCTGTCAGAGACAGCAAAGGACCTGGAAGAGCAGTTGAATGGAATGGACAGTATGTTGAAGAGAGCGTATAAAATGAACATTAACAAGAGCAAAACAAAAATAATGGAAATCGGTCTTAGAAAATCAGGTGATGCTGAAGGAATTAGATTAGGTAACGAAACAATGAAGTTGGTAGATGAGTTTTGTTACTTGGGTAGTAAAATAACATGCGATGGTCGCAGTACAGAGGATAATAAATGCAGAATGGCAATGGAAAGAAAAGCATTTTTGAAAAAGAGAAATTTGCTAACATCGAATATTAATTTAAGTGTAAGGAAGTATTTTCTGAAGGCATTTGTGTGGAGTGTTGCCTTGTACGGGAGTGAAACATGGACGATAAGCAATGTGGACAGGAAGAGAATAGAGGCTTTTGAAATGTAGTGCTACAGAAGAATGCTGAAGATTAGGTGGGTAGATCGCACAACTAATGAAGAGGTCTTGAACAGAATTGGTGAGAAAAGGAATTTTTGGCATACCTTGAACAAAAGAAGGGATCGCTTGGTAGTACACACTCTTAGACATCGAGGAATCGTAAATTTAGCATTGGAGGGAAGTGTGTGGGATAAAAATCGCAGAGGGAGACCAAGAGACGCGTATAGTAAGCAGATTCAAGTGGATGTGGGTTGCCGTTCTTATGAGGAGATGAAAACGCTTGCTCAGGATAGAGTAGGGTGGAGAGCTGCATGAAACCAGTCTCCGGACTGAAGACCGTAACAACAACAGTTTGTTTTGTTACCTCGTGCATCGAACCGCAGTATTTGTTCACCGGAAGGAATGTTAGAAACGTGAGCCAACTTCCTCCAGAGGAACCGCTGACACTGGTTCGGGCCTGTGTGGTCTGATTTCGAGGTTCTTAGATTGCTGTCCTGCAGAGGCGGCAAACGGACGAAGTAAGGGCGAACATGTGGTGTTCCTGCGCCACGAAGAAGTCGTGTCCAATCATTGAAAATAACGGCTGGCACATCCAAATTGCGATTTTACGATATTAATTACTTAGGGGCCCGGAAAAATACTCCGACGCCACGAGACGACGGTCCTCTTGATCAGGCAAGCGCCCTATGACATTAAGGGCCGGTTTGTCAATGTCCCGTTAAGTTACAGTTAAGATTTTAACTTGTCGTTAACAGAGAATTGCGTTTTTCAATGTTTCGTTATTAGTTAACCTGACATTAAAATACCTCAAACTGGCCGTTAAGTTAACGACCAGTTAAGTTAGAATCTGTATGAAAATGGCAGGAGTCCAAAGCGCTAAAATACCGCAGTATAGCCTATTCACGAGATAAAGACCGATTTATCGAACAAAATAACAAAGAACTACATTTATTAAAAACTAGTGTGGAAAGCAGCTTTATTGGAAAATTGTATCGTCATATTTTTCGCTTCATTCATGTCAGTAGCTACTATATGACTTTGAATAATTGAGATATGCAACATAACCTGGAAATTATTGTTGCGATATCAAAATACAAACTTATGGGTAACGACTAGTTAAGTGAGAATCGGTATGATGAAAATGCCTGGAATAAGAAATTTGGTTAAAAATTACGACGATGTCAATGTTTTAGACGATATAGAGGTCATTGCCCCTATAAGCCGTCCTAGACGTATTTATGTTCTTTCAAATCACTTTGAATGCTAGGATGATACAGAATTTGTTACCCGATTTCGTCTTCGAAAAGCCACTTTGGAAACGCTGCATGAAAAACTCCACAGATAATTACGTATTTTGTAATGCTGTTGCGTCTAGTGGAAGGCCTAAAATGTTATTTCTTCATCCGATCTACAGGAACAGTGCACTTTCGCCTATGTGCAAGTTATTGTTTGCACTAAGATATTACGTACTCGGCAGCATGTTATCGTACCTAAGCACTTTTGCTGTTCTACATCTTCCATGGACAGTATTGAATTCATTTGCCTTCCGTCTTTTTTTTTTTTTTTTTTTTTTTTTTTTTTTTTTTTTTTTTTTTTTTTTAAATTCGAATGTATCCTTATATTTCTCAATTAAGGACAGAAGACTCTAGCACTAATTTCTTGTAAAATTCGAGCTTCTTTCACGTTCGTTTGCCATAGCGCCAAATAACAACTGTCTGCTAACCTCTTTCCTGATAGTCAAATATGGTGAACAGCAGTTTATTCAGTCGGCACTTTCACTTGTTTCAATTGACAACATGGTGGAAATATATCGCACCTTCTCGTTTTCTCAAGTTTAGCAAAAGAGAGGTGTATCTGGCAATGACAAACGCAATGCACTTAACGGACACATTTAACTGGACGTTAAAGGCTTCTTCTCGTTTACTAACTAGAAGATTAACGAGAGATGAACGAACCGGCCCCCAATTGTCGGGGAAAATAAGTTTCATTGGGTTTAGTTGCCGATTAATTTTGGCGACTTTCACAATTTTAATCGGCCCGTACCTTGTGATGTATCAATCGAGTGGTAATTTTAGGAACTGTTTGAAGACATATTCAGAGTTAATAAGTAATTTTAAAATAAATATATCACACCACCAAGCTGTAAATTTGTTATTTTTATTGTAATATTGTGGTGGTCTGGCACATGGTTCATTATGTAGTCGACAGGCAAAACTATTTAATTAATGTACACACTATTTGTCATAAAGACTATACAAGGTGGTACAGTAGCACCTTTTTTGTTGGACTGAGAAAAGACTCAGCTCTATATTTTGTTTTGGTCTAGAAAACTTATTATGTTCAAAGACATTTTTATTCTAGTGAATAATTTTGAACTTCGCCGTTGAATTTATTTCAACGCCTCGAAACGGCGGAAATGTTTCAATATTTCGAATTCGAATAATGAGAAGGGCGTCACCAGTGATGTCATGTTCTTCAACAGTCCAATGATACGAAATAAGAACACCATTTATGTCACACAAGTAGCATCCGTGAATCACTTTGTATAAAGCTATTACAAATGTCACGAGATTACGGTTCAACAACAATGAAAGTCAGATAAGTGGTAATGAGACACTTTGCGATGTGGTAGTACTCATCGAAACGCGATAAATGAGTCCAAATAAACACGTGTGCGTAAAAGCATAATTTCTGAGATCAACACGTTGAGCCGTGACAGCTCTTGCTTCGAGTTTGGTGCGTTCTTCTCGTTGTACTCCTTGGCTAACGCTCGGGAACGCCTTGTTCTGAGGTTTGTTGTCGTTCCAATTTTCTTGGACGAGTACCGTCATTCTCATTTAATCACGTCCTGTTTAACAAATTTTATTCACTGTTTTGTGTTCTATTTTGATGTGCGCTTTTTCCTAAGGAAAGTTAAAGTTTGACACCTTGCCTTCTCATGTCCTATTTTTTATTGTCTTAAAAACAGGGCATTTAAACTTAGCGGCCTTTCTCCTTTTCGGTACTCTTTTAATCCTTTATGCAATTGGTTACTTTTTTTAAAACATGGGCTTAACCCGCTAAAAATTTTTTTGTATTAGTGTAAATATGGTGGTATGGGCTTAACCCGTTCAAAAAATTTATTGTATTAAATTTTGTATACTTCCTAGTATGGGCGCCACCAGATGAAAGATTTATTGTATCTAATGTGGTGTTTCTAGTATGAGCTTAACCCACTGTTCGCTGATTTTATAACAAAAATATTTTGAATTTGTGAAGGGACTGAAACGCTCAGGGACTAATGTAGAAATTACAATTTAAACAAATAAATTTGTTAAAGTAACTATTGATTTTATTGTCCCCCCGGGCAGTCCATCCACTTTGCCTTATATTAAGTGAATGCAAGTTTGTGGTGTCACGCATGTTTATAGGACGTTCCACGTGGCGTCCATTCAACACTACATCCCTCTGATCTTCGACTTTCGAAGTACACCCGATTGTTCTTGTGTGCTATTGGCACATTCAGGCGGTGAAGCTGAATTGTCCACAAATCGGTGATTAGAGTTTCGTAGACCACTTCGTTCAAGTAACACCATAAACCAGACTCTATCATTTTCTATATTCTATGCCTCTACTCCCCACCCCCAATCTGTCCATCTCCTCCTCCTGTTCCTTTCCACTCTTCACGTCCACGCTGTGTATCCATTTCCCCTTCGTTCCTTCTATTCGTCCACATTGTCCCTGTTTATATTCTCCTCCTACTTCTCCATCACTCTTTCCATTTCCTTCTTCCTTCACTGAAACTATTAAAATCGCCAAATTAGAAACTGAAACTAACTTCAAATTTTGTAGTAACAGAAAAAAATCACCATGCCTACATGGCTTAATTTGGTCATCATTAGGAAGCGATCTTATTATAGCAATACAAACAGAAAATTCCAAGATCCCAATATTTTCTTTATTACGCAAAAAGGTCGATTTCTCGCTCACGAGTGACACCTTCTGGTCTCTTCTATAATTGGCATTTATCTGCCTACTGAAAAGTTCCACTCACTATTTTGAAATTATGTTGATGCACCTCAATTTTATGGAGGTGCTCCAGCCAGCAATGTGCACTATGCTGTTATTTGTGTATATCTAATTCACTGTGAACCAGCACCATTTCAAAACAGAATGTTGAACGTTTTAGTAAGAAGATAAATTCCAATTGCTGCAGAGACCGGAAGATGACACTTTTAAGTGTCGAAACTGGTCGTCTTGCATAAAAAATAATAATAATAAAAAAAAAATACACGATCTTGGCATTTTCGCATTATATAACCGTTTACATGGGCTTTCAAAACCGGGTTTCGTAAACCGATTTCCCAATTCCGCTTTTTTTAGATCAAGTAAATTCTACAAAACCGATTTTGGAAATCCACATTATATGGCGCTTTTTCACTCCACACAAACGTTTTTGAAACGTCCTTGGCTTGGCAGGTTCCGTCTTGTACTTAAGAATTGTCTCTCAATGTGGACAAAGTAGCTTTCTGCAGAGAAAGATATGTATAAATATAGGAGTGAGCGTAAAGCTGTTTTTCAGTGGCCATATTTCAGTGGGCTAGAAAATGCGCTTCAGGCTGTAACATATAAACACGACAGTGAAACATTTATAAATGAACGTCCCTGGACTGTGAATTCACGAAACGTCGTTACTTTCGAGTGTCGTTTCTAGGATAACATCTGACCGGTAAGCAAAGCAGAAGATGGGAGCACTTCAAATTGCGATGCTCACTTTTTTAATACGTGATAGGAAAGGCAACACCAAAAACGTATACTTTTATTTATCACCCTTAACGACCAATTGCAAACATAAATTCTCTTTTCTGCTCATCTAAGCGAAAGCACCTTTGGAATTAGAAATAAATGCTTCAGGTAAAGTGAAAAAATATGCTAATTCCACAAACTGGGGAACTATCATTCATGGCATCCGACAGTGTTCCGTCTTGGATTCTTTGCTGTTTTTAATTTACATTAATGATTTACCATTCTATATTTACGATGATGGAAATGTAGTTCCTTTTTATGATGATGCAAGTATATTAATGACACCCAGCAAACAATAATTAACTGATGAAATAAATTATGCAGTGGTTTTCTGTAAATGGACTCTTATTAATTTTCTTGATACACACTATGTACAGTTGCATACGGTAAATGGCATAACACCATTAATAAAACAGTGTGTGAACAAAAGTCTGTAGCTAAGGTAGAATGTGCAAAGCTTTTATGTGTGGGTATTGATGCAAATTGTATTGGAAAAACAACGTTGATGATCTACTGAAAGGTTTGATTTCAGAAACTAATGCTGTTAGGGTTATTACAAATTTGGTGAGAAAATATCAGTACATTTTCTTACTATGGATTTTTTATTTACTAAGTTCATATGCCATTTTTTGGATAAATTATCAATAAGCAAAACAGTATTCCTTGCACAAAAGTGTGTAGTTAGAATACTATCTGGAGCCCACCCAATATTTACGAAAGTAGGGAAACTAGGAAACAAAGGGTGTAACTGCAAGTGACTAAGCCAACAGTCATCATCGGATTGGGAAGAAATTACATGTGGTGTCTCACAAGGATCCATCTTAGGGCCATTGCTCTTTCTTGTGTACATTAATGACCTCTCATCAGTTACACTACCAGAAGCAGAGTTCGTTTTGTTTGCAGATGATACAAGTATTGCAGTAAAAAGTATGGCAAGGATTGTTATAGAAAGGTCTGCTAATGATATTTTCATGAACATTAATAAATGGTTTAAAGCCAAGTCATTGTCATTAAATATGTAAGAGATTTCCCGAAAGCATATGCATTAAGTATGAAGAAGAGCAGATAGAAGACGTTTACAGTATTATATTCCTGGGATTACTGCTTGGTAATAAATTTAGTTGGGAGGAGAACTGCAGAAAGGACTCAACAAATCTGTATTTTCAATACGAGTGTTATGAGACATAAAAATAACAAAGCTTGCATACTTTGCTTACTTTCATTCCATAAGGTCATATGGTATAATATTTTGGGGTAACTCAAGTCAGTCAAAGTCTTCAGAGTCCAGAAACGTGTAATACGTATTATGTGTGGTGTAAATTCACGGACGTCCTGTAGAAGCCTCTTCAAAGAACTGGGTATATTAACTACTGCCTCTCAGTGTATTTATTCCGTCATGAAATTTGTCATAAATAATATATCCATTTTCCCAAGAAACAGCTCAGTTCATACATACAGTACTACGAATAAAAATGATCTACACAAGGACTTAAAAGCACTTACTTTAGTTCAAAAAGGGGTCCACTACTCAGGAACACACATTTTCAATACTTTACCATCAAGTATAAAAAATTTAGCTACAAATAAAGATCAGTTTAAGAGGAACCTAAAAGACTTCCTAGTGGCCAACTCCTACTGCATTAGTGAATTTCAAAATTGTACCAAATGATGCATGTATCGGCATTCATACTATATTAGTATTTTTATATTATCAGATTTAAAAAAAATAAAAAAAACTTAAAAAAATGTATGTATCTGTATTTATATTATTGGTATTATCTATTATTCATCTATTATTCAGCTTGTAAATTTTGTTTCTTGACATGTTCCACATCCACGAGGATCTCCTCAACATAGATCTACGGAACGAAAAACTAATGTAAATCTAAAGCTGGTGAAGGAATAAGCAGGAAGAAAATCTGTGGAACCTTAGAAAAAAAGATGACGGAAGCTCAACCAAACCGTTACACAGAAACAGAAGAACTGAAAAGAATGGTAACAAAAATCCAAAATTCCGTGGCCGCATTGGACCCATTAAAGACAATGTTCCTCTGTGGCAATGCATGTGTTGAGCAAATATATTTTCCAACACAGCTGTCGGTGGTGAAAACCCATGAAAAAGGTGCTTGGGTACTCTCTTCCCTTATCGCGATCTCGAAGTCTTGTGTATGACATGGAAATGAATCAGTTTAGCCTACTTTGTTCAGGAATGCCAGGATAGCCCGGGACTGTCTCTCTCCACAATTTCTCTCAGGAAGTGTTAGATTTCATGTTAAACGCGCAGCATGCAGACCCTTTTTCGGGGACGTTTCACTGCGTTACATAATTTCGTCACTTCTTCCTGACAGCACTTCTTCGTCTTGCAGACGTATCGTCTGACGTATGCAACATAATAATAATCAGAAGTCATTCTGAATGAATGACAGCGTTTACGGAGCCGTCGAGTGACGAAACATTAACAGGCATAAACATAGCAGAATTTCGTGTTTTATGTCTTGCTAAAAAACACGTCAATTGCTAAATATGCATGGTAATCTGATATACTGCTGCCAGTCCTCCCATTAATCTCTGCCCCCTTATGCCTATTTCTTACCATCCTCTTTGCCCTCTTAGACGGCTCTCTATATTAGCTAACTGAAAACCCGGCGTTGCTGGGGTATTTGTTTATCACCATACTTCCTCCTTTTTCTCTTCCTCCTCCTCCTCCTGTAGCCCTTCTATCTACCTATCCTGCATCCTTCCTCTAACCCCTACTTCTACCTCTCTTACCCTTTCTCTCTTCTCAATTCCTCCATCCGCCCGTATATGAAAAATTACAAATACTTTCCAAATTACATGGTGATCACTCAAACTGTGTAGAAGTTTGGGGGAAGGTACCCTCGCCGTGCAATGTACTAATTATTATGTAGTTCTTCTATTTTAAAGGTCAATTGTGCAAAGTTTTAACGTAATCGTATGAAAGATATCGAAGTTCATGAAATACCAATCTAATCCGAAGTGGCGACGGCCACAAAATCCCCAATTTCGTTTCTCTCGATTATTTTGCTGGTAGTTTGGTTGAAATTTTTTTTATAAACCACCCCTGTATTAAAGTAAACAAACAAAGAAAAAAATAAAAAGAAAAAAAATAAAATAAAAATAAATAAAAAAAGTATTTCTGAGTGTTACGAGACTAGCGCAAACAAAATACTCATTGTTGTCCTTTAGTGATTTTGCTGTTATGTTAGTATGGTCCCTTTGAAGCCACTACTAGATGTATTACGTTTGATCTTTCATTTTCAAATTTTATTCAAATAAAGTATGATGTACACTAAACTCATGATATAAAGATTTCGCATTATGCAATATCTCATTGTTATCTGTTTAATATACAGCGAACGTGTTAAATGACAGTGTAAAGTAGTATTAAACTTGTATTAAATGAAAATCCCATCAGTTAATGGCAGAATAATTAGCATTCTGCAGAATTATAAAGTTACAGACATTTTATTTAGATAAGAATAGTCAGATGATAGTACAGTTCTTCTCAGTTGGATTTCATTACAAAACTATCCAGAGAAAAGTATGTTTATTAAATCTTTAACGTAGCAGGTCTACTATTTATAATACCTGGTCAGTTCTTTTTGTGGATTAACCTTATTGTATGAAAAAGTATTGTGTAGTACAACCTTACATTTTATTATCTTATTAACAATTAACATTTATATATCACAGTGGTTCGGAACCCTCATTAAACTGTAGGTCCCCCTATAACTGGCTGGGTAAGTCAGTTCGAAGGTCGGAGGAAAGCAATGGCATACCGCCTCCAAACAGGACCATGCCTAGTAAAGCACTGTGGTGTTCAAACCAATCTTCGGATTGATGAATGCTTTACCTTTTTATATCACAGTAATGAGCCTCAGACTAAAAGATTCAAGTAAATAAGCCTTAGTGTTGTGTACATTAGAATTTTGATCAGATTTACTGTCATAACGTTTTTCTTAGCATCCAAATTGTTGAATAACAGTAATACCTGGTATAGGCATATATTCACTTTTCCCGATTTCCTGTTATTATCCTAGGTATTTATTCCTTATTTCGTGGTCATATAATTTACCAATCTTAGCGACTGATCGTATTTTATAAATGGAAGGAGAGATGCCAAGATCGCAATTTTTTTTATTCTCTTTATTGACGATGATCGGTTTCGACACTCTATGGTGTCATCATCCTGTCTGTGGGAAAAATGTACAAAAAATGTCGTCGCATGCAATTATTACAACTTAAAGCAGAAAAGCAAATAAAACAATCTCAAAATTTCTTGTTGACAAAAACTGCTTGTAACAAAGCTACACATGAAATCTGGTACTGATTGATATTTATTTATAAAAGTATGTGCTGGTAGGCAGTCATAAATAAAACATACCTGGTCAAAGATGAAACAGTAAAATCGCACGCACTAGACCAAATACCAGAAAATAGTTATTGAAATAAATTTTTAAAATCTAACGTGTTTTTAAAACCGACTAAAAAGTATAAAATAATTTCTCATAATCCATACCATACCATAGAAGTTAAGTCCCTTAGATTTACAAACATTTGAAAAATTTTTGTTGTAGCTTTCTGTGGATACAACTTTATTCATCGCAGAACAGTCTGCACAGGAAGCTGAAATAACAAAATTAGTTCAACAAAAAATTTATTAATATGAAAAAACATACAATTACGGAACTTTGAGTGAGTTGCAATTTTTTCTTCTTTATTGGTATTTTAAAGCTACTGGAGGTGGCAGCTGTCAGCAGCTTCATTGCTGCTCTTCAGACGAGCGTATTTACAAAGTTGACAAGTCGACAAAAACAGAGAAAGTTGATAAAATTTGATGAATTTAGACACTAGAATTCAGAGTAAAATGAACAGACATAGAGCAAAGAATTTGAAGTAAAACACATTCAGAATTAAAACTGCCACGGTGATTAGAATCACACAGAGATAGAAGTTAAAAATCCAGCGTGGTTAAAATCACATTGGTGGAGCACACTATACGATGCTTAAAACTGCTTAAAACACATGGAAACACTAATATTCTGCCTTGAGCACAAAGCACAAGCACTGGCACAACAGTAAACGGCACACTGTGTAATATGTCGGAACAGGGGCCCCGCAGTGGGAAAAAGGGGAGGAAGGGGAAGCGCGGTGGGAGAAGGACGGGAGGGGAGTGGGAGAAGGAGGAGGGGGGATGGCGTATGAACTCATCGTAGGAGGGAGCTGGGACAGGAGAGCCAAGCGAGGTAGTGCATAAGGATGGGAGGTGGGAGGAAGGCACAAATATGGGGATTGACTAAGGTTGAAAGAAGGGGTAGATGTCGGGACAGAGGGCGTCATCCAGGAGAGGGAATTGACAGAAGTTACCCTTGGAGAGGACGTGTTGAGTGTGGAGGTGAAGGGAGGGAGGAATAACGTGGTATCAGCGTGGAAGAGGCCCAGGATGCAGCAAGAGGTGGGAGACAGCTGGGTGGCGAGATTCTATTTCACGGGACAGGTAGCGGAGGCAGAGGTGTTCGAGGATCTTCAGAAGGTAAGGGATCAAGTCGTAGAGGATCCGCATGGGGGATGGGAGGCGGATAAGGTAAGCGAGGTGGAGGGCGCGGCGTTCTAGGATCTGGAGGGATTCGTAGTGGGCATGGGGAGCAAAGACACAAGCAGGATGGAAGCAGCAGAGGATAGGGCGCATGATTGAGCGGTAGGTGAAGAGGATGGTGGAGGGGTTAAGGCCCCACGCCCGGCAGGACAAACTTGTTGAGGTGGGATAGGGCTTTTTCACGGACGGATTGGAGGTGTGTGGTTTCCAGGAGAGGGAGCGGTCAAGGGTGAGGCCAAGTTTCATGGTTTTGGTTTGTGGGATGCGACGGCCATGGAGTGAGAGGTAGACCTACAATTGGCTGTGGTTTCGTATGGTTAATGGCTGCCAGTAAGGCGGTGGAAGCCTTTCCAGTATTTGGAGTAATTGACGGGGAGTGAAACATAAAGACAGGTGCCTTTCTATACAATACTAATTGCCTAGGTCGGTGTGACCTCCTGACTGAGACTGTTGGTGCTATCTGACTATGCTGCCTCGCGTCCTATAACATGTCGACTGCTGCGTTCTCTTCGTTCCTGACCCGTCGTTGATGTGCGCGTCTTATCGTCCCGGTAAGAAGACGTCAAGAAGTGAAGAGCCAAAGTGATGAAGTGAGAAGTGTGCTCTCTCCAGAAGTGAGTGGCGCTTTTCTATCATCTTCATAGGTGGTGCTCTCGACTTGCTGTCGACGTGCAGGGAGTGTTGCCACTGTGTGATCTGCTAGCGGCTCTCCATCTTCATGTTCTTTACGCCACTACACTTTTCTTAAAAATTCACGGGCACAAATTTTGACGACTATCTGCATGTACCAAATGTGACAATAAAACTGTATTGTAATGTCATCATCGCTGCTAAAGCACCTATATACTGTAATGCAGGCGGCAGAGTACACACAAAAGCACACTTCCATTGCCTTCAGCCAGTGAAACTGATTTAATTCTGTTTCACACCGCAAGCGACTCGGCATTACGGGAGACTCGAGTCGTGCCAGCCAATGTGAATGTGACCAGCTACTCCAGTCGTATGGTCTTGTGGTCGTCAGGTAGCTGGAGACGTGATTTACTTATCCCCGTCTGAATAGAGCCTACAGATACATAAAAACTTGCAGCTTACATTAAAGTGAATTCTCTAATAGCTCACAGGAAAAAGGAACACCTAAATCTTTCTGGCCGCGGCGGATTAACCGTGCGTACTGGGGCGCCGTACTCCGGTGCGCGCGGCTGTTCGCCGTCTGGGGGGGGGGGGTTTCGATTCCCCCCCCCCCCCCCCCTGGGGCATGGGTGTTTGTATGACGAACACACAACACCGTGATTCCAATCCTTAACAACCATTGTTTATTTCTCAGAGAATAATACACCACAGAATACATGAATCATGGAACATCAATATATAAAAAAGATTTATAAATATATCAAAAGTTAACCCGCAAAATCCTCTCCACCCTGATCAATTTCAAGAGGAATGACCAGCTGAGTGGGCCGTGAGATTATGGTTCCATCTGAAGTCCGTAACATGACAGTTCGTATCTTCCCATCTCTCCCCTCGTGAAGATCTTCTATCCGCGCCTTCTTCCACATATGACGTGGACGAACATCTTCCTGTAGAAGTACATCACCCAACTGTAGTCTCCCAGAATCTGTCCTAGGTTGATGAGTTTCATGGAAATTTTTGAGCAGGATCAGGTATCCTTTCTTTCACCTGTCCCAGAAATGCTCTACCACGTGTTGCTGCCGTTGGAACTCCTTGGACAAATCCTTCCTGACTGTCGGTTCTGGACCTGTGGGCAACATTCTCAGTCGCTCACCTACAAGAAAGTGTGCAGGTGTCAGTGGCTCAGTTTCTTTTCCTCCTTGTGTAATTGGTCTTGAATTTAGTGCTGCTTCTATGCTGACCAGATTCTGCTGAGACCTTCTTCATCTATCTGTGACTGTCCTGAAGCCTTTCTCAGGTAACGTTTGACTGAACCCACCATTCGTTTCCAAAATCCTCCCCACCAAGACGCGTGTGTGGTAATGAATCTCCATGTTATAGATTGCTGAGCAAGGTACTTGTATGTTTTGCTGGCCATGAAAGCCTGCCAGAGCTCCTTTAGTTCTGTGTGGGTGGAATGGAAGATAGTAGCATTATCAGTGTAAATTGTACTAGGCACGCCTCTTCTTCCCACAAATCTTTGTAGAGCTTGAAGAAATTTATCAGTTGACATATCTGAGCATAATTCCAAACGTAAGGCACGTGTTGTTGCACAAGTGAATAGAGCAATATATGCTTTCTTTGTTATATGTCCTTGTTTGACGTATAATGTACCAGCAAAATCAATGCCTGTGACTTCAAACGGTTTCAATGGTGAGACCCGTTCAGCGGGTAATGGAGCCTCTAGAACAGAGCGAGCCTTTACCATCTTGCAAGGTAGGCAACAGTGTAGAACACGTTTTATTGTCTGACGAGCTCTACGAATCCAGAACTATGTCCTCAGCTCAGATAACACTATGTTTACCCCAAGGTGGTGCAGACGAATGTGAGTCTGCCGGATTAGTAAACAAGTGAAATGATGCTGTCCATCAAGAAGTATTGGGTGAATTTGTTCTCTTGTTAATTTTGAAAACTATAGACGTCCACCAATACGAATAAGGCCATCATCCAGGAATTGATTAAAACGAGCTATTTTAGAATTTTGTGGCAGAGGCAAGTTGTTATTCAGAGCATGCAGTTCAACTGCAAAATGTTGTTGTTGGACAATACGAATCCAATAAGTACGTGCTTCTTGCAATTCTGTTGCTCTTAATTCTCCTAATGTCTCATTTTGTTTCATTAACTGTCGTTTAAAACGAAGAATCCCTCCTGTAACTCGTAACAGTTTGTAATAGTTACTATACCGTGTAGCTGTTAAAATCGGGGGTCTTGTTTTTACCATGAAGACCTGGTTTGTTTGTTTCATTCTTTCTGGCAAGGAATAATCTAAGAGCTGGCCAATGCATTCTTTGTTAACCAAGCAGGTCCGTGGAACCATGTAATGGAATTTTGAAGTTTGTCTGCTGTGGTACCCCTGGAGAGTAAATCAGCTGGGTTTTGATCACCGGGGCAATGTCTCCACTGTGGTGGATTTGTTAATTTTTGTATTTCTGTAACACAGTTTGAAACAAATGTCTTCCAACGATTAGGGTCATGTTGTATCCATCCTAAGGCTACAGTTGAGTCAGTCCACAGTGTTGCGTTATTTGCATCATAGTGTGTGGCCCTGCAGAAATAGTGAAGTAACCTCGACCCAAGGAGTGTTGCCAGAAATTCCAGTCGTGGAAGAGATTTTCTTGATTGGGGCTAATCTGTTTTTATTGCAAACTAAATTGACTGATGTCATGTTTGAAGTGCTGCATCGTAGATAAAGCACTACTCCATAGGCCTTTTCTGATGCATCTGAAAAGACATGTCTGTTTTTGTCTCTTCAGAAACACCAACCCATCGAGGGACTTTAACGTCCAAACATGATGGTAAGGTTGATAACCACATTTGCCAAAGTGTACCAAGATCAGGAGGTAAGAGCTCATCCCATTCAATCTTTCTTGACCAAATTTCATGGAAAATTATTTTTGCAGCCAGAGAGACACGTGACAACAGACCCAGTGGGTCATAGAATCTTGCAGTGCTTTTACGAACTTCTCGCTTAGTGGCAGAAAGATCTCTGATATAGTTTATGAAATTAATGTGAATAATACTGAACATATCAGTCCATGTATCCCAGATGGACAGATGCAGCCAGAGAGACACGTGACAACAGACCCAGTGGGTCATAGAATCTTGCAGTGCTTCTACGAACTTCTCGCTTAGTGGCAGGAAGATCTCTGATATAGTTTATGACATTAATGTGAATAATACTGAACATATCAGTCCATGTATCCCAGTGAATTCCTAGAACATCTGTATGTGTAATGTTTATGACACCTTCTGATTGCCAAATTTCAATCAGTTGTTTTGAGTTTGTGGCCCATTTTCCCATTGGTAGGCTAATGATACCCATAAGTGTGGTAAGTTCATAATATAAGGAAGTCACACCATTGTCTTCTTCAGCACCTGCTACAAAGTCATCCATATACATGTTATTTCCAACAAGAAAAGCAGCTCGAGGAAAATTTCTTTTGTGCATTGTAGCAGGTTCTATTAGTGTGGATGCAAGAAGAAAGAGGCTACAAGCTAGTTCAAAAGGTAGTCGAGTGAAGCGGTATGTAATCTTTTCATTCGTTGAATGTAGTTTCCTTGTTGATCCATGATTACTTTATACCAAAAAAAAAAAAAAAAAAAAAAAAAAAAAAAAAAAAAAAAAACCTTGTTAAGTCTCGGTCTTTTCTATGTAGAACAAACTGTAGAAAAACTTGTTTAATATCAGCAATTAAAGCAACTGGATATAAGCGGAATCTTAATAATATTGAAAGAATATCTGGAAGTAAATTAGGGCCAATTTACAAAGAGTCATTCAGTAAATGTACAGCATTTTTGTGGGAAGAACCATCAAATACAATCCTCCATTTGATTAAACCTAATCTTTCTTTCTTTACTGCATAATGTGGCAAATAAAATATGTCATTTGATGTTTCTTCAGGAGGTTGTGAGAGATTATTAGGCACAATAATGTTGGGTTTTCTAGGTAAAGAAACCACTCTCCTGTTGTTTTCAATGCAGTAATATTTTGAGAAATCATGCAATAAAGCTAGTTCTTTCGGATTTGGAGTCTTTGTTTGGTCCGTTGTGCTTCCCATTGTTCCTAAATCCCAGAAACGTGTAAAATATTGTCTGTTGATGTCATTGAATCCAAACTAACATAGTTTGTTATCACAGGGTTTGCCATGGTGTTTGACTTACATCCACTAAGAATCTAACCCATAGTTGAAGGTATCAGTACAATGGATGGTGTTAAGCGAATAGGAGGGGAATTTTTAATGATTTTGCAGTAGTGATCTGCTCCAATAAAGATCTTTTGTCTCGTCCTTTGGGTCTGCTAACAGAAGTTTTCGATCCTACACTTGTTTTGTTATTTCAAGTGGGACAGTTGGGTGAGCATCAAATGAGTATGTGCTTTCAAATGCAGTCAGAGACATTCTGGAATATTTTAATATCCCTTTCAGAGTGAATTCTATGACAATTTCAAAGGCATTGTCAGATATGTCACGATGTTCTAAAGTTTTTAAATCTAGTTCATCAATGAGAAACTTTGAAATGAAACTCGACTGACTGCCACTATCTAGAACACAGCGAGTGAGTCTGCTTAATCCTGTTGGTCCACTGACCCAAACTCGAGCTGTCTGAAGATATATAAAATCTGCTGAATTTACGTCAATTTCCTCTACAGAAGTAGTGGTAACTTGCTGAGAAGGTGAATTAGAAGTAGTAGTGTCAGTACAAATCGCTTTATGGTGACGTTTCTTGCACTTAGAACACGAAACCTTCCCTCTCTTACTGCAGGTTTTAGCATTATGACCTCGGTTCAGGCATATTAAACAAAGATTATCTCGCTTTAATCTGTCAATACGGTGTTGGATGTTCGTTACTATATTGCAGTCTTGAGCCCAATGACTGCGAGCGTCGCAAAATATACAATATGGTTGAACATCTTGTTTAATTTTCCGAGAGGTTTTAGCTTGTTTTGAATTTATGTGAAACGTCGCAGCAGTGGGCGTGTAGTTGGAAGATAGTTGCTGTTCTCCACGAATTTTTTGTGCAGTAAGAGCGCCCCGAACTTCGTCCTCCAAAACATTAAGTAATTTCAGTACATCTCCTTCCGATATTTCGATTCTTCTAGGATGAATAACCCATTTTTGACACATTTCGGCAGGAAATGCTCGTAAAATTTTCGGTGTGAGAACTTTGCTGTATGCTACAACATCTTCCCCCAGGGCACGCAGCGATTGAATATGGCGGTTACATTCTAGTAATGTACAGTTCAGTGTTTCAGGTGTCTCTGACTGTACTGGCTTTAGCGAATCCAAATAATCGAGGTGCGCCTGTATAATATGGTTGTTATCTCCGTACCGATGCAGTTTAATTTTCTTTGTCTCTTCGTGTGTGCCAGCTGTAATAGATATTCCATCTACTTATAACTTCGGTTCTCCTGACAGATACCCTCGAAGGAAAACATGTTTATTAACTGTAGAAAGCGATGGGTCTTTATCAATAGTTGATTCAAATTGCTCCCAGAAGCGGGACCACATTTCGATGTCTCCACAAAATGGTTCAAGCTTAATGGCAGGTAGCTTGACTGAATGCATGCCTGCAGTGGAGTGTATGGGAACTTTAGGTGACGTGATATTCATTTCTGATGTTACGGCTGAAAGCTTGCAATTGATTGCTTTTGTATCCTTATGTATTGCGTCTTTAATTTTATCTATATATTCCTCACAGATAGATATGGCTGCGTCATATTCATCACCACATAAGAGGTCGTGAATAATGTCATCTAAAGAAGTGAGCTTCTCTAAAGTATCTTGAAGACGTTCTATGTAGTGTTCAAAATCGTCCATTGGACTTTCTGTCGTAAGTTCATCGACAGCCGTACAAAACCGCGTACCATTCGTCCTCTCCCTAGTTCTTTTTCTTTTAAAGTTTGTTAGCTGTTTCCCGGTATCTATCTTGTCTGGCATTATTACGGAACTGCTTTTGTGCTGGCGTAAGCGTAATTGAATCTTGTGATCAATTAGTTATTCAAACCGAAAGATTTCACACTTTTGATATAAGCAAAGTTCGTGAATTATACCGTTACTGCTAACATTCTTTTGAGGTAAGGAGTTCATAATATCACATTACATTGGAGTAGGCTTATCTTGTGATGTGGTCCGACGTCGTATCCCGCTTCCAGCAGCGTGAAGTAAACTTTTTATCGTCAAAATTACGTAAAAAAATCGTAATTTTTACACAAATTTCGGCACCAGATATAACGAACACACAACAGCGTGATTACAATCGTTAACAACCACTGTTTATTTCTCAGAGAATAATACATCACAGAGTACATAAATTATGGAACATCAATATACAAAAAAGATTTATAAATATATCAAAAGTTAACCCGCAACAGTTTGTATTGTTCTTAGATTAGTTTACCTTAGTTTAAGTAGTTTGTAAGTTACGGAGTCTGCAGTCGAGTCTGATATATTTACGAATATTTGAACATTATACGATTATCATGTCTCTATATATAAGTGACAATTTTCTCTTCTACAAGTCCGGTTATTCAATTTTATTCTCAGAGGAACGATTAAAGGGGTTATTTACAATTGAGTTTCCAGCTGTCAAAATTCCATTGGAAACGGCCAATTTTGTGCTACTGACGTAAAGCGGGCAATTAAATTATTGAACACAGTTGTGGACTTTGTCCAACACCTCCTAGAGATAAGGCCTCACAACAGTTCGTGATGCAACACACCGAGTAGGCCGCGACCACTAGATGACTAGCTGGCCGCTGGAGGACAGCCCAGTGCCTCGTTGCGGCCAGCCAGTCAGCTAGTGGTCACGGCCTACTAGGTGTGATGCGACACGGTCTGTTGTCAGGCTTTGTGTCTAGGACGTGTCGGTTGCTCAATTTATTAATGACCAGTTTCAGGTAACTAACGAATTTGGTGGTGAGACTCAATGTAACCAAATAACCATGTGATAATAAACTATAAACCCACATATAGATGAGGTGGTTAAACATGCCGGCTATAAAGGAGACGAGGAGGGAAGCTAACAAAGGCCAGCAATACATGAAGTCATTCACGTTAACAACCGCGGGATCAAAACAAACAAAAAAAAGTTCAAATGTTTGTATAGTCTATGGGACTTAACTACGGGGTCATCAGTCCCTAAACTTACAAACTAATTACGAACTACTGACGAACTAGGACGGCACAAATATCCATGCCCGAGGGGGGGGTTCGAACCCCGACCGTAGTGGCCGTGCAGACCGTGACTGGAGCGCCTCAGTCCCCTCGGCCACTGCGGCCGGCACCGTGGGACCGCCACACGCTTCTAGCTGGAGGCATTGGACTCCGCTTGTGGACTGTACCGGTCCAACAAGGACTCACAACAGTCCGTGTCACGTCACAGCGAATAGGCTGAGACTGCTAACTGACTGCGCGGCCACTGGGATACTGCCTACTGTCTCTTAACGAACAGCCAGCCAGCTAGAGATCTACATCTACATCTACTTGGGATACTCTGCAAATCACATTTAAGTGCCTGGCAGAGTATTCATCGAACCACCTTTAATAACATTCATGGTGATTGGAGTTTCGTAAGTAGACCACGCCGCAGCGATAAGCGCCGCTGTTGTGATGATTTCCATCCCAGGTTCTGTATCATTTCCGTGACGCTGTCTCCTCTGTATCGAGACAATACAAACCAGCAACCCTTCTCTGAACTCTTTCGACGTCCTCCGTCAAATCCACCTGATAAGCATCCCACACTGGGCAGCAATACTCCGAATGAGGACGGACAAGCGTAGTGTATGCAGTCTCTTCAGTAGTTCTGTTGCATCTTTTAAGGGTTCTGCCAATAAAACGCAGTCTCTGGTTCGCTTTCAAAAAAAAAAAAGTTCAAATGTTTGTATAGTCTATGGAACTTAACTACGGGGTCATCAGTCCCTAAACTTACAAACTACTTATAAACTACTTACGATCTTGGACGGCTCAAATATCCATGCCCGAGGAGGGATTCGAACCCCCGACCGTAGTGGCCGTGCAGAGCGTGACTGGAGCGCCTTAGTCCTCTCGGCCACCGCGGTCGGCTGGTTCACCTTTCCCACGTCTATATCTACGTGTTCTTTCCAGTTCAAGTCTGAAGTAATAGTAATTCCTAGATATTTTGTGGAATTTGCGGCCTTCACATTTGATTGATTTATCTTGTAAACAAAGTTTAACTGATTTCTTTTCGTATCCATGCGGACGACTTCAATTTAGAGTCAATTGCCAATTTTTAGACAATAGTCATATCTTATTCAGATCGTCCTGCAATTGGTTTTGATCTTCAGATGGTTTTAGTAGACGGTAAATGACGGCGTCATCTGCAAACAACCCAAGAGAGCTACTTGGATTTTTTCCCAAATCGTTTATGTAAATAAGGAACAGCATAGGACCAATGACACTACCCTGTGGAATGCCCGATATCACGTCTGTTTTAGTCGACGCCTTACCATCGATTACTACAAACTGTGTCCTCTCTGACAGCAAGTCCCCTTACCAGTCGCAAATTTGGAGCGATATACCATAACCACGCAATTTGATTAAAAGCCTTCTGGAAATCAAGAAATACGGAATCAATTTGAGAACCATTGTCGACAGCACTCTTCACTTCGTGTGAGTAAAGAGCTGGTTGTGTTTCGCATGAACGATATTTTCTAAATACGTGTTGACCTTGGGTCAATAGCTCATTCTGTTCGACACAATTCATAATATTTGAATACGGGATATTTCCAGAATCCTGCTGCAAATTGAAGTCAATGAAATAGGCCTGTATTTTGGTGGGTTAACCCTACAGCCTTTCTTGAATATAGGTGTGACCTGTGCAACTTTCTACTCTTTTGGTACAGATCCTTCTTTGAGAGAGCGGTTGTATATGGCTGTTAAGTAAGGAGCTATCTCTTCAGTATAATCAGATAGAAATCTAATGGGTATACAGTCCGGACCAGAAGACGTTTGTTAAGTGATTAGTTGCTGCACTACTCCGATGATATCTACTTCAACGTTACTCATTCTGGCCTCTGTTTGCAATTCGAAATCTGGAATATTGATTTCGTCTTCTTTGGTGAATGAGCGATCGCAGCCAACTCCGAGGCCACCTCATCATAGAAAGCTAGCTGAGGGTTTGGCCGTTATGGCAAGGCCCACTGTCTCATAGCCCCCGGCCATTCAGCTAGCGATTGCGCTGTCTCGAGCCTTCTCTGATGACGCGCTGGCGTACACGCCACGGCCTGCTCTCTCGTTGGCCTCGGCCTACTTGGTGTGACGTGACGCGCCAGCGCTGACAAGTTGTCTCTAGAATGTGCTGGCAGGGCCCTAATAGTTTTCGGGAAGAATAAACATGAGATGGGCATGTGAGCGAACGTAGAGCAACCTGATGGTATCAAATGGCGTAAAGAAAAGGTGACCAGCCCGAACGTTGACAAAATAAAACGTTATACCGTAAATATAACGGACATTTCAAGTAGTTGCCGCATCCCAAGGAGTTACATTAAACTATCCTTGAAGAAACGGAAAACTATATACATATACGTAACAATCCTCAAAATGTACTAAATGAACAAACTGACCTTAAACATCAAAATTATTTTTAAAAAGTATTGAATTTTTCTTCAATGAAAAAGATTAGCCTCTGTGTAAGAAAATCCTTAGTTAACGTAAACCAACAGTTGAACATCTATACCTAACACCCTCTGGAAACATAAACGCAAGCTTACGAAAATCGATTATAGAAGTAAACGATAAAATATATAATCATATACACAGTTATCGAAAATAGATTATAGAAATTAACGGTAAAACGTAAAATTTTAAGTATATAACATGTGCTTCAAAACATGACCATATTATAGCATCTATAATTTATCAACAGAGATGGCATATACGCCAAAGATATATCAAAGCATAACAACATAAATATCTGTTGTACATCTTTTGTGAACATATGACATCTTAGCTGTAACTGTCAAAATACGCAAAATTGTCAAAATCTTTTTGACAGTTAATTTAAATATGATGTCTTATGTATGTCTGAACATCAATACACATACGTAAGTAGTTTTTAAGATCATTACTGTAATATTACAATACGACATACCAGTATTTTAATCTTAATGTTACCAATTTATAACGCAGGTCACTTGACAACGGAATTAGAAGCCGAAACAGATCTGTCGGAAAATAAAAAATACTCAATAGCAGCGATTTGGTTTATTGATAATAATATGTCACTTACTGACCTTTTTAACGCTGCAGGCCCTATGGAACATAAAATGTAACAAAAACTGTATGTAAAAAAGGGTGATATTGCTTTGAAGTTAGTTGCAACTACACTGGATGTATAAATACAAAGTAGTAATTATCTACAACAGAAATTCTAGTACAGGTATTAAAATAATAATAATAGTAAATGGGCTGACATTACGTTCACGTGCATGCCAAGTGGTTATAAAAAAGAAAAAAAAATGAAAATGATTACTATCCATAAAAGGGTTATGGTACAGAAATATAAACAGGCTGACATAACACTGAAGATACAAGTCATGCAGATAAAAATTAAAACTATGTAACATACAGATGATTAAAGAAGAAATTTATTAAAAGTGCAACTATTTGTCAAGGTAGACTACCGTAAAATAGGGGTATCAGTGATCAGGATACTCTGCAATGAGAACCGAAAAGACAACATTCTGCCTGAGTAAAAAATGATTTACGGGGGAAAAAAACTTAAAACAGAGAGTGCAGTACAGGGCTTAAAACTAGTTGTAGAGAATTAAAAATGTTTAAACAACGTCGAGAGGGTGGATCGTAATTGAAACAGCCTACAAACTTCACTGATATGCTTCTGGGACCACCCCAATGACGTGGTTTAAGCATTCTGCGTACTCTGCAACTAGTTTTAAGACCTATATTGCACTCTCCCTTTTACGGTTGGTTTTAATTTGTTCCGTAACGCATTTTTACTCGACTGAAAAATTGTCCTCATCGGTTTACGGTGCAGTATTCTGTTCACTGATACTGTTATTTTACAATAGTCTACCATAAGAAAAGTCTGCATTTAAAAAAAAAAATGCCCTTTTATCGTTTGTGTGTTACACAGTTTTAATTTTTCCTGTAGGAGTTGTGGCTTCAAGGTAATGTCAGCCTTTTTATCCACTCCTGGCCATTAAAATTGCTACACCACACAGACGACGTGCTACAGACGCAAAATTTAAGCGGCAGGAAGAAGGTACTATGATATGCAAATGATTAGCTTTTCTGCGAATTCACACAAGGTTGGCGCCGGTGGCGGCACCTACAACCTGCTGACATGAGGAAAGTTTCCAACTGATTTCTCATACACAAACAACAGTTGACCGGCGTTACCTGGTGAAACGTTGTTGTGATACCTCGTGTAAGGAGGAGAAATACGTACCATCACGTTTCCGACTTTGATCTCCGATTGTAGCCTATCGCGATTGCGGTTTATCGTGTCGCTACATTGCTGCTCGCGCTGTCGCTACAATGACTGTTAGCAGAATATGGAATCGGTGGGTACAGAAGGCAATAGGAACGCCGTGCTGGATCCCAACGGCCTCGAATTACTAGCAGTCGAGATGACAGGCATCTTATCCGCATGGCTGTAACGGATCGTGCAGCCACGTCTCGATTCCTGAGTCAACAGATGGAGACGTTTGAAAGACAACAACTAACTGCACGAACAGTTCGGCGACGTTTGCAGCAGCATGCACTATGAGCTCGGAGACCATGGCAGCGGTTACCCTTGACGCTGCATTACACACAGTAGCGCCTGTGATGGTGTACGCAACGAGTGGCTAAATGTCATTTTTTGGAAGAATGCAGGTTCTCTTTACAGAATCATGTTGGTCGCATCCGTGTTTGGCGACACTGCGGTGAACGCACATTGGAAGCGTTTATTCGTCTTCGCTAACTGACGTATCACCCGGCATGATGGTATGGGGTGCCATCAGTTACACGTCTCGGTCACCTCTTATTCGCATCGACGACACTTTGAACAGTGGTCGTTTCATTTAAGATGTGTTACGACCAGTGTTTCTACCCTTCATTCGATCCCTGCGAAACCCTACATTTTAGCAGAATAATGCACGAACGCATATTGCAGTTCCTGAACGGGCCTTTCTGGATACGAGAAAATTTTCGACTGCTGTCCTGGCCAGCACATTCTCCAGAACTCTCACCAATTGAAAACGTCTAGTCAATGGTGGCCGAGCAACTGGCTCGTCACATACGCCAGTCACTACTCTTGATGAACTGTGGTATCGTGTTGAAGCTGCGTGGGCATCTGTACCTGTACACGCAATCCATGCTCTGTTTGACTCAATGTCCAGGCACATCAAGGCCAGAAGTGGTTGTATGTGTACTGATTTCTCAGAATCTATGCACCCAAACGGCGTGAAAATGTAATCACATGTTAGTTCTAGTATAATATATTTGCCCAATGAATACTCGTTTATCATCTGCATTTCTTCTTGGTGTAGCAATTTTAATGGTCAGAATTGTATCTCTTTAGTGTGACCTTCCTTTTATGTATAAATATTTTCTTTTTTTGTAAGCAGCTGGAACGCACTTGAACGTAATGACAGTCCACTTATTATTATTATTAGTAGTAGTATTAGTAGTAGTGGTAGTGGTAGTAGTAGCAAAAGGTCCTGACTAGACTTTCTGATTTAGGTACTTCAAATGTTCAACTGTTTGTACAGCTTATGGGACTTAACTACGGGGTCATCAGTCCCTAAACTTACAAACTACTTATGAATTAACTAATGCTAAGGACGTCACAAATATCCATGCCCGAGGGGGGATACGAACCCCCGACCGTAGTGGCCGTGCAGACCGTGACTGGAGCGCCTCAGTGCCCTCGGCCACCGCGGCCGGCTTCAAATGTTCAAATGTTTGTAAATCTGTCTGACTCAACTACTTGGTTATTAGTCCATAGGCCACAAACTACTCAAAGTAAGGTAAACCGTCCGCTGTGGCCGAGGAGATTGAGGCACTCCAGTCTCGGTTTGCACGGCCAGTACGGTCGGGGGTTCGAATCCCACCTCGGGTATGGATATTTGTGCCGTCCTTAGTTGTAAGTAGTTCATACGTAGTTTGTAAGTTTAGGGACTGATGACCCTGTAGTTACGTCCCATAGACTCTACAAACATTTGAACATTTGAAAGTAAGGTAAACTAACGTAAGAACAACACAAACACCCATGCCTGAGTGGGGACTCGAAACCCCGACTGCGAAGGGCTGCGCGTACCGCAGCATGGCGGCCCAGTACGCAGGGCTAGTTCGCCGTGGCTTTTAGGTACTTACCATTATGTATTTTTACTTCCTGAGTAACTACTTGCTACTAGCTTCAAATCAATGCCAAAGTTTTTAATTCCCTTTATATGACGATACTTCGTGTATAATCATTTTTTACGTTTAATATAAATACCTAGGAGCCGGCCACCACGTCTAGTGTTGGCTATATTTCAGGAGCAACTAATCAAAACGTATATTGTCCACTTCCGAACAAAATTGAGTTTGAAACGGTTTTTGGAGGTATTTTATGTGCTCTACACGCTCTTGCATTGAGATTTAATCTATTTGTGTATTTTAATACTGAAACAGTATTCTGAAAATGCATGGTTCAATCCAAGGGTATACTGTCCACATCACTGAATGAATCAGAACGTATAATGTCCACCATTTACGTTTTTATTTTGCTTTCCTCCAATTTGGCAATACTGGCGAGTTTAACACATGTCAGGCCTTACAATACTTAAAAGCGTTATAGCCTACGGCATTGTCGCCTCCTGGCATTGTTTGACACTACTTGAGCGAAATCGTTATTGGTAGCAGTGCACAGCGGCAGTATAGTGTTGTGGTGTGTGTGTGTGTTGCTCCCAATGGATTTAGAAAAAGAATGTGTATTTGTTGGGAAAGATGGTATAGATCGTTGGACAAGAAAAAAAATGAAGAAATCAAATCGAGAAATGGAAACTGAAATCAGGTAAATCTCCAAATTCGGCACACATTGGAAAGAAGAAAAACAACTTAATTTTTTCGATTCGGTTTCAGAAGTTTCATGCATCAGCTTCACTCCTGAACATATTGATTATGATTGTTTACATGAAGAACCTGGATGGACAAAATGTAGTAAATTTGCTGTACCTTATAATATTCTGCCTGTAACAGAATGTTGTGTTGATCCAGTTTTTCACAGTAGTGTAAAGCTTTGTAGCATTATTTGGAGTAAACATTAATCTTATGGTATTATAAATGATACAACTCATGTTAAGTGCGAATGTCAAATATCAAAATTAATGTGAAGTAATGAAGGTGTGTTACTAAAAACGCATCAAAACGTGTAATGTTCTATATGACGGATCAAAACGTATATTGTCTGAAATATAAATGGATTTTCTAATGTAACTAAAAAAACATTGATCTGTTGCAAGGTATATTCTAGTTCGATACCTCAAAACGGATCTAACTGTGGGAAAAGCTTAAAATTTTATTTAGTAGTTTAGCAGATATCAGTTCTTCGCTTCTCCTGAAAAATCTGAATCAACGGACATTATACGTTTTGATTAGTTGCTCCTCATTTATGGTGCTACGTTTTCTTCTGTCAATGTTCGGGCTAGTCACCCATTCTTTCTGCCGTTTAGTTTCACCATGTGGCTCTACATACGCTCACCTTGCCATCACTTGTCCATCCTTACCCAGTGCACAAGCAGAGTCCAACGCCTCCGCTGGAAACTTCTAGCGTCCCAGAGGCTGTTAATGTAAGTGACTTAATGGATTGCCGCCCCATCTTATCCTCCCTCCTCGTCTCCATTGCAGTCGGTGTGATGCGTTTTTTTTTTTTTTTTTTTAGTTTATTATGGCAAGGTGACTAGCCCGACCGTACATCTTTACATGTTGTCTCCCCCCTCAGTTTGATACTTTCCTACATACAAGTTGTAATGCTTTTCGGATCCCTCTTACGAGTTCTGTTTTTATTCCAGCATTCGATAAAACCTGAAGGTAGGATTTAACATGCCCGAAACCGGTCGTATAATCCGGCGCTCCTGGGTATAGTTTCTACTATGGAGATGTTTTGTCATGCAATTTAGTCAAGCTAATCTCTGCGAGTTTACGAAAGTAACTCGGGCGCCCATGCATCGGTTCTCGCTAGTGCTCTTGTGCTATCCTGATAATTATTTTTCGTCTGGGACAACTTACCAGACATATTACATGTAGGCGACTCCATCCGGAGTCTGGTGCAGAGCGACCACATTAAAATTGGAAGAACCAGCTTTGGACGCATTGAAATGTTTATTATATATACAGATCGATTTCGGTGAGTGTCTGACAATCCTCAGTGATGTAAAAAAAGTCATAAGAACACAAAATCAGCTTCTGGAATTCATAACAAAAATTAAGAAACTTAATTGTCAATATTCGGACATATAGGCTATCACAATATGAAGAGAAAAAATACAACACCTAGAATCCAAGCCCTGTGGGCCCACAAAAACGTGCACTTTGCGTATTAACATCAAGTAGGCAGTACATAAGTAGAATGTCAAACATAAACTGATTTCTTAGCTAACAAACCTAGCTGCGTGTGTGCGGATAGCACCCAGCGCCCTCTGTAGAGTGCATTTTAGACTTTGTTGTATACACCACCAAGTAAAAAAAAAAAAAAAAAAAAAAATAAATAAATAAATAAAAAAAACTTTAGTTCCTTGCTGACCACATCCTGTATCTCAGATTAAATTTTATATTATGTCGTCTAGAAAGTATGACTTATTGTAACTTAAATTTTGTATAGAGGGCCCTAGGTGCTATCCGCACACACACACACACACAACTAGATTTGTTAGCTAAGAAATCAGTTTATGATTGACATTCTACTTGTGTACTGCCTACTTGATGTTAATATGCAAAGTGCAAGTTTTTGTGGGCCCACAGGGCTTGGATTCTAGGTATGACACTGTGCTGTATTTTTTCTCTTCATATTGTGATAGCCTGTACGTCCGAATATTGACAATTACGTTTCTTAATTTTTGTTATGACTGATTTTGTGTTATTTTGACTTTTTTGCAGCTCTGAGGATGGTCAGACACTGGCCGAAATCGATCTGTATTATATATATATATATATATATATATATATATATATATATATATATATATATATATATATATAAAATAAAGATTTCAATGCGGGCAAAGCCGGCTCTTCCAATTTTAATGGAAATATATTAAGTCGCCCCCAATACCCGCCTCCGACCAAGGTTTCGGGAGGCCTTCCTTGGTTGCAAGCCAACTGGTAAGCCCCTGCCACTTATTCCCAGTTGGGCTCTCCCATTGCCCCACTATCAGCCTGTCTGATAATTGGCTGAATACAACCGCGATGGGCCGGAGTGCGGAACTGTCATAATTGACCTATATGCAGCAATCCTCCTGGTCACAGAGCCACTGTGTGAATCAACTAAAAATATTTACCACGAATGTTATTCTTCAGAGGTCCAAACAAGTGGCAGTGCTCAGCGTTGTCACTAACTATATTCCAAATTCCCCCAAACCGTAGATGTATTTCCCCAATTTCTTCGCAAATTCCCCACATAATAAAATATTTGTTACCTCGTACTCTTCTTGCGTGAAGTTTTTATTATATTACTCCGTGCCCATAATATGCTTTCCTTTTTCAAAAATTGAAGTATTTACAAAAATTAATAAATAAATAATAAAAAAACAGAAGTTCAAGTAATTCCAAAGGACACAAAAATGTGGCTGTAACACCACACTGCGGCCATAGCATTAGAATCACCATATTCCAACATTTTTCATCGTTTCGTAATTTTAGTTATTTGTTAAGAGGCAGAAATTTCTCTTTTTCAAAATTTTTAGTAAATTCAAATTATATCAGCGTAATTCAGAATAATAGTATACAGGGAATAAGTAGGTTAAAACACCTCGTATATCAGAGATCATTTGTCAGATTGCCATTATAAAAAGGGCCCGTAGTTGAGTTACTCGCTCTCTATGTCATTAGCTTCCTACGTGATTAGCTCCCTATGCGATTAACTCTCTATGTGATTGCTCTCAGTATACAGTGTTTAGCTTCAAAATATCATACGCGGTTTATGTCCAAGATAGAAAGGAACCCGATAAATTATTTATTTCTTAATATAAACTTTCTTATCGTGATCATAAGCTAATGCGTGCAATATCTTCGGACTTTGATCGGGATAGTCTAGGAATGAAGAATTAGAAACTTCTGCGTCCCATTAACAAACTGATTGATATTCGTCATATTGGAATTCGAACTTATTGGCAAAATTAATGAAATAAATTTTAAAAATCTTATTTGAAAGAATTAAATTTCTTATTCAATGTAATAGGATCCAGAGACTTTAATGTAAATGAGACTTTTACGAAAATAGTCACGTATTGTGAACTTACGAAGTGTTTTATATGAAAGTGATTTGATTGTACCTATTAATTTCAACATAGAGAATCTGTGAAATTAAAAAAAAGGTCTTAAACAGTTATTCAAGTATTTAGTTCCGTAATATGGTCCAAGATCATTCTAAAAGTGAACATATAATAATATCTGTGAAGTTCGTAAGAAATCAGTTAATGTGTGAAGGAAAAATATCTAAGAGCATTGGTTAGGAGAGACTTTTGATAAAAGTTTTTAGAAGAATAATTCGATATTAAAAGGAATCAAGCACAAATAATATCTTCTGTGACTGTCTTCAAACTGTCTGAACTACCGGGACTCAATGATTCAAGTTTTTTTCGGTTTATTAAATATCAGCCCCTGACAAACGGAATTTCATGCTGAAACATTACAAAAAGTCTTTAAGTTTAAATTATGCACATAACCAATATTTACACTGTGAAAGATTCAAGAAAGATATAAATTTTATTAATTACGAAGAAGTACCAAGTCTACCATCATAAATTTCATACTGGTATGACAAATAAAATTTATAACCTATACCTTCGCGACAAATTGTGAAACTCAAGACGAAATCTACAGCATACAAGTCACAAACTAAAGCCAAATGCAAGTCAACCAACCGAAGTCGAGTCACATGGCTTAAGATATTTATTTATTAAACCTTTAAGGTAGGAGTAGATACCTTAAATGCTTTAAAGATGTCGTTTATTTTACGCTTTGAACATATTCGTCGCTTTCTTGTATCATGGCACTTTCAGCGCCAGAACACCGACAGAAACAATAATAAAAGCTTCACTGCCATAATGACTAGTTACCGTGGCACATGGTAAATCTGGCAAAGGCTGAAGAACTTGGAAAGTAATAGGAAACTGCTAAACTGCCACCAACGACTTAATTTACGCATACATATCGTTAAAGTGAACAACGTATATATGAGCTGCCTAAAAGAAATCAAACAAATTCAATTAGTAACCTACTTTAGGATTAGTTTCTGCCTTTTTATCTACACTTTTTAGCTAACAATTATCCATTTCTGCAAAAAGTCGTTATTATTTTCCCAGTAAAGAACGTATTTTATATATGCTACAACCTATGAGCTGAAGCGTGGAGAGAAACTACAGCACGTTCGCTCAACACACAAAATATGGAAGAGTAACAACACTATGCTCTGCGCATGCTCTTAACAGCTTTATGTTGCATGGGTAGGGGCTAACTCGCTTGATTAAAGTTTGGCCGTACCTTTTTGTAACACCCTATATGTATATAAAAGTGTATTTATCCACTCTGTTTATACCATACTGCATGAAAGTTTCTCTATGAAACTCATGCTGGACATAAGGTCTTGAAAATCGGAAAAATAAATAAATAAAAATAAAAATATTCAAACGTTTGGTAAGCTGAAGGGACTTAACTGGGAGGGGGGTCATTAGTCCCTAAAGTTACAAACTACTTATGTACTAGCTTATACTAAGGACGGCACAAAACATCCATGCGCGATGGGGGGATTGGAACCCCCGACGGGGACGGCCTCACGCATCGTAGCATAGCACCTCAATGTGCTCGGTCGCTCCGCCGCGGCTTGGACCCCCCCCCCCCCCCCCCCGAATTAACACCAGCAAAAAAGTCACCAACCATTAAATTGTCTATTTCACAGCAACAATGAATAAATAGTGAAACTTTAAAATCTCCGCATATTCCCCACATAATGCCAATCCCTAAAAAAATCCCCAAGCGAACTGAAATTCCCCACAATTTGGGCAATACCCTGCAAAGTGGCAACGCTGTTAAACTGACAACATTAGCTCGCTACAACAAGACATGTGTGGCAACTGTCGATTGTCTCTCCGACCGCTTGAAATCTTGAAGGTACACCAGACCGCCTTCACACTCACTGCCCAGCGACTAACTGTACTCCTGTCGACAGCATATGTTCCGTACAGTTGTTTTCATTCTCCACTCCAAGGATCGGAGCAGGCTGTCTGACATCCCGATCGTGAAGAGTCGCCGTTCTATTCCATTATCAGACAAGCTGATAGTGAGGCAAAGGGTATCCCCAATTGGGAATAAGTGGGACGGGCTTACCAGATCCGGCATACGTCTTACTACCAAGGAAAACCTCCATAAAACCTTGTTCGGAATCGGGGTATTGGGACCAATTCAGTTTATTTCCCAGACGTTGTCTCTGCCAAAAAATATTAATCACCATGAGAGCAGGAGTGCACCACCGACAACCAAAAACTGGACGCCCGAGTTACTCACGTAAACTCGCAGAGATCAGCTCGAACAATTACAAGCGTCTCCCTAGAGGAACAGATTACGGGAGCGCGGTATCCTCGGTGTCCTGACAAATGCACCCAGTGACATTTGCACCCAGTGACATTAGCACCCAGCTATGGTCAGCGGCGGACCGCTAATCTCCCCGTCCGATCTCTGTCCGGCAGGTAGAAGGGCTGTATGGTCGCATTGATACGGGCCGCACTCTACAGGCCTGCCGCAAAGGCCGTGCAGTATGCGCGCTCCAGTCACGGTCTGCACGGTCACTACGGTCGGAGGTTCGAATCCGCCCTCGGGCATGGGTGTTTGTGTCGTCTTTAGTATAAGGTAGTTCATAAGTATTTTGTAAGTTTAGGGTCTGATGACCCCCGCAGTTAAGTCCCTTAACCCTGCGGCGGACGCATGACGGCATACAGTGGCGCCAATTTTGTTTTCTTTCAATAATTACGTCAGCGTGCCGAGCACGCAACAATGGTGCTAGATATGCTTCGATTGTTTAGCCACGCGCCAAACTACATTACTGCGCCACCAATATACTCACCATAACAGCTGTGACTGACCTGTGGAGTAGACGACTGCACCGAGACGGCACTGCGTACCGCACGCACCCGGTAATGTAAGTACATGCAGCGGTACCACTGTCGGATGTTTTAATGATTAGAAGCTTTGTTTTACAACTGTGTGGGTGTATGATGATTTAGTTAATAACATTGCTTTGGCATCAGAATTATTTTATTGTCTCCAATGTCCGCAAAAAGGAAAGGACTAACACCATAAGAAATTGTGCGTCTTCTTCTGCAATCATCTGACGATGAAGATTACGCTGATTTCTCTGACAGCGATGAGGAAGCAGGAATAGTGGAAACTGAAGATCATTCTAGCGACTCTGAGCAGCCAGGCAAGTCTGTTGTAAATTTGGACTACACTACAGCAAAATGTGGAGTCGATACTGTGGAATATATGTGTACATCCTATTCTACACAAAGGACCACAAGAAGATGGCCCTTATAATTGTTTTTTCGTTTCTGGATATTGCTGGGATAAATTCCCAGGTCTTGTTCTTTGCAAACAATTCAGAGAAACGATTCAGATGAAGAACCTATCTAATAAATCTGGCCTTGGCTCTAATGGACTGTCATTTGAAAGAAAGGGCTCAGCTCTCTACTCTACCAAGAGATATTCAAGATTTTCTGTCACCTCATCGATCAATTCCCGCCAATCACGATGAAACTGTAAGAAGGTGTGGGAGGTGCCATCTTTGTGGTGGTATTAAAAAAACTACTGTCACTTGCAATAGCTGCAAAAGATTCGTTTGCAAGCAACATTGCCACAATGTTGTCACATGTAATGATTGCAGACCTTCTGTGGAGGAAGAAAGTGTGTGATTCTTGATATGTGTTTACTGACTGCCTTTTTCTTTATTATTACTACAAAGATTTTATACATATTACACTTTTTTGTAAAATTTGCTTTAACAATGGTAAACAATCGAATCATATCTGTGGTTATAATTTATTTAGAATTTGTTATTAAAGTAGCGTTTACGAAATATCCTGGAAACTTATGTCAGAGATACTGTAACAATTTTAATTTTCCCATGCACCCTCTATATATGTATACAGATCATATTTAAAGTTGCTGTTAAGAATGTTATACACAATAAATAATTAATTCCACCCAAATTAAAAACAAATAGATTTTCTGTGTATTTAAATGTAGGCGGCACTGAGTGCCGCACGCGCCCTCTAACGTAACAAACTTAAGCGCGCCTGCCGCAGAGTTAAGCTTAACAAACATTTGAACATTTTTTGTACTTAATGGCAATGCGTGGCCTCGATAGCATTGCTGCAATTTATAATGGAAGCGACGCTAAAGAAGAACTAAGACATATTCATAAGAATTGCGACCTGGAAAAAGCTTTCTATAATAAAAGGTGCGGCATGATGATCGTAATTCTGAGAAAAGTAGGAGTAAGCTTTATGGAAGGTGAGTAATACATAGTTTATATAAGAACCAAGTGGATACAATAAGCGTCAAAAGTCAAGAACGAAGTGCTCAAATTAAAATGGGGATAAGAAATGATTGTTGACTGTTTCCATCACTGTTCAACTTGCGCAATGAAGACGTAATGTCGGAAATAAAGAAGTTCAAAGCTGTGATAAAAGTTCTGGGTAAAAGGATATCAATGATAAGATTTGATGATGACATAGGTATAGTCTGTGGAAGTGAAGGTAAGTTACAGGATCTGTTGAATAGAGTGTAAAGACTAATGAGCACATACGATGCATTGAAGGTAAACCAAAGAAAGACGAAAGTTATGTGAAGTAACAGAAATAAAATAACATCCGAATTGATGATCATAATGTACACGAAGACAAGCAATCCTGCTACCTTGGCAGTAAATTAACCCACGACGGTAGAAGGAAGGGGGACATAATAAGTAGACTAGAACAAGCAAAGAGTGCATTCATGCGAAAGAGAAATCTACTACTGTCAAACATCGCCCTGGACTAGGGCAGACATTTTTGTCAGAACATAGTTTGCAGCACAACATTGTATGTTTGCGAAACTTGGACCGCTGGGAAATGAGAACAGAATTGAAGCATTTGAGATGTAGTTTAGAGAGTAGTACAAATAATCTTAGAACCCTACTGTACTCAGGACAAGTAAAACCATCCATTTATTTAAACCGCGGAATTTATAAAATTAAATACAAGCAATGCAAAATTTTATATAGGTCAGACTGGAAGAAGCTTCATAATTCGATTTCGAGAGCTTGTTCGTAATATCGAAAGCAACCAGTCGACTTTATTCCGTCACTTGAAGCAAGAACGACATAGAGCAGGCCATGGAAATTTTACAAATCACGCAAAAGGGAGCAGTAATGAACGTTCTTGAAGAGGTTGAAATTTATTTACACACGCAAATTTTAAATGAACATATCGAGATGAAGCACCAACGTTACTTGGAAAATGTTATTATTACCATTTGCAAATATGTCAGAGATTTTATTGTTACGAAATTAAAAGTAATCACTGGAAAGCATATAACTACGACTAAAACGTCACAAATTATTAAAGGTAAAGCACTTAACAATCCGAAGACTGGTTTGAACACCACAGCCATAGTGCTTTACTAGGTATGGTCCTGTTTAGAGGTGGCATGCCGTTGCCTTCCTCCGAACTTTGAACTGACTTACCCAGCCAGTTATATGGGGACCTACATTTTAACGTGGGTTCCGAATTACGATGTTACTGGGTATTTGTCACATGAGCAATACTGCCAGAGGTGAAAGACGTGGAAAGTGGCAGACAAAAATCCTAGAACCTGGCGGGGATCGAACCCACGACCTTTAGATTCTAGTCTTGCACTCTACCACTTTGCAACCGAGGCGCCGTTATTACGATCCTGAAACACCACAAAATTACACCAGAATTAATTCCACAAACTAATATATGGTTAATCAATTACATACAAGTATGGAAACATACTATTGACATACCAATAAGACCATATATGCTCTAAATAATAGCAAAGAAATTATTGCATTGTAAACTTGTAATATCGCTGACATATCTGTCAAAATAGCTGTGAAGCATCAACATCATAAGAATTTTTTAAAATATATATACAGCTATATAAGAACTACAACAACAACAGTTCTTCTATATATGTAAATAAGAACCAATACGTATAAGAGAAGCAGCGATCTTACAAGGGTAAGAAGAGCTACCAATGTATGTATAAAGTACAATTATCCTGATAAATTAAATAGTATACCACCCATGTATTTTACAGTACACCTGACGATGGCATTTACGCCGAAAGAGGCCTGTCTGATAAAATAATTTATTAAAAAGCAGCGTCTTTGGCATTCATCATTTACAATGTCTCTAAAGTAAATAATAAATTACTGTTCTCAAAACGAACCACTGATTATCTTCTCAGATGGGTAGAGTCGGCGAACCAAGTACAATCACACGGATAAGTATTTCTATATTTAAGACATGATAATGGACATTATCCATAGACGAAATCTTTACTAAACAAAAATGTTTAAAACCCTAATCGATTTTTGTCTAAGTAGTGTGTGCATAAGAGGGTTTTGATGCTATTTTTGGTCGGATAAAAAAATTGCACTTAATTCAAACAATGAAAGAAATGGTGCACCTTAAAAGTGCACATTAAAAGTTTTCTTGTACGGTACCAATAATTATTAGATACATGACTGTAGACGTTATTGGACCTTTACGACACTGGAAAATGCAGATATTGCAAAGACATATCCGAAATCGTTATCTGCAACAAAAATTATTAAAGCTTTTGTGGATATTATTTGACTTACTGCCGTCTCGCGTCTATCTCCTTTTTTATGTCGACATTCGATAATTAACCAGATGTTTCGCCCATACGGGCGGCTGGCATTGCAGAAATTTCATCTTCCAACAGCAGTGGAATCGAAACTTCGATAGTGTTACCACAATCGGACTCTGGCATCGTGCTGTCGAAACTGTCGAAACTTCAGTTAAAACGCCAAACAAATATCGGCAGAAAAATTCGAAACAGAAGACAACAAACTTTAAGTACTTATAACACAGATTTCTGCTACGTACATGAATTTATAAACGTCATCGATGAATAGGCCTATTAGTTTTAAAAATACGTACATGATTAAATAATAAATTATAGATACATAATATATGATTAATTCGACTCCACATCGACTGCTACGAAAATAGGCAATACGTAAACGAAACGCAAGTTATTACACACATAATCAACATATCGATTTAAATCCCAACAGCACAATACGTTGTGAAACGTCATTCTCAAATTCGTTTTCATTCAAATCTGCCATTTCGCTGTGTGTTCGTAGCCTAGACAAAGAACATATTGAGGCACATACTTCACATTTTAATACCAAATAACAAGCACCCATCCGCTAACGTCATGTGTAAGTCGGGTTTTGTAAAGAAACAGGTAATTATTTCCAGTTCGTTTCTGTTTCAAAATGTCTCTTACAACACACCTTATCTTCAGTTATTATGATACCGAAAAATAAAATCATTTCAGTGCGCTTTCCACAATATTTCTACAAAGTATGAAAACTTCGAAAAAACATCGATATTTTCAAAAATCGATGTTTTCACAATGACGTTTTTTAACATCGACGTTTTTCCGTCAGGACATCGATGTTTTACAGAGCGATTCTGCATCCCTACTGATGACTCAAAAAAAAAAGTTTTGTATTGTTTTCGCAGATGATGGGCTTGTCCTGAAACGAATCATACATAAAAATTTGTGACTGTATCAGAGAGACTATGTCCCGTCTACCGACTATTCGTAATAAACCGAGTCCCATCACACTTTTATCTAGGCTTTGGACGGGCTAAATGGCAGAAGTAAATTGTCATTCAAAATCAGTTATTTTTAAATTTTTATATATCTTTTTATTTTATTGTTATTCTTGTTTTAATTTTGTTTTTTAAATTTTAGATTTATTAAAATTTTTTCACGTTCTCTTGTCTAACAAGACACCTATGAAGTTACTCAAGTGTTTAGAGGCAGAAGATTGCTTTCAGACACGCCTTGATGTCACCATCTTCTTCGTACTTTGCTAGAATTTTTTCCAGCTTTTCATCTACCTTCATGCAGTTTGTTTTTGTTCTTTTGCCTTCCATACTTTGACCGCACAAACGCGCACGCCGAGTTCTCGGCCTCTGTCTTCATACACTGGATGACGTCTTTAATGTTAGGATTCGGTCTTCCTAGAAAATTATTAATTTTGTTGTGCCAGTCTTCTACTGAGTTGGTGATACGATGGAGCCGTCCTTAACAATTCCAAAGACTGATCGGAACTTCGTCATTTTCCAACCACCTATCAACAAAATAGTCGAAAAACTGAGAAAGCCTGTCGATGTCCGGTGCCTGTGGATGATTCTCGAGCTAGTCATCACAGGCAACTTCAGGTGGTATGGGTATTTGCCGCCTTACTTTTTCAGCCCAAAGTCTTGCACTATCCTTCAGAGAGCCTTCGTCATGTGGAAGTGGCAGCCATGCACGTCAACCGATGGGAGCGTAACTCTTAGCAAAAATCGCAGCTGATTCTAAATCGATAGTAACGTTCTTTGGGCTCCATTATGGCACTTTATCGTTAAGATTACCATAAAATTGGACATATGACTCTTTTCTTTTGTTCGGTAAGAACGCAATCGCCACTGGATAGATGTTTGTTTTATATTTCGAACTTCCGAAGTCTACATGAATAGCATATATCTGATAAAACTGTTTGTTACGGCATTTGAATGTTCCATCTATAAAAAAAAGTCTTCTTTACTCCTGAGAGCCTCTCTTCCTGCTTTTCCACTGAAAACTATCATTCTGTCTCCAAAGTCGTTATCACTTAAAAGAAAATTGGAACCATCATGCATTGCTAATCACGCTTCTGAAAGAACAGTTTCTTGTCTCGTTTCTGGTTCTTTCTTATTTGTGCATAACGTCCTCTTCGCTGCCTGCTGTTGTGGCATTTCACTCACAAAATAATATCCACGATGGTGCAAGTCACCTAACTCTTCGGTGCATATTTTTGGAATCGAAGTCTATTCTCCTCGTGATCTCTTCTTCGTCTGACTAATAGTCTGTTGTACTTCTAAGAGAACATCATCAGGTGGTCCACTCGGATGCTCGTTTGCAATAAGCAGGCTTCCTGGACAGTACGTTGTTCTAAATCACTGTTCCGTCTTCTTTGTTTCTTTTTATGACGTAAGTTGTTGTTGTTGTTGTTGTTGTTGTTTTAAGGGGACTAAACAGCTAGGTCATCAGTCCCCTGTTCCTAGCTAAGAGTCCTCTGTCAAGAGTATAAAAAGTAAAACACAGCTTCGAAGATGAAAACTCACAAATGGGGTAAGCTGACATTGGAGAATTCGCTGACAACACAAAAGGAAGAGACACAATAGGGAAACGAAGTCGAGATCTAAGCTAAGAAAAACACGGCTGGCTGATCACAGAGAAAAAGCAGGATGAGCCAGCCATACTTCACACACTAAAAACCCCTCGGTAAAGTACAGAAGGGTCTTAAAAGGGTTTAAAATCGCTGGATAGGTGGGGACCTGAAGAATCAGGCTATAGTACCCACCACTAGATGGAGTTGTAAAAACCTGCTGCGCGAATAAAACTTAAAACAGAATGAGCCGTGGAGGCTTCGTCGCCTAAAACTAAAGGTAGCGCGTCTGGTAGGTTAAAAAACTGGCGCAATGTAGCTAAAACTGGGCAGTCCATCAGAAGATGGACGACTGTCAGCGCTGCTCCACACCGACACACAGGTGGGGCCTCACGGCGGAGGAGATGACCATGGGTCAGCCAGGTATGCCCAATTCGGAGGCGGCAGAGGACAACTGACTCTCGACGTATGGGCCGCAGTGAAGACTTCCACAGAGTTGTGGAGAGCTTCACTGCTCGGAGCTTGTTTGTTCCACTCATGGTAGACCATTCGGCACTCCAAGCATCACGCACCTTCTTGTGCAATGATAGCCTGAGGTCTGATTCCATGACGCCAATGGTGAAGGGAGGCGCAGTGGTGGCCTGTTTGGCCAACTGGTCAACACGTTCATTCCCCGGTATGCCGACGTGGCCGGGGGTCCACAGGAAGACCACACATCGGCCAGATTGGCCAAGAGAGTAAGTAGTGTCTTGAATGGACTGCACTAACGGGTGACGAGGGAAGAACTGGTCGAGTGCCTGCAAGCCACTCAGGGAGTCACTACAGATGACAAATGACCCCCTGGGGCAGGCTCGGAGGTGTTCTAGAGCCTTGAGTATAGCGACCAGCTCTGCAGTGGAGACACTACTTTCACGGGGCAATGAATGTTGTTCAACATGGTCACCATGGAGACATGCATACCCAGCACGACCATCGGCTTGGGACCCATCAGTATAGATGGCTTCAGCACCACGAAAAGAGTTGAAGAGAACCAGGAACTGGTGTCGGAGTTGCGTTGGAGAAACGGAGTCCTTTGATCTATTGGACAGATCCAGACAAAGCTGCAATCGGGGGATGGACCAAGGAGGGGTTTGAAAGGAATAGTGGAAAGTGGCAGGGAGTGGTTGGGATTCGAGGGACGAAAGTAGAGAACGAACGCGGACCGATATTGGGTAACCCGACCGAGGTCGTCTTGGAGGGATAGGGAGTGCAGCGCCTGGAAAAAGAAGCCGGTGGTTCGGATGGTGTGGCAAGGCCTTAACATGGGCAACGTACGAAGCCAGCAGGTGCTGCCGGCGGAACCGCAGAGGAAGGACCCCAGCTTCAACTAGTAGGCTTGTTACAGGGCTCGTGCGGAAAGCCCCTGTCGCCAAACGAACTCCAGAATGTAAGACTGGGTCTAATGTTTGCAGTGCTGAAGGTGCAGCCGAATCGTATACTACGCAGCCATAGTCTAGGCGCGACTGGATGAGCGCCTTATAAAGGTGCAGGAGCGTTGGGCGTGACGCTCCCCAAACAGTATAGCTTAGACAGCGTAGAATATTAAGATGTCGCCAGCACTTTTGTTTGAGCTGGCGAAGGTGTGGCACCCAGGTGAGACGGTTGTCGAACAACATTCCTAAAAAACGGTGCGTCTCTTCGACACGCAGCAGGTCATCAGCGAGATACAGTTCGGGTTCCGGGTGTACTGCCCGACGTCGACAAAAATGCATCACACGGGTTTTGGATGCAGAAAATTGAAAACCGTGGGCAAACGCCCACGACTGTGCCTTTCGAATTGCGATCTGCAACCGCCGTTCAGCTACGCTGATGCTGGAGGAGCTGTAATACATGCAGAAGTCATCGGCATACAAGGAAGTGGAAACCGATGACCCCGCAGCCGCAGCAAGACCGTTTATGGCGATTAAGAATAAAGGAACACTAAGAACGGAACCTTGTGGGACTCCGTTCTCTTGACAATGAGGTGAGCTGAAACAAGAACCAACACGAACACGAAAAGAACGCAACGCCAGGAAGTTCTTAATGAATGTAGGAAGTGGACCCCGTAAGCCCCAATCGTACAGCGTAGACAGGATATGATAGCGCCAGGTGGTATTGTACGCTTTCCGCAGGTCAAAGAAGACGGCAATCAGGTGTTCACGGCGAGAAAATGCTGTACGAATGGCCGACTCTAGTGACACGAGATTGTCGATAGCAGAGCGGCTTTGACGGAACCCACGTTGAGGCGCCAAGAGTCCTCGGTCCTCGAGGATCCACATGAGCCTCCGACTCACCATCCGTTCGAGGAGTTTACACGGAACGTTGGTGAGGCTGATTGGGCGGTAACTATCAGCCACCTGTGGATCAGCCCCCGGCTTCATAACTGGGATGATGATGCTATCCCGCCATTGAGACGGGAAGACACCCTCAACCCAGAGACGATTCAGCAAGGAGAGAAGTTGGCGTTCAGAGTCTGCTGACAGATGTCGGAGGAACTGACAATGAATGAGGTCGGGTCCAGAGGACGTGGCTGGGCATGCGGCAAGGGCGCTTTCGAACTACCATTCGCTGAAAGGGATGTTATAGATTTCCTGGCGTCGCGTTTGAAAGGATATCTGTTTTTGCTCGGTGCACTCTTTAAGGGCGCGGAAATCCGCATCATATGCAGCAGTCGCTGAGGTGCGAGCATAGTGGTGTGCCAAATGCTCAGCTATTGTGACAGGGTCAGTGCAAATTGTACCCTGAATGCTGAGGCACGGAATTCCCACTGGTGGGCGGTGGCCAAAGAGGCGTCGAACTTGCGACCATACCCGTGAAGGTGATGCTCGGGATCCAATGGAGGCGACATAACGCTCCCAGGAGGCCCTCTTGATGTGCTGAATCAATCGGCGTGCCCGTGCACGGAGACGCTTAAACGCAATAAGGTTATCGACGGAAGGGTGGCGACGGTAGCGCTGTAGTGCTCGCCGACGTTCCCGGATGGCCTCAGCTATCTCCGGCGTCCACCAGGGCACTGACTTACGGTGGAGTGATCCCAGTGAGACGGGTACGGTTTTCTCAGCAGCAGAGATGATCGAATGAGTGACCTGCTGAACAGCGGTATCTATATCAGCCAGAAGAGGAGAGGGAAGCACAGCGGCTATGGAATATGCTGGCCAGTCGGCCCTATGGAGGGACCAGCGAGGCAGCCATTCAGCAGGTGGACACTGTGGGAGCGACAGGAAGATAGGGAAATGGTCGCTGCCACACAGGTCATCGTAGACCCTCCAAGTGAAGTGCGGAAGTAGGCTTGGGCTACAGACAGACAGGTCTATGGCGGAGAATGTACCGTGTGCCACGCTAAAGTGCGTAGCAGCACCGGTGTTCAGGAGGCAGATGTTCAGCTGGTTCAGTAGTGTGTCAACATCCCTACCCCGTGCCGAGGTCTGCATGCCACCCCACAAAGTGTGGTGGGCATTGAAATCCCCCAAAAGAAGGAAGGGTGGGGGAAGTTGGGCGACCAAGGCAGCGAGGTCCACAGGAGAGACAGCCTCATCTGGTGGGAGATAGATTGAACAGATTGTAACATCTTGCACTGCCCGGAGCCGAACAGCAACCGCCCCTAGGGGCGTATGAAGAGGCACGGCAGCGCTCGGGACAGTGGCTAGGACATAGATGCAAACTCCACCAGAAACTCTGTCATACATAGGCCGATTTTTAAAATAGCCCCTGTAGCCTCGAAGGGCAGGGGACCGCGTCGCTGGGAACCAGGTCTCTTGAAGAGCGATACAAAAGGCAGGTGTTTGGCTGAGAAGTTGTCGTAGCTCAGGCAGGTGATGGAAAAAGCCGCTACAATTCCACTGGAGGATGATGTTTCCTTCTGGCTGTACCGCCATGACGAATAAAAAGCAGATCACTCCATTGGATCGTCTGCTACCATGTGCTTGGAATCCATGGAACCATAGATCTTATTTTCTGGGGAATCGGTAATTGCAAGATCCTCAGGAGATGTGAGGTGGTTGTGGCTTTGAAGCCACTGAACATTCTTTCTTCTTATGTCTCTTCTTCTTGTCCTCTCGCTGGCCCTTTGGTTTGCAGGGCCGAGGGGGCTTCCCAGAAGTGGCATCTGGGACGGAGGAAGAGCAGGAAGCTCTTTGACCGGCAGGTTGGAGATCCTGAAGACTGCGGCCAGGATCCTCCGGAGCACTCTGGGAAGCTGCAGAAGGGGTTGTCTCTAAGGACCCCTTCCGAGCGAGAGGGGCCGGAGAAGGCTTCTCCTTCCCCGGCTTAGAGGTGGGGACTGGAGTCCCCGGTGTTGTAGCAGGTGATGCTCCCACTGTGAAAAGAGTGGGAGCCACCGAAGATGAGGTGCCCCCTGCTGGTAGGGGGGCCGGGTCAGTCGATTGGGCCTGGGGGCGCGCTATCGTTGACGGAACAGATGGAACAGCAGGCACAGTGGTCGAGGACGATGAGGCTGCCGCGGCATAGGTAGTTACCAGGCGGACAGGATGGAGCTTCTGATATTTCCGTTTGGCCTCTGAATAAGTCAGTCGATCTCTGGTCTTGTATTCCATGATTTTCCTCTCTTGCTGCAGAACTGTACACATAGGCGAGCAAGGGGAGTGATTCTGGCCGCAGTTGACACATACTGGAGGCGGCGTGCAAGGGATGTTCGGATGAACTGCACGTCCACACTCCCGACATGTTGGGTTGGCATCACATCGGGAGCTCATATGGCCAAACTTCCAGCATTTAAAACAGCGCATTGGGGGAGGAACGTAGGGCTTTACGTCGATCCGGTAAACCATCACCTTGACCTTCTCGGGCAATGAATCACCCTCAAAAGCCAAGATGAAGGCACCGGTCGCGACCCTATTGTCCTTCGGACCCCTATGGACTCGCCGAATAAAATGTACTCCCCGCCGTTCTAGGTTGGCACGCAATTCGTCATCTGACTGCAGCAAGAGGTCTTTGTGAAAGATGATACCCTGCACCATATTTAGGGTCTTGTGCGGCGTGATGGTAACGGAAACATCACCCAGCTTGTCACAGGCAAGCAGTGCCCGCGATTGAGCGGGGGATGACGTCGTTATTAATACTGATCCCGACCGCATCTTCGACATGCCTTCCACCTCTCCATACTTGTCCTCAAGGTTCTCAACAGGAAATAGTGGTTTAATTGTCTTAAAAGATTCCCCATCACTACGGCTACAGACCAGATACTTAGGGGCATAAGCCTCACCCTTCTGTATTCCCTGACGTTCTTCCCAAGGTGTAGCCAGAGAAGGAAACGTTTGGGGATCATAATCTGCAGCATTGTAGTCCCTTTTACCACGCTTAGAGACGCCAGGTTTGCGTGTGGCGACGCTATTAATTGCTCGTTTCATGTTCGTCCCACGAGCAGCTAGGGAACTAAAGGTCCACCCAGGCAGAGCCCCGCTTGCCTGGGTAAGCCTTGTACAACTGAGGTGCGGCAGGTTCCTCAGAGGTTGCTCGCTAGCGGCTGTTCAACCTCAACAGCCATGCATCTCCTCGGCACGTAGCACACCTTGAGATTGAGGTTTTTTTTATAGAGGTTTGTACCATCCTCGAGACCCAGGCGATTAAGCCAAGATCCCCGGACTCTGAAACGTACAACGTTCCACCGTCGCGCCGAACGATGAAGCACGCACAAAGCTTACGGTGTAGCGGACTGTTGGCGCGACACAGCCCACAGCTCAGGACCCCGGGTTCGCCAAGCCCGTACTCAGCAAATTAATGCTGAGCCCCTGAGGGGTATGACGTAAGAGTAGCCTGCATTGTGACCAGATGGTTACCCTTGTTGGTCGTCGATATCTCCATATCGAATCTATAAGCTCACAAACACACACGCTGCACGAACCGAACACTACGATATTCAGAATCGCACTCACAGTTGGCAGTCATCCGCTGAGGTATACAAGGACCTCGGGACTACAGGCAGACTGTGCCGAGAGAGCGTTTCGGCACAGACAAATATATGTTACTCTGTGGTTTCGGTGAGCGAGGACTGGGCGGCGTGGAATTACCGCGGGCACAAGAGCGGCTTAGCGAGGGTACAGACTGCAGGTAGGTCGTGACGTAGTAAACAGGTCGGACTGGATGCAAAAGTCACAGATTTGTCGTTGGGTGCAAATGTCACTGGGTGCAATTGTCACATATTCGGTATCCTTTGCATCGCTCCACAGAGTTTTCACAAACGTTTATTAATAACCTCTGCTGTCACCGCAGTGAGCAATTCAATCAAGGCACGTTGGATGTACAGTACGTGGCGTATCTATGAAGTAAGTTACCCATTTTTTTTAAAGCAAAGACAACACAGACACATGTAAAATTTTATGCGAAAAAGGTACAGCAATGTTTGAGCTATTTTTGACATATTTACAAAAAGAAGTGAGAAGAAAGATTTGGCTCCTGGGATCAGTTTTGTATTTCATTGGTGTAAATGTTTGCCGCTTATGAATGGACCTAGCTCTGTGACAGGCGTCATCAGCTCTTCGTCGCCAAAACTACGGAAGAAAGGAATTTCCTGAGGTGTGTATCTGTGCATCAACCTGTGGGTGGATGACGATTGTCATGAAACAGCTCAACACCTGTAGTATTTCACACCTCTTGTTCTGACTGAATGTGAATTTCGATGGGCGCTTTCTTTTGTACATTAAGGAACCTTAGCATTGACCGAACGTCTCAGGGGCGGAACAAGGACTAAGAGACGCTTTTTGGAGTCACTGTTGTCGCATTATTGTCAACAGGTGGGACGTCTGGCCGACATATCATGGAATAAATAAATAAATAAAAGTTAAAATGTTTGTAAATCTATGCGACTTAACTGCTTGGTTATTAGTCCCTAGGTTACAAACTACTTAAACTAAAAGTAACCTAAGGACAACACATTACACGCATGCCCGAGGGGGGACTCGAACCTCCGACGGCGAACGGCCGTGCGCACCACAGCACGGCGCCTCAGTGCGCACGGCTATTCCGCCGCGGTGGTATTTCATTCCCATGACATAGAGTTGTTGTTCATGCTCAATATTACTGCCTAAATACGTGTATTTCAAAGGAAACTACATCGGGAAACGTACTTCCTGGTCGCGAGTCGTACATCAAAGACACACGCCGTTTTCACACAGTCCTGCAACTATGCTGTCGGAAGGACCAGAAAGTTTTCACGCACACTCAGGAAACTTCAGATAATTCATACGCAACGTTTCGCAATCACAACATTGTTTTCGGCTGAGACAAAGAAAGACGGTGCATTACTTACCGGGAAACACTCGTCAAATACCTTGATCAGATGGAATAATGTTTTTTGGCCGAATTATCAATATGTTTGGTCACTGTTACAAATGTCCCTTGACTATGTGTTTGGCTGACTGTTGAATGCAAGGGGTTACTGACACTTATTTAATAGTTGGAGAAGCTGTTATCGAAATATGACTGAATATTGGTGGCAGAGGAGGGAAGACGAGGTATGTCCACAAAGTAATTTCCGTTTGGTTATATAAAAAAAACTTGAACAGACACAGAAAAAGTATTAATTGTATAAAAATCTGCAACTGTTCAACTACTTTTCTACATAACTTCCGAAATTTTGTAGGCACTTGTCATAGCGTGGGACAGGTTTTTGTGTGCCTTATTCATAGAAGGTTGCCGCCTGTGTATTTAACCATGTGGCAAACATATTCGTTCAGCTCATCATCGTTGAAGTGTTGACCACCAAGGACAGATTTTAGGTGTAAGAAGAGATGAAAGGAGTATTCTTCTTCATTTCACGTTGCCGCCCGACCTCACAAGGCGAATGTAACCAAACAACTCTTACGTAAATTTCACTGGGACGTGTTTGATCATCCTCCGTACAGTCTCGCTCCTAGCGACTTTATTGTTACACCTAAAACCTGTCCATGGTGTTCAACACTTCAGCGATGATGACGAGCTGAAAGAACATGTTACCACATGGTTGAATACACAGGCTGCAAACTTCTACGAAGAAGGCATGCAAAGATTTCTGCCACGCTGTGACAAAAGCCTACAAAATTTCGGAAGCAATGTAGAAAAGTAGTTTAATAGTTGTATATTTTTGTACAATAAATATTTTTTCTGTGTCTGTACACGTTTGTTTTATATAACCAAACGGAACGTACTTTGTTGACATACCTCATATTAGGCGTTCTTTACTGGTGTTTGTATTATAGCCTGTGATTGGTTTGAACAGAGGTCTTCATTGGTGTTTTCAATACTGACACTGACAACGGCCGCGGAAGCCTTCGTTTACAGATCGAATAACGTTAAGAAATCAATGTGGAACAACTAATCTTAAAGGAAAGGACAAGCATACACTATCAGTGCCACCATGCTCGTAAATTTTGGACGGCCTGTTAGTATCTGTACGCGTATGCATGTTTATAGAAGGAAGGAAGGAGTGAAGCTCAGTGTTTAACGTCCGGTCGATCGTTATAGAAAGGTAGGACAAGGACAAAGAGAGACACGTAAGGTACCTTAAATGCAGGTTACGTTATAAATGTATTAAAAATTTGTAGCTCATGAAGAGAGGGCGCTCTAAAGCAGAAGCTAATTAGATCGAGTTTCAATGAAGCAAAAGTTTCGGCTCTTGAATGTGGACCGCCAGGAGTCATCCACCAGCAAGAGCGGTAAGCACAGCAGATCATACAACCTGCCACTCCCCTCCCTTGCCCCCTCCCCTCTCCCTGTTAACCCACTGTAAGGTACCCTCCACCATGAACCGTACGTTGCCTTTCGAAAGGTAGTCCATGTATTAATGAAGGGTATAAGCTATCTTTATTCCACATTTCATTCCATTCCGACTAGCCATTTCAGCGCGAAGGCGTAAGAAATGAATTAACTAATTTAAAGCACAGTATGTCATGTACCATAGGATGTTAATTTTAGTATGCCTATAACCTTAGGGAGAGTGGTAGCAATGAGTTGATAATGTTTTATCGCAATTGGATGATCGGTACGGCCGTGCATAAAATACGAACAAAAAGACCAACAAAGAAACATTAATTTTTTTTATATATTAGATTACGAACATTGAACAGTTTTAGGTATAAGCAGTTGCATGGACCCGTGTGAACAAGGACTTCATATATAAACACTACGGTGCAGATCATTCTATAGTTCCGATATGGCATAAATGTCGATGACATTGTTATCATAAAAAAGAAACGAATGAGAACTGAATTATATACTGAATTATCAGCCATTATTTTTTTCGCTTTCGTTTTTCTGTGCGAATTATGATCGAGATATCGTATGATAATGTAAGTTGTTCGATTTTATTTCAATAATTACCACTCAGTGATAACTTACTAAAATCCCAACATAAGCAGCTTCAATAATTTTCTGTCATTTATACGTACGTGCTCTGTACTCATGTGGCTAACTGCACAATTCATCGGCTTCACTGATAATTTGAATGCATTTCTTTTACGCTCATTGATGAGAAACTGCAACGTCTTTTTCCACAACATTAATCCGATGCCTATCAATAAAATATTTTACAAATTTCATGCTCTTCAAGCGGTGTAATATGAACAATAATCGATTCCACTCAACAGCCATATCGCCACAGAACATTTTTAAGTATCTGGTTTCCTGCTCTTGCTACGAAAGTGTTTCACAGGTTTTTACAGGCAGGCAATATTAATTTAAAATTCCTTTATTTAAATAATTAATTTCTTGTGTAGCAGATATTATCAGACCAAAAATTAACTTGATATCTTTATGCTCCAGATTCATGATGTATTCATCGAGTAGCAACAACATTAATGTTTTGTCGAAGAGTCGTATTTAAATGATTCGCGTAGATTTCGGCAACTGCTTGGAGAGCCTTCATCAGTATAGTAAAAAATGTTTTTGACATAATTTACAAAATTTTGTGTCTCGTTTCCGTCGTAGGTGTCGGTGGCCGAGTGGCATGAGACCGACATAGGAATAAAGATAGCACGCTGGTGCAGGTACGGAGGGGAGCAACCAGAAACTAGAAACACTAGAGTAAATTAGAACGAGATATACATTGCACAGAATTTATACAATACTTAACTTTTACATATCTCAGTACTGCAGAAGGCTGATACATAGTTGAGCTAGAGGTCTGCCTAGTGCCTGTACGATAGCCAAGTCTTCACTGGTGCCTATATGATTCCGAAGTGCTAACTGGTTCCTGTCTCAGTCCCAAGTGAACGATGTCGTTCAGTGGTGGCCACGAGCGGAGCTGCAGCAGAGGGCGCTCGTGGCTGTCGTCGTAAGAACGCCGCGCCGTGCGTGCATGGCGGCGCGCGGCGAAAGTAGGTGGCGCGCACTTTGTACTTGTGCGACACCACACAAAACCTGATGTACATCACAATAGTACTTACATTTTATTAAAAAACCTGTTTCTCTTTTGCTAATTTTGTAATTTATGTTAGAGGCATTTTTTTAAATATTCTTATGAAGGCACTCCTAGCCGTTGCAGAAACTTGGTCAATACATTTTATCCCTGGCTCCGAGAGAGAGTAACTTCACAGTGAATGGTAATGAAATATAGAGATTCTGGTAGAAACTTTTTTTGATATATCTCTAACGAAGCAAAGCTTACAGTACTTATAAAATATCAAGCCATGGAGCATTTTAAGCCCTATAACTTTACCTTTTTACTTTTCTTTCGAAGCTATAATTTTTACTTAACAAAAACCTTATTATCCGAGATTGCGAATCCTTTGGTCACGTTCTCAATCTTGGATCGTGTTTCATGAAATTGAAATGTTATTTAAAAATCAAATTCTTATACGACGAAATTTTTGTGGAATCAGGAAATAATTTTGAAATCGATATAACTAAAAAAAAATGGTTTTTAAACAAGAATTTTTTGAATTGTCGCGGCTAAACGTGTAGCACAAGTCCATGTTTGGGAATGCAAACACAAAGAATTATAGAGGATCTGGTTGTAACAGGATTTTCCTATATATCGTGAAACTTACAAAGCAATCGATTCCTTTAAAATATCAATCAAAGATCATTTTAAACAGTATAGAGTGACACTGATTTTGATGTGCTCGTGAGGAAAGCTCGAAAACAGCACTACTATTTCACTCTAAATGACTGCGAAAAACGTTACAGAACGCCGAGTGAAGTATCCATTTACAGGTCAGAGCCATGGACGACAGTACAGACGATCTGAACTTAAAAACACTGATATATATAAATAGGGAAAAACAGTATGAGTGCAGGGAAAAGGAAATTTGGCTCAGAGGTGTGACGTTGATAAAATTATCTACAGACAATCCTGTAGATGTCGTTTTGAAATACTCTCGTGCATATCTTGAATACTAGACGAAATTCTGCATATGCTGTTGTTGTGGTCTTCAGTCCGGAGACTGGTTTGATGCAGCTCTCCACAATATCCTATCCTGAGCAAGCCTCTTCATCTCCACATAAGAACGGCAACCTACATCTGTCTGAATCTGCTTACTGTATCCATCTCTTGGTCTTCCTCTGCGATTTTTACCCCACACACTTCCCTCTAATGCTAAATTCACAATTCCTTGATGTCTAAGAATGTGTCCCACCAATCTATCCCTTCTTTTAGTCAAGGTACGCCAGAAATTTCTTTTCTCCCCAATTCTGTTCAGCACCTCCTCATTAGTTACGCGATCCACCCACCTAATCTTCAGCATTCTTCTGTAGCACCATATTTCAAAAGGCTCAATCCTCTTCCTGTCCGCACTGTTTATCGTCCATGTTTCACTCCCATACAAGGCAACACTCCACACAAATGCCTTCAGAAAGGATTTCCTTAGGCTTAAATCAATATTCGATGTTAACAAATTTCTCTTTTTCAAAAACGCTTTTCTACCCATTGCCATTCTGAATTTTATATCCTCTGTACTGCGACCATCATTTGTTATTTTACTGACCAAGTAACAAAACTCATCTACCTCCTTTATTGCTTCGTTTCCCAATCTAATTCCTTCAGCATCACCTGATTTTCTTACACTGCACTCCATTACCCTAGTTTTGCTCTTGTTAATGTTCATCTTATATGCACCTTTCAGCACACTGTCCATGCCGTTCAATTGCTCTTCCAGGTAATTTGCTGTATCTGACAGAATTACTATGTCGTCGGCAAAACGCAATGTTTTTAATTCTTCCCCCTGATCATTTATTCCTTCACCAAATTTCTCCTTGCTTTCCTTTGTAGCTAGTTCAATGTACAAATTAAATAACATTGGAGAAAGGCTACAACCCTGTCTCACTCCCTTCCCAACCATATATATAAAGAAAAAAAAAATCCAAGCCTCGTGCAGAAAGTCAGTTGATACAGGAATCTGACGGAATTATTGTTATAAGAAGTTGGACCAAAGTTTCGTTACTTCATCCTGATGGAAGAGTCATCAATTCTTGTAGCACCGGAACGTCTGATGTGGCGTGTCATGGAAAATCGTGAGATTTGCCATGTCCCACTGCTGGCTTTAGGCTCAACGAAAAATTCCGTGCTGTTAGTTTTAGTTATAAGAAGTTGGACCAAAGTTTCGTTACTTCATCCTGATGGAAGAGTCATCAATTCTCGTAGCACCGGAACGTCTGATGTGGCGTGTCATGGAAAATTGTGAGTTTTGCCATGTCCTACTGCTGGCTTTAGGCTCAACGAAAAATTCCGTGCTGTTAGTTTTAGTTATAGGAAGTTGGACCAAAGTTTCGTTACTTCATCCTGATGGAAGAGTCATCAATTCTCGTAGCACCAGAACGTCTGATGTGGCATGTCATGGAAAATCGTGAGATTTGCCATGTCCCACTGCTGGCTTTAGGCTCAACGAAAAATTCCGTGCTGTTAGTTTTAGTTATAGGAAGTTGGACCAAAGTTTCGTTACTTCATCCTGATGGAAGAGTCATCAATTCTCGTAGCACCGGAACGTCTGATGTGGCGTGTCATGGAAAATCGTGAGATTTGCCATGTCCCACTGCTGGCTTTAGGCTCAACGAAAAATTCCGTGCTGTTAGTTTTAGTTATAAGAAGTTGGACCAAAGTTTCGTTACTTCATCCTGATGGAAGAGTCATCAATTCTCGTAGCACCGGAACGTCTGATGTGGCGTGTCATGGAAAATCGTGAGATTTGCCATGTCCCACTGCTGGCTTTAGGCTCAACGAAAAATTCCGTGCTGTTAGTTTTAGTTATAGGAAGTTGGACCAAAGTTTCGTTACTTCATCCTGATGGAAGAGTCATCAATTCTCGTAGCACCGGAACGTCTGATGTGGCGTGTCATGGAAAATCGTGAGATTTGCCATGTCCCACTGCTGGCTTTAGGCTCAACGTAAAATTCCGTGCTGTTAGATTTAGTTATAAGAAGTTGGACCAAAGTTTCGTTACTTCATCCTGATGGAAGAGTCATCAATTCTCGTAGCACCGGAACGTCTGATGTGGCGTGTCTTGGAAAATCGTGAGATTTGCCATGTCCCACTGCTGGCTTTAGGCTCAACGAAAAATTCCGTGCTGTTAGTTTTAGTTATAAGAAGTTGGACAAAAGTTTCGTTACTTCATCCTGATGGAAGAGTCATCAATTCTCGTAGCACCGGAACGTCTGATGTGGCGTGTCATGGAAAATCGTGAGATTTGCCATGTCCCACTGCTGGCTTTAGGCTCAACGAAAAATTCCGTGCTGTTAGTTTTAGTTATAAGAAGTTGGACCAAAGTTTCGTTACTTCATCCTGATGGAAGAGTCATCAATTCTCGTAGCACCGGAACGTCTGATGTGGCGTGTCATGGAAAATCGTGAGTTTTGCCATGTCCTACTGCTGGCTTTAGGCTCAACGAAAAATTCCGTGCTGTTAGTTTTAGTTATAAGAAGTTGGACCAAAGTTTCGTTACTTCATCCTGATGGAAGAGTCATCAATTCTCGTAGCACCGGAACGTCTGATGTGGCGTGTCATGGAAAATCGTGAGATTTGCCATGTCCAACTGCTGGCTTTAGGCTCAACGAAAAATTCTGTGCTGTTAGTTTTAGTTATAGGAAGTTGGACCAAAGTTTCGTTACTTCATCCTGATGGAAGAGTCATCAATTCTCGTAGCACCGGAACGTCTGATGTGGCATGTCATGGAAAATCGTGAGATTTGCCATGTCCCACTGCTGGCTTTAGGCTCAACGTAAAATTCCGTGCTGTTAGTTTTAGTTATAGGAAGTTGGACCAAAGTTTCGTTACTTCATCCTGATGGAAGAGTCATCAATTCTCGTAGCACCGGAACGTCTGATGTGGCGTGTCATGGAAAATCGTGAGATTTGCCATGTCCCACTGCTGGCTTTAGGCTCAACGAAAAATTCCGTGCTGTTAGATTTAGTTATAAGAAGTTGGACCAAAGTTTCGTTACTTCATCCTGATGGAAGAGTCATCAATTCTCGTAGCACCGGAACGTCTGATGTGGCGTGTCTTGGAAAATCGTGAGATTTGCCATGTCCCACTGCTGGCTTTAGGCTCAACGAAAAATTCCGTGCTGTTAGTTTTAGTTATAAGAAGTTGGACCAAAGTTTCGTTACTTCATCCTGATGGAAGAGTCATCAACTCTCGTAGCACCGGAACGTCTGATGTGGCGTGTCTTGGAAAATCGTGAGATTTGCCATGTCCCACTGCTGGCTTTAGGCTCAACGAAAAATTCCGTGCTGTTAGTTTTAGTTATAAGAAGTTGGACCAAAGTTTCGTTACCTCATCCTGATGGAAGAGTCATCAACTCTCGTAGCACCGGAACGTCTGATGTGGCGTGTCTTGGAAAATCGTGAGATTTGCCATGTCCCACTGCTGGCTTTAGGCTCAACGAAAAATTCCGTGCTGTTAGTTTTAGTTATAAGAAGTTGGACCAAAGTTTCGTTACTTCATCCTGATGGAAGAGTCATCAACTCTCGTAGCACCGGAACGTCTGATGTGGCGTGTCATGGAAAAGCGTGAGATTTGCCATGTCACACTGCTGGCTTTAGGCTCAACGAAATATTCCGTGCTGTTAGTTTTAGTTATAAGAAGTTGGACCAAAGTTTCGTTACTTCATCCTGATGGAAGAGTCATCAATTCTCGTAGCACCGGAACGTCTGATGTGGCGTGTCATGGAAAATCGTGAGTTTTGCCATGTCCTACTGCTGGCTTTAGGCTCAACGAAAAATTCCGTGCTGTTAGTTTTAGTTATAAGAAGTTGGACCAAAGTTTCGTTACTTCATCCTGATGGAAGAGTCATCAATTCTCGTAGCACCAGAACGTCTGATGTGGCGTGTCATGGAAAATCGTGAGATTTGCCATGTCCCACTGCTGGCTTTAGGCTCAACGAAAAATTCCGTGCTGTTAGTTTTAGTTATAGGAAGTTGGACCAAAGTTTCGTTACTTCATCCTGATGGAAGAGTCATCAATTCTCGTAGCACCGGAACGTCTGATGTGGCATGTCATGGAAAATCGTGAGATTTGCCATGTCCCACTGCTGGCTTTAGGCTCAACGAAAAATTCCGTGCTGTTAGTTTTAGTTATAGGAAGTTGGACCAAAGTTTCGTTACTTCATCCTGATGGAAGAGTCATCAATTCTCGTAGCACCGGAACGTCTGATGTGGCGTGTCATGGAAAATCGTGCGATTTGCCATGTCCCACTGCTGGCTTTAGGCTCAACGAAAAATTCCGTGCTGTTAGTTTTAGTTATAGGAAGTTGGACCAAAGTTTCGTTACTTCATCCTGATGGAAGAGTCATCAATTCTCGTAGCACCGGAACGTCTGATGTGGCGTGTCTTGGAAAATCGTGAGATTTGCCATGTCCCACTGCTGGCTTTAGGCTCAACGAAAAATTCCGTGCTGTTAGTTTTAGTTATAGGAAGTTGGACCAAAGTTTCGTTACTTCATCCTGATGGAAGAGTCATCAATTCTCGTAGCACCGGAACGTCTGATGTGGCGTGTCATGGAAAATCGTGAGATTTGCCATGTCCCACTGCTGGCTTTAGGCTCAACGAAAAATTCCGTGCTGTTAGTTTTAGTTATAAGAAGTTGGACCAAAGTTTCGTTACTTCATCCTGATGGAAGAGTCATCAATTCTCGTAGCACCGGAACGTCTGATGTGGCGTGTCTTGGAAAATCGTGAGATTTGCCATGTCCCACTGCTGGCTTTAGGCTCAACGAAAAATTCCGTGCTGTTAGTTTTAGTTATAGGAAGTTGGACCAAAGTTTCGTTACTTCATCCTGATGGAAGAGTCATCAATTCTCGTAGCACCGGAACGTCTGATGTGGCGTGTCATGGAAAATCGTGAGATTTGCCATGTCCCACTGCTGGCTTTAGGCTCAACGAAAAATTCCGTGCTGTTAGTTTTAGTTATAAGAAGTTGGACCAAAGTTTCGTTACTTCATCCTGATGGAAGAGTCATCAATTCTCGTAGCACCGGAACGTCTGATGTGGCGTGTCATGGAAAATCGTGAGATTTGCCATGTCCCACTGCTGGCTTTAGGCTCAACGATAAATTCCGTGCTGTTAGATTTAGTTATAAGAAGTTGGACCAAAGATTCGTTACTTCATCCTGATGGTAGAGTCATCAATTCTCGTAGCACCGGAACGTCTGATGTGGCGTGTCATGGAAAATCGTGAGATTTGCCATGTCCCACTGCTGGCTTTAGGCTCAACGAAATATTCCGTGCTGTTAGTTTTAGTTATAAGAAGTTGGACCAAAGTTTCGTTACTTCATCCTGATGGAAGAGTCATCAATTCTCGTAGCACCGGAACGTCTGATGTGGCGTGTCATGGAAAATCGTGAGATTTGCCATGTCCCACTGCTGGCTTTAGGCTCAACGAAAAATTCCGTGCTGTTAATTTTAGTTATAGGAAGTTGGACCAAAGTTTCGTTACTTCATCCTGATGGAAGAGTCATCAATTCTCGTAGCACCGGAACGTCTGATGTGGCGTGTCATGGAAAATCGTGAGATTTGCCATGTCCCACTGCTGGCTTTAGGCTCAACGTAAAATTCCGTGCTGTTAGATTTAGTTATAAGAATTTGGACCAAAGTTTCGTTACTTCATCCTGATGGAAGAGTCATCAATTCTCGTAGCACCGGAACGTCTGATGTGGCGTGTCTTGGAAAATCGTGAGATTTGCCATGTCCCACTGCTGGCTTTAGGCTCAACGAAAAATTCCGTGCTGTTAGTTTTAGTTATAAGAAGTTGGACCAAAGTTTCGTTACTTCATCCTGATGGAAGAGTCATCAATTCTCGTAGCACCGGAACGTCTGATGTGGCGTGTCATGGAAAATCGTGAGATTTGCCATGTCCCACTGCTGGCTTTAGGCTCAACGAAAAATTCCGTGCTGTTAGTTTTAGTTATAGGAAGTTGGACCAAAGTTTCGTTACTTCATCCTGATGGAAGAGTCATCAATTCTCGTAGCACCGAAACGTCTGATGTGGCGTGTCATGGAAAATCGTGAGTTTTGCCATGTCCTACTGCTGGCTTTAGGCTCAACGAAAAATTCCGTGCTGTTAGTTTTAGTTATAAGAAGTTGGACCAAAGTTTCGTTACTTCATCCTGATGGAAGAGTCATCAATTCTCGTAGCACCTGAACGTCTGATGTGGCGTGTCATGGAAAATCGTGAGATTTGCCATGTCCAACTGCTGGCTTTAGGCTCAACGAAAAATTCCGTGCTGTTAGTTTTAGTTATAAGAAGTTGGACCAAAGTTTCGTTACTTCATCCTGATGGAAGAGTCATCAATTCTCGTAGCACCGGAACGTCTGATGTGGCGTGTCTTGGAAAATCGTGAGATTTGCCATGTCCCACTGCTGGCTTTAGGCTCAACGAAAAATTCCGTGCTGTTAGTTTTAGTTATAGGAAGTTGGACCAAAGTTTCGTTACTTCATCCTGATGGAAGAGTCATCAATTCTCGTAGCACCGGAACGTCTGATGTGGCGTGTCATGGAAAATCGTGAGATTTGCCATGTCCCACTGCTGGCTTTCGGCTCAACGAAAAATTCCGTGCTGTTAGTTTTAGTTATAAGAAGTTGGACCAAAGTTTCGTTACTTCATCCTGATGGAAGAGTCATCAATTCTCGTAGCACCGGAACGTCTGATGTGGCGTGTCATGGAAAATCGTGAGATTTGCCATGTCCCACTGCTGGCTTTAGGCTCAACGAAAAATTCCGTGCTGTTAGTTTTAGTTATAAGAAGTTGGACCAAAGATTCGTTACTTCATCCTGATGGTAGAGTCATCAATTCTCGTAGCACCGGAACGTCTGATGTGGCGTGTCATGGAAAATCGTGAGATTTGCCATGTCCCACTGCTGGCTTTAGGCTCAACGAAATATTCCGTGCTGTTAGTTTTAGTTATAAGAAGTTGGACCAAAGTTTCGTTACTTCATCCTGATGGAAGAGTCATCAATTCTCGTAGCACCGGAACGTCTAGTGTGGCGTGTCATGGAAAATCGTGAGTTTTGCCATGTCCTACTGCTGGCTTTAGGCTCAACGAAAAATTCCGTGCTGTTAGTTTTAGTTATAAGAAGTTGGACCAAAGTTTCGTTACTTCATCCTGATGGAAGAGTCATCAATTCTCGTAGCACCTGAACGTCTGATGTGGCGTGTCATGGAAAATCGTGAGATTGGCCATGTCCAACTGCTGGCTTTAGGCTCAACGAAAAATTCCGTGCTGTTAGTTTTAGTTATAAGAAGTTGGACCAAAGTTTCGTTACTTCATCCTGATGGAAGAGTCATCAATTCTCGTAGCACCTGAACGTCTGATGTGGCGTGTCATGGCAAATCGTGAGATTTGCCATGTCCAACTGCTGGCTTTAGGCTCAACGAAAAATTCCGTGCTGTTAGTTTTAGTTATAAGAAGTTGGACCAAAGTTTCGTTACTTCATCCTGATGGAAGAGTCATCAATTCTCGTAGCACCGGAACGTCTGATGTGGCGTGTCATGGAAAATCGTGAGATTTGCCATGTCCCACTGCTGGCTTTAGGCTCAACGAAAAATTCCGTGCTGTTAGTTTTAGTTATAAGAAGTTGGACCAAAGTTTCGTTACTTCATCCTGATGGAAGAGTCATCAATTCTCGTAGCACCGGAACGTCTGATGTGGCGTGTCATGGAAAATCGTGAGATTTGCCATGTCCCACTGCTGGCTTTAGGCTCAACGAAAAATTCCGTGCTGTTAGTTTTAGTTATAAGAAGTTGGACCAAAGTTTCGTTACTTCATCCTGATGGAAGAGTCATCAATTCTCGTAGCACCTGAACGTCTGATGTGGCGTGTCATGGAAAATCGTGAGATTTGCCATGTCCAACTGCTGGCTTTAGGCTCAACGAAAAATTCCGTGCTGTTAGTTTTAGTTATAAGAAGTTGGACCAAAGTTTCGTTACTTCATCCTGATGGAAGAGTCATCAATTCTCGTAGCACCGGAACGTCTGATGTGGCGTGTCTTGGAAAATCGTGAGATTTGCCATGTCCCACTGCTGGCTTTAGGCTCAACGAAAAATTCCGTGCTGTTAGTTTTAGTTATAGGAAGTTGGACCAAAGTTTCGTTACTTCATCCTGATGGAAGAGTCATCAATTCTCGTAGCACCGGAACGTCTGATGTGGCATGTCATGGAAAATCGTGAGATTTGCCATGTCCCACTGCTGGCTTTAGGCTCAACGAAAAATTCCGTGCTGTTAGTTTTAGTTATAAGAAGTTGGACCAAAGTTTCGTTACTTCATCCTGATGGAAGAGTCATCAATTCTCGTAGCACCGGAACGTCTGATGTGGCGTGTCATGGAAAATCGTGAGATTTGCCATGTCCCACTGCTGGCTTTAGGCTCAACGTAAAATTCCGTGCTGTTAGATTTAGTTATAAGAAGTTGGACCAAAGTTTCGTTACTTCATCCTGATGGAATAGTCATCAATTCTCGTAGCACTGGAACGTCTGATGTGTCGTGTCTTGGAAAATCGTGAGATTTGCCATGTCCCACTGCTGGCTTTAGGCTCAACGAAAAATTCCGTGCTGTTAGTTTTAGTTATAGGAAGTTGGACCAAAGTTTCGTTTCTTCATCCTGATGGAAGAGTCATCAATTCTCGTAGCACCGGAATGTCTGATGTGGCATGTCATGGAAAATCGTGAGATTTGCCATGTCCCACTGCTGGCTTTAGGCTCAACGAAAAATTCCGTGCTGTTAGTTTTAGTTATAGGAAGTTGGACCAAAGTTTCGTTACTTCATCCTGATGGAAGAGTCATCAATTCTCGTCGCACCGGAACGTCTGATGTGGCGTGTCATGGAAAATCGTGAGATTTGCCATGTCCCACTGCTGGCTTTAGGCTCAACGAAAAATTCCGTGCTGTTAGTTTTAGTTATAGGAAGTTGGACCAAAGTTTCGTTACTTCATCCTGATGGAAGAGTCATCAATTCTCGTAGCACCTGAACGTCTGATGTGGCGTGTCATGGAAAATCGTGAGATTTGCCATGTCCCACTGCTGGCTTTAGGCTCAACGTAAAATTCCGTGCTGTTAGATTTAGTTATAAGAAGTTGGACCAAAGTTTTGTTACTTCATCCTGATGGAAGAGTCATCAATTCTCGTAGCACCGGAACGTCTGATGTGGCGTGTCATGGAAAATCGTGAGATTTGCCATGTCCCACTGCTGGCTTTAGGCTCAACGAAAAATTCCGTGCTGTTAGTTTTAGTTATAGGAAGTTGGACCAAAGTTTCGTTACTTCATCCTGATGGAAGAGTCATCAATTCTCGTAGCACCGGAACGTCTGATGTGGCGTGTCATGGAAAATCGTGAGATTTGTCATGTCCCACTGCTGGCTTTAGGCTCAACGTAAAATTCCGTGCTGTTAGTTTTAGTTATAAGAAGTTGGACCAAAGTTTCTATTACTTCATCCTGATGGAAGAGTCATTAATTCTCGTAGCACCGGAACGTCTGGTGTGGCGTGTCATGGAAAATCGTGAGATTTGCCATGTCCCTTTGCTGGCTTTAGGCTCAACGAAAAATTCCGTGCTGTTAGATTTAGTTATAGGAAGTTGGACCAAAGTATCGTTACTTCATCCTGATGGAAGAGTCATCAATTCTTGTAGCACCGGAACGTCTGATGTGGCGTGTCATGGAAAATCGTGAGATTTGCCATGTCCCACTGCTGGCTTTAGGCTCAACGTAAAATTCCGTGCTGTTAGTTTTAGTTATAAGAAGTTGGACCAAAGTTTCGTTACTTCATCCTGATGGAAGAGTCATCAATTCTCGTAGCACCGGAACGTCTGATGTGGCATGTCATGGAAAATCGTGAGATTTGCCATGTCACACTGCTGGCTTTAGGCTCAACGAAAAATTCCGTGCTGTTAGTTTTAGTTATAGGAAGTTGGACCACAGTTTCTTTACTTCATCCTGATGGAAGAGTCATCAATTCTCGTAGCACCGGAACGTCTGATGTGGCGTGTCATGGAAAATCGTGAGATTTGCCATGTCACACTGCTGGCTTTAGGCTCAACGAAAAATTCCGTGCTGTTAGTTTTAGTTATAAGAAGTTGGACCAAAGTTTCGTTACTTCATCCTGATGGAAGAGTCATCAATTCTCGTAGCACCGGAACGTCTGATGTGGCGTGTCATGGAAAATCGTGAGATTTGCCATGTCCCACTGCTGGCTTTAGGCTCAACGTAAAATTCCGTGCTGTTAGATTTAGTTATAAGAAGTTGGACCAAAGTTTCGTTACTTCATCCTGATGGAAGAGTCATCAATTCTCGTAGCACCGGAACGTCTGATGTGGCGTGTCTTGGAAAATCGTAAGATTTGCCATGTCCCACTGCTGGCTTTAGGCTCAACGAAAAATTCCGTGCTGTTAGTTTTAGATATAGGAAGTTGGACCAAAGTTTCGTTACTTCATCCTGATGGAAGAGTCATCAATTCTCGTAGCACCGGAACGTCTGATGTGGCGTGTCATGGAAAATCGTGAGATTTGCCATGTCCCACTGCTGGCTTTAGGCTCAACGAAAAATTCCGTGCTGTTAGTTTTAGTTATAGGAAGTTGGACCAAAGTTTCGTTACTTCATCTTGATGGATGAGTCATCAATTCTCGTAGCACCGGAACGTCTGATGTGGCGTGTCATGGAAAATCGTGAGATTTGCCATGTCCCACTGCTGGCTTTAGGCTCAACGTAAAATTCCGTGCTGTTAGTTTTAGTTATAAGAAGTTGGACCAAAGTTTCGTTACTTCATCCTGATGGAAGAGTCATCAATTCTCGTAGCACCGGAACGTCTGGTGTGGCATGTCATGGAAAATCGTGAGATTTGCCATGTCACACTGCTGGCTTTAGGCTCAACGAAAAATTCCGTGCTGTTAGATTTAGTTATAGGAAGTTGGACCAAAGTATCGTTACTTCATCCTGATGGAAGAGTCATCAATTCTCGTAGCACCGGAACGTCTGATGTGGCGTGTCATGGAAAATCGTGAGATTTGCCATGTCCCACTGCTGGCTTTAGGCTCAACGTAAAATTCCGTGCTGTTAGTTTTAGTTATAAGAAGTTGGACCAAAGTTTCGTTACTTCATCCTGATGGAAGAGTCATCAATTCTCGTAGCACCGGAACGTCTGATGTGGCGTGTCATGGAAAATCGTGAGATTTGCCATGTCCCACTGCTGGCTTTAGGCTCAACGAAAAATTCCGTGCTGTTAGTTTTAGTTATAAGAAGTTGGACCAAAGTTTCGTTACTTCATCCTGATGGAAGAGTCATCAATTCTCGTAGCACCGGAACGTCTGATGTGGCGTGTCATGGAAAATCGTGAGATTTGCCATGTCCCACTGCTGGCTTTAGGCTCAACGAAAAATTCCGTGCTGTTAGTTTTAGTTATTGGGGTACAGAAATATCGCGTGGAATATTTATCTACCCCAAGTGCAAGGGCCATGTATGATCTGGAGTGGGCCAGAAAGGCCGAGAGTCTTCCTGCAGCCTTCCATATGTTTATACTTTGGCGGTACCACCTCTTGGTACTGTGGATACAAGGAGGAAATGCAAGTGGTCACTGCAAAAGCACCGAACAAAAAACAAAGGAAAACGTAAAGAAACAGCAGCGGGAACTGTGTTGCTATATCACGAGCTAGAACTGCTATGATACGTTATGTGCATGAAATTTAACTTGTAATGTGTTTTGTTAAAAACAAGAAATTTATGTACGAAAATAGGTATGGCGTCTCTCGTTTAATTGCTAGTTTGAAAAGAAGTTTCTCCTAACAGCAGAACTGCAAATCTCGGAACTAAGAAGTCCAGATCAACGGTCATAACACTTAAAAATCGAGGGAATCACTGCACTGACATACGCACCACCTGTAGTATATCACCAGAATAGCGACTTTTGTAAACTGAAGTTTACACTTTCGTATATGTTATGTTTATTAAAACTTTTGTAAGCGTATTTTTGATAGATTTTCTTGTACCTAGGCTCCGTGTTGCTACAACCCAAAGATTAATAAAAGTTTATGCTTCTAAAATTTTATTAATATAAAATTCGTTTCTAACATTTTATCCAAACCGATAATTCTTTTTAAGACGAAATAAGGCATTATCTTATAAAAATAACAGGATTTTATGTATTCTTTACTAAGTTTAATAAACAGTATTAACAATTTCTACTGATGCATATGAACATATTAGTCGAAATATTGGGAGACGAGATTACAAAAATTCCATCCTGAAAACAAATACTATGACTGAATACGAAAATAAGTTCTAAAGAATGTTTCTGTTTCATAAGAAACCGATCCATGACGACCAAGAAACTCGGAAACTAGAAGAACACTAAAGCAACCCACTATTTATTTGAACTATAGCCCGTGGTAAGCCAAGAAACTGGTTATTTGAAAATTTCTGAAACTTTTAATTATTTTTCTAGGTAAATCGGTAATTTGGAAACAAGAGCGCCTGTTTGGAAATAGACCACATCAGGGGATCATTTAAAGCTTTATTCCTGTAACACGTTCGTTGCATTAAACATTGTCTTCATAACGTAGAAATTGAGATAGTTAAAAAACCCATGTCTAATAGAAGCGGATATTGCTTTATTTATATAATGAAAAAATCTTAAAAATTATTTAATAGTGTGATAGTACAATCGTTACTTTAGGCTATTCCTCAAAAGACCTAGTCATTTTCCGAAAAAGCATTTTTTTAAGTCAAGATATCTCGAAAACTAGCTGTTTTCAATTATTCCAAAAAACGTTACTGATTTCATTTGTCGCGGGCTATATTCGCAAAAAAGAGAAACAATGTTTGGTACATGAACGTCATAAAGAATCCTGTTTAAAGTATTTTGAACGGTTCGTTTGATTTATGTTGAAACCAAAAAAGAAATCGATACTTAGAAAAAAATCTACTAATTAGCGAAATTTCTGGTCACGTTCGCCATATTGATCGCGTTTTAAAAATCAAATTCCTTTTTCAAAGGACACTTTTGAGTTGCCGTGGGCATACATGCAGTAAATATTATGTTGGGCATGTGAACGCTAACAAATTAAAGAGACTCTGGTTCCAAACGGTTTCTTCAAAACCTTGCAAAGCAGTCGATACCTATAAAATCAGTCGATAGATCGTTATAACCTCTACAACTTTCTCTTGTAATATTTTTCTTCCGCAGGTATCATTCTTAACTTGATTAATAATAAATAAATAAATAAAGTAAAAGTAAGCAACCACCAGTTGCAATGTTGCAGATTTATTTACAAATTGATTCGAGCAATTATTGCCCTTCTTCGGGTATCTATACAGGAAAGAGTTAAGAATAATGTACAAATACAACCATTACATAATATTCAGTAGAATCACGGGATTAAAGTGGCAAGATCTAACTGTATATAAAGCTTTCTCGAAAAGTGACAAAATGTGAAATGTTAATTCGCTATTCTGCTGCGTATTGATAAAATAAGGAACTGTACAAAGTATTAAGTTCATATAAACGAAGAATTTTTAGGTACTTACATTAAATTTACCCTATAGCTTTACACAGATCATTGTGTACTATTCAACATCAAATGCAGAGTTTTGTGTCTTGTCGCCGCCGGTTGTCCTAGGTGTCGGTGGCCGAGTGGAGAGAGACCGACACAGGAAAATAGGATGCACGCGTGTGCAGGTACGGAGGTGACCAGCCAGTGGGACAGCAGAAACTAGAAACACTAAGCTAGATTGGTACAAGATATATATTTCGTAGAAACATTATAATACTTAACTTTCATGACTGCAGATGGTTGTAATGCTGATACATAATTTAACTACGTAGAGGCCCGCCTACTGATGAGAGTCGGTTGTATTGTCTGTCCTATTGCCAAGTTACCGATACAATTCCGTGGTGCCCACGATCGGGGTTGCAGCACAGGGCGCTCGTGGCCTACGTCTTAAGAATGCCGCGCTTGCATGGAGGCGCGTGGCGAAAGTACGTGGCGCGCACTTGAGACTTGTGCGACACCACACACAGATTATGCTAGAAATCGTAAGTATGTTGTTGGACCCAAATAGCGTATTAATATTTCACTATTTGTCGCTTTTGGAGAAAGCGTTATATACAGTTACTTCTTGCCACTTTAATCCCGTGATACTACTCGAATTTTATGTAATAGTTGTATTTGTACATTATTCTTAACTGTTTCCTGTACAGACCTGAAGAAGGACAATAATTGCTCGAATCCGGTTGTAAATAAATCTGCAACGTTGCAACTGGTGGTCGTTTACTTTTATAACCCAAAGGGAGATAAATTAACTAGTTTTTCCATTTTGCGAATATTGTATCAAGTTTCATGAAATAGATATTTTGTTTTAATGTCCAGTTGCTAAAGGCTGACTTTTGTGTTTTGTTTTCAGGTAGGAATTCTTGGAAATTTAGAATTGGGCCTTCAGAGATTGCTAGGACTTTATGAGTCTCAGGTTACTTTCCATGGTTTGCGCTCCACGACTGTGATATGTTTCCAGTACTCTGAGAATTTTCAGCTATCAGTCGATTTTTTTAAATTCTTTATTGGCAAATCATGATTTCGGCCAGTAACTGGCCATTATCAATGCTAAAAAATACAAGAGAAACACATTGGTATTTCACTCTTGTGATATTATAACAGACATAACAATGTTCTAATTAATTATACATACCATGTGTTAAATTGTAGATGTTACTAATATGGAAAAACTCTCACCACGCCAACCAAGTATGACAACTGGACATTTTTACCGTTTCAAACACTATTTCAAAAACGAAAGTGGATGACGTCATAGGACATAATTTGCGCATGTGCTGCCCTCTATGGTATAACGAATATAACAGTTTTATCAACAGAATAAATAAAATAGAGAAGTCAAAGTAATAAAATAACATAAAACTATTTTCTAAAAACAAGTGAAAATGTATATAACGATTACTTTTAACTGTTTTATTTTATGACCACCTTTTATTTCAATTTTATTATGATTTTGTTTGTAAACTTGTCATAAATGAAAGACATGTTCTTTTTTTTTTTTTTTTTTTTTTTTTTTTTTTTTTTTACTTTTGACTTCTCTATTTTATTTATTCTGTTGATAAAAGTGTTATATTCCTTATACCGTAGAGAGTGTAGTGGGACGGATTATTGTCTCCGCTACTACCTAATGTTAGCTCACTTTTTGCAGAATAATCGGTTAATATTTATGTTATTTAATGAGTTTAATGTAAATATTTTCATGTTATGTGATTGTTAAAAACATTTTGTATGTTTTTTATATTTCATGTGCTGTGATGGCGATTCAACCGACGAGAGCAACACTTTGAAGCTGATATCAAGGAGTAAACATCTGGCCACTTCAAGTCGCGGGACCACGAGACAAGAAGATGCTAGTCTCTGCGGTTATCGTCGATGATATTGACATTATTATAGAACGTTTCATGAAAAATCAACATGGTTTAAATATCCTGTTTTAACTGTTGTTGAGTCACGATTTGTACTCTAACGTCGATAAATGTTCAAGTGTCTTGAAAAGTCATCGAGTGTCACAGACAATTATTTATGATATTATTTATTTACAATAAATGGTATATTAATAGAAGAGAAAGAAGTAATTTCAAACCATTTTACAGTTTGAACGATGAAATTTATGAAACATTATTCTGTGCGAAAGATCCATTAAGAAGAATTAAATTAATTTTTCATACTTCAATTAATAGATCGAACACATCGATCTATCAAGATATAAAGGAACATTATATCATCTGTGACTATAGCAACGTGTAAAACACGAACTTCCTTTTGACAGTTTCAACTATGAATGAACTTTGAAATATTTTATTAAGAGTGACAATTTAAAGAAGCTATAGCATCACATGCTTCTTTCATATACGCAAGAATTTTTTTTTTTTCCGCAAGGGCAGCATATGCCCAAATGATGTTCTATATCGTCACCCACTTTCTTTTTTGAAATGGTGTTTACGTAGATTTGAAACAGCAAAAATGTCCAGTTGTCATACTTCACGTGGTGAGAGTTATTCCATATTAATAACATCTACAGTTAAACACACGGTATGTATAATTAATTAGAAGATTGTTACGTCTGTTATAACGTCACAAGTGGTACTTACGTAAGATTTTCATGTAATAACAATGTGTTTCTCTTGTACTTTTTAGCATTGATAATGGCCAGTTACTGGCCGAAATCTTGATTTGACAATAAATAATTTTTATAAAAAAACGACTGATAGCTGAAAATTCTCATGGAGCGCAAACCATGGGAAGTAACCTGAGACTCATATAGTCCTAGCAATCTCTGACGGCCCAGTACTACATTTCCAAGAATTCCAATCGGAAAAAAAAAAAAAAAAAAAAAAAAAAAAAAAAAAAAAAAAAAAAAAAAAACACGAAACTCAGCCTGTAGCAACTGGACATTAAAACAAAATATCTATTTCATGAAACCTGATACAATATGCGAAAAATGGAAAAAAATAGTTAACTTATTTCCCTTTTGGTTATAAAAGTAAACAGCTACAAGTTGCAAGGTTGCAAATTTATTTACAACCGGATTCGAGCAAATATTGCCCTTCTTCAGGTATCTAAACAGTTAAGAATAATGTTCAAATACAACCATTGCATAAAATTCTGAGAGTATTGGGCTATATGAGTCTGTTGCCGAGACTCGGTGGGCCTCGGAGCAGCGAGCGTCAAGCTGTTGGGCCCGCGGTGGTGCGCTGTGGAGAGGCGGTGGGCTGGCTATTGATGAATGACTTACTCGCGGCGGGCGGCCGGCTCTCCTCTGCTCTCGAGTCGCGCGCTTCGCGCCGCCCCCCAGCCTCGGAGCGCCGCGTGGGCGCCGCGCATGCGCAGACGCGGCGTCGCCACGCCGACGGCCGCGCAGCGCCCGGCCGGCCAACAATGCTGCCGGCGAAGGCTCAGTCCGCCGCACGCATGGCTCTGAGCGGCTGCCAGCCGGCGGGCAGCGCCGCCGCCGGGGGCGGAGGAGGCGCCGGGGGCGGAAGTCCGGCCGGGGGCGGCGCCGCGGGGGCGGCGGCCGGCGCCGCGGCCTCCGGGGGCGGCGCGCCCGCGCCCCACCGCAAGCCGCTGCGCCTCCGGAACGTCGCCAGCCGCGCCGAGGCCTTCGACTCGCTGCACTTCAAAGTCTCTGAGGTGAGTACCACCAAGCGACACCTGCTCCCCCGATGACACGGTGACGAATAAATTCTTCCCCCATCCAGCAACTACAACATACTCTATGGATTTTTTTTAAGTCTTGGTCGCAATTAGCTTTATTTCATATGACGCTTTTCGAAAACATCATCATCAGAAAAAAAAAAAAAAAAAAAAAAAAAAATTAAAAAACGATGGGAAATACAACCATCTTAGTATAGATGCTAGATTAAAATTTAAAACATCATCATGGACGTCTAGTGACAGTGTTGAACTAGTCTCACACGGTGTTGGACATATGAGTCTAGTTCAACACTGTCACTAGACGTCCATGATGATGTTTTAAGTTTTAATCAAGCATCTATACTAAGATGGTTGTATTTACCATTTTTTTATCTGTTGATGATGTTCTCGAAAAGCGTCATATGAAATAAAGATAATTGCGACCAAGACTTATCAAAAAAAAAAAAAAATAATAAATAAATAAAAAAAAATAAAAAAAAAAATTCGTGCATGCCAACGTATGTTCGCTTGTCCACAGAATGGAAGGTTTCATGAACCAAGTGATAAACAACATACTCCGAGAGCGATGTGTTAAATTTTGTGAGGAGGTTTCCAGTGCCAATACAGCTACAATTTCTTGTTTATTTATCTGGAGACCGATTATGTTTTTCAACATGTGAACCAAATGTAGAGGAGTGTTAGCCCCTGATAGGAAGTAATAATTACCTGTTTCAGCAATATAAACCGTCATTTTAAGATTTTTAAAACTGGACACCATATTTATACTTCTTAGAGTTCTTCTTATACTTGCATGCAAGTCAGACATGTGACGTATGCAATGTTATTAACGAATAAACGCTGCTTTTTTTATTTATCTGGCATTTTTGCGAGAGCGATTATACGCTTTTTAACATGTAAACCAAATATAGAGGAGTGTTAGCCTCTGATCGGAAGTAATAATTACCTGTTTCAGCAATATAAATCGTCATCTTAAGATTTTTAAAACTGGACACCATAAGTATAGTCTTGAGCGTCTTTCTTATGCAGGTCAGACATGTGACGTGTGCAATGTTATTAACGATTAAACGCTGCAATTTTTTGTTTATTTATCTGGCATTTCTGCCACATGGAGAGCGATTATACTCTTTTTAACATGTAAACCGAATGTAGCCCCTGATCGGAAGTAACAATTACCTGTTTCAGCGATATAAATCCTCATCTCTAGTTTTCAGCGTTCTTCTTTTATTTGCATTCAGGTCAGAAATGTGACGTACGCAATGTTATTAACGAATTTTACATGTAAACCATACTTTTCCAAGAGGACAACGTTTTTAAAATCCCAAGAGACTTGTTGTCTCAAACGTCTCCATATAATATTCACTGACTGTTTCGTCGGTTCTTGACAGAATATTTGATACATTCTGATTGAAATACACAAGATAACTGTGAGATATTCTGCAAATTTATTGGTTTACGAACCGGTTTTCGGCTGTTACGCCATCATCATGTAAACATTACACGTTTAAGTTTCAAAGATCTTAACTTGCTAGCTGTATAACTTTCAAGGGAGACTATTGTTTTGGTTTATAAATAAGCTGCGGGAAATATTACAATTCAAGTTGTGGTGTAAATTCCTGACATTGATAAAATACATGACAATATAATAGATTATGATGTTATCCTAAGAAATATAAAGTGAAACAATAGAAATTGGCTGAAAAATATTGATCAAAACGTATCTATCCTAAACAGGTCTAATGTCTAGAAACACGGAAGCAGTGTGAATACATGTTAAAATTTTAAGTGGTTAAATTAAACTTGACCAAAAAATTATCTTAAACAGGTCCAATGTCTGGTACATGGCAACATGTAACAAATTTGAATGAAACATCTGTCACATGCTTACTTGACATTAGACCTGTTTAAGATCAATATTTTTCAGCCAATTTATATTTTTTCACTTTATATTTCTTAGGTTAATGCCATAATCTATTATATTGTCATGTATTCTATCAATGTCAAGAATTTACACCACAACTTGAATTGTAATATTTCCCACAGGTTAGTTATAAACCAAAAAAACTAGTCTCCTTTGAAAGTTATAAATCTAGCAAGTTCATATCTTTGAAACTTAAACTTGTAATGTTTACCTGATGATCGAAAATCGGTTCGTAAACCAATAAATTTGCAGAATATCTCATAGTTATCTTGTGTATTTCATTCATAATTTTTGCATATAATATCCATTTATTTAAATCTTAAGAATATGATTTATCTCGTTAAAGCCCTTAAATAAAACTAATAATTACATGCGGTCAAAGATTAACACTCTTTTACATACGTTTTACATATTACAGTTTGTTAGGTTTATTATTGTTTGTAATGACGATTTCGACAGACCTGTTACCGTTATCGCATCTAAAAACACGCAAACACCTCACAAATGTATGTTATACACGCCTAAATTGTTGAGTAAATTAATACACCAATAGTGATCACATGATTTTGTGAAAACAATCGTAGGATAAAATGTAAGATTTCGCGGCGCCAGATGTGTGTGCTCCATTGAGGTATCATGCCTGATAATGCTGTTCTATTGCCAGCATGTTAAATGCTTGTACGCTTCGAGATCCAATGATGACAGCAAGCTGCTTGAAGTCAATCATGTCAGAAATATAAAAAAAATGTATTAGAAAATTACCGATATTGGGATTGGTAATTCCTTACACTTTTTACCGTCCTTTTGTTCATCTGCATTTTTAAATTGAAAATTTTCAACACATAAAATAATATCTCCAACAATCCATATATCACCGTTATTAAGGCTTCGTTTTCAGAACGTGCAGACATGTAACAAAATTGTGGTTGACATGAAACATTGTTGTATTTCAACCGCTACTGATAACTGGCGTTATGGGAAGCACCTCGAATGCAAAAAGTAAAATGAATTGAAATACTGTAGGAATTAATTATCTTAATTAATAAAATCTTTAACCAATATGGTTATATTTAGCGACTGGTACATTCACAATCTTCGAACGAAGTAAAACAACAGTGAATGATTTCCGTAGTAAGATGTTTATTCAAAACCCTTTGTACTAGGTATAGATTTTATAATACTATACGGTAGGCGAAGCATAATAACATGTAGCTATAATGAGATCACTAATAAAATTTGAGCCTTCAATAATATTACCATCAACGAAATTAATAACATTCTTTCATAAGTGCAAAAAACTGAACTCTATTCTACTGACGAAGACGCTTTTATAGGCATCGAGTCGGCCGCGGTGGCCGAGGAGACTGGGGCGCTCCAGTCACGGTCTGCACGGCCACTACGTCGGGGGTTCGAATCCCCCCTCGGGGATGGATATTTGTGCCGCCTTTAGTATAAGGTAGTTGATAAGTAGTTTGTAAGTTTAGGGACTGATGACCCCGTAGTTAAGTCCCATAAGCTTAACAAACATTTGAACATTTTTTTATAGGCATCGAAACCTCAGTTCAAGACATTTTATAATAAACGGTTTACTACGCAACTGAATGCTGTTGTTGGACCAACATCAAGCATATTTTCAATAATTTATTACTTCCACTCGATAAACTATCCATTCCATTCAATTCATTTTACTCTCTGAGACAGCATTACAATATCATCAGCTGTTAAATGAATTTACCACTGAAGTTTTCAATCTTTCAAAAATTTCGAAATTCCATGTAAAATTACACAATATCACTCGTTCAGTTTTTTCATCACTTTTGCCAGTCTTAAACCGAGCGAAAGTTACCCAGTTTGTCTTACAATTCGCAAGAACAGAAACCCTCTCTGTCGCGAGTAATATTTTACGAACTCTCCGTGTGTAAAACAACATTATTTGAATAATTACGGCGGTATAATCATTGTAATGTGTAGATATGTGTACCTAAATTTATGTTATGAATTTAATTTTATTCAAAATGGAAGTTGTCAGGAGTTGTTCGAGCAAAGACAGTAAAATTAACCATAACTTCTGCAGCAATAAATAACAAAATTTCCCTCTTGTACTTCACAATGTTATAATAATAATAAAAATTTTATGTACATTATAACAAAACATTTAACAGTATTGTTGCGTTGCAGCTAGCGTCAACAGTTTACATCATCACACACTTAGTATCATAACACACTGTAAATCACATGTCTTTATGTTACATGAAAAGGCTTAACTACATACTATGAGTAACATTTTAAAGTAAAAAGCTAACAGGCCTACAAAAAGTAATTTGGCAAAAGTAGCAGCAGCATATTTAAAAATATTTGTGGTGGTAGACACAAACGTAAACAGTTTTGTGGTGGCATGCATCAAAATTTCAATAAAATTTAAGCCCAGCATTTTGTTCATCATTCATATTTAAAAATTATGCCCTTAAGCATGACAATTCTCAAAAGAAGATGAACATTCACGCTAGAAATCGGTAATGACGTGAATAAAAAGTAACTTTTCTGTATTGTTACGTGCGTGTTTTTGAGAGACTCGCAAGAGTCGCGTATCTTTTTCATTATTGAGGGAACGATACTTAATTTGCAAACAAGTAAATTAAGGAGAAAAATAACCACGACAATTTCAATTTAAAACTAATCAGGACTGCTGCAGTACCAATTTGAAAGTTATGTCATGCTCATGTTCTAAGCTGTATCATAGACAAAATCCCAGAGAATTCGAACTGTGACGACAACGAACTTAAACTGCTGTCCATGTGGTGAAGTATTAAATAGGCTGCTAAATGAGAGATACCGTACTCTGATCAATAATCAAGGCATTTTCCTATAGCATTAGCTAAAAAGAGGCTAATGTTTAACACAATGTAGGTGACTCCCTCAACAAACAACGTCGTGAAATCTTAAATATTTCTGATTTATGACACGTAGTGGAAGGAAGTAAAATGTGTGTCACGATTTGTTGTTGCTTCTTTGTCTGTTATCTCGTAATAAGCCCTAACACACAATCATCGATCCATATTGATGAAATAATATTTCAAATAGCTCTAAACACTGCTCAAAACTGGAGCAAGATACTAAAAGTAAAAACCTCATTATGTTACTGTGTAAACATCTCAGACGATTAATACCTTCATAAAGAAAGCGCCGGTGTAGACGGAAATGTTTGGCGTCCCTGAAAAACTGTGTTAGTTTAAATCTCAAAGGTGTTACTTCTGAGCTTTCCTGAAATGGGAAGTCTGAGAAGTAAACTTTTAAAGAACAATTAGATATTACAACTTTGCACTAGCTAGGGTGTCCTGCAAAAAGAGAAAGGTAGCCCACATTCTGACTAACCAAATTACTTTCACCTAACAGAATTGACGGAACACAACAATCTATCTGAATAAATCCGTTTGATTCGATAAGACTGTTTTCTTGAAGTGACGAACTGTACAAAAATTCAGTAACGAAACGGAAATCTATATATAATACTAATGTGCTTAACATCAGCTTCTCAGATTCTACGACGAATGAAAATATATTTCTTAAGGTTGCAATTGTAAATACTCGTCCAGTAACATAACAATCATAATTTTCAATAAAAAGTTGTCCTTTTGTAGCATACTTTAAAGGACCGCTAGCCCTTATTTCTGCCACCGGAGATCTGCATTAATTTTAATTGGACTCACAAAAGGGTTAAAGTTTCTGGACTGGACTAGCTATCCAGTGTCTGGATTTCGATGAAACACTAGAACAAAGCAGCGTCCGTGTTCTGATGAGGCCCATACGTTACTCTCTGCGATAACTGTGTCCCAGGAAGAGAGATGCAAGCTCGAATTCGGAAATTTCACGGGTAGCTGCCACATGCAGACATGATTCGAAAATGGGTAGGGTTATGTTTCTATTACACGTAGCAAAGGTAAGGCAGTAAACGAAGAAATATTTGTAATTAAAGTTGTATTTCGCTTATTTATTGAACTGACCAGTCCTACCAAAGAACAGCCTTTGAGCTTGGAAAACGTTAGTTACACGTCATGCTTCCAAAAGACATCAATATTTAGACTAAATGCACAAAATTAATAGATTAATGAAATGTAACTGATTTAAATGATGGGAAATGTTTTATCAGGGGAAGCACACGAAGAATGTATATCCATCATATGGATGTAACTGATCATGTTGGAATGAATGTACACCTCAAAATAGTCTGTTGTTTAACGGAATCGCAGAAGCGACATTTTTCTTATCAATTACAATTTGTTCAAAATTTATTTGTTGCCTAAAAATTAGGATCCTGCTTGATATCTTTCGAACTGGAAACGAAAGATAAAGGTTTGGCTGATGAAACAATTGAACGTTATTTTCACAATTGTAAGAATTTCAATTCCTTCCTTAAGCTCAAGAAGCCATTAAGAAGTTTGGTAATAATCGTTCCACCGCAAATCAAATTTTCCAGTAAAAAAACCATTCCCTTTCAAAGATTTATGTGAAACGTATTTTATCTGAGAATATTCAATGCTGGGGTTTAGATAAACGGGCAGAATTAAGACTCTGGCACATCGGAGAAGATGATGAAAGTGCGGATGTAGTTTAGAGAACGTCGGCACTGCATTATTCATGTTGCTTCTCTTTCAGATGCTGCTTTTTACGATACAAAACGCATTAAACGTCTTTTAAGGTCCATTACAGGAATGCCTCTTAACAGTCACCTAACATAAATGCGAAGGATCATACAAAATCCTTGGCGGTATCGGACGTAACACATATTTTATCGGCTTTATATATCTGCACTACGTCTTTATATACATAACTAGCTAAACACCTGGCACAACTAGATATTTATTTACTGCAGACTCTTCTTCTCATCTTTCTCCTCTCTCGGCCTATCTCTCCATCCCGCCCTCAATCTATATCTTCGCCCTGTCTCTGTTCAATTCGTCTCCTCCTCCTCTTTTCTGCTTTTCCTTGCGCCTTTTCCCTCCTGCATAGGGAATTTATGGAATTGGCATGATTAACCTTTAAGAAACCTTTAACGCGGAGGATAGCACAAATGTACTATCATTATATCAACGCACTAGCTCCCAAATGGAGGACATAGTAAGAGTAATTTCTGGTGCACAGAAGCAGCCGAGAGAGCTGAACACAAAAAAGTCTCCTGGTCCGGATGGAAACCAGTTTTGTTTTACAAAGAGTATTCTACGGCATTGGCCCCTTACTTAGCTTTCACTTATTGCGAATATTTCTTTGAGACGGAAAAGCTTCTTTTATGAATTAGCACGGCTTCAGGAAAACATCGGTCCTGTGACACTCAGCTTGCCCTTTTTTTTCACACGAAATTTCGGCAGCCATGGATGAAGGAGAACAAGCAGATTGTCTTTTTCTCTATTTCAAAAAGGCGTTTGATGCGGTGTCACGCTGCAGACTGCTAACGAAGATACGAGCATATGGAACAGGTTCACAGATTTGTGACTGGCAGGAAGACTTCCTAAGTAATTGAACGCAGTATGTTGTTCTCAACGGCGAGAGTTCATCAGAGACGAGTGTATCGTCAGGCGTACCTCAGGGGAGTGATAGGACCGCTATTATTTTTTAACTATATAAATGATCTTATGGACAAAGTAACTTCTAATTTGCGGCTGTTTGCTGATGATGCTGTGGTGTATGGGAAGGTGTCGGCTCTAATTGACTGCAATAGCGTACAGGATGACTTAGACAAAATTTCCAGTTGGTGCAAAGAACTGCAGCTAGCTCTAAATGTAGAAAAATGTAAGGTGATGCGCATGAGTAGGAAAAAACAATCCCACAATGTCCGAATACAGCGTTAGTTCAAACGTTCAAATGTTTGTAAATCTATCGGACCAAACTGCGAGGTCATCAGTCCGTAGCTTACAAACTACTTAAACTAAGGTAAACTAATCGAAGGACAAATACACACACCCATGCCTCGGGGAGGATTTGAACCTCTGACGGCGAGCATCCGCGCGCTCCGCAGCGAGACGTTTAATAGACTGCTCGGCAACTGCACCGCGGCCCAACGTTAGTAGTGACCGTCTTGATGGAGTCGCGTCGTTCAAATATCTAGGCGCAACACTGCAGAGCGATATGAAATGGAACGAGCATGTAAGGACAGTTGTGAGTAAGGCAGACAGCCGACATCTGTTTATTGGGATAATTTTGGGAAGATGTAGTTCATCTGTAAAGAAGACCGCGTATAAAACGCTTGCACGATCACGTCTTGAGTATTGCTCAAGTGTTTGGGACCGGCAACAGATCAGTTTAAAGGAAGATATGGAAGCAGTTCAGAGGCGAGCAGCTAGGGTTGTTACTGGTAGGTTCGACCAATGCGCGAGTGTCACATAAATGCTCCAAGAACTCAAATGGAAATCGGTGTAGGAAAGACGACGTTCTTTTCGATAAATTCTGTTGAGGAAATTTAGAGGACTGGAATTTGAAGCTGAATGTCGAACGATCTTCCTGTCACCTAGTACATTTCACGTAAAGATCACAAAGACAAGAGAAATTATGGCTCGTAGGAAGGAGTATAAACTTTCTTTTTCCCTATTTCTGTTTGGCAGTGTAATAGGAAAGGAACTGCGTAGTGATAGTACAGGGTACCCTCCGCTACGCACATTACGGTGGATTGCAGAGTATGTGTGTAGATGTAGAATTTTAAGGGGTGTTGGAATGCACTTTCTGTGTCATCGCTTTCTGCACCTCTATGAAAGATGACGTTTCTATCAACTTTCGTGGCGAACAGTGAGGCAGTGTGAAATTTATTGCAATGTACGCTCTGTGACGGGACGTTAAACTCCAAGCTTCTTTCCTTCCCTATGTCATGCTTTGTAGAGTAGATTACTGAAGATCAAGTGTTCAAAATTTCATGAACATCGGAATAAAAATGTAGATTATGACGAATTACTTCCACAATGCGCCATACGAAATTTTATGTAGACAGTGAACTTCCTGTCATTTTGGAGGTCGAGTGTGCAAAATTGCATTAAGATCGGAGGAGAATTGTGGATTCTGTCGAATTCCGTATGTAAAGTACCCTCCGCCAAGTACTGTATGCTCCATATCTCCTGAACTATGTGTCGTATGTGGTTCTTACCCTTACAGCAATTGTTACCTTACGGTAAGAAATCTGTCATCCAAATTTGGTTGAAATCGGTCCAGTGCTTTAAGAGGAGATATGCAATATTTTCGCTTTTCGCTTGACTAGCTGATAACCCGGCATTACCTAGGTATTTATTTATTCCAATTTTCTGATAGCCCCTGTCCTCATTTACTCTCCTCGTGAATCCCGATCTTCCCCTCTGTCCGATCATGTACTCTCTCCTTTCTCTCCATCTTCTATTTCTCTCCCAGTTCGCCTCTTCCTTCGCCTTCCATGTATAACAAATCTTTATATATATAAAGCAGATTGTCTGTATGTTTGTGCATACTCATTGCATACAAATCTACAGTTTTCTTCCAATGTTTTTGTAATTTTGTACACGTAAGCGTCAGTCCATGAGGACGGTCACCGTAAGTGTAAGAATTACGTGCAACACATAGTTCACAAGATATGACGTCATAAACAATGAGATGCGCGAAAAACTCTTGCATTAAGCGACAATGCTGCTCTTTTTCTCCTAAACCAATGGTTCGATTTCAATACACAGTATGAGAATGACAGTATTTAGCGACTTGCAACAAACTTTAAACATAATTTCAAACCTTCATTAAACTTTTTCTCACTGACAAGCACATTAAAATAATGAAAGGAAACAAGTTTCTCGCTTACTACTTTTCCGCTGTTCATGTACTAAAACTATGCTTTCGGTATGACGTTACAATTTATAATTTCTACAAACTTTAGGTGCAGCAAATTTTACAAACAGTATTAACAAATATAGCTGAATGTACCTTCGAAATTGTATCACAGTACGACACGTAGTTCATGAGATATGAGCACATTAATAGTAATGTTCGTGAAAAACTAACCCGTCAGGCACTAAGTTTTAATCTTTACTTCTTTACTTCTAATTGCATTCCCAACAGGTTTTACAGACATACAGCTCATATACTAATGAACATATACTTGAAAAATTATACAATTATGTATTTAAATGATAAAATTTTGTACATTACTCTGAAACTGGTGTGTATGTGGAAAGTCAGAATTGAAAGCCTGGAAGCTGATTTTTATGATATACGCTTTCTATTTAAAGGTATTGAAGTTTCACATTCAGCCTGCATTCGCTATATCTACAAAGCACAATGCCAGACACTCTGAGTGGCAGATATTAAACATCCCGAGCAACTCCGGGTTTTCAGCTAGTTACATACATTCACCAGTTTTCAAGCTGATCGTTGAAATCGTGTCAAAGGTTATCCTTCAAGCCACGCGAAATGGCCGTGTATTTCCCTAAGGCATCACGCTACGGACTGGACGGCCGTTCCCGCCGGAGGTTCGAGTCTTCTCTGCGTTGCAGTGGCGAATACAGCATATATTCTCATAGGGTGGCCAAGACTAATGTCAAGACAAGTAATTTTAAGTAGACAACTCATGATATTGTGGTAATTTTTCAGCAATCGGTCGTAAAAATATTTATTTATTTGCAGATCCAGATTTCGACCACTGTGTTGTCATTATCAGTGCCTAAAAACGATTAAAATGCTCAAAACATCTCGACCTCCATGTTGAAGGCTGCGTTCGTACTGACGCAGCTATAACAGCTCAGGTCGAAATGTTTTGAGCATTTTAATAGTTTTTAAGCACTGATAATGACAACACAGTGGTCGAAATCTAGATCTGCAAATAAATAACTATTTTTACGACTGATTGCTGAAAAATTTCCACAAGTCAAATGAAGTCGTGGAGCACAAATTCCACTATGGAATCAAGACTGATAAAATCTATGATATTTTGTATCAGTTTTCCTACTCATAATCAGAGGATAATTTGCGGTGCAGACCCTTTACTTTAATCAGATAAAATCTTTTATTATTGACATTAAATCATAAAAACAGCTATTAAAAAAATTGTCTACAGGAAAGTATGACTGTAGACCACGGCGATGACTTCATTCGTTCATTACAATAACTCAGATACCCTACTTTTTTTCTTTAGATTCATTATTTATGGAGGGGGGGGAGGGATGGGAAAAGCCCAGATTTCTGCTAGTTTCGAACAAACATATGGAATCTCCTCTTTATGCAAGGTGAAGGATCCAATGGAGTATCCACCGGTGGGCAGGACGGGCAATCGCCCCCCCCCCTCCCGCCACTAGAAACTTTGGCGGGGCAAGAGACGTTTTCTGCCCCCTCCCCCCCCCCCCCCCCGTTTTTTCATGACAGCTATTTTTGCCTTTGACTGAAGCATCTTGTAACAACGAATACACCATTTTGTCCTCTACTTTCGTTCTATTTTCCAATCTGTGACTGCTAATTGGGAGACAACATCTTTATTTTTATTTATTTTCTTATTTTGGAAGCTTGGTCACCTCGATTAAATGAAAGTTCCATGACTTCGCCCCCTCCTCCCAGAGCAAAGTCCTGGAATCGCCAAGACTACGTCAGTAAATAGGTTCCCTTGTCCCCACCTCTGAATAAATAGTTGGAAACCAACTGGGCGAATACCTGCAACTTGCATCACAAGTACTGATAATTGCAAATGTTTGTAAATCTAAGGGACTTAACTACCCTGTCTTACAGACTACTTAAACTAAGTTAAACTAACCTAAGGACAAACACTCACACCCATTCCAGAGGGAGGACTTTAACCTTCGACGGCGAGCAACCTCGTGCTCCGCAGCAAGGCGCCTTAGAGCGCTCGACCACTCCACCGCGGGACTGGTAATTTCTGAGAAGGGTACTTCCATTGGAATATTTCTACATACACCTGCTTTTTTTCTTCACTTCCCATACACCATGAGCGTGTCGGCGTTTTCTGCATTGGTAAATCCCATCGTACACTCACAACCTATTGTTTGGTCTGTCATACACTGACTAGCAAGTCGTAAAGCACTCACGGAACACACCCGCACGATGCAAACAAACATAGCAACATTGTACATAGCAGCTACGCAGGTTGCATGGAGCAAACAAATGTCCGATTACAAACTTTTATTAATACGATATGTTGTGAACGAATTGCACTAGAGTCCTGCCACAAGCACCACTGACTTTCCCATTTACCTTGCGTATAGTTTGTTAATGTCAATGGATATTGTTCCTTTTAAAATGTGGATTTTGCCACAAAAAATACACTTGCTATGTATTACTAAAATCTGTTTATTTGATAACAATAAGAGTCTCTGACTATTTGTCCATCCTGTGAAAACCGCATATGAATTGTAATTTCGTTTTCCGCAATATTTGTGGTGAAGGTGTTACATGATTCGCACTGTCCGTTTACGTCTAATTCATACAAATCTAAAGTAGTTTTCAAATCTCGAGTATGTAAACAAGAGGAAGATCGCAGAAGTGTAAGAACGTCTTTCGGGAGATGACCTGATGAACACTGAATGTCGCAAAAAACTGTCGCATCGTGCGATAACGTTCCACATCTCATAAACTACTAAACCGATGTCCTTCAAATATGGTACGCATTTCTTACAGTCAGATGCCAGTCACTGTGACTGTAAAAAACACCAAAGTAACATTTTTCCCTATAGATGACGGCATAGGCAATGACATGCGCTATAAACTACCGCCTGATGCTATGCGTGGATAAGACACTTTCATCATCTTCTATTTGAGCATTATCGACTTGAATCAAAATTTACATGCGATATCAAAACTTTATTATACTTTTATCGTTGATAATCCCAGCATAATGGTGAATGGAAAGAAGTGTATCGCTTATTAATTTTTCGGTATTCTTGGGGTAACAGTACCGCATTTACCGTGACTTAACAATTTATTACTTCAATACTAATAATTATATTTATCACCATTATTATTAGGCCTATAGACTATGCCTTATATCGTTCAGTCTGGCGCATAGTTCCCAGTAATAAAGCATATTCTTGATTCCCTATTAAATGCCTGTTACATCAAAATAATTCTTGACCGAATCCAAGTATTTTCTCCATAGTCTCCCTCTACTCTTAACCCCTATTGCCGAACTCATGAATCTCTTACATAACTTTGCATCTTCCAAGCGTCTAACGTGATCCAACTATTTCTGTTCGCTCTTACTGCTTCATCTACGGTGTTCATTCCCAGTTGATTTCCTCATTATGGACACAGTCCTGCCATTGTTTCCATCTTCACTCCTGAAAGATGAAACAGAACAACATACACTAGCCGTTCTCATCTGGTGATCGTAGTAGGAAAATTGAGCAGTACGCGGTACATTGAAACCATCATTCGATCCGTCTTGCCACCGTTCACGCACCAAAAAGGCGCATGAGTAGGAAAAACAATCCCATAATGTTCGAATACAGCATTAGTAGTGAGCTTCTTGATGCTGTCGCGTCGTTCTAATATCTAGGCGTAACATTGCAGAGCGATATGAAATGGAACGAACATGTAAGGACAGTTGTAAGGCAGACAGCCGACTTCGGTTTATTGGGAGAATTTTGGGAAAATGTAATTCACCTGTAAAGGAGACCGCGTATAAAACGCTTATACGACCACGTCTTGAGCATTGTTCAAGTGTTTGGGACCCGCAGCAGATCAGTTTAAAGGAAGACATGAGGCAGTTCAGAGGCAAGCAGCTAGGTTTGTTACTGGTAGGTTCGACCAATGCGCGAGTGTCACGGAAATGCTCCGGCAACTCAATTGGGGATCGCTGGAGGAAAGACGACGTTCTTTTCGTGAATTTCTGTTGAGGAAATGTAGAGGGCCGGAATTTGAAGCTGATTGTAGTATGATCTTGCTGCCGCCTACTTACATTTCGCGTGGTGATCACAAAGACAAAATAAGAGAAATTAGGGCTCGTACGGAGGCATATAAGCATTCTTTTTTTCCTCGTTCTATTTGGGAGTGGAATAGGAAGGGAAATACCAGTAGTGGTACATTGTACCCTCCGCCACGCACCTTACGGTGAATTGCGGAGTATGTATGTAGATGTAGATGTAGAAATGCTTTTCCAACAGGACAATGTAAGTCCACACGTCTCCCGTACAACCCAACTTGTTCTTCTGGGTACAAGTCAAGTACCCTGCCTATCATTATCCCCAGAGCTGCCCCCCATTGTGCACGATTGATACCGCAATGAACGTCATGTTGGGTGGTGTGCATGAGCGGCACGAAATGTGGACCAACGGAGGCATCAGGTGGAAATTGTATGGCAGGCCACAAGACCACCTTCGGCACCTCTACGACCATCTAGATGAAAAAATTACAGCTTGCATTGCTGCAAAAGGAGGGTATACACGGTATTAGCGTTGACATTGCGCACTCTCTGATGACAGTACTCACGTGCGTATGGCTCTGCCTGTGTGATCGTGTGTTGTATACATCCTTATGATATGCTTTTTCCATATTCGAGGAGTGTATTAGTAACTGCAATCATCCTTGCTACTGTCATATCTGTAACGTCAAAATTATTAATGAGGTAGCCTGTATCCACCCTGCTTTCACAACAAAATTGGTCGAAAGCTGCACGCTTTTTCCATATTCGAGGAGTGTATTAGTAACTGCAATTATCCTTGCTACTGTCATATCTGTAACGTCAAAATTATTAATTAGGTAGCCTGTATCCACCCTGCTTTCACAACAAAATTGGTCGAAAGGTACACGCTTTTTCCATATTCGAGGAGTGTATTATTAACTGCAATCATCCTTGCTACTGTCATATCTGTAACGTCAAAATTATTAATGAGGTAGCCTGTATCCACCCTGCTTTCACAACAAAATTGGTCGAAAGCTGCACTGCTAAATTAATCTTGGCACTGCCTTGGAGACCAGGCCGTAGATCGTGCTAGCCAAAGAAGTTCCTGCACGACTTGCTGAACACGTAGAATTTGTGGAGCAGTGTGGGCGAGCATTATCCTGTTTGAGCAACAAATCAGCTTCATGTTACAAGAATGGCAAAATAATGGGTCTAACATCTTCGTAAACGTACAGGCGAAAGTTCAGGTGACGCTGAAAAAGAAGCGGTGTCGCGAAAACCGGCTTTGAAGGAAGTGGGAAAAGCTGCCTTCCGTGCAGTTAAGGAGATCCATTAACGCTGAACAAGGGCGCTAATTTTTTATCTCTTTTAAAATAAAAGAATACGACTTCCGTTCCTGGAATGTGAACCAAGCCAAATGAAATTTCTTTCGCTGCTACGGAGCGTGCGCTGTTATGAAACTTCCTGGTGTAGTTAAACAGTTCACCGGTCATGAACCCAGAACCTCGCTTTTCGCAGGCAGTGCTCCACTTACGTTATCCGTAAAGTATGCGGGAGATCTTCAATGAACTTTTGGGTGTAGGAGAGAGGAACTGGCTGAGCTAAATTGGTCACTTGTACCTTGTGATTCGGTCTGTTTAGTTTAAGTCCTACTTCCGCATAAAATTTTCATCCGCCAAAAATTTTCGTGAAATAAGCCGTTTGTACTTGCAACGAAACCTAATATATATCACAACGATGACCTTGAGTGTGAGGTCGCAAGTAGGCTTACAGTCTCTAGTAAGGGTCATTTAAATTAGTTGTGCTAACTATGATAGAATAAAAATATAATAGCTGACAATGTGCATCAGGAGGACAACAGAAAATTGGTGCTCAAGCTATCATCGAATATATGTATTCGGTTTACAAAATTGATATCGTCGGTATCTAAGAACAGTTCGAAATAAATCACTGATTTACACCATGAACACCGAATGACGAATGGTGCGCCGCAGATCGAAGACGAAGCTCAGCTAGGTATCCACTACAAGAGAAAGAATATACTGTAGTATCATATTGGTGTAATTGGTTAGTGAAAATAATAGGATAATGAGCACTGACAGAATGTGCAACTAAATGAGTAGATTTGTATCCCATCCTCGTCGCCACTTTTGTGTCTCGTTTCCGCCGGTTGTTCTGGGTGTCGGTGGCCGAGTGGAGAGAGAGACCGACACAGGGAAATAGGATGCACACGTGTGCAAGTACGGAGGTGACCAGCCAGTGGGACAGCAGAAACACTAGGCTAAATTAGAGAACAATATATATATATATATATATATATATATATATATATATATATATATATATATATATATATATTCATAGAGATGGTACAATACTTAACTTGAAGAGCAGCAGACTAGTAGAATGTTGATACATAGTTCAGATAGAGGCCTGCCTACTGATGATACCTAGTACCTATCCGATAGCCAAGTCGTAACTGGTGCCTATCTGATTCCCAAGTGGCCGATGCAGCAGTCGTGGCCACGAGCGGAGTTGCAGCAGAGGGCGCTCGTGGCTGACGTCGTAAGAACGCCGCGCCGTGCGTGCATGGCGGCGCGCGGCGGAAGTACGTGGCGCGAACTTCAGACATGTGCGACACTACAGTAGCATTTGCAAATTAGTTATCATTGAGGGGAAGGAAGAAGGATGAGGTTGCAAAGTAATGACTTCAGCTATATTAGGGCACCGAATATATATATATATATATATATATATATATATATATATATATATATATATATATATATATATTGGTGTGGTGCCTGTTCTATAAGAATGCATAACATATTGTCGAGGTAAAAACTTTTGACATCAGAACTGGAGACGGAGGTCTTGTTAAAAATTAATAAACGTTTTAAAAAGTTATTATAATTTTTTTAAAGTGGCCTGCACCGTATAAAACTTAAAATCTTAGAAAGTGGTGACTACTTTCGACTTTACAATAATTACAATGTGCAAAGCACTTGTTATCTGGTTCTTATGATGGTTCTTTCTTTTGCTTGTTACAGGTTTCATACTGACTGTGAAGTTGAAACTAGTCGCCACTTTGTAAGATTTTAAGTTCTTATGCGGCCTTGGCCCTTTATAAAAATTGTAATAATTTTTTAAAAATACTTTTAACATACTTTATTGGCTTTTATCGTGAAATTAGCTACCCTTTAAGGCGCAACTGCACGGAATATAGAAGCATCCAGTGGCTGAATATGCCCAGTGAAATTTCATACCGTTCAGGATGGATAGTATATTATTTTATACGCAAACCAGGAATCAATCAAACGTAAATTTTGACCAGATAATGGCCGAAAGCACAGATTGGGTGTCGACGACGTGGGTTTTTTTTTTTTTTTTTTTTTTTTTTTGTGAATTATATTACGTACATCCCTCTGCACCATCAGGACATTATTTTCTTGCTCCTACCTGACGCACATGGTGAATTTTTAGCAACTTACATTTTTCCTGTGATATTGTTAACACAGCACTTTCAAATAGATCTTACTAGAGACCGAAATTGCAAGTCACTAATTACTACGATGTCGACGACAGATTACATTAATTTTCCTTTGAACTTTCTACTTTGCAGTCAAAGAGTTCCCGTCCGATAAACAGTTTTAATCTGCCAGAAAGTTGCATATCAGCGCATAATCAGGACAGTGAAAATATCTTTCTGGAAACATCCCCTAGGCTATGGCTAAGCCATATTTTCGTTACATCCTTTCTTCCAGAAGCGCTAGCTTCACAAGAGAACTGTAAAATTTGGTAAGGGGGACCCACCATTCTGTAATAATAAAAAAAAATCTGAGTCAAGAGCTCAAGAACAACAAAGAACGAACATGATACAACGACCGCATAAGTTTCGATCTACAAGAAACATATATATATATATATATATATATATATATATATATATATATATATATTAAACAAGTCGGTAGAGCATTTGTCCGCGAAAGGTAGAGGTTGCGGGTTCCAATCCCCGTCTGACACACACACATACACACACACAAATACACAGTTTTAATCTGCCTCAAAGTTTCAAACTGCATTTTAATGCCAATTATGCTCAAACATTTCTTGTTACCGTGAATTCTAATAAGATTGAATCAAATAAGGATCTAAATGTCCCTATAATCAATCTATTTAAATGTTTTGGGACACCAAAAACTCCGTATGTGAATTTGTTCCGTCTCACAGAATCATACCAGTTTTATGCGCAAACAAATTTGTGCTTGGAACTTCCTGGCATATTAAAATTGTGTGTCAAAGCCGGGACTCGAACTTGGGACCTTTGCCTTTCGCGGGCAAGCGCTCTACCGACTGAGCAATCCCGACACGACTCACGATGCCGACTCACAAATTTACTTCCGCCAGTACCTCGCCTCCTACTTTCCAAACTTCTGCGAAAGACAAAGGTCCCAGGTTCGAGTCCTGATTCCGGTACACAATTTTAATCTGCCAGGCAGTTTCATATCAGCGCACACTCCGCTGCAGAGTGAAAAGTTTCATTCGTGCTTGCTTCAGCTTCATCTAAGGAGTTCAGCTTCATCTAAGGAGTTCTCTTCGGACGTGTCCGAAAGAACAGACACCCTTAGTTGACAGTAACGGCCCTAAGTTTACCAAACAGAGATTTTGAAACATTTCGACCGTTTCTGTGGGTTGAAATAAATTCAACGACAAAGTTGAAAATTTGTGCTGGACCGAGATTCGAATCCGGATTTCCCAGTTCGGGCCATCGGTCGTCTTAACCAATTAGGCTATCCAGGCACGCTTCCCTTCCAACCCAAATTCTCAGATATATGAGAAAGAACGACACCATATCAATTGTAAAATATGACACCAAAAGACAATAACGATTTCAATGCGGACGCATTCATACGCTCGGTCCCTTACGTGAATACAGTATAGGCTGCGAGCAAGAGGCATCAATGGGCAGGTGGCTAGAAGTTAAGAATTTGGGTTGGAAGGGCAGCCTGCCTGGATAGGTTAACTGGTTAAGGCGACCGCTGGCCCAAAGCGGAAAGTCTTGGTTCGAAACCCGGTCCTGCACAAACTTTCAACTTTATCGTTGAATTTATTTCAACCCCCACGAAACGATCGAAATGTTTAAATTTTCCGATTTAGTCATCTAAGGAAGTCTGATAAATTACCAGTAACAAACATTATTCATTTTCCACATTTTATTGCTGAGCTTATCTGATCCATCGTTTCCCGGACCATTTTTTTTTTTCAATACTAATTATAACAAATGTTCAAATGTTTGTATAGCTTATGGGACTTAACTACTACTTATGAACTACCTAATACTAAAGGTGGTACAAATATCCATGCCCGAGAGGGGATTCGAACCCCCGACAGTAGTGGCCGTGGTGAATGTGACTCGCGCCGCAGACAACTCGGCCACCGCGGTCGGCCTTTAACAACTTTTAAATTGGAGGGAAGGAAAAAAGTTAATACAGTGTATTATCGTGTAGTATATACCACCGAGAGATACGACTGCTGAGCGAACGATCAAATACAAACACTAACGTTGTTATATCAATCTCTAAATTATTTAGAAGGAAAACCAAGGTTCTTCGCAATCTTTAGGTTATGTCAGCAACATTTTCGTGCGGAAACTTCATGGCAAACAGTTTATCCTGGTGACAATATAGATTTACGTCGACTGTTACCACTTGAAAGAGGTCTCATTTATGCAACAGGTAGATTTTAGTTTAGATCCTTCCTCTACTCATACGAATGAACAAGAAATTTTTGTTTTGTTTTGTATTATCACCAGCTGAGGGAAGAGGCAAAAAATCTCGGCTCGAAGCTTATTGGAAACGATTTCTTCTTGCGGTGAATTTCAACGCCGAAAGAAGACGCCACATAATTGCGTTACTGTCAACCTAATCAGCGGCGTTTGCGGTTTTCACGTCGTATTCGACAAATTACATTCGAAGAAGGAAGGCGATTTAAATTCTGGAAGCGAGAAAATTTTGGATTTGGACGGAATACCTCAGTTATAGGTGCATTTCACGTCGACGTGACGTAATGACGTACTGAAGGCGTGAGCTGAACCGGTTTTCGAAGCGAGACATTCACACAAGTACAAACCTCGTGTGCTTTGGAGATGCGTCACCAATTTACAGGGTAGCCAGAAAAGGACTCCCTGATTTCGAAATTAAATATCTCGAAAACAAATATCGATAGAGGAATGCAGTAAACGGTGTGTTTATTGTGAAAGATGTAAGAGGTTTATATAGCAGTTTGAAATAATAGTTACAAGAGCTGCTAACAGATGGCGCTGTAATCGCCATACGTAATGCCTAGTATAAATAGTGATCCGACGCCCAGAGCGATCAGCTCCACTATTGAAACGTGAAATGAGGTTAGCGTACCGAAGGAAGAGATTACAAACCATATACTCTATTGAACAACGCGTTTTTCTGTGCTAGAGTACCACAGGTTAGAAGAGAGTCCTACGGCAACAAGACGAAGTTTTCGAGCACGATTTAATGTTCCAAAAGGACCCGATGCGAAACCCATACCTACGCTCTTCGCAAAATTTCAACGAACAGTCAGCGTAACTGATGATCTAGTGGGGCATGTTGGCCGCAAGCAAACCGCAGTTACGCCTGAAAATATCGCCACAGTTTCTGGAATTATTCAGCGAATTTCAATGTCATCCGTCCGTAGAATTGCATCTGAGACTGGTTTGAAGCGTTCCAGCACGTAGAAAATACTGAGAAAAAGCCTACACAAGTTTCCATCAAAATTCAAACGCACCAGGCCATACCCGTACGAGCTGTACAACAAAGGATTGCCTCTGCTAATCAGATGCTCACCATGATTGATAGTGAAGGATTTGATGTTGGCTGCATCTGGTTTACAGATGAAGCACACTTCCACCTGAATGGCTGCGTGAATAAGCAGAACTGGCGATTTTGGGGTTCTGAAAAGCCATATTGGTGTGAAGCGAAACCCCTGTATTCTCCTAAAGTTACTGTGTGGGCTGCAGTATGCAGCAGAGGCATTGTTGGCCCGTTTTTCATTCGAGAAACGGTCACTGGTGCACGTTACGTTGCAATTTTGGAACAATTTGTCGCCACACAGCAACTGTTAGAGGATCGACCAGGTACTGAATGGTTTATGCAAGATGGACACCACATCGGACCGAACAAGTGTGTCGCTTTCTTGAGGAATACTTCGGGAATCGAGTCATTGCTTTGGAATATCCAAAATTTACTGGTGCAGACATGGATTGGCCTCCATATTTGCCGAATTCGACTCCCTGTGACTTTTTTTGTGGGGCACAGTGAAAGACATGGTCTACCCGAAGCCGGGCGATCTCTGTGGCATGTGAATCCATTTCGATTGAGACACTACGAAATGCGATGGCGAATTTCATTCTTCTTTTGCGCCACGTCTGTAGTGCCAATGGTGAAAATTTTGAGGCGGCCGCGGTTGCCGAGGGGACTGAGGCGCTCCAGTCACGGTCTGCACGGCCACTACGGTCGGGGGTTCCAATCCCCCCTCTGGCATGGATAATTGTTCCGTCCTTAGTCTTAGCTAGTTCAAAAGTAGTTTGTAAGCTTAGGGACTGGTGACCCCGTAGTTAAGTCCCATAAGTTTGAACATTTTTTTCGAACATTTTGAAAACATTGTAATGTGATTTTTTGCAACGAGTGTTTTCCTACTATTATTTCACTTATGTATTCTGATATGAGCTTGTTCAGCAGATTTTGTAACTATTATTTCAAACTGCTGTATAAACTTCTTACAGCTTTCACAATAAACATACCGTTTACTACATTCCTCTATCGATCTTTGTTTTCGAGATATTTAATTTTGAAATCAGGGAGCCTTTTCTGGACACCCTGTAATTTAGCTATACAGCTCATCGTCAGTCTAAAAATCGAGTGAGACTCCTCTTTTTGGGGTTTTCATAGTTTGGACATGTGTGACTAACAAGGGAAAGGCTAACGGATTCGACTCAGATTTAGCAGGTCGTTTGTGTACAAATAAAAAAAGATATTTCGGCTCGAGAACCCTCCGTTTGTGGGAAAATCACCCCTGAAGGTTATGACAAACAATCGATTCAAATCATAGCTAATAGTAAACAGAGCACCTTTCACTTAGTATGGGTTTCACAAACGGTTAATTTTGTAGAAATGGAGGAAAGAAATTCTACAACTGCCGCCTATGTACCCCGATGGTAAACGATTTTGACCAAGAGCGCAGTTAACACTACGACCTAGGCAACTGGCTGGTATGCGGAGAACGTATATCGATGAAGCTGTACTGTTTTCATTTCTTTAAACTGAAGTTTCTCGTATTAGAATACGTAGGAAGAGGATGGTTAATGAGGTAAGTATATCAAAAACGAAAGCTAAGAAAGCAGAAAAATAAATTTGTCAAACTACTTCTGATACTAAATAACTATAATGTTATTCGTCACTTTAAAATGGCTTTTCCATTTGCTGTTACGGGTCCTCATGTTTCTTCAAACAACTATATGGATGGTACTTGACATATAAGCATTCGAAGCAATACTCGGGGCACACAGAACATCAACACGAATGAAATCTTTCGACAACCACACTGTTCCTTCCGAAGACTTTGCGGAAAAGAAACTTGGTTTACATACAAAAATTTGTCTTCGTGGAGAATAAATTTTGACACCTACCACGCATACAATCTCGGGTTTCCCGCTTCCCAGCCAGGTAGTTACCTTGGCCGTTGCGCTCCTTGTTGGTACATAACGACAGTGGTGAAAGTTTCTTTCTTCGACTTCTCGAAAATATCCTTTTGCGGCCCCCATACATGAAGATGAAAGATGCTCTATATACAATCATCTATCGGTCCCTTCAATTTTGAGTCGATTACTCGTCATAACTCTTAGGGATGATTTTTCTCAAAAACGGGGGAAGGGAGTGTAGAGCCAAAGTCCTTCGCTTCAGGTTGTACACAAACCACCTGCCCAATCGGTTTGCAGTGTCTGAGGCCTTTCCGTTGTAAGTCGCGATTCGAAAAACTTTCACACATCAGTCGCGATTAAACTGGACGAACATACACAATAGATTAAAATGGTAAGTACCTTAAATGACGACTCTGAACATTTGCATGTAATCGTAATCGATTTCTGAGTATTTTGATTTATGGAAAGTTCATATGGGATTATTATTTTTATTTGGAGATTTATAGTTGGGAATTTTAAAAGATAGATATTCAGTGTTATCGGGGGAAGTTAATATTTTTGGCTGTAAAGAATACTTAACTTCATAGAGTGCAAAGTAAAAAAGAGGGTGTCAGTACAGAATATGAACTGTTTCGGATATTTTCTCAGTGTATGGGGTATATAAGCTAAATTCTGGGATTGTTACAAATTATCGAATGTTATCGAACAATATCAAAAGTTTAAATGTTTGTAAATCTATCGGACCAAACTGCGTGGTCATCAGTCCGTAGCATACAAACAACCTAAACTAAGGTAAACTAACCTAAGGACAACACACACACACACACACACACACACACACACACACACCGCTACCCCAGGGATGACTCGAACCTTCGACGGCGAGCAACCGCGCACTGCGCAGCGAGGCGCCTTAGACCGCTCGGCTACTCCACCGCGGCGAACAGTATCGAATGCTATTGAGTGTAAACTGCAATTATACATTAAAAGTGCGTGTTAAATATTTGGATTAGAAAGCGATTTAAGGTCTGAACGTGAATACGGAGCGAGGAAATAAATGAAGGCCGCTCGTGTTAATTTATCGAGATTGGACATTGTGGTCGATACTGCGGACTGTGTAAAATACGCGGATAGACTTAATTCAGATCATTATTTCGTCAACGTGGTTAAAAGAATATATTGAGGGTAACTAAATAACTCGAAAGGGAGTTGCTGTCATTTCCATACCAATCATTTATCATAAACTAATTTCAGAATATTAACTGAATTGAACCAGAACTTTGGTGGACACAACGTTCGAAGGATCATTTGGAAACCTATGAAATATAATTGAATTTTAGATCAGTGGCGATATTAGGAAGTGATTGACGATGTATAAACTAGAACAGACAAATAATTTAGAGTTATGATAGATATTTTGCAGACTAATACGTTAAATAGTGAGTGACTGTTTGGTAACGATAGAATTGCCGACCAGTGAACTGTTTGGTCTTTGGAATATATAACAAAGTGCTAGAGACGGATTTAGATTTACGAGAAATTATAAACTGTAATCAGTAATTGTGGTATTCGATGAGATTTTACTACCAGGGAGTAGTCATCTCCAAATACAGTGTGTGTGCCGCGGTGGAGTAGCCGAGCGGTCTAAGGCGCCTCGCTGCGGAGCGCGCGGTATCTCGCCGTCGGAGGTTCGAGTCCTCCCTGGGGCGTGTGTGTGTGTGTGTGTGTGTGTGTGTGTGTGTGTGTGTGTGTGTGTGTGTGTGTGTGTTGTCCTTAGGTTATTTTACCTTAGTTTAAGTAGTTTGTAAGCTACGGACTGATGACCACGCAGTTTGGTCCGATAGATTTACAGTTATTTGAACATTTGCCAGAGAGCCAGTGTCGCCACGCTAAACATAAAGCTTGAACATTAACAGTCGGGTACAAACCGCGTATGATACTGGAGGGTAAAATCTGGACTTTACGTAACATTGTTTGAGTGAGAAACGAACGAGAACAATTTTACATGAAAGAAGCTTGGAATTGCTCCGAGCATGCTAAATTTTACTTCTCCTCCCGTCCGTTCTCGGACGACGTCAAATCGGAGAGGTTTTATCTTCCATCCGAGATTCCTCCATTCGTCAAATACAAGGTTGGACAGCGTCAGACACGAATCAGTCGTATAATGAACTTCCTTACAGAGAGCAATTGGCTCCGAATTATAGTGAAAAAATTTAATAGCTCAGCCTAGGACTTCCTACAAAATCTCTATTGCCTTAACTAGATGACCCGGTGAACTTCGTATCACTTACCTCTTAATATAAACAATATTAATTTAAATCATATGTATTTTAGACCCAGTTGCTTTATAAAGGCATTATCAGATAGTCTAAGAATCGGTCAAACGTGCAAAATTTTATCGCAATCGTATGAATGATATTGATATCCCAAAGAAAACAGCTCTCTGAGTTTTTCCCAAATTTTTCTACTTTCTGCCAACTATTCCAAACTTTTACTTCACTCAAACCTTCCTCTCGCTTTGAACGTCGGATGTAAAAAATTTTTATGTTAATCAGATTAATGGTATTGATATTTCATAGAAAAATCTCTATTTTTTCTGAATTTTTGCACTTTTCTGGGAAACGTTTCCAGATTTTTATTTCATAAGAACGTTACTCTTGCTTTGAACGTCAAATATGCTAAATTTTATTACAATCAGACGAATGATACTGATATCCGACAAAAGCTCTTTTACTTTCTCGCGAATTTTCAAATTTTCCGAGTAACATTCCCAAATTTTTAGTTCATAAGAATGTTCAAATCTCGTTGAATGTCAAATGATCAAACTTTTATTGCAATCGGATGAACGGTTCTCAACTTATAGTGTTGAGTACATTTAGAAACTCATTGAAAAAGGAACTTGATTCGAATTTTGCGACTTTCCTTTTTACTGAAAACTTTTCCAAGACCATAATGAAAAACTAAAAATTATCCCTCTCTGTCATGTGAATAGTCAGTTATAGTGCTGAATTCAATCAAAAATACATTGAAAAACGCACTTTGTTTTTTTTTTCAAAATTTCCAATTTCCCAAAAAATTTATTTTATATATACCTTATTCTGTCAAGCCGTACTCAAGAGATGCTCTTACAACCATGTGGCAATTGTATAATTACGTAGGCTTCCGCGGCCAGAGTCAGATGACATAAAAGTTTTCTGGGTGTTGTAGCGCGTCATGAAGTAAGAAGGCTATTACGTATTTAAGTAATAGCCTTCTTACATCATCACGCGGTTCAACACCCAGAAAACTTTTATGTCATGTGGCAATTGATTTTTTATTCAGAGAAAAAATTTGCTTTCGGCTTTTCCGAAATTTTCCTACTTTTCGGAAGACATTTCCAAATTTTTATTTAATGCGAACCTTCCTCTTAATTTCAATATGAACTGTACAAAATTTTATCGCAATTGGGCGAATGGTATTGATAGCTCACTGGAAAATGCTGTTTCAGTTTTTCCAGATTTTCTTCTTTTCCGTATTTTATCACCGTTTAAACCTTCCCTGGACTTTCACGAATATTTCAAGACTAAAATTAGCCAAATCGGTTCAGCTGTTCTCGAGTTTTAGCGAGACTAACGAACAGCAACCCATTTATATACATATAGATTTCCAGCATGTTGGATGAAGTAGATAGCCACTTGAATATTTCAAGCGAACTTTGAAGTTTATTTAAAAATTTGGTTAATGTCACTATGGATTTATACCGAATGACTTTACATCCTACAGACATCGAGAGGCGCAACAGGTACCGTGTCATCCACCGCCTGATGGCGTAGTCGGATGCTATATGGATGGCACTCTTCCGGCCGTTGTGTTGGTTTTCTTGACCGGAGCCGCTACTTCTGAATCGAGTAGCCCCTCAATTGGCGTCACGAGTGCATCCCGCATGCCAACAGCGATCGGAACATTGACGGATTCCAACCCATCCCTCGTATTACTACGAGTAAGATCATTCGAAATTATAATCCGTTTCGCTTAGCGTGACCTCCGCATATGTCTGTTTAAATGCGCTAAGTCTAACCATAAGAAAGGCAAAGCAGTCAACAACGAGAAGATTGGTTTGAAGACCACAGTGCTTTACTAGGCATGGTCCTGTTTGGAGGCGGTATGCCGTTGCCTTCCTCCGACCTTCCATCTGACTTACCGATTTAGTTAAAAATCAAATGTTCAAATGTTTGTTAAGCTTATGGGACTTAACTACGGGGTCATCAGTCCCTAAACTTACAAACTACTTATGAACTACTTACGAACTAGGACGGCACAAATATCCATGCCCGAGGGGGGATTCGAACCCCCGACCGTAGTGGCCGTGCTGACCGTGACTGGAGCGCCTCAGTCACCTCGGCCACCGCGGCCGGCCGATTTAGTTATAGGGGGATCGACAGATTAACGTGGGTTCCGAACCACGGTCCTGCTCTAGATTTTCCACATCAGTAACACTGCCAGAGGTATAAGAAGTGGAAAGTGAGAGATAAAAATGCTAGGTCCTGGCAGAGATCGAACCCGCAACCCTTCAATTTGTTGTCTGGCACTCTACCACTGTGCTACCAAGCCGCACACTAATAGTTTCAAAATTTAAGTAATTATTATTAAACCAAATATATTAATTTTAGTATATAAACTGAAACGTAGAAATAAATGCAAATATCATAATTAAAAGTTTAACATAGCAATTAATAAGATTAGAAGGAAAAAGTAAGACAGCGGAAATCGCTACGCCACCCTTTTAAATACTGCCCCCCCCCCCCCCCCCCCCCCCGTCAGGCATGGATTTTCTGCTGTCTATATTATAAGTAGTTCTAAGTTTAGGGACTGATGACCCCGCAGTGAAGTTGAACAATTTTTTTAACTGTAATCGGAAATTTTTCGCGTAAATACATAGCGATTTTTAGTAGCCGGTTTCTATCTTTTAGAACCTAGAAAAAAGTCTTTAAATAAATATGAATTATTTCGGACGCCTTTTTTATTTGGTATTGTTCATTATGTGTAATAACAGTGAAGCTTTCCAAATGTTACCAAATTGTTGAAAACTGTTTTTCGGTACCGTGGTCAAACAACTGTTTATTGTCAGGTAAGCTAGCTTTTCACTCACGTGATTAGTGCTATCGCCAAGGGATCAAAAATCAGTTCCATATTTTTAGTTGTCATCGAATAAAACAAAAGTGATATCTGACGTTCCCCAGGGAACAGTTATAGGGCCCCCATTGTTCTTTATGTTTATATACGATTTAGGAGACAATCTGTTTAGTTCTCTTAGACTGTTCGCGGACGATGCTGTCATTTATCGGTTTGTAATGTCACAAGAAGATGAAAATCAACAGAAACACGATTCAGATCAGGTATCTGCATGGTGCAAAAAAATGGCAATTGACCGTAAATAATTATAAGTGTGAATTCGTCTGAGTGCTAAAAGAAATCCGTCGGAAAGGACCGGGAGACATCCGGCAGTGATGGGCACTCAAAACAGCGAAAATATACGGCATGAAAAGGTAGGTTTTGTTCATCACTGCTATGGGTGCGATGTAAAATTTGATTCGATTTCGGATGATATGACTGTCCTGTTAGTTGAGGTGGTGCTTCCAAAACGTCCACTTGTCGGTTACTGCTCTGTAGGAATCAGCATGGGTTTCGAAAAGGCGATCGTGTGAAACCCAGCTCGCGCTATTCGTCCACGAGACTCAGAGGGCCATAGACACGGGTTCTCAGGTAGATGCTGAGTTTCTCGACTTCCGCAAGGCGTTTGATACAGTTCCCCACAGACGTTTAATGAACAAAGTAAGAGCATCTATGAGACGAATTGTGTGTTTGGATTGAGGAGTTCCTAGATAACAGAATGCAGCATGTCATTCTCAATGGAGAGAACTATTCCGAAGTAAGAGTGATGTCAGGTGTGCCACAGGGGAGTGTCGTGGGTCCGTTGCTGTTCACGATACATATATAAATGACCTTGCGGATAACATTGGAAGTTCACTGAGGCTTTTTGCAGATGATGCTGTAGTATATACGGAGGTTGTAACAATGGAAAATTGTATTGGAATGCAGGAGGATCTACATCGAATTGACGCATGGTGCTAGGAATGGCAAATGAATCTCAGTGTAGACAAGTGTAACGTGCTGCGAATACATAGAAAGAAAAATCGTGTATCATTTAGCTACACTAGAACAGGTCAGCAACTGGAAGCAGTGAATTCTATAAATTATCTGGGAGTAGGCATTAGGAGTGATTTTAAAAGGAACGACAATATAAAATCAATCGTCGGTAAAGCAGATGCCATAGATTCATTGGAAGAATCCTAAGGAAATGCAGTCCGAAAACAAAGGAAGTAGGTTACGGTACACTTGTACCCCCACAGCTTGAATACTGCTCAGCCGTGTGGGATCCGTACCAGGTGGGGCTGATAGAGGAAGTAAAAAAGATCCAACGGAGAGCAGCGCGCTTCGTTACAGGATCATTTAGTAATCGTGAAAGCGTTACGGAAGTGATCGATAAACTCCAGTGGAAGACTCTGCAGGAGAGACGCTCTGTCACTCGGTACGGGCTTTTGTCGAAGTTTCGAGAACACACCTTTACCGAGGAGTCTAGCAGTATATTGCTCCCTCCTACGTATATCTCGCGAAGAGACCATGAGGATACAATCAGGGAGATTAGAGCCCACACGGAGGCATACCGACAATCTTACTTTCCACGAACAATACGTGACTGGAATAGGAGGGGGAACCGAAAGTGGCACTCAAGGTACCCTCCGCCACACACAATCGGGTGGCTTGCGGAGTACGCATGTAGATGTAGATGTAGATCTCTGGTGCTTGCGCCATTTGGCTTTGAGCGCCGGAGTAAGTCAAACGCAAACTGTCCTGCACATGCGCGCGTTCGGCTGTGCTGTGCACTTTTGCCATTTCGGTCACACAATAGCGACCGTTAGCTATACTGTGCCGTACCGAACTAACTACTTGGCAACGTGGTTGCATTCCGTTTCCGCGGCAGGGGCGGCCTCCCTGCCAAGTAGGCGGAGCCATGGATCATCGTGTTTCGGCCCGACTATAGTTGTCTGAGACATTTTGTGAATGTATGTGTATCTTTTTTCTGGCGAAAATTTGTGTGTATGTTGTTATGGTTAATCTGTATTACTAGTTAAAGTTACAATTAAAAGTCGTTACGCTTATGTGCGTGTAACTGCATGTTATATTACGTATTTGTGAGTCATGCCAGTAAGTTTTGTAAATTCCTAGAAGATGTAAATACGACGTTTGCAGCTAAGCATCAGAAAAGATCTTTAGTCCGCGTACGGAGATTCACAACATCTACTGATGAATTTACGACCGTGTGAGATGGCTGCTTTCTAGGTGCTCGCTGATTACAACGTCTCAGAATGTCTTAAACACTCTTGAATGTTTAGATGAGAGTTTTGTAAGGTATTTTCTTCGTTAATTCTCACCTTGATTATATGTACAGAGTCGCGAAGACGTCTTCTTCTTTCTCTTTGTTATTATTCTACAAGAACAGAAACGCGTAACGCGAATTTCTCTTTGACTATTATCTTTTATTGCATTTACTTCCTTTTAACTGATACAAATCAAATATCAACATTCCTGTCCATGTATCGGAAAACTAGCCTCATTCCGTCACCAACAGAAAATGAAGACCGAGGGAGTAAACAACTTCATAATAAACGTATAATCTCAGAATAATCATATAATCTCTTTGACATAATATCTGATACAGTACAATCACAGCACTGTACTGTGATAGATACTTTCGAAGCACCGTATTTTAGCGTATAATCGCAGCCCTGTATTTTGTTAGATACTTTCTAAGCACTATATTTTAGCGTACAATCGCAGCCCTGTACTTTGTTAGATACTTTCGAAGCACTGTATTTTAGCAATCCGTGGATATCTAAAATTCCAATACAATGTGCTTATATATTTTCGCGCCTGTCAGCAGCTCAGCAAGCCTCTTTGCGGCGAGTTGTTACCTATCCTCCATTATTGACGTTCCAAACGTATTTTCCATTGTTTAAACCATCATAAAGGTTTTCTAACTGTACGGATTCAAATTGGATGTACCCCACAGTCAGGCTCCTACTTGGAAATCATTATTAGAGACCAGTTTGACCGCTGTTTAACATTCCGTGCTCTGAGTTTCAGATTAGATATACATGATGAGGCATACCGTAGTGGCCTGGGATAGAGTATTTCAACGTACAAAGAAAACACAGCAGAGGAAAGGACCTGACGTGGAACATTTGTTTGGTCCCTGGTCAGGAAGTTAATGAAGATAGATTAGAACTGAAATGCTGGAATTGCTGTGATCTAAAACGAAATGTCCTGCTGCAGTTCTTCAAAAATATGGGGGCTGTTGCGATACACCTTGGAATACTGGGTTTCCCGCACAAAATAATCCGCAAAATGATAGATCAGGGGTCCTGGGAACGCGAAAACACTGACCTATGCTGAGAAGTCTGTCAGGCGTGAAGACTGTGTAAATGTGCTCCAAGGTTCCGCCGCCTGTGTGGACAGTTGCTACATCGAGGTGGAAGTAATTGTAGTCGTTCCCCTTAATGCTGCCACAGTTTATTTCAAAATGTCTGGGTAATTATTATTAGTGCCATGCTATATTTACGTCTTTTTACGTCAGCTGCCACTGAGGGTCTCGAGGCAGTCGTTTGGTTTACTGTATTATTTCATTTTGTAAAGCCAATCTGCTCTGAGCAGCTGCTGATCGTCCATAGCTGTTTTACTTGAAAAATAGTTTCTATTTTTTTTTTTTTTTTTTTTTTTTTTTTTTTTTTTTTTTTTTTTTTGCGTAGTCCCTTTGCAAAGATTGTTTAACTTTTTAAGAGCTTTTCAATACAATTATTCTGGGCTTATAGTAATAAACACGACATCCTGAAGAAGACCGTTTGAAAATGTAGTCTAAACGTCAGTGGATTTTCACTGATTGACGATTCGATCGCATTCAGTGATATAGTTACTTGGCATGTTACGCCAGTGGAGAGGGATCTGTTAAATGTTAATAAACATACATCTTCTTTCGGTTGTTAAACCAATATACGGCATATTTATTACTCTTTACCAGTTTCGATGATTTAAATCATCACCAGAAGGTTATTTAAATCTAATGGCTTAAATGTGAAGACAAAGCCAAGATCGCATGTATAAATTACTCATTAGGCTACTAAAACTGGCGGAAGTAAAGTTGTGAGGCGGCATCGTGAGTCGTGTCGGGATAGCACAGTCGGTAGTGCGCTTTCCCGCGAAAGGCAAAGGTCCCAGGTTCGAGTACCGGTTCCGGCACACAATTTTAATCTGCCAGAAAGTTTCATATCAGCGCACACTCCGCTGCAGAGTGAAGTTTCATTCTACTCATTACTAGTTTCCGCAACCTATGTTGCCATTATCCAGTTACTTTGTCAAACTAATGAAACATATAAATTAAAAAATGGTACAGCACTGTACACATCAAATGTTCTTTAGTACACAATGGACATATTATCTTTGACATTTTATGCTTGCACAATTAAAATTAGAATTGATGTAGCACTGTACATATCACATGTTGTTTGGTACACCACTGTCTGATGCTTGCATACTTGAAGTTAAAATTAGACAAGTTCTTGCGTCCATGATGAAGTATTTGTACTCTTGAATTCGTTTGTTCCATTCCAATTGACCATTACAAGCATTACCAAGTGATCGACATTTGTAGCATTTCGTCTGCAAAAAACCACATTGTCTTTATATCTAGAACTATATACCTGTAGCTCATTATTTCGTAGCCGGCCGCAGTGGCCGAGCGGTCTGTGGCGCGCTAGTCACAGTCTGCACGGCCGCTACGGTCGGGGGTTCGAATGAGCCCTCGGGTATGGCTGTTTGTGTCGTCTTTAATATAAGGTAATAAGTAGTTTGTAAGTTTAGGGACTGATGACCCCGCAGTTAGGTCCCTTAAGCTAAACAAATATTTGAACATTTGTACATTATTTCGTGATCACTTCAGTTAACTGTGGACGTCGTGTGTGTGATCATTAAAGAATAAATGTACATGTGGAACATAGTATAGTAATATACTGTGTTCTCCACATGTCACAATGTTGATTAAATGCTTCACCATTGATGGCCACAACGAAACTGCCATAATATACATTCTCACAAGTTGTTATGATAGTAATTCATTGTGTTACCGAATCTTGGCTTTGTCTTCATATTGAAGTCATTACATTTAAATAATATTTAACTGACATGTTCTCCCAAGTGCGGACCTTGTAAACCCTTCTGCAGATGATGATTTAAATAATCGAAACCGATAAAAAGTAATATATGTAGCCTACTTCATTAGGGATCTTGTCTTAACAGTCTAAAGAATGTGTATTTTTTATTCGCAGAATGATGTTACTGGCATTGACAACCGACGCGGAAGCCTTCGCTTACATTTAAGAGCTTCTTTATCAACTGATTCTTAATTGCAGTTTTATTTGTTTTCGGTAGGAGCACCTTACCACCACCAACCAACCTCTCTTCCGCCAAAATAAAGTCTTATTGCAAACAGACCATCGTCTTCATTAGCTCTCCAAACTCCAGAGCGAGGCCGCTGAGTAAGACTTTTTCTCATTAGTGTATTGAATTTATTGGTCTCGCGCGTTTGAAAACTGCGAAAGAGACGTTTTTTGCGTAAACAAAAAATAAACGGTAGACAAATTAACCGCTACAGTATTTTCCGAGTGTAAGAAAAGAACTTGTTTGGACAGTACACAGAGACTAACCACAAAATCACCGTTTCTTTCCGAGGTGAAATTACGAGTTTCCAGACGAGAGGGCAAAGTACAAAGCTGTCGGTTTTAGTCAGGAAAACGCAGCAGCCCGGAAATGTATGCGTAGGTGTTACGTTCACTACAGTTGTTCAAAGCTTTAGCTGGCTACTTGTTTTCGTGTTCGATGTCTTCGTATAAACTTCTTCATTATCTCTTGGAACAACAGAACAGCGAGCATTGCCAAACTGCGCGAAAATATTTCCTGGAGATTCCCTTCATTGTGTCTTGTGTGTCCGCTCTTGTGTCTTGTGTGTCTCTCAGGGAAACACGGACTCCCCCTTCCCCATCCCCACCCATAAAAAAACAAAAAGACATTGTCAGATCAGCTCCCATTACAAGAACATACACACACATGACCGCATGTATTTGTTAAAAGTTTCCCGTCTCTTTCTTACAGGACCTGGAAAGGAATCTTGTACGAGAAACAGATTTTTGCAGATTTCTATCTCTCTCTGTTTCTCTCTCTCGGAACTTATTGGACTGTGCGATTGTAGCAGCAACGTCACCGGGGGTTCGAGTCCTCCCTTGGGTATGTTTTTGTGTGTGTTGCCCTTAGGTTTAAGTTAGTTCTTAGTTTTGAAAAGAAAAACAATTCTGGGTATTAGACCGCTTTAGTTTACAAAAGAATTGCCGACGTTTCGACTACTGTGCTGTGGTCCTTTTGAGGATGGTTAACTGTTGCCGTTGGAGGCTGTTTTTTCTTCTGTGATTTCACGCCCTGACGGGCAGGCTAGCAGCAGCTTCGTACGCCACTCTTCAGCCGACAGAAAAACATGCCAATAAACTTTCTTTAAATGTAATGGAGTTAAAAACAGGCGAATTCAAAACATAGATGTTAAAAGTTTGGTGAACTAACAGCAGGCAAAGGCTATAAGAATACAATCATGCAGTAATTAAAATTGATGCCACAGTGACTTAAAACACACCGATGAACAAAAAAGAACTCTTGTTATGACGAACAGGAAGACACTGAGTAAAGGACACCGGCGACAAACAAACACTTGATGGACGCACTGCACAAAACTACATGAACGATGCACCAGTTAAAATTACTGCACTGCAGGGGGAAGGAGCGGCGGGGAGGGGGGCGGGAAGCATGGGGGTACGGATAGTGAGTGGAGGAAGAGAGGTCGAGCGGATGAGTGTAAGGACTCCTGGAAAGGGGAGGAAGGGGGAAGTGGGGTATGGAAAGGAGGAGGGGAGGGGGAGGGAGCTTTGCATATATGAGGAAGGGAGGGGAAGGATTAGGCCTGGGTAGATGGGTAGATGTCAGGACAGAGGGCTCATCCAGGAAGGGGAAGTGGCGGAAGTTACCCAGGGACAGAATGTGGAGAGTGTGGACGTAAAGGTAGGAATGGATACAATGGTGTAGGAGTGGCAGAGGTCCAGAATTGGTAAGGATGGAGTACACCATTGGGTTGTGGGAGGTGCAGAGATCGAGTCAGGGTGGAAGCTGCAATTGATGGGACACATGACACAACAAGAGGTGTACAGGGTAGTGAAGGGGTTGAGGTGCAATGTCCAGCCAGAGAGGAGTTTCAGTGAAGGCTTTTGGACGAGAGATGGGGAGCACAGAAAAGGAAACGATCGAGGGTAAGCCTGAGGTGAGGTGGATGGGGAGGTCATGAAGTTTAGGTAAAACTCATGGAGGCAGAAGGACAGGTTGTACGACCTATGATGAGTGCCTGGGGTTTGTCAGAGTTGACGGTTAGGAGCCACTGGTTACACCATGTGGATAACTCTGCGAGATGACACTGGTTGGATGCTACTGAATGTTTGTCCATTTATACTGTGAATTTTGCGTTTAGCTGATAGCGACATCATACATCTAAGATGGTGATTGGTTGGCAGTAGCTAATCAGTCGGTTCATACATTTGCTACTGGGGTAAATGACTGGTAGGCAAAATCTTGTATCTGATTGAAGTCAACAGCCAATCAGCAGCAAGTACCCAGCGGATGGCGTTACCTGCTGCAAACGTTCAGGGAACACGTCAGTTCTGCTTTGGCTATTGTTTGGGCTGCAGAAATCAGGTCAGGTGGTGCCGCTGGCTGTCGCATTCTCGCGGTCTGCTAGGGTGCGATTGCTGGTAACTTGTAGCCTGTGGCGGCTGGTACTTCAGATGACTGGGGGTTTACTTCTTAGAGTGCCAGATCGTGATAGTCGCACCGCTTCCCCCCCCCCCCGCCCCAACCCCCTCGCTCGGCGTCCAAAGAGACAATTTGGCACACCTCTGTGAGTGGCATATGGGAAAAGCGCCCCAGATGCCCCCATCCCCCCCCAAAATTAGATATATTTTCGTTCAAAGACCTGCAAAATGTCTTACCTTGGCTTGTTTGCACTTGCTTCAACTCCAGTTGAGACGATGGCCTCTTCCAAGCTGAATAATTTATTTAGAAAATATTGTGAAAGTTGTTCATTTTTCTTAGATAATAAACACCATGAACATATGAAATACACATGAACACTAAAACACAGTAACTGATTAAACAGTTAATTGACTGTAAGCAGCACCCCCTATTAACCTTACGCATGCTCAAAGGCTGCTTTTCCACACATATTTTGAAACGGTTACTTATTTCTTACAACGAAGAGTATAAATGTCATTTACCTCAAAATCGCGACACATTTGCTAAAACGTCCAAGGATATCTGGCAAGTAATGATACAAAAGTCATTGTCATTCTCGTAACTGTTGAAAATTGGGTATAAAAATTGCTTGCAATCGAACCCACTACATTCGAGGGCGCAACATTATCTCCGCTAACCACACGGCTATTTTTGCTAGGTGGAGGGTACTGACTTCATTATTATTCATTATGGAGTGTTCTGAAGGCTTTTATAGTTGATGTGTGTTTACTTTACAGTTACAATTGGGGTGAAAAGGAGTTTCTGGCATAACCTAAGAGAAGTGATAGATTGGTTGGACACATTCTGAGACATCAAAAAATTGTCGACTTAGCATTAGAAGGAAGTGTGTGGGGTAAAAATCTTAGAGGGAGAGCGAGAGACGAATACAGTAAGCAGATTCAAAAGGATGTAGGTTGCCGAACGTGTTCTCAGATGAAGAGACTTGCACAGGGTAGCGTGGAGAGCTGCATCAAACCAGCCTTCGGACTGAAGACCACAACAACAATAACAACAAGATATTATACGAAATATGACGTTTTTCATTAATCTTCAATGCGCAAAAAACCAAATATCAAGGGCGGGTGTTGCCTAAATGGAGGATTTGCCGATGCGCAAGGCGAGATTCGCAGTAGCTCCATTATCTTTGCTTCGGAACCATTCCTGCGTAACTGCCAGAGCTCGAGATGCCAGGAGCGGGCGTCTCTACCAGCTCTAGTGCCAATGTTAAAAGTGGCGTTTTCCCTCGCCCCTCCCTGCTACGGGAGCGCCCATATGCTGCCTCCAGGGGGTTCAGAAGAGAATTTGAACCTCAGCCGCGCATGCGCATTGCAACGCTGCGGCCACTGCGCGCCGGGCTACGACTCGTAAACGTGCTGTCTCCGCGACATAAAACGTTTAACATACGATAAAAACACTTTGAATATGTATATAAAGTGATATGATAGAAGAACGAAGCGAAGAATAGTATTTTAAAAACACTTTATTTATTTACTTTTTTTCACGACGAGCTTATTTCAGGGGGTTCACTGAACCAGTGAACACGTAGGACGCAGAAGCCACTGCTTGTAGCCATCCTTGGTATTCATGTTGTTACGCCATTTGATTATTTCGATGTCTTCTCTTATTTTGCGTTGCTGCCTCCACGCTTCCCGGGCAAGCACGCGAGGTTCTCGAAATTTAATAGTAGCGCCGCATTCCTTCTGGTGTTCTGCCGCAGCTGACTTGTTCACTTCTCCTAATCGCAAGTAACGTTCATGTTCAGGATCGCGAGTGATGATGGGTCTCCCGATTTCACCAACATGAACTTCGCCGCTTTCATATTGCAGTTCTTAGACGCCTGCAGTGTGGAGAAGATTTATGGTGTCCTTTCTGGGCCTCAACAGATGCAGCCATTCTGTAAAATCGGTTTGATTCAAGTGTTTGTAAATCTAAGGGACTTAACTGCTAGACTTACAAACTACTTTAACTGACTTACGCTAAGGACGACACACACACACGGCTATGTCCGAGGGAGGACTAGAAATTCCAACGGTGAGCAACCGCGCGCTCGCTACCAAGGCGTCTTAGATCGCAGGGCCACTTCATCCCGGCTCTGTTTCATTTTTTTTTTTTTTTTTTTTTTTTTTTTTTAATGACGCAGCTTAATACCTTGAATCAGTTTATTCAAAATGACACCGGGCATGTAAGACTTCAAACTTACATTAGTTTAAGTTGTTTCGAAGTCTAGGGACTGATGTCTACAGCAGTTTGCTTTCATCGGCTTAAAAACGTTTGAATTTGAATTTTGAACTGGTTGAAGAAACCGTTGGTACTCCGCAGTAGGCCTACAAACTGCCAAGTAAAATATAATACGCCTGGAAAGACGAATTGGATTTTGAACCGATGACGACAAAAGCCAACTGTGACAGTACTTCACAAACTGTGCTCGTCGGAACACTTGATACTCCGAGAAACAATTCCAAGTACTCCACCGAAAGGCAAATATATTTTATTCAAATTATTATTCTTGGATTTTTAAGAAATAAATGGGGCCAAGATCTCAATCTAACGCTTTCCCCCCCTTAAAACAGCGTGTAGAAAAGTATCGAGCAGAGTAGTGAATTTAGCACCTTCCACGTGTCTTCCTCAATAGCTGAATGCTTCAGCCTTTGTGCATAAGTTTCTGAAAAGCAAAATACAGATCGGCTCTCAGTGCAGTGAAAGATATTCGATGAAACTGTCCAAAATCCAACCAGATGTAGTATCATTGCGGAAATTAAAAAGAGTGTCATCTTTCTCATTGAAGTACCTCATTTATTTGTTCTTTGTCCTATTCCTATACCAAGTAAAAGCTTGTAACTACGTCTTAAAATATCTGTTTATCTGTGTGTGTATAAAATGGATCTACAATAGTCATTGTGCTGAATTCATTCTCAAACTTTTGTATTACTACAATTTCTATTAGTGTTTTATTATTATTTGTCCGCCGCGGTGGTGTATCCTAGCCGACTAAAGCACCTCGCTACGGAGCGCGCGGTTGCTAGCCGCGAAGGTTCGAGTCCTCCCTGGGGCATGGCTGTGTGTGTTTGTCCGTAGGTTAGTTTACCTAGGTTTAAGTAGTTTGTAAGCTACGGACTGATGACCACGCAGTTTGATTCGATAGATTTACTGACATTTGAACATTTTTTTGTTTTGTCCGTGAAGTTTTGTGTAACTTGAAACTAGTAGATAAAATGAGCATTTACAGCGATTAAGCTTAATGTCTTGTAGGCTTAAATTGATTCGTCAATAATATTGTCATTTTATTTACCAAATACGGTATATATCTGCTACATACATTTGGTTCTCCCCTTGAATTCCACTTTTTAAAGGTGCAGCGTGACTCAAAAAGCTTGGGAAACCCTGATCTGAGAAGAGATGCAGTGGTAATGGTTTCAACAACGTCCGCCAAAACGTAGCGAATTGAAATATGCTAGAGCGCCATCTACAAGTACTCTTTGAAAGGGAATTTCTACAGCCATAAAGCCCCACGCGGATCCTTTACGATCCCATTATTTTCCTGCACCTCCATAAATTCCGGAAGAATATCCGTACCCTCTACGTATCCAAAAAGATAGAATCCCTCCACCCTCTGGTTTCTCCCCCTCCTCTTGAATCCTGGGCCTCTGCCACGCACCTCCACACTCTCCATATCCTTTCCGAGGGGTAACTTCCGTCAGTTTCCCCTCCCATATGACGCCCACCATACTGACATCTATCGCTCCTATGAACTCTAATCCTGCCCCGTATATGACGTGCCCACACTTCGGCCACCTAACTTTCTTCTCCCTCCCTCCTTTGGTTATACCTTTCGCCTCTCCCTTGAATCCTTACACTCGCCTTCTCCCCCATCCCTCCCCCCCTTTCTTCTCCTTTTCTCTTCCCTCTACTCCTCCTTTCCCCTCCCTCCCGGTGGTAGTGTTTTTAACTATGCACCGCACTGGTGTCAACTGTTGTGCTGTGTCTTTCCGATTTTAATACTTTAGCAAATGTCGAAACGGCAGGATATATATAGGTGCTTTCCAAACTTTTCCTCATGGCGACACCCTTTTATAGTTTACAGTTTTGCCCGACACCCTTTCACTAATATAAATACATATGGTACAATTTAGATGGTTCTAGCGCGAGGGGGGGGGGGATAAAGCCGGCCGCGGTGGCCGAGGGGACTGAGGCGCTCCAGTCACGGTCTGCACGGCCACTGCGGTCGGGGGTTCGAATCCCCCCCCCTCGGGCATGGATATTTGTGCCGTCCTTAATATAAGGTAGTTGATAAGTAGTTTGTAAGTTTAGGGACTGATGACCCCGTAGTTAAGTCCCATAAGCTTAACAAACATTTGAACATTTTGGGGGGATAAAGTATCGCTTAAATGTAGTTTGTAAAGGAAACCGAAATCCTTGTATGCACTGACTTGTGTAATGTTGATCCTGACTGCAGAAATTACGTACACTGATCGCAAGAAAAGGAAACATTACGAACTACGGAGATCTACAACAGAGTAATACCGCGCCGCGGTGGAGTAGCCGAGCGGTCTAAAGCGTCTCGCTGCGGAGCGCGCGGTTGCTCGCCGTGGAGGTTCGAGTCCTCCCTGGGGCATGGGTGTGTGTGTTTGTCCTTAGGTTAGTTTACCTAGGTTTAAGTAGTTTGTAAGCTACGCTGATGGCCACGCAGTTTGGTCCGATAGATTTACAAACATTTGAACATTTTAGTAATACCGCAGACAACAATGCCTAAGTCACACAGTAATACTTCCTTCTTCTACATGCGGCCCAACTTCCGAAACACGAAAACTGAATTTCGGAAACCATTTTTCGCTGTCGTGTGTACATGTCAGGGCTAGATACGGTTTTGCTGGAATGATTGAAAATGGCATCTGGAAATTAGCTGCTCGGATTTGTGATTTAGACAGCACAGTAGCTGTTCCCTTTCAGTTCAATATTATCACATTATTTTCAGATATAAAGTGGATGTGTTTATGACAATTGATGAATTATTATTTAAGTTCTATTAAGCTCTTGCTTCACCACTACCTCGGATGTCCTGACATATTCGGAAAAAATGGATAAAATTTGTGACAAGTAAGAATATGTCATTTCTGGTCCCAGAATCTGTTACGTACAGGAAACTGAGAGAAAAAAAAATAATGCATACCATGGTTCGAGTCAACGATCACTGAATTTAAAAAAACTACTCTCCGTTAATCACCCGACCATATTCCATAAAAAACATCGCTACTAATAGCTTTAGTCAGTGGACAATTGTGACTGCTTTTGCTATCTGTGACAGCTTTGAGTGCCACTGCGTCATTGATTGACATTTAATTGTAAGAAACGCTACCGAGGGTGACGTGGCTTTGATAAATCATATAAAAAACGCTCAGGTGCAGTTTTTTTGAGAAGGAAAGCAGACTACAGTAAAGGTTCGTTCAAGCAGCTGCCTGTTCCAGCAAACTGCGCATGGGAAGAGCTGTTGCCCAGTATCAGCAGCAGCTCTACGCACGCGCAGTTTGCTGGAATCTGGCAATTGGCAGCTGCTTGAACGAACCCTGAGTGTCTACTGCTGCTGAAGCCGAGCTGCCGCCTAGCGGCTGAGCACACAATTAATGTGCACCGTCCTTTAATACATGATCTGTGGTGCACTCAATGAAGATAAGGATTATTAACTGCAGGCGAGTCTTCAAGCTTGAATGAAGAGGATATTTTGTGTTTTTATGACAAGATTTTTTTGTTTAAAGTCTAACTTTGTTTGTCTCGCGACACCCTTGATACTACCACACGACATCCCAGAGCGTCGCGACACCCAGTTTGGAAAGCTCTGATATACGGTCTCAGTTTCATCGCCGATTTTAGTGATTGAATCAGAGTTTTTTTAGCCACCGTGGAAGTTTTTAACTTGAGAATGTGTGCATGTTCATGTCGTATTAGTATATTTTATCTACCTTGATCAACTGTGTATGTTTTACGGCGACCTGAACGTAAACGGGCGGCATTTTCAAACCTTGCTTTCGGTGCACATTACTCTTGATCTACATTGCAGAGGAAGTTGTGTTCCTGTACCAACAGTGAACGACATAAACTCAAGCTGTAATAGGAAATTTATTGAAATATCCGTTATAGATGGTGGTTCAAATCCACCTCCGGCCATCCAGATTAAGGTTTTTCGCGATTTCCCGAAATCACTCCAGGCAAATGCCGGGATAGTTCCTTCCACATCCTTACCCAAACATCCGAGTGTAAGCTCCGTCCCTAATGACCACGCTGTCGATGGGATGTTAAACTCCAAGCTTCCTTTTTTCCGTTATAGTTTAAGAATTACAATATTTTGCCTAATAGATGTTTTTATAATACACGTTCGCATTGTGGTACCATTTTTTTGGTGCATCGTCAGTCTAATAGCATTTTGAATGTAGCAGGCTGTCGCCAACATTTGTACGAACACATTATGGCTCTTGTTTGTAGTTTGAATTATATCTCAGTAAATAGAAAAACCGTTGTTACATGTCATTACTGTATTGTCTAAAAATTACTGTCAAAATTATATACAGAATGACAAACATAGATAATATGTGCGCTGTATTAGGCATACTACAAAGATACTGTCCCATTCTTCATTTGCTAGAAATTTGTCGAAAATAGCTAAACTATTATGAAGATATATGTACCTAATGTACTGAAAATGTAGTTTTGAGAAAATGAAAACGAATGTTGGACTGGTAAATTTACAGACCGACGACTTGCTGTATAACATCTGCTTCATTCTATATTTTCTTTAGCTCTGTATTATTTTCCTTTATAGAAATCGTTCATACCAGATCAGAAGATTATTCAACGCAGATTTGTCTTTTTAAAAGCCTGTATAACGAGGGCAGTCAGTTAATATAGAGCCAGTAAATTTTAGTTGTAGCGACTTCCTACGTTAGTTATAATGTTGTTTATCCTATTGTTATCACAACCAACAATCACAACATATCAGTTTATTCGTACTGCGCGAGCGTTAATAGTTTTTGCTGCCAATTTTTATGCCAATTAAGTTTTCTAAATAATCTTTACATTTCACTAACAAGTCTCTTGGTTCTGACATTAGATTTCAGTTGATAACTATTTACTTCGAAATATATTTTCGTGAAATGTCCACAGTCATAGATTCTTTTACCTTGCCTTTGCGCAGTCACGTTATCTCTGGTTTCTTTACACATTGAATTTTGTAAGTATCTTCAGTTAATTTTAACCCGTCAATTTTGTAAAATTAGCACTTTTAGACAAACGTATGTGTTAATAACTAGAAATCCTGTAAGTTTCAATCTTAGAATGCAGTCAAAAATTAATGCGACAAAAATTAACATTTCGTTAAATCCACTTCAAAGATATTATTATCCCGACTGTTTTCACCAAAACTTAGTTTTCAAAATCCAAATCACTTTTCAGATAATCCAAATATGTTCAATCACAGAAGAAATTATTAAAATCTTCCATTTACAAATTCACAAGTCCTCATAGTCCGTAGAAACAGTTACAACCAAACTTTTTTTTTTATTGAATACAATAATGCTTCTTGTAATAACAAAATAGTTAAACGAGGTGGCGGAGTTGCAGCATATATTCGGGCAAACCTTTATCCTAAAATTGTCCACTCGTCCAAAAATGAAGAAAAACAGCCCGAATACATGTTCGTAGAAATTAAGGCTTTCCATAGGAAATGTCTGATCTGTGTAATATACAATCCACCAAAGGTTGGGCAACTCTCAAGTTTTGAATCTGCTCTGTCAAGTTTTTCACCCTCGTATGAACACGTAGTTATAGCTGGAGATGTAAACATAAATTTCTTACAAAAGAGTCCTTCTGCGTCAAACTTCACTCGCATACTTTCCTCCTCAAACCTTTCATTGGTTCCACTTGGGCCGACCCACCTTACAGCAGACACTCATACACTTATTGATATCCTTGCAACCAAGTCTCCAAACAGAGTAATCCGCTCAGATCAGATCTCTGCTCCTGGATTATCTTCCCACGATATTATACTCATGTCCTATTCACTGAAGTGCCCTAAGAATACATCGCAAGTGACGACTTTTAGAGATCTTAAGCATATGAATATGACTGAGCTTGCAGCAGATGCCTATGATATTTCGCGGCTGATACCAACAGGAAACAATCGCAACGTTAATATGCAAGTATGTGACTTCACTAATAAATTAACCAAATTGTATGACAAACATGCTCCCCTTAAAACAAGAAAAGTAAAGAGAAAGCCTGCACCGTGGCTTACAGACGACATCAAACACCTGATGAGCGTCAGAGACGCAGCACACAGGGAATACAAACGGCACCCGACCTCTGAAAATCAACTCGCGTACAAGAAACAACGAAACCGTGTTAGTCAATCGGTGAGAAATGCGAAACTCAGGCACGCTCACTCGTTAACCAAAGACCTTCACAGACCTGCCATCCTATGGAAAAAATTACGAGGTCTAGGAATTGGCAAATCAAAATCTGCTACCGAACCTGTAGTTCCTATAGAAGATCTTAACGAGCATTTTACCACACCGACATTTGTAAAGGACCAACGCACAAAGACGCAAACTATTAATTCCCTTAAAATGTCGGTGGCTGATACAAACCAAAAATTTTCTCTCAAGCCGGTAAGTCCAAACACAGTCAGGAAATCGATTTTGCGAATTCGTTCAGCAGCTGCAGGGCATGATAATATTAATGTACTCATGATTAGTAGTGTCATCGACCCGCTACTACAAATTATAACTGACATCTTTAACAATTCTCTGACTTCCAGTATCTTCCCAACATTATGGAAGCATGGTCTTATTAAACCATTACCAAAAAAGGAATCTGCCACAAAACTTTCTGACTACAGACCTATTTGCATCCTACCATCACTATCCAAGGCCTTGGAATATATAGTCCATGAGCAGATAACTAGCTATTTAACATCACACGACCTACTAGACGAATATCAATCGGGTTTCCGCCAAAATCGCAGCACGACGACTGCTCTTATAAAAGTTACAGACGATCTCAAGCATGCTATGGATAACCAACAGGCGACAATTATGTGTATTTTAGATTTTAGCAAAGCTTTCGACAATGTCGATTTTGACATTTTACTCGCTAAACTATCTAACCTAAATTTCTCTACAAGTGCTATTGAGTGGTTCCACTCATACCTCACCACCCGTAAACAGTGTGTGATAACAGCAAAAAATAGGTCAAAATGGAGGGATGTTGTATCAGGGGTTCCACAAGGATCTGTACTGGGGCCGTTACTCTTCTCTCTATATGTTAATGATGTGTCCACTGTTCTGTCCCACTGTAAATACCATCTATACGCTGATGACTTACAATTATATCTCAGTGAAAGTCCTAAAAACCTAAGCACAGCCATCCAGCAAGTAAACGCAGACTTACTGTCACTATCAAGATGGGCACATAGCATGGGATTGATACTGAATCCATCAAAAACACAGGCAATCTTAGTGGCCCATAAAAGACTTATCACTCCACAGTTCAGAGAAACTCTTTCACATTTAATACTGAACGACACACAAATACGCTTCTCTCATTCAGCAAAGAACTTAGGAGTAATATTTGATCAGCACTTAGACTGGACAGAGCACACAACGAGAGTCTGTAAGAAGGTATCTGCATCACTTCATTCACTGCAGAAATATAAAAAAGCATTTCCTTTACAGCTGAAAAAGAAGCTCGTTGAGACATTAATACTTCCCAATTTAGATTATGGTGATGCTATTCTGCAAGGACTATCACACGAAAACTCACGTAGGCTGGACCTGGCGATGAATTCTTGTATCCGATACATTTGCAACTTACGTTTCTACGACCATGTCAGTCCCGCATACCAGCAGTTATCTTGGCTACGTGCAGATAAGCGTCGAAGCTATCGTACACTATGTTTGCTGCATCGCTTTCTCAATCATTGAAAACCTTCATACTTATCCTCAACGACTATATTACTATCTGAACAGCACAGCAGGAACACACGCTCTTACCAAAATAAAACTCTCTCTCTACCTTCACATAACACTGCAATCTTCTCCAAATCATTTTCTGTTTCGGGAACACGTCTGTGGAACAATCTTCCTCAAAAGTTAAGAGAAATAAAATCAATTCAAAACTTTAAAAGACAACTAAGGGTTCACCTTCTGTCACAATAGCCATCTTTTTCTCCACTTACCAGTCTGTAGCCCACTGTTGTCAATTCCTCCTCCCCCCATAAATGTTTCCCTTTCCTTTCGCCAGCAGAGATCTCCATTCATATATGTCTCCACTTCCTCACATCCATTAGCACTGTCATTTTTCAATCTTCTCCTCTTTCACTAACCATTTTCTCTCTTCTGTTTATTTTAAACTTAATTCAAATGTGAATATCTCTTGTTATTTAATTCAAATGTGAATATCTCTTGTTATTATTAGTACTACTTTCATTTTTGTGTTATTATTATCATTATTATTATTAGTACTATCATATATTGTTATTAGTTAATATTATTAATGCAGTGTTTTTTTGTAATGAAATCCTGTTTATGTTGTTCCTGATCAGATGTAAGAGTGGGCCCTATGGCCCTAATCTGGTCAGGTTAAATAACCAAATAAAAAAAAAAAAAATATATATATATATATATAATGATTTGTTTCGATCCGTGTCATAACATGAGCTAACTTCCTACAATCCAAATTTACAAAAAGAAAAAAAAAAAAAAAAGAATCCATTATTGAAAAATAACCGCAATCGGGAATCGGCGCGCGAGGCATCTTCTTCTTTGGTGCAACCGTCGACTGGATACTGATGTCGACCAGATCTCAAACAGATTTACAACCTGCTGCTTGTGGTTAAAGACTACCGTCGTCGAGTCCGTCGTGCGATATAGTGTAACAAAGAAAATTACATTTTTCAGCAATAAAACTTTTAACATAAACATATAATATATTAAAGTACAAATGTAACATGTACCTATTACGGTCCGTGTGCCTTTTCGCGGCTTCTGGAAACCATGCAATGGGATCGTTAATTTTGTTCCATTACAACGTGCCCGCAGAACGTGTCCCCAATTGAACTCATGAGAGATATGACGGGACGCGAACTGTCACGTGCGACTTGTCAATCCACAGCTCTTGGGGAACTACGTGAACAGGTCGCGCAGGATTGGAATAATATACTCAAAGTCAATTTGCGCCATGTGTATGATAGAATGGATGCCAGAATCAGGGCCTATTGACGCTACACCACGTACCGATATGCGTGTTTCTGCGTGGACCTGGTACCTCAGTACCGCTATAGCTATTCAAATGCAAATGTACTCCATATGCGTTGTTTTAACAATAAATATTGAGTGAAATGGAAATTTCTAGGAGAGTGTACGATATTTTATTACCGTCAGTGTATTTTACATTTAGTAGTACGAGGGGTAATTGGAAAATAAGTTTGTCCTCTCGACTATGATCACAGTTGCGTATGAAAGGAAAAAATAGCATGAGAGGTTAAAGATAAGGCATATCTTTATTTTTTTTTACATAATTTTCAAGTACCGGGTGATCAAAAAGTCAGTATAAATTTGAAAACTTGACACATATCCTTGGAATGACATGGGGTTTTATTGGAACACACACACAAAAAAAGAAGAAGGAAAAAAATTTTAAAAAGTCCAACAGATGGTGCTTCATCTGATCAGAAGACCAATAATTAGCATAACAAATTAAGACAAAGCAAATATGATGTTATTTACAGGAAATTCTTAATATGTTTACCATCATTCCTCAACAATAGCTGTAGTCGAGGAATAATGGTGTGAACAGCTCTGTAAAGCTTGTCCGGAGTTATGGTGAGACATTGGCGTCGGGTGTTGTCTTTCAGTGTTCCTAGAGATGTCGGTCGATCACGATACACTTGCGACTTCAGGTAATCCCAAAGCCAATAATCGCACGGACTGAGGTCTGAGGCCGCTTATTACGAACCACCTCTTTCAGTTTCAACAGAGTTAATTGATTGATCTGGCACAGTATCGCGCAGCATTGATGGTTGCATCCTCCAAAAAGTCCTGTAATAAAATTCTTAGTTTGTCCCAGAAAACGGTGAGTAGCACTTGTAGCAGTTTACCTGCTTTTGAACTTTTTTCCGACAGGTGATGACGAATGTTTCCATTTCATAGTCGTCCAACGCTTCTTCCGTATGCAACGCCTTGATTTTATCCTGGGTGGCTTTTTCAAGCTTATAAAGCCGTATGACAAATGTCTAAATGTATTTGGAAATTATGTAGAAAAGTTAAGATATTCTTATTTTTAATATCTCTTTCTATTTTTTTTCCTTTCATACACAACTCTGCCCACAGTCGACAGGAGAAACTTATTTTCCAACTTCCCCTCGTAATTTACGATATTAGCTAACATCATATGTTTGCTCACTTCATTTGTGTTCTTCTGTTCCCTTATAAATATGTAATTATAAAATAGAAATGATGTTGTAAATATATGTTGGAGATATTGGGTGAAAGGTGTTTATTTTATTGAAACGAAGTGTGAGTGGAGGTAAAAAAATTGTTTTACGTGTTATTAACTGTAGTGACTGTTGTAATGTTTGAGCAACTTAACAAACCTGACCTTAATTTCGTGGTTGGTTACTTTAAACTCGTGATTAATGCAAGTGGTGTAGTTAAATTTTGAGAATATTAAGCAAGACAATCAGTGTAATTAACAAATACTATGGCCCTATCTGACAAACATTTCAAATGATCACTCACCTTTCCTTTCCTTACAAAATCTCCTACAGAGACTGTGCACACACAGATAGCAGAAATTAACTTTGTCTGTGCAATACGTATGATTCAATTAGTGCGCTAATGGTACTGATAATTTAGAAAATTATGAATAGTAGGATTTTTAACATCAAGCTATTGGCAAGTGGATGCAGTCCAACCACTAAAGTCAGTATCTGATAAAATTAATTCACTCAAGCAAATAGGAAATGTAAGTAAATCAGTCTTAATTAATGCTATGCATACGACATTAGTACGAGTTTGGTTCTTTATAGGATAGATGTGGCGGTGGCTATTATTGTTGAACTCAGTGCAAAACGCAATAAAAAATTATTCATTAATATGTTGATAATACATAATACAGGCATGTAACTGTCTGTTATCTTCTATCATCAATTTTAGCAAAATTGTTTCAACTGAAATTATTATCACAGTCTCTAATGATTAATGGCACTCACTTGATTGTAAAATTGTGTAGTAATATTATTCATGCATTATTGAGGATTGTCATACTAATCATGTGTGGTTAATTAGTTATTCAAATAAGATAGCAAAAGTACTGTCTAATGTTCTTGTATTTTAACAAAACTTTAACATGCATTCACAGTAAATTACAACCAATAGCATTTAACTTATCTTATTTATCAGTCCAGCGACGTGGTACTCTGCAGTCATATAATTGCTACATAAGTTCATACAGATATCATTTTGATGGTGGCTCCTCCTTTGGCAGCTTGCTAGCAGTTCGCCGTGATGCTTCGCGGATCGCGTCATTAATCGTTAACGTTAGCGTCCGCGATGACGCTACCGCGTTTCGGACGTCTGGGACGGTTACCGAACAGGTAACGAATTTCCGCCTCAGCAGAACGAACGAATAAATGTTTCATTAAGATCAATTCTTACTTCACTTATGTTCACTGGTTTCATATAACCTTTCATATCGTTGCACTTATAACAAATTATAACTTTAACTTTAACTTTATTACTTATATTGTGTGAGCACTCCGCGAACCGCGGGCGAACGTCTGATCTACGTCACGGGGCGGCAGATACCGCTGCTTGCCTGCTCTCCCACAGGCGAGCGCTGCTATGCGATAAAGTCTCTGAGTCTCTGACCTGAGGAGCCATATCGATAACTGTTCACAGAGAAATACTTTTACATTGACAAATTAAACATAAAAAGTAATAATAGTCATATAGAAAACATACAAAGTACAAATAAAATAAAATAATATATACATAAACAATTACAATACAGATAATAAATGTGACTTTTTTTTTTCAAGGAATGGCCCTCTGAGGACAACATGTCAGGACTACCTGCTGAGCGCACAAACGTCAATGTTGTCAGGATAGAGTTTCAATTGGCACTTCAAAAAATGTAATTTGTTATTTCTTCTCCTTCTTCGCTGAACTATTATTAATACAAGTTAAAGTTGCACAGAGGATTATTTTATTATTGACGACCTGTTTCTCGTCATTTTCAAGTCAAGTTATAAGTCGTACAACACAAAAGTACACAACCGGTATTCTTATGGTTTTTATGTGCAGGTTGACAGCTCTCTATACGGTCAAACTACTAATGGCTGAGCCGCGTTCATTCCTATTCTCTAGCTTAGTATTTAAATTAAACAGGGAAGAAGTAAATGAATATCGATGGATGGAGATCTAAATGCCATGACTTGCGAATAAACACTCGTAGTATTTTCAAATGTTCAAATGTCTGTTAAGCTTAAGGGACTTAACTGCGGGCTCTTCAGTCCCTAAACTTACAAACTACTTATGAACTACCTTAAACTAAAGACGACACAAACATCCATGCCCGAGGGGGGTATTCGAACCCCCGACCGTAGCGACCGTGCAGACTGTGACTGGCGCGCCGCAGAGCGCTCGGTCACTGCGGCCGGCTTGTGGTATTTTCCTTGGTGATAATATGAATTGGCGAAGCCACTTGATGCTACGTGAAATATGTCAATAAACGTTAATTCAAAGCATATCAGATTAAAACACTGCCCAAATACATCCATTGTATCTATCGGACAATCTTTTCGACTTTTCAATGTAGATAAGACATTTAATGTTCCCGCACTGTCATTAAACGATAGAATCACCGCCGAGATATGTAAAATTAGCTCCAACAACCATAGATGTTATGATGTACCATCTGAACACCGACACATAAATCACTTCGCATCCGGCGTCCATTCGTCCTCTGTAGCCACTACTGAATAACATTCAATCGCCAGTGCACAAAACGAAGTTGAAGTAGGATTAATGAATGTTAGGTTACAATGTAGTTACCTTTTCGAGACTTCATCTTTCTGACACCGCACAGAAAATAATGGAAAGAATAGCTTTTATTTTTCTTTCAACATTTTCGCTCTTTAGGCAGTAAAACTTCCACATCAAGTATGACTTACTATTTTTCTCCTTTTTTTCGTTTTGTCAATTAAGAACTCACTTAACAACAAATTTTGTCTACAGTTTGTAAGTATGCCAGAACAAATTTGTATTATACGATACAAAATTAGAAGATGAAATAGTAAGATTTCTTCAGCTTGATGCTGAAGCTTTTTGATCCGTGTTTACTATATAAATCTCTTGTTTCTTCTCTATTAGTATCTGCCTTGAGGAAAACACTAGTTTTTCTTTTCATAGCCATCCATGTATCGATACAGGGGTCTTTTTATTGCTTTAAACTGAAGAACAGGAATATTTTCATTTGTACAAATTGTTATAAGTTGATCCATATATTCTTTTTTCTTGACAGTTTGTCATCTGGAACTATATGGCACTTACATGGAACTATATCTCGCTAAAACTCGAGAATGGCTGAACCGATTCGGCTTATTTTAGTTTTAAAATGTTCGTGTAAGTCAAGGCAAGATTTAAACGGTGATAAAATATGGAAAAGTTGTCCGGAAAAAGAGGAAGATAGAGAAAAACTGAAACAGCTTTTCCAGTGAGCTATCAATACCGTTCGTACAATTGAGATAACATTTTGTACATTTCATGTTGAGAGCAAGATGTTGGTTCGCATCAAATAAAAATTGGGAAAAGTCTTACGGAAAGTAGGAAAATTTAGAAAAATCCGAAAGCGATTTTTTCTATGAATAAACATAAATTGCCACATGGCTGTAAGAGCATCACTTGAGTACGGCTTGACAGAACGAGGTTTGTAGGAAATACGTAAATTATTTGGGATAATCTACCAGAAAATTCGGAAATTTGAGAAAAATGAAAGTGCTTTTTTCAATGTGTCTTTGATTGAATTCCGTACTATAACTGACTATTCGCACGATGAAGAGGAGTAATTCTTTTGTTGTTTTGTTCATTATGGTCTTGGAACAGTTTTCAGTAAAGAAATAGGGCAGATAAAAAGGAAAGTCGCAAATTTCGTACAAAGTTTCTTTTTTATTGTGTTTCTAAATGTACTCAACACTATAACTTGAGAATCGTTCATCCGATTATGATAAAATTTTGATCATTTGACGTTCACCGGAAGATGAACGTTCTTATGAACTAAGAATTCGGGAAAGCTACCCGGAAAATTAGAAAATTCGTGAGGAACTGAAAGAGCTTTTTCCAATGGGATATAAATATCATTCGTCTGGTTACGACAAAATTTTGCATATTTGACGTTAAAAGTAAGAGTAACATTCTTATGAAATAAAAATTTAGAAAATTTTCCCGAAAAATTGGAAAAAATAGAAAGATTTTTCTATGAAATATTAATGCCATTCATCTGATTTCGATAAAAGTTTGCACATTCGACGTTCAAAGCGAGAGGTAGGTTTGAGGAACTTAAAATTTGGAATAGTTGGCCAGAAAATAGGAAAATTTGTGGAAAACTGAAAGAGCTCTTTTCTTTTGGATATCAAAATCATTCGTACGATTGCGATAAAATATTGCACATTTGACGTTCAGTGCAAATGCCTTTATAAAGTTACTGAGTGTTAAGTACTATGTTCAACTGACATGTGTTGGTATCTTCAATGGCGGAATGGTGAAAGAAAATAGCATTATTTCAGTATTCACTGTCACTCTTTGAGAATGGGGAATTTGAATCATGGCAAGAAGGTAGGTGTAGTTAACAGATGAATGTGGTGTGGGAGAGAAGTTCGAATTTTAACCCTGTGTAAATGAGAATGTGTGTGTGTGTGGGGGGGGAGGGGTGTAAGTAGGTGGATATGTGCGTACATATAGTAGCTTCTTGCTGTTGATAATTTATTTGTTTGTATATATTTTATTTTATTTTGCTGTTGTTACTGTGCTTAGGTATTCATAAACAAACGAACAAAAAGGCCCATTGGAGATGCTACAACTGCAGAGAAACACGTATGTGTCTGAAAGTAAAACCCATAGTTTTGCTGAAGGCAGTTACTGTAGATAAAAAAAGAAATATATGCTAAGATTTCTGGAAAATGTTTTGTCTAAAAACTGGACTGTACTCATGCCATTTTATGTTAAGAGCACTTAGCGGCTTACAACAACCCAACTGTAATCATAAATTATTGGAATTAGGTTTTGTTCTTTCTTTTTTTTAATGCGGAGAGAAGGATAAATAGTTTTCTTCTGGGTGGTGTAGCATTATACGCTGAAAACGGAAGGTATTACAGACCTGAACAACATTCAGTTGAAGCAGCCAAATATGAAACACAGCTGTCTGAACATAGTAATCAAAATAGTGCAAAATGTACAAGAATATCTACGCGATGATGACACATCCCAGATTTCAGGATTCAGTAAATATTAGGTGCCACAAGCATTCATAGTAATTTTCTGTTCTACACATAGTTCTAAGGATTTTTTCGCACAGATGTCCACATTTTTGATTCACTGAGAGAGTGGGTAATGGTTTTCAATGTAAATACCTGATGGAGGCTGTTTGCTTTGCAATTACGCAATGTGTAGTCGGCTGGCAGTCCAGCTGTGCTCACATCAGGCATTCACTTTTAATGCTGTAATTACCAGTCCAGTCACACTATCACCAGCTGTCGGTCACTACAGCAGACACTGTGACACTACTAACGTCTGTAACCTCCCGGCTCTAATATATGTCTCTAAAGAGTACACTCGTAGTAGCCCATCTGCCTGTAAACTGGTTCGGTGGGTTCCTACAGATTTTAAAATCGTATTGCCATATTCCCAACTAGAAGCTTGAACGTTTATAATGTTTACATAATAATATTTATTACGTAATGATAATATCTGTAAAATATAGTAGTTTCATAAAATGGATATAGTTTTCAGTGTTCTTACTCCATTAATTTTTTTTTCTAGAAATGTGAATATGTTAGGCATACATATGTTCATAGAATGAAGGCTTTCACGGCAGGTATCGTCATTACTTAAAGCTTCCGGGCTGAGACGCCGTGGTCCATACATAGTTTTGGCTCGTACGATGTGGCCCATGTTTCATTCAGTGTTAGGACACGGCGTAAGAAAGCCTCTCCTTCGCGTTCATAGCGTTCGATGTGCTTATCAGCAACGTCGTAAAGCATCCATTTCTGCATTTTCGTCAATTCATGCGGAACCTATCTCGATGCAATTTTTCGCATGCCCAGGGCGTACCTTCAGTATGTTGAGCACAGCTATTCTGGTTTCGTGGGAGAGGTCACGAATCGGCGATCACTGCCCACTAACTTTTCTTCAGAGACGTACGACACTCTGCCCAATGTAAGTCTGCCACAGTTTTCCGACCGTCGTTGAAGGCCTTTACCCAACTCGCCACTGTCTTCTACAGCAATGCCGATTCCCGGCACGCCTCTCGAAGACCTTGTTGACACTGTTGTACGAGCTCTGGCACATTCAAAAATAAAATGTATGTAAATCTATCGGACCATACTGCGTTGTCATAAGTCCGTAGCTTACAAACTACTTAAACTAAGGTAAACTAAACTAAGGACAACACACACACCCATGCCTCAGAGAGAACTCGAACCTCCGATGGCGAGCAACCGAACGCTCTGCAGCGAGACTCCTTAGACTAATCTGCTACTCCAGCGCGGCTTAATGTTCAAATGTTTGTAAAGCTTACGGGACTTAACTACGGGGTCACCAGTCCCTAATCTGGCAAACTACTTATGAAGTAGGTAATACTAAGGACGCCACATATATCCATGCCCGAGGGGGGATTAGAAGCCCTGACCGTAGTCTCGCACATTCAATCGTGATCCAACTCCGTTGTTTCTGTTTCCAAAACTCAGTGACCCCATTGCGTTGGACCGCCCGCTCACAAGTGACTGTGTCTCCCTCGATTGTGTGCACGCCGGTGACGTAGGACGGGCGAGTTAATTTGCACGGAGGTAAGTTAGGCATGTCAACAACGTGTGCTATCAGCGCCATTAAATGTTCAAATGTTTGTATAGCTTATGGGACTTAACTACGGGGTCACCAGTCCCTAAACTTACAAACTACTTATGAACTAGCTAAGACTAAGGACAGCACAAATATCCATGCCCGGGGGGGGGGGGGGATTCGAACCCCCGACCGTAGTGGCCATGCGGATATCAGCGACATTAGCAGATTCCACTGCATAGTTTCTCTGCAGTAGTGTTGCCACTATTTAAGTTCCAACCGCCGTATAATGAGGAATGACCATACCAATATAATTTTAAAAATAATCGCTCGCTCGAAAACGCGTTAGTTTTCCCCACGCTATGTTAGTGGAACGGTTGTCTGAAATGGTTCAGTTAACCGTCCGCCTGACAAAGTTGGATTCGCTATTCATGTAGAAGTGCATGTAGATGAATTGTTGCCTTTGATGTATACTTCTCGTGAGAGAAAATACGACAAGAGTGCCTGTTCCGTGTCAGGAGGCATGTAGAAGCCGCGAGCAGCTGTTCCGGCCAGCTGCAGCATTCACAGTCGCCGCCAAGGTTGTGGGACAGTGACGAGGATAAATTCCCGGCCTTGCTGACGTCACCATGCTTCGAGGAACAAGATCTGAGCTACAAAGGACACCTAAAGTTTTCGGCTACTTTGCCCACCTGCCGGGCTATAAACATTGGCTTCGTGCAGTACAGTATATCATTCGACACGGAATTTACTCATATTATAAAATAACCTGTATGTGTGTATGTGGGTATGCTTGTTCCATATCTCGTCCTGAACTATTGGACCGATTTCAACCAAACTTGGTATACATGTTCCTTAACTATCAGGCAGGAACCATCTGTCAGACGTAAGGGCGTAATCTATATCTAAATATGTGAATGTCTGTTCGGTGTACGCTTATCACGTCTGAACCACAAGACATAAAGAGCTAAAAATTTGTACAGTTACTAATGTCTACCCGGGGAAGGCTTTAGGAACGGTTTTATGACGATCGGATAATGTGGTTGTCTGTTCGGTATACGCTTATCACGTCCGAACGACAAGATGCAGACACTAAAATATTTGTACAGTTACTAATTTATACCTAAGGAAGGTTTTAGGCACGGTTTTATAGCGATCTGATAGATATTTAGTAATTTAAAGAATGTAACGCGAAATGCGGTACAATAATTACTCTTTGAAAATTATATTTATTCTTTGAAAATTATATTTATTCTTTGAAAATGGTTTTATTGGTTGCATTGTTGCTTGAGGGTTGATAATGATAGAAGGTTGGAGTATATTGGGATGGAAAGTTATCGGTGTATATAAAATTCTACGTGTGTGTGCGCGCGCGCGCAGCGAAAACTACAAAACGCAAACGAATGGTCTGTGTGTAATAGTTGTCCGAAGTCTCCCGTTGTACACCATAGCATTTCCATGCCGATAGCTATAAGGGGGTGGAAGGTATGGTGGTTGAAAGTCGTCAAATTATAAAAAAAATTCGGAATGAAGGCCAGCGATGACGTTTTCAACTCTATAGCTAGGAGGTTAAAAGAAGGTCAGCAATCCGAAGATTGGTTTGAACACCACAGTTCTTTACTAGGCATGGTCCTGTTTGGAGGCGGTATGCCGTTGCCTTCCTCCGATCTTTGAACTGACTTACCCAGCCAGTTATAGGGGGACCTACAGTTTAACGTGGGTTCCGAACCACAGTGCTTCTCGGTATTTTTCACATGAGCAATACTGCCAGAGGTGAAAGAAGTGGCAAGTGACAGATAAAAATCGTAGGACCTGGCGGGGAGGTTACATACAGCGAAACGTAGACCATACCTTAGGTCTATGCGTGCTACAATGTCTTCAGCTCTTTCTCTGTAAGGATAAGCATACGAATAAGGAAATATAAGAGTAAATAAATAAAGCAGTAAAAAAGAAATTTCTTTTAATACATATCATTAAAAAAATCAATTTGACGTTTCGCGCATTACAGCAACTGTCGATCTGTGATATTATTACAATCACTATTGTTGAATTTCGTGACTGGATTCTTCGAAACGAGTGCATTTTTACGTGTGATTTGATCTCATAGCACATTACTGAAAGATAGCTTATTTATCATAATCAACCAACACACGAGCGGAGCCGCGGGTTTAAGCTAGTGGTCTCATAAACAATGACAGTCGTGAAAAAGGCCGCATTACGTGATTCTATATCTGCTCCTTAACTAATGGACCGATTTCAACCAAATTTAGTACAAACATTCTTTAAGATCAGGAATCATTTTCTATGGTTGCAGTAACCACCTACGATACAAATTTCATACAATATCACGTCACAAACAATGAAAACTGCCCCAAATTGCGGCGCGTTATGTCGTGATTTTATTCGTAAACTGTTTGACAATGACAGCACTTAGCGACTCGCACTATAATTTGAATATAAGTACAAATCTTTACGAAACTTTCTCTCCCTGACAGCCTCAACAAAATAATGAAAGGAAACAAGTTTATCGCTTAGTACATATGCGATATTCCTGATGTACATCTACGACATTCGGCATGACGTTGTAAGTTATTACTTCCACACTGTAAATTGTATTCGCGAGACATTTCTCAGTCCCACTGAATGTTCCTTCGATACTATATCTTAGTTCAACATATATTTAATAAGATATGAAGTCATAAACAATTTCGTTCATGAAAAACCGTATCACCACGCATGAGGTTTCGATATTTCACTTTGGATACTGCACTAAAACTTTTGCGCATCATGCATATTTCTTTGTTTAACTGTATCAGAATTTTAAGCTGTTTTCATGGATACATGAAATTGAAATCTTTTTCGAGTTTTTATTGTCACTACTAATATAAGACTTGAAAAATGCATATATACCCGGTAAATGATGTTTTCAGCAGCTTGTGTGTTAATAATTCGACTAGTCGTTTATGAGACTTATTTACGCATGGGTTTAATTTTATTTTTCACGGTTCCTTCTCTAATGCCAAATGGAAACGAAACGGCAGATGTAACACAAAAACACGCAGGTGGAATAACGCCTGTTTATGTGTGTCTTTGTACGTATCACATTTCCTCGGTTTGCTGAACTGATTTTAACCACAGTCCTCTCGCATATTCTATACAACAGGTATCAACTGTTGAGGTAAAAAAGACAGTTTTCAGCATATAGGTCGTCATAATGAGTTGAACAAACAACTGCCGCATCCGGTGATGTGTGAATAGGAAGTTTCGCCCACTTGATATTCGAGAATGAGAGAATAAACTGTACACATAATTTCAAAGCTGTAAGAAACTTATGCAGAGGAGAAGAAAGAGCTGGACGAACATACTAATTAAATAAATCGGTAGCTAGAGTAATGTCCTTATAAATTTCTGACTTACGTCTCAATTACATTGGCGGACTCTGTATGATGAGCAACATTCTCGGTGCAGAATTGGACTGGTGCATCTGCTCGCGCAGCGAGGCGTTCTGGGAACGTTCGTTCTCAGGAACTGGTAACCTGTTCTTTCAGCTCCCATATTTATCCTCGTCACATCCTGTAAGAAGCACCGCAGTCAATTATCGTACATTGTTAAGTCCGGGCTTCTGTGCTGCCACATAAAAAGCCCATCGCGTCCAATACACCAGCCTCGAACAGCAGTCCAGCAATTTACGGGGCGCCATTCTATCGCCTAAAAACATCGTTCAGCAGTCGACATTGTCGATTTCAAGTAATAGCAAGTGAGGAAACATCAGCAGCTCCTTTCACAGAATTGTCGAAGAAATATAGCACAATATTAAGATCACTGGTAACACCTACCTATCGTATAACATCCTCAGGATTTATATACACTACTGCCCATTAAAATTGCTACAACAAGAAGAAATGCAGATGATAAACGGGTATTCATTGGACAAATATGTTATACTAGAACTGGCGTGATTATAATTTCACGCTATTTGAATGCATAACTCCTTAGAAATCCGTTCCCAGAACAATCACCTCTGGCCCTAATAACAGCCTTGATACGCCAGGGGATTGAGTCAAATAGAGCTTGGATGGCGTGTACAGGTACCGATGCCCATGCAGCTTCAACACGATACCCCAGTTCGTCACTGGTGTATTGTGACGAGCCAGTTGCTCGGCCACCATTGACCAGCCGTTTACAATTGGTGAGAGATCTGGAGAATATGCTGGACAGGGCAGCAGTCGAACATTTACTGTATCCAGAAATGCCCGTACAGCACCAGCAACATGCGGTCGTGCATTATCCTGCTGAAATGTAGGGTTTCGCAGGGATCGAATGAAGGGTAGAGCCACGGGTAGTAACACATCTGAAATGTAACGGCCACTGTTCAAAGTGCCGTCGATGCGAACAAGAGGTGACCGAGACGTGTAATCAATGGCACCCCATACCATCACTCCGGGTGATACGCCAGTATGGCGAGGACGAATACACGCTTCCAATGTGCGTTCACCGCGATATCGCCAAACACGGATGTGACCAGTATGATGCTGTAAACAGAACCTGGATTCATCCGTTAAAATGACGTTCGTGCACCCAGGTTCGTTGTTGCGTACACCATCGCAGGCGCTCCTGTCTGTAATGCAGAGTCAAGGGTAACCGCAGCCATGGTCTCCGAACTGCAAGTCCATGCTGCTGCAAACGTCATCGAACTGTTAGTGCAGATGGTTGTTGTCTTGCAAACGTCCCCATCTTTTGACTCAGGGATCGAGACATGGCTACACGATCCGTTACAGCCATGCGGATAAGATGCCTGTCATCTCGCCTGCTAGTGATACGAGGTCGTTGGGATCTAGCACGGCGTTCCGTATTGCCCTCCTGAACCCACCGATGCCATATTCTGCTAACAGTCTTTGGATTGCGACCAACGAGAGCAGCAATGTCGCGATACGAAAACCGCAATCGCGATAGGTTACAATGCGACCTTTATCAAAGTCGGAAACGTGATGGTACGCATTTCTCATCCTTACACGAGGCATCACAATAACGTTTCACCAGGCAACGCCGGTCAACTGCTGTTTGTGTATGACAAATCGGTTGTACACTTTCCTCATGTCATCACGCTGTATGTGTCGCCACCGACGCCAACCTTGTGGGAATGCTCTGAAAAGCTAATAATTTGCATATCACACCATCTTCTTCCTGTCGGTTAAATTTCGCGACTGCAGCACATCATCTTCTTGGTGTAGCAATTTCAATCGCCACGAGAGTATATACTAAATCTCCAAAATTAAAATTTGTAATCGGTACAAGAAACAATAGGACATATACACAGTTTATATTCGTATTTAATAATTAAGAAGCATGACAAATATTACAATACGGAAAGGTTGTAATTATGGCTGCCAGCAGCAGTGGGCATGGAGGTAGGAGTGGGAAATGGGGGCCGAGGGGACTGAGGCGCTCCATTCACGGTCAGCACGGCCACTACGGTCGGGGGTTCGAATCCCCCCTCGGGCATGGATATTTGTGCCGTCCTAGTTTGTAAGTAGTTCATAAGTAGTTTGTAAGTTTAGGGACTGATGACCCCGTAGTTAAGTCCCATAATCTTTACAAACATTTGAACATTTTGGGAAAGGGGGAGGAAAATGAGTGTAATAATATTCAAATAAAGAGTTGTAAAAGAAGAGCAGATTTTGGTGAAATAAAGAGGAGGAAGAGAACTAATGGAGAGAAGATATTTTACTATCACTCTGAAACAGACTTGATCATATACGTGAGTTTTGGTGAGAGATTTAAGAGGGTGACATAAGGAACTGTTTCAATTTTTTCCTAAACGTAGCAGAGGACTGAATCATGCGAAGAGAGGAGGGCAGCTTGTTCCAGAGGCGAACAGCAGAGACAGCTAAGGAGCTTGCAGAGGCTTTCGTTTTATGAACGGGTACAGTTAGGGTAATAGGTAAGTGGGATCTTGTGTTAACCTAAAACTGATCTTTGTGGCACTCCAGAAACGTTTCTCCAGGAGACTTTGCGGTTGATCTTTCAATTAGCTTTAAAAGCACTTCAATGCACTATTTGACAACTTTAGTTGTCCCACTTAAAAGTGGTGTGTGTTTGTTTGAAAAAATGCTAAAGGTAGTATGTGTCTGGGGCGAGCGTGTCACTATTTGTGTTGAGACACTGTTCCCGTAAAATTCACAAATAAATGTTCTGTTGTGGTTTTCGTTATTAAATCATTTGACTAAGCAATGAAACTTAGTACCTTCCTTTGCCCTGTTAGAATAAATTGCAACTGACATGGAATGCAATGATCTTACGTGTATGTGGTTTGTTTGATGTGCAACGGATAACACTTTAAATTGTACAGTTGTTAATAAGTTAACAGTAATTTAACTCGTAATTGATCTACACATTAATCTTGTGCGTGAGAAGCAATGCGATCAAATGAAATGTTCAGATCTGTTAGCGTGCACCATATACCAGTAGCCAGACTGTGGTGTCGCACAAGTACAAAGTGCGCGCCACCTACTTTCGCCGCGCGCCGCCATGCACGCACGGCGCGGCGTTCTCACGACAGCCACGAGCGCCCTCTGCTGCAACCCCGCTCGTGGCCACCACGGAAAGACACCGGTCACTTCGGACTGAGATAGCAACGAGTTAGGACCTTCGTAATAAGATAGGCACCGGTAAAGACTTTGCTATCGTACAGGCACTAGGTAGGCCTCTAACAACTATGTATCAACATTCTGCAGTATTATGTAAAAGTTAAGTATTGTTACATTCTGTGCAATATATATCTCTTTCTTGTTTATACTTTCTGGCTGCTCCCCTCCGTACCTGCACCAGCGTGCTATTTTTGTTCCTGTGTCGGGCTCATTCCACTTGGCCACCGACACCTACGACGAGGCTGGGACACAAAAGCGGCGACGAAGTTGGGACACAAAACAGACTATACATGCTTAATTCGACTGCGAGAGCCATCAAAAAGAGCGTGCTACTACAGTGATAATTTTGTTACTTGAATAAACAGGATGTCAAACAAAGATATTTGATATTAATTAGGTTCCAAAAATCACTGCACTTGATAATGTGCCTATCTGAACAACAATTACCTTACTGATTCAACGTAATAAAAATGTCCTACAAATCTCGTAATGGTTTCAAGTCTCACTCACTGCAAATATTTCTCATTATACGTGATCTACTTCTCTTCTGATCAGACAAATCACTTTAACTGTTACTAACATTAACTGACTTAATAATCTGAACTTTCATTCAGACTTAGAAAATCTCTTAACTATGAACTATACTGGATTTATGAACAAACTACTTCCTGCTCTCATTAATAGACCAATTTATCATGAGAAAATCCCTACACTGAACTGTTCTAATTAGCACATAAATTTACAGACACAATAATTATGCAACACTTTCACAAGAAACTATGATCAGGACGGATAGCAATTCATATTGGTGAAAGGAACAAGGAACTGGTAAAATGACTCAGGGTTAAATGATACATGCAAGCTGCAATAAACAGTATTCATTAGCAAAAGGACAAACACCAACTACAATAGTTCAAATACAGGCTAGCAGACATAACAATAGAAAAGTACTGATTACCTTATTTGAGAAAGATTAATTTCCGTACAAAAATTACAATTTGCAGACTTGGCTGCGACTCTTCAAAACTGAATTTTTACTCTTCGAGTCTAACACAAAGCCAGACTAACCCGACAGTTCCACTACTCATCGACTCAACTCTGCCATAACAGACATCGACAGTCCTTCACGAAGCTCAAGCAGCGACTCGTTAAACGCAACAACTGCGAGTGAAAGACACACTTCAAAGATAAAACAAAGTCTTTGGTATACAGCAAAGATATGAAATTAAGTACAGTACGTGATATCGATTAATGAAATGGCACAAAATATTACATAAATTTGTTTTCTAGACAATTATAGCTTAGATTTTTGTAGCAAAACATACTCAAGGCTGTATGACAGGCAAAAATTAAGTGAAAATTATTTTGCGTACTCCTTTCACACTTTATTCAGCAGTATGTCAACACTATCAAAAGCTTTGCTGAAATCTAGAAGCATCAATATAGTAGCTTCGCGGTTGTTCATAGCGAATTTCAGATCAGCAGTTACCTTGATTAGTGCGATGTTTGTGCTATGGTTTTTACGAAAGCAAAACTGATACTTGTCAGATAAGCTGAATTTGCACACGGTTTCAGTAATTTGGTCGTGGACAATGTATTCTAGGGCTTTGGAACTTACATGGCATAAAGTGCACGGTAATAGAGGCAAAAGTGTCCCAGTAAACATGGGTCCGTTAAGGAGCCTCTGCGAGATAATTACGAATGTATGGTTCCAAGCCAGACGGGAACCCCATGCTGCTCAGGACTTGCGCTAGCCACGCGTTTCGCGTATTTCAAGAGTCAACATCGCTTCGTAATATCTCGGGGTGTAATTGTCGTACTGCGATGCAATCAACGCCATTGTTTACGTGATTTGTCATGCTACAGATTGCTGATGTTGTAATACAGGGTGTCCATTTAAAAACACATAGCCGGCAGCGGTGGCCGAGGGGACTGAGGCGCTCCAATCACGGTCTGCACAGCCACTACGGTCGGGGGTTCGAATCCCCCCTCGGGCATGGATATTTGTGCCGTCCTTAATCTTAGTTAGTTCATAAGTAGTTTGTAAGTTTAGGGACTGATAACCTCGTAGTTAAGTCCCATAGACTATACAAACATTTGAACATTTTGAGGAACACATAAATATGTGTTATAAGACACATATGCTTTCGTTTTAGATGTTTGGATTTAGAATGAATATGTAACACAAATAGAAGACAATTACAAATGATGTTTAAACAATGAAATGTTTGTAATCATATGGGACCAAACTACGTTGGCCATCAGTCCCTAGTCTTACAAACTTCTTAAACTAAGTTAAAATAACCTAAGGACAACACATACATCCATGCACAAGAGAGAGGATTCGAACCTCCGACGCAAGAGGCCACGCATTCCATAACGTGGTGCTCCACACCGCTCGGCTACTCCCACGGGGCTACAAATGATGGTATAAACACAACATTGAGAATTGAGAAAAACAACAAAAATTCAAAGGTTGTTTTTTTTTTTTTTTTTTTTTTTTTTTTTTTTTTTTTTAAATTCAGTATCACACTGGCATGCAACTATCCAGTAGCGTAACTAGGACTTGGTTTTGGGGGGGGGGGGGGAGAGCTGCTTGACTAGCAAAATTTTATTCAGTTTCCAGACAGACTACCATGTACCACTCCCGTTGAAGAAACTAATTCACTCCCTTCCAATGAAAGCTTATGGTAAAACACCCCAAGTGTTTTCCCCTCTCTCTTTTTTTCATTTTCTTTTCGGGTTCTGGGGGGGAGGGGTTATATCCCCCTCATCCCCCCCCATAGTTACGGCACTGCAACTGTCTATGATCAAGTCTCATTCAATTAACTATCACTGTCTCTATTCTAGGTGATCTCTCTCTTTGTCAAGATGATCTAATTAAAATGTTATTCATGCATTATTGTGGTTTGTCATACTGGACAAGATTGGTTAAGTGTTTCAAATAAGCAAGTAAAAGTACAATCTAATTTTCATATATATATATATATATATATATATATATATATATATATATATATATATATATATATATATATATATATATATATATATATTAACAAAATTCAACCATGCATTCACAGTAAATTACCACAAATAGCATTCAATCTATCTTAGTCAAGAGTACAGTTTGTGCTTCTTTGTAGTTAAATAATGGTTCCATTACAATATAGTGGTTACAAGAATTGATAAGGAAATTGTTATGGTAGTGGCTCCTCCTTTGGCAGCTTGCTAGCAGTATGCCGATATAATTCGCGAATCGCGTAATTAATCGCGACCATTGGCGTCCGCGACGACGCTACCGCGTTTCGGACGTCTGGACGGATACCGAATACGTAACGATTTTCTGTTTCAGCAGAACGAACGAATGAATATTTCATTAATGTCTGTTTTTAATTCACTTGGATACTCTTACACACAAGTTTCATTTATACTTTTCATTTCGTAGCACTTTAAACATATTATAACTTCTACATACGATAGCAGTTAGTTACAAATATTGTTTGAGCACTCCGCGGACCGCGTACGAACGTCAGATCTACGTCACGGGACGGCAGATACTGCTGCTTGCCTGCTCTCCCACCGGCGAGCGCTGCTGTTCAATAAAGTCTCTGACCAGAGAAGCCGTTTCGACTAGCATTTTTATATCGATTTTTGATCTTGTTCGCAGTGAAGTATTTAACATACACAAATTAAACCAAACAAGTAATTACAGTGAATAGAAAAGCATGCAAAGTACAGAAAATAACCCTCGGGCATGGATATTTGTGCCGTCCTTAGTATTAGCTAGTTCATAAGTAGTTTGCAAGTTTAGGGACTGATGACCCCGTAGTCAAGTCCCATAAGCTTAACAAACATTTGAACATTTGAACAGAAAATAAATAAAATAAAATATACATAATCAAATACAACACAGACAATAAACAAATGGCATGAAATGTTTAAAATTGCATTGCATACATACATTACACATCATAATCATTAATTAATTGTCATCAGAAGATCATAATTACTTTGAATACACTACCTACAGTTTCAAACAACGAAAATCTCTCAAAATGAGGCTCATATCTCGTTGTAATGTAAGGCTTACTGTAAGGGACACTTTACAATATATTGTTGAATCCCACTTACGTAGGTAGAAATGATCATCAGAATAAAATACGAGAAATCAGAGGTAAAACGGAGAGATTCAGGTGTTCTTTCTTCCCGCGCGCTATTCGAGAATGGAATGGGACATAAATAGTATAAAGGTGGTTCGATGAATACTCTACCAGGCACTTAAATGTGATTCGCAGAGTATCCCATGTAGATGTAGATACTGAAATGGAACGAGCATATAAGGACAGTCGTGGGGAAGTCGAATGTTCGACTTCGATTTATTAGGTTAATTTTGGGAAGGAGATCGCATATAAAACGCTTGTACGACCCTGTCTTGACTATTGCTCAAGTGTTTGTGATCCCCACATGATCAGTTTAAAGTAGGACACAGAGGCAGTTCAGAAGCAGGCGGCAAGATTTCTAACTGGTAGATTGGATTAATGCGCGAGTGTTACCGAAGTGCTTCGGAAACCCAAATGGGAGTCTCGGAAGGAAAGACGACGTTCTTTTCGAGAAACACTGTTGAAGAAATTCAGGGGGCCGGAATTTTGTAAAACGATTCTACTGCCGACAACCTACATTTCGCGTAAAGACCACAAAGAAAGATTAGGGCTCGTACGGATGCATACAAGCATTCTTTTTTCCCTCGTTCTATACAGGAGTGGAACAGGAAAGCAATTAACTAGTAGTGGTACTTGTACCCTTCGCCAAGCACCTTTGGTGATTTGCGGAACACGTATGTAGATGTAAATATAGATGAGGCTTGTCGCTCGCCTAAAAAGAAACATAACGAGACAGAGACCAAGGACATTCAATTGTTAGAACCTTACGACGAGCTAAGCTGCAAGTAAGTCTTATGTAATCTTCATTAGCGATACATGAAGGTTCTGGGAATAATTATTTCCGCCTACAGTTTACTGGCTTGTAAACGGAGTAGTGATACATATAAGCGCTTGTTGTCATACTTTCTGCGTCGTCCAATACGTAGTGGAAGTTAGAAAAGCCTTTCTTTCTGAATATCTGCCGCTAGGGCTTCACTCTTTAAGCGATTAGAATGGTTTCCTTACTTTCGTAATATGAATCCCTCATAATGAAGAAGTCGGATCGTTGTAAAGAAGCCGCGAAAGACGGAACATTAATCAACAGTAAACGTTAGACATCGAAATTTGCCTAGCCACGTAGCTGGAGGGTTGCTGTGTTCAGTTTGTCAGGAGAAGATATTATGGATGTGTTCAGCGTGTTTCTCCACGTTTACCTTGGTTTAGTGTTGTTTGCCAACTAAAATGATTGTTATTCACTGTCTGCTGTGTGATATTAAACCACGAAAACTTTACATTGCAATCATGTTTTTGATGTTGACGGTCTTCTTTCTCCCATTCTTGCTTAAATACATTTGTGCTGTCATTATTGGTGATTTCTATCTTATGGTTCTGAAAATTATAGTAGTACTTTACAAATGTGATTTTGCGGTACTTCAATAAGAATAAAAACCCGCCTAGATCGTTAAAATTGTACTTATTTAATACGGCGTTCCGGCATTTGCCATCATCAAATCTAAAAAAAAAAAAAAAAAAAAAAAAAAAAAAAAAAAAAAAAACTGAATTTGCAAAATAAAGTTCAGCGTCAATAATAAAGTAATAGGAGATTTTATTATTGGCGCTGTACTTTAAGTTCAGAGGTTTTGAGATCTGATGATGTCAGATGCTGGAACGCCGTAATAAATCTAGACGGTTTTGGCCCACTTTAGGATACGGTAGTAACATTAAAAGTGAGCCTTTACGATCGTCTTTTGACAGCTCTAAATTTAAATGAAAATAGCGGCTTAACCATTCATCCGACACGAAAACTGAATAATCGAATTTGTAGAGCAGAAAATTCTCTATAATTTTTTTTTTTTTTTTTTTCATATCTTGCATCGTTGGAGAGTTATCTGCAAAAATAAAGGCGATTTGACGATGTCTGTCTGTCTCTATGTGTTCCCAATTTTTAGGTCGAACCGTTCAACCGATCGGCATCAAATTTACAAAATGTTCAAATGTTTGTTAAGCTTATGGGACTTAACAACGGGGTCATCAGTCCCGAAACTTACAAACTACTTATCAACTACCTTATACTATGGACGGCACAAAATCCATGCCCGAGCGGCGATTCGAACCCCGTCCATACCGGCCGTGCAGACCGTTTTGGAGCGCCTCAGTCCCCTCGGCCACCGCGGCCGGTCCAATTTTACAGACACAATTGTTGGCCACCAGAGACCAGAACCTCGCTTTTTCAAATATTTCGGACAAATAAATACGTTAGTAACACCAAAAAAAAGGCCGTTTGTAATGTAATTTTAATTAGAAATAATCCGTCCACCTGACACGAAAATTGAATAACCGAATTTGTAAATGACAAAATTCTCTACAACTATGCTCTATTTTTTTAATTTTTAATTTTTTTTATTTATTTTTTATTTTTTATTTTTTTTATTTTTTTTTTAATGGCGCACTGAAGAATTAAGAAAAACACGTCGTTCTTCGTACGGTAAATGATAATATAGTGTCTAAAATACAGTATTAGCACCAGTTAACAACTGCCATCAATAGTACGAGATTGAAAGCCGCATGTTCTACTTGTGAGCCATAGTGTAGTAGGCAACGCTTTGGCCTGTAATGCATGTGGTCAGTCGTTCGAACTCACCACCACCCAAAGGATTTTTTCTTCTATTTTTGCTAAGAGGGTTTTGGCCTCACTTATTACTTAAATACGGCTATGTTCTTCAATGTTTAGAGTTGTGCATATGTAAGAATCTTCCCTCTGAAATGAGTGTTTGTTCTATTTCGTGAATATGTAGTGAAATACGTAACAACGAATTGAACAATGGTTTTCTGAAGCATATGCACGTAAACTGTGGCAAGTGTAGTTCCTTAAAGAAACGGAAGTGTATACATTTCAACAAATTACCTTCTTTTTTTCTGAGCGTTTATTCATTAGTTATGGAATATACTGAAAGTCATTAATTAGAATCAATGCATCTACTAAAATGTTGGTCTTCGACATGGTTGATATGCATGCTTTTAACGTAGATGGTATTACTTTCCCTGTAGTTAAGATATGACTTCGTTCATGTTACTCTGTTCTGCACTAAATTAAAGACCAAATATTCTATTTCAAAGCGTGATTACATTTTCTTTTACAGCTATAAAATTAGTACTAATAATACGTCATTTACAACAGTCATTGTAACAGTATCTCCCCAGTTTATGTACATGTGATGAAGAAGTCTATGTTTAGAATTCGTTGCTATGTATTTCATGGCATGTTCTCGAAACAGAACAAATAAACTTTTCAGAGAAAGCGCTGTTGCCTTTGAACAACTCGGAATATTGCAGAATATAGTTTTGTTCAGTTAACAAGAGTGTGCGAAAACCTTTTAGGAAGCAAGAGGGAAAATAAAGTTCCGCAAAAAAATTAATCGCATCAGTGAGATCTATGCCTTGGGTCCATTTGTTCATATTCGTTCTGGGTGGTTCGTTGAGAATTTTACTCAGTTTTTTTTATTACAGATGGCGTTGAACCAACACCGTGTGAAGAGAAGGCTTGTGCACTGCCGTGCCACGTCACGTCATGCCAGAGAAGCTCCCGATCGCGTAGCTTTTTATTGGTTCTTTGGTTTGAACGGGTACTTTGTGGACGTTGGTTTGTTTTGTCCTATTTTGATCGTTTCGGATAACCCAGTTCTCTCTTTACAGAGGACGTTGAGCTACCATGCCGGCAACCCTCTGACCGAGCGCGCTGAGCAACCGCGCCCTAGCAAGTTCCGAACCACTGTGTAACATGTTCGTACATCACAAACTAATTCCTCGCCTATTACGCTATGGCGAACAGCTGCGAGAGTAATTCCTGAGTCTCGAATTCCTGAGTCTCGACATTAGATTATAATTCATTGATCTAAGAACGACATGTTTTTGGTATTTTCCAGTGCGCCATTGCTTTGCAGTGACGACGCTTGAGTTATAACAAGAAAATCATCGATGTAAAGAAAGCAAGATGGCCTACGCAAAAGAAATTTTGGGGCAAGAGATGTCATGTGATTGATTTACGAACGCCAAGTGTACGTTGTGTTCCACCCAGGCAATAATCTCTCGTCCGAACGCCAAATGTACGCTACGTCACTCATAACCAGTACAGGCAAAGAAAATAAACTCTGAACTACCAAGGCAAGACAGGCGATAATTTTAACGGAAAAATGTAATGTAAATGTGGGTAAGATATTAAAATGATAATTCAAAGAGGTAAAAGTTCAAAAAAGTGTATGTTTTTCAAAGCTAAACTCAAATATCATATAATTTTGGTTGTTTGTTAGAATATGGTCAGAGAGAATATTACGTGTTTGGTGCGTAGGTATTACCACAATAGTAGAGTTGTAATCATATCACCATAATTTTTTATTATTTAGATTACTATTTTGCTCCGAAATGTTTGCAAAAACTTTGAAAACTAAAAATCTAAAGTGGGCAGTAAAACACGTCAGTGCGATTTTTATTCTTATTTTAGATCATGAAGATCGTAGACTCCTACAGGAAATTCGTTTCCTTTATCCACAAATTTTGGGATGCATCCAAATACTTTTATTACTTCTATCACTGCGGAGTTAAACTGATAGGCATTATATTTTTGACGAAAATAAGGGCTAGAAAGAAGAGTTTTCACTTCTTTTGTACACACATTAAAACAGACAACGTTAAAAACACTGACTAATGTACTTATTAATTATTGTCGTTATAGTTTGGTACACCTCATCTGCAAGAAAAAATGTTCAAATGTTTGTTAGCTTATGGGACTTAACTACGGGGTCATCAGTCCCTAAACTTACAAACTACTTGTGAACTACTTACGAACTAGGACGGCACAAATATCCATGCCCGAGGGGGGGATTCAAACCCCCGACCGTAGCGGCCGCGCAGACCGTGACTGGAGCGCCTCAGTTCCCTCGGCCACCGCGGCCTGCCATCTGCAAGATGAAGCATACAGACTATATTAGCAATCATTCAATTTTCGTACAAAAACGCACTATTTGTGTTATTATTATTTATTTTCCTTTCCTTAGCTACTGGTTTCTCGTCTTTCCTGTGGTTATCACATATTTTCTACATATTATTCGTGGTAGTGCATTATGGTAATGTTGGTATTTGGCGTATGGATGCAGCTGATAGCTATTCATTTGGTTTGAGGGTGTTTTGTTATACTGGATGGCGCGCAAAATTCGTCGTGGTAGTTTTGTCTGATGACAAAGAATGTAGGAGTGAAGCAGTAAATGTAAGCAACCGTGCGAAATGCTGTACTACTACCCATCTACAATACTATTATAATTATCAGAACCCCAATAAAGAAATCCCCACGGATGGTAGCACAATTGTGCCGAAAAGGGGAAAAAATAAATTGAAGTGTCTTGCATACGGTGGAACATTCCCACCATTTTTTCGCTACAATCACCACAATGAAATTAATTCCTGTCTGAGACCACACTAACACTACGGAAGGTGAGATAGATCACGTTCTCTTTAAGTGTGCAAAACTAAATAGACACATGCAATGGTTTGTGCAACAAATACGTTGTATGGAGTACAGTAGTATTTCGTAATAGTGTTGCCATTCTCCTTTGAATAATCCCATGTAAACAAAAGGCTTTCAAATTTTTACTATCGGTCAAGATACCTTGATAGTGACATCATAACACTAGTAACTGAGATAACCGTCGTTTCACCTTAATATCATACATTTTATCTTTGCACATTTATCAATTTAGGCAGTAAATATTTGTATCGGGATTGTTTAATTTCGTTTATTTGATTAATATGTGATTCTTGAAGACATGACTGAATTAACTGAATTTCACGCAGTACGCCCGACACCTTTGTTAAACGAGTACTTGTTTCTTCATTTATAATTCAGGATGAACACTATTATTTGTATATACTGTTACGTTGTTCTTCCACCTTTTCCAATAAATTACCAAACCCATTATTAAATATTCTCTAGGAATGTCACGTCTGAAAAGCCTTTTGTTAAACTTGTATCAATACCGTACGCTTTTTATCAGTATGGCAACAGTTTTTATCTGTCTAATAGCAGTTAACTGATGAAGGCAAATAAAACATTTGGGCTTTTCAGCGGGTATACTTGGTGTAGCTGTGAAGTATTGTACTGGGTGATCAAAAAGTCAATATAAATTTGAAAACTTAATAAATCATGGAATAATGTAGATAGAGGGATAAAAATTGACACACATGCTTAGAATGACATGGGGTTTTATTAGAACCAAACGAAAAAAACAAAAGTTCAAAAATATCCCACAAATGGCGCTTCATCTGATCAGAAAAGCAATAATTAGCATAACAATTTAAGATAAAGCAAACGTGATGTTCTTTACAGGAAATACTCAATATGTTTACCATCATTCCTCAACAATAGCTGTAATCGAGGAATAATGTTGTAAACAGCACTGTAAAGCATGCCCGGAGTTATGGTGAGGCATTTGCGTCGGATATTGTCTTTCTAGAGATTTCGGTAGATCAAGATACACTTGCGACTTCAGGTAACCCCAAAGCCAATAATCGCACGGACTGAGGTCAGGGGACCTGGGAGACCAGGCATGACGAAAGTGGCGGCTGAGTACACGATCATCACCAAACGACGCGCGCAAGAGATCTTTCACGCGTCTAGCAATATGGAGTGGAGCGCCATCCTGCATAAAAATCGTTACGTTCCAGCAGGTGTTTATCAGCCAGGCTGGGGATGATGCGATTCTGTAACATATCGGCGTACCTCTCACCCGTCTCGGTAGCAGTTACAAAACCAGAATAACGCAGTTTCTCGAAGAAAAAAGGCCCGATAACGGTAGATGTGATAAATCCAACCCATACCGTGACTTTCTCATCGTGCAATGGAGTTTCCACGACAGTTCTAGGATTTTCGGTAGCCCACATTCTGCAGTTGTGGGCGTTGACAGACCCTCGGAGGATGAAATGAGCTTCGTCGGTCCACAACACGTTACTCAACCAATAGTCATCTTCCGCCATCTTTTGAAACGCCCACACCGCATCTGCCCTCCGCTTCATTAAATCTCCAGTTAACAGTTCATGATGCCGATAGATTTTGTAAGCGCAAACCAAACAGTAGTGTATCGAATGCCGGTGCGACTGCACGATCGCTGACTTCCCCGTGCATAGACGAACCCTCTATATTGTGTGTGTTTGTATAGCTTATGGGCCTTAACTACAGGGTCATCAGTCCCTACACTTACTAACTACTTCTGAACTAACTAATACTAAGGACGGCACAAATATCCATGCCCGAGGGGGGGATTCGAACCCCCGACCGTAGTGGCCGTGCAGACCGTGACTGAAACGCCTCAGTCCCCTCGGCCACCGCGGCTGGCGAACCCGCTACAGTCTCCATTTCTTCCTGAAGTGTCTCAGCAGCATTATGTCTTGTGCTCGGTCGGCCGCTACGGGGCCTATCGTCTAAACAACTCGTTGCTTCGAACTTCGAAATCATTCTCACCACAGCTGCACTAGTCACTGAACCTTTACCCGTTCGAATCCCCTTCCTATGGCGATATGATCGTAACGCTGAATTAGCACATTCCCCATTCTGATAATACAGCTTCACTAAAAGCGCCTTTTCAGTGCTGGTGCATCTGATTCTCTCTCTCATTACAGCTCCTTTTATACACGGTTTTTAATGCGCAGGCACTGACATTTTGCTGTCCAGCGCCATCTCTCGGACAGTTTTTGAACCCATTTTTTCCTTATAAAACCCCATGTCATTCCAAGAATGCGTGTCAATTTTTATCTCTCTATCTACATTATTCCGTGATTTATTAAGTTTTCTTATGCATACTGCCTTTTTGATCACCAGGTACTCACCAACTTAACGCCACTGCACTGAATCCTGAGGCACGTATGTCTACGGATGCGTGCCGCTGCACAATGAAGCAAGAGACACCCTAGGGAGGGAAGCCCTAGACGCTCACCTTATCACCGAAAATATGTGCGTCAAAATTTATTGTCGCAATTTTTATAATAAAATGAGCACAAGATGTGCGATGATTCTGGTCAGCAGACTCGGTCGCTTTCTGTAAGAGTTGCAGCGGTTGCACTGCATTGTCTGGGCCACCTGGCTGCCTCGGCAGGTTGTTTGTGTAAAGAGCACGTCAACGCGCGGAGATACCGCCTCGTCCTTCGGCACTCCGGCAGTAAACCTCATTTACGATGCAGCCTGCCGCCGTGTTCCGCCGTTTCCTTGTTTGCTGCTCGTATGCACAATCGCTCATCTCTGCCAACTGGGTAAGATTGACAATTGCTACAGTAACGAGTTATTTGTAACGCGGTTACTATAATTTACTTTTGATGAGTAATGTCCTTATTATTTAACGAAAGTGTACATTTTTATCGTATGTGACATATTTTGTTGTGAGAATCTCAACACATCATGATAGATGTATTAATTACAATAAAAATAAGAAATTTCCAGCTTAATAGGAGATATGAAGTGCCTATTTAAAAAAAAAAAAAAAAATACATTTCGATTTCGTTCCCATGACGGATCATCATCACTGCTGAATGCAAGTCATGATAACTCATGTACTCCGCATTAAATATTTTGACAGTCAGGTCCAAAAAACACTGAAATGGTATTCCAAGAACATGTTACAGGTTTAAAATAGATTTCGCTATAATTTGTAACTAATTGATGTTTTGTGACATCTCTATACATTAAATGTTTTGTTGGTTTGTGTACGCTTCTTATAATTCCGCAGATTTGCGGTTAGGACCATCTACATTTACAAATTAAATAAATAATCATTGGTACAAAAACTCCGAAATTTTTTTAGAGGTTGTGTGTTTTGCTTTTTAGTACTCAGTGCGTTTGATCATATTTTGTAGAACGTAGCAACCAATAAAACCATCTTCAGATGTATGGTAAAGTTAGAAATTCAAAGAATAAATAGTATTTTCACACAATATGTATTGTTGTATCTTAAGTGAGTTCAAAGTCTGTCACACATCTGTCTTAAAACATGTTTTTGCAAGTTTATTTTGCACAATGACTTACCACTTAGCACGAGAAAAGATGCAATTGATGCAACTGGCACCCTTAATAGTAATTAACGATAGAAATGACTTTTAAAAATACTTTTACTTTGAGGTTATCGAACCAAGTACGCAAATATACTATTTCTTTGTTCAAATGTTCAAATGTTTGTAGAAATTATGGGACTTAACTACGGGGTCATCAGTCCCTAAGCTTACAAACTACTTATGAACTACCTAAGACTAAGGACTGCACAAATATCCATGCCCGAGGGGGGATTCGAACCCCCGACCGTAGTGGCCGTGCAGACCGTGACTGGAGCGCCTCAGTCCCCTCGGCCACCGCAGCCGGCTATTTCTTTGTCATGAGCGGTATATATACAGGGTGTTTCACTAAGTGTGTTTGCCTCTGTAACTTATAAAATAATAAGTGACGGGAAATTTTAATGCGGTAGGTCAACACAAGAAGTGTTACACTTTCTGTGGAGCTATGAACATAGTATAATGTATCATTTTCCAAAGAGTTACAGCACAAAGATATAAATTTTTTAATGGAACAATAGTTTCTTCTATCGTGCATTGGATTCGTTGAAATCAGCCACGTCCTAATCAATTTAAACTACATTCCTATCACTGTTAGTTTGGGAGTTACAACCCTTCAAAATTTAGGGGGCGGAGGCTACGCCAGCGTAGCTGACTGGCTGGTGGTCATGAGACAGTGGGCCGTGCTCCAGGGGATAGCCACTCGGCTAGTCAGCTACGCTATCGCAGCCTCCGCCCCCTAAATTTTGAAGGGTTGTAACTCCCAAACTAACAGTGATAGGAATGTAGTTTAAATGGATTTGGACGTGGCTGATTTCAACGAATCCAATGCACGATAGAAAAAAGTATTGTTCCATTTAAAAAATTATATCTTTGTGCTGTAACTCTTTGGAAAATGATACAATAAACTATGTTCATAGCTCCGCAGAAAGTGTAACACTTCTTGTGTTGACCTACCGCATTAAAATTTCCCGTCACTACTTATTTTTTATAAGTTACAGAGGCAAACACACACACACACACACAAACATATATATATATATATATATATATATATATCGCTATCTCGCTCACGCAAATTATCTCTGGAACAATAACAATTATTGGAAAACGACTTTCGCCGATATCAATGTAAGGCTGGGGCACATGAATATATATATTTTGAAATATTCTAAAACGAAATCATATGTGTTTAACAAAAACTTACGTTTTTTTTAATGGACATCCTATATTATTTTTGTACCCATCCTCGTCGCCACTTTTGTGTCCCAACTTCGTCGCCGCTTTTGTGTCCCAGCCTCGTCGTAGGTGTCGGTGGCCGAGTGAACGAGACCGACACAGGAACAAAGACAGCACGCTGGTGCAGGTACGGAGGGGAGCAGCCAGAAACTATAAACACTCGAGTAAATTAGAAAGAGATATATATTGCACAGAATGTAACAATACTTAACTTTTACATAGTACTGCAGAATGTTGATACATAATTGTTAGAGGTCTGCCTAGTGCCTGTACGATAGCAAAGTCTTCACTGGTGCCTATCTGATTACGAAGGTCCTAACTGGTTGCTATCTCAGTCCGAAGTGACCGGTGTCTTTCCGTGGTGGCCACGAGCGGGGTTGCAGCAGAGGGCGCTCGTGGCTGTCGTCGTGAGAACGCCGCACCGTGCGTGCATGGCGGCGCGCGGCGAAAGTAGGTGGCGCGCACTTTGTACTTGTGTGACACCACACCCCTCCCCCCCAAACCGCCGCGCCGTCGTGGCGTAGGGCTGAGGGCCACGGTGACGGCACTGGGAGGAGGGCCTGGGCGGGGGCGTTACTGGTGGGACGGGCGTCGTAGCTGAGGCCGGGATCGAGACGCCGTCCGCGCCCCGGCATCCGCCTTGTGATCCTCCAGGGAACCCACCGAAACCTGGGGAAGGGCGCACCCCCCCCCCCCCCCCGCCCAGAGGGAGCAGGTCATCTTCTTCTGAGGTGCGTGGCCCAGGCGGCGGCGGCACGCACGGTCCCGGAGTCCCTCTCGGTGACGCTGTCATCTGCGGCGGCGACAGCGGCGGCGTCGCGTCGATCTCCATCGGGACGATCTCGTAGTCCGGGGACGAACGATGTGGTTGTGCTCCCTGGCGGTGAACTGGGTCTGGAATCAAGAAACCGGAGACAGGATCGCGCGGCCTATGCAGACGCAATTGGTTTGCGTGGCGCCGCAGCTCCGACCCTGTGGAAGAACGTACAACATACATATTGCGACCGAGCACGCGCTGAATGATGCCCGGCATCCATAGTTTCTTCTTGTTTCCAGCAAACACCCTGTACAGCACCGGCGTGGAAACCTGAAAACGCGTAGCGCCATACGAACCGACTCGGTGCGTGGGAGGCTGCAGCAGGAGAAGGAGAGTGCGGTGACGGCGGCCGTGTAGCAGCTCGGCAGGAGACGGGCCGTCACGTGGCATGCACCGATACGTAGACAGGAAAATTTGAAGAGCTTGCTGCCTGGAGTGCTGACCTTTCATCTTCTCCATGTGAGACTTGAATGTTCGAACGAAACGTTCTGCTTCACCATTGGACTGAGGGTGAAAAGGTGCAGTGGTAATATGCTGAATACCATTCACACGACAAAACTGTTGAAATTCCGCACTAACAAACTGAGGTCCATTGTCACTGACGATAGTTTCAGGCAAGCCTTCGATGCAAAACACTGATGTTAAGGCACTGATCGTACTAGACGCCGTCGTTGAGTTCATGGCAATCACAAAAGGAAACTTGCTGAAAGCGTCTACAACGATTAACCAGCGCGTATTCCAGAAAGGTCCGGCAAAGTCAATATGTAAACGTTGCCATGGTCCCTTGGGGCGTGGCCAGTCTGAGAAACGTTGCGGAGGAGCCGCCTGATGCTCCGCACAAACAGTACACTGTGACGTCATGTTCTCTATCTGAGCGTTCATACCAACCCAGGTACAATGACGTCTGGCCAGTTGCTTTGTCCTAACAATACCCCAATGTCCTTGATGCAGGAGGCGTAACACTTCTCGTTGCAGGGAACGAGGAACAATCACTCTTGCTTGGTCGTTGTCGGTAAGCAACAACAGTACACCCTGACTTAAAGACAATGCATGACGTTGTGCAAAATAACGTCGAACCAGAGGCCGATCAATGTCTTTGGCTCTGGCAGGCCACCCTGAACGAACAAAACGTGCTACCACACTTAAGTCTACATCCGCAGCTGTTTCCTGTGCAACCCGACGAGAGTTCAAACGGAAATCTGCGACAGCGGAAGCATCTCTGGAGTCTATCTGACAACATGCCATTTCTGAAGAATCAAACGACACATCCTGGCCAACCGGAAGTCGGGAAAGTGCGTCCGCGTTAGCATGTTTAGTGGTAGGTCGGTACAAAATCTCATACTGATAATTAGACAATATCAAGGACCATCTCTGAAGCTTTTGTGCCGTACGGGGCGGAATCGGCTTTGTGGGTGAGAACAACGACGTGAGAGGCTTGTGGTCTGTCAACAAATAGAATTTTCGGCCATAGAGATAATGATGAAACTTTGGGACGCCGTAAATGATTGCTAAGGCCTCCTTTTCTATCTGACTGTAATTCTGTTGCGTCGGCGTCAGTAGCTTGGATGCAAAGGCAATAGGACGATCGTGACATCCAATACGATGCGACAGAACGGCTCCCAGACCGTACGACGAGGCGTCAACTGCTAACACTACAGGCTTCTGTGGGTCAAAGGGAATCAAACATGCATCACTGAGTAGTGCAGACTTTAGTTTGTCAAAGGCAACCTGACAATCTTTAGACCATACAAAAGGAACATTCTTCCTACGTAAGTGATGCAGTGGAGCTGCAATCTGAGAGGCATTGGGAATAAATCTGAAATAATAGTTAAGCTTTCCCATCACTGCTTGCAATTCATGCACATTCTTAGGAGGAGGCAAGTCTTTGATTGCTCGAAGATGTGACTGTAAGGGATGAATTCCTTGGGCATTAATCACATGGCCCAGGTACTCTATTTCAGTTTGAAAAAACGAACACTTTGCTTTATTGCAACGTAGACCTGCTGCAGTCAAAACTTTGAAAAGGCACTCCAGGTTTGCTAAATGTTCTTCAACTGTACGTCCGGATACCACAATATCATCTAAATAGTTCGAACATCACGATACAGAAACTGTCAGCTGTTCCAAAAAACGCTGAAAAATAGCGAGAGCGGAAGAACTGCCAAAGGGTAGGCGTTGAAATTGAAAAAGGCCCATGTGAGTATTAATGACGAAAACCTTTTTTGACTCGTCATCAAGTGGAATCTGTAAGTATGCCTCTGCTAAATCAATCTTGGAAAAGAAGCGAGACTGTCCTAATTTGTCCATCAGTTCCTCAGGTCTGGGCAGAGGGTAAGTGTCTACAATTGTTTGACTGTTCACTGTTGATTTGAAGTCCGCACAGAGACGAAGTTTTCCTGACGGCTTGGGTATAATTACTATAGGCGAGGCCCACTGACTCGCAGAAATAGGAGAAATCACCCCACTATCTTGCCAACGTTTAAGTTCTTCGGCAACTGTATCACGCAAGGCGATAGGCACTGGTCTAGCTTTACGAAATTTTGGAACTGCAGATTCTTTTAAAGTTACATGTGCCACGAAGTCTTTTGCACAACCTAGTTCCGGCGAAAACAAGTCACTATATTTGTCACACAATGCATTGATTTTATCCTGAGGCACTATTGACGAAATTTGAAGCACATCTCTTTGAATTGATAAACCAAACAAGTCAAAAGCATCTAGTCCAAAAATGTTCTGTGTCGATTTGGCCTGAAGAACTACAAAAGCAACTGTTTTTGTTACACCTTGAAAAGAGGCGGGCAGGCTACATGTTCCTAGCACGGGAATATTTTGACCGGTATAAGCTGTTGGCACTTGTTGACACAGCGATAATTTTGGCGAACCCAGAAGTTCATAAGTATCTTTATTAATTAAGTTAACAGCGGAACCAGTGTCGAGCTGAAATTGCACAGTCTTATTGTCAGTGGAAAGATTCACAAAAAGTTTTTGCTTGCGGCGCTCGACAGGTGCGCGAATGTGGGCAACGTCTGCTACGGTTTGTTTACTGCGCTTGCGCGGGCCGCGTAGTGAAGGAAGCGGCGCAGACTCGGCACGCAGCGGATTAACAACACTGTCACTAGATGACACTACCGCCGGATCGGCGTCCGCGCAAGCCTGCGAAGCTACTCCAGATTTACTAACTACTGCACTACACTTTTGAGTAGCTACTTGATGTCTACTGTCACTAGATACACAGTACTGGGCACTATTACAAGGAGCAGTTGCAGAAGGCACTATTTTCACTACAGGATTGCACTGTACATAATCATTTTGCTTGTCCCGAACCCTTTTCCGTTGCACTGTTTTACGCGCTCGTCGGCGCTTGCTACGTGGTGCACTATATAGTTTTACCATAGGCGCAGAACTACTTTCGTGCAATTGAGATCCAAGGAAAGCACTGTTCAATTCCACAGCCCGTATAACATTTACAGAATGAACTGTTCTCGCACGCTGCGAAGCACTGTTTCTAACGGTACCGTTCTTTGAGTTTTTAATTTGCATACACCCAGACTGTACATGTCCTGATTTGCCACATTGATAACAGGTTGCGTTCCGACTAGGGCAATATGCACGCTTGTGGCGAGACACACACTGGGGGCAAGATTTACGTACATTTTTCTGAAATGAGCGTTTGCGCCCGTTATTCAAATCACTGTTTCTAACACGACGGGGCGACCTTTGTGTCGCACTTTTACACTGGCTACTGTTCACTGTCTGTTCAGCACGGCCTGTACTATTGTAAGAATCACTAGTGCTACACTGAGAACTACGGCTAGGAAAGCGACCGTTGCGGCGCACTGAATTAACACTGTGGCTTTGCATTTCTACATCTGCTAAGTCAATAGTATCATGCGCATCTATAAGCTGCAGTACACTGGCTAATGAGGGGTCAGACTGTTTCAGAATTGCTGCTCTAACTCTGGGGTCCTGAATATTCTGCGTAATCGCATCCCTCAACATCACGTCACTATACGAAAGTCCACAACAGCAAGTAAATTTACATTTGCGGGTTAAGCCCTTCAATTCCGTAATCCACTCTTGTTGTGACTGTTCCGGTAATTTTTTCAGTCTGAAAAATCGGTACCGTGCCGCAGCTACGAGAACTTTTCTCTCATAATGAGCATTTAGTGCATCTACAATTTGTTCCAAGTCTACATCACGAGGAGATGCGTGAGGGAATAGTTTTTGCAGTAACACGAAAGTTTTGGGGCCCACCACGGACAATAAAAGATGCTTAACAGTCTGACCTGTAAGTTGATGAGCCGCGACGAGTTCTTGAAACTGTGCGAAATAGTCGCTCCATTCTTCCTCACGTTCGTTGTACTGGCGAAACGTGGGAAGCGTTGCGGCGGCAGGTGTGGGCTGCTGAAGCGGCGGCCGTTGTTGTTGGTTAGCGGCCTGCGCTGTCAGTTGGGCCACAGCTTGCAGGAGTTGTGTTATTTGCGCCGTCTGTAACTGAATAATTTCCATTAAGTTTGGGTTCAGGGTAGTGGCCATGCTGACCGATTAGGCGCCGCGCATACAAGTAAATTATAACAAAACACCAATGCAAGATAAATGAGGACGCTCGATCTGCAACAAAAATGTCCACAAACACGTAACTGAATATGTTCCCCCAAAATTCTTATAATAAGGGTGGGTGGGCGGGAGCAATTTCTACGTGCTCCGACTGCTGCTGTCTGGCTGCTGCAAGCGGGCAGATCCAAGGTTCTATCCCATCCTCGTCGCCACTTTTGTGTCCCAACTTCGTCGCCGCTTTTGTGTCCCAGCCTCGTCGTAGGTGTCGGTGGCCGAGTGGAACGAGACCGACACAGGAACAAAGACAGCACGCTGGTGCAGGTACGGAGGGGAGCAGCCAGAAACTATAAACACTCGAGTAAATTAGAAAGAGATATATATTGCACAGAATGTAACAATACTTAACTTTTACATAGTACTGCAGAATGTTGATACATAGTTGTTAGAGGCCTGCCTAGTGCCTGTACGATAGCAAAGTCCTCACTGGTGCCTATCTGATTACGAAGGTCCTAACTGGTTGCTATCTCAGTCCGAAGTGACCGGTGTCTTCCCGTGGTGGCCACGAGCGGGGTTGCAGCAGAGGGCGCTCGTGGCTGTCGTCGTGAGAACGCCGCGCAGTGCGTGCATGGCGGCGCGCGGCGAAAGTAGGTGGCGCGCACTTTGTACTTGTGCGACACCACAATTATTTCTACAGAAATCTATAGCATGACAAATCGCTTGAATAATGGCGTTGATTGCATCGTAATGCTCCAATTACATCCCGAGATATTGAAATACGCGAAAAGCGCGGCTAGAGCACGTTATGGGACTCAGGAAAGAACCCCATGCTGCTCAGAACGTAGTCAAAAGGTCAGATGTGATTCCTTTATTTCTCCTGGCGAATAACAACTTCGAAAAACTTACGGGTATGTTGCCAGGTATCAAAATCGACAACGGCCGATATTTCGGCAGGAAACCACCCTGCCATTTTCAAGGCGAAACTGCAGTGAGGAAGCAATGTGCAACGATCTTTATAAACTCGGTTTTCAATGAGTAAACATGAAAGACAACACACACCGAGCAAGCAAGCGCACAGCGCCGACACGACCAAAGATGAAACCGGTCAGGATATCGATAATAAACATCAGTTCTTGACGGATGAGGTCGGATTAGTTTTGTCCCTCTGTTTTTTGACAAGTGAGAAAGAAGGATCCCAAGCGGAATTTAAGCAGAAGCCTCCATCCCTATTCATAAGGTTGTCACCCAGTTTTATATCTATCGCTTCCTTGATAACACATTCCCAGTACTTGGAAGTGCATGCCATAATTTCGGTTTTGTTGTATTCAATAGGGTGACCCGTGTCAAGACAGTGTTCGTCTACAGCAGATTTGTTTGGCTGTTGGAAACGTGTGTGACGTTTATGGTCAATACAACGGTCCTCAACAGTCCTAATAGTTTGACCAACATACGACATGCCACAAATACATGGGATACGGTAGACATCTACCTTGCGCAAACCGAGATCATCCTTAACAGATCCCAACAGTGCCTTAATTTTAGAAGGTGCACGAAACACACAATTTAAATCTTCAAAAAAATGCAGTGTTTACTTTATGATTCAGCATATCGCAGGATTTTTGCTGACCCTACAAAAGGTGTTGAGAGGCAGACCAATAACCTCGTTAAGAAAAGTCACAGCAAACTATCAAGAGTCTTAATTCGTATTGTGCTGTACGTCCTACTTTTATGGCCTACCTAAGATCCATAAAGGTGGGTGCCTTCTTAGGCCTATTTTGTCAAACACTGGTGATCCCACATATCGTGTGGCAAAACATCTTGGCGGTTCGTTGATGAATATAAAAATAAACCGACAATTATGGACGGAAGTGAAGGAGACTGACAAAGGAAGGGGTGAGGAGAGGAAATACAAAGGGAGAGAGAGGAAGGAAGAGAAGGAGCAAGAGGAGAAGGAGGGAGAGAAAAAAGGGGAGGAGGAGGACAGGGATAAATACAGAGGAGGATGTATATCCAGTTCCCACGCATATTAATTAGCAAATGCGAAGTATTCGCATTAGTTCAATAATAGACACCCTATGAGTTCTTAATTTCTCCTGGCGAATAACAACTTCGAAAAACTTATGGGTATGCTGCCAGGAATCAAAATCGACGACGGCCGATATTTTGGCAGGAGATCACCCTGCCATTTTCAAGGCGAAACTGCAGTGAGGAAGCAATGTGCAACGATCTTTAAAATATCGGTTTACAATGAGTAAACAGGAAAGACAAGACACACCGAGCAAGCAAGCACACAGCGCCGACACGACCAATCTTGTTGGAAGTGCTGCCAACGTATGGCTGAAAGGACTGTGACACTCGGTGCTATAATCACTAGCACAACGCTCGTTTAATCTGCCCTTCACCATAGCCATTGTGTCGAAAAGTTACCTACAGGATGAGACAGCTCAGTGGGCAAACTTTCCGGGCCAAAAATGACGTGAGCCCTATGCACTAAGGTTCGAAGTAACAATGTAAAATGTGTGTTTCGTCCACCTTCTAAAATTAAGGCACTGTTGGGATCCGTCAAGGATGATCTCGGTTTGCGCAAGGCGGGTGTCTACCGTATCCCATGTAGCTGTGGCATGTAATATGTTGGTCAAACTATTAGGATTGTTGAGGACCGTTGTACTGAGCATAAACGTCACACACGTTTACAACAGCGAAACTAATCTGCTGTGGCCGAACACTGTCTTGACACATGTCACCCTATGGAATACAACAAAAAGGAAATTCTTGTCTGCGCTTCCAACTACTGGGACTGTGTTATCAAGGAAGCGATAGAAATAAATCTAGGTGACAACCTTATGAATAGGGATGGAGGATTCTGCTTAAATTCCGCTTGGGATCCTGCTCTCTTAATTGTTAAAAAAACAGAGGTACAAAACTAATTAGACCTCATCCGTCGAGGATGTTTATTATCGATATTCTGACCGGTTTCATGTTTTGCCGTGTCGGCGCTGTGTGCTTGCATGTTTGGTGTGTGTTGCCTTTACTGTATACGCATTAAAAACCGAGGTTTTAAAGATCGTTGCACATTGCTTCCTCTCTGCAGTTTCGCCTTGAAAATGGCAGGGTGCTCTCCTGCCGTCGTCAATTTTTGATACCTGGCAGCATACCCGCAAGTTTTTCGAAATGGACACCCTGTGTGAATGTCGCCATTGAATCCTGAGCCGGGGCATTAAGAATGAATTGCAGAATACTCGTGTAAATTAAATATTCAATTAATCAGCCCACACTGAAACGTTAATGGGCTTTCGGCCACCCTGTACCATCCACAAACCGCCTGTCTGAATGGAAGCCCCAGTCGCGATCTCTAATAGCAATCAGTGACACGAGAAGAACCTCGACAACACAGAGCGGCTGTCGGAGTATCGACTTGGTTGTGATTGACGGGCTGAGCAACAGGCTGGGCCCTCGTCAGCCGTGACGGCCGCTTCCGGCGCCATCGACCGCCCGCCGGCCGGCAGGTAACTGCGTTAGCGACGTGACCGCCGGCTCGTAGCTCCGGCCTCATTGTTCGCAAATAAAAGCCCCGCCCCTCCCCCTCCCCCTGCACTTGGCGCGGCTTTTATCTCTGGCTCGCTGTATCTCTTTCCGCCCGCGGCCGCAGCCAAAGAGACTCGGCGGCTACCTGCCGGCGCCGCTTCGCGCCGTGTTTGAGCGGCCTAACTCACTTAACCCCTCCGCGCACTGCCCCACCAGCTTCTCCCCCCCCCCCTCTCTCTCCACGGATTTTCTCTGCCCGTGGCTGTACTCCGCCGACTGCGCTGTCGCCGGGCTGCCGACGGAACTTGCCTTCTGTCCCACTTAATACTTCGCTGAAGGCTCTTTTAATAAAAACTATAACCGAGTTCTCAGCACCAGCCGTAATAGGACGGTTTGATATTATTACCCTCTTTTATTCTGTCCGGGTGCGCCTCGGCTGCATGCCGGGCGCCGTGGCTCAGCGCGCCCGGTCAGAGGGCTGAACGCTCTCTGTAATAAAAAAGCTGAGCCAAAGAACACGCAGAACCAAAACGAACAAACACGATCAGCGTCCGCAAGGTCAATAACTACTCATAGAGCGCGCGCGAGAGAGAGAGAAAACGGTTGCACAGTGGTAGAGTGCCAGACTGGCCACTACGGTCGGGGGTTCGAATCCCCCTTCGGGCATGGATGTTTGTGCCGTCCTTAGTTGTAGGTAGTTCATAAGTAAGTTTAGGGACTGATGAACCCATAGTTAAGTCCCTTAAGCTTAACAAACATTTGAACAGTTGATGAAGAAGCGGAAATTGACAAATCAGTGGAATGGGACCCTTATTATCATGTCCATAAAAAATAAAAAATAAAAATAAAAAATAAAAAAAAAATAAAAAAACTACAAATCCTAAGGTCGCGGGTTCGATCCCCGCCAGGTCCTAGGATTTTTATCTGTCACTTTCCACTTTTTCAACTCTGGCAGTGTTGCTGATGTGAAAAATACCGAGTAGCACCGTGGTTCGGAACCCACGTTAAACTGTAGGTCCCCCTACAACTGGCTGGGTAAGTCAGAAGTCAGTTCGAAGGTCGAAGGAAGGCAACGGCGTACCACCTCCAAACAGGACCATGCCTAGTAAAGCACTTCGGATTGTTGACTGCTTTACCTTTTTTTTTTTATTCTGTCCGGAGCAGCGGTGCCGACTTTTGAAAATCAGTGTGGGTGCTCTTGGGTTCAATTTTCATTTCCGCTTGGGTAACCTGGTTCGAAGAATGGGCAAAGCAGTGAATACACGGATACTAGAATAGACGGTAGGGGTCACGTGCAGGTTGGGGGTGGGGGGGGGGGGCGGCAGGCTATTCCGAGGCCTACGAGAAAGACAGGCCCCAGCGCGGTCGTCATGCCACGTAAGCAAGGTAGTTCCCAGCCGGCGTGATCGCTAGTCGATTGGCCGGCCGCTGGGGCACAGCCCACTGCGTCACAGGGGGCAGCCACTGAGCTAGCGATCGCGCCGACTCGGAACTACCTTGCTTACGTGGCATGACGACTTTGCTAGGGCCTGTCTTTCTCGTAGGCCACGGGCCGTGCGCTGTGACGTCACCCGGTGACCACAGCTGACACGAGCGGCCGCCACGAAGAACTTATCAAACGACTGCAGAAAAACTAATTGGTGAAAAAATTGGACTTTTTTACACCTTACAGCTTGACATGTCCGCTCGATGAAGACTGAATTTTGCTCCACTTTAGCTTACGGTAGTAACACTAAAAGTGGGTCTTTTCGATCTTTTTTGAGAGCTCGAAATTTAAATGAAAATAACGGCTTAACCATTCATCTGACACTAAAACTGAATAACCTAATTTGTAGAGGAGAAAATTCTCTACAACTTTGCTCTGTTATGTTTCTTTCATATCTCGTATCGTTTCAGAGATATTTGCAAAAATATCGGCGATTTTCGGATGTCTGTCTGTCCGTCTGTCTGTCCGTAACGTGTTTCCACTTTTTAAGACGAACCGTTCACCCGATCAGCACCAAATTTTACAGACATAATTGTAGACTGCCAGAGACCAGAACCTCCATTTTTCAAATTTTTTGAACAAACAATACGGCAGTAATATTTAAAAAAAGCCGTTTGTAATATAATTGTAATTGCAAACGAACCGTTCATCTGACACGATAATTGAATAACCTAATTTGTAGAGGAGTAACTTCTCTACAACTTTGCCCTTTTATATTTTCTTCATATCTCGTATTGTTTGAGAGATATATACAAAAATAACGGCGATTTGATACCGTCAATTGATTTTACGAAAAACAGCCGTTCGCAGATGTCACGTGACATCCCACGTCCAGAACTCTCTCTGGCATACGCCATCTTGCGTTGCGTATTTGATGATTTTCTTATTATAACTTATACTTTGTTATTTCAAAGCAGCGGCGCACTGAAGAATTAACAATAACACGCCTTTCTTCGTACGATAAATGATAATACCATATTAGCATCAGTTAACAATTGCCATCAATAGTAAGATAATAAAGGACAACTTTTGCAATTGTTCGCTGTAGTGTAGTTGGCAGCGTGTTGGATTGTGATACATGTGGTCCGTGGTTCGAAATCCTCTACTACCAAATATTTTTTTCTCCTTTTTTCCTAAAAGGGTTACGTATTGGGTGCATAGATATTATCACAATAGTAGATTCGTAATCATATCACTATAATTTTTTTATTATTTACATTATTATTTTTGTCCGAAATGTTTGCGAAAATGATAAAACTACGAATTTAAAGTGGGCCGTAAACCACGTCAGTGCGATTTTTTTTTTTATATATACATCTTATAACTTACATGTCCGCTTGCTGATGGACTGAATTTCTTTTTATTTTTCTGCATACTTTTTTGTGCTGTATAAATGAAGTAAATGGTTGCAATAAATTTTATGACTCTGTAGAGGTAAAAACGTATTGCGTAGACTTTGCGTATTATTCATTTTAGATCATATGTTGCTGCGTATCTATGTTGTGAACATGTCGAACTAAATAATTATTTCATGCATTAGTTTACTGTTCTCACTTCTTAAATGTCAACTTCTTTAGTTAATTCAGCTACAATTATTCCATCATTGTCTACAGCAGTGCCCGCTGAAGGGATTTCGGAATTACTTCACCAACTGATTTCCTCAATGGAATTATTTATACAATTTAACTGTGATCCATATTTGTTGTTAACAATAACATTTGTACTTCTTTTAGGTTGTTCCATCTTTCCATTCTGACTTCACGGCATTCAGAAGAACCTGTCTTGACTACATCGATGCAATTAGGCCGTTTCTAAGTTAGGACCGCATCTACCTTTAATATACATTTAAATGCAAAGTTTAAAAGTTCATTTTTCAAGTCTCGAATATAAAAAGACTCTTTAAAATGTTCTGAACATACGCGACCAGTATCAGGGTTGAGAGCATCTAATCGCTTACAGGCGTTTATTTACTTTAACCTCGGAAATCTGTGAAATATCGCATTCTTCTGTCTACCGTGGCTCGTACAGCACGCAACAGCACAACACATCATAGTCACTAATAAGCCATCACTTATCACTTACAACTACTAAGTACATACACAAAGTATGAAGAGTGAGTGGGAAACCATTTCTGTGGAGATTCACTCATAATAGCAACGCTATGGTCGCGCGGGAAAACTGTGTTGGTCTCCTGAAGACGTCCTTGGCGCGGCATACGACTGCTCATCCGGCGGTTGACACCTACTGTCTATTCTAGTATCCGTGAGTGAACATACAGACCACGTAGCTCAGTTTCTGTGATTTCTGCTACAACCTAGACAAAGCACCATTCATATTTGTCGCTCCTTATTTTGTGGCAATAACGTTACATGACTTGATGAGTGCCGCGGTGGAGTAGCCAAGCGGTCTAAAGCAGAGGTGGGCACAAATCGGCTCAATGAGCAGCGCTCCGGCTCAGGCCGGAAAAAGAGCAGCGTACACGCTGTGCCGGTAGTTATCTTAGTTGCCACTAGAGGTCTGCATGTTTGCTAGTGCACGTAGTTCCGTGAGAGTCCGGTAGTAAACAAAACACTGTGATTAAGTTATCTCGTAAGAAGGTAGAGCATTATAATACATATTTCTAATTTACCTCCTTCCTCGCATAGATTATTAAGAATATAAAATCGCATTTCACCTTCTACACTTCCATACTGGTTGAAGTGATGTGTTCTATAGTGGCGTTCCAAATTGTACATTTTATGCCTAGTATTTTACCACATACCAACCATTTTGCTCCTCCTTCGCTTTCAGTGAACAAGTAAACACACTTCCAACTAGAGTTGAACTGGAAAATAGAACGCCGCTTTACCGCACCGATTTGACTAGCCATTTCAACTCCACAGCATACTGTACCATAACGTAACATCATAGATTATAACGAAAACCATGAAGTACAAAATTCGAACTAACAGATGGCACTGTTAGCGGTGACTTCTGAAACAAAAATCGCTCTTATCTTTATAAGATATTTGCCGACTCGACTGCACGCGCTGGACGTTTTAGAGGAGAGTTTCCAGTGTTAGGTTTATAAGTTACTTACTTATAAACATAATAGCATTTTTCTGGATATACCCCTAGCAGTGGAATCTGTTCATTCGAGTTGGATTCTAAAGAGTTTGCACTATTATCTTTAGAAGTTATAAAATACCGCACTCAGCCATGTGCATTTCTGCTGCTAGGTTAGTGCGTTGTCTGCGCATAACGCCATCTAGTCTTTTCAGCAGGAACTACGTGATGGACGCCAGCTGCTCACGGCTCTGCTCCTGCTCAGGCAGGTGGCTCCGAGAGTGCGGCTCGCTCATTGCCCACATCTGGTCTAAAGCGTCTCGCTGCGGAGCGCACGGTTGCTCGCTGTGGAGGTTCGAGTCCTCCCTGGGGCATGGGTGTGTGTGTTGTCCTTAGGTTAGTTTACCTAAGTTTAAGTAGTTTGTAAGCTACGGACTGATGGCCACACAGTTTGGTCCGATAGATTTACATACATTTGAACATTTTAACTTGATGAGTAGAAAAAAAAGTGACAATACCAAAAAAAAAAAAAAAAGGTTCAAATGTATCTTAAGCTAAACTCACAAACTACTCGTGAACTAACCTATACTAAGGACAGTACAAAAATCCACGCCTGAGGGAGAATTCAAACCCCCGACGGGAAACGGCCTCGCACATGGGAGCATAGCGCTTTCATTCCGTTTTATTTATTTATTTATTTTTCGAGCAACCGCGTGCTCTGCAGCGAGGCGCCTTAGACCGCTCGGCGACTTTACCGCGGCACGGCATTATATTAAACCGATTTCAGTTATTGCTGATTGACAATTATTCTTGACCATGTCGGACTACATCTCCTTGTCGTCGCTCACACAAAAAATAAAATATCAAAATTCTTCAAAGCTTAGAAACACTGATAGCAAAAATGAGATTCTTGTATGAGATGAAGGAGTGGTATTCCAATCAAGTACCGAAAAATCGTATCCCAACTGTAATCTGGGATTTAAAAAATCCTAAATGAATGTCAAAAAAATATTCTGATGATTTTGTTATTGATACTAGCGATGTCAAAATCACCTCTTCTTAGAATCGATTCATGTAAAATATCGACTTTTCCACTTCAAATTCTAGTAGTTCTAAACTCACAGTTTACGTTTTTCACCAAAGGAAATCTTCTCAAAATTAATAAAGAAATTCAACTATGATTCTTCATAAAATATTAATAAATCAGTCCATCAAATGTTGAAATGACTTTTTCCAACACACCAGTAACTTTCGTAACATTGAAACTTTTTATTATATTTGTCATCGGAGTCATAATATGAAGTAACTTGAAATTCTGATTAAATTTTACATTAATTTTGTTCAACAATTTCAACAGTTGATTTATATAGTGGCGGCTAACGCCAATGCAGAGCGCCGCGTCTTCTTCAGAACCATATTTGTCGACCAGCGATATTATGTAGCAAGCTGTTTGCTCTTTGGTCTCGGCCGCGAAGATGTTGCTCTAGTAAGTTGAACCGCCGTCACCGCACATGAAAAATAAGGATCACATAGAAAACTTTTAAGAATCACAGAATAAAAATTATTAACATAAAAAGTTAGTAATAAAACTGTAAATACACGTGTAGTTAACTGCAAAACTGACCTTATGTAAGGTAGTAGCAGGGATAATGTCTCGTTCCACTACAATCTCCACTGGCTTCACTGGTTCGTTCAGGAAATTTAACGAAGTTATAGTCAGATCAGGAAAAACACTAAAATTTCGCTATTCATTCGCCTCTTAGGCTAAACTCTTCCAGGAACGGTTTCATTTAGTCACGCTTGGCCGGCCGCGGTGGCCGAGCGTTCTACGGCGCACCTGTCTGCACTGCCACTACAGTCGGGGGTTCGAATCCGCCCTCGGGCATGGATATTTGTGCCGTCCTTAGTCTTAGCTAGTTCATAAGTAGTTTGTAAGTTTAGGGACTGATGACCCCGTAGTTAAGTCCCATAAGCTCTACAAACAGTTTAACAGTCGTGCTTGTGTACTACCCAACCCTTTGAAATGTTGGTTATTTATATCGTCACAAAAGGCAAAATTCACACACTTGCATTACTGCACCTAGCTGCACTGCTTCAGCAGACAGGTAGCATACGTCTTTCCCGAATTCACTTTTGAATTCATTTCTGTATCTATTTTGTTATTATTAAACCTGCCTTCAAGAATACGTGAAGACGTGTGTGGTGTCGCGGTATGTTATACTTTTTAGCAGAATCAACTAATTTTGACATACAACAGAATGCTAACGTCTTTCCATCTCAATAAACAGAATTGATGGAACTTCCTCAACTAATCATGGCTGTCACTGAACTTGAGAACTCCCCGCCCCCTCCGCCTCCCCCCCCCCCCAACACACTCACATTCGGTGCAGTGAGTACTTTTTGTGACACCGTTGGAATAGTCTATCAGGTAGATCGTGCTTTCAGTGGGGTGGGGTGGGCAAAGTTTGAAGCCCTTACTCTTACGGGAATTAGTTCATAACTACGAGTTTGAGTACTGTGGGCAGGGCGAAGCTGGGAATTTGTATCTGACGGGAGGCGTGCTTAGGTAGTCCTTGAGGTGCGGTGATCACTGTGTCCCCAGTGGTGTAGGGGTCAGCGCAACTGCCTAGAAAGCAGGAAACCCGTGTTCGAATCCCGGCTGGGTACACATTTTCAGCTTTGCCCAATCGCAGTTGATGTCATATATTCTATGAATGTTGAATAATAACAACTGCAGGATCATAAGTGACGTCTGTTCTCTCGGAACAGACGCCACGTGTATATATTAAAATTGTTTGTCTAAGAGAACACGCCGAAAATATTTGTGTACGGCACGCTATGTCATACTGCTTGCAAGTCAAATGCACAATACATCTACGAATAAATGACTTCTTACATTAAATACAAGAGAAAAAGGACGATACACATCATCTGACTTTTTCATAATGACAAATTCTCTTGCAGTGGGGGTTGGTTTTGTTTTAAGCTGGTACTGCATTTGGTAATGAAATGACTTATTTTTTAAATATCTGTTTATGACAATACGTTTCAATAAGTGTAATGGTAGCAAACGTGATGTAATATGACAGTCTGTATAAACGTATAAAATATGATATCGAAATACAGTCACGGCATTCATCTTACTTCCTTCAGGAATAAAAAGGTGGTGAAATTCTGAAAATGAAAGTGAGTGAGCATTGTATGTACGAAGGAACTTCATCGAAAGAATTTCTATAAAGGAGTAGGCCCAATTCAAATAAAAAAGTAGTTTTTACCAAATTTAATTCGAGGTTATAGACATAATTCTTTGGTAAAAGTAAGCTAGTTATCAACTTCTGTGACGCAGGATGCTCTAAGAAATGGAACAAATAAAAGTAGTACAGACAACGAAGGTGATCGGAAAAAATTAAAGGAGAAAGTGTGGTGTCGCACAAGTATAAAGTGCGCGCCACCTACTTTCGCCGCGCGCCGCCATGCACGCACGGCACGGCGTTCTTACGAAGTCAGCCACGAGCGCCCTCTGCAGCAACTCCGCTCGTGGCCACCACTGAACGACATCGTTCACTTGGGACTGAGATAGGAACCAGCTAACACTTCGGAATCAGATAGGCACCAGTGAAGACTTGGCTATCGGATAGGCACTAGGCAGGCCTCTAGCTCAAGTATGTATCAGCATTCTGCAGTACTGAGCTATGTAAATGTTAAGTATTACCAAGTCTCCAGGAAATATATATCTCGTTCTAATTTACTCTAGTGTTTCTAGTTTCTGCTGTCCCACTGGCTGGTCACCTCCTACCTGCACGAGCGTGCATCCTTTATTCCTGTGTCGGTCTTTCTACACGGCCACCGACACCTACGACCGAAGCGAGACACAAAATTGGCGACGAGGCTGGGACACAAAAGAAAGAATATGTAAAAATTATCAGACTCCAAAACACAAAGTAGTAGGATGAGGAAATATTTATGACCTGTAAATAAAGATTGAAAATTAAGAATAAAATGTTACTTTAAAATTAAATGAGTAGGCCTACTCTCCTCGCTTACATTTCTTTGCTAGTTTAAGAATAACTGGCACAATGAGTAGTGTCATCTTAGTCCTCCTTCACATCCTCGAAATGTCCCGCATTGAGGTTTGAAAAAGCTGGCCGCCTTACATGATTACAATGATGCAGTCTACAACAACGAAATTGAGTAGCCTTGTACTAGAACATGAAACATTTATTTACAGGAATGAGAACTGGTTAAAATTTAGACAAGTGTTAGATTTAAGTTAAACCTTTAACTTAGTAAAAAATATTAATATTTACTTCTTAGTATAGGTCTCTCGCTAAAAGCAAAATATTATTCTCTTTCTTATAACTAAATACGTTTATTGGCGGAGGCTGAGCCAGCAGGGCAGATGACAACAAGAAAACTCCGTTCGTGTAAAACGGACGAAACCAAAGCGAAACGAGCATGAAGGACTTGACACATAAATGTCAATCAAAAATACTGGGGGTCAAACCGGTATCAAATCAGTGCTCACCCACTATTACTCTCAGTTACACGTTCCAACGTCGTCTCCACTGCTCCGAAGAACCAACAAGCGACACCTTCCCGCCCTTCCACAGACACACACACACACACACACACACACACACACACATACACACACCGGCCACCGAAGGAAAAGGTGTGTCAGCTCCGAGCAAACGGCCATGCTCATGGCGGCACGCACACTCCCCAGGTTTCAAGACGTACATGAGCTGCAGTCCAAGAGGTGCCCGCACTGGAGCATATGGTTCCATCAAGCATTAACAGCTCCTCCCACGTCGCAGGTTCGAATCCTCCCTCGGGCACGGATGTTTGTGCTGTCTTTAGTACGAGGCTCACTCGAAAAGAAATGCACACTATTAAAAAAATACAGTTTTCATTCTGCATATTTGAATGTTTTACAGTGTGTAGATGCATCCTTCCCGCTTGTACTGAAACTTAGTTCAAACTCTTCACGTGAGTAGCGCCGTCACAGCATGTCTTCAGCATGGCTGCTACACTTGACGTTCGTCAGAAGCAACGTGCTGTCATTGAATTCCTGTGCTGTGAAAACGAGACAGTGGGGATCATCTAAAATAGGTTGAAAAAGGTGTATGGAGATGCTGCTGTCGATCGCAGTTCAGTTAGTCGGTGGGCAAGCAGGTTACGTGATGAAAGCGGGCACGGCAATATTGAGGTTTGTCCTCGCAGCGGCAGGCCTCTTACTGCACACACTCCAGATAATGTGCAGAGAGTTAACGAATTGTTGACACACGCATCAAAGAGAACGAATTGTCACGCTACGTCGCGATAGGGGAAGGGCATGCCCTTCGCACCACACTGGTTTTATTTGCACGGCAAGAGTGAGGTTTTTTTTTTTTTTTTTTTTTTTTTTCTTTTAAATTGTAATCGACTTGTCTAATTCTGCTCGTAATATTTTTTACGTCATGTGTTTCATGTAACTGTTTTTTATTCTTGTGATGAAGTTGTCCCTAGCGACAACGAAACCTAGGTCAAGTACCTTAAAACAAATGTTTGGATGATGTATAAAATTGTTAAAAATAATTGGATTACGGTTGCTGTTAACCATCTATGTTCAAAGTTGTAGAATATTTGCTCTTTATTTTAGCGCAGAACAAAGTAACATGAAGGAAGTCATATCTGAACTACAGGAAAAAGCGTCCATAGCAACTATGTGAAGGACACATTTTATTTAATGCATTGATTTTTAAGTACTGACTTTCAATATATTTCATAAATAGTGAATAACTACTTAGAAAAAATAAAGAAAGTAATTTGTTGCAGTTTATACACTTCCCTTCAGTTTCATTAAGGAACTACACTTGCCACAGAAATGTAGGACTTCCTTTATATAAGAAACTACCAGTATCAGAACATTGTTCAGAATTTCATTATTACAGTATCCTTCCATTTTAAGTGCAGATGCTTCAGAAGACCATTGTTCAATTCGAAGTTACGTATTTCACGGCTCGTTCATGAAATAGAACAAACACGCATTTTAGAGGGAACATTCTTACATATGCACAACTCTAAATATTGAGAACATAAGGGTACCCGATACCATTTCAGGAAAAAAGGAGATTTTTTTTTTTTTTTTTTTTTTTTTTTTTTTTTTGTAGTAATAGGTTGCAAACCACTGACCACTACACTACGGCGAACAACTACATAATTCGTTCTTTTATCTCGTACTATTGATGGCAGTTGTTAACTGATGCTAATATGGCGTTTTTACACACTAAATTATCATTTATCGTACGAAGAACGACGTGTTTTTGTTAATTCTTCAGTGCGCCATTGCTTTGAAATGACAACATGTAAGTTATAACAAGAAAATCGCCAATTACGCAATGCAATATGGCGGATGCCGCAGAGAGTTCTGGGCGTGGAATGTCACGTGACATCTCCGAACGGCTGGTTTTCGTAAAATCAATGGACAAATCGCCGTAATTTTTGCAAATATCTCTCAAACGATACGAGAAAAACGTAAGACAGTAAAGTTGTAGAGAAAGTTCTCCTCTACAAATTCGTTTATTCAATTTTCGTGTCAGATGAACGGTTAAGGCTTTATTTAATTTATTTTTTTTATTTTTATTATTTTATTTATTTATTTATTTTTTTGTTAAATTTCGAGCTGTCAAAAGGCGATCGCAATGGCCTATTTTTAGTGTTACTAGTGGGCCAAAAGATTTGTGTCAGGTGGGTTCCCAGCATGTTGACAGTGGCTCACAAACAAACACGAAAAACGGTATGCAGCGAACTTTTGGAACAGTACGGGAATGGTGGAGTTGAATTTCTTGGAAGAATTGTTACAGGTGATGGAACATGGCTCCATTATTCTTCACCAGAGACGAAGAGGCAAACAATGGAGTGACATCACGCAAATACACCCAAGGAAAAAAAATATATCAAAACCACACCTTCTGCTGAAAAAGTTAAGGCTACGATGTTATCTGATTCCGTAGGACTCTTGCTTGTGAACATCATGCCACGTGGAACCACCATAAATTCTGATGCATTTGTGACGGCTCTGAAGAAACTTCAAGCTCGACTGAGTCGTGTTCGACCACATTGGCAATAGCAGCATGTTTTGCTGTTGCATGCCAGTGCACGGGCACATGTCAGTCAAAAATCATGGAAGGGATCAAAAAACTCGGATGGACAACACTAAAACACCCGCCTTACAGTCCTGACATGGTTCCATGTGACTATCATCTCTGTGGGAAACTGAAAGACTATCTGCGTGGAACAAGGTTTGAAGATGATGACTCCCTTGTGCACGCTGCCAAACAGTGGCTCCGTGTTGGTCTAGAATTTTATCGTGCGGGTATACAGGTGCTGGTTCCAAGATGGCGTAAGACAGTTGAGAGGGATGGGAATTATGTGCAGAAATAAAAATATTGTTCCTAAAGGATGTATCTACGCAATGTAAAACTTTCAAACATGTAGAATAAAAACTGATATACCGGGTGTTTCACTAAGTGTGTTTCCCTCTGTAACTTACAAAATAATAGGTGACGGAAAATTTTAATGCGGTAGGTCAACACAAGAAACGTTACAATTTCTGCGGAGCTATGAACATAGTTTATTGCATCATTTTCCAAAGAGTTACAGCACAAAGATATAATTTTTTAAATGGAACAATAGTTTTTTTTCTATTTTGCATTGGATTCTTTGAAACCAGCTGCGTCCAAATCAGTTTACACTACATTCCTATCACTGTTAGTTTGGGAGCTATAACCCTTCAAATTTCCGGGGGCGGAGGTTGCGATAGCGTAGTTGACTGGCCGAGTGGCTATCCCCTGGGGCACGGCCCACTGTCTCATGACCACCAGCCAGTCAGCTACGCTGTCGTAGCCTCCGCCCCTTAAACTGTGAAGGGTTGTAGCTCCCAAACTAACAGTGATAGGAATGTAGTTTAAATTGATTTGGACGCAGCTGGTTTAAACAAATCAAATACACGATAGAAAAAAACTATTGTTCCATTTAAAAAATTATATCTTTGTGGTGTAACTCTTTGGAAAATGATACAATAAACTATGTTCATAGCTCCGCAGAAAGTGTAACATTTCTTGTGTTGACCTACCGTATTAAAATTTCCCTTACAGATGCAAACACACTTAGTGAAACTCCATTGCATTTCCTTTGCAGCGACTCTCGTAGAAGTTAGTTCATAAGTAGTTTGTAAATATAGGGACTGATGACCCCTCGCCGGCCGCGGTGGCCGAGGGGACTGAGGCGCTTCAGTCACGGTCTGCACGGCCACTACGGTCGGGGGTTCGAATCCCCCCTCGGGCATGGATATTTGTGCCGTCCTTAGTTGTAAGTAGTTCATAAGTAGTTTGTAAGTTTAGGGACTGATGACCCCGTAGTTAAGTCCCTTAAGCTTAACAAACATTTGAACAATTGATGACCCCGCAGATAAGTCCCATAAGCTTTACAAACACTTGAACATTTGATTTATGAACATCCACACGGCCGTCTGCCTGACGAGCGAAGTCGTCACTTGTAAACAGCCCCGCGTGACTTCAACTGCTCGCCGTCCTTCGTCCTGCCCAGCCCGCTTTCGATCGCACTCTACGGCGCAACTGCCAAATGTTTGTAATTATTATGGGACCAAACTACGTTGGTCATCAGTCCCTAGACTTACAAACTACTTTATGTTAAACTAACCTAAGGACAACACACACATCCATGACCGAGGGGGGATTCCCAACGCTGGAAGCCGCGCGATCCGTAACGTGGCGCTCCAGACCGCTCGAGTACTCCCGCGCGGCTGCGCAACTGCCGTCAATATCACGTGCCGACTCCAGCGTACAAAGATCTCAATACATCGTCTCCGAGCAAAGATAATCAGCCGATCGCTGACAGTCGACCAGCGATGCGGCTGAATGACAGCTTTGAATTTTCTCAAATTCTTCTGCTTTTCCTGTAATTATTCTATTACATTTTTCCTTCCTCATCTTGTGTGGGTGCTGGGAACCCCTAAAAATTTCTTGGGGGCAGGGGGTTGCACGAGCACTGGGCCACCTACAATGTCCGCACGCCTGGCATCGCTGACTATTAAAATTTCACGTTACACTAGGCAAGAACAAATCTGAAACGAGCGTGAAAGGTACTACATGATCTGATCTTGTAACCCTCCACCTTAAGGAAAACATTGTTCTGCTTCTGTCAAATCTAGCTCCACATAAAGGACATTTTGTGCTGAAGCATTTTATCAATCAGTTTGAGTGCGACACAATTTTGGTATAGTTCTAGTGAAGAACTGGAGTCACTTGCGCCCATTTACCACAGTTTCGTCACGAGATTTTAACTCTGAACTTCTAGTATTTGTCCGCCGTCTTGCCGCGATTGTCAGTGATCAACACGTTTACCCATCCGCCACCCAGCGCAGAGTGCCAGCAGAAACTGACCCCTTCTTCTTTTTCCACATCCCCGGATTTGACAAGTGCAATCAAAGTGACATCAACAAGCTTTTTACTTGCTCCACTTTGCGCCTTGCCAGAGATAGGTTACTCTGTGCTCCGGACTATGATTAATGGGCCTGCCCCACGCATGCCACTCCCTCCATGCACACCATTGTACAAAGCTGTCTCTCGTCTCACCATACCTGCCTCTTCACATATCAATAGAAAGTCTACAACTAAGAACCTTAGGTCTAAAGCCAAAATTTCGATGGCGTCGTGACTGGTTGTAAAACTGATATCCCTTATTTTTCACTATAGTAGGTGCAGTTCGCTAATTTAATACGCCTTTTCAGTTTCTCTATGATGTTGCGACCTTCCTATCGGTGTTCACCGATAAGAATTGGGCAGTACATAACTCAGGGTAGTAAACATTTATGGCTCGTTGTCTTTGTTCGTAGGGGTGAATTATGTATGCCCTAAACAGCTACCCAATCTGTTTACACAAGATCAGTAATTAGTCTGTAGTTTATCCAGTCTATCAATCTGCATATGATGACGTGAAAATATATTTAACATAAATTAAACCTTTGAATGACCAACAAAATTGATTCTACGATAGATAAGTGATTCACTCTCGAAGGAATTCTTTATACATGGAGTTTATTACTCTTATTAGATATGGAACGCGGCGGTGGTCCTCCTTGATACATCGGTAAATAACTGAATATTTCCCCAACAATTGTTCATGAGAAAAACATTAAGTATCACACGCACTCAAGAGTAAAAGTTCCAAATTATCACACGTAAATTAGTGAAGTCCATCGAACATTGTAGTTCCTAATGAATCCGCGATTACAGTATTTGGTATAAAACACAGTTTGTCATCAAACGTGTACACGATTGCTGAATTATCACAGTTCCACAGCACTACTCCCGCGCATAGTTTATCACTTTTCAAGCAGAGACAAAGTTCTGCAGTTCAGTCCCGTAAATTTTTTAAGTCCACACATGCCTCTCTCTTCAAATCACAAGTTTCTAACGCGGATTCAGACCGCCCAGCGTCACAACCTTTCACCACCAAGTCCAAGTTACGAGTCCTTTCCCAAGCGTTCGAAAAGCGTGTCTCCCTGCACCCAAAATTGTATCCTTCCGCGCATCCTAACGCCTCATCTTTAAAATACAATTTCTCTTCCAAAATATTATAGATTTGACTATCATTGAATTAAATGCATTGACCACCTCCCTACAAATATTGTTTACATTTAACAAACAAATATATATTTAACAATACTAAAAAACGCCTAAGACTGAAGATCCTTGCTCAGATAGCCATTAAGCGTGGCGTCTCACTGTTGAAATATACTGCCGCTGTCGAAATATAGTTACACAATTAATATTTAATTTATCATGGCTTTTTATACAAATATATTCAGTTATTGTCCACAAATATTTAGAATTGTTTTTATATAAATTATCTGCTGCATATAAACTATTTTTAGTCGGTCATGAAATATTTAAGTGGCAGTCTACAACATAAAAACGAATGTTACTAAGAATAATATGAAATATAATAAAATACATATATAAATGTAATGCGCTTTGCTGGTTCATGTTTTGTGTTTCTGACACAATAGTATTATTACCTCAACGAAAAGCAGAACAAGAGAGTAAAACAAAGTTTATTGAAAGAATACAGAAATAATGTGGTACGTCTTTTAAGATAGGTAGGGTGGTACAATGCTGCCCATTTGCTTCTTAAATTGTTACTGACAAACACTACATATCAATAATTGTAAATATAAGTCTTATAATATTATTAGTATAGTACTGAAATGTGTTAGCTTTTTATCTGTAAGGTATATTGAAATTGTAATTATGGCGTTTGATTCTCCCAAGTCTCCTGAATCAATACATATGATTATATTTTCCGTATGATCATTCCCTGATTTTATATAGACTTTTAGAATAATATGTGTGGCAATATTGTATTTCAGTTGGAATCTGGGTTAGCCACCCTCGCTCATCAAAGACAGTCGCTTCCTGTTTCCGAGCACATTACAGAAACCCGGACTACCTGCTGTATTCCATTCACTAGGTCCAAACTGGTAGCCGGCCAGCTGAGGAACTCAACATCCTGGAAAAACCCGCCTTTCACATGGAAACAATCAGCTTCCCCCTGTATCTGTAATAACACAATGCAACTCTTTTAAAGAAATCAAGGAACAAAAAATTCTACACGCCCCTTCGAACGTATTTAATCTTTCTGTAATGTAACGTAAATATAATATTCTTCTCGGGTTTCCTGCCGGATCAAAACGTCATCTTGACACAAGACTGAGACGAGTCGGTGTACCAGCACTGTCACCTGAGGATGGAGGCCAGGTGGACCGCCGAAATATTGTCTCCAGATGACGTTTTGATCCGGCAGGAAACCCGAGAAGAATATTATGAAGCATTCCGCCGGGAAAGCCTACGTAGTCACAATGTAACGTAAAGTTTTTCCTATAAATCCGTAGACTGGCTTATATTCTTCCAGAAATTGTAGCTATACGTACATCTTCCCACCATCTTCAAAAGAAATATTGTTACTGATTGCACACTGCATTTCGTCCTCCCATATACGCCTAAGCGTACACGGCGCTTGCGACACACATTGGTGAATGCCTCTTACACTGGGCTCGAAGCACCCCGCCTCCTATAGCTGAAAATCCGCAGATAATGTAACATCCCGTCTTATAAATAAATGAAAAGCCAAGGAAACTCGTACACTAGAGTAATATCGTGTAGGACAACGCGAGCACGCAGAAATGCCGCAACACGACGTAGTATGCATTCGACTAATGCCTGAAGTAATGCTGGGACGAATTGACACCATGCATCCTACAGGACTGCCCGTAAATCCATAGAGATCTTCCTAAACGACATGTTGTAAGGCATCGCTGAATAATGTTCATGTCTAGGGAATATGGCTGCCACAGACTCAAGAGAGTCTTCCAGGAGCTACACTGTAGCAATTATGGACGTGTGCGGTGTCGCTTTGTCCTTCTAGAATTGGCCAAGACCGTCGGAATGCACAACGGACGTGAATAGTTGCAGGTGATCAGCCATGATGCGAACGTACGTTCACTCGTTGGAGGTATCTGAATGTGCAGCGGTCCCACATCAACAGCAGACGCCCCACATCATTATAGGGTCTCCACCAGCTTGAACAGTCCCATGATAACATGCAGGATCCATGGATTCATAAGATTATCTCCAAACCAGTATACGTTTATCTGCCTCGATACAACCGGAAACAGGACTCGTTAGACCAAGCAACATGCTTCATCAAAACTCCAATGTCAACAACCCCTCAATATATTCTTTCCACATGTCCTAGAACTCCTGTAAGCTCTCCCCTTCTTCTTTATTAATTATCCTATTTCCAGTCAAGCCTCTCTTCTTTGCCTTAACCATTCCATACAGCACCTTCTTACAACGCTCAACGTCCCACTCCATCATTTTGGCCCATTCTTCCATCCATTTCTTCTTCTCTTCTGCTACTACTTTGCTTCTTCATTGCCATATATTCCTTCCTTGCTTCCTCTGTTCTTTCTTGGAACCATTTCCCAAAGGCTGCGTTCTTCTTTGTCATTTCCTCTAGAATTCCACCATGGAGTTCCCTTTACTTCTTCTCACTGATCCTTATGAACAATTTTTCTGCTGCTTCCACCATAGTCGTTTTGAACCTTACACATTACTCCTCGCTCGACTTCACTTGTTGCTATATTACTCTTCGCCATTTCTTGGAATTCTCGTTTTTCTCATCTTTGAGCTTCCAAACTCTTAACCTTCTTTCCTGGTTTCTGTTCCTCTTCTGTCTCTAACCCCCTTTACCGTCGCCACTAAAAGCCTCTGATGGTATTATCTTGACATCTGAGATTTATCTGATTGTATCTTGTTCACATATCACATAGTCTACCAGCGATTTTTGTGCAAGGTTGTGACTTTCATCCTTTGCAAACCAAGTATTGCAGACTACTAAACCAGTCCTTTTGCATAGATCCAGCAGGTTTCTTCTTTCCTCTCTTCTAATTCCCCGTCTACCACTCTCCCATTACTTCCTAATATCCTTTCCTCTTCTTGCTAATATGTGCTTTCAGGTCTCCCATAGCAATAATTTTCTGTCCCGTCAACTGTCTCTGGATTTCCTCTTCGAAGTCCTCCTTTTCCTAGGCAGAACAGTCAACTTGTGGCACATATACTTGCGGGACTTCTGTATCCCTCCCTTTCACTCTGACCTTCTTCATCCTATCATGTATTCCTTTCAACTCCTCTTTCTGCATCTACATGCGATACTCTGCAAATCACACAACCACTGCCACTCCGGTTCTTCCATCCTCTTTTTTTCCACTCCAGTGCAGTCTGTACCCCCTTTCTCAATTTCCTGCATATTGAGCCCTTCTACATCGTTTACGCCAATCCCAAAATCAATTTTCGTCTGTCTATCAGATCCATTACTTCCTCTACTTTTCCTTTCAAAGTTTGTACATTCAGGGTTCCAAATCGTAAAACTTTAGTATAGAATGGTGGTCGTCCATTATATCTATCTCTTCCGAGGTGCGTTCGCTATTTGAAAGTTGTGCGATTATCCAATACTGGCTAGGTAGGCCTAATGTAGCTTCACTACACCCGCTTCAGCGGACGCTTTTCAGGATTCCTTCAGAACCTTCACAGTTACCGTGACCGTGCCAGGACCCTCTAAGTCCTACTGTACTTCGCCCCTATAAGCAGTCCCCTACTTTTTACCGTTAGCCGTCTCCCACTGCTTGGAGTAGGGTTGGACTTATGGGAGACTCTTTAGAGATATATGAAAAACACCATTTGGTGTTTTCCAAACTTTCCAGGCGTAACTGCTGCCTATTTTGTGTAGGAGATAAACTGCTTTCTGTATGCCAACAGATGATGAAAGCCATGTTATTCACATGGAAAGTCAGTTTTATAGCATTCTGGTCTCGTAACTGAGTAACTGGATACCTGCTGGATTTTGTTGAACAATCCAAAAGAACCACCAATGTCTTGCATTTTGACTGGTTTTCGTTTGTCGGAGTGCGTTTGGGAATAACACCGTGTTTGTGTTAATTCTTAAAAACTTGTAACAGATGCTCTAAAAGTCCTCACATTCAAGAGTGTCCTACAGCTTACTCATTGTCACTCTCAGGAACGTCTTATGTTGGAATGGGTATTTCAAGAGAAAATTTGTGTGTTCATTGTATGAGGTGTTCCATGTTATAATGCGCGGGTAAAATTTAATGAAATAATTTTCTTCTACTGCCAAAAGCGGGCTTATACGTTTTGAAATTTTGTACTTGTCATCCTTGCAGTATTTTACACTAGTTACTCAGAAACGTAATACCTTGCTAGTTATCTGTAACAATCCGATCGCCTACATTAAATAAGATTAAGACTTGATCTTTCCATTATTTAAAGCTTATAATTTTTGTGATCACACATTAGGTGATTGAAATGCCATTAATAAAGTACATGCTAATAGAAGAAGAATAAAAAGATCCGCTCAAAAAATCTTTTTCCCTCACGCATAACCGACAGACAATGTAGCTCGTTATGCTGTTTATTAAAAACATTTATGACCATGTTCAAGTTCGTAAAATCTTCTTTGTTTTAATGTGCTAGAACGTGAAAAAAATATCTGGCGACCTTTATGGTCAATGAGGAACTACGGCTAATGAATGAAACTCTGACAGGTGAGAAAAGAAATATTCAGTATATTTAATATCCAAACCATAATAAATAAGCGAGAGATATTCAACAAGGATCCCTTTCTTGTAGAGGTATCAGTGAATGTAAATTTTCTGCTTGTGCTCATCAAATATTAAATTGACTACGTCTAATTAATCTCGAACTCATTCAGTCGAAGCGCGTGTACTATCAGGAGGCTACGTTGGCACCTGAAAGACTTTTATAATCTGGCTAACAGTATGGAGTGCAGTTAAAATTGGACAGTAAAGGTGTGAGGATATGTCCCTTTTTTGGGCACGGCCATGTCAATTAAAATGGGATTATTAAATCTGAAGTGACGATGAATTTCGCAGTAAACCTGAAACGTATTTAAGTTATTAATTTAATAACACTTTTTATAGGAGGGGGGATGTAACACGTGTCAAATTGAGTTCTCCTAAAGATAGACGCATTGACAGCCTGTTATTTCCGCAGAGAGACTGAATGAATTCCTGATCAGATAAATTCTGCAGGTTATATTTCATTGTGATTTGCGGGAGGAGGGTATTTCTAGGAAACGAAGAAAAATAGAAACAGTAGGATGACAGGCGGAGGAAAGGTGCCGGTGACGGGCAATGATCCTATCGCTAGTGGGGAGGGGTGGGCAAGTTTGAAGCCCTTACTCTTATGGGAATTAGTTTAATAACTACGAGTTTGAGTACTGGGGGTAGGGCGAAGCTGGGAATTTGTATCTGACGGGAGGCGTGCCTAGGTAGTCCTTGCGGGTGCGGTGATCACTGTGTCCCCAGTGGTGTAGGGGTCAGCGCAACTGCCTAGAAAGCAGGAGACCCGGGTACGAATCCCGACTGGGTACACATTTTCAGCTTTGCCCAATCGCAGTTGATGCCATATATTCTGTGAATATTAAATTGGATTAACAATCACAAGAGAAATTTTATACGTCCGTGCGCAGTGCTTAACACAGAGCACGTAATAGTAAGACATAGATTTCAATTTGCAAATAATTTCCATGGTTAGATTTTGTCTCAGACCGTCAATTGTAGATTAAAATTAAATAAACTGTAGAAAAATAGTAAATTTAAAAGAGTGCCTGATTTCAGTAAACCACTTGTAAGGGGACAACACCCCTTACGTAGGCACCTCTTACTTTAGATAGTGCGAGTACATTATGTCAATTGTTTATGCGCCAATCGCGTCACCTGTGAGTAAGCAGGGCAGTTTATGGTGAAGCCGCGAGTGTTGTCTCCAGGCCATGATGGTGGAGTGATTAAGTATTTCTCTGACTGGCGTGTGTCTATGTACCTGACTGTCGCAGTGGACCCCCAGTATCGTTCGTATTTTAGTACAAAGTGTTACAAATACCGCGAATCGCGACAACCGCGCCGGTATGTTATCTTCAATTCAAATGTTTGTATAGTCTATGGGGCTTAAGTACGGGGTCATCAGTCCCTAAACTTACAAACTACTTATGAACTACTTACGAACAAGGACGGCACAAATATCCATGCCCGAGGGGGGATTCGAACCCCGACCGTAGTGGCCGTGCAGACCGTGACTGGAGCGCCTTAGTCCCCTCGGCCACCGTGGCCGGCTATGTTATCATCAATTTTGACTACACCAACAGTGTGCATCAAGTGCAAGTCCTAATTGTTTGAGCAATAAATGGCATGCCACACCGGCCTTGCGCAAAATCAAATCATCCATAACCAAAGGTAATTTAAGTACGCGTCTTATTGGAGAAATAATAAAAGAAGAAATTCGAAAAATGGTACGACAAATTAGGAAGAAATCATAAAATATAATATACTAGCTGAACCCCTGCTGCTTCGGATGCGTAGGCTAGTTGGTCTGCACCAGTAGTTTCTTTTTAATCATGATGAAGAATCCATATCTTAAGTTTCGTAGTTATAGCTTGAAATTTGAGTTAACAGCACAACATAAAAAAAAATTTAAAAAATTGCATCTCGTTTTTCATCCCCTTATTAGTCTAATTTCCCAAAATACCGAAACACGTGTCTTTTAAATTCGAACCCGGAATCCAAATCCGAAAATTTGTAATTTTAACTTCAAAATTGCCTAAATAGCAACATATTTTCGAAAAACAGCCCCTCTCCAATTTAACCCCGTAGATGGTTGAATTTCCAAAAATACCGAAACACGTTTTTTATAACTTCTAACCAACAATACAAATATCCATTTTTGCAGCTCTATCTTCAAAATTGTATCAATAGCAACGTGTTTTCAAAAAGAATTTTTGATCCTCTATTTAATCCTCTTACTTGTTGAATTTCCAAAAATACTAAAAATCATGGATTTTTAATCCTGACCAAGATTTCATATCCAAAGTTTCGTAGTTGTAGCTTAAAATTTGAGTTAACAGCAACATATTTTTGAAAACCAATTTTTTGCGTCACCTATTTTACCCCGTTATTTGTCGAATATCGAAAAATACCGAAACACGTGTTTTTTAAATTCGAACCCTGAATTAAAATCCGAAATTTTGTAGTTCTAGCTTCAAAATTGCCTAAATAGCTGCATTTTTCAAAAAACGTTTCAACCACTATTTCACCCCCTTACGGACGGAATATCGAAAAATCGCTTCTTAAATGACGCCTACAGAGTAAGATCAACACCCTCCATAAATTTAAAGTTTCTATCTTAAGTGGTTTGGGCTGTGCGATGATGAGTCAGTCAGTCAGTCAGTCAATCGGGACACTTCCTTTTATATATAGAGAAGAGATGAGTAACAAAAACTTACAGATCAAAAGAAAAAATCCAAGCATAAAATATTATTATAATAAAATCCGACACAGGAATTGTTATTTTGTTCTTGGGAGCAGAAGAATGCTTCGCAAAAGCAGAGGAATTCATCTTCAGAAATAAGGAATCAAGTTAAACGCAATCGTAAGTAGCAGATCTCCAAAAACGTTTAAAATACACGCTCAAAGCATAGCTCATACTTTCGGACAAACAGCCATTTTTACAAAAGATTCCACAAACATGAGATGTTGTCCAATAACCTATAAAACAAACATTATTAATATAAAAAGGAACAACTTCCTGATGTTCTGAAAAACTTCTTTATTCGTCAAAAACCGGCTTTCGGCTTCTTACGCCATCATCAGGTGACAACTGACTGTAGTATACATATTTTCAAAGATGTTACGATTTACAAGGATGTTATCACAGAAAATCGATACTTCACAGGAAAGTTCATTACAAGTACATATTTATTACGTGGTCATCAGGTATTATTTCCTCATTAATAGTAAATTTCAGAGCAGCTTCCATATGCCTACTGGCAAAACATATGCAAACACAGTTCACCCAACACCTGAAAACTGAAAATGATAGGACAATAAAAAAACCACTCAATTAACAGAATACATAGGAGATACAATCATCCCGACAAGAGGAACAATGCTGTGTTTCAATTCACAAAGCTTGGTCAACTGTATTCTAGTTGATGAAATCATTTAAGTAATCGAAGAAAATCCGAAAACACATAACCATGTATCAAGAGAACACACCGATGAAATAATAAAATACTATTTTGTCGAAAACTGACACTTTTACAGTTATTAACACGTCATAGGTATTCTAACTTCAATCAGAAATACTGCACAGAAGGAGGCTACACATGTTTGAAGAGGAAGAAATTAAAATGCATATATGAAAATAATATTTGAAGATTTATTAACAAAATAAAAGCTACATCGTCTACGATTATATGCATATCGCTCGTATACTATGTTGGTTGGTTTGTTGATGGGTGGATGGGACCAAACAGCTAGGTCAACAGTCCCATGACCTCTGTATGAAATGCAAACAAGGGTGTTGGTCGGCTGAGACCGTACCGATAGTAAAAAAGAGGAACTGAAAGAGGGTTAAAATCAAGTAGAATAGGACTAAAACCAATAGAAAAGTGGGATTCTTCAAGGAATATATTATGTTAATCACAAAAACTAGTGATAATTATGTCTTCTGCGGTTAATAAAAATTACGAAGAAATAAAAACATGCAACACACAAAGGCATAAGTATTATACACAAGAACATGAAATTTACAATAAATTAAGTACAAGAAAATACAGTCAACTTTCTAGACATAACCCTAAGACAAGACAGTTAATCCAAACATTTGACATATACAACCGCAATAATAAACGTCATTTAAAAGCAACCATAGAATCACATGTCAGCTGTTATCAGCTACCAAAGAGAGCTGTCCACAATAAAACAGAATTAAATGTGGATACAGTAAACACTGGTCGACAAAATATACAGAAAAATTGAAACACGAATGATGAAAGAAAGAAACCAAATGGCATCAGCTTATACAAACAGCAAAGTCGCAAGAAAGGAATACAGTGATCTACCATGACAAATTCCCATATAAAAAATACCTAATTACAGACGCATTGGTATCTACCATATCAACTGCAGGCATGTGAAATCCACAGATTACATTGAGATGACTAACAAGACATTTAATATAAGAAATAATGAGTACTATAGGACATGAAAGTACACTACAACCATTCAACATCTTTACATAGCCTTCCACAGTAATAGACCAATCACTACAGAAAGTAATATGAGCATCATAAGAACCACTAAAAGCAGACAATTTATCGGACAGTTGTTAAATGTAAAAAATACCTGAGCACCAAGAATTTGCTGCAAACGACGTTGGAAACATCTGTTGCAGCTCGGTGACTTCGATGACGCTTATGTTTTCTCATGGAGCCTCCAGCTATCCTATTCCGGTTCCTCTCGTGGCGCTTGGAACTGGACTACTGTATGTAGTTTCCACCTTCCCCTGCGGCTAACCATTAACGCTGACAATATTTAAGCAGTAGTTACAGAGGGCTAAACTGCTTCATGGCAATTACCGTCGCAAGGCAAATTAGCACACGTTCCAGATGTACTTACTGTGGCTTCTGTGACTTGAGACTAATTTCGCACCCAACAGAACCAGAAAATCGGAGTACGCAGCAATTCTGAGGATAATGTTTGTACTTTGTTCCCGTGTGCTCACGTAACAGTAATCTAAGGAGATTGTACGGTTTCCACGGCATGAGATAGGTAGCTTTCATAAATAAAATAGTGTTCATACTGTACGATGTACATATGACATATTGTTAATAGGAAACCTTGAAAATATAATCATCTCCAGTTACTGCACATTACTGAGAGAGATTAGTTGGCGTATCTATTTGCTGTAGCAGTCTTTCGTTACCTCGAAATACACGATACTACGCTTTCTTTTGTTTGCAACAAAGACTTGTTAATGCAATAAATCATTATGTTTATGATCGTGAATAATTATTAATCGCCTACAGGAAATTTGTCAAAATATACAATGGACTGAAGTTAACATTAAGCAGATTGTCCAACACAAAATAAAAATGTTCCTATCATCCAAAAACACAAGCTGAATAATTATTATGCCTATGTAAACAGCGAATGAAACACAGATACATTTATCTGGTACTCGCCTATGTATAGCGAATACAACACGTTCTTACAATTTTTTGTGGGTGCCGCCCCTCGCTGAATTCAAGGAACTTACGCAAATTCTGACTGATAATGAAATAATTAACTTCACAAGCAAATCACCAACCAAGACACAAAGGAAACTGAGATAGTTGCCAGTGGGCATTGGATCACATTAATGGCAGAAGTGAAGATTAATGCAGGATCGCGATTCGATCCCATGTCTGTCTCTCACTAGTATTCTGATCACAGTGTTATGACAACTGCACGGACTACTCTCCTATGCTTCCCAATAGACCAAAATAACGCCACTGACGGAGAGTCCCTGTGTATCATGGCCATTATTCGCGGTTTTTCTTCGATCCCAATAAGAGTTTCGTCCGAGAGTACAGGCACCACCTAAATAGCTACAGACTGTCATTTTTCCACATAGCACCATTCGTTATGCTGATTTCCGAACGAAGAACCAGAGCCCGATTGGCGTGTTTGTAAAAATCTGACCCAGTTGAGTTTCCCAACTGCTATGGTCATCAGTCCCTAGACAACACACACACGCCTATGCCTCAGAGAGGACTCGAAACTCAGACGGAAAGCTATCACGCGCACCGCAGCAAGGCGCCTTAGAACGCTGGGCCACGCAACCGCAGCGGATGAGGTTAACCACCTCCCCACAACCTTGAGAGTAGCATTCCAGTCTGCAGTGATGATACTACCCATAAAGAACACCACCAACCACCCACCCTCCCCTCCCCCCCCACACACACATATATATATATATATTAATAAGTTTGGAAAACATTGTTTCCTTATCTGGAACTTATTATTTAATGATAAAAACAACAGTCTAGTTCGCAAAATTTTTACAATTTAGGACACTGAGTCACACGAAATTATTATTATTACGACCAGTAATTTACATTTTACAACTCCATAACTTAAAGCGCGCAAAAATTGCATTCTCTATAATACATACGTTTCACAGGAATTTTTATCAACCGCAGAAGGCATAATCCTCGCTAGGTACTATTATTATTCGTACATTTCTACATTTCACCGTAACTTTTAATCATTTCCGTAGAATGTACTGTAATACTGTTTATTTTATTTTCCCCTTTCGTCCCTTTCCTTCGATACGTGACACGTAGGTTGCTGCAATTTTTTAAGTTTATTTCTTTATGCTACCTATTTGTAAGTTTTTTTGCGTAAAAAGAAAAAAATAATATTGTACGTGATATTGCCTGAGTACCTTTCGATTGCGAACGATGTAGACCGCAATACTATCGTATTTGTTTTTTATCTGAGAAATTATTTTCTAGCTTTTATGAACAAACTACTCAGTTTCTGTTTTATTTATCCGTTCTTGGATAGTAATCGGAGAAGAAACGAACAGTGAACGAGTAGAACGGAACCGCTCCAAAAAGGGGACGATCATCAGCGATCTAGTTCCGAAAAATGAACCAGTTTGCCCATCTCTAGTGCCCACCACCATGGAACAACGGAACCAGCTGCAATTCAAAAAGGAAGGTTCAAGCATTAGCACTACACGAACGACATCTGACGAAGACGTATAGAGTCAACAAACACAAAAAAATAAGAGGCATTAATTTCAGAACGGCCCTCTTTAAGTACAAATATTTCTACATTCGGGATCAAGGTGTTCGTTGCTTTTTCTCTGTGTTGAATGTTTATTTTGTGTGCCAGCCTCGTCGCCGCTTTGTGTGTCGTTTCCGTCGTAGGTGTCGGTGGCCGAGTAGAAAGACCGACACAGGAATAAAGGTAGCACGCTTGTGCAGGTACGAAGGTGAGCAGCCAGTGGGACAGCAGAAAATTAGAAACACTAGAGTAAATTAGAACGAGATATGTATTTCATAGAATTTATACAATACTTAACTTCTACATAGCTCAGTACTGCAGAATGCTGATACATAGTTGAGCTAGTGGCCTGCCTAGTGCCTATCCGATAGCCAAGTCTTCACTGCTGCCTATCTGATTCCGAAGTGTTAGCTGGTTCCTATCTCAGTCCCAAGTGAACGATGTCGTTCACTCGGTGGCCACGAGCGGGATCGCAGCAGAGGGCGCTCGTGGCTGACTTCGTAAGAACGCCGCGCCGTGCGTGCATGACGGCGCGCGGCGAAAGTAGGTGGCGCTCACTTTAGACTTGTGTGACACCACAGTTTATCCCCAACAAACAAACATAAACGTTGAGCCTGATGTTTTCTTTTTTGCCGTACCTAGGCCGCAAGTGAATGGTGCTTGGCCATACAGACAGACTTCCAATGCAGGAGAGTGACCTCCAACCTCTACCCATTATCCCGGGGCATGTAGGCGTGTTGGCGCTGCTCATATGTGGAGGAACCCCTATTAGTTATGTTTAAAAGTTTTCTCTTTAAATACGATGTTAAGTCAATTATTATCCGCACTTTAGTTACATTTTTGTTTATTTTAGTAGTACTGTTGTTTTACGTTGATGACGCATACTTTGTTTATTTGTTGTTATATCTTTGCAATTTTGAAGCTACTATGCTAGTTTCGTTATCGCTGCTGTGCTGTTATGGCTGCTCCGCTGTCTATTTGCACCAAAGAAGAGCAACGTTCTGTGATCTGCTTTATGTGGTCGGAAGGCGTATCAGGGGCCGAAATTCTATCACTTGTTTGGTCCACGCAAACAGGCATTAAGGGGCCATCGATTTGCCTCGGAAGAAGCACCGAAAGAAGCGGTGCATTCCTGGCTAACAGCTCAACCAAGACTTTTCTTATATGCCGGCGTAAGGAAGCTTGTACAACGATGGAGCAAGTGCGTTGAAATGCCACGATACTACGTCGAAAAATTATGTTTTTGTAAGTTTCCTATTTTATTACAACAAAATACTCTCGTATTTGTGCTTGCACATATTACACTGCGTATAATTAAGGCAATGACAAACCTGAAGTGGATTTGGCGAAATCCCTCGAGTCATTTGGATAATGGGCGAGATCTGTACGTCAGTAGTAAGTGGATAAGTTGAATATATGGGTCCGACGAAAGTTATGGTAGAGTTCTCCATACAGATGGAGTGACTACTATGTCGGTATGGCATATTGCGCATTGCTCCTGCCTAAGTGAGCAGGAGACCCGAATTCGATCCCCTGAGCAGCACAAATTTTCACCTTTCCCCACTGATGTAAATCAAAGCCCACTGGCAGTTAAGGGAGCGTCAATGAATTACTTGTGTTAGGGCGGATGATTCGATCCGAATATCACCAGATTTCACCGCGCGGAATGGCCGCATAGTCTAAGGCGTCATGCTATGGACTGGGCAGGCGTTCCCGCCGGAGGTTCGAATCATCCGTCGGGCATTTGTGTTGTCCTTAGTGTAAGTTCAAGTAGTTTGTAAGGCTAGGAATTGATAACCATAGCAGACTCGTGCAATACATTAAAAAAAAATTGAACATTTAAACAACATCAAATTTCAAGTGAGGTAGAGGGGAGGTCTCTGCAATTCACACGTAATTTTTTTTCCACAAGAAACAGTGTAAAACTGAGATAACTAGCTTACGTTTAACGTCTAAAATATGGCTAAACCGTACACAATAGTGTTTGTTACGGTTATGTAAATATCGCTTAGTAACACAGTGTCTCTTCATTGTTTTCCTAAGAATACACGACCTATTTTTACAAGCGCGTTTTTGTCGGAATTTGAACATAACAAGCTCCGGAGTGCTCTTATTATGATTCTTCACTTTCTCCCAACTCCACACCCGATTACTCCGGTTAATGGGCATCCAACAGTGTGATCTGGAAAAGAGTTGGTGGAAATACGAGGCGCGTCCAGAAAGTAAGTTCCGTTTCAATTTCTCTCCGCTGCAGCGCTGCGATTGCAGTTCCGCAAATGCGCTGTAGACGATGTGTATCAAGGAGAAGAACGTGCGCCATTTGGAGATCGCTGTCAGTTACATACGCTCTGTTGTGCTTGTTTGAAATGTCGGCGTTGATTGAAAATCCCGCCGCCTGTGAAATCAGGTCGGTGATTCGGTTTGTGAATGTGAGGAAAGTGAAACCACGTGAAATTTATCGGCAAATTTGCGATGTTTACGGACCAAATGCGATGAGTGATTCGATGGTGAGAAGATGGGTCCGACAGTTCATTGGCGGGCGTAGTGATGTGCTCGATGAAGAACGAAGTGGGCGTCCACCTTTGGTTACAGAAGAACTGGTTCACGGGATTGATGACAAGATCCAGGAAAACCGTAGGTTTACAATTAGTGCTCTCGTTATGGACTTCCTCCAAATTTCACGATCACTGATGCATGAAATTGTTACCAAACAACTGAAATTCCGCAAACTTTGCTCACGTTGGGTACCAAAGATTCTTACTGAGCAACACAAAACACAACGAATGGGTAGTGCACTTGAGTTTTTGACCCGTTATGCTGAAAGCGGCGAAGAATTTCTGAGACGGATAGTCACAGGAGAGGAAACGTGGGTTTCTTACGACACCCCTATGAGTAAGGAGTAAGCGGCAATCAATGGAATGGAGGCACACTTCATCCCCAGCAAAGGTAAAGCCGAAGAAAATCATGACACCTCGGAAAATGATGTGCACAGTGTTCTGGGACTGGAAAGACATCCTACTCATTGACTTCTTACCGCGTAGTCAATCAAAGCAGATGCGTATTGCGAGACATTTCGGAAATTGGGCCGTGCAATTCAGAATAAACGCCGGGGACTGCTGTAAAAAGGTGTTGTTTTGCTTCACGACAACGCACGACCACACACCACACACTGCAAAGCCGGCCGCGGTGGCCGAGGGGACTGAGGCGCTCCAGTCACGGTCTGCACGGTCACTACGGTCGGGGGTTCGAATCCCCCTTCGGGCATGGATATTTGTGTCGTCCTTAGTATTAGCTAGTTTGTAAGTAGTTTGCAAGTTTAGGGACTGATGACCCCGTAGCTAAGTCCCATAAGCTATACAAACATTTGAACTTTGAACACACTGCAAATGTGACGAAAAACCTCCTACAGAGATTTGGCTGGGACGTGTTTGACCATCCTCCGTACAGCCCTGACCTCGCTCCTAGCGACTTTCATCTGTTCTTACATCTCAAATCTTTTCTTGGCGGTCATCAATTCACCAATGACGACGAGCTGAAAGAAACTGTTTCCAGCTTGTTGAAGATACAGGTGGCAGATTTCTATGAAGAAGGTATACAGAACCTGGTGTCACGCTATGACAAATGCCTGCAAATTTCGGCAGTTATGTGGAAAAGTAGTTTAAGAGTTGTAGAATTTTGTGCATTAAAAATTTCTTCTGTGTACAATTTCATTTTATTACCAAACAGCGCTTACTTCCTGGACGCGACTCGTACTTTTAATATAACACCAGAGCTGCAAGCGGATCACAGCGCATCAGCCGTCACGGATTGTCACAAGTGTAGGTGATAGCCTCTGTGAGCAAGCGAGAATAGATGAGATTGGCTGAGTCAAAGTGAGGTTGAAGGAGGAGAGCATTTTATTGAAAATCGTATCGACGCGTTGGTTTCAGTAGTGACGCTTGAGACCACACATGCAACTGCGTCGACAAAACTTGAACGAATTCTAGTAATTCCTTTTACGTAAGTATTTTATTGCTTGATTTTTTTCTGTGATACTATTTGTTCTTAACTAGTCTAAACTAAAAGCAAAAAACAAGCAATTTAAAAAAAATCCAACGTAATCAAGCGCAGATTTACACTAAAATAGGCCTACAAATTTGGAAAAATCTCACGTGAGATTAGGGGCGGTGGAGGTCGAGCATAATCTTACGACATCTCACAAGGGAGAATGGGAAGGGGTTCGTAAAACGCCAAAATCGCCTCACGTAATTAATGGAAGCCTCCTAATGTCTTTCTTTCCGTGTCTTGATTTGTAATGGGTACAAGTTGGATATGTCCGAAAGAAAAGACACTACATACAAAATCACCAACTGCTGATTAAGAAAAAGTGATTCAATAAAAATCAGGGAGTGAAATTTCATTTATAAATCCACTAGCCAGTGTATTAATTTTGATCGCCACAACTACTTAATCTGAATATGAAATAATTCCCCTTTTCCCCTCCAGTCACTGTTCGAACATCTTTACACACAATACTATGTCAAACGGTTTAACAGAAATATACATACTTGTACCATACTCTAGTCGTCTAGCACTTAATTTTTGTGTAACGTTGCCCTTCTGCTGAGAAGCACCACTTGCCAGTGGCACCTTTGGGTCATAGACAGAGAAGGTCTACTCACAGATTTCACCAGCAAATCCTCCAGAGTGACTGTCTTCAGCCACGTCCTGTACGCTGCTTTTAATATTCTGTAATTGGTGCTTGCTGTGCTAATACGGTTTTCGCACCATTTCTGGTTGAATTCCCGGGGATGAATCAGCTGACGACATGTAAAGGTGTTTTATAAGATTAAATACAATACTTTACACCTTATAAAGGTCTCGGCGGTTACCTAGCAACGTTTAGGAACAGTTTTTGAGTCCTAGGTTACGACCTGGTAACACAAAGTTTATTTAGTCAGGGATGCCACTTATGCATATTTTGCATTTCGCTTGATTAAACCGCCAAACGAGCTTTACACGTGGACACACACACCCTAAGTAAATGCTTCTAGCACTGAAAGTTCCTATTATTCCGTGGTTAGTGTCTTCTCCTACTTGCGTAGTCGACAACAGATCAGGATTGCTTACCTGATAAAATGTTCAGTCCCATTGGATGTCTCCTCTCCTCAGAACGCAGATTCTAACGCAGTGCGGCTCTCGATGTGTGATGCGAGAAATTGAAATAAGAACGAGATTTTGGAAATAACTTCTATTTATTGCGATCAGCGTGGCATGTAACTATGGAGTCATACGAACAGATATCCTCTATAATCGCGCAGTATCTAAATGTTATTCTAATGAGCACCTTCTAATTATGAAAATTTGGGTATCTGAAGCAACTCCACCACAAAAACAATCTCGTCGTATTCTTTCACTATCACCAGAGCAACAGCTCGCTTAATTCACAAAATGCTGGTGAAAGGGCCCCACACGCAAAGGCTCACCAACTAAAATAACACCAGTCGGATAACACTTCCGCTATATCACTTAGAATCGCTCCTCGACATATATGGCGCCTATCCAGAGATCCACCACCAACTACCACTCGAAACCAAGCTCTTACTTTGGGCTTTAGTTCTAGAAGCCTCCACACGATTGGCTGGCTCAAAGTAGCCAATAAGACATCACTTTATAAATATAAAATCTTTCAAATAAACTGCATTTATCGCGAATCTTTAATTCAGCGCAAAGTTCCTAGTGATTGGAAAAAAGCGCAGGTGACTCCCGTTTATAAGAAAGGAAAGAGAATTGACCCACACAATTACAGGCCAATATCGTTGACATCAGTTTCATGTAGAATTTTAGAGCATATTCTGAGTTCGAATATAGTAAATTTCCATGAAACGGAAAAGCTTCTTTCCATGAATCAGCACGGGTTTAGGAAACATCGTTCATGTGAAACTCAGCTTGCCCTTTTCTCACATAACATCTTGCGAACCATGGATGAAGGGCAACAGGCAGATTGTGTTTTTCTCGACATCAAAAAAGCGTTCGACGCGGTGCCACACTGCAGACTACTAACGAAGATACGAGCTTATGGAATAGGTTCACAGATTTGTGACTGGCTGGAAGACTTCCTAAGTAATAGAACGCAGTACGTTGTTCTCGACGGCGTGTGTTGATCAGAGACGAGTGTATCGTCAGGCGTGCCCCAGGAGAGTGTGATAGGACCGCTATTATTTTCTATCTATATAAATGACCGGAGCGCTGCGGTGGAGTGGCCGAGCGCTCTAAGGCATCTTGCTGCGAAGCGTGCGGTTGCTTGCGTCGGCGGTTCGAGTCCTCCCTCAGGAAGTGTCTATGTGTGTCTGTGTGTGTTGTCGTTATCATAATTTATAGATCTCTCGGCGCATACGACACGGTCTGGCTTAAAGAATTATTGTATAAGCTTGGTACAGTAGTCAAATGTAAGAAGTCAGTAAAGCTCTTCTATAATATGCTGTCCACAAGGAAGTACAGAGTACATATTAACGCAAAAACAAGTAAAGTCCGCATTCTTAATAATGAACTCCCACAAGGCTCTGTGCAACCTCCTTTACTGTTTAATATGTACATCTCCGATATGCCGGAACTCAAATCACGGAAGTTCGCATATGCCGACGATGTGGCCATTGCCCTGCAGGGTGAGTCATTCGAACAATTAGAATAAGGCTTAAATTCTGATTTGGTTCAGCATCATAACTACTACAGGACCTGGCATCTGAACCTTAATGCATCAAAAACAGTAAGCACAGTGATGCACCTGAACAACAAACAAGCAGAAAGGAAACTGTGCTTAAATATAGCAGGCCAGAACATAAGACACGAAAGAGCACCGAAATACCTGGATGTCAAACTGGACCGCAGCCTAACGTTCAAAGAACACCTGCATGATGTCACCCAAAAACTCAGAAGCAGAGTGAATATCATTGAGAAACGTGCAGGCTCTACCTGGGGAAGCAATGCTACGACACTTCGCACTTCCTCCATGGCTCTAATCTACAGCGTTGCAGAATACTTCGCACCTGTATGGGCTAACAGTTCGCACGTCAACAAAGTAGATGTTCGTCTAAATGACACCTTGCGAACAATAACTAGAACGTTAAGACCTACTCCAATACCATGACTCTCTGTGCTGGCAAATAATGAACCTCCGTCACTCTGCAGATAACATGCAATCCAAAGAGAAATGGAAAAAATTGATGTTGACATCATACTTCCCGTACACGCTGATCTACATGGCCCGACAAGATTAATGTCTAGAAATCCCTTCTGGAACCACTCGTCGAACAATCGAAACACCGTGACACAATGGAACCTCCTATGGCAGCAAGCAAATGTCCCCAATGGACACCTCATTAGGAATCCGGCTGATCGTGTTCCTGGTTTCAAGCTCCCTCGAAGAACCTGGGTGGCATTAAACAGAATGAGAACCGGTGTTGGATGGTGCAACGAGCTGATGGCCAAGTGGGGCTACGTGGACGATCCTCACTGTGACTGCGGCGAAGTACAGACGATGCAGCACGTATTTGATTGTAAAATTCATGGTTTTCGGGACGGTTCGCTGGAGGATCTGCATAGACTTATAGACACTGCCATTTCTTGGCTTTGTAATTTAAGAGTTTCCGTTTAGTTGTAAACTATTTTGACAAATTTGTGTTCCCTTTAATTCTTAATTTATAAGCATTGTTATAAGTATAACTCATTTCATAATGAATAATGGTTTGTTAGATTTGTATGTTAATTTAGTTTCTCGTTTTGAATGTGTCTAGTACTGTAAGGCATGTGGCATATCGAACGCAAAATAAAATAAATAAATAATAGTTTAATTAGTCTCTTAGCCTAGGGACTCATAACGTCAGCAGTTAAATCACTTGGATATATAAACATTTGAAAACGGGAGCATAACGTGTCCCACCCCCTCCACCCCCACGCAAGGCACACAACAGCTGTCTCGCACCAACTGAAGCGAATCGATATCAATCCAAAACAGTCTGCTGATGACAAGTCCAGCCGGTGGTTCCAGCAGGCGTTGACACGTGACAAACACCTCACGTGCCAGCGCAGTCATGCAAGGCGATTCTTAAAGTAAAGTAGTAGGGGGGGGGGGGGGTCAACGGTAAAGCGTGTCGGGATAGCTGAGTCAGAGCCGGACGCAGTGGCTCAGCGTGCCCGATCAGGGGGCTAAACGCCCTCTGTAATAAAAAACCTGAGCCAACCATGCAACGAACAACCACGAACGAATTGAACCAACGACCGCGAACAATAGATCTACCTGACGACCATAAAAAAATGAAAAAAAGAAGAAAAAATAGTCAACAAGGCGCTTGCCCCCGAAAGGAAAAGGTCCCACGTTGAAATACCGCTTCCGGCACACAGTTTTTATCCGCCTTGTACTTAAATACATGATCTACTGAGATCAAATCACATGATTCTTTTTCACCATCTCGGACGTGTACGTTGCCGTTGCAGCATAAGAAGTTTTGTCTGTTTTCGTGTGCATCGCCACACTGCTGTCCGGTCGGCTGTACTTTTCGTTCCATGTTGGGAAGGAAATTTTAATAACTTCTTCACGAATTGAGAAGAAATCCTAACCAAGACATATGTCATGCAGCGAAGTTCACATACCAATATAATAAGTACTAGCTGAATATCCGGCGTTATTTATTCAAGCCTTGAGTTAGTACTTCTCCCATCCCTTCTCCATTTCCGTTTTTCTAAAAACATGTTATATTTATCAGAAATAAGGCTGTTTTGCATAATGTACAAAATTCCAAGTACAGTATTCAAATAAACCAAGACTGAAATTAAAATACAATTGATATGTAACATTCATACATTCATTTGATTCACAATCTATATCTATAAATGTGAATGTCTGTTTGGTGTACGTTTATCACGTCTGAACCACAAGACATAAAGAGCTAAAAATTTGTACAGTTACTAATATCTACCCGGGGAAGGCTTTAGGCACGGTTTTACGGCGATCGGATAGCTATTTATATATATATATATATATATATATATATATATATATATATATATATATATATATATATATTAATGTGAATGTCTGTTCGGTGTACGCGTATCACGTCCGAACGACAAGACGCAGAGACATACATATTGGTACAGTTACTAATTTACACCTGAAGAAGGTTTTAGGCACGTTTTTATAGCGATCTGATAAGATATTTAGTAATCTGAAGAATATAACGCGAAATGCGGAAAAATAATTACTCTCTGAAAATGGTTTTATTGGTTGCATTGTTGCTTGAGAGTTGATAATGATAAAAGGGTGGAGTATATTGGGATGGAAAGTTATGGGTGTATATAAAATTATACGCGCGCGCGTGTGTGTCTGTGTGTGCGTGTATGTGTGTGTGTGATATTTCGCTCTGTAGCGAAAACTACAGAACGAAAAAGAAAGCTCTATGTGTAATTGTTGTCTGAAGTCTTGCGTGGTACACCATAGCAGTTCCATGCCGATAGCTATAAGGGGCTGGAAGATATGGTGGTTGAAAGACGTCGAATTATAAAAAAAAGTCTGACTGAAGGCCAGTGATGACGTTTGCGACTCTATAGTAAGGAGGTTACATACAGCGAAACGGGATGCCAGAGACCATATCTTTGGTCTATGCGTGCTACAATGTCTTCAGCTCTTTCTCTGTAAGAATAAGCATACGAATAAGGAAATATAAGAATAAATAAATAAAGCAGCAAAAAAGGAATTTCTTTTAATACATCTCTTTAAAAAAAATCGATTTGACGTTTCGCGCATTATCTATCATAATCCAACAACACGCGAGCAGAGCCGCTGGCTTAAGCTAGTTTTACTATAAGGAACAGCGAGCAAGTTGACCAAGTGGTAGCAGACTGGATTCGTATTCGGGAGTACGGCGGTTCAGACCAGCCTATATCCATCCAGATTTATGTTTTCCGTGTTTTCCCTAAATCTCTTCAGGCAAATTCCGGGGTAGTTCCTTTCAAAAGGACACGGCCAATTTCCTTTCCCATAATTACGCGAACAATCCGAGCACGCTGTCGACGGAGCGTTAGAGACTAATCTTCTTCCCTTCCTGACTATAAACAATATTTTTGTGACTTGTCCAGGATCTAATATGAATATTTTGTATGTTGAGCCCAGCCCTGAGCAATTGACATAAAGCTGTCCATGTCAGAAACGGAGATTTCAAATACACTCCACAGTATTGAGTAGATTGCCCTGTCATTTATTAATCATAATAGAATATGCAAGTCTCACTGCAGTCTCTTCAAGTTATAAGCCAGATCTGCCATAAATAAAGGGTATTTGTCGGGTGTACAATGTTTCATTCTCTTCCTTTTCTTGTAGTTATATAGAGGTTTACTGCTTCCTCCTACAGCGATACGCGCTTCACAGTTCAAAGTTGCTTCAAGAGCACTGTAATCTTTCAGTAACATCCTTAAGCTCACTGGAATACAGGAGTGTCTTAACAGTAAATAAGAAATGTAATAAAAGTGGTGCCTGATGTGAAACGTTGTTACACATCGCAATATAAATGTTCTGATATAACATTCATTTGTATAAGTATGTCTGTAAAAGCTATTGCGAATACAATTAGTTGCAAAGAAGTAACAGATAAAAACTTGATGCGTGATGAGGCGGTTTTCCATTAAAGGTTACCGTTTATCAGCTCATATCTCATGAAATACGTGTCGTTCAAATGTTCAAATGTTTTTGAATCTTATGGGACTTAACTGCGGTCGCCGAGCCGTCTGCGGTGCGCCAATCACGTTCTGCACGTCCACTACGGTCGGGGGTTCGAATCCCTCCTCGGGCATGGATATTTATGCCATCATTAGTATTAGCTAATTCATAATAGTGTGTAAGTTTAGGGACTGAAGACCCCATAGTGAAGTCCCATAAGCTATACAAAAATTTGAACATTTTGAACTTAACTGCGGGGTCGTCGCCTTTTCTTTAGTTCTCAACCCGGTCTGGTTGTCAATAGTCAATAAAGGTTATGGTGCAGGATCCTTGATATCTAAAACATTGATATAGTTAGTATTACAAGACATTTATTGACTGAACTTTACAATATTCATATTTAGAACATATGTCTGTTTCTTCTCTCTTTTTGCTTCTCTCGGTGTCGTCCGTATGATGCTAGCTGCGCTGAGACCTAATGACTGCTAAGTTCTTAGCCGAGTTCTTATTAGTAACTCTCCTAGTTCTGTCGTCGTAGCTGCCTAGTAACTGTCTGAGTTCTGAATAGTCACTGACGAGTTCTCACTGGTAACTGCCGGCCGTCCAGACGTATGTCGGCCTAGATACAGCGGCTTGTAGAGGGCTCGCATCTTCGTTTACTCCCTCCAGGATGCGCGGCGCCTGCTTGCGATTCGCTTACGGTCGATTACTTCTTCTCCACGATCGTTCTCTTACGTCTGCCGTGTGGCGCTGACTTTACGCCACAACAAACAGTCCCAAAACTTACAAACTACTTATGAACTAGCTTATACTAAAGACAGCACAAACATCTACGCCTGAAGGGGGGGGGGGATTCGATCCACCGATCCACCGACGGGGAACGGGCTCGCGCATCGTAGCATAGCGCCTCAATGCGCTCGGCCGCTCCACCGCGGCCTACCTTTCGTAGTGCAATACAATTTTGAGGGTACATTCAGCTATATGTGTTTATACTGTCTGTAAAATGTCCTGCGGATATAATATGTAGTGTAGAAACTATAATTTGCAACGTTATATCGAATGGTACTATTTGTGATCAACGGAAAAGTAGTAAGCGAGAAACTTTTTTCCTTCCATCATTTTGCTGTGGCTGTCAGCGAGAAAAAGTTTCCTAAAGGTTTGAAATTATGTTTAAAGATGGTTCAAGTCGCTAAGTGCTCTCCTCAGATAGTGGACTGATAAAGTCACACTATCACGAGCCGCAAGACGGGGAAGTTTCCATTGTTTGTGACGTCATATCTAATGAACTATTGGCCGTATCGTAAGATCCTTTCTTAGATGACGTCTTCTACCTATAAACTACATTCCAGCTTCACATGTGAAGCAGTTTTTGAGATTTTGTGTTTAGTCAGTGAGTGAATGAATGTCCTTTCGCTTTTATATAGGTAGAGAAACATTAACAAGAGCAAAACTAGGGTAATGGAGTGCAGTGTAAGAAAATCAGGTGATGCTGAAGGAATTAGATTGGGAAACGAAGCAATAAAGGAGGTAGATGAGTTTTGTTACTTGGGCAGTAAAATAACAAATGATGGGCGCAGTACAGAGGATATAAAATGCAGAATGGCAATGGGTAGAAAAGCGTTCTTGAAAAGGAGAAATTTGTTAACATCGAATATTGATTTAAGCCTAAGGAAGTCCTTTCTGAAGGCATTTGTATGAAGTGTTGCCTTGTATGGGAGTGAGACATGGACGATAAACAGTGCGGACAGGAAGAGGATTGAGGCTTTTGAAATATGGTGCTACAGAAGAATGCTGAAGATTAGGTAGGTGGATCGCGTAACTAATGAGGAGGTACTGAACAGAATTGGGGAGAAAAGGAATTTCTGGCATACCTTGACTAAAAGAAGGGATAGATTGGTAGGACACATTCTTAGACATCAAGGAATTGTTAATTTAGCGTTGGAGGGAAGTGTGTGGGGAAAAAATCGCAGGGGAAGACCAAGAGATGGATACAGTAAGCAGATTCAGACAGATGTAGGTTGTCGTTCTTATGTGGAGATGAAGAGGCTTGCTCAGGATAGGGTATTGTGGAGAGCTGCATCAAACCAGTCTCCGGACTGAAGACCACAACAACAACATAGGTAGAGATTTACACATGAAGAAAAAAAACGAGAGCTGACTTAAGAGCACATCCAATAGCAAGAAACAGAACTACCCCTAGAGCAAAATCGACCGCTGGCCCGTAGCGGGAGACCCCGGTTCGATTCCCGCCCCGGCTCACATTTTCACTTTTCACCATTGTTTAATTTCAGTCTCCTAATGCAGCCACTGATAATCCTTTCCTTCCTAATCATTCTTCCTTCCCCTCTTTCAACAATAATTTGCAAACGTATATTATTGTCACGGCTTTCAGTCCTTCCCAGATTTAACGTGCAGGTAACTAGATATTTGCAGTTAGTTCAAAACTTAAGAAACTGAGAGCTGTATATGATGCAGATTACACTATAGACAAAGATTCACATGGTTGGTCAGCCAGTTGTCAAACAAGGATACTGTGAAAAGTGGGATACCCATTAAAGAAATCACGTTTGCACATTTTTCAAAATGTTTCAAATGTTTGTATAGCTTATGGGACTTAACTACGGGGTCATCAGTCCCTAAACTTACAAACTACTTATCAACTATCTTATCCTAAGAACGGCACAAATATCCATACCCGAGGGGGGATTCGAACCCCCGACTGTAGTGGCCGTGCAGACCGTGACTGGAACGCCTCAGTCCCCTCGGCCATCGCGGCCGGCTGCACATTTTTATTTCGAAGTTGTTACTAGTTGCTGAACATTTCTTCCATTTTAAAACTTTTTGTCTGTGCTTCAATCGAATGAAACCAACTGATTTAATTTTAAATAGCTTGATGGAAAAAAATTGTTTTTTGTCTGTATCCAGCGCTGGTGTATGTGTTGAATCAAAAAACATTTTTTTATTGACGTATATATTTAAAATTAAATCAGTTGGTTTCATTTAGTTGCAGCACAGCCAAAAAGTTAGAAAATGGACGAAATTTACCTAATATAATTTTCAAATTAATGTGCAGCTAGGACGGTGCAGAATATAAAACATTTAATGACACTGATCCTAATACATGTTGTGATGATATACAAGTTTATGTAGAAAAGATATTTGTTTACTTTCATAGTCTCATTGTAGTTACTTTCACAAGGCTCTGCCGTACGTTCTTCCCCGTGGAAGTCGTTTTTTTAATATCTATTTGGGGAGAATAGCTTAAGTGGGACACAGTATGTATTTTTGAAGGTGAATGAAAGTATCACTGTATCACATAAAATATTCGACGTACTAATCACAGACATTCATGAAAAACTGCCGAACTACACACGAGGATTTAATTTGTGACTTCCTTGACACACACTCTACTTGCAATATAAAAGGTACGGCCAAACTTTCAGGAAACATCCCCGCAAGGCCGCCCGGTTTAACACCAGTTGATTTCTTTTTGTGGGGATATCTAAAGGATCGCCGGCCGCGGTGGCCGAGGTGACTGAGGCGCTTCAGTCACGGTCAGCACGGCTACTACGGTCGGGGGTTCGAATCCCCCCTCGGGCATGGATATTTGTGCCGTCTTAGTTCGTAAGTAGTTCATAAGTAGTTTGTAAGTTTAGGGACTGATGACCCCGTAGTTAAGTCCCATAAGCTTAACAAACATTTTCTAAAGGATCGTGTTTATATGTCACTGAGCCCACATCCCAAGATGATCTAAAACGGCGCATCGAGGACGAATATCGCTCCGCCACACCGACGATGTTACATCACGTCCGCCGATCCTTTCGACGGCGCATTGCATTATGCATTGAGGAACATGGACACACATTTGAACATCTCATTTAAATCAACTTCCCACCGCCATGACATCCATCACCCACCACACAGCCATATATTATGTACATCGTTTGGAATCTGCCCCTGAAACTTTGAAGGGTTGTAGCTCCCAAAATAACAGTTATAGGAATGTAGTTTAAATTGATTTGGACGCAGCTGGTTTCAACGATTCCAATGCACGATATAAAAAACTATTGTTCCCTTTAAATATTATATCTTTGTGCTGTAACTCTTTGGAAAATGATACAATAAATTATGTTCATAGTTCCGCAGAATGTGTAATATTTCTTGTGTTGACCTACCGCATTAAAATTTCCCGTCACCTATTATTTTATAAGTTACAGAGGCAAACACACTTAGTGAAACACCCTGTATAAGGGCGGCAGTGAGCGGCTGAGCTGGGTATCAATAGGCGATATCAATATATCTTCTATAAATGAGACTTTAAACACATTTACAGATTTATCAAGAAATTACAAAGTGTGTTTTTTTATGTTGCGTTCAGACATCTCTAGCTCCCTAACATTTATAATGTGCTATGAAAAATAGTTACTATTTATAAATAAGTGAATGCAGTTGAAAACAGTTCGCTTTAATATTCATTCCTGAGTCAAAATGATCTGTAAAATGAGATATATCTTGAGGAAGGATTCACAGAGGTCATAACAGTTATTTACGCATTAAATTTAAATGTTTGTAAATCTATCGGACCAAACTGCGTGGTCATTAGTCCGTAGCTTACAAACTACTTAAACCTAGGTGAATTAACCTAAGGACAACACACATGCCCCAGGGAGGACTCGATCCTCCACGGCGAGCAACCGCGCGCTCCGCAGCGAGACGCTTTAGACCGCTCCGCTTATATATTCAGTTTGGTTAGAAACGAGTAAGAGGTTTCCAGAATGAAACTTTCACTCTGCAGCGGAAACATCCCTTACGCTTTGGCTAAGCCATGTCTCCACCATATCCTTTCTTCCAGGAGTGCTAGTTCTGCACGTTTCAAAAGACAACTTCTGTGAAGTTCGGTAGGTAGGAGACGAGGTACTGTCAGAAGTGAAGTTTTGAGGACGGATCGTGAGTAGTGTCGAGATAGCACAAAAAAAGTGGTAGAGCGCTTGCCCGCGAAAGGCAAAGTCCCAGATTCGAGTCCCGGTTCCGGCACACAGTTTTCATCTGTCAGAAAGTTTCAAGTAAGAGGTTTCCAGAATTTTATTTCGCAAATACGAATTGGACATTTGATGTCGATTTTCAATGCAATATATTTTGTAAGGTAGCCTAGCTCGGAATAAAAGTATTTCAAACAAATAAATGTCTTTCTATATTTTGCACGTATTACTCAGCAACCACTCCCATGAACCACAGAAATTGCCGAGGTGGGGTGGCTTGCGAGCCTCAACGATACAGATAGCCGTACCGTAGGTGCAACCACAGCGGAGGGGTATCTGTGGAGAGACCAGACAAACGTGCGGTTCCTGAAGAGGGGCAGCAGCCTTTTCAGTAGTTACAGGGGCAACAGTCTGGATGATTGACTGAGCTGGCCTTGTAACATCAGCTAATGTGGCTTTGCCACACAGTTACTGCGAACGGCTGAAAGCAAGGGGAAACTACAGCCGTTATTTCTCCCGAGGACATGCAGCTCTACTGTATGAACATATGATGATGGCATCCTCTCGGGTAAAATATTCCGGAGGTAAAATGTCCCCCATTCGGATCTCCGGGCGGGGACTACTCAGGAGGATGTGATCATCAGGAAAGACAATACTGGCATTCTACGAGTCGGAGCGTGGAATGTTAGATCCCATAATCGAGTAGGAAAATTAGAAAATTTAAAAAGGGAAATGGATAGGCTGAAGTTAGATATAGTGGGGATTAGTGAAGTTCGGTGGCAGGATGAACAGGATTTCTGGTCAGGTGAGTACAGGATTATAAATACAAAATCAATTGGGCGTATCACAGGAGTAGGATTGAGAGATGAAACAGTTAAGGTAGCAGAGGACAAAACAGGTAGGAAGGCAAGAGAGATACTAAATTTAATCGATGAAAGGAGAAAATATAAAAATGCAGTAAATGAAACAGGCAAAATGGAGTACAGACGACTAAGAAATGAGATTGACAGAAAGTGCAAAATGGCTAAGCAGGAGTGGCTAGAAGGCAAATGCAAGGCTCTACAAAGGAAATGAACTTAGAGACAATATTGTAGGAAGGGAAGAGGATGTAGATGAAGGTGAAATAGGAGATACTATACTGAGAGGAAAATTTGACAGAGCACTGAAGGACCTAAGTCGAAACAAGGCCCCTGGAGTAGATGATATTCCGTCAGAGCTACTGAAGTCTCTCGGAGCACCAGCCATGACAAAATTGTTTCACATTGTGTGTAAGATGTATGAGACAGGTGAAGTACCCTCAGACTTTAAGAAAAATGTTATAATCCCCATTCCAAAGAAAGCATGTGCAGACAGGTGTGAAAACTACGGAACCGTAAGTTTAATAAGTCATGGTCTCAAAATATTAACACGAATTATATACAGAAGTATGGAAAAGCTGGTAGAAACCGACCTCGGGGAAGATTAGTTTGGGTTCAGGAGAAATGTAGGAACACGGGAGGCAATACTCACTTTACGGCTTATCCTAGAAGAAAAGGCAAACCTACATTTCTAGCTTTTGTAGATTTGGAGAAGGCTTTTGACAATGTTGACTGGAATAAACTCTTACAAGTTCTGAAGCAAGCAGGAGTAAAATATAGGGAGCGTAAGGGTATTTACAACTTGTACAAAAACCAAACAGCGGTTGTCAGAGTTGAAGGGCATGAAAGGGAGCAGTGGTTGGAAAGGGAGTAAGACAGGGTTGTAGTCTTTCTCCATTGTTATTCAATTTGTACATTGAGCAAGCTATAAAGGAAAGCAAGGAGAAATTTGAAGAAGGAATTAAAGTTCAGGGTGAAGAATTAAAAACATTGCGTTTTGCCGATGACATAGTAATTCTGTCAGATACAGAAAAGGACCTGGAAGAGCAATTGAACGGAATGGACAGTGTGATGAAAGGTGCATATAAGATGAACATTAACCAGAGCAAAACTAGAGTAATGGAGTGCAGTCTAAGAAAATCAGGCGATGCTGAAGGAATTAGATTGGGAAACGAAGCAATAAAGGAGGTAGATGAGTTTTGTTACTTGGGCAGTAAAATAAGAAATGATGCAGTACAGAGGATATAAAATGCAGAATGGCAATGGGTAGAAAAGCGTTCTTGAAAAGGAGAAATTTGTTAACATCGAATATTGATTTAAGCCTAAGGAAGTCCTTTCTGAAGGCATTTGTATGAAGTGTTGCCTTGTATGGGAGTGAGACATGGACGATAAACAGTGCGGACAGGAAGAGGATTGAGGCTTTTGAAATATGGTGCTACAGAAGAATGCTGAAGATTAGGTGGGTGGATCGCGTAACTAATGAGGAGGTGCTGAACAGAATTGGGGAGAAAAGGAATTTCTGGCATACCTTGACTAAAAGAAGGGATAGATTGGTAGGACACATTCTTAGACATCAAGGAATTGTTAATTTAGCGTTGGAGGGAAGTGTGTGGGGTAAAAATCGCAGAGGAAGACCAAGAGATGGATACAGTAAGCAGATTCAGACAGATGTAGGTTGCCGTTCTTATTTGGAGATGAAGAGGCTTGCTCAGGATAGGGTATTGTGGAGAGCTGCATCAAACCAGTTTTCGGACTGAAGACCACAACAACAACAACAGTCAGCATACGGAAATGAGTGCTCCTAAAATAGCAGTTCATGCCACTATTTGGTGACACAGAGATGTTCGGAATAATTGTTACAATTGCTTTGTAAATTTTTCGGATGTAATGTGGAGAAAGGAGAGTGACCGATTGCAGGCATGGGGCAATGCAGTGAAGTGTATTGGCGCCCGTTATAAATTGTATCTATAAAGCAAAGGTATATTACAAATAATTAATAATTAGGTGAAACTGTCTTAAATTTATGAAGATTTCGTCTGCTGTTACAGACATCTCACATATATAAGACGTATAAATTACCTTCAAATAGGATTTATTCACCATCATGTACAAAAGGAAGAAACAAAAATTATTTAGGGAAAATAAATTGCATCGCCCCAATTTTGTTTTGATAAATACTGAAAAATATTGGTACTTATGGCCGAAGTCTCAATTTTTGTTGTTATTCAGTTCCGAAAATACGGGGGAGGGGAGGCGGCAAAATGAGGGCCGTCACCGAGTGTCAGAAAACCACGCTACGCCACTGAAATTAGGTTATTCAATTTTCGTGTCAGATGAACGGTTCGAACAGATTTTTTTTTTTTTTTTTTTTTTTTGTACACTACTCTATTTTTTGTCCGGAAAATTTGAAAAAAAGAGAGGTTCTGGTCTGTGGCGCCATACAATTACGTCTGTAAAATTTGGTGCTGATAGGTTGATCTGTTCGTCTTAAAAAGTGGGAACACGTTACGGACAGACAGATAAACATCCCAAAATCGCCGTTATTTTTCCAAATATCTCTTAAACGATACGAGATATGAAAGAAACATTATAGAGAAAAGTTGTAGAGAATTTTCTGCTCTACAAATTCGATTATTCAATTTTCGTGTCAGATGAATGGTTAAGCCGTTATTTCCATTTAAATTTGGAGTTGTCAAAAGGCGATCGCAAACGCCCACTTATAGTGTTACTACCGTAACCTAAAGAGGACCAAAAATCAATGCAACATGTGCCAAATTATTATGCAGACATACAGCTGTTAGTTGGTACCCCAAACAAACTTAATTCAATGGCAAATGAGAACATTTTCTCTGATTGTTTCGCCAGTTTTTCGTAGAACATCATCATATTGAATTTAAAACACAATTTTGTGTATATTTTACAAGTTTATTTCTATTTAGGTAACCAGACTTACAAGACATTTAAAGTCTGAAGATTGTCTTGTAACCCTAAAACCGGTGAACTAAATAAAATTAGACTTGTATAACATAAATAAGATTGCGTTTTTTGTTCAATTTGGTGTTCTAACAGGAACCGACGGAAAAAATCGGTGATGTGTCCTCTTTTGTCTTTGCTTTCAATTTACTTGGGTTACATACCAAAAGCTGTAACTCTGTACTCTAGGACATATGATATACGGCATTTTTATTGACATTCGCTTGTCCTAACACCTCGTAAAATATTTACTATTCCTCCTGAACAATCTGTTTACCGTTGTAGTTCAAAATGTTCAAATATTTGTTAAGCTTGTTTCTGTATGCTGTACGTCTTAATTTTGTATAGAGTGTGCGTATTTTTTCCATACTCAAATGAATACCAAATGTTAATTATTCATACCGACGGAAGGTGTTCTGATATCGAAATAATACTTCTCATGCCATTTTCAAATTATATAACTTTCATTAGCCTAATATTTGAAATGGAACTACAATTTCGGTGTTCGTATATTTATACAACGCCAAGAAATAATGTTATTTCGATACTGAAATATTGTCGCGAGAGACCGCGAACACCGCCTGGCGGCGTGGCGCAGGGTAGCGTCACGGACTGCGGTGCAGAATGTCGCCGGTCCATAAGCTTACAAACTATTTATGAACTATCTAAGACAAAGGACGGCACAAATATCCATGCCCGAGGAGGGATTCGAACCCCCGACCGTAGTGGCCTTGCAGACCGTGACTGGAGCGCCTCAGTCTCCTCGGCCACCGCGGCCGGCTACCGTTGTAGTATATCATCAGCTATTATATTTCTCATCAGTGCTTTCATCTCAGGTGATAATTTCTATCAGGTTCTTCCGTCACTTTCTTTCGTTATTTTTTTTCTTTTTTTCATTGTGGAATGTCACCGATTCTCATAACATATAACAGCTAATAATACAGGCCCTCTTAATGTTTTTTGCGGTGGTCATATCACAATTCACGACCTGGCCAATCTCTGATTAGTAGCATTAAATTCTTCCACGGCGTAGTGTATGCAAGCAATATTTAGGACTAGCACACTTACTTAATTAAACTCATTTTGCTTTGTGGATTATCTGAGGATGCCTTCTGTTTAATTGTTTTTTTTAAATTTTATTTTATTTTAAGCGGCATTGAAGTATAAAAAATCCGCAACAAAGTCTGTTTGTTTCCACCGACCTTTAGTCCTTGTAGGGCCTGCTATAGCAATAGAACCGCTGACTCGGCTGTGTTTTTGTGACAAAATTAAGGAATTACGATTGGTATTAGTTGAACAATAGCAATTTGATCACCGAAAATTACAGCTTCTAGCTTTCTCCATAACGATGTCACAGGGGGTGCCGCGAGTTTCTTATTGGACTTCGTGGGAAGGGGGGGGGCGGGATTGGAGGGGGGTGTACTGCCGTGTCCCCTGATAACAAAGCTACTTACACAGTTCGTAAAAGCATTCGTCATGCCCGTACTTTGCGGCAAGAACACGAAATAAACTACGTAGGTATCCTTTTCGTATCGCAAATCAAACATAACAGGACTACAGAAATCGTGAGTGAAAATTCGGGACGCTTCAGTTTTTCCTTCCTTTTTGGACTTCCAACATTCAGAGTTTGTGTCCGTGCTAGAACTGCCTCTGAATTTTGGTGGTCGGCGAGTGAGTCATTGTGTGAGCGATAACATTAAATAATTTCGACTGCCAGCACATCATAAATTATAATATGCAATTAGAAGTAATTTTGAGTAAAGGTAAGGTAGGTAAAGCAGTCAACAATCCGAAGATTGGTTTGAACACCACAGTGCTTTACTAGGCATGGTCCTGTTTGGAGGTGGTATGCCGTTGCCTTCCTCCGACCTTCGAACTGACTTACCCAGCCAGTTATAGGGGGACCTACAGTTTAACGTGGGTTGCGAACCACGGTGCTACTCGGTATTTTTCACATGAGCAATACTGCCAGAGGGGAAAGAATTGGAAAGTGACAGATAAAAATCCTAGGACCTGGCGGGGATCGAACCCTCGACCTTTGGATTTGTAGTCTGGCACTTTACCACTGTGCAACCGAGGCGCACTAATTTTGAGTATAGGTATCTATTGTATATATCAATCACTGAAAATTCAGGCTTGTACCTTTACTCAAATGCCAAAATTTGCAAATCTAAGGCACTTAACTACGTCGGTCATCAGTCCCTAAGCGTACAAACTACTTAAGCTAACTTATGCTAAGGACAACAGAAACAGCCATTCCAGAAGGAGGACTCGAATCTCCGACGGCGAGTAAACGCGCGCTCCGCAGCAAGGCGCCTTAGAACGCTCGGCCACTCCACCGCAGCTTGTACCTTTATTCTCCAATAAAGTTACATGGGGAGGGGCGGATTCAAAAAAGGTCGTATAATGTTCTCTGTGGTGGCACTCTCTACGGCTTGACTGCGTCATTCGACGGACAGCTCAAGTGGAAAGCTGGGAGAAAAACACTTCCGGCATCGCTCGCCCTACAGACAGTCCCGGGTCCGTCAAACAGCCGTATGTTTGCATCGCAGACTATTAGAAACTGGAGCGTTTCGTGCAAATACATGTGTTGCAGGTCGCCCGAGAGAAGCTCCCGTCCCTCGGCAGACTGAACGAAATTCAAACACGAGCAGCCGAAATATTGGCGTCTCGCTGCAGATCAAAGACTTGTTTGAAAACTACAACACCAGCAGCCAACGGTTGAATGCATTCAAAAGGCTAGCGGAAGTGTAGGAAGAGGGTACTGTCGACGTGTTTTTTCTTTTGTTTCTGTATGCAGTACGTCTTAATTTTGTATAGAGTGTGCGTATTTTTTCCATACTCAAATGAATACCAAATGTTAATTATTCATACCGACGGAAGATGTTCTGATATCGAAATAATACTTCTCATGCCATTTTCAAATTATATAACTTTCATTAGCCTAATATTTGAAATGGAACTACAATTTCGGTGTTCGTATATTTATACAACGCCAAGAAATAATGTTATTTCGATACTGAAATATTGCCGCGAGAGTCCGCGAACACCGCCTGGCCGCGTGGCGCAGGGTAGCGTCACGGACTGCGGTGCAGAATGTCGCCGGTTCAATCCCGCCCACCGGCAAAGATTTATTTCTTTGTAATGTACAATTCCAGAAGGTTCTACATCTTTCTTATGTTCACTTGTAAATTCTACTTGTTTCTTATGTTAACTGTTCTTCTAATTTCTGGTAAATTCTGTCTGTGTATAAATAGCAGAGCACTCTGCCTGAGAGGCAGTCAGTGCTGCGTGTATGTTGAGTTCGTAATAAACGTGCTTTCAGTATAAGTGCTGTGTTTAGTTGCCTTCGAAGTCAAGCCTACTTCCATTGCAACGTGACATTGTTTGGTGGAGGCGCCGGGTACATTGTGCAACAGCTGAATCACCGTGGCTCCGATTAGGCAACGTAAAAGCCGTCGCTTACACGGACTGGAACCGAAATACAAGGGATACACCGAGTACATCCTTCCAAAAGTCCGTATTATCAGAAGAACGATGGAGACGAAACCAGCAATAAGCCAGCTGCACATCAGACACCCGTCGGTGTTCTCTGGAGATGCTGGACAGGACCCCAACAAATGGCTAAAAGGGTTCGACCGAGTCGCCAAGTACAACAGGTGGGATCATACGATGTGCTTGGCCAACGTTTATTTCTACCTGGACGGAACAGCCCAGCAATGGTTCGAAAACAAAGAAGGCAAGTTGAATGACTGGGAGACGTTCCAGGAGGAACTTAAGAAAACGTTTGGAGACCGCCAGCGACAAATCCGCTCGGCGGAAGAACAACTGAAGAACAGAGCCCAACGACATGGTGAGCCGACGCAGTCTTACATACAGAACGTTTTGGCTCTGTATAACATAGTCAACCCGAACATGACTGAGGCGGACAAAATCACGCACCTGATGAAGGGAATTGCAGAAGATATGCACCAAGCTCTTCTGATAAAAGACGTCGCTACGACAGAAGAGTTCATCAAGTGGTGCCGGACGCAAGAAGTATGACAGACTCCCAAATGAAGTCCCTATGGCCGTTGTGGAAGACCAGCATGACTTCGCTTCTCTCATACGACAAATCGTGAGAGAAGAATTACAACAGTGCATGGCAGCCGGGACTATTACACCGAGGGAGCATCAGATTATGGCCATGGATGTGAGCCCTGTAAGTCACGAGGGAGCCGACGCCGCTGAGTACGAGGTATTTCAAAACATTAGCTCCTGTCTTCGCCGTCAATCGCACCCGACGTGAAGAATGGCGTCGCCCTGCTATGACTTACGCTGCATCCGCCAAAAGGCAGCCCGTGAACCGGCCGACGCGACCACAGCCAACACCCCCGGTAACTATGACGCCCCGCAGAAGAACAGACGTCTGAAGGACAGAAGACAACACACCACTGTGCTTCCACTGTGGACGCCCTGGACATGTCGTACGCTACTGCAGAGAGAGGAGGCGAGTATTCGATGATTATTTTGCCGCGAGACGTCAGCCGTCGGCAGGCAGTCACCTGCTGATGAGTTCAGTCGACCTATGAGAAGAAGCCCATCGCCGTACCCTAGACAAGGTTGCTCCCCGACGCGCCACAGCCGTTCACCGTCGCCGTACAGAGGTACCAGCCGCTCCCCTAGCCGCCGCGCCCAGGAAAACTAAGCGAGGCGACCATCTACGGAGGTGAGGCCGCCGCAGATGAAAATCCTCCATGGACGACAGTCGCCAAGATGTTGGGAAATCTCATCGACGTCTTAATCGACGGCCAACCTGTCCGGGCACTTGTTGATTCAGGAGCCTCCTTTTCTGTATTATCGGATAATTACCGCCGCACACTAAAGAGACAATCTTCTGTGATACGGGGGCAACTGTGCTGAAGGTCGCGAATGGAAATCAACAACAGGACGCAGCCGTTTGAATCTGTCGTGTTAACAGAATGTAGTCACAATGTCATCCTCGGATGGGACTTCCTTTAGGCATCCCAAGCTGTCATTGACTGTGGAAGATCTGAGCTGCAAATTGAAGAAGTTGTTCCGCCGGATACACGTAATACAGATTTTTCTGGGAAGTTATTCGTCGTTGACAATGTGACGATACCGCCGTTGACAATGAGAAGAGTTGCAGTCACAAACACAGATGACTGCTTAAGCTGTGAAGTTCTTGTTGATCAGGTTCACAAAAGAAATTTACATACCAGCGGCTATCATGAGCATTACCGGTGGTCAAGGAGAGATTTGGATCACAAATTGTCACGAGCAGTCACAACTTATCCCGAGGGGAATGTGTATCGGGACAGCTGGACCAATCCCGGACGGTGAGCTCAACGTCATCAATGAAGGCCCATGCCCTGCTGTTAGTACAGACAACACGCTGGAAGAAACGAACGTGGAACTGCCAATAGGGCCTGGACTGACCAAGGAACAACGCCAGCGGTGTTACGTATACTACGCCAATTTTTGGGCGCATTCACACCTCAGCAGGGAAAAGTGAGACGAAACGTCCCACGATAAAGCACCGGATCAATACGGGGGATCATCCGCCAATTAGCCAGCCATCTGAAAGACGGATAATTCGAGAGGAAGTGGAGAAGATGTACGAGATGACATTATTTAACCTTCGGAGAGTCCTTGGTCGTCTCCGGTAGTCCTCGTAAAGAAGAAGGATGGCACGTGGCGATTCTGTGTCGACTATCGGCGGCTGAACAGAATCACAAAGAAAGATGTCTACCCATTGTCGCGTATTGACGACACCTTAGACTGCTTGAAAGGAGCTACATACTTCTCAACTATGGACATGCAGACAGGTTACTGGCAAATCGAGGTTGACGAAGCTGACAAGGAGAAGACGGCTTTTATTACACCTGACAGCCTCTATGAATTTTAAGTAATGCCATTTGGATTATGTAATGCTCCAGCCACATTCGAACGCATGATGGACAACTTGCTTCGCACCTTAAGTGGACGACGTGTCTCTGCTATTTAGATGACATTGTCGTTTTCTCGAAAACATTTGAAGAACATCTGAGTCGCCTGTCAACTGTGTTGAAGTGTGTTCAGGCTGCAGGTCTCCGCCTCAATCCAAAGAAGTGCCTCTTAGTCGCAAAAGAGATAAAAATCCTGGGGCACCTAGTCAACGGAGATGGTGTCAGTCCTGATCCAGATAAAGTAAGGGCAGTCACAGAATTTCCAACTCCTCAGCACATTCGTGATGTGAGAAGTTTTCTCGGGCTGTGCTCATACTACCGACGTTTCATAAAAGGATTTTGTAACAAGGCACGTCCATTACAAGAACTTCTGCAGGGAGACGCCAAATTTTACTGGGATGAAACAAAAGAAAGAGCTTTCCAGGCACTCAAGGAGGCTCTAACTTCCGCACCAGTGCTAGCCTTGTACGACGAGAATGCAGAAACGGAACTTCACACAGACACCAGTGGTTATGGGATTGGTGCAGTGCTTGTACAAGTTCAGGAAGGTGCTGAAAAAGTGATAGCCTATGCGTCAAGAGTACTCTCAAAGTCTGAGATTAACTACTCTACAACTGAAAAAGAATGTCTCGCGGTTATCTGGGATATCAACAAGTCCCGACCGTATTTATTTGGCAAACCATTCACCGTCGTGACAGACCATCATTCTTTGTGTTGGCTGACTAGCTTCAAGGATCCATCAGGCCGACTAGCAAGATGGGCACTAAGACTCCAAGAATACGATGTCACAGTGGTATTCAAGAACGGGCGCAAACACAAGGATGCCGACTGCCTTTCGAGGAATCCATTAGTGGAACACAACAGCATTAATGAAATTTCACCCCTCACTGAATTAGATGACGCTACAGCTGAACAGAGGAAAGATCCAGCACTATTAAAAACGCTAGAGGCCTTGGAGAAAGAAGAACCAACCAATGGAGAGTTCCAACTTATAAACGGAACATTGTATAAGAGCAACTACGATCCACTGGGCCCCAAATGGCTACTTGTTGTTCCAGCTCATCTCCACCCAGCTATACTCAAATATTTCCACGATGCTCCAATATCCGGTCATCTGGGATTCGTGAAGCCCCTAGACAGAATCAGACGCAGGTATTACTGGAAAGGTCTCTACAGATCTGTCAAGCACTATGTGAGTCACTGTAAAGAGTGCCAGCGACGGAAGCATGTGCCGCAATTACCTCCAGGACATCTCGTATCGATTCCGCCGGCAGCAGCTCCATTCCACCGAGTTGGGATCGATCTTTTAGGGAGGTTCCCGAAGTCGACAACCGGTAACCGTTGGATAATAGTCTGCACTGACTACCTCACACGCTACGCTGTCACCAAACCTGTTCCGACTGCAGAAGCTCCAGAGATCGCAAAATTCCTTGTAGAAAACATTATTTTGAAGCATGGAGCACCACGTATCATGATATCTGATCGTGGAAAAGTATTCCAGTCAAAACTAGTATCAGAGGTAATGTCACGGTGCAACATTGTCCACAGGATGACAACTGCATACCATCCTCAGACAAATGGTCTTACGGAACGTTTTAACAAGACGTTAGCCGACATGCTGTCGATGTACGTCGATGTTGAGCAGAAGGATTGGGATACAATTCCGCCGGTCGTGACATTTGCTTACAATACCGCAAGACAAGACACCACAGGCTTCACTCCGTTTTTCCTGCTCCATGGCCGTGAAGCTGAGACGACAATGGATACGCTGTTCCCGTTCCAACCGGACGACACTCAGGACGACTATGTTAAACAGCTCATCACCAGGGTCGAAGAAGCAAGACAGCTGGCTCGCATACGGACACTGGACGCCCAGGAGAAGGATTGTCAGCTGTATAACGACAAGCACCGACCTGTTGTGTACAGCCCAGGAGATCTGGTATGGATTTTTACCCCTGTACGGAAGGTTGGACTGTCAGAAAAGTTATTGAAGAGATACTTTGGTCCGTATCGTGTCATACGCCGCCTGTCAGACGTCAAATACGAAGTTGAGGATTATGAGCCGTCGTCGAAACGTCAAAAACGAAGAGACATTCTTCACGTCCTGTGCATGAAGCCTTACTACGATCCTGAAGAGCAGGTAGACGACAATGGCTTCTTGTTCAATGACTTTAAGGACGGTAATGTTCCTGATGAAGCCACGACAGGAACGTCTGTCGTCGATAATCGTGGAGAAGGGATGGATTCTCTTGAACTGTCATACAGAGGACCCATGACACGGTCAAGATCCAGGACATTGCAGCTGGCTCCACAGGGATCATAACAGCGGCTCGCTGTTTCTCCAGTAGAGGGAGCAATGCCGCGAGAGACCACGAACACCGACTGGCAGCGTGGCGCAGGGGTAGCGTCACGGACTGCGGTGCAGAAGGTCGCCGGTTCAATCCCCTCCCCACCGGCAAAGATTTATTTCTTTGTAATTAACAATTCCAGAAGGTTCTACATCTTTCTTATGTTCACTTGTAAATTCTACTTGTTTCTTATGCTAACTGTTCTTCTAATTTCTGGTAAATTCTGTCTGTGTATAAATAGCAGAGCACTCTACCTGAAAGGCGATCCTAGAACGCCACGCCCTCCGCCTCGCATACCGTATCAGACTCCCTTCCCCCACGCGGATCCTCTATGACCTGATCCCCTTCCCTCCTCTCCTACAACTCCTTGAACATCTCCGGCTCCTTTTTACATCCCGCAAAATAGAGTCCCAAAACCCTCTGGTCTACCCTATTCTTACAAATCCCGGGCCTCTGCCACGCCTCTGCCAAACCGTTCCTCCCGGCCTTCACCTCCATACGCTCCGTATCCTCTCCCAGGGCAATTTTCGCACCCTTCCACTACCGGATACCGAACTTCGTCCCGATATCTACCCCTCCTACCAACTATGATCCCTTCCCCGTAGCATCAGCGCCCCTCCCCTCTCTCCCGTCCCTTTCCCTTCCCGCCCGCTTGGCTACCCCTCTCCCGTGCCCAGAGTCTTGTCACTCCTTCCCTCCTTACGCTCTCTTCCCTCCCCTTCTCCCCCTCCCCCCACTTCCCCCGTCCCTGCCCCCCCTCCCCCCCTCCATCCCCCTCCCCACCCCCCGCGGGGGCGTCTCGACTTTTTATCTACGTGTTCAGTGCAAGTGCCTCCAGTGTCGTGTGTTTTACTCAGTGCCTCCATAATCGCTGTCCCCATGTTTTATTCTGTACGCCGTCCGCTGTCTTCATGTGTGAACTTCGTGTCTCCGCAATGTATTTTTAAACTTGTCACCGTGGCCGATCGTTTTTACTGACTGTGTGTGTGTTTTATCACTACCCGTCTGTTTTTATGTTCTCTGCCGTATGTTTTGTCCCGTTTGTACATGTCCGTTTTAGTCTGTCGAAAATTCTGTATGTCAATGTTTTTAATTTCCGCAAATTTTGTTCATCTTTTTATATTTTATCTCCTCTTTGTCAACATTTTTGTATGTCACATGGCTGAAGAGCAGCCACCGCAGCTGCTGCCAGCCTGCCAGCTGTTTCTACAGCTGGCTTTTTAAAAAAGAAAAAAAAAAAAAAGAAAAAAAAACTGAAAGGCAGTCAGTGCTGCGTGTATGTTGAGTTCGTAATAAACGTGCTTTCAGTATAAATGCTGTGTTTAGTTGCCTTCTAAGTCACGCCTGTTTCCATTTCAACGCGACAATATTCAGAATTCCAGATCTGACAACATGTCGACTTCGTAGTTCTACATGCCTCTCCCGGCGCATCATCATTTATATCGGCATTCTCGACTTCGTAGTTCCATCCGAGCATCCTTTATATCGGCATTCATATGAAAACATCCATTTCCTTTAATCACTCTTAATTACTTCGAAAATGAAGCATTTGAACGGCACAAGAAAGTGAGTTGGGAGCACTCCACGTTTCGATATTCACTCATTTTAATACGTTATTTTAATACTGTAGATGCGCTGCATTACAGCGTCTTTGGTCGAGGCGAATAGCCAATCAGTGAGCTGATTGTTGGAGAATGTAGAACTTGATCCAATCTGTAGATAGGAAAATTTCTACTTCCTTTTACCACTTTTAATGGATAAATGTGTGGTGTCGCACAAGTCTGAAGTGCGCGCCACGTACTTTCGCCGCGCGCCGCCATGCACGCACGGCCCGGCGTTCTTACGACGTCAGCCACGAGCGCCCTCTGCTACATGCCGCTCATAGCCACCCTGAACTACATCGGCCACTTGGGATTACGACAGGCACTAGGACTCATCAGTAGGCAGGCCTCTACTTAGGTAACCTACGTCTCAGCATTACACTTAGTCTGCAGTCAAGAACTATGTAAAAGTTAAGTATTGCCATGTTTCTACTAAATACATATCTTACACAAATCTATCTTAGTGTTTCTAGTTTCTGCTGTCCCACTGGCTGGTCACCTCAGACTCTGTACCCGCGCACGCGTGCATCCTATTTCCCTATGTCGGACTCTTACTACTCGGCCACCGACACCCTGGACAACCGGCGGAAACGAGACACAAAAAAATGCACACATAATATTTATATTCGTGAAATCTACGACGAACAATCTTTCGAATTATGTAACTTTCATTGGCCTTCTTGTACGAAAAATTAGTAATCTGTACCACAATTTTCGTGTTAGCGTATTTATATAATGATAGATGTAGAGATATCTACCGAATTAAGTGTCCTACAAAATCATTGTTTACCAGGTTCGTAGAGTAAAATATTAGGAAATTGCCTGCGAAATGTGTTGCAAATAGAGTAGTGAATCACAACCTCATGCTTATTAGGGCGAATTTTCATGTATTTCAATGTCTTTGACGTCATAGCACCTGAACTATATGTCGTAATACGATATTATTTCGAAGGTGTATAGGTAAAATGTCAGCAAAATATGTCGCGATTAGAGCTAGTAGGAAGGCGTAATAAATGAAAACGTCATGAGTGTTGAGGCGGTTTTTTATGAACGTAATTGTTCATATCTCATATCTCAATTAACTATATGTCGTACTTTGATAAAATTTCAAACGTACGTTCAATGGTATATGTGTATTCTGTCTTTAACATTTCTTGCGAATACGATTATCAGTGAAGAGTAATAAATTATAACGTAATACCAAATGCCGTAATTTTACTGCGTGAACGCCGAAAAAGTAGTAAGCGACAAACTTTCATCCTTTCATCATTTTTCTGGCATTGTCAGCGAGAAAAGGTTCCTAAAGGTTTAAAATTATTTTTGAAGTTTGTTGCAAGTTGCTAAGTGTTCTCCTTCTCAAATAGCGGACTGATAGAGTCACACTATCACGTGCCACAATACGTGGAAGTTCATTGTTTATGACGTCATATCTCCTGAACTATCGGCCCTATCTCTTAGCTGACGTCATCACCTATAAACTGCATTCCTGCCAAATTTCAACTTCATAGGTGAAGTAGTTTAGTCAGTGAGTGTGTGTGTGAGTGAGTGAATGAGTGTCCTTTCGCTTTTAGATAGAGATTAATGCCACTTATATGCTGAAAAGTTTATTTATTTCGTACTACAGGCCCGTATCGCTGATACAGCAGTACTACAAAACGTCACTGACATTGAAGTAGCTCTGTAGTAAGAAATAAAACTATTCTTCAACTACTTTGAATTAATCATACATATAGAAATTCACCCTGTGTATGTTTGTTGATCAACTTTTAAGTATGACATAACGTTGAATTATTCACGCAGTATATTTTCATTCTATCCAATTTGCGCGAATGCATAGAATTTATTGATACAGTATTCGTAATAACTGACTCCCAACAAATTAATAATAATAATAAGCAACCTATTGGACCAAACTGCTATTTTACACAAAATTCCAAACTTGGACGAAATTTTTTCTCGTTGATATCCTCCACAAAAGACGAAAGTAAAAATGTTTATAGCTTACTACATTGTCGCTGTTGACGCAATGTTAACTGGCACATAGAGCATAACGTTTTAATTTATTATGTATATACTGTATTCACGAAGTATTTTGCGTATAGTGTTCACATAGATAGTATCCCACTTAAACATTTTACCCCAAACATCTATGGGAAAAAATCTATATTGAAACACGACTGCCGCGCAGATTGGCCGCGTGGTCTGAGGCATTATGGTACGGACTGGAGGGCCGTTCCCGTCGGAGGTTCGAGGCCTACCTCGGGCATAAGTGTATGTGTATCGTTAGTGTCAGTGTTTGTTAGTTTAAGTAGTTTGTAACTCTAAGGTCTGATGACGATAGCAGTTTGGTCCAAGAGGTTTACAATATTTGAATATAATTTTATTCCACTTTGGTTTTGGTCGTTCATGGTTATTTATTCTTGAACTGGCTATACAGGATGTTAGGAAATTACCGTAACAAACTTTCCTGACTTCCACAGTGATGTAAGTACATAATATTTTTATAAGGAACTCACATACGGAAATGTATTCGAGTCACATTATAAGCAGTCTCTATCTTTGAAACCACAAAATAAATCTTTTCTAATGTTAGTTCTTTGCTCGACTGAATTTCTAAGGAAGTAACGTATGCCAAAACAACAATAAAACAGTAAAAGTTTATATTATGAGCTTTGAGCACGTCTGCAGTATTGTGAATACGTGTCTTCCACAGGCGTGGTACCCTCTGTATACATCAACGTTAGCGAAGGTAGGGCAGTAATTTTGGTATATGACATTATGCGTCATCTGTGCTGCCAAAGCAAAAGATTTTATATTGGAGAGGGCTTTTACTGCAAAGCATGGTTTACATAACGTCACATCATAATGTTATAAGTAGTGTAGACGTAAGTTCTAGCTCCAGCAGAGTTCCGTGGATGTTTCCTTATTTTTGTAGCTATAGCTGTTTATTAAATGGCATGAATTTGGATTGTTATTCATTCTTTATTTCGTGAAGTCTGTATCCAAATAGCGAAAATATAAGGTCTAAATCTTGTTTTATTGATCGGTTTTTCTCTGGAATGTCTGTTGGTGATCTGTTTAGTAGTTATTTTATTTCTTCTGTTTCAGGTAATGTGGGAGATATATCATAAAATAAGGAGAAGTCGCTGCAGACGTCGGTAATGTTGAAAGAATGATTATCATTTCATAGAGTTGCAACTGCTTATCAAATAAGCTATTTATTTCATGAAAGTTTTGAGTAAAAACCTCCCAAAATTAACGAAGAGGAAGATGTTCTATCTTCCACCCTCTTTCGGTTTTTTCGAAAGAGAAAAGTTTTTATCCTTACGATGACGTAATTCTTCCATACCTTCTTATCTACGATTTTTAGTGTAATGCCCAAAGAAATCAAGACATACCTACCTGTTATTTATGTTTGTGGAAATCAGAAGTGACATAATTATGATCTTTGAGTGAATAATTTTGCTAATGACTGATTGTTATACGATTTTTACCAAATACTGAAGGTGGAAAAATATAGGTAAAAAAGAAATAAAACGAAAAATACAGATTTGAAAGAAAAATAATAGTTTTTAAAGATTCGCGAAATAAAATACTGAAGAACCAGCTGAAAATTCAATTTACTATTACACATTTAACGAAATGTGAGCTAGCGGTCATTATGCAGGGTCAGTCAGGAGGAAAGGTACTACATGTTTTGAAGGGTGATACTACAGGTGATTCTGAACAAAAGGTGTTCAAATAGTCCGGTCAACTGAAATGCTTTTTGTTGCTATTGTACGCAGGTGTGATGCCGATCTGAGCTCAGTTCTACCTTGAGAATGGAACATGTAAAATACTACCGAGAAATTCTTATTAATGTATTGAAGTCGACGGTGGACTGTTTGAACATCTTCTGTGACGAAACTAACACAATTAAACAAACCATAACATAACAGTATCTTAATTTACTGTCACCTGCACTACTCCTGCCCCCAGTTGTTTTTATTGGTTTACCGGAAACGGTTAAGAAAAGGGCATATGTTTATTGCAAGTTTCTTGTTCAGAATCACCTATCCGTATTTCAGTAGTATAAATTGGTAGCACTGAATCGTTTACTGTTCTACATAGAGCTCATGTCTAGAGTGACGATGACCTCATTATCATGATATAAAAAAACTTCGTTAGCTTGTTTTATTACCTGATGATGAAAACATTGTATTTTAAATCACATTGTTCAGCAGTATTTAGAACAGAAATCGGTTCATTGCCACCAGTTATTACTGTTGTTGTACTCATACCGATATTATAAGTAGAGTAATAAGTTAACTAAAATATTTAAATAAATTACTTTTATAATGTACAAAATGACTTTAAGTATTAGGATTTTGCTATTCCTAATACTAATTTTTTAAAATAAATAACTCATTTTCCGATCAAAATAATTTGTTTTGACCAACATTAATGTGTGTGGCAAATAACGTGTGTCCTTGGCAGGTGGTTAGTTCAGACACAACATTTTTAAACCAGTTGTGATGTGGGTTAAAAATATACTCAAAGATATATATATATATATATATATATATATATAATATATATATATATATATATATATATATATATATATATATATATATATAATATCAGCAGATACATCAATGGTACAAAGGTAAACTGTAAATGCTGCCTCGTCGAAGATGACCTATTGTTATGTTACAATCTGCCTCCATCTACTATTTGTTCACCGAAAGGCGACTATAAGCTCTACAGTCGAGACTACGTGTAGCCTCAGATGCAACCTTCTCTCTATCCTTATAGTCACTACCAACAAACACACAACAAAAAAAGCATATATTCACTAACCTCACTCCCGCTCAGTCAACAGAACACATATCCAAATCTCACAAGACATGAGGGAAAAATATGTGACGGTGTGTCGTTGTGTAAAGGCACTGAGGGAGTCACAAAGAAAGGCCAGCGCCCAGTGAGGCGAAACATAGCTATGTTAGACGACATACAGTGTGCAAAAAACACCGACTCAGCTATGATTTCTCCTCACGTTAGGCAGCTACTTTGCAGGTGGGCATTGTCAAACGTGGTTATGAGCAGGCGAACGACTCCACCTGGTGTCAGGAACTGTATGTGGTTTATCAGTAATAATCATTAACACTGAGGCTCAGAATTCGAGATATTTATAGTCGCCTCCCAGAGGAGCGTAACGGATAGTTTAATTTTGTTGCATTAGTCGTTATGCGCTGAATTCAGAGTTAAACGAGAGGTGACATATGCATCAGAGGAAATGAACGTTATCAGCATCGGTAAACACCATATTCACACTCAGCAGTTTTGCGAGACATACTGAATTTCAAGGGATTGTTAAGAGATTACCCCCAAAGCCGATAACAGCGGTTCCGGGACGCAATTTACCCCGTACTTTCCCGAAATTCAGGAAAAAGGTTGTGTTAGTTTTGAAAATTACATGTATATCTATTTTTTTGACAGTTTAGTTAATAACACTTAACATATAATCCTATATAGGAGTTTTCATAAAAGTAATGTTGTCGGTGTGGAGCAATATTTGGTGCTTGTGGATTCAACAATCTCTCATTCTGTGGCTGACGAAGTTTTAGCCAATTGGTGAACAACAAACTATTCTTAGTAGTACAATACTACAGTGTGTGATTTCCAGTATGAACGAAGAAAATCGAAAAATCCTGGTTATCAAATGCCGAAGAAGATACTCTGTGTTTTGTCATAAATTGTGGACGGAGTTCTTGAAGTGTCAACAGTGTTCATAGGGACTTCTATAAGAACTGAAATAAGGTATTGTCAATCCCCCCGTGGCGGAACAGCGCTGACAACAGAGTGAATAAAAAAAAGAGTAATAATGAAAACACAGTCAAATTATTAAAAAAAAATTATGGACAACAGCCAAAATCATTTATTATTTTTATTTAGATTCCGGTTTCGGCAGATTAAACTGCCATCTCCGGATCTTTCATTCGTGACTTCAGAAATAAAAAACTTTTAAAAACATATTTATTCACCAACATTATTTTTGGCTTGTCATCACACAAACAAAACCTATGATCGAAAATAACAGACACCATATCAATTATATTGTACAATAGATAACCCGGTGAACTTCGTATCACTTACCTCATAATAGTAACCATATTAATTTAAATCATGTGTATTTTAGACCCAGTAGCTTTATAAAGACATCATCAAATAGTCTATGTATCGCCTCGATAGTGTGCGGAAAGAATGGGCAAATCACATTCGTGGAAGTTCAGGTAAGGTTTAAAAGGTGATAAAATACGGAAAAATTGCGAGGAAAATTTAGATTTAAAACGTGTAAAGTAATGACGTGGTTGTTGTGTTTGGTGCTTTCGGAAATATACTTTGAAAGAGCAAAATTCGCTTTCCACGATCTGACCCGGATATGAACTGCCAAAGATAAAAATGAATTGCTGTTCGTTAGACTCGCTAAAAGTCGATAACGGCTGAACCGATTTGGCTATACATCATTACATAAACCACTGAATCTATTGTGATGAAGTCTGCTGTGGACATAGCTTGAGCGCTGCAGTGATGAATAAGATACTTTATAAAGTGTGTAATTCAAGATATTGAATTGGGAAAGCTATTTACACTTTGACTTCTTAACTACTTCTCAGAAGTTATAATTAACTTTTAAAAATGCATTGTCCCTTTTTTTAAAAGTTGATAGAAAGGCAGAACAGCAGAAGTACCTGTCAGTTTTCCACAAATTTTCCTATTTTCTAGCCAAACTTTTACTTCACTCAAATCTTCTTCTCGCTTTCAACGTCGAATGTGTAAAATGTTGTCACAATCAGATGAATGGTATTGATATTTAATAGAAAAAACTCTTTTTATTTTTTCTGAATTTTTCAATTTTCCGGGAAAATTTTACAATTTTTTTATTTCATAAGAACGTTGCTCTTGCTTTGAACGTCAAATATGCAAAATTTTATCGCAATCAGACACATGATATTTATATCCCATTGAAAAAAGCTCATTCAGTTTCTCGCGAATTTTCAAATTTTCTCAGATTTTTATTTCATAAGAACGTTGCTCTTGTTTTGAATGTCAAATATGCAAGATTTTATCGCAATCAGACACATGATATTTATATCCCATTGAAAAAAGCTCTTTCAGTTTCTCGCGAATTTTCAAATTTTCCGCGTAATTTTCCCAGATTTTTAGTTCATACGAACGTTCATCGTTCGTTGAACGTTAAATGATCAAAATTTTATCGTAATCGGATGAACGGTTCTCAACTTGTAGTGTTGAGTACATTTAAAAACACATTGAAAAAGCAACTTGGTTCGAATTTTGCGACTTTCCTGTCCCTATTTTTTTAACTGAAAACACTTCCAATACCATAATGAACAAAAAAAAAATAAATAAAAAATAAAAAATAAAAAAATAAAAATAAAAACACAAAAAATAAAAAAAATAAAAAAAATTACCCCTTTCCGTCGTGTGAATAGACAGTTATAGTGCTGAATTCAATCAAAAACACATTGAAAAACGCATTTTCAGTTTTTGTACAATTTTCCGGTAGATTTTACAAAAAATTTATTTCATACAAAACTTGTCCTTTCAAGCCGTACTCAAGTGATGCTCTTACAACCATGTGGCAATTTTTATTCATAGAAAATTCGCTTTAGGTTTTAGCAAAATTTTCCTACTTTTCGGGAGAGGTTTCCAAATTTTTATTTGATACGATCCTTCCTCTTGCTTTCAACATGCAATGTACAAAATTTCATCGCAATTGGACGATCGGTATTGACAGCTCTCTGGCAAAAGCTGTTTCAGTTTTTCCAGATTTTCCTCTTTTCCGGCCAACTTTTACATATTTTATCGCCGTTGAAACTTTCCCTGGACTTACACGAATATTTCAAGACTAAAATTAGCCAAATCGCTTCAGCCGTTCTCGAGTTTTAGCGAAACTAACGAACGGCAATTCATATATATATATGCCTCCAATAGGGAATTTACAATTTCATTGCTTACACACTAACTTCCTGGTGGGAGTCCAGTACAAGCTGTGATCAAGGGGAAGCAATGGGAAGGGACACTACCATGCGAAAAGTTGAGAATTTGGTCAGGAACGGCAGCGCGCCTGCCTAGCCTAATCACTGGTTGCCGGCGCGGTGGGTCAGCGTCTTTGGTGAGAGGGCACAACGCCGTCTCTAATAAAAGAAGATAAATAAATAAGTAAATAAAACCTGAGCGAAGAACTCAACGATGAACCACGAACTAAAACGAGCAAACGTCCGCAACGGATCGAAAAAAAAAAAAAAAAAAAAAAAAAAAGGATTCAATCTTTTGAATTTGTGAACCAGTGGTGTCTGTTCTTTCGAACATATCGGAAAAGAATTGACACCATATTATTGATTAACTAGCTGAAAACCCGGCGTTGTGCCGGTATTTATTTATGCAAGCTTTGAATTAGTACTTCTTGTGGTGTCGCACAAGTATAAAGTGAGCACCATCTATTTTCGCCGCCACTGAACGACATCGTTCACTTGGGACTGAGATAGGAACCAGTTAACACTTCAGAATCAGATAGGCACCAGTGAAGACTTGGCTATCAGACAGGCACTAGGCAGGCCTCTTGCTCAACTATGTATCAGCATTCTGCAGTACTGAGCTATGTAAAAGTTAAGTATTACTAAGTCTCTAAGAAATATATATCTCGTTCTAATTTACTCTAGTGCTTCTAGTTTCTGCTGTCCCACTGGCTGGTCACCTCCTACCTGCACAAGCGTGCATCCTTTATTCCTGTGTCGGTCTTATAATTCTACTCGGCCACCGACACCTACCGGACGAGACACAGAAGCGGCGACGAGGCTGGGACACAAAACTTCTCATATCCCTTCTCTCTCTGGTCATCTCCTTTTTGTAATAAAATGTCATATTTATGCGAGAGTATTCAAGAAATAAGGTGTCTTGCATAATGTACAAAGTAATAACTACAGTATCCAAACAAAGAAAGGTAGTCATCAAGATGTAAATCATATCTAACCTTAATACGTTCATTTAATTCAAAACTTGATTACAAACAATATTTATGGTAACTTGTCCAAAATATGAGTAAATTCTTTGAAGAACCAACCCCTGGGGAAGCGACAAGTAGTTGTCCGTGTGAGAAACATGGAGATGTAAAAACCACTCTGCGGTATTTAATAAGTTGACCTTTGATTTATCAATCGTAATAGAAAATGCAAGTCTCACTGGAAACTACAGTCTCTTGAAGTTAAAAGGTAGATAATGAGTATTCGTTGGATATACACTGTTTCATTCTCTTCCTTTCCCTATAGCTCTATAGAAGTCTCTTGTTTTCGCTTACAGCCGAGTACGCTTCACAGCCGTGGTGGAGTGGCCGAGCGTTCTAAGGCGCCTAGCACCGGAGCGCGCCACTGCTCTACGACGGAGTTTAAGTCCTCCCTCGATTATGGGTTTATTTGTTGTCCTTAACAAAAGTTAGTTCAAGTTGTTGGGCGCCGTGGCTCAGCGCGCCCGATCAGAGTGCTAAACGCCCTCTGTTAAAAAAAAAGCTGATACAAGAACAGATCGAACAACAACGAACAAACACAATCAGTGATCGCAACCAACCGAACTACCCATAGAGGGAAAAAAAGGTCGTTTGTAAGTCTTGGAACGGATGATTAGCGTAGTTAAGTCCCATATATTTAGAAACATTTTAACGCTTCACAGTTGTCAACAGCACTGTCAGCTTTTAGGAATTTCTTTCAGATTACTGGAATACAGGACTGTCTTACAAGTAAACATGTAAATGTATTGGTGCATGATGTGATAGGTTTACACCCCTATTATAGAAGATCTCATATTTATTGAACTATATGTTGTAAATTGTATAATTTTGTAGGTATGTATCCATTTGTATAACTGCTGCATTTCGATAAAATCTGTTACTAATACAGTTAATAGTAAAGATGTAACAGTCTAAAACCTGGTGCGTGATGGGGGCGGTTTTCCATGAACGTTACTGTTTATGCCCTCATATCTCATGAAGAACGTGTCGTACTGAGATGGAATATCGAAGGCACCTTCAGATATGTATGTGTATACTGCGTAATTTTCCGTGGCTATAATTTGTACTGCAGAAATTATAAATTGTAACATCATACCGAATGCCTTAGTTTAGTACATGAAAAGCGGAAAATTAGCAAGCAAGGAACTTCTTTCCTTTCATTACTTTGTTTTGGTTGTAGCCGGCCACAGTGGCCGAGCGGTCTGCGGCGCGCCAGTCACAGTCGGCACCGCCGCTACGGTCGGGGGTTCGAATCCCCCCTCGGGCATGGATGTTTGTGTCGTCTTTAGTATAAGATAGTTCATAAGTAGTTTGTAAGTTTAGGGACTGATGACCCCATAGTTAAGTCCCTTAAGCGTAACAAACATTTGAACATTTGAGCTGTGGTTGTCAGCGAGAAAAATCTAATAAAGGTTTGTAATGATGTTTAATGAGTGTTGAAAGACGCTAAGTACTCTCATTCTCGTACAGAGTGTATGAGTAAAGTCTCATCACAGGATGTGGCAGTTTTTTGCGATGCCTATTGTTTATGACGTCGTATCTCGTGGACAAGAAGCGTTTGGTACGTTAAATTTGTGTACAATAACTTACGTGACAATAGAATTATTGCAATAAAAATGCACCTTTGTCAGCTGCCACAGAAGCATTCCACACCGATATAACGTATTATTTATAACTTTCGTTATTGCCGTGCTGAAATAAGTATATATTTGTTGCAAAGAACACAGACATATACAAGTGAAAAAATTCTAGCTTTCACTACTGCTTCCAAAGGTTGCACTGGTTGCATGTCACTATGCTCGATCAACTATTGTCAACAACTAATGAAAATATTTTTTAAGGAAGGTGTAGACATTCAAAAGTGTGGTTTCGTCAACCACAGGAGCGACAGAAGAAGAAATATCTCATACCACACTAGGTAGAAAACTGAGCATTTGAAACTTCCTGGCAGATTAAAATTGTGTCCCGGACTCGAACCTGGGACCTTTGCTTTCGGGGGAAAGTAGGAGGCGAGGTACTGGCGGAAGTAAAGCTGTGAGGCAGCATCGTGTCGGGATATCTCAGTTGGTAGAGCGCTTGCCCGCGAAAGGCGAAGGTCTCAGGTTCGAGTCCCGGTTCCGGCACACAATTTTAATCTGCCAGAAAGTTTAATATGAGCGCACACTCCGCTGCAGACTGAAAGTTTCAAACTGATCATTTTTTATGGCGTGTGGTTGAAGGGAATTGCAGGATAGGTCATCTGGAATTTCTCTCTTGGGGCAGGTAAGTGCCATTTTGTTTGAGTATACGCAGACTGAGATCAAACAAGGCAAAACATTTAATGTTCTTGGATGAAGTACTTGTCGTTTCACTTCGATTTGTGCATTTAAATGCTGAACACACTTTAGGCATATTTCATCAGCAAAAATTGTATAGGCAATACATACTAAATACAATATAAACTAAATATAACACTTCAAGCTCAACAACAACATACGGTATACATACTCCTCTTTAGTGTACTGACCACCAAAAATATGTCGGCCGAGTTTACAGAAGTTTCCGCAAAGTGCGCTGTAACTCGTGTGTTAGCCACTCTATGAAATTTAAGCTCGTTGGTACAAATACTGTGCGGATATTAGAACAAGAAACTAATTTACAAGTATCCTGTAGTTGCCTGTAGTTGCCTGTTTGCCCATAAGCTGAACACACAGTACTTCTACGCAGTTTATTTTCCCTTCCTCTGCGGCGGCAAGTGGCGTCGCCACGATACGCTACGCCGCCGACAGCGGCGCGAGGTTGGGAATGTTTACACTGGCTCCGGAAAACAGTACGCATGTGTGGCGTGAGGGCCGCCTGGGTTATGGTAATGAGTGGCGGAGTGCCGGCAAAAAAGCCCCCGGCACGGTGGAAGGGGCGGCCTCTGGCTGCAGAGAGAGCCAAGGCCTTCAGCAGCCACGCCAGGCGGAACAGGACGCGGATCTCACGGCGAACGCCCCGCTCTCTGCTCGCGCGCACCTTTCAACGGAAGCCAAACTGCCGGAATTCTGCTAATGACGTGTACTGGCTTTCAGGCAGGGTGAATAGCTGCGCAGTCTCACGGAGGAGGGCTCCTTAGTCCGTTTAGTGATCAATCGAGTGCTGGTGATGTACACTGAAGAGCTCAAGGAACGGGTACACCTGACTAACATCGTGTGGTGCTCCCGAGAGCTCGCAGATGTGCCCCAACATGACGTGGCGTGGACTCTACTGCTGTATGAAGTAGTGCTGGATTTCTTTTCCTCTTTATTGTCAAAAATTGTAGAGCTTATGGCTCTTAACTATCAGGTCATCAGTCCCTAAACTTAAAAACTACTTATGAACTATTATAATAAGGACGGCACAAACATCCATGCCCACCGGCCGCGGTGGCTGAGGGGACTGCGCCGCACCACTCACGGTCTGCACGGCCTCTACGGTCGGGGGTTCGAATCCCCCCTCGGGCATGGATATTTGTGCCGTCCTTAGTGTTAGCTAGTTCATAAGTACGAGGTTGGTCCAGAAAGTAAGTTCCGTTTGGTTATATAAAACAAACGTGTACAGATACAGAAAAAATATTTATTGTACAAAAATCTACAACTGTTAAACTACTTTTATACATAGCTGCCGATAGCTGCCGAAATTTTGTAGGCACTTGTCATAGCGTGGCACAAGTTTCTGTATGCCTTCTTCATAGATGGTTGCCGCCTGTGTATCCAGCCATGTGGTAGCATGTTCTTTCAGCAGGATAATGTACGATCGCACTTTGCAGGTCCTGTACAGGCCTTTCTGGATACGGAAAATGTTCGACTGTTGCCCTGGCCAGCACATTCTCCAGATCTCTCACCAACTGAAAGCGTCTGGACAATGGTGGGCGAGCAAGTGGCTCGTCACAGTACGCCAATGAATGGTGGTATCGTGTTGAAGTTGCATGGCCATCTGTACCTGTACACGTCATCGAAGCTCTGTTTGAGCAGGCGTATCAAGAGGTGGTTGTTCTGGATACTGATTTTTCAGGATCTATGCGCCCAAATTGCGTGAAAATGTAAACACATGTCAGTTCTAGCATAATATATTTGTCCAATGAATACCTGTTTATCATTTGCATTTATTCTTGGTGTAGCAATTTTAATGGCCAGTAGTGTAATTTGGGGCGATCACTTCAAATGCTCAATGTTTGTAAAGCTATGGGACCAAAATGCAGTGGTTATACGTCCCTAGACTTACAAATTACTGTAACTAACCCATTCCATGGATGAACTAGAACCTCCGACGGGAAGCAGACACACACTCTGCACCAAGGTGGCTTAGAAAACAAGTTCACTCCCAGATGGCGGCGATCTCCTATGACTTGTTATACGGATTGCCAAGACCGCTTATGTCGAAACTATTTTATTTCACTTCATGTCCAGTTTCAGCAGACTTTGCTGGCGATCTCAGTTTTATGAGAGCATCCGAGAATGGTATCTAGTTGTGCTGAAACTGGTCATGAGGTGGCATAGTCTAAAATAATAAACCAATGTCCAGAGATATCTTTTGTACCGATATATATGAATCGTTATATTAAAATTTTTACTGTGACCAGGATTCGAATCTGCTATTTCCTACTTATTACTCATGCACTATAACCACGGATGTGACCGGTATTCTAATGTGCTACCTCCTGCTTATTATGCAATAATTATAACCAATTTAATGTCTCTGTTTTAATTTAATATCTTTGTTATGTATAAATATGATATATTTATATGACCTGTGCGTGAGCCACAGTGCAGGATCATTCCTGTTAACATTCATTGCTGGGTTATCATGTCGCTATTGCAGAGCCTCGGCAACGCTGATACATATTCTTCTATAGGGGAACACGAGGCACAATTGAAGTTTGTGTTGTGGAAGGAGACGTGCAATCTTCGTATCCATTAGGTCGTGGTGGCTGAATGGTTATAGCTCTTGCCTAGAAGGCAGGAGGTCTCGGGTTTGAATCCCGGCCAAAACACAAATTCAGTATGTTTAAAATGAAATAGTTTCAACGTAATCGGTTCTTGCAATCCATAAAAGTCATAGGATTGTCTGCATACCCGTACTCGAGCATCTGATCGATACAATCAGAAACGAGACTCGTCAGATTGGGGAACATGTTTCCAGTCATCAACTGTCCATAGTCGGTGTTGACAAGACCAGGGGATTCTTTTTTTTCCTTTATTGTATTTTCATACCAGCGATTACAGCCAGTATGCTGGCAGCAGCTCCATAGTCTGCTCTTCAGTCGAGAGAATAAAATACGTGGATGTGATAACAATTGAAATATATGGCAGGCGATGAAACAACGGAGAAATAGTGACATAGACAAGGTGACAATTCGAAGTACAAACAGTTGACAGATGATTAAAATCACAGTTAGTTAGTTAAAAATGAGGAGCTACGGTGACATCAAAACCATATAGCACGACAATAACACAGGACGGCGAGTACACGGAGACACTAAAAACACACGATGCGACACTTGTTTGTTAGTGGTGGACGCAGATAGAAACACACACTTCTTTGGAGCACTGCACACAACACTGATCGTAGCACTGTTAAAACTGTCGGTTCAAAAAAAAAAATGGTTCAAATGTTTGTTAAGCTTATGGGACTTAACTACGGGGTCATCAGTCCCTAAACTTACAAACTACTTATGAACTACTTACGAACTAGGACGGCACAAATATCCATGCCCGAGGGGGGATTCGAACCCCCGACCGTAGTGGCCGTGGTGACCGTGACTGGAGTGCCTCAGTCACCTCGGCCACCGCGGCCGGCAAAAAAAAAAAAAAAAAAAAAAAAAAAAAAAAAAAAAAAAAAAAAAAACTGTCGGTCCAGGACCCCGCTGGGTGGAGGAAGGAGGAAAGCGTGGGGAAAGAGGAATAGGTGGGGGAAGTGGTGGTGGGGTGGAGCCCCAAGCGGGGGAGGGGAAGGGGAGGTGGGTGTGGGAGGAGGCTCTAGATCTGTGGAGTGGGATCAGGGTTAATAGGACGGGTATATGTCGGGATGGAGGACATCATCAGCGAGGGGGAGGCGGCGGAAGTTACCCTGGGAAAGGATATGGAGGGTGTGGAGATGAAGGGAGGGGGGTATACAGTGGTAAGCGGGGGTCGGTGAGGATGTGGTGGACCAGGGGGTTGCGGGAGTCTATTTTGCGGTTGGTGTAGAGGATACGGATATGTTCTAGGTATTCAAAGAGATGGGGAATCGGGAGAAGGTCATAGACGAGCCGCATGGGGAAGGCTAGGCGGAGGACGTGGCGGAGGACGAGGCGCTCAAGGACTTGCAGGGTTTTATAATAGTCTCAGTTGACTACTCGAGAAGAGTCGGTATACTGTAGCGCCCCTGGCGAATTACTTCCGTGCTGTGACTCCAATGTTCCGAGTGGTCGATTTAGTTTAGACGTTAGCACAAATATTGTATAGCTGTCTGCTAGTTTCTCATCTAAATGATGAAGTGAGATTATGAGGGCAATTTTTCCGAAGGAGCAGGATATGATAATTGAGTTTATTAATGACTAAGGGGTAATATATACTTAATATTCTCATGATATGTAATGTGGTAATATAAATTATTGAGAACGCAAGAAATAGGAAAAGTCCTTACCCTCTACACCCCCACCCTGAAGTACCTTGGCCTAACCCTCGACCGCAACATTTCTTGGACCCCACACCTCCGTACTGTCCGACAGAAAGCCCTCTCCCGCCTTAATCTCCTGACACTCCTCATTGGCTGGACGTGGGGTCTCAGACCCTCCACCATCCTCTACACCTACCACTCCCTCATGCGTCCTGTCCTTTGCAGATTCCATCCCGCCTGGATTTCCGCCCCCCTTCCTATTATAAAATCCTTCTAGTCCTTGAGCACCACGCCATCCGCCTCGCCTAACGCATCCGGCTGCCTTCCCCCACCTTATCCCGTTTCACCGTCTCCTTCAATACCTAGAATATATCCGTATCCCCTACAGCAACCGTAAAATTATCCCACAACCCCCTAGTCCAACCCATCCTCACCGACCCCGGGCCTCTGCCATGCCTCTACCGCTGTATGCCCCCCTCCCTTCATCTCCATATCCTCACCCTCCCCGTCCCTGATGACGTCCTCTGTCATGACATATACCCGTCCTACGAACCCTGTTCCCACTCCGTAGATGTAAAGCCTCCTCTCCCGTCCCCTCCTCTTCCCCTCCCCCGCTTGGCTACCTCCTCCCTACCCTGCAGTCCCTACGGCTCCTCCCCACCGCCTCTTCCCCCACCTGTTTCTCCTCCCCCGCGCGCTTCCCGCTTTCCCCCACCCTGCGGGGTCATGGACCGACAGTTTTAACAATGCTACGATCAGTATTGTGTGCAGTGCTTCAGAGAATTGTGTGTTGTTTTATCTGTGTCCACCGCTAACAAACAAGTGTCGCATCGTGTGTTTTATTAGTGTATCCATGTACTCGCCGTCCTGTGTTATTGTCGAACTATATGGTTCTTATGTCACCGTGGCTCCTCATTTTTAACTGACTAAATGTGATTTTAATCTGTCAACTGTTTGTACTCAAAATTGTCACCTTGTCTCAGTCACTATTTCTCCGTTGTTTTATCGCCTGTCATATATTTTAATTGTCATCACATCCATGTATTTTATTCTCTTGGCTCAAAAGCAGCCTATGGAGCTGCTGTCAGCCTACTGGCTGTAATCGCTGGTATGAAAATACAATAAAGGAAAAAATAGGAATTGCGCATGTACCCCTCCTAGCAACCCTAGACCCTCCCCGTATTTGAAGCGTGCCCTCTCCTTCTCCTTTCCCCATCCCTCCACCGCTTGGTTTCTGCTTTCCTAGCCCTCTCCCTGAGGATTCCTTTCGTCCCACCCTCGTCCCCCTCCCCTTACTCCCTTTCCCGGCTCACCGCGCCATCCCCTCCTCTTCCTGTCCCCTGCGGGGACACCTGTGCGGTGATTTCAACAGTGTCAGTTAACTTGTGTTTTGTGCTTCTTTGTGATTTCGAAAATTTCAACAACTCGCCTAACAGGCAGAACAAGTTTTATCACGTATTTTAAGCAGTGTGATCGTGTCATCACCGTTCTGTGTATTTGTATCTACGTCAATGTTTTTAGCCACCGAGGCGATTTTAACTTCTGAATACGTGTCTCAGTAAATAATTCTACTTCACTATTGAAAAAATTTTCTTTAATACTTCTTTATGTATTTAAGTTAGTATTTGTGCACCGTGTACGCATTTTCCGACGCGCGGGAGTTGCCGAGCGGTCTGGAGTGCCACGTTACGGATCGCGCGGCCTCACGCGTCGTAGGTTCGAAACCTGTAAAGTGCTTTACGGACTAGACATATGTGCCGATATGCGCAGTCAAGGCGTAAGCATAACTACATCAGTGCCTAGCACAGTTTTGGGAAAATTTATCGAGAACAGTTCTCATATGTGTACAAAATGACTTCCAAAATGCCATGAATGTTTGGCTCAAAATACGAGAAAGTAAGTTCCGTTCGTTATATAAAACAAACGTGTACAAATGCAGAAAAAAATATTTATTGTACAAAAATTCTGCAGCAAACTAATTTTCTACATAGCTTCCGAAAAATTTTGTAGGCACTTGTCATAGCTTGGGACAAGTTTTGTATGCCTTCTTCATAGAATGTTGCCGTCTGTGTATTCAACCAAATGGTAACATGTTCTTTCAGCTCATCATAATCGTTGAAGTGTTGACCATAAGAATAGATTTTAGGTGAAAGAAGAGATGAAAAGACGCGTGGAGCGAGGTCCGGGCTGTACGGAGGATGATCAAACACGTCCCAGTGAAATTCCCTTTAAGAGTTGTTTGGTCACATTCGCCGTGTGAAGTCGGCCATTATCGTGGAAAAAGAAGACCTTTTTCTGTATTGCGCGGCGCAATTTCTTAATGGTTTCGCAGTAACCTTGTACATTGATTGTTTCGCCTTGTGCTAAGAAATCAGTAGCCAAATTGCCTTTTCCGTCCCATAAAACGACGCACATGACTTTCCGACGTGTCAAGATTTGCTTACGCTTAACCTTCGTTGGGAATGATTGTCATTTTGTTTCAGGGAAGTAGTACGATATCCAATTTTCATCCCCCTTGACTATCCTAGAAAGAGAATCATAGCCTACTTCATTGTAGCGTCGCAAAAAACTGTAGTGCACTGCCCATCCGTTGTTTTTTGTGTTGTTGAGTAAGAATTTTGGGTTCGACACGTGAAAAAAGTTTTCGAAATTTCAGTTTTTCAGTAACAATTTCATGAATTAGTGATCGTGAGATTTGCGGAACTCCCATAGCAAGCGCACTAAGTGTAAAATTACGGTTCTGTTTAATCTTCTCTTGAATTATGTTAACCAGTTCATCAGTAACCACAGGCGGTAGTCCACTTCGTTCTTCATGGTGCACTTCATCACGTTCTTCATTGAATAGTCTGACCCATCTTCTAACCATTGAATCACTAATAGCATCTTGTCCGTAAGCGTCACAGATTTTCCGATGAATATCCTTTGGTTTAACTTTCTTTGTATTTAGAAAACAAATCACCGATCAGATTTCACACGCGGCGGAAATTTCAATTACGGCTGACATTGTAAAGAAGCACTAGAAAAGCACACATTGGCAGCAGCGATATCAAAATGGCGTACACGTCTTCTCCTTGAGTCAGAGTAACTGTCGAGCATGCTGGTAACTGCGATCGTAGCGCTGCCGCGGATACAAATAGGAACCTAACTTACTTTGTAGACGACCCTCGTATCTGTATGGAAAACATTCCTCTCGAAGGAAGACAAATGAACCTCCTCGATGAAACACTGACACACATCACACTGCAGTTCTGCGAATTGCAAGTGCGAAAACGATCGTACCAAATATAACACGTCTACTTAGACACACACACACATACACATCATACGCTGAATAACATTTCAAATATGTATTTATGATGAATTATATTTATTCGTTTATTTACTTATGTGCTAATCCTATAGTTCGTCGTTCATCAGTTATGCTGTAATCTAAACAAGTTTTTGTGTTTACCTCGGCTATTTCGTGACTATAAGTAGTAGTCAAAAGAGTATTTAGCTGTGAAAGTAATTGCTTAAGTTTCCTACGAATAATCGAATGAAAATAATATAATTAAACGTAATAAAAGATCCGGATCACTGCTTGCACTTCATTATATAACGCTACAGCTGTTTCAGCTTTTTGTGATTATCAAGCGCCTGTGTATACAACAATTCCATTAATATATACAAATTTTGTTGTAAATTTGTCTTATAACTTACGTCTACGATGTTGTGACGTCAGTTAGTTAATATCATCTGGCGGCATTGTTGTAACAAATGCAATGAATTATTCATGTATTTCATGGTTGTGTACGTGTTTTGCTGTCAGATTTTCTGCAGCTTCTTCCGCTATGATATTAAATTATAGAAAACTTGTAATATTTTACGTAATTATCACAAGTTCTGCCAGAGTGTTTTATATTCATAGGGTAATCGACAATGTTATCAAAGACGTTTAATGTTTACATTTGTTAGAGAGGATTATATAGGTTTTAGCTACCTTTGGCCATTTATCGTATCGTTGCTTCTCAGCCTTTTTCATCGATAAAGTCAATAGAATTTGTCAGCAAAACGCGTATACAAGTACGAAATTCGTGAATAATTCATTACATTTACTAAAACACTGACGGCAGATGTTAGTAACTAATGTCAAAACATCGTAAACGTACATTAAAAGGAAAATTTACAACAAACTCGTTATATATATATATATATATATATATATATATATATATATATATATTTTCGTAATATTTGACTTGTAATGGTATGTAAATTTATTAATGTACTTCTTATATACGCAGACACTTGATAATGGCTAAAAGCTGAAACAGCTGTAGCGATGTATAATAAAGAGTAAGCATTGATCCGGAACTTTTATTACAATGTCCTTCAACGACATGTATCAAACTGCAAGCCCAACAATCATTAAGTTAAAATAATTAAACATATTTATTTAGCACTATTATCGAACCCACTGAACATTTCATGATTATAGGTAGTAGTCAAAAGAGTATTTAGCTGTGAAAGTAATAGCTTAAGTTTCCTACAAATAATCAAATGAAAATAATATAATTAAATGTGATACGATGTGCAGTGTCCGTGTTTATTGATATAACTAAGCAAATGTCCTTGCTTAGTTATATCAATAAACACGGACACTGAACATCGTATTTAAAATCAGTCATAGCAAGGCTTGCGACAAATGTACTAAAAAGTCTCACCCTATGCGGGAACTACATCGTAGAATGTACGAGCACTCACGGGCAGTAGTCAATGTGTGACATATGAAGATTTGGGTCGTTCAGGGAAGTGTGGGCGGGTAGCGTAATGGTAACGCGACCGCTCGCGATAAGTGTGCTCAGCCGCCACTTTCGTCATGTTTGGCCTCCCAGGTCCCCAGACCGTGCGGTTATTGGCTTTGGGGTTACCTGAAGTCGCAAATGTATCAAGATTGACCGACATCTCTAGGGATGCTGAAAGACAACATCCGACTCCAATGCCTCACCATAACACCGGACATGCCTTACAGTGCCGTTCACAACATTATTCCTCGACTACAGCTATTGTTGAGGAATGATGGTGAACATATTGAGCATTTCCTGTAAAGAACATCATATTTGCTTTGTCTTAATCTGTTATGCTAATTATTATTTTCAGATCAGATGAAGCGCCATTTGTCGGACATTTTTGACCCTTTTTTTTTAATTTTTTTCCTAATAAAACCCTATGTCATTCCATGCATCTGTGTCAATTTTTACCTCTTTCTACATTTTCCGTGGTTTATTAAGTTTTCAAATGTATACTGACTTTTTGATCACACGGTATTTTGTTAGCAACCACCTACATATGCGAACATGATCATCATTATAAATTAAGAGAAATCATATCGAAAATTGAGATATATTAGAGAATGGCGCGCTATTAGAGAATGGAACGGTATAAAAAATATCATAAAAGCGGTTTCTAGAACCCTCTGCCACTTACTTAAATGTGATTTGTAGTAGATGTAGATAACATCTTTGACCAGGACATATTCTCCTTTTCTTTGTTATGAACATATTTCATTCTGGTCTGTTATATATGTCACATTTGTCGGATGCATCTTTCTTTGTGTTGCTAAGGATACGATCGTTCTCGGTAGTACTGCGGCCTACCTGTTGAGTCACGTGATTGAGGATACGTGGCCCTGTTTAGCAGTATAATGGCTCCGTCAGTTTCCATTCAGCAGACGCCACCTCCGCCTCCTCACATGGACCCGCTGCTATCAAGCAGTATGAATGAGGCTAATTCCAGAAAATTGCCTCGCGGAGGACTCAGACATTGGGGGCAACGAACTCGCCTCTCTGGAAGAACCCAGAGCACCAAAGCGTGTAATTACAGCCGATCTGAGTTGTGCACTTCGCAGAAAAGAGTGTATCATGAATAGGTTGCTGATTGGAACATCATGCGTACACTGAGATGGAGCTCTTACCGCGAATGTAATACGGTTTTGCTTCTGTGTCACGCAAGAAAGCGTCGGTTTTTCACCCAAACGTATTTAGCTGCTATAATTGCTATTAGACCATGATATTTTTGTAGCTATTCTTGGTATTTGCTGTAGATCTTGAATAGTCAGGAGTATGATCAAGATTCTAATTCAAAGAAGTGATCTGGAGTTTTGTAAAGTCATGATATAAGTGAAACGTCGCTATGAGGTGACATAGATAAACAAACGCTTCGATTAAAGACTGAAAACATTTTTTACGAATTTGAAAATATTATGAAATACCTCCTGTCGGAAACGAAAACAGTACACTCTCTTAGAGGAGTTTTCCAGTTCACCCAAGATTTATTGTTGAAACAGTACTTATCGTGTACAAGATTAGATTAGATTAATATTTGTTCCATAGATCATAAGCACGATATTTCACAATGATATGGAACTTGTCAGGCAAGGCACTCAGTATTTTTCGGATTTTTGTTTTGAAATTACTGTTCTATCTACAAATTAATGTAACATGTAGAAGGAGTTGCCATTCAGAAACTCTTTCGGTTTCTTTTAAATTCTAGTTGGCTGTCTGTCAGATGCTACTTTGTAATTGATCAAAGACATTTGTGGCAGCATAATTCACCCCATTCTGCACCAAAGTTAGATTTATCCTTGAACAGTGAAGGTCACACTTTATCCTAGTGTTGTAGGTATGCACACTGCTATTACTTTTGAATTTTGTCAGATTGTTAATAACGAATATCATTAGTTAATACATATATTACGTAGCTACTGTGAAGATCCCTAGATCATTAAATAAATGTCTTCCGGATGATAATGCGCGAATTCGAATAATTATTCTTATTAAACGCTTTTGTGCAATGAATACTTTTTTACTCAATGTTGAATTGCCCCAGAATACGATCCCCTACGAAAGCAGTGAATGAAAATAGACACAGTAAGCTAATTTACTGAGATCTATATATCACGAAAATTTGCTGTGACAGTGATTGCATAAGTACCTGAACTCAAACGCTTCAGCAGATCATCAATGTGTTTCTTCCATTTCATTCCATCATCAATGCAAACACTTAAAAAATTGAATCTTCTACCTTAGTTTCAGATAATGCACAATATATCTATTAATGGGGTCATGTCGTTTACTATACGAATCTATATATACTAGGTTTTATCATATTTTAATGAGAATCCATTTGTGAAGAATCATTTAATAATTTTATGAAATGCATCATTTACAATTTAATCAGTGATTCTTGTTTGTCAGACTTGATATGTCTACTTGTATCGTCAGCAAAAAAGAACTAGCTTAGCATCTTTGTGAATACAGAATGGAAAGTCATAAATATACAGGGTGAATCACCTAACAATTGTACCGCAAATGTTGCGGAAACGGAAAGTGCGGTTGATGTGCGGTTTTCACAGGGGCTCGTATACTTTAGCCAACAAACAGATTGTAATATTACTTAGAAAATGTATTTTGTTATGCACACATATAGTTTTTTAAATGTAACAATGTTTGTTTCTATCATGCACTGGAATTTTTGACACCAGCTGTGTTCAAAGAATTTTGAATGACATTTTTAACACGTATCGTCGCTGACTGGCCGAGTGGCTAGCCGTTGGGGCATGGTCCACAGTCTCATGACCACCAGCCAGTCAGATACGCTGTCGTAGTCTCCGCCCCCAAAACTTTGAATGGTTGTAACTTGTAAACTAAACATGATAAAAATGTCATTCGAAATTCTTTGAAGACAGCTGGTGTCAAAAATTCCAGTGCGTGATGGAACTAACCTTTGTTACATTTGAAAAATTGTACGTTTGCATAAAAAATACACTTTCTAGGTATTTTTACAATTGGGTAACAATACGAGTCCTTGACTACCAACCGCACATCAATCGCACGTTCCATTTCTGCAATATTTGCGGTGCAAGTGTTAAGTGATCCACCCTATATATTAAGAACAGCAGAGCACCCGAGGCTGAGCCTTGTGGGACTCTATTTTTCATAGATGCCCAGTTAGAAGAATTAGCTCTTTCTTGCTTGTTTGTGTGAACAGCTTATCTCTCTGCACTCTTCCATTTAAGTATGATGTAAACCGTTTGTGGACTGTCCGACTCACGCCATAAAACGTAAGCTTCTCTAGAAGAATGCTGTGAGTTACACAGTCAAAAACCTTTGAGAAATCCCAAAAATATCCCAATGGGTGATGTACAGCGATTACATTTACAAATTAGTAGCTCAAGCGGTACTAAGGTACCAGGTGTCGATCCATGCTGAAACACCCATACCAGTGTACGGTGTAGCCTCCACCTGAAAATGCAGGTGCCGTTTCTGGCAGCCATTCGATAATACATGTGGCGATTACTGTGTTGGGATACATTGTTCCTCTCCTTCTCGAAGTGTTCGGTTATTGGGTTGGCGAGTCGCACTTGTAAGTTGTCGTCCTATCATATCCTACACAAGCTCGATTGCAGATATTTTAGGCACAGATTTGCTGCGCGTCTTGCAGAACACGTCAAGTTTCAAGCATAGTGAATGGCCGAGGATTATTCTGTTGGAATAGTACATTCGCTGCTACACGTACCGAGTGCTGTTCAGCTACACGTACCTCCACAAAGGTTACCTCCTATAGGTTATAGCACACCAGACCGTATGGCCCTCTGGTGGGGCCAGTGTGTTTTCGACGAATGCACTCTACGAGACAGCGTTCGTAGAGTTTACATCGTAAGTGGAAACGACCATCATTTGCGTACAGACAAAATTTCCTTTCATCGCTAAAGACCACGGCCCGCCATTCCAAGTGATCCCCTGACAGCACCAGTAGAACGGTGAAAGTCGATGCTGAGGGGTGAGTGGAAGAGGGATTACAGGTGAGCGTGCATATAGTCTCACTGCTATTAAGCAGTTGGCTACTCCCTGATCACACTTCGGGGCTCACAAACGTTACAGTAAGTCGATCCTGGCGGACGTATGTGCTGCTTGGACGTCTAGAACGTGGTCTACATGTGTCTGAATGTTTGCAACCAGCATGCTTGCACAACTGACGCAACACATATAACCTCCCCGATTTGAGGTCGTTCGAGAGCGGGCGGAAAGAGAAATAAAATTTAGGACGCCTGGGGCAATTCCAAGCTTATATATACATGTGGCGTCTGTTCCGAAAGAACAGACGTCACTTCAGATCCTGCAGTTGTTATTTCATATTCACTGAATATATGACATCAACTGCGATTGGGCAAAGCCAAAAACGTGTACGCAGCCGGGATTCTAACCCGGGTCTCCTGTTTTCTAGGCGGTTGTGATGACCCCTACACCACTGGGGACACAGTGATCATCGCACCTGCAAGAACAACCTAAGCAAGTCTCCCGGCAGATACACAATCCCACCATCACTCTTCCAACAGTACTCCAACTCTTAGTTATGAAACTAATTCCTGTGAGAGTAAGGGCCACAAACTTGCCCACCCCGCTCCACTAACGAAAGGATCAGCGCAACTGCCTAGAAATCCGGGTTCGAATCCCGGCTGGGTACACATTTTCAGATGTGCCCAATCGCAGTTGATGTCATATATTCTGTGAATATGAAATTCCAAGCTTCTTGCATGTAGAATTGTGCTCGTTAGTTTCTCACTCAATGTTCCCGTAAAGCCCAGAATTTAACCTCCAGTATCATATGCCGCGTGTACCTGGCTGTTAATGTTCAAGCTTTATGTTTAGTGCGTCGACACTGGTTCTCGGGGTTATAACACTGTATTTAGAGGTGGACATGACTACTCCCATGTAGTAAAATCGCACTGAATACCACAATTGCTGATAAACGTTTATAATTTCGTGTAAATCTAAATTCGTCTCTACCACTTCGTTATATATTACAAAGATCAAACTGATCGTTGCTTGGCGATTCTATCGTTACCAAACAGTCACACACTATTTAACGTATTACTCTGCAATAATTTATAATAACTCAAAAATATGTGTTTGTTCAAGTTTATACATTGTAAATAACTTCCTAATATCGTCACTGATCGGTAAATCAATTATATTGTCCACAAGTTCCACCATGGAATCAAGCCTGATATATTTCATAGGTTCTCAAATGATCGTACGAAAGTTCTGTCCACCAAAGATATTAACACTCACAGGTCTGGTCCAATTCGATTTATGATAAATGATTGATAAGAAATGAAATTAACTCTCTTTCCAGTTATTTATCTTCACAGTATTCTCTTAACCGCATCGACCAAATAATTTTCTGAAATACTCCAACCCGCGTAAATTTAAACAGGCCACAGTATCGAACACAATGTTCAATCTCGATAAATTAACACGAGCTGCCTTAATTTATTTCCTAGCTCCGTACTCGCGTTCAAACTTTAAATCGCTTTCTAATTCAAATATTTAACGCGCACTTTTAACATAACTGTGGAGACACTCAATAATGTTCCATAACCTTCGATAATCTGTAACAACCCCGGAATTTAACTTATATACCCCTTACATAGAGAAAATATCCAAAACAGTTCATATTATGTGCTGATAACATCTTTGTTACTTTGCACCCCGTGAACTTAAATATCCTTTATAGCCAAAAATATTAGTTCTGTCTCGATAAAACTGAATATCTATCTTATAAAATTCCGAAATAACGGGTGATAAAAAGGCATTATAAATTTGAAAACTTAGTAAATCACGGAATAATGTAGATAGAGAGGTAAAAATTGACACACATGTTTGGAATGACAAGGGGTTTTATTAGAACAAAAAAGAAAAAAAAAAGTTTGAAAAATGTCCGACAGATGGCGCTTCATCTGGTCAGAAAAGCAATAATTAGCATAACAAATTAAGAGAAAGCAAAGATGATATTCCTTACAGGAAATGCTCAATTTGGTCACCATAACCTTACCTGTAGTAGAGGAATAATGTTGCGAACAACACTGTAAAGCATACCTGAAGTTATGATGAGGCATTGGAGTCGCATATTGTCTTTCAGCATCCCTAGAGATGTCGGTCGAGCACGAAATACTTGCGACTTCAGGTAACCCGAAAGCCAATAATCGCACAGACTGAGGTCTGCGGACCTGGGAGGCCAAGCATGACGAAAGTGGCGGTTGAGCACACGATCATTACCAAACGACGCGCGCAAGAGATCTTTTTTGAACTTTTTTTTGTTTTAATAAAAACCCATGTCATTCCAACATGTGTGTCAATTTTTACCTCTCTATCTACATTATTGCGTGATTTATTAAGTTTTCAAATTTATACCGGTTTTTGAACACCCGGTAAAAATTCAAATAAAGCACTTTAATAATCCCATATAGAGTTAAATTCTTATAAATCAAAATATTCAAACTACTAACGAGCGCAATACACATCCAACGTGACTGGCAGAAGTCAGAAAGCAGCGTCCCGGAGGGCCAAATTTGACGCAAGCCGCTCAGCTGGCTGTAGAAAGAAAGCGTGTGTTTCCGTGGTTGATGTTACACTGACCCTTACGGTTGTAAACATTCCCTATTAAAGGGTAGACACAGACGGCGCTGTGGCACCACGCTATCCGTTGGCGGACGACGTTGAGCAATTATCAGTACATCTAATATCCCCCATGTGGCATCTGCCGTTGTCGGATCAAACTTGACATTTTCTGGTGTACCAATTTTTTTCCGCGACGTAGTACAGATACTGTCATCAGTAACTGTTTTCCCGAATAAAAGTGATGTATGCAACCTACCGTGTCAAAATAACTCACTAAACTATCTTCAATGCATATTACATAATGATCAGTATCATCAAAGAACCCTCTAAAAACGGGTGTGTTCTTCACCGCTTTTCTAAACTCCTGCTGTTATGTAGTCAGTGATAGACCTGGTTTTCCTGGTACACCAGTAAATATTCTTTTGCTTAAAAAGTCGTATGTGATTACGAAGTCCGTACTGGTACAGAAAAGAGCCTTTCCCGTTCCTAATGGCCTCCTCTCGAAATTTACCGATGACTTCTTCATACCCTTCTTTTCGGTGTCCTTTCCTGGCGTTGAAAGCGCCCATGAGCAAAGCACTGTCCTTTAACAACTACATCACTGTGTGCATTGCAAAATCTGTCCATATAATCTTGATCTGTTCCTTCACAAAGTGAATAAACTGACAAAATCATGATTTTCTTGCTAGATGTATCCACATCAGTCGTTAGCTTACATACGTTATATTAATTATTCTGGGTTCCGTTGCTTTTCTGATGTAAAACCCTACACCCTACTGACCTTCTCTTGCTTTACTCCTGACATGTAGACCGTGTATTATCCCACTTTTCTCTCCCCATACCCTAGCGTCACAAACAGCTAAAACATCTAACCGGATGTTACTTGCATACTCTGCCAGCTGTTTCCAATGTAGTCCCCATTGATATTAATAGCTCCCCATCTCATTCCATAACGTTAACTAAGTCGTTTCTGAAGAGTCCCCGGTATTATGTCACTTAGACGTTGGACTCTGTCACCTCCAAAAAGTCCGAGGCATTTTGCTCCGATCGTTGCCAACATCAGGTAGAAGTGGGAAGCAGGTTGCTAGCTTTAGTTACCCAGGGTCCCATTGAGTTTTACGCCTAAACGTTGATTAACCGATACCTAACCCCATAACCATACTTATCATATACAACTGCTCGCTTAGAGATCGTTCGGTACCCAAAGACTGGATAGTTGGACAGGTCACTCCAGTATTCAAGAAAGGCAATACGGGTGATCCACAAAATTAGAGACATCTATCATAGACATCGGTCTGTAGCAGGATTTTAGAACATATACTTTCGCCGGCCGCGGTGGCCGAGGGGACTGAGGCGCTCCTTAGTGTTAGCTAGTTCATTAGTAGATTGTAAGTTTAGGGATTGATGACCCCGTAGTTAAGTCCCATAAGCTATACAAACATTTGAACATTTGAACATATACTTTCCTCAAATATTATGAATTACCTCGAACAGAACTTATTGTCCAATAGTCAACACGGATTCAGAAAGTATCGTCCTCGTGAAACACAGCTAGCTCTTTACTCACGTGATGTGATGAGTGCTATCGACAAGGGATGTCAAATAGATTTCGTATTTCTAGATTTCTGGAAGGCTTTTGTCACTGTACCTCACAAGCGCCTTCTAATCAAATTGCATGCTTATGCAATATAGCTACAGTTGAGCGACTGGATTAGTTATTTCCTGTCAGAAAGGACACAGTGACCAGACAATCAACCACATTGTTACAAGCTGCTGCAGAAGAGCTTATCAAGGAAATGTAGAAGATTTCTTTGAAGTGACAGAGGCAGCGCTTGAATGGATAGAAACCCTAGATATAAATTTGTAGATTTTGTTGTTTACCTCTTTTACAGATTGAAAATTATGCAGTTAATGTACTTTTCTGTTGTTGTTGTAAATTTTGTAAAATCAAACAAACTCATGATTGCTAGTTGCATTTCATCTGTATTGCCATACGCTAGATAAATAAATAATTGTGTATCGGTTTTTTTTTTTTTTTTTTTTTTTTTTTTTTTTTTTTTTTTTTTTTTTTTTGGTAAAAGATGATAAACGCATAGAATCGTGGTAGAACATTTTTCTAGCGCGAGTAATTCCCGCTAGTAGCGGGTCGCTCTTCCACTTGTTCGAGTACTCAGAGAGAGAGAGGGAGTTGTTTGTGTGGGTCGGTGAAGCGGCCAGGTGTGGACGGGCTGCGAACCCGCGCGCCGCGGCCTCTGCTGTCGCAGCACGGCCGGTGCTCCGGCCGGCTATCGATGAGGCGGCCACGCCAGATAAGGCACACGGCGTCGAGGGCGCTCCTGGCCAATTTGTAGCGAGCCGTGCCAGCGCCACTGACACCGGCATGACGTCACATACCACGAGCCGCGCGCTTCTTCAGCCGCCCGTGTCGAACTGCTCTGTGGGGCCGCCACTCTGTCATGACGGGGTCGGTTGCAGTACTGGGGACCAGTCCACGACTCTGTAAATATTTTAGGAGGTGTCCAATTTTTATTACGAACACACACACACACACACACACACACACACACATCTTTCATATACAGGGTGAAGCATTTAAAACAGTCTCTCGCAATGATAATATTCTTCTCGGATCTGCAGCCAGATAACATAGACAACTAGACGTGTTACACCAATCGTGCCATTTGGATACTACCACAAGAGCAGTCCCTAAGAGCTACGGAGGTGGGAACTTGCCGTCCAACATATCCTCTCCTCCTGTCACCCCCTGGCCTAAATCTACGCTAACCCCTCCCCTTCCTCCATCCTCAGCTCACCTATTCATTATCCCTTCCTTACCTCTCTGTCTCTTTCTGTGTGTATGTGTGTGTCCGTCTTTCCCTGTTAATCAAAAACGGTTTAGACAAACCCCCTTTGGTATCGCACAAGTGTGAAGTGCGCGCCACTTACTTTCGCCGCGCGCTGCCATGCACGCACGGCGCGGTGTTCTTACGTCAGCCACGAGCGCCCTCTGCTGCTATCCCGCTCGTGTCCACCACTGAACGACATCGTTCACTTGGGACTGAGATACGAACCAGTTAACACTTGAGAATCAGATAGGCACCAGTTAATACTTGGCTATCGGTTAGGCACTAGGAATCATCATTAGGCAGGCCTCTAGATAATCTATGTATCAGCATTCTGCAGACAAGAACTATGTACAAGTTAAGTATTACTAAGTCTCCATGAAATATATATCTCGTTCTAATTTACTCTAGTGTTTCTAGTTTCTGCTGCCCCACTGGCTGGTCACCTCCGTACCTGCACAAGCGTGCATCCTTTATTCCTGTGTCGGTCTCTTTCTACTCGGCCATTGACACCTACAACCGGCGGAAACGAGACACAAAAGTGGCGACGAGGCTGGGACACAAAGGTGGCGACGAGGATGGGATACAAAACCCCCTCCCGTCTCCTACAGCCCTCATCATCATTCAGTTCACTCATCTTTTCTTCTCTTTACTGCTTGATCTTTCCTCTTTGGTTATATATTTATCCTCTCTGGCTTGGGTCAGTACTAATAAGCGGTATCTCTGACTTCCAGATGTTTTGTTTAATTTATTTTTTATTGTATGTGTTTCATTTATATTCTAAAGTTTTATTCTTGCTTGTTTATTCACTTTTTCTTTATATTATATATAAGATTTGTTTAACTAAATATTGTCTCCTCAAACACCATCCTCATGACCTAGGTCGTGAATTACCTTTCCCTTCCGTTCCCATACTTTTTTCCTCCCTTCTCTCTCGCCTGAAGGAGGAACTGTATCCGAAAGCTTGTTCTTTTTCGTCCTATCTTTTTTTCTTTTTCTTCATTTGTGTCACTATCGGCGGTACAGCACTAAGGTAAGTACTGGCCAGCCAATCTATCTCTTTTGAAAAATAATTTATCATCTCTGAGGAGATTTTCCATCATCAATCAGACACTATATTCCGACAGACCAACTGGTTGTCATCTTCAGTTTATAACGGTTTAATATGTTATAATCCAGCTGTACCTTTGACAGCAGTACCTACATGAACGAGACAATCAACATGTACCTAGAATGAAACTTTCACTCTGCAGCGGAGTGTGTCCTGGCAGATGAAAATTGTGTGCCGGAACCGGGACAAACCTGGGATCTTTGCCTTTCATGGGCAAACGCTCTACCGACTGAGCTATCCCGACACGACTCACGATGCCGCCTCACAACTTTACGTCCGTCAGTACCTCGCCTCCTACTTGTCTATGTCATGTCTCTACCACATCCTTTCTTCCAAAAGAGCTAGTCTTGCCCGCGAAAGGCAAAAGTCCCGGTTCGAGTCCCGGTTCTGGTACACAATTTTAATCTGCCAGGAAGTTTCAACCGGTACCTAAATTAATATTCTTGGGTTGGGTTGTATGTTTGCGATAGGGGGACTAAACTACTGAGGTTATCAGTCCCCCGGTGGGAGGGGAAGGAGTGAGGATAGGAAAGGAGGGGAGGGGGATAGGAAATGCAGTCCGGGAAGTAAAGAAGGAAGGACCTACTAGTTAACTATACGTAGATTTCGAAAGCGAATTCAGTGCACATAGTCAAATTAGATGATAAGTGTATATAGACAAGCAATTCCGTAAATAAAAATACACACTCCACAGTTCAAACTACGGTATTTTACGTCTTCAAGTTATTGTCACACCCGTTTCATATAGTTTATTTCAGTGTATAAACATGCCACCAATAATCTTTAAAATATGATTTTTAACACAAAACTGTTAATGAAAAGATTAATGTAGAGTCCGTCACTGTGAACGGAAATATATAGTCAAAACACTTAAACCTTTCAAGCCAAAATCAACAGAGAAAAGAGATTTTATTATTTACAGGAATTATTTTGTTGTAGTGTAAATTCGTAAAAGAATTTAGAATAAATAAACAAACGTTTAATTCTTATTGCACAAAACATAAGATACTTTTTGATCACGTGAGTGTTAAGAGGATGTTTGTGTAAACACTGCATTGTGTCAGATGGATTCTGACGTCTAGACTGAGAGGACGTGTTCATGTGACTTACAGTTGGAACATTAGAAATACTCAGAAATGGAAGAAATGTACGTATTACATTTTAACATACTTTTAGTACAAATCCTACTCCACGAAATCTACTGAAAAAAGATAAGTACGTAGTTGAGAACGGTTTCTGGAGAAGTCCCGAGATGGTTAAAAGGCGAGTAAGTGAATTTGGCATACTTCATCTGAAGAAGGCAGCCTGTTGGTCTTTCGAAATATTGTGACAAGTTGACGATATTGTCCGGCGGCAGAACCCAGAAAAATATAAACAGTTATTACGCCGCGAAAGTCTACGCAACCACATGTTTTTCGGAATATTTGGAAAAACAGAAATCAGATTTAATAAAAATTATAATAAAACTTGTTCACCTCGAAGAGCACCATGCAATAACATAAACATCGACTAGGAAGAATTAAGCATTGAGATCCGGTGAGGATGGTTGATGTTCAAGTTGGACGACAACGCTCTTCGCCACTCAGTCAATATCGTCAAATAGTAGTTCCTGGCAAAAAAAAAAAAAAAAAAAAAAAAAAAAAAAAAAAAAAATAGGGTGATACAACTTATACATCCACTATACTCGTCGTATTTCAATCCCCCTTGTTTCTTCCTGGTCTCTAGACTCAAACTCGCTTTTAAAGGAAAGAGATTTGAAGATGTTCCTAACATCTAACGAAAGGTAACGAGACTTTTGAACACCATCCAAAGGAAGACTTCTTGCGAAGTTTGCATCACAGTTACGGGAGGTGACTATTTCGAAGGACAGTAAAGTAATGGTAGTTCATCATCTACGTTAATGTTACAGGACTATTCACCGAACTTATTGTTATTGTATTTTTATTAACATAGATAAAGAAAGGAAATAAATGGTTGAACCCAAACAAAACAGCAACTCCCGCTGATCCACAAAATAAAATATTATAAGCCGACATCTGATGGAAGAGCCAGGATGTCAATGTACTACGAATTGCCTTCCCATGGTGTAACAATCACTTTCGACAATGTTAGGAACAACTAAAAAGTCTTACAGACACAATCCGAAAACAGGGAGCAACAATACTCTCTATCGAACAACCTTCAAGGAATTTTCTTTTGGGTTGAAAATTCGGTCCGAACATAGCTTGTCGAGTTTTTAATTTGTGGTCGCAGAAACGAAAAGGTACCGGAGCGTTGACAGATGGTTTTAAATTGCGACGGGGTCAGCAAAATGTCCGTGCACAGTAACGGAGTTCAAAGAATAGCCTCCACTTTCTCTCATTGTTTAGGATTCAGTATTTCAATACTAACATCCGAAAACCTATGGGATCATTTAAATTAGTTTTTTCTAGACAATCTGTCAAATGCAATCTTTGAACTGCTTTGGGATCGCACAAATAAGATGTTCCTTAAAAACATCATAACTGATGTGAGAAACATGTGTCTATTGTTAAGATGTATTCAGTCTTCAAAATGGGTCGAAAAGGTTTCTCCACGACAGAAAGGAACTTTCCAGGTCAGGTCAAACCCATGCAAATAGTTTTCTTTGATTTTGAAGGATCAGTTCATCATAAATTCGTACGATGTATATTTTTGTTTTCATCATACCATTACGATCGAATACATCCTCTATGTTGTGTTTCCTTTGAAAAGGCCATAATATTCATTTAGTAATTTTGAATGACAAGTAGTTTTTCTAGACATAAATCAGAGAGTATCATGGCATGATGGAGGCACATATGAAAGTTCCACCTCTCACGAAGACGCCACAGACACCTCAAAAACTATTAATGTACTTAATAAAGCTGCTGATTAGAGTCGTATGAGTGTGTTGGTTCAGCATATCCTTTGTCATAGTTGTAGTCTTAGGATGTTATTGGCGCTTTCATTGATCATCTTCCATCTAATGGACTGCGATGAAAATGCCAAATTCCTTATCGATGTCATCGCAGAAGGATACATTATACGACATGTTTTTACAGCTTCTCAAATTGTCAGCGAAACGCCAAAAATATTTGCTCGGCATGTCTAAAACATACGCTTCTTATTCGAGTGTTGACTGTGGATGTACTACGCAATTGCTGCTGAAGCACCACAAGAAGTTCGCAAATTGTTATATTGTTGTTGTTGTGGTCTTCAGTTCGCAGACTGGTTTGATGCAGCTCTCCACGCAACCCTGTCCTTTGAAAGTCTCTTCATCTGAGAATACGTGCGGCAACCTACATCCTTTTGAATCTGCTTACTGTATTCGTCCCTCGGTCTCCCTCTACGATTTTTACCCCACACGCTTCCTTCTAATGCTAAGTTGACAATTCCTTGATGTCTCAGAATGTGTCCAACCAGTATATCCCTTCTCTTAGTCAGGATATTCCAGAAACTCCTCTTCTCCCCGATTCGGTTAAGCACCTCCTCATTAGTTACATGATCTACCCATCTAATTTTCATTATTCGTCTCTAGCACCACATTTCAAAAGCTTCTATCATTTTTTTTTATCGGAACTCCTTATCGTCCACGTTTCACTCTCATACAATGCTACACTCCAGACAAATGCTTTCAGAAAGGACTTCCTAACATTTAAATTAATACTGGATGTTAACAAGTTTCGCTTGTTTAGAAACGTATTTCTTCCCATAGCCATTCTGCATTTTATATCTTCTTTACTTCGGCCATCAGAAGTTATCTTGCTACCCAAATAACAAAATTCATCTACTACTTTATTGTCTCATTACTAATCTAATTCCTTCAGCATCGCCTGATTTTCTGACAATGCATTCCATTACCTTCGTTTTACTCTTGTTAATGTTCATCTTATATCTTGCTTTCAAGACACTGTCCATTGCATTCAATTGCTCTTCCAGATCTTTTGCGGTCTCTGACAGAATTACTATACTTCGGCAAACCGCAAAGTTTTTATTTCTTCTCCCTGCACTTTAATGCCCTCTCCAAATTTCTCCTTCCAGTCCTTCACTGCCTGCTCAATGTACAGATTGAACAACATTGGGGAAAGGCTACAACCCTGTCTTACTCCCTTCCCAACCTCTGCGTCCCTTTCATGCCCTTCGACTCTAATAACCGCTGTCTGGTTTTTGTATAGGTTGAATATAACTCTTCGCTCCCTATATTTTACCCCTGTTACCTTCAGAATTTGGAAGAGTGTATTCCAGTCGACATTGTCAAAAGCTGTCTCCAAATCGACAAACGCTAAAAACGTAGGTTTCCCTTTCCTTAGCCTATCTTCTAAGATAAGTCGTAATGTGTGTATTGTCTCCCGTGTTACTACATTTCTCCTAAATATTGTAGAGTTATATTTTCCTGTTTTTGCAGCAGCCTAGCCTCGTGGGAGTGAACGTGCGCCCTAAGGCGCCTTGCTGCTGAATGCGTGTCTGCTCCCCATTGGACGTTCGAGCACTCCTTTGGGCATGGGAGTTGTTTTTTATTTATTTATTTATTTTATTTATTCATTTTTTTTATTTTTTTCCTTAGCTTAAGTTAGTTTAAGTAGTTTATAAGTCTAGGGACTGATGAACACTGCAGTTTGGTGCTTTACTAACATTTGAACCACCCTTACATAAACCTGGTGCACTTTATAATGGCGACTACCTACAGATTTTGTATAATTGATTTAAATTAACTTTCAGGTTTAGATGCCTATTTATTAATCAACCAGTTTCAATCGGGAATTAAAACCAAACATCAGTAAGACTAAAAAATAATATTAAGCCAAACATAATGGCGTGCTGCAATTATAAAACACTGTGCAGGAGCGTCTCATTTCCTTTCCCTTATTTAATCTCACAATACATAATACATTATGAGATTAGATGTAAAAAGTGGTTCGTCGATACAGAGGCATAACATGCAGCTTAAGGGGTAAAAATGATTTATTCCAAATGAAGCTGGTTGCTTAAGAACAGAGTCAAAGCATTTTGTTTTCTTAAAGGCAATCGTCCCTCAACATTTCAAAGAGATTGTTTTTTTTCTACGCTGAACTGGCATTCATGACATAGATGTTTTCCAGTTTACAAATTGTGATAAGCGATTGCTGAGGTCCTTATCCTGGTCTTTAAAGATGCCATAATGGCACATTCACTAGGAAGGCTTTAAAAATGTGTGAGATTTGGTTTACGTAGTTGGCGTCACGACAAATGTTTGTGTTATTAAAGGGCGACTTGTCGCTCGCTTACACTTATCACGTTTCTCAGTACAGAGAAAACAAACTTGCTGTCACTTCTATCGTCCCCAATTTTTCTTGTTGATGTTATTGTGGCATTCTCCGGTGTCTCGGCCCTGGAGTCTTTCGAAATAGTTTGCTCAAAGGTCGCAGTCAGCGGTTTTTACACGCTGTCGTGATTTAACTCGAGATGAAAGCTTCTTTCCGTCTACTACGCCGGTAACAACAGGCCATGCATTTGGAGACGCGCTGTAAGAAGGTGTCGACATTTTCAACCACACTTAGCAGTTTCTAACGCAGAGAAATTAACTATATAAAATTTCAGGAACGATAGACGAGGGTGAATGTGTAATTTTGCGACAGTGGACGTCTGATCAATAAAAAGAGCGTATCGAAAAATGAATTACAATATTAATCGTTGGTGTACAGGCGATGATAAACATTATACACATTTTTGTAATAATTTTATTTAGACTCGTTCGAAGTCTTTCTTTCTTCTCTTTTTTGCACCCATGACAGCGAATAGCGCCTTGTCATACCAATTCGAAGAAATCCATATATAGTGGTCAAGCTACAGTCACCAACAATACAAATTTTACATTACAAATTTCAGTGCACTACAGCACCATTCTCTACATCTACATATACATGGGATACTCTGCAAATCACATTTAAGTGCCTGGCAGAGGGTTCGTCGAACCACGTTTATACTATTCATCTCCCATTCCATTCTCGAATAGCGCGCGGGAAGAAAGAACATCTGAATCTCTCCGTTCGTGCTCTGATTTCTCGAATTTTTTTCTGATGATCTTCTCTACATATGTAAGTGGCAGGCAACAGTATATTTTCGCATTCTGAGGAGAATATTGGTGATTGGAGTTTCGTAAGTAGACCACGCCGCAGCGAAAAGCGCAGTTGTTGTAATGATTCCCATCCCAGGTCCTGTATCATTTCTGTGACGCTGTCTCCTCTGTATCGTGACAATACATAGTAATTCCTAGGTATTTTGTGGAGTTTACGATCTTCACGTTTGACTGATTTATTTTGTAAACAAAGTTTAACGGATTTCTTTTCGTACTCATGTGAACGACTTCACACTTCGCATTATTTGGAGTCAATTGCCAATTTTTACACCATAGTGATATCTTATTCAGATCGTTCTGCAGTTGGTTTTGACCTTCCGATGATTTTACTAGACGGTAAATGACGACGTCATCTGAAAACGACAGAGCTACTTAGATTTTCTCCCAAATCGTTTATGTAAATAAGGAACGGCAGAGGACCAATGACACTACCCTGTGTAACGCCTGATACCATCTCTGTTTTAGTCGATGCCTTACCATCGATTTCTACACACTGTGTCCTCTCTGACAGGAAATCCTATCCTGTCGCAAATTTGGGGCGATGTACCATAACCACGCAATTTGATTAAAAGCCGTTTCTCAAATGTATAGATAGAGAAAAGCCACTAATTCATAATAAGTACTTAGTCCTTTAGATATACGAGGATTGAAACTTAAACAGTGAAATATATTTATTCACAATCAATACAAAAGCGTTACGTGATTGCGCCAGCGTTGTGTAGAACCCGTTGCCAGCGATGTGGAAGGAGTAGAACCTGTTCTGTTGATGGTGCGGAAGGAGGGGTGTACTGCCTGTCGAATCTCTGGAAAAGTTCTGTAGCGAATGGCACAAAGTGATTCCTTCATCTTCGGAATCAAGTCAGTCAGAGCAGGTACAGCTTACGCAGTAAGCGACTGCGCATAGTTGTGCTAAATGATGGGTATGTTGCGCAGAAAGTGTTGCCGCTTCTTTCGCAAGGCTGGTCGCAGGTGATTCTCTAAAAACGAAAAGTAAAACTGTGCACTGACCGTCTGCCGTAGAGGAAAGTGATGCACAACATTGTGGCACCGTTACGTTAGACCGCTCGCTCACAAGTGACGGTTTTATCTCTATTGTACACACGACGGTGATGAGAGAAGTGCGAGCCAATTCCCCGGATGTGCTATCACAGACAATCTTAGAATACATTGTACAGTGTCTCCACTGCAGTGTTGCCACTATTAAAGTTCCAAGCCGGCCGCGGTGGCCGAGGAGACTGAGGCGCTCCAGTCACGGTCTGCACGGCCACTACGGTCGGGGGTTCGAATCCCCCCTCGGGCATGGATATTTGTGCCGTCCTAGTTTGTAAGTAGTTCATAAGTAGTTTGTAAGTTTAGGGACTGATGACCCCGTAGTTAAGTCCCATAAACTGTACAAACATTTGAACATTTGATTAAAGTTCCAACCCTAGTATTTGCTCCAGTTTCTGAACCAACTCTACTTTTTAAAATATATCTAAGGACCCGCTTAGTCAGTATTTATTATGAAATCAAATGTTTGTGAATCTATGGAACTGGTTGTTAGTCCCTACGCTTACAAACTACTTATAGTATGTTTTTTCTTCACTTTGGGGCCCGCAGTGTGGACTATGTTGTTGAGTGACATAATTATAAATGACTTTTATACCTTTCACACTGCTGTTATAATGCTTTATTTATTTACTATGAGCTCATTTCGGCTTCGTATTGCCATCATCAGGTTTTCTGTAATACGAACGAGATAATTTATAACAACAGTTACATAAACTGGCATATATATTTTTTATGGCTAATACGTTTAATTTACTTACATTTAATGTCGTTCTTATTTCTGTCCTTTTTGTTTAAGATGATATTGATTTTATTTAAATTATAACTGGCTTATATGCCTGTAACAGATTTTTTATTTTCTGTCTGATTGAAAAGGTCAGCTGTTTTAACGACATTATATATTTACATAGTTACCCAGAGATCACTGTAGTTATCAGCTAATTTATTTTCCTTGATATTATAACTTTGGTGGTTGATGTTTATGTTGTTACTATGGAGTGAATATCTGACATATTTTTGGCTATCCATTTTGTGGTTGAAAATATGAATAAAATTTTCAGTGTATTTTTTGTGTTTTAGCTCTGTCTGCTCATTGAGTATATTTATGGGATTTATGTACGCATGTGAATATAATTCGATTTCTTCAAGGATATTCATGATTGGTCCCTTTTCCGTGATTTGAGGAATTATTAACGTTTCATTTATGCCCCCTATTTCGAGTTTTTCGGTTTATAGGTGATGATAAAAAGTAGATGGATTGTTTTCGGAGTTTCTGGTGTGTTCTTTATATCTAATTTGAAAATTTCTGCCAGTAAATTTGTAACATGTGTTACTTACAATTTTGTAGATACCAGGTTTTTTATATATGGCAGTTACTGTGTTTCCCTTATAGATTTTGTGTTTGAGGCTGTATTTATTTTCGTATGCAAACTTGATGTTGGTGTTTGTGAATATTTTATTAATTTTGTTAGAAATGTTTCCTAGATAGTGTGTGGTTACATATTTTGGTTTATCCTTTTTCGTTATTTGTCTGACTAGCGTTATTTCTTTATGTACATCAACCTTTTTTGGGATGTGTTTTGCTGTGGTACAGTTCTGATACGACCTTTGGGTCAGAATCGATTTGAATAGCTATGTATTCTAATATTTTTATTTCCTTTTTAATTTAATTTTCCTCTAGTAGCAAATTTATCAGTCAGTCAAATAAAAGATAAATTACAATTTAAAAAAATTACAGAAAACCTTATGATGGCAATATAAAGCCGAAATGAGCTCATAGCAAATAAATAAATCATTATAACAGCAGTGTGAAAGGTATAAAAGTCATTTATAATTACTTAAATTAATTAACCTAAAGTAGTTAATCTAAGGCAAGGACAACAAACTCTCTCTCTCACTCTCTCTCTCTCTCTCTCTCTCTCTCTCTCTCTCTCTCTCTCTTTCTCTCTCTCTATCTCTCTCTCTCTCTCTCTCTCTCTCACACACACACACACACACACACACAGGCCCGCGGGAAGACTCGAATCTCCGACAGCGAGCAACCCCGCGCTCCGCAGCAAGACGCTTTAGAGCGCTCGGGCACTCCACAGCCGCGCTTATTATCATATTTAAATATCTGACTTTTCTCTATCCATACGTTTGAGAATGGTGCCGTCGTGCTTTGTAAAGTAAAAAGTTCTATTGTTAGTGATTGTGGCTTGACCAATATATGCTGTGTGAAATTTGGCTGTAGAATTTCACAAGTAGCGATAATTTTCGCGGGAGATCCCTTTCGTCTTTGTCACGGATATAGTACGCGTTACTTTTCACAAAAGTCCTCAAGAATAAATCAATTTGCGTCATAAAAGATTTGCAAGATGGCAACAGATCGTGATATTCAATCTATTCTATAAACCAAACTTTATCGAAACGTCTAATATTTTCCCGCCTTACAGATCCAACGCAAGGTGGGAGTGAACGTTAGAGCCTCTTAGATGCAAGAGTAATATGAAGAATGTCGTCAATAATATGGGGGCATGTTCCTGAGAAATGCAGAAAGCTCATGTACAGTTCACCGTATGGGAAGCAGATACATTATCCATAAACCAACCACCAACTGTGAACATCCTCAAAGTTTCCTTCCAGATCTGTGTACAGCAACACTGGGTCTATGGAGTGCAATGGAGCACTGAGTAGCACAGCGAAAGACATTTTATAATCCTGAAGTATAGGCACTAAACTAATTCGGTTGCCTTTTAAGGCAAATGACCCACGCCGGACCAAGAGAGGAACATTAGTCTATAACAGGCACAAAGGGCATTTATGGCCATGATTATTCAACTAGAATCATCAGTGGCAAGCCGCAGTGGAGTGGCCGAGCGTTCTAAGGCGCCTTGCTCGCCGTCGAAGGTTCGAGTCCGTCTCGGGCATGGGTGTTTGTGTACTTTAAGTAGTTTGTAAGTCCCTTATGTTTACAGACATCTATTTTTTATCGGTGGCATAGAGTGTGGAATTTGTTTTTGAAAGTGTACTAAACGTTTAGAGCAGACCCTTGTATGGAAGTGAAACAACGAGAGAAGTCAAACGGAATATTGAATTGAGGCGAGCTATTGAATTAAAATTTATGTCACAGTCAGGATTCGAACCTGGGTCTTCCTACTTACTAGGCAAACACATTAACCACTAAGACACTGCGACCTGATGGATATGGCGATAGCACGATCTTAAAGAACCACCATATACAAGACAGATTTCATTTGTGTCTCATGTTCCCCTATAGAAATACATATCAACATGCAGAGTAGTGTCGTTCCCATTAACGTTTACTGCTGGGGTTTTATTACGCTATTGGAGAGATTCAGAAACGTTGATTCATATTTATATAGGGGAACGGAGGCAGAATTATTGTTTGCGGAGGGAGACGTGCTTTAAGATAGCCCGTACAATAGTCAGATTTGTTACATCTACATACTTACTCCGCAATCCACCGTAAGGTGCTTTGCGGAGGGCACACTTTACCACTACTAGGCATTTCCTTTCCCATTCCACTCCCAAACAGAATGAAAAAAATAATAATGCCTATATGCCTACGTACGAGCCCTAACTTCTCTTATCTTTTGATCACTACCCGAAATGTAAGAGGTGGTGGCAGCAAGATCCTACTACACACATTTTCAAATTCCGGCCCACTAAATTTTCTCAAGCCGGCCGCGGTGGCCGAGGTGACTGAGGCGCTCCAGTCACGGTCAGCACGGCCACTACGGTCGGGGGTTCGAATCCCCCCTCGGGCATGGATATTTGTGCCGTCCTAGTTCGTAAGTAGTTCATAAGTAGTTTGTAAGTTTAGGGACTGATGACCCCGTAGTTAAGTTCCATAAGCTTAACAAACATTTGAATTTTCTCAACAGAAATTCACGAAAAGAACGTCGTCTTTCCTCCAGCGATTCCCATCTCAGTTTCCGGAGCATTTCCGTGACACTCGCGCACTGGTCGAACCTACGAGTAACAAACCTAGCTACTCGCCTCTCTACTGCTTCTGTCTTCCTTTAAACTGATCTGCTACGGTCCCAAACACTGGAGCAATACTCAAGACGTGGTCGTACAAGCGATTTATACGCGATCCAAATGTTCAAATGTTTGTTAAGCTTATGGGACTTAACTACGGGGTCATCAGTCCCTAAACTTACAAACTACTTATGAACTACTTACGAACTAGGACGGCACAAATATCCATGCCCGAGGGGGGATTCGAACCCCTGACCGTAGTGGCCGTGCTGACCGTGACTGGGGCGCCTCAGTCACCTCGGCCACCGCGGCCGGCTATACGCGATCCCCTTATTAGTGAGTTTATTTCAGGTAAGTCATTTATTTGATACCCTTAATTTTCCTTTATTATTAGATTTTGGTTCTTTTTATTTTATGTTTTATATTTTCTCTAGTTTTCCGTTTTTAGTTAAGATACCTGCCACCTCCGGGGATGGTGCAGGGTTTTCGAGCTTTACGTTAGTGAATGCCCCCCTTGCAAATTTTTTATTAATCCGATTTATATATTTTCCAAATATTCCGAAAAACGGTTGTAAGTGCCACACCCTGTATATCTGACGAAGGGCAATAATTGCTTGATGCCGGTCGTAAATAGCAACTACGACCCTGCAACTGGTTGCTGTCTTCTATGAGCTGATATAAACCACAGTTAATGTGATCAAAAAAATTGTCTATTGGTTTGGTTCGTTGTCCGACTGATTGTTGGAGTTGCGGGAATTGGTTGTTGTAGTTTATTCTGTTTAGTTTTTATCCGGGAGTGTGTCAGATTAGATTTCTATCTGATTATGCTGAAGAGATAGCTCCTTACTTAACAGCCATATACAACCGCTCTCTCAAAGAAGGATCTGTACCAAAAGATTGGAAAGTTGCACAGGTCACACCTATATTCAAGAAAGGCAGTAGGAGTAACCCACTAAACTACAGGCCTATTTCATTGACGTCAATTTGCAGCAGGATTTTGGAACATATCCTGTATTCAAAAGTTATCTCGAAAAGAATGATATATTTACCCAAGGTCAACACGGATTTAGAAAATATCGTTCATGCGAAACACAACTAGCTCTTCTCACACGATGTGATGAGTGCTATCGACAAGGGTTCTCAAATTGATTTAGTAATTCTTGATTTCCAGAAGGCTTTTGATACCGTACCTCACAAAAGGCTTTTAACAAAATTGCGTGGTTATGGTATATCACCCCAAATTTGCGACTGGATAGGGGATTTCCTGGACACAGTTCGTAGTAATCGATGGTAAGGCATCGACTAAAACAGAGGTGACATCGGGCGTTCCACAGGGTGTTCCGTTGGTCCTCTGCTGATCCTTAGTTGCATAAACGATTTAGGGAGTTATCTAAGTAAGATCAAAACCAACGCCGGCCGCGGTGACCGAGGGGACTGAGGCGCTCCAGTCACGGTCTGCACGGCCACTACGGTCGGGGGTGCGAATCCCCTCTCGGGCATGGATATTTGTGCCGTCCTTAGGATAAGCTAGTTCATAAGTAGTTTGTAAGTTTAGGGACTGATGACCCCGTAGTTAAGTCCCATAAGCTATACAAAAATTTGAAGATTTTTTCAAAACTAACTGCAGAACGTTCTACATAAGACATCACTATGGTATAAAAATTGGCAATTGACTCTAAACAATGGGAAGTGTGAAGACGTTCACATGAGTACGAAAAGAAATCCTTTAAACTTTGTGTACAAGATAAATCAATCAAACGTAAAGGCCGTAAACTGCACAAATATCAATGAAGTACTATTATTTGAGACTTGAACTGGAAAGAACACGTAAATAATGTCGTGGGAAAGGCGAACCAGAGGCTGCGTTTTATTGGCAGAATCCTTAAAAGATGCAACAGAACTACTAAAGAAACTGCATACACTACGCTTGTCTGTCCTTTTTCGGAGTATTGCTGCCCAGTGTGGGATTCTTATGAGGTGGCTTTGACGGAGGACATTGTAAGAGTCCAAAGAAGGGCAGCTCGTTTCGTATTGTCGCGATACAGGGGAGACAGCGTTACGGAAATGATACAGGATCTTGAATGGTAATCATTACAACAACGGCGCTTCTCGCTGCGGCGTGAGCTACTTACGAAACTCGTCGCCAACATTCTCTTCCGAATGCGAAAATATATTGTTGACTCCCACTTACATAGGTAGAAATGATCATCAATATGAGAAATCAGAGCTCGAAAGGAGAGATTCCGGTGTTCTTTCTTGCCGCGCGCTTTTCGAGAATGGAATGGGAGATAAAATAGTATAAAGGTGGTTCGACATACCCTCTGCCAGGCACTTAAATGTGATTTGCAGAGTATGTCATGTAGATGTAGATGTTCATTGTGTTTAGTTTTTCTCCGAGAAGTGTGTCAGAGTATTCGTGACTGTGTCTGTCTGTGTGTGTGAGTGTGTGGGCGTGTGTGTGTGGGCGTGTGTTTATGCTCGTGTGGAGAGGGGTAGGGGGTAGTGAGAGTGTGCAGGCCTGGGGCTATGAGGGGAAATTGTGGCGGCTGTCTGCGCTGCTGCAACGCCCGCTCGCTTCCTGTGACAGGAGGCGGGCCCGTTTTTCCGCGGCACTTGTCGGCGGCGTGTCGAGTAAGCGGCCCGCCACAGAACAATGCCGCCGCGATCGCGCGGCCTCGCCAATCCTGTCCGCCGTGATGAATGCGCCAGTCTGCCTGCAGTCCGCGTCATCTGCCCGGCACCACGCGATGAGAACGGGCCGACAGCGCTACGCGTTTCCGGATACGCTCCCGTGTAGCGACACGAGCCAGGCATTCCACTGTGCGCCTCACTAGAGGATATTGCGATGTTTTGGTGGACTCGCGGCTTGAAGTTGGATCGCTATGGTTCTCTCTGTCGTTTAATCTTTACTTCTCTTTTCACATTATGGCTGGTTACAGAGAATTTTACAAAATTTACTCAATGACTACTGACTAAATAAAAACACGCCATTCCTTTCCCGTTTCCTGAGTGGAGTCTTTATTTCGTTTAGGGCACAAAATGGAATAGTTTTAATGGTACACTCAAGCGAGAAAATCATCGATAAACTGGCATTTGTGAAATTAGGAGTAGCGAAGTAGTGGCGCAAGAAGTCTCTACTTGTGCACTCTAAAGTGCAACACATAGCGTCCATTGATTTTAACACTTTTTAAAAAAAAATTGTTTCTGAACTGCGCGTTAGTTCAGTAGTAAGCAAATTGTGGCACAGTGTCGCAGCGGTTTCTGAAGGAAGGCGAGTGGCGAACCTCGAGCCCGGATAGCTCAGTCGATGGAGTGGCAGTGGTGATGCGGGACGGACGTGTGGCGGGGCCGGGCGTTCCTCCAGTGTAAACAACGGCCGTGTCGCTGCGTATCAGGTTAGCCTGAGCCGCTAGCTGCTTGCGCTTTCTTCATTTCACGTATTGTTTCTCATTAGATAAAATGAGTCTTCCGAACTACATGAGAAAGGATCGAAGTTTTAAGGGAAAAAAAAAAAAAAAAAAAAAAAAAAAAAAAAAAAAAAAAAAAAAAAAAAGAGGCGAATTGGGGATTTTGCTCGCAGGTTCTCGCTCTCAACCTTGGCTGGTTCCGGTATGGATACTCGGAAGCAGCTGTTATTTTTAAAAATATCGGTAATGGAATATATCGACATTTAATATAATACCATCATTGCACAGTATCGATTGGTGCCGATCTATAAATATATTGCACAGGGGGACTAAACTACTGAGGGGAAGGAGTGAGTACAGGAAAGGAAGGGTGGGGGGAGGGAGAAAATGCAGTCCGGGAAGTAAAGAAGGAAGGGAGACTGCATAAGCTCGGGGCTCCGTACTCGCACGCACGAACTCACGAAAGAACGGTGAGCCCCATGGGGGGCAAAATACGATGTGTACATATTAGGGATTTTTTAAAAATCTTTATTTATTAATTATACTACAACCCATCACCAATACAATTAATGGGTTCTAATTTATACAACTCTAATTAAAACAGTGATTTACTTTATATAATTCTAAGAAATTACTGCAAAATCTACTAAGGGGTTCCTACTTCTAGGTTGCCTAGAAGAGTTCTTTGGTCACGATGTTTGACTTACAAAGAATTATATGGACTGTACGTAAATTATGTTCAAATGTTTGTAAACTACGGGGTCATCAGTCCCTAAACTTACTAACTACTTATGAACTGCTTACGAACTAGGACGGCACAAATATCCATGCCCGAGGGGGGATTCGAACCCCCGACCGTAGTGGCCGTGCTGACCGTGACTGGAGCGCCTCAGTCACCTCGGCCACCGCGGCCGGCCGTATATTATGTTAGGAAACATTCTGGTAATAACTGCGTCGTCGTTTTTGATGCTTATTCCATGCCCAGCACAAAAAGCGAAGAGCACAGACAACGTCACGCAAAATGTCAGTCACTTGTCATCCACTTTACAGAAAATATGATGTGCACAGTGTGCCAAGTAAAATTCCTAAACGATTCTGCGCCGCGGCGGAGCGGCCGAGCGCACTGACGCATTGAGGCGCTATTTTTTTTTTTTTTTTTTTGAACGATTCTGAATTAAGGATTATTTGACTTTCTTTTTCTTTTTTTGAACGATTCTGAATTAAGGATTGATTTATAGTCGGTTTAAGATGTCATCTGTTTTTGGTAATATTTCGACGCGGCAATCACAGGCTGATGCTGATAAACTGATAGTTGGAACAGCACTGGAGAGGGCAAAGCAGAGGGAAACTATGGTGCTTGGTACAGATGTCGATTTACTCGTCCTTCTAATTGCACTTGCTCATGCAAACGTACGCATTTATTGCAGAAGTCGTCTGTGGGAAAAGAACCTTCACGGACTTATCACATTACATCCCTCCAACAGGCTCTTGGAGACTTATGTCAAGGTATGTTATTTTTGTATGCTGTATCCGGGCGTGACATGACATCGTCCTCTGGCCAAAGTGGGAACAGCAACTCAAACATTCTCGATTTTGATGAGGATGATGATGGACCTTCTGTGCAGGAGTGTGATGAGAAAGATGATTCAGATGTTTAAGATGTGATTCATGTTTTTAACAGCAGATTTATGAAGACATTCAGCTACTTATATTGTAACAATTTTATTCGTGTCTGGCACTCCGTATTGGCGTTCAGAGTGTAATTTGTTCATTTTTTGCACATATGTGTGCCTCGGTTGCATAGTGGTAGACTGCCAGACTACAAATCCAAAGGTCGTGGGTTCGATCCCCGCCAGGTCCTTTCCTGTCACTTTCCACTTCTTTCACCTCTGTAATTATTGTTCAAGTATTACCGTGGTTCGGAACCCACGTTAAACTGGCTGGAAAAGTCAGTTCGAAGGTCGGAGGAAGGCAACGGCATACCACCCCCAAACAGGACCATGCCTAGTAAAGCACTGTGGTGTTCAAATCATTCTTCGGATTGTTGACTGTTTTACCTTTTTATGTGTTAATTATTGCTGGTCAGAGTGCACCCCTATTAGTTGATTGAATGACAAAATAATATTGTTAGTAATGGTTCGTTTTTGATAAAATAATTTACTTCTCACCTTTAACCAGGAAGTAAAGCAACAAATATACGTATATATAAATGAATGAATCTATATCATTCATGTAAATTTGTAATACAAATCAGCGCTTTGTATATATATATATATATATATATATATATATCATTCATGATATCATTCATGTAAATTTGTAATACAAATCAGCGCTTTTTATATATATATATATATATATATATATATATATATATATATATATATATATATCATTCATGTAAATTTGTAATACAAATCAGCGCTTTATATATACAAAGCGCTGATTTGTATTACAAATTTACATGAATGATATAGATTCATTCATTTATATATACGTATATTTGTTGCTTTACTGCCTGGTTAAAGGTGAGAAGTAAATTATTTTGTCAAAAACGAACCATTACTAACAATATTATTTTGTCATTCAATCAACTAATAGGGGTGCACTCTGACCAGCAATAATTAACACATAAAAAGGTAAAACAGTCAACAATCCGAAGAATGATTTGAACACCACAGTGCTTTACTAGGCATGGTCCTGTTTGGAGGTGGTATGCCGTTGCCTTCCTCCGACCTTCGAACTGACTTTTCCAGCCAGTTTAACGTGGGTTCCGAACCACGGTAATACTTGAACAATAATTACAGAGGTGAAAGAAGTGGAAAGTGACAGATGAAAGTCCTAGGACCTGTAAAAATGGATGCTGATATGTATTGAATGTTTATAGAACCAATCGTTTCACTATCTTATGAGAATATTCACATGTACTTGCAACTCTTGAACAAGATTTTAAGTAATATCTCCTTGCAATTCTAACATGCGGTCTTACTAGTGGATAACCACACCTTACAGTAAATAATTTCAGATACCTTCCTTATTATTAATGATAGGAAAAACATACTACTATTGTTATAAATCTCTAAGAATTTGATACATAATTAATTTAAAAAATCATCATTTCCTTGCATAATTACGCAGTTATTAATAGAGAAACTTCGTAAAAAGGTTGAAAAAATTATATTTTTTTCTCGTTTTTGTTAGTCCGAAGAAATGTCATATATACATATAATATTGCTATATAAACGTTTTCCAGATCTTCCTCTGTAATTTGGCGCAAAAAGGACTTTTTTATGTCAATCCTGTGAGAATTTATAGCGGTTCTAATATTACTATACAGCTTCTTAGGCTGCCATATTGATGACATCATCACCACGATTCCACAGCCCGGAGCGTCACGGACTTTTAATATGTTAACTAGACCTTCAAACTGAGACTATTGCAATAGGTTTCATCTCCCCCCTAATTTTTTCCTATTCAGGCCTTTTTTTACATAAAGGCCCTGGCCTAAAATGTGGCTAGATAATTCAATGAGGCTCTGCAACTGGGTATGTTTTCTCGTTTGAAATATGTTTATAGCTTCCTACATTTTCGTTGTTTATGCAGCAGAACTACAGTATTCGAAGTGGCGTTAGAATTTTATTACGTCTACATTAAAAATTATAATCATGAGTGTTATATTGACAACGTGAAAATGTATCTCTTAATGCACCCCAGAAATTATATCGTACAATAGTTCGTAATAAATAACCCCATAAACAATAATATACATGAAAAACCACCGTGTTGCGCATGACATTTCAATTTACTACGTCGTTAGCATTAATTCTAATCGCGACACAGTTTGCAGTCTATATTCACACGTCCAATGAATGTATTTTCAAAATTATATTGCGGTACGAAACAAAACGGTTTAGATAATGTATCTGCAAGATTCAAAAACTGACCATTGATGCTAAGTCAGCTGTGAGCAGTAAAATTAATCTGTTAAACTTCATTTAAACGATAAATAAGCGAAATTTGCTGGCCGTAAATTGACCTAAATACCTAGAAAATACAATTACGAACAGCTTTAACTTGAAATATTACATATAAAACATTGTAGGCAGCGAGAGAATAGCCGAACTGTTCTAGGTGCCTTCTAAGGGACTTCGAGGCTGTAAGACTAGGGAATGATAACCACAGTCACTTGGTCCCATAGATTTACAAAATATTTGAACACAATTTTAGAAAATATCGTGGGGTAGACGAACCAAAGGTCGCCTTTCATTGGCAGACCACTGCCAGTTCTACTTAAGAAACAGCCAAAAATACAGTTGTGAATCCAATGTGGAGCATTATGGTGCATTGTGGGGTCCCCTCCAAGTGAGACAGATAGTGGTAATTGAGAAATTTCAGAGATGGGCAGCTCGTCTTGAACTATCGCGATGCAGTAGAGAGGGTGTCAGGCAAATGTTGTATGAGTTGGGGATGCAAATCGTTAAAAAAAGTCAATAGTCGTTACGGCGAGATCTATTTGCAAAATTTCTTTAACCAACTTCCGAATGCGAACATAACGTTCTAGCACCCACCTGCACAGGGAGACGTGCTCATCAAAATAAAATAAGAGGAATCATATCGAAGACTGAAAGATTTGTGTGTTCCTATCTCCCACGTGGTAGTAGAGAATGGAACGCTAGAGAAATATTATTATAAAAGCGGTTCGACATATCCTCTGCCAGGTAGTTAATATGTAGCTGTAGATAGATCAGGAAATATTTCACATACAATTGGATACTTAAAATATCCCATCAGGTACGAGGTTTTTTGTTACTACTAACTCTACTAGCGACACAATTTGTTTACTAGTATGCCTCTATTATAACCTGAATAACTGTTTTATTGTAGGACAAAGCGTTCAGGAGATACGACGTCAAAAATATTGAGCTCAAAGCCGAAAACTTATCTCAACCTCTTATTCAGCTGCGTGAAAACAATACTAAAGTCCGAAATTCCCTTCACAAAGATGTGAAATGGACGTAGCGTGTTAACAGCAGGCGATAGTCAGAGGGAGGGAAGAAGAAGGACATGTCCAAATGTATAAATAATTGTAAATACGTTCCGCGGTGGAGTGCCCGAGAGGTCCAAGGCGCCTAGCTGCGGAGAGCACCGCTGCTCGCCGTCGGAGGTTCGAGTCCTCCCTCGGGCATGGATGTATTTGTTATCCTTAGCATAAGTTAGTTAAGTAGTTTGTAAGCCTAGGGGCTGATAGCCAGAGTAATTAAGTCCCAAAGATTTACAAACAATTGAATTGAATTGCAAACATGTTGGGGACTGATGACCTAGCCGTTTACTCCCCAGAAACCAAGAGCAACAACAACAGCAAACATGTTCCTAACAGGCAACAGACAATTTCAATGCAGACGCCTTAAAACGAACGGTGCCTTGCGAGCAAGTGGAACTAATGGGCAGTGTCCACTTCCATCGTAGCGTGCAATAAGTTGAGAATTTGGGTTGGAATGGAAACGTGCCTGGTTAGCCTAAGTGGAATTCAGGACAATAGAGACTCTCCGCTGCCTAGGAATAGTTTTCACTCCAGACATCCGTCGTACCGCAGCCACGAACTTTCGGTGCTTCTTTCAGAACATCTGGACGGTAGTTCTAAGTCAGTTGTTGCGAGTGTTGGACATTATAAAAAAAGGTGAATTTCAACAACATTTCTTTTCTTTCGCGCCCGCAGCAATAGATATGTCAGAAAATGACATTTTAAGTTCATAATACGTCCAGTTTGCTGCTATAAATATTTATTTATATGTACTACAGCTGTCTCGGATTTTATAGCCATTGTCAAATACCTGGAATTAACAATGGTGAATATATTAGAATACATTTCCTAAATTTCGTATACAGTTTGATTGTAGATTATTAACAAATTTTATACTAATGTCTAGAATGGTCTGACGTCCACATTGCATCAGTAGTATGCCGTCATCTAACTGCCAAATTTATAATGTGGTAATTTTATTTTTATTTTGATAAATTACGTACTTTTTGACAGTTAACTACTAAGATGCTCTATGTTTACATAGAAGCTACATGCAAATAAGCAACGAAGATGTTATTATCATGTATCGTATTTTTATTGTGGGTTATCTTTGATTATTATGGAGGCCAAGTAAATAAATATGTGGTTGTTAATGTTTATGTTTCTACTCAACCAGTTTCATTATGTCATTAAAATTTTTTAGGTAGTATTTATGTTTGAAGTCTGTCTGTTCATTTAATATAAGTTCTGGATAGTTCTTCAAGTGTATATAGGCTTCAAATTCTTCAAGAATGTTTATAGTGAGACCTTATAGTATTTTGTGTAAGGCATCCCTTGTAACACATGTTAATTTTACCTAACTCTAGATTGATGACACGTCAGATCCAAGCAGCCTTGGGTTATTTTGTCGCCGCGGCGGAGTGTTCGAGCGTATTGAGGCGCTGTGCTCCGATGCGCGAGGCCGTTCCCCTTCGGGGGTTCCAGTCCTCCCTCAGTCATGGATGTTTGTGTTGTCTTTAGTATAAGGTGGTTTATAAGTGTAAGTTTAAGGACTGATGATCCCGCAGTTAAGCCGCATAAGCTTAACAAACATTTGAACATTTTTTGGTATTTTGTCAGTACCGTTGACATACTGAAGGACTAGTACGGGAACCTCACACTTCCTAAACGAAAAGGGGTCAGCCTTAGTCAACGTCCTGGCACGCGCTATGGCTCTTTTTTGTTGGGCTCAATTGTTAAGCTATGAAATCACAAACTATTACCGTACTTTTGGTCGACGAACTGCCACCTATTTTATGAAAACCCCCAATCGCGCTGACGCACGTCAAATTCTGATTCCTTACATCACGACTTCCCTTGAAGCAGATTTTCCGTTACGCGCGATATTTACTACCTATTAATGCGAACGCACCCACGGAACGCTACTATTTGGTAAGATAACTTTGGTGGTTGAAATTTAAGGATTTATGTAAGGTTGGCTCACCTTATAGCTGCTTCACAGCTATTATGTCTAGCAATTGTGTTCTAAGTGTTAATAGTGGTTTTTATTAAGTAAATGCTTAGATTAGTAATGTCTGTGCAGGGCAATGGCTAGTGGTTACTTTGTTCTAAGTTTAAGTGTCTGAAGTTAATTTTTTAGTGTCACTCATCCTGTAATGATCGTTTGGAGTTAGTTGCATTACCGTGTGTGCTGAAATCTCGATTAAATAAATTACATTACGGTGGTGCCCTTGCCCGCGAAGGCAAAGGTCGCAGGTTCGAGTCCCGGTGCCGGCACACAATTTTAATCTGCCAGAAAGTTTCATATCAGCGCACACTCCGCTGCAGAGTGAAAGTTTCATTCTGGAAACATCCCTTAGGCTGTGGCTAAGCCATGTCTCCACCATATCCTTTCTTCCAGGAGTGCTAGTCTTGAATGGTTCGCAGGAGAGCTTCTGTGAAGTTTGGAAAGTAGGAGGCGAGGTACTGGCGGAAGTGAAGCTGTGGTGCGGCATCGTGAGTCGTGTCGGGATAGCACAGTCGATAATGCGCTTGCCAGCGAAAGGCAAAAGGTCCCAGCTTCGAGTCCCGGTTCCGGCACACAATTTTAATCTGCCAGGAAGTTTCATTATCTGATAGTGCGATCGTGCACGTGGTCGACGATTCAGATTATGAGTATCAGAGAGTACTAGTACATTACAATTAACTGAGGGACATGTTTCAAGTAACGTGTGAACTTACTACAGCCAGAAATCGCTACCAAAACGTTGTAATTTTTAGTGGTTTCATTGTGTGGTAAGTAGGGCTCCCACAGGTTGCACGTTGAAAAAAATCAAATGTTTGTATAGTTTATGGGACTTAACTACGGAGTCATCAGTCCCTAAACATACAAACTAATTATGAACTACTTACAATCTAGGACGGCACAAATATCCATGCCCGAGGGGGAATTCGAACCCCCGACCGTAGTGGCCGTGCAGACCGTGACTGGAGCGCGTCAGTCTCCTCGGCCACCGCGGCCGGCTGCACGTTGAAGATTTGCGCTTTCGTACCAAGTGTTCAAGTAACTTTAACCATAGTAATAATGTTTCAAAAGTACTTCAGTTTCGCTGTGTTCATAATTTGTAATTTAAATACGCGTATTTAGTGCAATTTTATTGCTCACTAGTATGAACAACCACGTGGCCCATACGATCGTATCCATTCAAACGCGTGCGAACGATTATTTGGTTTATTCAAATGTAATAAGTAAATCCATCTCGTCTAAAGAAACCGAGAATCCCTTGTGAATTTTTCACAACTTTGGTAGTTGCATTGCCTTCGGTTCAGGTGTGCATGTAGTGGCCGTAAATAGTGCAACGTTGAATAAGAGTAGTGCATTGTAATACGAGATCACGACCGTTCAGTTGGTCGTACTTTAGTTTAAATAATGCATATCATATTTATGGGGGCTCAAATTTGCCCTACAATAGCTGCAGAAAGAACGCTGCAAAATCGTGGCGCTATTTGCCATTACTTCTGGCAAAGGTTCTTAAATGAAATGACCCTATAAGCAACAAGTACAGGCAGGCCTAACATGTTTCTGAGGGTGTGTTATGTGTACTTTGTTTCATCTTGTTTTATATGTTATATTTTTTCTGAATGCTGTAGTTATTATTCTCAAATGCTCCGACAGGTTATTAGTTGAAAAGGATATCCTTTCTTCCAGGATTGCTAGTCTTGCATGGTTCGCATGAGAGATTCTGTGAAGTTTGGAAAGTAGGAGGCGAGGTACAGGCGGAAGTAAAGTTGTGAGGCGGCATCGTGAGTGGTGTCCGGATAGCACAGTCGGTAGTGCGCTTGCCGGCGAAAGGCAAAGATCCAGCATTCGAGTTCAGGTTCCGGCACACAATTTTAATCTGCCAGGAAGTTTCATATCAGCGCACACTCCGCTGCAGAGTGAAAGTTTCATTTAGGTTATTAGTTATTCAGTAGCTTTGTTTTGTTTTGTTGGGAAGTATAAAGGCATGCTCACGTATCCCAGAACGAATGAAAGTGTTTTCTTTGCACCCAAGCATGGCACAGAGGGTATCTTGTTTAAATAGTCTTACTAGCGTCTGTCTCACAGACTAGTAGTCCCCATTAAGTGTGCCATTGGTGTCTGGTAGATGTGCTACCGTAAATTTCAAGGGGAGTCTGCTTCACAGACTAGATGATAATGTCACTAAGTTTGGCCTGCATCACAGACAACCTGTTCGCTTAAATCGGTTATATTTGATGTCGTCTGCTTAACGGACGTATTCACAATATGCCTATTTTCGTTAGACTGTTCAAGAATGTTTCATGCATTCTATTTAATAAACTTGACTTAATTTTGATTACCATTATCACAATTTAAATGGAGAAAGCCTTAAGCTTAATAATTCAATTTTCAATATCCATGACAGTATGGATTTAAAGATAAATTTCTGTGTTAATTCCTCTTGTCTGTTGGGTTCCACCGGAACCCACGCCCTTCAGTTGTAGTTGAAGTAAATGACTAGTGCGTTTCCGTACCTCAGGAAACATTACTTTAACCTGAGAGCTAATGCACAAGGGCTGAGTACATTTTTTTAACATAACTAGCCAGCTACTTGGGCTACAGCAGCAAGGAGGGTGACTTTACAATATTAGGCGAGTCTGTTTGCTTGATTCTTATTGAGCAAACGGATAAACCGACAGACAGAGCCAGTTCATTAGCAGATTTAATAAGTAAACGGGAGCAGATGACTGGCCGTAGAGAATGGGTTCTGTGCACTATGAGAAAGAATAATTAAAAACCGAACTGTATTATTCAGAACAAATAAGGAAGGCTGTTACTAAGAGATTTGCTACGCTAAAACTACATGGAAATGAATTATGATTCTGAAAATATAAATAAATAAAGATTGGCGACAACCAGTCAGATGACTTTCTTACAAAACTGGCGCATTTTCTTATGGAAAGTACCTGATGCACTGTCAGCTTTCCCACATCAATGCTGACGTCATGATGACCTCGAGCTGTTCCATTCCAAACAAAAAAATCGCACTGACGTGTTTTACAGCCCACTTTAGATTTGTAGTTTATCAGTTTTTGCAAACATTTTGGACCAAAATAATGATCTAAATAATAAAAAATTAATTAATAAGAGTGTCTGAAACCTTTTTAGGGGAAAAAATTTAGTGTAATAGCCCAACGCCTTGCCCACTACGCTACGGCTGTCAATCAAAAAATGAGTCCTTTAATTTCATACTATTGATAGCCGTTGTTAACTGATGCAAGTATGGCATTTGTAGACACTAGATTATCATTTATCGTACGAAGAACGATGTGTTTTTGTTAATTCCTCAGTGCGCCATTGGTTTGAAATCACAACGTGTAAGTTACAAGATGGATGGCGTATGCCAGAGAGAGTTCTGGGCGCGAAATGTCACGTGACATCTCCGAACGGCTGGTTTTCGTTAATTCAATGGAGGGTGTCAGATCTCCGTTATTTTTGCAAATATTTCTCAAACGATACGAGATATGAAAAAAACATCAGGAAGCTAAGATGTAGGGAATTTTCTCCACTACCAATTAGATTATTCAATTTTTGTGTCAGACGAACTGTTCGTTTGCAATTAAATTACAAACTGCTTTTTTTTTTGGTATTACTACCGTATTTTCTGTCCGAAAAGTTTGAAAAAAGGAGGTTCTGGTCTCTGGCGGCCTACAATCATGTCTGTAAAATTTGGCCGGCCGCGGTGGCCGAGGTGACTGAGGCGCTCCAGTCACGGTCAGCACGGCCACTACGGTCGGGGGTTCGAATCCCCCCTCGGGCATGGATATTTGTGCCGTCCTAGTTCGTAAGTAGTTTATAAGTAGTTTGTAAGTTTAGGGACTGATGACCCCGTAGTTAAGTCCCATAAGCTTAACAAACATTTGAACATTGTAAAATTTTGTGCTGATCTGTTGAACGGTTCGTCTTAAAAACAGGGAACGCGTTACGGACAGGCAGACGGACAGACAGACAGACATACATCTCAAAATCGCCGTAATTTTTGCAAATATCTTTGAAACGCTACGAGATATGAATAGAACATAACAGAGCAAAGTTGTAGAGAATTTTCTCCTCTACAAATTCGGTTATTCAATTTTCGTGTCAGATGATAGTTAAGCCGTTAGTTTCATTTAAACTGAGAGGTGTCAAAAGACACTCTTAGTGTTACTACCGTAACCTAAAGTGGGCCAAAATTAAAATATGGGCTGCAAAAGCCAGACTTGTCACGAGGTGCATCTCCATTCTCGCGCAGCCTTCTTCACCTGTCAGCGGCGACAGCAGGGATAAGACGTTGCCGCGAGCTGCTCCATTACCCGGAGGCTACTTAGCTTCCGTGATTATCGCGGCTAGCGCCTGTTTGCCCTGGGCGCGGCTCTGCTCAAATATTGGTGGTAATCCGGGTTGAAGTGGGTGGGATCTGCAGTCCGCAAACAGAGAGAGCGGTTCAATCTGACGCGCTAAACCTGGCAGCTGGCTGGCCGAGGGCTGATGGTTGAGGTTTGAGGGTTGAGGGCTGAGGGGTGGACACCCCCGGACGGACGCGACCGCCACCTCGCAGCCCTTAACAAGCGCCCTCTTCGCTCGCTGCGCCGTCGCATCGTTACGCGGTGATTAAAACGCCCGCACGTGGCGATATTCCCAATCCCGCGCTCGTCCACGGCAAGAGGCAGAGAAATATTTATATATCCAGGCCTGCGGTTTTTCTATATGCCGTCTCCACAATAGCCAGAGGTTCCTCTTCACACAATTTTCCATCTTCCGCGGACTGCAGCTGTTGCCTTGAACTCGTCAGGTGACGTCAGATTACCCACGGACCGATAATTGTCGGTCAGGGCGCTTGTTAACGGCTGCGAGGCGTGGGTGGCTACCCCTATATATATATATATGGTGTTTCATTAAGTGTGTTTGCCTCTGTAACTTATAAATTAATAGGTGACGGGAAATTTTAATGCGGTAGGCCAACACAAGAAATGTTAAACTCTCTGCGGAGCTATGGACATAGTTTATTGTATCATTTTCCAATGAGTTAGAGCACAAAGATATAATTTTTTAAATGGAACAATAGTTTTTTTTCTATCGTGCATTGGATTCGTTGAAACCAGCTGCGTCCAAATCAATTTAAACTACATTCCTATCACTGTTAGTTTGGGAGCTACAACCCTTCAAAGTTTAAAATTAAGACAAAGGAAAGATGATGTTCTTTACTGAAAATGCTCAATATGTTCACCATCATTCCTTAACAATAGCTGTAGTCGAGGAAGAATGTTGTGAACAGCACTATAAAGCATGTCCGGAGTTACGGTGAGGCACTGGCGTCGGATGTTGTCTTTCAGCATCCCTACAGATGTCGGTCGATCACGATACACCTCCGACTTCAGGTACCCCCAAAGCCAATAATCGCACGGACTGAGGTCTGGTGACATGGGAGGCCAAGCATGACGAAAGTGGCTGCTGAGCACTCGATCATCACCAAAAGACGCGCGCAAGAGATCTTTCAAGCTTCTTTTTTCTAATAAAACCCCATGTCGTTCCAAGCATGTGTGTTAATTTTTACCTCTCTATCTATATTATTCCGTGATTTTTAATTTTCAAATTGCTACTGTCTTTTTGAACACCCGGTATATACAGGGTGTTTCACTAAGTGTGTTTGCCTCTGTAACTTATAAAATGGTAGGTGACGGAAAATTGTAATGCGATAGGTAAACACAAGAAATGTTACACTTTCTGCGGAGCTATGAACATAGTTTATTATATCATTTTCCAAAGAGTAACAGCACAAAGATATAATTTTCTTTTAAATGGAGCCGGCCGCGGTGGCCGAGGGGACTAAGGCGCTCCAGTCACGGTCAGCACGGCCACTACGGTCGGGGGTTCGAATCCCCCCTCGGGCATGGATATTTGTGCCGTCCTAGTTCGTAAGTAGTTCATAAGTAGTTTGTACGTTTAGGGACTGATGACCCCCGTAGTTAAGTCCCATAGACTCTACAAACATTGAACATTTTTTTTAAAATGGAACAATAGTTTTTTCTATCGTGCATTGGCTTCGTTGGAACCAGCAGCGTCCAAATCAATTTACACTACATTCCTATCACTGTTAGTTTGGGAGCAACAACCCTTCAAAGTTTCAGGGGCAGATACCACATGCTGTACATAATACATGGCTGTGTGGTGGGAGATGGATTTTATGGCGGTGGGAAGTTGATTTACATGAGATGTTCAAATGTGTGTCCGTGTTCCTCAATGCATAATGCAATGCGCCGTCGAAAGGATCTGTGGACGAGATGCAACATCGCCGGTGTGAAGGAGCGAAATGCGTCATCGATGCGCCGTTTTAGATCATCTGGGGATGTGGGCTCAGTAACATAAACACGATCCTTTAGATATCCCCACAAAAAGAAATCTACTGGTGTTTAATCGGGCGACCTTGCTGGTCATGAATGAGGACCATGGCGCCCCAACCATCTTCCTACAAACCAGTTGTTTAGTTCTTCCACAACAGCACGCGCAGAATGAGCTTGGTGACCATCATGCTGCATCCACATATGGACTCTCGTGTGTAGTCACAAATGTTCAAGGAGACCACCCAAACTGTCGGTTATAAAAGCGCGATATAACTCACCTGTCCGTGTACCTGGGAAGTAGTGTGCACCGATGATTTCATCCCCAAGGATTCCACACCACACGTTAATAGACTACCTACGTTGACGATCGCGTCCGCCCGGGGGTGGCTACCCCAATATCTAATATATATAGCAGAGTGTCCGTATGTTTGTACGTGTAGCACACAAATCCACAGTTTTGTTCCAATCTTATACACGTAAGCTTCAATCCACGAGGACGGTTGTCGCAAGTGTAAGAATCACATACGATATATAGTTCACGAGATATGACGCCATAAACAATAAGATGCGCGAAACACTGCTGCATTTTGCGACAATGCTGCTCATTTTCTCCTAAACCATTGGAACGAATTTCAACCAAATTTGGTACACACATTCCTTGCCGTGAGGTAACAATGCTGGCAGGGAAGAACCACATACGACCCATGGTTTAGAAGATACAATGTCATAAACAATATAGTTGTAAGAAACTGCCACATAATGCGATGAGACTTTATTCACACGCAGTATGAGAATGACAGTACTTAGCGACTTGCAACAAACTTTAAACATAATTTCAGATCTTTATTAAACTTTTCTCGCTGACATCCATAGCAAAATGATGAAAGGAAAAAAAGTTTTTCGCTTACTACTTTTCCGCTGTTTATGGAATTTATAATTTGTACACTACAAATTGTAGCCGTAGGATATTTTACAGACAGTATAAACACATATAGTGGAATGTACCTTCTAAATTGTATCACAGTACGACACGTAATACATGAGATATGAGCACATAAACAGGAACGTCCCGCTGTTCATGGACTAGAACTACGGCATTCGGTATGACGTTACAATTTATAATGTGTACACTACAAATTGTAGCCGTAGGAAATTTTACAGACAGTATACACACATATAGTTGAATGTATCCTCTAAACTATATCATAGTACGACACAGAGTGCATGGAATATGAGCACATAAACAGTAACGTTCATGGAAAACCGTCCCATCACGCACCAAGTTTCAATTTATTACTTCTTTCCTACGAATTGTATTCCCAACAGATTTTACAAATATACAGCGCTTATACAAATGAATATATACCTGATATGTGGCAGGAATAAATAAATAAATACCCGGGCAACGCCGGGTTTTCACCTGATCAAAAAGCCAGTATAGATTTCGAAACTTAATAAATCACGGAGTAATTTAGATGGAGAGGTAAAAATTGACACACATGCTTGGAATTAGAGGGCTTTTATTAGAACAAAAGAAAAGTTCAAAATATGACTGACAGATGGCGCTTCATCTGATCAGAAAAGCAATAACTAGCATAACAAATTAAGACAAAGGAAAGGTGATGTTCTATACTGGAAATGCTCAATATGTTCACCATCATTCCTCAACAATAGCCATAGTCGAGGAACAATGTTATGAACAGCACTATAAAGTATGTCCGGAGTTATGGTGTGGCATTGGTGTCGGATGTTGTCTTTCAGCATCCCTAAAGATGTCGGTCGATCACGATACACTTCCGACTTCAGGTACCCCCAAAGCCAATAATCGCAGTTACAGTAGTATTTCCTGTCGCCAGCTACTGTCACATCGTTCACTGCGCTAAGGATCATAACTTAATTTGTGTGTAATTTCAAATGTTTGTAGAACTTATGGGACTTAACTACGGGCTCATCAGTCTCTAAGCTTACAAACTACCTATGAACTAGCTAACACTAAGGACGACACAAATATCCATGCCCGAGGGGGGGATTCGAACCCCCGACCGTAGTGGCTGTGCAGACCGTGACTGGAGCGCCTCAGTCCCCTCGGCCACAGCGGCCGGCATAATTTAATTTGTTCAAATGTTTGTAAGTCTATCTGACCAAACTGCGTGGTCATCAGTCCATAGTTTACAAACTACTTAAACTAACGTAAGGACAAACACACACCTATGCCTGGAACCTCCGACGGCGAGCAACCGCGCGCTCCGCAGCGAGGCGCCTTAGATCGCTCGGCTACTCCACCGCGGCATAATTTAATTTGCCAGTTTCGTTATTGCTTCTGTTTTAATGGATTTATTCTCGCGTACTTGGCTGATTTCGTTTGTGCTGCTGTTTTAATAGTTTATTATCGCGTATTTGATAAGTACTGTTGGGCGATAGGTCAGCAGCAGCAGCAGAGTTACAGCTGAGTAGAAGTGAACTATTTTGACTTATTTGTGGGCAGAGCGGTTAAATTTTTATAATCTCGCGCTAGTGACAAGTTGATACTTACCTCTCTACAGACAATAATTCATCTCTTAGGATAGAGAGGATATGTGACTGTACGGACGCAGTTCGCGAGTAGTTGAGCGTGCTACATGCTTCACTCACGGTACCTGCTGTCGGGACATATTCGCGTGTGCCGGGTGCGGTTGAGCCACCCTCTCCGCAAGGGGTGTGGCGGGATCAACGGCGTTCGGGTCGCTCGGGGCGGAGGGTCAATGTGGAGGCTGGCCGTGCGGCGTCGCCCGTTCTGCCTATGAGTGGACATATCGCCGCCCATTCAGCAGGGTCCGAGCAGGCAGACGGGGGGAGGGCTTTATTAGTGTTAGGCGGGTGATGGAGCCCCTTAAGGAAAAAGCGGAAAGGTCGGGGAAGAAGGCCAGTGTGCACTCCGCTTGCCGGACGGTCTCATCCAAGATGTGGAAGAGGCTCTTTCGGAGGCGACAGAGAGCACTGGGTTAGAGGTCTGCAAATCGCCGTTTTCGCTCGCTCGTATTCGGTCGAGTGCGCAACGCTCGGCGGTGACGCGCCGAGTGTGTACGCTCGGAGCGAGCGTGTTGACACTCGAACGAGGCAGCGTGGGGCGGGGCGGGCAGAGGCCGCGCAGCGTGGCGCTGCCCCTGTGCTCACAAGGAAACCTACCCCAAGTGTCACTATGGGACACGTAATTTTTTTTAGCGGCGGAAAAACATATTTAAGGGGTGAAACGGTCCCTCCAAAATTCGGGCTAAAATAGAAAAATGGCGATAACTTCGAGATTAGTGAAGCAATTTTAATGATTTTTGGTATAAAAGGATAAATAGATAAAAGGCAAATTTCATAGATTCAACTTCGATTAAATCAAACAACATTTTTGACCACAGAAATTTGGTCACTTTAGGGGTAGTTGCCCCCCTAATTGTCACTCCCCCTGCAATGTACCTAGGCCGAACTCTTATCAAAAGATACTTTCATACCAAAAAATCATTAAAATTGCTTCATTAATCTCTAAGTTATTACGATTTTTCTATTTTAGCCCCAATTTTGGAGGGACCGTTTCACCCCTTAAATATGTTTTCCGACGCTTAAAAAATAAATGAATAAAAATACGGGTCCCACAGTTTTTCATGTATTATAACAAATCCATATTTCATAAAAATCGGAGAGTGACACTTGGATAGGTTTCCTTGTCAGTCGCTACGGCAGCGGCTCTGTGGCTCTAAGGTGTGGGCTGCTGTTGCGTATGACGCACCTCCGCTAACTAAAGGAACTAAAATAAGTTATTCTGTAGACGTGTATTCCTGCATAATAGCATGTAACCGCAATATCATTATACCGCAAACGAGACAAAAAGGTTGTTTTCACTAACTACAACATTTGAAAGTAATATAAAGGATCTAAAGAGAAACTACGGAACGAACAACGTTTTTATTGCATTGTACAAAAGTGAAAGTTACCGTACAACAAAGTATACATCGGAAAGTAACATTATCCCCAAACTATTCGTTAGTAGCATTGTAATTGCAATGTATTGTTAAAATATCATTGACACGTTGTAGATCGAGTCGAGTTCTTCTATCAGAGAACATGTTCCCTGCCGCACTGAAAGTGCGTTCACTAGTTGCATTTGAAGCGGGCACACAAAATACTGTTTGCCAATACAGCTAGCTTAGGAAAGAGAGTACTGTTGCGTTTCTACCATTCAAGGAGATCGTCGTCATCAATCAATTCGTGCTAAATAAAGATCCACCTCATTGGTGGATTGGCCTCGCGCATTTCACAGTCCAGCCATTGCAAAAACATGCATTTCATTCTTTTGGCTGGTGCATCCGGGTGACATTCTTCAGACGGCCCTAAATAAATATATCACATATATCACTGAAACAGCAGGAGCACCATAAATTCGTACAGGTGTGTAAAGTAAACAGTTGGAATAAGAGGATTTAAAACAGGTACAAATATAAGATGATTAGACCGGCATATGACCCTGACGACGGAAGAAAGCGCGGATCCTATATATTGCGCAAAAGCTTGCATGTGTTCTTTATTATGTAGATAAGAAAGACGACAGTGGCAGTGGGAAATATATGATTGTTGCAATTGCAAAAAGTCCCATTAAGGACTCACTCGGGAAAGGTAGAGGCGCAGCAATCATGCACAGTGCCAAAATGCTACGGGAATACATATTAAAAGGTGTAACAGAGAGAGAGATGCACAAACCTAACGGGTGTACATCAATATCGTTTATTTAATATCAATATAAAAGACGGACAAAGTATTCCAGGACTTGAGAGTGATAAGAGGAATGTATATAAAATACAATCATTTGCTTGTTAAGACGGCAAGTAACACTTACCACTAAACAAGAACTAACAGACCACTAAATGGGAACAAGAAAGTAAGAAAGATCATGGGAAACTCATTTAGTAAGTGATTTTAGCACAGTTACTTTGTGTTAATCACGTATAATAACTTGTATAGTAAAGTACAAAATGCGAAACTGAATAGCTAGTTCAACTGGATCGAGAGAACAGCTTTCGAAGCACCCGGGAAAGGAAACAATTGCAAATTTCGAGGTCAGGATGTATTCTGTAGCGTCTAGTTTGCTCCCTACACTCGCCTTGGACTCGAGTGGCGCTGCGGTGGGCGACCGAGTGGCGAGCGGGCAGTGTGGACGGTCGGGCCGGTCGAGCGTGCCCCGCTCGAACGAGCGTAGAGGAAGTCGAGCGCAGCCACACACCTTGTCGCAAGCTGCAGTAACGACACCTGTCGGACTGTCATAGAACGACATGTATCACGCGGTTCGAGCGAGCAACCGAGCGAGGTGCAGACCTCTACACTGGGTGCACCTGACAGCAAATTGTCACTCATGTCGGCACCAATGACTCCTGCCGGCTGGGTTCAGAGGTCATCCTCAGTTCATACAGGCGGTTCGCGGAGTTGGTGAAGGCTGAAAGCCTCGCTCGCGGGAAGGAATCTAACTATTTGTAGTGTCGTTTCCAGAACCGATCGTGGTCCTCTGGTATGGAGCCCAGTGGAAGGCTTAAACCAGAGGCTCAGACGATTCTGCGGAGATCTGGGGTGCGAATGCAAACTTCTCTATCTCCGCTATCGGGTGGAGAAATGTAGGCTCCCCCTGAATAAGTAAGGCGTGCACTACACGCAGGAATCGACTACAAGAGTAGCAAAGTACATGCGGAGTGCACATGGGGATTTTTTAGGTTAGAGAATTCCCTCCATAGGCCCAACAAGACGTCTCCTGAGCCGCCACAGGGTAGCAGTAGGAAGAACGCAACAGGGAATGAAAAGATCAATGTACTATTAGTTAGCTGCAGGAGTGTCTACAGAAAGGTTCCAGAACTGCTCTGATTAATAAACGGTCATAATACCCGCATAGTGCTAGGGACTGAAAGTGTGCTGAAACCAAATGTAAACAGTAATGAAATTCTAAACTCACTGTTTCTATCGTATTTATAGCGATAAAAAAGTGCGTTAGTATCGAAGGAAATTGACGGAGACCCGAAATGTGAAATACTTTGGGTGAAGGTCACGGTTAAAGCAGGCTCGAACATGGTAATTGCAAGTTTCTGTAGTCCTGCTGGCTCAACAGCTGTTGTGATAGAATACCTGCAGGATAATTTGGTAAATATTTCGAGTAGATTTTCCGATCATGTTATAGTTTTTCGGAGGAGATTTTAATTTACCGGATATAGACTGGGAGACTTATATATTTATAACGGGTGACAGGGACAAAAATCCAGTGAAATTGTTTTAAGTGCATTATCTGAAAACTGCCTTGAGCAGTTAAGCAGAGAACCGACACGTGGAGATAATATAATATACCTTCTGGTGACAAACGGATCCGAACTATTCGAAACAGTTAACGCAGAACAGGAATCAGCAACCATAAAGCGGTTATAGTATCGATGATTTCAGTCGTAAATAGAAATATTAAAAAATCTAGGAAGATTTTTCTGTTCGGAAAAAGTTACAAAAAGCAGATTTTAGAGTACTTAACGGCTTAACTCGGAAGTTTTATGTCGAGTAGTGTTGAGGAACAGTGGACAAAGTTCAAAGCCATATGCATTAGATGAGTGTGTGCCAAGCAAGATCGTAAGAGATAGAAATGAGCCATCGTGGTATAACAACCGACTTATAAAACTGCTACGAAAGCAAAGGGAACTTTACTGCAAAAATAAGCATAGCCAACGCCTTGTAGACAAACAAAAATTAGACGAAGCGAAATGTAGCGTGAGGAGGGCTATGCGAAAGTGATGTTCTGTGTACTGACTTAGCCGAAAATCCTAAGAAATTTTTGTATTACGTCAAAGCGGTAGGTGGATCAAAGCAAAATATCCAGACATTTTGTGACGAAAATGGTACTGAGAAAGAGAATGACTAAAGGCTGAAATACTAAATGTCTTTTTCCAAAGCTGTTTTACAGAGGAAGACTGCACTGTAGTTCCTTCTTTAGATTGTCGCACAGATGACAAAATGTCAGATATCGAAATTAATCACATAGGGATAGAAAAACAATTAAAGAGGAATGGCCGCAGGACCAGATGGGATACCAGTACCATTTTACACAGAGTACGCTAAGGAACTTGCCCCCCTTCTTGCAGTGCTGTACTGTAGGTCTGTAGAAAAGCGTAGCGTTCCAAAAGATTGGAAAATGGCGCAGGTCATCACCGTTTTCAAGAAGGGACATTGAACAGATGTGCAGAACCATAGGCCTGCACCTCTAACGTCGATCAGTTGTAGAATTTTGGAACACGTATTATGTTTGAGTATAATGACTTTTCTGAAGACTAGAAATCTTCTCTGTAGGAATCAGCATGGGTTTCGAAAAAGGCGGTCATGTGAAACGCAGTTCCCGCTATTCGTCCACGAGACTCAGAGGGCCATAGTCACGGGTTTTCAGGTACATGTCGTGTTTCTTGACTTCCACAAAGTGTTTGATTCAGTTTCCCACAGTCGTTTAATGAACAAAGTAAACATACGGTCTGTCAGACCAATTGTGTGATTGGATTGAGGAGTTCCTAGATAACAGAACGCCGCATGTCATTCACATTGGAGAGAAGTCTTCCGAAGTAACAGTGATGTCAGGTGTGCCAAAGAGGAGTGTCGTGGGACCGTTGCTATTCACAATATACATAAATGAACTTGTGGATAACATCGGAAGTTCACTAAGGCTTTTTGCGGATGATGCTGTAGTGTATAGATTGGTTATAGGCCTAACAATGGAAAATTGTATTGAAATGCAGGAGGATCTGCATCGACGCATGGTGCAGGGAATGGCAATTGAATCTCAATGTAGACAAGAGTAATATGCTACGAATACATAGAAAGTAAGATCCTTTATCATTCAGCTACACTATAGCAGGTCAGCAACTGGAAGCAGTTAATTCCATAAATTATCTGGAGTATGCATTACGAGTGGTTTAAAATGAAACGAGCATATAAAATTAATCGAAGGTAAAGCAGATGCCAGACTGAGATTAATATGAAGAATCCTAAGGAAATGCAGTCCGAAAACAAAGGAAAAAGGTTACAGTACACTTGTTCTCCCACTGCTTGAATACTGCTCGCCGGTGTGGGATCCGTACCAGGTGGGGTTGATAGAGGAGGTAGAGAAGATCCAACGGAGAGCAGCGCGCTTCGTTACAGGATCATTTAGTAACCGTCAAAGCGTTACGGAGATGATCGATAAACTCTAGTGAAAGATTCTGCAAGAGAGACGCTCTGTAGCTCGGTACGGGCTTTTGTCGAAGTTTCGAGAACATACCTTTACTGAGCAGTCTAGCAGTATATTGCTGCCTCCTACGTATATCTCGCGAAAAATCATGAGGATAAAATCAGAGAGAGCCCACACAAAGGCATACTGACAATCTTTCTTTCCGCGAGAAATACGAGACTAGTATTCTGGAACCGATAGTGGTACTCAAGGTACCCTCCATCACACACTGTCAGGTGACTTTCGGAGTAATGATGTAGATGTAGAAGTATTTTCATTAATTTAACCATAATAATGGTTGTAGGTATCATACTTCCTTTAAGTATTTTAAGGACACCACGCACACCTTTGCCCGAGAGAGGACTCGAACCTGCGGCGAGAACGGCCGGCCAATCCACGCCTTAGAGGATGCGGCTAAATATTTCATTCCTCAAGTTTTCAAATAATGTTAGGTTGCAGCATCAGCTGTGCACACTGGGGTGCCATGCTGCGGTGCGCGCGGCCGTTCGCTGTCGGGGGTTCGATTCCCCCCTCGGGTATAGTTGTTTGTGTTGTCCTTAGGTTAGTTTACCTTAGTTTAAGTTGTTTGAAACTACGGACTAATAACCTAGCAGTTGAGTCCGATAGATTTTTCAAATATTTTTACATTTGCTGCTGCATCTTCTTCAGCATGACAACTCTGCAACAAGTAGTTACGATGTTTGTTGTCATTTTGCCAAATGGGCTTTATTGGCTAATTCAGGGTAATTATGGTATTTTTCTAATTTAAGCAGCAGATAAATAAGGTTTTTGTGGATTATCAGAGGTAGCGGTATTTTGATTCATTGAATCTGTATCCCTGAAATTCCAGCATGCTCAGATTTCAGGAAAACCAATTTCTTACTTTTATTTTCAATATTTCAGCAGCTGAAGTTGCAATTTTTATTATTATTATTAACGATTATTTTCGTGCTGATTTGGGTCCATTCTCAAGTCTTCCATGACGTTATCACCTCAAAATATACAAAAGATATTTTCTCTAATTTACACTCATAAACAACACCTGACATTGGTATAGATGCCAATAGCATGGAGGGCACGATAATAGGATCAGATCAGGACGAAACTAGTCGTCAGTACTAAATTAAAAACGTTGTTTGCTACTTTGACGAAAAGAGCCGTATCCCTATGCTCAACAAACATTGGACCCAATTTACATGTCATTTTAATGCAATTTGTCTATACATAAATATTTGCTATTCCTCCCGAAACACTTTGTAGTTAAATAGCTGTCACATACGGTATACGGGGCAGTGACGTAGCATGAATTTCTGCCACCAGGTCCAAACCTAAATTCCCCCCACCCCGTCATCCCCCTCCCCTGTTTTCTGAACTAACCAGAAAGAAACAGACCTTTCACAATACATACAACTCGGTTAGTGCTTATCACAAGAATATAGGGCTGGTGGAATTTATTTTCCCTGCATAATTTTTTGCCTCTTGTATACTTCCCGTTACACTAGCAAATCTTGTTATTTTGATTTAAGTCTGGGGAGTAGCTATGTGGGTAATAAGTGTAGAACTGTCGCTCACGTCCGAGGTTCGAGTCCTCCCTCGGGAATGAGTGTGTGTTTTGTACTTAGTGTAAGTTAGTTTAAGTAGTTTCTAATTATAGACACCGATGATCTCAGGAGTTTGGTCCCTTAGGTTTACAAAAATTTTAATTTTCTCTGTAGTGGGATTGGTCAGTGGTACTTCAGTGGCCATAACACGAGATGCATCCATTCTGAGTATGGACAGATACGCCCAATTTTCAACTATTACGGCGCTGATGAAGTTAAACAAGACTATTTTGGTTTCGGGAGAGCTTCGCAACTGAAAAGAGCTTATCTTGTAAACATTTCGTACCGCAGGTTGAAAATAATAGTAACGAGTGGTCATGGCAGGAATCGACAACAAGAAGGAAAGTAGTAGTATTAAGAGAGTGCATGGAAAAATGCGATTGCTTATACTGGGTGAAAGTCAGTCAGCTACGACAGCACTTATTGACTATAAAATTTAATCTTAAATGAATGGCCTTCAGACAAGAAATATCGATGACCTAATAAGAAATTCTTGTGACGTCATGTAGACATCCATCACAGTCTTTAATCACCAGTACAATGTAAGACAGATTTATCTGATGTCTTCCATTTTGCTCGAAACTACAATAACAGAACAATCCCCAGCCGAATGTAATGTGAGATCTATGTAGCATATTCACTCGTCTATCATAAAATTTGTCAATTCATAATAGTAATATGGATCAATGTAATAAATATTGTGATTGTGTTCATTTGATTCTATTTATTAATGAAATTTTAAAGTAACTGCTAGTGTCTCTTCTGCACTAGCACAATTCTTCGTGGCTGTGTTTGATTCAGAAATGTTACTTTCCATCATAGACGACAGTTTTCCGAATGAATTAACTGACATTAGCTACTAATTTTTTTAATTACTTGGTTACTCCTTTAGTTCCTTGTGTAGTAGATCCTGTCCCTTAATAAAGGATACATCTTCATTTCCTATGATGTCTTTTACTTCAACGACGACGAAGAACGAAGCATATGTTCGGAGTCTATCTGCTGTGATCTGTTAGAGTCGTCGGATGTTGTGACGAATCCATACAGATATCTCGATTTTGTGTAAGTGTAGTGTTACTAAATAGATTTTTGTTTGTTTTTTTGTTATTTAGTCATCCTCCATTTCGGCTTTTTTGTTATTCCAATTCAACTCCCATAATCTTATTCAGCATGCTAGTTAATTTCTCTACATTTGTTGCTGTTAATTTTGAGTAGCTTCTGTTGTAATGTGGAGCTGGCTTATAGGCGAAAAGACCTGATAATTACACTACTATTACTACAAGCATCTCACCTTCTTTTATGTCACTCGAAGTTAGATCGAGTGCAATATTTTGTGCGCTTGGTCAAGACTTTTAAGCTAGCTTCCGATAGATTTGCTGTCTACCCTTCTAATCTGGCTAGAGTTCTCATTTCACAGATCAAAAGTCATAATACTCTCGATAAACTACCTCCTCTAACAGTATAGTAAATTAAACGTAATATATTCCCATTTCTCGCCAAAGTCCTATACAATGCCGCATGCCTTGTTTATTGAAAGGTTGTTTGGCTTCAGCATTTCAATATTTTAATAAGCCAAACTTATTTTAATCAGAACTTTTACTGTTCACTATTTCCAGCAATTCAACTACTTGTACTAGTGTCATCACAATTGAAAGTGACGAAAAAAATGGATACAGCAGGAAAGTTGCAACCATTCACTTTAAACTATTTTACCATGCGACGGTATAACAGCAGAGAAAAGCTTTCTACACAGAAGTGTAGAGAACACGAACAAACTTTGATGATTCACCATACCAATACCTGACAATCAGTGGGAAGCGAACAAACAATTAGGAACACAAAGCGCTAATGACTGCCGTTTGCAATAGTGTGCCCACAGTTTACCTGAGAGGAGGTACTAATTTCCTGCTGCACGTTTGCTTGTGTACGCTTCGTTGTAAAGGTGATTTTATAGCTGCTAACTTTAGCCCAATCCTTTATCCCAGTTATTTAGTCACCATTTAATCTGTTTTGGTCAGACAAACTGAACTTTCGTATTGTACGAATATCTTAGTTAGAAAAGAAACAAAATAAATTCACAGTAAGTTAATTTTTATATTAAAAAATTGTAAAGCAGAATTGTAGAAAATATTTTACAAAACGGTTGGGTACTGTATGTAACAAATATGGTCATAGAAACAGTGAACAAATTTGAAGAATTGGGGATAGTTTTACAGCATTTGTACATTGCACTTCAAAGTAATAACAAAAAGACTTCTTCACAAGTTATGGAGATTTTATTTTCCCAACAATGTCTTTTTAGGGTTACCAGATGACAGTCTTCAGAAAAGAGGACATTTCTAGATTCATACAAAATTGGCAACTCATAGAAATTTTGTGTCTTCGTGGTTGTTTGTACTACATCTAATGCAACTCACGGGATATGTTCATCTTCTTACAAATTAAGAAGCATTAAACATAGATGCCCATGGAACGAATTAGATGGGTAAATAGCAGTCATGCCCTAATATTTAATCACTTCACCACTTGTAATTGTCGTCTTAAGTGTTGAACATTTTTACATGCTTATTTGATGGTGACCAACCTAGCTTTCACCTGAATTTTTTTTTACGATGAATCATTTCTGGAAAACATAGTACTGTGGACCAAAACCGTGACGAATAAAATAACCGTAAAAATTATCTAACTATACCTTGATATAGCGATGCGCCAATTTAGAATCAGACCGAAGGGATTACATAATTGATTAGAATTTAGATTGTAGCGAGTGAATGGAATATGTAACACCTAAGGAAAAAGCAATGAATGTAATAAAGTGAAATGGAATCTGCATAAGCGGAGGAGCCCAGCTCGCTACTTTCAAATTGCTTTATTTAGACAGTTTCGGCTAGAGTCCGATCGAAAGATGATTTGTGACGTGTAGTATCACTGCTAGATATTAAGACAGAATCGATCGCAACGATAGCTCTAGCGCCAACCGACCGCCCCCTAACGCCACCTCGCGTGACCCCGAAGAAAAACGGTTCAGAGCTCGCTTAGTACAGTGACGTCCACGCGAGCAAACAGGACAGACATTGCCAGACGGTGCTTAGTGGCTCGCACCAAGTATTAGCTAGCCAGCCGCCGAGTTGGCCATCACCTCGCGACCCCCACCTAAAGGACATACTAAAGTTAAATTCTTGTTCAACTCATTGTAGATAGTATTTGACTAATATATAGATCTTTGTTCTAGAAGCGGCAATCCTCATTTCGTGACCTACGCATAAACTGAGATATTGGTCAGAAACCGAATAATCGGCTCCTTTTCTAGTTTCGGCCGAAACCGAAACTTGCATAATTAAATGAAAATTTATGTATATTTACGTTACACCACAAATTACCAGTTTTTTCCATATTTTTCGAGATCCCCTCCCTGTACTAAGCCTCCTTGACTGCCTATCAAGAGTTCGTAGAAGATGACATGGGAGGCGAGCAGGTTTGGGCAAATCGAAATTTCTTCCGAATTGGATTCTTTTCTCCTCATTGTGCCGTTTCCTACCTAAATAAGAAAATTTGAAAGACGTTAGACAATAATGAAACGGAAATGAATACAGTGCAGTCTCGATATTACGAGTGCAGAAAAAATAACCTTATTCCTTTCATTCTCCACTCAGAGGAGTGGAGCGGGCTTTTTGAGGACCTGCCCATAGAAGAGTCGCGGTTCTATTCAGCCAATTATCAGACACTCTGATTGTAGAGCAAAGGGGAATCGCCGGCGGCCGCGGTGGCCGAGGGGACTGAGGCGCTGCAGTCACGGCCTGCACGGCCACTATGATCGGGGGTTCGAATCCCCCTCGGGCATGGACATTTGTACCGTCCTTAGTATTAGCTAGTTCATAAGTAGTTTGTAAGTTTAGGAACTAATGACCCCGTAGTTAAGTCCCACCAGCTATACAAAAACAAATGGGGATCGAAATTGGGAATAAGTGGGAGGGTCCTACCAGTTCCTGCTTACAGCTTACAACCAAGGAAAGGCTCCCAAAAACCTTGGTCGGAGCCGGGGGATAGGGACCAAGGTAATTTATTTCTGGGACATCGCCCTGCACTAAATTATAAAGGACAGTATATATATATATATATATATATATATATATATATATATATATATATATATATATATATGTATGTATGTATGTATGTATGTGTGTGTGTGTGTGTGTGTGTGTGTTTCACTAAGTGTGTTTGCCCCTGTAACTTAACTTATAAAATAATAGGTGACGGGAAATTTTAATGCGGTAGGTCAACACAAGAAATGTTACATTTTCTGCGGAGCTATGAACATAGTTTATTGTATCATTTTCCAAAGAGTTACACCACAAAGATGTAATTTTTTAAATGGAACAATAGTTTTTTTCTATCGTTTATTGGATTCGTTTAAACCAGCTGCGTCTAAATCAATTTAAACTACATTCCTATATGTTAGTTTGGGAGCTACAACCCTTCAAAGTTAGCTGCGATAGCGTAGCTAACTGGCCGAGTGGCTATCCCCTGGGGCACGGCCCACTGTCTCATGGCCACCACTCTGAGTAGTGGAGCGGGCTGTTTGAGATCCGGCCCATAAAGAGTCGCGGTTCTTTCAGCTAATTATCAGACACGCTGATAGTGGGGCAAAGGGGAGATCCCAATTGGGAATAAGTGGGAGGGGCTTGCCAGTTCCGGCATACGCCTTACAACCAAGGAAAGCCTCCCCAAAAACCTTGGGTGGAGCCGGGGATAGGGACCAATGTAATTTATTGATAGATGTGAAGCATTGAATTAAAATTTGTGGTGCGGCCGGGAATCGAACCCGGACCTCCATGCATACTAGGCAGACGTCTTAACCGTTAGACTACCACACCACTAACGATTAATGCGCCTCGGAATAGTCTATGTACGATTTCCCTCCACAACACAAACTTTAATTCAGCTTCTTTGTTCCAAAGATAATTGCCACTACTGCCAAGGCTCTCCATGCAGCGGAATAGCACCTCAGCAATGGACATGGTGGAACAATCCTGTTATGGTGATATAAATATCAATTAATATGAATAAATAATCACTGAGACGGATTTACGTCTCAAATATGTCAAAGACATTATTGATAGATGTGACATTGCCCCCATCAAAAAATATATTTCCGAGGAGAGTGTCGGAAATGCGAGTTTCCCATAAATATAAGCGTCATAAAACCAAATATCTGCGGGTACATTCTAACTTCATAGAAAACGATACGCCACCATTATAACGCGAAGTAAGTGATGAAAAGACTTTAAAACCTTTAGGCTGACAATGTAAATGGCTATTTAAAAACCACTTTTTTAAGGGTCATATTTTTTTTTTTACACATGCATTCTTTTCAAGGTCGATATTCTTCTTTTTCACACGTAAATTCTGATGTTTCGATGTGATCGCAGTTTCGTTCAAGTCTAATTAACGAGACTACGGTACAGCTACCTCAATTTCCACAAAAATGTTCAAATGTTTGTAGAGCTTAAGGGACTTAACTGCGCGGTCATCAGTCACTAAACTTATGCACTTATGAACTACATTATACTAAAGACTGCACAAAATTCCATGCCCGAGGGAGGATTCGAACCCCCGACGGGGAACTGCCTCACGCATCGTAGCATAGCGCCTCAATGCGCTTGGCCGCTCCGCCGCGGCTCAATTTCCGCAGTCCTGCATACCTTCTTCTAGGAACATGACGAATTTGTCAGAGCCTCAACACGACTACCACAATACAAAATTCGCAGAAAGTAATTATTCGTTTCCTTCCATAAGAAGCCTTTACAATTTTGTTCCTGAGAGAGCTAGCTTGACATTGCCATCTTCACTTCCTTTCTTTTCAATCGACAAACAAGTTTACACATCTCTTTTTACGGCATTGCTGAATATATAGCAGCTACAGTCAGTGCTACAAAAGGTATTTCGAAAATATGTCTCTGATCTGACTAACAGTATGACTGTCTTAAAGTCCGCCAGGCAGGCCTCAGGGGACCCCCTGGGTACCGACCGGCCGCCGTGTCATCCTCTGTCCGAAGGCGTCAGCTGATGCGGTATGGAGGGGGGCGTGGTCAGCGCCCCGCACTCCCGGCCGTTATGTCAGTCTTCGTGACCGGAGCCGCTACTTCTCCATCAAGCAGCTCCTCAGTTGACCTCACTAGAGCTGAGTGCACCCCGCTTGCCAACAGCGCTCGGCAGACACGGACGGTAACCCATCCAAGTGCTAGCCAAGCCCGACGGTGATCTACCTACAACTGTTGGCACAGTATGTTATCAGTATAAATTTACGCAAACTGAACAGGAAAAGGTGTGTACCATATGATCAATGTTTCCTAAACTCACATTAATTATTTCACGGAAACTCATACTAAAACTTTACAGGTGCAATACTGATTAATTTAAATTGTTACTAATATAGATCGCGCCTCGGTTGCACAGTGGTAGTGCCAGACTACAAATCCAAAAGGTCGCGGGTTCGATCCCCGCCAGGTCCTAGGATTTTGATCTGTCACATTCCACTTCTTTCACCTCTGGCAGTATTGCTCAAGTGAAAAATACCGAGGAGCACCGTGGTTTGGAACCCACATTAAACTGTAGGTCTCCCTATAACTGGCTGGGTAAGTCAGTTCGAAGGTCGGAGGAAGGCAACGGTATACCACCTCCAAACAGGACCATGCCTAGTAAAGCACTGTGGTGTTCAAACCAACCTTCGGATCGTTAACTGCTTTACCTTTTTTTTTACTAATAAAGAGCCGCGGTGGAGTAGCCGAGCGGTCTGAAGCGTCTCGCTGCGGAGCGCGTGGTTGCTCGCCGTGGAGTTTAGAGTCCTCCCGGGGGCATGGGTCTGTTTGTTGTCCTTAGGTTAGTTTGCCTAGGTTTAAGTAGTTTGTAAGCTACGGACTGATGATCAAGCAGTTTGGTCCGATAGATTTACAAACATTTCAATTTGAACTAATATAGAATATCACTTAAGATACGATTGCCTTATACTATGCTTAAGTACAAAATATCCTGGCAGTTCAAAACGGCGCACCCAATTAGGTAAATCGTTGTTGTTGACTGAATCCATCCAGAACGCGACCGGAATTCCTACACTTTATTAGTCTGAAATTATTGTGGTTTCTCGAACGGAAAAAAGTATTTATTTGTTTTACTGAATGTAACACTTACTGAATTGGTGGGATTATTTCTCTTAAAACCGAGTGAGATGGCGCAGTAGCAACACACTAGACTCGATTTCTAGACGGCGGAAAAACTGGAGGAAAAACTGACGTTTGCCCAACAATAACTGAAAATGATTTTTATAATATCTGACTAACCGGTGGGTCGATAACTATATTGTCAGGACCGTGACACATATCTGCTAGCCTCTTCTGAAGAACGGCTTTCTCTGCCAAGCTACGCGTTTCTTGATTGCGTTGTCAGTTTAAATCCCTATTTTTTGACTAGACTAAACGACGATATTGAATTTGGTACAGCAGTTCGATTAGCTGCAAATATTATTGCAGGGCATTACTATTAACCCTATTGGGAGGTACACGAATATCATTAAAGATAAGATTTATATTAATTATTGTTGTTGGACAAATAATACTATCAATACATTTTCGTGTTACAGAAAAGTAGCCGCGGTGGAGTGGCCGAACGTTCTAAGGCGCCTTGCTGCGGAGCGAACGGTTGCTCACCGTCGGAGGTTCGAGTCCTCCCTGCGGCATGGGTTTTGTGTTGTCCTTAGCATAAGCTGCTTTAAGTTATATTTACCATGATTCGTCTGTTCGGAAGGAACAGACTTTGCCGATGGTCCGCAGCGATAAATGTTAAATATACCATATTAATTCGCAATTAATAGCTGCGGACCATTAGCTAAGTCTGTTCTGATGACAGCGAAGACAGGCCAAAGACGGTGTGTGTGCCTCTCCCCGTCGTGGGAATCACGCTAAATGCGTGCGAGCACTGAGGGAAATAGACAACTGCAACATATGGAAGTTTGGGTCAAGCCGGAGAGCATGTCCGGGTGGCCAAGTGGTTAAGACGACCGCTCGCGAAAATCGGGAGACCAGGGTTCGAGTCCCGGTCCGGCACAAATTTTCATATGTTGCAAAAATGATAGAGAATTGCGAATTAATATATGTGCTTTAAGTTAGTTTAAGAAGTTTGTAAGCCTAGCGACTCATAACCAACGTAGTTAGGACCCTTAGATTTACAAACATTTGAACAGAAAGGTACTAGATTTTGAGCACACCTTTATTAATTGAAGTATATTTGATCATAATTTAACAACAATATTCGAAAGTTCAGTTAAACAAAATTTTGGATTGTCTGACATTTTTGTAACCGTTTTTAAAGGTGTGTCGCGCCCTGACGTGCAATTTCTAAGCTATAGTCGATATTGGTGTACCACTGTGTTCCCGAAATAATAATGTCTGTTTATATTAAAAATGAGCTACATATTTTTGGAAACATTTTTGCTTCACTTATGGGGAATAGCTCTTATGTATAAAGAACAGTCTAGAACGCAAAAAAAAAAAAAAAAAAAAAAAAAAAAAAAAAAAAATCAGACTAGTTTAGGTCTGAGCAGTAGAAGGCTCCAAGTTTACTGCCAGATCCACATCATCAATGGAGCTTAATTTCCTGAAGATGGTCTAAAATAAGACCGAAACTAGTCGAAAAAATGTATAATTTTTTTTAACTGTAGACTGTTCTTTATACATAAATAAAAATTGAGCTTATTACTAAACATCTGAACTGCTAGTAACATAGACAACGTTACTTATTGCTACCCGTAAATCTGTACACGACATGCACTTCCTTTTCTTTATTTTAGCAAATAAAATCTAAAAAACGTAATCACACAAGAAATATATATCTTTTGTTTCGGTTTCCAGGAACAGAAAATGGTAATGCCATTTTATAGATTAGCCTCATATAGACTAATTAAGGAAGTTTCTGCTAGATCAGTTGATGAAAAGATGACGAGCGTGGAAAACAAAGTAGCTGTAATAAAAGAGGTCCCCAAATGCTGAGAGGTAGTTTCACTAAATCGTTCGCTCATATATTTCAGATCTGAATTTAACAAAAAGTAGACGTTGGCGAAGTGTGAAGAGTAGACTTATAGTTTGAGAGGTTACTTTTAAAAAAATAATGCGTGAAATTATGGCAAACGAATAATTTATGGGAGAATCATAATAAGTGACGAGGCATTTACGACTTTAAGAGAAACATTGCTGCCATCTCCACCAAAATCTGTACAGCAAATTATGGTTATATCAAGAGTCAACGTCGCAATTTTCAAGCCAAAGTACATGATGCTGTGGAAAGTAGCGTGATGCGAATTGAAAGACAGGAAATTAATACACACAGTCAGACACAGGCGCCTCTCTAACGTTGGCAACGAAGAATTTTATGGGTATTTACGCTTTAAATTAAATTAAAAGTGTATCGAAGTGCTTTAAGTGTAAGAATAATTTTGGCTACGATTTCGGTACAAATACTTCATTGTGGGACGGTTCAACCCGACTGTGGCCATCCTGATTTATGTTTTACGTGATTTCCTTAAATCTCTCCAGGCAAATAACGGGATGGTTCCTTTGGAAGGATACGGCCGATTTCCTTCCCCCATTCCTGACAAAAAATATCCGGTAATGTGCTCCGTCCCTAATCATGAAGATATAACTGGACGTTAAACCCTTATCTTTCTTTCTTTCTGCGTTTCTACACCACCATGCGAGCAATCCTCCTTAAGGCGTGCAACCGTCCCGGATTTTGCTGGACAGTCCGGCATTTCAACTCGTTGTCCTGCATAGGGATGATCACTGAAAATGTCCCGCAAAATGGCAAAAACGTCCCGCGTTGCAGTAATTTTAAAATTGTTGGTCTAAGATCACTAAAACGATGCACATGTTCGATTTCGAAATGACAAATTTGCTAGCAGTGGAAGTTTTTTGTTTTAAGCCGGAACTTGTTAAAAAATTCTGTTTTGGGCATATTTCCTGGACCTTCTTAAGTACGTTTAAATAAGTTAAATGGAATATTTTTCGGTGCTCAAACATGGTGTAGTATTATCAGTGTCGGTATAAACGTATTTAAAATCTGACATGTAAATACAATATCAGCATCACTTCCTTCCTTCAGGAATAAACAAGTGGTGAAAATCTGAAAATGCAACAACGAAATTGGGTGAGCATTGAATGTAATAAGGCACACTTAAACTCTGCACTTCTGTAACAGAGTAATTCAAATGGTTGTAAAAAGTAGTTTTATCAAGTTTAATTCGAGGCTATTGCAAAACATAATTCTTTGGGTGGAGTAAACGACTCATCAAAATATGTGGAGCACGATGCTCTAACAGCTGGAACAAATGAAAGTAATACAGACAAGAACAACGAAGTTTAATTCTCACCATAGTGGATGGATTAGGGAACCATCTGTTTAGATAATATTGATGGATCAAAATACCAGCAGCTGTATTCAAAATGTTTATTAAATTTAGTGCGACCGGTTTCGGTGCTTCACTACACTATCTTCAGGCTCCCGTTGTGTGATTGTCATTAAAAGCACATTTGGACTGGGTAGCCACACAACGGGAGCCTGAAGATGGTGTAGTGAATCACCGAAACCGCTCGCACAACATTTAAAAAAAAGATTTTGAATACAGCTGCTGGTATTTTCATCCATCACTACGAACAATGAAGGTGATCGGAAAAACGTAACAGAGAAAGAATATGTAGAAAATTGTGAAACTCTAAAATTAAAAATAGGAGCATGAGAAAATATGTATGAAGTGTAAACAGGGATTGAAAATGAAGAATAAAATGTCATGCATGTTAGATATGTTACTTTTAAAGTAAATGGGTAGGTCTACTCTGCTCGTCTTAATTTCTTTGGTTGTTTCAGAATAAGTGGCACAGTAAGTCACGTGATCTTAGTCCTCCTTCACATTCTCGAAATGTCCCGCATTAAATTTTTAAAAAGTTGGCCGCCTTAACCCACCTCCAACATAATTTATATTTAACAGCGTGTGTGTGTGTGTGTGTGTGTGTGTGTGTGTGTGTGTGTGTGTGTGTGTGTCTGTGGGGGTGACTGAGACACAGTCTCTAGGGAAAGAGAGAGAGAGAGAGAGAGAGTGCGAGAGCGCAAAGGGAAAATTCTTCACATTTTGTGACAAGTAATCTGCCTGTACAGTCGGCAAAGCCTCAGAAATAGTGCCGATAAAATGTAAGAAATTACCTCAGTGCTTCCGTTGTCGACTTATCTGAAGCCTTAAATTTGCCGATAGAAGCGTCTCTCTCAAAACAGAGACGAGTTTAACTGTATTGAGGCTCCTTGTCTTTTTGCCCTCCCTTGACTCGTGTCGTTTCATATTTCCCGCTAAATTATCCGCCTTAAATTCGCAGACGTTCTCAGGGGTCGAAATTTTATTTCGTTACAGATGTTCTTGGTGGGGCGAATTCATGTAACGGATATCTTTATGAATATTGTCTCCGAGGAAATGCTTTGCATATGGATCTTCAGAGGAAGAAATAGAAGAGGTCATACAATTTGGAAATAGGAAAAGTAGTGGGGCTTGATGACATCAAGAATGAAATAATTAAAAATCGGCCATAAAATGCCATAATCTGATGGCAGAACGTTTTCAGCTGATGCTGGCAGATTGAAAAAATTACCAGAATATGGAGACACGCAAAGGTCATCGCAGTTCTTAAGCCTGGGGAAATGATACCAAGACTTACCGGCCAATAACGTTGCTATGTTCGCGCTTGAAACTGAAAGACTTATAATGGACAGAATAGGTCCATACATTGAATGCTGTCTAACTGATGAACAGGCAGGTTTCCGCCCAGGAAAATCCTGCATAGCCCAGGCTCTCAACTTGACTCAATTTATTGAAGATGAATTTGAGAGAAGTCTTACAACAGTAATAGTATCTAATTTTTCCATGGCAGGAAGGCGATCTCCTTACTTTCAAGTATTAAATTCCCAAGATCGCAGTTAATTAATTTATTTTTCTAACAACCGGTTTCGATATATTTAGGATATCATCATCTGGTCATTGTGTCCTATGTTTTCGTTTAGTGAAGGCGTAAGACATTAAAATGGTACGTCACATTTAACTTTGAGAAATGGTACGTCAAACATAAAACAGTTAAAATATTTATAACACATTCTCCATTGTGCTCTGTCAACATGACACACAATGGAGAATATGTTTTAAATATTTTAACTGTTTTATGTTTGGCGTACAATTTCTCAAAGTTAAATGTGTTATGATTGACGTACCATTTCAATGTCACCAAACAAAAACACAGTAAACAAGTGACCAGATGATGGTACCCTAAGTGTTTCGAAACAGGTCGTCAGAAAATAAATTAATTAATTGCGATCTTGGCATTTTAATACTTCAAAGTAATAGTGTCATTGACCTAACTACAGCAAACGACACTGTAAACCTGAGAACCCCCATCTCCAAAGTACATCGAGTGATCAACAATGGTAGAAGCTCTTAGTACACTGCTCTTTAATAGAAGATTCTTCTTCGATTTCCAACAGAAGAAATTTAGATGGAGAAATCAGAAGAATGGTTTGCCAAAAGGTAGCGTGCTGTCGCCACTGCTGTTTAACACATATACCAATGACCAACCAATTGTCAAAAATACCAAATCTTTTATTTACGCAGATGACAAGGCAACGGCATGTCAAGCAAACTCTACTAATGAAATGGAAACAACCATCAGTGAAGACCTCACAACGCTAACAAAGTACTACAGATACTTAACCACCTGAAACCAAACCCAAGTAAGACACAAGTTTGTCTCTTTCGCCTCAACAACCGGTAGGCATAAAAGGAGCTCGATATAATCTGGAATGGTACGCGTTTGAAAAATTGTACTAATCCTACCTATCTGGGCATCACCCTCCACAGAATCAAATGTTAAAATGTTTAAAGGTTTGTTAATCTATCGGACCAAACTGCGTGATCATCAGTCCGTAGCTTACAAACTACTTAAACCAAGGTAAACTAACCGACAACACAGAAATACCCATGCCACAGGGAGGACTCGAACCTCAGACGGCGAGCAATCGCGCGCCCCGCAGCGAGACGCTTTAGACCACTCGGCTACTCGACCGCGGCCCTTGAACGCTTAAAGCAACAAAATGTTCATCTCCTTGTCCCTCTTTGAACACTACTGGCCATTAAAATTGCTACACCAAGAAGAAATACAGATGATAAAAGGGTATTAATTAGACAAATATATTATACTAGAACTGACATGTGATTACATTTTCACGGAATTTTGGTGCATAAATCCTAAGGAATCAGTACCCAGAACAACCACCTCTGGTCATAATAACGCCCTTGATACGCCTGGGCATTGAGTCAAACGAGCTTGAATAGCGTGTACAGGTACAGATGCCCATGCAGCTGCAACACGATACCACAGTTCATCAAGAGTAGTGACTGGCGTATTGTGACGAGCCAGTGGCTTGGCCACCATTGAACAGACGTTTTCAATTGGTGAGAGATGTGGAGAATATGCTGGCCAGGACAGTAGTCGAACATTTTAGGTATCCGGAAACGCCCGTACAGGACCTGCAACATGCAGTCGTGCATTATCCTGGTGAAATGTGGAGTTTCGCAGGGATCGAATGAAGGGTAGAGCCACGGGTCGTAACACATCTGAAATGTAACGGCCACTGTTCAAAGGTCGATGCGAACAAGAGATGACCGAGACGTTTAATCAATGGCATCCCATACCATCACGCCGGGTGATACGTCTGCATTGCTATGACGAATACACGCGTCCAATGTGCGTTCACCGCGTTGTCGTCAAGCACGGATGCGACCATCATGATGTTGTATCAGAACCGGGATTCATCCGAAAAAATGACGTTTTGCCATTCGTGCACCCAGGTTAGTCGTTGCGTATACCATCGCAGGCGCTCCTGTCTGTGACGTAGCGTCAAGGGTAACCGCAGCCACAGTCTCCGAGCTGATGCTGCATGATGCATGCTGCTGAAAACGTCGTCGAACTGTTCGTGCAGATGGTTGTTGTCTTGCAAACGTCCCCATCTGTTAACTCAAGGACCGAGACGTGGCCGCACGATCCGTTACAGCCATGAGGATAAGATGCCTGTCATCTCGACTAATAGTTATGCGAGGCCATTTGGATCCAGCACGGCGTTCCGTTTCGCCCTCCTGTACCCACCGATTGCATATTCTGCTAACAGTCATTGGATCGCGACAAACGCGAGCAGCAATGCCGCAATACGATAAACCGCAATCGCGATAGGCTACAATCCGACCTTTATCAAATTCGGAAACGTGATGGTAAGCGTATCTCCTCCTTACATGAGGCATCACAACAACGTTTCACCAGGCAACGCCGGTCAACTGCTGTTTGTGTACGAGAAATCGGTTGGAAACTTTCCTCGTGTCAGTACGTTGGAGGTGTCGCCACCGGCTCCAACCTTGCATGAATGCTCTTAAAAACTAATAATTTGCACATCACAGCATCTTCCTCCTGTCGGTTAAATTTCGCGTTTTTAGTACGTCATCTTCGTGGTGTAGCATTTTTGATGGCCAGGAGTGTAATATTAGAAGAACTGAAATAATTGAAACAGAACCCCGTTCTGTCTTTAGATTGGATATTTGGAATTGAGGAAATTAAATATTACGGCCATTTCTTAATTGAAAAGGAAATGTGATTATAGTGTTTCAGCCAGTATTAGGAATCTTTCTGCATCTAGAAAAAATGCTTAACCACCTTGTATTTAAATGATGTAGTAAATCTTAGCAAGAAACACCAGAAATCACAGAACTCTTTAGTAGTATTTACCCTAACTGTATAAATGAAAAAAAAAAAAAAAAGATTGGCAACTTCATTTCGATTGTCTCTATACTAGTAATCGAATTATCTGTCCCAGCATGTAGGGTATTATGCAGAATATAGGCCTGGCCATCCCACTCTTAATGGATTGTCACCAAATGCCAAATCATTTTTAAAATGACTGAATACTGTCCACGTTTCCTTGGCACACCGATTTATTAGTATTGTCGGTACATTATCTGTATTCAACATGGGGTAATTTAGTTTAATTACGTCCGGTAATGACGGAAGCCTCGGTTTCAAGATGACCAACCTAAAGAAATCTGAAAAAGTTACATTGTTTTTTTTTTTTTTTTTTTTTTTTTTTTTTTTTTTTTTTTTTTTTTAAATCAGAACGTTTAGGGATTTTTAAAAATCCAGTAAGGACGTCGGAACAAAGCAAGAAATTCAGGAGAACACAATTTTTTTTTTCAGAATGTATGGCAGTCCTAGATCAAACAGAAATTATTAATATAACAAACCTAGACTGGATGAGCAAGAGCAAGACAAGCACATTGGAACATTCTGAACGCTGACCATCGACTTTTTACCACAAGAAATCCTTTGTAACGCGTACCACACATTTTCTCGGAACTGCGCCCTGCTGCATGAACTTATCTGGAAGAGGAGGAAGTTGTTTTCGTATTGAATTTAGTCTCGAAGAACTGTAGTTTACTCGAAAGTTGTTCCGCACGCAGGCTTTCCAGTCGACAGGTCACGAAGCACGACATTCGTGTCCTTGAAGTGTTCAAATTCAATGCGCACCAAAGGTTCCCTTTATCGTTTGTACTGTAGATACTGATGAAAGGGTGAGGCTTCATGAATATTTATTACTCTGATGTAATATTTGTGACGCTTGAATCGTAACAGATAACGCCCTACAGATGTAATTTTGAGACATGTATGATACCTACACTTATTATAAAAGGTACGTGTGTGTGTGTGTGTGTGTGTGTGTGTGTGTGTGTGTGTTCCATATGTCTTCCTAACCTACTGATCAGACTTGAGCCAATCTTGATACACATACTCCTTAAGTCAGGCAACAAACGCTTTGATGGTAAGAACTACCTGTGACATCATAAATAAAGAGAGGCGCGAAAACTGCTGCCTCACGCGACGCGATAATAAAGGTAATATATTCGTCCACTCCTCGAGAACGGAACCATTTACGCCTTTGCAAGAAACCTTACAAACAATTTCTATTATTTGCGAAACTTATTCTCGCTGACAAAGCCATCGTAATGTTTACGAACTATATTTCTTTCAACATGCCCTCAAAATTTATTACTTTTGCAATACATGTTGTATACACGATAAATCTCACTAACGGTGGACCCTTTTATCATAGAATTTACGCACCGTCGAAATTTTAAGTAGGCCTACGCCACATAGTTAAGGAGATACGATGTCACAAACAATAAAGTTCACAAAAAGCCTCCTCATCACATATGACGGCTCTGCTACTAACTATACTTGTAAAATTCTGCATATAGTAGAAAGATATACCACGTAATGTACCTCCAAAATTATATCATTATCCGACACAGAGTTCAGGAACCTAGTACTGGTACAGTGTACCCTCCACCACGCACGTTACGGTGGATTGCGGAGTATGGATGTAGATGTAGAAGTTTATATTTGTCTGCCATTTCTATGAAGTAATCTATATATATAAAAATCAATGTTTGTCTGTATGTCCTCTATATATTCATAAAAAAAATGTTCAAATGTTTGTAGAGTCTACGGGACTTAACTACGGGGTCATCAGTCCCTAAACTTACAAACTACTTATGAACTACTTACAACTAACGCCCACGAAGGTTCCTGACCAAAAAACAAAAGATCACAACCCATAGCTGAGGAGATATGACGTCATAAATAATGAGAGGCCACCTCGCGAGCATACCTAGATTTATGCGTCAATTATTGGAAAATGGGAGTAGTTAGGACCTGCAACAAAGTTTGCGTATAATTTCGGACGTTTAAGAAGCGTTTCGTAACTGACCCTCCTCCCCTTTCCCACTCTCATGCACAAAATGATGCAACGAAGTTTACCGCTCACAACAGTTACGCCGTAGATGACGTAAAACTATCTCATCAGGCATGACGTTGTATCAAATAAAGTTAGCGTTAGAGATTTGCATGTTACTAAACACCTATAAAGCTGAAATTGGGCAGGAATGTAGTTTATAGGTGAAAAACGTCAGCTAAGAAAGTATTTTGTGATAGGGGCGTGACGGAGGATACTTCTGCTACAGACTCACGAAATCTACAGCTTCATTCCGACCTTCACGAAATTTCGCACGTTTGAATTTAAAAACAAGAGGAAGGTCACCATATACCTAAAGTTTTATACGGTGCATGGGGGAGGGTACTTTGCAAAATAAAAATGAATCTCTAAATACCTTGCTCGCGCCATAACTAGAGAACGGCTCGACCGATTTCACAGATCTTTTTTTTTTTTTTTTTTTTTTTTTTTTTTTTTTTTTTTTTTTTTTTTTTTTTTTTTGCTTTCGTTATTCTCAGAACAAGCGTTGTATGAGATAAAACTGGAATATTTGAGAACAACGAAGTGCGGTTTTCAATGTGACTCTGCGTTTCTATTGCATAGAAATCTATAGCTTTGTTCCGATATTGATGAAATTTTGCACACTCTACTTTAAAAACAAGTGCAATTCCACAGTCTGTATAAAATTTCGTTCCATGCATGGTGGAGGGTACTTAACTTACGGAATTTTTAAAATGCATAGTTTTGCCCCAATCTTTATGAATTTTTACACACATGACCTTTAAACCAAGAGGAAGATCAGTGGGTACATAAATGTTTGTATGGTACATGTCAGGGTACCTTGTAGAAAAAAGAAAAAGAGGTAAATGTGGAAACGAACAGAGAGATGGGAAAGAAAGGTGGATGCAGAGAGAGGGGGAAGGGAATGTGGACTACGAGAGTGTAGGATAAATAAACACCCGGGCAACTCCGGGTTCACAGCTAGTGTTAGATAAAGGATATTATGGCATAATTACCTGGCATGTTACGCTAGTGGAGTGCGAACTGTTATCTTAATATATATAAAAATTCAGGTGTTTGTGCCTATATTTCACTTTGCAGCCAAAACTACACATCGCAAACGAATAGTGTTTGTATGTCGTAGTACGTATCAGCCTCCCATTGTGCACTACGGTGGTAGAAGGTTGATAACGATAAGGGGATGGATGATATGGGAGTTGGAAGTTACTGACTTACATAAAATTTTACGTGTGGGTATCAATATTTTGCTCTTCAGCAAAAACTACACAATGGAGACGAATGATCTCTCCATGTTATTGTAGTACAAAGTCTCCCGTTGTGCTCCATAGCAGTTTCATGTCGATAGCTATGAGGGTGGAAGATATAGTAGTTGAAAGTCGTCAGATTATATAAATTTCGAATTGAAGACTAGTTATGACTTTTGACACTGTAATAGCAAAGAGGGTATACACAGCGATACGTGAACCCACACTCTTCAGTTATTTTCCTGCAACAAGCACACGAGTAATAAAAAATAAGTGCATATTGCAGTTTGAAAAGTAAAACTACCAAGAACGATGTCAAAGCATAAGAAATAAATTTCGCGTTCTCGATCCGTTACTAAAAGACAGAAAACGGCGCTGAAAAGTGAATCTACAGACGATAGAAACTTGAAATTTGTAGACGTTCCTTATGTTACACTGTAAGAATCAGCGATTTTCCGATATTCCCATCCCTAAGGGGGGGAATAGGGGATGAACCTTTTTTTAAACGCGTCGCTATTTAGGCAATTTTCAAGCAAGAAATTAAAAACTTTGAATTTTGATTTTTGATTGGAATTTTAAATACATGTGTTTTGATATTTTTTGGAAATTCAATCATTAAGTGGCTGAAATAAGAGAATATCTTTTAAGGTTGCTACTAAGACTATTTTGATGCTAGAAATGCGAACATTTGGATTTGGAGCCACTGTTAGAATTGGATTTGGAACAATGGCTAGAATTTTTTTAAAAAATGTGTTTCGGGATGTTTTGAATTCTGCCATCAGTGGTGCAATAGTAGGCGGCATTTTCTATCAAAATACTTGGTTAGGAAAGCATTTTTAAAGCTAAATCTATGACAATTCATATTTAGAAGACGAAACAAGCAAAGGTGACTAAAACATCTACGCGTGCGAAGCAGAGGGAATTAAGCTAGTGATATTGATAAAAATAGACCTTCTTCAGGTTGTTAAGCCAAAATCGCCAATAAAATATATTTATTTCTCTTTGTCGGTTTCAGTGATTTATATCATCTTCGGAAGGGTTTAAAACATCTTCATTTAGGAGAAATAAAATAAAGGGTTTCTCGTCGAAATGTAAAATGAGTAAAAATGCATGGTCAACAAGTTAAAAGAATACGTCATCAAAATGGACCGTATATCAGATTAAAAGATAAAACATGACTGTTAGTCTCATATACTTACGCGAGAAACAGCCATATTTTACGTTTTAATCCGATATGACGATCCATTTGGGTGATGTATATTTTAACATGTTGACCGTGCATTTTTACTCGTTTTACATTTCTACGAGAAACCCTTTATTTTAAGTTCTCCTAGGTGAAATTTTTTTTAACCATTCTGAAGATGATATAAATCGTTGACACTGGTAAAGAGAAATAAATTTATTTTATTGACGATCTTGGCTTAACAATCTGAAGAAGGTGTATTTTTATATATACTATGTCAACGTAGAAACTTAGGAATTCATTCATAATTTATAACACAAAAAGAAAAAATCAATCATTAGTTCAAATAATCAAGATTGCAAGAAATCTCATTTATTAAAAAGACCAGTTGCGGCGAATTTAGTTTGCCGTCATCAGATTAAAAGCACCATTTGGTTGCGAATCGTGGTCTTAATCTGATAATGGCCGATTAAATGGGCCGAAAGCGGTCATTTTCATAAGTGAGTTATCTTGTAACCTTGGCTATTTTTACTTTTAGATCATCAAGAAAAGAGTCTTGTTATTTCCAGTGACGTCTGTTAAAACATGAAGCAGAAAAAAAGGCTGATCTGTTGCCTGAGTCTACATTATATGGCAAGATTGTTGTTTGGGAACGGCCAACGAAAACACGAAAGACTGAATTCGCCAACCTCCGTTTTCATCCTTGTTCAAATAGTGAAATGCGCGATTCTTAATCAATGGGACAAAACTAGTGATTTTTTGCAGTATTCAACTCCGCTTTTCTTTTCCACAAAAGCAACGACCGTTTCATTTTCCTATTTTACCATATATCTTGATCCTACATCTCGAAGAAAAGTATAATGCAAAAATCTGAGGAAGACTTACAATTTTTCATATTTATTTATTTATTTATTTGTTATTATTATTTTTATTTTATTTCTTTTTTCACTGAAAATGCGATGGTGAGTCAGGAAATAAGTAGCAAACTGTGGTAGATATGCCAGACGGGCATGCGCATCCGCCATTTTTGTTCCTTCGTGTCGACGCGAAGACATTAACATTGGGCGCAATTAGTATACTTTCAGCATGGTGGCTGTGCAGGTGCTAATTGTTCAGAAAATGGTTTTGTTTCTCCGTAGAGAAAGCCGTAAAGTATTGATAATAAACTGTCATTGTGAGAAATAGACACCAATAAGGACTTCAAAACTACGCGAAGCGGGTTAAATAATTTGTAATTACGCACGAGCCGCGCCGGAGTGGCCAAGTCCATTGAGGCACTATGATCCGATGCGCAAAGCCGTTCCCCGTCGGGGGTTCTAATCCTCCTCGGGCATGGATGTTTGTGTCGTCTTTAGTATAAGGTAGTTCATAAGTAGTTTGTAAGTTATTGATTGGTGACCCCGCAATTAAGTCCCTTAAGCTTAACAAACATTTGAACATTACGCACGATTTGAACACGTTGTAAATGGCAGGTTTCAATGCATTTTTTTTTAAGCGACGGGTCCGACGCAACAATTTCTGTTACCATCTTTTATTTAGACATATATTGGCAATAAGTAACAGTATCAAGATATAGACTAAAACAATATTAATTACTTTTGAAGGTCTATACCGTTTTTTCTTATTAGAATGGCTCATACGGCTCATACTTGTAAAGCATTTTCGGAAATACTGCGATTTTAAAATGTACAAACTTCTGTGAGTCTATGTCAGATAGCTATGTTGAAGTTTACTAGCAAAGTGCCTTTCTCCAAATTGGACCTTTTGTAATTCGCCAATTGCAGGCAATCGGTTTTTAATGAGTTAATTAAGTGCTTTTTGCCATAAGTCGTAATTGAAAACCTTTTTAAAGATGTACGTTGTTTAGTATTAACTTATTAAAAATTAATTTTTAGTTTCATTATAAAGACAGCCAATTTGAAAAAAAAAATGAGAGAATAGTTAGAAACGATTGAATTTCACAGCAGTAATCCAGTAATCCATTCCTCTGTTATTCATAAATCTTTTATTGCATCCTAGTGTACCATGGCAATGTATTTACAAATAATTTTACATGAATGTTGAAAAATATTCCGTAAAGAAAGCATAGACCTGGGATTGTATTCTGATAAAATTTATCACATGACATTCGAAAACGTAGATTTATCTCGAAGCTATGGAAGTGCATCTGGAGTCTAATAAAACGGAGTTGTACAATGCGAAAAAAATGTTCCGGAAACACCCCCAGATGGGCGGAGTGCAAAAAACTATATTTATTTTTCGAGCTGTATTAAAATGATTTATTATGACCAGATTAATTTTTAATCCAAATCCTTATTTGCTTCTTGATATATGTATTAAAAGTGAAGCAAGCGATATTTCAAAGTAATAATAGCAAAGACTAAGATTACCTGACATAGTCGGGTTTGGAGGCGATCTGATCGTTTTATAATTTTCAAAATGAAAAGCCAAGATCAAACATTAATAATTTATTCATTGACGAGCGGCTTCGGTGAACTAAGTCACCATCATCTGGTCACATACTTATTACAAGCTGGTCATCTTCTTAAAATTTTGGTATAAAATAACAAGTGCAGCATGGCACTTAGTCACTATATAAAATATAAAAAATAAAAACATGACAGCTTATTTTGTAAACTGTCGTGTTTTTAACTTGTGCATTTTTATATAGTGACTAAGTGAAATGTTATTTGATACCAAATTTTTAACAAGATGACCAAATTGTAATATATATCTGTCCAGATGATGGTGACACAGTTCACCGAAACCGATCGTCAGTGAATAAATTATTAATGTGCGATCTTGGCATTTCATTTTGAAAATTATATAACAGCTAAGAGAAGCTCACTTTGTCGCCGCTTGGAACAAAAATGGCGGCGGAAGCTGCCACTACAGCAGAAGTAGTCGCGCATGCCCGTGTATACTTAGGTGCCTTAATCCCTACCACTACGTCACACCCGTCTTGTGTGTTGCAGCAATTTAAGGAATTAAATAAAGTTACAGCTCAAGAGCGTCACTTATAGGATGCGAACGCTGCCACAAAAATTTCAATCTCCAGGCTATTAAAGCGTTCACGAACGATAGGACGAGTGTTTACACCAACAGGTCGAGTAAAGAAATTTGCAGGCTTGTAAACGAAGTACTGGCGTGTCTACCTCAGGTTACGTCTTATTTACTGATAGCAATAGGAAAACGGTTATTTAAAAAGTGGTATTTACACTAAGTTTAAACGGGATATTGTAACACTCCCCCTCACTAACCGGTTGATTATTCCTGTGACAGATTAACGTTAAATTGACCCGTGTGTTGCCTACAATGAAAGTTGAACAACGTTATCTTTACCGAAGATAATGTTTGGTAAACGGAAACCAACAAGTGAGGGAATGTTGCCCCAATGAACTACCACACCAAATAGCCCGTTCTTCCTACTCGACTGATTACTAATTGAACTGATTTAATTTCCGATCAATCACACACACGAAAGTATTGCAAATTATTGGAAGTAACATACAATGAAACAGTACAAATCTTAACAAATTAACACGGTCGCCAGCCCAATGTAGCACTCACAGTGTGTTATAATTAACCAGAACAATTGTGAACGGGTAATTACACACGTTAGTGTTGCACAACAGAAGGTTGGCAAACACTTTTCCAACTGAATAACTTTTACGAAAAACGATACTTTGGTTTTATCAATTTATAGTAAGAAAGGAAATAAACTACGTAATAATTTTTAAATAAACTGGTTTAACTCGGATCGGAGACCAATGTTGCACTCAATTATCAACGTCTCCTCACTAACACTCACCTGCATGAGAATTACACAGTGGGCAGCAAAACAATTGATAGGCAGAATAATTAATATTAAGATTACCAAGAAAGAAAATACTTAAAATAACTTGCAACTAGATCACAACTGGACAACACCGAAATACGAACCAACTTAACAAATCAACTTTACACATAATTTTTTTACCAATGAAATTTTAAATAGTGCTGAAGCAATTATTTCAGAATTAATATATTTTAATTTATTTACATAATTGTGCCAACTTTGTTTTAAAGAAAGCGGTTCTCTCATTCCAAAAATTTAATATGTTGAAATTAGCTTTAAATTCAAACTTTAGTTATTTAAATTATATAGTTTGGCACTGATTTTAATATTCTTTTCAGTTTCAACGACACTCGGGAAACATCTGGAAAGGATAGGACCCTACTTGGTAACAATGTCTTAGGACAATGACGTAGTAGAAGTTCTTTAAATTTTAGGTTATTATTAGAAAAATAGTTTCTCGAGCACAAAACTGCGTAACGCCTGCACTGTGTCACCATCATCTGGTCACATATATGTTATAATCCTGTCATCTTGTTAAAAAATTGGGTATAAAATAACAAGTGCAAAATTGCACTTAGTCACTATATAAAAAAATACACAAGTTCAAAATATGACAGCTTATTTTGTAAACTGTCGTGCTTTTAGCTTGTTTTTTATATAGTGACTAAGTGTAATGTTGTACTTGTTATTTTATACCAAATTTTTAACAAGATGATCAGCTTGTAATATGTATCTGTCCAGATGATGGTGACACAGTTCACCGAAACCGGTTATTTTGTAAACTGTCGTGTTTTTAACATGTGTATTTTGTATATAGTGACTAAGTGCAGTGATGCACTTGTTATTTTATATAAAACTTTTAAAAAGATGGCCAGCTTGTAATATGTATCTGTCCAGATGATGGTCACACAGTTCACCGAAACCGGTCGTCAGTGAATAAATTATTAATGTGCGGTCTTGGCATTTCATTTTGAAAATTACATAACAGCAAAGAGAAGCTCAGCTTGCCGATTGGAACAAAAACGGCGGCGGAAGCTGCCACTACAGCAGAAGTAAACGCGCATGCCCGTCTATATTCAAGTGCCTTATTCTCTACCACTACTTCACACCCGTCTTGTGTGTTGCAGCAATTTAAGGAATTAAATAAAGTTACAGCTCAAGAGCGTCACTTATAGGATGCGAACGCTGCCACAAAAATTTCAATCTGCAGGCTATTAAAGCGTTCACGAACGATGAGACGAGTGTTTACACCAACAGGTCGAGTAAAGCAATTTCCAGGCTTGTAAATGCAGTACTGGTTTGTGTACCTCAGGTTACGTCTTATTTACTGATTTACCATCGTAATAGCAATAGGAAAACGGTTATTTAAAAAGCAATTGAACGGTTTTTACACTAAGGGTAAACCGGAGATGAAAACACCGGTATAACCGAAAAGCTGTTGTTTCAGAGATAACTGCGATCCCTACCGCACTCCTGACATCCACTGCGCCGCGCATGTGGAGATAAATGGGCTGAAGTGCAGTTTATGAGTCCGCGAGTGGCGTTTCATGTTTGGAAGTTGGCAACGGCGCCGGAGCCAATCAGCAGTCGCGCCAATAACAAATAGCTTTCTCTTTATGGCTTGTAAACAAATCGGTGTAGTGGATGTTAAGATCTTTAGATGAACATATTGCATTGCAATAAATGTCGGATTTAAGTTTACGTTCTGTAATGGGGATTGAGCGTACTGGCTGTACTGTGTAGTCAAAATTATTTTCACCAGACATTTTAGTTGTGGTGATTGCATGACTTTTGCAGCTTTTACGAGCGCAATTACTTATACTGAGCGGTTCTGAGCCGGATATTCAGGCGCTACTACGAGTGCGGACAGGAAGAGGATTGAGGCTTTTGAAATATGGTGCTACAAAAGAATGCTGAAGATTAGGTGGTTGGATCGCGTAACTAATGAGGAGGTACGGAATAGAATTGGGGAGAAAAGAAATTTCTGGATACCTTGACATTTCTGGCATGCCTTGACTAAAAGAAGGGATAGATTGGTAGGACACATTCTTAGACATCAAGGAATTGTGAATTTAGCATTGGAGGGAAGTGAGTGGGGTAAAAATCGCAGAGGAAGACCAAGAGATGGATACAGTAAGCAGTTTCAGACAGATGTAGGTTACCGTTCTTATGTGGAGATGATGAGGCTTGCTCAGGATACGGTATTGTGGAGAGCTGCATCAAACCAGTCTCCGGACTGAAGACCACAACAACAACACAACTACGAGACAAAACCTCTTGTGTAATCTATGTACCTAACTTTAAGGTTGCGCTGGCGTGTTGTTTTTGAAGTTATCAATAGTGTGTTAAAATAGTCTGAAAGTGTGTTGGAAACATTTAAAAGTAATCTGTAGCGTAGGCTTCAGATGGTTAGGTATAGGTTAAACACGAAATTTTTTTCCGGTTCAGAACCGGAACTTCGAATTACACGGATTCTTCCAAATTACCCAACATCTGGTTTTTTCCTAGGGAAGTGAACACTAATTTTAATAACGCTCATTATTGACGTATCGCAATTCACTGGAAAAGTTGTCAGTGTTATTACTTGAGAGAGAAGCACTTAATTGAATTTACACTGCAAGAGATTATTAAATCTGAACGAAACAGCATGTGAAAAAAGGCCAAATTCACAACACAAGAAACGCGGGATCTGATTGGCCGCCTTCACCTGCGTCATTCATCGCGCCGTTACCAACGTTACCATGAACCACAACTCGCAGACTCATAAACTGCACTTTTACCGATAAATGGAAAGCCCTCTAGTTGTCGCTCTGTTTTCAGCGAAAGCTAATAAAACTCCACTAAAAACTCTTCTCCTTCGGAGAGAACTCTCACAAGCCTTTCTCGTCCTCTCTGACAGAAGCGTAAATAGGCTTCGACGGAGAAAATGACCTCGCCTGTCTGGCTCAGAAAGTTGAACCCTGTGAAACCAGAGAGGCTCGAGCCGTCGTCTCGAGGACTCAGAAGAGTAAATCAAAGTCGGCGGACAACACGGCGAGGGAACACGGTCTTTGAGAGTGGCGACGGACGCCGGCAGCAGAAAGTGTCGGGAAAGGGCGTCGCGACGCCCCGGGCAGTGGGCTGGGCGTCCGCAGATAGGGCGGGCCACTTAAGAGGCGCAATCAATTAGCGACTTCCTGGCGAGTGGCGGCGGCGCATTACCGAGCTGTTGACTCGCCGGCGCCTCGCAAGTTACCACGGCGACGGCCCGGCGCCGGCGCCACAGACTCCTCCAGGTCCCTGTGACGTCACAGGCCACGTCTCTCCGCCTCGGCTTTCGGCAAGTATCGCTCAGCCGTATCTAATGACCCTCTTCTCATTCTTCGTCGCACAAAATCTTAATTGCTTAATGCTGTTTATTTTCTCACGCTACTTTGCTCGCAACAATAAGGGTTTCAAGTGAGATATCATCCACAACATACCTCGAAGTAGAGAAGATATAAAATGCGAAATGGCTATGGGAAGAAAAGCGTTTCTAAAGAAGCGAAACTTGTTAACATCCAATATTAATTTAAATGTTAGGAAGTCCTTTCTGAAAGCATTTGTCTGGAGTGTAGCATTGTAAGGGAGTGAAACGTGGACGATAAGGAGTTCAGATAAGAAGATGATAGGAGCTTTTTGGTGCTACAGACGTATGATGAAAATGGGTAGATCACGTAACTAATGAGTAATTGCTTAAGCGAATTGGGCAGGAAGGGAGTTTCTGGCATAGCCTGACTAAGAGAAGGGATAGATTGGTGGAACACATTCTGAGACATCAAGGAATCGTCAACTTAGCACTAGAGGGAAGTGTGGGGAGTAAAAATCGTAGAGGGAGACCGAGGGACGTATACAGTAAGCATATCCAAAAGGATGTAGGTTGCCGAACGTATTCTCAGAAAAAGAGACTTGCAAAGGACAGGGTAGCGTGGAGAGCTGCATCAAACCAATCTGCGGACTGAAGACCACAACAACAACAACAACAACAACGTATTTTATTTAGATTTACAAGTGGCATTTGTGTCTGATATAGTACGATATTTTCTTGTCTGAACTGTTTACGTGGAGGTTTTCTTGATTCTATTGATGTGGGCCGGGAATATTCCCAGTGGGAAGGAACATATAAAATGGGAATATTGCCGGGAATATTCCTTTGGCCCAAGAAAATAGTAAAATAATTGGGAATTTATGTAAATTTTTAGATTTTTAACACTTATTAACAGTTGACAGGTTAACTAAGTAAATTCACACATTTTAATCCAAGATTTATCAGTCTCTGCATTAATTTCTTAGCTGATTCTATACAGAACATCGTTAACTCTAGTGGAAAAGATAATTTAAAATAGTCACTAGGGTTACAAGTCGAAACCGCACATTGCTCTGAATGAAACCTAAAGTTACAAAATAATTCTCTGAAAGCGTAATTCTCAACCGGTCGTAATATGTAGTTTTTTTTTTTTTTTAATCTTTCCAAACGTATGACTAGAGGTGTTTCACTTTACGAAGTCAAAGACTCCTCATTTCCTGCGATGAATTATGATTTATAAAAGAAATATATATTCTAAAAAATCGCTATCAATTCCTGTATGAAACTTTAATTAAAATGTTTACAATGCTCTACGTTAGTAAAATCACTTGTATTTTCATGTAAATCATAAAACTCGGCCGGTTTATTTGCATATTTTTTTTCTTCAAATGCCATTTTCATTGACCCTAATGTTTACAAATTTCGCAGTAGTTTATTTTAACTTTATAGCCTAAAATATCACTATCATCGATAGAAAACTTAACAAATCTAATAAACAAACCTCCCTGTTCCTTTTAGTATTTAGTAGCTACTCACTAGACCGCATATCAATATTATAAATTCGGTTTTCGTAAAGGTTGATTATTTCGAGGTTGGCAATTCTAGGAAATGTAAGAATAGTAAATTTCGATGCTTGGTAGGTCTAGGGCTAATCTTTGATATTTAAAATATTGAATACCGAAAAATTATTTCAAACAAGGAGGTTAAGTCCAGATCCTAAAACAGACACCTATCCGAATATTTTATTTATATTTTAAAATAGAAAGCAGGAGTACTCAAGTAAAAAAGCATTAAAATAAAAAGGCTGCTTAAAATGATCATAACGATAGTGTAGCTCTTATAGTTAATTTTACAGTGAGCTGTAATGGGGAAATTTAGTTCTCACAAAACAAAAGAGGAAATTTTATCTCCACCCTTGAAAACAGCATCACTACAAATTTACGGAAATGACCAAGAGTTTCGCAGAGTCCACATCAGGAGGACGGGAAGACGACGAAGAAGTCCTTGAGACTGAAGAAGACGACGAGGTCGACTGTAACGATGATGATTTTCTTGCAGTAGGAAATGTAGAAGGTGAGGAAAAAAATAATGAATATGAAAAGTTGCTTTATTAAATATTTTGCCACTTCGTAGTTTTTATTTTTATAACATTTTGCAATCTGGCTATTTTTCTGCACTTTTTGTTCAATTAAAATATTTTTTTCTGCAGATAAATATTGTTCTTGTTTGTTTTAATACACGATTATCACGTTGACCTGTTAATTAGAGCGATTTCGTTTTTAAAATTTTAAATTCCCAAGTAATTTAATTATAATTTTTTTCTTAAAATATATTTCAGTTTATTTAATTTAACTGTATAATTACTGCCTTAAACGTATTAAGTAAGTTTTATTGTGCTATATGGCAAATTAATAATAAATTCCTGGGGATTTATGAATTTTATGAATATTGTCGGCAATATTCCCTGGGAATATTTCCTCGATTTTAAATTTCACAACCAAACATTATTAACTATATCTCTAGAAGGTCACTCCAGAGTTGATGAAATGCAAGAACGAAAAATCTTCAGAAAGATTTACGACCCGTTCATGTAAATGGTGTATGCAGTAATAGATGAACTATAGACATTTAAACAGAAACCGATACTTTCACCAACGCCGTACGCAAGAGACGACTGAAACTCTACGGTCATATCTGCAGAATGGACCACTTTAGGAATGCAAAAAAACTGCTTTGTATAATAAATTAGCGCATTGGATGAAGTCAAGCAATACCTAGAGGAACTAAACCTTAACGAAGATACCATAAGGAATAGCAAGTTCTTTGCAACTTTTTAATGGAGCATACTTTCATGGACAAAGCGAAGTAGACAACTGGTAAACAATGGACAGAAAACCGCAAGAAATTTCTTAGCAAGTTCATGAAGAGATTCTTAGGTGAGACGAAAAAGAAAGGAAAGCCGTCAACACAAGTTACCAAGTCCGAACGCGCTCTATATCTGGGCATAACGAAGACAGAAAGGATATACTCTCAAGTAAATCAAATACAAGCAAGTTGTTATAAAATAAAATAGGGCCAGAAGCTCTAGTCAAGACGCAGTTTTACTCTATGTCAACAATTAAAATATACGTTAAAACTTACAGGTCAAAATTTAAATTCTGCGGAGTAATGCCACACACAGAACGAATGAACTCTGCTTACTGGCAGAGCTTAGGATCATTGATAACATGCAACCGCGCTACGCGTTAGGTTGCGCCAAGAGGGCGAACAAGACAAAGTGCTAGAAAAATGTAAAGTAGCTTTTACCACACTTAATACGATTAATGAATAGAAATGACTGTAATATACCCTTGGGGCAACGCGAAATGGTCGCGTGGTCTATGGCGTCATGCTATGAACTGGGCCACCGTTCCCACCAGAGGTTCGAGTCTTCCTTCGAGAATGGGTATGTGTATACTGTCTTTAGCGTAAGTTAGTTTAAGCAGTTTGTAAATCTAGAGTCTCATGACCATAGCAGTTAGGTCCAACAGGTTTACAAGCATTTGAATACCCTAAGGAAGAAAATGTGACTTTCCTCTTGCCCGTTAAATCATCAGAGAATTTCTGTGCTATCACACCAACAAAGTTAAGAAAACCTGTGTTTCAATATGAAACGATATGAGATGAGAAAACTAATAGGGAAAGAACTGGTGGCAGAGAATAGAAAACAATTGCTGCAGCTAAAAAAACTGCACAGCAATTATCCACGTGTAATGAAAAAGAAAAGGAAACCTTGATTCAAGTACTCTATCCTGGGAATATGTGTCAGAAGAGGACATAAGGATAATATAAGTGAGAAAAGGTATTTCTTTGTATTGTGAGGAGAAAGGGAAAGATGCAGATCTGTGGCTTAACTACAACTCCAGTGGTTTATGGACATACTAGATGACTCGGTGAACTTCGTATCAATTGCCTCTTAATATAAATCTTACTAATTTAAATATGTATTTTATACCCAGTAGCTTTATAAAGACATTTACTTTGAATGTCAAATGTGCAAAATTTTATCGCAATGGTACAAATGATATTGATATCCCTAAGAAAAGCGCTCTTTCAGTTTTCCACAAATTTTCCTATTTTCTGGCCAACTATTCCAAACGTTTACTTCACTCAAACCTTCCTCTCGCTTTGAAGGTCAAATATGCAAAATTGTATCGCAATCAGATGAATCGTATAGTTATTTAATAGAAAAATCTCTTTCTAGTTTCTCTGTATTTTCCAATTTTCCGGGAAATTATTCCAAATTTTTATTTCATAAGAACGTTACTCTTGCTTTAACGTCAAATATGCAACATTTTAATCAACCAGACGAATAATATTGATATCCCATTGAAAAAAAAGTTCTTTCAATTTCTAGCGAATTTCCAAATTTTCCGGGTAACTTTCCGGGATTTTTAGTTCATAAGAACGTTCATCTTTCGTTGAACGTCAAATGATCAAAATGATGAACGGATGAACGGTTCTCAGCTTATAGTATTAAGTATATTTAGAAATACATTGAAAAAGAAACTTGGTTCGAATTTTGCGACTTTTCTTTTCAACTGTCTTTTTTTTTTTTTTTTTTCTTTTTTTTTTTTTTTTTTTGTTTTAGTGAAAACTTTTCCAAGACTATAATGAACAAAAAACAAAAGAATTACCCCTCTCCGTCGTGCGAATAGTCAGTTATAGTGCTGAATTCAATCAAAAACACATTGAAAAACGCAATTTCAATTTTTTTCAAATTGTCCAATTTCCCGGTAGATTAAAAAAATTAACTCATACAAAAAAACGCTTTCGGCTTTTCCTAAATTTTCCTACTTTCCGGACGACTTCTCCAAATTTTTATTATATGCAAACCTTCATCTTGCTTTCAACATAAAATATACAAAATTTTATCGCAATTGGACGAACAGTATTGATAGCTCACAGGAAAAAGCTGTCGCTGTTTTCCACGATTTTCGTCTTTTCCGGACAACTTTTCCATATTTCATCACCGTTTAAACCCTCCCTGAACTTACACGAATATTTCAAGACTTAAATTAGTCAAATCGGTTCACCCGTTCTCAAGTTTTACTGAGACTAACGAACATTATATATGAGAGAGAGAGAGAGAGAGAGAGAGAGAGAGAGAGAGAGAGAGAGAGAGAGAGAGAGAGAGAGTGACTGGGACTGATCGATCTGGAATACTCCAGGGACTAAAAATTATGGTCTAAACCGATTAAATTTATTTGATAATTTTTTATAGTTTACTCTGATAACTTTTTCGTTTTCACTTCGATCTTACAAGTATAGTCTACTTGCTTAATTTTTATAATTTAAGAGCAAACTGTACTTTGTAGCCCTATATAATTAAAAGTATTTTAGTTTTTATATTTGGTTATCTCATTAAATGATCCCTAGATTTCTCCTTGTATCCTCAGTAAAGGATGAAAGACACAAAATGTTTAAGGCGTCATGTTACTGACTGGGCGGCAGTTCTCGCCGGAGGTGTTGTGTAGTTCTTATTGTAAATTAGTTTAAGTAGTTTGTATGTCTGACTGCTTCCACAAGTTCCTCTTATTGCAGAATCTGCGGAGAATTTCCCAATTGCTACTCACTTCACCTAATCTTTCATCAACTTGGCAATTTCCTGTTTTTCCGTCGTGTATGCTTAATTTCCATTCACTGAATTATTGTACACGTACATTCTTTAAAACGTACCTTGTATTCCTGAAGAAAAATTATAATTTATGAAACCTGAATGAGAAAACAGTGGCGGATGAAATTGACTGGTCTTTTAACACACTCTGTCAGAGAGGACACGGTTCGTAGTAATCGATGGTAAGGCATCGACTAAAACAGAGGTGATATCGGGCGTCCACGGGGTAGTGTTATTGGTCCTCTACTGTCCCTTATTTACATAAACGATTTAGGGGAAAGTCTAAGTAGCTCTCTTAATTGTTTGCAGATGACGTCGTCATTTACGGTCTAGTAAAATAATATGAAGATCAAAACCAACTGCAGAACGATCTCAATAAGATATCACTATGGTGTAAAAATTGGCAATTGCCTCTAAATAATGCGAAGTGTGAAGTCGACCACTTGAGTACGAAAAGAAATCCGTTACACTTTGTTTAAAAGATACATCAATCAAAAGTGATGGCCGTAATCTCCATAAAATATCTGGAAATTACTATTACTTCAGACTTAAATGGGAAAGAACTCGTAGATAATGTCGTGGATAAGGCGAATCAAAGACTGCGTTTTATTGGCAGAACCCTTAAAAGTTGCAAAGAACTACTGGCTGCATAAACTACGCTTGTCCGTCCTTTTTGGAGTATTGCTGCCGAGTGTGGGATCGTTATCAGGTGTGTTTGACCGAAGACATCGAAAGAGTCCAAAGAAGGGCAGCTCGTTTCGTATTGTCATTATACAGGGGAAACAGCGTTACGGAAATGATACAGAATCTTGGATGGGAATCATTACAAAAACGGCGCTTATCGCTGCTGCGTGGGCTACTTACGAAACTCCAATCGCAAATATTCTCCTCCGAAAATACATTGTTGCCTCCCACTTGCATATGTAGAAATGATCATCAGAATAAAATACGAGAAATCAGAGCTCGAATCAAGAGATTCAGGTGTTCTTTCTTCCCGCGCGCTATTCAAGAATGGAATTGGAGATAAAATATTGTAACGGTGGTTCGATGAACCCTCTGCCAGGAACTTAAATGTGATTTGCAGAGTATCCCATGTAGATGTAGAAAAAATCTGTCATTTTTTTTCTTTTTTCTCCTTTCCTCTTTCTCTGTGTTTCTGCATAGCACAAAATGATATTCATAAATGTAAAACTTAAGCGAAATTTGTGTGACGCCCACGGTTAGTTTTTACATTTTCTTCCTTCTCGTTAATTAAAAACTCCCACCAGCAGCGAAATCTTTAAATGGGTAAATCCACTGGCGTTTGCCTATTTTAAGTGGCCAGGGAATTCCCTGCTTAAGCCACTGTGCCCTCAGAGAGCTCCTGCGCTGATATCCCTGCAGGATACGTCTGGACGCTTTCCGGACAATTAAACTGTCTGACGACTTTCTCCTCATGCATTGAAATGGCTTTCTGGTTAACTTTAAACAGAGAGTCACGGTGCCTCGTTCGAAAATGAGAACGCTCTCTCACGTTGCATTTACGTACCACTTTACGCTAAGCTGTGTTGCTTTCCTTCTAGTAAGAAGTACGTTATTTCTCTCGATGATTCTGACAATGCGTTCTTCTTACTGAACAAACACTGCTAGCCATTACCCATATTTTTATGAATATTGCGCTTCATCCAGATCTTCCACCTACAGTAAAAGACAGACATGAGAAAATTAATTTATTGCTAATGTACCTTGCTTAGACCCCAAATGGAACTCCCTCATGGTGTGGTATCGGTCAACAATACGAAATCTGGAACATATTTCTATTTAAAAGAACTTGACATACGTTAAAAATAATAAATATTCAGTAACTCAAGCATATATTATAATTCGTAGGCTATTGCAGCTATGTATCATCACATAAAAATAAAAAAAAATATAAAAAAATAAAAATTACATCACTTATAATGATCGCCTCTCTGCGCAAATTCTGAACGGTAGAATGTAGGCAATATTCTCGTTGTTAATAACATACATGGATCTTTCAATTGTGGTAAGAAATTCTTCTGTGGAATGGAAGCAGTTGGCCACCAATAAACCGTTTGGAACTTTAGTTATCAAATTAATATTATTATTATTATTTTGTTTTTCGAAAAAGTTTCACAACACCATCTGCAGGGTCGTTTTAATTAAACTTTAAAAATAAAACCACTTTTCAGAATGACGTCAAATTGCAGCGGAATATACGATTAAAGCGGAAAACGTATGGCAGAAGAAAAATAAATAGTGTGAAAATATATCAATAGAAGGCGCTGTAAGCATTATAATTGAATAGTGGTTGACTCCAAATGAAAAATTAATCATACATACAATAATGTTTAAGGTGTAAGTTAGACATTAAACAAACGGTACTATTCATGCTCATGGTATACAGGTGTGATTCTGTTAGTTACGGTAGCAAGGTCATAATCACATGGGATGAGAAAAATTAGTTTTTAATTCTCCTGAGGCCAAAATCGCATGAAAAGATGAATCAAAATGAAATCGGATTTTAATTTCCGTGTGACTGGCGAAAAACATGTTTGCTAAACAGTACACAGTTTTCTGCAACAAGCTGAATTCGAGAAATGGCTTGTTCCACAAGTGATCGAAGTGGTTCCTCGGTCATCCGCAGAATGTGTTGCGCATTGCGAGCCTTCAGTCCAGCTAAGTTCGCAATCGGAACACTGAACACATCTTTCAGATAGGTCCACAGCCAGAAGTCACGCAGATTAACATCAGGAGATCGGGACGACCAGACTGTACGGAAATGGCTGCTGATAATACTAGCATAACCGAAATGGTGCTTCAGCAGCTGCTTAAGTGGATTTGCAATGTCTGGAGGTGCGCCATCTTGCGTAAAAATAAACCCATCCATGCTGTTGTAGAGCTGATGTTCTAAACGCTCAAATGTTTGTAATCCTATTGGACGAAACTACGATGCTCATCAGTCCCTAGTCTTAGAAACTACTCAAACTAAGTAAAACTAACTTAAGGACAACACACACATCTATGTCCGAGGGAGGATTCGAACCTCACATAATATGCAAAGAACAGCTGATTCCTCAAACTGGAGAACAATCAAAAATGGGGTGCCACAAGATTCGGACTTTGGCCCTTTGCTGTTCTTAATATATATTAATGACTTGCCATTCTATATGCATGAAGATGCAAAGCTGGTTCTTTTTGCTGATGATACAAGTATAGTTATCACATCTGACATACAAGATCTATCTGAAGAAATTGTAAACGACGTCTTTCAGAAAATCATTAAGTGGTTCTCAGCAAATGGACTACCATTAAATTTTGATATAACACAGTACATACAGTTCCGTACAGTAAACGGAATAACATCAGTAATAAATATAGACTTTGATCAGAAATCTGAAGCAAAGGTGGAATATTCAAAATTTTTATGTGTATGCATTGAGGAGAGGTTGAACTGGAAAAACACATTGAAGATCTGCTGAAACGTTTGAGTTCAGCTACTTACGCTATTAGGGTAATTGCAAATTTTGGTGATATACATATCAGTAAATTACCTTACTATGCCTCTTTTTATTCTCTGCTTTCGTATGGCATCATTTTCTGGGGGTAATTCATCATTGAGTAAAAAAGTATTCCTTGCACAAAAGCGTGTAATCAGAATAATTGCTGGAGCCCATCGAAGATCATCCTGCAGGCACTTATTTAAAGAGCTCGGTATCTTCACTGTAGCTTCACAGTATGTATATTCACTTATGAAATTTGTTATTACCAATTCCACCGAATTCAAAAGTAACAGCAGTGTACATAACTACAACACTAGGAGAAATAATGATCTTCACTATTCAAGGATAAAGCTAGCTTTGGCACAGAAAGGGGTGAATTATACTGCCACAAAAGTCTTTGGTCACCTACCAAACAGCATCAAAAGCCTGACAGATAGCCAAGCAGCATTTAAAAATAAATTAAAAGAATTTCTGAATGGCAATTCCTTCTACACTATAGATGAATTTTTCGATATAAATTAGTAAATTTGAAAAAACAAAATGTGTCGTGTAATATTTAGTACAAAGTAATAATTTGTAAAGACACTTTTCATTAACCTGACACGTTCCACATCATTACGAAGTGTCGTATTCATGATCTATGGAACAAGTACTAATCTAATCTAATCATCTTATCCTTCGACGCGGGAGGCCGCGCGATCCGTAACACGGCGCTCCAGACCGCTCGGCTACCTCCGCGCGGCTGTAAAGTTCAAATGGTTGTCCAAAGGACACTCAAAGCGCTTACCAGTGACGGTGCATGGATGAAGTAATGATTGATTTGCTTGTTGATTTTCTGTTGCCCATATTCGACAATTCTGTGTATTAACGTATCCTGTCAGACGGAACAAGGGTTCGTCTGTCCACAAAATCTTCCACGACCATTCATCGTTCACATCCATGCGAACAAGAAATTCTAAAGGAAGAGTCTCCCTTGCTGTCAGGTTAACAGGAAGAAACTCGTGCACATGTGCAACTTTGAATGGATAGAGAAGGAAGTTTCGTGTATTTTACGCACCGTGCTCACTGGTTTGTCCAATGTTCGGCCAATTCTCCGTGCACTACAAGTTTGCACACAACCACTCGACTCCTCCTGCGTTACTGTGACCACTTATTTCACTTATATCGATTCGTTTCCTTCCTCTACCAGTTTGCACACAAAAGGAACCCGTCTTTGCCAATTTCTGAATCCTTTTACCCAGACCTTTTCCGGAACTTCTGCAGAACGACTTGTGCAGAGTCATCACTCTTGTAAATCAGTCATTACAAGCAATCCGCGATGCTGCATTGAGACAGCCATGGCGAACTTATCAGACGCGAAATGAGGAAACGCCGTGTTCCCGACGTGTTTATGCCAGCTTCAATGGATCGTGCGTGTGACAGGTGTCTACATTTACATATCCTGACACATACATCTGTTGATCGATTTTCGCACCATTTGTTTGTCGTCTGCTATACTTTTTCCCCATTGTTCGACAATATTCCGTTGCAGTGTCACGTCATTCAAACCAGTGGTGTCATTTTTTTTTACAGCGTTTCGAAAGTTTAACTTGAATTACAACGCCTGCGTGTGTATATTTATTACTGAATATCAATTAATATAGAATTATAAGTAATATGAAACTGAAGTTCCTATTACATGCATTTGCTTTGCTGAGTAACGCATTTGAAACTGGCGACAGGAACAAAGAAGTTATATTTTCTCAAATAAAATAATGTTTTGTACAAATTAAATGGTAAACTCAATGAGATTTGTGGAAGTGTTCAATTTTGGGGTTAACAAACCTTGCTAAAAGAACAGTGTAGTGATGTTCTGTATATGTGTGAGATTCTGTACAATGGAGAAGGCACAATACCTTAGCATGTCTGAACGACATGGCACGAGAAAGAGAACACCACGAATGGAATCACAATAAATACAAATATGTAACAAAAAGTATCTGAAGATGGGAATAAATTCCCGAAACACATAATGCTGATCATTAAAAACAAGAAACTGGTGCGTTTTCTATATATAAATTGCGAATTAAATTTTTGTTAATTTTAGTCGTAAATGATTTAGTATGCAACGTTGTTTTTCTTTTTCTGGTAAAATATAAACTACAAAACGCACGTTCGTACAACTAAGTGGCGGTGGATAGAATTAATTTCGTTCAAGCTCCGTTTCTAAACTCTCCATCACTACCCATACTGAAACAAATACAAAGTAGAAACACAGTATAAAATAAAAGAAACTTCCACCATGGACACGTATACACATACTGATAACAAACAAACGAGGTTGTTTCTTACAGTCAGAGAATGAACAAATCATTGGAAAGTTACTCATATAACACTAGTCGCAACTCGAAGAGGAGGCAGCGTTATCATATCTCAATTGCGAACGAACGTTCCGACTGCATCGTTCTCATATCGTCCTGAGTACGTTATTAGTCACATTGGTTTCTTGTTTAGAACAGGTTTTGAACATAACATTTCAGATTATGAAACTTTCGACGTGAAATAAGCGTACATATTGTTTCAGTTGGTAACATGTTTCACCCAGTTTTCAAAATGGCTGGATAGCAGCAACCGCAATCAAACTTTTTGTTAATGTATAACGGCCAACCGGTAGCGTATTTTTTTAAAGTTCTTGATCTGGTCTCGTCATCGCTAAGGGTGACTTCATCAGAAGAAATAAAAAGTTTACATGAGAAACATGACGTCAAAATTACATGTTAACGAGCAAGGTTGTTCAGGTTGAAAATGGAAAAAAAGAACATTGTACTTAAAAAAATATAAAATAATTATCACAAACACCATTGTGGTATGAACGATATGAAGGACAACGTTATTTTTTACCGTTTTCAACCTGAGCGACATGCAATAAGAGACAACATTATTCTTTACCAACCGTGCTCGTAAGATGTAATTTTGACGTCATGTTTCTCATGTAAACCTTTTATTTCTTCTGATGAAGTTACCCTTAGCGATGACGAAACCAGGTCAAGAAGCTTAAAAAATTAATTTTACGCTACCGATTGGTTGTTATAGAATTAAAAAAATATTTCACTCATATCTTTTAAAGTCGTAGGCGACACACCTCATGAGACCCAGTAGATGGTCGCTACACAGTTTGCAGACATGAATCGGGCAAGTCGTCCTAGTGTCTCTGAAGAAGAAGCGCATACTGTTGTCGCCTTAGTGGACAGTGATCGACGCCAGACATTTGGTGAGCTCGCCCTCTAAACCGGATTATCGCTTACCTCCGTGCTTCGCATCCTGAAGGAACGCCTGGGCAGGCGAAAAATTGCATCACCATGGCTTCCGCATCAACTGACGGAAACTCAGAAATGCGTTACGACGCTTCTCAGACGCACCTGAAAACTTATCAGCGCAAAGGAGAGGCTTTTTTTACGCCGTATTGTCACACTGGATGAAACGTGGACCACATCGTACGAGCAAAAACTTAAACTCCAATCCAACGAATGGTGTCATTATGGGTCGTCGCAAAAGTCGAAGGTAATGGTATGGTGAAAGTTACTTTGATTCTCGTGTACAACTGTGATGGTATTATCCTAATGAATTACGTTCCTCCACGGCAGACCGTCAATGCACAGTATTACTGTTCGTTTTTGGAGCATCACTACGACCAGCATTACGAAAGAAGCAGCAACGCTTTCTGCACAACCCTCCCATCATTTTGCACGACAATGCGAGGGTGCAACCAGCGTAAGTAGTAGCTTCTCTGTTAAGTCGATGAGACTGGGAAGCACTGTACAATCCACCATACTCCTCGGACTTGAGTCATTGTGACTGATTTGGTTACGGAGATGAAGGAACCACTTCGTGGCATTCGCTTCAGAACTGTTCTAGAGATTCGACAGGCAGTAAACCGCTCCGTTCGAACCATCAACAGAAAAGGCTTTGTTAACGGTATAATACGCCTTCCATATCGCTGGCAACGGTTTCTACACAACGCTGGTAACTACTTTGAAGACAGAAACAGGTACAATCATGCAAAGATCAAAAATCAAATGTGTGTATAGCTTATGGGACTTAACTACGGAGTCATCGGTCCCTAAACGTACAAACTACTTATGTACTAGCTAACACTAAGGACGGCACAAATATCCATGCCCGAGGCGGGATTCGAACCCCCGACCGTAGTGGCCGTGCAGACCGTGACTGGCGCACGGCAGTCCCCTCGGCCACCGCGGCAGGCTAAATATGCAAAGCTTTTGTATTGGTTGTGAATAAATAGTTGTCAAAATTTAAGTTCCAACTCCCGTATCTCCAGGACGTTTTTGAGTTCACGCTACACATAATTCTAATAGCACGTTTTTATTCTCTGACAAGAGTTACAGTTAACCTAAACACTTTTACTTCAGACAGTAACAGATGCCCTACTAGTCCGTCCTCTATAGCAGCAGTTCCGGTAGCCCCTTTCCTATTTTGTCTATTAGACACGTTACCGTTCAGAAATCTTAAACGACTGATTGCTGAAAGAATTTCCACAAATCAAATACCGTTGTGGAGCACCAATTTCAACAGGGAATCAAAACTGAATAAGACTTGGCAATGTAGTCAGGCAATGCGTCACGTAACTTTTCCCGCCCAAGACTGCATAGCTAACAGAATGTTTTCAAATCATTCATATTTACACAACACACTTCAATTTTCATCGCTTATCTAATAAATGGAGTGCGGTGGCTTATAATAGACTCACCAGATTATATTATGAAGCTTTGTTTCGTTGTTGTGGTGGAATCCAACACAATGCGCACACGTCATATTAAGACGTCATGCTACTCAGAAAATAATGTTCTTCTAGTCTGCTCCGCTTTAGTGTATTATCTAATAGATAAGCGTTGTATTAAAAATATAGAGATATCCCAAGTGTTGAAATATCTGGAAATTATCGGAATCATTGTACGCTAGCTTTTTATTTTTACATCACCTGTGTATTCGCGGTAAATCAATGGTGCACTCCTCCCAATGAAATTTATTATCAAGGCTATAACGCGAAGAACTTAACCCTGTCAGCTCTTCTTATCCTCATACTTTATGCTTACTTTAAAAGTAATCCTCTCCAGCCTTATACAACAGAGACTCTGTCAACACCAGCTCCTTTCCCTCTCTTAATGTGGCTGTCTATGACCAACCCCGAACCCCTCCCCCTCACCCACCTCCTCTCCGTCTAGATGTTTTCCTGTTGCACTATAATATTGGAGTTCCACGAAATCGAGAAGGCCTACGTTCGCGTATGGCATTCCAGTCTCCTCTTTAAACCTATGGCTTTCCCATTATGCCTGCCTCATTGCTTGCTTTCTCTCCCACTGCTCCTCTTATGGCACTGTCGACAACTCTGACTCACGTTTGTTTTACCCCTCCGCTGGGCTGCACCAAGGGTCCTTCCTCTCACCACTCCTCTGCCTCATTTACTCGGCCTTATGCCGGAACCCCAGACTCCCGTCCATCTCCTTCAGTATGCTGGTGACACCGCCTTCCCCCCTCGTCCATACCCTAGCCCGTTCCCAGCACCTTCTCCAATCCCTATTCGCCACTTGGTGTAACCATTGGCTCCTTTCCGTCAACCCCGACAATTCCCAGGCAATCATCCTAGGTCGTAGCACCCGCTCCTTCAACCTCACTCTCCACGGGCGACCCATCACGCTAACCTATCCTCAAATACCTCGGCCTCACCATCGACCGTTCACTTTCCTGGACTCCCCATGTCAAGACTGACCGCCAGAAAGCCCTTTCCGCCTAATTTTCTCAAACTCCTCTCCAGCCCATCCACCATCCTCTACACATACCGTTCACTCAAGCATCCTGTCGTCTGAAGCTTACACCCCACCTAGGTTTGAGCCCCATCAGCTTATTACGAATCCCTACAAAAACTAGAGTGCCATGCCCTCCGCTTTAATTACCGCGGATCCTGTAAGATCTTTTCCTTTCCCCCAGCTTCAGAAGTTCCTGGAACATATTTGCATCCTGTACATTTTCCTAAAAATGTTTTCCTTTCCTCTTACACATCATGTCTCTGTCACACCTGTTCCAAAGCATCCCTTGCGCCCTACACTTGAACACTCTCCACATCCTTTCCTGCCTCTCCCTGATGACGCCCTCCATCCCAATATCTACCCTTCCTACTAGCCATAGTGCCATTCCCTTCCCGTATATGATGCACCCTCTCCCTCCCCCCTCTCGAACCTCCCACGCTTGGTCTCAACAACCACAGAGGAACTATACAGAGAGGAAGTCCCTCCCACACTACATAAGATTCGAGCAGATGTCAGGCGGTTCCCTGGCTTAGTACCGGTAGACCACTATAGAGGCGATACTGAGGGTGCCTCTCCCACATCAGGGAGTAGCGTGGAGGGGAGGCTGAGGGAAGGGCTCGTGCCGTCTGCCACGAGGCCACGGCGGTATCCGGCGTGGCGGCGTTTGAGGGGAAGTGGTGGTAGGACGGCCGCAACCTGCCGCCTGCTCTGACTAGTTTTAAAGGACTGTTTTTTTTTTTACCTCAGCGCCATCATGGGAACTGCTTAAACATCACCCGCCCCGCCCCCCTGCGCTTGTGACCCCCCCCCCCCCCCTTCTCTCTCTGTTCATCTCGAAATACAACGAAAACTACTACTGTCCAGCTAATAAGTTCGAGACATTTTTCATTCACTTCATCAAAGAGAAAGTCGTTTTTGAAGTACTTATCTTTTATAAATTTTTCATGTGATCCTAGAATTTTTGCTGCTTAGCGTTCACTGTGAAAATTACTTTGAAATTTTGTTTCGGGTTCCAAAATTACAACTTCAACTTCCATTCACAACTGTCAACAACTAATAATTGCCTTCTGCCTATAACAACTGTCAACGCATACCTGACTAATAGCCTTTAACAGATTCACCAGTCCTTGCACAGCCTGCACATCAGCTAATATACTCTGTGACAAGTGACAGTCTGTACCATGCGATCAGTTACAATATGTGAAAACATGATGATTTGCATTATTAATTATATAAAAGTTATTTTAATACAATAAAAATTACTATAAGGTTCTGATTCCTTATATTGTTAAATATTTAGATTTTAACATAGTATTTCAACTTACCAACAAATAGTTTTGCTATATATTTTCTTCTATAACAAATATCAAGTTTAATATAAAGATATAACATTTTAATTTAATTTACAAGGCTTTAATATAAGGGTATTATTTATATTGAATGCTAACTTAGATTATTTATATGTTTAACTGGCATGTCATTTCTTGAAGCTCTAGGACCCTTTGACTTAGTAAATAATATGGAATTCTCGCCTGAGAACTGTCAAAAATACGCGAATTGATTTGAACACACTTAATTTTGTGTTATTATCATGATTAAGAAGAATTTTCGCATTAAAAACTGAGTTCATAACCATTTTCAACACACGTCTAATGGAGCCATCTGTTTGACTGGCCAATATACGTGATACATTTATGTCCAGCAGTATCATCATAATGAGCACTGCATTCTCCACAGTAGTTGTCTCCTTGAGATTCGCGTATGAACATAATACACTCTTCCTCGAAAGCTGCTTTCATTGCTGCTTTTATTGCTGAATGGATTTATATACATATTTTGAGGTTAGGTTAGAGGCTTACATAAATAATACGCTTAATTATTTCTGAGGCCAGTCGTATCATGTATACAAATTAATAGACGAGACAAATTTCATGATAGGTTCTTTACATTGTCACTCTCTGCCCCCTCCCCTATAAGTAAAAAATTTACACATATGTGCCAAACTTCATAATGATGTATCAAACGGTGTCGATGTTTTTTGAATAAGGTACCCTCCTCAATGCACCTTATGAAATATTATGGAGACAGTAATGTTTTCTAATTTTGATGGTCAACTGTGCAAAATATCATTAATATTGGAACAAAACTGAAGATATGTTCAAATGTTTATAAACCTATTGGACGAAACTGCTATGGCCATCAGTCCCTAAACTTACGCTCAGGTCAACGAACAGACACAGCCATGCCCCAGGGAGGACTCGAACCTCCGACGGCGAGCAACTGCGCGCTCCGCAGCAAGGCGCCTTACAACGCTCAGCCACTCCACCGCGGCGTGGAGACTGTTGTCGGAATTTGTTGCAAAGTACATTCTGCCATGTACCGTGTGCATCTTATGTGGACAGTGTGTGATCTTCCTTTTGTTTCGAATCTATGATTGAAAGCTTCTTGTTGTAAGTTTATTAAGTAAAAGTTTGATGAAAGTTTTGTTAAGTGAAAGTTTCCTATTCTTATTAAGTGTATCTATTTAAATCAAGGAGTTTCTCTAATCATATGTGCCTAACGGATTTAACAAACAAAATTAGGCCCTGTAAGTAAAACAATATGTACTTCTGTGAACATTATTTCTGACAGTCAGATTCAGTGGCATGTAAGGACTGCTTACTTTACTGGTACGTGAACATTTACATTTAAAAGGAAATCTTTTTCTCAAAAAACTCAACACGTACCATACAACAAAATCAAAAATGTCACAATCAGGAAAATGAGGGACGAGGCTGAGCGGAAATAAGAAAAATTAGTAATCATTAAGTTATTTATTGAATTGAAGAAATATACCTTTGTTGAGTCTTCAATATAATACAATGGTTTTATAAAATTCCGTTCCATACAAATATTCTCTTGATACAGAATCCACTGTCCACTGCATTGATAAATATAGAGTGAAATAAATCAAACTCAACACAATCATTGCTGACCAATTCAACCTTAGTACACTACTCAGTTGCCATACGTCTGTCAGCTAGCCTAGCCCACAATCGACTCTTCTGCTCAACAGCTCGCTCTCTACTACTCGCCTCAGCAGTCAAAGAAGCTGCTGTAGCGCAGATGCTACATCGCAGTTGCAAAGACATTATAATGTGCAGTAGTTACAAACATGGACTGAGATTATCGATCATGGATGACTTTCACATACAAAATAAAGCTATACGGAGGATACACGTTCACATTCACAAAAATAAAGCTAAAAATCTATAAGTAATGAACTTCAGCCTATGGCTGCCTACTTTCATGATGTGCAAAATTTCATCAAGATCGGAATGAAACTGGTGTCGGAGTCTATTTTAAAGTACCATCCGCCATGAAAAGTACGTATTATTTTGCAGACAGTACCAATCCTCTTGATTTGAAGGTGAAGTCTGCATGTTTTTTTTTTTTTTTTTTTTTTTTTTTTTTTTTTTTTTTTTCACAGTCAGATGAACGATATAGCAGCGTATAAAATTCGTATCCAACCCCTGATAGGTGTTGGTTATTTTTCCAACTTCCTGTGTCCGTCCTCTCTCCACTCATGTTTTGTACTTAATTGTATTTCGTACTATTTGTCAGTATTTAATTTTATTGTTGTTATGTCTTCTTATTGCCTGTCTTTTTACCACTGATAGGGGGAGTGGGAGTATTAGAATAGCTTTATTGTGTTAAATTCAGTTCGTATAGAAACTGCATTTAATTTTTCCTGCCGCCTGGCTTGCTGCCGATACTTGGCTGTGAGCGGAAGGGACGCCGTCCACTTCCCGTTACTCGAGGGCGAGGTACGGGCGGTCAGCCTTCAGTCCGCAGCTTTACAAAGGAAGGGTGGAGGGGGGGTACTCACTATCCCGGCATAGTTACTCTGTGATACCGGCCACTAGTCGGAGCAGTGCACGTTTGCCAGGGTCCCAGGTCCGCTCGTTACCTGCCTGGCCGGCAGCGGAAGCTTCACAATGGGCGTCTGCGTCTGTCGCCTGCTACGGGTGTGGCGCCTTCGGTTTAACGGAACGCAGCGCATGCTGAGGCGGTCACGCCGTTTGATCTTCACGGGAACTCGGCATCTCTCGTCTGTTAACTTGGAGGAATACCGCGAATTTGGACATTCTGTCATGTTGCTTGGACCACGAGGCTGGGTGAGAAGGAAAGCAGAGCGCGTCTCACACAGTGCAGAACGTAGCTGAACTACGTGAACAAGGGTACCCCAGCAGGTTGGGGGATGAATGTGCCCCAGTTGGCGGCAAAGAACGCCATTGGCTGGTTACATATTTTCTTTTTGGAAGGCAGTTGGTAGCTCCCAGGTTGTCGGTTTGATGGGCGCATATGTTTTGAGGAATCTTGTGAGTACCAGCGATCGGAAAGGTCTTACGGCGTAGAGATAACCCGCTGTCGTGTCGCGAAATTTTTCTGTGTTGAGTTTGGACTTGTATTTTCCACCACTTTTGTCAGTCGGGTAACTTTTAAAGCCTTGGTCTGTTGGTACCATACTTCGGACTTTCAAAAAATGTTCCATTGTTTGTTAAGCTTATGGGACTTAACTACGGGGTCATCAGTCCCTAAACTTACAAACTACTTACGAACTACCTTATACTAAGGACGGCACAAATATCCATCCCCGAGGGGGATTCGAATCCCCGACCGTAGTGGCCGCGCAGACCGTGACTGGAGCGCCTCAGTCCCCGCGGCCACCGCGGCCGGCCTTCGAACTTTCATTTCGTGTGGCATCGCCATCTGCGGCCACAGTTAGTCTAGCTGTCCGTACACACTGTTATTTGCTTATCTTGTGGCTCTTCCGCAAGTGCTCACAATAGAGGTAAATATCACCACTCCTTGGCTTTCGCGGTTTATTCATCAAGTTGAGCGCCATCCGCCGCCGACTGTGTTAACGACGCCGCTGCTGCTGCGAGTTCTGCATGACTCATATTGGGGTATAGTATATTGCTTGTGCAACCCTGACCCCTGATAGGGAACTGATTATTCTCATCAGTAATCAACTTGTTTTCTAATCCGTGACTTGTTTCAGTTACAAAATCATTGCATTCATGATCGCTAAGGTGCTGTATCTATAGATATAGCCAGTCATTTTCAGTCTTAGACATTATTAATAGATCTGAAGTATTGAATCAAAATTTGTGGTGCGGCCGGGAATCGAACCCGGACCTCCATGCTTACTAGGCAGACGTCTTAACCGTTAGACTACCGCACCACTAACGATTAAAGTGCCTTGGAATAGTCTATGTACGATTTCCCTCCACAACACAAACTTTAATTCAGCTTCTTTGTTCCAAAGACAATTGCCACTATTATATTTGTATTAATTGATATTTATATCACCATAACAGGATTGTTCCACCATGTCCATTGCTGAGGTGCTATTCCGCTGCATGGAGAGCCTTGGCAGTAGTGGCAATTATCTTTGGAACAAAGAAGCTGAATTAAAGTTTGTGTTGTGGAGGGAAATCGTACATAGACTATTCCAAGGCGCCTTAATCGTTAGTGGTGCGGTAGTCTAACGGTTAAGACGTCTGCCTAGTAAGCATGGAGGTCCGGGTTCTGTTCCCGGCCGCACCACAAATTTTAATTCAATACTTCAGATCTATCAATGTCTTTGACATATTTGAGACGTAAATCCGTCTCTGGAATTATTTATTTGTATAAATTGATATTTTCAGTCTTGTTTATACAGTTTTGTATTAAGTGTACAATTAATTCATGTTGTGTGTTTTTAACGTGATTAGTGTTCGTACTTCGTATATGTTGACAGTGACAACTGGTCACAAACTTTGATTTTTCTGTTAAGCTGTATTATCTTTATTGTTAAATATAATCATTTAATTTGGAACTGTTTTACTTCATTAAAAACTCTTACTTATTTTGATGGGTTATGTTTTCATGTGTATAAATAATTGGAAATAATATATCATTTTGATATCTTAACTTGTCTCCATTCGACTGTTAGGATAGGATCAGTTAATTTTCCTGTGTGTTTATATGAAATACAGAGGCTGCCCATGATTAAGATATATTTGCATATAAATAACTTGTTAGAAATTAAAACTAATCTGCAGGTATGCAAGTTAAGGTGCAGGGTTAGATGTTTGCTTTAATTTATCAAAGAGGTGTTATGTTTAATGAGCAAATAAACAGTCACACGTACACGCCTACACCACGACAACACTCGAAACATACACGTTTCATCCGAAACACGCTCAAACAAAATATCAGTTTCGATTTATTTCGATTTTTCAGCTGTTCCTATGGGTTCTACCTACATTTTTTCTATATCACACCTGTATAAAATTAATAAAACAAAGCAAAGTTATTCAAATAGGTCAACCCATTTCTGAATGTTAGCGAGATTAACGCATTGCAATTGATGTTTTATACATATAAAGCGTTACTCTTCAAAGGAAACATCCCGGCATTGGCCTGGAGTAAATAAATCACGGAAAGCCTAAATTCGGATGGTCGGAGTCGGATTTGAATCGCCGTCCTTCCAAAAGCGTGACCAGTGTGGTACCACCGCTTCACGTCGCTCGGTTCTCATAAGCGACTGAAACTGGGAAGAGACGACATCAAAGCCCTCTCGACCTGTGGTTCATCTCACTAAACAGGGCCTGCAAAGTGCAATTTGAAACTTACCTCTAGAGGGGCGATCACACAGGCTGAATTACGGATAGGCTTATGGAGGTAGCGTCACCGTCCTGTTCGTGAACAAACAGAGGCATGTGATCAGTTTTCTTCTTCTTTTTCTTTCTCTCCTTCGTCTTCTCTTCAGATACTAGGAATCGCTTGTTCCGATACCCATCTTTATCGGAGTGTTCCTCTATTTCTTCTTTCAAGGCATAATCTTGCTTTTAAGGCAAGTCTCTCTTTCCACTTTTTTCTAGATGCTTGTTCCATTTTCTTCCGAACTTTCAAATTTCATCATGTAGGTTAAAGTTTGCTGTCCTTTGCTAATATCTTGATTTCTTATCCTGTCTGCTCCTGTGCAACCTTTAATAAATTCATTTCTTGTGCTGTAATACAGCTTTACTTATTCATGTTAATCACCCAGGCCTTACTTCCATAGAGAGGAAACTGCAATACTTAAGCTGTCTTTTGTTCTAGGTTTATGTTAATTATTATACATATATGGCAGAATATATGAAGCTTATTTTCAATATCTCTACTGTAGCCTTATGTCACCTCTCATCCGAGGTAATTAAAATGGTTTATTTATTTATACACGAGATATCTTTCGGTGTAAGTGCCGTCGTCATGTGTCTTTCTGCAAAAACATTTTCTGTTATCCAAGTACGAAACAAATAAAATTAAATAAATGAAATTTACAAATTTCAATTTTACATTGCAGCACGTACGGTATTTAGAGGACTTAAATGCTTAAACTGATTATTTATGAGGTTGTCTTTTATATAACATTCATGAATTTTAGTCAGTTATTTGTCAATGCCTCGGAATACTATACGTGTACAAGTGGTTTTTTTTTTTTTTTTTTTTTTTTTTTTTTTTTTTTTTTTTTTTTTTTTTTTTTTCAAAGATAAAATATAGAAGTTAACAGGTATAGGATAAGTTTATTTATTATTCCTGTATATGTTGTTATGTAGCAAGTATGGTTAAAAATTTTATTAGAAATTCTAGGAGGACAATATAGATGATACATTTGTGTTTGACATGGTTTTCCTTGTTTAGTCGTTGGTTGACTTTATCATTATTGTACGATCTCTGATTAATGTTAAGTTGTATTATCCTTTGTCCAACTTTAAATAATCAACAAAATTATCTATGTAACTTTTACGTTTAAATCGGTTAGATCGTTTAATAAATTATTTTCGTCACTATTTGTGTGGGTACATACATCAATATCCTCCAGAATATTCACTTCATACTCCTTCTGTATTTTATGTAAAATTTAGAGTGCATTTTCTATAATGCTTATTGTGTCATTTTCCGATTGTAAATTCTGGTTAAAGATGGATAGGTTTTTATCACTTTCTATGCTGTGTTCTTTATGATGAACGGTGAAACTATGCCAAGTTTAGCTTATATTACAGGAGTTACAGGAGTTACAACAGATTCTGTATACCAGTATTTAGAAATTTAGAAGCTTTTGTCGTGTGAGTGACAATTTTGCTTCTTTGGTGTGTGTCTGTCTTGTTATGAAAAAGTGTTGTTAGTTTTTCAATTATTTTTCATTTGATTACTGATATTTCGTAGATTTTTTTATACTGATATCAATTAATTTTTATCTTTGAGATTTTTCTCATTGTAATGTGATTAATGCATATGTTGTTAGTGGATCAAGATTTTTTAGAGCTTTGTTAGGGTGTTAGGGTCATATTAGTTTTATTAGTTTTGTTGGGAAATGTATTGAAATCAATAATCAATTTGTTTGACGGGTCATCTAGTGGTAAGCTGACAAGTCTGTTAACACTGAATGGAAAAATGCTAGTTTGTGTGATCGGGGACGACATGAATGGGTATGGATAACGTTGCTTGATGTTATATATCAAACCTGTGTCTAGTTTTTACTTTATATATGGATAGGTCCAGAAAGTTAATTTTGTTATTGGATTCTAGTACTATAGTAAAATTGATTTTAGGTTGTAGGTTGTTGAAGAAGTTATGAATATTATTTATGTCTCCTTCGTTTCCATCTATGAGCATGAGAGTGTGATCAACGTATCGATAATAATAGATGATTTTATTAATAATTAATTATCGACTTCAACTTACTGCCAGAAATATGCGCAGGACGAAATTTTGTGAGAGATTTTTTTCCCTTGTTGTTTTCGCTGACAAGTAAGGAATCGAGCTGCGAAACCAGAATGCAGGAATTTCGCTTTACCCTGAATGTAATCTTTCCACTATTTTAGACTCGAAAACTGAAACGTTGCTCCTAGTACTCACTGTGACTGGGTGGTCAATAATTATAAGAATTTATTTATTTATTTTGCTGATACTAGTCCGACTGGAAAATGTGAAATAAACATACAAACGAAAGGACAACGTGTTAACTATATTTGAGCACAATTAATAGCACTGAAATATCGTAACTCAGCATTTGCCGCTCCATGTCTGAATCGGGTCACCTGTTCGAACACAGCATTAGCAATGTTCTCTCTTGTTGCAAACCGCCTAGCACGTAGTGGTTCCATAACCTTTGGAGTGAGATCAAAGTCACAGGGTGGAATGTAGGGATAGTACGGTGGGTGATCCAATTCTTTCCATTGCCAACGTCGCAGTAGCTGCCCTAGACACTCTGCTTTATGTAGTCTTGCATTGTCATGCAGGATTATTGCGTCCATCGTCTGGCTTCGTCCAGGAGCTACTCGATGACGGCACGTGCCACATCGGCTTGCACGCTGACAGGTAATCCCGAACGCTGCTCATCACTGGTTGAAACGTTCATACCCACCGTGCTACTGTACGGTATGGTAGGGCATTATTCCCAACTGCTTCCACTAATTCACTGTGACATTCCATCGCATTTCTCCTCGGAGAGCCGGTCGCGGTGGCTGCGGGGACTGAGGCGCTCCAGTCACGGTCTGCACGGCCACTACGGTCGGGGGTTCGAATCCCCCCTCGGGCATGGATATTTGTGCCGTCCTTAGTTATAGGTAGTTCATAAATAGTTTGTAAGTTTAGGGACTGATGACCCCGTAGTTAAGTCCCATAATCTCTACAAACATTTGAACATTTAATCGATTCGAACCCCGATTTCCCGCTTCGGGCCAGCGGCGGCCTTAACCAATCAAGCTGTCGTGTCTCGCTTCCAGCACTGCCGAATTTGTGAACTTGTCGTACACTCGTTTTTTCAGTGACCCCATCCCATTTTATACTATTTTTGAAAGAGTCTGCCAATCATTTTATTCGACATTATTGTCTAGGAGTGTGAGTGAAATTGATATTTTATTATATACCACATATATAGTGGTTAAGCCCCAGTCATTTGAATATAGGATTTTTCTATTCCTTGAGACTATTGCTTACCATTATATATGCGGTATATAATAAAATAGTCTGCCAATCTTTAAGGACACGCAACCGAGGTAGGGAAGAAAAACCAATCATTGTAGGGCTCTTTGCTTTTTCTGGTTCCTCTTCAGATTTCGAGCTGGTGGAAATGCAGCGCGATTCTCAGAGTAGCCGTTCTGGGCAAACACAGAGGGCTATCTGCATATGAAATCGTTCTTGCCCTATGAACGATTGTTCGTAGCACACCGCTGCATTGAGATGGGCGATAACATCTCGTAGCTTGCAGATATAGGGTGTGTTTACGTTTACGAAATACATCACGGCCAAGGGGACGTCTTCATTTCGACGATCTATGACGTACAGAAACGGTAACTTTCCAGTTTTCCACTTTCATGGTAAAATAGCTCTTTGAAACATTTAAGAATACATTACGTCGGGAAAGCCTGAAACAGTACAAACTACTTAATGCTAAGGAGAACTTATACCCATGCCTGAGGGCGGACTTGAACCTCCGGCGGGAGCGACCGCCCAGTACATAACATGATTCCTTAGACCACGCGGCCATTCCTGCGCGGGCGAGAGGCATCGAGTGTAGGGTGATCAGACGTTCGGATTAATCCGGACTGTCCTCTTTTTTCAGCTCTTTGTGCGGGATCCTGGCGGAGTTTACATTGTCTTCCTTTTCAGTCGAGGGTAATCTATAAATTTGAATGTCTGTTCGGTGTACGTTTATCACGTCTGAACCACAAGACATACAGAGCTAAAAATTTGTACAGTTACTAATGTCTACCCGGGGAAGGCTTTAAGCACGGTTTTATGGCGAGTGGATAGCTATTTATCTATATATATATATTAATGTGAATTCCTGTTCGGTGTACGCTTATCACGTCCCAACGACGAGACGCAGAGATTTAAATATTTGTACAGTTAACAATATATACCTAAGGTAGGTTTTAGGCAAGGTTTTATAGCAATCTGATAGATATTCAACAATTAGAAGAATATAACGCGAAATGCGCAACAATAATTACTCTTTGAAAATGGTTTTATTGGTTGCATTGTTGCTTGAGATTTGATAATGATAAAAGGGTATATTGGGATAGAAAGTTATCGGTGTATATAAAATTCTACGCGCGCGACAGCTATAAGGGGGATGGTGGTTGACAGTCGTCAGATTATTAAAAAAATTGTGACTGAAGTCCAGTGATGACGTTTGCGACTCTTTAGCAAGGAGGATACATACAGCGAAACTTGATGCCACAGACCACATCTCTGGTCTATGCATGCTACATTGTCTTCAGCTCTTTCTCTGTAAGGATAAGCATACGAATAAGGAAATATAAGAATAAATAGATAAAGCACTAAAAAAGAAATTTCTTTTAATACATCTCTTAAAAAAATGGATTTTACGTTTCGCGCATTACAGCAAGAGATAGATCTGTGACATTATTGCAATCATTATTGTTGAAATTCGTGATTGGATTCTTCGGAACGAGTGTATTTTTACGTGTGATTTGATCTACACTACTTACTATTCAGTCTCATAGCACACTAATGAAAGATAGCTTATGTGTCGTAATCAACCAACACGCGAGCGGAGCCGCGGGTTTAAGCTAGTAAAATTACATTTATAATTGGTCCTGTTATATTGCTCTTTTCTTAAATATCGGTACTTCATCTATAGGCACTACCTCCGTGATACAAAAGTAGGAGGCATCAGGATCGTCCATTTTATCATCTATCGATCCATAAGCGACGCATATATCGAGTACTTAAAATTTCCGTTTCATTTTTCAGTTCCGGATTTAAATTATCGTTGCTTGGCAGTAGGCATTATAGGTTACATGTCGTGCGCGTGAGACTTGATGGTAAATTTCTGTGCATTGTAACCGAGTGAGTTTCATCATAAATCTTGTAATGCCTAAATCTCAAGTGTACATTCTTTCTTCCAAATGTCGTAACTTCCAAAAAAAAGAACAATTAATAATAATAATAATAAATAATAAATAAAAAAATAAAGGAGAAATAAATTTGCAGTAGAATGTTAAATAAGTGGAGCTGGAACAAGTCTCAGTAGCCAATAAAGGTAATAAATAACTCGATAGATTATTTACTCTTGTGGTTTAAAAAAATTTTCAAATGTCTGTAAACCTATGGGAGAAAACTCCTATGGTCGTCACTAGAATTACAAGGGAGCAAGACAGGGTTGTAGCCTTTCTCAAACGTTATTCAATTTGTATATTGAGAAACTTTCGAAAGAGCTTTTGACAGTTTTGATTGGAATACTCTTTCAAATTCTGAAGTCAGCAAGGGTAACTAATGAAGAGCTACTGAACAGAATTGGGGAGAAAAGGAATTTATGGCATCCTCGACTAAAAGAAGGGATCGATTGATAGGATACATTCTTAGACAATAAGGAATCGTGAATTTAGCGTTGGTAGAGGGCGGCACGAAATGGCTTTCAAAGGGAGGCCAAGAGGTGAATACAGTAAGCAGACTGAAATGATTGTAGGGTGCCGTTCTTATGAGGAGGTGCTTGCTGAGGATAGAGTAGGGTGGAAAGCTGGATCAAACCAGTCTGTGGACTGATGACCAAAACAACAAAAAACATGTTAGGTGCGTCCTCTTTTTTCTTACTTTATCCTCGTTTTTGAAGCAGTATGTCCTTTTTTTCTTCTTTCTTTCTTTCTTTCTTTCTTTCTTCGTTTCGGCCATCTAAGGATCACGCACCAATTTCAATGTTTCCTCCTTTGTTCTTCTTTCTTTTTCCTCCAGTATTCTTTCATCTTTTCACTATGCATCCTCTTTTTCTCCTCATACCACTTTACTCCTGTCTTCTTCTCCCTCCTACCTTGGAATCCTTCCATTTTTAAAAGTTTCTCGTTCTGTTGCATCTTTTTCACTTATATTGCTTCTTTCCGAATCTTTCCTAACTTCTTGCATCCATGCTATTGTTGACTTCTTGACCCAGAGATATTTAAAAATCTGTTTGGTTAACCTTCAGCCCGTACACCCCCGTATGGCACAGAAAGAGTACACTTGGCCTTTAAGGCCGCGGTGCCGTTTCTTTCGGCCTTTTTTGCATCTAATTGTCTTAAAATGCATGTAACGCACCATTCGGTCTCCCCCTTCCCCAGAATACACCCCCCCCAATAGTTTTCTCACACACTTGATAGGTAGATTTTTTATCAATTTTATAGACTTGCAGTTGATTGTGAAAGGAAAAACACACAACGTGAGGATAAGTGGGGTACATTGGACCGGAGAAAATAAAGACATTCAGTGTACACATCGGCCTTTTTTGACCGAGAGCGGAGAGTGCAATTCGTTAATTACAGAACTTCGGACAGATGCACAACGAAGAAAAGACTTACTTCGACTTCCTCTTCAACTGACTTGAGGCTACTGTGGAGGGCAGAGTGCTGAGACGCACTCAGAGAGAAGGGGAGGGAGGAGAAGGGGGTCGCCCCGGTCCGAAAGACCGGTGTACTGGCTAAAGGTTAACCTGTTGCTGTTCATTCGGTATAAATGTCCAAAAAATAGCAGTCGCCTCCACCGTAGTGTTTCGGTTCTGTTTTCTACGTTGCGATAAACTTTTGCATTACTTCTTAGTTTCCTTACCTCTGTATTTCTTAGTGGACCAAGTATTTTTCGAATTATTTTTCTTTCTAGGACTTCAAGTTTATGTAATTTGTAGTTCAGTACTAAACATTCACTTGCATAAAGAAATTCTGGCTTTACTACTGTGTTGTAGTGCTGTATTTTCAGATTTTTTGACAGAGACATTTTGTTGTAAATGTTCCTGGTCATACCATACGCTCTCTCCATTTTATGTACTCTTTCTTCTACAGAAAACTTTTCTAAGCCATTTTCCTGAATCATTTCTCCCAAATATTTTTTTATTTTATTTTATGCGAGTATTAATTGAGGACAAGTTAGATGAAGATCAGTGTGGGTTTAGGCCTCTTAGAGGCTGTCAGGACCAGATATTTGGCTTACGGCAGGTAATGGAAAAGTGCTACGAGTGGAACAGGGAATTGTATCTATGTTTCATAGATCTGGAAAAGGCTTATGACCGTGTTCCTAGGAGGAATCTACTGTCAGTTCTTCAAGGTTATGGTATAGGGGGCAAACTTTTGCAGGCAATTAAAGGGCTTTACGTAGACTGTCAGCCAGCAGTTAGAGTAGATGGCAAATTAAGCTCATGGTTCAGGATAGTTTCAGGGGTAACACAAGGCTGTAACCTGTCACCACTGTTGTTCATACTATTCATGGATCATATGTTGAAAACAGTAGACTGGCAGAGCGGGATTAAAGTAGGTGAAAACAAAATAAGCAGTCTCGCATATGTGGATGACAGTTGTAATGGCAGATTCTATTGAAAGGTTGTAAACTAATATTTCAAAGCTCGATCAGAGGTGCAAGGATTATGATATGATGATCAGCATCTCCAAAACGAAAGTAATGTCTGTGGGAAAGAGATTCAAACAGATTGAGTGCCAGATAGGAGGAACAAAGTTAGAACAGGTCGATAGCTTCAAGTATCTGGGATGTATTTTCTCACAGGATGGCAACATAGCAAAAGAACTGGAATCGAGGTGCAGCAAAGCTAATGCAGTGAGTGCTCAGCTAAGGTCTACTCTCTTTTGCAAGAAGGGAGTAAGTACCAAGACCAAGTTAGCAGTGCATCGCTGTATCTTTCGACCAACTTTGTTGTATGTGAGTGAAAGTGGATACAGGTTACCTTAGTCATAAGGTAGAGGTTACAGATATGAAAGTAGCAAGAATGATTGCAAGTACTAATGGATGGGAACAATGGCAGGAGGGTGTCCATAATGAGGAAATCAAAGAAAAACTGGGAATGAACACCATAGTTAGAGCGAACAGACTGAGATGGTGGGGTCATGTTACACGCATGGGAGAAGCAAGGTTACCTAAGAGACTCAAATCAAATGTTCAAATGTTTGTAAATCTATCGGACCAAACTGCGTGGTCATCAGTCCGTGACTTACAAACTACTTAAACCTAGGTAAACTAACCTACGGACATCACACACACCCATGCCCCAGGGAGGAATCGAATCTCCACGGCGAGTAACCGCGCGCTCCGCAGCGAGACGCTTTAGACCGCTCGGCTACTCCACCGCGGCGTTAAGAGACTCATGACCTCGGCAGCGTAGGGTAAGAGGAGTCGAGGTAGACCAAAAAGAATGTACTTAGATTCGGTGCAGAATGATTTTGAAGTAAAAGGCATAACATCAGACGAGGCATCAATGTTAGCATTGAAAAGGGGATCATGGAGGAATTTTATTAGAGGTACTTTGCTCCAGACTGAACGCCGAAAGGCATAATCAGTCTCTAATTATGATGGTGATGATGATGATTTTATTTTATTCATTTTATTTTTTAAGCGATTGCTTCTGGTCACCCTAATTTTGTGTATCTGCACAGAAAATGTCATTTGCAAGTTGGAGGCGTAGGTACGGATATGGAAATTAATTAAAGTTAAAATAGCAAACCTGATATTACCTTTTCCCCGCCGAATTTCGATTATTACCGTAAGCAAGATTTCGGTGTTCCTCCGCTATTGAGGACAGGCTGAAGCTACGCAGGTCGGCCCCTCCGCCGGCAGTGGGGTGTGTGACAGCTGGGACGCATAGCCAGCCCGCCGAACAGCTTTATTCATGGCGGGATCTTGAATATCGATTGCGCGGCCAATGAGGCGCGCGCCCCGCCGCATATCACCGACACACGCTGCTGTGGCCTGGCCGTCTGAGACGACCTCCCGTCCCTCTTCTATCTCTGACTGACTGCACAAGAGTGGCCAGACGTCGCAGTTCATCCACTGCGAGATTTTCTCACCACTGCTCGAGACAGAATTACGTCAATTGCAACTTGTGCTATTCCACACTCTACCAACTGCTACATCTCCGAGTTTTGCTACTTCTGTCATTACGATTTGATTCACTTTAAAATCACTGTGTACGAATTCATAGCTTGATAGTTCTGCGATTTCTACGAATGTACATGTTGCACTGGTATGTAGGGAAGAGTTTAACTGTTACTTTCTGATATCATTGATTTTGTGAATGCTACGGTAGTAGTACTGATTTGTAGTTGCGTTATGTCGGAATTACAAATAATAAGACTGATTTTATTAATAATATTTAAAGCCGAAGGACTGAAACAGCAACTGCTTTGCATGATTATACATGGCTTAATAGGCTCATTAGCTACTGTGACAGAACTCATTGCTTCTCAAAAACTTTTAAGTAAGTGGCTCAGATTTCAGACGGGAAATATTGCAAATTCCTGAAAATGAAGGCATGTCTCTAATATGTATTTAATATGTCATTGTGTTACTAGTCAATTATTGACAAGTGAAGGGAGCATAGATACAAATTAAATTTCGACAAACAGAGTTACCATGTCATTTAAAGGGAGGTCCAGTATTTTCATGATAAATAAAATTCAGAACTCTATTTTTCTGAATTACCACCAAAACGATGTTTAAAATGGTTTGGAAAAGACACTATCTAACAGTTAGCCATACATAAACTCTATTCTAAATATTTAATACAAAATTTAATGTGTCTTCGGTTCTCTTTTAAATGATATATGGAGATCTTGCTACAACTTTTGTATAACTTTCAAAGCTCTATGTCGACAACTAACACTTACAACCGATAATAAATCACAACTCTACCATGCGCCGTTCCCCACACTTTCTTCTCTCTTTCCCACCCCCTCCTACCACCCCACACCATCTTGCTTTAACGCAGGCCACTCCACCTCGAGTACTCGGTGCTTGCTCGCCCCGGAGCCGCGCCGTGCGGTCCCGGTGCTTTCCACCACCACTCTAGCCTCACCATGTAGCAGCACGCGTTTGACACACACAGCGCTCGCTCTCGCGTCTTCTTCGATGCGCTGAATATCTACATCTACATCTACATAGATCCTCTGCAAATCACGTTCAAGTGCCTGGCAGAGACTTCATTAACCACTTTCATAACTTTTCTCTACCGTTCCATTCTCTAATAGCGCGCGGGAAGAAAGAACACCTAAATCGTCCCGTTTTCGATCTGATTTCTCTTATTTTATTGGGATGGTCATGTCTACTTAAGTAGGTGGGTGCTAGCAAAATATTTTCACACTCAGAACTAAGAGTCGGTGATTGAAACATCGCAAACAGATCACGCCGCAATGAATAACGTCTTTCTTTTAATGATTTCCATCCCAAATTCGTGCAACATTTCCGTGACGTTTTCTCCCCCGTATCGCGATAAAACAAAACGAGCTGCCCTTCTATGAACCTTCTCAATATCTTCCGTCAGTCCCACCTGGTGAAGGTCCCACAAGGGGCAACAGTACTCCAGGAGAGGACGCACAAGTGTGATGTAGGCAGTCTCTTTGGTGGACCTGGTGCATCTTCGAAGTGTACTGCCGATGAAACGTAACCTTTGGTTCGCCTTCCCCACAATATTTTCTATGTTGTGAATCTTATATGACGCTGTTAATCATGGCCGGCCGCGGTGGCCGAGGGGACTGAGGCGCTCCAGTCACGGTCTGCACGGCTACTACGGTCGGGGGTTCCAATCCCCCCTCGGGCATGGATATTTGTGCCGTCTTTAGTATTAGCAAGTTCGTAAGTAGTTTGTAAGTTTAGGGACTGATGACCCCGTAGTTAAGTCCCTTAAAGCTTAACAAACGTTTGAACATTTGTTAATCATGAGCACAAAAAGTTCAGATTTGTATGTTCTATTTTACTGCTCAATGGGAAGATTCTTTAAGCCTGATGGAAAAGCACAATGCTTAATATGCCACTCTGTCGTAAATTTCAAAGCAGCAACAAAGTGCCGTCACTACGAAAATAAAAATTCCGTTATACTCCAGGGTATTTTAGGACCAGACAGAAGATAACTGATTACTAAATGAAAAGTACAATTACCATAATCTGAAGAGATAAGTCTTGCTTCTTCTATAAGAAAAACAAAAATATACGTTTTTTTTAAATTGTACTTATGGATCGTGCGGCGCCTCGCGTCGAAGGTTCAAGTGCTCCATCGGGGATGCGTGTGTGTTGTCCTTAGTATAAGAGAGCTTAACCCTTTCAGTTCCACAATATGAAATTAGCTTTGGAAAAATTAAAATTCAGTGTTTTCTGTATTAATACAGTCAGTAAATATCAAAATAAATGTTTTAAAATTTTTGGTCTAACTATTGATTTTTTTATGTCATGTATTTAATGCATAACACAGACATTTGTATCGAAGTATTGTATTACTTGGACGTTATTTTATTGATAGATAACACTGCCAGATCAATAATGCTAGTATAATCTTTGCCACAGCACCAAAGACAAGATAATTCACTGCTGGAATAAAATAAAAGGAACCACACTCACGCTCACACTCTCAGCCACGTACAGACGGCAACGTAACACGACCTCCAAGATGGACAGATTAATGCCTCAGTAGTGGCTACACGCCGTACCAAGCGGCAAAATGTCGTACTAGAAGCAGGTTGTTCATAATCAAAAATGCAACTTTAAGGATTGATGCACAAAATACGGTATAAATCAACTTTTAATACGTTTTTGTCCAGGAACAACACTGGGAATGAAAGGGTTAAGTTCTTCGTAAGTCTAAGGACCAATGACGAAGGAAGTTTTGTCCCGTAGGATTATAAACATTTGAACATTTGGATCGCTGACCTCGCTTTCGAGAAAGACATCACGGGTTATTTACATGACTTATATAAATCGTTGCAGGGTAAAAATAAATTAATCGGAACTATGTGTGACCGTATTGGAAGTACCAAAGTGCAGGTTTTGCTTTTAAAAGTCAGATTGAAGAAATAAATTTGGAAAATTTTCCCTCTCAAAATCATTTAAATTAAGTACTTACGTCCGGCCACATGAGGGAGTACACAAAAGGTATTCATTGCGCAAAAATTTTGAAGATAGGTTTGATGAAATAAAATAACTGAAACTGCACTCAAAAGTTTTTATGGTGCAACTACCATAACGATAGTGCTTAATATGAGAAAAATAGTGGCTTCAAAGCGATGCAATAGATCAACAAAGAATGTTGAAAACAAGCAGCGCAATGAAAGTATTCTTTCAGTCTATATACAAAAATTGGCATTATTATTATTATTATTCGTTTGAATAATAGCAACAGGGCTCTCGATTCACTAAGCGCTTCGACACACGTTCCTATACTTCGACTGCCAAGGTTGTACTGTGCCTGCATCACATCACGTTACGAGCCCCACAACACCGAATTGGGGAGGCCTGCTTTAACGCTTTAATGCATGGCTTTTCATTTGAAGCTATAAAAACTACCATGATTAATGTACACTGCGTTTATACTGAAACAAATATTGAAAAAATCCATAATATTATTATGCACTTACTACCAACAAAGAGTTCATAGCTCGTCATCTATATAGTGCTTCCATGGTTTACCCGATGCAGTAAGTGTCGCTATTATGCCTCTCGTGTTTCCAGAAAGTGACTCATAAGGCAACAGAAGTATGTGATTCAGTACTTTTACTTGGCAAAGGAGGAATACAAATTTTAACAAACGCACATGTTAGGAGTAACTCTATGCAGCTAACTATCGAAATGATTCAGTAGCACTCTGCAATTTCTAATTTCTAGGAGGAGCACCTTGCATATGTAACACCATATATACAAGTAGCTACAAATGAATTTGTGGTAAAATATTGATCAGTTTCAGAGATAACTTTACAAATAAGGCCGCGGTGGAACAGCCGTTCACACTGAGGCGCATGAGAGTATATTTGTCCTTAGGTTAGTTTAAGTAGTTTGTAATCTAGGGACTAATAACCAAGCAGGTGAGTCTCATAGAAATACAAACATTTGAACATTTTTGATAAAATAAGGTAGGTTGCTGATCAGCTACACTTTGCATTAAAGGGTTTAAGTGACAATAACGCCGTTTATTATTATTATTATTTGGTAGCATTCTGAAGTGATTTATTGTGTTATATTCTTCAAAAGTGAAAGCGGCGAGATCGCTAAGTACTTATTTTACTTATCGACGACCGGTTTCGGAGGACTGTACCACCATCAGCTGGTATATTAAATTTTATAAGTTGGTCATCTTATTTAAAAAATGGAGATAAAATGAAAAGTGCAACATACAAATTAGACTAAATGTAAAGTACATAAATTAAATCATCACAGCTTGCATGATACTTATTTTAAACTGTAAGTTTAGTAGAGGTATGCAACCGTCATGATCAAAACTTATTTAAATAATTTTAAAATTGCTTGAATAATTACTTGGTTGTTATTAGTAGACTATTTATTGTCAAAACACAACATTTAGAAAGATGAACAGGTGTGGATTAACAGCTTTGACATAATTTCAAAATGACATATTGACCATAGCTGTTTATTTTTTATCTCAATGAGACCGGTTTCGGTTAGTTCACCATTTACAAGCATTAGCTCAACTCTGCTAACGATTGAAAATGCTAAACTAACAGAAACCTGTCACATTGAGATCAAAACTTATTTAAATAATTTTAAAATTGCTTGAATAATTACTTGGTTGTTATTAGTAGACTATTTATTGTCAAAACACAACATTTAGAAAGATGAACAGGTGTGGATTAACAGCTTTGACATAATTTCAAAATGACATATTGACCATAGCTGTTTATTTTTTATCTCAATGAGACCGGTTTCGGTTAGTTCACCATTTACAAGCATTAGCTCAACTCTGCTAACGATTGAAAATGCTAAACTAACAGAAACCTGTCACATTGAGATAAAAAATAAACAGCTATGGTCAAAATGTCATTTTGCAATTAAAACACATCATCTTTCGAGCTTAGCCCATCATCTGGTGACATATCAGTAAGAGACATGTACAGCAAATAAATACATACACAAAATTATTTGCAATTTATAATTAAAATACAAAATATATAGCAGCACACGGGACTACTTTTTTGCTAATTTTAGAACCAATATTTTCAATTATTAATTCTGGGGATTTAACTTTATTTGGCAAATGTGGAATTTGTTTCATTTTCGGGTATTTCTTTAAAATGATGCCGATCAGGCCACTTTATTTTGATTTTGTATCTTGAATAATTGAATTGTTCGGCCAATATTGTAACTTCCATGCTACTCGCATGATAATGTGCCATAAAATCTTTATTTTCTAAAATATTTTTATATACATTATCTTTATTTCATACAAACATTATGGCTCACATTTGAAGTTTATTCTTGTATGACAATACATAACAACACTAGTTTTAAATGACAAATTCAAATTACTCAATACTCAACATATATTATATTGGTATGTAATTCCAAAGTATGTAAAATTAATTACCATACACATAAAATATTTTATATTTTAATTATAAATTGCAAATAACTTTGTGTATATGCTTATTGGCTGTGTATGTATCTTACTGATAAGTCACCAGATGATGGGATAAGCCCGAATCATGTTGTGTTTTAACATTAAATAATCTATTAAAAACAACTGATTAATCAAGCAACCTATAAGAAATTTTAGATTCATTTAAATAAATTTTGCTTATAACTCATATCACATTGCCTCCAAAACGCGCAATGTCAGGTAATGTCAACAAGTCAACAGTTACAACAAGGTTTTTTTTTCTGTTTCGATCTATCAGGCTCATCTTCAGAATCTAAAATAAGTCAAAAAAGATAATATGCACTAACTGAAATTTATTTACATTATTTTGTAAGATTATCAGACTTTACTTTGAACATAGTTGTGCATAACTGAAGAGATTTACCTTGGTGGTTGCGACTGCTAGCTCAACACAATTACCGTGATTTATGAGGGAATTTGCGAGTTTTATCTAACGAGTTGAGGTAGAGGGGGATGTAAGGGGAGGTACAGGTGGGGGAAGGGAGAATATGGAAAGGTGGGTGCTGTGGGGGAAGGGAGGGAAAACTGCTGCGAAAGAAACAGGTTTTTTGGGGGAGGGGGGATTTAACATATATGAACTCAACTTCCAAAAAAATGCGATTACATAAAAATACCTCGGGGTTTTAAAGCTTTATCATATGTGTTATATTAAACTTACAGCTATATCACTGACGAAACTCGGCTATAACTTGATGTGTGCCGTGTGACAAATGGTGCTCACATTGAACATTTATAAGCTTCTTGATAAAACTGTTCTAGTTGCTCTTTCAGTTGACATATCATTTACAATTGTAAGTTTATCATAATAAATATTATAAAGCGTTAAAACCCCATTATTCTTTCATAAACACCGTGTATTTTCACTTTTGTTAGAATATAAAAACCACAAGCTAATTAATGAATTATGCTGCCAAAACGATGAAAACCGAGAAAAAATGTAATGAGATGGATAATTAGAATCTTCGTTATGTTTTAAAAAGCCACTAGGGGTGTTGAAGTATAAAATTATAAAAACGATACTGTAAAAATGTAAAAGCGAAAATTGTATACAATTCTAGTTTCAAACGTTGAAAAATAAAAATACAAATTGTCAATGTGGCACGGAGATTAACTGTTGCTGCTTGTGCTTGGTGGCGTTTTGCATCGTGCAGTTTCTGCCGTATGCACGGAAGCAGTGTGCACGGCGTCCTGCTGCTAGCAATAGGAGGGTGTGTGAACCGACACTTGCCGCTACCGCTTCACTTCTGTGTGAGGGTGGCCGCCGATCGGAGGCGCGCTGCGTCGATGTGGACGGTTGGAAGAGGCCCTATTCTCTAAGGAACCCACTGGTAATAAAGTCACTCTGTTGATTCAGCGTGTTATCGGGATCATGTAACCGGTGTGCAATTACACATTATGTCGGATATGGGTTGTACTCAGCCTAATGTCTTTGTACGGGGAATTTACGGTGCAAATGTTGCCTGTCTTCAGCTTCTTCCATCTTTCAGGTGATCCAGGTTTTCAATCCTTCTTCCTCGCCTTGCAGTTTCGCTGAGCTTCTCTTCGATGAAATCATGTAATGACCTCCTCGTGTCTGTGTCCTATATAGTTGGCCATTCTCTTAAGAATTGTGCATAGTATACTTTTACCCTCTCTCAATCTTCTCAGAACATTGTCATTTGCCTCGGCGGAGGTGCCGAACGTTCTAAGGCGCCTGACTGCGGAGCGCGCCGCTGCTCGCCGTCGGAGCAGAAGTTAGTTTAAGTACGAGGCGCGTCCAGAAAGTAAGTTCCGTTTGGTTTTATAAAACTAACGGGTATATATACAGAAAACACATTGATTGTACAAAAATCTACAACTGTTAAACTACTTTTCTACATAGCTTCCGAAATTTTGTAGGCAATTATCATAGCATGGCACAAGGTTTCGTGCGCCTTTTTCATTGAATGTTGCCGCCTGTGTATTCAACCACGTGGTAACATGTTCTTTCAGCTCGTCATCACCGTTGAAGTGTTGTCCACCAAGGACAGATTTTAGGTGTAAGAAGAGGATTACTGTCAAAGTATTTTTTATTTTTTTATTTTTTCACGATCATGCCTGACTTCACACACCGAATGTGACCAAACAATTCTTACGTAAATTTCAATGGGACCTATTTGATCATCTCCATACAGTTCGGACCTCTCTCCTAGCGAATTTCATCTCTTCGTACACCTAAAATCTGCCCTTGGTGGTCAACACTTCATCGATGATAAAGAGCTGTTACTACATGGTTGAATACACAGGCGGCAACCTTCTGTGAAGCATGCATGCAAAAACTTGTGGCACGCTATGACAAGTGCCTACAAAATTTCGACAGTTATGTGAAAAAGTAGTTTAAGAGTTGTAGAATTTTGTGCAATAAAAATGTCTTCTGTAACTGTGCACAATTTCATTTTATTACTAAACGGAACTTACTTTCTGGACGCGCCTCGTAGTTTTTAAGCCTGGGTACTGATGATCGGAGTAGTTAAGTCCCATAGATGTACAAACATTTCAACATTCAACATTGTCATTGGTCTCCCGATCTGTCCAGCATCCAGCACACATTTCAAAACTTTCCAAGTATTTTTTTCAAAGTCCATGTCTCGGCTCTATATAGTGCAATGCTACAAATATAGAACTTCAGCAATTTCTTCTTTAAGGCCAAGCTCATCTTGCTGTTCAGCAGAGACCTCTTCTTGTTCAAAGCCGCTTTGGCCGTGGTAATTCTTCCAAAAATTTCGTTTGTGCATTGGGCATCCTTTGTCAGGAAACTGGCCAAGTACTCGAACTGCTTTACCTTCTCTAGTTCTGGATTCTCGACTATTACCTTCATAGATTCCTCCAGTTTTGATATCCGAATCACTTTTGATTAATAGATTTTGATTTGCATACCACATTTTCTACCAGTTTCCGCCAGCCGATTCAAATTCAAATGTTTGTTCAGCTTATGGGACTTGACTGCAGGGTCATCAGTCCCTAAACTTTCGAACTACTTACGAACTAATACTAAAGACAACACAAATATCCATGCCCGAAGGGGGATTCGAACCTCCGACGCAGAGGCCACGCAATCCGTAACATGGCGCTCCAGACCGCGCGGCTAGTTCCGCGCAGCCATCCGATTCATCATGTTTTGCAGTTTCTTTTGATTTTTGCATACTTGGTAGTGTTAATGAGGCACCCTCTTATCCTGTACTTTCCGCACCCTTTCAACACCATACAGGTGATAGACAACAACCTTGTCTGACTCCCCTTCCTATTTCGACGCAGCTTGTTTCTCCGTAGTTCAGTCCCACCTTTCATTCCGATCTCCTTAAGGATGTTGTCCAGTTGACTCTGCCGAAGGTCTTCTGCTAGTCTATAAAACAAGCGCAAACTTGTTCGTTAACAGCCCAAACCCCCTCCGTTAATATCCTCAACATTCCGATGGCGTCTCTGGTCCCTATTTCTTTTGTGTGTGTGTGTTTTCAATTCAATGGGACCAAACTACTTTCGTTATCAGTCCCTAGACGCCGCCCGCGGTTGCGGAGTGGACTGCGGCGCGCCAGTCACGGTCTGCACGGCCACTACGGTCGGGGGTTCGAATACCTCCTCGGGCATGGATATTTGTGCCGTCTTTAGTATTAGCTAGTTCATAAGTAGTTTGTAAGTTTAGGGACTGATGACCCCGTAGTTAAGTCCCATAACCCTTACAAACATTTGAACATTTAGTCCCTAGACTTACAAACAAACCAAGTTAAACTAACATAAGGACAACTCAAACTTCCATGCCCGAGGGAGGTTTGGAACCTCCGACGCCGGAGGCCGCGCTATCCGTAACGTGGCGCTCCTTTTCCTTTCCTAAACCCAAACTGGACCTCTCCCATTGCTTCTTCAATTTAGTGTTCCAGCCGTTTTCCTGATGAAATGTACTCGTTGTGGCTATCAGTGCCACAAAGACCCATTTTTATTGTATAGTGCTGGAAGGAATTGACACCATGCATTCTGCAGGGCTCTCTACAAATCTGCAAGAGTACGAAGGGGTGGAGATCTCTCGTGAGCAGCACTTTTCAAGGCACCCGAGGTATGCTCAATAATGTTCATGTGTGCGTAGTTTAGTCGCCAGTGGAAGTGTTTACATTCAGAATGTTTGTTCAAATGTTTGTATAGTCTATGGGACTTAACTAAGGGGTCATCAGTCCCTAAACGTACAAACTACTTATCAACTACTTACGAACTAGGACGGCACAAATATCCATGCCCGACGGGGGATTCGAACCCCCGACTTACATTCAGAACAGCGTCCCTGGATCCGCCCCACATTTCTGGGCGTGTGGGGTGTCGCATTGTCCTGCTGGAATTTCCAAGTCCGTTTGAATGCACAATCCACATGAGTGCTTGAAAATCATCAGCCAGGATGCGTTTGTACACCATTTCACACTAAAACATGATCGGCAGCCACCTACCGCTGAGCCAAAGTTTGCGCCAACCGCGACATTGGACAATATACATGACCATGCTGACCTGCACAATCTGGCAACACTGTAGACTACGGCAGCTGATTCTGGAAGACTTATGTTCAGTCAATATAGTTGCACTCCACCTACGTCCTTCGTTTCGCAGTAAATTGGGAGACTTGCAAGTGGAAAGGCGGTCGATCGAAACCAATCGTTCAAAAACATTGTATTAACCTCTCTTGTGAATGCTGTTGTCATTAGTATACAGATAGCATTTCCATGGCCTATTTCACTTTGTGATACACTGTAATAACACTTCTGGCCATTGTCGTTGATGCAATCAAATAGCACTCTTACGGTGGTTAACACTGTTATTTGTGGTTTAAATCTCGTTCCTTCCTTTTCAAGGGCCCTTCATACAATTCGTCATTGTCAACAGTTCGTATGTTTTCATCAAGGCCGGCCGCAGTAGCCGAGGGGACTGAGGCGCTCCACTCACGGTCTGCACGGCCACTACGGTCGGGGGTACGAATCCCCCCTCGGGCATGGATATTTGTGCCGTCTTTAGTATAAGGTAATTTATAAGTAGTTTGTAAGTTTAGGGACTGATGACTCCCTTAGTTAAGTCCCATAAGCTATACAAACATTTGAACATTTTTCATCAAGCAACAGTGCGTAAATGCACTGTAATGTTATTTCATTCCCTACGTAAATCTATGCTATAAAGTTTGTGAATAACTTTCAGTGCATTCTATACAGAAATATAGCCTTACGCCAAGATTCGTATCTTAGTGTCTAATTTCTACAGCGATATTCCTCATGAAGGTATTATGTTAATAGTCATATTCACTTTCTCTATAATTATGCATCTATCATACGTATCCTGAAAGAGTAATAAAAATAAAATTCGTATCGAAGATCAATTCGAATTTCATCTGAGGCGTATGTTCAAAAATGTTCAAATGTTTTTTAAGCTTATGGGACTTAACTACGGGGTCATCAGTCCCTAAACTTACAAACTACTTACGAACTAGGACGGCACAAATATCCATGCCCGAGGGAGGATTCCAACCCCCGACCGTAGTGGCCGTGCAGACCGTGACTGGACCGCCTCAGTCCCCTCGGCCACCGCGGCCGGTGAGGCGTATGAGTGGTGAAGCAAAACGGATATTTCTTACCATTTCCATAAGTTGGAGTCGACTTTTTGGAAAGACGTATTGTGTATAAATTTGCTTCTGATTTTGGTAAGGAATTTCTTCTTCCTATTTTTAGTGCATAAAATAACATAAAACACCATCGCTAATCGTACTGTGCATAAAATAAAATAAAACAACATTGCTAATCGTACTGTATCCCAACTTGATTAGATCTGCAACTTAACCAAGCTTGCACTACGGAGCAACGATACGCTGTACCTGTCATATTCAGTGCTGAGCGTTCAACGCATCGCGAAAGATAACCTGAATTGTCAATTACACGAATAGCGGCCTTCCTTAATCACACAAATTAAATTTCTATCTCAGTCCCTCTCATATCACATGAGGATTATACAGCGTTAGTCCGGGAAGTGGAAGAGGATTGTCATGCAATTTCGCGAGACAATTCATTAGCACTTACGGAAGTAAATGGCAATGTCAAATTGTTGCCAAACATTAGCAGCGATGTTGCCATTTCTTAGCTGTGCTAGGAAGACCTCTGTAGCGATAAGCCATACGAAATCCGCATTCGTCTCATACGGGCTTCCACACGGAAGTAGCGAATTTTGGTTAAAATGCAGCTCGATCTTATGATAGTTAACGGACGATATAGAAGTCGTCCAGTGACAATTCAGGTTATATTTCGCAATGCGTTAGAAGCTCAGCACTGAATATGATACAAACAAGTAGCAGCTGCCGGCAGCGTATCGTTGGCTCCTTGGTTCCGCATATGTCTTACGATACAAGCATGCTGTAAGCCGGCAGATGTAATCACGTTGAGAGACAGTACGGTTAGAGGTGGCGTTTTATTTTATTTTATGAGCTGAAAATTGCAAGAAAAAATGTGTGTATATGCGTGTGTATTCAGAATCTTAGTTAATTCATGTCTCCATGCAAAGATACCTCTGTTGCAGCCTAGCTTGCTTATCCTCCAGCGATTCCCATTTGAGTTCTTCAAGTATGTCTGTAACAATTGCACACTGATCGCACTTACCAGTGACAAACCTAGGAGTCCTCGTTTGAAGTGCTTCTGTTTCCTCCTTTCAACCGATCTGGTGGGGATCCAGAACACTGGATAAATACCCAAGAGGAGCCGCACATGCACTTTACAGATCAACCACATCTCCCTAAATTTCTCCCAACCCACCGAAGTCGACCATCCACCCTCCTCACGACTGTCATTACATGCTCCATCAACATTCTAATTAAAGGTTGTACTACAATAGCCTGTCAACAACATTTTACATTCATGTCGTACAATCAGTAGGTCATGAGACTTGACTCTGTAATGTCTTGAAATGCGGCTGCTTGTGCAACTTACAAAGTCGTGGACTTGCCTACACTCAAGGCGTCAAGTCTCAGAACATATTGACTGTACCACGTACACTACTGGTCATTATAATTGCTACACCAAGAAGAAATGCAGGTGATAATCGGATATTCATTGGACAAATACATTACACTAGAACTGAGATGTGATTACATTTCACGCAATTTGGGTGCACAGATCCTGAGAAATCAGTATCCAGAACAACCACCTCTGGCCGTAATAACGGCCTTGATACGCCTGGGCATTGAGTCAAACCTCTGGATGGCGTGTACAGGTACAGATGCCCATGTAGCTTCAACATGATACCACAGTTCATCAAGAGTAGTGACTGGCCTAGTGTGACGAGCCAGTAGCTCGGTCACCATTAACCAGACGTGAGAGATCTGGAGAATGCACTGGCCAGGGCAGCATTCGAACATCTTCCGTATCCAGAATGGCCCGTACAGGACCTGCTGAAATGAGGGGTTTCGCCGAGATTGAATGAAGGGTAGAGCCATGCGTCCTAACGCATCTGAAATGTAAAGGCCACTGTTCAAAGTGTCGTTGATGCGAACAAGAGGTGACCGAGACTTGTAACCAATGCACCCCATACAATCACGCCAGGTGATACGCCAGTATGGCGATGACGAATACACGCTTCCAATGTGCGTTCACCTCGATGTCGCCAAACACGGATGCGACCATCATGATGCTGTAAACAGAATCTGTATTCATCCGAAAAAATTACGTTTTGCCATTCGTGCACCCAGGTTCGTTATTGCGTACACCATCGCAAGCACTCCTATCTGTGATGCAGCGTCAAAGGTAACCGCAGCCGTGGTCCCCAACCTGATAGTCCATGCTGCTGCAAACGTCCCCATCTGTCGACTCAGGGATCGAGACGTGGCTGCACGATCCGTTACTGCCATGCGGATAAGATGCCTGTCATCTCGACTGCTAGTAGTTAGAGGCCGTTGGGATTCAGCACGGCGTTCCCTATTGCCCTCTTGAACCCACCGATTCCATATTCTGCTAACAGTCATTGGCTAGCGACCAAGGCGAGCAGCAATGTCGCGATACGATAAACCGCAATCGGGATAGGCTACAATCCGACCTTGATCAAAGTCGGAAACGTGATGGTACGCGTTTCTCGTCCTTACACCAGTCATCACAACAACGTTTCACCAGGCAACGCCGGTCAACTGCTGTTTGTGTATGAGAAATCGGTTGGAAACTTTCCTCGTGTCAGTACGTTGTAGGTGTGGCCACCGGCGCCAACCTTGTGTGAATGCTCTGAGAAGCTAATCATTTTCCTGTGGGTGAAATTTCGCCTCTGTAGCACGTGTTGTAGCAATTTTAATTGCCTGGAGTGTAGTAGGCCAATCGAACACCCTGTGTACAAGAGTCAGTGGATTAATCTTGCGTTGTAGTGTGTTCTTCTTAACGTATGAAAAAATATTTTTCCTCTCTCATACGACAAAGAATTCGGTACTCCGATGCTCACCAATACTGCAGCAAGGTGAATATGAGGCAGCACCTGTTGTTTTGCTTAGCTTAGCTCTAAATCACCTAACTCTCCAGCGAAACTCACATTAAAACTAAATTTCTCGCTACACGGTCGTAAATCGTAATCTTACTGTGCTCTAAAATGACCACATATATCAAGCAGACGATAACTACTTAATGATTCTGGGTGCAGTGACACGTAATGTACAGTGGCGCGCAGCAGTTTGTACTCTGTTTACATTATACCGAAATAATGAGACATGAGAGGGGATAAATTGTAAGCAAAGAAAGCGCGTGTTCCAGAAACTACTAGCTACACAGTTAAACAAAAATAACTTTGTCGTACGAAGTTAGCACTTACCTGGGAATAGACTTTGTGTAACAAAACAGCTCTAGTCGTATTCTGCAAATCGTGACACAGCTTTGGACATAAAATTCTTGGTAATTTGATAGCAAAACTAAAGTTGCATCTTAGTAACAGTGTCTCTTATGATTTTACTTACCGAAATTGAAACTCATTAAATTAAATAATAAACAAAACACCCAGGTATATGAAGGCACCGATTCAAACCAAGAGGAAACGACTCAGTGAGACATTTGGTATTTTTTATTTCTAAAAATATTATTACGACCAGTTTAATGTCATCCAGTTTCACACCTGGAGTTCATTTCGTTCCTCGTTTATCTTTCCATAGATAGCGTAGTCCATAATCCACATTCTGGTATGTAGTGAATTCGATCAAAATTCTTCAGTTTTTACCCTATAATAATGAATACTCGCCATCAGTATTTAATACAAAGGTTTTTATTCACATTACTTACAACTATATTTCAGGACTGCTGTGTTTCCTCATTCTACGAAATTGCACCTCGAATTTCGCAGTGTCAAAAAATTCCATAAGTCAATCATAGTCATAGACATTTATCCCCAGATTTGACGTAGCACCAAAATATCATATGGTTTCCTGCCAAGTCGGTACACAAAACATTACTCTTAAAGTTGTTGAACGCCTCTCGCATGACATCCATTCCGATACCTTTGGCATAATTTAATTTGTGCTTGTCTGCTACACTTTGGCTACGTTTCTATTTGCGGTGAAGTTCTCCTCGCTTTCGTATCAGCTTCCTAACTCGGTTGTTGAACGAAGGTGGAACTTTCTCATCTCTCATAGTTTTACTCGGCACATATTTATCTTACGTATTGTACAATGTACTTGAACTTCATCCACAACTAATTAACTCTGTTGTTGTAAGAGACGGAACTCTCGTGTTGAGCAGTCAGGTTGAAATCGACCCTTTTCACTTTTGATCCATAAGAAGATCATTCTACCTTTCTTGATATTTCTATTCACATCTGTGTTCATTGACGATGTAATGGCCTTACGATCGTTCATTGTCTGATGTACGATAAGTGAATCGAAACGTTTGAGTCTATTTGTCTACATCTACATCTACATGGGATACTCTGCAAATCACAATTGTCTGGCAGAGGGTTCATCGAACCACCATTACACGGGAAGAAAGAACACCTGAATCTCTCCGTTCGAACTCGTATTTTATTCTGAGGTCATTTCTACCTATGTAAGTGGGAGTCAACAATATATTTTTGCATTCGGAGGAGAATGTTGGCGATTGGAGTTTCGTAAGTAGCCCACGCCGCAGCGATAAGCGCCGTTGTTGTAATGATTCCCATCCCGGATGCTGTATCATTTCCGTAACGCTGTCTCTCCTCTGGACTCCTTCGATGTCCTCCGTCAAACCCACCTGATAAGGACCCCACTCTGAGCAGCACTACTCTAAAATGGACGGACAAGCGTAGTGTATGCAGTTTCTTTTGTAGTTCTGTTGCATCTTTTAAGGGTTCTGCCAATAAAACGCAGTCTCTGGTTCACCTTTCCCTCGACATTACCTACGTGTTCTTTCCAGTTTAAGTCTGAAGTAATAGTAATTCCCAGGTATTTTGTGGAGTTTACGGCCTTCACTTTTTATTGGATTATCTTGTAAACAAAGTTTAACGAATTTCTTTTCGTACTCATGTGTCATCAGTAGATCCCCAGGACTCGGCTCTGTATTTAACTTGTAGAGGTAATTTTCGGATACAGCATTTAGAACAATATTTCTAGAATCTCTGGTTTTCCCCCTTGTTATATTAATACCGAAAATTACATCCAGTGGGCTTGCAGCAGTTCTTCAGCCGACGCGACTTTTAAAACATGGTCATGATAATTTTAAAAAACAATGACAAAGTGGTAACAAAGTGAAGCACGTAAAAGTATGACATAAAGAAGTTATTTGAAGAAGTATAATACAGAAAGATGAATAAAGTACATGTAGTTCGTTGAAAGGTTTGCGCCGCGGTGGCGTTAAAAACACACAGAAGCAACTTAAACACAACAGACGAATAAACACTGAAGACACTATATAAAACTGCGACAGCGACACTTGTTTGTGTATGGTAGTCACAGTATTAAAAGTCACTTATGCACTGTAGACTCGAAAACACTGGATGATGCCCTATTAAAAGTCGGCACTGAGAAGGAGGTAAAGCGGGAAGCCCGGGAGAAGGGGAAGGGACTGTGGGGAGCGGTGAGTGGAAGGGGAAAGGAAGGGGATAGCCAAGCGGAAGAGAGGGGGAAGGAAAGGGAGAGGGGGCGTTGCATCCACAGGGAGAGGATCGTGGTTGGTGGAAGGAATAGAGTTCGGGACGGAGGACGGCATCCGGTGTGTGGAAGTGGCTCTAGTTACACTGGGAGAGGATGTGGAGCGTGTGTAGGTGAAGAGTGGGAGGGATGCAGTGGTAAAGGTGTGGCAGAGGCCTGGGATTGGTCAGAATCGGGTAGACCAGAGGGTTACGTGAAGCTATTTTTCGGATGATGTACAGGATCCGGATGTCTTCTACTAGGTACTATAGGACAGGAGGAAATGGGATTAGATCGTAAAGGATCCGCGTGTGGAAGGGGATCGATTCTCTGTCCCTGCCACCATTCTCAAAAAAGTCTGTCTCACCGTATGTATCCGTTGAGTTAAAATCTCCACCTAAAACTATAACGTGTCTAGGAAAACTACGGGAAATATTTTCCAAGTTTACTCCTCAGATGTTGCATCACTACGGCTACTGAGCCAGCAGCTATTTCCCGCCGCGTGGGAGCAACCGAGCGGTCTGGAGCGCCACGTTACAGATTGCGCGACCTCCCTCGTCGGGGGTTCTACATCTACATGGGATACTCTGCAAATCACATTTCAGTGCCTGGCATAGGGTTCATCGAACCACCTTTATACTATTCAACTCCCATCCACTTTCTAACAGCGCGCGAAAAGAAAGAACACCTGAATCTCTCCGTTCGAACTCTGATTTCTCGCATTTTATTTTGATGATCATTTCTACCTATGTAAGTGAGAGTCAACAATATATTTTTGCTTTCGGAGGACAATGTTGGCGACTGGAGTTTCGTAAGTAGCCCACGCCGCAGCGATAAACGCCGTTGATGTAATGATTTCCATCCCAGGTCCTGTATCATTTCTGTGACGCTGTCTCCTCTGTAACGTTCGTTGTCCTTGGGTTAGTTTAACTTAGTTTAAGTAGTTTGTAAGCTACGGTCTAATGACCACGCAGTTGAGTCCGATAGATTTACTAACATTTGAACAAACACTGCTAATTAGCGTGTCTGAGACACTGTTCACGCTGACTTTCATCAAAATCATTTCACATTCCGGGTCTGTACTACGACGGTGGTTCAAAAAGTTTTCGAAATCACCACGAGAGGTGAGCGCTAGCGTAACGAATTGTTCACGTGACATCCACAGCACCTCTGCCTTTAAACACGTGCCACGTCATTGCTTTTGGAAGAGAGCTATGGCGGTGATGTGCCTCTGTTGTTGTTCCCGCATAATGATTTGCGAAGATGGAAAAACTCGAGATTCGAGCCAGTGGTTAGGTACTTCGTAAAAAAAACAACGTATGAAATGAAAGGAAACTCATGCAGATTTCCAGAAGACACTGGGGGGACTCTGTTACTTCATATCCAGCTGTTGCCAAGTGGTCAAATGAATTTCAGTTTGGTCGGCAGAGCTTAGAAAATGATTCGTGCACTAATCGGCAAAGATGTGTCACTGCTCCAGAATTCATTGCAAAAGTGCATAAAATGGAGGATCGCCGATTGAAACTGCGTGAAAGTATCTACTCTTACCAGATGTCATCTGAAAGGGTATTTGGCATCTTAACTGAAGAATTAGAAATGAAAACGAAACAAAAAAAAAATATCTGCAAGAAGGGTGCCGCGAGTTTTGATTTTTGTTAAAAAACGGTTGTGAGTGGACATATCGAAACAATTTGACTTTGTCCATTTTAATTACGGACCAGGGGCTTCTGATGTATATCTTGTAACGAAAAATAATACCATCAACTGTGTTCAATATATTTATTAACAACCAGTTTCAACGGTGAGTGCCGTTATCTTCAGGCCCTTAAAATAAGAAACCTGCATACTGCTGGATTACAGTCAATATAACTTATATCGCACGTTCGTCCAATATTACAGCAACAAGGAACAATGTTGTTGCTGTTATATTGGACGAATGTGCGATACCAGTTATATTGACTGTAATACAGCAGTATGCAGGTTTCTTATTTTAAGGGCCTGAAGATGAGGCCATTGACCGTCGAAACTGGTTGCTAAATAAATATATTCAACACAGCTGATGGTATTATTTTTCGTTAAATATCGAAACAATATTTGGTGCGTTTTAGGAGAAACGAACAAGATTTTTTGGCCGGTTTGTGACCACAGATGAAACCTGGGTACACTACTATAAAACAGATCGTCGAAGTTGCTGGAGGGGATGTTTAGAGGCAGGAGCTGGTGCCTGTAACTTGGACTCTCCGTAGCGTCGTTGAATGGCGTTTCCGGTCATGGGTTCCCATGCTCATTTAGTTCCTCAAGACACCTCCCACATCCCCTAGCAGTTTTTTGGTGTAGTAATGTAATTCTGAAACACACTGACGTATGGGACACACACCCATCTCAATCTTCGATGTACGTATACTGCCGGAAATAGGCGAAGGACGAAATTTTGCGAGAGACTTTTTTTTTTTTTTTTTATTGCTAGCATGTGAGGAATTGCGCTGCGAAGCCCGAGTGCACGAATTTAGATTCGCCCTGTTTAACGTTGATAATGTGGTACGAGGCTTTTGCTGTTTGCGTAAATTCATACTGACAGCAATCACTGTGTCGGAACTGTGACCATTCACTTTTTTTCTCGAAATACTTTCTGCAGTCCTGTCTGAAGTAGATTTACTGCCTTACCTTCTTTGCATTTTAAAATTTTTAATGTCATAAAGGAGATACGTAAATCGGTTTGTCGATCGCAAAAATTGCAATTTAAAGCTAGCCCTCCCAAGGAAAAAAATGTAAAGGCCCTTTATGGAAACAAACAAATGATTACTTCGTGTCTACCTTGTATAGTGATAGTGATGTCAAGGCTTTAGGATTTAGTAATATCTACTTGGCATGTTTGTTATGTACCTTCAGAGTATCTTCCTACAATAACATACGCAGAACAGTGGCAGCTATACAATCGAGTTTGGTTAAATAGAGGTGAACAGGTGACCGTGAACTAATACAGTGTTCTTCAACCTGTGGGTCGCGTTGCCCAGGGGAGAGTCGCAGAGACATTTTCTGGGGGTCGTCGTCATGCGAGAATGTAGCTGCACCTTAAAATATCCAGCCCCGAGCAAACCTGAACATTAGTAGTTCCGTAATGCAAAGAAATATGCCTAAGGATAGTGAAATGTATTTTGTATTAAAATTACGTGTTTACTCTTAATCATCAATTGTTAGTTGAATGGAACAATGGTTTTTTTTTTTTTTTTTTTCCAATAAATATAACGTGCTACCAATAGGTGAAAGACGGCCCTGAAAACCTTTTTCCAGGTATCAGGCGATAAATAAATTTACAAGATAGAATAAGTAACCTTAAGCAATTCCATTGTGTAAAATTTGACTATACAGTACGAACTTGCTCAACGAACATAATTCGATTCCGAGCTTTACCTGTAATACGAAACCCCGTTATGCAACATATATTTTTCTAAAACATGCATGTTGGAAATGGCTGATAAAATCTTGTAAATTATCCTTAGCTAATGCATGTCACTAGTTACATTAAAATGTAAAATAGCAGTTAATACAGGTGATAAATCCACTGCCTCCAACGTGTACAGTAGTGACATATATTAACTGTGGATAATGTACAAGATTTTATCAGCCATTTGTAACATGCATTGTATTATCACGGTTTGAAAAAGGCTAACGGTTCGATAATTAACGATAGAATCCGGAACTAGTCACTGACTTCAACATTGTGCAACTGCGGCGGACAAAATAAATTGTTTTACAAAATATTCCCAGTTGCTGATCCTAAATCATCTTATCTACAAAAGCTAGAAATGTAGGTTTGCCTCAAAATGTTTGATATTAATTCCATTGTGTTGCTGTAACCTTCGATAATGACGAAACGTCGAAACGCGTAAGGCCTCAATAAATTGAAATTTGTGGTCAAGACTTTAAAATTTAATTCTAACACATAGTTGTGTCTGGTTCGGTGAGTGGAGGGGGGGGGGGGCGCCAAAACATTTTTAGTTGGAAGGGGTCACGTATTCAAAAAGGTTCGAAAACACTGCACTAAAAGATAAGCGTAGGAGAAGGACAAAGCTACGGAAATTTTAGAACAGCCCTCGTATTAACTACTGTAATTCAAAACGAGGGGCCTGTAGCGAACTTGCCTACTGTGTGCAGAGTGAGCACTTTGGGCCAAATTATATGTGGGCGGTAAACGTGCGGGTGTAATGACAGGCCGTGCCCTGTCTGGCGCTGTGGCTGTGCGGGCCACTTGTTTGCTCGCTGCAGCCGTGTGTCGCCGGCAAACAGCGCACAGTCGCTACCAGCTCCAGCTCTGTCTGCCGACTCACGTCGCGCACCAATAAAGGCGAGCGCGGCCTTGTGCCGTGCCGATGGTGGCAACACTGCCCGCACCTCTGTCTGTCTGTCTGTCTGTCCGTCTGCCGCCTGCTCTGACGTGTTGTCCCCGCCGCAGAAACCACTGCCGCCACTCGCCGTAAAACAGTAGGTTCGTTCGAATGGCCCAAACGCTGATAGTTCCTGACGATTTGGAAGGCCTCCACTGCGCATGCGCGCTTTTTGACAGTTTCCAGCTCCGAAGCCAACTCGAACGCTTATTTCACCTGTTTCGCAGTTTGGCCACCCATAGCCAGAGTTGCCAACGTCAGTGGTTTAACACCAAATCTGGTGGTTTTTTAAAGCCGACGGTGGGAAAAAATTTGAGTCAGTGGGAGGTGGGAAAGTTGGTGGATTTTAATAAAATAGTTTTCTAAAAATAAATAAATAAATAAAAATAATAAAAAAAAGTTAGGTTGCAGAAGTAATATAATTCTAATTTGAAATTATTAACGAATATGGACACATAAATGACTAGGAAATGTATCACATTATTGGATAATATGTAAAATTCTTAAGAGTTCAAAGATATTAACAATGGTAAGATTCATTGCTCATTGTTGTAGGCTGTTAGTTAGGGTTACTAGATGTCCGTCTTCAGAAAAGAGGACATTTCTAGATTAATAAAAAGAACCTTCTCTCTCTCTCTCTCTCTCTCTCTCTCTCTCGTATTGACAACTCAGGTACTAGTCATGTCTCTACTATATTATCAGCATCGTGTTAGATGTAATACATCTTACGCAATTTGTTCGTCTTCTTACTAATTAAGAAGGATGAAATGTTGAGACCCGTAGAACGAATTACAGGATTACATAACAGTGAAGTCCTAATATTTAATCACTTCACCACTTGTAATTATCGTCTTACGTGCTGAACATTTTTTTTCCATATTTATAAGATTCCTTGCCGATCACCCCTGTTTTCACCTTAAATTTTTTGCAATGCAACATTTACGGAAACCATAGTACTGTTTGCCGGCCGCGGTGGCCGAGGGGACTGAGGCGCTCCAGTCACGGTCTGCACGGCCACTACGGTCGGGGGTTCAAATCCCCCTCGGGCATGGATATTTGTGCCGTCCTTAGTCTTAGTTCATAAGTAGTTTGTAAGTTTAGGGACTGATGACCCCGTAGTTAAGTTCCATAAGCTATACAAACATTTGAAAAATAGTTCTGTTTACTGTAAAATCGTCACGAATAAAGTAACAGTAAAAATTATCTAAGTGTTCTTTGTTATAGCTATGCTCCCATTTCCGATCAGGCCGACGTGACTATATACATGATTAGCATCTAGATTTATTTACCGTACAAAGGTTCGCAATTACTTATTAAAAAACTACTCCGTTTTTAGGACAAAAGCTGTAAATCGATTTTTGCAATACACTGTTTAAGTAGTTACGTCTCTTTGACCCTAAAAAGGCTAATGGTGAAACGGCAATGGTTACTGTGCCATCTGACCTTATTTGTATGTAGTTTTGAACAAGGTTTTAACTTATGTGTAACATAACACTGGACTAGCTTTTGATCTTAAAATCGTAAGTGTGGTTGACAGACAACACACAGAACTGCCGAGTCCCAGCAAGACATACTGAACGTCTTCTTTTTGGGTCACACAACAATCCGACCAGAGAACAAAAATGGGGGGGGGGAGTTTCATATTATACTATGTGCATTGCACTGTCTTGCATTGTTGCAGACGTAGGTTTTTAATCGGCCGCCTCAAAGCTCGTATTCCGCGACAATTACCACGCCATTTATTTAAATTGTTCCGAAGTAGCTTGACCTCAGAGCAGCGGCGGCACAGAAACATGACTTTTTTTTAACCTATTGTTTCAAGAAAGGTTAAATTCTCTAGAGTTAGTGATTGTGACAGTTCAAAGAGTTATATTTGCGCACTTTCAAGTTGAAGCAGTTGCACAACGCAAAAAGTGGACATTTCACCATTTTGTTAAAAACCCGGCCGGACCACTTTTAGAGTCCAAAAAAGAGGACATGTCCGGGTAAAAGAGGACGTCTGGTGACCCTACTGTTAGTTCTGTGTTGACTTCTCCAATCTCCATGGAGAGGAAGTGCTGTCCTTGCATCACACACTGACATTGTGTTAATGGTATGTATTTGTTGCTACAGCACTTTATCAGATTATTCTTGTTGTGAAAATGACTGAACATTGCAGACACTTAATATGTGACTCTACTTTCACTGTTAACGTTCTTTTTTCTCAGATGTGATTACATTGGAATATAGCTGAAATCTAGATCTTCTGACATAAAATAAAGGCAATAGAATGACTGACGCTGACCTCCTTTCCAGACTGGATTACTTTCTGCTTTCAAGTTCAAATATTTCACAATTTGCTGTCTGTACCCGACAAGCATTGCAATGGCTCAAAGTAATTATTGTTTGTTTTTATATATAACATGTTTACCGAAGTGCTTTTGAATAACCTATATTTTTTTGTATTTCTGTCTAGTGTGTATACAGATAAGTCAGGTACATAAAACTCCTCCTTTAAAATGTATAGTTGCGTCCAAATTTCAAATCAATCTGTCAAGAACAAACAGATAGACAGTTTTTTTTTTTTTTTTTTTTTTTTTTTTTTTTTTTTTTTTTTTTTTTTTTTTTTTTTTTGCATTGGAACTTCGGAAAGTTCCGTGGTTTTTGGTGGGATTTTACGGTCACTTCGGTGGTTTTTATCATGACCTCGTTGGCAACCGTGCCCACAGCGCTAGTTGGCATTATGACTGGCGATATGTTATGTAGGAGGACGCTCAATTGAGAAAACTATTTAAGTCGTCATGAAACATTTGCAATTTACCGTTAAACCAAAGTATAATAATAAAGTAAAGATTAACAAGACACATTTGCGTGCAAACCGTGTATCTGTCGAGTCTAATATGAAAATCGCGTGACGAAACTAGGTTCACTTGCGAGTCGTGATGTTACCAGACGACCGTTCCATCAAAACATTCTTCTTCAGAAAGCTCACGTTGACGTGAGGTGACGGACTGGCGACGGCCAGTGTGAATTCCGCCATTAGAAATACATTGTGGAATACATTATGATCATAAACTTCGACAAAACGCAAAATATACGTAAGCATGTCCCCCCCCCCCCCCACCATTTATAAATAATGTAGTCAATTCAACCTGACAAAACCTTATACAAAAATAAGGTCAATTAGGATAGTGTTGTGTGAAAGGAATATTCGGTAACATACAACTTAATACGCATTTTGTCCCATTATTATGAGTTACAATAAAATTTAAAAAATGAAACATACAAATTAATATAAAAAATTTGCAGGTGTGCAAGAATTATCATCGTACATGATTTTCTCAGAAGTTACACATTTCGTGTAGAAACGCTCTCTATAATAAATAACCACAAGGAGAAACAGACGGAACAGTAATTGTGAGAAGCTATAGTGGCACATATAAAGCTAGATGTGGCCGGCCGCGGTGGCCGAGGGGACTGAGGCGCTCCAGTCACGGTCTGCACGGCCACTACGGTCGGGGGTTTGAATCCCCCCTCGGGCATGGATATTTGTGCCGTCCTAGTTCGTAAGTAGTTAATAAGTAGTTTGTAAGTTTAGGGACTGATGACCTCGTAGTTAAGTCCCATAGACTTTATAAACCTTTGAACATTTTTAAAGCTAGATATCGGTTATAAAAATTAGTGCTAATGCCTGTTGTGAACTACATTATTCTTTTGCGTCAATCACTTCATTTACAGATGGCACAGAAAATCTCAGTAGGACTATTTTGACTTCATTTTCAGCCGAATATATCATAATCCAAACTGTAAAAACATACGCATTCATCTTTAAATTCGTATGTTATGAAAATTTCCACACCTTTCATTTATAGTATGTATGGGTGTAATAAAAATGGGACATACTGTATTAGAAGGCCACATAAGTTGAAAGAATGCCTGTCTAATATACAATGCTCAGACACAATCAAGAGAAAATGGAAGACTTGGAACACAAACCTTTTCGTAAATGTGCAGGCTTGTCTTTTGGAGGAGGATTGTTAAATGCTTTGGAGTCAGTCACAAAACAGTTTGACGAAAATCTGCTTACTTAAATAAACGATCTCAAACTATCAGCTCCGCCACTCGAACACCTGAATGGTCAGCCAGATATCGTCAGAAAGAGTCAAAAGTGCCACTCGAACGCCTCAAACCGTTTCAGATCGTCAACAGCGCCACTCGAACGAACCTAGTGTCGCCTGCTGAAGAGGTCAGCCAACGGAGCTTCCGCAGCACTGGCTGTGACGTGTGTTCGAAAAGTAACGTGACTTTATATTTTTATGAAAAAAATCGCACTGTCGTCTTTCACGGCCCACTTTAGATTTCCCTGTAGTTTTATGATTTTTTGTAATAATTTCGGCCAAATTTACTCTTAATAATACACTATTTGAAAACCCAATGTTGCCCGGGGATTCATTTATTTACACTCCTGGCCTTTAAAATTGCTACACCACGAAGATGACGTGATACAGACGCGAAAATTAACTGACAGGAAGAGGATGTTCTGATATGCAAATGATTAGTTTTTTCAGAACATTCACACAACGTTGGCGTCGGTGGCGACACCTACAACGTGCTGACATTAGAAAAGTTTCCAATCGATTTATCATATACAAACAGCGTTCCCTGGCGAAATGTTGTTGTGATGCCTCCTGTAAGGAGGAGAAATGTGTTTCCGACTTGGATAAAGGTCGAATGGTAGCCTATCGTGATTGCGGCTTATCGTATCGTGACATTGCTGCTCGCGTTGGTCGCTGTCCAATGACTGTTAGCGGAATATCGAACCGGTGGGTTCAGGAGGGCAATACGGGACACCGTGCTGGATCCTAACGGCCACGTATCACTAGCAGTCGAGAGGACGGCTGTAACGGATCATGCAGCCACGTTTCGATCCCTGAGTCAACAGATGGGGACGTTTGCAAGACAACAACCATCTGCACGAACAGTTCGACGACGTTTGCAGCAGCATGGACTATCAGCTCGGAGCCCATGGCTGCAGTTACCCTTGACGCTGCATCAAAGACAGGAGCGCCTGTGATGGTGTACGCAACGACGAACCTGGGTACACAAATGGCAAAACGTAATTCTTTCGGATGAATCCAGGTTATGTTTACAGCATCGAGATGGTCGCTTCCGTGTTTGGTGATATCGCGGTGTGGAAGCGAGTATTCGTCATCGGCATACTGACATATCGTATGAACGTATGGTGTGCCATTGGTTACACGTCTCGGTCACCTCTTGTTCGCATCGACGGCACTTTGCACAGTGGCCGTTACATTTCAGATGTGTTACGATCCGTGGCTCTACCCTTCATTAGATCGCTGCGAAACACCATATTTCAGCAGGATAATGCACGACCGCATGTTACAGGTCCTGTACGGGCCTTTCTGGTTACGGAAAATTTTCGACTGCTGCCCTGGCCTGGACATTCTCTAGATCTCTCACCAACTCAAAACGTCTTGTCAATGGTGGCCGAGCAACTGGCCCGTCACAATACGTCAGTCACTACTCGTGATGAACTGTGGTATCGTGTTGAAGCTGCATGGGCCTCTGAACCTGTACATGCCATCAAATCACATGTTTAAAGATAAAAATAACAGTTCAGTTCACAAAATTTTACCATCTACAGCGAGAGGTCTGAAGATGATCTAATCTTAGATCGAAACCGGTTACCTGTAATAATAAATTGTAAAATTTTGCGAACTAGACTGTTATTTTTATCTTTAAATAATTATAACTTCGCTGTTCTTTTCCAAATAAGGAAACCATGTTTTCCCAACTGATTAAATCAAATGTTTGTTTGTTTGTTTGTTTGTTCAAATGTTTGTAAATCTATCGGACCAAACGGCGTGGTCATCAGTCTGTGGCTTACAAACTACTTAAACTAAGGTAAACTAACCTAACGACAAACACACACACACACCCATGCCCCAGGGAGGACTCGAACCTCTAATGACCACCTGTCAAAGGGGCGTTAAATACTAATCTTCCTTCCTTCCTGACCATAAGCAATATTTCTTGTGACCTATCCAGGATGTAATGAGGATATCGTGACTGGAGCGCCTCAGTCCCCTCGGCCACCGCGGCCGGCGGAATGGATGATATAGGGGTTGTGGACATAAGCAAAATCAGATTTTCTTAGCTTAAATTTACTCATATATCGGGGACCAAACTACGTTGTACCTAGTCTACTTAAACTAAGTTAAACTAACCGAAGGACAACACACAAATCCATGCCAGAGGGAGGATTCGAACCTCCGTCGCGGGAGGCCGCGCGATCCGTAATGTGGTGCTCCAGACCGCTCGGCTATTCCCGCGTGGCTGGGGTAGATCCATGAGATATAATTTTCAAGAGTGCAACGGCATTATTCCTGAAGTAAATTCAATAGAAGTATACCAATTATTTTGATCTGAGAATTGGAACATAAATAGTAGTAACTATTTATTCACAACCGACCAAAAGTGTTACATGTTTTCACCTGTCACTGTCCTTCAAAGTAGTCACCAGCGTAGCGTAGAACCCGTTGCCAGCGATGTGGAAATCGTAGGATATCGTTAGCAGGACTTGTTCTGTTGATAGTGCGAATAGAGAGGTCTACTGCCTGTCGAATCTCTGGAACAGTTCTGAAGCGAATGCCAGGAAGTGGTTCATTCATCTTCGGAATCAAATCAAAGTCACAAGGACTAAAGTCCAGAGAGTATGGTGGATAGTACAGTACATCCTAATCCCATCGAATTGAGCAGCCATAGCTTACACTGTATGCGGCCGCGCATAGTCGTGCAAAATGATAGGTGGGTTGCAAAGAACGTGTTGCCGCTTCTTTCGCAAAGCTTAAGTCTTTGTGACTTTTGCTGTCAAAAACAAACAAGGTATGCTGTACATTTGATACGGTGAACATAAGTTCAGGACATGTGTCCCAACATTAAAAAAAAGACCATACTCGAATTAACGTTGTCCGTGTAATTTGGAAAGTCACCTTACTTTATTTAAACCAAAAACAACAATTTTTGATTAATTATAACCAAAACTTAAAGGTATATAATGTATCTAACATAATAAGTTGAAGGAAAAGGTGTAAATCATATAGTACCAACAAACATAACAAAAGAGAAAAAGAAACTTAAAGAAAACAATTTACAAGAATAATTAAAATCAGAAATAATATACCAGAATATGAGAGTAAAATAAAAAAAAGTTAAAACTTTCAAATATCAAGGTAAAACTACAACATGAGCAGCCCTCGTATGTGGGTCAATTAAAGAAGAACTACATGCGTAAGCAGTCGCTAGAGCCCAGTAATGTGTCGATGTTCAGCAGTTGATTTATTTCAGTACAGTCATACTTTTCACCTGGAAAAATGACGTCTTTATTCATCCAAAGATTGCAAATGCCACCTGGAGGATAGTAGGTGTGTGAGGACTGTTCAAAAAAGTATTTTTCAGATTGCACAGGCGACGTAAATTCGGTGAACGACCATTTTTCTATGTTGGTACACATGTCCCGAACATATTTTCAAATTTTGTAGTGTAACAGCATATTCGTTAATTTTTGACCGATAGAAAGGTTAGACGTGTAGTAGAGTGCTGGGCATTATATGTTATTATAAAAAGTGGAGCAAAGAATTTGCATCACGTTTCGTGTGGAAAATGGAATCTAGTGCTCTGAAACACTTGAAATGTCAAAAGTGGCATACGTTTAGTCTGCTCTAAGTGAAAAAAGTGTACAAGTGGTAAAAGCTTTTCCAAGATGCCTGAGAAGATGACAATGACGAACATCGATCTGAACGCCTTAACACATCAACAACAGATGATAACATCGAAGCTGTGAAGGAAATTGTTTTAGAAAATCTTCGTCAAAAGTTGCTGCGGATGTTGGAATATCGGTTGGCTCATGTTATGGAATTTTTCGGATGTGATTTTTTTTTTTTCGGATGTATTGCTCCAAGGCTTCTCAATTTTTATCAAAAGAACTGTCGCATGAGAATCGCTCAGGTGCTCTTGAATGACGTCAATGATCATGCTGATTTGCTCAAATAGGTCATAACTATTCACAAAATATGGGTTTACGTTTATGACGTGTAACCAAAATCGAAATGGAAGCACTCCGAAGAGGCAAGGGCGAAAAAAGCACTCCAAGTTCGATCACATGTTAAACTTTTGCTTACTTTTCTTCTTCTTTTAATTAGTGTGGTGTAGTGCATCTTTAATTTTTCCTGAAGATCGTACGGTCAATAAGGAATATTACCTGGGCGTTATGCGCCATTTGCGAGAACAAATACGCAAAAAAATGTCAGGTATTGTGGGAAAACAATTCATGGTTTTGGATTATGATAATGCAGTTGCTCATTCAACTCGTGACAGATTTTTTGGCCAAAATGAACATGACAATAATGCCTCAGTCAGCATATTCACCGGATTTAACCCCTGCGACTGCGACGATTAGCAACAACTGAGAAATTAAAAACTGCATCATCACTGGAAGTACTAAAGACTGCTGTTGAGAAGTGCTTAGAGGATTGGAAGAAGCATTGGCACAGATGTATTGTACCGGAGAGAAATTACTCTGAAGGGGACAACATAATATTAATGAAAAAAATTTATCAAATAAAATGTAGTCACCTTATTGTTTGAACACACGTCGTTCTTGTAAGGATTTCAACGTTGTCTGCAAAAAGAAGATACCATAGTAACCCAAACGCTAGAGCGCCACCTCTTTTAACACTTTAACAGTGAATTTACAGGCATAACAGTCAGTGTGATATCTACGTGTGAAGCCAGGAGTCGCACAGACGCACTAGCGCTACCTACCTAAAGCCTACTTAGCCAGTTTGAGATGGGTTAAATTGCGGTTCCTTGTAGCGATTAAAGTACTTAAAACACATTCTCCATTGTGTCATGTTGACAGAGCGCCTTCTTACAACTAACCCGCTCTATCAACATGACACAATGGAGATTGCGTATAAGTATATTAACCGTTTTATGAATGACGTACTATTGGTCAAAAATGTTTTATGATTGACGTACCACTTTAATCTCATTCGCCTTCACAAAACGAAAACATACGACACAAGTGACCATATGATAATACCCTAAGTGTATCGAAACCGGTCGTCAGGAAAAATAAAAGAATATTTGCGACCTTGGCATTTTCATACTTATATATAACTGAAAAGCAAAGAGAAAAAAGAAAAAAAAATACCATTACGGCGGAATTCGAACCATCAGCTTAACGGATGTGAGGCCACAATGCTGCCACCTGCGCTACACAAGTAAATGCAATTATTGGTACTTACTTGTACTTGCAATGTTCAAGATCGATTTTCTCAATAATTTCTGAGAATTTCGTCGAATGGCTTTGGCTGATTTTTATTTAACTTCTGCCTTCACGTATCGTAAATATAAGTAAAAATTTAAAGAATTCTATGTGGTCTCCTTGTAAGAGAAGGGATGGATTAGTGAGACACAATCTGAGACATGAAAGAATCGTCAACTAAGCATTAGGAGGAAGTGTTTGGTGGTAGAAATCGTAGAAGGAGACCGAGAGATGAATGCAGTGAATAGATTCAGAATGATCTAGGACTCCATTCTTATATGTAATGAAGAGGATTCACAGGACAGGGTAGCATGGAGAGTTGCTTCAAAACAGCCTGTAGACTGAAGAAGGCAACAGCAATAACATTTTTGACATATCTATGCTCAGAAACCTGTAACAACCGGTGTCAGACACTAAAGAAATCCTCACGGCCCAGTGAAATCCAAACACGACTGTAGTTCAGGAGGATATTACATGGATAGTTTACGTAATTATGGGAGGTGCTCAACAAAATTTGGGAGAAAAAGAGTTTCTGTCATATCCTGACTAAGAGTAGGGATGGGCTACTGGGACACATTCTGAGACATCAAAGAGTCGTCAACTTAGCATTAGGAGGAAGTGTGGGGGGTAGAAATCGTAGAAGGAGACCGAGAGATGAATGCAGTGAATAGATTCAAAAGGATCTAGGGCTCCATTCTTATATGGAATGAAGAGGATTCCACAGGACGTGGTAGCATGGAGAGTTGCTTCAAACTAGGCTGTAGACTGAAAAAGACAACAGGAACAACATGTTTGACATACCTATGCTCAGAACCCTAGAACAACCGGTGTCAGACGCCAAAGAAATCCTTGCAGCCCAGTGAAATCCAGAGACGACTGTAGTTGTTTCAAATGTTTGTTAAGCCTATGGGACTTAACTACGGGGTCATCAGTCCCTAAACTTACAAACTACTTATGAACTACTTACGAACTAGGACGGCACAAATATCCATGCTCGAGGGGGGATTCGAACACCCGACCGTAGTGGCCGTGCTGACCGTGACTGGAGCGCCTCAGTCACCTCGGCCACCGCGACCGGCACGACTGTAGTTCAGGGGGATTTTACATGGATAGAGCACATAAGTATGAGGAGGTGCTCAACAGAATTGGGGAGAAAAAGAGTTTCTGGCATATCCTGACTATGAGAAGGGATGAGCTACTGGAACACATTCTGAGACATCTAAGGATCGTCAACTTAGCATTAGGAGGAAGTGTGTGGGGTAGAAATCGTAGTTGGAGGCCGAGGGATGAATGCAGTAAGTAGATTCAAAAGACAATAATGATAAATCTGAAGAATAGAATTAAAATTTGTGATGCGGCCGGGAATAGAACCCGGACCTCCATGCTTACTAGGCAGACGTCCGCTGGGGGTAATTAACGTCGCTTTACAGTCCCGCAGCGAGCGCGGGCTTCCTGGTTGGGAACGCGGAGGCTGTCTCCTCCTAAACTGCAGTCGGCTCTGGGTTTGATTGGGCCGCGAGTATTACTTTAGTGTCTGACACCGGTGGTTCTAAGGTTCTGATCATAGATATGTCAAAAATGTCGTTGTTCTTGTCTTCTACAGTCTACAGGCTAGTTTGAAGCAACTCTCCATGCTCCCCTGTCCTGTGGAATCCTCTTCATTCCATATAAGAATGGATACCTAGATCCTTTTGAACCTAATACAAATAAACAATCCCTGAAACTGATTTTCGTCTCGAATATGTCAGACAATAATGATAAAATAATCCGTCTCAAAGATTGTTTATTTGTATTAAATTGATATTTATATCACCTTAACGGAATTGTTCCAATATGTCGATTTCCGAGGTGCTATTCCGCTGCATGGAGAGCCTTGGCAGTAGAGGTAACTATCTTTGGAACACAAAAGCTGAATTAAAATTTGTGACGTGGAAGGACATCATATTTAGACTATTCCGAGGCGCCCTAATTGTTAGTTATGTGGTGGTCTAACGGTAAGACGTTTTCTTAGTAAGTATGGAGGTCCGGGTTCGATTCCCGACCACAACACAAATTTTAATTCTATGCTTCAGATTTATCATTATTGTCTTTGACATATTCGAGACGAAAATCCGTCTCAGGGATTCTTTATTTGTATTAGATTCAAAAGGATCTAGGTCTTCATTCTTATATGAAATGAAGAGGTTTCCACAGGACAGGGTAGCATAGAGAGTTGCTGAAGAAGACAACAACAACAACATTTTTGACATATCTATGCCCAGAACCCTAGAACAACCGGTGTTGTCCTCGCGGCCCAGTGAAATTCAGACACGACTGTAGTTCAGGAAGAGATTACATGGATAGTTCACGTAATTATGAGGTGCTCAACAGAATTGGGGAGAAAAAGAGTTTCTGGCATATCCTGACTAAAAGAAGGGATGGGCTACTGGGACACATTCTGAGACATCAAAGAATCGTCAACTTAGCATTAGGAGGAAGTGTATGGGGGTAGAAGTCGTAGAAGGAGACCGAGAGATGAATGCAGTGCATTGATTCAGAATGACCTAGGGCTCCATTCTTATATGAAATGAAGAGGATTTCACAGGACAGGGTAACATGGAGAGTTGCATCAAACCAGCCTGTAGACCAGAGGTGGGCACAAATCGGTTCAATGAGCAGTGCTCCGGCTCAGACCGGAAAAAGAGCAGCGTTCGCGCTCGGTCGGTAGTTATCCTAGTTGCCGCCAAAGGTCTGCATGCTTGCTAGCGCACGCAGTTCCGTGAGAGTCCGGTATTAAACAAAACACTGTGATTAAGTTATCTCGTAAGTAGGTACAGTATTATAATACATACTTCTACTTTACTTCCTTCCTCACGTAGATTATTAAGAAGATTAAGTCGCATTTCACCTTATACACTTCCATACTGGTTGAAGTGATGTGTTGTATAGTGGCGTCGTAAATTGTACTTTTTATGCCTAGTATTTTACCACATACCAAACATTTCGCTCCTCCTTCGCTTTCAGTGAACAAGTAATCACACTCCCAACTAGAGTTGAATTGGAAAATAGAACGCCGCTTTACCGCACTGATTTGACTAGCCATTTCAAGTCCACAGCGTAGTGTACCATAACGTAATATCATAGATTATAACGAAAACCCTGAAGTACAAAATTCGAACTAACAGATGGCACTGTTAGCGGTGTCTCCTGAAAAAAAAAAAAAAAAAAAAAAAAAAAAAAAAAAAAAAAAAAAAAAAAAAACCAAAAAAAATCGCCCTTATCTATATAAGATATTTGCCGACTCGACTGCACACGCTTGAAGTTTTAGAGAAGAGTTTCCAGTATTATGTTTATAAGTTACTTGCTTATAAACATAATAGCATTTTTCTGGAGATACCCGTAGTAGTGGAATCTGTTCATTCGAGTTGGATACTGTGGTGTCGCACAAGTATGAAGAGCGCGCCACGTACTCACGCCGCGCGCCGCCATGCACGCACGGCGCGCCGTTCTTACGACGTCAGCCACGAGCGCCATCTGCTGCAACTCCGCTCGTGGCCACGACTGCTGCATCGGCCACTTGGGACTGACATAGGAACCACTTCGGAATCAGATAGGCACCAGTTAAGACTTGGCTATCGGATAGGCACTAGTAATCATCAGTAGGCAGACCTCTATATAAACTATGTATCAGCATTCTGCAGTCAAGAACTATGTAAAAGTTAAGTATTACTAAGTCTCTATGAAATATATATCTCGTTCTAATTTACTCTAGTGTCTATAGTTTCTGCTGTCCCACTGGCTGGTCACCTCCGTACCTGCACACGTGTGCATCCTTTATTCCTTTGTCGGTCTCTTTCTACTCGGGTACCAACACCTACGACACCGGCGGAAACGAGACACAAAAGTGGCGACGATGCTGGGACACAAAAGTGGCGACGATGCTGGGACACAAAAGTGGAGACGAGGATGGGATACAAAAGTGGCGACGAGGATGGGATACAAAACTGGCGATGAGGATGAGACACAAAAGATACTAAAGAGTTTGCACTATTATGTTTATTAGTTATTTTATAACGCACTCAGCCAGGTGCATTTCTGCGGCTACGTTAGTGCGTTGCCTGCGCATAACGCCATCTGGTCTTATCAGCAGGAACTACGTGACAAACACCAGCTGCTCACGGCTCTGCTCCCGCTCAGGCAGGCGGCTCCGAGAGCGCGGCTCGCTCATTGCCCACCTCGGCTGTAGACTGAAGAAGACAACAGCAACAACATTTTGACATATCTATGCTCAGCACCCTAGAACAACCGGTGTCAGACGCCAAAGAAATCCTTGCAGCCCAGTGAAATCCAGAGACGACTGTAGTTCAGGAGGATGTTACATGGATAGTTCACGTAATTATGAGGTGCTTAACAGAATTGGGGAGAAAAAGAGTTTCTGGCATATCCTGACTAAGAGAAGGGGTGGCCTACTGGGACACATTCTGAGACATCAAAGAATCTTCAACTTAGCATTAGGAGGAAGTGTGGGGGGTAGATATCGTAGAAGGAGACCGAGGGATGAATGCAGTGAATAGATTCAAAAGGATGTTCTCCATTCTTATATGGAATGAAAAGGATTTCACAGGACAGGGTAGCATGGAGAGTTGCTTCACACCAGCCTGTAGACTGAAGAAGATAACAGGAACAACATTTTTGACATATTTATGCCCATAACCCTAGAACAACTGGTGTCAGACGCTAAAGAAAACCTCGCGGCCCAGTAATAACAATGTCGTGTGGCTCATTGGCCTGGTACAAGTCTTTCAATTGGACGCCACATCGGCGACTTGCGTGTCCCTAGTCTACCCCAGTTATCCAACCTGGGAAAAGGGACGTACAGCTTAACGTGGAATCCGAACCACGTGTCGTTTCTGGCGACTCCTCATATCGTTGAGATGTGAAGAATGGGTTAAAGTGCAGAGTGAAAAAATCCGGTTTCGAACTCGCGACCCTTCGGTTTCCAGTCAAGCGCTTTACCCCAAGACCACCGGGTGCGGCCCAGTGAAATCCAGACACGACTGTAGTTCAGGAGGAGATTACATGGATAGTTCTAGTAATTATGAGGTGCTCAGTAGAATTGTCGAGAAAAAGTTTCTGGCATATCCTGACTAAGAGAAGGGATGGGCTACTGGGACACATTATGAGACATCAAAGAATCGTCAACTTAGCATTAGGAGGAAGTATGTGAGGTAGAAATAGTAGGAGGAGACCGAGGGATGAATGCAGTGAATAGATACAAATCTAGGTCTCCATTCTTATATGGAATGAATAGGATTCCACAGGACAGGGTAGCATGGAGGGTTGCTTCAAACCAGCCTGTAGACTGAAGAAGACAAGGATAACATTTTTGACATGTCTTTGCTCAAAACCCTAGAACAACCGGTGTCAGACGCCAAAGAAATCCTTGCAGCCCAGTGAAATCCAGAGACGACTGTAGTTCAAGAGGATATTACATGGATAGTTCACGTAATTATCAGATGCTCAACAGAATTGGGGAGAAAAAGTGTTTCTGGCATATCCTGACTGGGATGAGCTACTGGGGCACATTCTGAGACATCTAAGAATCGTCAAGTGGGAGTGCGTGGGGGTAGAAATCGTAGAAGGAGACCGAGGGATGAATGCAGTGAATAGATTCAAATGGATCTAGGTCTCCATTCTTATATGGAATGAAGATGATTCCACAGGCCAGAGTAGCATGGAGAGTTGCCTCAAACCAGCCTGTAGACTGAAGAAGACAACAGGAACAACATATTTGACATATCTATGCTCGGAACCCTAGAACAACCGGTGTCAGACGCTAAAGAAATGCTCGCGGCCCAGTGAAACCCGGAGCCGACTGCAGTTTCGGAGTAGGAGACAGCCTCCACGTTCCCAGGCGAGAAGCCCGCTCCCGCCACGGGGCTGTAAAGCGACGTTAATTACCCCGGCAGACGGGAGAAACAGATGGCTTTTGGCTGCAGACAGGCCCGTTAATCCGGCGTTCCGCCCGCCGGATCGCGACCTAATCAGCCGATAACGTAATGTAATCGCGGCCCGCCGATGTCGCCTTTCTGGCCGCCCCGCCCCCTCGCTGTCTGCACCCGTCCCGTCGCCGCCATAACTCGACGCAATCGCGGGCCCATCTGGCTAATTAAGGCGGTGAATAGGCGCCGCGCCCTCGCCAGTTTAACGTCTGGGCGCGCGCGCTTCGCGGCTGAGGAGCTCCGCCCGCCTCGACGTCTTAATGGCTGCTTCTGCTGCTGCCTCTGCTGCCGTAAAGATACGGCCGCGCGTGTCCCCCCGGCGTCTGACGCCAGCCTCTGACGCAATGCCGCGCTCCAGATGTTAAACGCTTCCCTCGCTACAATAGCGCGACAGCGCCTACAGTCGCGCTCACACGACTACTCCTCTCCTCTTGTTATTCCGCTACATGTGCAAGGTGGGTCTGCCGCGGCGGATTAGCCGTGCAAACTGGAGAGTCGTGCTGCGGTACGTGCGGCCTATCGCCATCTGCGGTTTGAGTCCCTCTTCGGGCATGGGGTGTTTGTGTCGTCCTTAGGTTAGTTTACTTTGGTTTAAGTAGTCTGTACGCTACGGACTAATGACCACGCAGTTGAGTCCGCCTGGGCGTCTTACGACTGCTCCTCTCCTCAGCTCACATGTAGACGGGGATACCGACCGTCGGCTTTGAGCCGTGACGTCATCGCAGCGCAGTAGTTCTGAGGTGCGTGCGTGTTTGTAGAAGGCGTGAGGGATTGTGTGGTGGTTGATTTAATGACGATAGTGTGTTTACAAACAAAACAGATTAATATTTTGTGTTTAAAAAGTGATCTCTTATGGTTAGATGTAGGTTAACTGAGGCTCTTTTTTTTTCCGTATGTGAGTGCCGAAGGCGTGAATTTTTGGGCTAAGACCTGTGATCGATGTTACATTCCGTTATCTATAATAACTACAGATTATTTGTATATACAATACAGAAGTATTAAGATATTCCATATACTGGTTTTACGCCGCGGTGGAGTAGCCGAGAGGTCTAAAGCGTCTCGCTGCGCAGCGTGCGGTTGCTCGCCGTGGAGGTTCGAGTCCTCCCTGGGGCATAGGTGTGTGTGTTGTCCTTAGGTTAGTTTACCTTAGTTTAAGTATTTTGTAAGCTACGGACTGATGACCACGCAGTTTGGTCCGATAAAATTACAAACAAAATGGTTTTCCGACATCTTGATGACGTCATAGTTCAAAACAGACAGGTGGTATCCCAGTTTACAATTATGCCCTCTGCTCTTGTTATTCCACTGCACGTGGAAGGTGGGTCTGCTGCGATGCCTGGGGCGTCTAAGCTGCGTTTATAGACAGCGGTTCCTTTGCTGCGGAGAACCCTCTTCGATTTTGCGGAGAAACCGCCTCTCACTCGCGCTGCTGGCGGATCAGCCGCAGTGATCTTGAGGAGCCTGTTTGTACCTCGCAGGGCAACAAAGGACGCACCGACAGAAGGCGCGCAGACCCGCTGCGCGCACCGAACAGCCCCATAAAGCCCTGTCTACCGGGAAGTGAGAGCTTACGAGATTACCCATGACGCACCGGTCACGCCAGCCAGGTACAGTGTAGACGTGTCCACTTGCACAAGATACACGCATAAGATCCCTAGTAGACGGAGTAGGATGCATTCTCACCTGTATGGAAGTGCTTCGCGCATGCGCAGACGACCGAATGGAGAACCCAGCTGACAAACGAAGCTAAGTCGCGAATTTGTACTGCCAGCCAGGTACAGTGTAGACGTGTCCACTTGCACAAGATGCACGCATACGATCGCTAGTAGTGGGAATAGGATGCATTCTCACCCGTATGGAAGTGCTTCGCGCATGCGCAGACGGCCGAATGGGGAACCCAGCAGACAAACGAAGCCAAGTCGTGAATTTGTTTGAGAACGTATACTTGTCTCCTGCACAGAGGAACGTAGATCTTCGACCCAGTCGTAAGTTTTTTAGGAGTTGATACTATAGAGGAATTGCATTAAAAATGTCATACAACATGTGTACAACTTTTATTGATTACTTAGAGCAATTGTAAATGAAGACATTTTTCACTGATTTATCCATCGGTTTTGACTTAAGAATAGAATTTGGTGTATGTTCTACACGTTCATTTCCATTTAATTGCTGTTGAATCTTCCGGGTTATATGGTCGCGGTCGAAGAAACATATCTGCTCCTGACGTTTCGTCCAGAGCTGCGCTGCACATCTTCAGAGGTGCTACTGGTAGCGGTGAGTCTTGCCGATTACCAGTAGCACCAGTAGCACCTCTGAAGATGTCCAGCGCAGCTCTGGACGAAACGTCAGGAGCAGATATGTTTCTTCTACCACGACCATATAACCCAGAAGATTCAACAGCAATTATTTCAGCCGGTCACGAAAGCCTTCACTGCATTTCTATTTAGTTACCCGGTTTTCGGCGTACTTGGACATATTCAGACTTTAAAGTACGTCGAAAACCGTTTGTTTATATCAAAATCAATATGATGATCTACCAAGAACCGACGAAAGAATCAGTCGAAATATCCAAATTTGCATGTGCTTTAAGTTTGTTTGGATTACGTACCAAGAGCTTTACCTCTGTACGGTACCCAATAAAAATTGGACACATGTTATACGACATTTTAATTGTAAATCGTCTTTATTACCGTCTCCTAAAATATTTATAATTATTTCTGAAACATTTTGTAGTTAACAGATGAAATATTTATTTCTGGTGGGCATTATTTGAAGCTTTAACACAGTGAAACGTCTATGTATAGACACATGAGTTTATCATATGTATAGGCCCTTCAAAGCGCACCGCCTGAAATTATGTAATCACATTTTATAATGAGGACGTGTTCGCCTCGGTTGCACAGTGGTAGAGTGCCAGACTACAAATCCAGAGGTCGCGGGCTCTATCCCCGACAGGTCCTAGGATTTTTATCTTTCACTTTCCACTTCTTTCACCTCTGGCAGTTTGGTCATGTGAAAAATACCGAGTAGCACCGTGGTTCGGAACCCACGTTAAACTGTAGGTCCCCCTATAACTGGCTGGGTAAGTCAGTTCAAAGGTCGGAGGAAGGCAACGGCATACCACCTCCAAAAAGGATCATGCCTAGTAAAGGACTGTGGTGTTCAAACCACTCTTCGGATTGTGGACTGCTTTACCTTTTCTTTTTTTTTTTTTTTTTTTTTAATGAGGATGTTTACACATGTGAGCTGCGTAGTTACGCATGAACTGCGCGAAAACAAATACAGTTTCACAGTGGCAGTCTAATACACAAATGTTTTACTCATTACAATAACCACAATATATCTGACAGTTTCGAAAAGTGATCTTATCTCGGCGATTAATTTGCTCTAAATTGACAACAAAGCAAATACACATGAAGCAAAATGACTCTACAAACGTGTACCGTTTTAAACACTTCTTTCTATTCTTGAATGGTTCACGGGAGTACCGTCCGATACTATTGTAATAATTGCACAATATTTCTGCGAGACAGCTGATCGCCATCTTCAGGTGAACTGCCGCTGTTGCTTCTCTGCTCGCAATATATATGGTGGCTTGTTACCAAGGCGCAGGCGGCGCTGCTGTGACGTCATGGCAGACCAGAGCGTCTACGGCGTAAACCCGGAGAGCCTCCTGCCCTATCGGAGGGCCGTTGAGCGGGCCGCTGGAGGTCTGCGCAGGCGCGGCGCGGGCAAGAGCGGCCGCTGGCGGTGCACCCCTTGTGCGCGCGACAACCGGAGGAAAGAGTGCGTGTTTTACGCGTCTCGACTTCGATGACCCATCTGCGTCGATTGGTGACCATCGTCTGTCTGCGGCTGATGCTGCCTCAGTACTGACAAGGCCGGTTCCCATGCTTTACTAAGTTGGAATCCCGTGTCTCTATTAATTAAATCTTTTGCAATGCGTATTTCAACGGCCTCTTTAATTATTGAGTCCCAGTAGGTGGAAGGGGAAGAAATGATCTTGGTCTCTTCGTAATTCGTACAGTGCGGCGGTCTACCGCAAGGAGCGCTGCAGCTGACAACGACTTTCTTCTGCATGTTACACGTCTCATATCGAAAGGGCTCAAGCCGCCGTGTAAGGCCTTGTTTATAGCCCGCGGTTGCACCGCGGCGGTGGAATCTCGGCGGTTTGGCAGTGCGCGGTTTCTCATATGGCAGCGTGGGAGCCGTTTATAGGCGCGGTTGCGGTAGCGGCCCCTCCGCTCGTCCGCCGCGGAGTCAAAACACCAGCGGCCGCACTTCCTAACCGCCGCGGTTGTGCGGCGTCTCTTTACACGCCGGCTAATGGGGTGTTCGGTGCGCGTGGCGGAACCGCGCGCCATGCGGCAGTAGGGATGGGAAAAACCGACTGGTTAAAACCGCTATCGGTATTTTAGTTTTGAATAACCGGTTTTTTCGGTATTTATTTGGTGTCGGTTGTAGCAGGTTTATTTTAGTTATTGCCAAGAACCGGGTAAAAAACCGGTACGACTACTTCGTGTAGTAGTGGTTAAAAATGTCTTTTTTTTGTAAATAATTTAAAAAAATTAAAACTAGTAGACCCTAATATTTAGGGCTATTCCTAAAATTTCCACTGCTGTGAAATATTAGGTCATCGCAGAAACTAAGAAAAGCGATCAGTGTTCATTTAAGAACAATCCCGACAGTCAGAAACGCGCAAAAAACGCGTGGCATAAGAACTTACAGACTGGTGCAGCTGTTGAGGCTTCGATGCATCTGTTGCCGTGTGGCGTGGCCTATTAGACGACGCGCGTGCACCGGCATGGTACGAGACTTGCCTCCGCCGGCAGCGGTGGCCGCGGGGACTGAGGCGCACCAGTCACGGTCTGCACGGCCACTACGGTCGGGGTTTCGAGGTTTCGAATCCCCCCCTCGGGCATGGATATTTGTGCCGTCCTTCGTAAGTAGTTTGTAAGTTTAGGGACTGATGACCCCGTAGTTAAGTCCCATAAGCTTAACAAAAATTTGAACATTTGAACTTGGTTTCCGTCTGGTCATGCTGTAGTTCCTTGCTGTCGTCGCCGGAAATCGGTTGTGTCTTAAATGGCACGATCCGGACGGAGTGTGGAAGTACTTCACGAAGTGCGGGAGCAGTGAGGTACAATGCTCCATTTGCTTTAAGAAGCTGGAAACGGATGGAGGTACTACAAACATGCTGTGTCATTTAAGGAGAAAGCATCCAAAATGTTCCTTGGAAGAGAAGGTAAATTCGATTCATATACCTATTTTGTAAGTGTTGTACTCTAAGCTTAGAATACAATATGATAATACATTATCATATTGTTGTGCGAACAACTTTTATTAATGTGATTCCTTGAAAGCGAGCGGCTTTTTTAATAACCAATATGGGTTTAGGTAACATTGATCATGTGGTGCTTCGCGAGGTAGCCGTGCGGTCTGAGGCTCCATGTTACGGACTGTGCGGCTGCTCCAGTCGGAGGTTCGAGTCCTCCCTCCTCCCTCGGTCATGGATGTATATGTTGTCCTTAGCGTTAGTTTAAGTTAGATTAAGTAGTTTGTAAGTCTAGGGACCGATGACCTAAGCATTTACGTCTCATAAGAACTCACACCCATTTGAATATTCTTTGATCATGTAGTACAGAGCTTTCCTAGTTCAATTTGCGTAAATTTACACTGACAACAATCATACTGTTAGTCAGAACTGTGACTTTATTTTTCGAAATACTTCTTCAGCACTGACTGAAGTTCATTTACTGACTGTAATGAATATAACGAGATATTCGTTTGCGCTGGCTCACAAGTCCAACTTACGGAGTGGTTGTCTCTATATACGCAACTGCCGGATGGAAATACTAGGCCAGTAAATCTGTATGCTTCGTGTATCGTCTTCTACGGACTCCTGGCTAGGCTTACACATACTCAAGAAGGCGTAGTATTGGGAGGGGACCTTGCAAAATATGGATAGACTAGGGATTTGTCGTATAACGGAAATTTACATAAATTTTAACTAAACGTCGTAAGTTTCGGTTTCGGCCGAAACTAGAAGAACCGACGATTACGGTTTCTGTTTCCGCCGTAAAATATGTTTCGTTCGAACTCTACTGGAAATAATAGCAATAAAAACCGAAAACCGGTTATTTAAAAAACCGGTTATCTTGAACAATTTTTACGGTGCGGTTAAACTGGAGATGAAAAGAACCGGTATAACCGAAAACCTGTTGTTTCAGCGATAACCGCCATCCCTAGTGCACACTGCTACTGCAAGGGCTGATTAATGAAAAAGTGATATGTAGGCAAAATATTCAATACAGAACTATTCATCAACGAAATCAAATTACGACCATGTATTTGGGATTTGTTTGACATTCGATGAAAATTAAATAATTTATCATTATCCTCCCTCAATTTTCCGTATAAATTTCGGAACACACCATCAATGTGTCTATAGCTGTTGATAGGGTGCACGTTCCATCTCCTCGTTTTACGTTTCTTCGCTTTTCCAACAAGGTAAATGTAGTACAGCACTGCAGGGTCCATCGCGGAAGGCGAGCTCTCAGCGACTGACAAAACAGGTGGCACCACTGTTTACCCCCACCAGGCAGGAACAGGGCCCCGCGGCTGCCCCGCGTGCCATTAAGGCTAGTTTACACGACGACACTACGTTTCATGAAACTGCGCAACTGGCCAGTGCGCATGCGCGGGAGGCGTCGCGCAACTCGCTGGCGAAACTAAACAGTTTCGGCTCCTTCCAACTTTGACGAAACAGATTGCGCGTGTTTTTAGGTTAGGTGATGATCAATACAGCACAAAACACAACACAAAGGGGGGAAAGGAAGAAATACATATATGTGATGCATAGGTGTTCGTGCCATTTTAACGATGAAAATTTCAGGAATAAGTAGCGTCGTGTTAGTGCTCTTGAAGCAATTATTCGTGAATTAAATATTGATGGGTTAACGATTAGTGAATTGCAGACTAAACTACATTCAATTCCAAATACCTATAGAAACGAACTATGGCAATTGTGTATTTGGGAACACGGTACAGGTACTGTAGAGACGAATATATATTTGACAAAAAAAGTAATGCAATTTGTAATTTCAGTTCTGGTAACAATGCTTCACGCTTAACAGTATCTTGTTTGTTTATTATGTTACTAACATTGTTTAAAAGGGACGTAAACTGCTCTGATGACATTCTGAGTTGTTTAAAATAACTACTAGGGTCTTCGATCACAATTTCTTTCAGCAACGTCGCTAAGCAACCGAGCTGACGTCTTTTTTTTAATCCAGTCACGAACCCAAACATGGTCCTTATTCTTTTTATGTTTAGTCTTATGCAACGACTTCACACAGAGAAGCAATAGCTCCAGCACAACTCTTACAGCTACCAAAAGTTTCATTCTACGGTGACTATGGCACTTACAAAATAACGAAACTGAAGTGTATAGTATTGGCACCGTGTCTACAGACATACACGAAACCAGTTGCGCGCAACTCATCTCATGAAACGAGTATCGCAACCTAGTGTCGTCGTGTAGACTAGCCATTAAAGTTTGAGCGGTGCCTCCGCCAAATCACAGCGGTTGCCCCGCCGCGGAGGCACCGCTGTCTATACACGCAGCGTAAGCAGACTCTGCTGCGTCAGCGCAAAACCGTGGCAGCTTGGAGGTGCAGCCACTGGTAGTTTGATGCCGCAGCGGAAGTGGGTAGGGGCCGCTGCTGCAGCGAAGCGGCGTGTCAAGAGTCAAACGGTGCATTTAGCTGCGCGTTTTTTTTTTTTTTTTTTTTTTTTTTTGATTGGAGATGGCAGCAGTGCTGCACGTGGGCTAGAGTGGAGAGGCGAGGCTCGCTGTGTGACTCAGGGACATGTCGCCAGACAGCGAAGACGAGTCTTGTATGAGTGTAGTGCAGTTAAAGTGGTGTCGTTTTAGGGATGAGGCATAAGCTGTCCACACCAGTGGCGTAACTATGGGGGGGGATGAGGGGGATAGAACCCCCCCCCCCAGAACCCAAAAAAAGAGAGAGAGGGGGGGAGGGCAAAAAAAATCGTATAACAGCAATCTGGTATAGGTAAAGATTCGGAACTTGGGGTGTTTTACTATAAGCTTTCATTGGAAGGGAGTGAATTACTTTTTTCAACGGGAGTGGTAGATGGTAGTCGGTCTGGAAAAAGACAAAAATTTTGCCCGTCAATCAGATCTATCACCCCCCCCCCCCCCCCAAAAAAAAAAAAAAAAACTCCAAGTCCGATACGCCACTGGTCCACATTGTAAATCACGAATGTTAACGATTCCGCGAATATCACCGTTTATTCCATCTGATAAAGAAATATTCAATATATAAGGACGAATTACAGCACCTTTCAGTACATCTTGAAGTTGGTTGCACAACGTATACAATCCAATTTCGTTAACTTTGTAAAGCAGCCAACTGAATCTGAAGAGACACTAGTCATTACTTGAAGATATGTATTTTGCGCTGGCGCCGAGCGTACTACGACGCGTCAGTCACAGTCTGCACGGACACTACACTACGGTTGCGAGTTCGAATCCCCCCCCCTCTGGCATGGATATTTGTGCCGTCCTTAGTAGTAGCTAGTTCGTAAGTAGTTTGTAAGTTTAGGGACTGATGACCCCGCAGTTAAGTCCCATAAGCTCTACAAACATTGGAACATTTTTTTTTTCATATTATCAGAATAACGAAACTGAAAACATCTCGATAACCTCATATTCGGGTTCAAACTCCTGTGGTCTGTGTAAGCATCAACAAAAGTTCCAACTTGCATTGCTCTGCCTTGAGCAAAACACTTTATTTCTTGTTTTTATTACCCATATGTGTTTCATTGCAGTTGGAGCATCGTCAGTGAGGCTTTATGTATTTCTTCTTATTTATGAATTCCTGTTTTACGATGTTTTCTTCCAGAACCATTAAAAAAGAAAAATTTAAAATATAAAAGAAAATTACGAATACAGGAATATCTGCACATGTAATAACAAGAAATAAATAAAAGTCCACTGGATATGTTGCAGTTACAATGAAACATGTATCAGTAATGAAACGAAGAAACACAGTATTTTGCTCAAGGCAGACCGATCCAATTGCAAAACAACTTTTATGTAATATTAGTTTTAGTGATACAGGTAATAACCAAGGTCAGTCCGTTGTGTAACTTAAACAGTCAGAACAGTAGAATAAAAATCTCAACAGCATATGCTGGCTGAGAGTGGCTGTGAGTGTGAGCGTGAGTGTGGTTCCTTACACTTTATTTCAGCTGTGCTGTGGCTAAGATTATGCTAGCATTATTGATTTGGCAGTGTTAACTATGAAAAAAATAACGTCCAAGTAATAAAATACCTCGACACAAACGTCTGTTTTGTGCATGAAATACATAACATAAAAAAATCTGTAGTTCGACAAAAAATTTGAAAACACATATTTTGATGTTTATTGCACTGCATTAATATAGAAAACATTGACTTTTAATTTTTTACAAAGCTCATTTCATGATGTGGAACTGAAAGGCTCAAAGTACTTCCGAATTGGATTCTTTTTCCCTTGTTGTGACATTTTCTACCTAAAAAGGAAAAATTAATGGAAGTTTGACAATAATTTAACAGAAATCAATGCAGTGCAATCTCGATATTTTGAGTCTCGGAATTAAGAGTTTCCCATAAATGCGAGCGTCATAAAACGATGAGGCGATGGGAGATGAGAGAAACAGAGATACAAAAGGGGCAGAGGAGGAGATGGACAGAGAGAAGAGGAAATAAGAGAGACACAGAAAAGGGGAGGAGCAATGGACGAACTTAAGACTGTAATAGATGAATACCTAGGCGAAGCACAGTTTTCAACTAATTATCTACACTAATAATAAAACTATAAATATGGGTTTCTCGTTATACACTTCAATCTCAAAAACTAATAATCACGCGGAGAAATATAATGGCAAGATTTCATCAAAATTGAGTAACGAAAAAAATTTAGAAGAGATCTCATAATTTAAAGTATTTCATTAACCGTTGTGTCTCTCCGATCATGTATAAGGAAACCTCTTTATGTCCAAAACTACTTAACGAATTTGTATGGGGTTCTCACGGGTTACTTTATCGTTTCTTCAGGTAACATATAGACTACGCTTCATAAAAATCCGATCAAAGATGAACTAGTATAATAGGTATAATACATTTCATAAGTAACTTCAACGTATGGTGCCGTTTGGTAAAAGATTAATTTGAACAAAATAGACTAGAGAAAATAAATATATAATTTAAACATTTGTCGTGTATGTCTATCTGTACGGGCTCATCTCAAAGAATACAAAGTTCCATGATGTTTCAGAGGTAAACTGAGAGTTTAATATTTTATGCAGTATTGTTCCCTTGAAAGTAACAGCGTTCAAAAGAAATTTCTGAATAATATAATAATTGCAGCAGTCTAGAGCGAAATATGATATCTATTTTATTGTGATGACCGGTTTCGATTAATAGAGATCATCCTCAGATTATTTCCTTGCTGTGGAGCTGGCCCATATCTTGAAGTGAGCAGTGACGTGCCTCAAGATATGGCCAATATCTTGAGGTGAGCAGTGATGCACCTCAAGAGATGGCCCATATCTTGAGGTGAGCAGTGATGCACCTCAAGAGATGGCCTATATCTTGAAGTGAGCAGTGATGCACCTCAAGAGATGGCCCATATCTTGAGGTGAGCAGTGGTGCACCTCAAGACATGGGCCATGTCCGCAGCAAGGAAATGATCTGATGGTGACCTTAATTAATCGAAACCGGTCATCACAATAAAATATGTATCATATTGTGATCTAGATGCTACAATTATTATATTTTTCAGAAACTGAGAGTAGCTTGGGTAACACATAGGCTTATTGATAGATCTGAAGCATTGAATTAAAATTTGTGGTGCGGCCGGGAATCGAACCCGGACCTCCATGCTTACTAGGCAGACGTCTTAACCGTTTTTTTTTTTTTTTTTTTTTTTTTAGTTTTTTTGTTTTTTTTTTTTTTCTATCGGCCTTTTTGTTCCATTTCTTGGAATTAAAATTTGTACGTCTCTCTTGGACTTGAAAATATAAGACCGTCTTGCGTGAGTTCGTTGAAAAATAATAATAATAATAAAAATGAAGCTGATTTGACGAATTCCCGTCTCGCTGTTCCACAGCTTTATATCGAAAATATTGCAAACCAAAAGAAAGTCACTTCTTCAGTGGTAAACAAACTATTTCCTCCTATTTACTATTCGATAAAATAACTGTTTTCTTCTTTTTCCATGGCACTGCCCACCGTCGATTTCAAAGTTTGTCTTCACGTATTGTGTTCGCAGTTTTGCATGTCCGTTTGAAGTTCATTTTCTTTGTACTTCTTGTACGTACTTAGTATAAAATGGTTTCTTCTCTAACCCTGAAACGCGTCAGTCGGCTAGTGCATAGGATTTATTTGAATAAAATATACAAATGAAAGACGGGGTTAATGATATATCTTCTTTCAAAAACAAAAATTTATTCTGAGGTACTGCTCGTTTCATTATTACTTTGTTCTTCATTTGTTCATGTTCTCTTCATTTGGTTTATTGTATTTATTGATTTATTTGTTTAGTAATTAATGTTAGTTTTATTTTACACACTCCATCGCTAATCATGTTGTTTCAGGTGCATTTACATGATAGTTCTCTTTAGGAAATTGGCGTATTGACGATGATAATCATGTACTTGTAGTAGGTTTTGGTGCTGGGTCGTAATATACGTGGAATACCGTTAGACTACCACAGCACTAACGATTAAGGCGCCTCGGAATAGTCTATGTACGATTTCCCTCCACAACACAAACTTTAATTCAGCTTCTTTGTTCCAAAGATAATTGCCACTACTGCCAAGGCTCTCCATGCAGCGGAATAGCACCTCAGCAATGGACATGGTGGAACAATCCTGTTATGGTGATATAAATATCAATATATGTCTTTGACATATTTGAGACGTAAATCCGTCTCAGGGATTCTTTATTTCTATTAATTAACATAGGCTTATATTCATCAAAATCGGATCACGGCAGGAAAATATATCATAATTAAACATTTTTGGCGTATGCTGTGCTTCTAAGTATGCTGTACTACAGAAGAAAACCAATAGATACGTTGTTAGTTACGTAGTACACCATAAAAATGCGAAGTTTTTCAGAAAACAGTGGAACCTTTCGGCCTGGTTTCCGAAAAGAGACTGATATGGAGTAGCAAGTGCTGTAAGTACACCATTTTATAGCAAACAACGAACTGTTTTGAATCAGAAACGAAAAGTTTTGTACATATGTATAAAACTTAACCGTTATGTGTAAACAGAATCATGTAAATATTCCAGAACACCCAGTGATGTCTTGTGACAAAGGCTAAACGCGTATGGGTGAATTATAAAAATAACGACCCTTCATTTGCAGTAGCAAAAGGAGTGTTATTGAAAAACAGTACACTGAAAATACATATTTTGTGTACATACTTTGAGTATTTAGGTATAAGTTGGTATATAAAAGTATTTTCTTTTCTTTGCAGGTGAGCCATGTCGAACCATGAAGTAGATGTCAGGTTACGAGAACGGTCGATGATGGAGTGCCTGTAAGACCGGCGATGACTCTGCCACATTGATTCACGGAAAGTTGCTCCCTGTTTGTGGGGAGGACACGGTGGATCGCAGCAGTATTCAGCGATGGTTGCAGAGGTTCTCTCTACTGGACAATCCACGATGCGGTAGGCCCTCTGCGGTGGGACAAAGGGAAAAAGTAGTGAAGAACTTTAAATTTTCAAAATAATCTCGCATCATACCAAACTCGTCCTAAATTTGGTTCAGTCTTATTAAGAAAACTTGTTTATAGCTCTTATAGTCAGTTTCTAAACAAATATTTATAATTTATCTATCGTCACCTATCAACTTAACACCTCTCGTGAACCGTCACAGCGAACGTCCCTCCGAAGTATATGTCCACCGCCTGATATTAAAAAAATATATAATAGTTCTTATTTCTATCTTTTCTTAAAACACAAACAGGTCCTTATATCAGCGGGAGAATGATAAAAGGCGAGGATGTAACTTCACATTCAAAGTTTAAACTCTTTAGCACCAATTCAGTCATGAAACTGTCGTTCGAGCGAAGATCCACAGCCTACTGTATTTTAGTTTCACATTTAAAATACCACTGTTTCATTTGAATGCGTCTTGAAATTCAACAGCCTGTTATAAACTTTTCCAACTGATAGTGTTTCCTTCCTAGATGTAGATCATGTAAATCCTTGAAAATTTCCATATTTCACATTATATAATAATCATTCCATATAGATGATGTAGTATTTAAAACTCTTCTTCAGTCAAACATCACATGTTTATTGGTCTACTTGCAATACAAGCATGCGTATACTATTTGCTTCTGATCCGACCAAACATTTACAAAGACATAATCTGAACTGACGAACATCCACAGCAATAATAATGTTAAATAATCTTCTTAGAGTACGATCGATGTCCCGCAATAAAGAAGGCGCAGAGACGTCCGCTGCCCCGTGACCGTCGGCTAACTTCATATAACGCAAGGCCAGCTCTGTGACGCCGGTCGGTGCTGCGGCGACGCTACTCCTGTTTATTCCAGTACCTCGATCGATCATGAAACAAACAGAAACAAACACAAAACATTTTGTTTAAGTATCACATCATAAAAATCATTACTCAACATTCAATAAATCGTTTTCATTAATACGCAATCTTTAATTTTCATCTCCTGCAAAACAAAGCTGATACGGGAGAGAAGGGGCTTACAAATCTGTCCCACTACACCTCGTCGGCAGGGAGAGATGTTAATAAGGAGACCAATGATAAAATCACCCAAAATGAGAGATGTGTGACGACACGACAGCTTGCTGAAATGAGTTGCTTGTCACTGGGTAGTGTGATATCACTAGTACAGTCACTAGGGTATAGAAAAATCTGTGCACGTTGGGTGTCTAGATTATTGGCAAGAGAAATGAAAGCGACGAGGAAAAACGTGTGCGAGTGTCTCATGAAGACCTTGAAAGACCACCGTTAATTTTTAAATTAACTCTGGCTGTACGGAGCCAGTTAAAAAGCTTACTTCGACTCATAACTCTGGCCGTAAAACCAGCTAAAGGATTAGCGTGAACTACTGACTACTTCCTGCAACAGAATCTTATTCCCTGACCCAGAGTTTAGAACTGACTCAAACTTTCCTTTAGCAGCAGGAAGACAAAGAGACGGTGACAAACATAGGTCGTAGATCACGAGAATTATACGCAATCATTAATATACAAGCCACCGCGAACTAAACCATTTCATGAAGTTGGCTGTGAGTACATTTATGGCGCAACGAAATTAAAAATATGATATTATGCATCTTACTTTGTTCTTAGCACTATGAAAAAAAAAATTAAATAAAAAGGGCGGGTGTTCATCAACTAATATACATAAGTAGAACAATATTTCATTGACAATAACCTATTTATTCAGTTCAAACATGAGTAAATGTTTAAGGAATAAAAGGCATCTCAGATTGATAACTTAATTTGAACTGAACATCGTCGGGGAGGGATTTGCAATCAACAAGCATTCAGCTACTCACACGCGTGAAGGAAAGCGAAACTCACCCAACTCAGCGTGCGAAGCAGTAGCAGGCGCCGCTATCGTAGGCGAAATTCAGCGAACCAGGATGTAACACACAACAAAAGAAAAATTAATCTTCGTGGGTCGCTCTCGTCTGTCTTTCTGTACTTGAGATGGTACGCGATAATAGCGAGATTAAATTTCATTCAAATCAAACCGTGAGCATGCAGAATTATTGAGACAATACGGCATGTGTCTGCTACATTACATTTTTGCACCCCACTGAAGGTGAAGTGCTTTCAACAAAAACCAGCGGAATCACAGATTACGAAGCAAGAATATACAATAGGAAGGCACTGGTGTGTGAGCCGTGGCGAGCACTCAAGTGACTAGCTACAAACCCTTGAAGTCTGAGTTCGGAGCCATGGGGTTCCGAAAACAAGTAAAAATACAAAAGTTCAATTTCCGAAAAATAAAGAAAAATAGCTACGGCTATTACATTCAAAAACATGAAATGAAATGCTGTTCCTCATGCCTCCGAACCAAAGTGGTTCTCGTTTAGCAAAAAAGCCCTTCGGGCGAGCTTAGGTAAATTACAAAGTTAAAAACCTAGGGAAGACAGGACACAGCCGTCTTTCAACCTTTACTGAAGAGTGGAAACTTTTATGACAGCAACATTACCCAGGACGAAACATGCTTGCTTTTCTCCGAACTTGACAGCAAAACCCAGTCCAAGGAGTGGGTCATCCGGTTGCCCCTCGGAAGAAGGAACCAAGACTTTCACGAACAGCAGGCTGAAAGACGATGGCCTCCTTCTGGGATCAGCGTGGTGTCATTTTCATTGACGTAATGGAACCTGGCACAACCATTAACTGGACTGTTACTGTTTGTACAAGCTGCGACGTACCATCAAGACCCACAGGCCACAGCTTCAGGGTCAGCTCATCAGACTAACCATGAGAATGCCAAACCCCATATATAGCCCTTATGACGCAGGAGAAAATTTGTAAAATTAATTGGAAACTTGACCATCAGTCTCCATATAGTCAGCACTTGGCTCCGTCTGATTTTTACCTCCTTGATCGTCTGAAGGCCCACCTCCGCCGTAAAACATTTGATAGTGAGAAAGAGCTTATTTCCTGTGTCAACCGATGTTGTAAATGAAATAAATCGCAATTTGCGATCAGAACAAATAGGTAATAGGAAAAAGCGTGGCGAATGGAGATTTGGGTGTGGCGGGAGACGTGCAGGGAAGAGTCCTCTGCAGTCGAGCTGGTAACTGTGTCCTCGGTGGCGGAGTGGTCAACGCGTCTGCCTTGTAAGCAGGAGATTCCAGGTTCGCATCCCGGCCGCGCCCAAATTTTCATTCGGCGCCCTTTGGTATTCCAACTCAACCTAGTACAGCGAAGCCATAATTGATTGCAAATTGCGATTTATTTAATTCATTGAACGCTGTAAGGTCATCAATAATATATAATTGATCGTGTAAATGTCAATCCCTAGAATTTTACCAAAGTGCATTTACATCATGGGAAGAACGTTAGGCCAGATGCATAACAGCTGATGCACGCTACATTGAGTATGTTCTGTGTATAGCTAAATGATCGAAGTATGTTCACAAAAATGTTACTCTCCTCCTGAAAAAAATAAAAGAATTGGAAACGACAGTGCAAATCTTTCTGAACGTCCTTTGCAGTTTGTATCGTTCATAACACACTGTCGCCTGATTTACTTTGACCCACAAGATTTGAGACACCGCGTGTACGTCGCTTGCTATAAGATCTTCTTCGACGAAACACCAGAAATTACCCAGTTTGCCACAGGTTGAAACTTAGACTTACTGACATGTTTATTGAAGTACGGATCGCGCGGTACGACTCCTGGCCGCTGCCATCGCATCCGCCGGCAGCGCCAGATTCTCTGACTCTATTATGCCACGAACGCATGCACTAGCTTCCAGTCGAAAAAACATTGCCATCTGAGTAACCCAAGCTTACCTTTATTTACAGTAGATGTTCACAAAGATGTCCTTCTATGGAAAGAGCGTCCTGACATCTCTTGAACACATTTGCGAACACTCGACGAATTTCGGCTGCCGAAATCTGGGAAATGACTAGTTCAATCCTGTCTTCCAACACTTCCGAGTGTATGGGGATTGTTTACATACACTTTGTCTTTTAATACAGCACAAAGATAAAAGTCACAGGGATTCAGATCCAGAGAAGGAGGAGGCCAGTCAACTATCCTATCATCAAAAACACTTCGTATTGCTGCCATAGAAGCATCGGCAATGAGTGGTATTGCATTGTCCTGCATGAAATAACCGTACAGCTTTTCACTGGGTGAAAATTCTTGAAAAAATGGATGTAGGATATTGTTCACATACCTGTCACAATTTGTTTCGTGAAAAAAGGTTCGACTAGTCATTTCCCAGATTTCGGGAACCGAAATTCGTCGAGTGTTCGCAAACGTGTTTTAGAGATGTCAGGCCGCTCTTTCCATAGTGGGACATCATTTTGAACATCTACTGTAAATAATGGTAAGTTTAAGTTACTCAGATGGCAATGGTTTTTAGAATTTAACTCAGTGTATGCGCCCGCGGCACAATAGAGTCCGAGAATCGGGCGCTGCCGTGGCCGGCGGATGCGGTGGCAGCTGGGAGCCGTACCGCACGATTCGCGGACGCCTGGCAGGCGTCTTTCGTGAAACACCCTGTACGATTCTATTCTTAAAGATATACCGTCAATATGCTAGTAGAAGGTCACAGCAATTGGTGCCTCTGTATCGTTATTTATATACTTACATTCAGTACACTTTGTAGGCATAGGCTACATTCGTGTCTGTTTATCTTTTTCTATGGAGCAACGTTCTTAAACATTGTGGTTCATCTGCTAGGCTATCGGGATTTATTCTCTATGCAACGGCAACGGCACTGCAAGGCACTACGCCTTTTTCTTGGTGATAACGATTAGCAAATAAACTGCTGTACGCCCAAATTGCAACACCTCGAAGGAAGCATCTTAATCTGGTGAAGTTTGTCGCGTTTGTGAGATGATCTGCATTTCAGCGAAGTTTTTTTTTATCATGTGCAAAATTTCTAGATTTTCAATGCACACAGACAAGAAGGTGCGGAAGAACTAATCAGGGAGAAATTAGTAATTTGTAAACATTCGTCCTTAAATGACGGACTCTTTCTTAATGAACAATTATAACTTTGTAATAGTACTTTATTTAAACGCATTAAGCCGTTGCTTTAGAAAATCAAAAGCATTCTGGACGGACTAATTCTTGCAGATTCTGAGATACTTCTTCTTTCTTGTAATCACTCTGGTATTTTATTTAACATATCTACTAAAATTGTTTGTTTCACAGCCCTACTAAAAATTATGTTTTACATTTTATCAATTTTACTGTATGTCATACATTCACCACTTGTCCAGTTTTATGTCAAATATTATGTGGAGGTTCAGGCACCTACTTTCTTGATACGAAATTCAGCTGCTATATTTATTATTAATTTGACCACTAGATGGCACAGCCGCTTAATACACTAGCGCATCCAGTTGCTTTTCTACCGTAGCAGCGGTTACATGCAGACCTTAGTGACTGTGCTGCTGTTCCAGTTAGAGGTATGACTATCTGTCCACGGCAGATTATTGCAATTTTAATTTCTTTTAAAATTTGACGTGTAATTTTTAACCCTTTATCTCATATTATCTGATTAAGGTGTCCTTTGTGACATTGAAACCTTGGTAACATATAAAAATAATAAGGGTTGTGGTAAAAAAAAAATCTAATAAATGTGAGGTAGATCGGTCCTGTCAGTCTGTTTGGCAGTAGGTATGACCAACCGATATGGTCAGAAATTATCCCTGCGCGGATGTTAATATTAAACATCTGTTGATGATTGTGAATCACCTAGGTATGCGGATTTCCGTCCGCCCAAAGATGCATGTTATGTAAAAGACCACCGTTAATAGTAAAATTGACTCTGGCTGAAATGGGCCAGTTAAAAGCTTACTTTAAACATATGATTCTGGCCGTAAAAACTAGCTAGAGGATTCGCGTGAACTACTGACTACTACCTACAACAGAATCTTGTTCCCCGGTCTAGAATTCAGGACTGACTCAAAATTTACTTTAGCATCAGGAAGACAAAGAGACGGTGGCCAACACACATTGTAGATCACGAAAATTACACACAATCATTAATAAACAAGCCACTCCGAACTAAACCATTTCGTTAAGGTGCCTGTGAGAACATTTATGGCACAACGGAATTCAAAATATGATAATATGCACCTGAATTTTTTCTCAGCGCTAGTGAAAAGAACATTAAATAAAAGGGAGGGTATTCATTAACTAATATTCATAATTAGAACAAAATTTCTCTGACAATAAATTATTTATTCAGTTCAAACATAAGCAAATGGGGGAACCAATTTAGTTAAACAATAAAAACGCATCCCATTGAACTACTAACTTAAAGTATTCTGAACCGAACATCGTCGGGGGAGGGATTTATAATCAACAAGCATTCAGCCACTCACCCGCGCGAAGCAAAGCGAAACTCACACAACTCAGGTTGCTGATACGAAGCAGAAGGAGACGCAGTTATCGTAGGCGCAATTCAGCGCACCAGATGTACCACACAACGCAAGAAAAATAAACTTCGTAGGTGGATCTCGTCTGACTTTCTTTACTTGAGATGGTACGCGATAGCAGCGAGATTAATTTCCATTGAAATAAAACCGTGAGCATGCAAGCTTATTGAGACACACGGCACGTGTCTGCTACTTTATGTATTCGCACCCCACTGAAGACGAAGTGCTTAAAGATCGTATTCATTTCAACAAAAATTAACGGAATCATAGATTACGAAGCAAGAAATACACAATAGTAAGACACTGGCATGTGAGCAGTGGCGAGAACTCAAGTGACCAGCTACAAACCCTTCAAGTCGGAGTTCAGTACCACGTGGTTCCGAAAACCAGTAAAAAAATACAAAATTCAGTTTCCGAGAAATAAAGAAAAGTAGCTACGGCAAGCAATCCTTAGAAATGCGTAGGATATCATAAGGAAGGTAAAAAAAATACAGCTAGACGCGATTGGAAGGGTTTACACGGATGGACGAAGTCCAGTCTTCAAAAATCAGAAAAGTGGAGTAAATTCAAAGTCGGGGTAAATCAAGTAAGAAATATGGCATGCAGCCCCTATAAATACGTAGTATTTCATACGCAAGCTAATAAAGGGGATTGAACATTCTCACATGAACAGTGGCGTCGCGGAGAAACCTTTCATATTGCCACATTCATAGACACAATGACAAATTATTAGAATAAAATTCTTGAATATCCGTCTCCAGATCGCTTATATTTTCTAAAACATGACCGGTTTCGGGACTGCTGCCCATCTTCAGATCAAAATTTTGAAGTTACAGAGTAACCTGTCCTGTAATGAACGAATGTCCACAGTCTTTACTAACGACTGTGAACATTCGTTCATTACAGGACAGGTTACTCTGTAACTTCAAAATTTTGATCTGAAGATGGGCAGCTGTCCCGAAACCGGTCATGTTTTAGAAAATATAAGCGATCTGGAGACGGATATTCAAGAATTTTATTCATATAACGATCGCAATAACTCCCTGGAGACTAATAAGTCTTGCTTTGATATAAATTATTAGCATAATAAAATCCCACCAATATTACAGAAACTAACATTTAAAAACATGAATTGAAAGTCTATTCCTCATGCCTCAGAACGAAAGGGGTACTCGTTTAGCAAAAAAGCCCGTCTAGTGAACTTAGATAAATTACAAAGTTAAAAACCTAGGGAAGACGGCAGACAGCCGTCTTTCATATGTACGTTGACCAATCCGTCGCTAATAAACCTGGATTCATCCGTCAATAGCACCGAGCTCGGGAATTGTGGCTGGAGTACGCTTTGTTATAAATACCACTGCGCAAACTGTACCCGTCCTGCGTAATGCTTCTCCCGTACCGCCTGGACATTCTGCAGAGGGTAAGGATGAAGCTGTTAATCGTGGACAGACAACACGCCACACGGCACAATTATCCGTGTGCAGCGCCTGTGCCACCTACTGTGTGCTAGCGTCTGGGTCTTCGTCGAAAATTCTTAATACGTACTCCTCGAACAGAAGTGTACGGTATTTGTATTGTAATATCTTGATCACAGAGGTAAAAAATATCATTTCACCGGTTTCCACCTAACGTAGGTTATCCTCAGAAATAATAATAACAATAATAATAATACAGCCCAACTTACGGCCAGAGAACAGCCACGGCAGCCCCTCAGAGTTCAGCACGGGACACGTGGACGGTATTCTTTTTATTTCTGAAGATGACCTTTCAGGTTGAAACCGGAATTATAAAATAATTATTTTTACTCCTGAGATCAAGACGTGTGTGTATATATATATATTGTCCGTATGCGTTCATAAGCCATTCATTCGATTGCAACAATGAAAGTTCACCGTACGCCCGTACTCCCACAAAGGTTTCTGACTCAAAAAACAAAAGAGCACGACACACAGCTCAGGAGATATGACGTCATAAATAATGAGAGGGCACCGTGTGAGAATACCCAGATTTATGCGTCAATTATTGGAAAATGAGAGTAGTTAGGGACCTGCAACAAAGTTTGCATGTAATTTCTGACGTTTATGAAGCATTTTGTAACTGACAATCCCCCCCTCCCCCCTCCACACACACACACACACACACACACACACACACACACACACACACACACACACAAAATGATGAAACGAAAAGAAGTCTACCGCTCACAACAGTTTCGCCGTAGATGCCATAAAACTGTCGGATCAGGCATGGCCTTTTATCAAATGAAGTTAGTATTACAGATTTGCATGTTACTATTTATTTTCCTCTGCAAGTCTCCCTTAATTCTCTTACATAGAAAATTAAGGAATCTGTTTTCTTAATCTCTATCTAAATAAAAGCGAAAGGACACTCACTCTCTGAGTAAACACGAAATCTCGAAAACTACATCATCTATGAAGCTGAAATTTGGCAGGAATGTAGTTTATAGGTAGAAAACGTCAGCTAAGAAAGTATTTTGTGATAGGTGCATGGCGGTGCATTCTTCTCCTACAGACGCGTGAAATCTACAGTTTCATTCCGATATTCACGAAATTTAGCCCGCTTGACATTCAAAACAAGAGGAAGATCACCGTCTACCTTAATTTTCATATGGTGCATGTGGGAGGGTACATTGCAACATAAAAATGGATCCCTAAATACCTTGGACGCGCCATAACTCGAGAACTGCCCGACCAATTTCACAAATCCTTCTCTTTGTTGCTTTAGTTATTCTCAGAGCAAGAGTTGTATGAAATAAAATTAGAATATTTGAGAACAACAAAGTGCGATTTTCAATGTGACCCTGCGTTTCTATTGCATAGAAATCTATACTATGTCCCGATATTTATGAAATTTTGCAGACTCTACGTTAAAAACAATGTCACTGCATGTAGAACTTTTCGTTCGGTGCATGGTGGAGGGAACTTAACTTACGGAATTTTACCAAATGCATAGTTTTGCTCCAATCTTTATGAATTCTTGCACACATGACCCTTAAACCAAGAGGAAGATCACTGGGTACACACATGTTTGTACAATACATGACAGAGGATACCTTACAGAAAACTTTGCTGAGAGAGGGAAAGGTGGAAACGGGGAGAGAAAGAGCTTGATGCAGAGAGAGGGGGAAGGGGATGTGGACTATGAGAGTGTAGGATAAATAAACACCCGGTCAACTCCGGGTTTACAGCTAGTTATATAAATATCGTCAAGGAAGGTTGCAGTTTTCTCCTAGGACAATGTTATCCAAATTAACAAGTGTTCTAGTCAGCGCGGACGACTCACATCACTTTTCGGCACTTATCGGAGTACAAACAGTAGACAGGAGATAGTACTTACAAGTGCCAAGCACAAGGTAATCCTACTTTACTGTAAAATGAACGAACCTCAGGCGGATAATACCTACGCGAAACTTTGCGTCTTTCGATGGCCACGATTGTAGTATGATGTGGGATGTGTCTGTTTGGAAAACGTTCTGCATAAAATGGTGCAGCGGCCCTCCCATTGCAACCCGCTTTGCAACCATGTCCGTCATGCCCGCAGCTGTGAATTGATACGCGTCGCACCGCTATCAACAACGTTACTGCACTGACCGACAAGGTCCGTAACATCATGAGCACAAGGGCTGTGTGTAGCGCTTATGCTGGCCGCGGTGGCCGAGGGGACTTAGGCGCTCCAGTCACGGTCTGCACGGCTACTACGGTCGGGCATGGATATTTGTGCCGTCCTTAGTTAGTTCATAAGTAGTTTGTAAGTTTAGGGACTGATGACCCCGTAGTTAAGTCCCATAAGCTATACAAACTTTTGAACAGTTTTGTAGCGCGTATGTTATTAGGATCAGGACGTCCAACCGCAACACACATATGTCTGAAGGGTGGTATACCTTCAGTATGATAAAACGGATCGGATCAGAACAATTCGTTCTCAGATTTGAATGCTCTCCAGCGCCCAAGCGTTTTTGGATATGGGTTCCTTCTTGAAAACGTTGCCGTCCCGCGCAACATACTAAGCGTTATCGCTGTTTGTCTTAAGCACACTATATGTAGCCTGAAAGCCTGCGTCGCAACTGAGAGGTGACAAATCTATATTATAATCAGTTTCAGAAGTATAAAGGTTACAAATTTATGACCAGTCCAATGCTATGTTGCCATTATCAAATGTTGAGGATCTCATACAGATTTCAAAAATACAAAGAGACGACGTTGATCAGACGATGGTTATTATACGACTTTTGAAAAAAGTAATTCTTGTGCCAATAGCTTCACTTTTTTTACTTATTAAACACATTCCCTTTCCGCACTGACTGCCATGAACAGAAGATTACGTTTATGACGTAGTACTGAGCTCAGTAGTAACAGTTAATGATCAGTTTGAACAAATACCAATGCTCCTAACTTTACATTGATTACATAATAAGATTAATAGCGTCATTACCACAACTTTTAAACAGATGTACAAAAAGGACAGTTTCCAACGAATTCTTATTTTAATTTTGATGTTGCTATATTTGGCAAAGACGACCACTTGTAATATTTGATGTGCAATGTGTTTTTAATATTCTGTTGATAGCAATGGTGGAAACCGGTTGAGTGTAATAAATAAAAATATTATAGCTGTTGGTGCAAGGAAGATTTTTTCCAAATACATTGCGGCAGTAGATCGCCATTTGGAAACGTTCTATCTTTCAAGTGTGAATGTGCTAGTATCCATATAGAAGCAAGTCACGTGTTCGCTGACTTGCTTTTTCTTCAATAAAAAATAAGTAAATAAATAAAATAAAAAATTGGCCAATTGACCGTCATTTATGGCTCTCTACTGAATATTGTTACTCAAACATTAATGTGGAACTCAATGTACTGTTACAGTTTGTTCCACACTAATCTTTCGAACCGCAGGAAGTGTCACCATTAGCGATCTGAGGAAGACACTTTCTGACTTACACATATTGCACTCAGTTCATGCATAAAACATTTCCGATCGCTCTTCTCGCCGACAGTGTGGGCTAATAATGTAATGTTCTACACCTGTCAGATTGCACTATCGTCTGATCTCTCGCCAGTCGATTATGTCTGGTCGATGACTGATAAACGACCGGTCCGGCGCCAAAAGGCAGAATCAACATTAACTACCAGGCACTCTTTCTATCAATGACATGCAGCACCGTTTGTAGCTACTAATAGCGCTAACATTGTTCTGATTTCATCATCTTTTTCACAAGGGCTGTACTTTCAATTAAATGATCTCTCGTCTCTAAAATGTTTTATCTGTTATGTCTCTGGTCCTTTTTGGTGCTATATTTCAAATCCCCAGCAGTGCACCAGTGTCATAGATTGATTTTACTGTTGGAATTGTTGAGGGGCTGTGTGAGCCACAGGGACGCACTTCAGGCTGAGAAATTAACACCATTGCAGATGGCAGGCTAAAAGAGACACGTATATCTTACGGGATGTAGGCACTAAAGAAATCTCCTAGCGAACTGCTGATGCCCTCAGCCACTGTCCCAGGGTGGAGGTTACCTTTCGGAGAAGATGGGCGTAACTTCATAGCGTCTAGACGCTGTTGTAAGACGTTTCATTAGTACTTTTTGGCCGACAGGCACGTTTTAATGTACGTAGCAAAGTTGATACCAGTCACTTGGGAACAGCAACGTCAGTGGTTTCACGAGGCTACAGTGAGAGGATAAAGAAGAAAAACTGCAAGTTAGCAGCTCCCCTAGGGCGTGGCCTAAGGCAGAGCCTAAGGCGTGGCCAACTGACGTAAAACATTGTTGTTGTTGCCCATACTGGGTAGCGCCGTGACGTTTTCCTTTCAGCTGAACACTGTTGCTACCAAGTATGGATTTTGTTAGTGCACAATCAAGCCACCTCGCCAAACGGGAAATGGCAGAAGGGACAGGGCTGAAACGTGGTTCGCTAGAGGACTCAGAGAGAGGGCAAGCCACAATTTAGATTGGTTGCACCAAGCAGCGGCCAATAGGAAATTGTTAACTGTCGGAAAGTGGGAAAATGAAGTGCGCTCACACCGGCCGTTAAAACCCCCGGTTTTTGGATGAAGAGGGAAGTTCTCAGTCAGACGAGTCGGGCGCTAGCCCGTGGCAATCTCCGTCGGCCTCGGGGTGCTCCACGACAGTCTTTTTCTCGACTGGCCTTGTTGCCTCTTCCCTCTTTCCTATGTAGGACACGACACCAGTTCCTACGACACTACCACTTCGTGCATTGTGATGGAAGATGTTGTTCCGCAAAATTATCAAAGCGGCTGGGTGTCGGTTCTGTTTGACGCTGGACGCTCTGGAGATTACGTGTTACAGATTTATCTCTCGTGCAACGGGTCGTTAACCCCTAACCTTTCTCACTTCCTCCTTTCGGGCGAAATCCTTCATAGATCGTAATGCGCTTCAGTCACCTAATTTAGCTGGTGTTTACCTGCTGCGAATTAGACAACTCGGTTTCTTCCGTGTACCGGAACTGCACTTTCACGCAGTGGAGACAGAAATGGATCGACGTGCTAGCCCGCTGCGCCGTCGACACGGCTTTGGCTCGTTAACGCCGCAGATCGTGTTACGTGCCACTGTGACAATGCGACAGCCCCTGACGGGTAGGCTTCACTTCCTGCATCCGCGCTCGGCGGTTGTTTACATTCCTCTGAGAGCGCCTTACGACCGAGTGGGCGGATGAAGTTGTGCACTTAGGGCCCGTTCGTCCATCTCTCGTTAATCTTCTCGTTAGTAAACGAGAAGATGTCTTTAACGTCCAGTTAAATGCGCTCGTTAAGAGCCTTGCGTTTGTCATTGCCAGGTACGCCTCTCGTTTGCTAACTTGGAGAAAACGGAAAGGTACGATATATGAGGAGCAACTAATCAAAACGTATAATGTCCATTGATTCAAATTTTTCAGGAGAAGGAAAAAACTGACATCTGCTAAACTACTCAATAAAATTTTAAGCAGTTTCCACAGTTAGATCTGTTTTTAGCTACTGAACTAGAATATACCTTGCAAAAGATCAAATCTTTTGGGCCACTTTAGGTTACGGTAGTAACACTAAGAGTGGGCCTTTGCGATCGTCTTTTGACAGCTCGAAATGTAAATGAAAATAACGGCTTAACCATTTATCTGACACGAAAACAATAACCGAATTTGTAGAGGAGAAGATTGTCTACAACTTGGCTCTCTTATGTTGCTGTTTTTTTTTTTTTTTTTTTCCCCTACCGCGTATCGTTTGAGACATATTTGCTAAAATAACGGAGTTTTGACACCCTCCATAAAATTAACGAAAACCAGCCGTTCGCAGATGTCACGTCACGTGACATTCCTCGCCCAGAACTCTGTGGCATACGCCATCTTGCGTTGCGCATTTGATGATTTTCTTATTGTAACTTACACCTTGTCATTTCAAAGCAATTGCGCGCTGAAGGAATAACAAAATACGTCGTCCTTCGTACGATATATAATCTAGTGTCAACAAATGCCATATTAGCATCAGTTAACAACGACCATGAATATTATGAACTCAAAGAATACAACTTCTAGCGGTCAGTTGTAGCATAGTAGGCAATGCGTCGGACTGTGGCGCTGAAGGTCAGTGGTTCGAAACACGCCACTGTCTAATTTTTTTCCTAAAATGGCTTCAGACATTCTTATTAATTAATTTTTTATTATTTAGATTATTATTTTGGTCGAAAATATTTGAAAAAACTTAAAAAAACTACAAATATAAAGTGGGCCGTAAAACATGTCAGTGCGATTTTTTTAGTTAGGTTAGAAAATGCATTTATATGTCGGACAATATACGTTTTGATCCGTCATATAGGACATTAGACGTTTCGGTGCGTTTTTAGTAAAATACCATCATTAGTTCACATTAACTTTTATATTTGAAAATGTTATCTTAGAAATTCGCACTTCACATGAGTTGTATCATTTATAATAACATAAGATTAATATTTACAAAGCTTTACATTACTGTGAAAAACTGGATCAACATAACAATCTGTTACAGGCAGAATATTATAGGGTACAGTAAATTTACTACATTTTGTCCATTCCAGGTTCTTCATGTAAACAATCACAATCAATATGTTCAGGAGTGAAGCTGCTGCAAGGAACTTCTAAACCAGACACGAAAAAAATTAAGTTTTTTTCCTTTTTTTCAGCGTGTGCCAGTTTCTATTTCTCGTTCTGCTTTCTTCTTCATTCATTTTCTTGTCCCACAATCTATACCATCTTTTCCAACAACCACACTTTCTTTCGCTAAATCCATTAGGATCAATACACACAAATCGCAACACCATACTGCCGCTGTGCACTGCCATCAATGATTTGGTTCAAGTACTGTCAAACAATGCCAGAAGCCGACAATGTTATATAACGCTTTGAAGCATTGTAAGCTCTGACACGTATTAAATTCGTCATATTTGCCAATTAGACGAAAGGGAATAAAATGAAACGTAAATTGTGAACATTATACGTTCTGATTCATTCATTGATGTGGACAATATACGATTGGTTTTAATCATTTATATCGTACATACTATTTCAGTGTTAAAATATACAAATATGTTACATATGAATGCATGAGCATGTGGAGCACATAAAATACCTCCGAAAACCATATCAAACTCAACTTTGATCGAAAGTGGACAATATACGTTTTGATTAGTTGTTCCTCATATTTCGACTATTTTGGCAATAAAAACAAATGAAAGTGCTGTATGAATAAATAGCTGTTCGTCATATTTGACTATCATGGAAGAGGTTCGCAGACAGTTGTTATTCGGCGCTATGGCAAACAAACGTGAAAGAACCTCGAATTTTCCAGGAAGTGAGAGCAAGAGTCTTTAACATTGAAGTGTTAAATAACCGACGATATGACTTGGAAGAAAAAGGAAGCGACATTGTGGCACATGAATTAAATGCTGTCCATGGAACATGTAGGACAGCAAAAGTGCTTAGGGCCTAGTAGGATAACATACTGCCAAGTGCGTAGTACCTTAGTGCAAGCAGTAACTTGCACATAGGCGAAAGTGCACTGTTCCTGTAGATCGGAGGAAGAAATGTTATTTTAGGCCTTACACTAGGCGCAACAAGCATACGTAAATACTGAATTAATAAGTTTTCAGACATAAATAATGTTTTGTGTTTTCTATCACAACAGATAACTTACAAAATACGTAAATATCTGTAGGACTCTTCAGATGGTTGTGGAGTTTTTCATGTACCGTTTCCAAAGTGGCTTTTCGTAGATGAAATCGCGTAAGAAATTCTGCATCATCCCAGCTTTCAAAATGGTTTGGACAAACATAAATACGTCTAGTACGCCTCTAGATCGTAATTGTCAACCAAATCATATTCCAGCCTATTTCATCATACCGAGCCGGCTGTGGTGGCCGAGGAGACTGAGGCGCTCCAATCACGGTCAGCACGGCCACTACGGTCGGGGGTTCGAATCCCCCCTCGGGCATGGATATTTGTGCCGTCCTAGTTCGTAAGTAGTTCATAAGTAGTTTGTAAGTTTAGGGACTGATGACCCCGTAGTTAAGTCCCATAGACTATACAAACATTTGAACATTTGATCATCATACCGATTCTCGTTTAACTAGTCGTTACCCGTAAGGTTGTATTTTGATATCGCAACAAAAATTTTGAGGTTATGTTATATATCAAAATCATCTAATCGCTACAGACACGGATAGGGCGAGAAATATGATGATACATTTTCCAATAAAGCTGCTTTCCACACTAGTTTTTCATACATGTAGTGCTTCTGCTATTTTGTTCGATAAATCGATCACGTGAATATATTGCGGTATTTTAGCGTTTTGGAATCCTGCCATTTTCATACAGATTCTCACTTAACTGGTCGTTAGCCGTGTAACGAGCAGAAATTCACTCGTTAACTTAACGGCCAGTTTGACGTCCTTTAACGTCAGGTTAACTCATAACGAAACATTGACAAACGCATTTCTCTGCTAACGACAAGTTGAAATCTGACCTGGAACTTAACGAGACATTGATAAACTGGCCCTTATAGTTTTAGACCGGCAGTGATCGGCGGTGTCACTTCAGTGTCGTTATGGTCTGCTAAGTTCACAGATTTGTGACTGGCTGAAAGACTTCCTAAGTAACAGGTCGCAGTACGTTGGTCTCGACGGCGAGTGTTCATCAGACGAGTGTATCGTCAGGCGTGCCCCAGGGGAGTGTGATAGGACCGCTATTATTTTCTATCTATATAAATGATCTGGACAGAGTAAGTTGTAATTTGCGGATGTTTGCTGATGATGCTGTGGTGTATGGGAGGGTGTCGTCTTTAACTGACTGTAGTAGCATACAGGTTGACTTAGACAAAATTTCTAGTTGGTGCGAAGAATGGCAACTAGCTCTCAATGTAGATAAATGTAAGGTGATACGCATGAGTAGAAAAAACAATCCTATAATGTTCGAATACAGCATTAGTAGTGAGCTTCTTGATGCTGTCGCGTCGTTCAAATATTTAGGCGTAACATTGCAGAGTGATATGAAATGGAACGAACATGTAAGGACAGTTGTAAGGCGGACAGCCGAGTTCGGTTTATTGGGAGAATTTTGGGAAGATGTACTTCATCTCTGTAAAGGTGATCGCGTATAAAACGCTTGTACGACCACGTCTTGAGTATTGCTGTATTTTTTTTGGGACCCGCAGCAGATCAGTTTAAAGGAAGACATAGAAGCAGTTTAGAGGCGAGCAGCTTGGTTTGTTATTGGAAGGTGCGACCAATGCGCGAGTGTTATGGAAATGCTACGGCAACTCAATTGGGGATCACTGGAGGAAAGACGACATTCTTTTCGTGAATTTCTGTTGAGTAAATTTAGAGGGCCAGAATTTGAAGCTGAGTGTAGTACGATCTTGCAGCCGCCTACGTACATTTCACGTAAAGATCACATAGACAAGATAAGAGAAATTACGGGTCGTACGGAGGCATATGGTCATTCTTTTTTTCATCGTTCTATTTGGGAGTGGAATAGGAAAGGAAATGCTTAATAGTGGTACAGTGTACCCTCCTCCACGCACCTTACGGTGAATTGCGGAGTATGTATGTAGATGCAGATGTAGATGTGTTATAATGTGAGGCACGATGAGAACTCCCACGACTCTAGTCGAATACTCGGAAGCAGTTACGGTGGAAAGGGAAGTCTCCTATTGTATGTAAATATCTTAGTAGTGAGGGATGGTTGATTATCGGACAGTGCCTGTGTTAACAAAGGAAACAAGAAGCCGTAACAGCTTTTACGCTCCACGTTTCTTCCTCTCTTTCCCTTCTTTTTCTATTTTCCATGTTACTTGTGACTGCTTCCATTTTTACTGGAAATAACAGGACACGTGAGGGACGCTGATAAGGGCCAACACCAAACTTCTGTTAATTTGATTTTATCCATTAGAAAATGGGTTTTTTGGAAGCCTGCGACTGTGAGATAAATGGATTTGTTTATAATGAAACAATACTGCTACCAGTCACGATTTTTTATATTTATTTAGCACGATGTGTTTCGAGAAATAATTCCCATCTTCAAGTGCGTTTTTTTGTGCTGTTTCATATTATTTATGATGTTTCCTGCTTCATTCTGCTGGCGTTGCTGTAATATATAAATACGCCCGATTTTACTTTTTGGTTATCTTTATATGGAGTTAATGGCGGAATTTTTGGAAAAGCTTTTTACTTACAGTTTTCGTTTGGCCCATCTGTGGCAGCATTTCATACATGTCATAAATCACACACAATATTTTTCCATAGATGAAGTACATCAGTTGTCACAAACATACATATAAATAAACAGTTACAGAGATGTTCTAGACTTAGGTTTACCAAAGATACCTTTTTACAGAGTATGCTACAAAGAAATCCTTAGCTGGATTTTATCAAAAACAATGTTTCCATTGAGTATGTTGCGTTTTTATACAGGGTATTTTACTTTTGGCCTTTGTCCTAATTAATGCATACTTACAATGGTGCTACATTTACACTTATTAACATTTTTATTTGAGTATGCTATCGAAACATCGGAAAAAAATTTACAGATTCACTTTCCACTTTTGTCTTCATATTTTCTGTACTGTGAATACACTTCTAGTTCTTCATATAGGTCCATTTTATGTCCTTTGTCTAGTCGGTGGTGCATTTTGACTTCGGTTCAATTTCTGTAAATGGGTGTTCTGTGGTTTTTATATATATATATATATATATATATATATATATATATATATATATATATATGTGTGTGTGTGTGTGTGTGTGTGTGTGTGTGTGTGTGTGTGTGTGTGTGTGTGTGTGTTGCTATTGCTGATGTTGTGTGTTTATTGTTTGTGTAAGCTTTGATGTGTTCTGTGTATCGGGTGTTTATATTTCGGCCTGTTTCTCCTATAAACACACGATACAAAGAACACATCAAGGCCTACACAAACAATAAACACAAAACATCAGCAATAGCAACACACATAAAAAACACAGGACTCCCATTTAAAGAAATTGAGTCGAATATCAAAGTACTCCACCGACTAGACAAAGGACATAAAATGGACCTATATGAAGAACTAGAAGTGTATTCACAGTATAGGAAATATGAAGAAAAAATATTAAATGAAAAAGTGGAAAGTGAATCTGTAAAATTTTATGGTGTTTTGATAGCATACTCAAATAAAAATGTTAATAAGTGTAAATGTAGCACCATTGTAAGTGTGCATTATTTAGGAAAATGAAAAAGTAAAATATGCTCTATAAAAACGCAGCATACTCTATGGAAATATTGTTTCAATAAAATCCAGCTAAGGATTCCTTTGTAGAATACTCTGTAAACATCTCTGTAACTGAAACTTCCTGGCAGATTAAAATTGTGTGCCGGAACCGGGACTCGAGTCCCAGGTTCGAGTCCCGGTTCCGGCACACAATTTTGATCTGCCAGGAAGTTTCATATCAGCGCACACTCCGCTGCAGAGTGAAAAGTTTCATTCTGGATCTCTGTAACTGTTTATTTATATGTATGTTTGTTTTTGTGACAACTGGTGTACTTCTGTGCAAAAACATTGTGTCTGATGTTTGACATGTGTGAGAGCTGCCACAGATGGACCAGACGAAAACTGTAAGTAAAAAGCTTTTCAAAAAATTCCGCCATTAACTCCATACAAAGATAACCAAAAAGTAAAATCGCGTGTATTTATATATTACAGCAACGACAGCAGAATGAAGCAGGCATTCACACACTCAAAACATCATAAATAATATGAAACAGCACAAAAAACGCACTTGAAGATGGGAATTATTTCTCGAAACGCGTCGTGCTAAATAAATAAAAAAATCGTGACTGGTAGCAGTATTGTTATTTATAAAGAAATCCAAACGCCTGTTAAATTTTGCTAACATGAGAGCCTCCATAAATGCTGTTGTTCACTAGCAGATTCTTGATGTGAGGCTGAAATACAATTGGTGACGGCAGAGGATTTCGTATTTATTGATTTTTCTACTACAAATCTGAGATGCCATTTTTTTTCTTTTTATTGGATCTCAACACGTATTCCTGTTGCAGATAAACCATCAAGCTGCACTTTATAAGCTATCACACGCATTTTCCAAAGTAGAAACTAATGCCGTTACGCAAAATATCTTTACATACATTTGTTTCGAAAAATCATTGACATTTGCGTACACGACTGATTGTTCTGCGGTTCGCGAATATTAATGTTTATCTTCTACCGCCCTCCATTGACAAATTTCAGGCGGCTCTGCTATGCAAATCCGACGATACCATTTTGCTCGACTGAACGACTGTAATGTGTGACTACCGAATAACCATTTGATTGCTTTTAAGATTTTTTTTTTACTGCATGAGAAAATGCAGCCCCTCAAGTTGTTTTAAAGTAATTGAACTTTTTTACATTTCGACTACCTGTAGATGTGTTCATCAGAAATAAAGCTACAACATGAGACGTTTTACACATAGAGCTAAATGCGCTCATGCTGTATAAAGTTAATTGTAAAAGATATTAGCTACTTAAGGACTATCAGTCTGAACGTAGTGGCTGCCGATGTGTCCACGGTATTTAATAAGTGAACTTGTCTGATTTGGCGCGCTATTACTTTGTGATGCAATCAAATTAATCTCGTGCTATTGTGGCGCAATTTTTCACGGGATCGGTAATGACGGTACCATCCGTTCAATTCCTGAATCCACTTCTTACGCAGTCCCTTTGCTATTGCAATATGAACGTAGTTATGAAGTAATACTTGTGATGTGACAGCGTGACACAAATACTATAAATGTCACATATTCATGCTTCAGCGTATTACTTAAATACGTAATTGAAAATAGTGTGTTGTGGTGTCAATTATAAGTAGTTTTTCATATTTGGCCGTGTATATGCTATCTGATCATTGAGTTTTTGTTTATTTTATCGATAATGTTAAGTTTTATTTATTATTTAACAATTGATTGTGGAATTTTCATAGTTTGGGAACGTTTTAATTGAAATGGACCTATGGGTGTTTCAATTTTAAGGTTAGTACGAATACCTGTTATTGTTATATTTGCTACACATATTTCTCCCTTAGCTATAGATTGAAGATTTGATTACATATCTCGTGGAAAGCATATGAATTGCTTCGTTATTAGTGCAAATTTCATGGCAAATATATTATCGTGATATAGTTCAGTGTTAATTTTTTTTATTTTTTTTCATTACTGATTACCAGCCTTTTACAGAAATACTTTGCTTTTCTACTCAGAAACGTCAACGTTTCTTCATTACAATTCCGGTCAATTTAATGAGTGTGGAATGTTGGAAACTTATATCGAAGGCAATACCCAAATTATTTAATATACTAAATCTGCCACCACAGCCGTAGCTGAAGGAAAAAACCCCTTACGTGGCAATAAAACGTCGAAAACAATGAAATAGTTTTCCAAAAAATCAGAAGCCAATTCCTGAATTATTGTTACATCTGAACCAAAAAATGAAAAAAAGTCTTCAAGATATTCGTTTGATAAACAAAAATAGTTAACTCAGAATTATACCAGTTTGTAAGAAAGACGAGCGAAGAGTAATAATGTTTAATCATTAGACTCTATACCAAAATGGCACACGTCAAAGAAAGTGCCTGTCATGTAAGAAAGGACTGTAAAAGGGTTTTATGTTTCTCGTATGTTTTAAATCTATTACTTTCACCGGAGTAAACTTCAAATATGCTCAAATTCATAAGTATTTCACCATGACTAAGTTATTGTTTATATCACTTAATGAGTGAAGTAAGGCTGTTTATACATTTATTTCAATACTAGCTGTAAACCCTGCGGTCCCCGGGTTTTTATTTATTCTACACTCTCGTAGTCCACCTCCCATTCCCCCTCTATCTGAATTCGTCACTTTCTTTCCCATGTCTCTGTTGGTTTCCACCTTTCCCTTTCTCGGCAATGTTTTTTGCAAGGCACTCTCTGTCATGTACCATATAAACATGTATGTATCTTGTGACCTTCCTCTTGGTATAAGTGTTGTGTGTGCAAAAATTCATCAGGATCTGAAAAAATCTATTCATTTTGTCAAAGTTCGTATGTTAAGTTCCCTCCACCGTGCACCAAACGAAATTTTTTACATACAGTGACATTCCTCTTGTTTTTATGGTGATCTGTGCAAAATTTCATAAATATCGGAACAAAACTACAGATTTGTATGCAGCAGAAACACAGAGCCACATTGAAAAACGCTCTTTGGTGTTCTCAAATTTTCCAGTTTTATTTCATACAACCTATGTTCTGAGAATAACGAAAACAACAAAAAAAGGTTCTGTGATAACGGTCGAGCCGTTCTCAAGTTATGGCGTGACCAACATACTTAGGGATCCGTTATTATGTTGCAAGATACTCTCCCCCATGCACCGTATGAAACTTTAGGCAGACGGTGACCTTATTTTTGAAGGTCAAGCATGCAAAGTCAGAATGAAACTGTAGATTTCGTCAGTCTGAAGGAAAGGTATCCTCCGCCATGTACCTTCATTCCGTCCTATCGTAAATACTTTCTTAGCTAACATCTTCTACCTTTAAACTACATACCGGCAAAGTTTCAGCTTCATAGGTGAAGTAGTTTTTGAGATTTCGTGTTTAGTCAGTGAGTGAGTGAGTGAATCAATGAGTGAGTGTCATTTTGCTTTTATATAGATTATTTATGTCTCTCGCTATTTTCCTATTGATTGGAGCGCAATCATTACAGTATCTGTTTAGATAATTACGCAGGAAAATTATTAAAAATAAAAATTACTCTTACGATGGCTTATCCACCACTAGGAGCACTTGTATTGTTACCACTGTCACTTGGTAACAACTTCCATAGCAGTGTCGCTGCGCTGTCCATGCGATCAGACTTATGCACAGCCTATGACGTTTTTTTTTTTTTTTTTTTTAACTACAAGCACTATTAGTGGCACACCTTCCAGACATGTTTGTATATCGCCGAATGCACCTGAAAAATATGATTCAGACTTCAGCAGATATGACGTGATAGACAGGTGTGTCAAACATTACCTTCTTGACAAGAAGTAAAACTTCAGTAATCAGGTATGACGTTTTAATTTATCATTTGTTTATATTCTGCAGAAATTATTATCATTTCATCTTTTTTTAATGGTATGGTGCTACGAGATACAGTTCATGAAATATCAGATGAAAATATTGGAGTGCGGGGAACTAGCTTTTGCGTAATATAAAGTGTAAACTACCCTACATTCATCCATTGTTATTTATTTCGAACAAGCTTTAAATACATTTCCTCTCGATTACTCTTTTAGCACAATTACTCTCTTGTAAGCTAATAAGATATCTGAAGCAGTTCTATACATGGGAATCGGATTCCTTATGGGTCCGTGAATTTAAAAAAAAATATCCTTTACCCCAATGTACCATGTACGTCCTTATTCTTTGGTGATGAAAGGTGAATGTAAGTTGCACTCTTTTTTTTTAGGTCCATGCTTTGCGTTCATCTCGAAGAGGCAAAAGAAACGTCCGTACCAAAATTGCGTAAGAGTCCTCGCCGAAGCTTCCTGATTACCGCTGCATTGCTCACGAAGAAAGCCTTTTCTCATGCTACACATGTTATTATTTTCAAGCAGCGTCAGCAAAAAATAATCATCAATGGCGTTAATAATTTTGTTACTGATACATAAATTAAAAAACAGTATGTTTCCATATATTCTTGTATATTCTACATTTGCTTTCGTTTGTTCCTAACAAGTTTCCCTTTCAATAGCATTTGCCCCTATGTATTTACTTTAATTGTTTGAATTACCTCATTATTCTTGCACTCTTCGCAATAGATCACTAGCGACGCTAACTTTCCGGCGTTGGTGAAACCCATTAGCAGCCCAAGACTACGGGAAGCATGTTGAGTTCAAATGTTTTCTAATGTTTGTTAAGCTTATGGGACTTAACTACGGGGTCATCAGTCCCTAAACTTACAAACTACTTACGAACTACCTTATACTAAAGACGGCACAAATATCCATACCCGAAGGGGGATTCGAACCCCCGACCGTAGTGGCCGTGCAGACCGTGACTGAAGCGCCTCAGTCTCCTCGGCCACCGCGGCCGGCAGCATGTTGAGTGAACACGACGATAGCTGCTCGTGCCAATAAAACGGGGCGGAATTATTGGTTCCTTATCGTGCAACGTCCCTCGCTAGAAATCGTTTGGCACCTGACCAGAGCCATAAATCGCTGCCCTTGCAACTTTTCTTGGTACTACGCCATAGTCCTCTACTGTATCTTTCAGGGTCATAGAGCCTTCACTTTCACAACGACGTGAAACTGACAATGACGAGGAAAACCGCATATACATAGGCCTTCATTTACAATTACGTATTTCCTCCTTAAAGATAATCAAAGGATGTATAATTTAAACGTATGTTTAGTGTCGTTGAAGGTGATCTAAGGACGTACGACTTAAAAACATGCCACTAAATGGATGTACGGTGTTCTCAATATGTCTCCTCTTCAACTGAGGGTAATTCTTTATTCCGAAACAATGGAAACTGACAACGCTCTCTGGAAGGCTGATTCCGACATAAGTTTTATAAAAATAAATGAGCGAAACAGATTTCAGTTGATGACCACAGGCTGCTTTGCGATGGTTTTGATGAAGGTGCACATTGGTTTTCAACCTGTGGTTAGACTAGCGCAAAAAGGTTCGTGTTCGGGAGCGCTCACTTTAGTTCTTTTGGTTCGTCCGCTCCCAGTGACGGCTGAGCGGCGTGGTCGGCGCATGCAGGTGGATGGAGAAGTTCCCCACCTAGCTGCTTCATTCGCTTGTTGCTTGAACCGCTAACGATATCACGCAAACCAAAAGAAACAGTTTGTGGTAACTGGCAGAAGGGAATCACGCGATTCTGCGCGCTCTCGCGTCCTCTCACTTTTCCCCGTCAGTCTTCGGAAAAGGAGCGGACGAACTAAGATTCGAGGGATCTGCGAACTAGTTCGCGTAGTTCGCCTATGGGAGCGCTGTTCCGAACTAGTTCGTTCGCGAACTACACAAGACTACTGTGGTGCGCTTTACCCCACTCCCTAAGTGGGGTCGTGAGGATTTCATAAGAAGGCGCAGCCGAGATAAGCGGTTACATTACGTTATTAAATAAAATAGTTATATAAACAAGACAACTGTGCTAGCATTACTTTTGTAAAAAGTTTTGGTGAGTCGGCGATATTGATGAAAGATTAAAATTAATTTTAAACGAGTCTAGATTGCACTTCTTTTTTTGGTTACCGGTTTCGACCATTTATAACATCATCTTCAGATCTACAAGTGTAATACAATATTTTAAATCAATGAGAAATTTGAAAATTATAATTAAGTATAATTCGTCTGACTTCTATCTGATTGGCTGTGGCCGACATCATGCTAATAACACTAGGCCGAGCCTCCTCCGCTTAACAAACGGCTATGCTTGTATCTTCAGCAGTAGATAATCGGGTTTTCACCGTTGTCAGCATGATATATACGTCTGGTACTGCCACACTGTTCTACAATGAAGTGCAATTTAATGCGGAAAATATTGGTGCAGAAAGAAGTACAACATACATCGAATCTGCGCACCACGATGTAAGACGAAAAGCCAAGGAGAATTCTCCACCACTGAAGATATTTTTACTGTCATTAAAACGAAACGCGTCTGATGAAAAAAGTCGCACGTTATTGACGTTGAGTAGACGGACGTCAAATACCATCCATAATTTAATGTAAAGCAACCTGGGACGTCATGGGCACACAAATGAACACTTGCAAGAATTTTTACAGCTTTGCGTACCTTTACGAAACTTCTTCATCTACAGCTACATAGATACCCTGCAAATCACATTTAAGTGCCTGTCAGAGGGTTCATTAACCACTTTCATAACTTTTCTCTACCGTTCCATTCTCTAATAGCGCTCGGAAAGGAAGAACACACAAATCGTTCCGTTTCTGATTTAATTTCTCTTATTTTATTGGGATGGTCATGTCTCCCTAAGTGGGGGGGGGGGGGGGGGGTGCTAGCAAAATATTTTCACATTCAGAACTAAAAGTCGGTGATTGAAACTTCGCAATGAATAACGTCTTTCTTTTAATGATTTCCATCGCAATTCATGCAACATTTCCGTGACGCTTTCCCCCCGGTTACGCGATAAAACAAAACAAGCTGCCCTTCTCTGAACCTTCTCAATATCTACAGTACGTCCCACCTGGTGAGGGTCCCACAATGGGCAACAGTACTCCAGGAGAGGACGCACAAGTGTGATGTAGGCAGTCTCTTTGGTGGAGGTGATGCATCTTCGAAGCGTTCTGCCAATGAAACGTAATCTTTGGTTCGCCTTCCCCCACAATATTTTCTATGTGTTCTCTCCAGTCTAAGTTGTTCGTAATTGTAACTCCTAGGTATTTGGTAGAATTTACGACCTTAAAGTTTGACTGATTTATCGCATAACTGAAGTTCAGCGGATTTCTTTTATTGGCCATGTGTATTACTTCACACTTTTCTTTATTTAGTGTCAATTGCCAATTTTCGCATTATGTAGATATTTTGTCTAAATCGCTTTGCAGTTGCTTTTGATCCTCTGTTGACTTCACTAACCGATAAACGACAGCATCATCCGCGAACAGTCTAAGGGAGCTATTCATATTGTCTCCTAAATCGTTTATAAACACAAGCAAGAGTAGGGGACTTATAACGCTTCTCTGAGGAACGGCAGATATCACTTCTGTTTTACTCGATGACTTACCGACAATTACAACGAACTGTGTCCTTTCTGATAGGAAATCGTGAAACCATTCGCTCAATTGGGGAGATATTCTCATTGATACCTTTCAAAAAAGGTTAAAGGAAAAGGTTTAGGGCTTATTACTACATAGTTTCTGTTCCAGAGATATAGCTGCAGCATCAGGAATAATCTTTTAATTTATTACTTCGACACAGTTTATGGTCTCAAAAAACCTTTAGGCAGATAACTATTGGTTCACGGTTCCAGCTAAGCCATAGGTGATGATCTTGTGGCATTTTTCGGCCGTTACCATAGCTGACGTCGTGTTCGGCCGTTTTGGTACGTCTTTAACCCTCGAGCAGCAGCGCTGGTGCAAATATGCTATCACTTTTCTTTAAATACTCACTGTTGACGCAATAATCGAGATGCCGTATTTCCGCTTTAGCTATTCCTCAGTTAATCCTTGACAATGATGTCAGTGTAGGTTCTGAGTTACTAGTGCACGGCTGTGTCCACCCATAAAAAGTTTTGTTAGGGAGTGCATCACTGTAGCAGATCTGCACCGTGCTGCCTGTCATGTAAGAAGATTTGAATTGTTTTGTGTTACGTCTAGTTTTCATTTCAAATGGATTTGTGGCAATTTCTAGTAAAAAATTATAGCATAAATTATACCCTACATATTAGAATGCTCAAAAATTTAAATTTATTTCGTAAATAGAAGTTTAACTCTCGATAAATTGTCCTCTGGTTTCTCCTGATAAGCCATGCTGCAGTTTCCGTCAATCTCATTTTTTCCCATTTTTAAGCCTGACATAATTCAAAAGTGAGTGTTATTCTACTACATAATTTAATCCTCAGGTCTAGTAGACGTGGTATGGGTCTAACAGACGAGGAAATAAACTTCTTTCGACAAGTAATGAAGATCTAAGTGATTTTCGTCTAGACTCCTCTTCAGATTATGAACAGGATACTATTATTCAAATGTAAATCCTAGTTCCGACCCCGAACAAGATTTCAGACGCTATGAATCTAATACTGAAGACGGTAACACTCTGTGCAGTAAAACGCCATACAAGCAGCACTCCAAAACACCGAAAAAGAATATCATAAAAATCTTCCCTGGTTCAAAAGGGAACGCAAGGAGCTTGAGGTCAGAGACGCCAGCTCTCTCATTCATGATAGATGATAATGTGATAGATGAAGTAATTATGTGTACTAAGTTCCACATAACACAGAAGAAAGTTGATACTAATTACTCAAGAGACAGGAACTACAGGGAAGTAACGAAAGAGGAAATGATAGTACTGCTGGGTCTATTTTAGAAGATTACTGTCCACTTTCGGAATAATGTTACATTTGTTTCACGGAAGGTAATCGATATACTAATTCAGATATTAACAAATGTGATTTTTCTATCTGTACATTAAACTATTTTAGTCATTACGATCACTTACTAGCTATATTCTATGTTTGCAACATGGAATACACAGTGGTAGCAAATCTGCACCGCGCTACTGCTGAAGTTATAATAATTGGAGCTGCCGCCCAAGGGTTAAGTGAGTGACTTGCGGGTCGATGATGATAAATGATGAGGAGGAGGGTGACACAACAGCCAGACCCCGAGTAGAGGAAATCTCCGACCCGGTCGGGAATATAACAAGGGCCCCTGCGTGGCAATCTACCACGCAGTCCACTCCACCAGGGAGTCGGAGCCTTGAACAGAGCAGTACTTTGTAATTCCACTAGACCAAAGAGGTGGAAGTGAATTGTTCCTAAGATCAGTGCTAACAAGCCGAGTGAAGTCATTTTTCACCGCTCAAAAGAAGTGGGGTTGGGTTGGGTTGTTTGTTTGGGACAGGGGGGCTAAATTACTGAGGTTATCAGTCCCCCAGGGGGGAGGGGAAGGAGTGAGGATAGGAAAGGATGGAAGGGGGAAAGGAAATGCAGTCTGGGAGGTAAAGAAGGAAGGAAAACTGCATTAGCTCAGGGCCTCGTGCTCGCCACGCACGTACTCACGAAAGAACCATGAGCCCCTTGGGGGGGTCAAAAGAATGGGGGGATCAGGTGAGGTATCACACACCTGATACATATGGTAACTTATTTTATTCATATTCTTCTTACAGTTGTAATGTGTGTTATAAAGTACGATATTTTGGCGACTCAACTCTTCACTGAGGGTTTACGTGCAGTTTCTTAGAGCGAGGCACCGTATGGCTACCATAATAGTGAAAAAGCCATTCTCGTTGCTCTCTAATATGGTGTGAGATCACCTCGAACGGCCAGTACAGTTGCACACCTGCTTGGGACACCTGTGTGGCCGCGGTAGAGTAGCCGAGCGCTCCAAAGCGTCTCGCTGCGGAGCGCGCGGTTGCTCGCCGTGGAGGTTCGAGTCCTCCCTTGGGCATGGGTGTGTGTGTTTGTCCTTATGTTAGTTTATCTAGGTTTAAGTAGTTTGTAAGCTACGGACTGATGACCACGCAGTTTGGTCCGATAGGTTTACAAACATTTGAACATTTTTTGCCTCCGTGCGTGGAGGCCACGTTCGCGAAGGCGACTTCGGACTGTTTGTGTTGACGTTGTGCGTCCTGTTGCTGCCTGGAGGGTGCGTTGCGACGGAGGTGCATTCAAACTCCTGTCTCGGCGTGCTGTTAACCCGTGGACGATCTTGGTCTTCTTTTGATGCTTCCTGTTCTCTGAAATATCGTCCAAGATCTAGATATTACACTTTGGGACACTGAAATAGCTGCAGCCACCACCCTTGGTGTCTGTCCCGCTTCTGTCTTATTGCTCTTCATGCCATAGCTTCGCTTAAGTCACGTTGTTGTTGCATGATACTTCGTGCTCACTTCACTGTTTCAACCAGTTAGTGTGATTCGATTGTTAGAGTAAATACAAGTCAACACCAAGCCCTTCTGCAGCAACGTTTTGTTACTACCACTACCGCGATTGCCGTAATTTTGTTGTCTCCAATCAGTAAAACAGACAGGAAGACGTCGTACATTTTAGTTCATTCTTCAATATGTTCAAATGTTTGTTAAGCTTAAGGGACTTAATTGCGGGGTCATCAGTCCCTAAACTTACAAACTACTTATCAACTACCTTACACTAAAGACGACACAAACATCCATGCCCGAGGGGGGATTCGAACCCCCGACGGCGGACGGCTGCGCGCACCGCAACACGGCGCTCCAGTACGCGCGGCTAATCCGCCGCGGCAGTTCTTTCTTCCAATGACCATACATCAGAACCTAGATAACTGAACTGATCCCTTAATTGTTCTTACCAGTATAAGTGAAGTGACCAATACTTGTAGACAATGCCCCTCTGAAGATGATGACTTAGTTCATCGAAATCGGTAGAAATAAAGGTATTTTGTGGAGCCGGCTGCGGTGGCCGAGCGTACTGCGGCGCGCCAGTCACAGTCTGCACGTCCACTACGGTCCGGTCGGGGATTCGAATTCCCCCTCGAGCATGGATATTTGTGCTGTCCTTAGTATTAGCTAGTTCATAAGTAGTTTGTACGTTTAGGGACTGATGACCCCGTAGTGAAGTCCCATAAGCTCTACAAACATTTGAACATTTATTTTGTGAATAATGAAATGCCATGATCGCGGTATTTCGTCTTTATTTATAACCGAAGTCCGGCTTCGATGTACAGTACATAGACATCATCTTCTGGTCTCTGCACTAAATACTAACATTATTACATAAATGCATATTGAGCCAGTTGAATAGTACTGCTGGGTTGTCACACATTAAAATATGCCGTTTGGTTGTCACTCACAACTACACAATATGGTGGTTATTTATATATATATATGACTATACGAATTTTATATATGACAACCAAACGGCATATTTTAATGTTTGACAACCCACCAGTACTATCCAACTGGCTACAATATGAATTTATGTAATAATGTTACTATTTAGTGCATAGAGCCGAAGATGATGTCTGTGTACATAGAAACCGGTCGTCTGTTATAAATAAAGCCGAAATACCGCGATCTTGGCATTTCATTATTCACAAAATACATTTATAAGATCGCTCCTTGTCATGAGCAAATTGTAAGAAAATAAGGGGCATCAAACAAGCGATCTTTCTTCTATTTCCGATTGGGATTTGTTGTTTACTTCAACTAGATGGCCTCCTTCCTACAGTGTCAGGTAATGGTATTTTTTCTCATTGAGTCTCGTAAGAACGATGAGAGGATAAACGTTTATGGCTTTCTAAAATGTCGCTGTTCCTGTAGTGTAGCTGCCGCATCAATGTATTAAGTTTTAATTTATTTCTTCGACACTGAATGATGATCTGAATAAAATTTCTATACAGACTAATATTGATCACAATAGGACGTTCCAGTGCTCCATTTAAGCCATGAGCAGAGCAATACTTTTTAATGTTACAAGAAGAAAAAGACTGTACTGAATCGTTGCTAAATCAGTCCCAACCGGCTGAGTAAAACTACGAACGGATCTGCAATGTGAAGTACATGTAAAAGCAATAGCAGGTACGTGAATGGAAAAACTTTATTCGTATTGTAGGTACTGTGAAAAAAACGGTATACATAAGTATCATGACAAATGTGTTCTACAACAATTTCAAAGCATTTCGATTGTTTCTCAACTAGGAATGACAGTCGAATTGCATAAATTAAATAGCCATGGTTAGAGAATCGCATCTTATAGCGAAGTTCATTTGAGAATCAAGCGTTGTTGGAGAAAACGGAATCTTTGGATGAGTGAGAGTTCTCGCTAAAAAGGTTGAATTTAGAGAGTCGGAAATCGAAGCAAACGAGGAACGTAAGTTTGTAGACGCAGATGATGAAGTGACTCGTGGAGTAACAGTGATATGAACCTCGCTCGAAGTTTTTCATATTCCTCAATTGTCGTAGAAATGTGAAAGGTATGTACCTCAAATCACAGTAAAATTATAAGCCATTGTCGTTTGATGCAAGAGTGTGGAACTGTATAAGGTCTTATTTTCTTCTTTACTGAGCCGGTTAGGATTGATTTAGCAACAATTCAGTACCGTCTTTTTTCTTCTTGTGGCATTAAAAAGTATTGCTCTGCTCATGGCTTAGATGGAGCACTGGAACGTCCTATTGTGATCAATACTAGTCTGTCTAGAAATTTTTTCCGCTTAGACAGAAAGAGTGGGGGAAATACACTCCTGGAAAATGAAAAAAGAACACCAATAATTCGTCGACCCAGCAGAGGGAAATTTTATTGACACATTCTGGAGGCTGTATACAACACACGATCACACAGAGCCGTACGAACGTGAATACAGCCACCAGAGCTTTTGCATCAATGCAAGCTGTCATTCTTTCATGGAAAGGATCGCAGAGGTTCCGAATGTGGATGTGTGGAATGGCCTGCCGTGCTATCTTCAGCTGGTGCCTCAGCTGGTCCAGATTTCTTGCCGCTCATGCAGACCGCCAAACATGACGTTCCAAGCGATCCCAAACGTGCTCAATGGGGGAGAGATCTGGTAATCGTGTTGGACGGGGTAGTTGACGTACACCTTGAAAAGCACGTTGGGTGGTACAGGATGCATGTGGAACTGCAATGTCCTGTTGGAAAAACATATCACCGTGTTGATGCATGGCTGGTAGCAAGACTGGTTAAATGATAGTTTCAGTGTACACTGCACTGTTCAATGTTCTCTAGACCGTCACTAGATGAGAAAGGCGAGTGTAGAATATCGCTCCCCTCACAATGATGCACAATCATGTGTGCCGTTAGAGTGTCCACCGTTCACGCCCCAACATTTTTCAGCCCGCCTCCAATGGTGTCATGGTAGGCGCTTAGGAAGGAACCAATGTAGACTTGTCGTCTTCAGTGAAGAAAGTCGTCGCTGCCTCGGTGTCAATGATGGTCGTACGCGTGTGTGGTGTCGTGCAGGGGAGTGCAAAAATCTGGAGCGTACGCGACAGAGGCAAACGGGGCCGACACCTGGCATCATGGTGTGGGGAGCCATATCATACACTGGCCGTTCTCCTCTGGTGTTCGTTGTGGGAAAATTGCACAGTGCACGGTACACTGAAACCATCATCCAACCCGTCATGCCACCGTCCGTGCACCAACAAGGTGATGTGCTTTTCTAACAGGACAATGCGCCTCCAAACGTATCCCGTACAACCCAAAGTGCTCTTCTAGGTGTACGTTAACTACCCTGTCCATCGTTATCTCCAGATCTGTCCCCATTGAGCATGTCTGGGACCGGATGAAACGTCATCTTGGCGAGGTCTACAGGACCAGCACGAGATCTGGTTCAACTGAGGCATCAGATGGAAATCGCATGACAGACCATACCGTAAGACTTCATTCGGTACCTCTACGATCGTCTTCATAGGACAGTTGCAACCTGCTTTGTTGCAAAAGGAGGATATACACGATACTAGCGTCGACATTGTGTACGCTCTGATGACTGTACAGACTTACGTATGGTTCTGACTGCGTGATCGTGTGTTGTATGCATCCTCAAGATTGTGTCAATAAAATTTCCCTCTGCTAGGTTGACGAATTCATGGTGTTCTTTTTTCATTTTCCAGGAGTGTAGACCTTTAAATAATGCATACCTCTTTCAGAGCTACTCGTTAATATTTTAGCCACTGTTTTTACTATCACAGTAACGAGCAACAGTTCGAAGACTGCGCCGCCTGTGTAACGACTGCATTAAGTGCACGACATTATTTCGAAGAAACGAGCGCCTACAGCACGTGTGAGATGGTTGTGGTCGTTTGGGACGGAGCAGACAGCAAGAGGTCAATTAGGACAAGAATTTCTGCTCATGAGTCAGCAGCGAGAAGGAAGCTACAGGCTGCGGCCTTATCCCAGATTCTACACTGCGTGACCAGATTCTACACTACTTTCTGGCAGAAACAGAGGTCGTGGAAAATAAAAAGTTTCAGACACGAAAGGAGAGTGTACCTTCTTGTGTAATAATTAGAAAACCCATTTGTATGCGATTTCGATTAAAACATCCCTTCGTCTTACGTTATAAGTATCATGCAATCTTTTATAGAAACCTAATGGTTACTGAGATTATTCTTACGACTCACAGCTGAATTATTGGAATGACTAACAGCAACGTAACAATTAAAAAAAAAAAAAAAAAAAAACATGATGTCTCTTTTCCTTCTGCACTTATATTGTGGGGTAAATTAAGTACTGCTTTCCGTCTACAAAGTATGTATTCCTAAGTGACTAATTTGGATGTTTATTTGCTGGTTTAATGAAGAAGTGTTTGAAACATTATTAGTCTTACTTTCGCTTTCTAAATTTTATGTTTTTGTATTTAACGGGCTATAGAAAGAAATGGATGTAATCAATATATCTGGTAGTACGAGGAAAAAAACATATTTACGGCTTTAATGATGATAGCAGATATAAAGAATGTACTGATAAAAACATACAGAATGCATCAAAGCGGTAATGCAACCTGCGTAATGCTGGGTCTGATATAATTATCATAAGCGATATCAGCACCGTAGTTTACAATAAGGAATGCAGTATTAAACAATCACAAGAAGAGGACATATACTTGGAGAAAAGAATGCATCCATGAAATTATCGTCGATATAAGGACAAGTGCTACTTTGGATTACCACACATGAGACAATGCGGTTATTGTTTAATAATGCGTGGGTTGAAAATGGGGTACCTTCTTTTCTTACAAACATGCTCAATGCATCAGAGTGATACGACACTACCACACAAAAATGTTTTATTGTATACTAGCTTAAACCCGCGGCTCCGCTCGCGTGTTGGTTGATTATGATAGATAAGCAATCTTTCATTAGTGTGCTATGACACTGGTTTTGAAGGACGAAATGAAATACAATACCTTCTTTAGAAACAAACATTTTTTAATCAACATTCAAATAAAAAAAATTATGTGAAGTAAGTAGTGCAGATCAAATCACGAAATTCAACAATAATTATTGTAATAATATCACAGATCGATCACTTGATGTAATGCGCGAAATGTCAAGTCGATTTTCTTTTAAAGAGATGTATAAAAGAAATTTCTTTTTTACTGCTTTATTTATTTATTCTTATATTTCCTTATTCGTATGCTTATCCTTACAGAGAAAGAGCTGAAGACATTGTAGCATGCATAGACCAAAGATATGGTCTGTGGCATCACGTTTCGCTGTACGTAACCTCCTTGCTATTGACTCGCAAACTTCATCGCTGGCCTTCAGTCCGAATTTCTTTATAATTTGACGACTTATAACCACCATATCATCCACCCCCTTATAGCTATCGGCATGGAACTGCTATGGTGTACAACGGGAGACTTCGGACAACAATTACACACAGACCATTCGTTTGCGTTCTGTAGTTTTCGCTGCAGGGCGAAATATTAACACACACACATGTAGAATTTTATATACACCAATAACTTTCCATCCCAATATACTCCACGCTTTCATCATTATCAATCCTCAAGCAACAATGTAACCAATAAAACCATTTCAAAGAGTAAGTATAATTTTCAAAGAGTAATTATTGTTCCGCATTTCGCGTAATATTCTTCAAATTATTAAATATCTATCAGATCGCGATAAGACCGTGCCTAAAACCTTCCTCAGGTAAAAATTAGTAACTGTACAAATATTTTTGTCTCTGCGTCTTGTCGTTCGGACGTGATAAGCGTACACCGAACAGACATTCACATTAATATAAAATAGATAAATAGCTATCCGATCGCCATAAAACCGTGCCTAAAGGCTTCCCCGGGTAGACATTAGTAACTGTACAAATTTTTAGTTCTTTATGTCTTGTGGTTCAGACGTGATAAACGTACACCGCACGTCTGTCTGTGTGAATCCGGGGGCGATATTAGTCTCCAATAGGCCACAAAGTTATTGAGTCAATAACCAGCCAGTATTGTGGCTAGATACTACGTCTAACGTACTGGTCCCTAGCTGAAATATATATTGTTAGCGCGATGCTATCACTTTTGCCTGAGAATCCGCACCAAATGACAATTTATTCCCGTCTTACAACCCCATCGCCAATGTGGTCCTGTCACACTCACTCATTCTCACACACATACACACACACACACACACACACACACACACACACACACACACGCACACGAAGAACTGCTCTAACTGTAGAGCAATGGCCCGCAAGCTGATAAAGTATAGCAATAATCTTTGATTGATGGCACAGGCGACCGACACTAGTATGTTTCCTCTGTCATTTTACACTTGTTTCACCATTCCTTGTGCAGTCAGAAACAGCGAGATGCGCCGTGGAACGAATTACTCGCTAAAATACACGTCATTTTACGACAGTTTGAGTAAGTCAAATTGCTGCACGGCTGAAGCTCACTTCACGCGAATATCGAATACTTTCATCTAATAATATTACAAGCAAAGCATACCCTATCCTGTACATAGGATCTCTAATGTCAAAGTAGACTATATTCTTACTGTCTATAATGCTTGCCACAGCTTGCAAGTTGAATATTCGGATATTTCGCATTACTATTTTAGAAACTGACTACCATCACACACTCATACATTCCCTAATCCCCACCCCTCCGCACACCGATACAGCCCTGTGCCCATGTCACACACATACATATACCCTATCACTAGTCCCCTTTTCTATCCAATTCATCTGTTAATCAAAATCTCATAATCTTTTTAATCTACCTTCCGTATTATTTATGAGCAATAAACCTGTTCAAAATGTAAATTGTTGGGTTCTAATAACCGCCCAGCCTTAGAATTCAGATTTCAACGTGACAATATTACTGAATTATTATAATGAAGTGTAACGGAATATCTTTCCTAATCGCTGCTTAACTAGGTACATGTGGCGTCTGTTACGAAAGAAAAGACGTCACTTTTGATCCTGCAGTTGTTATTCTTTAATATTCACAGAATATATGACATCAACTGCGATTGGGCAAAGCTGAAAATGTGTACCCAGCCGGGATTCGAACCCGGGTCTTCTGCTTTCTAGGCAGTTGCGCTGACCCTTACAGCACTGGGGACACAGTGATCACCGCACCTGCAAGGACTACCTAAGCACGCCTCCCTTCAGATACAAATTCCCAGCTTCGCCCTGCCCACAGTACTCAAACTCGTAGTTATGAAACTAATTCCCCCACTAACGATAGGATCATTGCCCGTCACTGGCATATTATATATATATATATATATATATATATATATATATATATATATATATATATATATATATATATATGGCGTCTGTTTCGAAAGAACAGACGTCACTTTTGATCCTGCAGTTGTTATTCTTTAATATTTACAGAGAATTAGTTTCATAAGTACGAGTTTGGGTACTGTGGGCAGGGTGAAGCTGGGAATTTGTATCTGACGGGAGGCGTGCTTAGGTAGTCCTTGCAGGTGCGGTGATCACTGTGTCCCCAGTGGTGTAGTGGTCAGCGCAACTGCCTAGAAAGCACGACACCCGGGTTCGAATCCCCGCTGGGTACACATTTTCAGCTTTGCCCAATCGCAGTTGATGTCATATATTCTGTGAATATTAAAGAATAACGACTGCGGGATCAAAAGTGACGTCTGTTCTTTCGGAACAGACGCTACATGTATATATATAATATGCCGGTGACGGGCAATGATCCTATCGTTAGTGGGGATGGGTGGGCAAGTTTGAAGCCCTTACTCTTAAGGGAATTAGTTTCATAAATACGAGTTTGAGTGCTGTGCGCAGGGCGAAGCTGGGAACTTATAATCTTAATAATATATTTTCATCTCTATCACAGTATTCATTTCAAATGTGGTTATAAAAAGCTGATACCGCTCTGTAAGTAACATTTTATGTCTTTAATTTTCATTTTATTCAGTTTTATAAATTTTGTCTTTCATTAAGCTGTGTTTTCTTAATGATCCAAAATCGACACCAATAGCGCAGAGAAAAATAAAGGATGATCAACCACGATGATATTTAAAAATAATTATCTATCTATGGAACAATTACTAATCTAATCTATTCTACAAAAGACATCACAGTGTATGAACATAAAAAATTAATTTATAAATTAGCTCGGAAACTTCTCAAAACCACTAACTTGTTCCTCGCAACTGTGTAGACCGGAGGACTTCAATTGTAGTCAACGAATTCAGCAATCTGTTTTCCAGAAAATTACATGCAGACGTACGCGTTTCGTTTCGCCGTGTTACCTTGCTCTGTTTTTTGGCGAGCGCAGCGTTGAGCCCGCACAGAGGTTAAGGCTTAAGCTTGTAGTTTGTTGAACAAACAGCTTCGCGAACTCGTTGAATAATATTGCCACAGCAGGTATTATCCTGCAGCCTGTAGCTGTAATATCGATAAGATGTAAGATTTTTAGGAATATTGAAACGTGTCCATAAAAAAATTATTTTGTAAGAAAATGTCCAATATTGTGCCTCCTGTTTTGTATCGAGTAACTTGCTTGCAAGAAAATGTATAATATCGCTTCTACTGTATGTATCGATATGTGTCCTTTATGAAGTTTCATCTTTGGCAAAGATCATGCATTGCATAGCATTGTAGCTCGCACTGAGAGAGAGTACTACTAGTGGTTCAGCTCGCTTAGAGAGCGGTTGGGTTGTGTGTATGGCTCCGATGTAGAGCAGAGGCTGCTTTGCCAGCAAGTCAGAAGTTGTATTATGTAGGTAATGTAATGCCGATTATTAATAATAAGTAACTTAAACTTTCTTTCATATTTCATTTACGTAGTTAGAAAATTAACCTACTTCCTTCATTTGATAATTAATTATTAGTGGATTTAAAGTGCAGTATTGATGTGAATAATATTGTTGAACGGATTTCATTATTGGTGCCATAGTAAATGATAGTTAATTGACTATGATACTAAATTTCAATAATTAGAAACTGATCTGCATAAAATTCTCACAGTCAAGCATTAAGAAAGTGATTTGTGTTTTTTTTTAATATCTTTCTCGCAGTCAAAATTTTTGAGTATAGTCAGTGTCTGTTTCAAAAGGCTACATGTCACAGTTGTTTTGTTAAAAATATCCGTTGCGCACATAATCAGTTTCATGCACTGTTTCTCACTTAATAGCATATACATCAGTATCAGGGCCATAATTAAACCAAATTGCTGTGTCAAGGAACAATTTGTTGTCTGATCTAACGATAGGTTCAACATCCACACAACACACGTACAGCTTTTAATATGCTTGCGTTCTTTCGTATCAGAAATTGTGTATGCGTTTATTACAAGATCTACAGTTGGAAATGTATCTCATTGTGTCTGCTATTTAAACATATCATATAGGTTTGCAGCTTATGAACTTATAATCTTAATAATATATTTTCATTTGTATCCAAGTTTTCATTTCAAATGTGGTTATAACAGCTGATATCGCTCTGTAAGTAACCTTTTATGTCTTTAAATTTCATTTTATTCAGTGTATTTTGTCTTTGCGTTAAGCTGTCGTTTCGTAATGATCCAAAATCGACACCAATAGCTCAGCGAAAAATATAGAACAGGTGATGATCAACCACGATGAAATTTAAAAATAATTATCGGTCTATGGAACCATTATCTGTTTAATCTATTCTACAAAAGACATCACACTGTATGAACATAAAACAGTTCATTTATAAATTAGCTCTGCAATTTCTCAAAGCTGTGTACACCGAAGGACTTCAGTTGTAGAAAACGAATTCAGCAAGCTGCTATCCAGAAAATTACATGCAGACATACGCGTTTCGCTTCCCCGTGTTTTCTTGCTCTGTTTTTTGGCGAGCGCAGTGTTGAGATCGCACAGTGGATAAGGCTTACACTTGCAGTTTGTTGAACAAACAGCTTCGCGAACTCGTTGAATAATGATGCCACAGCAGGTATTATCCTCTGCTTCTGAAACCAGGCAAATTTTCCTGGTGAATGTTTACATCCAGGAACTGCAATCCACTGCTTTCTTGTTTTCACGCTACGTGTGGCACTACAATGTCTGTACAGGGACTTAATGTGTGCAATTATGTCAGTGACAATGTGTTGTCCTCGGAAATGCTAAACCCATTTTACTGTACATTTAACTCAAGATGGTTGTTTGATATAGTCAAAGTCGAACATCTGCAAATATTGATGTAATTGCGTATTAGAAATAGTTATTTAGCGTAAAAATATTTCAAACATGCTCATAACCTCCAAGAGAAAAACATTAATAAACGAAAAATATTTTCTGTGCGAATCCGGGATTGTCCTAAATATGTTGTGTCTAGAATTACTGGACCATTACATAATATTTCTTTATTTCAAATGTTCAAATGTTTGTAGAGCTTATGGGACTTAACTACGGAGTCATCATTCCCTAAACTTACAAACTACTTATGAAGTAGCTTACACTAAGGACGGCTCAAATATCCATGCCCGAGGGGGGATTCGAACCACCGACCGTAGTGGCCGTGCAGACCGTAACTAGCTTGCCGCACACCGCTCGGCCACCGCGGCCGACTTTCTTTATTTAATATGCCTCATCGAGTATTGACATCATTCGTTATCTGCAATTTAGATAAAGAAACAAAGAATCACATGCGATTGTTAAACAAAAATGAGGCCGCACGGGAGTAACCGAGCGGTCTGGAGCGCCACGTTGCGGATCGCGCGGTCTCCCGCGTCGGAGTAGTATAAGTTAGTTCATAAGTAGTTTATAAGTTTAGGGACTAATGACCCCGCAGTTATGTCCCATAAGCTTTACAAATATTTCATTATTTTATTTTTTTCACATAAACGAGAAGCAAAACTATAAGACTGATGATCGCAATTACGATATTAACAGTCACCTTAACGGAAAAAAATACAAGTCGCTGCTTCTCCCTGTGTACTAGCTTGTTAATTCATGAAAAATTTTAATATCATGAATAATTTTGAACTTGCTTCACGGGGTAACTCATTGTTGTGGCTTGGTACAGATTGAAAAAAAAAAAAAAAAAAGAATGACACACACTTTTCTGTAATTTGAAATGTTTAATTTCATAATGATTTGTGAATGGGAACTGTATATACGTCCTACAAATCCTGCTCCCATTCTTCCACTTACAACGACCACCCTGTCGACGGGGCGTTAAACACCCATCTTACTTCCTTCCTTCTTCCCATTATCTCTGCCCCCTCTTTCTCTGCCCCTCTGGTCGTTCACTTTTTCTTGTTTATCTCACCTCTCACCATCCCGTCCTCCTCTCTCCCACTTCTTCCTCTTCTTACACCTCTGTCTTATGTACAGCCTTATTTGTTGTTACGTTGAAAATCTTACATCTAAGAAAGTTCTTGACCGAATATTTTGAAATTGCGGCACGACGTTGTATTGATATAAAATGTTCAAGGGTTTGTAAACCTATGTGGCCAAACAGCAGTGATCAGTCTCTAGACTTACAAACTGCTTAAACTAACATATGATAATACAAAGAACACACACCAATACCAGTGCCTCCGACGGTGAGCATGGGAACAAGGCGCCTTAGAGCCCAAGCCCAATCCCGCGCGGCTTGTATTGTATACTTCATGTTTCTATGTATATATTTTATATAGCTATATATGAAATACATAAATGTATATGAATTTTTAATAGGGAAACGTTTAAAGTTTTGTATGAGTAGGTCACCTTTATACACAAAAATGAATCCTCATTTCCGTTGGTCACAGAATAACTAGGGAACAGCTCAATCGTCTTCTGAAGTAAGAGTGATGTCAGGTGTGCCACAGGGGAGTTTCGTGGGTCCTTTGCTGTTCACGATATATATAAATGACCTTGTCGATAACATCGGAAGTTCACTGAGGCTTTTTGTGGATAACGCTGTAGTATATAGAGAGGTTGTAAGAATGGAAAATTTTATTCAAATGCAGGAGGATCTGTATCGAATTGACGCATGGTGCAGGGAATGGCAATTGAATCTCAATGTAGACAAGTGTAATGTGCTGCGAATACATAGAAAGAAAGATCCTGTATCATTTAGCTACACTATAGCGGGTCAGCAACTGGAAGCAGTTAATTCCATAAATTATCTGGGAGTAGGCATTAGGAGTGATTTAAAATGTAACGACCATATAAAATCAATCGTTGATAAAGCAGATGCCAGACTTAGATTCATTGGAAGAATCCTAAGGAAATGCAGTCCGAAAACGAAGTATGTTACAGTACACTTGTTCCCCCACAGCTTGAATACTGCTCACCATTGTGGGATCCGTACCAGGTGGGGTTGATAGAGTAGGTGGAGAAAATCCAACGGAGAGCAGCGCGCTTCGTTACAAGATCTTTTGATAATCGTGAAAGCGTTATGGAGATGATCGATAAACTCCAGTGGAAGACTCTGCCGAGAGACGCTCTGTCTCTCGGTACGGGCTTTTGTCAAAGTTTCGAGAACATACCTTTACCGAGGAGTCTAGCAGTATATTGCTCCCTCCCATGTATATCTCGCGATCATGAAGATAGAGAGATTAGAACCCACACAGAGGCATACCGACAATCTTTCCTTCCGCGGACAATACGTGACTGGAATAGGAGTGAGAACCGATAGTGGTACTCTAGGTACCCTCAGCCACACACTATCCGGTGGCTTGCGGACTATGGGTGTAGATGTAGATCTAATCATATTTTCTTGTGTTGATAAGACTCAGGACAAGGGTCTTATGAAATAAAATTTCTGGGAAAAATTGGAATGTGTCCGCGTCTTTCTATTGCATATAAATCTATCATTTTATTCCTATATTGAAAAATTTTTCACACTTGACCCTGTCTACAAAAAATTGCGTATTGTCCACGACGGAGGGTACTTAATTAAGGGATTTTGTCAAAATCCGCATCCGAAAGCAAGAGATGGATGGATACACTAGAGGGGCGGGCAGATGGAGAGTACAGAATAAATTTATATCCTGGTTTGCGGCTAGTATATAATAAAAATAGGTGTCTAAAATCTTGTCTATTAGAATGCAACGTCACTCTAAAGTTTCACAGTATTTCGTTAAGAAATTTAGGATATTATCGATTAAAAAAACGTTATCTACATTTTTATTAATATAATTTCACTCAGAAAGAAGCTTAGAACATGCTAAACATTGTTCATTATTAACATCAAATATATATAGGTGTAACACGTCTTTGTTATTTGTGTCGTTACTATATGGCTGCAAGCTATCTCCTTTGATAAGCAAATTGTAACAAAACAAAAAATAAGGCACGTTATGATTTATTTAATCTGACAATTTAGTATGCAAAACAGTGTCGTTTTTATACAAATTATCTGATTAATCGTTATGGTAAATTGGGTCGTCACTATGCTTTCGTAAACACAGAATGTCAAACGACCGGTTGACATTTTAGGTAGTATATCTTCTGGGTTGTAAAACCGTGTTCTTGGAATCTTGCTGCTTCCCAACGTTTCGTCCGATACTGCGTCGGACTTCTACAGAGGTTGTTCGTCTGTTGAGTCTTGCCGACTGACGGGTCGGAGGTCTGAGAGCTGCTTAAATACCGTCTAAATGGGGTGTGGCTAAGATCCACGTGATAAGCAGAGATGATCCTTGTCAAAGATAAACTATACTATCGAACCATGTCAAAGATAAAAACAATCATCGATTCTGCAAGGAGGTTAGAATAAAGGGAGATGGCATTATCTATGCAGAGCACATACGTCAGTTGAAGCCTGTCCGCCATCTTGGTTAATTTTGGAATGCTATTTCACCATTAAAACTATGCGTTAAGTCGGCCATCTTACTCTTAATGAATTGAACTGACAGTCACTGCAAAGTATGTACTTTCAAACAATATTCTTTATTGAATAAATAGTAATAAATACTCATCATAATATATTTGAAAACTTGATTGTTAACAGCTAATTTACACTCTTTTAACAAGTTGTACATCAAGGTAAAACCGTCGGCCGTTTTCTTTCTGTTTAAAGTGACATAAACATTACCTCTACAATACGAACACATCGAAAACTTAGCAACATGGGGAGGCAGGCCTCACTTTTTCAGCGTAAGGGCGTCTACCTACATTCTAACCTCCTTGGATTCTGCAGAACCACAGACCATATATCGTTGAGATTCATAGTCTCTTCTTTTCCATCGAAATTATCGTTATGTTTATATATTTTAATAGCTTCTCTATACAACCGTGGATAATAATTCGTCATAGATGATAATATTTCTGTCTCAGAGAACTTTATGATTTACCGATTGTAAGCAGTGTTCCGCCACAGCTGATTTTTCAGTTTGCCAAGTCGGCTTAGACTTTTGTGCTTCTTTAGAAGTCTACATCGGAACAACTAAGAGAAGTGTAAACACACGTCTAATTTTGTTTTCTCCTCTTTGATAATATAAGCAAAGATTTATATTCCCCTCCAAAATAATGATTTGGGTTCTTAAATGATGGTATAAAATAACTACAATAAAATCAGATTTTATTTCAAAAGAAATTCAGAGGTATAACCTAACCAATTTCAATATTAGGTGACCAAGTGTTTCAATACAATAACATCAAAATATGAAAAAAGTTATCGTGCAACTTTACAAAACTGAAAGACACGATGTTAAGCAAAATGAATGACTGTATTTTCGGAGATTCTACCATTCAAAGAAAGTGAATAAGAAACGGACTAACTATCCCAATCTGACAGAAGAAGATAGAAGGTAAACACAAACAATATCCCAACTTAAACTAAGTTACTGAACCCTAATAAGGCAGTGGGGTAGCACAGCTGATACTTTACCACACACACACACACACACACACACACACACACACACAGCAACGTTGATCTCGCTGTGTCGGCAGACTGGAGCAGGAAGGCTGTGGATCCCGCACGCGAAATCAAATAACTTCGTCCTCCGTAGGATACCTAAGAGAACTGTACAAGACCGTATCTCTCGCAAGAGTCATCTAAGTGAACCGTACTCTTCGATATCTCCCGCAGGAGACTTCTAAGTCAACAGTCCAAGACTGATGATTTGTTTATGTGTCCACCTCTTGCAGCAGCTGTTGGTATCTGTACAAGATGTATCTTTCTCTGTCAGTATGTTATCCCTGCTATCTTCCAAATTTCATAAACCACTGCAGTGAACGTTGTCAAAAGCTTTCATGAAATATTCAAATTCAATCAACGACTGTTTGATTTTGTTCCGTCTTCATTGTACGATACGTTCTAGGGTCAGCATATTTCTACAGTGACGCAAGAGTCGAATTCATAACATAATAACAACTACTTCACGACTACATCTACATGGGATACTCTGCAAATCACATTTAAGTGCCTGGAAGAGATTTCATCGAACCACAGTTATACTATTTTATCTCACATTCCATTCTCGAATAGCGCGTGGGAAGAAAGAACACCTGAATCTTTCCGTTCGAGCTCTGATTACTCTTATTTTAAACCGATGATCATTTCTACCTATATAAGTGGGTGTCAACAAAATATTTTCGCATCCGGAGGAGAATGTTGGTGATTGGAGTTTCGTAAATGGCCGACGACGCAGCAATAAGGACCGTTGTAACGATTCCCATCCCAGATCCTTTATCATTTCCGTAACACTGTCTCCCCTGTATCGTGACAATACGAAACAAGCTGCCCTTCTTTGAACTCTTTCGATGTCCTCCATCAAACCCATCTGATAAGGATTCCCCACTGGGCAGCAATACTCCAAAAAAGGACGGACAAGCGTAGTGTATGCAGTTTCTTTAGAAGTTCTGTTGCATTTACAGGGATAAGAGCTGACTCAAGTTTGATGGCCATGTATCAACTCATGTAACTTCAAGGAATAGTCTCAGCCGGAAACCAGCAGACATATTGCAGTACCGCGTAGTGTATCGTGTTTCATGTGAGTGACGTGCATCGGGACTGTCAAGTACATTTGCGTCATCCACGCTACATATGGTTTCCGCCTGAGAATTATGAGGCACCGAGAGCAATTTGCGCAACTGGGAAGTCTACCAACTTTATTCGTTGAGACATTAATAACACACACCAACATTGCTTAATTAAAATCACAATTTTGTGTACAATTATAAGTAAATATACAGGAGGGAGGAACCATGAATAAACTTAACTTTAAACTGGAAAATATATGTGTAAAACATTTTACACAATTATCAGACTCAAAACGAGAATACACTTTTCTAGCAAAAGTAATATTCCGCGAAACTTAGGCAACGATAAGTGAATACAACATGGAAAAATGGATTGAATGATAGAATCTTACTGTGTGGGAGGTAACGGGAAACTAGGAATAAACTGAAACTGTGCACTCAAAAACTTTACATATGCAACATTTTATATACATTACATACATTAAGAATTTCAATAAATAAATTAATTGACCAAACTACTAAGGAATATATAGAAAATTTGGTGAACAAACCAACAGACTTAAACTAGGAAGCGTGCTAGTAGTACTCTTTAATTAATCAACAATTAGAATAAAAGAAATTACTCTAACACACTGATGAAGAAATACTGTAATATTTTCCACACAGTTGACTGTAACTATGAAATTAAAAATGTTACCTATACAAAATTTTCGATAAATCGGCTATTCCACTATATAAAATTACTTGACCAGACTGCTGAGGAATATTTAGGAAATTTAAGGAGCTAACCAGGAAATGACTTAACTTTAAACATGAATCTGCCTAGGTAACATTTTAAGTAATAATTAATTTAGGTAACGAAATGTGGGAAATGATTGCAGAGATAGGAACAGACAGTGGTTTACATGACCGGCAGTCAAAGTGTTAAAATATTTTCACTTGTTGTCGACAATAATTGATCGAGCCTGGTTGACAAGCAACCAGTGCAAAGTGTCGAAGTAGTAGTGACTGCCAGAATTTTTTTCACTTGTATATTTCAATGTTCTTCGGAACAAATGTGTACTTATTTCAGCGTGGCAACAGCGAAAGTTATTAATGATACGTTATTTTGGTTTGGTTTTTTTTTTTGTGACAGCTGACCCAGGCGCATTTTTTGCAATATTCTTTTGTCTTTGTATTGAAATTTCACGTACCAACATTACTTGTTTCAGCATGGCAACTGCAATATTTTGTTGTCGCCTTCGTCTTTGTACCGAATTTCGTCCACCGAAGATTACAACTAAACCCTTTATCAGCAATTTTACAAGGTTGTAGAGTTAATAGGTTTAGTAAACACAAGATAAATGTATACTAGACTTTATGAAAGCAGTTGTTACAACACATTAACAACAGATACAAGTCCATTGTCATGATTGTTCACCATAACGATTACTGTTCACTGTACGTTTCGCAGCTCGCTTAATTCACGTACTTGCATTAAAATCAACACAAATATTTTCGCAACGGCACTTTCGTTGTTATTGCAAACCTCAGCCAACTGTTATTCTGCGAACTGGAACTATATTATTGACAGGTTCGCGATGATTTATTTCCGCATTTTTAGGAAATGTACTGCCAGGCTCGTCAATTCGCAACTTTGAAAAAGTTTGACGGAACTTGATGCACATCGGTAATCAATTGTCAATTTTTATTTAAAACATGGAACTGTAAATAGGTAAAATTATCGAGTGGGTGTGTCATACCAGCTGTGAGCCGATACCCCAAGTAACATGGCGAACGGCAGTTCAATTTGCCTCAAACATGGCGGGCCTATCGCCACTCTATGAAATTCAAGCTCGTTGGGACATGCGCAGTCTATGTTATCTTTGGTCTGTGATCGTGTGAGAGTTTCAATATCTCTGTGTTTGCATACGCATGCCTACACCAGTTTCATTGGCTCTTTAGTGTAGTTTGATGTTGTCGCTACAGAGGTTGTTTGCTTTTAATTCGCAGCTCTAGCGAGGGAAGCCTGACTTCCGAAACAAAAATGGTTCGTACGTTACTTTTGTTTAAAGTGTGTAGAACAGCGAAATGTAGTTCGATACTTCTGAGAGAAAGGACTTAAAACAAAAAATCACGGGTGCATGCGTGGTGTGATAAAATACTACTCAAACTTATGCTAAGGACAACACACACACACCCACACCCATGCTTGATGGTGGACTCGAACCTCCGAAGGGACTAAATGCAATAAGACACGACCTAGCTACCGTGTAGGGAAACTGAATGATATTGTTATCACTCATACACCGAAAAAGGGATACGCACTATCGACAGTCAACAAAGACATCTACAGCTTTTAATTATCGATACATCGATAACAGCATCGGCTATTACCCAGTCCTCCTTTAGCCGTTGTCCATTGTTGGCCTTACTCAATTATTGCTATGTTAAATACTACAGTGGAAGTTTCCAATTATGACTAAGTTCATAACAAGAAAAAAAGAGAATAACCGACTACTAGCGTTATGGTAAGTTAAAATATGTACTGCCATAATAGCTTGCTTATCTGTTTAAGGCAGTGGTGTCGTTATTTGGAGTGGCAATATTTCAGTATATCATAAGGCACCTTACTCAGTATGTGTAATACTTTTTAAATTTAGGTTTGACAGTAATATTTTATCTAGAGGATGGATACGTTGCAATGCCAATAAAAGAACCAATATTCTTGGAAATAAAATTATAGACTTACGCTTCCTAAATTAATATGCAAGGTTTTTATACTGATGCAAAAATTAACGCAGATTTTGCGAAGCACCAAGGTACAGTCGTGGCTGACAGGCAGCGAGCTTGGTGACATGCAACCGTGTCGTTGCCAGTGTTCAAATACAAAGAAACACTTCTCATTCTGGTAATCTGACTTCATTTGGAATAACAACTGAAGGTTCTGCTGGCGTATATTGAAACAATTTTAAGAAATTTTTCCTCAATGTTGGATATAAAATATTGCAATATTTGTAAGAAGGTCTTACAAACGCAAACTATGTGCATAAGATATAAAAAAAAACATGTTAGCCTAAGTTATTTTTTAGAATAAATGAAAAACAAGAGCCTTTGTAATTTTCTCTTTAACCATTCGGACCCCCCTTTGACCATATCCTGGCCATGTCACTGGGTGCGCATATATGGACCTTAACAATGTGTCCAGGTGGTGTGCCTTCTTTAAGAGGGTGCTGTAAGCCTCAGTGATTCGTCAAGCTCCGGGCGGACGGTAACACCTGCAACCACACAGATTGTCGCACCCGTTGAGGCGGCAGTTTTTAACGACGTGTGCAACTGCGAACATTTTCGCAGCGCTTCTCGTCTCTTATGGTGCGGTGTAATTTACTGTCCTTGACAAGCTTCCCTCGCCCTTGTCGGCTATCAACTTTTACCACCAATTGTTCTTAAGCCCTGTTATTTGCTAGCTAATGGTACATCGTTACTTGTAGGCAGTACGCTTAACTTTTACTTGCGATTTTTACGACCTAGCGTGTTGATGTTGGCAACGGATGAGAATGGCTGGAAATGAGGCGACCAATGACTGAGCAGATGCAGACAGCCAATCAGTATTCAGCCGATATTGTTACGTGCAAATTACTTTCATAATACACAAAAGGACGTAAAAAAAATAGTCTATTTTCAGGAGTTGTGATGAATTGTGACATGGTTAAGTTTCACATATGGGGAACGCAGTCTAGTGTGCTAATGGTGACAACGATGTGTTTACTTCACGATGGTAATTAATTTACTGAGCAAACAAAGGCATATACAAGACCTTGTCAACAATAGAGCAGTATCATCATTATTTATTTATTTCTTGGCCAACAGAAATAATTATCGACGAAACTGAAATATTGAAACATTTCGACCGTTTCGGGGGATAGAAATAAATTCAACGATAAAGTTGAAAATTTGTTTTGGTCCGGGATTTGAAATCGGATTTCGCGAATCGGGCCAGCGGTCGCCCTACCCAATTTGGCTATCCCGGCACGCTTCCCTTCCAACCCAAATTCTCAACTTCTTGTCCCCAGCCCATGATTCCTCTTGCTCGCAGCCTATACTGGATTCCCGCAAGGAATCGAGCGTTTGAATGGGTTGGAAAGGAAACGTGTTTGGATAGCCGAACTGGTTAAGGCGAGCGCTGGCCCGAAGCAGAAAATCCTTGCTGGAATCCCGCTCTGCACATATTTTTAACTTAGTCGTTGAATTTATTTCAACCCCCTAAAGTGTTGAATTGTTTCAATATTTCTATTTCATAAATGTTACGGTCGTTACTGTCAACTAATTGTGTTCGTTCTTTCGGACATGTCCGAAAAGAACAGACACCATGTCAATTATTATAAACGATTATGCCATTCATTCTATGACTTAAGTAACATTTTACGTGAGAGTTGATTAATCTTTTGTGTTGACTTTGACGTAAATGTTTACTGTTGTTCCTACTCCATGGTTGACAGGATCTTGTACGTAACCTTATTCGGTCATTAAATTAATTATCATCATAAAGGGAACATTTCGTTGTCAACATTAATTGTTGTGTTATATTGCGAGAAAACAAAACATTAAATGTCAAACAAGACTGGCATTAGGCAGGCTGAACACGATCTCAATTGGGTCTAACGGCCATAATGCCACACGATCATCATCATCAGCGACAAGAAAATTGGCTAATGACAATGTCACACAACATCAACACCCTAGATCGCCAACATCTTCTATCTTCTATACTAACTACTGGATGAATCTTGAGCTAAGATTAGGACAACACATATGCATTTCATCAAAATCAGAAATACGTAAAAGAGATACACCGTAATCATAAGTATTTTCAGTAACTGTCATTTTATCTATTAGAAATTCCCAACCTCCTAAACTACTTCACGAATGTAGCAACTTAGTTTCATAAAAGTAGCATCACTGAAAAAATTTTTAGACGTATGCTATGCTTGAAGTATGTATGGTGTAGTACAGCAAACAAGCGACAGATGCGCCTTAGTTCACCAAAGAACTGCGTAATAACTTAGTATGGCGTAGTATATCAAGGAAGCGTACATCCGTGATAGAATTAACCGACGCAATCCTATCTTTAAGAATTCCAACAAACATTGAACATAGTATTACTGATTTCGCTTTGTGTACTACATAATGAACGACATTTCTTTCCTTCTTTCGCCACGTTTCATTTAAACAACCGTTGCGAAGCACGGGCATATAATCTATCGCATCAAAATATAACCAACAGTGGAGACGGTCTGCGCTGATGCATCTCCAAATACGGTGTGGTTACTGTTAAACTTACGGGAATTGATCCAGAGTAGAAGCAAACCTCTTTACTGTTAAGGTAGGGATCTGTACAGTAAATATGTTCAGACTCTTCACAGCAGGAGTGCCGGTGTTATTAGTATATTACCGTCTGTTCCCGGCGTTGTCCGTTGGCTGTGTATAGATTCCTTTCGTTCGTTAATATATTTCATTATTCCCTCAATATTCATTGCCTTCATCCGATTCGTTTCTTATGACATATCCAAAACTTTTCATCGTAAAATAATTTAATTTCCCTGGTTCGTAAAGTTGAATATTATCAAATTGTCTGACAAATTTGTTGTGTATGATTTGGTACTATAGAAGTAATAAATTACAACTTTATTCATGGTGTAGCGGATTTTCATGAATTTCAGTGTTTCTAATATCACTCGACCGACGTGGCGTACTATAATTTCGAAGGTATATTCGGAGCATATTCCCTGCAAGATATGTCACGAGTGGTGTTTGTAGTAAAGACGTAAAAACATCGAAACCTCATGCGAGATGGGGTTATTTTCCATGTGTCTCATAGCTCATGACCTATTTGTCGTGCTTTAATATAATTTCGAAGGTACATTCAGCGCTATGTCAGTATATCGTGTGTTAAATGTCTAGCGAGTACAATTAGTAGTGTAATTCTTCAATAAAAATCCGTCTTGATTGCAAATTGTTTTATTCTTTATTTAATAACGCGTTTCGCCCTTTAGCAGGGCATCTTCAGATTATCTGTCTGACAGAATTTACACAAAATTAAGGCGCAATTACAAAACGGATATAATGGGACATGGGCTTATTTTGTGTTTAGAAAGATTCCCCTTTTGCGGAACACTAAATTATCTGAACATCAACAACCTACCATTGACAACATGCAAATTTTACATATTGCGCAGAAGGGGCGAATGTTAAATTTACTAGAAGAGTTTGAGATAGCGAAACGTGCTTACTTTGGACACCCACACCTCCTAAACGATCAATGGGCATGCAAAGATCAAACATTTCTAGATATTACAATGTCTCAGTACAAATAAAATAACGGAAGTACCAACATAAACTATTAACTTCTGTCCTGCATAATAACCTCCCTTTCGTTAAATTTGTATTCAGATAGCTAGATTTCACCCGTCCCGTCTTATAAATCAGCTTCCTATGTCACCCCCTACCCGCATTGCTTTAGTTAGTCTGTATAAGTCGGCGGAGCTGCACACAACGCCCGCCCACCGCCCGTGAACGCAATTGTAAACATAGGCTTATCTTGTATCACCAGAGACCACCGCTTCTATTAAGGTAATCGTAAATATCGGTTTTATGCTTCTCACATCTTTACCGTGTATGTTCCAACTGTAATTCGTTGTTACCCGATCATTTGTAGAGCTACAAGGAAATTCAAAATTCAAAAACATAGAAACACAGCAAAACAACTCTCGCACCACGGAGAGCGCATTATAAGCTTTGTTTACATACTGTCTTCTAAAGACAAAATAAGCCCATGTACCATTACCCCCGTTTTGTAATAACGCCTTATAATTTTGTGTAAATCTGTCACGGAGATAATCTGAAGATGCCCTGCTAAAGGGGGAAACGCGTAATTAAATAAGGAATAAAACAATTTGCAATCAAGACGGTTTTTTACTGAAGGAATATTTATTCTCACTGATTGCTGTACACCATGGACTGGAAATCATTTTATAGTTAGTAGTGTTGGAGTGTTAAATTGTCATGCAGAATACCGTAGTTTTACTACATGATTGGCGGAAGAGAAGTAAGCAATAAACTTATTTGATCGCACAGACCACGGGTGTGCTACAGGTTCATAGTGTCCAACGGGCACAATATTTCGGCGGTCAGACATGCTGCCATCATCAGGTGAGTTGACGTACTGGTCCTTGGTCCGCGCCCGTGGTTACGAGTTGGCGGTCGTTGAGACGTTGGTGACGGCGTCTGAGGCCGCGTCGATGTACTTGTCTTACCTCTAGTCGCCAGATCGTTTTGTTTGTCCTCTTCTTTATTAGATTCAAGACTGGTTCTCAAGTCTTGCTCAGATTGTAGCCGCACTCTCGGTTGATGAGCCCTTACCTGGTGCGGATCTCGATGGCCTCTCTAACAACGCCGTCGCAGTATCTAGAAGTCTATGCCAAGATCCTGGTACGTTCCTCATCCCAAACAGTGCTCTGCAACCGCCAACTTGTGAGGATACTTTCGAGAAGTGCCTCTGATGTCCACGGCGACGATCCTCGATGGTGCGAGTTGTCTATCCGATATAAGACTTACCACACTGATACGGAATCTGGTATATGCCGGTCTTCTGCAAACCGAGTTCGACTCTGACACTTGAGCAGCTAATGCAATGGAACAACAACGTGACTTTCTGGAACCTATGGCATGGAGAGCCATAGGAAGGCTGAAAGCAGATCATACAAAAAGGGAGGTGCCTGCAGCCTTTCGAGTATCTCAAAGTGAAATTTCCAGGACCTGGACGCGTTTGCAGGAAACACGAACCGTTAAAAGAAGGCAAGGCCAAGGTCGTCCACAGGTAAAATCAGCAAGACATGACCGTTATTTCCCGTTAACAGCCCGTCGAGACAGAAGGCTGAATGCAGGTCAGCAGCAACGCAACCTCCAGACATCAACAAGACGCGTAATATCAACACAAACAGACCGAAATCGCTCTAGTTAATGTATGTCCCATTCAAACCACGACAACGTTTAGCCCGCAAAAACTGGGGGGGGGGGGGGGGGCGAATGGTGAATGGTGCCGTGTTTTGTTCACAGATGAGTCGATTTTGTGTATAGCCGGACAATCATCGTTTCATCATATGGAGAGAACGTGGAACTCGGAACAATAGTGCTAATCTGCAGGAAACCTCACCATATCCTGGTGGTGGATCAATTATGTGGGCAGGAGACAGTATTGACGTACGGACCTCTATGTCATTCCGAATAGCAAATGGTAAAAGTCAAGGTCGTCCACAGCTAACATCAGTAAGAGATGACCGTTATCTCGGGTTAACAACCCACCGAGACAGGAGGCTGAATGCAAATTAGCTGCAAAACACCCTCCCGGCAGCAACAGCATGCGCAATATCAAAACCAATCCGCCTTCAGGAATGTATCTCTACGCTAAGAGGCCAACGGTTTGTGTCTGTTCACAGATGAGTCAAGATATTGTGTTCAGCAAGGCAATCGCCATTCCTTCATCTGAAGAGAACTTGGACCAATTCTGCTTACGTGAAGGAAACATCACTATATCATGATGGTGGTCGTATGGCGTGGGCTGGAGTCATTATTGGGAAGTACGGACCTCTACGCCGTTCAGAATAGCGCTTTGAATGCTTTGAATATATATGAGATGCTTCGATCTGTTGTTGCGCCCTACGCTGGTGCCATAGGATATGGGTTCTTTCTGGTAGACGACAACGCACGTCCTAACAGATCTACGCTGGTGGACAACATGCTTGAAGCTGAGGAAATTGAACGAATGGAGTGGCCAGCTTATTCACCGGACTTACATCCGATTGAGCAAGTGTGGGATGCACTTGGCAGACACATTACAGCCAGATCAGCACCTTCCACAATGGTTTCAGATGTGGATATTGCACTCATGAAAGAATGGCCAAATATTCCTCAAGAGCTAATTGATAACATGACAACACAAAGAATTCTAAAAAAAGCTGATTGGCTGCAGTAATGAAGGAGTTATAGATGATGTAAAATCCTTTATTTTTCTCTTTACGCTGACGCGTTTCGAGCCCAGCCCATCATCGGAGCGCCTGGTGACAAAGTGGAGGATGCAGTATATAGTTACAAAGACCATAAATAAAAAAAATGTCCAATCTCTGGCATTTACAATTATAAGGTACATACCTCTCCTGAATGGAGAACGGAAAAAAGATGCATGTAAAAACTCATAATACATTAACGGTCAACATCAGCTGTACTTGTAACATAAGTTGCTAGCTCGATGGATCACATGCAAATACCATTGGATGGAAAGTATACTATTGAGGAACTTAGGCGTAGCATAGGTGCCCTCTATGTATGGCCGCAGAAGTTACCATAATTGACAACGATAAAAAGAACTTAACGGTGAGTTAGTTAAAAACATTTTCAATAATGTAAAATAGTTGTCAAACAATAAAACAACATATTTAGAGCCTATGCTACTAATTTCTTTTTTAATTTTAATTTTTATTTTTATTCTCGTATTCCAACAACGTCATGATTATGGCGGATATAAAATCTCTCCATAAGAGGGGAAGATGTAAATGCACCACCAATATCTAATCAAAGGACAAATAACAGAATAAACTTAGGGAAACCTCCGAACAGGAAGAGAGCCTAAAAATCGATCATTCAAGAAAACCTAGGTTGTGAAGCAGATCGAAATACCACTGTCTGGAACAAAAATTTGGTCATTTATTAACCATTCTTTATTATTATGATAACTAGTCAAAATTGCTAACTCTTCAAGGATATGCAAAACAGACAAATCTGCCTCTATATTTCGTAGCTTATGGTTTCTTTCCCTTAGGTGATCTCCTAAAGCACTGTTCTTAGTAGCATAACCATGTTCCCGGGATCTAGTATAAAATTCTCTTCCCGTTTGTCCAATGACCGTTAATGTATTATGAGTTCTTTCATGCATCTTTTTCCGTTCCCCATTCAGGAGAGGTATGTACCTTATAATTGTAAATGTCAGAGACTGGTTAAAAAAATTGGTCTTTATAACTATATACTGTATCCTGTACTTTGTCACCAGGCGCTCCGATGATGGGCTGGGCCCGAAACGCGTCAGCGTAAAGAGAAAAATAAAGGATTTTACAACATCTACAACTCCTCCATTACTGCAGCAAATCAGCTTTTTTAGAATCATTTGTGTTGTCATATTAATAATGGCTACCTACCTCTACCAAGACTTTAAGTCCGATTTGCAATACTAATTGATAACCTCATACTGTCCATGCCGCGTAGGTGTGCAACTTATTGGCCGTCCGAGGTGATCACACACCATATTACATGGCAATGGGTATGACTTTTTTACTATTACGGTACCTCCATGATGCCTCGCTCTAAATAAACACCATGTATACCGCAAGTAAAGAGTTGAGACAGCAAAGTATCGTACTGTATCACACACAAATTACAACCGTAACCAAAACCTGAATAAAATACGTTACCACAGTTGGGGAGTGGTGTCCATGCGGTCGAGGGAGTCGGCAGGAGTTTTTTGGGTGGGGAGATGAGCAGGAGCTTTGTTTGGCGGCGACAGGGAGCAGTCGGAAAGTTTTTGGGGACGTTGGAAAGGTGGGGAGGCTGTGTTATGGCTCATTGTGGATGGGTGGTGACGGGAGACAGACCCTGCTTGCAGAAGCTGGTCAGTGATAGGTGGGGGTAACGATTCCGCAACCGTGGCTCGATGTCGGGGGATACTGACTGGTGACGGAGGAGGTTACTCAAGTAGAGATGTAAGTGGGCGGTTTAAAAGAGGCTGGGGGGAGGAAGTGGTTGCAGACAGGATGAAGGATAGTGGGGGAAAGACAGAGATTGAAAGTGGGTCGAGATCCAAGTTGTGGAGGTGGGGATTACTGGACAGAGGTGGTGGTGTGAGGGGATCCTCATGACGGATAAAGGTGATTTAAAGGAAGCGATTGAGAGGGACGGACGACGAAGAAGGCTGCTACTGCTGCTATGGTGAGGGTTGCTGCCAAGGCAGCGGGTTGCCGAACGGCTTGCGTTGGCTTCGGCAGCTGCGGTCGGAGGTTGCTCCGGGGTGGCGGTGCTGCGGTGGGTGGCGGCGACAGAACAATTCCTCCACAGGACGGCTGCACCGAACGCCGTATCGTACTGTAAGTGGAGTTGTTCGACTAGCTTGCTTGTGAAGCTGCGAAGACAGTTTAGTGCGATTGAATGGTTTCTGCTAACAAACAGGTAAGCAAACACAGCAGTGATGCAACCTTCAGTTTTAATATGTGCATTGGCATTTCGGGAGGGGCTCTTCAAATGAGTTCGAAAATTCAATTATTATTATTATAGGATAAAATTAGTAGGAGATGGAATATCATTTTAATTAGTTTTTCATATTCCTGTTAGAAAATTCACCTCTACATTTAGCGAGTGGGAAATATGGAGTTAACAGCATTAAAATATCGTAAGTTCGTCTCTTGCATCATGTCAATATTCTGTTGCTGCGGCTTGGAGTGCTAGAATTGCTTCAATGACTGTTGGGTTTAGTTTTACAATCGATGACACCAAGCCCCTAGCACGCCGTAGCGGAGAAGCGAGGCAACTGTCCCTGAATTGAAGTAGCTGATCTCCGCCATTTTCAGGGAAGAATTCTAGTACTTGGGTTGTGATTGGAAGTGTATGAGACGTGACAAGAGCAAAATAAAGCACAAAATAAACGCATGTTTGTTTAAAAAAATTACTGATTATTGCAGTCTGTTTAAAAAGTATTTTTAAATGAAGTTTCCTAATTTTCGAAATAACGACTGCATTAGAAACACGAAATTTAAGAATGTAAGGTTTTTTTCTGATAAGGTGGGGCGTCTTTTCATCTAGATATTTGCATAAGATGATTCCATGAAACCTGTAAAGTATAAGAGAGTGTGATTACGTTTTAATGCACGTAATTTTCTGCCAGGTCCTGTTTACCTTTCGTCGACTACTCTGTACGTATTGCACGCTTATTTTTGTACATCACATTTTTGTCTACTTCCTTTCCATATTACATAGAATTTTTCTTCCAACTTCCTCGAATTTGGGTATGAATAATTGTAATAACTCATAAAATATTAAATACGCATTTCATTAGCACATTACTTTTTAACAGAGAGAGTACTTCCAAAAGTGGTAGAGTATGCAACATTCAATCAAGTAATGACCATTTACGAAGTATATTCACCATCTGTTAAGTGTCTAAAAACAATTATTCTACCTATTTCTGCATCATACTTATATGTGATAAATACTTCTTATACGCCTAGTTATTCATTCAGCTCAAATTACTATTTTTTAGTAATTTATAAGCAAATAAAATATAAGTACTTGACATTCACCAAAGTACGTTTCTCAGTTTTAGAGAGTCATTTGTAAGAGGGAACCGAAACAAAAACAAACGCACACGAACGAACCATGTTTACGTACTGTTTCCCTGCAAATGGCGGCTTCTGTCACATTCAGTGTGGGGACGCGACACTAGCGCCAGCGAGCGGTCTAGTTTTTAATAAGTCTATGGATGACACTGCCACAGCGTGCAATGTTGGCAACGGCAGTTGATTCTCGTTTCTTTCTTTCATTTGCCGATTTCTTTTCGCAAAATGTATGAATGCGCATGAAATAGACGGCTGTTTTATGTGATCTGGGAATCTCTGAGCAGAATCATACACCGGTACACATTCCGTAATTTTTTTTAAACCAGCTCACTCCTCTTGCTACGTCTGCGATTGTTAATTAATTGACCGCACGTGGTTACGTACAGGAACCTGTTATCCATAGCCCTGGAGAGAAATTTACTGTAAAGATTCGATTTCCAAAGAGTATTACAATATTGCGAACGTTTATAACGTTCACTGTCGCAGTGGTTTCAGTTAAGGCTTCTATGAGTTCGAGCTGGCGCATTCACCATTTTGCTACGCATGGCTCTTAAATATAACCATGATGCGGTTCTATAGGATTTCCGTCATGGCACTTTGGCAAGAAATTATTGGTGGTTGTCCTGCCATTAACTATTATAATCATTGTAGAAGTGGATTTAAAATGGTTCGTTTCGCAAAACATTCAGGGAGAACATAAAACTTGACTGTCAGCTATCGACGTGACAACTAGGAAATCAGCTGGAGAGCACAGTTATGTATTGTAAGTAAATTATATTTATTTTAACCTCAAGCAAAATTAATACTTAAATCGTCTGCGATAATCGTTTTGTTTGGCTGTTTTGAAAGTACTGCCTCTTGACAGAGATTCTGTCTCTAGGGACTTAGCAGACCAGATAGACACAGGAAAACATTCCAGAAGAAGCAATATTTAAAGTTAAATATGTGTGTCTTATAGTATAATGACAAATACACCACATGAAAGAGGTTTGTGCTCAGACAACACAAATTGTTGAACATATTTCTATTACGTCATTGAGTAACTCGCAGAATGGCAGAATGTATTACAAATACTAAAAGAAAAGTAAACTGGGTAAAATTTTACTTAAGGCGGTGGCAACATACTGTGCTGATATTGGCAACTGTCACTGAATTCTAATTGTGATTGTTCGAAGTTTTGGCGTTATAACATGAAGTAAGCAATTTGAAGAAGGTATCTGACGTTTTAACACAAAACGCACCATCAGTTCACTTTCTTGTAAGTTCACAATTTTCAAATATTTGTAAATCTATCGGACCAAACTGCGTGGTCATCAGTCCGTAGCTTACAAACTACTTAAACCTAGGTAAACTAAACTAAGGACAAACACACACCCATGCCCCAGGGAGGACTCGAACCTCAAAATGTTCAAATGTTTGTTAAGCTTACGGGACTTACCTACGGGGTCATCAGTCCCTAAGCTTACAAACTACTTATGAACTACCTACAACTAAGGACGACACAAATATCCATGCCCGAGGGGGATCGAACCCCCGACCGTAGTGGCCGTGCAGAGCGTGACTGAAGCGCCTCAGACCCCTCGGCCACCGCGGCCGGCATACTCGAACCTCCACGGCGAGCAACCGCACGCTCCGCAGCGAGACGCTTTAGACCGCTCGGCTACTCCACCGCGGCTTTCTTGTAAGTAAATATCAATATTGATGCATATCTATAAGAGTATTGGGTAAAGTTTTCTTACGGCTATGGCGGCGTTGTGTGCTAATGCTGACATCGAAAAATGTCTTTACAAGGATTATTAATTTACTGAGAAGACAAGGGTACCGGTACATACAAAAACCTTTCAACCTTGGAGGTGGGACAGAATTTTTTTTTATTTATTTTCTGATCAACACAAAGGATTATTCCCATCATTCTATGTGATTGAGTTTTCAAGTAGCATTCTACGGTTGTACGCCTCCACGACTGTAAGTAAACTTTTTATCTTGTATACTAATATTCTTTTTCTTTCTACTGTTTGTAATACATTGTAAAACATTATCAATAACGTGTCAGAAGTATATCGGCAATGTGAGTACAAAATTTCGATCAGGTATATTTGTCACAGCAGGCAACAAACACTTATTGAAAGACGGCGAACAAACTTTGTTTATTGACAATAATTAGTCAAGATCGCTTAAAACTTTTATTTAGATGAGCGATTTTCCAAGAATTAAACTGCCGCCATCACCTTTATTCTTTATTCGGACAGCAATGAAAAACGGCAATAAATAAAGAATATGCGCGATTATTTTGTCTAATCCACTTATCGACGTCAGCACGAGCCAAGTTCAAGCTCAAAATAGCAGAGTCTAATGCTCCATGCAAGACACTTCTAAAATATTTCACAAAAGTTGAACAGGTTAAATTGTACGACGCCTCTCGACGGGATCCAGTACTTATGTTGGCACCAATGGTTAAAGGCGGCAGCTCAGATGACCAATAAATGTTTTGTCTTGACAACTTCACTTAAAAATAAAATTATTTTTTCTGAACGGATAGGGGTATATACAAGAACCTGTCAACCATAGAGCATGTACAGTATTAATTTTGCTGTTAGTGAAACGAGCAGCAGTACACTTACTCTGTAACTTGTGAAAAATATTAACGCAATTTTACACTTTATTGTTCATCTGTTGCCAACATAAGCACTGGAGCCCGACGAGAAGCGTCGTAAAGTTTCACCGTTGAACAAAAAAACATAGTTTTCATAAGCTATGTGCTGTGTTTAGCATTCGTTGGGAATTAAAAGGCGGATGCACTAGCCTGTAGAAGCTCTAGTTTTAGTGATTTCTTCCTAACGTCTTCTCACTTACGAATACTGATCACTGTACCGTCGTGACGTGAGAAAATAGCAGAGCACTGCTGGAGTATGGTTGCGTCTTTCGTTCATGGTGAACATGGATTTTTCTGTTGATTACGTTTTCCAAGACTATTTCCAAGTAGGCTCACCGTTTCACTCGTATACATTGAAACCATTATCTTCCACTTCAGTTTTAATGTTTCTGAAAGTAAATTATTATACGTATTTTCTAAATAATAGTATTTACTATGAACAGGAAAAAAGCTGTCGTCCTCTAAAATTTCATTGGCTATTTCAAACTTCGCCCCGATTGGTCAGCTTAATTCCCGCGATTTAACAGTTCTTGCCAACATTGCCACACGAGGCCTGTGTTGTCGACTGTTAGGTTGTACCCACTGTTGATAGTGTTGGCTCATTCTCTGATAGAGGCGCTGCTGTCGTTCCAATTGCCTAAGGCACCTATAATCCGACCTGAACTATCCGCCATTTTTACCCCAACGTGCAGGACAGTTGTATGTGGGTATATACGAGTCGCGACCGGAAAGGGAGTTTATAGTCGAATTTACTGAAGAATTTGTGGAAAATGTGGGTGTCTGCTTAGCTGTGAACTGCACAAATCACTGCAGCAAAGGGGTGCGCATGTTCAAATTTCCCAGCAATCCAGAAAGAAGAAAAAGATGGGCTATACTTTGTCGCAGAAGCAACTGGAAAACAGGACATGGCGCTCAATTATTTATTGTAAGTATATGTAATAAATGTAGCTATAAACATATCAGTTATGTACAATTGCATTAATTCAAAAATGTTTGTAAAGTCTATGGGACTTAACTACGGGGTCATCAGTCCCTAAACTTACAAAACTACTTATGAACTACTTACGAACTAGGACGGCACAAAGATCCATGCCCGAGGGGGGATTTGAACCCCCGACCGTAGTGGCCGTGCAGACCGTGACTGGAGCGCCTTAGTCTCCTCGGCCACCGCGGTCGGCTTGCATTAATTCTCCCTGGCAATGAAGCTGGTGCAGATTGTTGCAGAATGTTTGTGATTTAATGAAGTTTTTCGCAGTTTTCAAAGTGAATAGGAACATTTATTGTGGTGCATTTATACGTAGTTTTCAACATACTGAATAATACTTTACACAATTACTTATATATAAGGTCGAATCATCTCTTAAGGTCGCATAACACACTCTAAAATACGGCACTGGGTAAAATTTTACGACGCTTCTCGCTGGGCTCCAGTGCTTATGTTGGCAACGGATGAACAATGAAGTGTAGAATTGCGTTAATATTTTTCACGAGCTACAGAGTAAATGTTATTGCTGCTCGTTTCACTCGCAGCAAAATTAACACTGTACCTGCTCTATGGTTGACAGGTTCTTGTATGTATCCTTGTCCGTTCAGAAAAAAATACTTTTCTTTTTAATTGAAGTTGTCACGCGAAAACATATATTGGTCATCTGAGTTGCCGTGATTACCATTGGTGCCAACATAACCACTGCAGCCCGGCGAGAAGCTATGTTATATTATCGGTACGTTACGATTTTCTGTTATATTAAAAGCGCATTATAAATCTTTATAGGGCCATACACATTAGTTACTGTTCGGTACACTTAGTGTGTGCAATATTAAATACATTTCATTAGAAATATTGTTGAAAACTGCGTGAACACGTCAACCATCGCTAATATAAACATTGTCAGATGCGCCCATGTTGGGGCAAAAATGGCGGACGATTCAGCCTGGGTTTTTAGGAGCTCTACAATTGCCAAACGTAAACTTTTACGCATTACGTAGTAAGTACATATGGGTTAAACAAGCTAAGGATTAAATAAGCAGGCAAATGAAAGCATTTTCTGAAATATGGTAAAGACGAAAAGTCAAAGAGTTAATAGATTTTCCAAAGAATAATTGTTGTTTCATAATTCGTATTTCATTCTTAAAATCACCCACTGGTCACAGTCTAACATATACAGTCAAATCACTCTCGCTGTTTTTGTTATACACTGCGACATTAGCACTCCAAGCGGCCGTCAAGCTGCATTTATGAATACGATGCCGGATTAGTGCGAATAGTATCGTTTATATTCAGTTCAACATACTTTTCACAATAAGGAGTGTACGTAGTCCAATATAAATCGTTCATAACTAAATAATAACTTCACCTTTGTATTTCTCATTTTTCCTAAGATCCCTGGCATAGTATGAAACGGTACATTACAGGAGAGTTTATTTACGATGATCTTAAATCTGCAACTTTTTAATGAAGAATTTAATTTTTGTTTAAAATAAAAATGGTTAGTAAACACCAGAAGCCTGCCCTTTGACAGAAAGACCTTGTTTTTCCACTCGGGAACGTTAATGTTTATTCAATACGATTCCAGTAAAATCTGTGAGAGTGGAATGTAGGAAACGTAAATAGAACGCAATACATGCATTATTTATTGTACCAAATCAGTCACCGCCGCTGTAGCTGAAGGAAAAAGTCACAGTCGTGGCAATAAAACGGCAAATGCAATCGAACGTTTTCCCAATAACGGAGAACCCAATTTCACAATTGTTTCTACAGTTGGATCACAAATGACATGAATATTCAAGACATTGACTTCTTAAGCAAAAGTAATTACACTTAAAAGCATATGCGCGTTTAAGAAATACGAGTGAACTGTAAAAATGTGATTATCATTAGACTGCATACACAATTGGTATAGGGCAAAAAGGAGCCTGTCATAGTAACAAAAAATATATATTTATGTTACTTTTATGTTTATTTTCTACTTACTTTCAGCAGAGTAAGCTGCAAATTTACACATGTTTGTATTTCTTCATGAATAAGTTGTTCTTTATTTTATTGAATTAGTAAAATTCGGCTGTTTTTACATTAATTTCCCTATTATGTATGACTCTTGATACGTTACTAATGCTTGTAACGCAAAAATTATAGTAACTATTTCGTTAATTAAGTATAAAAATAAACAAATAGTACTTGTTCGGCAGCTTTCCCGTCACTAGGAGCTCTAGTGTCGTTGGAACTGTCAATTGGTAATAGGGATGATCGATAGTAAGAAAAGAATCGATGTTAACATCGTTACTAACATTTAAAAGAAATCTATGTAAGATAAATATCGAATGGGAAACATCGATGCCTGAAAACATCTATGTTTTACTTGCAAAAATAAACAATCACACGCCACGTATAGGTTCAGTCCACCGATAGCGATGCTCTGTAGTGACTGTACTTATGTGACTTGTCGCAGAATTGTTGAAAGCTGACACTGGGTTATTCTGGGACGAAGCTGCACGAGTCTTTTATCGTCCGTCAGGTGATACAGCCGTGTTCGAACGAAAAATATAATGACGTACTAAATTTTCACCTCACCTCACTGTAACATCCATTACAGATGATCGATGTTTCAAATGATTATTATTTTTTTAAAATTAAAGCATTGGACACAGTAAGTGGATGCGTGAACGTGAATAGATCAGTTGGCATTGTAAGTAATAATGATACGTTCTCAACAAGAAAGGCGAACGATCAGTGTTCCAAGTGATAAGTCTCTTTAAACATGGATCGCGGTAGGTGGATTGGTGAACGTAAGTGGGTCAGGTTGTATTTTAAATAGCTACAAAACAAAGATTGATTATTCACTTAACTCCATGAACTGAATCGACTGATCTGCCACGACGTCGCGGAACACCACTCGTATAAAGAACTAATCAGACAGTCTCTTTAATTCCGGTGCAATATACTCGTTCAATCTTTTCTCGCGTGTCATAAAAATGAAGCGTCATTGGTTACACGAAATGTGGTGAATTGCCAATCTTTGTCCGTTACGGAAGTTCCACTGACGCTCCAGTCACCTGTGATCTCAACTTTAAATCCTCGGCATATCAGCTGACATACAGACTGGTAATATTGCATACAACATCGTTGTTGTCACTGTCACTTTAAAGAAGCGATAAACCGATATAACTTCGACTTTTAAAATTTTACTTACGGCGTCGTGGTACTGTGCTTATGTTGTTCACAAAATGTTCGCTTCACGAGTAGCAAAGAGTATAATTTGACGGTCGCTGCCAACTTCATCATACTACGCAACCGCCGCCGTGAGTAAAATTTTACCCTTTACTGGAGAAAGATATAAAGCGCAATACATAATTTTTTTATCAGATCATCGAATTGAATATTTAACATTGAAGTATCAAGGTTCTGATGTTGTTTCCATACTCTCGATGTTCCGATGTAAAAGCATCGATGTTTTCCCACTAAACATCGACTTTTTTTAACGTCGATGATTCCTAGTTGGTAAAAAGTTTCAGAGCAGCTAGTGTCGCGACTATATATTTTAAATTGTGCGCCTGGAAAATCTCAAGATCTCATCAAAATTGCTTCAGCCGTGTTGTAGACTATAGGGAACGTACACACACACACACACACGTACATCTATTTTTATAGACATAGACATATATATGTCTGTTGTTTCTGACTTGTCCGAAAGGACAAGCACCACTTTTGATCCTGCATCTACTATCAATCAATATAATTTACGATTGACAAACTTAACTTTCTCATGTGAAAATTAATTTTTTTTTCTACTTATGTTCGTTATTTCTCTTTTACATGTCCTGCGATTATTAATTTTCCATGTAACAAAACTATAACTACAACCATCAATTGTGTTATCTCCACCATGTTATGCTGTGGAGAGCTCCTCTTTCTTATTTCCGTCCATCGCACTTCTCTCAATTTATAAAAACTACTGGAATATACAAAACACGAAAATGACGTACATTTTCGAAATGCGGTCTTGTCAGTGCGTGTCATAGTTTCTACATTATTTACAATGCCCAAGGAACCAACGTGTTCTATTAAGTGGATGGCAGGTATTTTCTCCATAGAACTTACAAGATCAATAGTAATCCTGCTTTGACACTAGGGCTACCTTTTAAATCTCTGCCGATTCAAAGTTTTATTCACTGCACTCTACGAGAACAACAGAACTGGCAGATCTAAATTGCCTATTTCCGTTACGTCAGTTACATTGCTGCAGTCCGTATCAGAGAATTTCCTGCCTTCAACACTCACAAACCTTGACAACTTAAAAAGTGTGTATGACGTCGCAAAATATTTTAAAAGAACGGTTATACGTTTGTAAAACCCGAAACAGTCAAACACCGAGCCACAGCAACAGATTCTACCGAATGTCTCCAAGAGAAATGCACAAATGCGACATAATTCTAGAAGAGGAAATCATATGCATCTGTCACTGAACTATTACTGGTTTTCGCTGTGTAACTTGCTAGTTTCTGCCAGTTATTTCTCGCTAATCGTGAATGCTATAACATAATGAGTATCATATTACTAGCAATAATGATTTAGTAAGAAAACAACCCTTCTAAACTATTATTTTTTTATTCCGGCGTATTCTTGCAGCCATCTAGGATTTTTTCTAAACAGATACTCAGAAAAGTCCTAGACCTGAGTTATTGGAGCTCAGAAACTCTGACAAAACCAGCCCTTATTATTTGATAAGAGCTATTTTTCACGTGAAATCAGGTGACAATGCAGCCTCGACGTTCTTTGTCGCCTACTTATTCTTCGTTAGGTCATTTCAGTGCCCGTATTAGTAATTTCGACTTAGTGTCTGTTGTCCTGTAATGGACTCCAAGACGTTGTTTGATGGCCTAAAGAACAGAAACGTCGTGAAAGAAGGACAACGTAATAAAATAATTCTTAATCAAAAGCGGCAAATAGGATACAAAGATATACCTGGAGATTAAAAATAAGTTCCGGTCCATGAATGTGACGCAATCCTACCAAGTTTCTAATAATCCGCCATAGAATGGAAAATTCCATTATTAATTTCATATTAAGTACATTAATTATTTATAAAGCTCTTATCTATTGTAAAGTTACTGTTTTATGATGTGGTCAGAAGCACACATTTCATCTATACGTGGGTACCAACATTTTCATATTTTATAAGATCGTAGAAGGACCGTAGTAAGTTTCACATAGGGAAAAAAAATCAACTCACGTTTTCAGTTAGTCCCAGACTATCTATTTGACATAGGAAGTTATATTACATAATATGCCCTGTTGACACATTCTCGTAGATAGTGATTTTGTTGTGCCTTATTTTCTTCCTCCCCAACTAATAAGACACAACAATCTAATCTTCTAGAAAGGTGGTAAAGTTATTGGAATATATTTCACTAAATAATTGCGAGAAAAAAGCATTTGAGTACGATGGTGCACAACTACAGTTTGTTTCCACTGTGTCGACGCAGCTGAAGAGTTCGAGGTAGGTCACATCATGGGCTGACCGTGTCTCCAGATTTGATCATCTAGAATTCGTGTTCGCTTTATGATGGGAAGAGTCATCCGTTAGAATGAGTGTAAATTCATCAGAAATAACACAAGGTACAGTAACAGTTTTGAAAGAATGTATCAAAACATAGCGCAAGGTTGAAGTTTGCGTAACGATCACGGTAGTTGTCATATCTGGCATTTGTATCAGATAACTCGCATTAGGTACCACTGTTGGGTCTGTATTTAATCCTTTGTTATCTTAGTCGATCTCCTTTTCACTCTCTCTCTCTCTCTCTCTCTCTCTCTCCCTCTCTCTCTCTCTCTCTCTCTCTCCCCCCGTCACTTTATATCCAAATCTCTATCCATTTGGCCGCGGCAGAATAGCCGTGCGCGAGGAGGCACCGTGCTGCAGCTCGCGCGGCTGTTCGCCGTAGGGGGTTCGAGTCCTCCCTCGGGCATGGGTGTATGTGTTGTCTTTAGATTAGTTTAACTCAGTTTCAGTAGTTTGTAACCTAGGGACTAATAACCAATCAGTTAAGTCCCTTAGTTTTAAAAACATTTGAACATTTTGATTTTCTATCCATTTCACTTTCGTTGTCATGCAGCTCAATCTCACTGATGTCATATATCCTGCTCTATTTGTCCTACATTAATTCAACATTCATGTTCGTAGAGTATAATATTAGGAAGCTAACTGCAAAATGTGTTGCTAATAGCCGCGGTGGAGTGGCCGAGCGTTCTAAGGCGCCTTGCTGAGGAGCGCGCCGTTGCTTGCCCTGGGTGTGTATGTTGTCCTTAGGTTAGTTTAAGTTAGTTTGTAAGTTGAAGAACTGATGACCATAGCAGTTCAGTCCAAAAGGTTTATATGAACATTTGTTGCTAATAGAGTTGGTAAGAAAGACATAGTAATTATGTCATCATGCGTGTTGGTGATAATTTTCGTACATTTCATTGTTTTTGAACTATGGGTTGTATTAAGATATGATATGGCATCTGTTCATACTGTCTGCAAAAACTATTTGGAATACGCGATACAAAAATATTTTGTTACAACACTTTGCATTATATGAAATAAATAGATAAGATTTCGAAATTTTTATTGTAATTAGACTTGAGAACGATACTTATTTCATTCTTAAGATATAGGCATAACTTTTTATATTAGATCGCCGCTGGCAGGCGAATAGAGCTGCACAGAACTTCGATGCCTCAATTTTTATGAATAAGATGTAGTTACAGATTCATTCTGCAGATTTTCTTCAGTCGAGTCGTAAGCAGATCTCTTAAAATACGTGTTGTAATATGTGATATTGTCTGCAAAAACTCTTTGCAGTATGTGATGCAAAAATATTTTATTATGACACATTATAGTGTATGAAATAAACTGATAAGGCATTGTGCAGGTATTTATTTATTGCAATCTTCAAAAATGTTCAAATGTTTGTTAATCCATCGGACTCATCTGCTGGGTTATTATTCCGTAGCTTACAAATTACGTAAGCCAAGATAAACTAACCTAAGAATATCACAAACACCCATGCCCGAGAGGGGTGGGGGACTCGAACCCCCGTCGGTGACAACCGTACGCACCACAACACGGCACCCCATTGTGCACGGCTAATGCGCCGCGGCCATTGCAGTGTTGACATAGTATTTCCTCCGTTCTCTCTTTGTCCATCACTTCGTCTCCTCCTATCCATATTGCAGCCCACCTCCTTATGTCTGTTTCCCCCTGCTTTATATGTCATTCTTCGCCTCCTCTGGCCATCACTTCTAATCCCTGTTTATGAAAAATTATGGCGTGCAGAAAAATGTCGAGGGTACCATCAGCCATGCACCGTCTAAAATACTATGTAGATATTGATGTTACTATTGTTATGAATGTGAAATGTGCAAAATTTCATCATGGTGGGAACAAAACTGAAGATTTTTTTTCCAATGACCGTAACGAAAGTACCGACCGCTATAAATTCAAATGTTTGTAGAGCCTATGGGACTTAACTACGGGGTCATCACTCGCTAAACTTACAAACTATTTATGAACTAGCTTATACTAAAGACGGTACAAACATCCATGCCCGAGGGGTGATTCGAACCCCCGACGGGGAACGGCCTCGCGCATCGTAGGATAGCGCATCACTGCGCTCGGCCGCTCCACCGCGGCCGACCGCTATACACCAGCCGAAATTTGTGTAGACCTTCCTCTTAATTTGAAGGTCAAGTGTACAAAATTTCATCAAGATCGGAGTAAAACTGTAGGGTAAGGTCGTACAATTTGGACAAATGTTATTGTAACTGGAAATATATTGAGAACAGAAATAATTTTAGCTATGGTACTTGTTTTTGGATGTTTAATCAATATGAACACAAATATTAGAGAATTACAAATGTTGGTATAAACACAAAAAAGGTTAACGAACCGAGATAAATTGACCGAAAATGTATCAAACTAGGTACAATTCTCATCACTTCCTGGTAAAATTTTCATCACTGGCATCTTCCACATAAAAACAACGTTTTGCCTCGTTCACCAACGCGTACTTCGTGGTACCAATCATCGCGTGGAAACTACAAAATTTATAAGAGCGCGTTAGACTAAGTAGCTTCACGTACCTCTTAACAGGAAAAAAATTATATCTCCATAGCACAACGTGGTGTATTCTCGGCATAGACAGGAGGAGCTGTAGAAACCTGTTACACTACAACGCCACACAAAGGCAAGTGCTACCAACACTACGAGACTGACAAATGGCGCGAAACCTCAGTTGATTGGAATTGTACGTAGATCGAATTTGTATCACCTTACCGTATATTTTTTCTTAGTCCTGTACGTGGCAGTTTTTCAAGCATCTCAGTGGTCACATCATTTCTCCAGATCTATGTGTCATAGACTGCATTAATTATACCTATAACTTTTGCGAAAGTGTAAGCGATGTGTTGACGAAATATCGTCACTATATGATGAACGGTACGTCAGCGCATAAAATACGAACAAAGGAACAATAATTTATATTAAACTGAATTAGAGGTATTGAATGAAAATTTATGTCGCGGCCGGGATTCTAACCCGGAACCTCCGGCTTATCATTAGGCCACCGAAGTTTGATTACAGCGACTGCACGGTTAGACTTAAGGCACGCCCCCCTCCACTCTGCCTCTTATTCCCTTATATATAAATCAAGGCCTTGGCATAAATTTTAATTCAATGCCTCTAATTCAATTTAATATTTTTAATAGATGTCGAGACAACCCGCTCGGTTAGCCGTGCGGTCTAACGCACCTCTTTCCGAGGCGGGTAAGTGTACCGGCCCCGGTTCGAATCCGCCCGGCGGATTACCGGAGGGGGGTCGGAGAGCAGTCCAGACTGGATGTGGTTTTTAGGCGGTTTTCCACATCCCCCTAGGTGAATACCGGTCTGGTGCCCAAGATCCGCCTCAAACATTTCGTAACACTTTTACACCTACAACACTGTATGCAGACATTTGGGGTACACATTTCCTCCCAGGGAGTATGGGGTGCATCCAGCCACCCCGTAAATATTAACATACCTCAAAACCGATTTTAACAAGGCTGACCCTGCATGTGCGGGAACATAGCGAAAGGGAAAGAAAGAAGAATAAATATCGACACTAAATATGTCTCTGGGCAATGTTTATGTGATATTTATAATCATTTATATATCTTAAATTGACCTCAGAACGATATCTCACTTCACTCTAAAAGTTGTACTTGAAGTTTAAAGTTGAATCTATCGTTTCATCAGACAACAAAAGTAGTTTATTTTAAAGTTACTCATTCAAAACCTGATCTGATATTAGTTGCAGGCGAAATAGCTGTCATATATAGATGTTTGAGATTCAAGATCACTAAGTCATCAAATAACTTCAACAAAATTTAACTGACCACCTACATTGTTCATTAACACAGTAATTTGGTTTAATTATGGCCCTGATATTGATCTTAACTGAGAAACAGTGCATTAAACTGATTATGTGCGCAACGGATCTTTTAACAAAGCAACTGCGTGAAACACACACTGACTATACTCAAAAAATTTGACTGCGAGAAAGATATAAAAAAAAAACACAAACCACTTTCTTAATGTTCGACTACGAGAATTTTATGCAGATCAGTACCTGATTATCAAAACTTAGTGTCATACTCAATTAACTGCAATGTTGCATAGCAATCATTTACTATGTTACCAATAAAGAAATCTGTTCAACAAGATTACCAAAATCAATACTGCACTTGAAATCCACAAATAACTAATTACCAAATAAAGGAACTGTATTATTCTTCTAACTACGTAAATGAAACAGGAAAGAAAGGTCAACTTTGTTACTTATTATTAATAATCACCATTACATTACCTAAATGATACAACCTTTTCATAATTACATGAAATGCTATTACCTTCATTCCAGAGGTGCTACAATCATTTCACACTTATATGAAATGCAATATATTCCAAATACAATCAAACCAACTTGCTGGCACTGCAGCCTCCGCTCTACATCGGAGCCACATACACAACTGCTCTCTAAGCGAGCTGAACCACAAGTCTAACTCTGTCTCTCTGCACGAGCTACAATACTATGCGATACATAATCTTTGTCAAAGATGAAACTTCACAGATTTATGTACACATATCGATACACACAGTAGATTCAATATTATACATTTTCTTGCAAGCAAGTTACTCGATACAATATAGGAGGCACAATATTAGACATTTTCTTACAAATTCAACAATAAACATTTTCTATGGACACATTTCAACTCTCAAGATTTTACGTTTTAAGGCTAGTCTACACGACGACACCAGGTTGCGACACTCGTTGCATTAAATGAGTTGCACGCAACTGGTTTCGTGTATGCCTGTAGACACGTCACCGAATCTATAATCTTCAGTTTCGTTGTTTTAGAGTGCCACAGTCGTCGTAAAATGAAAGTTTCGGTAGCTGTAATAGTTGCGGGGGAACTATTACTGCTCTGTGTGAAGTCACTTCATAAGACTAAACATAAAAAGAGTATGAAACGTGTTTCGGTTGTTAAATGGAAGACGTCAGTTCGGTTGATCACCGGCCTTGCTGAAAGAGATCGTTGTTGAAGACCCTAACAATTATTTTAATTGCCTTAAAATGTGACCAGAGCATTTTACGTTTTTTCAAGTATAGTAATGCAATAAGGAAATAAGATACTCTTATGATATATAGCATTGTCACCAGAAATGAAATCAAAAATTACTTTACGTTTCTCGTCAAGTGGGGATTCATATTCGTCTCTACAGAACCTGCATCGTGTTCGGAAATCCACAATTGCTTAACAAGGAAAAAGTGAACAATATGTTTCAAAGTACTTACATAAAAAAGGTGAATGTAAAACCCTGTCATGTTTTAAATAAATATTTACAAAGAATTGTAAATGTAAAAGCTGTCACGTTTTATACAAATAATATTAAATAAAAGAATTCAGCTTAACATATTTGTGTAGCCTTTTCTTCTGTGTACAATTTTCCTTAAAAAAGTCTGCAAGTTCAAACAACGTGATCTTGGTCGTATTATCTTGCTCTGATCAACACCAATATGCTTTACTAGATTTCATTTTGCAAAGTTCCTTTGTACAGGTATTTTGAATTGAATGTATTTTAGCTCGCCAGTTACCTATCGTTCACCCATAATTATTTAATTCACAAATGATTGCTATTCACGAATGATTGCTTCAAGAGCACCAACACGCAGTGGCGGCGCTAGACGAAAACTGGGCGTCGGCGAACTCGTCTTTGCGAGGCCCCTTTCATTTTTTCATTACTGAAGAAAATGTTAAATGAGCTTAATAATACATCAACAATTATTATAGTAAAGTTCTATTAGTATAATATATGAGTATTATTGCAATGACAAAAATTACAATAAACAAACACAAATTAGAGAAACTTTTCAGCTTTTCGTCTCACTAATTTTTTAAGATCACATCTTAATACTAGCCGCTATTTCGGTAGTACTGACAAGGCAGATAGTTTTACTTGGCTCATTGTGCTTTTCAAGTTGGTCTTAATCAATTTTAACTTTGTGAAGCTTCTCTTGGCCGAAGCTGTACTGGCTGGAAATCAGTATGATTCTGATTGTGATATAAACATTTGGATATACTTCTTCCAAATCGTTTTCTAAAATTTACCGAAGAAATTGTTTTGTAAGTATTTAACAAAAACTTGCATCATTGCTGCACTCATACGGAAATAAATACGGACAACTAAATAGCTGCCGGCCGGAAATGGCCGAGCGCACTAAGGCGTCATACCGCGGTGCGTGAGGTCACTCTCGTCGGGGGTCTAGTCCCCTACCTTGGGTACGGACGTTGTGTTCGTCCATTCGTTAAGCTGGTGTAAGTTAGATGTAGGTCGTCGCTACATAACCTAACAGTTGCAAAGCGCCGTTAAACATCAAATATAATAATAATGAAAAAGAAACAAAAACATAAATTTTGACAATGTTTTGCGAGGCTCCCACAGGCGCGAGGCCGTCGGCGGTGGCCGACGTCGCCGGCGCCTAGCGCCGCCACTGCCAACACGCCGCTACTTATTCCAGAAAGCTTCTAAAAGCTCATAAACACCTATGCATCACATACATGTCCAAATACCGAACAATTTCTTCCGTTCCCCACTTCATTTTTGTAATTTGGTTATCACCTAATCTAAAAACTATCGCAAACAGTTTCGCACAAAGTTGGGAAGAGCCGAAACTGTTTTAGTTTCGTCAACGAGTTGCGCGTACGCTTGCCGCGCCTGCGCACTGGCCAGTAGTGGAGTTTCGTGAAACGTAGTGTCGTCGTGTAAACTAGCCTTTATATTCGATTGCCAGTGGAGATGCACAACGCTTCGATGTCACAATTTTTGATAATCAGATGATGCTACAGATTGAGTCTGCAGCTTTTGTACGCCCCAGCCGTTACGTAGACAGTAGCGCCTCTGTCGGAGAAAGATTGGTCGGATTAATTCCCGCGATTTAAGAGGTCTGGCCAACATTGCCACATGAGGCCTGTGTTGTCGACTGTAAAGTTTTACCCACTGTTGATAGTGTTGGCTCTTTCTCTGATAGAGGCGCTATTGACGTTGCAATTGCCAGACGTAAACTTTTACGTATTACTGAAACACTAATATTAGTAAGTACATACGGGTTAAACAAGCTAAGGATTGTATAAGCAGGCCGATGAAAGCATTTTCTGAAATATGGTAAAGACGAAAAGTCAAAGAGTTACTAGATTTTCCAAAGAATAATTGTTGTTTCATAATTCGTATTTCATTCTTAAAATCACCCGCTGGTCACAGTCTAACATATACAGTCAGATCACTCTCACTGATTTTTGTTATACACTGCGACATTAGCACTCCAAGCGGCCGTCAAGCTGCATTTAAGAATACGATGCCGGATCAGTGCTATTAGTATCGTTTATATTCATTGCAACATACTTTTCACAATAAGGAGTGTACGTAGTCCAATAAAATAAAACAGATTTTTCTTGTGATTACGTTTTCCAAGACTATTTCCAAATAGGCTTACCGTTTCACTCGTATACATTGCACCATCACCTTCCACTTCAGTTTTAATAGTTGACTAACTAATGGCACTTAGCTGCCCTAAGAGTGGGGCTTCAGATGACCTATTTTGCAATTCCCTTGAAGTATCCGCTTAAAAAAATGGCTCAGTATTTTACTTAGTGTTGGTATGTTTTTGAGTGGCCGAGTTTACACAGGCTGCCGGAAAGAGCGCTGTTACTCGTGTGTAGCCACTCCATGAAGTTCAAGCTCGTTGTTTTTTACTGTCGATCACCCCTATTACCAACTAACAGGTTGTAGCCTTTCTCCAATGTTATTCGATTTGTACATTGAGCAAGCTATAAAGCTATAAAGGAGATCAAACAAAAGCAAGGAGAAATTTGGAGAAGGATTTGAAACTCAGGGTGAATAATTAAAAACAATGCGTTTTGCCGACGACATAGTAATTCTGTCAGAGACAGCAAAGGACCTGGAAGAGCAGTTGAACTGAATAGCCAGTGTGCTGAAAGGTGCATATAAGGTGAACATTAACAAGACCAAACTAGGTTAATGGAGTGCAGTCTAAGAAAATCAGGTGATGCTGAAGCAATTAGATTAGGTAACGAAACAATAAAGGAGGTAGATGAGTTTTGTTGCTTGGGCAGTAAAATAACAAATGATGGTCGCAGTACAGAGGATATAATACGCAGAATGGCAATAAGTAGAAAAGCGTTCTTGGAAAAGAGAAATTTGTTTACATTGAATATTGATTTAAGCCTATTCTGAAGGCATTTGTGTGGAGTGTTGCCTTGTATGGGAGTGAAACATGAACGATTAACAGTGCGGACAGAAAGAGGATAGAGGCTTTTGAAAGGGGATGCTACAGAAGAATGCTGAAGATTAGGTGGGTGGATCGCGTAACTAATGAGGACGTACTGAACAGAATGTGAACAGAATGAGGGAGAAAAGGTATTTCTGACATACCTTGACTGAAAGAAGGGATCGATTGGTAGGACACCTCCTTAGAAATCAAGGAATCGTGAATTTAGCATTGGAGGGAATTGTTTGGGCGTAAAAAGCGCAAAGGAAGACCAAGAGATGGATACAGTAAGCAGATTCAAACAGATGTAGTTTGCCGTTCTTATGTGGAGTTGAAGAGGCTTGCTCAGGATAGGGTATTGTGGAGAGCTCCATCAAACCAGTCTCCGGACTGAAGACCACAACAACAACAACAACACTTTAGGCAGACATTTGGGTACACATTTCCTACCAGAGGGTATGGGGTGACGACAGGAAGTGCATCCAGCCACCCCGTAAATATTAACATACGCCAAAACTGTTTTTTAAAAGGCCTAACCTGCATGTGCGGGAACACGGCGAAAGAGAAAGAAAGAAGAATAGATATCGGGACAAAATATGTCTGTGGGAAATGTTTATTTGATCTTTATAATCTCTATATATAAAAGGAAGTGTCCCGATTGAGTGACTGACTGATTGACTGACTGACTGACTCATCACCGCCCAGCCTTTTGTGTCCCAACTTCGTCGCCGCTTTTGTGTCCCAGCCTCGTCGTAGGTGTCGGTGGCCGAGTGGAATGAGACCGACACAGGACTAAAGATAGCACGCTGGTGCAGGTGCGGAGGGGAGCAGCCAGAAACTATAAACACTAGAGTAAATTTGAAAGAGATATATATTGCACAGAATGTAACAATACTTAACTTTTACATAGTACTGCAGAAGGCTGATACATAGTTGTTAGAGGCCTGCCTAGTGCCTGTACGATAGCAAAGTCTTCACTGGTGCCTATCTGATTACGAAGGTCCTAACTGGTTGCTATCTCAGTCCCAAGTGACGATGTCGTTCAGTGGTGGCCACGAGCGGCGTTGTAGCAGAGGGCGCTCGTGGCTGTCGTCGTAAGAACGCCGCGCCGTGCGTGCATGGCGGCGCGCGGCGAAAGTAGGTGGCGCGCACTTTGTACTTGTGCGACAAAACACCCCTCCCCCCCAAACCGCCGCGCCGTCGTGGCGTAGGGCTGAGGGCCACGGCGACGGCACTGGGAGGAGGGCCTGGACGGGGGCGTTACTGGTGGGATGGGCGTCGTAGCTGAGGCTGGGATCGAGACGCCGTCCGCGCCCCGGCATCCGCCTTGCGATCCTCCAGGGAACCCGCCGAAACCTGGGGAAGGGCGCCCGCCCCCGCCCAGAGGGAGCAGGTCATCTTCTTCTGAGGTGCGTGGCCCAAGCTGGGGGGGCCCGCACGGTCCCGGAGTCCCTCTCGGTGACGCTGTCATCTGCGGCGGCGGCAGCGGCGGCGACGACCGTCGGAGGTACGCCGACGTCCATAGGGATCTCGTAGTCCGGTGACGAACGATGTGGCTGTGATCCCTGGCGGTGAACTGGGTCTGGAATCAAGAAACGCGAGACAGGATCGCGCGGCCTGTGCAGGCGCAATTGGTTTGCGTGGCGCCGCAGCTCCGACCCTGTGGAAGAACGTACAACATACATATTGCGACCGAGCACGCGCTGAATGCTGCCCGGCATCCATAGTTTCTTCTTGTTTCCAGCAAACACCCTCTACAGCACCGGCGTAGAAACCTGAAAACGCGTAGCGCCATACGAACCGACTCGGTGCGTGGGAGGCTGCAGCACGTGAAGGAGAGTGCGGTGACGGCGGCCGTGTAGCAGCTCGGCAGGAGACGGGCCGTCACGTGGCATGCATCGATACGTAGACAGGAAAATTTGATGAGCTTGCTGCCTGGAGTGCTGACCTTTCATCTTCTCCATGTGAGACTTGAATGTTCGAACGAAACGTTCTGCTTCACCATTGGAATGAGGGTGAAAAGGTGCAGTGGTAATATGCTGAATGCCATTCACACGACAAAACTGTTGAAATTCCGCACTAACAAACTGAGGTCCATTGTCACTGACGATAGTTTCAGGCAAGCCTTCGATGCAAAACACTGACGTTAAGGCACTAATTGTACTAGATGCCGTCGTTGAGTTCATGGCAATCACGAAAGGAAACTTGCTGAAAGCGTCTACAACAATTAACCAGCGCGTATTCCAGAACGGTCCGGCAAAGTCAATGTGTAAACGTTGCCATGGTCCCTTGGGGCGTGGCCAGTCTGAGAAACGTTGCGGAGGAGCCGCCTGATGCTCCGCACAAACTGTACACTGTGACGTCATGTTCTCTATCTGATCGTCCATACCAACCCAGGTACAATGACGTCTGGCCAGTTGCTTTGTCCTAACAATACCCCAATGTGCTTGATGCAGGAGGCATAACACTTCACGTTGCAGGGAACGAGGAACACTCACTCTTGTTTGGTCGTTGTCCGTATGTAACAACAGAACACCCTGACTTAAAGATAACGCATGACGTTGTGCAAAATAACGTCGAACAAGAGGCCGATCAATGACTTTGGCTCTGGCAGGCCACCCTGAGCGAACAAAACGTGCTAGGTCTGCATCCGCAGCTGTTTCCTGTGCAACCCGACGAGAGTTCAAAGGGAAATCTGCGACAGCGGAAGCATCTCTGGAGTCTATCTGACAACATGCCATTTCTGAAGAATCAAACGACACATCCTGGCCAACCGGAAGTCGGGAAAGTGTGTCCGCGTTGACATGTTTAGTGGTAGGTCGGTACAAAATCTCATACTGATAATTTGACAATACAAGGACCATCTCTGAAGCTTTTGTGCCGTTCGTGGCGGAATTGGCTTTGTGGGTGAGAACAACGACGTGAGAGGCTTGTGGTCTGTCCACAAATAGAATTTTCTGCCATAGAGATAATGATGAAACTTTGTGACGCCGTAAATGATTGCTAAGGCCTCCTTTTCTATCTGACTGTAATTCTGTTGCGTCGGCGTCAGTAGCTTGGATGCAAAGGCAATAGGACGATCGTGACATCCAATACGATGTGACAAAACTGCACCCACACCGTACGACGAGGCGTCAACTGCTAGCACTACAGGCTTCTGTGGGTCAAAGGGAATCAAACATGCATCACTGATTAGTGCAGACTTTAAGTTGTCAAAGGCAACCTGGCAATCTTTGGACCATACAAAAGGAACATTCTTCCTACGTAAGTGATGCAGTGGAGCTGCAATCTGAGAGGCATTGGGAATAAACCTGAAATAATAGTTCAGCTTTCCCATTACTGCTTGCAATTCGTGCACATTCTTAGGAGGAGGCAAGTCTTTGATTGCTCGAAGATGTGACTGTAAGGGATGTATTCCTTGGGCATTAATCACATGGCCTAGGTACTCTATTTCAGTTTGAAAAAACGAACACTTTGCTTTATTGCAGCGTAGACCTGCTGCAGTCAAAACTTTGAAAAGGCACTCCAGGTTTGCTAAATGTTCTTCAACTGTACGTCCGGATACCACAATATCATCTAAATAGTTCAAACAACACGGTACAGAAACTGTCAGCTGTTCCAAAAAACGCTGAAAAATAGCGGGGGCGGAAGAACTGCCAAAGGGTAGGCGTTGAAATTGAAAAAGGCCCATGTGAGTATTAATGACGAAAAATTTTTTTGACTCGTCATCAAGAGGAATCTGTAAGTATGCCTCTGCTAAATCAGTCTTAGAAAAAAAGCGAGACTGTCCTAATTTGTCCATAAGTTCCTCAGGTCGGGGCAGGGGGTAAGTGTCTACAATTGTTTGCCTGTTCACAGTTGATTTGAAGTCCGCACAGAGACGAAGTTTTCCTGACGGCTTGGGTATAATTACTATAGGCGAGGCCCACTGACTTGCAGAAACAGGAGAAATCACACCACTATCTTGCCAACGTTTAAGTTCTTCGGCAACTGTATCACGCAAGGCGATAGGCACTGGTCTAGCTTTACGAAATTTTGGAACTGCAGATTCTTTTAAAGTTACATGTGCCACGAAGTCTTTTGCACAACCTAGTTCCGGCGAAAACAAGTCACTATATTTGTCACACAATGCATTGATTTTATCCTGAGGCACTATTGACGAAATTTGAAGCACATCTCTTTGAATTGATAAACCAAACAAGTCAAAAGCATCTAGTCCAAAAATGTTCTGTGTCGATTTGGCCTGAAGAACTACAAAAGCAACTGTTTTTGTAACACCTTGAAAAGAGGCAGGCAGGCTACACGTTCCTAGCACTGGAATATTTTGACCTGTATAAGCTGTTAACACTTGCTGTGACGGCGACAATTTTGGCGAACCCAGAAGTTCATAAGTATCTTTATTTATTAATGTGACAGCGGAACCAGTATCAAGCTGAAATTGCACCGTCTTATTTTCTATGAAGAGAGTCACAAACAGTTCTTGCTTGCGGCGCTCGACAGGTGCGCGAATGTGGGCAACGTCTGCCACGGTTTGTTTACTGCGCTTGCGCGGGGCGCGTAGTGAAGTAAGCGGCGCAGACTCGGCACGCAGCGGATTAACAACACTGTCACTAGATGGCACTACCGCCGGATCGGCGTCCGCGCAAGCATGCGAAGCTACTCCAGATGTAATAACTACTGCATTACACTTTTGAGTAGCTACTTGATGTCTACTGTCACTAGCTACACAGTACTGGGCACTATTACAAGGAGCAGTTGCAGAAGGCACTATTTTCAGTACAGGAATGCACTGTTCATAGTCATTTTGCTTGTCCCGAACCCTTTTCCGTTGCACTGTTTTACGCGCTCGTCGGCGCTTGCTACGTGGTGCACTATATAGTTTTGCCATAGGCGCAGAACTACTTTCTTGCAATTGAGATCCAAGGAAAGCACTGTTCAATTCCACAGCCCGTATAACATTTACAGAATGAACTGTTCTCGCACTCTGCGAAGCACTGTTTCTAACGGTACCGTTCTTTGAGTTTTTAATTTGCATACACACAGACTGTACTTGTCCTGATTTGCCACATTGATAACAGGTTGCGTTGCGACTTGGGCACTGTGCATGTTTGTGGCGAGATACACACTGGGGGCAAGATTTACGTACATTTTTCTGAAATGAGCGTTGGCGCCCGTTATTCGAATCACTGTTTCTAACACGACGGGGCGACCTTTGTGTCGCACTTTTACACTGTCTACTGTTCACTGTCTGTTCAGCACGGCCTGTACTATTGTAAGAATCACTAGTGCTACACTGAGAACTACGGCTAGGAAAGCGTCCGTTACAGCGCACTGAATTAACACTGTGGCTTTGCATTTCTACATCTGCTAAGTCAAAAGTATCATGTGCATCTATAAGCTGCAGTACACTGTCTCATGAGGGGTCAGACTGTTTCAGAATTGCTGCTCTAATTCTGGGGTCCTGAATATTCTGCGTAATCGCATCCCTCAACATCACGTCACTATACGAAAGTCCACAAGAGCAAGTAAATTTACATTTGCAGGTTAAGCCCTTCAATTCCGTAATCCACTCTTGGTGTGACTGCTGCGGTAATTTTTTAAGTCTGTGAAATCGGTATCGTGCAGCGGCTACAAGAACTTTTCTCTCATAATAAGCATTCAGTGCATCTACAATTTGTTCAAAGTCTACATCACGAGGAGATGCGAGAGGGAAAAGTTTTTGCAATAGTACGAAGGTCTGGGGGCCCACAATCGATAAGAAAAGGTTCTTCACTCTCTGACCTGTAATTTGATGAGCCGCGACGAGTTCTTGAAACTGCGCGAAATAGTCGCTTCATTCTTCCTCACGTTCGTTGTACTGGCGGAACGTCGGAAGCGGTGCGGCGGTAGGTGTGGGCTGCTGATGCGATGGCTGTTGTTGAGTTGTCAACTGCGCCACTGCCTGGAGAAGTTGTGTTATTTGCGCCGTCTGTAACTGAATAATTTCCATTAAGTTTGGGTTCGGGGTAGTGGCCATGCTGACCGATTAGGCGCCGCGCATACAACTAATTTATAACAGAACACAAATGCCATATAAATGAGGACGCTCTGCAACAAAAAAGTCCACAAAACACGTAACCGAAAATGTTCCCCCAAACATCTTATAATAAGGGTGGGTGGGCGGGAGCAATTTCTGCGTGCTCCGACTGCTGCTGTCTGGCTGCTGTAAGCGGGCTGGTCCAAGGTTCTATCACTCCTCGTCGCCACTTTTGTGTCCCAACATCGTCGCCGCTTTTGTGTCCCAGCCTCGTCGTAGGTGTCGGTGGCCGAGTGGAATGAGACCGACACAGGAATAAAGATAGCACGCTGGTGCAGGTGCGGAGGGGAGCAGCCAGAAACTATAAACACTAGAGTAAATTTGAAAGAGATATATATTGCACAGAATGTAACAATACTTAACTTTTACATAGTACTGCAGAAGGCTGATACATAGTTGTTAGAGGCCTGCCTAGTGCCTGTACGATAGCAAAGTCTTCACTGGTGCCTATCTGATTACGAAGGTCCTAACTGGTTGCTATCTCAGTCCCAAGTGACGATGTCGTTCAGTGGTGGCCACGAGCGGCGTTGTAGCAGAGGGCGCTCGTGGCTGTCGTCGTAAGAACGCCGCGCCGTGCGTGCATGGCGGCGCGCGGCGAAAGTAGGTGGCGCGCACTTTGTACTTGTGCGACACCACACAGCCCAAACCACTGAAGATAGAAACTTGAAATTTGTGGAGGGTGTTGATTTTACCCTGTAGGCGTCATTTAAGAAGCGATTTTTCGATATTCCGTCCGTAAGGGGGTGAAATAGGGAATGAAACGTTTTTTTGAAAATACGTAGCTATTTAGGCAATTTTGAAGTTAGAACTACAAAATTTTGGATTTTAATTCTGAGTTCGAAATTAAAAGACACGTGTTTCGGCATTTTTTTTTTTTTTTTTTTTTTGAAATTCGACAAATAAGCGGTTAAAATAGGTGACGCAAAAAATTGTTATCCAAAAGTATGATGCTGTTAACTCAAATTTGTGGAGGGTGTTATAACTACGAAACTTGGGATATGGACTCTTGATCAGGATTAAAAAGACACATGTTTCGGTATTTTTGGAAATTCAACAACTAAGGGGGGTAAAAGAGGGGATCAAAAATTCTTTTCGAAAACACATGGTTGTCAATATAATTTTGAAGCTATAGCTACAAAAATTGGTATTTGTATTGTTCGTAAGAATTTAAAAAATACGTGTTTTAGTATTTTTGGAAATTCAACCATCAAGGGGGTTAAATTGGGGAGGGTATGTTTTTCCGAAATATGTTGCTATTTAGGCAATTTTGAAGTTAGAACTTTAAATTTTCGGATTTGGATTCGGGGTTCAAATTTAAAAGACTTGTTTCGGTATTTTTGAAAATTCGACCAATAAGGGGGTGAAATACGAGATGCAAAAATTGATTTTCAAACATATGGTGATGTTAAATCAAATTTCAAGCTGCAACTACGAAACTTAAGATATGGATTCTTCATCAGGATTAAAAATAAACAAATGGTGCAGACCAACCAGCCTACGTATGCGAAGCAGCGGGGGTTCAGCTAGTCATTTATATATCTTAGATTGACATCAGAACGATATCTCATTTCACTCTCAAGATTTTACGTTGCCAGTAGTGGTGCACAGCGCTTCGATATCACATTTTTTTGATAATCAGATGGTGCTACAGATTGAGTCTGCAGCTTTTGTTCGCCCTAGCCGTTACGTAAGCAGATTAGCTCGGGCAGAGAAGTGTCAGTCACCTCCGACCGGCAGAGAGATTGAGCGCCCAGTGCCCTGGGGGAAGGCTGGCAGGCGAGTCGGTGGCGTCCCGCTGGCCCGGGGTCATTACGAGGCGGCAGTCGCGTGCATACAGCGTGATCCGATTGATCGGCTGTCCGAGTGCGCCTTGTCAGGCATCTGCCAGCGCCAGCAGCGCGTCTGCACGTGCACACCAACACGTGTCCCGTCCGCCGCAGTCTATTAGCCTTCTGCCAGCCGGCCGCGCGCGCTAGTTGATGGGAACGCCGCGGGTGGCGCTACTAAGTCTTCGCCGATAGAACCACAGTCTAAAACGGACAGTCGCGAAACTCAGTAGGGAATAAATCACTACGTTTACATGTAACACATCTTCCGGAAGACGAAAACCGATTTTCGTAAACCGTTTTTCACTGTCGTGTTTACATGGCACAGCCTGAATCGTATTTCCTAATCCACTTAAGATGGCGGCTGAAAAACAGCTGATTCAGTCCCCGATTTAGTCAGCAAAATCGCTATTTTTCTTTACTTAAATACACAGATTCATGCTTACTCTAATATTGATACTTTTATTTCACATTAGAAATATCACTCTGTCCATGTGCCGAAAATTCTTGACAAGAAAACACAATCTGACAAGCCAAGAACGCTTCAAAAACGGTTGCGTTTACATAGGCACGAAAATCGATTGTGTAACTGGAAAACCGCTTTAGAGAAGCGGATTTCCAGAATCGATATTGGAGTGTTTACATGACCAACCAAAAGTGGAATTGGGAAATCGGTTTACGAAACCCGGTTTTGGGAGCCCATGTAAACGGGGTGAATCAGTGGCGGCTCGTACAAAATTTGACCAGTGTGCTACAATATTACAAAAATAAACAGGAAACAAAATATACTAAAATAAAAAGTCAACCTTTGTATGACTGCCTTTAATTAAATATCACTTAATACTGTATTGACAGTACGACCTTCAAGGAAATCTATAACAGCGCTGCCAACTGCATGTATTCACTGCAAGTACTAAATATAACGTTTAAAAATTATAAATTTTATTTACAGAAATTAAAAATTTAGACTCAGAGTTATTTGAATACGAGCCTCACACGAGTAGGTTTGGGAGACAACGCACAAGACGCCTGAGCCAGCGCGCTATTTGACTCTGTATGCCGCAATATTCGTCGTATTCTATTCTTCCGCAACCGTTCCACGCGACGCGAAGAGAAATATTGATCTGGTGCTGCAGTCGGTCTCAGCACACATGAGTCGCCAGGCCTGACGTCACGTCTGCTCATGCGCACTAGCGAACAGACGACTGCGCCGCTTGTCTGCGCACGTACCAGCGCGGCTGAATCCCACTTCAGCACACGGAGCTGGTTTCCAGCTATCGCGGCGAGAACGCTCCAAAATGCGTTTTCATCCTTATTACTAGCATTCTAATACGCATTGGAAAAGAATTGGCATAATTTTATTGTGATATCTGGCTCGTATTGCTAGAGAAAGGATGTAATTTTATAGTGATTTCTCGCTTTCATTCGTAGAGAAATGGCATAATTATAGTAATATATTTACAGTGTGCTGCAGCACATTAGCACATTATCACCAGCCGGCACTGGAAAAAAATGCAACCATTTGACAGCTGAAGCGATACTAGCGCTCCAAGCGGCTGGGTAGCAAGTTCAGTAGCAGAAAATGGCACTACCGAAACGAAGGTTACTTGATCCCAAGGGGGTAACTTGGATCAGTCAGGGCGTCCTGCAATAGACGTACACTGCTGACTGACAGCCGGCCGCGATGGCCGAGGGGACTGCGGTGCTCCACTCCAGTCACGGTCTGCACGACCACTACGATCGGGGGTTCGAATCACCCCTCGGGAATGGATATTTGTACCTTCCTTAGTGTTAGCTAGTTCATAAGTAGTTTGTAAGGTTACGGACTGATGACCCCGTGGTAAAGTCCCATAAGCTCTACAAACATTTGAATATTTTGCTGACTAACCATTTCGTCGCAGGTAGAAGCACTAGCTAGCGCCTAGTGCCCTCTGCATTGCCTCTGCTTTTCCCCTCTTCTCACAGTTAACGTTACATTGTTGAGTAGTTAAACTAAGGATTGTCGCTGCGAGAAAACTTTTACTTTCATCGCGCTGTCCACTGGAGTTGCATCAAGGTAAAGTAAAATTTACGTTTTATATATAGTCCTTCACAAAGTAACTGTTGCACTAATTATGCAGATAAAGAACGCCCAATAAAATTAATATATTTAGGAAACAGTGTGTTTACAACCTAAAAATGGGGTTACTTGGGCTACAGCCCAGAAGTGGATTGAAGGTACCCCAAGCCCTATATTTAAATTACACACTTCTAAATTTCACTGAAAAATAATGTATATCATTAAGTTTGTCAATTTATTTGCTTAAAAGATTTGTACTCTGTTGAAGACAAAGAAATGCTAGAAGGTTCCTTACAGGAGTAGGATTTTGTTCTTATGGCTTGGGTTAATGTTTTATTTCCAGGTCAAGTAATGACCGTATGCGACAAGAAAAGCCTCGGCATGGGCTTCAAAAAAGGGCGTTTTATTCTAAAAGGGTATGACATTTAAAAAATTAACCCACCCACTTTAATTAGAAGGGGGTTTGTTCTCAGTGGTATTATAAACTAACTTTATTGAGGACCATAATTTATTATTATGAATATTTAGCACAGTGTAAACGAGTGCCGATATGTTTCATTCAAACAAACACAGTTTATTGTGTATTTTTAGGATATTTTCCAATTAAATGTCAAATTAAATGAATATTCTTCACATCAAAATATATTTATGTGTCTTTATTTCCAGAGCCCAGGTCCTACTTACTCCCGATGCACCTTTAAACTGCTTTTTACAAGGATAATAATCCATGAGTTCATGTTAGCCAAATCCTAGGGTTACTTGGACCCAACTTTCAATAATTTTTTACTCACATACAAAAAATAAAATTTGGTCTGGACGTAAAGTGCTTTTAAAACATCACAAATATAGAATTTAGAAGATCGGCATAATGATAGTTTTAGGCTATCATTTGGTACTAAGTACACAGAAACTTTCACTTCTTGGGTCCAAGTAACCTCAGTTTACGGTATTCATTATTGCTGCTGTTTATATATTTCCTAGGCATTAAACGTGGTATTGCACTTCGTGACAAATACGAAAACACCATTAAACGAAAATCTCCTTTCCTGTTGATGTTAGTTTGTAATAATAACATGCTAGTGCATTGTAATACATACGGCTCACACTAGCACGGTCGTAATTATAACATCCAAAAGACAAGAAGCGAATTATAACCTGGTGTGTTTAAGTTCAAAAGCAACTGATGTATAGTTATATAATGTACTGGTACGTAGTTACACGTTCCACATGTAGTTTTTCTCCAGATTTTGATACTGGTACTAGACACGATTTTTACATTCTTAGAGACTAAGTGTTACTTCTTCTAAACACTTTTCGCTTTATTCTTGATCAGATGGCTTGCATGTGCCGTTCCTGTCATGTTTTCATCGTACCTACTCCCCAGGAATGTAAAGGTACTGTAAATCTTTAAGAATCTTTTCCTGCTAAAATTTCAGGTTGTCTGTACACGTTAAACTACAGTTAGTTACGTTTTATTTTACATTTTGTACAAACAAATCCCCGTTAACTTTGGGGTATCATTGCTGCATCACCAATAGTAGACTACTATGCAAAAATTTGTTTTGACTTCCACAAACCTATCAGCAGACTATCTAAAATAACTTTGAAGAAAAATACTGAGTTAGTTACCTCTCTCTCTGTTACAGATTCCATACAGAGAGAGAAGTAACACACTTTATTCTGTACTACAGTGTAAGAGCTTTTCATATTTGAGAAAATGTACATTTTCTTAGTTTTCCTCTAACTTCAAAGTGTAGAAAAAGTGTTTCTGGAGTGCCTCCTCCCTCTTCCATCATTGCTGCATCACCAATAGTAGCCTGCTATGCAAATATTTGTTTTGCCTTCTTTAAACCTGTCAGTAGACTACCAAAAATAACATTGAAGAAAAATACTGGGTTAGTTACCTCTCTCTCCGTTACAGATTCCATACACCCTTAAAATTTAACACACTTCATTCTATCCTACATTGTAAGTAAGAGCTTTTCATATATGAGAAAATGTAAATTTTCTTAGTTTTCCTCTAACTACAATTTATCGCGCCGCAATAAGCGCCGAAATGCAGTCGTATTTTAAACGTGTCGTTCGACTCCATATCTAATGGTTTCTCGCCTCTCGGTATGTTATTACGACCCGGCCGCTTGGCAGCGCTGCAGTCGGCAGGCTACAGAAAACTACCGGTAGTTTCGTGACTATGTTAGACTCTGATAGAACTCTGTGTAGGTCGGAAAGTATAGGCAGATAGCCTATGGTGTCCATGCTGCTTTTTATACATTGACCACTACCGCGCTAGGCCGCTATCACTACACCTTTATTTCTCGATTCACACAAGAGTTTGCAAATGGTGTGCATTTAGGCGTCTTCAGTTTCCGTATGAGATAGTCCCGTAAGTCATCAACCCAAAAAAGAAAACACATAAATTTTCGTAAAAATGTATATTACAAGTTTGATTAAAGTCCTTATGGAGGTATGCAGCCAATCGGAAAAGAAACGAAAATCATTGAAGAAGTTGGATTGGCTAATGGCTTTACCGAAAATGGCATAAGGGAAATAGGTAAAAAAAATCGCACTGGTGTGTTTTACGGCCTACTTTGGATTTGTAGTTTTATAAGTTTTTGCAAACATTTGAGACCAAAATAATAATCTAAATAATAAAAAATTATGGTGATATGATTACGATTATACAATTGTGGTAATATCTATGCACCCAACACGTAATATTCTATTTGACCGTATTTTAACAAACAGCCAAAATTATATGATATTTGTGTTTCACCTCTTCGAACTATGATTTTAATATCTCCCCTGCCGGCCGCGGTAGCCGAGCGGTCTTCGGCGTGTCAGTCACGGTATGCACGGCCGCTGCGGTCGGGGTTTCGAATCCCCCCTCGGGCATGGATGTTTGTGCCGTCTTTAATATAAGCTAGTTCATAAGTAGTTTGTAATTTTAGAGACTGATGACCACGTAGTTAAGTCCCATAGGCCCTACAAACATTTGAACATTCGAATATCTCTCCCACATTTTCATTATATTTTTTCCGTTAAAATATTATCACCTGTCTTGCCTTGGTAGTTCAAAGTTTATTTTCTTTGACTGTACTGATTACGAATGACTATACCCTGTAACGGACATAGCTCATTGGCTGGCCGCTGTGAGACGGTGGGATGTGCCCCATCAGCCAGCCAGTGAGGTATGCGATCGCGACCTACGTGATGTGACGTGTTGGTTCAACGCCATCTGTAATACAAAACTGAGTAAATTTCTCAACGAACAACCCAGAACGAATATGAATAAACGACTATTTATATAATATATATTCCCCCTTGCTTCCGAAAAGGTTTCCGCACACTCTTGTTAACTGAATACAACTATATTCTGCAGGATTCAGAGTTGTTCAAAGGTAACAGCGCTTTCTCAGAAAACTGCATTTGTTCTGTTTCGAGAACATGCCATGAAATACATAGCAACGAATTGTGAACAGGGGAACTGATGACCTCCGTAGTTTTGTCCCCCTAAAACATCCAAACAACAACAACAATTGTAAACATAGACTTCTTTATCACATGTATGTAAACTGGGCAGATACTGTTAAAATGACTGTTATAAATATAACAAATAACTTTGTATATACACTAAGTACTAGAGTTACGGGGAATGCAGTATTACCACACTTATTCCATTTGTGATTTTAGTTGTAAAGTAAAACGTAATCACGATTTGAAGTAGAATATTTACTCTTTATTTTAAAGAGTAACATGAACTAAGTCATATCTGAATTACAGAAAAGGAAATACCATCTACGTTAAAACCGTCCATAGCAACCATGTCAAAGACAAACATTTTAGTAGATTCATTGATTACAATTGATGTCTTTCAATATATTCCATAAATAGTGAATAAATGCTTAGAAAAAAAAGTAAAGAAGGTAATTTGTTGCAAAGTATACACTTCCCTTTTGTTTTATTAAGGAACTACACTTGCCACAGAAATATAGACCTTCCTTTATAAATACGAAACTACCTGTTTCAGCACGTTCTTCAGAATGTTCATTATTACAGTATCATCCCAGTTTACGTGCATATGCTTCAGAAAACCATTGTTCAATTCGTTGTTACATATTTCACGGCATCTTCACGAACCCTAATGTTCCCAATTTCAATTGTAATTCTTTAATATCGGTGGCCAAAGAACAACGAAGAAGACAATTATACAATGTAGAGGCCACCTCTGTAAAATCACACTCCATTTTGAATTCGTTTTGGATCCACTTGAAAGAGAGGAGAGATTCAAATCTTTGTAAATCTATGAGACTTAACTCATCTACATCTACGTGGATAATCTGCAAGTTACAATGAAGGGCTTGGCAGAGGGTTCATCGAACCACTTTTATGATATTTCTCTATAGTTCGATTCTCTGATAGCTCTCGGGAAATAGTAACACCTAAATCTTTTTGTTTTCGATCTAATTTCTCTTATTTTTTTTATGATGATCATGTCTCCCTATGTAGGTGGGTGCTAACAATGTATGTTTAGATTTTGAAGGGAAAGTTGCTGAATGAAATTTCGCAATTAGATCTCGCTGCAACAAAAATGTTAAGGAACTTAATTGCGGGGTCATCTCGCTGCAACAAATAACGCCTTTCTTTTAATGACATCCATCCCAACTCGTGCATCATTTCCGTGATACTCTCTCCTCTAAATTTCGATAATACAAAACGAGCGTCCCTTCTCTGAATTTTCTTTAAATCTTTCGTCAGTCCCACCTGGTTTCGATCCCACAATGCGTTGCAATACTCCAAAATGGGACGCACAACTGTAGTTTAGGAACTTTCTTTAGTATAACTGTTGCATCTTCTAAGTGTCTTACCAATGAAACGTAGTCTCCGATTCGCCTTCTCTACAATATGTTCTATGTGTTCTTTCCAATTTAAGCTGTTCGTAATTGTTATTCCTAAGTATTAAGTTGAATTTACGGCCTCAAGGTTCGACTGATTTAGCGTGTAAATGAAGTTTATCGGACAACTGTGGTTATTTATCCCTAGGCTTACATACTAATTAAACCAACTTAAACTAACCTAACGACAACACATACACTCAGCCGTGAGGGGGACTCGAACTTCCGACGGAGGAACCACGCGCTCCGCAGAAAGGCGCCTTAGAGCGCTTTGCCATTCCACCGCGGTGAGATGAGAGATTCTGTAACTGAGGTTTGATTTGTCGTACTTTGTGAATAATTACCCGAATTCTTTCACAAAAACCTAATCCTGAATGTCCCGATTTTCACAATGTATATCTTTAATTATTTTGTTAATTGATTTAGCTTCACTGATAACCGTTAAATTTCATTTTAATTACAGCACCCATTTATTCAGATACTGTAGTTCAGATTCAATTCAGAATTCTCCGGTGCCATTCATTTCAACAATAGATTCATTTTTCACGGACATTATTTTTTAATAGTAGTAACAATTGCTATCGAATTTCCTCCATATTAATTCGGAATATTCTCGCAGCTCTGGCTTGTTTATTATCCAGTCAAATATTTAATAATGTTACAAGATTATGCAATTTACTTTGAATTAAGGAGAGATGTTCATAATATTTTGCCATTTGTAATCTAGACTTTTACGTAATACTGATAACTTCAAATGTTGAGAAAGTCCGAATTTCATAATCTTTGACGATATTAACTTACGAAATTCAAATTAATTTTTGGTAGCGGAGTAGAAAGACTTTCCAATTAAATACTAAATTTATACAATATTTTTTTTTCCTCTATAATAAAAGATCTATTATAACGTCTTTAGCAAGCAACGTAACTTTTCCCTGTAGTTCCCAAGAGACTTTGTCGGAACGGACAACCAAATTTTCGACAGCGGATGCGTAGAAATTATCTCCAGCACTATGTAACCAACTGGAAGGAAGATCACGGTTAACGTAACGTCACCATCATAGTCATTATGGACGAAGCAAAATATCAGATTACTTGAGAGTCATGGCCGGCCGCGGTGGCCGAGGAGACTGAGGCCCTCCAGTCACGGTCTCCACGACCACTACGGGCGGGGGTTAGAATCCCCTCCTCGGGCATGGATATTGGTGCCGTCCTTAGTATTAGTTAGTTCATAGGTAGTTTGTAGGTTTAGGGACTGATGATCCCGTAGTACAAACATTTGAACATTTTTGAACTTGGGTCATGGATGAGGGTAGAAAATCGACCTTGCCCTTTGAAATGAACCATTCCGGCATTTGCCTGGAGTGATTTACGGAAGTCACGGAAAACCTAAATCAGGATTCCGGAAACGTGTTTGAATCGCCGTCCTTCCGAATGCGAGTTCAGTGTGTTGTACCTGCGCCACCTTGGTCGGTTTAACGCAAGCCCACACAATCGCGTAAGCGGCCGACTGCGAACAGCGGACAAATTGAAGAGCGCCTCGGCGGCCATTGTGGTGGCAAACTTCCGTGCGAACTTTAAACGTGCGTAAGATTCTTTTGATTAGAGAGAGTATTGAGTAAGTCGCGAAAACTATGTATAATTGAAATATATAACTACAAACAGATTCAGACTCCTTGAATATACAGCAACTATCGGTTGTGTGTAAATTTATTACACATACAGTGTAGAAATTGGCCAACAGCATTTCCTCTTCCTAACGAAACCTAACTATAACATGTACTATTTTAGCGTTCTAAATGCAGCATATAAAAATGTTCAAATGTTTGTATAGTCTATGGGACTTAACTACGGGGTCATCAGTCCCTAAACTTACAAACTACTTATGAACTACTTACAAACTAGGATAGCACAAATATCCATGCCCAAGGGGGGATTCGAACCCCCGACCGTAGCGGCCGTGCAGACCGTGACTGAAGCGTCTTAGTCCCCTCGGCCACCGCGGCCGGCTGCAGCATATAAACGTAATTTATCGTCAGACACGATTTTTTGGCACTTTCTCATTATATTCTACGATTGTGAAACTTTTGTACAAACATTAATTTCGGAAGAGTTTCACACTTTACGTCTTTGCTTTAATGCTGTCTTCTCGAATACTTAGATAACTCAAAGCATTAAAAAATCAAACAGGGCTGCTTGAAACAGCTAATGTTAAAAATCGTTTGTGAATGTGAAATATGCCATTAGATACATAAGTGAAAAATAGCTTCTTACCTTGTGAATACAGCAATACGCCACTACCAAAATATTTTAAGAACACGAAGTATGCCATAACTTTTTCTCAAAATAATGCATCTAACATTACCATTAGACTATCTAGCAAGAATATTGGCATTTTAAATTCTGTAAGCCAAATACCTTACAATAATGTGAATTGCTCAAAAGTCAACAACTGTTGTCATAGGGTTCAAATTCACACAGTGCGTCCAGTGTCATTCATAGTTCTGCAAACCCCTTTCAGTTTTTATACCTATATGTAAAGCAGATTACCTTTAAATTCTACGAGTTGCTAATATTAATTTCATAAACAAAAATGCGAACTGCAGCGAGGCAACTAATTTCGTGACCCAGATAGTTATTTTACTCAATCATAAAATGAAACTTTTTGAACTTCCTGTCCACCAGTGCTGCCTTAAGTAGAGGCTACCAGTATTGTAAAAAGCCTGTTATTTATTTCATTCAATCCTATATTGTCTTGACTAACAGTCTGTCAATCAAGAGTAACTTTGCATTCCTTTCTTAAATTGATTTATGCATTTAAACGCTGAACTGTTCTTCACCATCGTGCTTAATGTACACTGCAATTGTCAAACAATACAGGCGTGACTATCAATTGTAATTATATACCGCAGTAACTATGTAATGCACGATTTACCTGTTAACAACACTCGTATTTACCTGACGCTTGCCACTACTATGGTGGACTGGTGAAGATTCGAATTATCCAGCGACAGCAGCGCCGTTAGGGAGTCTAGTTATTTTTACAAAGTCTTTAGTTTAACCATCTCGATACGGATGATTTAACCTCCTTATCTCTTTTCATCTTCTGAAAACGTGATAATGGCGTGGCACGAGGTCTGAACAGTACGTATGATGTTAACATACCACCCACTTAAGTCGCTGCACGACTTCTGATGTTGGCGGTCCGTGGGCGATGTTGCGTTATCGTGCAACAAAGTAACATCGATAATATGAAGAAGAATCTCGGTGGAGGACGATTTCTGAACGATTAGAAAGTGAAAGTAGTTGCATTCCGGTATTTTCATAACATGGGAGGCGATTTGTATAAGTTGTTTTCCCGTTCCGAGAAATATTTATAGTTTGTTGGGTCTATGTGGGAAATGGTCATGTACTTTGTAAAGGCTGTATTGTCTATGTGTGTGTGGTTTAATGAATGGCCATCACTTACTTTTGAAAACTCCAATTGATACCTGGGATAAACTTATTAAAGCAAATTAAAATATTTCATGTTTGCTACAAGATTCCCATGGTAAACTAACCGTTTTCTATACGCATTTAGAAAGCAAAGGACAGTCGCGTAAGTTTTTGTGGTTACCGTAATCGTACTACTGAGAACTTTCAATCAACTACTTTGCGAAGTGGATTCATTTCATACCAGTGCCACTGAAAATGTTTCAGAAACATATAATTTGGGGCCACGATTAACAGCAAGTTAGCTTTTTGTACCATATATCAACCCAGAAATTTTATCACTCATTTATCTCCTCGTTGATAACCGTGCGATAATATTCAATTTATTTGGCACACTTAGAAAGTGATCGCTGCATTCCTGAAAAAGAATCACATGAAAATAAAAACGCCGGTTTGAACAACTAGACAACAAATCTAGACAATAAAAATTATTTCGAAACTAATGTGTAGACATTCCATGTAGGAAATATAATATGTAAAATTATTACCTACATATTTGTACCTTGTATAATTTATGTTATTGTTGTAGTGTCATCTGCTAACTGAAAGGTCAATGCGACAGAAACAAAGTGTGTACGGAATGGTACCAATGAAGGAGTTACCATCGTATGTAATAATATTTCATGCATGATCACTAAATGGCGATAAAAAAAATACAAATCTGTAAAATGGTTCCACTGAGTGTTACAGTCTTGTGTCATACCTTTTCCTTCTATTTTCTTAGCCAATCTGTCTCTCTCCCTCCTCCTCTTCTTTAAACAAACTTTGAAAACAGTTTTAAAGGCGCTTGTTCCTTAGAGGAACTGCAGAATTAATATTACAGAATCACTAACGCCCGTTTCAGCTAATTGTTTAATAGTTTCCTGTCATACCTTTATAAAGAACACCGTTGTTCTGAAATTCATGAAATAAATCAAACGGTCGTATCTGTAGAGTAATAGCGCTCCAAAGTGTTGAGATTCAGCGGAATGACTGGTAACTCATCAAAACTATTGACATTATTCGAAATTAGCCTTGTGACGTCGATATTTTCAACTGATAATACAGGTGCTTGTATGATGACTAGAACTGGTATTTTGTGTAACTTACTAAGACGTAAACGTCCTTCCTTTCACGAATTATCTTTGCTTGCGTGGCGGCACAATTATTGACAATTTCAGTTAATTAATTGAACCAGAGCAAACACGTCTAATATTAAACTTTCGGACTTACCGCAATCCCGGTTTAATGTTGACTGTATACGCCCGGAGATTGCCTTCCCAAGTCAATACACGCAGTGCTCTTTGCTCATTGTGGATAGCTCAAAGATCACTGTTTGTTCAGGAGTAACAAATGAAAGACAGAAGACATTAAAATCAACTATTGTGATCTGTTTAATAATTAGGACGTTAGAGAACTGCACTTCCGTAATTGGTTTCGAGGTAGCTGGACAAATAAAAAAGACATTCATTTATAACTTTTTTCATCTTTCAGTATGTTACCACAGTCTAACATATATAGTCACGACCAGCCACTGCTTTTTGTTATACACTTCGACAGGAGCACTCTAAGTCGCCGGCAAGCTACATTTCTGAATACTATATCGGATGAGTGCAAATAGTATCGTTTAAATCAGTTTTAAAGTACTTTTTACAGTACGTAAGGTATGTAAGTGCCATAAAAACCGGTAATAACTACCATATAAGTTTACATTTGACTCTCTTAGGTTTCCTAAGATCCATGACAAGATATGAAACGGTACAGTGCATGACAGTTTATTTACTGAAGAATTTGTTTCGTCTAACAACAAAAATGCTAGTAAACATTAGAAGACTTATCTTTAGCAGAAAGACGTTGCTTTTCTATTGCCACGGTGGAGTAGCCGAGCGGTCTAAAGCGTCTCGCTGCGGAGCGCGCAGTTGCTCGCCGTGGAGGTTCGAGTCCTCCCTGGGGCATGGGTGTGTGTTTGTTTGTCCTTAGGTTAGTTTACCTTAGTTTAAGTAGTTTGTAAGCTACGGACTGATTGCCACACAGCTTGGTCCGATAGATTTACAAACATTTGATTTTAATTATTTATTTATTTATTTTTGCTTTTCTATTCAGGAATTTTAAGTTTTGCTCTTTTCAAGACCAATGAAATCAGTGAGTGTGAAACGTAGGAAACTTGACAAAATGCCGTTCCTGCATTATTATAGTTGTAACTGAAGGGAAAACGTCACAAAAGTGGCAATAATCCGTCACAATTTATGAAACTGTTCCCCAAAAAAATATGAAACCAGTTCTACAATTGTTGCTATTCTGACAGAGAAAAGGCAAGAATTTTTAAGAAATTCGCTATCTTCGTAAAACTAATTACATTCAGAAGTGTATGCATGTATGAAAAATACTAGTGAAGTAGGGTAAGGTGCTACAAATTCGATAAAGATGCAATTCCAATCAGCTTAAGTTTTCGGGCCATTTGTAAGTCTCTTAATGTTGGTAGCACATGTCTTTGTGTGGTGTTATAGTGCAGCAGGTTTCTATTCTTTTCCAAGAAAACACCACTTTATGCTATGGAAATATAAATTTTTTCTTGTTAAGAGGTAAGTGAAGCTACTTAGTCTAGCGCGCTCTTATAAATCTGCATTCGCTGTAAAAATGCAATGTTTGGTATCACGGACTATGCGTGACCGACGGGAAAAGTGATTTTAATGTGAAAGATGGCAGTGATCATAATTTAACAGAAAGTGATCACAATTGTACGTAATGTGGTACATTTTGTATCGTTTTTTCTCAATTCTGTAACCATTTCTCTCTCTTTTTTTTTTTTTTTTTTTTTTTTTTTTTTTTTTTTTTTTTTTTTTTTTTTTTTTTTTTTTTTTGTATTTATACCAACATTTTTGTCTAATATTTGTGTTACATATTTCTTAAACATCCAAGAACAAGCGCCATATTGAAAATTATTTCTTTCCTTAATATATTTCCAGTTACAATAACATTTCTACGAAATGTTTGCAATTGTAACATCTTACCCTATAATACTGTGCTAATCGTTAGACTCCATACCGAATTGTTATGTGTCAATCGAAGTGCCTATCACAGCAAGAGCAGACCATAACAGAAATTTATATTCCCCACATGTTTATGTCCTCATACTTTCTGAGGAGTAAGTAAGCTGCTAATATACAGACATTCCTAATTGTTTCTCCATTAATAAGTCGTTGCTTATATAACTGAGTCATTGAAATCCGTCTGTTTTTCCATTTATTTAATGATTTTTCAGGTCTCTTGTAATATTACTAATGCTTGGAACCTAAACGTTTTAGTAACTATTTCGTTCATTACATCGAAAAATAATTTTAAACGTACACGGCACTTACGGCGCCTTGCACACCGCTAGGAGCGCCATTTGAAACATTTGAAACGTCAGTCGGCAACAAATGATCGCTAGTGAGTGTCGCGACGGTATATGTTAGACTGTGATGTTACTGTTTCAGATATTTTCTATCTTTTAATTCTTGACGGAAGTAATCCTAGTTGGTGTCATAAATACAGAAATTTCATTGATAATTGATTTTACGACATAATCGTAGGCAATTATGAAATAATGGAGACATGAGAGAGCAGTTTGGTGCGTCACAATGTTTTAATTACACCTAGGGCTTGTAGTAATTCAAACGCTTTAAGTTACGTTTATAGGGTAAATTAGAATTTTGGTAATGCAACAATGTATTAGCCTTTTATGTTCATTTCCGAGTATTTCTGTTTTTTACCAAGTATCGTAAAACCATTAAATATCTGGAATAGTTTCCAAATGATAAGCCAAGATCGCAAACTATCAATTTATTAAGTGACGACCGGTTTCGGTGCACTGTGTCACCATCTGGTCATATATATATTATAATCTGGTAATCTTGTTAAAAAATGTGATATAAAATAAGAAGTGCAACATTGCACTTAGTCAATATATAAGAAAAAGAAAAAAATGCATAAGTTAAAAACGTGAGAGCTCACAAAATACTGACTATTTTGTAAGTTATCATGTTTTTAACTTAAGTTTTTTTTTATATAATGACTAAGTGCAATGATGCACTTCTTATTTTATATCCAATTTTTTAACAAGATGATCAGATTATAATATATATATGACCAATTGATGGTGACACAGTGCACCGAAACCGCTCGTCACTTAATAATTGCGATATTGGCTTGTAATTTGGAAACTATAAAACGAATTGATCGCCTCCAAACCAGACGATGTCAGAGTGACATTGAGGGTAAAATGCTAATTAGTATGATTTATTGCAAGAGCCTGTCACTCCTTGATTATTTGCATATTAGTATTTTAGAGATATTCTGCTGACAGAAAGCAATAGCAATTTCTGGGATGAAACTAACTTCACAAAATGCTACTTAATGTAATAACAGTACCACGATATTCAACGATGTCGAAGTCGTATTATCAGACTTCTTTCATGTTGGAAGTTGTGAGATCTAACTTAATGTGAACTTCAAAGACCTACGTGACTTAAATTTTCATTTAAAGTTACATAGGACTTTCACAGTATCTGTGATGGGCGGGAGAGTGTATTCATATATTGCGAGATACATTACATACTCGCTTCAATAATAGGTTGCAGGCAAAGTTTTAGGTTAATAAAATGAGGAAGCTTAATGAAACCTTTGTTCGGGAGACAATGACACCAATGAATTAACTGACGTTAGGAAGCAAATATTACTACTGAATACAGAAGTGTTTAAAAGGCGGCAGTCACTTTTATTGCTTATTATTTAGTGTAGCATCCGAATATCAGTCTTCTCTCTAGGCTTTGGCGTTGTGTGCGAAAAATAAGAGTAAAATAAGTGGCTCATTAGTTTTATCATCTCCTGTGAGCAACGTTTTAATTACGCTTTCGTTTAATGAAACGAGCAGCAGCCTTATTTTAGCTGACTATCTCATGCGCTGTCGGAAGCCGCAGAAAAAGCCACCCGAGCACAGACAGGGCCACCTCGACGGCTCGCCTGTGGCTGTCAGATAATTTCCTTGCCCTCCCCAGCTGGCCGGGTGATTTCCTTTATGAGAAGCGCCTGTGCCGACCTCGCAGGCAGGGCAGTGGAATCCGCTGAGTGCTTTCTTCTGCTGGAGGGTAACCGCAGCCGGATCCGATTTTGCCGCCACTATGACAACGGTTGCCTCGGCACAGCCAGAGAGTTCACCGTTACTGTTCTTCGCGAATGGTGTCTGTTTTATACATTTACTAGTCTAATGCAGTGTCTCCAAACAGTTAAAATAAGTAGCAAAGCTTCCGAATAACGGAAAACAATGGGGAAAATAAAAGTGTCCGCTTTTAAGAAGTGTTCGCTGTTAAGAAACGAAAAAGAATACCTAACAGTAAACTACCGTTTATCCAAATCTAGCTTAAACCCGCGGCTCCACTCGCGTGTTGGCTATCTTTCAGCAATGAGAAGGGTTTGAAGGATGAAATAAAATACAATACCTTCTTCAGAAACAAACATTTTTAATCAACATTATCAGGAAAGTAAGTAATGTAGATCAAATCACACGCCAAAATGCACTCGTTTCGGAGAATCCAATCACGAAATTCAACAATAATGATTGTAATAATATTACAGATCGATCACTTGATGTAATGCGCGAAACTTCAAATCGATTAAAAGAAATGTCTTTTTTACTGCTTTATTTATTTATTCTGATATTTCCTTATTCTTACAGCTTACAGGGAAAGAGCTGAAGACATTGTAGCAGGCATAGTCACCTCCTTGCTATAGAGTCGCAAACGTCATCGCTGCCCTTCAGTCCGATTTTTTTATAATTTGACGACTTTCAACCACCATAACTTCCATCCCCTCATAGCTATTGGCATGAAAATGCTATGGCGTATAACTGGAGATTTCGGATAACAATTACACACAGACCATTCCTTTGCGTCCTGTAGTTTTCGCTCCAGAGCGAAATATTAACACACACACACACACACACACACACACACACACACACACACACACACACGTACAATTTTATATACACCGATAACTTTCCATCCCAATATATTCCACCCTTTTATCATTATCAACCCTCAAGCAACAATGCAACCAATAAAACCGTTTTCAAACAGTACATATAATTTTCAAAGAGTAATTATTGTTTCGCGTTGTGTGTTATATTCTTCAAATTACTTGATATCTATCCGATCACCATAAAACCGTGCCTAAAGCCTTCCCCGGGTAGACATTAGTAACTGTACAAATTTGTAGCTCTTTATGTCTTGTGGTTCAGACGTGATAAACGTACACCGAACAGACATTCACATCATTTAGATGTTCGGGATGGCGACCAGATCCGATAACGAAAATCTCGGATAAAGCTAAATCCCCTGTTTTCACGCCTGAAAGACACCGAATTGCTAAATACCGCGAAGTATGATGGTAAAACGTGCGAATCCCACGCCGCTTCTTGAACCGATGCAGCCAGCCATCATTCCTAGGGGTACTTGCTCCTATCTTTCAATCAGCTCATAAAAAGTCATCGGTTTTTGAACAAGTAGAGGACCTGAAACTGGCACGCCTTTGGTTCATATTTTTATTCATGCCACAAAAATAAAGCCTCTTCTGATAATATGAACCCATTCTCATTGTTTCTTTAGATTTCATTGCATTGTCTGGCTCTTGAATGGAAAAAGTACACTCCTGACCATTAAAATTGCTACACCACGGAGATGACTTGCAACAGACACGATGCAGTTATTGAAAAGGACAAAAAAGAAGAAGTTTGATGTGTATCCTATGAATTCAACATGCCCAAATAACAAAAACTTTCGCCAGGTCGGCCAAAATCTCTAAAATAGCCAGAACGCTTCTTCAGGCAGTTGCAACAGACTCTCCGCTATGTACTAAATACACTCCTGGCCATTAAAATTGATACACCACTAAGACGACGTACTACAGATGCGACAGGAAGAAGATGCTGTGATATGCAAATGATTAACTTTTTAGAGCATTCACACAAGGTTGGCGCCGGTGGCGACACCTACAACGTGCTGACATGAGGAAAGTTTCCAATCGATTTCTCATACACAAACAGCAGCTGACCGGCGTTGCCAGGTGAAGAGTAGTTGTGATGCCTCGTGTAAGTAGGAGAAATGCGTACCATCACGTTTTCGACTTTGATAAAGGTCGGATTGTAGCCTATCGCGTTGCGGCTTATCGCATCGCGATATTGCTGCTCGCGTTGGTGGCAATACAATGACTGTTAGCAAAATATGGAATCGGTGGGTTAAGGAGGGAAATACGGAACGCCGTGCTGGATGCCAACGGCCTCGTATCACTAGCAGTAGAGATGACCATCTTATCTGTTTGGCTGTAACGGATCGTGCAGCCACGTCTCGATTCCTGAGCCAACAGATGTGGACGTTTGCAAGACAACAACCATCTGCACGAACAGTTCGACGACGTTTGCAGCAGCATTGACGCTGCATCACAGACATGAGCGCCTGCGATAGTGTACGTAACGACGAACCTGGGTGCAGGAATGGCAAAACGTCATGTTTTCGGATGAATCCACGTTCTGTTTACAGCATCATGATGGTCGCATCCGTGTTTTTGCGACATCGCGGTGAACACACATTAGAAGCATGTATTCGTCATCGCCATACTGGCGTATCACCCGGCGTGATGGTATTGGGTGCCATTGGTTACACGTCTCAGTCACGTTTTGTTCGCATCGACGGCACTTTGAACAGTGGCTGTTACATTTCAGATATGTTACGACCGGTGGCTCTACCCTTCCTTCGATCCCTGCGAAACCCTACATTCCAGCAGGACAATGCACGACCGCATGTTGCAGGTCCTGTACGGGCCTTTCTGGATACGGAAAATGTTCGACTGCTGCCCTGGCCAGTACATTCTCCAGATCTCTCACCAACTGAAAACGTCTGGACATTGGCGGCCAATCACCTGGCTCGTCACAATACGCCAAACTCCACTCAGTAATCGCAATCATACCGACGTTCGAATCACGACGCACGGCACGGCAGAACCATTCAAACGTCAAACTGTCCACTTTAAAGCCTGTGTGTTGCGAAAAGGGCGTTTACTTGCAAGGTTCCAGATCACCACTTTAGAATGTCTTCGTTTCCTAAAATGTTACTGACCTGTGTTTTTTCCGACAACCAACCTCGTGGCCATATCTTTAACGTTGAGCTTTTCCTTTTTGTAGGCATTGATGATCTCAACCTTTTTCTTTCAGTGTTAAACATTTCCCTTTTGCGACATTTAAGCACTACAGTACATACATAAATTTACTTGCTCGAAGACAGAAACAGTATTGTATGCAATTTTAATTTATAATACTTTCAAATGGTGGTTGTTTAGTTTACAACCGTCCCTTTCTTTTATGCTGTTCTTATTTGGAAGTTATGATTGTTATTGGGGGACATATTACAGTGTCAATGTCCGTTACTGAGAATGTTCGCTATTCGGTATAATTGAAGCTTAAGAGCTAATGTTGTTTTGCAGAGAAATTTTAAAATGTCCGCTACTGAGACGAGTCCGCTATTGGGAAGTGTCCGTTAAGAGAAGTTTCACTTTAATAAATTTGTACCATCGAATAGTAAGCAATCCGTTTGATTGTATCGTAATGTGCATTTTGCTAACATTAAACGACTGTTACAGCACTTCAGTGTAACGGCGTCTCTTTATATTTTGCACTAATAAGAAGACGAATTGTCAGTCGTATTTTTGTATTTGTTTAATACTAACTGAAAACCTGGCTTTTACCTAACAATTTATTTATTCCAGTCTTCTGCTAGTCTATCTCCCTTCCTCTATATACCCACCTCTTCCTACCTACGCTCTTTACCTAATCTTTTCCCCTCCTACTTACCTCTGTTGCCTCCTCATCATCACCATCCTCCTCCAACTCTCTACCCTCCTCCCCCCCGTCACCGTCCATTTTCACTTCCCTCTTGTTGATACAAAAGAAGGTACATGTAATTCAATATAACTTTATTTGTACCTTACGTTTTCCTTAACTCTTCCATTAATCCATCTCCTCTTTCCAACTGCTTCTCTCCCCCTCTCTGTTCTACTCTAACTTGTCGTTTATTTCTTCAACCGCACTCTGCCAATTTCATCCTCACCCCTCTCTCAGTTCATATCCTCCTCCCCCTACCTCCGTCCCCTCCTGGTAGCCAACTATAATTACACACCTCTGCCAACTTGCTTTCGTGATCGATGAAAAGGAGCCTAAGTTTAATGTAAGTGTGATAAACAATGACCAAATGAAAGTAATGCAGTCATGATTTCGTATATAAAAAAATATAAAAAAATGTTCAAATGTATGTAGAACTTATGGGACTTAACTACGGGGTCATCAGTCCCTAAATAAAAATTAATGCCTAGCAAATAACAAAGAAAACCTACGATATAAAATTAAGCTATCTACTATAGTTTCTTTTTCTCTATAAAAGTAGTGAGGCCACTGTCATTGAGGTCTATTTCATTTGAACAGTTGACCAAATTACACCTTTTTAGGCTGAACAGGTACTCTGGAAAGTTATTTCAGGTAGATATCGCTATTTCTTCATTATAAAAGTGCGTTAATGTAACTGATGAATCGTGTAGTGTGTGTGCTGTGTGACGTAGTTTCACACATTGGATCCCGTTTTATTTTCTGAGTATCAAAAAATGTTAGTAAGCCTATTGGACGAAAACAGTATTGTCATCAGTCCCTAAACTAATAAACCACTTAAAATAGCTTACACTGTCATATCCTCGCTATACAACAGGTTCTGCAGAGGGATCGAGTCGAGCAAGGATTTGGACTTGGGTCTGTAACTAAAACAATTGATTAGTCTACATGAATTTTATTGATGATGTGTTTATTGTAACTCTGATGTGCTTGTGATGGTACTACCTCTTCTTAAATAATATATAGCTCTGCAATGTAATACTATGACGACATTTGGCAATAGTACAATAGACTGCTGGCTCTAATCGATAGAAATCCTGTATGATAACTGTAGAACTGTCCTCGTACTGTGCGTGTGGTGCTGTGGAGCTGCGGCATATGTAGTCGAGCCCCCTTCTTCCTATTCGCCGGTGCGCGTATCAAGCAAAGAGGTACCGAGACTACGGGCGCCCCCGGCGGGCGCAGTACTATGAAGCGACTTACCGCCTCTTCTTAAAGTGGCGCGGCGACTTGCGTAGGCCACCAGCGTTGTGGAGAATAGCGACGCCACAACATACACTAAGGACAACTCACACACCCATGCCCGAGGAAAGATTCGAAACTCTGGTGAGAACTGCCGTCCAGTCCGTAGCGTGAAACCATACTGCCATTCCGCGCGGTTTCAATGAAGAATTTAATAACATTTACTAACATCCATTGTGGATATAATTAAGTAGTAACATTATGAAAATTTAAAGTGGACATACAATGTTACGGATATGATTAAAATATTAATAGGTTCTATAACGTTGCCCTTGCTTCGTATGATGCCATAATTGTTAAAGTAGATTCCGCGATTATATTTTTTGGACGAGGAGTTGATGGTACCGAATTTTTTGAATTTTGAAATAAGTTAGTTAAAGTACAGCACAAAATGAACATTAAAGCAAATAAACCGCGGGTTGCATATTAAAGTCGGGCACCATACAAGCAACAGCACCTTATAAGACTTACAGAAGGCATCTAGCTGGATCCTGCGCTTCGCATTGTAGAAGCTGGAAATAATAACTTTTTTTATTTAACATATGAAAGTTGAAGATACTTTCCGTAGTAGATCAATGTTCAGACTGTTGACTTCGCTTTTCATTGTTGTGTGACCGTGGGTGGAACATGATGTTAATTTTTTTTTTTTTTTTTTAAATGATCGGACTTCGTGAAATTACAAAAGAAATGACTGCAGTGTCTAAAATCAAGCAATGTATAGTATAAGGATGATTGATTGATTGAACTTTTGCAGACAATGCGAAGCGACTGTAATGGCGTCTGAACATTAAACTATTACGGAGGCGAAGGAGCTGAAAACAATAGAAAATAAGTATTTGACGTGGAGGGATTCATTTAAATAAAAGCCAAAGAGAGGGGATGATTTTAAATTTAAGTAATATATTTTTACAACAATTTGCATCACAATACCTGACATTGAATAGATACATGAATGGAAGACGTCCGTACAGAACGAACATAGACAAGAGAGTGAGTAAAAAACTACTATCACGGTTCCGTCTTCTCGCTTGTTTGGGAGTAAAAAATGACGAACGAAATTAAATTAGTTGCATTGCGAGTCAGAGGGAACCGGAGGCGATAAGTATCGCTGATCAAAGATAAACAAAAAATAAATAAAAATTTCAGTGTATCGTTACAGTTCAACGTCAATGTTTACATATGGAGAGGAGCAGGCACTGTGGACACTTCAAGGTCTTGTCGCTGTGACACCACAATAAATGTTCAAATATTTGTTAAGCTTATGGGACTTAACTGCGGGGTCATCAGTCACTAAACTTACAAACTACTTATAGACTACCTTATACTAAAGACAACGTAAACATCCATACCCGAAGGAGGATTCGAACCCCCGACGGGGAACTGCCTCGCGCATCGGAGCATAGCGCTTCAATGCGCTCGGCCACTCCGCCGCGGCTGTGACACCACCTGCAGGTTTCCACTTGAGACGTTGCGTGGTCTATGTGAATGGGGCTTAGGTCGTCGCGAGGGTTGCACTCCAAGCCACACAACGAATCAAACTTCAAAAAAGAAAAGTTCTTGGTCCAGTTAACAGTAGCACATTCTCCAAGGTTCTCCTACCAAAATAAAGCCGTTGTTAGATGTGAACGGATTTTTATCGATTCCTCCATTACACTACAGCACTGTAAACATCTGGTCTAAAGCTCCTGGCAACCGTACCACATCTGTCTACGACTTTCACCAGCTTAGAACTGCTTACAACTTACAACTGCCATCAACTGCTGCTTTCCGTCAGTAGCGGCTTGTTTAAATACATTTTGGTACCCAAGTCACGAAAACGTCACGTCACGTCACGTCACGTGACGTTTACAAATTCTGTTTCAAATAAATTGACTGCAAATTTTGAAGAAATTTATACAAATCGATATAGTGGTTAATAAATAGTTTAACTGGTTACAAAAGTTGGTAAAAAAGGTTACAATTCATGCAATAAATTAATTATTTAAAGGTAAGTGGTGCGTATTTCGCTACACGGCCGCTAGGTCATACAATAAGCTTTGAGCTGCAAGTTCATGTAAACAAACGAGTCCGCACCTGACGTCTTATTTTTGATCTTGAAATTCAAGATTTTTTTACCAAAATTTTAAGGTAACGACAATTTACAAGTGAAAAAATGTTCATGAAGATGTATGGTTAATCGAAGCTGAATAGATGACAATTCTAGTATTTCGTAAATAGTTCGAAACTGATATAATCGTTAGGCATACTGTTAGGTTCATAAAATTTACAATATTCTCGTTTCAAAAAAATCTTAGTAGTGACTGTTTTATCGTGAGGTTTTTTTTTTTTTTTTTTTTTTTTTTTTTTTTTTTGACTCGGGATCTTCAATATTTCGTATGAAACGTCACTCACTGCATCTGCTGCCCTTCTGATGTCAACAATGAAGTACAACTGAAGGTCATGCACACTGGAATCGAAACTGGTCATTCATGAATTTAAATGGTGCACTTTACACTATTTTCTTAATATCACTGATGAGCAACCCACTGTTAGTCCTACAATGTTTCCGAATATAAATAAGTAATTACGTATACACAAGCATATGGTCTTATGAAAGATAACACGATTTGCGAAATAACTACTCTTAATTATTAAGAAGAAAAATTAAAAGTAAAGAATGTACTAAATGAAATTGCAAGTTTATGGAATATTGTGTCAGTACCTGTAGGAACATAGACAAATTGAAACCCTGAATACATCATAGTTGTGTTCCAAAATATTTCTATTAAACCGTTATGAAGCGGTTTTTGGGTCTGCTATCTGAAGTTGTCGTAAAAAAGCCGAAAGCCGGTTCACAACGACCTAATAAATAAAAATATTCTGCATCATAAATATAATGTACTCAAGGTTATAATACTACTGTTCTGACGACAGACAGGTTGATTGTGACGTGTTAAAACCAAAGACATACATCAAGTATAATGGCGAAGGCGCAGCTGTTACTGAGGACTGCGGCCACCATTTTATTATAACAAACGTTTATATGTCACTTATAAGACCTTCTCATGTTAAATGACGAACGATTTTCGATGTGTTTCAGATACGTTCTGCAGCTGAGGTAATTCTTCCTTACTAATTGTAAGAATCCTGTCATGAGGCGAACGTTAAGTTATACATGCAGACGGTAGTTTTCCTAAGGAAACTGAAATGAATTCAGGTACTCGTTATCAACTACAAATAGCATTCTCTAGGTACAGGGGCATTTTACAACGGGCATACTATTCTAAAAAAATTGCACTGACGTTTTTTTCTCGGCCCACTTTAGATTTGTAGTTTTATAAGTTTTTGCAAACATTTTGGACCAAACTAATAACCTAAATAAAAAATTAATTAATAAGTATGTCTGAAACCCTTTTAGGAAAAGAAACTTAGGTAGTGGCGGGTTCCGAACAACCGACCTTTAGCGTCATAGTCTAACGCCTTGCCCACTACACTACAGTTATCAATCTAAAGATAAGCTCTTTATTATCATACTATTGAAGGCCATTGTTAACTGATGGTAATATGACATTTTTAGACACTAGATTATCATGTATCGTACGAAGAACGATGTGTTTTTGTTAATTCTTCAGTGCGCCATTGCTTTGAAGTCACAACGTGTAAGTTACAATAAGAAAATATGAAATACGCAACGCAAGATGGCATATGTCAGAGAGAGTTCTGGGTGAGGAATGTCACGTGACATCTCCGAACGGCTGGTTTTCGTTAATTCAGTTGAGGATGTCTAATCTCCGTTATTTTTGTAAAATGTCTCAAACGATACGAGATACGAAAAAGACACAAGGGACCTAAGTTGTAGAGTATTTTCTCCTCTACAAATTCGGTTATCCAATTTTCGTGTCAGATGAATAGTTAAGCCGTTATTATCATTTAAATTTCGTGCTGTCAAAAGACGATCGCAAAGGCCCACTTTTAGTGTTACTACCGTAACCTAAAGTGGGCCAAAAAGACGAAGTTCATCTAAACTGGTATTAGGTTAATAAATACGGTAACACTGTATTAAAAATTACAGCCAAACTCGGCACAGATACCACTGCATCAAATCTCTGAAGGTGGTTCTGTTTCTTGTAAGTGTTTGATACGTACACAAATAGTTGTTTAAAAGCCTTTAGAATGGTAATATGGTGGCTAGCGTGAAATGCTGGCTTCAGTAACACTGTAAACGCTATTGCCAGTCTAATTAGGGTACCTGCACTAGAGGAGTCAGAGATTTTACTTAACTGCAAATTGGAAAAAACAATTTCTAGGATTTATCATAAAACTTTTACTGCCGTGAATTTCATCGATAAAGTGTGTTGAATTATATATTTAGCCTACAAACATTTAAATGAATGACTGAGAGAGACTACAGAAAAAGGAGTAAAACATCAGAACAGATTCTGTAGCGTCAAACAGAACCCACGTAGACTGCATCGAATACAGTACGGGATTTTTACATCGCCAACTTCTCATTTCCTACGGGGAATTGCAACATTAAAACAAAAACTGACTTAATAACAGAAAGTTAAGAAATTATTTACATACAAATCATTGCTCATAAAGAAGTGAAAAAAGAACATGTTCATAACGTATCCCCGCCTTCCGTGAAAACATATAACGGTGTCGAATTTCTGTTTCTCCTAATGTTCGATTCGCCATGCTATGTCCGAAGTCTCAGGTACACACTGATATAGCGGTGTCGAATGCATCGTATGAAATCTTAGGTACACAGTAATGATCCTATTGTCTTGAAGGCCAAGTGTGCCCAATGTCACTCATATCAGAGCAACACTGTAGGTATGCATGAATTACAAACAAACGGACACACCTCTTTATAGATGTTGATTTCATGTTCGTGAAGTTCAAAATTCTCGTATAAATCTCTCAATATACGTTATAGTATCTACTCAAAATTTTCGAGAAAATCGTACGTAAAATTTAAACAGTCTTTAATATGCTAAAGCAAGATCCATGAATTAATGCATCATGTGGCTACGTCGATATAAGAGGTTCGACTACTGGGTGGTGTACATTTTGTAAACAAAGGAGTTTGTGCTACGAGCCTATCCGTGATATGTGAAGCACATAAAGGTGAAAAACATGTCATTTCTAATTTTTTTCAATGTGTTGTAAAGATCAGTAACTAAGAATGTAGGTACACCTGCAATAAAAACTGGACCTTTGCCTGCGATATTTGATTAGAAATAAGTAGACCTGCATATTTAGAAAACGACGATTAGGTACTTGTTAGTGATCATGTATTTGATGAATTTCAACTATAAATAACGTAAGTGTTCTAACTAAGTGGAAGAAATAAATAAATAAAAAGTAAGACAGAAGAAACTAGACAAGCGCGAGCGATCCAGTGGCTGTTATCAGTCTAGAGCACGAAACCGACTTTTTCTCTTTCTGTCGGTAAGTAATTTGTTCCCAACGCTAATGCATGTATGCAACCTAAGTTCGGTCAATAGTCCTGTAACATGTAGATGTACTATGAGCTACAGTTACCTTATTCTTCGAAATAGTTACCTGCCACAACTATGCACCTCTGAGTTCTGCAATAGATGTCCTGGATACTTTCCGCGAAGTCTTCTTTTGGAATGGTGTTCAAAAGTCTCGTAAAGATTCATTGGATGTCAGGAATGTCGTCCAATGTGCTTCCTTTCAAACCGAGTCTGAGTCGAAGGAATAGAAAGAATTCTGGGATATTGAGATCCAGTGACTGTGGTGGGTGTTCACTCTAAACCACCCTCTTTTTTTTGGTAGGAACTGTTTGACAAAGTATCTCAAAGTTCTAATTATGGTTGTCATACTAGTTAGAGACTCTTCATATATTGAAAAATGACAATAAATAAGCACTATCGGCTGTGACAAGGTGGTCACCTGTTTAAAGACACGTATTGCATAAATTCCATAGTGAGAGTGTGCAGTCAGTTTCTAACAAAATACAAAATTTGGACTGGGTGAACCAGAATTATCGCTCGGCAACTTTCCTTGCAACTTTACAAAAAGTCTTCAACAAAATTTAGTTCAGTGGTTATTTTCGGTACAAATGTTCCAATGTTTGTAAATCTATCGTACCAAACCGCGTGGTCATCAGTCCGTAGCTTACAAACTACGGTAAACTAGTCTAAGGACACACACACACACACACACACACACACACACACACACACACACACATCCCCCAGGGAGGACTCGAACCTCCGACGGCGAGCAACCGCGCGCTCCGCAGCGAGGCGCCTTAGACCGCTCGGCTACTCCACCGCGGCATTTGTCGCTACAAAATGTACCTCAAAGAAAGACAATTTGGTAACTCTGTAACCATATGTACGAAAAAGATTTTATTTCGTGCTTTGTTCCCCTTCTTCATAGTTAGTACCTACACCAATAACAGTAATTGAATGTCGATGAATATTGTGGTGGCCGTGGCACTACCTTGCATTTTGTTTAAGCGCTGTTTTGTGAGTTTCCTGTCGATACTCCCATATATGAAGTTCTCATCGCTGTAATTTTACAGCATAGCCATAACCTATAGCCAAATAATTAATGATGAGACGCTCTTGGAACATAGTCCTCAGCCTTTATTGAACTTCAAGGAAAATAAACGGCTCATTGTGTTTGTGGTTTTCACGATATCTAGTAAAAACGGGACAACTTTCCGTTGAAATATTAATTATTTAACCCCAACACATGAAAACACATTTTTATTAATTCTCTTTCATATAAGCATTTTGCCTTTAACTTTCTGCACTGTTGTCTTCCGAGAGCTGCATTTCTCCATATTTTTCTGTCCATTGTCAGCACTGTTTTCGGGTGTTTGAACAAAACCCTATCCTCCAAAAATAAAAATAAAGTAAACAATGTGGATTCCATCCTTTTCTTCTTTACCTCTGATTCTTTTATGCTAGGTCTTTGCCCCGCAACGATATAAAGACCGACGTCTCTTTACAATACTCCACGGGGATTTAAGTTATTCAAAAGGTCAGAGTTCTCAGCATTCTAAGAATCTCCGTAATTTGCTCATTCGTCTTTATTCTTCGCAATTTAATAAACTTGCATGATCGGTTTCCTTGCTGAAAATACAAACATAGTTTCAGAACTCAGTATCAACACGTCTTGTCGTCATGATGTCCGAGCCGCAAATTGTCCTTAAACTCCAAATAGCAATGCTATAAAGCACAAACTGTGAACAAAAATCTGTCTTTTGTGACTGAGTGATCACTGCAATGACATTCAGATGCCGCGGCGAAACGGTCGTGCGCGCTAAGGAGCCTTGCTGCGGTGCGCGCGGTCGATCGTCGTCTGTGTTTCGAGTCCTCTTTTGTGCATAGGTGTGAGTTCTTCCTAGGATAAGTTAATTTAAGCAGTTTGTAAGTTTAGGGACCGATAACCACTGCAGTTAGGTTCCATGACTTTACATTTTTAGCATTCATATGGCAGAACTAAGTCACACTATCACATGTCTTTTGGCTTATGCCAATGTAATTATCAATTTTTAAAATGAACTACCAAAGAATAAAAAGCCATACAGTAAAATGAAAAATTATATCTCATGAATTTTCCAGATGTGTAACATTAACTCACATTACTTAGGTACAGAACACCATATGGTCAACTAATAAAAAGGCAATATCCTTGTTCACTCTAACATTACAATACTTGAATTAGAAATACCTAAGTCAAAACATAATATCAGCAAAATATAAAATTAATGACGAAGCATGAAATGTTTAATGGAAAAACATTTCGAATTTATCCCTTATTACTGAAGCTCCGAATGGGGATGAAATGTAGATATGAGTAAGAGCAGAGGTTTTATCCGTTTGTTATAAGGCAAATTCTGCGTTCAATTTTGCAGCAGTCTACTTTAATTTCTGTTGCTTGTATGATAGTGACACTTGTCGGACAGGAAATAACGTAAGGGAGGTAAAAAACAAATATCGCTTGCCGGAGATCCGTGTCTCAATCACTGTGCTTATCTAATGCTACTAGCTATCGTAGGATTTCCTTAGAAACGGTCCATGTTGCTATAAGCACATCCAGATCTCTGAACCGCTGCATTTACTGCTAGTTATATGGTGTGGAGAAGGATAATGCGAGATAAACTCTACTGAATGAAAAAGGTGGCAGAAGGGGAAAACAGAAATAATTGCATTATATATAGAACCGAGTAACGTTTCGCAATTGCTGAATATGTACGGGCCTACACACTTCTTTCCCTAATCTGTCTGCCTGTGTCTCTCTTCCCCCATCGTTTCCTCTTAGGCTATTCATTTATTCTGTTAGGTCATATAACCCTTCCTCTCTGCACATTCTCACTCTCCCTCTACATCTGACTCCTCCCTCCTCTCTCTTTTCATCTTCTTCTCCCCCCTCTATCTATTGCTGCCTCCTCCTCTCCCTCCTATCCTACTCACGCATCTATACACCCATCCATCCTGAACCCCACCTCCATGCTCCCTACCAATCTCCTCCTCGACCCTCTTGATTTTTCATCGCTTCCCCTTCCATGTATATAATTACATACGTTTTTCAAAAATGTTCAAATGTTTGTATAGCTTATGGGAATTAACTACGGGGTCATCAGTCCCTAAGCTTACAAACTACTTATGAACTAACTAATACTAAGGACAGCACAAACATCCATGCCCGAGGGGGGATTCGAACCCCCGACCGTAGTGGCCGTGCAGACCGTGACTGAAGTGCCTCAGGTCCCTCGGCCACCGCGGCCGGCACATACGTATTTGCCACATTTAGTATTGACCACCTAAAGTTGTCAAAGCATGGTGTAAGTTAGTACGAAATGTTATAGTTTCTTTTGTTTTGAAGGTCAAGTGTGTACAATTTCGGATCAACGGCATGGCAGCGCATAAAATACAAATCTAATCCGAAGTTGCCAAAACAAACAATCTAGATTTTTTTCTCACCACTACAATTTTGAATCTAAACCATACAGGGACCCATTAAAAACAAAGAAAAATATTCATCAAAATCATTCCCATTATGAGTAGTGACAAACATCTTTCTTATAACTCGTTTGTGTCGTTTCTCTTTGCCAGATGCAAAGTGGAGCAAAAATATTTTTCAAGGCATTTAATCTATACATTTTTAAAATAGGATGTATGGTATGGAATACATGATCCATACTATCAGACAACAATCGCTATCGGGGTAAGAACCTACGACATATACGTAAGGCGATATAACGCCATAAACAATGGAAGTCGTGAAAAACGGCCGCATCATGCGATAATATTATACATCTGATCCTAAACTACTGGGCCGATTTTAACCAAATTTGGTACAAATATTCTTTAAGGTCAGAAATCATTTGCTATGGTTGCAAAAACTACCTACGAGACATAGTTCATACGATATCATGTGAAAAACATTGAAAACTGCCCCATCTTGCGGCGCGTGATATTTGACAATGAGAACACTTGCAATAAACTTTGAACATAATTTCAAATCTTCACTAAACTTTTTCTTGCTGACAATCGCAACAAAATGATGAAAGGAAAACAGTCCATCGCTTCTGATGTTCATGATGTTTATCTACGGCATTTGTCATGACGTTTCAAGTTATTACTTCTACATTGTAAATTGCATTCGCTAGTCTCATACAGTACACATACACATCATTGAATGTTCCATGGATACTATACCACAGTTCGACATACAGTTCAAGAGATATTAAGTCATAAACAATTTGTTTCATAAAAAACCGCATAATCACCAATGAGATTTCGATTTATTACATCTTTACTTCTAACACTATTCACGACGTATTTTGCAGACATTAGGCACATATACCACTGAATGTACCTTCGAATTTACATCATAGCACGACACATATTTCAGAAGATATGAGTCATAATAACATTTCCGAAGACCTTATATATCATGGGCTATTTTTCCCCTACTCCTCTTAAACCGCTGGACCGATTTCAACTAAACGTAGTACGCATATTGCTTACTATCGGACAACAATCGCTGTGGGGTTAAGAACTACCTCTGACACATAGTTCAGGACATATGACGTAATCAATGCGTTACAAAAACTTTCCCATCACGCAACGCGTGATTTACGAGACTTCATGCAACCACTATTTACTCATCGCAGACAGTTTCCTTATATTACTCTGTACAAATCTGGAAAATTATATTATTGTAGAACACATAGTCAAGGACATATGATGACATTTGTACATTATGCAAATTTCTTTGTTTTACTGCTTCATAATTTATAAGCATGATTACATGAAGATGAAATGTTTTCCGAATTTTTATATTCGTTTCTAATATAAGACTGGGAAAATGCCCTGACAATACTGAGTTTAGCAGCTAGTTGTAAATAATACACTGCACAGAGTGACCTCGTGGAAGTATTTCAATTGGACGCCACTTCGGCTACTTGCATGTCCCCAACCTACCACAGTTATCAAACCCGGTTACGGGGAGCTACAGTTTAACGTGCAATCCGAACCACGTACCGTGACATATTGCTTAGGTGTGAACTGTGAAAAACCGTAGATCTGGATGGGTTTCGAAATTGTGACATTTAGCTTTCCACTATACCGCTCTACCGCAAGCTCAGAGCATGTCGTCTCGAATGAGTCTGGTTTTAAGCTTTACTGAAAAAGACGGTATTTCTAAAAGAAATGTAGAATGTGCCCAAAATACTACTTTACACAGAAAATTGTTATCTTTTCAACCAATTTGTAAATATTGGAAAACATTAGAAGAATGAAATTTAATATTCCACACCCTTGTGCTATGTTATATATTTGGTTTCTTGTTCATTATGTGACTACTTTAAGAGGTATAAATATACCAATTTTTATGTTTTTTTTTCGAGACAAACTTTTTCGAGTCCTTATTTACTTAGAATTATATACCGTTGTTTCCGCGTTGGATAATTAAATATTCTTCTTTTTGCAGATAAAGCCATACTCTATCTAATGAGTCCAGTTTGAAGAGTTTTAAAGAATATAATCTATCGAGAAATTAAGTCGAAATTAGCGCACTTTTGGCCTACTTCAAATTTGTACATAATTTATTCGGATTTGGAAAGTGATACATTAAAGACACATTACATTTCACAAAGTTGCATTGTGAGGTTCCTATATGCCAATTTCAAGCTTTTAGAATAGTTAGTGCCCGAGATATACGAAACGAAACTTCGAAATTTTTCGGATGATAATTTTTTCGGCCTAAGTTGTCTACAATTTTTCGCCTGACAAATCCCAGTCTTGTTCTTCAAAGAATGCGTACAATGAACGAAATGGCCATATTCAATTTCTTTCAGCAAACTACCCCAGAAATATTGCAGCTGAAAGTCGCTAGTTAATTTATGTTGCTACGCGCAAAGTTGCGCATAATACTAAACAAGTGATTATATCACCGGCAGCATTGCGTCGACGAATTTTAAATTTTACCAGTTTTCATTGGCGGTCTGTGCGAACGTTCAAATAAAATTTAAACAAAATCCGCGACAGTCGAATAGGAAATTGTTCCCTAATTGGGTGATTTGACATGTAATGTCCCACTCCCATGCCATGATTGGACGTCCGTGGAACACCTATAAATACGTATTTATCTAAGAAAGTATGAGAATCCAGCATCCTGTTCATTGGACTTTTCTTTATGATTAGTACAAGCCGTGCTGGGGTAGCCCAGTGGTCTAAGGCGCCTCGCTGCGGAGAGCGCGGTTGCTCGCCGTCGGGGCTCGAGTCCTACCTGGGGCATGTGTGTGTGCGTGTGTGTGTGTTTGTGTGTGTGTGTGTGTGTGTGTGTGTGTGTGTGTGTGTGTTGTCCTTAGGTTAGTTTACCTTAGTTTGTTTGTAAGCTATGGACTGATTACCACGCAGTTTGGTCCGATAGATTTACAAACATCTGAACATCTATTATTACTACAGCAGCACCTCTCAAAGTCTTCTATATACTTTATTTATTTACTTTTATTTATTTATTTATTAAACGCACTGTATGTGTTGTAGGTGGTGTAATGCTATTGGGAGGGGGCACAGTGTGAAACACACAACCGAGAATTTCTGAACAGCTAAAACGATACTAGAGCACCTAGTGGCTAGTACTTTCTAAGAGACTAGCACAATACAAATATGAAAATATCACCGCTCTCAGTCAATGTCAGTCTATAATAATAAACAGTGCAGTGTAATACATAGGTCTCAAAATAGAAGAGTCCTCACTGTATTCTTCACAAATATTTTAAGACCAGAAGTGAATCCAACTTTCTTTTCCGGAATTCATAATTTTTAAATTTTAAGATTTTCAAAATTTTATTAATTATTTTTATTCGTCTACCACGCTCTTTTACTTATTTCCTAGGAATAAAAAGTGTACTTGAAGACTCTGACGTGATAATATGAAAAGTTTCTTGGCAGGTTCCACACGGCTACAATAAATATTGGCCAGTATGAGTTTACATATTTAAAATAGTAGATAACCGTAAAATATATAGGTATATAGGCCAGATCTATACTTTTTGTGAAATTATGTAGACTGTATTTTAAAAAATTATTATCTACAATCAGGAAACAGTCAGATATTTTTATACCGAAATATTATTAAGTAGCTTTTGCAATTCTCACTGAGGCCTGAAGTTATGAAGATACTCCTAGTGGATAAAAATTTTAAAGATTTTTCCCATTCCTGAACGTATAACTAACCACAGTGAATGAAAACTTGTTGATCGTAACATAATATTCACTTACTTCTCAGCGCCCATTTTAAATCGAAAAAGAGAGGTTTCCCAATTACATTTTTGATAAATGATACAATTTATAGCGCCATAATAAGCTCCGAAAAACTGAAACATTTGAATGTGCTGCTTCACTCCAAATCCATATATTATACTGTCTGTCTCACGAATGACGCCTGCCAGGCGTCTGCGGATCGCGCGGTATGGCACCCGGGCCGCCGGGACCGCATCCGCCGGCCATGGCAGCGCCCGATTCTCGGACTCTATTGGGCCGCGGGTGAATACACTGAGTTAAAGTCTAAAAACCATTACCATCTGAGTAACCTAAGCTTACCTTTAATTACACTAGATGATGTCCCTCTATGGAAAGAGCGAACACTCGACGAATTTCGGCTTCCGAAATCTGGGAAATGATGTCGAAACCTGTCTTCCACCTCTTCGAGTGTATGGGGATTGCTTGCATACACCTTGTCTTTTAACATTCCCCAAAGATAAAAGTCACAGGGATTTATATCTGGAGAACGAGGAGGCCAGTGAACTATCCTATCATCAAAAACACTTCGTATGCTGCCTTGTGTGATCTTGCAGTGTCCTGCATGAAATATCCGTACAGCTTTTCCACGAGTGAAAGTTTTTGAAAAAATGGATGCTGGCTATTGCTCACATACCTGTCAGAATTTATTCAAATGTTCAAATGTTTGTCAAGCTTAAGGGACTTAACTGCGGGGTCATCAGTCCCTAAACATACGAACTACTTATGAACTACCTTATACTAAAGACGACACAAACGTCCATGCCTGACGGGGGATTCGAACCCCCGACTGTAGTGGCCGTGCAGACTGTGACTGGCGCGCCGTAATCCGCTCGGTCACTGCGGCCAGCCTGAATTCATTGTTTCGTGCAAAAAAAAAAGATTCGACTAGTCATTTCCCAGATTTCGGCAGCTGAAATTCGTCGAGTGTTTGCAAATGTGTTCAAGAGATGTCAGGCCGCTCTTTCCATAGAGGGACATCATCATCTACTGTAAATAAAGGTAAGCTTAGGTTACTCAGATGACAATGAATTTTAGACTTTAACTCAGTGTATGTGCCCGCGGCTCAATAGAGTACAAGATTCGGGCGCTGCCATGGCTGTACCGTGCGATCCGCGGACGCCTGGCAGGCGTCTTTCGTGAGACACCCTGTACTACATTGTTTCGCATTATGTTTACACAAGCCCATCGCTTGGCAGCGCTGCAGTAGCGAAGTTGAAATAAATCTCTAGAAGTTTGGTGATTCTTTTCTTACAATCTGGCCCAGATCACGTATTGTGATCTAGGACTCTGGTTACGCTACGGTCTCCTAACTGCGCTTAAGAATAAGCGAAATGTTGAAATATATGTACATATATTTTATTATGCTTTATACAATAGAGAAATAATTCGTTACTGACGACTTTCTATTTCTTCGTCCGAACACGTTTCTGAAATGACATCTATAGGATACCCTTTAAGCATAGCCGTGCTGTGATGTGCTCGAATCCAAACTGCCTTAAAAATGTTTAGCGAAGAGATGGTTGTCTACGCATTGTAGCAGCTCGCAGAGGTTCAACTGGTTCACATAAACTCGTAGATGGACATGCAGCGACGGCAGTCTCGTATCCCCAGATACTGCTCGAACAGCAGTTTCATCCATACGGCAGGCGAAGTGGTATTCTCGTCACTTACAGCGGGAACCACTACGAGCTTCCTTCGCCAGTGACACATTTGCTGCTACTGCTAAGAGATGGCGAGCTCTTTGTAGGAGGAAGAGGCAAATGTGTTTGCTGGAGGCACTCAGCAGACCACGGACCGTGAAACGAAAGGAAAAGATGGAAGAAAACATATTTTTTGGCCCGCAAATACGGCAGAGAGGAGAAGCAGAAAATGAATAGTCAACAGATGTCTGGGTGGATAGTGTGACGTGAAATCAGACAGCGGAAATTTTCTAACACGAACAATTAACAGTCAATGATGCACGGAGGCTGTCAATCAAAATTGAGACGATATTCTGTTATCGAGAAATTTCATCAAAAGCGTTTTGGAAATCTGTAAATATAGAAAAAAGCACACACTATGGTATTCGATTGAATGTCCCATTGCACAAGGAAAAGCGAAGAAAGGGAATTCAGTGCGGTTGGAGGACACTTCACAAGGGCTTGCTCAGTCAGGAGGACACACAAGGGAAAGATCGAGTGGAAGTGAACAATGAACTTCGGATTCTGAGAACTTAATGAAAGAGATGTCAGGAGAAATGAGAGTCAACAGATTTAAAGAGCAAAGTCGGGTCTGCTGAAATGAGTTAATAAGTCCCACGTGACAAACAGCTAAAAAACAGAAAAACTTGTTTTTATTGCTTTCCATCATAAACAACGGTGCTGTTGTTCATTCCTATCGCTCCTGTGTCATTGTGTTTGTGTTTCTCATAACACAATATCTACGTGAAAACGTTTTCCGCATTCAGATCTTTTCTTGAAATTTAGAAAGATTTTCGTGTCGAGAGTTACTTTTTCATATTTATTAAAAGCAGACGATTTTTCACTACAAAAGTGAAGGTAAAGTTTTGAAAGGTATTAATGAGACATATACCACGTTTTCGTCTCTATGTCGTTTGATATTTCTGCCTTACTTCTAGCTTATCAACCACTCTTTCGTGCACTATTACCAGTACAAATGTTCCCACGGACCGTCTCATTTAATGCGCTTTTTTCTAGACTGTTGTGTTTGCTCTGTCACTACATTTCGACTTCTCGTCTATTTTACTGTTTTTTTTTCTTTTTTTGCAAACTTAAAGTCAACTACTGTACTTTAAAATAATTGCTTAAAAGCAGGCAAATTCGATGACACAAACCTTTGGTGAACAGCAACAAATGTCAATTGTGCAGAAAGTCTTTGTTGTGGGAAGCGTTCTCGATAAATTCGTACAGTTGCCCTCACAACACCTTTTGCCTCCTCATAAATTAAATGAATGTCGTACAGTTCAGCGATAGTAAATCTCTCTTCAATCCTATAGTTTAACAGAATTGCAATAACGTCTGTTGAGATTACTCGACGAATGTGAATCAGCGTATTACAATGACTTAACCACGCAGGCCGCAGTTACCTATGTGTTTACGAGTGACGCTCACGATCTCAATACCCGTTGCGGTAAGTAACACGAACTGCTTCCTTAGATGCAAAGCCAAGTGTTTACTTTTCCAAAAAACTTTATCTAGACATGAACAGCTTCCATAGATCCTAGTTGACCATCATGAAACGATAGGATTCAGAAATAACGTTTCAAAGACAGTTTCCACAGTCTCTAATATATTTGGTACCCCGAATTTATTTTTCAAAAAATGTTTTCTTCACTGCATCAGCGTCGCTCCTATGTTTGCTTCACACATCTTCAGCAGTATAGATACCGCCTAGAATAACTCTTCCAACTCTTGCCTTTCCGATTATAGTGTTTAGAAATTCTTCTAGGATATGTAAAACAATAATTCATTACTTCGGATCCAATCTTGGCAAGTGTATTGATTAAGATATAGCCACAAGATTAACTTTTTTTTTTTTCAGTGAAATTTTGCATCTGCACTAAGACTTCCAACAGCTCGACCAGGCATTCACATCTGTGTATGTGTAATTTCGTGAAATTGAAGGCCGAGCGTAAAGTCAGCACCTGCTAGAAAGCTAATTGCTTCCCACATTCGGTGGGAAACTCCTGCGCAGTTTAGCCGATGATATATGCGGCATAGGCCAATATGTTTTCAGTTTTGTACTGTGTTGAGATTATGCTCATAGGTGATATCTTTTGACTCTAAAGAAGATACAGTGATAGTAGTAAACGATTACAGACAAAGAGAAGTCATATGGAATGCCGATTCTATAGATTATTTATGTAAAAATTTGCGATGTGATACAGTGAGTATTAAGTATTGGATAACATATTTCTACACCGTAACTCAGTGTCTTCATCAGGTATTCCCTGAGTCTCAGGGACGCCGAGTTATATCGTGTTTTTAATACGCTGATCTCCGGCAGTACACTCGAATCCACGAGATGTCAACGAATCGCTGGGAAAGCCTACGTGATTCGCAGGAGTAGTTCTGTGAAGTTTGGAAAGTAGGAGGCGCGGTACTGGCAGAATTGAAGTTGTGAGGCGGCATCGTGAGTCGTGTCGGGATAGCTCAGTGGTAGAGTGCTTGACCGCGAAAGGCAAAGGTCCCAGGCTCGAGTCCCGGTCCCGGCACCCGGCACACAATTTTAGACTGCCAGGAAGTTACTATATATCTGTAATACACTGACGACCCGAAGAAACTGGTGTAGATATGCGTATGCAAACACAGAGATATGTAAACACTCTGAGGACGGCACTGCGGTCAGAGACGCATACATAACAGGTGACCGGCGGAGCCGTTAGATCGGTTACTGCTGCTACAATATAAATTTATCACTAATCAAGTGAGTTTTAACGTGGTGTCATAGTCGGCGCAAAAGAGATGGGACACAGCATCTCCGAGGTAGCGATGAGGTGTGGATTTTCAACAACAACAAAATGTTCAAATCTTTGTTAAGCTTATGGGACTTAAATACGGGGCCATCAGTCCCTAAACTTACAAACTACTTACGAACTTGGACGGCACAAATATCCATGTCCGAGGGGGGATTCGAACCCCGACCGTAGTGGCCGTGTAGACCGTGACTGGAGCGCCTCAGTCCCCTCGGCCACCGCGGCCGGCTGTGGATTTTCCCTTATGACCATTTCACGAGTACACTATTAATATAGAGGACCGGATGAAACATCAAATCTCCGACATTTCTGCTCCCGGAAAAAGAACCCACAAAAGCGAGACAAATGACTATAGAGAAACAATGTTTGTGATGGAAATGCAATCTTCCGTAAATTCATACTAATTTCATTGCTGGGCCACCAACGAGTCTCAGCGTGAGAATCATCCAGCGAAACATCATCGTTATCTCCTTTTGGAGGCGAAGATGCGCTTGTGTACCATTTCTGACAGCACGACACAAAGCTTTACGCCATTCTTGGGCCCGTCAACACCGCCATTGGGCTGTTTAAGACTGGAAATATGTTTCCTGTTGTAACGAATCTCCTTTCCAATTGTATCAGCGGTTCGAGTCCTCCCTGGGGCATGGGCGTGTGTGTGTGTTTGTCCTTAGGTTAGTTTACCTAGGTTTAAGTAGTTTGTAAGCTAAGGACTGATGACCACGCAGTTTGGTCCGATAGATTTACAAACATTTAAATTAACAATAATAATAATAATAATATTTAAAGAATCATTTCATGTCACCCGAAACAAAGGAAGAACTTTGTAAATCGAGTAGAATTAGTGGTGATGGGCATCGCAGCCCTGCGGCAATGTAGCAGTTCTGTAACCTACTTTTTTTTTTTTTTTTTTTTTTTTTTTTTTTTTTTTTTTTTTTTTTTTTTTTTTTTACTCTGAAGTTTTAGTCACAAAAAACGCAGCGTTAACTTCCTATCAGAAAGGGGACACTTAGTAGACTGCTTTCACAATAGGACAACATGTATATTCGAAAACACCGATGCTTAGATGCGTTATTTCCAAGAAATACGGTGCATGCGATTTCACACGAGTAAATAAGTAATCGACGTATTACAATGACTCACCCGTGCAAGGCGTAGTTGCCTCTATGTTTACGATTCACGCTCGCAATGTCAATATGCCCGGCGGTGAGTAACCGGAACGGATTACTTTCTGAAGTACATTGCCAAGTATTTATTTTTCCTAGAAAAAGTATTTCGTGAGATGAACTGTATTTTTCTGAAATAGCGTCTGAAATGGGCAAACATATTACTAGCCATTTTTTTTAATCAAGCACACCGAGATACAGGGCCGGCGCAATGCACGTATGAAACTTGTGGTCGAGGGGCGAAAAATCTGCCGCCTCCCCTTTTTTTATTTATTTAGGACAAACTCAACATTGATGCCCTAGAGGGGATTCGAAACCAAACCTCGGAGGGAGCGCCTTCGGGAACTGTGGCATGGCGCCTCGACTACCTACCGACGGTCCCTGTTGAACAAGGGGAGGGAGGGGGCCTAATTCCTTTCTCGCCACGGTGGCAGCACCGTCGTGTTTACGTCGGAGGAACAGAGGGGGAAGCAGTCTGGCGTACACGCCACCGCCAGTATTCTTCTGAGTGGAGCGCTACCAGCCCGTTACGTGCCGTGAACTAATTTTGCAGAAGAAATATAATTTGGAAATCCGAAAGTAGTGTTCGATACTGCGATTATGTATCAAGCCTTTCAATGGCAGTTTCCGAGTGTTTTATCATCCCGCTTTATGGAAAAAATCGTTCAACATTACTACAGTCAAACATGTCCAAGACCTACAGTGGCTAGAAGTATTCCGAATGGGTAAATACGCTGCGAGTAATTACAAGGGATAAAGACACTGGTAGTAAGCCTGGCATAAGTTGGGTTTCGACGTATTTTTGAAAATTTTTGCTATCCGTTTCTGAGTGATAGTCGGACGTTTCGGTTTTTGAGCCATGAAACACCTGTCTCCGCCTGCACGAACAACAATTAAACTCTGACCGGCACTTTTATTTGACAATACTACTCGCACACTATCACTTTTCCAACATTTATTTACTGTATACTGTTTTCCGTTGAAAACATTATCTGTTCACAACCATTAAAATGTCTATTTACTTTAACGGTAAGTTCATGCCGTGTGGGATTAGCCGAGCGGTCTAAGGAGCTGCAGTCATGGACTGTGCGGCTCATCCCGGCGGATGTTTGAGTCCTTCCTCGGGCATGTTTGTTTGTGTGTGTGTGTGTGTGTGTGTGTGTGTGTTTGTCCTTAGGATAATTTAGGTTGAATAGTGTGTAAGGTTAGGGACTGATCACCTTAGCAGTTAAGTCTCATAAGATTTCACATACATTTGAACAGTTTTGTAAATTCGCAAGGCTTATTAAAATTAGCTAGATTTCTTCAACCAGGTTTGACTTCATTTTTGAGCTTGCGCCCTGCGACTGTTACAAATCTGTAGAGAATGTCTCCAATCAGTCACAATTTCTTTTCTTTTCCAGATCTACATAGGTTTCAGGCACAGTAAGGCTATTCTCAGTGCTTTATGTTTGCATCTATACCGTCATGCTGAATGTAACTGTCAACATGACGGTTTAGATGTAAGCACATATTAAAAGCTTTTAGAGTGCCCACTGAGCCGGCCGCAGTGGCCGAGCGGTCTGCGGCGCGCCAGTCACATTCTGCACGGCCACTAATGTCGGGGGTTCGAATCCCCCCTCGGGCATGGATATTTGTGCCGTCTTTAGTATTAGCTAGTTTATAAGTAGTTTGTAAGTTTAGGGACTGATTACCCCGTAGTTAAGTCCCATAAGCTTAACAAACATTTTTTTGAAACTAACCTAAGGAAAACACAAACATCCACGCGCGAGTTGGGATGGGGGATTCCAACCCCCGACGGCGGTCGGCCGCGCCCACCACAGCACGGCGCTCCAATGCTAACCCGCCGCGGCATTTCGTAACACAGACAGGTGTGAAAACTACAGAACCATCAGTTTAATAAGCTCTACAGACATTCAACATTCAGCCCACTCTGTGCAGAAACCTAGGTAGATCTAAAATGTAGAAACAAAAATTGCAATTGAGTGTAGACATTTCCTACAGATTTATTCACATAGAATTCCACAAACGTTTTGTATAAAAAATTATTTAAAAACGGGGGGCGGCGGCAATTTAGCAGCTCGCACGGGGCGGCACTTTGGTTTGCGCCGGCCCTGCCGAGATATACCGTCTGTATGATTTTGGCTGCTTATACTGTTTACACCCCGCATAGTCATCTGTCGGCGGAAACTGCTAGTTGAAGTAATTTGTTCTATGTCATTTAGTTAAACTGGGTGTGGTGTTTGTGACTGGTCGGAGTAATGCGTGAGCTTCCTTAACGAGCGTTGAAGGAGAAGGTTAGAACTATCATCCCACGGTAATTTGATGTTCCTTTGAATATTGTTAATTAGTCTGAGATTCGTATTAGATAGGGTTGATAGAGGAGATGCGATGCGGAGGAGATCAGTTCGCTTCTTTACAGGTTCATGCGTTACGGAGGAGATTCACAAACTCTAGTGGCAGGTGGTGCAAGAGTTGCGCACTGCTTTTGTAACACCGTCTCGCGAAAAGGTAAAAGTGGACATATTAGAATCTACACGGAGACATCTCTGTATATAGAATGAAACTTTCACTCTGCAGCGGAGTGTGCGCTGATATTAAACTTCCTGGCAGATTAAAATAGTATAACGGAACCGGGATTCGAAGCTGAGACCTTTGCCTTTCCCGGGCAAGCGCTCTAACGACGGAGCTATACCGACATGACTCACGATGCCGCCTCACAACTTTACCTCCGCCAGTAACTCGCCTTCTACTCTCCAAACTTTGTCCGCGATAGGCAAAGGTCACAGTTTCGAGTCCCGGTTCCGGCACACAATTTTAATCTTCCAGGAAGTTTCATCTCTGTATACTTTTCCCGCGAATAATACGCAACGGGAATAGGACAAATGGGGAGTGTCAGCGGTACACAAAATACCCTACTAGTCCAAGCATTAGGGAGAAGTGGGTGCAAAAATTATTACTTGAAAAGAAAAAAATATGAGCGTATAGGAAATTACATTTCCAATATAGTTCCTATTTAATGAAACTCGAGCAGAGATGTCGAAATTTGGCAAAAAGATTCTCTAAGTTGCAAAAAAGTTTTTTCTTAAATAAAAAACGATAACTCCGGTGAGAAAATGTTAAATTAGTTAGAGACCTTCAGATTATCAGTCGGTTGGTTTTTCTACGATTCCATTTTTTACGTTTAGATATATATAGAAAAAAAAACACTTTAAAAACTAGATTCAAATTCACGTCTACAAACTTATTACCTTCCGTAAGTATAGAACGAAATAAGTCAAAAAAGTATTCTTTCGAAGAATTAAATATATATATATATATATATATATATATATATATATATATATATATATATATATATATATATATATATATATATCGTTAGTCTCGCTAAAACTCAAGTACGGCTGAACCGATTTGGCTAATTTTAGTCTTGAAATATATGTGTAAGTCCAGGGAATGTTTAAACGGTGATAAAATGTGGATAAGTTGTCCGGAAAGAGGAACCGACCTACAGCAACGGTTTTTGATCTGTTTTATTTGTGAAATGTTGTAACATGATGCTACTAAATAATTCCTTAGATTTTATTAATTAATACTTTGAAAAACTTGCAATTTTTGGCCACTTTCTTCAACCGAAGGACCAAATGTTTGTAAAGCTTATGGGTCTTAACTGCGGGGTAACAGTCCCTAAACGTACCGTCTACTTATGAACTACCTTATACTAAAGACAGCACAAACATCCATGCCAGAGGGAGGATTCGAATTCCCGACGGGGAACGGCCTCGCGCATCGTAGCATAGCGCCTGAATGCGCCCGGTCGCGGCTCTTCACCTGACTATTTCTATTTTTATGTTATGATAGGAACTGTTAAAGAAATATATTTCGGTTTGTGTCACAGATTTTAAAACAAATAATGTTGTTGTACGACTTTCTCGAGCCGAGATAAATATTTGTATTAGAAAATTTCTTGTGGACGTAATAAACGTTTTATAGAGATGTGCTTCATGGACTTTGATAATGAGTACTTATACTAGTAAGAAAAAAAATTACTTGCATATCTTGTATTGTTCTCTGGTATTACTAGTCGATTGTTAAAGTGAACCGTGGATGCGCGTATTGCCTTGAAGTAGTGCGGGCGAGCGGATGAGAGGGCGAACGGCCGTTGGGAAAGGGTAACGCTGAGGAGGGTTGTGGGGGAGACAGGCGCGTTTCACTCTGAGAACATTCTAAACAACCATCACTTACAAAATCTTTGGTATCTTTTAGGAAGCTTTTTTAAAACCTTTTTTGCAACTTCGCAAATTATTTTGGCAAATTTCGCCACCTCGGCTCGAGTTTCATTACGTAGAAACTCTATTTGAAATTTAATTTCCTATACGCACGTATCTTGGCCCACTTTAGGTTACGGTAGTAACACTAAAAGTGGGCCTTTGCGATCGTCTTTTGACAGCTCGAAATTTAAATAAAAATAACGGCTTAACCGTGTATCCGACACGAAAATTAAATAACCGAATTTGTATAGGGAAAATGATCTACAACTTTGCTCACTTATATTTTTTTTCATTACTCGTATCGTTTCAGAGATATTTTCAACACTAACTGCGATTGTGAGATGTCTGTCTGGCTGTAACGTGTTCCCACTTTTTAGTCGAACCGTTCAACTGATCGGCACCAAATTTTGCACACATAATTGTAGGCCAACAGAAACCAGAACCTCCCTTTTTCTAATTTGTCGGGCAAAAAATACTGTTTTCCGTTGAATACATTATCTGTTCACAACCATTGAAAAATGTTTATTTACTTTAAAGGTAAGTTCATGCCGCGTGGGATTAGCCGAGCGGTCTAAGGAGCTGCAGTCATGGACTGTGCGACTGTGCGGCTGATAGCGGCGAATGTTCGAGTCCTCCCTCGGGCATGTGTGTGTGTGTGTGTGTGTGTGTGTGTGTGTGTGTGTCTGTTTGTGTGTGTGTGTATATGTGTTAATTTAGGTTGAGTAGTGTGTAAGGTTAGGGACTGATGACCTTAGCAGTTATGTCCCACGAGATTAGTAATACAAAAAAAAAAAAAAAAAAAAAAAAAAAAAAAAAGCCGTTTGTAAAATAATTGTAACTGCAAACGAACCGTTTATCTGACACGAAAATTGAATAACCTAATTAGTAGAGGGGAAAATTCTTTACAACTTCGCTCTATGATATTTTTTCATATCTTGCATCGTTGCAGAGATATTTACAAAAATAACGGCGATTTGACGATGTCTGTCTGGCTGTAACGTGTTCCCACTTTTTAAGTCGAACCGTTCAACCGATCGGCACCAAATTCGGACAAGAAATACGTTCGTAATACCAAAAAAAGGCGTTTGTAATTTAATTTTAATTGCAAATAAATCGTTCATCTAACGAGAAAATTGAATGAACGAATTTGTAGAGGAGAAAATTTTCTACAATTTTGTTCCCTTATCTTTTTTTTCATATCTCGTATCGTCTGAGAGATATTTGCAAAAAATAACGGAGTTTTGACACCCTCCATTAAATTAACGAAAACCAGCCGTTCGCAGATGTCACGTGACATTCCTAGCCCAGATCTGTCTCTGGCATTCGCCATCTTGCGTTGCGTATTTGATGATTTTCTTATTGTAACTTACACGTTGTCATTTCAAAGCAATGGCGCACTGAAGGATTACAAAATCAAGTCGTTCTTCGTACGATAAATGATAATCTAGTGTCTACAAATGCCATATTAGCATCAGTTAACAAAGGCCATCAATAGTAGAGATTAAAGAATGAAATTCCTAAGTGTTAGCTGTAACGTAGAGGGCAATGTATGTAACTGTGACGTTGAAAATCAGTGGTTCGGAACTCGTCAGTACGTCATTTTTTTTCCTACAATGGTTTCAGACACTGTTATTAATTAATTTCAAATTATTTAGATTATTATTTTGGTCCGAAATGTTTGCAAAAACTTATAAAACTACAAATATAAAGTGGGCCGTAAAACCTGTCCGTGCGATTTTTTTTTGTTTTCAGGTAATAATTTTTCCAGATTTAGTACTTTGCCGTCAGACAATGCTTGGACTACACACGGCGCACAATGAAGTGATTTGTGGAGTATGGATGTAGTGAATCACGCTCACTTCATGACTACAAAATGATCAATCTGCAAAAATTATAAACTCGAACTTTTTTCTGGCGCTATAAGTATTCAGGTACCAACGAGGGCATCAAGGATTTCCTAAGTCGTTCAACGATTCCTCACAAACATCGCACGCCATTGGGACGAAAATTCCTGCACAGCTATGCTGTACGCTGTCACCGTTATTATTATGCGGACAGTGCGCTACAGTACTTGGGGCTAACTCAGATGGACCTCAGGGCGGGGGGTTAATAATCGATTCTGGCCAGAGCAATTTGTGCACCTGTCACATCGACTCTCAGCACGTGGGCGCAAGCACGTCCCGTGCTTACGAAATTGTATTTGTTAGGGGGCCTCCGTATGGGGTTTTTCTCGCTCGTTATCGCTTGAACGCGCAGCGCTTCTTGGCTTTGGCTCGTTCGAGTAACGGAGAAAACTGACCTAGAAATCAAATGTGATTGGCTAACCAGCTACGATGCTATTTTTCTGCCACGATTCGTATGTTCGTCACTTTTATGTTCATCACTCTTTCTACAGATTGTTGTAATGTATTGAAAGTGAAATATCAACAATAATTAAGTTCCTTGAAACTAGTATGAAAAAGTGAATAAACTGTTCATAGTAGGACTCATATTCATGAAGGCATAAAGTTTGAAACCTAATCAATAAAAAAGAACGGTATACGTATACTTAAGGCATAGAAGTAGGGTCAAGGGACTAAATCAGGTTGTAACTCATTGTTCCTCTTGAAACGGACGATACGATTAGACTCTGCCATTGTGAGTCGTATATGTAACACTGTACTAATAGTGTGGCTTCGTATGAGCCGAGCACCGTGGCTCAGCGCACTGAGCGAAATGCTCAACGTACGACCAAGAAGAACATGAACAAACGACCGCAAATCATCGATCCAACAGAAAAACAAAAGATAAGAAAACGTAGGACAGTGACAGAGTTGCATAGTATGAATCCAAACGTCGCGGGTTCGATTCCCGCTAGAATATTTTTACCTGACACTTTCCACTTGTTTTATTTCTCGAAATGTTTCTGATGTGCAAAAATGAAAAAAATGTCGAGTACAACCGTGGATCGTAATGCACGTTAAACTATAGCCCCCCCCCCCCTGGATAAGTCAGGTGGGAAGATTGCAACGGAATATCCCCTGCAAACAGGACCATGCCTAGTAAGGCACTGTGGTGTTCAAACCAATTTTGGGATTGTTGACTACTTTACCTTTTTTGAAATGTTTCAAATGTTTGTATAGTCTATGGGACATAACTACGGGGTCATCAGTCCCTAAACTTACAAACTACCTATGAACTACTTACGAACTAGGACGGCACAAATATCCATGCCCGAGGGGGGATTCGAACCCCCGACCGTAGTGGCCGTGCAGACCGTGACTGGAGCGCCTCAGTCCCCTCGGCCACCGCGGCCGGCACTTTACCTTTTTTTCACCTTACATTGTCATTAACTGGAGTAATGATATTATATTTTATTACAAAATATAATCTCATATTTAGTGACCAGGAAATATAAGAGTTTACTTTACTCTTTGCTCCGTCCGACAGGCATCGAGAGGCTCACTGGGTACTGACCGGTAGCCATGTCATCCTCCATCTGAAGGCGTAAACGGATGCAGTATGGATGGGGATTGTGGTCAGCGCCGGCCGCGGTGGCCGAGGAGACTAAGGCGCTTCAGTCACGGTCTCCACGGCCACTACGGTCGGGGGTTCTAATCCCCCCTCGGGCATGGATATTTGTGCCGTCCTAGTTCGTAAGTAGTTCATAAGTAGTTTGTAAGTTTAGGGACTGATGACCCCGTAGTTAAGCCCCATAGACTATACAAACATTTGAACATTTTGACGTGGTCAGCGCCCCGCATTCCCGACCGTTAAGTCAGTTTTTGTGATCGGAGCCGCTGCTTCTCTAAAATGTAGCTCCTCAGTTGCCCTCACAAGGACTGAGTGCACCCCGATTTCCAACAGCACTCGGCAGACCCGGACGGTAACCCATCCAAGTACGAGCCAAACCCGACTGTTCTTAACTTCGGTGATCTAACGGGAACCGGAGTATCCACTGCGGCACAGCCGTTGGCAAATATCACAGTGACAATATAAAACAATTCCAGTTTCTCCGTTTGTGTCGTACCATTATACTGTTACTGCATACTTGCCGCTTGGAGCGCTTATATTGCTTTGGTTGCACTTTATTCACCATTAAATTTCGCTACTGTTAAAGTCGGCCACTTTACGTAACAAGAGCCTTGTTTTATCACTAAAATTAGTAAATGAGGTCCGTATGAACTACTGGTTACTCCCTGCTATAAAGTCTTGTTCTCTGGCCCAAACTGAGAACTGACTCGTTTCAAATTACTTCAATAACAGGAAGTTAATACTACAGTGATCAATATACATAGCAGCTCACACGTTGTTACACACAGACATTAATAAGCAAACCACCGCAATTAAAGTTATCTTACAAAGGTGGCTAAGAAAACATTTATGGCGCAACGGAATTTACACTTCAGAAAATTTGCATCTGAGCTTGTTCTCTGCACTTGTGAAGAACAATATTAAATAAAGGATAATGCTGACCATAAACTTGTTTATTCAGATAGAAAACAAGAAAAATGGGGAACCAATTTCGTTAACACAATAAAAATGCATCTCCTACATGGATTAATGCGGACGGTGCCCAGCCTAAATTATACACGATTTAATGCTACTAGGGGGAAGGATCCACAAACAAAACTCATTCTCTCAGAGACACACAATGCCACAGCGAAACTCACCAAAATGAGCATGCTGAGACGAGGCGGTAGCAGACGCCGCTATCAGCAAGTCGGAGGTAGCACAAAACACAATATACAAAACACAAAACACTTTGAAGCTGCCTCTGGACTGTCGTGCTTATTTTGAGAGCCAAGTTAAATTACATCTGAATTGGACCGCGAGCAAACACGCTGCCCTCTCGGGCATGTATATTTGTGCCGTCCTTAGTGTTAGCTAGTTCATAAGTAGTTTATAAGTTTAGGGACTGATGACCCCGTAGTTATGTCCCATAAGCTATACAAACATTTTTATTATTATTTTTTTTTTATTGATTTTTAAGCAAACACGCTAACGGCGACACACGGCTACGTTACATGAACGCACTCCACTGAATGTGATGTGGTTGAAAATCAGATTCATTATACAAAATCACGGTGGATATGTAAGTTGAAGTCTCTCAGCAATCGATCTAGGTACTGGTTTTATAAGTGAAGTGGCATGAACTCAGGCGACTAGCTGTAAATCACGGAAGCCGGAGTTCGGACCCACATGGTTCCAAAAACCGATAAAATTGAATACATTCATTTTCGGAAAATAAAGAAAATTAACTACTGCATGTAACCCACAGAATTGCCTAGAATTATACAAGGAAGCGAATGAAAGTGCTACACGCGATACGGAGCGATTACAAAGACGGATGAAGTCCCGTCTCCAAAACTCGTAAAAGTGAAATAATTACAAAGTCGGAAAAATAAAATTAAGAATTACAGAATGCAACCCATAGAAATGTTTAGAATTACCCAAAGAAGCTATTTAAAGGGGATTGTACATGGCTCAGAGAGAATTACTGAGCCGGCCGCGGTGGTCGAGGGGACTGAGTCGCTCCAGTCACGGTCTGCACGGCCACTACGGTCGGGGTTAGAATCCCCCCTCGGGCATGGTTATTTGTGCCGTCCTTAGTATTAGTTAGTTCATAAGTTGAAGATTTGAACATTTTTGAGACTTACTGACAAACTGTTCAACTGTTTGTTAAGCTTAAGGGACTTAACTACGGGGTCATCGGTCCCTAAACTTACAAACTACTTATCAACTACCTACAACTAAGAACGGCACAAATATCCATGCCCGAGGGGGGATTCGAACCCCCGACCGTAGTGGCCGTGCAGACCGTGACTGGAGCGCCTCAGTCCCCTCGGCCACCGCGGCCGGCTTACTGACAAAGACAGAGTGCGTACTACAATTCGGAGAAGAAACAGCAACATAAAAATAGGCGGGGAGAGAAGATCGCTAAATATTAGTGGAAATCAGAAGGATACCCGCATAGTTAGTTGCCTAATGGGCATGGAACAAACAAGAGTGGAAGCTGAAGGCTTTGTTCTACGAACCAACCACCTGGAACACATATCGCTCACGGATGGAAACGATGAGAAGGGTTTTACATGCACTGTACAAAAATGAACATATCACCTATTAGAAATCGGGCCCTACAAAGCTAGAAAGTATGTATACAGAGTTCATACACCGCCACATAATCAAAAAAGGTTTTAACATATCAGGCCGTTATCAAACTGCAAGTAGAATCACACACACCGCATTTATCTATTGGAAATCACTGAATTGATAAACGAGATCACATTTCCGCACAAGATCAGAGAAATTATTCCAAAAAATGATTATAAGTTCACGAATCTAACGTGATAGTCAATGAAACGCTACCATGTCCAAAAACAAGAGCAATACCAACCTTACCTCACCAGACGCTCAGCATAGAATGAAGATCCAGCGGTCCTGAGGCGGGAAATTGCTACCGGACGAGATAAGCTACCAAAAGCCGGAAAATCGAAGAAAACTGAGTTGGTGGAGACGGACAGCGAGATTCGCGCTGGAGGAAAGGATCGCTAACTAGGCTGTAACGAAAGGGCGTAGAAACCTCTTTGGTAACCTCAGCAGCTATCGACTCTGAGCCAGAGACAACGACGCACATTCAAACAGCCATAGATTCTCACACACACTTAAAAGTAAAACAACTGCACATTCTCACAGGGACAGTGGCGTAGCGGAGAAGCCGTACTTCTGCCACATTACTTAATATAATAATAAATAATTAACATAAGAAAATAAAAACCTAGCAATTTTAACTAATATTTTAACAAATAAAATAAAAAATGCTATTCCTCAAGCCTTGAAAATAGTGGGGTTGAAGTTTTAACAAAATGATAATCTAGCACCATTAAATAACTTAGCAGAAACATACAAAAAAGTATGAAAGACGACAAACGGTCGTCTTTCACTGTCTTTGTTGGACTGTGGATTGAGCAAGCATAGATGCCAGTTACATACCTCTGTTGTATATGTGTGTGTTTGTATTTGTGTGTGTCTGGTGTTTGCCACATGAATACACTGACCTCTTAGGACATGCGATTCGACACAAGCGGCCAGGTCCAGATCAATGCTTATTACTGCTACGTCCTCAGAAACCATTTGTTTACATTCGCCTCCAGTGAATTCATTATGAGTTTGGCTGCTTTCTTCACACACTGCCAACGTGTCAGCATGGAGGATGCAGGCGATTCGGCGGTCCGTGTGAGGCAGTGGTGGCCAGATTAGCGGGCCGATGTTTAATTAGTGGGGGTGCCGCGCGCAGCTGACGCCGGCGGACTGACGGCCGGCCTGGGTGCATTCCCGGCACATGGACTGCCCTGGCTGCATGGTGCGCCCACGCGACTTGCTGTCACTTCACAGCCGCCTGGTAGCTCAACGCTGACGTGTGATACGTTTTTTAAATTCGGGTGATCTCAGTGGCGGCTGCTGTGTAGGAGCGCAAGAACACATGAACAGCTGTGACACTTTGTGCATTTATTTATTACTAGCTGTAGATCCGGCAGTGCCCGGACATTTATACAGGGTGAGTCACCTAACATTACCGCTGGGTATATTTCGTAAACCACACCAAATACTGACGAACAGATTCCACAGACCGAACGTGAGGAGAGGGGCTAGTGTAATTGGTTAATACAAACCATAAAAAAGTGCACGGAAGTATGGTTTTTAACACAAACCTACTTTTTTAAAAATGGAACGCCGTTAGTTTTGTTAACACACCTGAACATATAAACAAATACGTAATCAGTGCCGTTTGTTGCATTGTAAAGTGTTAATTACATCCGGAGATATGGTAACCTAAAGTTGACGCTTGAGTACCACTCCTCCGCTCTTCTATCGTGTGTATCGGAGAGCACCGAATTAAGTAGGGATCCAAAGGGAGTGGTGATGTACCTTAGGTACAGAAGAGACTAGAACAGCACATTACGTCCACATGCTAACACCTTTATTGGTCTTTTTCACTGACGCACATGTACATTACCATGAGGGGTGAGGTACACGTACACACGTGGTTTCCATTTTCAATTACTGAGTGGAATAGAGTGTGTCTCGACATGTCAAGCTAATAGATGTTCAAAGTGGTGGCCATCGTTTGCTGCACACAATTGCAATCTATGACGTAATGAATGTCGTACAAACCGCAGTACCTCTGGTGTAATGTCGCCGCAAGCTGCCACAATACGTTGTTTCATATCATCTAGGGTTGTAGGCACATCACGGTACACATTGTCCTTTAACGTACCCCGTAGAAAGAAGTCCAGAGGTGTAAGATCAGGAGAACGGGCTGGCCAATTTACGCGTCCTCCACGTCCTATGAAACGCCCGTCGAACATCCTGTCAAAGGTCAGCCTAGTGTTAATTGCGTAATGTGCAGGTGCACCATCATACTGATACCACATTCTCAAGCGACGTTGGCAGATCATTCTGTAGAAACGCGATATATGTTGCAGCTGTTTGGGACCCTGCAATGAAGTGTGGACCAATGAGGTCTCCCTGTCGTAGCCAGCGAGGATTGTCCACGGACCAGTAATGCATGTTCCGTAGATTCCCTGACCCGTGGTTTGTGAAACCCGCTTCATCAGTAAACAGGTAGAACTGCAACGCATTCTCTGTTAATGCCCATTGACACAATTGCACTCGATGATTAAAGTCATCACCATGTAATTCCTGATGTAGCGACACATGGATCGGATGAAAGCGGTGACGATGCAGTATGTGCATGACACTACTTTGACTCAGTCCACCGGCTCTCGCAATGTCCCGTGTACTCCTGTGTGTGTTCACGGCAACAGCAACTAACACACCAACTGCACCCGCTTCTCCTGTGATGGGCCTGTTAGGGACCCGTTTGCGTGCTACGACCATACCTGTTGCATACAGTTGGCGATAGATGTTTTGAAATGTGCGACACGTTGAATGCTCCCTTCCCGGGTACCATTCTGCATACACCCTGCACGCTTCTGCTGCATTTTGTCGACACTCGCCATAAATTAGTATCATCTCCGCCTTTTCAGAGTTCGAATACACCATGCTCACAGTTCCTACAACACTACACTATCACAAACGTCTGGTAACACAGTGTACTACCGTCTGCGTGCAAAGACGAATGCAGAATAACAATAGCAGCAAGCGCTACATGCGGACACTGCGACAGCTAGACCAAACCACAACAGTGCACTACAGCCACACTCGTAAACACGGTCTTCATCGTAAACATGTCCCTGCAGATGCTGCTCGCCGACCGTGGCCTGTGTTTGTTACATCACGCAACTGAACGTCGGAGGTTTGAAGGGTCTACTTCAGGTTACAATATCTCCGGATGTAATTAACATTTTACAATGGAACAAACGGCATTAATTACGTATTTGTTTATATGTTCAGACGTGCAAACAAAACTAACCGGGTTCAATAAAAAAACACAAAAAACGTAGGTTTGTGTTAAAAAACATACTTCCGTATATTTTTTTACACTAGCCCCACTCCTTACGTTCGGTCTGTAGAATCGGTTCGTCAGTATTTCATGTGGTTTACGAAATATATCCAGCGGTAATGTTAGATTACTCATCCTGTATATCCAATACTCTCCGTCCATGAGTGGAATTTTTTTTTTTTTTTTTTTTTTTTTTTTTTTAAATATCGGAATACAAATATAAACTGGTGACCTTCTTGTTTTTAAAAGTCACGTGTGAAAAATTTCATCAATATCGAAATAAATGTGTAGTTTGTTTGAAGTCCTTAAATAGAATACTCTCCGCCATTCAGATGTTTGTAGAGCTTATGGGACTTAACTGCGGTGTCATCAGTCCCTAAACTTACAAACTACTTATGAACTACTTACGAACTAGGACGGCACAAATATCCATGCCCGAGGGGGGATTCGAACCTCCGGTCGTAGTGGCTGGAGTGACTGGAGCGCCGCACAACTCTCCGTCATTCTCCGCCGTACCAACTTTTATATAGACAGTGAACTTGAAACGTGTCCATAGAAAATATATATTGTTGAATTTGTAAGAAAATGTCTAATATTGTGCCTCCTGTTTTGTGTCGAGTAACTTGCTAACAAGAAAATGTATAATATCGTATCTACTGTGTGTATCGATAAGTGTACATAAATCTGTGAAGTTTCATCTTTGGCAAAGATTATGTACCGTATAGCATTGTGGCTCGTGCGGAAAGAAAGAGAGTCAGACTTGTGGTTCAGGTCTCTTAGAGAGCATGGGCGCTAATGACCACGATGTTGAGCCAGCACCCCCTATAGAAGAAAGCCTGCGCACGACGTCATAACATGGCGGCGGTGAGAGGATTAGAGTCCTTTGAAAGATCGTAAACATTAGCAGTGCACGCTGTTTATAGTGCTTTCTTTCGTTCAGGAGTGTATTTATTTCGTAAATTGGTGTTGTGTACGGTGTGATCGCTACGCTGGACGATTTGTATGTGGGAGAACAACGGGTGATCTCTTTTTTACTGACAAAATGCCGTTTCGCTGTTCTGTGCCGAAATGTAGCGGAAATCACGACTGTGGCCCAAAAGTTATCGTCTTTAAACGTCCGGAGAAGAATAAGCTAATGGGGGTGGTAGCGTAAATAAAATGAATCGCCATATCCAACGGTAAACAGTATTGGCTTAAAACTCGTTTATAAGGTTAAACAAAAACGAAAACTCATTATCTTGAAGAAGAAGCCAAGTTATCCTCGGAATTCTTGATATCCATTTCTTCTTCTTCGGACGTTTAAAGACGGCAACTTTTGGGCCACAGTCATAATTTCCTCTACATTTCGGCACAGAACAGCGAAACGGCATTTTGTCAGTAAAAAAAAGATCACACGCTGTTCTCTCACACACAAATCGTCGAGCGTTGCGATCAAACTGTACACAACACAAATTTACGTAATAAATACACTCCTGAACGAAAGAATGCACTATAAACAGCGTGCACTGTTGATGTTTACAATCTTTCAGAAGACTCTAAGCCTTTCACCGCCGCCATGTTGTGACGTCGTGCTTTCTTCTATAGGAGGTGCTGGTTGAGCGCCCTAAAGCTCCAATAACAACAGCTTAGAGCAGTTGTGTTAAGTATATGATTCCGATGTAGAGCAGAGGCTGCAGTGCCAGCAAGTTAGTTGGTTTGATTGTATTTGGAATACATTGCACTTCATATAATTGTGAAAAAGGTTGTATCACATCTGGAATGGTGATAGCATTTCATGTTATTATGGAAAGGTTGTATCATTTAGCTAATGTAATGGTGATTATTAATAATAAGTAATAAAGTTGACCTTTCTTTCCTGTTTCATTTACGTAGTTAGAAGATTAACCTACTTCCGTTATTTGATAATTAGTTATTTGTGGATTTAAAGTGCAGTATTGGTTTTGCTATTCTTGTTGAACAGATTTCTTTATTGGGAACGTAGTAAATGATTGTTATGCAACACTGCAGTTAATTGAGTATGATACTGAGTTTTGATAATCAGGTGCTGATCTGCCTAAAATCCTCATAGTCGAACATTAAGAATGTAGTTTGTGTTTTTAATATCTTTATCGCAGTCAAATTTTTTGATTGTAGTCAGTGTGTGTGTATTTCATGCAGGTTACATGTCACAATTATTTTTTTTTTTTTTTTTCATCTTATGGGACTTAACTATGGGTCATCAGTCTCTAAACTTACAAACTACTTATGAACTACTTACGAACTAGGACGGCACAAATATCCATGCCCGAGGGGGGATTCGAACCCCCGACCGTAGTGGCCGTGCTGACCGTGACTGGAGCGCCTCAGTCACCTCGGCCACCGCGGCCGGCAGTTGCTTTGTTAAAAGATCCGTTGCGCACATAATGTTTAATGAACTGTTTCTCATCTAACGGTATATACATCAATATCAGGGACAAAATTAAACCAAATTACTGTGTTAATGAACAATGTACGTCTTCAGTTAAATTTTGATGGAGTTCTTTAAAACAAACTAATTTTGTTGTCTGATTAAACGATAGAGTCAACTTTAAACTTCACGTACACCTTTTAAACTTTCTCCTTTTTTCAAGGTCAAATGTGCAACTTGCATCAAGATTTGAAAACCAAAACTGTAGAGCTGTATGCAGTATAAACACACGGGTATTCTGTTTGTATACTACGAACAGGGAAACGCTTCGCAATTTGCTAAATATGCATGGAAATTGCATATTCATCCTGCGCGCCTTTCCTTACTCTCTCTGCGCATAACTTCATGTCTGTGCCCGTTCCTTACTTGGTTGTGCTCTTAGACTTGCCAGTGTATTGTCTACTTGAACCCGACCTTTCGCGGGAATTTATTTATTCCAACATTCAGTTGTCCACGAACTTCTCCCTTATTTCTCTATCTCCTCCTCTCTCTATCTTCCTACCTTTGCCTCGCACTCCTCTTGCGCCTGCTCCTCCTATTCCCCCTGCTTCTGTCATTACCTTCCCCACTCTCCGCCAAATTCTTCAGTGTTCCCCTCTCTCTTCATCAAATTCACGGTCAAACGGTGTCACAGAGAGGAGTAGAACACTCCGCCATGCACCGTCCGTAATCTTATGCAGACAGTGGCGTTTCTCTTCTTGTGAATCTCAAATCTGTATAATTAAATAAAAGTCGAATGAAAGTTATTTCACGGCATAAAATACGAATCTCATCTGTAGTGGCAATGCCAGCGTTACAAAATTACCAATACCGATTATATCAATTTTTCAGTTGTTCCTGTGGGTTTTTCCTATTTATATTTAAACTTCCGGGGTATTAAAACGAACAAAACAAAACAATATAAATATAATTGACATCGGAGAAACATTTTCTGAGTTGTAGCGAGAGTAGTGCACAGCAGTTGTATTAGACGACTACATGCAAGGGTTGGAACGTAAATAGTGGCAACTATTTATACAGAACCGACACAAAGGCGTTACATGTTTGCACCTGTTACTGTCCTTCAAAGTAGTCATCAGCGTTGTGTAGAACCCCTTGCCAGCGATGTGGAAGGCGTAGGTATACCAGAGCCGGTTCTGTTGATGGTGCGAATGGAGCGGTCTACTGCCTGTCGAATCTCTGGAACAGTTCCGAAGCGAACGCCACGAAGTGCCTCCTTCATCTTCTGAATCAAACCAAACTCAGAAAAACTTACAGTAAGTCCGGGGAGTAAGTGGATTGTACAGTTCTTCCCAGTCCCATCGACAGAACGGAGCAGCCACAGTTTGCCCCTGTATGTGTCCCCGCATTGTCGTCCAAATTGCGTTTAAAGTGTTTCCGCTTCTTTTGCAAAGCTGGTCGCAGGTGATGCTCCAAAAACTAACAGTAAATACTGTCTATTAACGGTCTGCCGTGGAGGAACGTAGTGACACCGTTACGTTGGACCGCTCGCTCACAAGTGACTGTGTTTCCTTCGATTGTGCGCACGCCGGTCGCGTGGGACGCGCGAGTCCATTTGCTGGTAGGTAAGGTAGGTATGTCAACAACGTGTGCTATCACCGACATTAGTACATACCATTGCATAGTGTCTCCGCAGAAGTGTTGCCACTATTTAAGTTCCAACATTCGAATATCAACTATATTTTTCTCAAATATATATTATTAATATATATTAATGGTAAACTCATCGATATGATGGTCAACTGTGGTCCTGAGAAGGACCAAGATGATGTATCTGGTGTAAAAGGATCAGCCGTCAGAGAAATCTGACTCTAAATACTTGGGTATCACTCTCGATAAGTCTCTCACATTCAAAACTCACTGCAAGAATACCAAAATGCGAAATAACCTCATTAGCAAACTAGCTGGGACACTGGGGCTCACATCCACAGACTATCTACTCTTCTGTAATGGCACTGTTCTTTTCTACTGCCGAATATGCTTCTCCAGTCTGGTACAGGTCATCTCGTGCCAGACAAGTAGACACTGCTGTCAATGAAACCTGCTGGTTGATCACTGGTTGTTTAAAACCTACTCCAACCGAGAAGCATTAATATCTGGCTGGAATAGCATCACCAAGTGTACGCAGAGAAATGGCTGCCAACAATGAGAGACTCAAAGTGGGAGTGAACAGTGCCCACCCACTGCACGGATATAATCCACCACAGCAACGGCTGAGCTCGCGAAAGAACTTCCTAAGGACATCTGAGAAACTCACCGTTTCACCAGAGAAGGCAAGGCTGGAGTTATGGAAGAAGATGACGCCTCATCTTCATGGATGGATGCCTGAAGCCGAAGAACTACCACCTGGACGCAATGAAAACTGGCTCGTGTGGAAAGCTTTGAACAGATTGCGATCAGGAGTTGGACGATCCCGAGACAACTTCAAGAGATGGGGTTTCAAGACAGAAGACACTTCCTGTGACTGTGGAGAACAACAAACCACAAGGCATATTCTCCAGTGCCCTTTTGGTCCCTACATCCTGCACAAAGACTGATCTCCTGCAAGCCACTCCAAACGCCTTGCAGGTTGCGAAGTATTGGGTACATGTAATATAATTACAATTGTACCTATTTACCAATTTATGATATGTATGGCTACTGTAAATTTGTATGTTTCTGACTCGAGAATAAATAAATAATGGTAAACTAACTCACATTTTTTTGTAGTTTTTTGACTTGGCGTTAATGATATTCTCTATATGTAAATAGTGAGGACGGACCGTGAAGCAGACAGGGATAGCTCGGTAGGTAGAGCGAATCCCGACTCCGGCGCATAGTTTCAATCTGCCAGGTAGTTTAACATCGGTACACATTCCGCTCCAGATTGAAAATATTCTTCTACACCACTTTCATTTATCGTAAAAAAAAAAAATAATAATAAAACCACTTAGAAAATTCACCCTTGAATAACTAAGTAGTCGTGGATTCATTAATTTCTGCAGAGGTCCATTTATAGACTCGATATGGATGCAATGCTTTCTTAACAAGCCAAAAGTGAAATAAATATATCCCGCGGCGGAGTAGCCGAGCGCATTGAGGCTCTATGCTCGGATACGCGATGCCGCTCCCTGTCGGGGGTTCGAATCCTCCCTCGGGGATGGATGTTAGTGTTGTCTTTAGTATAAGGTAGTTTATAACTAGTTTGTAAGTTTAAGGACTGATGACCCCGCAGTTAAGTCCCATAAGTTTAACAAACATTTGAACATCAGAAATAAATACAAAACAGAAATTTAGTATAATAAAAAGGAAGCCACCAGTACAAACACAGATACACGCATTAAACAACAAGCCAATAAGGTACGATCTCATAGCGAGAGAAATAATAAATCATTGGAAGGCTACTTACAATGAGACTTGATGCTAATGGAATAGTTCGTGACATACCAGAATCGTCCCATGGGGACGTTATATGCCACATTGGTTTCTTATTTATAAACCTATTGAAATAAACTTCATATATTTTTCCATTCGGTAAAATATTTTCCTCAGATATTTGAAAGTGGGCCGGCAACCCACCTTAATAGACCCCACAACCCAAGAGTGTGTAGCGATCCACCGTTAGGGAAACATTGGTATAGAGTATTTGAAGGTAATTTTTGTGGCTTTAATGTCAGTTCCAAAATTTGTGAAGTTATCGAGCAGCGAAATTGAAAGATATTAGCCGTTTATTTTTAATCGTGAATTGTAGATATTAATGCCCTTTGCTGTAGATATTAATGCCCTTTGCTGTAGATATTAAACCATTGATTGTGTGTGGCTGCTATGATATATGAACACAGAATGAGCGTGGATTCCATAGCATTTTCTGAATCCTCACAACGTTCTCTCTGCCCGACCGTATACCCTATCCAACTTTTTATGATGTTATCGCCAAAAGTCTCAATTAAAAATATATTTGTAAATCAATGGGACTGCTGGGTTATTAGTCCCTAGCTTACAAACTACTTAAACTAAGTTAAACTAAGGACAACACATGCACCCATACCCAATGGAGGACTGAAACCTCCGACGGCGAACGGCCGCGCGCACCGCTGCACGGCGCCTCAGTACGCATGGCTATTCCGCCGCGGCGTTGAATTTTTCTGCCGTTCTGTCTACAATGGAATTCTTTAACACGTTCGCTGTTGTCACCAGTGCGGGACGCTAACGCTCTAGGCGGACGACTGTAAGCGCACGTGCAATCCCTGCGAAACCTGTAATACTGAAAGCGAATATAACGTCTGCAAAAGCGGTGGTGTTAAGCTGCATGCCGATTATGTGATAAATGCTGCAAGCTCTCTGACTTATAAGCGTCATATGCTTTTATTGCAAACAATTCTAACAACGCCTCTGATTTATTGATTTTATTGCAAACTGGGAAGAAAATTAAATTCAAACAGGCGATAAATCCGCTTCATTCAGAAAGAATTATACTGAAAACCCGAAAAGGTTTATCAAACGGAGAAAACGAAACACGTGTCATCTGCAATGTGGTGCTATGGAAATCTAATCCCATATAACAAATTTGCGATGTGTATAGGCGATGTTTTTATAGCAAACCACTAAAGACGAAGACATACAACTGCAGACAGGAAAATGTTACGTGATGTTTTTTTGTAGCCTGCACTAACACCAGTGCACAGCCAAACTAACTAAACTGAGTACTCAGTTAACGCGCCGCTTATAGGTCTAATCGTCGGCAGCTCTGGCGTGTTGATCGCGGAAACGCTTATGAGCGTCAGCCGCAGCGAACGTGTTAAGAAAATCACTTTTGTTACTCCCAAATACTTCTGGTTTTCTTTGTTTTACTGTCAGTCTAACGAATTACGTCAGTGGTCGTTATCTTTAATGTTGTTTCACCGTGAATTTTAATCCATTTTATGAATTAAACGCCGCGGTGGAGTAGCCGAGCGGTCTAAAGCGTCTCACTGCGGAGCGCGCGGTTGCTCGCCGTGGAGGTTCGAATCCTCCCTGGGACATGGGTGTGTGTGTTGTCCTTAGGTTAGTTTACCTAGGTTTAAGTAGTTTGTAAGCTACGTACTGATGACCACGCAGTTTGGTCCGATAGAATTACAAACATTTGATTTTGATTTGATGAGTTATACCTTTATTGTTTCCCTAATATTAATCTAGGAGAGTAGAACTGGTAAACTGTATTTGTTACTTGCGCCCTTGTTAATCCTTGAGCTTCTTGCTAGGTCGGTCATTCTCGTTATTGAAATATTATCCGCAATAATAATTAGCCCTAAAAAAGGTTTATAATTTCATCGAGAAAAGCTCGGAAGTCTCAGAGTCGAGATTGAGTTTCCTTACCACCGGCACACTACATCTCTACACTTGTAGGGTAGGGTGTAAACTGTACACCTCAGGAAGCGGCTGATGCGCCATGGGGAATATCTGGTACAGGGGCGCTCGTGCCTTAGAAGCGACTTTCGACTGTGTAACCTAACGCAGGGGTAGTAGGCTGTCGTGTCGTCTGTCTACTTAACGACGCGCAGAACCTGCCTGACGCAAGGGCGTCTGCAAAACCTGGGCCCTGATGCAGAGGCGAACCACGTACCAGTCTCAGCAACGTCTTCCAATCTGATCAACAGGGACACCGGCTACCAACTTAGCACTGCATGAGATACTGCACTGAACCTGTTAAAATCACGAAGACCACCGAAGAAAACGATTGCGTGTGCAGATGAAGACATAGTTTTATCGATTGTGAATGGCGAGATGGACACAGACCAGGCCGGACACACAGCAAATCGGCATGCGGATACCAACAGAGGGCGTTGGGGCAGTCGGCCTCGGCGCTTAGCATGTGGACAGTTCTGCGCGAGAGTCGAAATGGTAACCTCACAGTCCAACGGGTAATGTTTCGTTTATGGATGCAGTACGAAAAATCTACAACACTAAATATTATTACCATCAGATATAGAACAATAAAAATAAATGAAAATTAGTAAGAAGCTTTTAAACCTGCTAATAAAAATAAAATGAAAATAAAGAAATATCGAAACTGTTCATCTTAAACGCAACTTTCCAAAATCATTCCTTGTGCGCTGTTGGCCACTGTTTTAGGCGTTTCCTTCACGCTCCCTTCTTTGTATGTTTTAAATAGGAAATCGTCGGCCACGGCCCAGCAGTGTGTTCATCGCAATTGAAGATATCAGCCAGGTGTGCAGACGAAATATTGTGCAGTTACAATAACATCCATCGTCTCGCCCGAGAACCATATTTAGAAAAAAATATTGTAACTGAAATCTTCTCGGGTTACAATCCACGTCATGTGGTTTACTGCCCACGAGCTTTCGACAGAGAACTCCTCTGCCATTGTCAAGTGGATGACTGTCAATTCGCGGCCGCTGCCGTGCTTATATAGGCGCGCCGCCGCCAGTGACGTCACTGGTGCTCAGTTCCGTGACCATATAAGGCAATGTTTTGGTCTTCAGGAGCCGGCTGATTTTCCCTGTTGTGGAGCCAAAAAACGGCAAAAATGCTTCTTTACTTCTTCTTCAGATGTCTTCTGATTTCGTGCTTTAAGTCACACTGCTTGAGATATTTGTCTCTTGTTGTAGCAAAAAATGTTCAAATGTTTGTATAGCTTATGGGACTTAACTACGGGGTTATCAGTCCCTAAACAACTACTTATGAACTAGCTAATACTAAGGACGGCACAAATATTCATGCCCGAGGGGGGATTCGAACCCCCGACCGTAGTGGCCGTGCAGGCCGTGACTGGAGCGCCTCAATCCCCTCGACCACCGCGGCCGGCTCTTGCTGTAGCCGTTATCCTTGAAAACTTTGCGTAAGTGGCTAAGCTCTTTTGTTAGGTTATCAGCAACTGATACGGTTATGGCTCTGTGTACTAATGTCTTCAGAACAGATTCTTTCTGTGCTGGGTGATGGTAGCCTGTGGCGTGCAAATACCGGTCCGTGTGAGTGGGCTTGCGGTAAACGCTGTGACCCAGACTTCCATCGGGCTTACGACGGACAAGAACGTCCAGGAATGGCAAGGAACCGTCCTTCTCTACTTCCATCGTGAATTTCATTATTGAATATCGCCGCGAAAACATGCACTCATATATAATATTGTAACTGTTATACTTTTGTGACTAGGGGTTTGAAAATGGTGCGATTATAGCAACGAAACCGACCACTTAATGAATTAAAAAATTTAAACTCAGCTGCTGGTACTTTCTGTCAATCTACACCTGTCGATGGCAAACTCCTCTGTCGTCCCCAGGAGTAAGATCACTGACTGCCAGGGCCGGTACGTCTGGAACCTTCTGGAGGGCGAACAACGCATGCGCGGAAGACAGGGAGGACAGTTACGGCGTGCCACGGTACCGTGTCACGTCACGTGGTGCTCCGGCATCCCCACAGGCGCCAAATTTCTCTTTGCGCTCTATATACTAAGCTCTTCGCACGGTAGTGACATGGAAACCCAGAGCGATATACGGAAGGATTGTACTTCGGTCACGGTGACGATTCTCTTCAGTCGTTCCTGCAGACTTATTCATTTTTATTTATATATATATATTTTTAATTATTAATTTTTTGGTCGGAGTTTGATGTTTTATTCGATTCCCGATATATGCGGTGCACTCGTGCACTCGTGAAATGATCGTACGCGAAAACCCGCACATTATCACCACCTTGGAATTGCTGTGTTGCACGTCGTACGCCGATTACACCACCAAGTTTAAAGTGCCGCGGTGGAGTGGCAGAGCGTTCTAAGGCGCCTTGGTGCGGAGCGTGCGGTTGCTCATCGTCGGAGGTTCGAGTCCTTCCTCGGGCTTGGGTGTGTGTGCGAGTGTGTTTTTCTTACATTAGTTTCACTTAGCTTAAGTAGTTTATAAGCCTAGGGACTAATAACGTTAAAAAGTAAAGTCGTATAGCTTTACAAACATTTTATTTGATCTGAACGTTCAAACTCACTTAAGGGGGTAAGGACGTCAAACCGGCTTATTTGGAGCACGAGAGGCACCACAGGACTCATTAATTTACACTGTCTATACTCTTATAAAGAAATTCGTGAAACTTTTTCAATATAACCAGGAAGAATGCAGGATTTAGTCTCATAGTAGTGGAAGTTGCAAAATATACAGAATTATTTATTTATTTATTTATTTTCATGTGAAATTTCAACTTCCTTCACTTACCATGGAACGGTTGTTGTAGGTAGACTTTTCTTCGTAAGTAAGAGAAATTCTCCGATGAATGTTGCATAGCAAACTCTAGAATATATTTAAATTATGAAAAATACATGAGGAGTTACATTTTAAAATAGATGTTTACATAACTCTCAAATCTGCTACATAATTGTCTCGATGTTTTCGTTTATTTAGAAAATTCTAGAGTTTCGTACACCTACACGTGTAGTTTGTATGATGTGAAAAATTCACCGACGGATCTCTTACTTACAAAGAAATGTGTACCTACAACAACAACTGCTTCCACTGCTAAGTGAAAAAATGGTGCGTTTTCACCTGTAAAAACATTCATCCTGTAATGTTCTTAAACTTCCACTACTAGTCTATGAGTGTGAATGCTGAATCCTTACTCATCATGCTCAAAACGTATCATGCATTAATTGTGAAAGTGTACATTGTGTAAATTAAAAAGGCTTGTGGTGCCTCTGGTTCCCCAAGTCGGTCGGTTTCACGTCCTTACCCCCTTAAAAAGTGATAACCTGCCAATTGTAGCAGCAGTAATCGATCTAACGGCAGACACCTGTTACCTTTATCTACATATACATATACAGGGTGAGTCACCTAACATTACCGCTGGATTTATTCCGTAAACCACATCAAATACTGACGAACCGATTCCACAGACCGAACGTGAGGAGAGGGGCTAGTGTAATTGGTTAATACAAACCATAAAGAAATGCACAGAAGTATGTTTTTTAACACAAAACTACGTTTTTTTAAATGGAACCCCGTTAGTTTTGTTAGCACATCTGAACATATAAACAAATACGTAATCAGTACCGTTTGTTGCATTGTAATATGTTAATGTCATCCGGAGATATTGTAACCTAAAGTTGACGCTTGAAACCTCCGACGTTCAGTTGCATGTTGTAACAAACACGGGCCAAGGTCGGCGAGCAGCATCTGCAGGGAGATGTTTACGATGACGACCGTGTTTACGATTGTGGCTGTAGTGCACTGTTGTGGTTTGGTCTAGCTGTCGCAGTGTTCGCATGTAGCGCTTGCTGCTATTGTTACTCTGCATTCGTCTTTGCACGCAGACTAACTGTAGTACACTGTGTTACTAGACGTCTGTGATAGTGTAGCGTTGTAGGAACTGTGACCATGGCGTAATCGAACTCTGACAAGGCGAAGATGATACTCATCTATGCCGAGTGTCGACTAAATGCAGCTGAAGCCTTCAGGGTGTATGGAGAACGGTACTCGGACATAGAGCATCCAACGTGCCGCACATTTCAAAACGTCTACCACCAACTGTATGCAACAGGTATGGTCGTAGAACGCAAACGGGTCCGTAACAGGCCCGTCACAGGAGAAGCGGGTGCAGTTGGTGTGTTAGCTGCTGTTGCCGTGAACCCACACAGGAGTACACGGGACATTGCGAGAGCCGGTGGACTGAGTCAAAGTAGTGTCATGTGCATACTGCATCGTCACCGCTTTCACCCGTTTCATGTGTCGCTACATCAGCAATTACATGGTGATGACTTTAACCATCCAGTGCAATTCTGTCAATGGGCATTAACAGAGAATGCGTTGCAGTTCTACCTGTTTACCGATAAAGAAGGTTTCACAAACCACGGGGCAGTGAATCTACGGAACATGCATTACTGGTCCGTGGACAATCCTCGCTGGCTCCGACAGGTAGAGTGACAGCGACCGTGGACTGTAAATGTATGGTGCGGAATCAATGGAGCCGGCCGCGGTGGCCGCGGGGACTGAGGCGCTCCAGTCACGGTTCGCACGGCCACTACGGTAGGTGGTTCTAATCCCCGCTTCGGCATGGATATTTGTGCCGTCCTTAGTCTTAGCTAGTTCATAAGTAGTTTGTAAGCTTAGGGACTGATGACCCCGTAGTTAAGTCCCATAAGTTCTACAAACAATTGAACGTCATTTGTCCTCACTTCTTTCAAGGGCCCAAACAGCTGCCACATACATCGCGTTTCTACAGAATTTGCCAACGTTGCTCGAAAATGTTCCACTGGAAACGCGTCGACGTATGTGGTAACAGCAAGATGGTGCACCTGCACATTCCGCGATTAACACTAGGCTGACCCTTATCAGGATGTTTGATGGGCGTTTCATAGGACGTGGAGGACGCATAATTTGGCCAGCCCGTTCTCCTGATCTTACACCTCTGGACTTCTTTCTGTGGGGTACGTTAAAGGAGAATGTGTACCGTGGTGACTAAGGCGCTCCACGGCCACTGCGGTCGGGGGTTCGAATCCCCCCTCGGGCATGGATATTTGTGCCGTCCTTAGTGTTAACTAGTTCATAAGTAGTTTGTAAGTTTAGGGACTGATGACCCCGTAGTTAAGTCCCATAGACTTTACAAACATTTGAACATTTGAACCGTGGTGTGCCTACAACGCCAGAGGATATGAAACAAGGTATTGTGGCATCCTGCAGCGACATTACACCAGATGTACTGCGGCGTGTACGACGTTCATTACGCCATAGATTGCAATTGTGTGCAGAAAATGATGGCCACCACTTTGAACATCTATTGGCCTGACATGTCGGGACACACTCTATTCTACTCCGTAATTGAAAACGGAAACCACGTGTGTACGTGTACCTCACCCCTCATGGTAATGTACATGTGCGTCAGTGCAAAAGACCAATGAAGGTGATAGCATGTGGACGTAATGTGCTGTTCTAGTCTCTTCTGTACCTAAGGTACATCACCGTTCCCTTTGGATCCCTACTTAATTCGGTGCTCTCCGATACACACGATCGAAGAGCGGAGGAGTCGTACTCAAGCGTCAACTTTAGGTTACAATATCTCCGGATGTCATTAACATTTTACAATGCAACAAACGGCACTGATTACGTATTTGTTTATATGTACAGATGTGCTAACAAAACTAACGGGTTACATTTAAAAAAACGTAGTTTTGTGTTAAAAAACATACTTCCGTGCATTTTTATGGTTTGTATTAACCAATTACACTAGCCCCTCTCCTCACGTTCGGTCTGTAGAATCGGTTCGTCAGTATTTGATGTGGTTTACGAAATATATCCAGCGGTAATGTTAGGTGACTCACCCTGTATAATCCGCAATCCACCGCAAAATGCGTTGCAGAGAGTACACTGTACCACTACTAGGCATTTCCTTTCCTATTCCACTCACAAATAGAACGAGGGAAAGAAGAATGTCTATACGCGTCTGTACGAGCCCTAATTTCTCTTATCTTGTCTTTGTGATCTTTACGCGAAATGTAAGTAGCCGGCAGGAAGATCGTTCTACATTCCAAATTCCGGCCATCTAAGTTTCCTCATAGGATTTCTCAAAAAGAAGGTCGCGTTTCCTCCAGCGATTCCCATTTGAGTTTCCGGAGCAATTCTATGACTCGTGCATTAGTCGAAGCTACCAATAACAAAACTAGCTGCTAGCCTCTGAATTGTTTATATGTCTTCCTTTAAACTGATCTGCTGCGGTTCCCAAACACTGGAGCAATACTCAAGACGTGGTCGTACAAGCGTTTTATACGCGGTCTCCTTTACAGATGAAGTACATCTTCCAAAATTCTCCCAATAAAGCGAAGTTGGCTGTCAGCCTTACTCACATCTGTCCTTACATGTTCATTCCACTTTATACCTCTCTGCATTGTTACGCCTAGATATTTGAACGACGCGACTGCATCAAGACGCTCACCACTAATACTGTTTTCAAACATTATAGATTATAGGATTGTTTTTCCTACGCATGTTCATCACCTTACATCTTTCTACATTTAGAGGTAGCTGCTGTTCTTCGCACCAACTAGAAATTTTGTCTAAGTCATCCTATATGATTTCACAGTCAGTTAAAGAGGTCATACTCTCATACACCACAGAATCAACAGCAAACAGCCGCAATTACAAGTTACTCTCACCCTGGGGCACACCCGACGATACACTCGCCTCTGATGAACACTCGCCATCGAGATTTCTTTTACTTAGGAAGTTTTCCAACCAGTCACAAATCTGTGAATCAAATACATATGCCCGCACAGGGCCGGCCCGTCCATATAGGCACTCTAGGGAGCTCGAATTTGGGAGGCGGCAAATTTGTTGTGCGCGACGAACCCTCGTGCGATCGCAGCGCGGTTTACTTTCCAGTTACGCTGCGGTTCCAGGAGCGACGAATTCCCATTTACTACACATAGACAGAGCAACAGGCAATAGACGAGACGCAAGTCAAAGTTATATGCATTCTCTTGGAGTCTTCAAAAGTTTGCTAGTAAGAGTTTGGTGAACAGACGAGTAGCACAGAATGAAACTTTCAGTCTGCAGCGGATTGTGCGCTGATATGAAACTTCCTGGCAGATTAAAATTGTGTGCCGGAACCGGGACTCGAACCTGGGACCTTTGCCTTTCGCGGGCAAGCGCACTACCGACAGTGCTATCCCGACACGACTCACGATGCTCCCTCACAACTTTACTTCCACCAGTACCTCGCCTCCTACTTTCCAAACTTCACAGAAGCTCTCCTGCGAACTATGCGAGGCTAGCACTCCTGGAAGAAAGGATATGGTGGAGGCATGGCTTAGCCACAGCCTAAGGGATGTTTCCAGAATGAAACTTTCACTCTGCAGCGGAGTGTGCGCTGGTATGAAACTTCCTGGCAGATTAAAATTGTGTGGCGGAACCGGGACTCGAACCTGGGACCTTTGCCTTTCGCGGGTAAGCGCACTACCGACTGTGCTATCCCGACACGACTCACGATGCCGCCTCACAACTTTACATCCGCCAGTACCTCGCCTCCTACTTTCCAAACTTCACAGAAGCTCTCCTGCGAACCATGCAAGACTAGCACTCCTGGAAGAAAGGATATACTGGAGACATGGCTTAGCCACAGCCTAAGGGATGTTTCCAGAATGAAACTTTCACTCTGCAGCGGAGTGTGCGCTGATATGAAACTTCCTGGCAGATTAAAATTGTGTGCCGGAACCGGGACTCGAACCTGGGACCTTTGCCTTTCGCGGGCAAGCGCACTATCGACTGGGCTATCCCGCCGCGACTCACGATGCCGCCTCACAACTTTACTTCCGCCAGTACCTCGCCTCCTACTTTGGAAAGTAGGAGGCGAGGTACAGGCGGAAGTAAAGTTGTGAGGCGGCATTGTGAGTCGTGTCGGGATAGGACAATTGGTAGTGCGCTTGCCCGCGAAAGGCAAAGGTCCCAGGTTCGAGTCCCGCTTCCGGCACACAATTTTAATCTGCTAGGAAGTTTCAGACGAGTAGCAGTTTGCAACCAATGACCCCGTGATGAAAGCTGGCTTGCAGCGTATCATGTCAGCTGGGGCGCCTTGCGGCCTCGCGCAGTCCGTCGCTCTGCATGTACAATGAGTTCTACGATCAAAAGAAACTGATGATGCAAATGCTCTGCTAAAATCAAGAACCTTTCTTGAAGATTGTAGACGTAATTTGGGATTTGAAAAAAATGCTAATAGAAGCAAGAGAAATTTCTGAAACAGTCAACATTTTCGCACCATTTTCATCAGATATGGAATGAGTCCGTCTAGGACACAAGAAAAGACAGTTTGGTTATGAAGCAGAAGACGAACTTATTAGTGACGAAGAAAATCATTTCAGAATTCAAAATAAAAATGTTCAAATGTTTGTAGAGCTTATGGGACTTAACTACGGGGTCATCAGTCCCTAAACTTACAAACTACTTATGAAGTAACTAATACTAAGGACGGCACAAATATCCATGCCCGAGGAGGGATTCGAATCCCCGACCATAGTGGCCGTGCAGACCGTCACTGGAGCGCCTTATTGCCCTCGGCCACCGCGGCCGGCATTTCAGAATTAATTTTTATTTTGCCATATTGGATACCGCAATAAATTCCGTTGACGAGAAATTTCATCAGATTAACTGTGGTGTCGCACAAGTCCAAAGTGCGCGCCACCTACTTTCGCCGCGCGCCGGCATGCACGCACGGCGCGGCGTTCTTACGACGTCAGCCACGAGCGCCCTCTGCTACAACTCAGCTCGTGGCCACCACTGAACGACATCGTTCACTTGGGACTGAGATAAGAACCAGTTAACACTTCGGAATCAGATAGGCACCAGTGAAGACTTGGCTATCGGACAGGCACTAGGCAGACCTCTAGCTCAACTATGTATCAGCATTCTGCCGTACTGAACTATGTAAAAGTTAAGTATTGTATAAATTATGTGCAATATATATCTCGTTCTAATTTCCTCTAGTGTTTCTAGCTTCTTCGTACCTGCTCAAGCTTGCGTCCTTTATTCCTGTGTCGGTCTGTCTACTCGGCCACCGACACCTACGACGGAAACGAGACACAAAAGCGGCGACGAGGCTGGGATACAAAATTAACAACCTAAATCGTGTATTTGGCTGTCTGTATATTATACAAGATGTACAAAATAAAACTCCCAATGCTGTTCTTGAAGAATGTATTAATTTGCAAGAGTCTCTAACTCACAAAGACTATAAAGATATTGATGCTACTTATCTATGGAATGAATTAGAAGTCATTGCTAGAAGAGCACCCAATAACTTAAGGCCACAGTACGTTCTGAGTTATATTTCTAAAAATGGACGTATAGACATTGCACCGAATTTACATACTACACTGTGACTCGTTGCTTACCTCCGTGTGTCTGTAACCAGTGGTGAGCGCAAATAAATAAATAAAAACATATCTGCGATCCACATTGATTCAAGAAAGACTTGTGGGGTTGTCAGTTTTGTCAACGAGAAACAGCAGACTCATTTGATTTAAGAGAGATCGTCTCAGATTTTGCAAAACCCAAGACACGAGAAATAAAAATTGTGTGATTGTTTGTATAATGAAGCTAATAATTGTATCAATTACTGTAAACTACTACCAAAACCTTTTTTATAAGACAAAATGTAAATACGACGAAAAAGTAACATTGTTGTTTAAAGTGCATGATGTGTCCCATTTTAATGGGGAAATATTGTTCATGTTACGTATATGTTGTGATTATGTATTTGAATAAAAAAAATGCAAATGTGTATTTCACGTTGATGGTTTATTGCGATTTTATTAAATGGGGCGCCATTAAAATAAATTGCCTAGGGCGCAGAATTTGTTCGGGCCGGCACTGTGCTCGCATCTTCGTTAACATTCTGCATTGTGGCACCGCGTAGAATACCTTTTCGATTTCGAGGAAAACACAATCTGCCTCTTGCCCTTCATCCACGGCTCGCAAGATGTGAGAAAAGACGTGTTTGCATACAGCTGTTTCTTTCGATCTTTATTGTACTTTAAATGAGCATTTTCTCACCCTTTTTATGTGATTGCACTGTTCAATTTTATTGTGAAAAAAATTTCAGGATTTGGTGGGTTTTGAACCACTGACCTTCAGCGTCACCGTCTAACGCATTGCTCACTACGCTATTTTTTTTCTTTTGTATTCTTCATTTTTTATTACTTTTATTATTATTATTTTTATTCTATATATGAGGTGCGCCGTAGTGTTGCCGCGGGCATAGTTGAATCGTCCAAATGTGTCTTCTCGTTGATTATTATGTTCCGTTGTGGGTCCTGTTCAGTTCAGATTGGTTGTGTTAAGATTTATCTTCTCATCGCTTGGACGTTCCAACTGCGAGGCGGGTCGTGAAAGGCACTCCGTAAAAAGCTGGAAAAATATTGCTGGTACTTTGGGTCCGGGTTAGGACGCAGTGTCGTTCATTAAGAAAGTTCCAGTATCCAAGTACTGATTTCTCGCCAGGATCAAAGAGGTATCGGATCGTCTGGCCACGAATCCAATTTACCGAGTGTGTTTTGGTGGTGGGGTAGAAAGTCTCCCCCAGAAATAAGAGCATGTTGATGTCATGTGGGCGGGTGTTTGGCGAGTAAGGAACGCTAAAATTCGCCGCGCGAGCGTCCAGACATCGTTTGCTTGACCACAGTGGAATCTGTGGCCGTCTGTGTCGTCCACTCCGCAGTGAATGCAGAGGGGCGAATCGGCGAGATGGATCCGATGCAGGCGATGTCGGTTTACTTGTTTTCCGTTCACAGTGAGATACCAAGCTGACTGGACGTCTGATTCGAGAAAACGTTCGTAAACAGCTTTCCATATATGCCGCCACACATACTGTAGCTGCTTAATTTCGATCGGGTTGAATGGTCGACACTTTTGTAGCAGATCTTATACGGTTTTAGTCTGAGACAAACGAGCAAGTGGTAAAGATTTGTATACATAACTACGGTAATTACATAAACTAGCGTTCTTGGATTTCATACTATTCATGACCGTTGTTAGCTGATGCAATATGGCATTTGTAGACACTAGATTATCATTTATCGTACGAAGAACGACGAGTTTTTGTTAATTCTTCAGTGCGCCATTGCTTTGAAATGACAACATGTAAGTTAAAATAAGAAAATCATCAAATACGCAACGGGAGATGGCTTATGCCAGAGAGAGTTCTGGGCGATGAATGTCACGTGACGGCTGGTTTTCGTTAATTCAGTGGAGGGTGTCGAAACACTGTTATTTTTGCAAATATCTCTCAAACGATACGAGATATGAAAAAAAACATAAGGGAACAAAGCTGTAGTGAATCATCTCTTCTACAAATTCGGTTATTCAGTTTTAGCGTCAGATGAACGGATTATATGCAATTAAAATTACATTACAATCAGCCTTTTTTGGTATTACTAACGTATTTCTTGGCCGAAATATCTGAAAAAGCGAGATTCTGGTCTCTGGTAGCCAAAAATTATGTCTGTAAAATTTGGTGCCGGTCGGTTGAACGGTTCGACCTAAAAAGTGGGAACACGTTACAGCCATACAGACATCGTCAAATCGCCGTTATTTTTGCAAATATCTCTGCAACGATGCAAGATCTGAAAAAAAAAAAAAACATAATAGAGCGAAGTTGTAGAGAATGTTTCCCTCTACCAATTAGGTTATTTAATTTTCGTGTCAGATGAACGGTTCGTTTGCAGTTACAATTATATTACAAACGGCTTTTTTTGGGGGAGCGTTACTACCGTATTTGCCGCGGTGGAGTAGCCGAGCGGTCTAAAGCGTCTCGCTGCGGAGCGCGCGGTTACTCGCCGTGGGGTTCGAGTCCTCCCTGGGGCATGGGGGTGTGTGTGTTTGTCTTTAGGATAGTTTACCTAGGTTTAAGTACTTTGTGAGCTACGGACTGATGACCACGCAGTTTGGTCCGATAGATTTACAAACATTTGAACTACCGTATTTTTCGTCCGAAAAATTTGAAAAAGGGAGGTTCTGGTCTGTCAGTCTACAATTATGTCCGTAAAAATTTGGTGTTGATCGGTCGAACGGTTCGTCTTAAAAACGGGGAACACGTTACGGATAGACAGACAGACGGACGGACAGACAGACAGACATACATCCCAAAATAGCCGTAATTGTTGCAAATATCTTTGAAACGCTACGAGGTATGAAAAAAATATAAGAGAGCGAAGTTGTAGAGAATTTTCTCCTCTACAAATTCGGTTATTCAATTTTCATCTCAGGTGAATGGTTAAGCTGTTATTTTTATTTAAATTTCGAGCTGTCAAAATACGATCGCAAAGGCCCACTTTTAGTGTTACTATCGTAACCTAAAGTGGACCAAAAAATAGGGGGGGGGGGAGCCGGCCGCGGTGGCCGAGGGGACTGAGGCGCTTCAGTCTCGGTCTGCACGGCCACTACGGTCGGGCGTTCGAATCCCCCCTAGGGCATGGATATATGTGTCGTCCTATTTCGTCAGTAGTTCATAAGTAGTTTGTAACTTTAGGGACTGATGACCCCGTAGTTAAGTCCCATAAGCTGTACAAACATTTTAACATTTTTTTTTGGGGGGGGGGGCAGTGAAGAGTCATGTTGTTGTTATAGTATTCAGTCCGGAGACTGTTTTCTTTGCAGCTCTCCACCCTACTCTATCCTGAGCAAGGCATTTCATCTCCTCATAAGAACGACAACCCACATCCACTTGAATCTGCTTACTATACGCGTCTCTTGGTCTCCCTCTGCGATTTTTACGCCACACACTTTACGATTCCTCGATGTCTAAGAATGTGTCCTACCAAGCGATCCCTTCTTTTGGTCAGGGTATGCCAAGAGTACTACGTCAATTTCGGCCGATCCAGAAAGCCGAGTAGTAGCCAGTGCAAATTTCATCAAAAATGCTCCCAGGAACGTTGAGTCTGCTGAGGTGGATTTGTCGGGTAAGACAGGCAGCGGGAAGGCGAGCACACGCTGGGAGGGGCGGTCAGCCGCGAGGCGAGGATAATATGCTGGCCGGGCGCATTTGCCGCGCATGCGCACGCGGCCGCGGCCGCGCGGGATAATAATACGTGTGGGGGGGGGGGGGGGGGCGGGAAGGCGGGGCCAGATTGGCGGATATTACAGCCGCGATAATCCAGCCTGATTCAATAACTGGCCGGTAACAATCGTGAGCGGATTGTTGGCCAGGGAGGCAAGAAACGGCACGGTGCGGCTACGCGATAAGGGGAGTTCTGGCTGCGAACGTATACATCGAGACGTGACCGCGACACTGTGCTACACGCTTTGCGCCGACAGGTACAAGTGTTGGAACAGTATATCGTCTAGGCATTCTGGAAAAAATAGCTATAAACTACGAGAAAGCCTGAATCAGTGGCGGCGCTAGACGAAAACTGGGCGTCGGCGAACTCATCTTTGCGAGGCCCCTTTCATTTTTTTACTAAGTAAGAAAATGTTAAATACAAGGAGCTCGATTATTTTGTGTCCCAGCCTCGTCGCCACTTTTGGGTCCCAGCCTCGTCGCCGCTTTCGTGTCTCGTTTCCGTCGTAGGTGTCGGTAGCCGAGTAGAAAAGTACCGACACAGGAAAAAAGGAAGCACGCTTGTGCAGGTAGGAGGTGACCAGCCAGTGGTACAGCAGAAACTAGAAACACTAGAGTAAATTAGAACGAGATATATATTGAACAGAATTTATACAATACTTAACTTTCACATAGTTCAGTACGGCAGAATGCTGATACATAGTTGAGGCCTGCCTAGTGCCTATCCGATAGCCAAGTCTTCACTGGTGCCTATCTGATTACGAAGGTCTTAACTGGTTCCTATCTCAGTCCCAAGTGAACGATGTCGTTCAGTGGTGGTCACGAGCGGAGTTCTAGCAGAGGGCGCTCGTGGCTGACGTCGAAAGAACGCCGCGCCGTGCGTGCATGGCGGCGCGCGGCGATAGTAGGTGGCGCGCACTTTGGACTTGTGCGACACCACAGTAACGTTTCTTGTGTTGACCTAACGCACTAAAATTTCCCGTCACCTATTATTTTATAAGTTATAGAGGCAAACACACTTAGTGAAACACCCTGTATATATAGTGTCATATTCAGTACTTAAATAACAATCAGCCAAAGCCATTCAATCTCTGCGACACCACAGATTATACATCAATTATAGTAAAATTTTATTAGTATAATATACAAGTATTATTGCAATGACAAAAATTACAACAAATAAACAAAAATTAAAATAGAGAAACGTTTCGGCTTTTCGTCTCACTGATTTTTTAAAGAAAACATCTTAATTAATACTAGCCTCTATTTCGACTTCAATTTATAGTCTTTCTTGGCTCATTGTGTTTCTCAAGTTAGTCTTAATCAATTTTAACTTTGTGAAGCATCTCTCAACCGAAGCTGTACTGACTGGAACTGTGAGCATGATGACTGTTATATAAACATTTGGATGTACTTCTACCAAATTGTTATCTAAAATGTACTGAAGAAGTTGTTTTGCAAGTATTTAAGTAAAAATTGCATCACTGCAGCACTCATACGGAAGTAAATACGGAGGTAAATATGGACAACTAAATACCTGTCAGCCGGGAATGGCCGATCGCACTTAGGCTTCAAACCACGGTGAGCGAGATCGCTCTCATCGGATCCCACCCTAGTATACGATGTTGTATCTGTCCTTTGGTTAAGCTAGTGTAAAAATGTTCAATTGTTTATAACGCTTATGGGACTTATCTAAGTGGTAATCAGTCCCTAAACTTACAAACTAACGAACTAGCTTACACTAAAGACAACAGAAACATCCATGCCCGAAGGGGGATTCGAAACCCCAACGGGGAACGGCCTCGCGCATCGTAGCTTAGTGCCTAAGCTAGTACAATTTAGATGTATGTCGCCGCTACATAACCTAGCAGTTGAAAAGCGCCGTTAAACATCGAATATTAAAAAAATTCGTATAATGTTTTGCGAGGCCCCCACACGCGCGAGGCCGTCGGCGGTTGCCGACGTCGCCGACGCCTGGCGCCGCCACTGGCCAGAATGGAGCAAATACATGTCATTAGTGCATCTTATCACTCGTACATTTTATCCTAAATTTTATTTGTGTACAGTAAAAGTCCGATGGCAAGTTCAGACCCGACCCAGTGCCGGATTAGCGAAAATGGCGGACTATCTGGCGGTACCCGTTACTGCTGGCATAGGCTAAGCCATACATGGAAAACAGCTGTGAAGCAGGGCACTGAACCATTTCTACAATAACCCATATATTTGTTCCAGTTTCTTTCTTTTATTTTCTTTTTTTTATATAGTTTATCTGGAAGCCAATTTTTCCGTTGTTGGCGATTGAGAAGCATATTTATTAGTTCATAATTTTGTTTATTGTGGTGTCGCACAAGTCTAATGTGCGCGCCACCTACTTTCGCCGCGCGCCGCCATGCACGCACGGCGCGGCGTTCTTACGACGTCAGGCACGAGCGCCCTCTGCTACAACTCCGCTCGTGGCCACCACTGAACGACATCGTTCACTTGGGACTGAGATAGGAACCAGTTAACACTTCGGAATCAGATAGGCACCAGTGAAGACTTGGCTATCGGATAGGCACTAGGCAGGCCTCTGGCTCAACTATATATCAGCATTCTGCAGTACTGAACAATGTAAAAGTTAAGTAATACTAAGTCTCAAGAAGTATATATTACGTTCTAATTTACTCTAGTGTTTTTAGTTTCTGCTGTCCCACTGGCTGGTCACCTCCTACCTGCACAAGCGTGCATCCTTTATTTCTGTGTCGGTCTTTCTACTCGGCCAGCGACACCTACGACGGAAACGAGACACAAAAGCGGCGACGAGGCTGGGACACAAAATTTATGTCATAAATGGTTGACGAACCAATATTAAATTCTGTTACCATAGTATTTCCGTTCTCAAGGTTCTCCATACGTTTATTGTCTTCCAGTTTCTGGTTGATGGGCAGAGTTTCATGCTTGCACTTCACTCCTCATTTAGAGCTTGAAGAATGTTTGGGTGTCGAGAACATTCTCACTGCTTGAATGAGAATAAAACTTCCACAGATCACTGTCATATGACAGTCACCACTGTTAAATGGGGGGAAAATGCTGGTAATCCAAAGAATGACAGGAACCTCTGTACAGCCGATATCTGCTGAGTAAGGTTGAATGCTTCCGATCCCAACAATGGCGTCTGCGTCATTGACGACCGCTGGCGGAACACTATTGTCACCGGCCAAGCAGGGGATCGCATCATGTGAACAGCCGGCTGGTGACGTCAGCTTAACTCCAGCAGTAGCGGCTGCACCAAAGGAAAAACAATTCCTCTTGGATCGTGGTGCCGGACTATTGGATGCCGCACTATCAGACTTTTACTGCAACTACTCAAAAATGTTTGTATAGTTTATGGGCTTAACTACGGGGTCATCAGTCCCTAAACTTACAAACTACTTACGAACTACTTACGAACTAGGACGGCACAAATATCCATGCCCGAGGGGGGATTCGAACCCCCGACCGTAGTGGCCGTGCAGACCGTGACTGGAGCGCCTCAGTCTTCTCGGCCACCGCGGCCGGCTGCAACTACTTTTTCGACATTATATATATATATATATATATATATATATATATATATATATCGTATGGTATAATGTCAGCTACATATAATACTTTAGTAAGATTTTCTAGTGTCTAGTTAATAAGATAAAACATATCTCTGTCATAGAGCCAAGTCCAACTCCTTTAACCACTGGACAGCTTCCTGACTGACTATATGGAGTTCGGTCATCCCTCCTGAGAATGATCGTAATGGGCAATTAGTAATTATATGGGTCATCGTTTGTATGTCTGCTCCACAGTCACATGACTGGTCGTCTGTCTGTCCCCATTTGAATTTCCAATAGTTACAGCGACCAACACCAGTTCGGAAACGGTTGATCAAAGACCATTCTCTCCTGAGAAGGCCCATTCCTTGGAGCTGCTTAGAGAGATCGTCTATCCAGATGCTGTTTTTTCCATTAAACGAATGCCAAATTCTTGCCCAGTTTGATTTAGGTGAGAAGCCACTCTCATGTAGTTGCACAGCTGTTTTAAGAGGTGGTTTACGTGATTTCAGCTGGCTGACCGGTGGTGGAAGGTCTTGCAGGATAGGAAGCTCAGGAGTGGACAAGATCTTATAATACTCTCTCATTAAGGCTTCCTTCCGTCTTAGATCTGGGGGCATAATATTGGGAGCCATTGAAGTGGTGTAGCCATCAGAGTGCCACTGATCAATCTCATTGCTCTATTTAATTGTACATCAATGTCTCTCACATGAGCACTGTTGAGCCAGACAGGAGAACAGTATTCAGCTGCAGAGTAAACTAGGGACAAAGCTGTTGTACGCAAAACCTTAGCACTGGCTCCCCAAGATGATCCTGCTAAGTGCTGCAATATGTTATTCCTAGTTTTAACTTTGTCTGCTGTTTTATGAAGGTGGTACTTAAAATTAAGAGATCTATCGAAGATGACTCCCAGGTATTTTGGATGTTCATTATGTTCAAGTTGAACACCATCAAACGAGATATTAAGTTTATAGTCGGCCATCCTATTATTGAGATGGAAACAAGCTACTTTGTTTTATTTGGGTTTGGCTTTAGTTTCCACATTGCGAAGTAATTTCTGAGGAGAGTTAGGTCAGATGTTAAAGTAGTTTCCGTCACATGGATGTCTCTGTGTTGTGACGCTATGGCAATATCATCGGCATAAATGAATTTTCTAGATTGCGTAACTGGAATATCAGCGGTGTAAACATTAAAAAGAATGGGAGCAAGAACCGAACCCTGGGGGAGGCCATCGTGAAGCTGTATAAACCCACTTTCTGTGTTGCCGAGATAGATCTTGATCAGGCGACCACTTAGCATTGAGTTCACAAGTCGCAATAAAATAGGACAAGGAATGAGATTGTAAAGCTTCACTAGGAGGCCCTTCTTCCACACGGTATCATAAGCTGCCGAGAGATCCAGAAAAGCAAAGGCAGTGGTACACTTCTTTTCGAAACCAGTCTCAATGAAAGATGTCAGTGCTAGGACCTGGTCACAGCAATTTTCGATGAATATTTATGTATACTTTGATTTCGGTGCACATTACCCTTGATCTACAACGCGGAGGAAGTTGCGATTTTGTACCGACACTGAATGACATTAACTCAAGCTGTAATTGGAAATTTATTGAATATCTGTTATAGTCTAAGAATTGCAATATTTTGTGTAATAGATACACGTTCGCATTCTGGAACCATTTTACCGGTACATCGTTAGTCTAATAGCATTTTGACTGTGACAGCCCGCTGCCAATATTCGTCATTTCTGCAATTTATTAGGCATAATACGAAGATAATGTAGCATTCTTCAATTGGGAGAAATTTGGTGAACATGGCTGAAACCATTATGAAAATATATGTACCTAACCTTCCGAAAAAGTAGTTTCGAGAAAATGATAAACGAATGTTCACAGTGTTTTAGACTCAGCTATGCTTTTCAGAACATTCCAGTGTCATACTCTTGCTGGCCACCCGCTTTTTTTTTATCCTCTACGGACTTTTTCAGGAGTATGTTCTGGACTCTTCAGTAGTGACTTCCGCAACACCTTTCAGCTCCACGAGTCGCTGACGATCTATGGCAGTCAGAGCAGCTATCATATTATTTCCCGGCTGTTAATTACTTTTGTCCTGCTAATTACACCATCATTGAAACAGATAAAAGAATCCATCACACATATTTTGAGTACTGTCCATCCAACAAACACTATTTTCGGTACTAGTTGCCACACGCAGGTGTTGAAGCTCTAATTAGGATTTTGTGAAGACATTACAAAAATAAATAAATAAAATTAAATTAAATTAAAAAATAAAAATTATCTCTAAGGTCACTGTACATTGGCTTTATGTTTCTGTCACTGTGTCAAGCATGGACTATTTACGGTGATATTCCTTGTCGAAGCATCAACTTGACCTGTGTGCAGACAGTTCTTCAAGTGTCTAGGCCGGCTGCTGTGGCCGAGCGGTCTGCGACGCGCCAGTCGCGGCCTACACGGCCACTACGGTCGGGGGTTCCAATCCTCCCTCGTGCATGGATATTTGTGCCGTCCTTATTATTAGCTAGTTCATAAGTAGTTTCTAAGTTTAGGGACTGATGATCCCGTAGTTAAGTCTCATAAGCTCTACTAACATCTCAACATTTTTTCAAAGAGTGTCGAAGTCTATAATAACTATTTAAAAGCAAATAAACAATAGTGTTTGTAAACCGGAGAAATTTGTCTTTTAGAGGGAGCCAAATGTTTTTTTTTCGATTTTTAGGTAATTTTCACGTACAGGTCTCCTTCAATAGAGTGCCCGTGGGTTTGTGTGTACGTATTGCATACAAATCTACATTTTTGTTCCAATCTTAATGTAATTTTACACAATTCACTCTCAAACCAAGACGACTGTCGCTGTCCGTGTAAAGATCACTAACAACACATAGTTCAGTGAATATGACGTCATAAAGTCTCATTAAGAACCAAACAAATTGGTTTCGGCCCCAGAAATCAGTCGAATCTTCGCCATGAACTTACGGATGAACGATAATGCTTTACTCAGTTGACGGCACGCCGGATTAACTACTAGGAGTCTTCCCGCACGCATAAAAATTTTTGTTGTTATTGTTAATCACAATATAATGTAATCGTATCTTATAGTGATATTCGTATACTGTGTTGTAACAATTGAACTTATTTCAGTATTTTACTTAACGGAATTGGTGACCATATTCTTACACTATTATTGAGTTTCCCTGAAAGCGAGGGCATTTTTAATAGCCAATGTGGCTTAATATTCCAAATCGCCGGATGCAAAGTTTAAGGCAGTATATCTGAACGCCTCATATATCATCTACGAAATCCTGTTTAGGCTTACACTCTCAAGGAGGCTTAGTACAGGGCGGGGATTGGGAAAATTGTTGTCAAACTAGTGGCTTTTAGTACGATATAAATTTATCGACAATTTAACTTCCTTACTTATGCAAATCTTTATATATAAAGCAGTGTGTCCGTATATTTGTGTGTTTGTGTGTACGGGTTGCATACAAATCTATAGTTTTGTTCCAATCTTTATGAAATTTTGTACTGTAAACTTCAGTCAGTGAGGACGGTCACCGTAAGTGTAATAATCACGTACGATACATAGTTCATGAGATATGACGTCATAAATAATGAGATGCGCGAAAAATTGCTCCATTTTCTCCTAAACATGAGGAGTGATTTCAACCAAACTTAGTACACATATTCCGTACTGTGAGGTAACAATTACTCCAGGGTTTAAAATCATATACGACACATTGTTCAGGAGATATGACATGATAAACAATATGAATCGCAAAAAACTGCCACATAATGCTACGAGACTTACGCTATATGAGAATGAGAGTACTTAGCGACTTGCAACAAACTTTAGACATAATTAGAAACTTTTATTAAACTTTTTCTCTCTAACAACCATAGCAAAATTATGAAAGGAAAAAAGTTTCTCGCTTACTACTTTTCCGCTGATGATGGATTAAAACTACGGCATTCGGTATGACGTTACAATTTTGTATTTCTACACTACAAATTGTAGCAGCAGGAAATTTTACAAACAGTATACGAGCATATAGTTGAGTGTACGTTCTAAATTGTATCAGTACGACACATAGTTCATGAGATATGAGCACATAAACAGCAAACTTTATGGAAAACCGCCCCAACACACACCAAGTTTTAATCTATTACTTCTTTATTACTAACTGTATTAATAAAAGATTTTACAGACATACAGCACTTGTATAAAAGAATATATACCTGGAAAATTATACAATTTTATAACATATAACTCAATAAATATAAGATCCTGTGAATTATATGCCATTTCGTATTTATTGCTAAGGCACATCTGTAATAAAGTTTTTAAAATAACTATGAAAACTCAAATTACATTAATTTTATATAATTAACAAGTCTATAATATATATTAACAATACTTTTTAACTTATTTTCAGCTCAGAAATATTGAAATATTTGCTTGGTGGACTAATGTTTGTTCGCTCCCAACTGTAGCGATGAAGGACGCTTCATATGGAGCAAACGCGCACCCCACTTATTAATCATTCTCATAAAAAAATATTTCAAATGTTTGTAGAGCTTATTGGGCTTACCTGCCTGGTCATCAGTCCCTAAACTTACAAACTACTTATGAACTAGCTTACACTAAAAACGGCACAAACATCCATGCCCTAGGAGGGATTCGAACCCCCGACCGCAGCGGCCATGCACACCTTGACTGGCACGCCGCAGTCCACTCGGCCACTGCGACCGGCCCATTCTCATCATTGGAACAACTGCGACTAAGTTCTTCTTTGACGTCCTGGCCTCTCGCTACTTTCGATCAGTAATAAAAAGTCAATCTCTGACAGTAAGTTATATTTCCGTTTTCAGCTTGCTTTTGGCAGATCCTGAAAGCGATGACACAGAACTTAGTTCCTTGATACTTCTCCCTTTCGCATTTGATTGGAGCCATCTGTTGCTGGCTGTACCTGCAGTTACAGTGCTAGATTATTTCCTGGTACAGCTGACACTTGTTGCTCAGACGAAAATGAACCTGAAAAAAATTTGCTAATTTACAATATAGTAACTGAATCAGTTGGAAATATTTTGTATTATGTGCTGTCGAATACAACGAGTGCTTGGAAATCTATTGTATTAATTAACCGAATGGAAGTCATCACTTGCTATAAGCAAGGGCAAAGTAAGGACATCACGAAAACAAACATCTGCTGTATCTGATACCACCTATACCAGTAAGACAGATGTTTCCATGGTAAGAAAAATGGAAGCTCTTCACTCGGACTTGTAAGGTACAAGTTGGATTACTGACAGCAACGCGAAAGGGAACAAATGGATAGGGGAAGAACTGGAGTGGCAAGCGCAATTACAACTGTAATGAAAATGAAATTTGTCGGGACAAATTGCTACCGGGGTGAATGATAAATGGAGAAAGACATCCCTTGGAGGAAACCAAGCAATAAGAAAAGAATGAGACAACGTCGTAATTTGGTATTGGGTTGATGACACCATAAAACATGTATGAGTAACGAGGGTGTGAAATAGACAAGGTATAAGAGACAAGCGTAAAGACAGAATCCGATTCAGGTGTAAAGAACATTTATTATTTAGCGAGCAATCCGCTCTGTCCTCTTAAACTAAACATGAATGAATGCAGGGCGGCAGGGTTTGTCAACATAGAAAGTAAGACCCACGCCTGTGAGGGAGTTACGAACTCCCAACGAAGCACGTTCCGTGAATGTAATTAACTTTTAGCTCTTGAAAATAGAGAAACCGGCCATGCAATTGGTAATAAGTTTTTTTTAACTGAATCAGTTGATTTCTTTACGAAGAAATTACTCAGTTTCTGATATCCGCCACGACTTTTATTTTATTTTTTTTTTTAACTTTACAGCTGTCACAAATACTGCGAACAGGAAAATTTCGAGTAAAATTATTTCGGTCTCTCTTTACCGCGTTACTTTCACTTTTTCATTGCTACCAGGTGTTTTCTTACACGTGTAATGTTTATCTTCCGAATCTTCTAGAGCGCTTTAATACGCGTAGTTAAGAACCGTATACTAATGTATCTCGTCTGTAATAATTCCTCATCCTTGACATCATGCTGAAATTTCTTCTCAGACATCTAATCATAGCAAATATTAACACAAAGCAACAAAATAATTTTTTTTTGTTTTTTGTGCCATACGCGTTTCGCTTCTTTATTTGTAAAGCGTAATCAGTGGCCTGTAATACATATTTGTTTTCTGGTGTAATATTTCATAGCAAAACAGTTATAAATAATTTACTATGTTTCACAGCATCACAGTTAAAAATCTTGAGAAATGTTACAATTTCTCAAATTCTAACCTTATAAATTAGAAACATCTTCTACAGCTAAAGATTTTGGGAATTTAATTCAAATTTTCGTATTGAATACGGATTTTTGGTGTTACTGCATATTTGTCTTCGGGGACCTGTATGTATATGGTCCATATGGATAGATTTTTGAGTATCTTGATGAACACGTGCATTAAAACACTTCACTGTATTCTGGTATTTGTGAGGGTTTGTTTACAATATGTAGGGTTGCCAAATGTCGGCTTTCATCTGTGTTGTTTATGTTACTTGTATCTCTGAGTATATCAGCGGATTCTTGTGCCTTTTATGCTCTGTGTAAATTGAGTGTGTGTTTGTGTTAATATTTGCGTCAGTTTTTGTGACAGTGGTGGGAGGGGGTGGGAGGGCGTGGGCGAGGATGGTGGGGGCGGCAGGTCGATCAGTGAGTTTGTATATGAAAGTTTTCCTGCTGCCTGCACCACCAGAAAAACACTGCAGTCATATTTGTAAACAACAGACAAACCTGGCAAATATGACGGGCCAGTTATGTACCAACTAGGATGCCAAGAAAGTAAATGAGTATATCTGGGAATTACAAGCAGAAATTTAAAAACCAGATATAAAGAAAATTTTAGAAGCTTGAAGTATGAAAGTAGCCATTCCACCTTTGTATACCTGATAAAACATGGACATGAACCATCCAACATATATATATATATATATATATATATATATATATATATATATATATATATATATATATATATATAAGATGAAACGAGTATGTTTCAGGTTTTTACGTTAAATATGGAATTATTCTGCCAAGAAGAGTTGGAAGAATGCATAAAAATCGAACACATATTACTGGCCACTGATGATGGTTCACAAATAAAGGAGCGAAACGCGTTTGGCACAAAAACAACCTTTCATTTAGTTGCAATAGACAGAAATACACCCCCACAAACCAACTAAACATCTTTGTAAACATGATTGCGCAGCTTTCATCGTCTCGTCTGACGCTGTCGGCATCTACTCTTGTGAGAGCACACTCGCCAGTGCCGCGACCTTCGTTTGCCGTTGTCCACGGTTACTCAGAGAGTTTGCGATGTGTAGTTCGGGCTGCAGAGTAAAATATAGGCACAAACACCTCAATATGTTTCAGGTTTTTTGTCAAAGACGGAATTATTCTACCAGGAAATGTCAGAAGAATACATATAAAAAAAAGAAAAAAAAAAAGAAAAGAAAAAAAAAGAAGACGTATTACTGGCCACTGATGATGATTTGCAAATAAAGGGGCGAAACGCGATTAGTACAAAAAACAACCTTTCATTTAGTGGCAATAGGCAGAAATAGACCCCCATAAACCAACTAAACATCTCTGTAAATGTGACTGCGTAGCCTTTCAACGTCACGTCTGACGCTGAGCTGGGTTCTTCTCTGGTGAGAGCACGTACGCCAGTGCCGCGACCTGCGTTTGCCGGTGTCACGGATACTGAGAGAGTGATACCTACTACCACATACAAACACTATTAGTTTGCGATGTATAGTTCGGGCTGCAGATTGAAATATAGGCACAAACGCCTCAATATGTTTCAGTTTTTTTCGTTAAATACGGAATTACTCTACCAAGAAGTGCCGGAAGAATAAAATTAAAATAAAAAAAAAAAGGCAATACGTATTACTGGCCGCTGATGATGCTTCACAAAAAAGGAGCGAAACGCGTTTGGCACAAAAAAACAACCTTTTATTTAGTTGCAATAGACAGAAATACACCCCGACAAACCAACTACACATCTTTGTGAATATGACTGCGTAGCTTTCAGCGTCACGTCTGACGCTGAGCTGGGTTCTTCTCTGGTGAGAGCATGTACGCCAGTGCCGCGACCTGCGTTTGCCGGTGTCACGGATACTGAGAGAGTGATACCTACTACCACATACAAACACTATTAGTTTGCGATGTATAGTTCGGGCTGCAGATTGAAATATAGGCACAAATGCCTCAATATGTTTCAGGTTTTTTTCGTTAAATACGGAATTACTCTACCAAGAAGTGCCGGAAGAATAAAATTAAAATTAAAAAAAAAAAAAAGGCAATACGTATAAGTGGCCGCTGGTGATGCTTCACAAAAAAGGACCGAAACGCGTTTGGCACAAAAAAACAACCTTTTATTTAGTTGCAATAGACAGAAATACACCCCGACAAACCAACTACACATCTTTGTGAATATGACTGCGTAGCTTTCAGCGTCACGTCTGACGCTGAGCTGGGTTCTTCTCTGGTGAGAGCACGTACGCCAGTGCCGCGACCTGCGTTTGCCGGTGTCACGGATATTGAGAGAGTGATACCTACTACCACATACAAACACTATTAGTTTGCGATGTATAGTTCGGGCTGCAGATTGAAATATAGGCACAAACGCCTCAATATGTTTCAGGTTTTTTTCGTTAAATACGGAATTACTCTACCAAGAAGTGCCGGAAGAATAAAATTAAAATTAAAAAAAAAAAGGCAATACGTATAAGTGGCCGCTGATGATGCTTCACAAAATAGGACCGAAACGCGTTTGGCACAAAAAAACAACCTTTTATTTAGTTGGAATAGACAGAAATACACCCCGACAAACCAACTAAACATCTTTGTGAATATGACTTCGTAGTTTTCAATGTCAGGTCTGACGCCGCTGGGATCTACTTTGTCTGGTGAGGGCACGTTCGTCAGTGCCGCGACCGTTGTCCACGGTTACTCACAGAGTGATACCTACTACCACATATAAACACTATTAGTTTGCGATGTGTAGTTCGGGCTGCAGAGTTAAATTAGGCACAAACACCTTAGCAAAAAAAGGTTAAACCAATATGTTTCAGACTTTTTCGTTAAATACGGAATTATTCTACCAAGAAGTGTCGGAGGAATACATAAAAACCGAACACGTATTACCGGCCGCTGATGATGTTTCACAAATAAAGGAGCGAAACGCATTTGGCATAAAAACAACCTTTCATTTAGTTGCAATAGACGGAAATACACCCTAACAAAGCAAGTAAACATCTTTGTAAATATGACTGCGTAGCTTTCATCGTCTCGTCTGACGCTGTCGGCATCTACTCTTGTGAGAGCACGTTCGCCAGTGCCGCGACCTTCGTTTGCTGTTATCCACGGTTACTCAGAGAGTGGTACCTACTACCACATACAAACACTATTAGTTTGCGATGTGTCGTTCGGGCTGCAGAGTAAAATATAGGCACAAACACCTCAATATGTTTCAGGTTTTTTCGTCAAATACGGAATTATTCTACCAGGAAGTGTCAGAAGAATACATAAAAAAAGAAAAAGAAAAAAAGAAAAGAAAAGAAAAAAAGAGTAGACGTATTACTGGCCACTGATGATGCTGCGCAAATAAAGGGGCGAAACGCGTTTGGTACAAAAAACAACCTTTCATTTAGTGGTAATACGCAAAAATACACCCCCACAAACCAGATGTGACTGCGTAGTTTTCAACGTCACGTCTGACGCTGCCTGGGTTCTACTCTGGTGAGAGCACGTACGCCAGTGCCGCGACCTGCGTTTACCGGTGTCACGGTTACTCAGAGAGTAAACCACTACCACATAAAACACTATTAGATTACGATGTGTAGTTCGGGCTGCAGAGTAAAATATAGGCACAAACACCTCAATATGTTTCAGGTTTTTTTCGTTAAATACGGAATTACTCTACCAAGAAGTGCCGGAAGAATAAAATTAAAATTAAAAAAAAAGGCAATACGTATTACTGGCCGCTGATGATGCTTCACAAAAAAGGAGCGAAACGCGTTTGGCACAAAAAAACAACCTTTTATTTAGTTGCAATAGACAGAAATACACCCCGACAAACAAACTACACATCTTTGTGAATATGACTGCGTAGCTTTCAGCGTCACGTCTGACGCTGAGCTGGGTTCTTCTCTGGTGAGAGCACGTACGCCAGTGCCACGACCTGCGTTTGCCGGTGTCACGGATACTGAGAGAGTGATACCTACTACCACATACAAACACTATTAGTTTGCGATGTATAGTTCGGGCTGCAGATTGAAATATAGGCACAAACGCCTCAATATGTTTCAGGTTTTTTTCGTTAAATACGGAATTACTCTACCAAGAAGTGCCGGAAGAATAAAATTAAAATTAAAAAAAAAAGGCAATACGTATTACTGGCCGCTGATGATGCTTCACAAAAAAGGAGCGAAACGCGTTTGGCACAAAAAAACAACCTTTTATTTAGTTGCAATAGACAGAAATACACCCCGACAAACCAACTAAACATCTTTGTGAATATGACTTCGTAGTTTTCAATGTCAGGTCTGACGCCGCTGGGATCTACTCTGTCTGGTGAGGGCACGTTCGTCAGTGCCGCGACCGTTGTCCACGGTTACTCACAGAGTGATACCTACTACCACATATAAACACTATTAGTTTGCGATGTGTAGTTCGGGCTGCAGAGTTAAATTAGGCACAAACACCTCAGCAAAAAAAGGTTAAACCAATATGTTTCAGACTTTTTCGTTAAATACGGAATTATTCTACCAAGAAGTGTCGGAGGAATACATAAAAACCGAACACGTATTACCGGCCGCTGATGATGTTTCACAAATAAAGGAGCGAAACGCATTTGGCATAAAAACAACCTTTCATTTAGTTGCAATAGACGGAAATACACCCTCACAAAGCAAGTAAACATCTTTGTAAATATGACTGCGTAGCTTTCATCGTCTCGTCTGACGCTGTCGGCATCTACTCTTGTGAGAGCACGTTCGCCAGTGCCGCGACCTTCGTTTGCTGTTATCCACGGTTACTCAGAGAGTGGTACCTACTACCACATACAAACACTATTAGTTTGCGATGTGTAGTTCGGGCTGAAGAGTAAAATATAGGCACAAACACCTCAATATGTTTCAGGTTTTTTCGTCAAATACGGAATTATTCTACCAGGAAGTGTCAGAAGAATACACAAAAAAAGAAAAAGAAAAAAAAAGAAAAGAAAAGAAAAAAAAGTAGACGTATTACTGGCCACTGATGATGCTGCGCAAATAAAGGGGCGAAACGTGTTTGGTACAAAAAACAACCTTTCATTTAGTGGTAATACGCAGAAATACACCCCCACAAACCAACTAAACATCTCTGTAAATGTGACTGCGTAGTTTTCAACGTCACGTCTGACGCTGCCTGGGTTCTACTCTGGTGAGAGCACGTACGCCAGTGCCGCGACCTGCGTTTACCGGTGTTACGGTTACTCAGCTGCGTCCAGGAACAGTGATGCGCATCACGGTAACCGCGTCACCGGCCGTCCTTGCGAGTGCAGGTAGGGAATGTGCACGCTGCAGGCCGTGCGGTTTTCCGCCGAGGCGCCGCGTGCACAGTGAGGAGTCCCGAAGACGCGCCAACCAGCACGTAGTGTTGTGCAGTAGGCGGCTTCCTGTGTTGTGCTGTGCGGACCACTTCCCGATGGGCGCAGCTTTCCCACAGACGAGGCTACGCTGCGGCTGTCGCGGGGAACCACGCCTCTGTGGTTTACTGTCAAAAAGGACTGCCGTCACGCCGCATGAGGAGAGCTGAAAATAGGGAAGCGAGAATTGTCATCTCAGTTCCTCTTTGGCAACAGGGAACACCAGAGACACTATCACGAGAATGCCACCGCATGTGTTCTTAAGCCAGAAATTTTACGCCAGATTCATTGCGAGAAGCTTATAGCAGTTTATAAAACGAAACCGTGTCTCGTAATTTGGCAGAAAATCCAAATAAATTCTGGTCGTGTGTAAAAATGTTCAAATGTTTGTAAATCTATCGGACCAAACTGCGTGGTCATCAGTCCGTAGCTTACAAATTACTTAAACCTAGGTAAACTAACCTAAGGACAAACACACACATCCATGCCCCAGGGAGGACTCGAACGTCCGCCGGCGAGCAATCGCGCGCTCCGCAGCGAGACGCCTCAGACAGCTTGGCTACTCCACCGCGGCGTCGTGTGTAAAATATACTAGCGGCAAAACAGAAAAATAGAAGATGAAGGTGAAACAAAAATTTGTGATGCGGCCGGGAATCGAACCAGGACCTCCATCCTCCATGCTTACGAGGCACATATCTTACCATTTTTTTTTTTCTGGTAGATCTATGCCTTGCGGTTGTTGTTTCAATTCGTTCCTGTTTGTTCGTTGATCATTTGGCTCAGCTTTTTTATTACAGGGTGTTTAGCCCCCTGACCGGACGCGCTGAGCCACGGCGACCGGCTGACTGTTACAACACCACACCACTAACGATTAAGGCGCCTCGGAATAGTCTAAGTACGACTTCCCTCCACGTCGCAAACTTGCTTCACATTACTTCACCTTCATCTTCAATGTCATGGACATATTTGAGACGAAAAACCGTCTCATGGTTTCTTAAAAATATTCAAATGTCAGTAAATCTATCGGACCAAAGTGTGTGGTCATCGGTCCGTAGCTTACAAACTACTTAAACCTAGGTAAACTAACCTAAGGTCAACACACAGACACGCGTGCCCCAGGGAGGACTCGAACCTCCACGGCGAGCAACTGAGCGCTCCGCAGCGAGACGCTTTAGACCGCTCGGCTACTCCACCGCGGCTTAACTAAATTCCTTCACCAAAGAAGACGAAGCAAGAATAGCTGCCAACACGGGTCTAGTTACCTAGACGTAGGAAAGCAATTTAACCCTCTCATGCACGAATTATCAACCCGACAATGAACAAAATTTCGGATGCATTATTTGGCAGCTTAAGACCTATCTTGTACAGAATTCATCACAATTTATCTAAAAAAAGTTTCATATACCAATAGAGAGGTGTTCTCAAATGACAACAGTGAATAATAAAACTGCCACATTTTACATGGTACACGTATTAATAATATCAAACTACAGTGTACATGAAGAAAGTACACTATTTTGTATTTTTCGTCCTATGAAACTGTTTCAGGCACTCAGAACACGCAGCAAGGTTACACTTTTCTCAATTGTAACGTGTTTTCCGTCGGCAGCCCCGATCATAACACCTCATGGAACTGGGATCACCAGATTTGGCTGGCCAGTGTTATACCCCATCGAAGGGTAATTAGTTGGGTACCGAATGATATACTTTCTTTCTCGTTTTTATTTATTTATTTATTTTATCGATGTACTGACAACAATGCGCTTTCACCTGAAGTTTAATGACTAGACTAGGATGTATTATGGGAAAATATCAACTGCTGTGAGCTTTCATCCAATGTTAAATCTGCGCTGTATAAAACCGTCAACAACGTTGTGAGCACAAATGAAAGACTACACAGAATAGGACTTCGTGTTACAGAGCTTTGCCTCAGATGCAATCTATTAGTCATTGTCCGACAGAAATTCACGTGTGGTGACCGAGTTTATTTTTGGAAATGGATTAGGGAAAAGATAGCGCTTCTTACCAGAACTACAGATGACCGCGTTGAACCAACAGTATTGTACAGACCAGACAAACATTACTACCCACAATGGAAAACTAATGCCATTATGTGGCTAGTAGGACAATAAAACAGCTACGTCATAATTTTTTAATGGGACTTAACTACGGGGTCATCAGTCCCTAAACTTACAAACTACTTATGAACTAACTAAGACTAAGGACGGCACAAATATCCATGCCCGAGGGGGGATTCGAACCCCCGACCGTAGTGGCCGTGCAGACCGTGACTGAAGCGCCTCAGTCCCCGGGGCCACCGCGGCCGGCACGTCATAAATAAACTCGGCGGTGACAGTATTATAGAGTTTATGACACACAAGGAAACTGAGTACGTCAAGTTGTGTAATTATGAAGATCACAAGAAAAAAATTCAAAATTCACTTCATATAATTTTTAACAGGACAGGCATAGACTAATAGCGTGTCAAAAGGAAGAATGTAAAACAACAGGATAAATACGAAGGAGCAGATCAGTGTTTTTATCCATTTATTTAATTTAATTTTTTGTATATATTTTTTCTTCTTCGTGTGAAATGTGAACGAAAAAGCCATTAATTTACTTACTGTTTGCTATTACTGTAACAGATATTGATAACTGTAAATAATGACCAATAAAAGTAATAAACGATGCATTAAAAAAAAGGGCCTGTCTCTTTCTTGTAATCTCTACCTTCCATTTCTTTGTTATCCCAATGACTAACACTGCCGCCTAGGAAACATTCTAGCATTCATTGTTAATCCTCATATGAGGTACCTGTGCCTTTACGGTCTCCTCAGATGTAAAAATGACAGAAACGAGAGAAAATTTAAGTGTCCTCATTTGAGGGTTGAATCACTTAGCAAGTCTTCCGGTCCAGATTGCACACCAATAAGGTTCCTGTCAGAGTATGCTGATGCTGTAGCTCCGTACCTAGCAATCAACCGCTCTCTCGGCAAAAGATCCGTACCTTAAGACAGTAAAGTTGCACAGGTTTATTTATTTTATGTAGCGAATGGCTTACAGAGTTGTATATTGAGTACATACAATTATTCACAGAAACATGATATGTGTAATTACAAGGAGATATAGATGAGCTCACAAGTATGTAAAATAATGAATTTTTCTCGTCATAGTTGGACATCGAGAGATTCCAACCAGTTAATTGCTGCACGTTTTGCGTCTTTCAAGCTACTCACAAATTTTCTTTTTGGGGAGTCGCGTAGGATGTGCTCCAGCGCTTGTGCCGATGTCCGCAGTCGCATTGGTCATCGTCGGTAATCCTCCACTTGTGCATCGTTGCTATGGTCACGGCGTGGCTGTCACCCAGATGGTCGAATCTATATTGCCTAATTTTTGTGCAAAGGGTAGATAATAGGGATGGGAAAAACCGACCGGTTAAAACCGATACCTGTATTTTAGTTTTGAATAACCGGTTTTTTCGGTATTTATTTGGTGCCGGTTGTAACCGGTTTTTTTAGTTATTGCCAAGAACTGGATAAAAAATCGGTACTACTTCCTGTAGCAGCGATTCAAAATGTGTTTTTTAAATTATAATCTGATGAAGACTGACTAAATGTGCCGAAAGCGGCCATTTTAATAAATGAGTTTTTCTTGACTGCTTTTACTATTGGATATTAAAGAACAGAGTGTAGTTAGCTCCTCGACACGTTGGTTAAAACTTTAAATGCATTATATTGCTATGCTAACAAGTTTTATTAATGTGATTGCTTGAAAGCGAGGGGCTTTTTTAATAACCAATATGGGCTTAGGTAACAATCATGTGGTGCCTCGCGAGGTAGCCGTGCAGTCTGAGGTTCCATGTCACGGACTGCGCGGCTGTTCCAGTCGGAGATTCGAATCCTCCGTCCTCCCTCGGTCATGGGTGTGTATGTTGTCCTTAGCGTAAGTTAGTTTGAGTTAGATTAAGTAGTTTTAGAGTCTAGCGACCGATGACCTAAGCAGTTAGATCTCAAACGAACTCACACCCATTTGAATATTCTTTGGGCATGTGGTGTACAGCTTTTCTAGTTCAATTTGCGTAAATTTACACTGACAACAATCATACTGTTAGTCGGAACTGTGACTTTATTTTTCAAAATACTTATGCAGCACTGATTGAAGTTCATTTAGTGACTGTAACTTACATAACTAGCGATGGCTCACAAGTCCAACATAAGGAAGGACTGGTTGTCTCAGTATTCGCAACTGACGGATGGAAATACTAGGCCAGTAAATCTGTATGCTTCGTATATCGTTTTCTACGGACTCCTGGATAGGCTTACACACAGTCAAGGAGGCGTAATATTGGGAGTGGATCTTGCAAAATATGGGAAAACTAGTGATTTGTCGTATAACGTAAATTTACCGAAATTTTAACTAAACTTCCTAAGTTTCGTTTTCGGCCGAAACTAGAAGAACAGAAAATTCGATTACGGTTTCTGTTTCGGCTGCCAATTTACTTTTCGGTCGAACTTTGCTGGAAATAAAAGCAATAAAAAACCGAAAACCGGTTATTTAAAAAACCGGTTATCTTCAGCAGTTTTTACAATGCGGTTAAACTGGTGACGAAAAGAACCGGTATAACCGAAAACCGGTTGTTTCAGCGATAACCGCCATCCCTAGTAGACAACCTCCAAGATGGTACACCCTGGGCAACGCTCTGTTTAATGAAAGCGTAAAAAAATCTACACAAATAGCAGCCTAAACATACATTGCACAGGTCTCTCCAATATTCAAGAAAGGCAATAGAAGTGAGCCTCAGACATACAGGTCTATGTCATTGACGTTGGTTTGTAGCAGGATTTTAGAACATATACCTTCGTGAAATATTATGAACTACCTCGAAGAGAACGACCTATTGTCCAATATTCAAGACGGATTCAGAAAGAATCGTTCTTGTGAAACGCAGCTAGATCTTATTCGCATAATGTGATGAGTGCTAGCTATAAGGGATGTCAAATAGATTCTGTATTTCTAGATTTTCGGAAGGCTTTTGACACTGTACCAAGCGTCGTCTAATCAAATTGCGTGCTTATGATTCAATTTGATTTGTGATTTCCCATCTGAAAGGACTCAGTACGTAATAAGCGTCGTCTAATCAAATTGCGTGCTTATGATTCAATTTGATTTGTGGTTTCCCATCTGAAAGGACTCAGTACGTAATAATTTACGAAAAGTCATCGAGTGCAAGAGAAGTAATATGTACCATGCACCGGGAAAGTTTTCCTTGTCTATATAAACGAATCAACAGAGAATCCGAGTAGCTCTTAGACAATCCGCGGATGATTCTGTCCCTAAAACTTCAAAATTAATCACAAAACAATTAGTTATCTACATTGTGCAAATTTTGGAAATTGACCCCAAATAGAGATAAGTGTTAAGTCATCCCAATGAGCACTAAAATAAATTCGTTAAAATTCATTAACGCGATAAATCAGTCAAAACTGGAGGCGGGAATAAGAATTACGAACCCCTTAAATTGTAAAGAACACACAGAAAATATTGTAGGGAAGGCGTATCAAAGGCTAAGTTTCATTGACAGAACACTTAGAAATAAACTGACATGTGGGTCCTGATTTGAAGTATTGTTATGCATTGTGGCATCCCCACCAAGTGTGACTGACGGACTTCACAGGGTGAATCTCCTAACACTTGCACCGCAAATATTGCGAAAACGGAAATTACGATTGATGTGCCGTTTTCACAGAATGGATTGGTAGTCAGGGGCTCGTATTTTTAGCCGACAAACAGATTGTAATATTACTTATAAAGTGTATTTTTATACAAACATACAGTTTTTTAAATGGAAAAATGGTTGTTTCTATCATACACTGGAATTTTTGACACCGGCTGTGTACAAAGAATTTTGAATGACATTTTTGTCACGTTTAGTTTGGCAGCTACAACCGTTCAAAGTTTCGGGGCCGGAGGCTGCGATAGCGTAGCTGACTGGGCGAGTGGCTAGCCCCTGGGGCACGGCCCACTGTCTCATGACCACCAGCCAGTCAGCTACGCTGTCGTAGCCTCCGTCTCCAAAACTTTGAATGGTTGTAGCTGCCAAACTAAACGTGATAAAATTGTCATTCAAAATTCTTTGCACACAGCTGGTGTCAAAAATTCCAGTGCATGATAGGAACAACCATTCTTCCATTTGAAAAATTATATGTTTGCATAAAATATACTCTCTAGGTATTTTTATAATCTGTTTATTAGCTAACAATACGAGACTCTGACTACCAATCCATTCTATGAAAACCGCACATCAATCACACTTTCTGAAAATAGACGTTCTACACGTATCTACACTTTATATTCATTTCTACTTACTTATCTCTCATAGTGTCGCAGCGAAACTTATTTAAGCAAGATGAAATAATTTCACTGTGAACGTCCGTCTTCGAAACATTTGTGTTTATGTTTCGTTTTATGAGCCCATCCCCATGTTCAAGCAATAATTTCTGCCACTTTTCAGGCTTTTCAGGCTGAAAGAAGTCATTACTGTTGAGCTCAGATTCCGAAACTAGTTTCAAGGAAAATAACAAAGTTTCGCTACTGAACGCCTGTTTTCCAGAGTAAATAATTTTGCCCAGCTAAAACTTAGAAAAAACATGTCCAAACAAACTAATGTAGAAGATAATACATTTGATGTCTGTTATTTAACAATCACACGGTATCTTTAATGCATGTCCATTATTCATATACTCTCGTACATAAGGTCGCACATATTTCTGCCCACACCCTGTCCCCCTTTTTCCAACGGTATCTTCATATACAGTTAACTAATTGTAACTGTGTAATATTAACCATTTAATAGTAGCTTTATTTATCCTTAGATGACCTGATGGTATGTCAAAAGGGCGAACTGCACCAGGCGACAGCATGGAATTAATTTTACCCAAAAATCAAACTTCCGACAAATAAAATTTGAAAGTTTGGCAACTAATACTAAATACTGTAATGGTGGCGAAAATTTGCTTCGCTACATTTTGTATTCGCAAGCTATCTCATCAGCATAAAATGATTATCCATTTAAAACAATGTATAGTCCCTGATATTAAACATTACTTGTATTAAAATTTTTGGCGTTGGCCCGTGTACATATATAAAATTCTTAGTTTTGGATCGTAGATCAGATGTTAACCTTTACAGTTATGTGAGCTTTACTGTTTATGTTTAATTAATATTTAAAATCGATACTTCAATTGTGGTAATAATAAGCAATTCAGTCATCTAATAGTATCATATCTTTCTTTTGTAGGTAAGTGGATCATCCAACGGAAAAAAGACACCAAAGTGGAATGCAATAAATGGATCTCCTTTAGTTTGATGGCCCTGTGGTAAGTGGATTACAAATATAATATTAGATTTTGACACTAATCTTCCCGAAAGCTGGCGACAATGTTTTCGTTTCAGTGTATAGAAAATGAATAATTTTCTGGTTACGTTGAACGGAATATGTGAAGTAAATTTTATGGTTTTACATTCGTTAGGAAACAGAAAGCACCTCAAGTTTCGGTCTTCGGTCAAGAGATGTGGTGCCGACATAAAGCGCTAATTAGTAACTGTTAATGTGAGCATTATGCCCCTCGCTTGCGTCCGAATAGTGTTGAGCTCAGTAAGGAATGCCTTACACATCAAAGTAACACGTGAAAGGTTCTTTTCTTTTTGTACTGGTAGAAGCAACGATATATATTGTTCATTTTCGATGTTGATTTCTTGTGATGAGCGTGTTTGCTGTCAAAACTTCTCGGTATGAGGTCCGCCTGATAGGGAAAACATTGTTTTCACTTTTCACTCATACATGTTTTGGCACCTCTGTGCTATCATCTGTGGGTCTTTCCTATTTATTTGTGGCTGTGAAATTTAAAATTCTTTGTTTTAGTACTAACTTATGTGAGAATATAAGCCTAAAAGTCGTATGTCATATTTTTGGTTATTACCTTGGTTTTAAATTTTGTGATCCTGTACGACCCTTTTGCATAATTCGAAAATTGCATCGTTGTCATGTGCAATCATATAATCTGTATAAACATTGCGACATCTTGAAACGCTATTTATAGTGTGAAATGTAAATTTGGTAAGTAGGAATCATTTGATCATCAGCGTTTTTTTTTTTTTTTTTTTTTTTTTTTTTTTTTTTTTTTTTTTTTTTTTTTTTTTTTTTCTTACGGTTTATTTTGGAGAATACTTTCTCTTCTGCGTTTCTGTGGACAACACACGGACAATACACACTTTCGTAAAATTGACTGTGTACCCTTTGATACAGTCCCGAGGCATGTAGTAGGAAGAAGCAGACACGGTCACAGCAGCCTGTAAAAGGAAACAGGCGGTTTTTAATAACTGGCTCCATACTAGAACTCGGGCAGACAGATAAAGTTATGTTGAAGAAAGAAACAAAACCAAACAGATAATTGGAGAATCCAAGTAGAAATCATGGGAAGACTTTGGAAACAGATTCGTAACTTTGGAGCAAGCCACGGGAAAACCATTCTGGAGATAATTAGCAGAGTGCGAAGAGGAGGGAAGAAGGGATTGACAAGTGTTTTGGACAGGTTAGGGGAGCTGCTGGGCAACCCTGTGGATATCTCGGGCAGATGGAGGGAAAAGCTTTGAAGAGTTGCTCAATGTAGTTGAAACGTTTAGTGATGTCTCAGATTTTTATGTACAAACAGGATCACATTTAAGAATGGCCAATACATTGCAATCCAGCAAAGCGGCCGGGGAAGATGAAATTAAGTCGGAACTAATCAAATGTTCAAATTATGAACGAAACTGCTATGATGTCAGTCCCTGGAAGTACTGGCTCGGCCAGTGCCGCAAGACCACTGTTTACATGTGGCACTGTTTTCCCTTCCCTCTACCACCAGCACATTAAATATGACTACGCACCAGCGTTCATTGTTCATTGCGAGAACTGGAAGGATAAGTAGTGTTCAAAAATTTTAAACATTCGACGTGAACGCTGGGGAGTGGCTTAATGGCAGACATGTTTCAAAAAATTTTAAGCACACGGGTTTAGAAAATATCGTTCATGCGAAACACAACTAGCTCTTTATTCACACGAAGTGATGGGTGCTATCGACAAAAGTTCGCAAATCGAATCCGTATTTCTTGATTTCCAGAAGGCTTTTGACACCATACCTCACGAACGGCTTTTAATGAACTTGCGTGGTTATGGTATATCGCCCCAAATTTGCGATTCCTGTCAGAAAGGACACAGTTCTTAGTAATTGATGGTAAGGCATCGACTAAAACAGATGTGATATCGGGCGTTCCACAGGGCTGTTCCTTATTTACATAAGCGATTTAGGGGAAAATCTAAGTAGCTCTCTTATGTTGTATGCAGATGACGCCGTCATTTACCGTCTAGTAAAATCATCTGAAGATCAAAACCAACTGCAGTACGATCTGAATTAAATACCACTATGGTGTAAAAATTGGCAATTGACTCTAAATAATGAGAAGTGTGAAATCGTCCACGTGAGTACGAAAAGAAATCCGTTAAACTTTGTTTACAAGGTAAATCAATCAAAAGTGAAGGTCCTAAACTCCACAATATACCTAGGAATTACTATTACTTCAAACTGGAAAGAACATATAGATAAGACATTACAACAACGGCGCTTATCGCTGCGGCATGGGCTACTTACGAAACTACAATCGCCAACATTTCCCTCCGAATGAGAGAATATATTGTTGACTCCCTCTTACATAGGTAGAAATGATCATCAGAATATAATACGAGAAATCAGAGTTCGAACGAAGAGATTCAGGTGTTTTTTCTTCCCGCGTGCTGTTCGAGAATGGAATGGGGTATAAAAAGTATAATGGTGGTTCGATGAACCCTCTCCCAGGCACTTAAAAGGGATTTGCAGAGTATCCCATGTAGATGTGTCTATAGGACGCGAAACTGGTTGTACATTTTAATTAAAAGCTGTTTGCAGTCAATGCGGGACCTAATCTCACAATGTCAACGTTTGGCTGCGGATGCCCGCATTTCGAGATAACTTACAAACTACTTTAACTAACTTTAACTAACATAAGGACAACACACACACACACACAAACTCACACACATGACCCAGAGAGTACTCAAACCTCCGACGGCGAGCAACCACGTAGATCGCTAGGCCACTCCACCGCGGGGGGAACTAATAAAATAAAGTGCAATGTCAGGTTTCAAACGGCTACACAGGATAACTACAGAGTGAAAAGTATTTAAACCGTCAAACTTTGGGAAGTTGTAGGAGACACCAAAACAAATATTTTTCCCTAATGTCATTTTTTCCTATGAGGAGTGTTTAAACCGGTGGAGGCCGTATTAAATGGCACGCATATTACAATTTTCTCGTCAGAATTGCTGGAAGACGTCCCGCTCCCTACAAGACAACTCATGTGGTGCCAACATGACGGGGCGCCGGCTCATTTCATTCGTCGGACCGACGGTTCCCAGAAACGTGGATTGGCAGAGGTGGTCCCATACCATGGCCTGCTCGATCCCCAGATATGCCCCCTCTGGATTATTTTTGCGTGTGGAGAGATGCACAACCTTGTTTACGCAACTCATGTTGCATCAGAAAAGGATGTGGTTGCCCGGACAGTAGCAGCAGCAGGAACAATTCAGGATACCCCTCGGGGTTTTCGCCCGTGTCAGACAGAACATGATCCGACGGTGCAGCCTTTGATTACGTGTCAATGGAGGCATTTTTGAAAATCTACTGTAATTGAAATTGGGTTGTGTTAATGTAGTGTCTCCTGGTAATAAAAAATGGAAAAGTTTTTGTTGGTTTAATTAATTTGCAGCCAGAGAAATTTTCATCAACCGCTTTAAATCTCGTAGGAAAAAATGACATTAGGGAAAAATATTTGTTTGCATGTCCCCCACAATATCCCAAAAGTTTGTCGGTTAAAATACTTTTCACCCTGTATAATTTCTTGGGAGTCGGGACAGGTTCCGTCTGACTGGACGAAAGCAGTAATCACAATTTTCGCCGCAGTGGAGCATCACCGTCTAGAAGACACGATCACGCAATTGGTCGTGCCTACGTCACACCGATACGCCGCGAACGCAAGCTGACTGGCTGGCCTCTACGAGTCGTTGGGCGTGTCCTAGCGACCAGCCAGTCACCTGGTGGTCGTGGCCTCTCAGTGTGACGTAGGCACGCCTCGTTGTGAGGCCTTGTGTTCTAGACGGTGTTGGGTGGAGTGGCCGAGGTGTGGTACGAGTGTGTGTGTTCTCCTTAGGTTAGTTTAATTAGATGAACCAGTTTGTTAGCCTACGACTGATGACCATAGCAGTTTGGTCCAATAGGTTTACAAGCATTTGAACACCAGTTTTCCGGCACGGAAACAGGACACAAATCAATCTCCTTAATTAGCGTTGTGGGCAAAATATTCTCAGGTATTGTTGAAAGGTGTGTGTGTGTGTGTGTGTGTATTAGGTGAATACAAACTGGATGAAAATCAGTGCGGGTTTATGCCTCTTAGAGGCTGTCAGGACCAGATAGTGGAGATGTACTTTGAGTGAAACTGGAAATTTGAAATTTTATCTATGTTATATAGAACTGGAAAAGTTCATCATGTTGGTTTTGTCGTACTCATTTCCCCGTGTTGGAGTTAAATAAATGAGAAAGGGTCCACCTTTTTTGCAGACAATTATGTTTTTTACTTATTCCCATACATGTTTCGGAACCTTTGATCCATTATCAGTGGCACATTTATTAAATCTTTTCCAGAACACTTAATGGCCCACAAACATCACCCAACAAAAAAAAGGCAGATTTAAAACTACTGAAACCTAGCCGCAGCAAATACTACAAACTGACAACAGAAGAAAATTTCCACATACAAAAGGCAAAAACAGAAGGTAGAAAAGTCCTGAATGAATACACTACACTATGCAATGGCACAATATTCAACACAATAATGAAACTGTAAAAAGACAACAACACAAACAACTATTCGTTTTTGGCACCACAAGAACAACTGAACATCTGCAGCAATTCCAAATACAACAAACTGCAATAACAGTGAAAGTGAAACATCTGTTAGCAACTTCACACACAACTCGCCAGAACAATGATAAGTGGTGAAAAAAGTGCACTAAAGTGTCGAAAAATGTATTGTGATAAGTGTGGAGGCATTTACCACAGAAGAGGGGCAACATTTCCCAAGCACAACTGTGAGTAACAACAAGAAAGTCTCGAAATATTTGCGTGATTCCTAAACACGTCTTCCTTAGTTAGAAAAATAAATTTGTTTTATAAAGCCTACGAGCCTCAAAAACGTAATCTTTTTGCAGGAGTTTGTAGAGCTTATGGGACTTAATTACGCGTCATCAGTCCATAAACTTACAAACTACTTATGAACTAGCTGATACTAAGGACGGCACAAATATTGATGCCCGAGGGTGGATTCGAACCCCCGACTGTAGTGACCGTGCAGACCGTGACTGGCGCGCCGCAGTCCCCTCGGCCACCGCGGCCGGCATTTGCAGAAGTACTGGAATGTTTCACTCGGAAAATAAAATGTAAAAACGCCAGGTAAACCATACTTCTTGCATTTTTCATGATTTTTTTCGAATCGTAAAATACAGTGTACATTGTAAATATTTTATACTTACAGATTTAATCAAATGTTCAAATGTTTGTTAAGCTTATGGGACTTAACTACGGGGTCATCAGTCCCTAAACTTACAAACTACTTATGAACTACTTACAACTAAGGACGGCACAAATATCCATGTCCGAGGGGGATTCGAACCCCCGACCGTAACAGATTTAATAAATATCCCACTGATGATGGAACAAAGGTTCCGAAACATGTATGAAAATAAGTAAAAAATAATTGTTTGCAAAAAAAAAAAAACAAAAAAAAAAAAAAAACAATTAAAGGTCTTTGCAGAGATTGTTAGACATCCTTTACGATAAAATGAGTTCATGTTCCACGATAGTTTCAGGGGTAGGACAAGAATGTAAACTGTCACAGCTGTTGTTAATACTAGTTATGGATCATATGTTGAAAACAATAGACTGGCAAGGTGAGATTAAAATAGGTGAAAAAAAAATAAGCAGTCTCACGTATACGGCAAACTTAATTGTGACGGCAAATTCAATCTAATATTTCAGAGGTTCATCGTTGATTTAAGGATTACGTTATGAAGTTCAGCATCTCCAAAATGAAAGTAATATCTGATATCTGTGGGAAAGAGATTTGTAGAGTTCCAAACAGGCGGAACAAAGTTGTAACAGATGAACAGTTTAAAAGTATTTAGAACATATTTTCTCACAGGATGGCAAGCTGGATCAAGATGTAACAAAGCTAATGTATTGAGCTATCAACTAAGATCTACTCTCTTCTACAAGACAGAAGTAACTGCTAAGACTAAACGCAAAAGTACACTTCCGTGGCTGTTGTCACCATCAATAAAATTCTTCCGGGTATGAGACCGCGTCGTCATTTTGTAGACTCTACCGACGTTTCGGCCACTGTAGCAGACGGCCTTCATCAGGGTCTATGTCGGACTGCTGAATGTAGGATATTGAAGAAAAGACATTTTTAAATATGCACCAAAGCAGCTTTGGTGCATATTTATAAATGTCTTTTCTTCAATATTTAAGAGCTGCAAAACACGACATATCAAAAACATTTGAATGTATGATAGCTTGGGGTTTATATAGCAGCGGATGAGATAGAGGAAGGGGGACGTTGGTTTTCCTTTATTGGTGGTTACGTTATTGCATGCCATTGGTGGGAAGGGGCGTTGATGATTGGTGTTTTAATGGCTACTTTTTCACATGATTGGAGGTTGCATTATTCCCCCTTATTGGTCAAGATGGACGTTTTCGATTGTCTTTTGCATTAGAAGTTGCTATTGGCGAAATGGACCTGACAGAACGGGGCGCCTGTGCGAGTCATTCCGCGCACCGTGCCATCACCTAGTGTTGCAACTGCTGGCAGCCAAGACGCCGGCAGCCTGTAGCCATCCTCCCTGTTCATATTGGCGGAACGCTTGGCTATATATATAGCCTATCTAATCTTCCTCCTAGTGGAGAATGCTTATTTCTCCAGCACGCGGGCCTCACCGAAAGATAACTGGTTTCCGCACTGATTGTGGTGCTTCTACCTTTCCTGTTCAGAAAACCTCGTGCAGATTGCTCGTCCGGTCTCTCCTATATAAACCAGTCCACACTCGCAGCTAATTTCATAAACGCTGGCATTACTCAGTCAACTGCGTCCTTAGTTGAACCTAGGACATTCTTAGTCTTATTGGTGCTGCGCCTGTCCGACGAAGAACCTTGCCCACAAGCTCATTGACGCCCTGCACGTAAGGTAATAGGGCGATGATAAATGCTTCCTCCTGCTCCCCTCTATTGCTTTCATTCCTTCTGGACATTGTTTTATTTATTTCGCCCAGTCCATAGCCATTGGCCGCGAAGGTGGATCTGAGATGTCGTAGTTCCGCCTTTAGGTGATCGGCATCGCTGATCCTGTGGGCCCTCCTTGTTAGAGTTAAAGAGCGGATTTCTTCTGCATGGGGTGGTGGTGGAAGGATGCGTGGAGGTATCTTCCCGTGCTGGTAGCCTTTCTGTACACCCTGTGGCCGTGTTTACCGTCAGACTTTCGGTAGACTTCGACGTCGAGGAAAGGAAGCACCCCATTCTTTTCTACTTCTAGTGTGAAATATATTTTTCTGTGCTGCCGATTTAGATGTTCGTGGAAGTTCTGTAGCTCCTCTTCCCCATGTGGCCAGATGACAAAAGTGTCATCAACGTATCGCAGCCAGCATGCTGGGCGTAGTGGCGCTGACTGGAATCTGGTGAATCATTATTATTAAAACAACAATGAAGATGAAATATATACATATAAATGTGTCGAAAACTGAAGAAACTTCAAGAAACATAAACTTAACTAGGAGGCAGTCTTCAATAGATTATGTATGGACCTCAACTTTGCAGGTGTATCCAAGCACTTCGCAATCAATAGTACATAAATTAATAACTCAAAAGTAAGATACAAATATGAAACTGGTGTCTAATTGTTCACAAACTATCAACATTTTTTTACACACCAGGAAACTTCCACATGAGCACCCTTGGTAGCACCTAGCACATCTAGGCGATATTCAATTTCCGACCACACATTAGCCAACATCACTGGAGGGATCGATTCAACGACTATGGTTATCCGTTGCCGCACGGTTTCAAGATCTGGTACACGTGTTCGTAGACCTCGTCCTTGACATAACCCCATAAAAAGAAGATTGGGGTTTGGACTTCCGTGCCTATCTCGATATGACCTGTCCTGGGCTGCCGGCCGCGGTGGCCGAGGAGACTGAGGCGCTCCAGTCACGGTCTGCACGGCCACTACGGTCGGGGGTTCGAATCCCCCCTCGGGCATGGATATTTGTGCCGTCCTTAGTATTAGTTAGTTCATAAGTAGTTTGTAAGTTTAGGGACTTAACTAGGAGGCAGTCTTCAATAGATTATGTATGGACCTCAACTTTGCAGGTGTATCCAAGCACTTCGCAATCAATAGTACATAAATTAATAACTCAAAAGTAAGATACAAATATGAAACTGGTGTCTAATTGTTCACAAACTATCAACATTTTTTTACACACCAGGAAACTTCCACATGAGCACCCTTGGTAGCACCTAGCACATCTAGGCGATATTCAATTTCCGACCACACATTAGCCAACATCACTGGAGGGATCGATTCAACGACTATGGTTATCCGTTGCCGCACGGTTTCAAGATCTGGTACACGTGTTCGTAGACCTCGTCCTTGACATAACCCCATAAAAAGAAGATTGGGGTTTGGACTTCCGTGCCTATCTCGATATGACCTGTCCTGGGCTGCCGGCCGCGGTGGCCGAGGAGACTGAGGCGCTCCAGTCACGGTCTGCACGGCCACTACGGTCGGGGGTTCGAATCCCCCCTCGGGCATGGATATTTGTGCCGTCCTTAGTATTAGTTAGTTCATAAGTAGTTTGTAAGTTTAGGGACTGATGACCCCGTAGTTAAGTCCCATAAACTATATAAACATTTGAACATTTTGTCCTGGGCTATGGACTGGTCGTGATGGGCCAACTGTTTGGTCTCCACGCTCTCCTAACGTAACCCCATTAGACTTCTTTTTATGGGGTTATGTCAAGGACGAGGTCTATCCAACACGTGTACCAGATCTTGAAACCTGCGGAAACGGATGTAGTTGGCATCACTGTGTACTTACTCTGAGACGTGACCGCAGAGCACGACTGACGTGTGTTATCTTAGATATTTTTGTGTCCCAGCCTCGTCGCCGCTTTTGTGTCTCGTTTCCGTCGTAGGTGTCGGTGTCGGTGGCGGTGGCCGAGCAGAAAGGGACCGACACAGGAATAAGATGCACGCTTGTGCGGTATGGAGGTGACCAGCCAGTGGGACAGCAGAAACTAGAAACACTAGACTAAATTAGAATGATATATATTGCACAGAATTTATACAATACTTAACTTTTACATAGCTCAGTACTGCAGAATGATGATACATAGTTAAGCTAGAGGCCTGCCTAGTGCCTATCCGATAGCCAAGTCTTCACTGGTGTCTATCTGATTCCGAAGTGTTAGCTGGTTCCTATCTCAGTCTCAAGTGAACGATGTCGTTCAGTGGTGGCCATGTGCGGAGTTGCAGCAGAGGGCGCTCGTGACTGACGTCGTAAGAACGCCGCGCCGTGCGTGCATGGCGGCGCGCGGCGTAAGTAGGTGGCGCGCACTTTGGACTTGTGCGACACCACAGATATTATCTTACAGTGTGTTATGAGTTCCACAGAAATAATGAGTCAAATGCGTGACCTCACAGATTTCCAAAGTGGTCAATTCGATGATGTGCAATTAGTGGGAGCACCTGTGACGATATAACGGTTACACTGTTTAACGTTTCACTATCGACACTATCCTCGTCAACGGCAGGTACACAAAACAACGTAAAACATCAGTAGCAAAAAGTAATAGTGGGCGAAACCGAACTCATAGCGCGACCGATATGCCAGACATCATAAAATTGCTATAGCTAAAGCAACTATAAGATTCAATACCTACTTAATTATTACAATTTCGTTAAATATCAGTACGGCTGGACATTAATGTTTATGGAAGTGCTGCAGATGCTAAATTCTTAATTTGGAAACAAACGCAAAGCTGCGAAGGAAATGACGCCAGCATCATAGAACCTGGTAACTTCATGACTGGAATGTCTAGTATGGTCCGACGGGTCATCGTTTACATTGTCTCCTACAGTCAACCGTTGGCGAGATTCTGTCATGATTTGGGCATCTATATCATGGTACACAACTGTTTCTATCATAATCCTCAGTGTTCGAGTAACTATGAATGAATATGCAACTATCCACGACAGCAAATTGCTTACTTTGACTTACAAATTGGTAACAAACACAACAATATTCCAAAATGAAAATGCTCCCCCACATTAACAATCAAAAAGGAACAGACGTAGCAAGGACTATATTTACAGATCCAACATCTTTTAAGTAACTGACGAACGTCTTGGTACGAGAATGAATAAATTCTATTGGAAACGAATTTGTTTCTAATAGAGAAAGGTGGGCCAATTTCTTACTAATAAGTAAATATTGTGTCTATCTTACTAACAGTTAATTTAACAACAGACTAAATTGCATTTCCTAATTGTTGGGCCTGCAGCATCATATATGTCGTAAAAAGACATTGTAATAGCGTTCCAGATTGTTTCTTATGTTTTATTTAAAATTGCTACAGCTGTTTCGACAGTTTGTCTTTCTCAAGCGCGTCTACGATGTTTGGACGTTAATTAATGTTGACATCTGGCGTAACGGTTTCATTAACTGTCAGGTGTTATGCAGCTTTTTACATTAAAACTTTAAAGAAACTTTTGTATTTTTTCGTAATTAACAACAGCTTTGCCAAAGATGTTTACATATACATATACATTTACTTACTTCCGGGTGACCAGTTTCTATCTTTCACACCTATCTGACGTCATCATCATCAGCCGCATTATCATCATAATTAAAGACTGTTTACACCTTACAGCGTTCAATCTGGAGCATTGGCCAAAAGATGCAATCATTGATGCCTCGCCTGATGTTAAGCATGTCACTTCACAATCATTCTTGTCCGAATCGAAGTACTTTCTTCTCGGTGTACACTCCACTGCTGTACACATGAGTTTCTGAGGTAACCTCGCTTCAACCGTGTAACGTGCCCCCATCATCGAAGCCTGTTCGTCCAGTCTCATCCGTTGTGTTCATCCAAATTTTCCTGCCGCGGCGGATTATTGCCGGGCGCCGTGGCTCAGCGCGCCCGGTCAGAGGGCTGAACGCCCTCTGCAATAAAAAAAAAAAAAAAAAAAAAAAAAAAAAAAAAAAAAAGCTGAGCCAAGAACAGAACGAACACAAACGAACCAACATGATCAGCGTCCGCAACGAACGGAACTACCCATTAGAGCAAAAAAAAAAAAAAAAAAAAAAAAAAAAAAAAAAAAAAAAAAAAGATTAGCCGCGCGTACTGGAGCGCCGTATTGCGGTGCGCGCGGCCGTCCGCCGTCGGAGGTTCGAATCCCCCCTCGGGCATCGTTATTTTTGTCGTCTTTAGTATAAGGTAGTTCATAAGTAGTTTGTAAGTTTACGTACATGACCCCGCAGTTAAGGCCCTTAAGCTTTACAAACAATTGAACATTTCAAGTTTTTCTTTGATTTTCTCGTTATGAACCGCTCCTGCCATTGTTCTCCTCTATTAGAATCTGCATTCATCGTTTTTACTTTCCTATCTGTAATCTAAGGCTGAGTCCTACACAACAACAATAGTTGGTCCCAAGACTGAACGGTGCCCTGTTAAGTTAGTCTTGATACTGACTTCTTCCAGAATAGAGTAGATCGTAGCTGATCGCTTACTGCATTAGCTTTGTTATACCTACATTCCAGGTCTTTCTCTAAACATACATACTCTACATACATCATAAACGCTTATCTTCATACCCATAATCCTTACACCTCTTATCTACCAGCGCAAGTAAATCGTCTACATAAGAAAGACTGCTTATTTTGTTTTCGCCTATTTTCATCTCACCCAGTCAGTATTTCATTTTCAATATATCATCCATAAGTAATACGAACAAAAGTGGCGATAGGTTTCAGTCTTGTCTTACCCGTGAAACTACCCGAACTATGAACTTAGTTTACTATCAACTCTGCTGATTGAAAATATTCGTAAGCACCTTTAATTGCCTACATAAGTTTGCCTACTATTCCATATTATTGTAGAACTGCTAATACCCTCCTCCTAAGAACATGGTCATAAGCCTTTTCTAGATAGAACATAGATAAAATTCACTGTTCCACTCATAGCACTTCTCCATTTTCTGTCGTAATATAAAGAGCTGGTCCTGGCAGTCTCTACGAGGCCTAAACGCACACTGGTATTCATCCAACTTGTCTTCAATTAATACTCGCACTCTTCTTTCAACATAACTGAGAATATTTTGCTAATTAAATAATACCTCTGTACTTGTAACAACATTTCTGTTTCCATGTTTGAAAATTGGTGTGATTAACATTTGTCTGAGTTCTAATATGGACCCACTTTTGAATCGATTTCTATTTTCCTTTAGAAAGTGCTGTGATTATGTCATTCCATCATGCTGTCTACCTCTTTCTAACACTACACACGACTTACAAGATATTCGCTGGCCACTTCTAGCAGTGTGTCCCTGAAACTTACCCATTTCTCTTCCAACAAATATAAACGAATACGTTAACTAATTAGTACCTTTCTGAGATTCCTATTATGTAATTGTGGCTTAACTCCTTTTGCTGAAACTTCTCCACTCGTACCCTTCTATACATGGACATGACTTGCTGCGCTGTGTATCCCTGCCTTCCTGAATTCCTGATCTGTTATCACATAGTCAGTGACAGGTCTGTTTCCCCTGCCGTCCCAAATATACCGGCGAATGTTCTTATACTCAAAAAAGGATTTTGTGATAATCAAGCCCGTACTGGCACAGAAATCCAAGAGCTGACCTCCAAATTTACCCATAACATTTTCATACTATTTTGTTCTATTTCCTAATTGAGCAAAACACTGACCTTGTCCTTTAATCTAACAACTACGTAAGTGCGTCATAAAATTTGTGTATCTCGTCTTGGTCTGTCCCTGCAGAGGGCGAATAAACTGACACCATCCTAATTTTCTTGCCAAATCTATCGACATCAATCGTTCGTTCACATACATTATTGCAGACATGCTAGGCTCAATTGCTTTCCTGGTGTAAAGCCTTGTACCCCAATATACTCTTTCTGCTTTGGCTCCTGCGAGGTAGCCCTTGCATTCTCCAAGTCCGTCTTCTTTCTCTACTTTAAAGTCACTAACAGCTAAAACGTATAAACCCATCTTACTTCCGCCTTTGCCAGCTTTAACGTCTTCCCCTTTATGTTAATAGCTCCCCATCTCATTCCAGGTCGTTTGCTAAGTCGTAAGTGTTCATATTGTTTATTCTACGCCACTTAGTCGACTTTCGTGCAGCTACAACACCTGTTCGCCTGTAACCATGGTCGCCTTTTCAGTACATGCTATATTGCGATCTTCACTACTGCTCCAATTTTAAACAGGGGATTGTCGAAATCAGGCACATGATTTCTGAATGGCTGGTGCCAGAACGTTCTGACCCTCCGATTTTTATTAGTCCTGATGAGGCGTGGTTCCGGCTGTAGGAGTTTGTTATCTGACAGGACTTACAGCAATCTACTGTGCAAACCTACTTTCGCAAACCCGTTTCATGTTGTCATGATAGTTGTATGATGCGAAAGTGCCAAGCTACATTTTTATTTCCACCACATCGAATTAGGTCTGGTACAATACTGTTACAGCAAATTACAAAAACAGTAATATTACAGTAGGCCTATAAATACACCACACTCCCTCCTGAAAACACCTCTGACAGTTGCAGGTTTTTGGAGCATATCATGTATTCAAATATTATGAATTATCTCGAACACAATGATCTATTGACCCAATAACACGGATTTAGAAAATATTGTACATGCGAAACACAACTAGCTCTTTACTCACACGAAGTGATGAGTGCTACAGACAAGGGTTCGCAAAGCGATTCCGTATTTATTGATTTCCATAAGGCTTTTGACACCGTACCTCACAAACGGCTTTTAATCAAATTGCTTGGAAATGGCATCTTGCCCCAAATTTGCGACTGGACGGGGATTTCCTGACAGATAGGACACAGTTTATAGTAATCGATGGTAAAGCATCGACTAAAACAGAGGTGATGTCGGGCGTTCCACAGGGTAGTGTTATTGGTCCTCTGCTGTTCCTCATTTACATAAATGATTTGGGAGATAATCCAAGTAGCTCTCTTAGGTTGTTTGCAGATGACGCCGTCATTTACCGTCTAGTAAAGTCATATGAAGATCAAAACAAAATGCAGAACGATCTGAATAAGATATCACTATGGTGTAAAAATTGGCAATTGACTCTAAATAATGAAGTTTGTGAAATCGTCCACATGAGTACGAAAAGAAATCCGTTAAACTTTGTTTACAAGATAAATCAGAAGGCCGTAAACTCCACAAAATACCTAGGAGTTACTATTACTTCAGACTTAAACTGGAAAGAACACGAAGGTAAAGTGGTGAGAAAGGCGAACCAGAGACAGCGTTTTATTGGCAGAACCCTTAAAAGATGCAACAGAAATACTAAAGGAACTGCATACACTACGCTTGTCCGTCCTTTTTTAGAGTATTGCTGCCCAGTATGGGATCTTTATCTGGTGGGTTTGACGGAGGGCATCGAAAGAGTCCAAAGAAGGGCAGCTCGTTTCGTAGTGTCACGATACAGGGGAGACAGCGTTACGGAAATGATACAGAATCTGGGATGGGAATCACTACAACAACGGCGCTTATCGCTGCGGCGAGGGCTACGTAGGAAACTTCAATAACCAACATTCTCCTCGGAATGCGAAAAAACATTGTTGACTCCCATTTACATAGGTAGAAATGATCATCAGAATAAAATACGAGAAATCAGAGCTGAAGAAGGAGAGATTCAGATGTTCTTTCTTCCCGCGCGCTTTTCGGGATTGGAATGGGAGATAAATAGTGTAATGGTGGTTCGCTGAACACTCTGCCAGGGTCTTAAATGTGATTTGCAGAGTATCCCATGCAGATGTAGATTTGCGAATGTAGATCGTGAGCTTGTACAGATTCGAAACCAACTGCTCTGCAATAATTCACACGGGAGTAAACAAAGAGGCGACGTAAACAGTGCCGGCTAGAGGCCTCCCAACAATGGCACTGGCCTGTGTGCTTGCGGCCAGTCTGCGGCCGACACGCCATCCGCCCATCTGCGGACGTCCTATCCCGGCCCTGCCGTGCAAATGGTCGCCATTTCCGCAGATGCTCCACCGCCAGTGACCGCGCGTTTGCTCTCAAGCCCCACTGGACGGGGTTTCACTTAAATGGCACCGCCGTCTTCTACTATTACCCCCTGACGTCACGTATTGTCAGTAACATAGTAGTTCCAAACTACTGCTGGTCCGTGTTTGCGTTACTTACTTCTGATTGTGGGTCCAATTTGATGCAATACGGATAAATTGAAGGAACCTGAGGTTCTTAAAAATTTCAGAGGGAGCTTTAGGCAACAATTGACAGAAACGGGGGGAAATAAAACAGTAGAGGAGGAATGGGTAAAATTGAGAGATGAAATAGTGAAGGTAGCAGAGGACAAAATAGGTAGGAAGGAAAGACCTACAAAAAATCCTTGGATATCACAGGAGATACTAAATTTAATCGATGAAAGGAGAAAATATAAAAATGCAGTAAATGAAACAGGCAAAATGGAGTACAGACGACTAAGAAATGAGATTGTCAGGAAGTGCAAAATGGCTAAGCAGGAGTGGCTAGAAGGCAAATGCAAGGATGTAGAAGAATGTATAAATAGGGGAAAAATAGATACAGCCTACAGGAAAATAAAAGAAACATTTGGAGATAAGAAAAACAGCTCTATGAATATCAAGGACACTGATGGAAAACCAGTTCTCAGCAAAGAAGGGAAAGCTGAAAGGTGGAAAGAATATATAGAGGGGCTCTACAAAGGAAATGAACTTCGAGACAATATTGTAGGAAGGGAAGAGGATGTAGATGAAGATGAAAGAGGAGATACTGTACTGAGAGAAGAATTTGACAGAGCCCTGAAAGACCTAAGTCGAAACAAGGCCCCTGGAATAGATGATATTCCCTCAGAGCTACTGAAGTCTCTGGGAGAACCAGCCATGACAAAATTGTTTCACCTGGTGTGTAAGATGTATGAGACAGGTGAAGTACCCTCAGACTTTAAGAAAAATGTTATAATCCCCATCCCTAAGAAAGCAGGTGCAGACAGGTGTGAAAACTACAGAACCATCAGTTTAATAAGTCATGGCTGCAAAATATTAACGCGAATTATATACAGAAGGATGGAAAAGCTGGTAGAAGCCGACCTCGGGGAAGATCAGTTTGGGTTCAGGAGAAATGTAGGAACACGGGAGGCAATACTCACTTTACGGCTTATCCTAGAAGATAGATTAAGAAAAGGCAAATCTACATTTCTAGCTTTTGTAGATTTGGAGAAGGCTTTTGACAATGTTGATTGGAATAAACTCTTTAAAGTTCTGAAAAAAGCAGGAGTAAATTATAGGGAGCGTAAGGTTATTTACAACTTGTACAAAAACCAGACAGCGGTTGTCAGAGTTGAAGGGCATGAAAGGGATGAAGTGGTTGGGAAGGGAGTGAGACAGGGTTGTAGCCTTTCTCCAATGTTATTCAATTTGTACATTGAACAAGCTATAAAGGAAAGCAAGGAGAAATTTGGTGAAGGAATAAAAGTTCAGGGGGAAGAATTAAAAACATTGCGTTTTGCCGATGACATAGTAATTCTGTCAGATACAGCAAAGGACCTGGAAGAGCAATTGAATGGAATGGACAGTGTGCTGAAAGGAGCATATAAGATGAACATTAACAAGAGCAAAACTAGGGTAATGGAGTGCAGTGTAAGAAAATCAGGTGATGCTGAAGGAATTAGATTGGGAAACGAAGCAATAAAGGAGGTAGATGAGTTTTGTTACTTGGGCAGTAAAATAACAAATGATGGGCGCAGTACAGAGGATATAAAATGCAGAATGGCAATGGGTAGAAAAGCGTTTTTGAAAAAGAGAAATTTGTTAACATCGAATATTGATTTAGGCCTAAGGAAGTCCTTTCTGAGGGCATTTGTATGGAGTGTTGCCTTGTATGGGAGTGAGACATGGACGATAAACAGTGCGGACAGGAAGAGGATTGAGGCTTTTGAAATATGGTGCTACAGAAGAATGCTGAAGATTAGGTGGGTGGATCGCGTAACTAATGAGGAGGTACTGAACAGAATTGGGGAGAAAAGGAATTTCTGGCATACCTTGACTAAAAGAAGGGATAGATTGGTAGGACACATTCTTAGACATCAAGGAATTGTTAATTTAGCGTTGGAGGGAAGTGTGTGGGGAAAAAATCGCAGGGGAAGACCAAGAGATGGATACAGTAAGCAGATTCAGACAGATGTAGGTTGTCCTTCTTATGTGGAGATGAAGAGGCTTGCTCAGGGTAGGGTATTGTGGAGAGCTGCATCAAACCAGTCTCCGGACTGAAGACCACAACAACAACAACACCAGTTTATTTTTAATACGCAAAGTATTCACACCGAACGTTCCATCATCATCAGTTGGTTGGGTTAGGTGGATTCTAAAAGAATTCAGAAAAAACATCGTTGCAAAAATGTAGTATGCTGCTTAATATTGTTCATTTTTTTACCACTCTTGTACAGTGGGGGACTAAGGCTGTAGAGGCCCAAGGTGCCAAAACATGAGGCACCAGTCCACTTGGAAGAAGTTGATGTATTGCTATAAAAAAATTAAAAAAAAAAATTAAAATAAATAAATCGTAGCTGTCTAGATTGGGAGGCCCCCCCCCCGCCCCGTCCTGTGCAACGACAGGCATGGGACGGTCCAAAAACAAAATAGTTTTCGAGATTTTGAGGCCTCCAGAACGAGAAATAAATCGGTCCCACACTGGCCACGAGGGCCCAAATGGTACCGACCGGCCGCCGTGCCATCCTCCACTCGAAGGTGTCACCAGAGGCGGTATGAAGGGGACGTAGTCAGCGCCCCGCACTCCCGCCTGTTGTGTCAACTTTCCAGACGAATGAGAGTAGAAACGAGAGCAAAAGAGATGATTTTCAAGCTTTTGGGGGCCACCCAAGACGAGAGGCCTTGGATGTCCCCCCCCCCCCCACCCCCGACACACACACACACACACACACACACACAAACACACCTAGTTCGCCACTGCCTACATAACTCCATTCCATTCACAAAACGCCGGTTTTATAACTTTATTCTTCATGAAACCTTGCAGTCGTTTAGGTTAGTTTAATGTTGATATAGTCACTAACTATGGTTTATTTATATCTTCGATCACAAACGTAGGTCCACATAGTACCGATCAGCGATGACCACATTCATATCTGAAGCAAGAAAGCAGAGAAAAAGAAGAAACAAAGTACTACTGGAGAGTTTACATCTTAAAGCACTGAAATTTAATACTGGAAAAAATTACAGTAATACATGAGTAATAATGTGCTTAACAGATAATAGAGCACAGCTGTTTTCTTTTCCAACGTCCTTAATACAAAGGAGCCATGGTGGCAACGTTAAGAAGGAAACATAACATCAGCTGCACTTCATCATATGTGTTCAATATGCTGTGGGAACGAGGCTTCGGCTACTAGTAGCTTCTGCTGCTTATAACAGACAGCACTTCAGTAGCTACCAACTTCACCTTTGTCATTAGAAAGTTCTTCCGATCACTTCTCGTCTATAGCTGCAATCTTCCGTCCACGCCGATGGCCGCTAATTATTTACTTTGTACTTTTACGGTTGTCCTATCTTCTTCGGTTATTTTATCAATACTACTACTTTGTGAGCTCCTTCACTTTATTCTTACATTTGATTATTTGTGTTTCTCTGGTCATTTTAACAATATTACAACACACACCAGAAAAGTGGTGCATAATTCTAAGGGATCAAGAACTGTTGCATAAAAATGGAACAAAGATGTACAAAAACATTTCAGTTCTCTTTAATGCTGACGACAACAGAAAATGACAAATTGTTGGCCAGTAACCTAGATATTCTGAATTTGTGTTCCAGATTTCAGCATACGCCAGTACCCTCACTCAATAACAGGTGACACGTCCTCTTGTACTGGTGCCTGTATTCATCATGGCATACCGTTCACTAGATCATCAATGGACTTTTGGTTCGCTCCTCAACGTCGATTCAGCTCACATCTCTCAGATTGATTGGTTCATCATGTCGTCCCAAAATAGCCTTTTTCAGTGGATCCCAGGCATATTCGATAGGTTTCATGAGTGGTCACCGTGCACGATGAGTGCGAAAATTATCGTTCATTAAGACGCATCAAAATGTTCAAATGTTTGTAGAATTTATGGGACTTAACTACGGGGTCATCAGTCCCTAAGCTTACAAACTACTTATGAACTAGCTAAGACTAAGGACAGCACAAATATCCATGCCCGAGGGGGGATTCGAACCCCCGACCGTAGTGGCCGTGCAGATCATGACTGGAGCGCCTCAGTCCCCTCGGCCACCACGGCCGGCTAAGACTCATCCTTCACTGAAATGCTGCCATTGTGGATGCAGTATACATTGAAGGATATCATCCCGTACCTCGTACCGTTTGATTCCTTTACGACCACTGGTGACCTCACCTAATGCCATCCAAAACATAAAACATAAAACAACCACCACCTTGCTGCACTCTCTGGACGGTGTGTCTAAGACTTTCAGACTGAAAAGGCTACTTCCAAAAACGATTCTCTGGTTGAAGGCAGATGAATGTCACCTGTGGATAGCACTCGATGCCAATCTTGAAGAGTCCATTCAGCATGCCGTCTGTGCAGCGCTGCATGGTGTCTACGTGTCAAATCTAGACGTAGCCATGGACGTCGGGACTGAATTTGCACGTCATGCAGCCTATTGCGTGCAGTTTGAGTCGAAGCACGACGTCGGCCTGTGGCTGCAGGAAAATCATTATTCAGCATCGTGTCTTTCCTCTCGGGATTCCCCCGAGCTGAAATCCATAAGTAGCGGTCATTTGCAACTGTGATTGCCTTCGGGCTACCAGAGCGAAGCAGTCGAGATCTTTTTCTGTGTACCAGTAGCACCTCTACGTCCGAACAACATCTACATCTACTACATCTACATCTACATGGGATTCTCTGCAATTCACATTTAAGTGCCTGGAAGACGGTTCATCGAACCACTTTCATACTATTTATCTCCCATTCCATTCTCGAATAGCGCGCGGGAAGAGAGAACACTTGAATCCCTCCGTTTTAGCTCTGATTTCTCGTATTTTATTCTGATGATCATTTCTACCTATGTAAGTGGGAGTCAACAACATATTTTCGCATTCGGAGGAGAATGTTGGCGATTGGAGTTTAGTAAGCAGCCCACGCCGCAGCGATAAGCGCCGTTGTTGTAATGATTACCATTCCAGATGGGATACTCTGCAAATCACATTTAAGTGCCTAGCAGAGCACTAAATTTCTCTAAGCATCGTTCTGAATCATTTCCGTAACGCTGTTTCCGCTGTATCGTGACAGTACAAAACGAGTTGCCCTTCTTTGGACTCTTTCGATGTCCTCCGTCAAACCCACCTGATAAGGATCCCATACTGGGCAGCAATACTCCAAAAAAAGAACGGACAAGCATATTGTATGCAGTTTCTTTAGTAGTTCTGTTGCATCTTTTAAGGGTTCTACCAATAAAACGCAGTCTCTCGTTCTCCTATCCCACGATATTATCCACGTGTTCTTTCCAGTTTAAGTCTGAAGTAATAGTAATTCCTACGTATTTTGTGGAGTTTATAGCCTTCACCTTCGATTGATTTATCTTGTAAACAAAGTTTAACGGATTTCTTTTCGTACTCATGTGGACGACTTCACACTTCTGATTATTTAGAGTCAATTGCCAATTTTTACACCATAGTGATATCTTATTCAGAACGTTCAGCAATTGGTTTCGATCTTCAGATGATTTTACTAAACGGTAAATGACGGCGTCATCTGCAAACAACCTGAGAGAGCTATATAGAATGAAACTTTCACTCTGCAGTGGAGTGTGCGCTGATATGAAACTTCCTGGCAGCTTAATTGCCGGCCGCGGTGGCCGAGGGGACTGAGGCGCTTCAGTCACGGTCTGCACGGCCACTACGGTCGGGGGTTCGAATCCCCCCTCGGGCATGGATATTTGTGCCGTCCTTAGTTGTAGGTAGTTCATAAGTAGTTTGTAAGTTTAGGAACTGATGACCCCGTAGTTAAGTCCCTTAAGCTTAACAAACATTTGAACATTGGCAGATTAAAATAGTGTGCCGGAACCGGGACTCGAAGCTGGGACCTTTGCCTTTCACGGGCAAGCGCACTACCGACTGTGCTGTCCCGAAAGTAGTAGGCGAGGTACTGGCGGTAGTAAAGTTGTGAGGCCGTATCGTGAGTCGTGTCGGGATAGCACAGTCGGTAGTGCTCTTGCCCGTGAAAGGCAAAGGACCCAGGTTCGAGTCCCGGTTCCGGAACACAATTTTAATCTGCCAGGAAGTTTCATATTAGAGCTATATAGATTTTGTCAAAATGTTCAAATGTTTGTAAATATAAAGGACCAAACTGCTTGGTCATCAGTCCGTAGCTTACAAACTACTTAAACTAATCTAACGACAATACGCACACCCATGCCCCAGGGAGGACTCAAAATTCCGACGGCGAGAAATCGCGCGCTCCGCATCGAGACGCCTTAGACCACTCGGCCACTCTACCGCGGCTAGATTTTCTCCCAAATCGTTTATGTAAATAAGGAACAGCAGAGGACCAATAACATTACCCTGTGGAACGCTTTGATTCAGTCCGAAACGTGTGGAAACTTTCCATGATGTGAGTCCCTCCTGACACACAGTAACACTGCGGATACCATCAAACTTCTAAGCATGGTAGAACTACACTCTTTCTTGGCGTTAGTAGTGTAACTGAAGCCGCGGTGGAGTAGCCAAGCGATCTAAGGCGCCGTGCTGCGGATCGCGTGGTTGCTCGCCGTCGGGGTTCGAGTCCTCCCTCAGGCATGGGTGTTTGTGTTGTCTTTGGTTTTAAGTTAGATTAAGTAGTTTGTAAGCTTAAGGACCGATAACAGCAGACGTTAAGTCCCTTAAGATTTACAATCATCTGTCGCTTTGGCGCTGCTCATGCATGGTTGTTTACAACTTCGTGCGGGTTGAGCGACATACATGCAATATACTCATTGAATATACTCAGGATGGGTTGGGTTGTTTGTTTGGGATGGGGTACTAAATTACCGAGGTTATCAGTCCCTCCCACCCCCCGGTGGGGAGGGGAAGGAGTGAGGATAGGAAAGGAGGGGAGGGGAAAGGAAATGCAGTCCGGGAAGTAAAGAAGGAAGGAAGACTTCATTAGCTCGGGGCCCCATGCTCGCCACGCACGTACTCTCGAGTGAAAGGTGTTCCCCCTGGGGGGGGGGGAAGGGGGAGCAGTATACTCTTTCCACGTGAGTGTTCAGAAGACCTTGGAACGAAGGAGATGTTACACTTTTTATGTGCGTGTTGTAATTAAATGAATACTCAACATGGCAGGAGGATCTGCATCGAATTGACGCATGGTGCAGGAAATGGCAGTTAAAGCTCAATGTAGACAAGTGTAATGTGCTGCGAATACACTGAAAGAAAGATCCTTTATCATTTAGCTACACTATAACAGGTCAGCAACTGGAAGCAGTTAATTCCATAAATTACCTGGAAGTAGTTATTAGGAGAGATTTAAAATGGAACGACCACATAAAATCAATCGTCGGTAAAGCAGATGCCAGACTTAGATTCATTGGGAGAATTCTAAGGAAATCCAGTCCTAAAACAAAGTAAGTAGGTTACAGTACACCTGTTCACCCACAGCTTGAATACTGCTCACCGGTGTGGGATCCGTACCAGGTGGAATTGATAGAGGAAGTGGAGAAGATCCAACGGAGAGCAGCGCGCTTCGTTACAGGATCATTTGGTAATCGTGAAAGCGTTACGGAGATGATCGCTAAACTCCAGTGGAAGACTCTGCAGGAGAAACGCTTTGTCGCTCGGTACGGGCTTTTGTCGAAGTTTCGAGAACATACCTTTACTGAGGAGTCTAGCAGTATATTGCTCCCTCCTACGTATATCTCGCGAAGAGATCGTGAGGATAAAATCAGAGAGATTAGAGCCCACACAGAGGCATACCGACAATCCTTCTTTCGGTGAACAATTCGTGACTGGAATAGGAGGGAAAATCGATAGTGGTACTCAAGGTACCCTCCACCACACACCGTCGGGTGGCTTGCGGAGTATGGTTGTGGATGTAGTTGTAGATGTATTGTACAAGTACGATTGCTAAAGATAGTGTCCGATGTTCTTGCACTAAAGTGCAAGGTCCAAACGCCTTCCGGCAATATTTCATAGTACCAATGGCTGGGGAGGATACTGAGGTACCGTTGCGGGTAGCGTGACATTGTCCGAATTATAGAAAACTGTTTGCTAGGTTATAGCACCGCTAACTCTAGGCACACACACGATGCACACGTCTTAGAGTCTGTGAATACGAGCCACATTCTGTCTCCACGCCGAGTGCGCACACTATTTAATTATGCTCCCGGCAATCAGATTTTGCGCACGTGATTGAGTTCGTACTGCGCGGCCTCTAGAGAGAATGCAGCAACTGGTCTTGCCTACTGTATACCGAGGACATGTGGATCAGGTGGAGCATTGCTTTCCGCACAATACGCGACGCTACACTACCTTTACAAGGGATTTTTAGGAAAGTTTTTTAGTACATCTTTATTTAATTAATTTTTTCGAACTAATTTCGGCCACACTGAATTCTCAACAACCTACGAAAACAATCTCTAAACATCTCAACTTTCTGCAGGGAGTAAGGCACCCTCGTTGCCCCAAGCCGTCAGAAGGTCATCATCACTTGAAAAATGCACTCCTTTCGGCCTCGGTTTCACATGCAAGAACAGTGCAAAGATACAAGGAGCAAGATCTGGACTATAAGAATCGTGCTGAAGAACTTTCAGCCCTGCACAATTCCACTAAAAAATCTATCATATTCTTCTTTCCATCGGTATTTCCTGAAATCTGTGTGTCGTGATCTGAAAGTCCCAAACAATGTTTTGAGATTTTGTTGTCATATCATAACAGTACAGCCTTGTCTCGTCACCTGTCACGATGTTATCCGCATACTGGGATTGTCCCTTAGAAAACTAACGTCTCCCGCCATCAAGTCGCACGTCGTGTCCTCTGTTCCTCCCTTAGTCTACGAGGAAACCTACAACAAAGTTTCTTTACTTACAAAGCAGCGTAACTGATGATCTAGTGGGGCATGTTGGCAGCAAGCAAACCGCAGTTACGCCTGAAAATATCGCCACGGTTTCTGGAATTATTCAGCGAAATCCAATGTCATCCGTCCGTAGAATTGCATCTGAGACTGGTTTGAAGCGTTCCAGCACGCAGAAAATACTGAGAAAGAGCCTACACATGTTTCCATTCAAAATTCAAACGCAACAAGCCATACCCGTACGAGCTGTGCAACAAAGGGTTGCCTTTGTTAATCAGATGCTCACAATGATTGATAGTGAAGGATTTGATGTTGGCTGCATCTGGTTTACAGATGAAGCACACTTCCACCTGAATGGTTACGTGAATATGCAGAACTGGCGATTTTGGGGTTCCGAAAAGCCATATTGGTGTGAAGAGAAACCCCTGTATTCTTCTAAAGTTACTGTGTGGGCTGCAGTATGAAGCAGAGGCATTATTGGCCCTTTATCATTCGAGGAACGGTCATTGGTGCACGTTACGTTGCAATTTTGGAACAATTTGTCGCCACACAGCAAGTGTTAGAGGATCGACCAGGTACTGAATGTTTTATGCAAGATGGAGCCCGACCACATCGGACCCAACAAGTGTTTCGGTTTCTTCGACAATCAAATCATTGCTTTGGAATATCCCAAATTTACTAGTGCAGGCATGGATTGGCCTCTATATTCGCCGGATATGACTCCCTGTGGCCTTTTTTTTGTGGGGCATAGTGAAACACATGGTCTACCCGAAGCATCCCGCCACGCTGGACGAGCTTGAATCGGCGATCTCTGTGGCATGTGAGTCGATTTCGGTTGAGACTCTACGAAATGTGATGGCGAATTTCATTCTTCGTTTTCGCCACCTCTGTAGTACCAATGGTGAACATTTTGAAAACATTGTGATGTGATTGTTTACAAAGAGTGTTTTCATACGATTATTTCACTTATGTATACTTATATGAGCTGTACAGCGTACAGCGCCATCTGTTAGCAGCTTTTGTAACTATTATTTCAAACTGGGCATAGTGAAACACATGGTCTACCCGAAGCATCCCGCCACGCTGGACGAGCTTGAATTGGCGATCTCTGTGGCATGTGAGTCGATTTCGGTTGAGACTCTACGAAATGTGATGGCGAATTTCATTCTTCGGTTTCGCCACCTCTGTAGTATCAATGGTGAACATTTTGAAAACATTGTGATGTGATTGTTTACAAAGAGTGTTTTCATACGATTATTTCACTTATGTATAGTTATATGAGCTGTACAGCGTACAGCGCCATCTGTTAGCAGCTTTTGTAACTATTACTTCAAACTGCTGTAAGAACTTTTTACAGCTTTCACAATAAACATACCGTTTACTGCATTCCTCTATACATCTTTGTTTTCGAGATAATTAATTGTGAAATCAGGGAGCCCTTTTCTGGACACCCTGTATGTTTAAACTACGAACGAAGTTGTACCGCAAGATTACTCGAATCCGTCACTATGATGCTATTGCAAGCACTTCACCCTGCCCTGGCACCCTGACAGTGAAGGACTGTGCCCACAGATTTGGCAAAGCGGTTACAGTGGAAGTATAGAAAAATTCTTAGAACACATCAACAGTCACCTTCCTTTGACTTCTTATTAGGTCGTATTGAAAAGTTTCCGAGTGCCCTTTGTACCTTGCGGAAACATCGAGGACACAATTAGGGGGATTAGAGTCTATACGGTGGTGATCCATACGAAATGTAATATCAGTAGTATCTTCAGGCAGAGAATGGGAAGTGGTGAAGTGGGGAAGAGGGGGCTCATTCTTCTTCTGTAGTCGAGGGAGAGGAGAGGCTTCAGTCCTCTTGGGGGAAGGACAGAGAGGGGATGGAGGCAGGGGGACCGGGAGGAGGAAGGTTCAGTCTCCAGTACAAAAATTCATTCATATAATTTTTTTAACATAGCTGCTATTGTCAGCGACCGTTAACGACGGCAATGGATAAAAAAGCAGCCCTCGGTCGCAAATTAAAAATTGTTTAACCTGGTTTCGGCAATGACTAAGGTTGCCTTCATCAGAAATTATAAAATAAAACAAGTCGTATAATAAAATTTACTACTCAGCTGTAAAGCTTAAGTCACAATGTTTAAACAGAAATGTTCAAAAAATGCTAGCCACTATGGGCTACACGCCTCCGTGTAGGCTGCTTTTTTTTATCCATTGTCATTCATATCAGTATTGAAATATATGCAGTTGTTTCAACGTCTAAAATATGCCCCTATACGATGAACATAATGAAACTAGTGATAACACCACCCCTAAAAATAAACGAGTAAAAATGCCAAGTTTACTTTGTGAATTAAAAGATATAAAGACGTAAGAATGCCTGTAAAAGGAGGAGTGATTAGTGTAGAGTGTAAAGGAAAGTATAAATCTAACAATGCAACCTAGTGAATGACAGTGGCACTGATGTGTAATGTGCAGTGGCGGCTCGTAAAAAATTTGACCAGTGTGCTACAATATTACAAAAATAAGCAGGAAACAAAACATACTAAAATAAAAAGTCAACCTTTGTATGATTGCCTTTAATTAAATATCAATAAGACCTTCATTTGAATCTATAACAGCGCTGTCAACTGCATGTATCCACTGCAGGTAGTAAATATAACGTTTAAAAAATATTAATTTTATTTACAGAAATTAAAAATTTGGACTCAGAGGTATTTGAATACGAGCCTCACAAATGTAGGTTTGAGAGACAACGCGCAAGACGCCTGAGCCAGCGCGCTATTTGACTCTGCATGCCGCAATATTCGTCATATACTATTCTTCCGCAGCCGTTACATGCAGCGCGAAGAGAAAAATTTACTGGTGCTGCAGTCGGTCTTAGCACACATGAGCCGTCAGGCCTGACGTCACGTCTGCGCATGCGCACTAGCGAACAGAGGACTGCGCCGCCTCTCTGCACATGTACCTGCGCGGCTGAATCCCACTTAAGCACCCGGAGCTGGTTTCCAGGTATCGCGGCGACAGCGCTCCAAAATGTGTTTTCATCCTTATTGCTAGCATTCTAATACGCATTGGAAAGGAATTGGCATAATTTTATTGTGATATCTGGCTCGTATTCCAAGAGAAAGGATGTAATTTTATAGCGATTTCTCGCTTGCATTCGAATTGGCATAATTTTAGAAATATATTTACAGTGTGCTGCAGCACATTAGCACATTATCACCAGCCGCCACTGGTATTTTTTTGGTGTATGGAAATTTTTTATTCTGCTTCATACTAATAATAACTAATAACTGTGAAACAGTGAGCTCTATATTACTAGCTGTTGACCTTCAGCTGTCAGAGCATGTTAGCCACAGATGTTCATATTTAATTTCTTGCGAAATTACAATATGGCTGGTGCGAAATATTACTAGAAACGAAAATAAGTTGCGATTCTGCCCCCATAACGGTCTATTACGTCACATATTGACATGGAGTTCAGAACAAGAAGTAAGCAAGCAATACTTTGTCCCGAATTAATTGATGGGAATTAGTCTGCGAAATTACGACATGGCGATAAATTCAACTTCAATCCAAAACATATGACGGTGCAGGCACACTGCAGTACTATGTTCTACATCTACATACATACTCCGCAATTCACCGTAAGGTGCGTGGCGGAGGGTACACTGTACCACTACTGGGCATTTCCTTTCCTTTTCCACTCCCAAATGGAACGAGGAAAAAAAGAATGCCTATATTCCTCCGTACGAGCCCTAATTTCTCTTATCTTGTCTTTGTGATCTTTACGCGAACTGTAAGTAGGCGGCAGCAAGATCGTACTACACTCAGCTTCAAATTCCGGCCCTCTAAATTTACTTAACAGAAATTCACGAAAAGAACGTCGTCCACCTTCCAGCGATCCCCAATTGAGTTGCCGGAGCATTTCCGTGACACTCGCGCATTGGTCGAACCTACCGGTAACAAATCTATCTGCTCGCGTCTGAACTGTTTCTATGTCTTCCTTTAAACTGATCTGCTGCGGGTCCCAAACACTTGAGCAATACTCAAGACATGGTCGTACAAGCGTTTTATACGCGGTCTCCTTTACAGGTGAGTACATCTTCCCAAAATTCTCCCAATAAACCGAAGTCGGCTGTCCGCCTTACAACTGTCCTTACATGTTCGTTCCATTTCATATCGCTCTGCAATGTTACGCCTAGATATTTGACCGACGCGACAGCATCAAGAAGCTCACTACTAATGCTGTATTCGAACATTATAGGATTGTTTCTTCTACTCGTGTGCATTACCTTACATTTTTCTACATTGAGAGCTAGCTGCCATTCTTCTCACCAACTAGAAATTTTGTCTAAGTCATCCTGTATGCTATTACAGTCAGTTACAGACGATACCCCCCCCCCCTTTCACCACAGCATCATCAGCAAACAGCCGCAAATTACAACTTATTCTGTCCATCAGATCATTTATATAGATAGAAAATAATAGCGGTCCTATCACACTGCCCTGGGGCACGCCTGACGATACAGTCGTCTCTGATGAACACTCGATGTTGAGAGAGCAGAGTTATACATTTAGGCTGTATATGGAGGTCTGAAATAAACATAAGAAAAAAGAAAGTATCTGACTCATTTGTTCGCCGATACGACTGAAGTGTGTAGCTTTCATGCTTCGACCATAGATACTAATAGACCGGCCAAACAGTAGTCTGGCTATGCACAAGGCATGGTAGCAACATAGACGCACTTGACTGTTTGGAAACTTTAATCAGATATAATGTTCAAATGTTCAAAGAAGTTTCGGGCGTGCAGCCGCGTAAAGTTTACTTTTTATAATATTTTGACTGAGAACCGTTCAGCCATCTTCAGAGACAGTCGGAGACTGACGCTCCAGCACGCGCTTCTTGCTTATAACCTTGTTGTATCTGTTGTATTGGCAGCATGCGCAGTAGCGCGACCCGCGCGTTTATAAGCACAGAGCGCGTGCTGGAGCGACAGTCTTCGACTGTCTCTAAAGATGGCTGAACGGTTCTCAGCCGAAATATTAGAAGAAGTAAATTTTATGCAGCTGCACGCCCAAAACTTCTTTGAACAGTCATTGCGCCGCGAAAACATGAATATGCATATAATGTCCAAATGTTTGTAAAGCTATGGGACCAAACTGCAGTGGCTATCAGTGCATAGACTATTTAAAGTAAGGACAGCACATACACGCACGCGCGCGCACACACACACACACACACACACACACTAACACATACACACACACACACACACACACACACACACACACACACACACACACACGCTTGAGGGAACTCCCTGGGGCTTGGGTGTGTGTGTTTGTCCTTAGGTTAGTTTACCTACGTATAAGTAGTTTGTAAGCTACGGACTGATGACCACGCAGTTTGGTCCGATAGATTTACAAATATTTGAACATTTGATTGAGGGAAGACTCCAACCTCTGACGAGTAGTAGCCACGCACTCCCCAGCAAGGCCGCCTTAGAGCCCAAGACCATATATAAACAACAGGTGAGCAGTTTTCTAAAAACTTTACAATAATATCTGCATAATCATATGCAGAGCTGGACACAATCATTGTTTTAACAACCGTCACTTGGTTGAGCTGTAAATATGTTGATGTCACGAAGTGAGGTCACGCCCAGTTCACTAGTGTCTATGGTCGAAAGTTGCACGATAGCTTCATCGACTGATATCTTTGGTTCTGAAACAATAGATGTTCTGTATCGAAGAGTTAAGGTGTATATCGAAATGTAATTCCTAAAATACAGTGAAAAACCGATTTTACGTGTTTCATTGTATAGTACTACTCATGAAGACTTACTTTTGCTTAATATTTTAATTTTATCTCGGAGAAGAGATAGCAGCACTGCGCTAACAAAGAGCCGCCATTACGTGGAAGAAATGCAATTACGTAAATAAACGTGTAATTCTCTTTCAGGCTGGCACCAAGGCCGATCACAATAATTTTATTCCAGGCCGAGATTTCATTTGAAAGACTCTTTTAGCGAAATTTAATATTTTCCTTTACCAGAATTTCAGTAACGGACTTCAGCCTCTGAGGCCTGTATTAGACGTTACATTATTACCCTTTTGTCCTCTCCAGCATAATAATTATTTCAACTACATTTCAACGGCCAGTGGGACAATTAATTCTCATTTTCGGTGTTATTACTCTCTCCACTGCGGATATCCGACAACCAAACTCCAAAATAATAATCAGATAATAGTTTCATGTTAAGGAGCTTTTTTCGGAAGTACTTTTACGTACATCAGTGATAAAAACGTCAATATTCAAACATCGATGTTCGTACAGAAAACAAAAAAAACATCGCTCTCAAAAACGATGCATAGATGTCTTTAGATGCTTTCATAGTCTAAGAAATATTAGAAAAAACACACTAATATGATTTTATGTAACAGTATCATGATAACTGAAAGTATGTTATGTTGTCAGAGGCGTTTTGAAACAGAAATCACACTTGTTTCTTCACAAAACAAGACGTTAGCAGCAGTTCCCTATAATTTGGTATTAACATGTGAAGTATCTACATGTTCTACTAGTTAAACCCGGCCACGCTTCGCTGTGGCCCACTGTCGTAGGAAATAAATAGAAATGGAAATACTGTAACTCATGTGAACATAGAGTCACCGACAGAATTCATCAATCATATCAATAGCGTTCGTTACTCTGCCTAAATAAAACGAAAGTTATAAAAATGTAGTTTCTCAGATACTCATTATTTCAAACCCATAAGATAGATTACATTTTTGTTGTTCGTTTTCTCCGCAAACATACAGATCAGTTTACCGACTCTGGCCCAAATGACGTATAATTCAACTTAGTAAAAAGCTATTGTTTTCTACATTCTTTCTATCTCTTTCCCATCTGCTGTGTCTATCTCCTGCTTTCCCACTATCTACGTCTTCATCCTTCCTCTATCTAATCCCCGACCGCTTTTCATCACTCCCTATGCTTCCATCCATCTTCAATCTCCTCCTCCATCTATCTCTATGCACGTATCGTCTTTCGCTCGTCGTACCTATATAAAATGAAGAAATTAAAAATTAGGGAATTGCTCAAATTATGTGTTATCTGTTGGAAACTATCACAAAGTTTCTGTTACATAAAATTGACTGAAATAACGACGCCCGTAAACGTTTTGTTCAGAATTCGTTGCTGTGGTGTTTTGATTTCCACTGCTAATGTCATGATCGATCTTACTGAAAATTAACCATTAAACATGAACGTATCTAAAATGTATTTCTACGAAAAGCTGTTACTTTAGTGTCGCATTTTTACAAAATTAACCATTAAACATGAACGTATCTAAAATGTATTTCCACGAAAAGCTGTTACTTTAGGGTCGCATTTTTAGCATTGCACCTGACCAGTACACAAAGGCAGAAGTTGGTACCACTTCAATTATCGACACTCACTTATTTGACAGCTGAAGAATTTAAAGCGTGATCAGACATATAGATATGAAACATTTGCTTCCTTTTGCCTCTCTTAATGGCTACGTACACACATGATTTTCGATTTGCACGCATCTATGGCAAAGCGCATTTGAATTGTGTAAATTTCATTTGCCTTCTTGTATAATTATAATCGAAAATCGATACGTCATTTTTCTTGCAGCTGATGTATTTGTATAATGATTTCGGTAAATTTCACTGGCGGCAGCGACTGATTTTGCCAAAGTCTCTTGATTGCTCATCGAAAACTCCGTGACACACAATAAGGCTAATAATCTTCATTGTTTACCATGAAATATTAGAATAGTAACGCATGCCGCAGCTGCCGTAAGTAAAATTAAACCATTTCCAAGTAATTCTACGATGGTAAAAGTCCATTTTTTGTGGCAGAGATTTAGAAGCACACATTCGATGTATACCGTTAGAGGCTAGGATACTTCGATTGTAAACATTATTAGAAGGCATCTGGTTCCCGAGCGTTGCAGTGTTAATTCGAAGGAGATTCTTACCAGATTGAAAAATTTGAACGAATCGTTTTATTGGCCATAAAATAACCATTTAATTGAGTTCCTGTATTGTCGTTAATGCGTGTAGGAGCCACTGTCAATAAAGTGACTACCTTGTAAACTGAGCGTTTCGCGGCCAACTTCTAGGGCCGCCGTGGTGTTGTCCTCCCAGTCATCCGGCTTAGTGGGCGGTTTTGTAGGAGACTCCGCTGCGCTCTGCTTTTTTACCAGTTCCGGCATACGCCTAACAATAAAAATAAATAAATAAATAAAAAAACTCCCGAAAACCTTAGTCGGAACCAGGGGATTGGGACCAATTTAATATACCTCCGGGACGGTGCCCCAGTAGTATAAATGGATTCTTAAGAGGACACGAATGCACTCACGACACTCAAGGATCGGACACCCGAGTTTGGGACGTTGCCCCTGTAGTATAAATGGATTCTTAAGAGGACACGAATGCACTCACGACACTCAAGGATCGGACACCCGAGTTTGGGACGTTGCCCCTGTAGTATAAATGGATTCTTAAGAGGACGCGAATGCACTCACGACACTCAAGGATCGGACACCCGAGTTTGGGACGTTGCCCCTGTAGTATAAATGGATTCTTAAGAGGACGCGAATGCACTCACGACACTCAAGGATCGGACACCCGAGTTTGGGACGTTGCCCCAGTAGTATAAATGGATTCTTAAGAGGACACGAATGCACTCACGACACTCAAGGATCGGACACCCGAGTTTGGGACGTTGCCCCTGTAGTATAAATGGATTCTTAAGAGGACACGAATGCACTCACGACACTCAAGGATCGGACACCCGAGTTTGGGACGTTGCCCCAGTAGTATAAATGGATTCTTAAGAGGACACGAATGCACTCACGACACTCAAGGATCGGACACCCGAGTTTGGGACGTTGCCCCAGTAGTATAAATGGATTCTTAAGAGGACACGAATGCACTCACGACACTCAAGGATCGGACACCCGAGTTTGGGACGTTGCCCCAGTAGTATAAATGGATTCTTAAGAGGACACGAATGCACTCACGACACTCAAGGATCGGACACCCGAGTTTGGGACGTTGCCCCTGTAGTATAAATGGATTCTTAAGAGGACGCGAATGCACTCACGACACTCAAGGATCGGACACCCGAGTTTGGGACGTTGCCCCAGTAGTATAAATGGATTCTTAAGAGGACACGAATGCACTCACGACACTCAAGGATCGGACACCCGAGTTTGGGACGTTGCCCCTGTAGTATAAATAGATTCTTAAGAGGACACGAATGCACTCACGACACTCAAGGATCGGACACCCGAGTTTGGGACGTTGCCCCAGTAGTATAAATGGATTCTTAAGAGGACACGAATGCACTCACGACACTCAAGGATCGGACACCCGAGTTTGGGACGTTGCCCCTGTAGTATAAATGGATTCTTAAGAGGACACGAATGCACTCACGACACTCAAGGATCGGACACCCGAGTTTGGGACGTTGCCCCTGTAGTATAAATGGATTCTTAAGAGGACGCGAATGCACTCACGACACTCAAGGATCGGACACCCGAGTTTGGGACGTTGCCCCTGTAGTATAAATGGATTCTTAAGAGGACACGAATGCACTCACGACACTCAAGGATCGGACACCCGAGTTTGGGACGTTGCCCCTGTAGTATAAATGGATTCTTAAGAGGACGCGAATGCACTCACGACACTCAAGGATCGGACACCCGAGTTTGGGACGTTGCCCCAGTAGTATAAATGGATTCTTAAGAGGACACGAATGCACTCACGACACTCAAGGATCGGACACCCGAGTTTGGGACGTTGCCCCTGTAGTATAAATGGATTCTTAAGAGGACACGAATGCACTCACGACACTCAAGGATCGGACACCCGAGTTTGGGACGTTGCCCCAGTAGTATAAATGGATTCTTAAGAGGACACGAATGCACTCACGACACTCAAGGATCGGACACCCGAGTTTGGGACGTTGCCCCTGTAGTATAAATGGATTCTTAAGAGGACACGAATGCACTCACGACACTCAAGGATCGGACACCCGAGTTTGGGACGTTGCCCCTGTAGTATAAATGGATTCTTAAGAGGACACGAATGCACTCACGACACTCAAGGATCGGACACCCGAGTTTGGGACGTTGCCCCAGTAGTATAAATGGATTCTTAAGAGGACACGAATGCACTCACGACACTCAAGGATCGGACACCCGAGTTTGGGACGTTGCCCCTGTAGTATAAATGGATTCTTAAGAGGACACGAATGCACTCACGACACTCAAGGATCGGACACCCGAGTTTGGGACGTTGCCCCTGTAGTATAAATGGATTCTTAAGAGGACACGAATGCACTCACGACACTCAAGGATCGGACACCCGAGTTTGGGACGTTGCCCCTGTAGTATAAATGGATTCTTAAGAGGACACGAATGCACTCACGACACTCAAGGATCGGACACCCGAGTTTGGGACGTTGCCCCTGTAGTATAAATGGATTCTTAAGAGGACACGAATGCACTCACGACACTCAAGGATCGGACACCCGAGTTTGGGACGTTGCCCCAGTAGTATAAATGGATTCTTAAGAGGACACGAATGCACTCACGACACTCAAGGATCGGACACCCGAGTTTGGGACGTTGCCCCAGTAGTATAAATGGATTCTTAAGAGGACACGAATGCACTCACGACACTCAAGGATCGGACACCCGAGTTACTCTCATTAGCGCGTAGAGATCAGCTCCATCAGCAACCGCGAGCCTATGCGTCGTGCGCTCTGCTTAAAAAAAAAAAAAACTTATTCTTTTCATTCTCCACTCCGAGGAGTGGAGCGGGCTGTTTGAGATCCGGCCCATAGAGAGTCGCGGTTCTATTCAGCCAATTATCAGACAAGCTGATAATGGGGCAAAGGGGAATCCCAATTGGGAATATGTGGGAGGGGCATACCAGTTCCGGCATACGCCTTACAACCAAGGAAAACCTCCCGAAAACCTTGGTCGGAACCGGGGGATTGGGACCAAATTTATTTATCTCCGGGACTTGCCCCGGACTAAAAATGGATTATCGAGAGAGCTCGAGTGCACTCACGACAATCAAGGAGCGGACGCCCGAGTTACTCTCGTAATCTCGTAGGGATTAGCTCGACCAACAATGGACAAGCATCCCCCTGCAGGAACCGCGCCCGTGGGCACGGTATCCTGTGCGCTCTGCTTGGTAATATTCGGTATATAAAAGAGACACTGCATAGACCACCTTCGAGAGAGATCACAGCAGTTTGTAACGCGTAATATCTATATGTAACAGGAAATGTTTCGAGTGACTGACTGACAAACTGATTAAAAGAATGACTCATCATCGCTCATCCAAAACCACTGACGATAAAAACTTGACATTTGCAGAGGTGGTTCATCTTACAACGTTGGCGTCGTTTAAGAAGCGATTTTTCTATATTCCGTCCGTAAGGGGGTGAAATATGGGATGAAAAGTTTTTTGAAAATACTCTGTTATCCAGTCAATTTTCATCCTATACCTACATAAATTGGTATATGGATTCTTGGTTAGAATTTAAAAAAAAAATGTATTTAAGCTTTTTCTGAAAATCAGCCATTAAGAGCGTGAAATAGGAGATGAAAAGGTATTTGGAAAAAATGCTGCTGTTAAGTCAGTTTTGAAGCCTTAATTACAAAAGTTGGTATTTCGAGTTTTGGTTACAATTTAAAAAGTACGTGTATATTTCCCCTACCCCTCTTCGTCATTTGCCTACCCTTCCTGTATCTCGTCTTAGAAATCTAACTTAGAACCATTTTTAGTCTTCAAAATCTAATATCATCGAAAGTTCTTGCCGGAATGCTTTGAAATATTACTACTGGATTACGCGCATGTTTTAAATGCCTATATTTAGAAATATATATCATATACGAATTTTTTAAATGTGGAAAAGTTGTTGCAAAAAATCGCAAAAGTGTCATATATATAGGTTATGTGTAATAATATATTAAATATATAAGTATCTAAGAACAAGAACCTTCCTATGTTACAGTGCAACGTTCTCACAAATTTTCAGCTCATTCGGTGAAGAACCTTTTGAGATTTTCAAACACACACAAACCAACACATTTTTATATACAGATATGACAAGGCTACGAATACACAGCGAAATGGCAGATTAGAATGAAATAGTTTCAAATCGGGATTCGCAAGATACTGAACTGATTTGATTCGGAAATTTCATCGATATGTTGATTACATGTGTAATATGTTTTGTTTATACATTGCCTTTTTTATAGCTGCCGCCGTGGAGTAAATCATACAAACATTACGTTATCTTTCAGTTATTATTTAATAATGTCTCTTAAAAATGAGTATTTCTGACGTTTATCAAATCATGTACCTAGCTCGAAAGAATATCTATGGTACACTTAAAGCTGATTGTCTTCTGTTTCGAAGTTTTTTTTGCCCGTCTATTGTTTAATGGCATGAGCTGACTTTTTCAGAGTACTATATAGAGACAGATTGGGTAACACTATCAAAGTTTCGATTCCCTGTTGTTGGAGAGTGAAATTTCGGCAATGATAGCCACCCCTGCTGAGAGATACATTTGATTAATCATCAAACATCCACAAAAATAAATAAATAAAAAGAGTCAGACGCTAAAGAAGAATAAAAGTAACGTCGACTGCATGCAACACCACACTCCACATGTCGGTGGCTTAGCAACTAGTAACAGAATTAACAATCCATTATTGCACGCTGTCGATTGTTTTGGAATTCTGTCGGCGATGCATCGGCGATATATTGCGACGTAAAACATCGTTGTTAACATCGGTTATGGACGAAACATCGATGTTTTGAAAATATTGATGTATCTTTTGCATTCCTACACTCTTGAATTTATATACAATTAAATTATAGACTGGTAAGGGAGGATTAGGATGTAAATAAAATCACAGGTTCAAAAATGTTCAGGTAAATATAAGGGATTTAACTACGTTGGTAATTAGTTCCTAGGTTTAAAAACTAATTAAATTAACTTAAAGTAACTTATGATAAGGACAACACAAACACCCATGCCCGAGGGAGGACTCAAACCCCCACCGTCAAACGGTAGCGTGCACGCAGCCAGGAGCCTTGGTGCGCACGGCTATTCTTCAGAGGCCAGTGGCGTAGCTACCATAGGGCTAGGCGGGGCTGTGCCCCGGGGCCCCCGAGCTCCAGGGGCCCCTAAGCCTATGTGATCGACGCTCGAACACTTTCATGTCCCCCAATTGCTTCGGATAATAGAAGTTCTACCGTATATAATAATTTAGTTGGATGAAGGTTTTTCCGACTTTGAACTTTTTGAACCCTGACCAACAAACCTTAAACGCACAAAGTGAAATCCAAAAATTATTCGCACCCCAGAATATAAACATAACAAGGTCCTTTGCTTGTCCGCTGAGACGTGGACACTGCCATCGTCAGCATATTGTCGGTTCAGTCGGTTGAATCTTTGCGAAATAACAGTGAATGGTGGTGAATTACTAGCACAGTGTTTGACAGTAGACAGTGTGACCACATTTCAATATGAAGTCTCTACAATGTATTATTATGGTAACTCAGCAGTTAGTGTAGTGAATTCCCCAAGGGTGTGCTCCATAATCATAGATCCCAATGAAGTGCTGTAATCAACTGCACTCTGAAATTCGTGCAAGAAGAAGAGAAAATATGGTTACTTTTTCACAATAGTAAATTGTGCATTCAAGACACTACCCTGTATCCCCACTGCCACTATAAAAAGCGAAGATGTCAACTTAGTTATTTTACTTATTACTTCTTCCTGGCCAGACATTAATATATACTTCATGATACCTGGTAGGGGCACGGCTCAAACCAAAGTATTCCATCAAACAAAATCCGGCAACTATCTTTTCTGAAACCATCCTACACGAATATTTCCCCTATTTTCCTTCTTTGACTGCGCTATCAACGAAATTAGGCTGATCGGTACGGAGCAGTGACCTAACAGCGAGGAGTTTAGCGACAGTGAGTTGTCGGCACTGACAACAGTAGTCCGCCTGCTGTCACCGCCGACTTGACTGTTCCCGGTTTGCTTCGCGGGAGGGGGCCAGGTTTTCATGGTTAAGTAATACTTCTTCATTGTCTATTTTTTACTAGCTTATGCCTGCGACTTCATTCACCTAGTATGGAGCAACTTCGGAAATTATCCCAAGAGGCCATTTATCTTTCGTCCTACCCAGGTCCAAATCTATCCCTCTGCAAAATTTTGATTCAAATCCGCCCAGTAACATAAAAAACAAACCATAACGTGTGGCCTTTCACGGCCGGCGTTTTCAGTAATTAAAACTTCCGGGCTGAGAGGCCGTGGTCGAACAGTAGAAATTTCTTCCCCTGACGTTTCGTTGCCGGCTGCGGCAATATCTTCTGAGGTGAGTCGACGACCGGCTGTTGGGCCGTGGAGAACCTGCTTATATAGAGGTCGCCACCACTCGTCACGTGATGTCAACAGTAAAACTATCTCTGGATGGCGTCATTACTCTCGATCAAAGGTAATCGATTGTCACATCTTTGGTACAAAGTAGACCGCCATATCTTGTCTAACTTCAAGCCTTCTTCCTTCCTGTTAAAATTATTGCGGTGTTTAAAAATCTCTATAGCCTAACAAACAAACATTCACAATTATATTAGAGAGTATGATTAAATATTATCTGCTGCCTGGCACATAGTATTTACTTAGTAGTCTTTAGGTTTACCTTATTATGTCTTGCAGTGGGCGGTAAGGAACTGATGATGAAGTAGTTTTGCATCTGTACAGTATTAGTGTAAAGAGGGCCCCAATGTCATCTTTGCCCCGGGGCCCTTGGTGACATAGCTACGCCACTGTCAGAGGCTAAATATACATATGAAAATGGTTATTTAGAAGGCATGCAATATAGTCCGAAAAGTGTTTTCTTCACTCCGTAACAATATACTCGTAACAAAGAATACATGATTAAAAGACTACGCGAAACCTTTCTAGAAACGAAGAACCGTTGCTAAAGTCGAAAGACGCCTGATTACAGAGGCGTAGATAAATCTTTCCTCTGGGGAAGGGGGGGGGGGAGAGTTCAGTGCTATATTGAGGTGCCCTCACACAGTTGACACGTTCCAAAGCTGTGACGTCACCGCCTTCCCCTCCCTCCATAAAATATACTTAGAATTTTTTCCATGAATTTCGACAATTTTATTACTAGTTGATAAAAGAATGAACTGTTATTGACAAAGATCGTAGACTTGAAGAGCAGTATTTTCTACCTTGAAAATGACGGGCGTTCACCTCCCGAAATACTGGCTGTTGTCGAAGACGTTGCCCAAATATATTCCCGTAAATTATTTGAACATAACATACAGAATAAGCCAAATTTTCAGAACAAAAGTGATCGCTGTAGGGGTTAGTAAATCAGAAATAGCTTCCGAACTGCCACATCTGGCTCTAATCATAAGTTGTGAGAAATCGTAAAAATCGAAAGCCTTCAGACAAATATCATATAGGGGAGAACAGTTTCTTTTCTTTTCTTTTTTTTTACGTTACAAGTGTTTTTTGTACAAAATAATACCACAGCTTCGCCAGCTAATACTACTTTATTATAATTTCTTCCAGCCATGTATTTTGTCAATTTTATTGTTAAAAATAAGTTGTGAAAGTATACTCAGTGGAGCCAGTACCCTGAGTTCCGGGGTAATGACGCCATACATTTGAAAATCAAGGAATGAGTAGTAGTAAATAAGTATTTCAACTTTTCTATTTACACTTATCACTCACTGTATTAGACATTTAGAAGGGTTCAAGTACTTGTCGATGTAAAATTGGAATGAAAATAGATTTTATAATTTAGACTTGATTAAGACACCGCAAAAGTCAGAAATACAGTTTTTGGCACTTCAGAACTACCACTTTCTCTACATTTTGCAAGTGCCCATTTCACAAAATGTATGCATCTGTATTTCACTTCATTTTGCTTAAATTCCCCACCATGGCGTCATTGCCCCAGTTGTAAAATATGGCTAAGAATGTCAATTTAAAGCCAGAGATTTTGCGAAACAGGTAAGAGACACGAAATCGAAGCTAAAAATATCTACGGATTACGTTAATACGAGTTTTAAAAAGCGCTGCCGGCCTATAGAAGAACTTATTTCAATATAATACAAACTAGAAAATTAGATCCAAAACTTCGAAAGTATCAATTCCTTTCACACGATTAATATCTGTCAAAAGAGGGGGAATTTAATTTGTCTTCTAAACAGTGCTGCCACTTTAGGCATGCGTGCTTGCAGCTGAACAGCAACGGTTGTATAAATTATACACAGAAGTAATAAGGTTTTTTTTGTGTAGAACTTATGGGACTTAACTACGGGGGTCATCAGTCCCTAAGCTTACAAACTACTTATGAACTAGCTAAGACTAAGGACGGCACAAATATCCATGCCGGAGGGGGGATTCGAACCCCCGACCGTAGTGGCCGTGTAGACCGTGACTGGAGCGCCTCAGTCCCCTCGGCCAAATAAGGTTGTGATGTCATACATTTGTTCTCGTTTAATCACCCTCGTTAAAAATACTTTTATCTGTGTCACGTACAAGTTTGATTTCCTTCTGTAGTAATAAAGTTAGTAGATTTCTGAAGTTGGTAGAGGTAGTAAACATAAGACACGACGGCCTTCGTTACACGCTAGGCAAGCCTCGCGCGGTACTTTAAACAGTCTGTGGAGCTTGTTTCTGGCTGGAATTCAACTATACTTGTTCACTGTTACTGAAGGTTAGGTGGTGGTCACCTGAGCAATTTTTTTTAAGGTGCAAGGATTATGATATGAAGATCAGCATCTCCAAAACGAAAGTAATGTCTGTGGAAAAGAGATTCAAACACATTGAGTGCCAAATAGGAGGAACAAAGTTAGAACAGGTAGACAGTTTCAAGTACCTGGGATGTTTTTTCTCACAGGATGGCAACATAGCGAAAGAACTGGAATCGAGGTGCAGCAAAGCTAATGCAGTGAGTGCTCAGCTAAGATCTACTCTCTTCTGCAAGAAGTAAGTAAGTACAAAGACTAAGTTAGCAGTGCACCGCTCCATGTTTCTACCAACTTTGTTGTATGGGAGTGAAAGTTAGGTGGATACAGGTTACCTTATTCATAAGGTAGAGGTTACAGATATGAAAGTAGCAAGAATGATTGCAGGTACTAATAGATGGGAAAAATGGCAGGAGGGTGCCCATAATGAGGAAATCAAAGAAAAACTGGGAATGAACACCATAGATGAAGCAGTTAGAGCGAACAGACTCAGATAGTGGGGTCATGTTACACGCATTAGAGAAGCAAGGTTACCTAAGAGACTCATGAGCTCGGCAGCGGAGGGTAAGAGGAGTGGAGGAAGACTAAGGATAAAGTACTGAGATTCGGTGCAGATTGATTTTGAAATGAAATGTATAACATCAGACGAGGCATCAATGTCAGCATTGAATAGGGGATCATGGAGGAATTTTATTAGAGGTACTATGCTCCAGACTGAACGCTGAAAGCCATAATCAGTCTCTAATGGCCGGCCGCAGTGGCCGAGTGGACTACGGCGCGCCAGTCACGTTCTGCACGGCCACTACGGTGGGGGGTTCGAATCCCCCCTCGGGCATGGATATTTGTACCGTCATTAGTATTAGCTAGTTTATAAGTAGTTTGTAAGTTTAGGGACTAATGACCCCTTAGTTAAGTCCCATAATCTCTAAAGCATTTGAAGAATTTTTGAAGTCTCTAATGATGATGATGATGATGAGGATTGGCAAGATTTACAGTTGTGAAAGTTGTGCGCGACGCTTGCCTAGGCCTCACGAAGGCCAGCAATAAGACACTATAGATAAAGTGTCCCGACAACAAGTAAGAAGCCAAAGCTCAACTAAGCATCGATTACAACTTACATCTACTACATCTACATACATACACCGCAATCCACCGTAAGATGCGTGGTGGAGGGTACACTGTACCACTACTAGGCATTTCTTTTCCTATTCCACTCCCAAATAGAACGAGGAAAAAAAGAATGCCTATACGCCTCCGTACGAGCCCTAATTTCTCTTATCTTGTCTTTGTGATCTTTACGCGAAATGTAAGTAGGCGGCAGCAAGATCGTACTACACTCAGCTTCCAATTCTGGCCCTCTAAATTTCCTCAATAGAAATTCACGAAAAGAACATCTTATTTCCTCCAGCGATCCCCAATTGAGTTGCCAGAGCATTTCCGTGACACTCGCGCATTGGTCGAACCTACCAGTAACATACCTAGCTGCTCGCCTCTGAACTGCTTTTATGTCTTCCTTTAAACTGATCTGCTGCGGGTCCCAAATACTTGAGCAATACTCAAAACGTGGTCGTACAAGCGTGTTATAAGCGGTGTCCTTTACAGATGGAGTACAGCTTCCCAAAATTCTCCCAATAGACCGAAGTCAGCTGTCCGCCTTACTCACAACTGTCCTTACATGTTCGTTCCATTTCATATCGCTCTGCAATGTTACGCCTTGATATTTGAACGACGCGACAGCATCAAAAAGCTCACTACTAATGCTGTATTCGAACATTATGGGATTGTTTTTGCTACTCATGCGCATCAAAAGTGTTTGTAAATCTATCGGATCAAATTGCGTGGTCATCAGTCCGTAGCTTACAAACTACTGAAACCTAGGTAAACTAACCTAAGGACAAACACACACACCCATACCCCAGGGAGGACTTTAACCTCCACGGCGAGCAACCGCGCGCTCCGCAGCGAGACGCTTTAGACCGCTCGACTACTCCACCGCGGCTCATGCGCATCACCTTACATTTTTCTACATTGACAGCTAGTTGCCATTCTTCGCACCAACTAGGAATTTTGACTAAGTCATCCTGTATGCAATTACAGTCAATTAAAGACGACACCCTCCCATACACCACAGCATCATCAGCAAACAGCCGCAAATTACAAGTCACTCTGTCCATCAGATCATTTATACAGATAGAAAATAATAGCGGTCGTATCACACTCCCCTGGGGCACGCCTGACAATACACTCGTCTCTGATAAACACTCGATGTTGAGAGAGCAGAGTTATACATCCAGGCTGTATATAGTCTGAAATAAACATAAGAAAAAAGAAATTATCTGAATCATTTGTTCGCCGATTCGACTGAAGTGTATAGCTTTCGTGCTTCGACCATAGATACTAATAGACCGGCCAAACAGTAGAGTGGCTATGCACAAGGCGTGGTAGCAACAAAGACGCACTTGACTGTTTGGAAACTTTAATCAAATATAATCTTCAAATGTTCAGAGAAGTTTCGTGCGTGCAGCCGCGTAAAATTTACTTCTTATAATATTTTGACTGAGAACCGTTCAGCCATCTTCAGAGACAGTCGGAGAGTGACGCGCTTCTTGCTTATAACCTTGTTGTATCTGTGGCAGCATGCGCAGTAGCGCAAATTACAACTTACTCTGTCCATCAGATCATTTATATAGAAAGAAAATAATAGCGGCCCTATCACAGACACCCCGTTACCTCTCTTTGTTGGCAAAGTTTTCAGTCTAACTCACATATTCATTACATACATTACTGTCAATTTTTGATTTTAGCACAAGTTAAAAACAAAGTCCTGGGGCGTGGGGGATTTGAACCCTCTCGTCCCCCACCCCTTCCTGATTAAAAACCTTAATGGAACAGGAAAACGAGGAAGTGACAGTGGTCTCTGGCGTACCGTCTGCCACACACCGTTGGGTGGCTTGCGGAGTTGTAATAGATGTAGAAGCAGATGTAGATTTTACGAGGCAGCATCTCGCTCAGAACAGCGGCGCCCTAAGTTCTCATAACAGGTCAGAAGTTTTGGCGCGCCTAAGAGCCGGCTGGCAGCGGCGGCAAGATAAGCCTCGCTCCTCTCATCTGGTGGACTGCCTGTTTTCCGCGTCCGTCACCGGCGGCGCTCCGCAAACACACTAACACACTCCTCTAACAAGCAAGCGCGCGGGCGGCAGCGGGAGCGGCAGCGGCCGACCTCCTTGCCAAAACAAACAACGCCTTTTTAACGCCCTCGTACATGCACCAACGCTGTTTTTTCGCTGCTCTGAGGGAACGAGTTTCAATTCTCGTGGGAATTTTTCGCATATTCATCAATGTGTGTGTGTGTCTGTATGTGTGCTCTGTTTCCTTCATTCTGTAATATCAATTTACTATTATGAGCGAAAGAAATATTTGGGGGACTGATGACTTATCTACAGAGGGCAGACAAAATACCCTGGCCAAAACAATTAGCAGATCTATAAATAAAGAACAGTCTAGAGTTCAATATTTTTTTTTCGCCGGCCGCGGTCGCCGAGGGGACTGAGGCGATCCAGTCACGGTATGCACGGCCACTACGGTCGGGGATTTGAATCCCCCCTCGAGCATAGATATTTGTGCCGTCCTTAGTCGTAAATAGTTCATAAGTAGTTTGTAAGTTTAGGGACTGATGACCCCGTAGTTAAGTCCCATAAACAAAAAAAAAAAAAAAAAAAGGAAAAAAAAATAAAAAAATCGACTAGTTTCGGTCTTCTTTTAGACCATCTTCAGGAGTTTTAGCTCCACAGCATCAATGGAGCTAAAATTCCTGAAGATGGTCTACAATAAGACCGAAACTAGTCCCAAACAATAAATTATTGCACACTAGACTGTTCTTTATATATAAATTTAAATAAGAGTCCTTTTTCCCAAAAAGTGAAACATAAATGTATCCAAAAATATGTAATTAGGAGATCAATTGAGATATCTAGGCTCTGAAGTATTATCATCGGCAGAAATGAACATTCGGTTCTGCGGGGTGGTGACAACAACATTACGGCACCCGAGGTAGTGGTAATTACAGAAAGTTAGTGCAGAGGGGGTTGGCTTGTGTCTACTCCGCCAAACGAATTGCACAAGCAGTCGGGTTGAGATAGCACAGTGAGAAGGTGGAGCAATGTACAACAACGTGACTTACCAGAAACTATGGCATGGAAAGCCATAGGAAGGTTATAAGAGGGACAAGCGCAGAAGTAGGAGGGTGCAGCTATTGGAGTTTCCCGAAGTGTTGTGACCTTATCGCCTTTTGTGATTTCATTCTTTCTGCCATTTGTTGAGTACTCGTCCCGGTCTAGTTGTCAGGAAAGGTACTGGTGCAGGAATCTGTGTTCACCTAAAACATTTCTATAGAGATTAATATTACAAGTTTTATTGACTGAAGATACAATGATACTCAACTTTAGAACATACGTCTGTTTCTTCTCTGTTCTTGCTTCTTGTGGCCTCACTCGTATGATACTAGCTGCGCTGAGACCTAGTGACTGCTAAGTTCGTAGCCGCGTTCTGACTTAGTAACTGCCTTAGTACTGACTAGTAACTGATGTAGCTCTGACTTAGTGCCAACTAGTTAAAATGTTTGTAGAGCTTATGGGACTTAACTACGCGGTCATCAGCCCCTAAGCTTACAAACTACTTATGATCTAGCTCATACTAAGGACGACACAAATATCCATGCCCGAGGGGGGATTCGAACCCCCAACTGCAGCGACCGTGCAGACCGTGACTGGCAAGCCGCAGACCGCTCGGCCACCGCGGCCGGCGTACTGACTAGTAACTGACGGGCCGTCCAGACGTATGTCGGCCTAGATATAGCCACATGTAGAGAGCGCGCATCTTCGGTTACTCCCTCCAGGATGCGCGGCACATTCTTGCGATTGGCTTTCGGTCGATCGCTGCCTTCTCCACGATCGTTCTCTTACATCTGGCGTGAGGCGCTCACTTTACGCCACAACACAAAGTGTAATTTACACGACCTGGACGCGATTTGAGACAACATGGACGGTTAAAAGAAGACAAGTCCAAGCTCGCTCACGGGTAACATCAGCAAGAGATGACATCTACGGTTAACAGCACGTCGAGACACAACATGCCGAGCAATATCAACACTGTCCGAAATTGATTTCTGGAATGTGGCTCTATATATGGAGGCATATGGTGCATGTCCAATTAAAACCACGACACCGTTATAGCTCGCCTAAACTGGACGGAGGGACATGAGGATTGTTGTTCACAGATTAATCAAGGATCTGGGATCAATCCTGCTTTTGTGTAGGAAACATCACCTTAGCATGGTGTGGCCAAGAGTCACCACTGTCGGACGTATGGAACTTTATGTCCTTCAGAACACCGCTTTGACTGCTTAGAGGTATGGAGATCCTTCAACATTTCATTATGTCCCACGTCGCTGATATGGTTTCCCTCTGATGACGCTCGTCCGCAAAGAGATGCAATGGTTGACAACGTGCGTAAAGCAGAGGCAACTGAATGAATGGCCATCTTGTTTCCCGGACATAAACATGTTTGATTATGTCTGGGAGTCTGGGACGTACTTGGCAGTCTCATTGCAGCCAGACCCAGCGGTTGCCGAGGTGGAAGTTGCAGTCATGAAAGGGTTGTATCATCTCGATGCCATTTGTTGAGTACTCGTCCCAGGTCTAGTTGTCAAGAAAGATACTGGTGCAGGATCGTAATCAGCTAAAACAGTTCTATAGAGATTAGTATTAAAAGTTTTATTGACTGAAGAATACAATGCTGAACTTTAGAACATATGTCTGTTTCTTCTCTCATCTCGCGGCGTTGTCTTCTGTACGATGCTAGCTGCGCTGAGACCTAATTACTGCCTAATTCGCAGCCGAGTTCTGTCGAGGTTCCGACGGGCTCTTCCTGGCGCCTGTCAGCCTAGATATAGCTGCTTGTAGAGGGTGCGCCTCTACGGTTGCTCCCTCCAAGAGGCGCAGCGCTGGCGCGCGATAGGCTATCAGGCGTCATCCGCTGCCTTCTCCACGATCGTTCTCTTGCGTCTGGCGTGTGGCGCTCACGTTATGCCACAACAAACTCGACAATGGGGGAGGAGGCAGGCTCGTGCACGTACTGATGGACCAGAGTCTGTAGCTGCAGAGGACGCCAAACCACTGGCCGGACCCCGCCATCCGGCCTCAGCTCGCGAGGGAACGTCCTCTGTGAAAACTCCGATGGGCCCAGGTGCTGACGTAGACGGTGACATCGGCGTCGGATGCTGCGTTGCGTCTTGGTCCAGTTCCATAGGGACTGCGAGTCGAAGCTGAGGCGGCAAGGGCCACGCGGTCTGCGTGTTGCGCAAATCTGCCGAGAGAAACGCAGGAGGAGCACAGGGTACACAACAAGGGCGAATTCGGTTGCGGTGCTATCGGACCCTGAATTTTCAAACGGGGCACGGTGCGATGGCGGCGGACGTGCAGAAGGTCGTCCGGCGATGATCCTTCTCGTGGATGCGAGCGGTAGGACGCGAGGAACAGTTGCAAAGCTGCCTTCCGTGAGTGCTACGAACGAAGTTTGGACTTCTGTTGCTGAAGGTCCGGTTCCTACGGGGGGGTTGCCGCGCGGAAAAGCAGTGGCACGGTTGCCATGGAGACGACTCTCGCGATGCTAAGCCGCGAGCGCGGCTATGTTCCCACTAGTGACTGGCACGGTACAAATGTATCACGTGACGCTTAGAAACCGGAATTTAGCTGCATATCGTTGAATGGAAGCGTCGGCGTTCATACGAAGGATACATATAGGGAGACAACCTGCAGGTGTCTAAATACTGCTGTGTATGTTCAGCTCATTTCTGCGAAATAGACATTGATACAACGTCGTTGTCCTGTGTTTGAATACGAGAGACGGTATAGTGCCTTGAATTTTCCCGTCATTTCCGGCGTACTTGAACTCTTACCTGGCGCGAGTTAATTCCCTGTTTGAGTGAGTTGGAAAATTGTTTTCCGTGTTGTACATAATTCTGTTTGCTAGTTACTGAGCGGCCAAGGGTATATGCAAGAACCTGTCAACCATGGAGCAGTAACAGCATCAAATATTTACTTCATGGTTAGCACCAAAAAGTATTCCTCTAATTCTATAGGATTCAGCTAATATTATTTAAAAACCGAATCTTATAGACAGACGGGAATACATTTTTGCGCTAAACATGAAGTAAATAATTAACGCTCAAACAGGGACTAACCTCCTTGTACTTAACTCACACTAAGTAACATATCCCAGTAGTGCACTAAACAAAACAGTATATAGCATTGTCACGGTCCAATACTTAAGATACGCTTAATATCTAAAAATACTTTTGGTTTCTGATGCACATTTAACTTGGAAAACTTGTTAATCTTGTATGTTTTCAGAATTTCCTTAAAGTCTTCCAATGTTTTCTTTGAATCCATACTTCACTTTTTCGGTTTATTTATTTAAGTTCGAGAACAAGTATGCGCCAAAAGCACTGAGCTCAATGGTAAATGAAACTACTTCGACAGGTCACTTCCGGTTGTGTGTCCGGTCATGTCATTCGTTACTAGTACCCTGCTCAATCCGATATTCCTGCCGCCGTTTGTTGTGCATTTCGAACCGTTCCCGTTGCCGCTGACGCGCAACGCGCGACGCGCTGCAGGTCTCTAGCCAATCACAGAAGGCGCTGAGCGCGACGTGGCAGTGTCTACAGGGGCTCACGGAAAATACTTGGCTCCGTGGCCACAGCGGCTAGCGCTGAGCGCTTTTTCGGGGAAGAACTTTGCATACGTAGTGCTGAAAAACTAAAAAATTATCACACGATTAAAACAAAACTATTCAGTGAAAAAATTTGATTCTCTCTTATCTTATAGCTTGATATATTTGCTCGATAAAGGGCTGTATTTAATCGCCACACTTCCTTACGGCACATAATGAACCTAAAAAGCTTAGAGATTTAAACAGTTTGCAGACATAAAAGCTCATTGCGTAGACTTTGCGTAAGGTTTATTTTAGGCCATACATTATTGCGAATGAATTGTAGGCAACATGTCTAAATAATATGTAAAGTTGAGAGCAGAATGAGATCACTGTCCATTTTCGAGATATTGCTATTTATATCCCACGGGTGGGTGGAGCATCGTTCCTACTGTATACTGTATATCGGCAATAATGTGATCGTGGCAATCGTCACTTTTTTTTAAAAGTATCAGCACATAAATAGTCACGTATTTTCTCATATGATTGATATTCGAAATGTTTTTATTTGCACTGATATAAAACGAGCGGATTTTTGTTTATTGGTCTCCTCTCTCTATGGAACTATCTACTTTTTTTTGTTTTAACAGCTATTAATATATCAAACAAGAATCCAGTGGAATAGTCTTCATTAAGATTTATAATATTCTGGATGTGCTAAGGATATTTAATCGTAACCTGTTTGCTATTGTTTCACAAGATGTAATTACCTTGCAACTACATTTTTCAATTATTTCAGTTCACAACGAAACTTTCTATTTATTTTTTATTTATTATTCTATTTATTACGACATCAGTGTTTTTTTGTGCCATTCCTAAAAAGTTTTAGTTTGATGGATTTCTCTACGCTAGTACATCTAGTGCAACCAAGGGTAATTAAGAAGAAGCATTGCATATCACAGTCGCGGCCTATTATTTATATAATACTTCGATAAAGATGGTAATTACGCAGATAAGAACGACAAAAGAGAATCGTTTCAAAATAAATAAAAACAGAAATAAGGGATATAGCCGGCCGCGGTGGCCGAGGGGACTAAGGCGCTCCAGTCACGGTCTGCACGGTCACTACGGTCGGGGGTTCGAATCCCCCCTCGGGCATGGATATTTGTGCCGTCCTGAGTATTAGTTCATAAGTAGTTTGTAAGTTTAGGGACTGATGACCCCGTAGTTAAGTCCCATAGACTATACAAACATTTGAAACATTTTTAATTTTTTTTCTTTTTCTTAAGGGATATAGTTTTTAGTGGAATTTGCTACAGAAGCAGATCTTAAGAATACTATATTGAAAAGCTGTCACTGTATATGATAAATTTGCTGTAATAAAAAATAACTATTATTCCCATGTAGTTAGTGGCCTTCGGTGTACCTTTATCAAAAGTACATTGAGAACCAGTCACTACATGCGTGTAACATTTTAACAGTTTTCTTAATCATAGAAAATTTTGCGTAAAATCGATGTGAAATTAAAAATCTGTTACACGCATGAAGGGACTGGTAGCCGGTCTTCGCCAACGTGTAGAAGTATGTTGGGTGTAACAGATATCTGATGGGGATGCTCGCTTGTTAGGCATGTGTTGATAGTAGGACGCGACTGCAATATGCAATGATTCTTCCAAATTACCCAACCAAAATGTAGTGTTGCTTACGTAATTTTGATTTGGTGTTGTAAAGATTTGGCTTAAATACCCCTTATGGAATTGACTGAATATTGGAATATCTGCAGGAATTACATTTTTAAATCTGATGTCAGACTAGAGCAAGGATGGTATCACCGTTAAAAAAATATCGGTAATCGTTGTTGAAGTTAAAACAACACCTGAAAGCACCACTACAAAAGAAAGTCGGCGAGTAGTTACCGTTACGTGCAATATGAGGTGTGGTTTACCCGTAGTCATTGTTTCGTCCTGAAATAGGGAATGAAATTGAACTATCCTCCGTATATCGATGCTTGGTGATATCACGCTTTGCGTAAGAAGGTTTCACGATACCGTTAAGTTACTGACACTATAGGGGCAATAAAGTTATAGGATATCGGACTTCACGGAATAAAGACATTCATTGCCGGTTCTGAATATCAAATCAGTATAAATTGAATGTAGAAGAACCAAACTTATGCAATCGCGAAACGAATCGTAATAATGACCAAGCGTCTCTTTACGATTTTTAATTACAGAAATTTTGAAATCAAACCGGGTTTTTTATTACAATGAGAATAAATAAAGAATGCTTACATTTTAGTAGCAGAGATTATGAAGAGGCGTCCGATTAGCACAACAGTGCAGAACAGAAAGACGAAGAGTGCTTACGTTCCCTCTCCAGCGTTGCTGGAAAAAAATGATAATCGTAAAACAAAAAGTCAGAGGTGTAGATAGAAGAGAGAACGGATACGCAAGCGACAAGCGTCGCAGATATAATTTTAGTAAAAATATTCCTATTAAAGGAACTGCCTACTCTACACATTTTCGTACTGTTTTGGAGTATAGTTGCGCAATGTGGGATTCTCATCAGGTGGGAGTGACGGAGGATATAGAGAAAGTTCGGAGAAGAGCAGTTCGTTTTGTTATTTTCACAGTGGAAAGAGTGTCACAGATGCACAAATTGGGATGGAAATCGTTAAACAATTTACATTCCCTTTCGAGTCTTCCCAGTAGCTCTTACTTAGTTTCACGATCTACATATTCATTTACCATCAATAGTAGAACCGTATTTTGAAAGCTACCCACCTCTTTGTAACTGAACTGCTTGCCGTTAGTAATGTACTTGCGTTCAACGTCATGCTCCACAGAAATAGCTATGTGTCGCCCAATTTCTTTTACAGCCAGAAGAAAACAGTAGTAATAAAATATGTGAAAGAATGTATGTCTTCACCCAACTTCGTGCTTATTTCTTATAGCTTCATGGTATCGTCAATCACATATAATGCCTCAGCCTCGTCGCTACCGCCAAAGTCTTCCGCATGACGCCTGTGGATGCATCACCTGTTTTAACCGATATTAAAGTTTAATGTAATTAATGACATGTATTAACAGTGGATAACGTACAATATTTTTATCAGCCATTTGCTTCATGCATTGTATTATTACGGTTGCAAAAAGGCCAACGGTTTGAAATGGACGATAGAGCCGAAACTAGTCACTAACTCCAAAATAGTGCAACAGTGACGGAAAAATAAATTGTTTTCAAAATATATTGCATATTTATAGACTTCCTGTAGGCTTTTGACACTGTAACTCACCAGCGCTTTCTAATCAAATTGCTTGTTTAGTTGTGCGATTGGATACGTGATTTCCTGTAAGAGAAGACACAGATCGTTGTAATTGACGGAGTCATCGAGTAAAACAGAAGTGATGACTGTAACTTATAAAATAATAGGTGATGGGAAATTTTAATGTGGTAGGTCAACATAAGAAATGTTACTCTTTCTGCGGAGCTGTGAACATAGTTTATTGTATCATTTTCCAAAGACTTACAGCACAAAGATATAATTTTTTAAATGGAACAATAGTTTTTCTATCGTGCATTGGAATCGTTGAAACCAGCTGCGTCCAAATCAATTTAAACTACATTCCTATCACTGTTAGTTTGGGAACTACAACCCTTCAAAGTTTCAGGGGCAGATACCACACGCTGTACATAATACATGGCTCTGTGGTGGGTGACGGATGTTATGGCGGTGGGAAATTGATTTACATGAGATGTTCAAATGTGTGTCCATGTTCCTCAATGCATAATGCAATGCGCCGTCGAAAGGATCTGCGGACTAGATGTAACATCGCCGGTGTGACGGAGCGACATGCGTCCTCGATGCGCCGTTTTAGGCTCTGGGGATGTGGGCTCAGTGACATAAACACGATCCTTTAGATATCCCCACAAAAATAAATCTCGTGTGTAGACACACATGTTCAAGGAGACCACCCCAACTGTTGGCTATAAAAGCGCGATATAACTCACCTGTCAGTGTACCTGGGAAGTAGCGTGGACCGATGATTTCATCCTCAAGGATTCCACACCACACGTTAATAGACCACCTACGTTGACGGTCGACAGGTCGTACCCACCGAGGATTGTCTGCGGCCCAGTAGTGCATGTTATGGTGATTCACTGCACCATAATTTGTGAACGTGGACTCATCAGAGAACATAACACTTTGTAAAGACTCCGGCGTGAAATTACGCATGAATGTCAGAATGTCACTCTTGCACGGAAATCGTTCCCATGCAGCTCTTTGGTCAGTGACAGGCGGTACGGATGAAACCTGTGGCCGTGTACTATACGCCACACAGATGTAAGACTGACACCAGCGACTGCAGCAACGGCTCGTAAGCTGACATGAGGATCGTGGTGTAGTGCAGCTAAAACAAACACCTACGTCTCCTCACTTCTTGCGGGTCTTCATCTGTTACTGCGCGCATTACCAGGCTGCCTGTTTCCCGATGTCGTTGTACGGCAAGTAACAAATTAATGGCTGCCGGGGCTCTTCGCTTAGGATATCTCACGGCATACGCCGTGGCTGCTTCAGTGGTATTGTGTCGGCACTCGCCGAGCATCAGCAAAATGTCAACGTACTCGTTGTTCGTGTATGCCATCGTCATCCAATGTCAGTAACTTTGGTATATTGAGCCCCAGTTGCTTGTGTGGCTCCAACTGTCGCGTATACGGCCGTATGCGGCGACAGTCGGCAGTCTAACAGCGCATCGAGGAAGCTTCTTGCTCCGTGCCACCGGCGACGTTACAACTCGGCCGCACCACATTTAGAAGGCGCATTGCATTATGCGCAGCGTTTGTAGTATCTGCCCCTGAAACTTTGAAGGGTTGTAGCTCCCAAACTAACAGTGAAAGGAATGTAGTTTAAATTGATTTGGACACAGCTGGTTTCAACGAATCAAATGCACGATAGAAAAACTATGGTTCCATTTAAAAAATTATATCTTTGTGCTAAACTCTTTGGAAAGTGATACAATAAACTATGTTCATACCTCCGCAGAAAGTGTATCATTTCTTGTGTTGACCTTCCGCATTAAAATTTTCCGTCACCTATTATTTTATAAGTTACAGAGGCAAAGTTACAGAGCGAAACACCCTGTATATGGAGAACAGTCTAGAGTACAATAGTTTATTTGATTTATTTATTTTTTTCGACTAGTTTTGGTCTTCTTTTAGACCATCTTCAGGAATTTTAGCTCCATTGATGTTATGGAGCTAAAATTCCTGAAGATGGTCTAAAAGAAGTCCGAAACTAGTCAAAAAAAAACAAAAAAAAAAAAAAAAAAAAAAAAAAAAAAAACTATTGCACTCTAGACTGTTGTCTGTATATAAATGTAAATAAGAGTGTTGCCAAAAAAGTGAAACAAAAATGTTTCCAAAAATATATAATAATAACTAGTTATTCCGGTAATTACTCTTCGTATGTGTACGGCACGAGTTCAGTGCATACAGGAATGCAGTGGACAATGTCATTTTCGGGTATTTTCGTGCACGTGGTTTTGGGCGGGCCCCTGCCGTAGACTGGCCGTGTGTGGCAGGAGCTTTAGCGGGGATTGGGGTGGGAGTCCGGCTGCCGAGGGATGAAAGGAGGCCACAACACACGTAGTCTACTGCCTTCCCAGAGCTGTACTTGCCGATGGGATGAGGAGGGACCCATCGCAGTGCGACGAATGGTACAGGGTGATAAAGCAGGAGTACCAAAACCTCTATTTCATCAAACAAATATGATGGAGCCTGCAGTAATTAATCAACTTTGTTTACAAGATAAATCAATCAAATGTGAACGCCGTAAATTCCACACAATACCTAGAAAATACTATAACTTCAGACTTAAACGGGAAAGAACACGTAGATTATGCCGTGGGAAAGGCGTATTATTGGCAGAACCCTTAAAAGATGCAACAGAACTACAAAAGAAACTCCGTACACTACGCTTGTCCGTCCCTTTTTGGAGTATTGCTGCACAGTATTGGGTTCTTATCAGGTGGGTCTGACGGAGGACATCGAAAGAGTCCAAAGAAGGGCAGCTCGTTTCGTATTGTCACGATACAGGAGAGACAGCGTTACGGAAATGATACAAGATCTGGGGTGGGAATCATTACAACAACGGCGCTCATCGCTGCGACGTGGGCTAGTTACGAAACTCGAATCGCCAACATTCTCCTCCAAATGCGAAAATGTATTGTTGACTCTCACTTACAGAGGCAGAAATGATCTTCAGAATAAAATACGAGAAATCAGAGCTAGAACGGAGAGATTCACGTGTTCTTTCTTCCCGCGCGGTATTAGAGAATGGAATGGGAGATAAATAGTATAACGATGGTTCGATGAACCATCTGCCAGGCACTTAAATTTGATCTGCAGAGTATCCCATGTAGATGTAGATGTAGAAAGAGCGGCCATCAAGGGCGATACAAGATTCACAGCGACAGTGCATGGATTGGCGTACATTACAAAAGATGTCACGCATATCGACCATATGTCCAGCACCAATAGACGTGCGGGCAACTAGATCTTCTTGGTATATGACGACACTCTCATATAACTGGCTTTTAATACTACTCCGAAGGAAGAAATCCACGGAGGTTGAATCATGTGATCGCCTACAAACAGCTAGTGGAACATCGTCCAGAAGTTCAGGTACGACCTTCTGTACGAATATTTTGTATGTGAGGCCAGTTAAACGACTAGGTAAAATTTACGGCCCTAGTGAGTTATTGTTCATAATGCCTGCCCAATTATTAACGGAAAACCGTTCCTGTTAGGCTTATGGTATTGTGCCATATGGGTTTCCACGAGCCCACAGCTGACAATTATGGATTTTATAACACCAGATCTTGTAAAAGTAGCGTCATCAGTAAATAAAACTTGGGCCGGGAAGGTGGGATTGTCTGGTGTGCTGTAGGTACCAACGAGCAAATTTGAGATGTGGAAGATAGGGGAGACCAGGGTAACGGCGCCACCCTGGGTAATCGCGCCACCCCAGTTTTATGACGAACGGTTGGCAGTACGAGTACGCTTGCCAGTGTTCTATCTCCGCTACCTACCGCGGAACTAATTCCTGTAGTCGCCGTCTGTGATTGTTGACATCTACATCTACATAGACGGTTCATTAACCACTTTCATAACTTTTCTCTACCGTTCCATTCTCTAATAGCGCGCGGGAAGAATGAACACCTAAATCGTTCCGTTTTCGATCTGATTTCTCTTATTTTTCTGTCTCCCTAAGTAGGTGGGTGCTAGCAAAATATTTTCACATTCATAAGTAAAAGTAGGTGATTGAAACATCGCAAACAGATCACGCCGCAATGAATAACGTATTTCTTTTAATGATTTCCACCCCAATTCGTGCAACATTTCCGTGACGCTCTCCCCCCCCCCCCCCCCGTAACGTAATAAAACAAAACGAGCTACCCTTCTCTGAACCTTCTCAATATCTTCCGTTAGTCCCACTTGGTGAGGGTCCCACAAGGGGCAACAGTACTCCAGGAGAGGACGCACAAGTGTGATGTAGGCAGTCTCTTTGCTGGAGCTGGTGCATCTTCGAAGCGGTCTGCCAATGAAACGTAACCTATGATTCGCCTTCCCAACAATATTTTCTATGTGTTCTCTCCAGTCAAAGTTGTTCGTAATTGTAACTCCTAGGTATTTGGTAGAATTTACGACCTTAAGGTTTGACTGATTTATCGCGTAATTGAAGTTCAGTGGATTTCTTTTAGTCGTCATGTGTATTACTTCTTACTTTTCTTTATTTAGTGTCAATTGCCAATTTTCGCACCAAGTAGAAATTTTGTCTAAATCGCTTTGCAGTTGCTTTTGATCCTCTGTTGACTTCAAAAAAATGGTTGCAGAACGTATGGGACTTAACTACGGGGTCATCAGTCCCTAAGCTTACAAACTACTTATGAACTACCTTATACTAAGGACGGCAAAAATATCCATGCCCGTCTGTTGACTTCACTAACCGATAAACGACAGCATTATCCGCGAACAGTCTAAGGGAGCTATTCAGATTGTCTCCTAAATCGTTTATAAACACGAGGAAGAGTAGGGGACCTATAACGCTTCCCTGTGGAACGCCAGATATCACTTCTGTTTTACTCGATGACTTAGCGTCAATTACAACGAACTGTGTCCTTTCTGATAGGAAATCGTGAATCCAATCGCACAATTGGGAAGATGTTCCATAAGCACGCAATTTCATTAGAAGCCGCTTGTGGGGTACAGTATCAAAAGCCTTCCGGTAATCCAGAAATATGGAATCGATTTGAGATCCCTTGTCGATGGCACTTAACACTTCATGTGAATAAAGGGCAAGCTGTGTTTCGCAAGATCGATACTTTCTGAATCCGTGTTGACTATTGGTTAATAGCTCGTTCTCTTCGAGGTAGTTCATAATATTCGAACAAAGTATATGTTCCAAAGTGACAGGTATTAATCGTGCGGAAGAAATTGTTAGTCTCGATGTTTTGGATCTAATTTTCGAGCCCGTATTTTATTAAACAAATACCTTTATACGCTGTCAGCGCTTTTAATACTCGTATTTACGTAATCTGTAGATACTTAGCTTCGATTTCGTGTCCCTAACGTAATTGTTTCGCAAAATCTTTGGCTTTAAATTGTCGTTCTTAGCCATATTTTTCAATTGGGACCATGACGCCATTTTAGAGTATATGAAGTGTAATACAGGTTCATACACTTTGTGAAATAGGCACTTCCAGAATGTAGAGAATGTAGTTGGTTTGTAGTGCCAAAAACTATAGTGGTATTTCTGACTTTTGTGGTGTCTTCATCAAGCCTAAATTATAAAATGTATTTTTGTTCCAATTTTACAACGACAAGTACTTTAAGTCTACCAAACGTCTAATATAGAAGAGTGATAAGTATAAATTACAACGGTTGTAAAACTTACTACTACTCACTCATCTTGTAGGCTTATCCTTGATTATCAAATGTTTGGCGTCTTTACCCCGGAACCCAGGGTAATGGCGCCACTTCGTATACTTTCGCAATATATTTTTAAAAATAAGACTTAACAAAATACACGTCTAAAAATTAAAATAAAGGAGTATTAGCTGGCGAAGTTGTAGTATTATTCTTTACGAAAAAGACACACCCTGGTCTTCCCTAATCGTCTTGTGTTTAGAGCTTGAACTCTCTATTTCAATCATGCGGATGTTTTCCTTTTTCGTAAAAAGTCCTGAAACCACTTTGATGACCCGCACCGAAAGCACGTCCTACAACTCTCGAATGAGAGTGTCTAATATTCTTTCATCAATAATGAAAGGAGCAGCATTCGCCGTAAAATCTTTTGCTTTATTCAGGCAAATCGATTTCGGTTCTCCAAGAAACCATCTTCAGTGCTGTCAGCAAGTTTCAAGATGGTTTCTTGGAAATCCGAAATCGATTTGCCTGAATAAAGCAAAAGATTTTATGGCTAATGCTGCTCCTTTCATTATTGATAAAAGTGATTTTGAGGCCGTTGATCACACCCCTCCAGATAATGGAATCCAATTTAAAGATAATATTATTTCTTCCACTGCAGAAATTCTGATGGCAGCTCCACGACCTCTACGCCTGGAAGTATAAAATGATCCACTCAAGCGTAACTCCCGATGAAGATGCTCGAACGTTCGACGATCCGGCTGATGCCTATCCGGGAATCGCTCCACGTACATAATTTAAGCAGCCAATCCATTTCCTTGTGCAGCCCCATACATGAAATACATGTCGGCCAGCTGTGCATTGGAGAAACGATATGCGCTGCTCGAGATGCGTGCGGGAAATAATGAATCCGGCTAGCGAAGCGATCGTAAACAGCGGACTTTTCAGTGTTCTCTGCCCCTTCCAGGCGTCATTACCGGCCAAACATTCCTATACGAAATCTGCTTATTTCGTTCCCCTATATCAGCCGTTTCATTATTGACATATATTTCATGGCCGCTCAACATTTTCACCGAAAATATATCTAGAACTACAATAGATACTGGACGATGAATTTCGCGGTTATGAACGTACGGCTCGGCTTATGGAAACAAGCAATGTGAGACAGCCTAAAAGGGAAATAAATTTTATTTTCAACACCAACTTAAGACTTTTTAAATGGATACCCCATATTATTTCTTACGCATGAATACCATGACGAATCACAAAAACAATGGCATTGATTGCATGGCAATAAGTCAAATACATCCAGAGTAAATGCGAAGCAAAGTTGACGTTTGATATACAGGAAACGCGTAGCAAGTGCGTCCCGAGTCTCAGCCGCAATCTCACTTCAGTGGGAGATTTACACGGAAACACACATTTAAATGTAGACAATAGACTGTTAACACTAAGTTTTCTTAAATCACGGGATACGTGTTGCTGGCCTTATATGTGGACTATACTTAAACCATGTTCAGCGAACGCGACATCAGATGGAATGACAATGGAAGATAACCATAACTATTCAAATCGTTGTAGATTGATTTACATTTAAATTTTGTGTGTTTTCACTGAATAAATTGAGGATAATGCTGTTGCAGTTCCATGGAAAAAGTGGTTTTATAACTTACCCTCTCTTTCCAAAAATTTAGCTTCTGCATCAACGGCAATGAATGCTAAGAATCGGCAAACAGCATTTATAAATTATTGAAACAATAACTGTAAAAGGTCATCACTATCGTGTTTTAATGAGCTTGTTGTAGACAAAACGTTAGACCCTAATCTTCCGTCTGGAAAGTTATTTCTCAAATACAAATTTAATTATTCTGATAGTCATGAGAAACTCAGTTGCTATAACTGCCTGCACAAAGTGCTGACACGAAGTCCTTCTATGTTTAGTCTCAGAGACATGAAACGTTCTCCCAGTTCCAAAATTAACCTGCGCTTTTGTACCTTGAAACACACTTTGGTTTCTTCTTCTCGTTCCAGAAATGAAGTCTGAGTTCTAAGACGGAATCTGATACCTTTGTCACATTCTAACCTATACCTCACTTTTCTTTTCATATAGTTTTTTTTTACCTTACTCGTCGTACAATTTGGTTACATGTGTCCGTATAATGCTAGATACTGTTCGGGAAAAGCATATTCGACTACACTGAAAAAAGTAAGTTGCTTGATACGATTAAAAAAAAAACCTCAGAATATAAATAAACTCAAATGCTACTGAAGAGATGATAATAAAATTATTTTCATGTAGGGATTTATTCCTATTTCATACTGCCTGTTCATAACAGAAACACGGGTCGAAATCATTGAATTTTTATTTCCTAGGAGGCTTATCGTTTGAATATCAGGTGACATTGCGTGATGATTTTCTTTTTTGAAGCGAGCTTGCTGAGAGAAGCACTTGGGAAGAGCTTAGAGAGTCTTCCGTTACTCACCAAAGCTTACATTGACACACAGCGAAAAATAATTCAACTTTAAGGACGGTGCCTTTAGAGGTAGCACCTCATGTTGAAATCCCTCATTAAATTTTTTACTTTCTGCAGCAAAGAAGCGAGTAGCGCGAGAGTTCGAATCGTAATGACGGTTTCAGTCGCCACTTGGCACCCATAACAACCCTTTCTGGTGCACCCGCTAGATCTCTAAAGTGACGTTCCGCACTCTCTTTGTATAAAGGCTTCGCATTGGTCCCGAACTTCCAGTTTGGGCTCAAATATATTCTAATGAAGCATCGGGTGCTGATTATGTTTTGAGGTACCCTCGAGAGAACACGTTCTGCAAAGTTTTCAAGTAATTTCCAGGTGATTTTTTGTGGCGACGGAAATGATGGCACGCGTCTAAAAATACACTACGATGTCAGCTTCAGATTAAACGAGTGAACATTTTTAATGACGTCCGTTGCGTAGTAGAGTTTCATTGATAAGGAACACTGTTCATCTCCAACGTTCAGAATCGCATAGTGTTGCTAACATTTGCGTGTTTTTCAATGTAAATACTGTTGGATATTGATATTTTATTATTATTATTATTATTATTTATTATTTAATTTTAATTATTTTTTATTTATTTATTTATTTTAATGCTGCTGGGGTCAGAATATTCAGGACATGGGCGTTCGCTATAAGGCACCTGGCTGCAGAGCATGCGGTTACTCCCCGTCGGAGGTTCGAGTCCTCAATTGGACAGGGGTTGTTCTTAGCATAAGTTATTTAAGTAGTTTGTAAGTCTAGGGACCGAAAACTGCCATTTGGTCCTACAGCTTTATAAACATTTGAATATATTACAATTTCGGTGAGGGACAATTATTGGTTCAAAGAAACACACCTCGGTACCAGTTATCGGCAGGTGTCCGATAACTAGTGCACTATTATAAGGAGATCACGTGGGTACGGGATTTTAGAATGTTTTGATATGTATGGTACGTGAAATTCAGAAATAACAATCAGCCTAAGCCAATCGAGACAATTGTCAAAAATTTTTGAGAAAATCTACTTTCTAAGTTTTGCAAGTACACGTAAGTAGCAATAACTAAACCAGTTGGTGCATCTGTCAGTGTAGCTCTGGTGGTAGCGTTCTGGCCTCACAACCAAAAAGTTGTTGGTTCGAATCCTCCTGTGACAGAAAATTTTATCACTTTCAAATTCAGTTACATAAAACGTTTTGCGATATCTAATTCCACGTGTTGTGTCTATTATTGTTTATGAGCATGTAGAAGAACTGAACATCTTGTCGTCACCTAAAACGATGGTTGAGTAGCTTAGCTACTTGGAGAGCCATTAGTAGCTGTGGAGATGACATTCCAAAAAATAGCGTCGTAGCTCTTCAAAAAGTGAACAGTCAGAAACTACCGTCGTCAACTAACAGTGAAGCCAATAACGTAAAAAAAAAAAAAAAAAAAAAAAAAAAAAAATTAAAAAAAAATAAATAAAAAAAGGTAACTTCTGTTATTTGATTGAAACCATTATTGTTAACGCCCTTCCATTAAAATATAGAAAATTACGAATAAACGAAAACCTTTCATATTTTTTAAAAATTACCATTAGATATTAAAATTGTGTACGTATTCGAACAAAAAAAATACATAAATAAATAAATAAAAATATATCGTGGCAGGATTCGAACCATAGGCACTAGGGTTGCAAGGCCAGAACGCTACGACCTGAGATACACTGACAGATGCTGCGACTGTTTTGCGTACTGATACTTAGAATGTACTCGCAAAACTTCAAAGTCGATTTTCTCGAAAAGTTTTGAGATTTGCGTCGAATGGCTTTGACTGATTGCTATTTAAGCTACGAACTTCCAGAGCCATAAACACAGAGAAATTCTAAAATCCGGTACCCATGTGGTCTCCTTGCTAGTCACGCCAGAAATGTATATTTTCTTTAAATATTTCCCCCTTTCAGAACCTTTTGTATCAAATACCAAAAAGAAATAATTAGAGATTCGAATTAGTAATCAACACACACATTCATCGCTCAGTTTCTATTAAAAACCTGACAAAAGGGATGCCAATACCTCGAAATAAATTCAAATATATCTTGCAAATGGTTCCGGAAGTACGTTATCGTGACGAAAGTTCTTCGAAAGCCGAGGCTGGCGGTATGCATGTTGTCAGAGCAGTGAAACAATATGGAGTGCGTAAGTTTTCAGGATAAAGTTAACAGCAGAACAACTTCTTCCAGAAAAATGGAACTCTCATCTATTCTTAGATATGGAGCCAAAAATGGTTGATTTTATCATTATTTTCAGTGACAAGCGGGTTGTGACGAAAAACCAACTTCGTGAATCGTAGGTATGCTTTCTAAAAAAACAGTCGTCATTACGTCCCATGTCTCAGGTACTTTCATCTCCTTTTAAAAACATACTATTGTGGAGAAAACATCAGCGGGTTTTCAAGAAGAGAAAGAAGGAAAAAAATGCAACAGTGGCAACATCTGCACAGGGTATGAAATATTATCAAAAGATGGAAAAAATACTGATTGACTTTGAGGAACGTAGATAGAAAAGGGAACATGCAAAGTCATAAAAGGAAGAACAACGATAAGAAATAAAATTGCCCAAAAATTTCACTTAGTAAGAGAATGACTGTGGTAGGAACCCAAAAGATAATTGGACATAGAAGTAACGAAATTCGTAAGACTAGGAGTAGGGAGAAACCTTCGGAAGTTGCAGAGGATTCATGGTACTGTGAAATATATGAAGAAGACGAGAAATTACCTACGATACACTGCAAAACTTTATTTCATGAAGAATGTTCTAGCATCAATAAAAAAAAGTACTCATACATCTGTCACTTGCCACAATTGTGCAAATGACTGAACATTTTGATGTCATTATTTCACATGGGCGAAATTATAATGTGATGACTTGCTATAATGATAAATATCAGTATAAATATTTGTACATGTTGTTTAGCACTGATACCGTTTTACTTCGTATATTTAAATTTTGTAATTTTCAAGTAGAAATAAAAATTGTCGTTCCTTAAGAACACATTACGCCCAGTTGCCGATGAACAATACGATTGAGTGCGATATATTATTGACTTGCTATTCTATATTCATGAATATGCAGAGCTGGCTCTTTTTGCTGATGATACAAGTATAGGTGTCACACCTGACAGACAAGAACTAACTCAAGAAATTGTAAACGAAGTCTTTCAAAAAATCATTAAGTGATTCTCAGCAAATGGCCTATCATTAAATTTTGATAAAACACAGTGCATACAGTTCCATACAGTAATTGGAATGACACCATTAATTAATATAGACTTTGGTCAGAAATCTGTAGCGAAGGCAGAATTTTCAAACATTTATTGTGTGTGCATTGATGAGGGGTTGAACTGGAAAAAACACATTGAAGATATGCTGAAACGTTTGAGTTCAGCTACTTATGCTGTAAGGGTAATTGCAAATTTTGGTGATACACATCTCAGTAAATTAGCTTACAATGCCTATTTTCATTCTCTGCTTTCGTATGGTATCATTTTCTGGTGGAATTCATCATAGAGTAAAAAAGTATTCATTGCACAAAAGCGTGTAATCAGAACAATTGCTGGAGCCCACCCAAGATCATCCTGCAGATATTTAAAGAGCTAGGGATCTTCACAATAGCTTCACAGTATATATATGCACTTATGAAAATTGTTATTACCAATCCCACCGAATTCAAAAGCAATAGCAGTGTACATAACTACAACACTAGGAAAAAGAATGATCTTCACTATACAAGGTTAAGTCTAGCTTTGCCACAGAAAGGGGTGAATTATACTGCCACTAAAGTCTTTGTTGACCTACCAAACAGCATCAAAAGCCTGACAGATAGCCAACAAGCAATTAAAAATAAATTAAAAGAATTTCTGAATGGCAACTCCTTCTACACTATAGATGTATTTTTAGATATAAATTCGTAAGTCTAAAATAAATAAATAAATAAAATAATAAAAAATATTGTGTCATGTAATATTTAGTACAAAGTAATAATTTGTAAACACACGTTTCATTAACCTGACACGTTCCAGATCTTTACGAAGTGTCGTATTCATGATCTATGGAACATGTACTAATCTAATCTCCAATCTGATAATAGGGTCTGGCCACATTTTGCATTTTGATCACTGGTACAAATGTAATTATTTTAAATTAAAGTGATTGTTGAAGGACTTGGGCATGTACTTCCGAAACCAGAGAGATTTATTTGGAAAGTCACAGAAAGTTACAAGTAATATTGTAGCATTAAATCAGGTTTACACATAATACTTAATATGAATACCTCTTAACCGTTTCGAAACTTACAGGAGGCATATGTCCTGTAAGAAGTCCCAAGTAGGCTTTTGGGATACAGAGGTCTAAATTTAGCAATGAATTTGCACAGTACTGTGTTTTAAACTTACCTCCTTAAGGCTGGACTCGAATGATGTATATACAGTGAATAGAAAGGTAAAAGATGGATATAAATTGATTGTAGAATGTGGCACTGAAAACTTATAATGACTGTATGGGTGGCTGATCAGATGAGTACATTGTATGATTTAGACAGAAAATCTGATAAATGGTGGAAGACAGTGCTCTACGAACTGTTGCTAACTAGTGTTGTAAATGCCTGGATTTTACAAAAGGAAATTCAACACAAGACACTGCCACTAAAACATTTTCTAGTCAACCGAGCAGTGAAATTGATTCTCAAGGGACAAAAAAGGACTGCGAAGGTACAGCGGAGATCTTCAAATAGGCGCTCTTGTAAGAGAGCAAGAGGTATGCAAAATGTAGGCCTACACCTCCCTGAAGAAGGACCTACGAGAAGGTGTGTTGTGTGTTCTAGCAACAAAAAGGAAACGAGAACAAAAACTAACTTCAAAATATGCTTTGCACCATGTCACATGTTATTTTATAATAACACAAACATGTGTAAAAGTTTTTGAAAGTAAATGTTTTCTACAAGCCTAGTGGGTAGTCTTGTGTAGTTCGCAAACGAACTAGTTCAGAAGAGCTCTCGCAGAGGCGAACTACGTGAACTAGTTCGCAGATCCCTCGCCTCTTAGTTCGTCCGCTCCTTTTCCGAAGACTGACGGGGAACAGCGAGAGGACGCGAGAGCGCACAGCATCGCGTGATTACCTTCTGCCAGTTACCTTCATTTCGAGCTGAGATGCAGCTCAGCTGTAGTTTCATAGTTCACTGCCACAAGAAATCTATTTTAAAAATAAAGTACTACGAGTACTCTGTATGCAAAGTAGTTGAATACCATTGTATCACCCATTCGTGTGAATAACTGGTTTATTTGCCTAAGTATTTGATGTCAAATTGCCCAAAAATACGGATAATAGCACACGCTTTGGCAACACTGATTCATTATATAAAAAAGCTGACATAAAAACAAGAGCTCTTTTAGTAGCGGTAGCAAAAGCAAAAAGTGTGGACGAACTAGGAGCAGGGGATAACTAGGAGCAGGGGACGAACTAGGAGCAGCGGACGAACTAGGAGCAGAGGACGAAAAAGGAGCAGCGGACGATTATGCCAAACGTATCTCGTTTAATAGTTCGTTGGATTCTTTTCCGAAGACCGACGGACAATAGCGAGAGGGCGCGTACCTGAATTAAAAATCACGTGTTTCCCTTCTGCTCATGAGTCATTTCGAGGTGAGCGTCTGCATGCTAGATTACATAGTTCAGTGCTACAAACTTTCTGTTTTGACGTGTTCTGCAAACTGCAATATCTGACTTATAAATTCCATAATGCCAAAATATAGAGATAACTCTAAACATAAACGCGAGAAATTATCCACAAACTGTTTCTTTTGGTTTGCGTGATATCGTTAGCGGATCAAGCAGCAAGCGCATGAAGTAGCTAGGTGGGGAACTTCCCCCTCCAAAAATTGTTCAAATGTTTGTATAGCTTATGGGACTTAACTACGGGGTCATCAGTCCCTAAACTTAGAAACTGCTTATGAACTAGCTAAGACTAAAGACGGCACAAATATCCATGCCCGAGGGGGGATTTTTTTTTTTTTTTGTGGTACTAATTTGTTATTTATTTGATCTAATATCAAAGAATAAACACAATTGATATGAACAAAAGAATTTAATTAAATTATTTTCCAATTTTTCCAAGTTTGGTGTCAGTCTTTGGATTAGCAGTAATACTCTGTACAGCAACAATACATTCATTAATTTTCGTTTGAAGGTTTCTCAAGTCATGAATGTATAGTAATCTCAAAATTTTTGCAGCCTGGTTTAGCACATAATCTCCTAAATCAAAACCAAGATCTGCTTCCTGAAATGGAAATGGCTTCCCCTTTGCTATTGGATTCTCCAATGCATCTGCAGACAGTCGCTGACAAACTACTTCACTGATAGCTTTTAGGGTATGAGGTGATTTGGATGGGACGTAACATTCAGCAATTGGGCTAATGCAATCACTCCCTTTTTAAAATCTGGACTTTCAAAGTCCAAGTTATCTAGTGGATTTGAAGATATTACTTTTGGAACACTGAGGTCTGGCTTTTTAACCCTCTCTGCAGTTTGATTCTTGTACTTGTCAACATTGTCAGCATACTCAACTCTAACAGAGAAGCTCAGCAGTCATTCAAGTTGTTCTGTCATTTTCTCACTCTGAACTGGACATGCTAAATCATGCAAGTATTGACAGAAAAAATTGTTCCACTCTGGAGAGTCCACATCTCTCAATCCCTTTCTATCTTCTATTTTGTAATGTCTTATTTTCTGATGCTCAAGCCATAGAATCAGGCTCCGACACTCTCTCTCATCATTGACGTTAAAATCCTTTACCGGATACTCAAGAGCTGCAAGCTTCCTCTTAAACATCGCGCCCGAGAAGATAATCTAAGGCTGTAACTTTTGATAAACAGTTTATAACAACACACTTCAAAACTCAACATTCACACTGTTCAACGTCAACATCCGTGACTGGAGCGCCTCTGTCCTCTCGGCCACCGCGGCTGGAGAACTTCCCCCTCCACCTGCACGCACAGACCACGCCGCTCAGCCGTCACTGGGAACAGACGAACTAAAAGAGCATACTAGATCGCGGCAGAGTCGCGAACTAAAGTGAGCGCTCCCGATCGCGAACTATTATGCGCAAGTCTACTAGTGGGACACGTGTCGCATGCAATAATATATTTTAAAAAGTCTGGCTCGAAAGGATATCGATAACTGAAACACTTCCCCACTCAGCCGCACTTATACTTCGGTAGGCTCCTACTGCACACTTCTTTTGGCGCCCGTTACGCGTTTCCGACAGCTACAGTGTGCTTGTTTGCCGGCCGCGGTGGCCGAGGGGACTGCGGCGCGCCAGTCACGGTCTGCACGGCCGCTGCGGTCGAGGGTAGAAGCTGCCCCCTCCGCAGTCAGACGCCTTACAAGGAGACCACACGGGTATCAGATTTTAGAATTTCTTGATATTTACGGTACGTAAAGTTGAGGACCCAAATAACAAGCAGCCAAAGCTATTCGCCGCAACTTTCAAAAATTATCAAGGAAATTAGATTAGATTAGATTAGATCATGTATACGACATTTCGTAATGATGTGGAACGTGTCAGTTTAGTAAATTTTGTCTATACTTGACACTCTATATTTAATTTTTTTTTTATTTTTTTTTTTATTTTTTTTTTTTATTTTTTTAAGTTTTATCTAAAAATTCATCTACATTGTAGAAGGAGTTGCCATTCAGAAATTCCTTTAATTTCTTTTTAAATACTAGTTGGCTATCTGTCAGACTTTTCATGCTACTTGGTAAGTGACCAAAGACTTTTGTGGCAGCATAATTCACCCTTTTTTGAGCCAAAGTTAGATTTAACCTTGAATAGTGAATATCATCCTTTCTCCTAGTGTTGTAGCTATGCACACTGCTATTACTTTTGAATTGGGTCGGATTGTTAATAACAAATTTCATGAGTGAATATATATATTGTGACGCTACAGTGAGTATCCCTAGATCCCTAAATAAATGTCTGCAGGGTGCTCTTGGGTGGGCTCCAGCAATTATTCTGATTACACGCTTTTGTGCAATGAATACTTTTTTACTCAATGTTGAATTGCCCCAGAATATGATCCCACATGAAAGCAGTGAATGAAAATAGGCGTAGTAAGCTAATTTACTGAGATTTATATCACCAAATTTTGCAATGACTCTGATAGCATAAGTAGCTGAACTCAGACGTTTCAGGAGATCTTCAATATGTTTCTTCCAATTCAGTCCCTCGTCAATGCAAACACCTAAACATTTTGAATATTTATGTTCAAAGTCTAAATTTATTAATGGTGTCATATCATTTACTGTATGAAACTGTATATACTGGGTTTTATCAAAGTTTAATGAGAGTCCATTTATAGAGAACCACTTAATAACTTTCTGGAAGATATCATTTACAATTTAATCAGTTAATTCCTGTTTGTCAGGTGCGATAGCTATACTTGTATCATCAGCAAAAAGTACTAGCTTTTAAGTTTTGGAAGTAAATGTAATTACATGTTAAGTACCAATACTTAAAACAGTAACAGCGTCTGTCGCTGTAGGTTAGGTGGTTGCGTCCTTACTTTACAACTCTGGAGTCCGTGGTTCGAATGCCGCCGTGACAGATTTTTTTTTTTTAATCTTTATTCGTTGTGTTCGAATACTTACACAATTTTAATATCTAATGTAATTTTTACGATAAAGGCACGAGTTTTTCTTTAATGGTACTTGTGGTGTCGCACAAGTCCAAAGTGCGCGCCACCTACTTTCGCCGCGCGCCGCCATGCACGCACGGCGCGGCGTTCTTTTTTTTATTTTTTTTATTTTTTTTTTTGCTTATGGGACTTAACTACGGGGTCATCAGTCCCTAAACTTACAAACTACTTATAAACTAGCTAATACTAAGGACGGCACAAATATCCATGCCCGAGGGGGGATTCGAACCCCCGACCGTAGAGGCCGTGCAGACCGTGACTGGAGCGCCTCAGTCCCCTCGGCCACCGCGGCCGGCAGCGCGGCGTTCTTACGACGTCAGCCACGAGCGCCCTCTGCTACAACTCCGCTCGTGGCCACCACTGAACGACATCGTTCACTTGGGACTGAGATAGGAACCAGTTAACACTTCGGAATCAGATAGGCACTAGTGAAGACTTGGCTATCGGACAGGCACTAGGCAGGCCTCTAGCTCAACTATGTATCAGCCTTCTGCAGTACTGAGCTATGTAAAAGTTAAGTATTGTATAAATTCTGTGCAATATATATCTTGTTCTAATTTACTCTAGTGTTTCTAGTTTCTGCTGTCCCACTGGCTGCTCACCTCCGTACCTGCACAAGCGTGCTATCTTTATTCCTGTGTCGGTCTTCCTACTCGGCCCCCGACACCTACGACGGAAACGAGTCACAAAAGCGGCGACGAGGCTGGGACACAAAAGTAGTGTTCTTCGTTTTATAAAGGATATTAATAATGATAGTTCCAATCGAAAAACATAACAAGTTACATTTTTTTTTTTTTTACAGTATTGGTTTAACTATTACTTGACGATGAGTATTTTTGTTCACTTTGTGAAGACCTCTGACGCTGGTTTTGGAAACTCATCTCCATAGCTACTAATGGCTTTTCCAAGCAGCTAACCTATCAATCATCGTTTTAGGTGACGACAAGGTGTTCAGTTCGTCTTCATATACATAATCGAAAGCCGCGGCGGATTAGCCGCGCGTGCTGGAGCGCCGTGTTGCGGTGCGCGCGATCGTCTGCCGTCGGGGGTTCGAATCCTCCCTCGGGTATGGATATTTGTGCCGTCCTTAGTGTTAGCTAGTTCATAAGTAGTTTGTAAGTTTAGGAACCGTTGACCCCGTAGTTAAGTCCCATAAGCTATACAAACATTTGAACATTTGCGCTCGTTTGCTGTGCCCCTGGTTCAGCGCTCCGCTGGCCTTCGCCATACCGGCGCCTGTGTCGGCGAGGCTGAACTTTAACCCCGCTGTTCTGCTTTGAGCTCTGTGTGCAGCCCGTCACTCACTCGGAAGCACGCGTACCACGGACTACGCGCGCCGGCAAGCTCTCTTTGAACGATATTTTTGTTGTTGTGCGGCGCCTACGGCTTTCACATTTGGACTCCGCTGACAATTTTACCCACGGAAAGTGTGGTACGTACAGTTCCACGGCACATACGCAGTTTCTCTCACTGTACGACTATTATTTTCTGATTGTTTGTAATTTCGGCACTTAGCTGTCTTCAACGGGTATTCTAACAGGGTCGTCCACAAAGTAAGTTCAGTTTCTATTTACATCCGCGGCAGCGCTACGATCGCAGTTCCGAACATGCGCGGCACTTACTCTGACTCAAGAAGAAGACATGACGTGCTTTAAGACAGTCCGTGTAGTTGCTTTGGCTACAACGCTGTGTTATCTGACACCCAAACCTTCAGATGTCAGACACTCAGATCCACACCAAACGTTGTATATCGATAGAGTATCATCCGAAACATCTATATAATTCCTGATTTTTGCTCCCGTCCAGTAGTAGGTGCGTAAATTATAATAATAAGTAACATAAAACCTGCGGATTACAGAAAAGCGTGTTTGTGAGGGCAATCAAGCCACGCCACCGTGGGTTAGTTGGTAGAGCGTTAGCTTGTGGTGCAGAAGGTCCTGGGTTGAAGCCGCAACACGCTTCAATTTTTTTTTCATTGTTTAAACTATAGTACGTTGGAAATTGTTAAAAGGAGCAACGTGTTCCTCATATGTAAAAGGACTGTTTCGATTTTTTTAGCAATGTGTTATTGGCAGTTTACTCTTGCTTCGTTTTATTTGAAAGTAGGAAACCTGTACAGTGATTACTTTAATTACGCTTATTGTTTTTAACATTACTATTTTTTGTTATTGTTATTACTATTATTACTATTAATACAGCTGTATGTGTGATGCAGTTTTTTTATTATTATTCATATTTTCTGATTATGTTCGTTTATTCTGTGAAACTATGAATAAACCATACAGATTAGCTACTTTCAAATAAAACGAAGCAAGAGCAAACTGCCAGTAACACATTGCTACAAAATGGAAACAGTCCTTTTACATAGTAGGAACACGTTGCCCCTTTTAACAATTTCCAACGTACTGTAGTTTAAACAATGAAAAAATTTTAGGCCTAGGTGGGGTTTGAACCCAGGACCCTCTGAATGACAATCTAACGGTCTACTTATTAACCCACGGAAGGGTGACGTAATTATGCCTCACAGATACGCTTTTGCTCTATTCCGTAGGTTAGTTGTTACTTATTATTATAGTTTACACACGTTCTACTGGACGACAGCACAAATCACGAATTATATAGAAGTTTAGGTTGATACTCTATCGATATACAACGTTTGATACGGATCTTAGAGTCTGACATCTGAAGGTTTGTGTGTGAGTGATCACCTAGTAAGTAGGAGGTCCCGGGTTGGAATCCCGGCCACAGGAAATATTTTAATTCAATGCCTCTCCTTATGTTTAATTATGGGATTGGTTTTCCTACTCCCGTGCATCACCTTACATTTTTCTTCATTGAGAGCTAGCTACCAGTTCACATCATCTGTTCAAAAGTTTGTAGAGTCTATGGGACTTAACTACGGGGTCATCAGTCCCTAATCTTACAAACTACTTATGAACTAGCTAATCCTAAGGACGGCACAAATATCCATGCCCGAGGGGGTATTCGAACCCCCGACCGTAGTGGCCGTGCAGACCGTGACTGGAGCGCCTCAGTCCCCGCGGCCACCGCGGCCGGCACATCATCTGTATATTTTGTCTAAGTCCACCTATATGTTATTACAGACAGTTAATGACGATACCTTCCCTTACACCACAGCATAATCAGCCAATAGCCGCAAATTACTCTACGTCTCGACTGATGTCAGAGAATCACTTGGTAGATGAAATGGCGAGCCTTGGTCTTCAGCGATGAAACTATAACCTGCTTGTACGGAAGTGATGGTTTGTTGCGAGTACGATGTATGCCTGGCGAGCACTGCTTCCTTCCCAGGCCGTATGGTTTGCTGTGAGATAAGCTACAAGAATGGTGACTTCGGGGTATGTTCAGAATGTTGTAAAACCTCTTCTTTCGGCACTCTTGTAAAAGAAAGGTGATTTGTTGTTCCAAAAGGATAATGCTCACTCATACATTCAACGTGAAACTCTACGTTATCTGCAAGACGTACATTGACTTCCTTCGCCAACACGGCTTCCGGACTTGTCTCCAATCAAGTGTGGAGTGTGAAATAGTTTTTCAGTGTGTAAAAATATTTCTAATTCTTTTAAAATATCCATTATTGGTCCTTTGGGTGTCATATGTAACCTCATAATAAATCAACAAACAGATCTCAAACACAAAAGTTTTCTCGAAAATTTTGTTAACATATTCAAACAGAAACCAGGTTAACAACATAATCAGAGATAAAATTTCAATACAGATTAAACCAATAATGTACCTTCAAGATTATTTTCGTATATCGTTGATATTCATCTAAAGAAACCACAGTATCGCTGACCAGCACAACCAGAGATATAATTTGTAATACATATTACACCGACGACATACCCTTTGGATTTTTGAATATATCGTTGGTCTAGATCTAAACAAACTTCTGGCACCATACAATATTATTGACCTACATAAGTAACGATCACAATAGCATCAAATTTCAGTACAACGAACTACAGAAAACTTCTCGCGTGACAGAACAATTCACTACTTCGATGGAAAACACACGACTCAGAAAGTATGTACAATCTAATTTTACATAAAAATTATTGTATGACGTCATTTTTATATTATATAACACACAAATTTTGTAACAAACCATTGCAGATAACCTGAATATTGTATTATAGACGAAATGCTCATAGTGCAAAATAAATAAATATTATAGTAACTAACTGGTGAAAATGGTGTTTTGAAAGACATTATTTACAATCGCGTCAGTTAATTCTTGTCCGTCAGATGTGATTACAATACTTCCATCGTCAGCAAAAAGCAGTAGCTTTGTGTTTTCGTGAATATAGAATGACAAGTTCAAATGTTTGTATAGCTTATGGGACTTACCTAAGGGGTCATCAGTCCCTAAACTTACAAACTACTTATGAACTAGCTAACACTAAGGACGGCACAAATATCCATGTCCGATAGGGGATTCGAACCCCCGACCGTAGTGGCCATGCAAACCGTGACTGACGCACCTCAGTCCCCTCGGCCACCGCGGCCGGCGAATAACAAGCCATTATTAAATATTAAACAGACTCAAAAGTGACCCTTGTTTAAGGGGATAGCCAATTTTGTGCATTATGTGAACCACTTATTTCAACTTTCTGCACACTTCCAGTTAAGTAAGAATAAAACCATAGGTGCCCCATCCCCCGGATAGCACAATACTTGAGCTTTCATTTTATTTAAGAGTATCACAAATTACTTTATAGGATTAATACTGTGAAATTTCTGTTCGTATGTACACGAGCTGAACACGTTGACTAGGTAGGCTGGGCTGGAAAATCCATCAGCAGCTTTTTTTTTTTTTTTTTTTTTTTTTTTTTTTTTTTTTTTTTTTTTTTTTTTTTTTTTTTTTTAGAACTTACGGGACTTAACTACGGGGTCATCAGTCCCTAAGCTTACAAACTACTTATGAACTAGCTAAGACTAAGGAGGGCACAAATATCCATGCCCGAGGGGGGATTCGAACCCCCGACCGTAGTGGCCGTGCAGACCGTGACTGCAGCGCCTGAAGTCCCCTCGGCCACCGCGGCCGACTCAGCAGTTTTGGAGACGACTATCCAAAAACAGCGTCGTAGCTCTTCGTGCACAGGCAAAGAGAACTGTCGCCAACTACTGGTGAAGCCAGTAAGTGCGGAAAATGCGTAATTTGCAATTTTCATTGAACTGAAACCATTGTAATTAACAACATTATAGAAAACTAAGTATAAGCTATAATACGTGAATTTTTCCCAAAAAAAAAGAACGATTAGATACGTGCTAATTACCATATACTTGATGAATTTATATTTAAATGGCTGATACTATGTTATCTTGGTCGACGATCTTCAGCGCTACCGAATGACCTTTGCCTATTCACTATTTGGGAAATGAACTTGATGTTATAAATCTGATACCCATGTGCTCATAATGTCAATGAACTGACAAGTTAAAATAGCGGATGAGTTTACGTTGGTTGCCGCAGTGAGCGCTCTAGCTCACGTATCAGCCACTGTATGAAATTTAAACTTGTCGATTGCGTGGTTTGTCCTTCGTTGATTTCCATTTTCTTCCTGAAATATACGCAGCATGAAATTTTGTAACAGGCGTTCTTGCACTGTCGGTTTGCGAGGAATTTTGGAAGAGGCGTTTCTGTACTGTGAGCATCCTTCAACTAAAATTACTATCTTTCTGTGGAGCTCTGAATGTCGCACTGTTATCTATCTACATCTACATCTACATCGATACTCTGCAAATCACATTTAAGTTCCTGGCAGAGGGTTCATTAACCACCTTCATAATTTTTCTCTACCGTTCCATTCTCTAATAGCGCGCGGGAAGAAAGAACACCTAAATCGTTCCGTTTTCGATCTGATTTCTCTTATTTTATTGGGATGGTCATGTCTCCCTAAGTAGGTGGGTGCTAGCAAAATATTTTCACATTCAGAACTAAAAGTCGGTGATTGAAACTTCGCAAACAGATCACGCCGCAATGAATAACGTCTTTCTTTTAATGATTTCCACCCCAATTCGTGCAACATTTCCGTGACGCTTTCCCCCCCGTAACGTGATAAAACAAAACGAGCTGCCCTTCTCTGAACCTTCTCAATATCTTCCGTCAGTCCCACCTGGTGAGGGTCCCACAAGGGGCAACAGTACTCCAAGAGAGGACGCACAAGTGTGATGTAGGCAGTCTCTTTGGTGGAGCTGGTGCATCGTCTAAGCGTTCTGCCAATGAAACGTAACCTTTGGTTCGCCTTCCCCACAATATTTTCTGTGTGTTCTCTCCAGTCAAAGTTGTTCGTAATTGTAACTCCTAGGTATTTGGTAGAATTTACGAACTTAAGGTTTGACTGATTTATCGCGTTATTGAAGTTCAGCGGATTTCTTTTAGTGGTCATGTGTATTACTTCACACTTTTCTTTATTTAGTGTCAATTGCCAATTTTCGCACCAAGTTGAAATTTTGTCTAAATCGCTTTGCAGTTGCTTTTGATCCTCTGTTGACTTCACTAACCGATAAACGACAGCATCATCCTCGAACAGTCTAAGGGAGCTATTCAGATTATCTCCTAAATCGTTTATAAACACGAGGAAGAGTAGGGGACCAATAACGCTTCCCTGTGGAACGCCAGATATCACTTCTGTTTTACTCGATGACTTACCGTCAATTACAACGAACTGTGTCCTTTCTGATAGGAAATCGTGAATCCAATCGCACAATTGGGGAGATATTCCATAAGCACGCAATTTCATTAGAAGCCGCTTGTGGGGTACAGTATCAAAAGCCTTCCGGAAATCCAGAAATATGGAATCGATTTGAGATCCCTTGTCGATGGCACTTAACACTTCATGTGAATAAAGGGCAAGCTGTGTTTCGCAAGAGCGATACTTTCTGAATCCGTGCTGACTATTGGTTAATAGGTCGTTCTCTTCGAGGTAGTACATAATATTCGAACAAAGTATATGTTCCAAAATCCTACTGCAAATCGACGTCAATGAGATAGGCCTGTAATTTTGTGGATCACTCCTATTGCCTTTCTTGAATATTGGAGTAATTTGGGCAACTTTCCAGTCTTTGGGTACGGATCTTTCGCTGAGTGATCGGTTGTAAATTATAGCTAAGTACGGAGCTATTTCATCAGCATACTCTGAGAGGAATCTAGTTGGTATACAATCTGGCCCGAAAGATTTATTTTTGTTTAGTAACTTAAGTTGTTTTACTACTCCAGGAACATCTACTTCTAAGTTTCGCATGCTGGCAGCTGTTCTTGGATTGAATACTGGAGTGTTCACTTCGTCTTCTTTGGTGAAAGAATTTCGGCAGCTGGTGCCTTCGTGGATACAACTGTTACATAGTAATCGTGTAGATTTTTCCGCTTTAAATCTCTCTCTCACGTGTTATCTTTAAAAACCGCAACCTCACAACGGTGTGTTCTGGAATTTCTCTTGCCCGCCAGCTCATACCTTTGCTGAGCACGCCTCTGTGAAGAACACGTGTGCCCCGTTTGGCCACGTGTCAGCAGGCCGTCAGTAGCAGAGCAGACCTCTGCGGTGGGTCCCGTCCTCCCCGCGGATGCAACGTTTAATAACTTTCGGCTTTTCTGTCCACGACACAATCCTCCACCCGCCACAGAAATTCTTTCCTCTCATGGACGCTACCTCGCTTGCGTCCATCAATGGTAATTCGGTATATCTGTAGAGCGTAGCGCACTTTGACAACACACTAATATTTTTCCGTATTCTTTGGGATAGCCATCGTTTGACGGTAAATCAGATCTAGGGTGCCTCAGGAGGAAGAGGAAAGATTTTAGGGTGTGGTAGTATAGACCAATCGCAATAAAAAAAAGCCATATAACATGTATACAATTTTCATTGTGAACAGAGATACAGCAATTATTACATAATCCAAATAAACTTATGGGGAAGTGAACGGGCTGTATTTCCTTATTTTGCTTTCGGTGCACATTACTCTTGATCTACAATGCAGTGGAAGTTGCGATGCCGGCCGCGGTGGCCGAGGGGAGTGAGGCGCTTCAGTCACGGTCTGCACGGCCACTACGGTCGGGGGTTCGAATCCCCCCTCGGGCATGGATATTTGTGCCGTCCTAGTTCGTAAGTAGTTCATAAGTAGTTTGTAAGTTTACGGACTGATGACCCCGTAGTTAAGTCCCATAAGCTTTACAAACATTTGAACATTTTTTGAAGTTGCGATTTTGTACCAACACTGAATGACATTAACTCAAGCTGTAATAGGAGATTTATTCAAATATCTGTTATAGTTTAAGAATTACAATATTTTGCCTAATAGATCTTTTTATAATAAATACTAGATGATCCGGTGAACTTCGTATTACTTACCCCTTAATATGAATCATACTAATTTAAATCATATGTATTTTACACCCAGTAGCTTTATAAAGGCATTTGCTTTGAACGTCAAATGTGCAAAATTTTATCGCAATCGTACGAATGATATTGATATCCCAAAGAAAAGAGCTCTTTCAGTTTTCCACAAATTTTCCTATTTTCTGACCAACTATTCCAAACTTTTTCTTCACTTAAACCTTCCTCTCACTTGAACTTCGAATGTGCAAAATATTATCGCAGTCAGATGAATGGTATTGATATTTCATAGAAAAATCTCGTTCTATTTTTTATTTTATTATTATTATTATTATTATTATTATTTTGTATTTTCCAATTTTCCGGGACACTTTTCCAAATTTTTATTTCATAAGAAGGTTACTCTTGCTTTGAACGTCAAATATGCAAAATTTTATCGCAACCAGACGAATTATATTGATATCCTATTGAAAAAATCTCTTTCAGTTCCTCCGTTCGACAGGTCTTGACAGGCCCACTGGGTACTGACCGGCCGCCGTGTCATCCTCAGCCCGAAGACGTCAATGGAATTAGTAGGATATGACTGCTATTATTACCTCAGAAATATTCACAAAAACATTTTCTTGTGCAATATTAACCAGACAGATGGGTTTCAAAAATAATGTAGCAAATAACACTTCGATCCCTTATTTCCCAGTCATACTAATTATGAGAAAAAATTGGAGTATAATTAGAACGATCGTGCACAAAACATAAAGTTATAATTTCGTTGGCAAAAAATATAATTGTGAAATAAGATGTAAAATTTTAGGTCGATAGGGGCGGCAAAATTTGAACAGCTGACTGGCGACAAATGTGGAAATTTGCCACTGATAATATCAGATTAAAATGTGCTAAATGTAATGTCATATACAAAAATTAAATATTAAAGTAGGCTTCCGCGCGCCATTATCACTGGAAATAAAATTCTTTTGGGCATTCCACTGCATCGCCGACTTTGACGATGTAGACCAATACCCACCAATACCCACAAAAGTTTTATTGATAAAAAATTATAAACAGCTCCAGTAACAGAATGTAGGCTTTCATCTGCCCGTTTGATTACCGATACATCCAAAAAATTCAACTGTCCGTTTTCCTCTTTCTCCATAGTAAATTGTATCCGTGGATTAATACTATTCAGGAGCCCCAAAAATCATTTAATTCTTCACCACCGTGATTCCATATCACAAAAGTATCATCCACGTACCGGTACTACTTTGAGGGACTTTTGTTGACTGACTGCAGTGCTTGATGTTCAAAAAATTCCATAATGGTACAATGGGGCATAAGGCATACAGAAAAAACACCCACACCGATCTTATCTTCATAAGTATTCGAACCATCATCCTAGGCAGAAGAGAGATGTCATTAAAACGTTGGTGGATCGAGCCTATTTATCTGAGAGATGAATTAAACCATTTGCGAACAGCGTTCAAGAAAAATGGATACACCGATAAAGAGATAGATCGAGCTCTTCATCCAAGAAGAAAAGAGTCGGAAAACAAGCCACAACGACAACTGTCGGCCGGAGAAGTTCTTCTTCCTTTCATCCACAAAATTACGGACCGTATTGGGAAAGTTTTGGCCAGGTTTCAAGTGCAGACTGTCTTTAGACCTACCACAAAATTAGCGAATGCTTATGATCGGTGAAAGACGCACGACACCCCTAGCAACGCCTGGGTGTGTAAAATTCCCTGTAGCTGTTGCATGGTGTATATAAGAACAACAAAAAGGAGTGTTAATACTCGCATATTGGAACATAAAAGGAACTGACGTCTGGGTCACACAGACAAGTCAGCCTTGGCAGAGCATGTTTTTACACATGGTGACCATGAAATAAAATTTAGTAAAACGAGTGCGCTAGCCAGGACGTGGCATTATTGCACACGGATGCCCAAAGAAGCCATAGAAATACAAAAACACCACAATAATTTTAACAGAAAGGTTTGAAATTAGATAAGATTTGGCGGTCAACTTTGAACCAAAGATATGACAATCGATTACCTGTAATCGAGAGAGATGACGTTGGTCAAAGATAGCTTCACAGTCAGCAGCACGTGACAAGTGGTGGCGCCATCTATGCCCCCTATAAAAGCAGGACCTCCAGCGCGTAGTAGACGTGAAGCTAATTGCGAGTTACCTGCGTGACCGGAAGATGATGGTGACAGTGGACGGACAATCTTCGGACACTCGACCTGCATTAGCAGGTTCGGTTCTCTCTCCCATCGTGTTTAACGTGTATGCAAACGACATACCTACGGTGCAACGCGTACAGATAGGACAATTCGCTGACGATACAGCGTTCCTCACCAGCGGACGACACGTTCAAGCCAACATCAGACGTCTCCAAAGTCAACTGCAATGGAGGACTGGTGCAAAACCAACAAAGTGCTTCGGAATCCGGCAAAAACAACTGCCATCTACTTGACTAAGAAGCGTCTACGACTGCCAACTAACCTGAAACTTTACGGACAAAACATACCACGGGGAAAGGACAAGGCCAATTCCCGAGGGAGGTCTCGAAACTGCGGCGGGAATGGCTGCCCATTCCGTAGCATGGCGCCTTAAACCACGCGGCCATTCCGCGCGGCAATAATTAACAAAATCTATCAAAGTTTTTACACTAATCGTTATTCCGATCAATAAATTACCTTACATAGTGGCAGGTTATGACTGATCGTTATCATGGAAGTGTTTAGATTGTCACGTGTTAAAAATATCGTAAATAAATAATTTATATTTTTGTGCAAATTGTGTAATTAACTACATTACATGAGAGCATGAGGTAGATAACAAATATCAAATCATTATCAAACTGCAGCTTAATAGATAATAACTTGACTTACATTAATTTACCGTGAGATATAAATTTTCTTTTCTTACAGTCATGAAATTATATCGTTTTACTGACTTAAATAAGGGGTAGAAATGTAAATATTGGGTTATGTACGACACGGTGACAATAGGATGCTAATCAAAAGGAGGGAGCGGGGATTTATACAAAGTAACCAGTAGTGTGGCTACTACAGTAGTACGTTCATCAATTATAATCATTTTTACCTGATAATATTATTCAGATGGCGTGCGAAAACCCCCTTTGGCGTTTGTGCAGCGAACACTGATCTGCGCTCGGTACGCACAGAATGTTGTCAAGGAAAATGCAGACCAGGCTACAACCGAGACAACACGCGATTACGCCACACCTTCGCAGGCAGAGTCCATCGATTCATGCGGTGTGTACTTCACCCGGTGCCTCCCATCGGCAGCGGCATGCGAAATCGTCTTTCATACGACCGCATCACGTTCCGCAATTGATCCAGTGTCAATTCCTGGTGATTACCTGATTACCGACAAATGCGAGCCGTTGTGCCCGATAACGTTATGTTCACAAATGCACCCGTGTGTAATCGTACGGATTCTCCACTGGGAGATGTTTCCTAATCGTAGCCGACGGGATGTAGAGCCTGCGACAGTTGACAGGTAGTCCGCGTGACGTCACGATCTGAGTGCCGAGCCCTGGGGAAAACATAGGCACCCAGTACGGCATTCCTGCGTTCAGTAGGCTGTTAGCGACAGTGTGAGTGCCTTCATCTTAGTAAGAGATGTTCTAGTGTAATGATTTGTTTTTCACATTAAGAAATTTCACAAACAGATGGAAATACAAGTATAAACATTAGGTTACAGTAGTAACACTAAAAGTGGGCCTTTGCGATCGTCTTTTGAGAGCTCGAAATTTAAATGAAAATAACGGCTTAACGATTCATCTGACACAAAAATTGAATAACCACAATTGTAAAGGAGAAACCTCTCTACAACTTTGCTCTCTTATGTTTTTTTCGTACTTCCTATCGTTTCAGAGATATTTGCAAATATATCGGCGATTTTAGGATGTCTGTCTGTCTGTCCGTAACGTGTTCCCTGTTTTTAAGACGAATCATTCAACTGATTAGCACCAAATTTTACAGACATAATTGCAGGCCGCCAGAGACCATAAACTCCCTTTTTCAAAATTTTCGGACAAAAATACGGTAGTAGTACCAAATAAAAAGCCGTTTGTAATTTAAATGTAATTGCAAACGAACCGTTCATCTGACACGAAAATTGAATAACCTAATTGGTAGAGGAGAAAATTCTCTACAACTTAGCTCCCTTGTGTTTTTTTCATATCTCGTATCGTTGCGACATATTTGCAAAAATATAGTAATATAAATTTTCTCTTCAGTATGTTATGGGAGATGTGAACGAGAAACAGATTTAAAAACTGTTTAAAATTACATGTATAGCTTCTTTGCAGTCCGTACTCAGTTGCCAAGTACAGGATGAAAATGGTCTAGGCAATTTACATGCTGTAAGTTACAATGCATCAACAACTTCTCGCTGAAATACGTGTTGTTTTAAACCTTTAACGAAAAATTATAGCTCATAATGATTAGATTATGACACCATCTTACATTTGTAGATTCAGCAAATAATTACATAACATACTGAAAATAAAGTAACTGTGGAAACTGTAACCCATTTTAGATGTAAGAATGGCTGGAATGTTAGAAGTTTTCTATTCCATTTTATCAGCATCAGCGAATTTACAATTTTTTATTCAGGTTTCTGAAATTTTTGGTTTTGTTTTATGAGTAATGTTCCTTAATAATGCACCGTGTTTGCCTGTAATGGTCTTTTTTTCGTAATTTAAAATGTGTAACTTCTATTAGTTTCTGTAAATGTTTGTTCGTAAAGCTTTTGGGATTTACCTGCGGGATCATCAATCCTGTTAGTTTTATAATCGTTTTTCAGATGCGGACAGCTCAAAACCACCCATTAATTATAAAATTGCATTATCCACCAAGCAGTTTGCCTGTCAAGACTGTCAGTGAAGGATCCTAAGTAGTTGTTATAAAACGTAGTCATTAATGCACATTTTACAAATTCTTTTGGTGCGTGTGTGTAGCTTATGATTCTAATTGTTACGTGTTTGTGTTCAGATTGAAGGTAATAAACGTGTCTGAATTTAGTTTTCTGTAAAGAGCAGCACTGACTGTCATAAAAATGTTGTCACGGTAGTTCTCGCTGCCATCTCCTCGCTCTCAACCTTGCCACAAAATGAACGTGTAGAATAACACGTATAGAAAATTTGCAACTTTTACGAAAATTCACATAAACTTGCCTACTAAATAACAACGTACGCCAAAATTGTAGTTACAGCACGGTATTCAGCACGACAGCGAAGGCTACAAACAACCCAGGAGCAATTTTGTATTGACAGCCGCGCCATACCAGCGTAAAGTGATGGTGTCGAGTTCCAATCGCGCGCACCAAAATCACGCAGTTTCCAACAGAGCAGTGGAGGTCGCCATTAAAACGGACGACTGTACCTGCACGGCTTTTATTCCCAGACGTCCTGTTTTCGTTTATGCTGCGAGCTTATCGGCCGTTGGGACTACCGAGATGGCCTTGTATGACACCCAATTGTGGAATAATCCGAAAATTACAAGAAAATTTTCCTTAAAAATAACATTCTTCAACAAACTAAGAAGGACGGAGATGAATCTTTGGAATGAATACAGTTTACTTCTATTATAATTTCACAATGCCCAACATTTTTCTGAAAGCCCGAAGATAACGAATATCCCTTTTCCTTCTTCTTTTTTCTCTTTTCAGGTATTAAATTACCTGCAGCGGTATCCACCTTTGTTAAGGGTTTTCCTCTATCCCCTATCTCCCTTCCATTACAATTTATAGCTTTTAAGGGTAGTGTTCCACTTTCCTTCCATTCTGCATGTTCGTTCTATTTTCTTCCTCATCTAGAATTTAATCGTTTAGACTAAAAATGTTATGCTCTTCTCAAACTACTTAACTCCTTAGTCTAAAGTACATCAAACGGCAATGTTTTCTATCTGAATAAGACTTTCTTGTTTTTTTTTTTTTTTTTTTTTTTTTTTTTCGTGATTTCCCAGATCTTGCTTTAAAAGAAAATTAGTTATTTGTTTGTGGTTGGGAGGGGGGGGGGGGAGAAAATGCAACTACTTTGTAGAGTTTAATAGACCATCATACCTACTATTGCTTTTAAAGTTTCTGTAATATTGTCCCATTGGCCTACACCCGGCTGATTTTACTAAGCTCAATTTTTATATCATGTGTCAGTGGTAACTGAACTGACAAACTTGTTTCTAAATCTCCTAATCTATTACTACTTTGATTCTAATGAGTTTATTATGAAGGTCAGCTGATATAAAATTCGGACTGAAGACCGACGTTGACTTTTGACACTATAATAACAAAGAGGTTACATACAGCGATACGTGATGCAATTTCTTGGGCTGTTTTTCTGCAACAAGCGTACGAGTAAAGAAAAATCAGTACATATTGCAGTTTGAAAAGTAAAACTACCAAGAAACATGCGAAAGCGCAAAAAAGATATTTCGCGCTCTCAACCGTTTCTAAAAGACAGAATACGGCGCTGAAAAGTGAATCTACAGACGATAGAAACTTGAAATTTGTAGACGTTGTTTATCATACACCATAGGCATCAGCGATTTTTCGTTATTCCCATCCCTAAGGGCGTGAAATAGGGGATAACCGGTTTTTGAAAATACGTTGTTATTAAGGCAATTTTGAAGCAAGAAATACAAAAATTTGGATTTAGATTTTTGATTGGAATTTTAAAAACAAGTATTTCGATGCAAACGTAGGCTTCCGCGGTTGTTGTCACTATCAATAAAATTCTTCCGGGTATGAGACCGCGTCGTCATTTTATAAACTCTACCGACGTTTCGGCCACTGTTGCAGGCGGCCTTCACCAGGGTCTGTCTGACTGCTGAATATACAATAACTTGGGGTTTATATAGCAGCGGATGAGCGAGAGGATGGGGGACGTTGGTTTTCCTTTATTGGTGGTTATTGGAAGAGCAATCTCCACGGGGCTTTCCGAACATGAAAGATACATACGGCTTGGATTGCACACAAAGTCAGCGGTTTCTCAGCATCTCAATCAGTGCGGAAAACAGTTATCTTTCAGCGAGGTCCGCGTGCTGGCGAAACAACCATCCGCAACGAGGAGGAAGATTAGAGAGGCTATAGAAATTGCCAAGCGTCGCACCAATATGAACAGGGAGGATGGCTACAGGCTGCCGGCGTCTTGGCTGCCAGCAGTCGCAACGCTACGTGACGGCACCGCGCGCGGAATGACTCGCACAGGCGTTCCGGAGACCGCAGCGGCCGCGAACACGCAGAGCACCGGCCCGCTGCCGTCTGCGCCAGGCGACAAGTCAACAGCGGCACGCCACAACCGCCGTCCGTTCTCCCACGTCCATTCCGCCAATAGCAACTTGTAATGCAATAGCCAATAGGAAACGTCCATTTTGACCAATAAGGGGGAATAATGCAACCTCCAATCATATGAAAAACAAGCCTTTAAAACACCAATCATCATTGCCGCTTTCCACCAATGGCATGCAATAATATAACCACCAATAAAGTTATCGTATATTCAGCAGTCAGACAGACCCTGATGAAAGGCCACCTGCAACAGTGGCCCAAACGTCGGTATATTTTTAAAATGACGACGCGGTCTCATACCCGGAAAGAATTTTATTGATAAGTATTTCGATATTTTTCGAAATTCAACCATTAAATGGGTGAAATAAGGGAATAATCTTTTAAATTGCTACTAAGATTATTTTGAAGCTAGAAATGAGAAAATATGGATTTGGAACCATGGTTAGAATTTAAAAAGAAAATTGTTTCGGGATGTTTTGAATTCTGACATCAATGGTGCAATAGAGGGTGGCAAGTTGTATCAAAATACTTTATTAGGAAAGCATTTGTAAAAGATAAATCTATGAAAATTTATATTTAGAATTAGGAACAACCAATGCAGACTATCCATTTTACGCGTGCGAAGCAGCGGGAATTAAGCTAGTTATGTATAATAGTTTGAAAAATAGCTTTGGGAAAAAGTGTGTGTGTGTGTGTGTGTGTGTGTGTGTGAGAGAGAGAGAGAGAGAGAGAGAGAGAGAGAGAGAGAGAGAGAGAGAGAGAGAGAGAGAGAGGTGATGGGAAGGGTTGTGGGAGTAAGAGTGAGGAAGACAGTGTGTATTCCGTGTTTATCGTCAGTGTGTGGTATGTAATGGTCGAAAGGTATGGACAACGAACACACATACTCAGTAAAAAGTACTCGAACAAGATGAGATTAGCGAAATGAAGTTACTTCAGAAGTATTCTAATATAAAATAAGCAGAGAAACCATTTGTGGAAACGACGTCTGGTTATCAAGATATCATTAATGGCCGCTGTGGAGTAGCCGAGCGGTCTAAAGCGTCTCGCTGCGGAGGAAGTGGTTGCTCGCCGTGGAGGTACGAGTCCTCCCTGGAGCATGGGTGTGTGTGTGTGTTTGTCCTTAGGTTAGTTTACCTAGGTTTAAGTAGTTTGTAAGCTACGGACTGATGACCACGTAGTTTGGTCCGATAGAATTACAGACATTTGAATTTGAACTACCATTAATGTTTCCCTTTGAGTTGCTGCAACCAATCAAGAGAATTACTTTGAAATGTTTATGAGGCAACCACATACGACAAGGCACATACTTTATTTCTCGTAAACGTTTGCTCACCTACTTACGTCGTGTGTCTAAATAGTTCCGTGAATGGTATCATATCTGTACAATTATTTGGCACGTGTGTAATAAAGTGCGACAGATGCTGACACCAGATTGACGAAGTACTCTCAGATTGATTGTGGAGGAGGTAAGCGAAATATCTGTTCCAGATTTGTGACTAACAAGCTCACATACGAGTAGAAAACAAAACGGGTGGAAACTTCTGGAGATGTCATTTACATGTGAGACCAAGATCCATTGCTTCTGAACACCATCGTCACGGGAGATGAGAACTCGTGCTACCAATTCGATCCGGAATCAAAACGGCAATTGATGTCATGGTGTTCACTGTATTTCCCACGAGAATAAAAAACCGTCTACAAAAATCCAAGGTGAAAACACTGTTGATCTTCTGTTTCGACAGCATCGGCGTCACCCACAAGGAAACTATTCCTGCAGGTTAAATCCTGAAGCTGCATTTTACCAGTCTGTTTTGAACCTCTGAAGCCTTTGCTGATAGTTTTCAGAAGCTGTACGAACGTTGTAATGGATGGTGACTATTTTCAATGGTGATAAAGAACACTTGTATGGTTTGGTTTATTTGCTGTCTGATAGAATCCACGGTACGTTGTAACACATCACGTAGTTTGTTGAGACCACTAATGCCAGCCTTCGTCGTCTTCCGAAACTCAGCCTCACAAAAAAGGTAAAATTCAACAACTTTTCCTTCTGTATGCTCCTATTTCATTAAGTTATTCAGTTGCCAATTAATGAGTTCCAACTGTAGTTAATAGAGAGTACGATCAAATTGATTATAGAACAGAAGAATGTCACTTACAATTATGCAAAGATCTGCATAAAGATCTAATATGCTCCATCAAATCACGATTGTTTTTTCCTATCGTCGTGAGGGGCAAATGCAGGTTTGTTCCCCATGCATTGGAGCACAAAACTTTATATCCGTCAAAATATAAGTTTTCAAATCAGCAACTCCAACTAAGATAAACTGCAAAATGAAGTGTCTTAACGTTTACAAAACGTACACAATAAGCTCCAGAGGAAAAATGTGCTGCGATATGACGCTCTGTTGGGGGTTTTATTGAATCCATCAGATGACAAATTTGGCAGCCACGTAGGAAAATGTTCAAATGTTTGTAGAGCTTATGGGACTTAACGACGGGGTCATCAGTCCCTAAACATACAAACCACTTATGAACTACGTTACACTAAAGACGGCACAAACATCCATGTCCGAGGGTGGATTAGAACCCCCGACCGCAGCGGCCGTGCAGACCGTGACTGGCACACTGCAGACCGCCCGGCCACCCCGACCGGCAGCCACGTAGGATCTGATAGCTGTGGGTCATCATCTTTTTCTGTGTAAAAAATCGGTTGCGAGTGCGATTTGGTATATGTCTACATCTACATACATACACCGCAATTCACCGTAAGGTGCGTGGCGGAGGGTACACTGTACCACTACTAGGCATTTCCTTTCCTATTCCACTCCCAAATTGAACGAGAGAAAAAAGAATGTCTATATGCCTGCGTACGAGCCCTAATTTCTCTTATCTTGTCTTTGGGATCACCACGCGAAATGTAAGTAGGCGGCAGCAAGATCGTACTACACTCAGCTTCAAATTCCGGCCCTCTAAATTTACTTAACAAAAATTCACGAAAAGAACGTCGTCTTTCTTCCAGCGATCCCCAATTGAGTTGCCGGAGTATTTCCGTGACACTCGCGCATTGGTCGAACCTACCGGTAACAAATCTAGCTGCTCGCCTCTGAACCGCCTCTATGTCTTCCTTTAAACTGATCTGCTGCGGGTCCCAAACACTTGAGCAGTACTCAAGACGTGGTCGTACAAGCGTTTTATACGCGGTCTCCTTTACAGGTGAAGTACATCTTCCCAAAATTCTCCCAATAAACCGAAGTCGGCTGTCCGCCTTACTCACAACTGTCCTTACATGCTCGTTACATTTCATATCGCTCTGCAATGTTACGCCTAGATATTTGAACGACGCGACAGCATCAAGAAGCTCGCTATTAATGCTGTATTCGAACATTACGGGATTGTTTTTTCTACTCATGCGCATCACCTTACATTTTTCCACATTGAGAGCTAGCTGACATTCTTCGCACCAACTAGAAATTTTGTCTAAGTCATCCTGTATGCTATTACAGTCAGTTACAGACGACACACTCCCATACACCACAGTATCATCAGCAAACAGACCGGACGACCAATGAGAACTAGAATTTCAGAAAATGTTATATATATACAGCTTAGACAGCAAAAGATATCAGCAGTGGAAGGACGGAAGGAAGGAAGCTTATATTAATTCATACGCAAACTTCGCTTCGTATTTTCTCCGATCGTATTGACCTATTGTAATACAGTCAATGCCATTATTTTTGTGATATCAACAGAAAAAGTCCGAAATCGTCTTCGGGAATGTGGCCTCTCCCACGACAGCGTTTAGCTCGCAGAAACTGGGCGGAGAAACATCAGTATTGAAGTCATAACCGATGTCGCCAAATTCTCTTCACAGATGAGTCAAGATATTGTGAACAGCCGGACAATCGTCAGTCCCTCATCTAGAGAGAACGTAGAACAATCCTGCTTCTGTGCAGGAAACATGGTAGTGGACGAATGGTGTGGGCAGGAGTCAGTACTGGCGGACGTAGGGACATGTCGTTCAAAATGGTGCTATGGCTGCTGACAAGGGAATTGTCAGACTTGTCATGCCGAAAAATGTATTGATTTTTTTAGCACTGTTAGTTAACATTGAAGGAAGCCTGTATGCAGAATGTTAGCTGCTCACATGACATGGAAGTCACCTAAAAAAAATCACGAAAATGGCTGGTTTTCTCGGCTTGAGGGTTGCGGTGACGGCTGGCCGTCCCTGGAAATGGCGAGTCGCGAGCTGTTGTTATGGTGAGCGTTGTGCGCATGGTCGGGAGGTGCGGCCGTCTTATCGCGGCGTTCAGTAAAGAGGAATATCGTTGCACGGTTTTGGTGGAAAGGGGAAACGAATATTCGTTTCTGTGGCATGCACTTCTTTTTCATTTCTGGTACGTATTTCGAAACATAACGTCCTGAAACTGAATAGAGATGTGAAGGATATTCTGTACATCTACATCTATACTCCGCAAGCCACTTTACGGTGAACATTCAATCTCCGCTCACAGGTGAGGGCAAACCCTGCTTGCCATGGAGATATAACACAGACGCCAAATGAAGCAGTCAACAGAAAACACGCATGAAGACTGATGTGCGACATGATAGTTAAACTTCTAGACGAGCATGTAAATAGCGCAGACATGTGGCTAGAAACGACTGAAACACTCGATATTGCAGACTGTGAATCTACAGACGGCGAAGAAACGGAAGAAAGTTGCACACATGAAGACTCTTCGAGTGATAGTGCCACGTACCATCATCAATTATCTCCGAAAGCAACACCAGCAACTACAATTACATTATCAAAGGAAAAGCGGTGAAGTATTGGTTGAACGAAAATGATAAGAAACGCCCATCTGTCATTACTGTTCAAAATAGGTATCTGTCCGTTCTGAACGTGAATTGTATAGATGGAAAAGGGAAGTCGCTGGACAACGTAAGAATCGACTGGAAATGGCGACGGAGACGAATGCGCGACTTTTTGAGCAATTTACCGATGCCAGACGCGATAGGCGCTAATGAATTTACAGCTTCTCAAAGTTGGATTAGTCGCTTCAAAAGACCACATGAAATTGTGGCACGAAAAATAACAAAATTTGTATCGAGAAACAGGTCGGAAAATGCAGTCACTAAACTGAAAATGATAAAAGCTTAAGACTACAAGAAATAACATCGCCAGTTTTAGTGAATCTTACGTTTGCAATGCAGATCAGTCAGGTTTACAAAAAGAAATTCGTGCGAAAAGAACACTGTCATTCAAAGGGGAAAAACGTATTGAAGCAATTGCGCAGTCCACGACTGCACTCACCCATTCATACACTATAATGCCCGTAATTAGTCTGGATGGTTCATTGCTGCCTAAGCTATATGTGTGTCTTCAAGAAGCATCTGGACGTTTTGGACCACGTGTCAAACAAACAATGTTCTACGCAGACATCTTGTGGTAGACGCATCGAAGTCTGGAAAAATGGGAAATGATAACGTAACACTTTTCATGCGTCATGCTTTTCTTCCGTTCTGCGGAAACAAATCTCTTCTCCTTCTAGATTCGTGGTCAGGTCATAAAAAGTTCTGATTCATTAAAAGCTATATTTCGAGATCACCCTGACAAAGAAGTAGAGATACTTCAGATTCCACCCGGCACGACAAAGGTAATTCAACCGTTACACAGAGAATTTTTGCATTTTACAGAAAAGTAACAGATAAATTTATTGTGTGCATATCACTACAGTTTCCTGTCTATCACCGTGGCAATATTCTCAAGTTTTCCTCCCCACGGTTTCAAAATGTGGCACGCCTCGAAATATACTGATATTAGGCCTGATTCCTTCCAAACACCGGCCGAGTTTTGTCTACGGACGTCTATAACGTATGTGATTCGCAGGGTTGCTTGTATGTTCTTGGTGCACAAAAAACCTATGTTTTGAACATTGTATCAATATTTCGCATTTTTGCTGTAATTACAAGAAATAAAAGCTTGACGTGTTTTAACCCGTATATGTATTTGTGTCTAGTTCATAGCTCTTTGGAAAGAATATCAGCTACATTTAACAACGAATTTATTATTATCGTGTTTATAAATTATCGTACGATCGCTTTCACTGGGTGAATCAGCTCTCTCACTGCTGTGGCAGGAGAGCGGCGCGTAGCTAACGCCACCTTGTCCCTAGATGGCGCTGGTACAACGTAGCGAGAGAGGTCAGGGTTGTACAACAGGCAGTTATAAGCGCGGAAAACATGCGACAATAATGTCATACTTCATAAAAGTTTTACAGACTTCCAGAACACGTCAGCAGCTAACATTATGCATACAGACTTCCTTCAATGTTAATTCACAGTGGTGAAAATAGCAACTCAGTATCGGCATGACAAATCTGACCATTCCCTTGTGAGAGATATAGAGACGCGATCCTTCGACCTTTTGTTATGCCGTAATCTGATGGTATAGGAGATGGGTTCCTTCTGGTGGACGATAACGCTCGTTGCTGCAGAGCTGCAATGGTGGAGAACAAGCTTCATGCTGGCGGAATTGAACGAATGTTGTGTCCAGCTTGTTCACCGTACTTAAGTCCGATCGAGAATATCTGGGCTGCAATTAGCAGTTGCATTGAAATCAGACCAGCACCTCCCACTACGGTTGCAGAGCTGGATATTGCACTCATGGAAGAATGGCAAAAATCCCCTCGACAGCTGATTGAGAGCCTGTTAATGTTCATGCCCCGCAGTCGTGCCATTTTACTGGCCGTCCGAGGTGATCAAACACTGTAGTAGATGGCAACGAAAATATTTCACTATTGTGGTAGTCCCATGGTGCCTCGCTGTACGTAAACACCATGTAAACCTCTAGTAAACAACTATCGTACTGTATCATTGACAAATTACAGCCGGCCGCGGTGGCCGAGGGGACTGAGGCGCTCCAGTCACGGTCTGCACGGCCACTACGGTCGGTGGTTCGAATCCCCCCCCCCCCTCGGGCATGGATATTTGTGCCGTCCTTAGTCTTAGCTAGTTCGTAAGTAGTTTGTAAGCTTAGGGACTGATGACCCCGTAGTTAAGTCCCATAAGTTCTACAAACATTTGAACATTTGATTGACAAATTACAATTGTAATTGATATCTGAATAAAAGACGTTATCATGTGCATATTTTATATGATATGTCATCTGATCTCGTAATTCTTTTGATCAGTGTAAAAATGTAAATGTTTGTACCAAACCGTCAATCTGTATCAGCTCTTGGCGGACTGCTTTGAAATTTTGAAACCATCTGTTTCTTGACTTCACTGCAATTCTTCGTATCTGCCGGCCGCGGTAGCCGAGGGGACTGAGGCGCGTCAGTCACGGTCTGCACGGCCACTACGGTCGGGGGTTTGAATCCCCCCTCGGACGTGGATATTTGTGCCGTCCTTAGTGTTATCTAGTTCATAAGTAGTTTCTAAGTTTAGGAACTGATGATCACGTAGTTAAGTCCCGTAAGCTATACAAACATTTGAACATTTTCTTCGTTTCTGTTTAAACAATAATAGTAACTGCAAACACAGTGTGATTTACCCTGAAAGTCAGTCTCAGTTGCAAAATTTTCTTTATTTCAATGACGCGTTTCGCCCTACAGAGTCATCATCAGATAATGTAAACGATGTATGGTGAGCTATCTGTTATCGTGGTAAAATAAACTATTTAGGACGGAAACATATCGTTTAAAATTTAGGCGCTAGACGAACCAAACACGTCATGTTGCGCACAGCACCCAGTGGCCAGATAGATGATTCTATTTGGACAGATAGATGATTCTCTCTGGCCACTCGGTGCTATGTGCAACATGACGTGTTTGGTTTCGCCTAGCGCCTTAATTTTAAACTACTACTAGTCGACCCGGCAATGCTTCGCAATTGCTAATATGTATGTACTCTTGCTTTGAACGTCAAATGTGCAAATGTTTATCGCAATCGTAGGAATGTTATTGATATCCCAAAGAAAAGAGCTCTTTCCGTTTTCCACAAATTTTTCCTTTTTCCTGACCAACTATTCCAAACTTTTACTTCACTCAAACTTCCTCTCGCTTTGAACGTAGAATGTGTCAAATTTTATCGCAATCAGATTAATGATATTGATATTTCATAGAAAAATCTCTTCTTATTTTTTCTAAATTTTCCAATTTGCCGGGAAACTTTTCCAAATTTTTATTTCATAACAACATTACTCTAGCTGTGAACGTCAAATATGCAAAATTTTATCGCAATCTGACGAATGAACGGCAAATGATCAAAATTTTATCGCATTCGAATGAACAGTTCTCAACTTGTAGTGTTGAGTACATGTTGAAACACATTGAGAAAGGAACTTGGTTCGAATTTCGCGACTTTTCTTTTTAACTGTCCCAACTGTTTTACTGAAAACTTTTTCAAGACCATAATGAACAAAACAAATAAAGTATTACACCTCTCCGTCGTGTGAATTGGCAGTTATAGTGCTGAATTCAATCAAAAACACACTGAAAAACGCACTTTCAGTTTTTCTCAAATTTTCCAGTTTCCGGTAGATTTTCCATAAACTTTATTTCATACAAACCTTGTCCTGTCAAGCCTTACTCAACCGATGCTATTACAACCAAGTGGCAATTGATTTTTATTCATAAAAAAATTCTTTCGGTTTTTCCTAAATATTCCTACTTTCCGGGCGACTTTCCCAATTTTTTATTTGATGCAAACCTTCCTCTTGCTTTCAACGTGAAATGTACAAAATTTTATCGCAATTGGGCGAATGGTATTGATAGCTCACTGGAAAAGCTGTTTCAGTTTTTCCCGATTTTCCTCCTTTCCGGACAACTTTTCCATATTTTATCACCGTTTAAACCTTCCCTGGACTTACACGAATATTTGAAGACTAAAATTAGCCAAGCGGTTCAGCCGTTCTCGAGTTTTACCTAGACTAACGAACAGCAATTCATTTATATAGATATATATAAGGTGCTTAACGTCTACGCACAATACCTCCAATTTAGCAAAGTCCAGTACAATCAGGGGCGAGCACTAGCTCATTTAACCTTAACCACAAATTTTAACACAACTGGTAAATCGCTAAACATCTACGAGAGATGAGCACTAGCGCATTTAACTTTCAACAAAATTTTGACACACCTGGTAAATTGCTTAACATCTACGAGAGATGACCACTAGCGCATTTAACTTTAAGCAAAATTGGTAAGTTGCTGGGCATGTACGTAGAATAACTACAGTGTAGCAGAGTACCTTATCGTGGACGAGCACTAGCTCGTTTAACCTTCTAATTTTAAAAATACTTGAATTATTAGAGATGAAAGATAATGAAAAATATCACCTTGAGGTACACAATCGTGGCCAGGTTAAAACACACTTGGCGCCTTGTATTACATAACAGAAAATCCATACCACATGTGACGCCCATAAAAATAATCACAAACTAAATGTTTGCCTCTGTAACTTATAAAATAAAAGGTGACGGGAAATTTTAATGCGATAGGTCAACACAAGAAATGTTACACTTTCTGCGGAGCTATGAACATAGTTTATTGTATCATTTTCCAAAGAGTTACACTACAAAGATATAATTTTTTAAATGGAACAATTGTTTTTTCTATCGTGTATTGGATTCGTTTAAACCAACTGCGTCCAAATCAATTTAAACTACATTCCTATCACTGTTGGTTTGGGAGCTACAACCCTTCAAAGTACCGGGGGCGGAGGCTGCGATAGCGTAGATGACTGGACGAGTGGCTATCCCCTGGGGCACGGCCCACTGTCTCATGACCACCAGCCAGTCAGCTACGCTGTCGTAGCCTCCACCCCCTAAACTTTAGAGGGTTGTAGCTCTCAAATTAACAGTGATAGGAATGTAGTTTAAATTAATTTGGACGTAGCTGGTTTAAAAGAATGCAATGCTCGATGGAAAAAACTATTGTTCCATTTAAAAAAGTATATCTTTGGGCTGTAACTCTTTGGAAAATGATACAATAAACTATGTTCATAGCTCCACAGAAAGTGTAACATTTCTTGTGTTGACCTACCGCATTAAAATTTACCGTCACCTATTATTTTATAAATTAAAGAGGCAAACAAACTTAGTGAAACACCCTATATATATATATATATATATATATATATATATATATATATATATATATATATATATATATGACGATAAGTTTCCGTGCGAAGAAAGTTTATTTTGCAATGATGAGAGGTAGCTCTCCATTTACATTATCTGATTATGCCTCAAAAGGGCGAAAGGCGTTGTTGTTGTGGTCTTGAGTCCGGAGACTGGTTTGATGCAGCTCTCCACAATATCCTATACTGAGCAAGCCTCTTCATCTCCACATAACAACGGCAACCTACATCTGTCTGAATCTGCTTACTGTATCCATCTCTTGGTCTTCGTCTGCGGTTTTTACCCCCCACACTTTCACACTTCCCTCCAACGCTAAATTCACAATTCCTTGATGTCTAAGAATGTGCCCTACCAATCTATCCCTTCTTTTAGTCAAGGTATGCCAGAAATGCATTATCATATTAATAATGATAATTTTGCAACTGAGACTGACTTTCGGGATAATTTCATAACCTGTTGCTATACCAGCCACCAGTATGGAATGGAATGGAACAAGTTCTACAGTGAGATTTCCCACGACGACAAGTCCGTCTTCTACGGCTAAATTCCGCATAAGCAGCAGCAAAGAGTTTCTCCCTGCTCGAGTTGTGTGACTGGAGACCAAGGAACGCAGAGGTTGGGCACCTCAGGGAGTCTGCCCTCCCGTTTTGGAGGCAGGTCGATGAACGGTCTCGGACGAACCGGCTGCGAATCCTTCGATTAAGCCGCAGAGTCATACGGTGGAGCGAGCGCTGGGCTCGTGCGCGACTTCTCTGGTGAGTAACTGCGGCTATTAAGGCGGGCGTGAGGTGGTGGTGCCTGCCGCAGACACAGAGGAGGGCCAACTTTGTAGCCGCGTCCGTCCCTATTCTCGAGAGTGGAGGTTGCGACCGCTGGGACTCGCAAGATTGCGACCTCTCCCTGAAAATATGCGCAAAATGCGTCACTAGCTCCGACCGCGGACGACGTTGCTTCTCCGCTAATGAGGATGTAAATTCCTGTACAAGGGAAATTACATTCCGAGCGAGAATAATGTAGCGAAGGAAGACCAGCAAATGAACAGCCAAATTCAACCGTCGTGGTGTACTTTTTTTCTGACTAAAGCTACTGGGTCAAGGTACATACAGGGTGTTTCACTAAGTGAGTGTGCCTCTGTAACTTATAAAATAATAGGTGATGGGAAATTTTAATGCGGTAGGTCAACACAAGAAATGTTACACATTCTGCGGAGCTATGAACATAGTTTATTGTATCATTTTCCAAAGAGTTACAGCGCAAAGATATAATTTTTTTAAATGGAACAATAGTTTTTTTCTATCGTGCATTAGGTTCGTTGAAACCAGCTGCGTCCAAATCAATTTAAGCTACATTCCTATCACTATTAGTTTGGGAGCTACAACCGTTCAAAGTTTAGGGGGCGGAGGCTACGAAAGCGTAGCTGACTGGCTGGTGGTCATGAGACAGTGGGCCGTGCCCCAGGGGATAGCCACTCGACCAGCAAGCTACGCTATCGCAGCCTCCGCCCCCGGAACATTGAAGGGTTGTAGCATCCAAACTAACAGTTATAGGAATGTAGTTTAAATAGATTTGGACGCAGCTGGTTTAAACGAATCTAATGCACGATAGAAAAAACTATTGTTCCATTTAAAAAATTATATCTTTGTGGTGTAACTCTTTGGAAAATGATACAATAAACTATGTTCATAGCTCCACAGAAAGTGTAACATTTCTTGTGTTGACCTACCGCATTAAAATTTTCCGTCACCTACTATTTTATAAGTTACAGAGGCAAACACACTTAGTGAAACACCCTGTATGTTACTTACGTTCCTTTGTGATAAGGTCAGGGAGGAGAATAATAGGGTAAGATGGTACAATTTCGATCAATTCGGACAAATGTTATTATAACTGGAAATAAATTGTGAAAAGGAATAATTTTAACTATGGCACTTGTTCTTGGATGTTTAAGGAATATGTAACATAAGTATTATACAATTTAAAAAAGTTGGTATAAACACAAAAAAAAGGGTATGGAATTGAGAAACATCGATCGAAAACGTACTACACTAGGTACAATTATGATCACTTCCTCGTACAATTTTGATTACGGGCATCTTCCACATAAAAAGCACTTTTTTGTCACGCACCAACGCATACTTCGTGGTACCAAACATGGCATTTGTGGCAGCGAATCCAGTCACCTTTAACTAGATTATTTATAAGAGCGCGTTAGACTAAGTAGCTTCACTTACCTCTCCTTACCGCAAAGCGGTGTATTCTTGAAAAAGACAGGAGGAGCTGTAGAAACCTGCTACTCTACAAAACATGTTTTTGAAGAAAACCATAACTATGTAGCTTGCTTTAACAGACTGCAGTGAGGTGTTGCTCAGCTCCAGTAAATTTCTGTTTCGTCCTTACAAACTCTACCACGAAATGGATGTTACGATCAATAAAAATTTTCTGGGTGTGAGACCGTAAAAAAGCAGCAAGTTTCTTAGAACACTGCCTTACAACCCAGAAGATTTATTAACAAACATGTCAACTGGTCGTGAAAGCCTTCACTCTATCATTAGATCGCGTTGCCGTTCTGTTAGAATCTGCCCGACGTTTCGGCCAGTGTTGCAAGTGGATTTCTTCTAGTTAGTTGTGTAAATGCTAAATGGATCAAGCCTTGGTTCTTATATAGTATTGCAAGTAGTAGTTTGAAGAGGAGGAGGAATGTTGGTAATTCTTTATTGGTATTTTCATTATTTCACGCCATTGGTGGAAATGAGCATCGTGGATGTGTGTTTATATTAAGTACTTTTCTTGTCATTGGCGGTTACATTAATCCGTCTCATAATTCCTTGCCATTGTCATGAATAGGGGAACGTGGGGAGTGGGCGGAAGTTGTTGTGTGACGCTGTTTACTAGTCGGCTGGTGCGGGCAGCAGCGGCGAGGCGGTGGTTCGTGTACTGTACACGAATCACTATGTACTAACCTTTGGTTTCCGCTGCGAAGACGATCAATACACCACCCCCCACCCACCAGCGTTTACTTTTTGTAACTTCAGCCATTTCTGAACCCGCGAATTGTACATAGCGTGTTTCTGAACCGAAGATTCTGGCACTACACCTCATGTACTAAAGAGAAAACCTATATCTAACATTAAGGCTGCGCTGGCCAGATGTTGATTTTTAAGTTATGGATTGTTGAAGAATAGTCTGAAAGTGTGGTGGAGTGATTCTGACCTTAAAGAAGTGATCTCTAGCGTAGATTTAAGAACGTTAGGTATAGGTTAAACAAGTTTTTTTTTTTTTTTTTTTTTTTTTTTTTTTTTTTTTTTTTTTTTTTTTTTTTTTTAGTGCGTAGCGCCCGAATCTTCTGCGTGTTCAAAAAAGGAAGAAATTACAAAATGTAAACAAAGGCGGGGGAGAAGAGGGGTGTTCACGTGACCGACTTCGCACCGGAAGCGTTATAGGTCCCCTACTCTTCCTCGTGTTTATAAACGATTTAAGAGACAATCTGAATAGCTCCCTTAGACTGTTCGCGGATGATGCTGTTGTTTATCAGTTAGTGAAGTCAACAGAGGATCAAAAGCAACTGCAAAGCGATTCAGACAAAATTTCTACATGGTGCGAAAATTATCAATTGACACTAAATAAAGAAAAGTGTGAAGTAATACACATGACCACCAAAAGAAATCCGCCGAACTTCATTTACACGATAAATCAGTCAAAACTTAAGGTCGTAAATTCTACCAAATACCTAGGAGTTATAATTACGAACAACTTTGACTGGAGGAAACACATAGAAAATATTGTTGGGAAGGCGAACCAAAGGTTACGTTTCATTGGCAGAACGCTTCGAAGATGCACCAGCTCCACCAAAGAGACTGCCTATATCACACTTGTGTGTCCTCTCCTGGAGTACTGTTGCTCCTTGTGGGACCCTCACCAGGTGGGACTGACGGAAAACATTGAGACGATTCAGAGAAGGGCAGCTCGTTTTTTTTATCACGTTACGGGGGGGGGGGGGAGAAGCGTCACGGAAATGTTGCACGAATTGGGGTCGAAATCATTAAAAGAAAGACGTTATTCATTGCGGCGTGATCTGTTTGCGATGTTTCAATCACCGACTTTTACTTCTGAATGTGAAAATATTTTGCTAGCACCCACCTACTTAGGGAGACATGACCATCCCAATAAAATAAGAGAAACGGAACGATTTAGGTGTTCTATCTTCCCGCGCGCTATTAGAGAATGGAACGGTAGAGAAAAGTTATGAAAGTTGTTAATGAACCCTCTGGCAGGCACTTAAATGTGACTTGCAGAGTATGTATGTAGATGTAGAAGCCAAAAGTTCTGGTCTGTACACTGTCAGTCGTGTACTGCAGTGCAGTGTAGTGCAGTGTAGTGTAGGTCCGCAGTTGTCTCCCCACGCGCCTGGCTGAGTTGCTTAGCGCGCGCTGTCGTCTCCTGGGTTGCCACCGCTAGCAATCAGAACGCCGGAAGTCTGCATCCGTCTTCTCTATTCATGTTAGTAGATCGATTGGCTATTTCGAAGGCTTCTCTGATCTTAATTGGCATAGTAAAAGGAAGTTTCGCCAGCACGCGGGCTTCACGGAAAAAGTTTTCCGCACTCATCTTGATGTTCTGCCACTGCTGACATACCTAAAAATTCGAGCGTAAGTTCCGTCTCTAATGACCACAAAGTCAACGGGACGTTGAACCCTAAGCTTCCTTCCTTCCGTCCTTCCACTGCTGACATCTTTTGCTGTTCAAGCCGGATATATATTACATGTTCTGAAATTCTAGTTCTCGTTGGTCGTCCGGTCTCAACTAAATATACCAAACCGCACTCGCAACCGATTCAAACGGCAACTTCACTTCGCATTTTCTCCGGACGTAATTAAGCTATTGCGATGCATCCAACGCCATTATTCTGATAGAGATACAGATAGCCGTACCACAGGTGCAACCACAGCGGAGGGGTTATCTGCGGGGAGGCCAGACAAACGTGTGGTTCCTGAAGAGGGGCAGCAGCCTTTTCAAAAGTTGCAGGGACAATAGTCCGCGTGATTGAGTGAACTAGCCTTGTAACATCAGCTAACCTGGCTTTCGCATGCAATAACTCCCGAGGACATGCAGCTGTACTGTTTGAAGATATGATGATGGCGTCTCCTTGGGTAACATATTCCAGAGGTAAAATAGTCCCCCATTTGGAGCTCCGGGTGAGGACTGCTCAATATGTCGTCATCAAGAAACACAAAATAGGCAAACAGGCATCGGAGCGTGGAATATTCTAAACATTAATTGGGTAGGTAAGGTAGAAAATTTGAAAAAAAGAAATGGATAGCTTAAATTTCGATATTGTGAGTATTAGTGAAATTCGGTGGCAAGATGAACAGGATTACTGGTAAGGAGAGTATAGGGTTATAAATACAAGATCAGTTGGTGGTAACGCAGGAGAAGGTCTGATAACGAATAAGAAAATAGGAATGTGGGTAAGGTACTGTGAACAGCATAGTGAACGCATTATCGTAGGAAAGGTTTTCGCGAAGCCAACACCGACCACAGTAGTATTTATACGCCAAGGAGAGCGAAAAAATGCATGAGGAGATGCTGACGATTAAGAGAGAGGAAAACATGATTGTCATGTTGACTGTATCTTGCAGTAGAAAAGGAAAGGACATGTAGTAGATGAGTATGGACTGAGGAAAAGAGATGAAAGAGGAGTTCGCCTGGTAGAAATTAGTGTAGAGCACAATTTAATAATCACAAACAGATGGTTTAATCATCATGATAGAAGATTGTAGACGTGGAAGAGACCAGGAGGCACTGGAAGGTACCAGTTTGACGTTACAATGGTAAGGCATAGGTTAGAAATCAAATTTTAAATTGCAAGACCTATCCAGGGGCATATATAGACTCTGACCATAATTTATTTGTTATGAACTGTAGATTAAAATCTAAGAAACTGCAAAAAGGTAGAAAAGCAAGCAGATCTGGTCAGGAACCAGAGGTGGAAAAGTTCAGAGGAACTTTATGTAAGGATTAGTTGACATGAGGTAAAGTGATACAGTAGAAGATGAATGGGTAGCTGTGAGAGAAAGAGTAGTGAAGGACGAAGGGTATCAAATAGGCAGAAGTATAAGGCATAATAGAAATACCTGGATGACATAGGAGATACTGACCTTAATTCATGAAAGGAGAAAATATAAGAATTCAGCAAGTGAAGCAGGAGGTTAACCGGAAATGCAGACTGGATAAGCAGGAGAAATGCAAGATCGTAGAAGAATGTATAACTAGGGAAAAGACTGATACCGCCTTCAGGAAAATAAGAGACATTTGGAGACAAGAAGAGCAGCGGTATGAATATCAAGAACTCAAATGGTAAACCAGTACTAAGCAAAGAAGGGAAAGTAGAGAGCTGGAAGGAATATGTAGATGGGCCCATACGAAGTAAATAAACTTCAAGGCAGTTTTCTAGAAATGGAAGACGAAGTTGAGCAAGATGAGATAGGAGATATGAAACTGCGAGAAGAATTTGGCAGTACACTGAAAGATTTGAGTAGAAACAATGCCCCTGAAGTAGATGATATTCCGTCTGAACTCCTGATATCGTTAGGAGAGCCAGTGATACAGAAATTATTCAGACAAGGGAAATACCCTCCGACTTAATGTAGTAATTCCAATACCAAAGGTAGCATGTGCAGGTAAATGTGAAAATTGGAAAACCATAGTTTTAAAAGTTAAATACTAACACACATTATTTACAGACGAATGTAAAAACTGGTGGACTCCGACCTTGGGGAAGATCAGTTTGGATGTAGAAGGAATGTCGGAACACGCAGGCAATACATCAATATTTATCTTAGAAGATAAGGAAAGTCAAACCTACATTTTTAGCATTCGTAGATCTGAAGAAAGATTTTGACATTGTTCACTGGAATACACTCTTTCAAATTCAGAAAGTAGCAAGGGAAGAATATAGTGAGCGAAGACTTATATTCAACTTGTACAAAAACCAGAAATCAGTTGTCAGAGTCGAATGGCATAAAAGTATCTCAGTGGTGTGGTAGGGAAGGGAGTAAGACAGCGTTGTAGCCTTTCTCGAATGTTGTTGAATCTGTGCACTGAACAAGATCTGAAGGAATGCAAGGAGAAATTTGGAGATGGAATTCAAGTTCAGGGAGAAGACAACAAAACTTTGCGGTTTACCGATGACAGTAATTCTGTCAGAGACAGCAAAGGATCTGGAACAGTAATTGAATGGAATGGACTGATTCTTGAAAGGAGGGTACAAGATGAACATTAACTACAGTGAAATAATAATAATAATAATAATAATAATAATAATAATGGAATGTGGCGTCAGAAAATCAAGCGATGCTAAAGGAACTAGATTAGGTAAGGAGACAAAAAGAGTAGCAGATGAGTTTTGTTATTTGGGCAGCAAGCTAACTTATGATGGCTGAAGTAAAGAAGATATGGCTGTCGGAAGAAATGTGTTTATGAATAAACGAAATTTGTTTATATCCAGTATCAATTTCAATGTTAGGAAGTACTTCCTGAAATCATTTGCCTGGATCGTAGCGTTTTCTGAGTGAAACATGGATTACAGACAAAGCTTTTGAAATGTGGTGCTACAGACGAATGATGAAGATTAGATAGGTAGATCACGTAACTAATGAGGAGGTGTTCAACAGAAGATGGTAGAAAAGGAGTTTCTGGCATATCCTGACTAAGAGAAGGGATAGGTTGGTGGGACAAATTCAGAGGAATCGTCAACTTAGCATAAGAAGGAAGAGTGCAGGGTAAAAACCGTAGAGGCAGTCGGAGGGACGATAACAGTTAGCAGATACCAAGTGATGTAGGTTGCCGTCATTATTCTCAGATGACTAGGTTTGTACAGCACAGAGTAGCGTGGAGAGCTGTATCAAATCAGTCTGTGGACCGAAGACCTCAACAACACATAATAATATCGGCGGAATAATCAGTCATTATCCGACGTATAGTGTACATCAAAATTTCAAAAATAGATCAATATTTGAAAGAAAAATCAATAATATGTTAACAATTGTCTTAGAAACAGTTAAAATGTTTCACAAATCTCTTCCGATGTCATAAGGCTTATAACAGAATGTATGAAGTTCAAATAAGCACCAAATGGCAATGGGAAAGAAATATGTAAATCAATTTATATCGATTTAAACAGTAAATGTATCAAAAAGGTTGCATCCATTACCATGCAACGGATACTTCGTTCACTGTGGCATGTAGCCTGATTGCTAAGTTGCTAAGGATCATTTAATCGAACAAAGAATCCACAAAAAGGTTCCTATAAAACTGCACAGTTCTGATACTCCAGCTAAGCGAGAGATGATTACGAGAAACACCAGTTTAGTGTGTGATTGAATATTTACTTTTCTAGTGTTAGGTGACGGATTTTTCTAAATTACCACTTGATATTTTATATAAATTAATGTTTGTTTCATATTTAAACCTCATATGACGAAGAATAATACGCATACAACCAAATTAACTGATAATAATTGTATAGAATGTGGGTATTATTTCTTATTTACACCTTATCGTCTAGTAAAGAAAACTGTAATGTGTCTTGAAGTTGAGTCCAACTGCAGTACGTGAGAATACGACACGCAGGGGATTGCTGCAAGAGTCATAAAAATGTGTCTTCTAAGAGGTGTCTTCAAGGTGGTGAAAACAGAGTAAGAGGTCGCAGGTCGTTTAAGATCTGGCAACTTTCAGCAGGGGACCCCCGGCGAGCTACTAAACAACAGATACAGTGTGAACGGACTAGAAGAGGACACTTTGCAGTAATCCAGAAATGTTGGAGGACGTGAGAATCATAGGACACCGAACAAGAGGAATCAAGCAGTTGTTTTGTAGACGAAGAATGAGGCGTTCGCTGCTATTGAAAATATTGACATTAAGAATACGACGAATAATGCAGGAGCTCAAGTGTTTCTTCAAGGGCCTAGTGTGTTTTGTGGTGGTGGTTTCCAGTTTACTGTTAGTAGAGCTGATACTACTCCGAGTCATGGTAATGGTTGGATTACAGCTGCAATTGTTCGTGGTAATGGTGATACTTTAAAGGCGCAAGGTGGACTTGAGATTTTTAATAACAGAGACGTTATTGCTTATCGTACATTTCAAGTGTTTGAAGTGTTTAACAAGGATATTGGTAAATCTTATTACTCGTGTAACATACCATTTGTTGTTAGAACATGTAATCATCGTAGAGTTAACGAACAAGGTGTCGGAATTTGGAGTAAAGGAATAATGAATTGTAGTAAGATTAGAGTTATTGGAGATGTATTATTATCGTCATTGAAATTAAGAAGTATTATTAATTAAAAGAACTCGTGATGTACAGTTTTATTTTAATAACTAGCTGTACCCCCGCTGTTTCGCAGTCGTAGGCTGTTTGCTCTGCACCATTTGTTTCTTTTCAATCCTGACGAAGAATCCATATCTTAAGTTTCGTAGTTATAACTTGAAATTTGAGTTAACAGCATCAAAATTGGCTTAGTAGCAACGTATTTTCAAAAACTGTTTCATCCCCTATTTCACCCCCTAATTGATAAATTTTCTGAAAATACCGAAACACGTGTCTTTTTAATTCTGACCAAGAAAACATATACCAATTTATGTGGTTGTAGCTTCAAAATTGCCTTATTAGTACAAAACTTTTGAAAAAAAACATCTCCTCTCCAATTTAACCCCGTTGATGGTTGAATTTCCAAAAATACCGAAACACGTATTTTGTAACGTCTAACCAACTATGCAAATATCAGTTTTTGTAGCTCTAGCTGCAGAATTGTATCAATAGCAACGTGTTTTCAAAAAGAATTTTTGATCCTCTATTTAAACCTCTTACTTGTTGAATTTCAAAAAATAGTAAAAATCATGGATTTTTAATCCTGACCAAGATTGCATATCCGAAGTTTCGTAGTTGTAGCTTTAAATTTGAGTTAACAGCAACATATTTTTGAAAATGAATTTTTTGCGTCATGTATTTTACCCCCTTATTTCCGAAATTTTGTAGTTCTAGCTTCATAACTGCATAAATAGCTACGTATTTTCAAAAAACATTTCAACCCCTTACGGACGGAATATCAAAACTCGCTTCTTAAATGACGCCTACAGAGTAAGATCAACACCCTCCACAAATTTCAAGTTTCTATCTTCAGTGGTTTGGGCTGGGCGATGATGAGTCAGTCAGTCAGTCAATCGGGACACACAGCGAAAAAGAAACCTATTGGGTCACGGGTAGTGACCATCCCAAGTCATCGCAATAACTGATTCACTAACAACAAATGGAGAAGGTATGGGGGGGTACCAGCAATGGGGGGAGTTATGACTCCCCTCCCTTGGGTATTATAGTACGTTGGAGATAGTTCAAATTATGTTAATATATATCTTCGATATGTTAGCTGTGCTGTATCAGGAGTGGTTTACAAAAGCTAATCTGCAGTGAAGACGAATAATCGCAAGCGTCCATCTGAAGTCTCTATCACCGGGTGATATTGGTTCTAGTGCAAGTGAAAATTTTTCATTCGACGCATGCAAGCGAATGGAATCAGATCGAAACCTTTCTCAGTGTAGAAATTCGACATACTAAAACATTTCGGTCGTTTCCGTGCGTTGAAATAAATTCAACGTCGAAAGTTGAAAATTTGTGCTGCCGCCTTAACTATTTAGGCTATCTAGGTTCGCCTGCCTTTCAATCCAAATTCTTTTCTAGGCCCCTGCCCATGATACCTCTTGCTCGCAGCCTATACTGGATCCCCGATGGCCGAGGTGATTGAGGCGCTACAGTCACGGTCCGCACGGCCACTACGGTTGGGGGTTAGAATCCCCACTCGGACATGGATATTTGTGCCGTCCTTAGTTGTAAGTAGTTCATAAGTAGTTTGTAAGTTTAGGGACTGATAACCCCGTAGTTAAGTCCCATAGACTCTACAAACATTTGAACAATTTTTGATCCCCGCAACGGATCGAACGTATTAATGCGTCCGCATTGAAACTGTCAATTTGCCTGCCCAAATAACAGCCACCAATACGAAATATTGAAATATTTCGATCGTTTCGGGGCGCTGAAAAAATTCAACGACGAAGTTGAAAGTTTGTGCTGGACCGAGGTTTGAACCCAGACTCCCCGCTTTGGGCCAGCGGTCTACCAGGCACGCTTCCCTTCCAATCGAAATTGCCGGCCGTGGTGGCCGAGGGGATTGAAGCGCTGCAGTCACGGTCTGCACGGCCACTAGGGTCGGGGGTTCGAATCCCCCCTCGGGCATGGATATTTGTGCCGTCTTTAGTATTAGCTAGTTCGTAAGTAGTTTGTAAGATTAGGGACTGATGACCCCGTAGTTAAGTCCCATAAGCTATACAAACATTTCCAATCGAAATTCTCAACTTCTAGCCCCCTGCAGTAAAATTACGGCCATTAATGGCAACAAGTGGTGTCTGTTATTTCAGAGATGTTAGAATGAACAGATACCATTTCAATAATTCCTCGATGTAGTTGTTTGGCGGTTGCTACCAATATTTTTTATTTGATTGGGTCATCCGTGCTTGAGTCTTACTCATTAATCTCTGTTGGGCTACCTTATTTTAATATTCACGCTATCTCATGCGGTGTCGTCTGAACAGGTTCAGTTATTGATAGATTCACAGAGGCAAAGTTTCTGCTGAACTGTCGGTCTCAAGCTAAGTACATGCTAAACACGTTTACTTAGCGACCACACGTTATTACCGTATCTGAAATGCTAGAATTCTTAGCCAGCCGGCCGCATTGGCCGAGCGTCCGCGGCGCGCCAGTGACAGACTGCACGGCCGCTACGGTCGGAGGTTCGAATCCCCCCTGGGCATGGATGTTTGAGCCGTCTTTAGTGTAAGCTAGTCCATAAGTAGTTTGTAAGTGTAGGGTCTGATGATCCCGCAGTTAAGTCCCTTAAGCTTAACAAACATTTGAAAATTCTCAGCCACATCTGCGTTACACGATCAACTGATCTTTCGGAAAAATAAGGGCAGCAAGCCCGTTGCGACTCATTATGGAAACAAAATTTAAGAAAAACCAATACACGTTACTAGGATATGCTGATCTGCGAAAACATTCCGCAACTTAGAATGGTCAACATTGCGGGATTTAAAATTCTAATGCTGAGATCTAGCGACGGCTGTTGGTACTACGTACACAGCAGCTCGTGCACTGTTTAATCCGTATAGGCAATTACAGTTTATAATTAGGGTATTACATTTCTAACGTTTTCCCTATTTCATATCTTTTACTCTTGTTTTCAAGACGATAAAAAGATGGTAGCATTTTATCTGTTACTGTACCATATGAACAGAAAATGTAATGGTCATTTGCAACCTATGTTTAAAGGTAACTTCTGCTTATGAAGGATTTACAGTCATGTAGCGTAGTTCCAGAAAATACCTTTTTTTTTCCTTTGGGCGTTATCTTTGCAGTAATTTTATGCAGTAGTCCAGTTATAGTAGCAGATATTAAGTTTATCAATGGATTATATATTGCAGTGATATCAGACGCACTACTTTAAAAGAAATATGCAGCTTTTCATAGTGATACGCTTATTTTCTTTTGCGAGTACTTGTACTTCCTATGAAATTAGCTCTCAGCAAAGCGATAGCCCGATAACTTCAAGCCGCGGTGGAGTAGCCGAGCGGTCTAAAGCGTCTCGCTGCGGAACGCGCGGTTGCTCTCCGTGGAGGTTCGAGTCCTCCCTGGGGCATGGGTGTGTGTTTTGTCCTTAGGTTAGTTTACCTAGGTTTAAGTAGTTTGTATGCTACGGACTGATGACCACGAAGTTTGGTCCGATAGATTTACAAACATTTGAACATTTTTTCGGTTACTTCAAAATTTCACGCGTATTGTTTGCAGATACGCAGCGCGAATCATTTGTTATCTGAGTGTTAGAACAGTTCGATAATGTATCGAGTTCTCCGATCTATCGCTAAATATCGAGCATGCTCGAACGCGAGTATCGTTTGCCCAGCTGTAGCCTGCGATGGTGGCCGTATGCGTTGGAGTAATGCATCTATGAGCTCTCGCCACGTCTACGTCATACGCGCAAACGACCATTAAGGCTAGTCTACACGACGACACCAGGTTGCGACACTCGTTTCATGAAATGAGTTGTGCGCAACTGGTTTCGTGTATTTCTGTAGACACGGCGCCAATACTATACACTTCAGTTTCGTTGTTTTGTGAGTGCCGTAGTCGTCGTAAAATGAAAGTTTTGGTAGGTGTAAAAGTTGTGGCGGAGCTATTACTTCTCTGTGTGAAGTCGCTACATAAGACTAAACATAAAGAGAATAAAGAGCGTGTTTGGGTTTGTGACTCGGTTGCTTAGCGACCTTGCTAAAAGAAATTGTGATCGAAGACCCTAGAAGTTATTTTAATCAACTCAGAATGTCACCAGAGCAGTTTACGTTGCTTTTAAATAGAGTTAGTAATGCAATAAAGACACAAGATAGTGTTAAGCGTGAAGCATTGTTACCAGAACTGAAATTACAAATTGCATTACTTTTCCTGTCAAATAGATATTCGTTTTTACAGTACCTGTGCCGTGTTCCCAAATCCACAATTGCCATAGTTCGTTTGTATAGGTATTTGGAATTGAATGTACTTTAGTCTGTAATTCACTAATCGTCAACCTATCAATATTTAATTCACGAATAATTGCTTCAAGAGCACTAACTCGCCGCTGCTTATTCCAGAAATTTTCATCGTTAAAATGGCACAAACACCTATGCATCGTTTATATGTTCAAAAACCGAATTATTTCTTCCTTTCCTCCCTTTATGTTGTGTTTTGTTCTGTATTGGTTATCACCTAACCTAAAAACACGCGCAATCAGTTTCGCCAAAGTTGGACGATGCCGAAACTGTTTAGTTTCGCCAACGAGTTGCGCGAACGCCTGCCACGCATGCGCACTGGCCAGTAGCGCAGTTTCATGGAACGTAGTGTCGTCGTGTAAACTAGCCTTTAATTGCGGGCAAACAGTCTACTTTCACCGATGAAGCCCGTGGCTAAGAATTAAATCTTTTAAATCTTTCAAATGATCCGCTGACCCCACCAGTAGAGCCGTGTACGTCGGTGGTGTGTCAGGAGTGGAAATCTGTGCGTACCTGTACTCCTTCTGCTAGTAACCGTTTGGTGACCGTGTTGACTCTTCTGGGCTCATAAAGTCTGTTAACTGTGCTGTTGCAGCTGTTCGATCTACTACTACTGCCTTGAGAGTACGACGATCTTGGCGGATGTCTGTTGTGCGTAGACATCCAGACACTCGTCTATGGGTGTGATAATGTTCACGTGGCCATTGAACCTAGCATCGTTGCACAACTTAACGCAACAGTGCCCGGTTTATGAAAAACTACAGTTACTGTGCCGTTAGCAACCGTTATAATTAAACATGCCAGACAACTTGCTTGGCTTTTCTGTAGCTGATTTCAACGTCCGTTAGTTAACTATGAGATAACTACTCGTTCTGTCGATGCAAATGGTCTTAACAGATGCCACTACAAACGAAACTAGCAATTACTCGAATTTTGTCGATTATTAAGGGAAAATCGAAGAAGCATAAAAGTTTGTATAGCTGTCACGAGTTTCCTGCTTCTGTTTTGAAAAGCTACGGGCGATAAGCGAGGAAAAAATTTTACTCTATTTCAGAAAAAACCTTTTGAACGACCTGGTTTTTGAAAGGAAATCAGTTATAGAAAATAAAAAGACAAATGGCTCGATTATTTTGGAGAAGCAGCACGCCATGGAAAATGTCACAAAACTATACAATTACTTAAATCAGGAGAGAGAACGGTAAGGCATTTTCTTTTAAGAAGAAAAGCCAGGACAAACAAAAAACACAGGGTTAGTAATAAAAATCATATCTATTATTTCTGTTGTCAACATATGTTTATATGAATTCAATTTTTCCTTCCCCATTGTTCTGTGAATGTGACAATACTGTTTACACTACCAGCTGATGAATTTAGGTCCAACCATCCACCTGCCCGAGCCCCATGTTTTAATGAATCACTAATCACTTGAAACACTGATCAATCGTAATGTCAATTTCATGGCAAAACACTATTTCAAAGAGAAGTATCTTTATGGTTAATTGATAGCTTTATTATGAGAGAATGGCTTTGTGATTCGGAATGTGATAACATTTTACATCCAGATCGGCCACCGCGGGAGATAATGTTGGCCACTGTTGCTCTGTGTCGACATGTTGCTTGACAATCGCGAGGGAGATACAGCTAATGCAAACGTACCCGTTGCCAACAATGTCTCTCGCGTCCACCGACCATGATGTAAAATTTAACCCGGAATGTTCCGCGTTTTTCCCCGTTTAGTATGACTCCGACAATGACGTCATTGGTGAGATTCTTTTTAAATCTCAAACGCATATGAAAATCGCACTCATTATATAGATGAAATGGTCGTGTTCTAACTTGAAAAACGCGTCGTGGTCTATGAATATGCTGAGTACACCTTTCCTCTTCTTAAGACCTTAGCATCAAAAGAAGAAGACGGGGATGACGACGAAAGAATATTCATTCTTCAGTTTCAAAACTTCTAAATTGTGTGAAAATTACACGGAAACCAGTCATAAAAACAACTACAAATAACAACTGTTAAATATTATGAGTAGTCAGGTGTTCTGCCGGCTGTGAGTGTCTACTCTGCACAAAATTTCGGATACGTAACTCGTAACCTTCATCAGGTGCGATCTAAGACTGCTTTCGGAGTTTTTTTTTTTTTTTTTTGCACTTTTCATTCTTCACCCTGAGGGGGTGAGGCGGGGTGTTTGAGAGCTAGCTTGAGCTATTTTCAGCCTTGGGAGGGCTCTCACACCTGTGGGATATCTTGTCTTTTTATTAATTATTTAACGTCTCTTGAAGGGTGCAAGTATCATTTGTGTGTATTTTTTTTTTTTTTATTTTTTTTTTTTTTTTTTTGCGTGATGGGTGGGGTGGGGGAAGATTTGTCCCAATTGGGAATATTCCGTGGGCATGGGGACAGATCCGGTATTCACCTTACAGCCAAGAGGAAACCACGGAAACCTGGGCCAGAATTGCTGGTGGTTTTCCACCTTATCTTCCGCTTCTTCTTCTTTCTTGATTTTGGTGTTGTTTGTCTATGCTCGACTTCGCGGTGGCTCAATCTAAGCCGGCCGCGGTGGCCGAGGTGACTGAGGCGCTCCAGTCACGGTCAGCACGGCCACTACGGTCGGGGGTTCGAATCCCCCCTCGGGCATGGATATTTGTGTCGTCCTAGTTCGTAAGCAGTTCATAAGTAGTTTGTAAGTTTAGGGACTGATGACCCCGTAGTTAAGTCCCTTAAGCTTAACAAACATTTGAACATTTGATTTGCTCAATCTAAGAGTCACCTTGTACTTCTTTGACGCTGCTGCTGCGCCTCTCCGTCGTTTGCGAGGGCGCGGTTGGAGCAGGTTGTGGCTTCTCTTTTTCATCTGCCTAGCGATGAAACTTGGCGTGACTTCTTCTATTATCGGGGGCGCGTCTGTTGAGTTCTTCCATCTCTGCTTTCGATCTTCTTTCGTGCTGGTTTAGGTTGTACGTCACGTTTTCAACGAAGTCCTCTTCGTTTCCGATGGGTACTACTTCCAGGACAGCCGGCCGCGGTGGCCGAGGAAACTGGGCGCCCCAGTCACGGTCTGCACGACCACTACGGTTGGGGGTTCGAATCCCCCCTCGGGCGTGGATATTTGTGTCGTCCTTAGTTTAAGGTAGTCGATAAGTAGTTTGTAAGTTTAGGGACTGATGACCCCGTAGTTAAGTCCCATAAGTTTAACAAACATTTGAACATTGAACTTCCAGGACTGATGCTGGCCATTGTCTGACGTAGGTGGTTTCTCCTTTTGATTTTGCTCCTTCCATCTTTCCTCTGTTGTACTCGAAGAACCAGTCGAAGAGCTCAAGTTCCTTTTCTAGCGGCGTCATCTTTTTCTTGATCTTCTCACTTGGCGTTTGCGTGTTTACGCTACGCTGCTCTTTCGGCGGGGTGACTTCGGTGGTCGTCCAGCGATCCGTTGCGTTCTCCGCCTGCACCGCCCGGCTAGTACACTTCGTTGTGATGGTTTGTGCTGCTCGGTCCTCCAGTTGGCGGGCGTCGGTTTGCGACTCAGCCTCGCTAGTGGGCCGCCCTTCTGCCGTCTTAGTGTGTTGTCCCATGCGCATGCGAGAGGAAGCCTCCCTAATATGCAGGCAGGCAGGCGGCCTCCATTTCGGCATGCAGGACCGTTCTGAACCTGGCCTCAGCTTCCTCCAGTGCCGCGCCGATGTCCCTGCGTCTGCCTTCGTCTGCGTCTGCGTTGCCGCTCCCTCGGCGGTCCGGAGCGGTCTGCCCAGCCGTCCCGCCGCCACAGAGTAACACATACAGAGAAGAAGCCTCCCCTAAACCACCGTCTTACGCTCCCCTCGTAGTTCCGTAAGATGCTAGTAGGTGTCAGGCGGATCGCTCACTCAGGGTGCCTGTCGCACGTCAGAGGGTAGCGTGGAGGGGAGGGTGAGGGGAGAGCTCATGCCGCCTGCCACGAGGCCACGGCTGTGTCCGGCTTGCTGCCGTGTGAGGAGAGGTGGTGGTGGGGGCAGCTGCTACCTGCCGCCTGCTCTGGCCAGTTTAAAGGGCTGCTTCTGACCGCAGCGCCATCATGTGACATCTTACGGAACTGCTGGAAAACCTCCCTCTCCGCACCCCTGAGCGTAGGACTGGGCTCTTACGGAGGTTTCCCGTCTGTATATATTTGTCTGTGCCGCCACGCTGCCGCCCCCCCCACCACCCCCCTGTCACCGGCGGTGGCGGGGGCAGAAGCGCGGCAAGGAGGGGGCTGCTTGCTGCTCTGGAGGCGCGGACGCGGACCTGGTGTTCCTGCGTCTCCGTCTTCTCCGTTTCGTCGTCGTTGGCCTTGTGTCCTGCTTCTGCTTCTCGCCGGAGGTCTTGCCGATCTGAAAGGCCGGGCAGCCCCTCCAGCTAGCGACGTGTGGGCTGCTGCAGCGGGCACGTGTCGGCTTTTCTTCGCGCGCCAGCGGACAAGTCTTGCTGGCGTGTTCGCCAGCACAGATGACGCATCTCTCCCTGTTGCGTCAGTGCTTTGTCACATGACCCTCCCCCTGGCACTTGTAGCACTGCGGTGCTGTGTCCAGGCCGACTGGCAGGGTCTCGAATTGTACTGGGAAGACAAGGAGCTTAGACAGCTCAAACACTTGTCTCCACTTCTTCCCTATCCGCTTCTACGGCCAAGATGAAGAGTGGCGGCTTCCTTCTGTTTGTCTTATTACGCAACCTGGCTGCCACATTGCTGGAGCCGGCTTGCGTCAGGCAGGTGCATATCATCTCTTCTGTGCACAGCCAAGGCAGCCCACGCAGAAGCGCCTTGACCGTTGTCTTCTTCTTCCTGGGGGTCTTCTCTGTGGTCGTCTTCTCTCGCGCCTTGTCCGGAGCTGGGAAAATATACTCTTCTAGAAGAGGAGACAGCGCCTCGTAATAATTCCAGTTCTGCACACGGATTTGCACAAGCGTGTGGTCGTCCTCCATCGAGAAGTGTACTTCGTGCTTCGCTGCAGACTCGAGTTGGCCAAGCAGCTCCATCCAATTCTCTCCCGAAATCGGATGAAGAAAGGGATTTTGTGACCCAGCCTCGTCACCACTTTTGTGTCTCGTTTCCGTCGTAGGTGTCGGTGGCCGAGTAGAATGAGACCGACACAGGAATAAATGATGCACGCTTGTGCAGGTAGTAGGTGACCAGCCAGTGGGACAGCATAAACTAGAAACACTAGAGTAAATTAGAACGAGATATATATTGCACAGAATTTATACAATACTTAACTTTTACATAGTTCAGTACTGCAGAATGCTGATACATAGTTGAGCTAGAGGCCTCCCTAGTGCCTGTCCGATAGCCAAGTCTTCACTGGTGCCTATCTGATTCCGAAGTCTTAACTGGTTCCTATCTCAGTCCCAAGTGGACAATGTCATTCAGTGGTGGCCACGAGCGCAGTTGTAGCAGAGAGCGCTTGTGGCTGACGTCGCAAGAACGCCGCGCCGTGCGTGCATGGCGGCGCGAGGCGAAAGTACGTGGTGCGCACTTTAGACTTGTGCGACACCACAAGGGAGAGCTGGCTCGCTCGGTGTCTTCTTCTGCATGGATGCTTCGGTCGGGTGGGCAGACGCGCGCAACTACGACAATTTGCTCTAGCCGCTGTTACAACAGTGGCCCCGACAATTTTGCTAATCGCGCGCCGGTTTTCCGTTCCGATCGGTGACTTTGCTGCAGAGCGCTACACTGCACGTCCGCTCCGCACCGCTGCACCAGCAGAACTGCTTTCCGAGTGGACCTGGTCCAGTATTTATGTCTGCGGCCTTCCCCCTCCACTGGCGGTTGTAGGTGCTCCCTCTGTGGTCCGCGCCCGCCCTCGACCGTGTCTTTTGCGGTCTGGCGCTCCATCTGCAGTCCGCGCCCGCTCCCTGAACTGTTCTGGGGCGCTGATGTCAGTAGTGGCCCTGGGTGCTCCGTCTGTGGTCCGCGCCCGCCATACTCGCCTCCGATTGTACCATCCGCGGTCTGGCGTTCCGTTTGCAGTCCCCGCCCGCTCGCTGAGGTGCTCTGGGGCGCTGAAGTTCTGCTTTCCGTCCGTTGCAGCCCTGGGTTAGAGTTGGGCAACACGATTCTTTTTTAGGAATCGATTCTTGCGATTCAATCCCATATTGTGAATCGATTCCTGCGATTCGTTCACGATTCTTTAGTTTGCATTGGTGCGATTCATACTTCTTCATCTTGCTCATAGATGGCAATACATGTCTGTGTCATGGATGTTGGAATCTTAACCTTTTGCATCTGTTCCTACGATTCGTTCACGATTCTTTCTCATCTGCGACGGCACGATTCTTACAAAATGCCGAAAAGGTGACAATATGACTATCGGATTTTCTAATATTTATGGTTCGTAATGTTCAGGCTCAAAATAATAATGAGGCAAAGCCATTCGATTCAGCTCTCAAAAATTCTCGAGTAAATAGTCGGAACGGTTATAAAAACATATTACACTATTTCTGCTGTCATCATAGCTCATTTAGTAGCGTTGTAGTTTTAGTAAACGTAGGTCACTTATTTCGAGTCCTGCTGCAACCTTCTAATTATTTTTTCGTTCTGTTTGAATACTTTAGCCATTTAAATATACATTTAATTAAATCTATGGTAATTAACAGATATCTAATTATTATAAAATACTTATGCAAAATCAATTAGTTTAAGGAAACACGAAATAAACAGTAAAAATAAAAATCCGTCTCTAAATATTAAATTTCGTTCGAGATTCAAGAAATTCACGTTTATTAAAATGTTTCTTTTTTGTAAAATCGGTTTCTTTCAGGAAAGCTGATAACGTAAAAACCAAGGTAAAAAAGATTTTCGAGGTGGCTTTAAAAACATTTAAAATCGCGTTTTTATATAAAAATAATATTTCTGTGAAATTGAATTTTTACAAAAACTACAACTACCTAGATGAACTCGAAAAGCTTAAACCTCTCTAAACACACAAAAGTGTAAGGATTGCTCATTTCAATACATAATATGTAAACTGTATAAACGACGCACATTCGTATGTATTGGCAGCTGTGTATGTCGCTACATTTTGTTTCTGTCATCTGTAATTCGTGAATAGGCTAATAATTAACAGCTCACCATCTTCGTTCTGTGCTTCCCTTGTTCACACACTTTCTGGCTTTCGTCATTATTCGGCACGATTCGCCACTTGGTTTCCAATCATGAATCGTTGGATCTTGGAATCGTACGAGACAGACGATTCTTTTGAACGACGATTCATCCGAATCACGATTCGATTCTTACGATTCTTTATTTGTATTCGTTCAAATGAACGACTCATTGACGAATCGCCACAACTCTACCCTGGGTGCTCTCTCTGTGTTGCGCGCCCATCGTACCCGCCTCTGAGAGATTCATCTTCGGTCTGGCACTCCCTCTGTGGTCCGCGCCTGTTGTGTCCACTCCTCAACACAACTGCAGATGGAGCACCAGATCGCAAAAGAAACGGTCAGGCGCAGCTGCGGACCACAGAGGGAACACCTACAACCGCCAGTGGAGAGGGAAGGCCGCAGACGTAAATACTGGACCAGGTCCACTCGGAAAGCAGTCTCAGGTCGCACCTGATGAATTAATTTTCTGCATGCCATGAAATTATTCCTTGAACTGCGTTACTTAATACTTCGTCAATATTGCGTACAAAAATCCGACACTACCAAGCTCGTATCATCATCAACAGAAATATTTAAGAATCACCTGTTATACTAGAAGACATATTATTTGTGTAAATGAGAAACAACAGTGGCACCAAAACAGACTGCTGCGTAAAATTACCTTTTTGTTATTAAAGTGACAGGTGAACTAATCGTGAGCCGCTCCTCTGATTCCATAATGGCCCAACATCTGCAGTGATACATCAACACAAACGCCTTTGTTAAGTCAAATAAGACGACTAGCATTCGCAGACGTTTATTTAATCCACCTAGTATGTCACAGAGACGAGCGTTTATAGCATTTTCAGGTGTTAAATCGCTTCCGAAAATGAAACTACATTTGATTACAAACTATGTGAAGAGAAATGCATAGCGTATTCAATAAATTATTCAGGTTCTGTAATCCTTCTCCACTTTCCCAGCGGATAGAAATGAGGTAGGTGAATCTTATGAATGACGTACTTTCATGCTGAAATCTAATCCCAGTAAAACTGAAATGTAATTTGTATTTAGTTAAAGCCCGATTTGTTACAGTATTGTTAGTCTATCACTTCCTCTCTTTCTTCCCTCACTGTTCATTTTCTCCTCTTTTATTCATCTCTTCCTCCGCCTTTCTCCATCCATCTTCTCCTCCCATTATAAACCTGACAACGTTCATCGTAGTCTGCACGTCAAAACATTTATTTCCCAGTAGGCGTCTTTAACAGAATACCTATGCTTTTCTGTTGTAATTAACATATATATCCATGTATGTCTAAATGTTTATTGAGTATCGTGTAAAATTTTGAAATTTGAAACAAATTCGTCAAAAATCTTTGGAGGTATCGGGTAACGACTTTTCCTCTCTACATATTAGATCATACATAGTTCATGTCCTTGCTAAACTTCTTAAGAGTATCGTGAATGAATTTGAAATAAATCGGTCAAGAACTATGCGAGATTTTTGTAAAAAAGTTTTCCTTTTATGTACGGTGTTTGGAATTTAAATAGTAGCAACACTGCTGAGGAGACACTACGCAATGGAATCTACTACTGTCGCTCATAGCAGACGTTGTTGACATATCTACCTTACCTCCGCGCGAATGGACTCGCCCTTCGCATGTCAACGGCTTGCGCACAATCGAGAGGTCTAACGTAACTGTGTCACTATGTTTTCGAAACAGGAACAACGGAGACCGTCAGTGCATAGTATTACTTTTCGTTTTTGGAGCATCAGCTGCGAGCAGCTTTGCGAAAGAAGCGGCAACACTCTCACAACCAACCATCAATTTGCACGACAATGCGCGGGCGCATACTGCGCAAGCTGTAACTGCGCTATTCCATCTAGAATGTACCATCTACCATACTCCCCGAACTTGAGTCTTTGATTTGGTCCGAAGATGAGGGAATCACTTCGTGGCATTCGCTTCAGAACTGTTCCAGAGATTCGACAGGCAGTAGACCGCTCGATTTGCACCATCAACAGAACAGACTGCTATAGTGTCTCTCTCATCGCTGGCTACGGGTTCTACACAAGAATCTGCAGTAAACTGGTAAAGAACATATTCAGATTTTTGTAACAACGTTAAACAACGTTTTTTTTATACAGCTGTTCTCTTCTCATCTATGAAAATACCGAGACACGGCACTCTGTCAGAAGCATATTGCACACATCTCTATCTTGTGACAAATATCCGATGAAATGTTCAAATGTTTGTAAATCTATCGGACCAAACTGCGTGGTCATCAATCCGTAGCTTACATACTACTTAAACTAATTTAAACTAACCTAAGGACAACACACACACACATACACACACACACACACACAGCCGGCCGCGGTGGCCGAGGGGACTGAGGCGCTCCAGTCACGGTCTGCACGATCACTACGGTCGGGGGTTCGAATCCCCCCTCGGGCAGGGATATTTGTGCCGTCCTAGTTCGTAAGTAGTTCATAAGTAGTTTGTAAGTTTAGGGACTGATGACCCCGTAGTTAAGTCCCATAAGCTATACAAACATTTGAACACACACACACACACACACACACACACACACACACACACACACACACACACACACACGCGCCCCAGGGAGGACTCGAACCTCCGACGGCGAGCAACAGCGCGCTCCGCAGCGAAGCGCTTTAGACCGCTCGGCTACTCCACCGCGGCCTAATGAAAAGAAATCTGTTGACTACTCAAAGGAATTGGCTAACGGTGGTGTGACTATTTGATGATCACATGAATCCAAATGACGTAACGGTATGTTGTTCCCCTCAAACAAGCAGAGTTTAGGCGGTGGAATCACAAGGGAAAGCCGGAAGAAGAAATGAGTGGTAGTCCTCGCCAGACGGAAGTTGTGGTAAGATAAGCAGAGACGTGGTCGTCTAGTCTACTGTGTAGGACGTTAGGAAACCTAAGGTTTAAGAGCTTCTACCGTTTATTTGCTTCTTTAATTTCCCCCCCCCCCCAATATATATATATATATATATATATATATATATATATATATATATATTAGTTTTTGCTTCTGACGTTAGAGAAGATCTGCAACTAAAAAAAAAATACAATTGTCTGATGTTACCAAATATGACCGTAAGTATCACCAAGTGATTTCTACTGCAGAAGAACATGTTTTTTCTGTTAAGTGAAAGTCGGAGGACAAATTGACAAGTGCAATGAAATTTTTTTAGATAAAGAAGGATAGGTATCGTGCAGTATTAAATTCATTCTTCTTAAATACACTCTACTACTACAACTGTGCGATCTTTATTTAGCATATATTTAACCTAATTTCCGTTCGTTTTCAGTGTAATTAATGACAAGAATAAGAAATTTTAAAAAAATCACATGGAGTTTCCACCCATGTCGCTCTTTCTTTCTCTTCCCACTATTCGAAACGCTCTATGGAAACTACGCTAACACACATGACAAATTCCTCGACAGGCCACATAAATGCTATTTTCTTTTTTAAACTCTTGGCAGTCTGGAACTCCCACAATACGTCGCTAAAAGAAATCGTTGATAACGAGTAGACTCACGCCTGTTGTTAAGGTGCATGTTGATTAGAGGTATATGCCGCTTTTAAATGGTCACAATTTGCTGCTAAGTTGAAATGTTATTTTAATTTTCGCAACAGTGTGTTTCGACTCACATTATTGCCATTTTCAAGTGACTTGCTGGAGTCTGGTGAACAAGCTGGCCCCTACATTCATACTTTTTTTTTTAATGTTTGTAAAGCTTATGGGACTTAACTACGGGGTCATCAGTCCCTAAACTTACAAACTACTTATGAACTAGCTAACACTAAGGACGGCACAAATATCCATGCCCGAGGGAGGATTCGAACTCCCGACCGCAGTGGCCGTTCAGACCGTGACTGGAGCGCCTCAGTCCGCTCGGCCACCGCGGCCGGCCATTCATACAATTCCCTCAGCTTCAAGCATGTTGTCCACCAGTACAGCTCCATAGATACCAGCGTTGTACACCAGAAGGAACTCATTTCCTATGGCACCAGCGTAGACACAACAAAAGGTCGAAGGATCTCGTATCTATACCTCTGAGCATACAAAGCGCCGTTCGAAACGTCATAAACGTCCATACGTCCGCTAATAATGACTCCTGTCCACACCATTAGCCCACCACCATGATTTCTATCTGATTATGCTGAAGCGATAGCTCCTTACTTAACAGCCATATACAACCGCTCTCTCAAAGGAGGATCTGTGCAAAAATATTGGATAAGATCAGATAACTGATCCCCTAATCGTTTGGACTAGTCTAGTTTCGTCGTCGTCCTTCATCAGATCTTCCACTGACATAGCTACCAGAGCGCCATATGTGTGTACCCTTTTACAAGGCCCACTGTGACAACAATGTGTGAAGCCGACAGGTGCAATGCCAACTGAGCGAGTTTTGAAATGGATAAAATTGTGGCTTTCCGAGAGTCCTGGTGGTCATTTCAGTGTGTGGCCTTACACGTTGGACCTATGGCCGGCTTCCGAAAAAGTAGTTACCTGTTTCACTATAGTTATCTGTGGGTTACCTGAACGTTAAGTACAAAATGGGTTTCAGAGACAACAGTTATCGCCACAGCCGTAGTTACCTGTCCGTTAAAGATAAATGGGCTCTCCCCTGGGGCTACCTACACGTTAAAGTTAGTTTTACCTATATCCGCTACATTGCGCTAGTGGTTTCCAAACTCAATTCCATAAATTATTTAACAGTTGTAACTCTTCAGGCTTTCCCAGCGATCTATTGACATGATGGGTAGTCGGGTGTTCTGTCGTAAATAACAGTAAGAATCAGTTTTGATAATTTATAACGCACCATAATGAGCTGAGTCTGAAAGCTCACGTGCAGTATTAAATTCAAAAACCAAACGCTTTTTTTATTCACCATTAGAATGGTATCGGAAATAAGTGATAATTCAACAACAAAAGTGGTTTACTTTGTTATTTTCATTCGCTTATGACGTATGTTTTTTTTTTTTTTTTTTCCTTCTTCTTAGGGGGCAACTGTTCTGATTTAAATAGGGCATTTTTGGTTGAGAAACTAATATGGAAAATCTCACATTGGCCTGACAGATTTGCCATTGCTCCCTGTATTCCACTCCGTTGAGAAAATCTAAAAAGAAAAAAGAAAAGAAAATTTAAAATTAAGGTAATTCCTGTGTTGCTTACGTTTTATTGAAATTTATGGCTTTTCTTCTATAAACGCTTCTTATATATTTCATTTTATCTAGTACTCCTCTTATGTTACAATTCCAGGTTCTAATTCGATCCATGACCGCTGCGGCTGCGGCCCGCGGAAAGTTATGTAGAAAAAGGAAAATAAGTCTACGATTTAAGGTCCCGTCAACATGGAGGCCATCAGAGAAGGAAGGACTGAATAAATTTCCTACGGATTTGATGCCGCGTCCGATATGCTTTGGAAACTCAACCTTTGAACGGTGTCCTCCATAATTGTTGTAAGGAGTTTTATTAATGACAGCACGTACATATTTAGTTCTCTGAAATATGTCAGAGAGTCAATGCCTATCATGAAGGAACGTGAGTAGTGATGCAGTTCCAATAACTGATGGATGAATTTTTCTCAGCGATTTTACAGCAAGGAGCGCAATTTGTACACCACTATGAATATAGTCGAGAGGTTCTCGTTAGTTTATCTATTTCCTTCATATTCAGATTAACTTTACTGTGAAAACTGCACAAAACAACCAGTTTTTAAAATTTTACGATAACTACTTCGACAATCCACAACGCTACCAAATCAGCTATTCCGAGAATTGAATTAATGGACACCATATCAGATATTTATATACTATTAATTTAATAGAAAATCTTTGAGACTTACATCGAATGGCTTTGGCTGACTAAAATTTGAGGTCTGAACTTCACGTAACATAAATAAAAAAACATTATAAAAGTCCGATACCCATGTGGTCTCCTTGTTGGCATTCTGAAAGAACAGTGCCATCACAGCCCAGAAAGAATCGTAAAACGAATCTACGAACCGATTCACGAGGTTAAACTGTAACGTCCGTGTCATTTACAGAGATCTGCCATCTATGAGTAAGATGTAGAATTTTTTGAAATGGTGTAAGAATCGTGTCATCGGAGATTAGGAAGAATTGCGAACGAATCGATTCGCAATGTGGAAATGAATGGCAGGAATCGATTCCTGAAAAAGAATCGTGTTGCTCAACTACTGTGAGCGAACAGCGCGGTCTTCGGGCGTGCTGACTCGCGTAAAAACATGGCCGAAGTGTTTCGTCTGATTCTTCGTATTACGTTTGTTTATTAATGCAGATGTTATTAAATAATCTAAAACAGCAGAATAATGTTACTGAGAGGCGACTTCTTATGAAAGAGAACCTGTAACTAATATTGACTGAAGAAGAAATAAGTTTTGAGGCGCAGCCTTAAGATTCACTGGAAAATCAGAGGAGAGCACTAGAACTTTAGGGGGGGGAGGGCTTTTCCACGAGAATAATAACGATTGTACCACTTGTTATTGGAATCTCACACCACCCTGCGTCAGCTGCATACAGCTCTGTTCTCACCGCAAAGCGTGTGTGGAAGACCGGTATTAAACTGTCAAATAATTAGACAAAGAAATGGTCAAAGAAATATTTGACGTAGTTTAATGGGAATGATGTCCAATATTTCATTAATTTAACGCCTCGGCTTAGATGTTGTTGTTGTGGTCTTTATTCCGCAGACTGGTTTGATGCAGCTCTCCACACTACCCTGTCTTGTGCAAGTCTCTTCATCTGAGAATACGTTCGGCAACCTACATCCTTTTGAATCTGCTTACTGTATTCGTCCCTCGCTCTCCCTCCACGATTTTTACCCCACAGGCTTCCTTCTAATGCTGTGTTGACAAATCATTGATGTCTCAGAATGTGTCCCACCAATCTATCCCTTCTCTTAGTCAGGATATGCCAGAAGCTCCTTTTCTCCCCAATTCGGTTAAGCATCTCCTCATTAGTTACGTGATCTACCCATCTAATTTTCATCAGTCGTCTGTAGCACCACATTTCAAAAGCTTCTATCATCTTTTTATCTGAACTCCTTATTTTCCACGTTTCACTCCTACACAATGCTACACTCCAGACAAATGCTTACAGAAAGGACTTCCTAACATTTAAATTAATATTGGATGTTAACAAGGAATGTAGTTTAAATTGATTTGTACGCAGCTGGTTTCAACGAATCCAATGCCCGATAGAAAAAAAACTATTGTTCCATTTTAAAAAAATTATAAATTTGTGCTGTAACTCTTTGGAAAATGATACAATAAACTATGTTCATAGCTCTGCAGAAGGTGTAACATTTCTAGTGTTGACCTACCGCATTAAAATTTCCCGTCACCTATTATTTTATAAGTTACAGAGGCAAACACACTTAGTGAAACACCCTGTATATATAGTGTCATATTCAGTACTTAAATAACAATCAGCCAAAGCCATTCTATCTCTGCCGGCCGCGGTGGCCGAGGGGACTGAGTAGGGATGGGAAAAACCGACCGGTTAAAACCGATACCGGTATTTTAGTTTTAAATAACCGATGTTTTTCGGTATTTATTTGGTGTCGGTTGTAACCGGGTTTTTAAGTTATTGCCAAGAACCGGGTAAAAAAAACCGATACGACTATTTCCTCTAGTAGTGGTTCAAAATGTGTTTTTTGCAAATAATTAAAAAAATTAAAACTAGTAGACCCTAACATTTAGGGCAATTTCTAAAATTTCGACTACTGTGAAATATTAGGTCATCGCAGTAACTAAGGAAAGCGATCAGTGATAATTTAAGAACAATCCCGGCAGTCAGAAACGTGCAACAAACGCGTGGCATAAGAACTTAACGACTGGTGCAGCTATTGAGGCATCGATACATCTGTTGCCGTGTGGCGTGGCCTATTAGACGACGCGCGTGCACCGGCAGTGGACGAGACTTGCCTCCGTCTGGTCGTGCGGCCAAAAAAATGTTTGTATAGATTATGGGACTTGACTAAGGGGTCATCAGTCCCTAAACTTACAAACTACTTATGAACTACTTACGAACTAGGTCGGCACAAATATCCATGCCCGAGCGGGTATTCGAACCCCCGACCGTAGTGGCCGTGCAGACCGTGACTGGAGCGCCTCAGTCTCCTCGGCCACAGCGGCCGGCGTCATGCGGCAGTTCCTTGCTGTCGTCGCCAATTGTGTATATGACGAGATATTCGTATGCGCTGGCTCACAAGTCCAACTTACGGAGTGGTTGGCTCAATATTCGCAACTGCCGGATGGCTTCGTATATGTCTTCTACGGACTCCTGGCTAGGCTTACACACACTCAAGAAGGCGTAGTATTGGGAGGGGATCTTGCAAAATATGTAATGACTAGTGATTTGTCGTATAACGTAAATTTACCAGAATTTTAACTAAATTTCGTAAGTTTCGGTTTCGGCCGAAACTAGAAGAACCGAAAATTCGATTACGGTTTCTGTTTCGGCCACAAAATATGTTTCGGTCGAACGTACTGGAAATAATATCAATAAAAAACCGAAAACCGGTTATTTAAGAAACCGGTTATTTTGAGCAATTTTTCAAATTTGTTCAAATGTTTGTAAAGCTTATGGGACTTAAGTACGGGGTCATCAGTCCCCAAACTTACAAACTACTTATGAACTACTTACGAACTCAGACGGCACAAATATCCATGCCCGAGGGGGGATTCGAAGCCCCGACCGTAGTGGCCGTGCAGACCGTGACTGAAGCGCCTCAGTCTCCTCGGCCACCGCGGCCGGCGAGCAATTTTTACACCGCGGTTAAACTGGAGATGAAAAGAACCGGTATAACCGAAAACCGGTTGTTTCAGCAATAACCGCCATCCATAGGACTGAGGCGCTTCAGTCACGGTCGGGGGTTTCAATCCCCCCTCGGGCATGGATATTTGTGCCGTCCTTAGTATTAGCTAGTTTGTAAGTTTAGGGACTGATGATCTCGTAGTTAAGTCCCATGAGCTTAACGAATATTTTGAACTTAAATAATAATCAGCCAAAGCCATTCGATCTCTTCTTCTCTCGAAACTTAAATTCGATACCCACGTGGTCTTCTTGTTAGAGCGCAAGGCCTTTCTCGCGCGGCTGGGAAATTACAACTCGCAAGCTTGTCGGCTCCGTCGGTGCCCCATTCCGACGTCACCAAAGCTCGCCAATGAGAAAGCAATGCGTGCGTTTCCTTCTTCGGGCGACTTTCTCCTTTATTCCGATCGCGCGAGGGGAAACACAGACGCCGGCTGGCATCATCGAAAGTGTCGCAAGCGGCGAGTGTCCCGTCGCGAGGAACTTCCCACGGCGTGGCCGCGGCTAGGTGGGAGGCGCACAGTGCTTCCGGATCTGCAGTGACGGCTGTGTTTTGTCAACAGGCTCATAAGCCGGGGCACGTCACGCGCGCTAGCCAGTGCTCGACCGCGGGGCTGTCGAGGCGCACACCTGACGAGGACGCGAGCGAGTACTGTGCCGTTACCCGCGAACGATGACGGCGACCGCGCCACACTACGCTAAGCTCAGGAGGTTCGTGAGGCTGCGCAACCACGAGACCAAGGAGGTCGAAATCGACCGGCTGTTCGGCGAGGTGTACGACGAGCAACAGGTAGCTGGGACTGGCGCGGGGCCGAGCCAACAGTGACGCCGCTGTTTGTGTGGGGCGAGTGCGTTGTGTTCTTGTGTGACAGGCGTCTACATCTACATCTACATGGGATACTCTGCAAATCACATTTAAGTGCCTGGCAGAGGGTTCATCGAACCACAATTATACTATTTATCTCCCATTCCATTCTCGAATAGCGCGCGGGAAGAAAGAACACCTGAATCTCTCTGTTCGAGCTCTGATTTCTCTTATTTTATTCTGATGACCATTTCTACCTATGTAAGTGGGAGTCAACAATATATTTTCGCATTCGGAGGAGACTGTTGGCGATTGGAGTTTCGCAAGTAGCCCACGCCGCAGCGATAAGCGCCGTTGTTGTAATGATTTCCATCCCATATCCTGTATCATTTCCGTAACGCTGTCTCCCCTGTATCGTGACAATACGAAACGAGCTGCCCTTCTTTGGACTCTTTCGATGTCCTCCGTCAAACCCACACTGGGCTGCAATACTCCAAAAATGGACGGACAAGCGCAGTGTATGCAGTTTCTTTAGTAGTTCTGTAGCATCTTTTAAGGGTTCTGCCAATAAAACGCAGACTCTGGTTCGCCTTTCCCACGATATTATCTACGTGTTCTTTTCAGTTTAGGTAGGGTTGGCAGATCTCCGGGCGCCGCCCGGAGTGCCCGAGTTTGGAATGAATTCTCCGGGTCTACGGGCCAATGACTCTCATCTCCGGGCTTGAATGTAACCATCTTAACCTTTTTTTTATTTTTTTACGACGCTTTTTAAGAACTATGCTCATATAGCGACGATCTACATCGAACTTAACGTAACTTAAACTAAAGACGAACACAACATCCATGCCCTGGGGGGGGGGGGGATTCGAACCTCTGGCGGAAGCAGCCTCGCGCACCGCGACAAGACGCCTCAGTGCGCTCGGCCATTCCCGGCCGGCTCCTCTCTCGTAATTATGAATAACTTTATATAAATGTCAATTTCTTATTGCAACAAAACGCTTCTTTTCTATTCTTCTTCTGAAAACTTTTCATTGTTGCGTCGGTAGTAATGGGCTAGCGCATTATTAAGCAAACACTGTTGCGGCAACGTGTCAGCTGGCGACGTCTATTATTTGTGTTAGTTGGTTCATTGTTTATCACTTTACCGGCAATTTTTGGAATACACGCATCGTGTGTGAACAGACAAGCTTACATTAACTCAGATTAGTGAGTAATAACAGTGAAATGAAGAGACGATATCTAAGTTCGTTCCGTGAAGAATAGTTGCAGGAAGAAAATTATAAAGAGTGGCTACAAAAAGTCGATACTGATGAGTGTATGTGTAAGTGCAGAATATGCAATATCTCATTTACTGTTAAGTACGACGGAGTGAAAGCTGTGAATAAACATTTACAATTAGAAAGACAGAAAGCGAATATTACCACACAAAAGAAGAATCAGTCGCTTCTTAATTTCTTGCCGAAACAATTTTCTGTAGAAGACGACAATGCTTGTGGGGAGGGGGGGTAAGTCATTGGCCAAGGGGGAGGGGGTCACTCTGATCTCCGGACCTGCCTCGAATTCCATCTGGGAACCCTATCTAGGGGCAGTAGTGCGTCGGACCCCAGCAGTGTTGCCAGATGGCAGAGAGAGAGAAAATACCTACAGTCTCACAAAAATGTACCTGCGTTTTCCCTACTTTCTCCCTACCACCTCATTAATGCCCCTATATCAGGGTCATAACCAGGATTTGTGACTGGGAGGGGCTGAATCCAGGAGTTCGACTAGCAGAGGTTAACCAGTTGATTAATATGACATCTTCAATTTTGAAAAACTTAAAAATAAATATTTGGCATCATGCTTCACTTGCTAGATATGTTTTTTTTTTTTTTTTTTTTTTTTTTTTTTTTTTTTTTTTTTTTTTTTTTTCCATTGACTGATCGTTACTGAATGATGGAGTCAAGTGTAGATTATGCCGCGAATTCCAAGTGCTCAATTACAAGAGGATTACCGATTTATCGATCGGAGAAGGATACATCAAGAACCTGTCAACCATAGAGAGGAACAGCATTAATTAGTTTCCCCAAATATGCCGCTAATTCCTAGTGCACTGTTACACGAGGATAACTGATTTATTGACCGCACAAGAATATATCGATACATTGAGACACTATCAACCATAGAGTAGGAGCAGCAGTAATTATTTAGTTCACAGTCAGCACAAAAAAGGATTTCCGACACTCTGCATGATTCGATTTTCAAAGAGTGATGCTATTAGCGCTTTGTTTATTTATTTATAACGTTGGCTGCCGCAAATATTTTAGCGTTTTCTTGTCAGCAGATTCTCATTTACACGTACTAACTAGAATATCGTTCTGATGTAAATAAATAACAGTCTAGTAAAGGTAATAAAATGTCTTTTGTTCATGGAAACAACGCATTTTCCTTGTGCTAACATTTACTAACACTATTTCCAAATCGACTCTGCATTTCACTGATATACATTGAAATAATCATATTTCGCGTCAGTTTTAATGTATCTGAAACTAAGTTTTGAAATTAATATTGTGTACTAATGAACAGAAAACAACTAGGCCGTATAAAATATCATTGGCTACTTCAAACGTTGCCACAATTGGTCGGCTTAATTCCCGCGTGCTGACAACTGTTCTGATGCCAACATTACCCGCTCGGCATGTGTCGGCGATTGTAAAATTTTACCGAAGTACCTAAGCGTTGGGGACTTTTGGATGAAAATTCCCTACATGATTTTAATGCTTAACAGTACCTACGTGCAGGGAAAATTCCCTACGTCTGGCAACACTGGACCCCAGTTACACGTACAAGCCGATAGATGTCTCTACGGTCATGCTACCGTGATGCTATGCTATGTGAGTCCATGACTTCTATTTATAATTCCTGCTGTTTAATGTACGTAAATATTTCTAAGTTTTAAATTGTAGAAAGACGCAACATAAAGCAGAGGATACTTTTCGAATAAATAAAGCGGAAATTAAGGCAGAGGTTCGACATTAATTTCTGTTTTGTTATTGATAATATTCACTTGTTAGTTTTTGATCGTCATTTGCATAAAAATGAATGGCACCGGTGTATTAAATACCGGTTCTGTTATTACTTCACAGATGGTGAAAGAAGAGATCGGCTTTTAGAGGAAACTCAATGTATTCTTTTTTCGTTGACGGTGGCGCCTGAAGAATTGGCGATATTATGTCAATTTAGCTTATAGGGAAAGCGGCAGCGGCAATAGATATTTTCTTTTGTAGCTTTATTTAGTAAATTTTTGGTGGTAATAAAGGTGATAGGAGCCAACACCTGAAGTGACAGAGCTTATATATATATATATATATATATATATATATATATATATATATATATATATATATATATATATATGTGTGTGTGTGTGTGTGTGTGTGTGTGTGTGTGTGTGTGTGTGTGAGTCCCAAAATTTTCTGACACATTTATTAAATAGAATTTACGAGTTGCGATATTCCGATATATTTGCAAGTATAACCGTTGTTTTTTTTTTTTCTTTTTTTTTTTTTAAAGTGAGTTTCTTCTATTTAGTGAACATGCCGTGAAATATGGTGCAACAAATTGTAAACACTGTCTTCTGAACTACACTACCTGCACATAGAGTGCGGACACATTGTTCTAGTGAATGTTGCAAATCACATGCTGTTGCAAATAGTTTCATACATTTACTAGAAAATACAAAGCTCGTGACATCAGTAAAATGGCTACAGTATTAGCACAATTATCTCACAAACAGTACATATAGGACGCAAGAACTTTTGTAACAGCTGCTGCAAAAAAGGAACACGGCACTTCAGTCTCATTAAGAAACGACAGTTGCCACAGAACTCTAGTACGTAATTTAAATATAAAATTATTTGAATCAGCATGATATTGAGAATATTAATTATTATACTGTGTCTTTAATTTATGTGCAGGTAGTTCATGAGTCATGGCCCATATTTCACTGAAGAGAACAATCGCACTTTTTAAAGAAAGCTCTTGTATACGTAAATATATGTCGAAATATGGCAAAATGTAAATTCCTTTTAATTAATAACAGTGTAAGAAAACTTTCAGGCGTCAAGGTAAAAAAGGAAAAAAAAAAATATGGTCGGGACCGGGAGACGAACCACCGCCGACGTTCAGCAGCTCCTCAATAGGATCGGTTTATCCACTGTGCTACAAGGAATACATTTATGAAAACCCTCTGCTTTCTATTACAATCAAGGGTTACTCGCCAATATGGCATTTATTGACTGTAATTTACAATTAATTGTACTAAGAACGACGTGATTTTGGTACCTCTGAAGTGTGCCGTAACTTTGAAATAGCAACACGCGAGTTATAATGAGAAAAGCAGGAAAACACGTAAGGGAAGGTAGCGTCTCTGCAGGACATAGCTTGCGACCGTAGAGACCTCTATCGGTTGGTACGGGTAACTGGGGTCCAACGCACTACTATCCCTAGACGCTAGTATTGGGTAGAGATGGGAAAACTGAAACATCTGACGGTTTCGAAGCAAATGAAACCGTACCATCTGTGGTTTCGAAACCATGAAACCTTGAAGCAATGTATATTTTGTCACGAAATCTTCGTTCTAAGAAGGCAATATTTTTCACTATGTGGACAAGGGTACATACAAGAACCTGTCAACCATAGAGTATATATTTACTTGTTGGTCTGTACGAAACGTGTGTTGTTGATGTTGCCAACAGCCACACGAGGCAGCCGGTATGGTAGGTAAAAGTTTACCCCGTTAGGAACTCACAAACTACAATACGGTACGCATATTACAGTGATGAATCATAAATGCTACTTTCTATACATACTAAATAAATTATAGGGAATAAAGGGCACACTAAATAATCACAAATAATGCTATGAAATTACAAAAATAATGAGACACAAGTTTACCACTTGTATGTCTTGACCATTACACTACTGCCGCAATTTCTTTAACATGACCGTCGAAAAATTATGACAGTAGGTACCTTAGTTTTCGCTCGTAAGAAACTAACTCTTTAACACAAGATTAAATATACGATGTAACCTTGTTAATATAAAAATGTCATTTCAGGCTTCATGTTGTATCTTATTTTTTAAAAAATTTAGTTTCACTCGTGTGTTTCTCATATGGCAGATAAACCTGGAATTTAACTGTTTTTTTCAATGCAAGTAGTGAACGTTGTTTTATTGTTCTTTTACATTTATAAAGCAGATATTATGTCATTTCGGAATACAGCAGTCTCTTGGAAACGAATCTTGATTTCAGTAATCATAAGCTGCAGACTCACGAGTGTCAACTACTGTTTGACACTCTCTAAATGTTTTATACACTAGTAAGTTATATGTGTATCTTTGTGGAGATTCAGTAAAATGAAACACCACATTTCGATACCATTAGTCTGTTCCGCCTTTCTGCATTAGTGGTTTGAAACACCGGTGTCGTGAAACCGACACGAAACCGTGAAACTGACACGAAACCGTGTAACCGACAGAAAGAAACGATTTCAGTGTATCGACAATCGACCGCGAATGTGATCCGAAACAGAACAGAATCACAGAATAGGGAACATACAGAAGGGAAAGCTGGGGGCGGCGCCTTTGATCTGTATGTTACCAAGCGTTGCGCTCGACGCCATATTGAAAAGCAGTAAACACGGAGCTATAGCCACTTAGTACTTTGGCTGGAAATTGACTTTTTACGAACTGCAGCTAATCTCACCGACTTTTACGAAAGGAAACGGCCTTTCATTGTGCTCTCATCTATTTTGCGCCCTCTTCTTGCATCTAATTGTAATCCAACGAAAAAGATAGGCCTAAATTTTAATACAACTACGAAAATTACGGTGGAATTGATGATCGTTTTATTTGGTGCTTATCTCTAGAAAAATCTCAAATAACGCGAAGTTATGTTTGGGAAATTAGGTATAAACAACAAAGTGACTTTACAATTGCCAGGTTTTATTTGACACGAATAAATTCGCACAAAATATTGAGTCAGACTTAGCAGTACAACGTGATTACACAGAACTAATGACGTCTGGGCATATATAAAAGTTGTATTTGCTTTAGGAGTGTCATTAATTTACTGATCGAAGAAGGGCATATACAGGAATCTGTCAACCACAGAGCAGGAACAGCATAAAGTAATTATTCCCCTTAATCTATTTGTTTGAATATCCGAGGAGCATTCGTTGCTAACATTAGCACACTACACCTCCAATGCCGTAAGTAAAATTTTACCTGCCTACTTCGCACTATTCTTTGTCATTCATTTTATATTATTCCCTGCAACGTTAAACTTATAAAATATAAATGTAATTCAACATTTCGATACTGTAGAACTGCTGCAGCAACAGCGAGAGTTATCGTCAAGAGAAGAAGCATGGCTACTTTTAATAATTATGCACACATTGCTCTCATTCGAAACTGATAACATTTAACTTTCACTACACATATAGCGACGTTTACTTACTGCTCAGCATGTTTTGGGAAGGTGAAAAAGCTTATATCCTTATTTGTATTCGAACTATTGCGGCAATTAGGTGCTGAGCACCATCGGACGCCTTTTTTTTTTTTTTTTTTTTTGTATTGCTGCTCATAATAAAAACGGAACAGCTGCAAGTACTGACACACAGTTCTGTCTTTTCACTGCACCAAATACTTGCTTACTTTTATGCGATTCAGGTAGCTAAAATACATAATTAACAAACAAAGACGGCGCATTACCACGCTACAGAGTAGGGCGTGACCACGCGTTTACTGCTTTTCAAGATGGCCGATTCAGCGCATGCGCACTAAATTTTGGACGACAGACTGTAGCCGGAGTTTCCTTTCTGTATACTCCTTATTCTGTGACAGAATGAAACTGCATCGTTTCGAAACCGCGAAACATGCCGGTTTTGAAACACTGAAACTGTTGTGTGTATCGAAACCTGGTTTCGAAAACTGTTGGGGGCTGCGCAACCTTGTTGCTCTTCCAGTGTTCGTCCGGGCCATAGACGTACTAAATAAAAACTTGACTGATCGTTGGCGCTAGTGTCGTGTCCCCACACTGAACGTGACAGAAGCCGCCATTTGCAGGGAAACAGTGCGTAAACGCATTTCGTTAGTGCGCTGCTTTTAATTGCAACAGTAAGAATGGACGCATATACGAAGACGGAAACAGTGTTATATTTCACAGATCAGTCATTAGTTGTATACCGTATAGTATTTTCATGAAGAAATAATAAATCATGAGTGTATTTTTTGGTTTAGGTTTCCTTTACAAATGATTCTCTAAAAGTGAAAGAAGTACTTTGTTGCATGTCAAGTACTCATATTTTATATGCCGATAAATTACTAAAAATATTGACACGATTAACGTACTAAGTTGACCTGAATGAAGAAGTAGGCGTAAAAGAAGTATTTAGATTGTTATTCATATATGTATAATGCAGAGGTAGGTCGAATAATTGCTTTTATACACTTCGTAAATAGTCAAATATTTGATCGAATGTTGCATATTCAACCAATTTAAGGGATACCATATCTATTAGAAAGTAATGCGCGAATGATCTACTCATTTAAAAGTATATGGGCTATTATAATTATTCATACCCAGATTCCAGCAAGTTGAAAGAAAAATTGTACGTAATATGGAAAGGGACTTCATTTCATTTGGGCCTGCAGCATTGTGTATGTCTTTTAAGGACATATTGTTAATCTAAGTTATGCCAAAATGCTGCTTCACTTTATAGATGTTAAAAACTGTTTATTATTATCGCAATAGGCCTATTTCGTCACTGCGGCCATCATCAGGCTATTTCCATATGGCATCGTGGAGGTGTAATTTATTACAATGACTGCAATGATTGCAGTATGTGTTCTTTAGATGGTATATATATATATATATATATATATATATATATATATATATATATATATATATCTGTCAGTTTGACATATCCTCCAGCCAATCGAATGTTGCATACTCATCCAATTTAAGGGATACCATCTCTATTAGAAAGTAATGCGCGAATGATCTACCCATTTAAAAGTATATGGGCTATTATAATTATTCATACCCAGATTCCAGCAAGTTGAAAGAAAAATTCTACGTAACATGGAAAGGGATTTCATTTCATTTGGGCCTGCAGTATTGTGTATGTCAAACACAATGGAGGATATGAAGAAATATGGAGGATGTATGGAGGATATGTCAAACTGACAGATTAGCACTAACGAATTAATACCTGATAAACGTAATATATATACCATCTAAACAACATATATACTGCAATCATTGCAGTCATTGTAATAAATTATACCTCCACGATGCCATATGGAAATAGCCTGATGATGGCCACAGTGCCGAAATAAGCCTACTGCGATAATAATAAACAGTTTTTAACATCTATAAAGTGAAGCAGCATTTTTGCATTACTTAGATTAACAATAGAAAGGTATGTAGACAAAATTGTGCTATTCAAAAAAGCGTGCAAAACGTACAGAGTAGTCGGCAAAAAGTAAACAGGACCTGACAGAAAATTACGTGGATTTAATAATAATCACACTCTGCTACTTTACAATTACTATGGAATCATCTTATGCAAATATCTCGATGCAAAATCGCTCCACCTTCTCAGAAAAGATCCTTACATGCTTAAACTTCGTGTCTGTAAGCAGACGTATTTCTGATATTAGGAAACTTCAATCATTTAAGAATACTTTTTAAACAGACTCCAGTACTCAATATTTTTTTTTTTAACGAACATGCGTTCATTTTGCTCTTGTTGCGTCTCATATACTTTAAATAACAACCCCACTACTAGGAATGTTCCCTGCAAATGGCGGCAATCAGCTGCTTCAATTGAGGGACAGTTGGCTCCCTTCTCCGCTACGGTGTGATAGGGGCTTGGTCCGGACTGTACGCTCGTGTATGCTGTTTACTGTTCTCTTTGTTTCTTGGTGTAGAACAAAAGGGTGGCTTTCTTCACGCTAAATTTTACTACGCAAGTGTCAATCTCCGATTATTCTGAAATTTGGGTATGTTATAATTAGACCTCGTATTTTAGGTGATAGCCTATTTTGTTCCTCATTAAGTAAAGGTTATAAAAGTTGTACATACACGAATTATGCAAATTTATGATCGAAAACTCTAGTTTTATAGCACCTAAAAATACCTAATATAGGTTAGTGCCTGTTTGTACCGAAATTTTAAAACTCGAATTAAATAAAAAAATTTATGCCAAAAGTTCTCTACCCAGCTAATAATTCTGCAAATATTTTATCGAAAATTGTAATTTTGTAGTACCTAAAGTACTTAATTTCATATTAGAACGTGACTATATCTAATTTTTTTTAAATATAGACGTTAGAAACATTTGCAAATGATTGTTAAAGGAAGGGAGGGAAGAAGGATAGGAAAGAAAGGATTGACAGTGGCCGCATTTGAGCATTGATATTAAGCAATGGGGACAAGTGAAAATGTAAGCCGGACCGGGAATCGAACCCGGGTCTCCCGCTTGGGGCCAGCGGTCGCCTTAACCACTTGGGCACCTTTTGGCCCACTTTAGGTTACGGTAGTAACACTAAAAGTGGGCCTTTGCGATCGTCTTTTGACAGCTCGAAATTTAAGTGAAAATAACGGCTTAACTATTCATCTGTCACAAAAATTGAATAACAGAATTTGTAGAGAATAAAATGCTCTACAACTTTGCTCTCTTATGTTTTTTTTTTCATATCTCGTAGCGTTTCAAAGAAATTTGCAAAAATAACGGCGATTTTGGGATGTCTGTCTGTCTGTCTGTCCGTAACGTGTTCCCTGTTTTTAAGACGAACCGTTCAACCGATCAGCACCAAATTTTACAGACATGATTGAAGGCCCCCAGAGACCATAACCTCCTTTTTTAAAATTTTTTAAACAAAAAAAATACGGTAGTAATACCAAAAAAATCCGTTTGTAATATAATTGTAATTGCAAACGAACCTTTCATCTGACACGAAAATTGAATAACCTAATTGGTAGAGGAGAAAATTCTCTACAACGTAGCTCCCTTATGTTTTTTTCATATCTCGTATCGTTTGAGACATATTTGCAAAAATAACGGAGATTGGACACCCTCCATTGAATTAACGAAAAGCAGCCGTTCGGAGATGTCACGTGACATTCCTCGCCCAGAACTCTCTCTGGCATACGCCAACTTGCGTTGCGTATGTGATGATTTTCTTATTGTAACTTATACGTTGTCATTTCAAAGCAATGGTGCACTGAAGAATTAACAAAAACACATAGTTCTTTGTATGATAAATGATAATCTAGTGTCTACAAATGCCATACAAGCATCAGTTAACACCGGCCATGAATAGGATGATATTAAAAGACCCATCTTTTGATTGATAGCCGTAGCGTAGTGGGCAAGGCGTTTGAATGTTACGCTAAGGTTTTCAGACGCTCTTATTAAATAATTTTTTTTATTATTTAGATTATTATTTTGGTCAAAAATGTTTGCAAAAACTTATAAAACTACAAATCTAAAGTGGGCCGTAAAACACATCAGTGCGATTTTTTAATGACGAATAAACAGCAAAAAAACAAATAAAAAACCTTAAAACTAAATTTCCTTCGTTTCAAATGAAACCTACCGCCGTTGAGTGTTTACAGCAGTACAGAGATAATCAGCAACTTTGACAAATCACCACATAGTTAAGGTAGCAGCCAAGTGGCCACCCGGGATGACCGCAGCCCAAACACTGCACCAAATGCCGTCATACCGCTCTCGCTATTATCAGTTAGTTTATATCTATTATGGTTTTTGCAAGAATGTCGATATGATTGGAACGTAAATTTATCTTATTCTAAGGCGGCATAACTTCTGCTTAGGATGCTCCTTTTTTATGTATCTGAAAAACACGAAAACATTATTATGGTAAGTATGAATAATAACGATGGTTAATAAAATAGACTATTTATACCCTCATTCTTCTGTTGGCAACACTTTATTATTCCCTCTGTCGGACATCAATTAATCTTTATTTTGACTTTACCCTATCCCCAATCTTTCAAACACAATCTTTAAGATGTTCCCAAACTTTTTCTTGTAGTTTTTGTAATTATACATTTTGTGATATTCACACTGCAAGTACACTAGAAAATTGATAGTACTTTCTGTTCCCAGCCTGTTGATCACGTAATTTACATACTGACTCAGTAGTCAGTGCACGGCGTTGTTTTTGGATTCTGGGAAGTAACGTTCTTGCGGTCTATGAACCAACGTTATCACTATAGCCGCTGGTGAAGTCCTCGTAATCAATGCTATATTTTCTAGAATCCATTTCCAATTCTGTATATTGCCGTTGCAAGTATATCTGTGTCAACTAGATGGCATTTGCTACACAAGTTTGTGTCGCTGATGCCGATATCATACAACCTTTCGTTCGTGCTAACTATGTTATTGATAGCCTTATACCATGTGCTTTTCACATCTGACGTAAGGGTATTAGAACTAATATTTCTCCAGATGGTAGTCCAGTCCAGGTTCGGAAACTTATTTCTATTTTATTTCTAAATGTTCAAATGTTTGTATAGTCTATGGTACTTAACTACGGGGTCATCAGTCCCTAAACTTACAAACTACTTATGAACTACCTACGAACTAGGACGGCACAAATATCCATGCCCGAGGGGAGATTCGAATCCCCGACCGTAGTGGCCGTGCATATCGTGACTGGAACGCCTGAGTCTGCTCGGCCACCGCGGCCGGCTTTTATTTCCACCTTCATTGTCTTTCCCGTATAATAGCTTTCGTCGTTATCTGTGGCAAATGTTTAATTTCGTCACTCAGGTAACTCAGTTCGATGTAGAAAGCCCTCACGTGCTGCAGTCGCCTATTAATTCTCTGGACGTCAACAGGAAGCTCTAAGCTTTACGGTCTCACAATGTCAAAGATTTGGCTGATAATGCTCCCTGGTCTTGTCCTTATAAATTCCTTTTGCTGTTTAATATAGAGTGCAGAGGCTTTGTTGCAGATATCTGTTAGTCCTAATCCATCGTTTTTAGGATCTAATACCGCTACTTTGACAGGTACTCCCTTCCATAAAAAACTTGCAATTTTTGACATTATTTCCCTTGCTATCATTTTGGGGAGGGGAAATAATTGAGTTGTATAATACGCTTTTGCAAGGATACACGAGTTTATGTACTTTGTCCGTTGAACCTGGTTCATATATCGTGACAAATTTTCGATTATGGCTCCTTGCACTTTCCTTGCTGTGTTTTTCCAGTTTAAGGCGGTCATTTTCATAGTGCACGGCGTCAGAGTGATTCCAAGCGTTTTGTGTTGCTCTACTAATGTCGCCCAATCAATGTTTATATGATCAAGCCCCCTCAGATTTAGCATCTTACTTTTATTTTCATTTTGATTTGAATTTGACCAAGAGGCACAACAATATTTTTAATAACTGTAGCGAGTGTATCTACAGCATTATTATTTCTTATGGTGATTCCCACGTCATCAGCGTAGGATCGTATGGTAGTTTGACCGGCTATCGTTATACCTGTTAATTTTGCATGAATTTGTTGCAGAAAAGGGTCCAGTGAAATAGCAAATAAGGACATAGATAGAGGACTATCTTGAGGAATCCCGCGTTTTATTTGTAACTGCTTAGTTATTTGGCAATTTACCGCTATTTTTGCGCTTATACGTGTAGCAACATTCTTGGTCAACTGTATCACACGATCATTGAAACCAATTTTTTTAATGTCTTACAAAGATATGTGTGACTCACCAAGTCAAAAGCTTTATAAAAGTCCAAGAAAATTAAGGCACATTTTATGTTAGTTACGGAAGTTAATGCGATTACATTCCTTAATTCTGCTATGTTTTGAAAAATTGTTTTGCCTGCTGCGCAGTTATGATGATTACTAGTCACTTTCTTTGACAACAAAAAGATATTCTTGTGGTGTCGCACAAGTACAAAGTGCGCGCCACCTACTTTCGACGCGCGCCGCCATGCACGCACGGCGCGGCGTTCTCACGACGACAGCCACGAGCGCCCTCTGCGACAACTCCGCTCGTGGCCACCACTGAAGGACATCGGACACTTGGGACTGAGTTAGCAATCAGTTAGGACCTTCGTAATCAGATAGGCACCAGTGAAGACTTTGCTATCGTACAGGCACTAGGCAGGCCTCTAACAACTATGTATCAACATTCTGCAGTACTATGTAAAAGTTAAGTATTGTTACATTCTGTGCAATATATATCTCTTTCTAATTTACTCTAGTGTTTATAGTTTCTGGCTGCTCCCCTCCGTACCTGCACCAGCGTGCTATTTTTGTTCCTGTGTCGGTCTCATTCCACTCGGCCACCGACACCTACGACGAGGCTGGGACACAAAAGCGGCGACGAAGTGGGGACACAAAAATTCTCTTGTTTAGTATTCTTGCAGTTATTTTGTAATCCGAATTTAGTAACGATATGGGCCCGAAGTTATTCATATCTTTTATCCCTTTGTCTTTTGGGACTAGTACAATTTTATTCTCTTTGAATTTAGTTGCCGGCCGCGGAGGCCGCAGGGACTGAGGCGCTTCAGTCACGGTCTGCACGGCCACTACGGTCAGGGGTTCGAATCCCCCCTCGGGCATGGATATTTTGTGCCGTCCTAGTTCGTAAGTAGTTCATAAGTAGTTTGTAAGTTTAGGGACTGATTACCCAGTAGTTAAGTCCCATAGACTATACAAACATTCAAACATTTGAATTTAGTTTGTATTACTATGCCCCGCATGATTTCATTCACGACATTCGTAATTACACCTCCCAATATGTGCCAGTATCGTATATTCTACTGGCAGACCATTCGGCCCTGGGAATTTTTTGGGTGGCGAGGTGCATAGTATGTCACCTTTGCATAGACGTCACCTGTTATGAATTGGGCAAGGAAAATTTCATTATCATGTTCCGTCAGCTTTAGTGTTATCACGGCGATAAAATCTTCCAAGGCCACCTCGCAGCATGGTTTTTCAGAATATAGCTCCTGGTAATAACAAAAGACCTTTTTCATGATATTCTTCTGGGTCCTGAGGATCGTGCCATTGTTTGTTCGAATTTCGTACAGTCTATCGATTCTACTTCGTGAGTGTGAAGTTACATACGTAAACTCAACAATTGTGGGATATTTAGTTTCCCGCGCGTCATTTAATTCTAAACGAGAAACCAGGTGTTTCAATTCACTCGAAAAATTATAATTGGGTATCTGATCTTTTCGATTTAAAACATAGTTGAAATCACCACCCAATATTAAACGTCTTGGATTCTTCCTGAGCAGATATATAAGTTCATTTTTAAAGAACCTTGCTCTGTCAGCTCGGTGCGAACTTCCTGAAGGAGCGTACAAGCTTATAACATTAACGGTATTAATTTTTACCCCAGTCTCTTTCCAGATTCCAAATGTTCTACTTCTGTTCTACTTCTACTTCTACTTCTCCCTCAATAAGACTGCTATGCCAACATTTGTTTCTTGTGAAACATTCATATAACTAACATATCCCGGAATAAACAAATTCGAAATAAGAACATCTTGCAACAGAGCAATATCAGTCGCCGATACGTACAGAAATTCTTTAAGAGCTGATATTTTCAATTCAGAGGTAATTTTGTTAATGTTTATGGTGGTGACGGTATACGACTGCGTCATTAGAGTGTGTATACAGGCTGTTAAATAAATTACCTGTGGTCTGATTTTCTGGTAGCGTAATACACGTTTCCTCGTATATTCGACATTGAGTATCGAGACAGAAGTTTTATTATTATTGTGTTATTTTCTTTACACTTTGAGATGTCCCACCGGTATCACTAGCGGGTTTGTTTCCTTGCGAGCCTGCAGGTCTTTCCTCCAATTAGTCGTGTCTCACCGTCTCGCATCGGACATTTTTTCTGATTTGTCTCACTCTTCCCGGATTTTGGCTTCCCCAGTTTCCGTCCTACAATCAAATTCGGTTGTGGTTTCAGTTTCCTACGCCGGACATCTGTAGGAACTGTGTTCGCTTCCGCATTTTCTGCTGCCACTATCGTTCTTTCTGTGCTGGCCACGATTAAGTCTTCGCCGGCACTGTCCAGCTCTCTGTTTGGTACATCCGACTTGAGATCTTGGGAAGCTGATGTCGCGGATAGAATTGTAGGCTCGTCCTGAATGCTTTCACTAACAGAAGGCTGCTGATATTGACAGGCAGAAACTTCTATTTTTTATTCGTGCACAACAGTGTGAACTACGCTTTCTTCTTTATCATTTACAGACTGCTGATTATCTGCTTGTAAATCAGTATCCATCCGCATCTCACCTGTTTGCGAATATATTTCATCATTGCACGTATCTCACGTACCTTGTAGGACGTGTCGGATAGTTCGTCCATCTGTAGAACTATCAGTTGTCTCTAGAGGACGTTTTTTCGGTAAGATTTCACTGTCGCAAACAGTAGAAATAGAATTTTGTTTCGGCGCCAAGAGTGGAAATTGATTTGTGTCTTGAAGAGGGACAACAGAAGGGCTCGATGCATTAAGAGCTCCAACCAGCTGATCGGGGGTATTATTCGGTAACACGTCATTTGCCATTGCGTCAGATTATTTTTCAGAGCGTAAACTCGGCGCTTTAGTGAAAGTGACTCCTGCTGTTTTCAGTCAGATCTGTTTTATTTAATGCTGTTGACTAACCTGTTTTAATACCGTTTTATCTATGACGATGGTCCTGGACAGAAACTGGTCGATTTTAAGGATTTAATAAAACAGCTGATGGTTAAAGATTCATTTTATTTATGTTATATCTCTTCAGGAGCCGGATAATCTTTCCCGACACGTTCCACAGAAGGGTAAAGATGCTCTCTTCTTCCGATGTATTTTTCCTGCCTTGTATCTGGCGTTGGCTGAAGACTCTTCGGATATAGGGTGAATATCATATCAGACTTTCGGCGTCCGAAACGACTTTTGCGCGAAATGGGTGTTAAGAACGCAGGATGGTGGTGCCTGAGCACATTCAGATACCCATCCTTATGAGTGGACTTTCTATAGACACTGTGGCTGAGGTGACTATTCATTGCCGCGGTGGAGTAGCCGAGCGGTCTAAGGCGCCTCGCTGCGGAGCGCGCGTTTGCTCGCTGTCGGAGGTTCGAGTCCTCCCTGGGGCATGGGTGTCTGTGTGTTGTCCTTAGGTTAGTTTACCTAGGTTTAAGTAGTTTGTAAGCTACGGACTGATGACCACACAGTTTGGTCCGATAGATTTACAAACATTTGAACATTTGATTTGACTATTCATTTTCCGGCAAACGAGAACATCGAGTAAGGGCAAAGACCCGTCTTTTTCCACCTTCATCGTGAATTTAATGTGATCGTGAACACTGTACAGATGATCTAATAGTTTTCCCAGTTTTTCACGCCCATGAGATCAGACGGACTGATGACCACACAGTTTGGTCCGATAGATTTACAAACATTTGAACATTTGATTTGACTATTCATTTTCCGGCAAACGAGAACATCGAGTAAGGGCAAAGACCCGTCTTTTCCCACCTTCATCGTGAATTTAATGTGATCGTGAACACTGTACAGATGATCTAATAGTTTTCCCAGTTTTTCACGCCCATGAGATCAGACGACGAATGTATCATCGATGTAAAAACGTCTGCGCTGGAGCAAGGGCCGTGTCCTCAAAGTTCTCTGTAAAGAGGTTTGCTATAGCTGGTGCTAAAGGGCTTCCCATCGCCACTCCGTCTGTTTCGTCCAAATACTGGCCGCCATACATGAAATATGACCATGCCAACTTGTGCTTGAACAGTCAAATAAAGGCCAGTCTTTGATCGGAACACGTGTAAATAAGCTGACAACATCAAAACTAACCATGATTTCACGTTCTCCATGACGCAGCTGCTTGATTCGGCTGATGAAACCTGTTTTCGTTATGTGGTACTCACGGCTACCCACATGCGGTGTAAGGAGACTGCCCAGATATTTCACCAGTCTGTAAATTGTTGATAGTACCTACATATATTTTATGTGAAATCAGACATTCGCACTGTTGTTTCGGTCAAAAACTCTGTAGGCAGATTTGTAAAAGGCCGAATTGTGATGAACGTTAAGGACTAATGTGTACTGAGTGCACTCTGTGACAATACAAATAGCGAATGGCATTTATTACAGTTGTCATTTCATTCTAATAAACATTGGTTTCATATTTTCACAAATATACAATAATAGTAACTTCTTTTGTACACACTCTATGCCGAATCTTCCTTCAAAATTGCTTAATCAGTCATACTATACAACGTTACATACTCATATTCAGACTTCATATTCATACACACCTGTCCATTAAAATTACCACACCACGAAGATGGCGTGCTACAGAGCACGAAATTTAACCGGCAGGAAGAAGATGCTGTGATATGGAAATGATTAGCTTTTCAGAGCATTCACACAAGGTTGGCGCCGGTGGCGACACCTACAACGTGCTGACATGAGGAAAGTTTCCAACCGATTTCTCAAACACAAACAGCAGTTGACCGGCGTTGCCTGATGAAGCGTTGTTGTGATGCCTCGTGTAAGCAGGAGAAATGCGTACCATCACTTTTCCGATTGTGATAAAGGTCGAATTGTAGCCTATCGCGATTGTGGTTTATCATAACACGACACTGCTGCTCGAGTTGGTCGCGATCCAATGACTGTTAGCAGAATATGGAATCGGTGGGTTCAGGAGGGCAATACGGAACGCCGTGCTGGATTCCAACGGCCTCGTATCACTGGCAGTTGAGATGACAGGCATCTTATCCGCAATGCTGTAGCGGGTCGTGCAGCCACGTCTCGATCCTTTTTGTCAACAGATGGGGACGTTTGCAAGACAACAACCATCTGCACGAACAGTTCGACGACTTTTGCTGCAGCATGGGCTATCAGCTCGGAGACTAAGTCTGCAGTTACCCTCGATGCTGCATGACACACAGGAGCGCCTGCGATGGTGTACGCAACGACGAACTTGGGTGCACGAATGGCAAAAGTCATCTTTCGGATGAATCCAGGTTCTGTTTACAGAATCATGATGGTCGCATCCGTGTTTGGCGACATCGCGGTAACGCACATTAAAAGCGTGTATTCGTCATCGCCATACTGGCATATCACCCGGCGTCATGGTATGGGGTGCCATTGGTTACACGTCTCGGTCACCTCTTGTTTGCATCGACGGCACTTTGAACAGTGGACGTTACATTTCAGATTCGTTACAACCCGTGGCTTTACCCTTCATTCGGTCCCTGCGAAACCCTACATTTCAGCAGGATAATGCACGACCGCATGTTGCAGGTCCTGTACGGGCATTTCTGGATACGAGACATGTTCGACTGCTGCCCTGGCCAGCACATTCTCCATATCTCTCGCCAATTGAAAACGTCTGGTCAATGGTGACCGAGTAACTGGCTCGTCACAATACGTCAGTCACTACTCTTGATGAACTGTGATATCATGTTGAAGCTGCATGGGCATCTGTACCTGTACACGCCATGGAATCTCTGTTTGACTCAATGCCCAGGCGTATCAGGGCCGTCATTACGCCCAGAGGTGGTTGTTCTGGGTACTGATTTCTCAGGATCTATGCACCCAAATTGCGTGAAAATGTAATCACATGTCAGTTCAGGTGTAAAATATTTATCCATTGAATACCCGTTTATCATCTGCATTTCTTCTGGGTGTAGCAATTTTAATGACCAGTAGTGTAAATATGCAACATATAAAAACTAATTAAAATATTGTGTTGAATTGTGATATATACAAAATTGTGAACATTCTATGTTAATCTTTATAAAAACTAAATAAAATCAGGTAAGACATTCCGTTGCTTTCTACACATTCAAATATGTAAAAGCTACACACTGAAAATAGAGAACGATATTATCCTCTTTTATTCATTGTTGTGATGGAAAAAAAAAAACATGTAGTTATTTGTTACCTCGAATATTCGCAAGAGGTCGAAAGTGCGCATCAGTTATCTTACAGCACTTGAAGCTGAAATAATATTTTACTAATGGAGTACACTGTGAGGTGCAAGGCTGTTCAAATCAATTGTGGAGTGCGAGGTTTAATGCAGTGGAACAATAATGGCATCTTCGCAAAATAAACGTATCGTCAGTATTGCTTCGTCATGTATTCTTAAATACAATTTAAACTAGATCCCTTTGCTGCACAAAAAGCTTATTATCAGAGTTACCGTTCACAAAACAGGTTGTGCCAATATTTTGTTAGCGTCCTTGGGCACATAATCACTGTTGCAGTGTAATAAAACGGTCGTTAGGTACAGAATATTTGTTGAGAGAAAAGCCGCTTCTAAAATATTCCCTCTTTAAACAACTTCGAAAATAATCCAGTCACGTCACAAGAACTGAATTCGTAGAGGAATTTTGTCCGCTAGTTTGTCTCGTAACGTTACTTAGTGCATTTTCGCATTTAGCGTCACGTATACGGGCAGAGTAATTTCGCCGAGTGGGTAACACAGCAACGTTCTGTTCCTGGGGTTAATGACTTGGAACTTCGTGGAGGATTGTGTGCCGGACCGACACTCGAAAATATAACCTATGCTTTTCGCCGGCAATTGCTCCGAAAATAGAACTGTGAATGCAGACTGCGAATCGTGCCGGGCAGCAGTTTGTAGAGCAGTTGCTGCGGAAAGCAAAGTTTCAGCGTTTGACTACTGATCTAGCATATAGTCTACCGTTCCAAGGAGTTCCAAATACAAACGTTTACTTTTTTTGTAAAACACGTTACATATCGCGTTTAAGATCTCCCTGGATTAATTACTTGGTTTAAACTGGAAACATATTCAGAAAATCTCACTTAAAAAGAGACTGATTTTTGTTTCATGAGCTTCCAGTCCACTTTCGGGAAATAATCGTTAATCTTTCTTACGTTTCTGTTTTTCACTCACTGTTACCCATTGCCAGTGAAACGCTTTATCGAAGAGTAAAAATATCTTTACACTAATACAAATTGTGTCTGTAAAAAATTTCTGTGGCTCGGTGTGTGTGATAAAACGAGAGTGAAACGTGTAAAACTGTCCCTCATCCAAACTGAAATATTTGTTCTAATAATATGATAATTTTTTGTAAAGTGGCCGAAGAGTGAAATTCTGGTTTGCAGACACAATAATCAGCTACGAATTCGTCCCCTGTGCGAAATTTTTCGTCTCAGACTAAGACTACCAATCAATATCACCAAATATTAGTCGGACGGATTATAAACACTGTCTGTACTGTTGCCTACTAATGGAACTTATTCATTGGCATTTTAACATTTATCCCATCATTCTCTCTCATTCTAGTGACTGTTTCCCACACTTTCCTTCCGTTGTGATTCTTCGCCCATCGGTGCACGTAATTTCTTTATCATTACATTAACTTATTGTTGTAGCATCACATCACAAACACTTGGAGCATCATCCGTTTTCGCTTTTCCAACATACCGTGTTACACTTCCATACAGTGTTCCAGAAAAAGATATTCAGACATTTCTTCATTAAATTCAGACTTATTTTGATACTTCCAGGCCCATTTTAGCAACGAATTCCTCCTTAACATTATCAGTCAGATGTTATTTTCCTTCCGATTTCTTAATTTTCTCTACTTTGCAGTCTCGAACTTTGATGTTAAATGGTGATGTACTGTCTATTGTTGAGCTAAGGCTGTGAGAAACAAATATGACGCGCTCCAAGCTGGGAAACTAACAAACACCGCAGATAACTGGGCAAGCAGGTAGCATTTTGATTTCATGAAGTAAACAGTGAGGTATTGAAGTAATAGCCTGGCGAACTGTACACGCTCTTGCCAAGAGTCACAGGGTAAGAGGTTCCATTCGACCAATAAGCAGGTAATTAGTTACAGCATCTAGACACTGTTGTAAGATGTTACCATTGCACTTCGCTGTCACAGACAGGTCCAAACACACCTAACACCATTGATACCAGCCCCTGCGAATAGCAACGTCAGTGAGTTCACAAGGGTTAAAGTGAGATAGAAAATGAGTTAAACTACTGGTAAAACTGTCCCCACTCAAGAGGGTCCTATGGACATGGCCAAATAACGTGAAACATATTTGCTGGTGACCATACCGCGGAGAACAGACGATTTGCTTTCAGTTTATCAATGTTGTTAGCAAATATGACTGTTTTTATTGTTAGAGGCAGTACCACCGCCACCATACGGAGGACAAATCTCAAGTAACGTCTTCCCGCAAGACAAATAATATAACAATAAATGAAGTCTGCAATAGGCTACATGGGTCGCTGTATTGATTAAAGCCTTAAAGTGGTTAAAATATGACTTTATTTAAATAAAGGTTATGGTTACACGACCTTTTTTTTAAACACGTATTTTTGTAGGAATTGGAACATAACACGTGCGGCAGCAACAATGCTTGCCACCTGGGCCTCTCACAAAATCAAATGTTTGTTAAGCTTATGGGACTTAACTACGGGGTCATCAGTCCATAAACTTACAAACTACTTATGAACTACTTACGAACTAGGACGGCACAAATATCCATGCCCGAGGGGGGATTCGAACCCCCGACCGTAGTGGCCGTGCTGACCGTGACTGGAGCGCCTCAGTCACCTCGGCCACCGCGGCCGGCAGGCCTCTCACACACTGCGTGAATAGAAGCCCAGGCCTGTCTGTTCGGCTACGGCGTGTTTTATAACGAATGTCATTTACCGTAGTACTACTTCAAGGGAACGTACCCATGGAACACATATGGTCTCACGAATGACTACTAATCCTTCCTTAGTTTTTCACATATTTTAAATAATTTTTTTTTAATTTTTTCATTCCCTTCCACATTTCCTGTACTTTTTTGCCATTTATTCATGTTTGACACTTGTATAACAAGCAAATTGTGTCTTTATAATAAACTCAATTTAATCAGGCACAGATTTACGTCTTATATCAAAGCAGTAGGTGGTTCAAAACAAAATCTACAGACACTCTGTGACGAAAATGCCATTGAAACAGAGTATGATACTCTAAAGGCTGAATTACTAAATGATTTTTTCCATAGCTGTTTCACAGAGGAAGATTGCACTGTAGTTTCCATTCTAGCCTGCCGCACAAATTGCAAAATGGCAGATATCGAAATAATTGACAGAGGGATGGAAAAACAATTAAAATCGCTCAAATGAGGAAAGACCCAGGACCAGATGGGATACAAGTTCGTTTTTACACAGAGAACGCGAAGGAACTTGCTTCGCTTCTTGCAGTGGTGTACCGTAGGTCTCTAGAATAGCGTAGCGTTCCGAAAGATTGGAAAATGGCGCAGGTCATCCCCGTTTTTAAGAAGGGACGTCGAAGAGATGTGCAGAACTATAAACTTATTTCTCTAACGTCGGTCCGTTGTAGAATTTTGGAACATGTATTATGTTCGAGTGTAATGACATTTCTGGATACTAGAAATATACTCTGCAGGAATAAGGCGATCGTGTGAAACCCAACTCGCGCTATTCGTCCACGAGACTCAGAGGGCCATAGACACGGATTCTCAGGTAGATTCTGTGTTTCTTGACTTCCGCAAGGCGTTTGATACTGTTCCCCACAGACGGTTAATTAACAAAGTATGAGCATATGGTCTATCAGACCAATTGTGTGATTGGATTGAGGAGTTCCTGGATAACAGAATGCAGCATGTAATTCCCAATGGAGAGAAGTCTTCCGAAGTAAGAGTGATGTCAGGGATGCCACAGGGGAGTGTCGTGGGTCCGTTGCTGTTCACGATGTATATATAAATGACCTTGCGGATAACATCATAAGTTTACTGAGGCTTTTTGCGGATGATGCTGTAGTATATAGAGGGGTTTAACAATGGAAAATTGTATTCAATTGCTGGAAGATCTGTATCGAATTGACGCATGGTGCAGGGAATGGCAATTGAATCTCAATAAAGAGAGGTGTGATGTGCTGCGAATATATAAAAAGAAAGATCCTTTATCATTTAGCTACACTATAGCAGGTCAGCAACTGGAAGCAGTTAATTGCATAAATTATCTGGGAGTAAGCATTAGGAGTGATATAAAATGGGATGACCATATAAAATCAATGGTCCGTAAAGCAGATGCCAGACTTAGATTCATTGGAAGAATCCTAAGGAAATGCAGTCCGAAAATAAAGGAAGCAGGTTACAGTACACTTGTTCGCCCACAGCTTGAATACTGTCGCTCGGTACGGGCTTTTGTCGAAGTTTCGAGAAAATACCTTTACTGAGGAGTCAAGCAGTATATTGCTTGCTCCTACGTATGTCACGCGAAGAGATCATGAAGATAAAATCAGAGAGATTAGAGCCCACACAGAGGCATACCGACAATTTTTCTTTCCGCGAACAATACGTGACTGGAACAGGAGGGAGAACCAACAGTGGTACTCAAGGTACCCTCCGCCATACATCGTCGGGTGGCTTGTGGAGTATGGATGTAGATGTAGGTGTAGAAAAATAAAATACGGGTTAGAAAAGTCTCACGTGAGACTTGAGGGGGAGGACGGAGAACTGGAAAAACGCCAAAATAACCTCACGTAATTAATGGATGCCCCCTAAAATATCTTGCAATGGGGATTGGTCCGATAGCAGTAGGTGATGAAAATAGTGTGCCCACTATTAAAGCTCATATACAATATATATGGCAGACTTGGCAGCGCTTACTCGAGGGAGAGCGAGATGCACCTGATGCTCTCCTTCGAGTAAGCTCTGCCAAGTCTGCCTCCATACTTGAAGTGCCGACTCTGTCTTTCAATAATGTTGCGAGGCGCTTAAAGGAGACAGTACGGACTGGGCGGCTTCCCGCCGGAGGTTCGAGCCCTCCCTCGGGCATGGATGTGTGCGTTGTCCTTAGCGTAAGTTAGTTTAAGTAGTTTGTAAGTCTACGGACTCATGGCCATAGCAGTTTGGTCCAACAGGTTTAAAAACATTTGAAGAATTTCTATAAAGTTGCTAGTGTTCGCTAGTAGAGTAGTGTGCTCCCTGGGGACATTGGCCCTGGCTGTTGTTGTGGTAATCGTAATAGTGCTTTATAATTGTAGTAGTTAGTTTGGGTTACAATACATAGATTTTCCGAAGATACTGAGCTTCCTGTGCGTAGTATTCGAATAATTTAACCTTCTCACAGGAAACCTGTTATGGGCGCTTCGTTACAGTATTGAGTGCTAAACCTTCACTGGAAGTCCGTCTTCCCACTTGAATTCACAACGCCTCTCTCCCTCTTTCTGGTGCCTGGACATGGCAACATTTCTCAGTAATCCATTTGTGCTATCGGTGATTAGTTTCGCCTTCCTCAACCAAAGTGTGTAACTGATTAGACTGTTCATTGCATTCAGTAGATCCTGCAACTCCGCATCACTTTCAATGAGGATAGCAATATCATCAGCGAGTTTTATGGTCGATATCGTCTACCCTGAATATTTATCCTACTCTTGATAGGATCCTGTTTTTCTCAGATCTGAAAAAATGTGTGGGCTACATCCCAAACAATTTTTTCAAGATTCAATGCTCGTTACAAAATGTAATGTTTCCCACAGAAATTCCGATAACCTTCAGTAGTGTGTTCATAACAAAAAACGATTTAAATATAACTTCACACGTCGACAATCTGTAGACAAATGGTAGAAATGTCTTTTCTGAGGATGGGTGCTAATTAACGTTTGTAGATAATTTTGTTGGGTTAAGCCTTAAAGAAGTAGCGGGGAGAAAATAACGCGATACCAATCTGTCGACCGCCTCTGAACCGAACGTATAAATGTCTTCGCCTTAGATGTGGACGGACCCGAGTTCGATTCTTGGTGTCTCCTGAGATTTTCCTGAAGTAAGGACTGAAACTCGACACACTCACAAGGAGACCACATAGGTATAGAATTTTAGAATTTTTTGATATTTATGGTACGTGAAGTTCAAAACTCGTATAACAATCAGCCAAAGCCATTCGACACAAATCTAAAAACAATTCGAGAAAATCGACTTTGAAGATTTGGAAGTACACTCAAGTACCAATAATGAAATCAATTACAGCGTCTATCGGAGTAGCTCAGGTGGTAGCTTTCTGCCCTCACAACTATATGGTCGGTGGTTCGAATCCAGCCTTGAGAGATCTTTTCCTCGTTGTGTTCGAATTCTTACTCCATTTTAATATCTAATGGAAATTTTTACGAAAAATGCATATATTTTGGTTTATTTGTAATTTTCTATATTTTATAAAATATTGTTAATAACGATGGTTTGAGTCAAAAATGGCTGTATTATTTAATCAATGTTATGAAGCCATATATAAAAAAGGGAAGGTTTCGTTTACTGATTGATCCTTGGAGTGGACAAACCGATGCAGTGTTGCACAAGAAAGTTTCTCGAAACGACAGATGTCTGCCCATGTGCACCGTGTAAGTAATTCCGCCAAAATACACCCCATTGGTACAGCCTTGTGACATATATTTCTACCACCAAGTAAAAAATTTCCTTAAGCGCTTGCAAAACTGTGCCTACTTGATCGAACTTGATCGAACGAGGACGTGAAATTAGCGATAGAGAGGATTGCGTCAAACTTCATTCGATTATTCAACACCAACTGTCCTCTCCAGTCTTTGATGAAATGGTTAAGAATGTGTGTTGCTTTTAAACTGGGCGATACAAGAGAAATCTTATGAACGTAAATGAAGTTTATTTTACAGTTGACATATCAAAGAAAAACTGTGACAGTACAAATCCAGCATTTGTACAGTGTGCTCGATGCCGTGAAGATTGTCGTTTTCCGTGTTTTTACTATGCTCATCAACCCAGAATGTGTGATGCGGCGGTACGACCTCTTCTTGCATGGGACTAAATACCAAATTTTTAATATGCCGTGTCAGACTTCAAAATCCGGAAGTCGCAAAAAAAAAAATAAAAAAAATCCTGTATTGTGTAATTTTAACAAGAGATCCTTGCGCAGATAGAAGAAGAATATGATTTGAGGTTTGCACTTCTTTAGAACTATCATTTTGAAATAAATGTTATAAAGTTCGTTTAAAGCTCGAACTGTCAAACAAAAGTTCGTAGTGGTGCTGCTTGCTATAGACAAAAATATTACAAGTCCTGTTCAATAATAATCGGTTGATATATAAGATCGATTGATTAAAATAATAAAAATTGATAAAAGTCTTCTTGTTTTATCTGTCAAACAAAATAATTTTCAATAAATGTCTTCTTTCAATTTGTAAAAAGGTTTGACAGTATACAATTCTTCAGCTCCTGTCAATGAATATATTTCCTTTAAAATTTCTATAAATATCAAAATAATTATCGTTGACACTTGGTTAACTTTCGAGACACAGTGACATTTATTGCTCTCACAATGCAAATCATGACTCAATGAAAGTTATGCAAAAACTGATTTTATGGTCTTTTTTTATTTTCCACGAAGGTTTCTATAATAATGTCAATATCCGCGACCATAACCGCAGAGACCAGCGTCTTCAAGCCTCGTGGCCGTCTACCCGCGACTTGAAGTGGCCAGATGTTTACTCCTTGAGCTCGGCGTCGAAGATGTTGCTCTCGTAGGTTAAATCGCCGTCACAGCACATGAAACACAAGAAATATACGATAACTCTTTTAAGAATCACATAACATAAAACATTTACATAAAAATCATCCAAAAACATAAAATATCAACATAATCTTCTACGAAACTGAGCTGACATAAAGTAGTAGTCGAGACAATAATCCGCCTCACTATAGTGAGACCACATCGAAATAAAAGATTTTTTTATTTTTCAGTATTACCAAAAATATGGAATTTACGATGTTTTTTCTTTTTAAATCATCATTACTGACAACCTTTTATAGAATATTGAAAATTACGAATAAACAGAAATACCTGATTATTCATAAAAACTACCATTAGGGATTAAAATGCTGTGCTACACCAACAGATGATTGAATTGATTTAATTATTGTACTTACTATTTTTACAAAACTTTCGATTTTCATGAGAATTTTTGAGAGTTACGTCGAATGGCTTTCACTGATTGTTATTTAAGTTCCGAACTTCACGTACCATAAATGTAAAAAAAAAATTAATTAATTAAAATCCGATACCTATGTAGTCTCCTTTCATTGTCAGTCATCTAAATCCAATTGAGAAGTTCCGGAATCGTCATAATTCATCTATTCACAGTATGAATTGCACACTTTGGCGCCATATTGATGTCACGTCCGCATGGCTCTTAGGCATCAATAAGAGAGTTCTGAACAGACCTAATAACTAAGCCGCGAGTGGGGTTTATTTTCTCACTAGGGACGACCAGGAAGGTCGAAATTCCCCGCGGGCGAGTTGGGCGGGCGAAGTGACGCTCAGACTGCGTGGGCCTTGTTCGTCACTTCTAGGAAATGCAACGGCTTGACATTTCCTGCTGCAGTGCGTTGCCGCTCTATTTCATCTGGTTTATGGTGCAATATTTTTCCGACTACCAGTGCCTATTTCCCCTACCTTTCTTTTCTTACAGAAAATGCAAATTTTGTACAATTCATTCCAATTTTAGAAGAGGTTCAGGTACAGTTTTTAGGACACGGAATGTGCCACCTCTTTTTCAGACTTTGAGACCATTTGTTGTATCAGTTGAATGGTCCTGGTCCCCTGTCCCTTAGCATATAGAACTAACAGAGTTGCAGTTCAAAATAAATTATAACACGTTAAAATTGTTCAAGTGTCCTACGAAGGCTTTTCTCGAGATGAGTTTGCACGTATATAATATGGCACATTTTTTCAGAGGAAAACAGCGATCTTTATAAATGATTAATATGATAATATCCTGTTTCGAAATATTATGAATTATCTCGAACAGAATGATCTATTGACCCAAGGTCAACACGGATTTGGAAAATATCGTACATGCAAAACACAACTAGCTCTGTATTCACACGAAGTGATGGGTGCTATCTATAAGGATTCGAAAATCAATTCCGTATTTCTTAATTTCCAGAAGTCTTTTAACACCGTACCTCACAAATGGCTTTTAATCAAATTGCGTGGTTATGGTATATCGCCCCAAATTTGCGATTGGATAGGGACTTTCCTATCAGAGAGGACACAGTTCGTAGTAATCGATGGCAAGGCATCGACTAAAACAGAGATGATATCGCGCGTTCCACAGGGTAGTGTTATTGGTCCTTTGCTGTACCGTATTTACATAAACAATCTAAGTAGCACTCTTAGGTTGTTTGCAGATGACGCCGTTATTTACCGTCTAGTAAAATCGTCTGAAGACCAAAACCAACTGCAGAACTATCTGAATAAGATATCAGTATAGTGTAAAAATTGGCAATTGACTGTAAATAATGAGAAGTGTAAAGTCGTCCACATGAGTACGAAAAGAAATCCGTTAAACTTTGTTTGCAAGATAAATGAATCAAAAGTGAAGGCCGTAAACTCCACAAAATACCTAGGATTACTATTACTTCAGACTTAAATTGGAAAGAACACTTAGATAATGTCGTGGGAAAGGCGAACCACAGGCTGCGTTTTATTAGCAGAACCCTTAAAAGATGCAACAGAACTACTAAAGAAACTGCATACACTACGCTTGTCCGCCCAGTTTTGGAGTATCGCTGCCCAGTGTGGGATCCTTATCAGGTGGGTTTGACGGAGGACATCGAAAGATTCCAAAGAAGGGCAGCTCGTTTCGTTTTGTCACGATACAGGGGAGACAGCGTTACGGAAATGTTACAGGATCTGGGATGGGAATCATTACAACAACGGCGCTTATCGCTGCGATTTGGACTACTTACGAAACTCCAATCGCCAACATTCTCCTCCGAATGCGAAAATATATTGTTGACTCTCACTTACATAGGTAGAAATGATAATCAGAATAAAATACGAGAAATCTGAGCTCGAACGGAGAGATTCAGGTGTTCATTCTTCCCACGCGCTATTCGAGAATGGAATGGGAGATAAATAGTATAATGGTGATTCGATGAACCCTCTGCCAGGCACTTAAATGTGATTTGCAGAGTATCCCATATAGATGTAGACGTTGAACACAAACAGTGAAGATCGCATGAAATATTTTATTTTTGTGTATGTTGAGTGGTTTAGATAATCTAAGATCATCTTCAGAGCCAGCACATCTGTCTTTTAAAGCAATAGTGCAGCACAAGATAGGTTGACGGGCTCTACGCCCTTTTTAGGATAACGAAGATTATTATCTGAAGATAATCGTGTGATCGAAACCGGTCCTTATAGATAAAAAAATTTATACGTTCTTGACTGTTTGTATTATCATATTTGCACGTATGAGGCTACAAACGTCTGATAAACTGCCTCCTCCTGTTAATGTGCCGACAGCTTGTATTAGCTATTATTGTGTTTCGTGTTCATTGAATCACAAATAATTTCTATACTTCTTTTGTTGTATGTCTTGTTAAGAACTGTTGGCATAACACTATCCCCCAAAATTAGTTCCGTCTGTAATGACAATGCTCAAAGTTTGAACTCGAACGATCACTACTATTCTTTTACAGTATTATTCTTAGTAGAATCACCACTCCTGAAAGTGATATTGTCTACCGATGTACATACAGTAGCGCGAGAGCGTTTCTTGCGACAAAAATAGCGAGTCATCTCGTGAACAATCCAATGCAGGTGTATGTACAGGAACCTCAGCCAGTGTGGTGGTACTGCTCTCTAAAGATCTCTGCTCTCTAAAGTACATAAAGAGCAATGATAATCAAATGCTGTTGCTGATAGACATGCCCAGAGGTGCATCACGCAGACAGCATTCCATGGTAACCCTGAGACCGCAGCACCAACATAGCTTCTCAGCGTTTGGCAAGATCAATCTGTAATTTCTTTTTCAAGCTAACACTTTATTTATGATAAATACATTGTACAATCTTCATTAAAACTAATATTTTCACAAACACCAGCACCTTTAACCCAAATATGCACACTCTCATCTTCGTCTACCTTACGCCTACTACGAGCCGAGGTCTTATCATTGGTGAAGTGTGTTATCTCTTTGAAGTACGATCTTTGGAAAGCAAAACAGCGAACTAGGTTAGGTTAAGTTGCGCTCTAGTACAAAGACCTATATAAACAACATAGACTGGCCACAGCGCCGCCATAGTTGAAGCCAATTGAAGAGATTGCCGTCATCTTTGAGAAAGTCAGTGTCACGCCAGGTGATACTGGACTTCTGCTAACGCTTAATCATAGGTTTTATATTAATCATTGCCAGTCTTGATTTTTCCATAATTTCTGGGCGACGCATTTCAGAAAGTAATTCCCACTACGAATCGCATTTCTCGTTTACTACTGCATCCTAAGTATAATGTTTACAATCGTCGAACTGCTGCATTATTTGATGTTACTATAATGTCAATAATAATCGTTTGTATTTGCCGACATATCTTCCCTATAAATACAGGCGAATTTCTTTAAAGTCTTTAATTACCTTTATTCTGCATGTGGTTCAAATGATGTTTTATGCTTTGAAGTACATTACGTATTTATCAAGTTCTCCACAATTTGACGTTTCCTTGGTACTCTCCTTACGGCGTGTGGTTTCTGTAGGTGCTCAGGAAACGAAAATACTGTTTGAATGGCATTTGCAAGTAGCCGCTTTCGATCGGTGGTAGCATCCATAACTTTTCTTCAAAATGACAAGAGTATATGTAACTATACTTTGTAGGCAGCCACTTATCACGCCTCATACTGGTTACCCATTGGACTAGCAACTCCTTGTTTTTCAAAGGAAATCTGTATAAAGAATAGTTTAATTACAGTTCATATACCTAGACGACTTAAGCAATGGATAATACGCTTTTGTACACTATATAAACACCTGCCATTAAATTAAAACACACCAAATACATCTGTCCTCTGACTAGATTTTTGATGGTCGTGAAGTAAACATATTATTGAAATTTGGTAAATGCGAAAGTTAAGTATAATGAATGTTTATAAACAAATACACGCTGATACACAACGACCTATATAATTACATATCTCTTTCTTTATGTATGATATTCCAACAGTTTTATCACTGCGGCAGCTGCAATTGTACGCCGAACATACACTGCGCGTGATTTACCTCTAATAATAGCGCTTACACGTTAGTTTAGATGACAAACAGAAGCGTCTGCTGCGTCAGACTGACGTTCTCAAATATGGCGCCCAGTGTTGCTTAGTGCTGCCACCCAGAGCGCTGTAGCTTGCCGGTAGCTAGAGTCCTGTATTGGGAGAGTACCGCCAACCGGGCGTGCGCCGCCATTGTAGGCCTATCTCGCAATAGCAGCGCTATGCACGGCGCTGTTAAAGTAGCATATATGATGAAAGGAACCGATCTGTACATCGACGTGGTAGACAATACGTCAAGTAAACAATGAACTTAAGGTTTTAATTGTTTCATGACATCTACAGCGAATATTAAAGAAAAATTGGTACTCTGAGATCAAGACCTTTATTTTTAGCAAACTAGTTGTAAAATTGTTTGATGCTAAAATTTAAACCCTGTACCAAATGCACTGCTTTCGCAATACGTGACGTTCCTGATTTCAAATTAGCTAAAGACTGACGTTTTTATCTCTAATATATTGTTTTTTTATCAAAGTAGATGTAATTAATACATGTTGCTTTCCATTAATCTAGTGCCTAATGTTGATAGGTGGTGTGTGCTAACCTACATGTTATATTATCACATAACATTAACTGAGCTGACATTTTGGGAAGGTTTAAGTTTTTACACATTGTTATCGCACTGCTGGGTACTTCAGTAAAAGAAACTTTATCTTAAAATTCGAGTTTTGGAGATCTATTTAATGGGCGGTTTCATTTACCGTCCAAACTTTCGTAATATGCAGTCTACGTATAAATACGAAATTCATCAAATACGGCACATTATGTTAGATTTTCATGTATTTATATCTTTTAAAAATATCTTTTCTCTTACATGTTTGTCCGTTCAACATTGCTCTCAAGAAACTTGTATGAACAGATAAACCTAGAAGTTTACTCGATATTTCAATACAAATTGACTTACTTCGCAAAATTTTGCATGTTTTCTTCCAATGCGGTGTACCCACAATTCGCGTTTTTTTGCATCTCTTTCGCCCTGTGGAATGCGTAAAACTTGCTACCTCGGACTGTCTTAGTATAACAATTCACCGACAACCGCCGGCTGCTATTGGTCAGTTGAGCGCTGGTGGGGCACGTCCGCCATTTTAGGCCTCAGCAATCCATCAGCGTAAATGACATATTTGACTTAACTAGCTGTTATTTTAGCATATAGAGGTGTTGGAAATGTGTAGTCTCATTATGTGTTAAATTAAGAGCTTAACATTGCATATTCCATTTTTATATGGTGAAAAATGCCGCATTGTTGGCAGTGAATTGTTGTACTAAAACAGTCCGAGGTACTGTAGCAAGTTTTACGCATTCCACAGGGCGAAAAAGATGCGAAAAGACGCGAATTGTGGGTATACCGCATTGGAAGAAAAAATGCATTTCCGCACGAGAATGCAAAATTTTCGAAGTAAATTTGTATTGAAATATCGAGTAAACTTCTAGGTTTATCTGCTCATACAAGTTTCTTGCGAGCAATGTTGGACGGACAAACATGTAAGAGAAAAGATATAAATACATGAAAATCTAATATAATGTGCCGTATTTGATGAATTTCGTATTTGTACGTAGTCTACATATTACGAAAGTTTGGGCGGTAAATGAAACCGCCCATTAAATAGATCTCCAAAACTCGAATTTTAAAATAAAGTTTCTTTTACTGAAGTACCTAGCAGTACGATAACAATGTGTAAAAACTGAAACCTTCCCAAAATGTTAGCTCAGTTAATGTTACGTGATATCACATGTAGGTTAGCACACAACACCTATCAACATTAGGCACTAGATTAATGGAAAGCAACATGTATTAATTACATCTGCTTTGATATAAACCAATATATTAGAGATAAAAACGTCAGTCCTTAGATAATTTGAAAGCAGGAACGTCACTTATTGCGAAAGCAGTGCATTTGGTACAGGGTTTAAATTTTAGCACGAAACAATTTTACTACTAGTTTGCTCAAAAATAAAGGTCTTGAACTCAGATTACCAGTTTTTCCTTAATATTCGCTGTAGATGTAATGAAACGATTAAAAACTTAAGTTCATTGTTTACTTAACGTATTGTCTACCACGTCGATGTACAGACCGGTTCCCTGCATCATAAATGTTAATTTAACAGTGCCGCCCATAGCGCTGCTATTGCCAGATAGGCCTACACTGGCGGCGCTCGCCCGGTTGGCGGTACTCTCCCAATACAGGGCTCTACCTGTAGCCTCTCTATGTTGTTTATATACCTCTTTGCTCTAGTAAACCGCAGCCGCTGAGTTACTGCTTATCGTCTCCTGGTGATAAGAGATAGGGGAACGTATGTAAGAAGCTGTGAGAGCGGTACCACTGGCAGACGGGCTCGGGATACTGCACAGGAACAGGACTGCTCGTGATTTATTCCATCCCTAAAGTCATTCTATAGAGGCTATATTTTGTTTTTGCCTTTATTTCTATAGCTCAGTTTACATGAAACAATGTGGCTCGCAAAATATTACTAGTGTAATGCAGTTGCAAAATAAACATTATTTTGGCCCACTTTAGGTTACGATAGTGGGCCTTTGCGATAGTCTTTTGACAGGTCGAAATTTAAATGAAAATAACGGCTTAAACTTTCATCTGACACGAAACTTGAAGAACCGAATTTGTAGAGGATAAATGTCTCTACAACTTTTCTCTCTTATGTTTTTTTCATATCTCGTATCGTTTCAGAGATATTTGGAAAAATAACGGCAGTCGGCCGCGGTGTCCGAGGGGACAAAGGCGCTCCAGTCACGGTCTGCACGGCCACTACGGTCGGGGGTTCGAATCCCCCCTCGGGCATGGATATTTGTGCCGTCCTAGTTCGTAAGTAGTTCATAAGTAGTTTGTAAGTTTAGGGACTGTTGACCCCTTAGTTGAGTCCCATAGACTATACAAACATTTCAACATTTGAAATAATGGCAATTTTGGGATGAATGTCTGTCTGTCCGTAACGTGTTCCGTGTTTTTAAGACGAACCGTGCAACCGATCAGCACCAAATTTTACATAGTTGTAGGCTGCCAGAGACCAGAACCTACCTTTTTCAAATTTTTCGGACAAAACATACGGTAGTAATACAAAAAAAAAAAAAAAAAATAAAAAATAAAAAAAATAAAAAAATAAAAATAAAAAATCAAGTTTGTAGTATAATTGTAATTGCAAACGAACCGTTCATCTGACACGAAAAATGAATAACCTAATTGTTAGAGGGGAAAATTCTTATCAACTTTGCTCTATTATGTTTTTTTTTTCATATCTTGCAACGTTGCTGAGAGATATTTGCAAAAATAACGGCGATTTGATGATGTCTGTCTGGCTGCAACGTGTTCCCACTTTTTAGGTCGAACCGTTCAACCGATCGGCACCAAATCCCCCATTCAGTCACAAATCTGGGGCGGTATTCCATAGTCGCGCAATTTGATTAAGAGCCGTTGGTGATCAAAAATGTTCAAATGTTTGTAAATCTATCGGACCAAACTGCGTGGTCATCAGTCCGTAGCTTACAACCTACTTAAACTAAGATAAACTAACCTAAGAACAACACACACACACACACACACACACACACACACACACACACACACATGCCCCAGGGAGGACTCGAACCTCCGACGGCGAGCAACCGCGCCCTCTGCGAGGGGCCTTAGACCGCTCGGCTACTCCACCACGGCCCGAATAGCTTATCATAGGGCAGTTTGTGTTGTGGTATTTTCAGCGTACAGCTCTGGTAATAGAATGTGTGTAAGAATCAAACGATACCCTGACCAGGAATGTAGACCTTAATGTCTCATACCAACTCTTACCTGAATATTGACGTGTGCTGATGAGCAGGATCTGAGGAAAATTCCAGGTTCTAGCAGCAGTTGACATCAGATTTAAAAAAAAAAACAAGTACTTGGCTATTTGTGAGGTGTCTTTGTTTTAACAATAACATATGAAAATACATTTAATTAATAGCAATGTTACACCTCAAATTTTCAAATGTCTGTAAATCTATCGGACCAAACTGCGTAGTCATCAGTCCGTAGCTTACAAACTACTTAAACCTAGGTAAACTAACCTAAGGACAACACACACACCCATGCCCCAGGGAGGACTCGAACCTCCACGGCGAGCAACCGCGCGCTCCGCAGCGAGACGCTTTAGACCGCTCGGCTACTCCACCGCGGCGTTACACGTCAATATAGTCATGAGCGTTTTTGAAAATAGGAAAGGCGAGTGGTGTCGTTAATACCAGTTCAGAGAAGGTCAACGTCTTGCTACATATTTCTCCAAAGTCAATTCTGTTATTCGTAAATACATATTAAATCATGAAACGATTGATGGTGAATTTCTACCTTACGAACCATTTAACGAACCAGCATTGCACTGCGCAATTCCGTTTACTGGACTTTTATAATTTGCCTAATGCATATAAAATTTGCCTGGCAGTAGTCAGAGAACAACAGGAAAGGAACTGTTTTATCTTTTTGTTTAGCCTACGACATCACACCGAGCCGACCTTTAAAGTTCCCGCGAGATAACAATCTCTTCTTCCTCTGTTATATAAGAGGCGTACCGGTCATGGGAGCCAGATGCTAGGATAAGACAATGAAATGTTGTTGCTCCTTCGTGATGCGTCCAGTTGTACACTGTAGTCTGAATTTCCCAACGTACAATTTAGAAAGGCATTTGAATAATGTGGAAGCACGAGACGATGGTATCAACACTCAACGTCCCTAGTTCAAGGACATCTAAACAGAGCGTTTCAGATTTTATAATCACATAAGTTTTCCTCTCGTGCTAATTATCTAGGGGCTTCCGCCAACGGGTGTTGATTCACCAGCTACGAAATTTTGAAGACGCAACAAGCTATTACGATATTTCGGTTTGCAGCCATCTTTTCAATTTCGTCAAAGCAAGTCATAACAGAGCTGCACGCAAGTGACACAGTAGGGCGTGAGGAACCAATAACACGTGGAAGTAGCTCCCAAGATTTTTTTACTCCGCCGTGATTCTAATTTCTTTATTAGTCAAATATATCAAGAACTCAGACGGGAAACCAGTTCTCAGCAAAGAAGCGAAAGCTGAAAGGTGGAAAGAATACATAGAGCAGCTCTACAAAGGAAATGAACTTAGAGACGATGTTGTAGGAAGGGAAAAGGAAGTAGATCGAGATGAAATAGGAGATACTATGCTGAGAGATGAATTTGACAGAGCCTTGAAAGACATAGGTCGGAACAAGGCCCCAGGAGTAGATGACATACCCTCAGAGCTACTAAAGTCTCTGGGAGAGCCAGCCATGACAAGACTATTTGAACTGGTGTGTAGGATGTATGAGACAGGCGAAATACCCTCAGACTTTAAGAAAAATGTAATAATCCCCATTCCAAAGAAATCAGGCGCAGACAGGTGTGAAAATTACAGAACCATCAGTTTGATAAGTCATGGTTGCAAAATTTTAACACGAATTATATACAGGAGAATGGAAAAGCTGGTAGAAGCTGACCTCGGGGAAGATCAGTTTGGATTCAGGAGGAACATAGGAACCCGGGAGGCAATACTCACTTTACGTCTTATCTTAGAAGATAGATTAAGGAAAGGCAAACCTACATTTTTAGCTTTTGTAGATTTGGAGAAAGCACTTGACAATGTTGACTGGAATACACTCTTCCAAATTCTGAAGTCAGCAGGGGTAAAATACAGGGAAAGGAGAGTTATTTACAACTTGTACAAAAGCCAGACAACAGTTATTAGACTCGAAGGGCATGAAAGGGAAGCATCAGTTGGGAAGGGAGTAAGACAGGGTTGTAGCCTTTCTCCGATGTTCTTCATTTTGTACATAGAGCAGGCGTTGTAGGAAAGCAAGGAAAAATTTGGAATAGGGATTAAAGTTCAGGGGGAAGAAATAAAAACATTGCGTTTTGCTGATGACATTGTAATTCTGTCAGAGACAGCAAAGGACCTGGAGGATCAGTTGAATGGAATGGACAGTGTGTTGAAGAGAGCGTATAAAATGAACATTAACAAGAGCAAAACAAAAATAATGGAATGCGGTCTTAGAAAATCAGGCGATGCTGAAGGAATTAGATTAGGTAACGAAACAATGAAGGTGGTAGATGAGTTTTGTTACTTGGGTAGTAAAATAACATGCGATGGTCGCAGTACAGAGGATATAAAATGCAGAATGGCAATGGGAAGAAAAGCATTTTTGAAAAAGAGAAATTTGCTAGCATCGAATATTAATTTAAGTGTAAGGAAGTCTTTTCTGAAGGCGTTTGTGTGGAGTGTTGCCTTGTATGGGAGTGAAACATGGACGATAAGCAGTGCTGACAGGAAGAGAATAGAGGCTTTTGAAATGTGGTGCTACAGAAGAATGCTGAAGATTAGGTGGGTAGATCACATAACTAATGAAGAGGTACCGAACAGAATTGGTGAGCGAAGGAATTTTTGGCATACCCTGACTAAAAGAAGGGATCGCTTGGTAGGACACATTCTTAGACATCGGGGAATCGTAAATTTAGCATTGGAGTGAAGTGTGTGGGGTAAAAATCGCAGAGGGAGACCAAGAGACGCGTATAGTAAGCAGATTCAAGTGGATGTGGGTTGCCGTTGTTATGAGGAGATGAAAAGGCTTGCTCAGGATAGAGTAGGGTGGAGAGCTGCATCAAACCAGTCTCCGGACTGAAGACCTTAACAACAACAGTCAAAATTATGTACGAGGGGTGTTCAGATGAAAAGGTACGTAACGTCTTAAAAATCAAACTAGTGAAAATTTTGAATATACCGCTTTAGCATAACGTAGTGCTACATCTAGGGAGGAGAAGTATGCCGCGTCACCTTGCCCTAAAAGAATTTGTGCCCTTAGCTGGCAAGGTGATGCTCACCGTTTTTTTCGACGTCAGAGGTCCAATTCTCATCCAATTCCTCGATCACGGAGAAACCACTAACAGTGACGGTACTCTGAGACACTCCGTACCATAGGCAAGACTATAAGTGATCCGTGATAACACGTGTCCACACGTCTCCAGGGCCACAGTGTGTGCTGGCCAGGTTCAAGCGGGAGCAGCTTGAACATCCGTCCTACAGCCCGAACATGACGCCCTGTGACGTCCATATGTGTGGCCTAAGTCAATATAAAAAAAAAAAAAAAAAAAAAAAAAAAAAAAAAAAAAAAAAAAAAGTCAAACTGCTCCAACTCAAACGATGAACTGAAGGACACAGTAGAGGACTAGATTAGAATAGAATTTGGAACACCTGAATTCTATCCACCCGAATATTCAGTTCACAATGGAGGTGGAACAGAATGGCTGTCTTCCTTTCCTTGATGTGTTGGTCAGAAGGAAGGTTGATGGTACATTGGGACATTCTGTTTATAGGAAGCCTACTCACACAGATTTGTATTCTGCGAGCTGATAGTTGTCATCATCCAGCTCAGCGTGAAGGAGTACTTCGTACCTTGGTTCACAGGGCACATGTCATTTCGGACCGTGAAAGTTTGTCAGCTGAGTTGTCCCATCTCGAGGAGACCATTCGTCAGAATGGTTATAGTGAGACACAGATAAAACGTGCATTGCGCTATCAGCCTTCTGTGCAACGGGTGAGTGACGATAGTAATGAAGTGGCACCTAAGTCTATGGCCTCTTACCGTTAGGCAGGAAGCATTTCCAATAAGATTGGTCGTATTTTGCGGTAATATGATGTGAAATGTGTTTTTCGACTACCTTCTAAGATAAAGGCCCTGTTGGGGTCCGTAAAGGATGATCTTGGTTTGCGTAAGGCAGGTGTATATCGTATTCCTTGCAGTTGTGGCATGTCATATATTGGTCAATCAGGACTGTGGAAGACCGGTGTATTGAACATAAACGTTACACGCGCTTACAACAGCCAAAAAATCCGCTGTTGCAGAACACTGTCTTGACACCGGTCATCCTATGGAATACAACAAGCTGTTGAAATTATACTAGCAAGCGACCTTATAAACAGAGATGGTGGTTTTAGTTTAAATTCTGCTTGGAATCCGGCACTGTCTCTCGTCAAAAAACAGAGGGATAAAATTAATGTTGCCTCGCTTGTTGATTAAGTCTAGCTATCGATATTTTTGATGTTTGGTCATCTTTGGTTGTGTTGACTCTGCTGTGACTTGTACTGTGTGTGTTATCTTCCTTGTTTAACCTTTGCAAACCGAGGTATTAAATACGCTTGCATATTGCTTCCGTAAGTGCAGTTGTGCCTTGAGAATGTCAGGGTGTCCTCCTGCAGCATACCCGTAAGTTGTTTGAATAGAATAGATTAGATTAGTTTTTCGTTCCGTAGATCCATGTCGAGGAGATCCTCGAGGACGTGAAGCATGTCAAGAAACAAAATTTACAAGCTGAATAATAGGTAATACTAATAATACAAATACAGATACATACATTTTTAAGTTTTTTTAAGCTGATAATATAATAATACTAATATAGTATGAGTACCGAAACATACATCATTTGATACAATTTAGAAATTCACTAAGGGAGTAGAAGGAGTTGGCCACTAGAATGTTTTTTAGGCTCCTCTTAAACTGATCTTTATTTGTAGCTAAATTTTATATACTTGATGGTAAATTATTTAAAACGTGTGTTCCTGACTAGTGGACCCCTTTTTGAACTAAAGTGAGTGCTTTTAAGTCCTTGTGTAGATCATTTTTATTCCTAGTATTGTATGTATGAACTGAGCTGTTTGTTGGGAAAAGGGATATATTATTTATGACAAATTTCATTAAGGAATAAATATACTGAGAGGCAGTAGTTAATATACCCAGTTCTTTGAAGAGGTTTCTACAGGACGTCCGTGAATTCACAAATAATACGTATTACACGCTTTTGGACTCTGAAGACTTTTGACTGACTTGAAGAGTTACCCCAAAATATTGTACCATATGACATTATGGAATGAAAGTAAGCAAAGTATGCAAGCTTTGTTATTTTTATGTCTCCTATGTCTTATAACACTCGTATTGAAAATACAGATTTGCTGAGTCGTTTCTGCAGTTCTGTGGTGTACGCCTCCCAAGTAAATTTATTATTAAGCTGTAATCCATGGAATTTAATACTTTCAACCTCTTCTATCTGCTCTTATTCACACTTAATGCGTATGCTGGTGGAAAATCTCTTTCATGTTCTGAACTGTATGTAGTGAGTCTTCTCACAGTTAATGACAATGAGTTGGCTTTAAACCATTTATTAATGTTCATTAAAATATCATTAGCAGAGCTTTCTATAACTATGCTTGACGTACTTTTTATTGCAATACTTGTATCATCTGGAAACAAAACGAACTCTGCTTCTGGTAGTGTAACTGTTGAGAGGTCATCAATGTACACAATAAAAAGCAGTGGCCCTAAGATAGATCCTTGTGGGACTTTACACGTAATTTGTTCCCAATCCGATGGCTTAATTCACTAGTCACTTGCACTGATACCCTTTGTTTCTGCAGAATTTCCCGAACCCCATAGAATTCTAATTTACTTAAAAGGTTGTTATGGTTCACACAATCAAATGCCTTTGACAAATCACAGAAAATACCTGATGCTTGCAATTTATTATCTAATGAATTAAGTACATTCTCACTGTACGTGTAAATAGCCTTCTTGATATCGGGAACTATCAGAAATCCAAACTGTGTTTTGGACAATATGTCATTCGTGGTCAGGTGGTAGAGAAGCTGCTTCTACATTATCTTTTCTAGAATTTTTGGGAATGCTGGGAAAAGTGAAATCGGTCTGTAGTTTGATGGTATCTCTTTATCCCCCTTCTTGAATAGATGTTTAATATCCGCATATTTAGCCAATCAGGAAATGTTCCAGTTATAATAGACTGGTTACACAAATAACTTAAAATTGTGCTAAGTTCACAAGAACACGCTTTAATTATCTTTGTTGATATTTCATTGTAACCACTAGAATGCTTTGTTTTTAAATATTTTATTATGTAAGTTATTTTTTGTGGTGAAGTGAGTAACATATTCATGTGAAGGTATTTGTAAATGCTAGTTTCAAATATTCAAGGGCATTATCTACTGACCCAGACAATCCCATACTATCAGTAGCAGATATAAAGTACTTGTTAAATAGATTTGCCACACTCTGCCTATTAGTTACTAATGTATCATGTACTCTTAATGCTACCTGCTCTTGTTCCTTTCTGGTTCTACCAGTCTCCTCTTTCACTATATCCAATATTGTTTATATTTGGTTTCCTGATGTTGCTATCTTCTTCTCACAGTGCATTTGTTTAGATGCCTGAATAACTTTTTAAAATATTTACAGTATTCCTTATATTTAGCTAAATCATCATCATTGCAACTACTCTTGGCTGATAGATACATTTTCCTTTTTGTATTACATGAGTGGCCCTTGTCATAACCATAGGAATTCTAGGAACGGGCAATCCTTCCGCCTTCTGCTCGTTAAACAGTGAGTCATTTGTGCTCACGCCTCTGGAGATTACTTCTGAATAACGACTTCAGTTATACCCAAAGTGTCGTTACGTACTTTCTCATTTGCACTCTCCTCGTGTATTTCTTATTAAACTTACTTGAGTTACATAAGAAGTCGTCTCTCAGTAGCAAGCTATCATTAATAACATAAGCAATAAAACAAATGCAATACGAAAAGGCGGACGGAAGGCTTTATTACTTTCAATACAATCACCATTTTCTCTATAGGATGATTCACAAGCTCTTAAGGCAACTTACTCTTCATTGGGTGAATTCCGAAACGTTCACGAAATACACACCGTGTCGTCCATAGGGCATTACGCATAGCAACCGTACGGATGAATCTTGACTTGTTGAAAAGGCTTACGTACACTTTTACATTTTTTTGAACGAAATATGCTGTTTTTATGCCAACGGCTGTGCCACAGTAGATGCACCGGTTCCCGTTAGATCACCGAAGAACTGTCGGGCTTGGCTAGCACTTGGATGGGTAACCGTCCGCGTCTGCCGAGCGCTGTTGGCAATCGGGGTGTACTCAGTCCTTGTGAGACCAACTGAGGAGCTACTTGACTGAGTAGCGGCTCCGGTCTGGAAAACCGACACAACAGCCGGGAGTGCGGGGGCTGACCACGTTCCCCCTCATACCTCATCTAGTGACGCCTTCGGACGGAGAATGAGATGGCGGCCGGTCGGTACCCGGTGGGCCCTCGAGGCCTTTGTGGGAGGGAAGTTAATGTATCTTGTCCAAGGAACACACGGCTAGAAGATGAACAGCGCTCACAAGGAAAGTACATGGGCTCGAACAAACATATCTGTTTGAACGTTTGCTTACAGGATCTCTACGTACACCTCAATGGGCTGTTGGGTGTCATTTTTCTGCAAAACTCTGCAATGATGCTCTAGATAGCACTGTAGATGTAATTGTAGACGCCATACATAATGCAGATATCTTATCCATAACTTATGTAATAATCATCGTACATGTTCTCTAGCGTATTGTCATCAACAGCCGTGATGATAGTTGCAACTTTAACCTTCTTCCCGAAAGACTGTTGGTATTCACTGCCACTGCTCCCATCGCCTCTTCCCGCACTTACCGTAGCACTACCGCTTGCAATGAGTTGTTCGTCATTATCATCCCTATTATAATCATTGTGTGTTAGTCTTACAACAGTATCGAACTTATGCTCATATTTCTGTACCATAACAGATACGGGAAAGCATGCGAATGATTCATCATCTACACTAATACGATCTTCACGCAGAAGGGTTCTTCGTAACTTCATCTCAACCAATCGCAATACATTAGCAGGATTGATTACCAATCGCCGCCCCATCTGACGCTTCACCACACAAATAACGTCCCAAAACGCAACTTCTGAGGCACACTGCACCGTCCCTACTGGCGAACCGACAGGTCAAAGTGCAATGTGGCAAGGCACACGCAGAGGCCTCTAACGGACTACTGCAGAGTTTTGCAGATGCGGGAATATCACTAGTGCAATAAGGGACCTTTACATTATCTCTCATACGATTTTGGTGTATATGTGTTTGTTCGAGCCCAAGTAGTTTCCTTGTCAGTCGTAAATATTCCTTTATTTTGACAGATTTTGATTTCCGTCACCGCTTGAAACGTACAGTCAACCATTCAAAATTTTTCAGTCTTTATATTGAAGACAACGATCACAAATTTTGTGTGTTTTATCCTACGTTTCAAGCATTCATAATGGTCGTACAGTGGCCAAATACTGATCTTCTACATATTTAAAACAGTCTCTGAGCACTACGATTTTGATATGGACTCGAACTTGATTAATACATATGTTGGTGTTTAACTCTTTCAGTCACACTTTTACAATAGAAACATAATTACCAATATCTGTTCACACTTGTACAATAGGAACATAATTATCAATGTCTGTTCATTGAAGTAACTGTTACAACTGAAATATCACAGACAATAGAGGAAACATAATATAGGTATTCAGGTTTTCAAGGACTGAGGTGGTCACTACCGCTAACCACTAGGATGATTGTGAACGTTATTTATTAGACGAATCATCATTACAAACGTGCAAAACTTACAAAACTAATTATTTTTTATGAAAATCTGCAAAACATGTTTTACCTTTGCGTAAGCAAAGAGGCACTTACATGTACTACACTGCCACACAGTATGCACGGGAGATATTTTAGGGATACAATTGCAGCATCTTCTAGATGTGCTTCTTTCAGGTTGATGGCGACTGGATTCTAGACGAATTCCCTTTGTAACTACTCAATGAAAACACAAAAGTAACAGTACCTGCATGCGAACACACATAAAATAGGTCTATGAGAATACATTCAATAAAATACATTACAGAAAACATGTTACGTACCCGCTGTATTGATGTTTTTATGACACTCGAGACAAGGTACGTAAGCGCTATATTCAATGCTACTGGTATGCACTGACATTCATGCAATGTGCCCTGAATCTGTCATTTATTTTGAAGCACAGTCCAAACGTAAGTACTAATTCAACCGTTTATCGCTAGATGGCGTGGAATAGAAGTACCGTGATCGAAAGGAGGTGGTTAGTAACACTAACCACCAAGACTGAAAGAGTTAAAGCACTTTACTCCTAATAATCGTTGACTAAACACAAGGTTTCAGGTTTTTCGTGTGGTGTCAGTACGACCTATGTGTAATACCTTTGTCGTTTAACACTAAACTCTGTGTGTGAATGAGTTACATTAATAGCTCTTCAGACATACGCAGCTCCATACGTCATAATATGAATGACGAAGCTTTTTCTAGCACCGTAGCGTATCTATTAGAAGTGTCCCCATCAAAAGCAAGAAAGTAGTAGACATTCAGCAAGTACTGTCACGGAATCCCCATGGAGGAAGAAGAAGAGACTTTCTATCAAGCGGTTGGAAGGGCCAGAGCAGATGCTGTTACGGAAGAAGGCTGAAACAACGTTATTAAATCAGTCTCTGTAAAAACTGACTTCGTGTCAGACTTACAAACCGCAGTTTACTTGGTTGTTCTAAAAATAAACAAAATTGCCTTTGGAATACTTTTAGATACTTGGAGAAATTACTGAACGAAACAAAATATTTCAGTAATATGCCAGAAATTTTTTTTATTAGACGGTTTTTGGCTTTTACGCCATCATCAAGTACTGATTACAAATATATAGGTGTCAAAGTTTAAAGATAAAAGAGCTTACGCTGGTGTATACAGAGTAAGTGTTAAGGGATTAGAACTGAACTGAAAGAAACTATTCCAATGACATTTTTCCTTAAAACTAGTGACCGTACACAAAATGTGTGCAACTTTAAATACAACAAACTGTAACACGTATCGTGAGAAGAAATCTAAATTGAAATATTACACACTGTTCACATGTTTCATTAAAATTGTCTGAATAAGTGGTCTTATCTTCAACCTGTGAAATGAGAAAGTTATTTTCACTCTGCAGCTGAGTGTGCGCTGATATGAAGCTTTCTGGCGGATTAAAATTGTGTGCCGGAACCGGCATTCGAACCTGGAACCTTTGGCTTTTGCGGGCAAGCCCTCTACCAACTGAGCTATCCATCAGTGCTAGTCCTGCAGCTTTCGCAGGTGAACTTCTGTGAAGTTTGGAAAGTAGGGGGCGAGGTACTGGCGGACGTGAAACTGTGACGAAGGATTCTGAAGCGTGCTGGGATTGGTGAGTCGTTAGAGCGCTTGCCCGCGATCGGTAAAGGTCCAAGGTTCGAATCACTGTTCCGGCAGTCAGTTTTAATCCACCACGAAGCTGCATGTAAAATGTAGTTTTACATGAGTATAGTGGTCATTCAGGTAAATATATATATGTATTATACTAGTATCAAATTTTAGAATAAATAAGAGTGTCATTTTAGTTGGGAATAACCAAAAAAAAAAAAAAAAATCATCATAAGAATTACTAACTAACGTTGAATGTTTCAACGCATTATTTTGTGATTTATTTCCTTAACACATTCCACACTGATATCTATGTACCTCGACTGTGCAGGTGAACAGGCGATTTTTGTGTAACTTTAATGAATAACTGTACAGTAACTAGGAGACAGAAAAGCAAATTTCTAGCATCATTTGAAACTCCATCCTTTATAGATTAGGAAAAATGTAAGCTCATATGTATGCCTGCATCGGTAGCGGTGTACCAGCAATCCAAAAAACATGAGAAACCTTCACATTGGAAACACTTTTACATTTCATAACATGAATTTTCGTGTTTATAATAAAAAGAATTTGGTTCACAATAGGTTTTTTATTCAATATTTTATGATATAAAAAGATTACATATATGTTATACATAATTCACCTGCAGTTTGTAATCCTGAAAGCCCTGAGATACGCAGAGTCCTTGAAAGAACAGTTTCTTCCACCACTTCATTGTTATTCGTGTGAATGGGTAGTAAGTGTACAGTTGATCCACACGATCTACACCCGTCTTGTTCTTATTGCAGTCAATTACAACGTCTGTTTTCATTACTGTTGTAATCCCATCTTTTGAATGTACTGGGACGTCTTTTGTGGTAGCCTGATGTTTTGTAGAAAGGCAGTAGACATCACGCTTATTTTTCCACTTCAGCGCTAGAATGGGCCCATTCCTCAAAAATATAGTTTCACTTTGCTTCAGTTTCTTCGTTTTGATGCTTGTTGGTAAGCCTTTTCTGTTTTTCACAACAGTGCCGACGGCTAATGTATTTTATACAACTGATACACAGAACACATCGACTGCTGCTTCATTTAGTGAACATGATATGAACTACAGCAGGTATCTTACAGCCGCCAGCCATGTGGAGCGGCGAAAAACTCCTTTCAGAGACCGTAAAAGCGGCGTCCGTACGGGATATGGTGCCGTCCATACGGCAGAAACATGCGCGCCCGTATGGCGTACGGGCATAGTGTTGAATGTGTTAAATACATCAGAATTCTTTCTGTAATGCTAACAGTCATAAACATACCTAACAAGGAGGTATACCGGACTCGTAAAAGTTAGTTCGGTATAGTTCGCAGAGCAGTACTACACCTCAAGGGTGTCCACTCACAGAAATCCTAAAGCGCAACTATCCAGAGAATTCCAAGGAAAAGGGCTCTACAGTTTTAAGCGCAGCACATATACAACTCATAAACTTGCCAGATAAGACTACGCAGCAGCAGCACGTACGAATAGCTAAGGCGGTGGAGGTGTGGTAGCTCTGCGCGCTCGGTCAGAGAGCTGCTTGCCCTCTGTAACACACGACGAAACGGTCAACATAGTACAGAGACAAAGGGTCAATCAAAGCGAAGGACGTAGAAGCGGAATATATAGCGTGCTTCCCTGTTACGTGGACGATCTTTGTTCGAACCCACGTTCAAGAAACATTTCCTTTATTATTTACTAGCTGAAAACCCGGCGTTGCCCGTGTATTTATTTATTTATTCGAGCCTTGAGTTAGTACTTTTCCTATCCACTCTCTCTCTCTCTCTCTCCGTCCACCTCCTTTTTTCTAAAAACATGTTACATTTATCCGAGAATATATAAGAAATCACGTGTAAAAATGCACTCGTTCCGAAGAATTCAATTCAACAATAATGATTTTAATAATATCACAGATCGATCACTTGATGTAATGCGCGAAACGTCAAATCGATTTTTTTAAGAGATGTATTAAAAGAAATTTCTTTTTTACTGCTTTATTTATTTATTCTGACTTTTCCTTATTCGTGTGCTTCTCCTTACAGAGAAAGAGCTGAAGACATTGTAGCACGCATACACCAAATGTATGGTCCGTGGCATCATGTTTCGCTATATGTAACCTCCTTGGTATAGAGTCGCAAACGTCATCGCTGGCCTTCAGTCCGAATTCTTTTTCTAATTTGACGACTTTCAACCACCATATCTTCCACCCCCTTATAGCTATCGGCATGGAACTCCTATGGTATACAACGGGGGACTTCGCACAACAATTACACACAGGACATTCGTTTGCGTTCTGAAGTTTTCGCTGAAGAGCGAAATATTAAAACACACACACGTAGAATTTTATACACATTGATAACTTTCCATCCCAATATACTCCACCCTTTTATCATTATCAACCCTCAAGCAACAATGCAACCAATAAAACCATATTCTAAGAGTAAATATAAGTTTCAAAGAGTAATTATTGTTCCGCATTTCGCTTTATATTCTTCAAATTACTAAATATCTATCAGATCGCTATAAAACCGTGGTTAAAACTTTCCTCAGGTATAAATTAGTAACTGTACAATTTTTTTAGTCTCTGCGTCTTGTCGTTCGGACGTGAAAAGCGTACACCGAACAGACATTCACATTAATATATATAGATAAATAGATGTCCGATCGCCATAAAACAGTGCCTAAAGCCTTCCCCGGGTAGACATTAGTAACTGTACAAATTTTTAGCTCTTTATGTCTCGTGGTTCAGACGTGATCAACGTACACCGAACAGACATTCATATTTATAGATATAGACTAGCTGAAAAATCAGCGTTGCCCGGGTATTAATTTATGTATTCCTGCCATTTTTCAGGTATATATTCATTTGTATAAGGGCTGTATGTCTTTATAATCTGTTGGGAACACGATTAATAGTAAAAAAAGTAATAGATTAAAACTTGGCGCCTGATGGGGCGGTTTTCCATGAACGTAATTGCTTACGTCCTCAGATCTCATGAAATACATGTCGTACTGTGATACAATTTAGAGGTTACATTCACCTATATGCGTGTATACTGTCTGTAAAATTTCCTGCGGCTTCAATTTGTAGTGTACAAATTATAAATTTTAACGTCATACCGAAAGCCGTAGTTTTAGTCCGTGAACGGCGGAACGTTACTGTTTATGTGCTCATATCTCTAGAAAAACGTGTCGTACTGTGATACAATTTAGAAGGTACATTCAACTATATGTGTGTATACTGTCTGTAAAATTTCCTGCAGCTGGAATTTGAAGTGTACAGATTATAGATTGCAAAGTCATACCGAATGCCGTAGTTTTACTGCATAAATAGCGGAAAAGTAGTAAGCGAGAAACTTTTTACCCTTCATCATTTTGCTATGGTTGTCAGCGAGAAAAAGTTTAATAAAGGTTTGAGATTACGTTTAACGTTTGTTGCAAGTCGCTAAGTACTTTGATTCTCATTAGCGAATTTATAAAGTCTCGCCGCATTATATGGCATTTTTTTGCGATTTCTATTGGTTATGACGTAATATCTTTTGAACCATGTGCCGTATGTGATTCTTAACCATGCTTCAATTGTTACCTCGCGGTAAGGAATGTGTGTACAAAATTTGGTTGAAAGCGGTCCAATGGTTTAGGAGAAAATGAGCAGCAGTTTTTCGTGCATCTCATTGTTTATGACGTCATATCTCGTTAACTATACATCGTACGCGATTCTTGCACTTACGGCGACCGTCCTCATGGATTGAAGCTTACGTGTACAAAATTTGATAAAGATTAGAACAAAACTGTAGATTTGTATGCAACACGTACAAATATACGGACACTCTGCTTTATACACGAGTGTTAGATTTGATCTTTCCTGATCGTCTGCCTGTTTTATACATTTTGTATGGAAACAGCTAGACTCTGCTTTTCGACGAAGAAACTGGTTCCTCGAAAATACAGCGAACATTTATAACCTTTCCTCAGCTTACAGTATCACCTAATTTTGTTATAAAACTGTAACTACAGTAGTATTTAACGATTTAATCTATCTATATTTATTGTAAAATGACTTGGTATTGTTCAAATTAAAAAAAAAAGGAGTTGAAATTTTAATTAGATGCAACCGTCATTTTATTAATAAAATACGGTTGTTTATGATGTAATTGACAATATTTTATATCAATAATTTTATTTAAAAATTGTTACTATTTTAAAACAGACATTAGAAATAAAATCTTTCGCAGAGGTACGATCGAAATCCGACCATCTATATCACGTTCGGCAGGCTTCTGCCTGTTTCGCCATACAAATTTATAGACTTCATTGACTAGTATATGATGCATATACGAGTTACGCTTAAATTGTAGACCCCTTTGTCTCAACATTTTCTGTATAGTGCGCTTTAAAACTTCTAAAGTACGAACTTCCATTCCAAACTGAATTTCCGAAAATGGGAAGTCTCCTTGAAAGCAGCAGCAGTTTCAGTAATCTGAAGTTTCACTGTTTAAAAAGGTAGTAAATAGTATACTTTTATTTTTATATTTAGTTTTCTCGATAGGGAAGTCAGTGAATTTAAGCATTTTAATAAGTTATGATTCAATTCCAGTACGTCTGCATAACTGAGTATTCCTACTTTATAAAAGGTGGTTCAACTGGAGCCCGTTATCTTAAGTCACCGCAAACGTATACTAGATGCTTCCTCCAGAACGTGGTAGCTTGTGTAGTGAGTTCGTGTCAGTGTTTATGTCTGTGTGTTCATTCTTAACTTATCGACATAGTACTATGCATTTCAGTGCTCTAATATCACTTTTCTTCTTTTATAGGTAAGTGTATCATACTACCGAAAAGCAACGGATTGTGGAATGCGAAACTCGTTCAGTTTTGTGGCCGAGAGGTAAGTAGATTACGCATCTCATATCATCGCAATGTGTCTAACCATCCCCAGATTTTGGTGAGTGTTATGGTTTTCATTTATTAAAAAGTAAGACATTATGTTGATGTCTTTGTTTCGGCTCCAAATGACTTTTTTTTCTGGTGTCGTTGAACAGAACACGTGCAGTAAATGGATGTATTTTACTACCGTTTAGAAGCAGTAAACACCGAAAGAATCAATGTAGGGAAGTGACGTCTGCTTAAAAAGCTAATTCGTTCAGTGAGATTAATATGTCCAATGTTTGCATTCTGAATCAGCATGAAGTCATTAAGCCGTGACTTACTTAATTGAATACACGGAAGTCTTAGAGGGTATTTCATGCATCTTAATATATACGATCCATCTTAACTCATCTATCGTGGGGTTGGGTGCCTAACTTCAGTAGCATGTCTACGGAGGCATGGAATATTTTTCGGCCCACTTTTATTTTAATCACTCAGTTGAGTGTCTGCTATGATATATTAAGCCATTACTACTAACAAGAAGATAACCGATAACAGTTCACTATCTTATACGAAACCGCAGTAGACGAATGGATTCACGCTGAACGTGTGTTATCCTCATCAACTCAAAACAGAAACTAAATGTGTAGAAAAACCACAACCCTCATGGCCCAGATTTCCGGAACCGTTTACGTTTAAGTAATTATAACTTAGCAAAACAGTTTAAAGAATCTCTGCTCAGTCAACAACCGTAGAAAAAAAAAATTAAATTTATGGATCTAAGCCCACTGGTTGCATTAAGTAGAACGGTAATATTTACCATGGTTTCGCACCAGGTAAGGGTGTCCTCATCAGAATTTTCAGAATTAAATGTAAAGGTATGTCATATTAGAGCGTCATCGCTCTCGTTATGTGTCTTATTTTTGACAATTATTTTGGTGTAATCACGAGAACAATGTCGTTCTAAAGTGACATTACTTTTTATATGTAATGCTTAAAATTTTATGAAGACACCCTTATCGTGCAACATATTAAAACTAAATAAATAAATCTGGCATTAAATAAGCTGAAACATATTATTTACTACTACGGAATCTATGTTTCTAAGGTATCAATCTGTACTACAGAGATCATATTAAAAGTCCTCTACTACACTTCTTCCGGTAATTCTTATGTACTGAAGATACAGAATGACAGAGGGTTATAGGTTTGGGACTTTATACATTCTCAATATTGTCAATGAATTCTTCATACACGAGGTTTACATGATAAATTATGCTAAACATGAATGCCTAAGAACAGTAAGGAGGAAAATGAACAATATCCTGGGCAATAATGAGACTTCGAAGCACACACAGTATCTTTGATTGATGTCTGACAATCTTTACATATATATCTCGAATATGGATGTAATGAGAGAAATACAGCCATCCATTTGCAAGTCACAAGTTTATTCAAAACTCTCTTCCTGGAGATAGGCTCATGCCTGTCAAAACCTATAAAAGAGTTTTGAATGAACTTTTAACGTACGACAAGTTGGAAATATTTCTCCCATTATTATCATAAATATACAGTTGTTGACTGTCTCGACCACCTTATACTTGGTAACAAATGTATTTCACAGACACCTGTATTTAGGTTTGCCAAAACGTTGCTACCTCAACATTCAACAAGAGGGACGAATAAAAGTAGTGACGAAATGATTGATCGTTTTAGGAAGCAACGCATTTGTTATCACTATATACACGAAATATTGAACAAGAAATATATAGAAAAGCAACAGTTTGGATATAAATGTCTTTCCTGCTTAATATTTGATGTGGCTCGAAACAGTAAAAAAGAGAGAGAGATAAAGAAAAAAAATCCGAATTAGCAAGTTTGTTATGTCTCCTCTGTGACAGCGAAAATAGTTTCTAGTTTTGTAGCTGGCAGTCGTATTTCAAGTACATTAGTATGTCGTATAGAGGACGTTGTCAAATCACGACGAAAAGAAAACAACACGACTCTACTGCTTCTATAAAGCAGCGTGGTAATAGCCGAGCGGTTCTAGGTACCAAGTCAGTGACTGCGAGGCTGCTTCCGCCGGAGGTTCGAGTCCTTCCTCGGCCAATGGTGTATGTGTTGTCCTTAGGTTAGTTTATGTACTTTGTAAGCCTATAGACTGTTAACAACAGTAGTTGGGTCCCATAACTTTATAAACACTGAACACCCTTGTTCCTAAAACATTTGCACCTACTTTACGGTTTTCACATTCCATCTTTTTATAATTACTTTTTTTTGTTTATTGCACAAAATTTGAGTAATCTAAGAGAAAAGCATGTAGCAGTCTTCAAGAATGTAATATGAAGGACGATACGATATTACACTAAACGTTTCTGCTCATTTGTATCCTTTTTTTCTGGATTGTTTCAAACAACCATCAGTGCCTTTGTTCTCTGAACGGATCCTTCCTTCTGTCCTGCATGAGAGCAGATATTAATTTATTCGAAAACATTCGCAAATGCTGTGAATCAAAATCAAATTAACAAATGTTTGTTAAACTTAAGAGACAACTGCGGGGTCATCAGTCCCTAAACTTACAAACTACTTACGAACTACCTTATACTAAAGACGTCACAAACATCCATGCCCTAGCGGTGGGGGGGGGGGGATATTCGAACCCCCGACGGGGAACGGTCTCGCGCGTCGTAGCTTAGCGCCTCAATGCGCTGCGCTCGGCCGCTCCGTCGCTTCGCTGCGAATCTTCTGTCCAATAGTCGCAAATGAAGTTAGCAATACGTCGCTAAATGTGATGAGTCCTGACTCAGCCAATCACTACAGAGGTCGACGAGAGAAATGGAATCGGGTGGTTATATTTTCCCTGTACACTGGTTTAAGAAGAAATGTTCAAACGTTTGTAAATCTATATATACATGTGGCGTCTGTTCCGAAAGACCAGACGTCACTTCTGATCCTGTAGTTGTTATTATTTATTATTCATAGAATATATGACATCAACTGCGATTGGGCAAAGCTGAAAATATGTTGTAAATCTATCGGACCAAACTGCGTGGTCATCAGTCCGTAGCTTACAAACTAATTAAATAATTAAACCTAAGGACAACACACACACACACACACACACACACACACACACACACACACATGCCCCAGGGAGGACTCGAACCTCCGACGGCGAGCAACCGCGCGCTCCGCAGCGAGGTGCCTTAGACCGTTCGGCTACTCCACCGCGGCTCTTTTTTTTTTGTAAATCTTATGGAACTTAACTACGGGGTCATCAGTCCCTAAACTTACAAACTACATCCATGTCCGAGGGGGGATTGGAATCCCCGACCGTAGTGGCCGTGCAGACCGTGTCTGAAGCGCCTCAGTCCCCTCGGCCACCGCGGCCGGCACCGCGGCTCACGGGTTTAGACGCGGGACAAACATTCATAACGAAAACAGATAAAATCTCCGTTCGTGTTTCCTACTAATTACTTTGGGGAAACTGCAGTGTGGTTCTCAGGGACACGACTCATAATACTTTATATAGCGACGTAATTCTAGATTCAGACGCTAATGAACCCGTCGCCGATGGCATGTTTCTCTGTGACGGTAAGAGAAACTGCAATCTTCTTGCGTTTTCACACTACAGATTTATATTATCGTAGAAACATGCTATGATTCACCCAACGTTTCCCTACGAGATGTAGCTGACTATAACCGTATACTGAGAGTCGTGCGATGCTTGATTCGTCATCATAAAACCACTGACGTCAATGTAATACTTATTTCATCCTTCTCCGAAAGCAGTAGCAATTACATCGCATAGAGTAGTTCCATTGTACGCCATCGGTTTTGTTATTTTTACACTGAACTGCCGAAGAAACTGGTACACCTGCCAAATATTGCATAGGGACCTGACGAGGACCAATAATACCCAGCATGGGCTCGACTAGTGCAGGAGGGAATTGACACTATGAATCCTGCAGGGCTATCCACAAATCCGGAAGAGTATGACGGGGTAGAGATTTTAACATCACGTTCCAAAGCATTCCAGATATGATCCGAAATGTTAATGCCCGAGGAGTTTGTTGGTCAGCTGAGTCTTTTTGGAGCCACTCTGTTGCAATTTTGGATGTGTATGTTGTCGCATTGCCTTGCTGGAATTGCCCATCGGAAAGCACAGTAGACATGAGTAGATGCAGGTTGTCAGCTTATAACCCCACCAAACCTGTACCACCGATTAATATGAAATGATTAGGTTACTGACCCGTGTACCTAACCATTCTAATGATATGGAAAGGCTATCGTTAATGAGGCCATTGATGTAGTGGAGGTTATAACCGGAACGTTGGTGCATCTTTTTGACTGGGGACGACAATCGATAACTGACAAAGAAAAGAAACTTTGGAATAAAGTCGATGAGTGTTGAAGAAAAATTCCGAGCAAACGGAATGCGCTAAATAATTTGAAAAAATAAATGAATAAATCAAAACGATCGGACGAAATAAAAAGAGCGACCTACTTCGCGGCCGAGCTGCGAACTAAAAGGAGAGCTACAGGTCGCGAACTAAAATATGCGCGATAGGTCGCGAACAGAATTAAAAATCACGTGTTCGCCTTCTGCTGATGAGAGCCATTTCGAGATTAGCGTCTGCCTGCTAGATTACATAGTTCAGTGCTACAAAATTTCTGCTTTGAAGTATTCTGCACTCTGCACTATCTGACTAATAAATTCCATAATGCCAAGATATAGAGATAACTCTAAACTTAAACGCGAGAAATTATACACAAACTGTTTCTTTTGGTTTGCGTGATATCGTTAGCGGCTCAAGCAGCAAGCGCATGAAGCAGCTAGGTGGGGGGGAACTTCTCCATCCGCATGCGCAGACCACACCGCTCACTGGGAGCGGTCGAACTAAAATAACGAACTAGTTCCCGGGAGAGCCACGAACTGAAGTGAGCGCTCCCGGTCGGGAACTATTATGTGTAAGTCTATTCTATAGAGATTAGTATTATAAGTTTTATTGACTGAAGAATACAATACTCAACTTCTATCTGTTCTTCTCTCGTCTCGCGGCGTCGTCTTCTGTGCTGAGTCCTAGTGACTGCTTAGTTCGGAGCAGAGTTCAGATGGGCTCTTCCAGATGCATACTTGCCAACCTTCAATACATAAAAATCAGGAGATCCAGTTTAAAAAATCTGGAGATTCTTCGAAAACTCAGGATATACGTTCTATCAAAAACTGCGGTGCACTTTACCACAAACCGTAAAATAACCGATTTTAGCATTTTCCTATCATCTCAAAACACTGCATAATGACTACAAAAAACACTTGCATTAGCCCAAAAGTTGATTACATCCTTATTTGTAGCCGGTCCAGGTAAAGTGATTGATTTTTTTATTAAAACAAAAAAGTTCACAGCTGCAGTTTTGCGCTATACTACTACCTGGGAACATTTTATGGAACAAGTGACCCACATGATCATTGGATTTAATTCGTAAACCTACTCTAAAATAAACAATGTAAATAAGCAGTCTGCATGTATCACGTGATCACTTTCACTTTTCTCAGCAATTTCAGTCTTTTATTGTTTTTCACACACTTTTCATTTTCTCTGCACGTATTCTGGTACATCGCTTTTTCCACCATGTGATGTGGAATATCACATTGACAAAGAGTACAAAATACAAATAATGTTCCAAAAACTGCTTAAAAAATGGGTTATATTTTTTGCCATACCGGAACGCACACCACCAAATTGAAATCCCAGAATCACGTAAAATAGCTGTTTACAACAAAGCTGCCTTTCTGCATTTCACGTATGGAACTGATGCTCCTAACTATCCACTCAAAAGGTAGCCATAGACGTAAAAGCTTTGGAAGTGATTTCACTTACATACAATGACAAAACATCATATTCAGAAAGCGTACAACATGTAAACACTACACATGTGTTTGCAAACGTGTGCAGAAATAATCGTTATACAAGTCACGCGCAACTCCTAATTTCAATGAATTTCGATACATATTTATACTAAAACTGATAAATGAACAAAGGACTTTTGACAATTGGCCAAAGAACGTCTTGGGTTTCAGGATAAAAGCTAAAAATCGGGAGAAATAATGGCAAAATCAGGAGGCGGGAGAAAAAGTGAAATATCAGGAGACCCCCACCTAAATCGGGAGAGTTGGCACGTATGCAGATGCATGTCGGCCTAGATACAGCAGCTTGTAGAGGGCGCGATTCTCGGTTGCTGCCTCCAGGATGCACGGCGCCAGCGTGTGATTGGCTGCCGGTCGTCCTCTGCCTTCTGCACAATCGTTCTCTTGCGTCTGACGTGTGGCGCTGACTTCACGCCACAACACATTGCTTAAAACATAGTGGTACTATGCAGTAACTACATATGAAATTTGTCCATGTCTTTTGCTTCCGTTATGCTGTATTCTCCGTGCCGCCTTCTTGTCCTCTTTGTTGGAAAATGTTTTCCAACTGTGCATAAGCGCACATAATCAAGAACTCCAGAAACTCTTGGTTTGTTTTTTGTGATGAATGTCTTCCCATTCTCTTTATAGTCCTCGCTGTCATTTAAAGCCGGCCGCGGTGGCCGAGGGGACTGAGGCGCTCCAGTCACGGTCTGCACAGCCCATACGGTCGGGGGTTCGAATCCCCCCTCGGGCATGGATATTTGTGCCGTCCTTAGTTGTAAGTATTTCATAAGTAGTTTGTAAGTTTAGGGACTGATGACCCCGTAGTTAAGTCCCATAGACTCTACAAACATTTGAACATTTTTTGTCATTTAAAAGTACTTTATGACACATTTGAGTCATCAGGTGCTGTAGGTTCTTCTGCTGCCTCTTCAACACATTCGTCTTTAGACAACACTTCATCATCGACAGCGAATACAGATAGTGCAACATTTCCTCTTTTTTTCAATCTGGTCATATCTAGAAACGGAAATAGCAAGATATTACTAAACGTTGCAGGAGATCTTCTGTGAAATTTGGAAAGAAGGAGGCGAGGTGCTGACGGAAGTAAAGTTGTAGGGCGGCATCGTGAGTCGTGTCGTGATAGCTCACTCGGTAAAGCGCTTGCCGGCGAAAGGCAAAGGTCCCACGTTCGAGTTCCGCATCCGGCACACAATTTTGATGAGAGGAAGTTTCATTCCACCGCACACTCCGCTGTTTATTCTATAAATAATAAATGCCTTAACTAAGCTCATCTATTTCACACAAGAAAAAATAGCACATCAAAATGACAAAACACAAGTCACAATATGCACAATTTAAACGAATAGGCGATAAAACACGCCAGTTCGTTGCAGACTGTTTATGCTTTCAGCACTAGACGACAGCACCACACAAACGTGGAATTGTTTTGTCGCTGTGAACTGATTGATACAAATTCGTATCTGGGACTCATATGTCCCACTGGTCACGAGGAGGTTAAGATACTGATACAGAGTCTGGACGAACACCAGTACAGTTCAAAGTTAACTGAAAAGTACAGGGTACATTCCGTAAAGGCACAAAAGAAGCTATCTCACTCCTTAACGGGGAATTCTGACGGCCGCGTGAAAAACTTGACCGTAACCGTCACCCCAAAAGTCGAATCCGGCATTTCTCTGAGTGAAAGACTGTCGTTTGCCTCGATGCATCTACATCTACATGGGATACTGTGCAATCGACATTTAAGTGCCTGGCAGAGGGTTCATCGAACCTCATTTATACTATTCATCTCCCATTCCATTCTCGAATAGCGCGTGAGAAGACAGAACATCTGAATTTCTCCGTTCGAGCTCTGATTTCTCGTATTTTATTCTGATGATCATTTTTACCCATGTAGGTGGGAGTCAACAATATATTTTCCTATTCGGAGGACACTTTTGGCGATTGGAGTTTCGTAAGTAGACTACGCCGCAGCGATAAGCGCCGTTGTTCGTGACAATACAAAACGAGTTGCCCTTCTTTGAACTCGTTCGTTGGCTTATATAGTTGATTGCGACCAATCAGCCGATGGCGTAATGATACTGGTTGTGTGACTCGTAGACAGCAACATCTATGAAATATAGCGTAGTTACTGGGTGTGCGCCAGGGTTGCGAAATGAGCTTCGGGGGGGGGCGGCCCGTGTTTGCACCCCTGTTCCATAATGTTACAATGCCATACCGCCAGTTGACCAGCCATTTACGAGAAAAACGCTCCGAAACTTTCGGTTTTGTTTTGTATACCCGTATGACCGCACTGTGAACCGACCAAGGTCGTAGATGACAAGTGTAGTTAAATGAACAATATGTTAATTCACAATAATAATATTAATATATGAAATAGTGTTAACAAATCGTATTTTCAAAGTACCTATTTGCTTCTTTATTGAAGAACCATTTTCAAATTGAAACTTTGTGTTATTTCAACAGTTTGAACTTTTCCGTACAAATTATTTCCTCCAAATATTCGTTCGTATTGTATGATTTATATTGTCAGTATACAGTGAACGAATATATGAAGGAAATACATAGGACGGGAACGTTCAACATATTGTATAATTACTTTTCAACAAAGAAAAAGAATATAGATACTTTGAAAGTATGAAGCACGAATAATTAATAAAATTTCATAAATCTGTGTCATTATCGTCAATTAAAGTACTGATCATTTAAACGAATAAGAATATGGGAAACGTATTATAAAATAAGAAAAACGTACCGAGGATTCGAACACGGAACCTTTGACTTGCAACACTTACCAAATACGACCTTTTTTTTTTGTTAACCTCCTGCATTCAGAGCAGCATTTGCCTCCATCCCCTCCCACCCCTTACAACCCATCCTTACACCAGCCTTCTTCGGCGTCGGCTTCAGTGCCGTTTGAAACAATTTGTTTTCCTTTGCCAAGGTTTGACATATATGTAAATTAAAGTTTATCTTCTTTCCTGGTACTATGAAACAAACAAGTGTAGGTTCCAGATTGCCATTTGACCTCCGCAGCTCGTTGCCATTGAAGCGAATCACGACTCAGAATTCGTCTTCTCGATGTGATGTGTTTCAATGATGTGTCTGTCAACATTTGCTTCAGTTTCCCGAAGTTCATTGTCTTAAATGTTTATTTATTTATGTATTTAGTTCCTCTGCTCCTAACTCAGAGGGAATAACTCGCTGATAGCTCCGTACTGTGATCTGTCTGTCACTATAGTGCCTTCAATAGGCTGAGAAAAATGAAAAATTAATAATACATTGAAAGTAATTGCAAATGTTAATTCATCTTCAATCTACACATCAGGTAAAGAAGTCTTCTTTAGTGAATAATATGATCTTCTTAATAAATCAACTAGAACAAAAGTCCATTATTGTAAACACAAATGACGCATAGCTCCTGTAGTCTTTAACAAATTCTCCAAATTACAGAAAGAAGGAAAGACACTTGAGTACGTCATGCAGCGTTGCCGATTTAATACGTAGAGTATGTGTAGACCAAACGGCTAGGAACGAACAGAATATTAAAGTATGGTAATAAACATGAATATAATAATAAAAATCTTCCTAAGGTGATATGAATATCATTCAAATGTTCAAATGTTTGTAAATATATTGGACCAAACTGCGTGGTCATCAGTCCGTAGCTTACAAATTACTTAAACTAAGAAAAACTGACCTAAGGATAACACATACACACATGCCCCAGGGAGGACTGGAACCTCCGACGGCGAGCAACCACGCGCTCAGCAGCGAGGCGCCTTAGACCGCTCGGCTACTCCACCGCGGATCTTAAACATATTCCACCGCGGCAATATATAAATATAAATATATACACCCTGAGACTGAATGCTTCACCATTTTTTCTTTAAAATCTTCCTATTTCGTCCATCGCTAAACGGAATAGGGAGGTAATTCTAAAACGTCTTTTGAAAATTTCGATATTTTTATCGCAAGATACTCCTGAATAGGGTACATATGATAACCATAAAGCTTTGCCGTTTTGTTGGTAATCATGTAATATAGAAATTGACCCATTAACCAGGTATTACTATAGATCTCGGCCACTGCGCCATTCGGTTCACAGCGTGGTCACACATACGACCGAAAGTTAAGGAGCGTTTTTCTCGTGAATGGCTGGCGGACTGGCTGTACGGCTGGTCATTGTAACACTATGGGTTAATGCTGCAAACACGCGCCGCCCCACCCCAAGTTCATTTCCCAACTATGGCACTCCGCTCGTTAGTATTCTCTCTGAAGTTGAGGCCTACTATAACCCGTCGGTGGATGTTTACTAGGAATAGCCGACCTCTCCAGCAACTCGGTGTTGTGGCTTAACGCCTGCTCTGCCGCAGCCTGCGCAGCACATAAGTCGGCTGGGTAGTCTGCTCTGTAGGGGCTCTCTCTCCCGACAGCCACATTACAGCAGGGTAATGCGCCACCACCGTGGCACGCAATGTTCAAACATTCCCCGACGGTCATCGCATTGCACTGACGTCTTTCCCTTCCTATTATTCCAGTCTGTCGCCTATCTAAACCGTCTGCAGCATGACTGCGGAACGATTGTCTGGGATACACCACCCACCACCTACACACCCAACGTGCAAGGTGGCGCAGTGGTAACGCACTGGGCTCGCATTCGGGAGGATGGTGGTTAAAATCCACCTCCGGCTATCTTAATTTAGATTTTCTGTGATTTCCCCAAAATCACTCCAGGCAAATGACGGGATGGTTCCTTTTAAAGGGCATGGCCAATTTCCCTCCCCATCCCTACCCAAAACTCTGAGGGTTAGCTCCGTCTCTAATGACCAAGCTGTTGACGGGACGTTAAACCCTAAGCTTCCTTGCTTCTTCCGGGATACACCACCCGTCGCTACAACAGATCAACTTCAGAAACATGTGGAAGAAATACGTCTTTCCTTGATAGATTGTCAAGTTTCACAACTTTTGTCGAATGCAAAGGACTCCTCAAGGACTTTAAAGGATGTGCCATTTCTCTTCTTGCTCTATTTACTGTTCCTACAATGGTGGTTGATCTTTCTTTCTAGTTTTTGGCTAGTTTGAGTGAAGCAAAGTAATTGTCTGTAGCGACATCTATGGCTTTTCCCATAAATGGTTCCATAAGACGCTTCCCCACATAATTTGAAACCCTTTCGTCTTGGGATTATGCAGTATTCTTCCCAAGATAAGGGAAACCGTTGAGTATATATATGCTTTCAACATCTACAGCTAACTAGTACTTTTGCCCATACTTATCAGGCTTTGAACCCATGAATTGTGTGGACGGGCACCTAGTTGTACATGTTATGTCTGTCCCAGGTTTGTAACACGTTGTACAGTTTTTTATTAATCTGTTCCAAACAGCAGAAACCAATGCATACTTATCATCCTGTAATAGTACAGATCGTGTAAACGTCTCGTCGAACCTGAGGAATCTCATATTTCCACAAAATCTGTTTCTACGCATGGTTTCCACACAAAATGGTAGGCCCCAGGTGTCTGACCATAAGCTGAACTTCGACAACCACTCACACCACGAGCATAAATAATTGCTATAAAAGCTTCCAGTTCATCAGTTGTCATTGAGCAGCTGTCATCTGTCCTAGTACTCGGTGTGCCTCTGTTATGGTACATTTCAAGATATGTTTGATTATATAATTCTCAATGAACAAGTGCCAAGCACTTGATACAAGTTCATCACTTAAATTTCTTTTTGCATGTGGTGTAGGTCCAGGAGATTCTTTCAAAATATTATGATTGGGAAGACATCCACCCCGTGAATTAGGCACTGCTTCTATCCAGACTGTGCCATCAGGAGCAACTTCTTTATGCATTCCATCAGAAGATGAAGAAGCAGTCACTTGGTCTACACTCTGAGGAACAATATCTCCTCTTCTGTTACTTCATTCTTCTTGATCTATGGAGCAGCAATAACAGAAAAAAAGTTAGAAAATGACCCTAAAATCTAAATTAAGTACAGTTACATTATATTTGGATAAGAATACGATGAATGTAACTTTGCACAAAATAATAATAATAATAATAATTTACTTACTAGACTGTACATTTCCATTTTCTGTATCTGAAGAATTTGAATCATTACTGTCAGATGATTCATAATTTCTGAATGCGTGCGGTACAAACTCTTCCTCTGAATCTCATTGTTTATGACGTCATATCTCGTGAGCTGTATATCGTGTGTGATTCTTACAATTACGGCGACCGTCCTCATGGATTGAAGCTTACGCGTACAAAATTTCATAAAGATTGGAAGCAAACTGTAGATTTGTATTGAACACGTACAAACATACGGACACTCTGCTTTATGTATTAGATGAGACATAGTTTTCGCGACTTAACTCGAATAAATACACACGCTAATCAGAAGAGTGTTACGCACATTTAAAGTTCGCGAGGAATATGACCACCATAATGGCCGCCGAAGCGCTCATCAATTTGCCCGCCGTTCGCTGTCAGCCGCGGAATTATAAGGCCTTGACGATACCACAGACCATAAAACGTTCAGCTGGGTGGGCGCCCAAGAAGAAAAAATGAAACCTAGAGGTATCATATATGATACCTGGGGACTGAAGAGGGCCGGCCGCGGTGGCCGAGGGGACTGAGGAGCTCCAGTCACGGTCTGCACGGCCACTGCAGTCGGGGGTTCGAATCCCCCCTCGGGCATGGATATTTGTGACGTCCTTAGTATTAAGTAGTTCATAGGTAGTTTGTAAGTTTAGGGACTGATGGCCCCGTAGTCGAGTTCCATAAGCTATACAAACATTTGAACATTTGACTGAAGAGATAAAGAATAAAAGCGTCCACACGGGTGAGACAGCTCCAGCAGGGAAGCCGCGGTGGTGCGCGCCACGGCAGATCGGCGGTGCCTCGGTCTTATCAAGTGAATATATTGCGGTATTTTAGCGCTTTGGAATCTTTCTACTTTCATACAGATTCTCACTTAACTGATAGCCGTGTAACGAGCAGAATTCTACTCGTTAACTTAACGGCCAGTTTGAGGTCTTTTAACGTCTGGTTAACTCATAACGAAAGATTGACAATCGCAGTTCTCCATTAACGACAAGTTAAAATCTTAACCGAAACTTAACGAGACGACAAACCGACCCTTAACTCTAATAAATACACACGCTTATCAGAAGAGTCTTACGCACATTTTAAGGTTCGTGCGGAAGTTTACCACCATAATGGCCGCCGAAGCGCTCTTCAATTTGCCCGCCGTTCGCTGTCTGCCGCTTGCGGAATTGTAGGGCCTTAATGATACCACAAAAAGTTTGTAGAGTCTATGGGACTTAATTACGGGGTCATCAGTCCCTAAACTTACAAACTACTTATGAACTACTTACAACTAAGGACGGCACAAATATCCATGCCCGAGGGAGATTCGAACCCCCGACCGTAGTGGCCGTGCAGACCGTGACTGGAGCGCCTCAGCCCCTCGGTCACCGGGGCCGGCGATGATAGCACAGACCAGAAAACGTTCAGCTGGGTGGGCGCCCAAGAAAGAAATGAAAGCTAGAGGTATCATATATGATACCTGGGGACTGAAGAGGATAAAAACCGTCCACAGGGGTGAGACAGCTCCAGCAGGGAAACCGCGGCGGTGCGCGCCACGGCAGACCGGCGGTGCCTCGGCGGCTGAGGGCCGTATCCTTCCGCCGGCGCCGACCTTCCGCCAAGCACAACACGGCAGGCGGCCCCGGGCGTCCAATAACGGAGCTTATTTGCTGCCGGGACGCCACAACACGCCAGCTGCCAGCTACCAGCTGCCGGCCAGGGCACAGACCGACACTCACCGGCGCGTCTGGCCGGCACCCGCCCTCTATATCTGCACCACACACCGGGGCGGCTGTCTCAAGCCTACCACCTTACTAGCTTTGTAGAGTCGCGAGTGCGGTGCTTGGCAACTAGTACGTCAGAAATATTGTGTGACGTCGACGCTTTTAAAACTGTTACAGTTTCCATAAAAAAAAAAAATAAATAAATAAATAAATAAATAAAGCACCTCTACGAGTGTCGCCCTACATTTTTGTCCACTTTACGGTAGTAAGGCCGGCCGCGGTGGCCGAGGGGACTGAGGCGCGCCAGTCACGGTCTGCACGGCAACTACGGTCGGGGTTTCGAATCCCCCCTCGGGCATGGATATTTGTGTCATCCTTGGTGGTAGCTAGTTCATAAGTAGTTTGTAAGTTTAGGGACTTATGACCCCGTAGTTAATTCCCATAACCTACACAAACATTTGAACATTTTACGGTAGTAACACACTATTCCTCTGACAAAATTGAATAAGGAACGCAAACCAAATAAGACCCACCTAACGTTTACGAATTTAGTCTGCAGTGTGTGTTAGTGGTAATATTCCGAGATCGTACGTGCAACATCCTACAAATTTGGAGCATATTCTCAGTTCGAATATAGTAAATTTCCTTGAAACGGAAAAACTATGAATCAGCACGGGTTCAGGAAACATCGTTCATGTGAAACTCAGCTTGCTCTTTTCTCACATGACATCTTGCGACTCCATGGATGAAAGGCAACAGGCGGATTGCGTTTTTCAAAGTTCAAATGTTTGTAAATCTATCGGACCAAACTGCGTGGTCATCAGTCCGTAGCTTACAAACTACTTAAACCTAGATAAAACTAGCCTAAGGACAACACACACACGCACACACACACACACACACACACACACACACACACACACACACACACATGCCCCAGGAAGGACTCGAACCTCCACGGCGAGCAACCGCGCGCTCCGCAGCGAGACGCTTTAGACCGTTCGGCTTCTCCACCGCGGCTGAGTTTTTCTCGACTTCAAAAAGGCGTTCGACGGGGTGCCACATTGCAGACTGCTAACGAAGATACGAGCTTATGGGCCAGGTTCACAGATTTGTGACTGGCTGGAAGACTTCCTCAGTAATAGAACGCTGTACGTTGTTTCTCGACGGCGAGTGTTCATCAGAGACGAATGTATCGTCAGGCATGCCCCAGAAGAGTTTGATAGAACCGCTATTATTTTCTGTCTATATAAATGATCTGACGGACTGACTAATTTGCGGCTGTTTGCTGATGGTGCTGTGGTGTACGCGGTGGCCGAGGGGACTGAGGCGCTCCAGTCACGGTCAGCACGTCCACTACGGTCGGGGGTTCGAATCCCCCCCCTCGGGCATGGATATTTGTGCCGTCCTAGTTCGTAAGTAGTTCATAAGTAGTTTGTAACTTTAGGGACTGATGACCCCGTAGTTAAGTCCCATAGACTATACAAACATTTGAACATTTTTTTGAGGGTGTCGTCTTTAAGTGACTGTAATAGCATACAAGATGAATTAGACAAAGTTTCTAGTTGGTGCGAAGAATGACACTAGCTCTCAATGTAGAAAAATGTAAGGCGCATAAGTAAGAAAAACAATCCCATAATGTCATAATACAGCATTAGTAGTGAGCTTCTTGATGTTGTCGCGTCGTTCAAATATCTAGGCGTAACATTGCAGAGCGATATGAAATGGAACGAACATTTAAGAACAGTTGTGAGTAAGGCGGGCAGCCGACTTCGGTTTATTGGGAGATTTTTGGGAAGATGTACTTCATGTGTAAGGGAGACCGCGTATAAAACGCTTGTACTACCACGTCTTGAGTATTGCTCAAGTGTTTGGGACCCGCAGCAGATCAGTTTAAAGGAAGACAGAGAGACAGTTCACAGACGAGCAGCTAGGTGTATTACTGGTAGGTTCGACCAATGTGTGAGATCACGGAAATGCTCCGGCAACTCAATTGGGGATCGTTGGAGAAAGACGACGTTCTTTTTGTGAAATTCTGTGGAGGAAATTTAGAGGGTCGGAATCTGAAGCTAAGTGTAGTACGATCTTGCTGCCACCTACTTACATTTCGCGTAGTTATCACAAAGACTAGAAAAATTAGGGCTCGTACGGAGGCATATCGGCATTGTTTTTTTTCCTCGTTCTATTTGGGAGTGGAATAGGAAAAGAAATGCCTAGTAGTGGTACAGTGTACCCTCCGCCACGCACCCTACGGTGGATTGCGGAGTATGTATTTGGATGTAGATGTAGACCTATATTCAGTTCAAAAATAAATTGGAAAGTTTATGTAATTAATATCATCACTTTGAAGAAAATGTTCCTTGTTAGGAGACCCTGTTCCTAATATGGGCCGTAGCCACATATAGTTCATATTGACATTCTGAGGCACGTAAATAGCAGGGAAACTATTGGAATACACTGCAAGAGTTGTAATGTAATTTTATTTTCGACTGAAATGGAATAAGATAATACATAGAATTTTGTATTTACATTTTTTTTTACAAACGCATTATACAGTACTGTTGGTAACTTAGTTACTGGTTACTAACTCTTAAGATTATTAAATTTAATCAGCAACCAAAATTGTTGTGACAGCAGTAAGTTTCTTTATGGTAAATTAATAGAAACATAAGTCTAATCATTATATTTTCTATGATGGGCCTTATTGGGAACAACCCGTTTAAAACGCGTGTGTGTTTATTGTTTAAAAAGAAACTTCTTTTGGAAGATTATGCCACTACCATAACACAGCACAATTTTCTGTACACATATACATATTTACCAGTACAAATGCTTCATGACCGAAGCGATTCCATTAGACAAAACGTACCGTGAAAATAAGAGGCAGCCCTCCTTCGTTGAACGTCGTAGCGCAATTGAAAGTAAAACGGGCAGCACCAGAGAGGGTGCATAAGTAGTTGTTGCCTCGTCCACTAGTTTTCACAAACTTTCATTACCAATGACATTTAGTTCTATTTTCAAAGTTTCTATGCCAGAAAATGAGAGTGGGCCTTAATAGGAACCGGGACTTATTTGGTTACATGTACCTTAAACTAATTTCCAGAGCCGAAAATTCTCTACAACTTTTCTCTCTTAATTTTTTTCCATATCTCGCATTGTTTCAGAGATATTCGCAAAATATTGTCAGGCGGCATCGTGAGTCGTGTCGGGACAGCTCAGTCGGTAGAGCGCTTGCCCGCGATAGGCAAAGGTCCCAGGTTCGAGTCCCGGTTCCGGCCTATAATTTTAATCTGCCAGGAAGTTTCATATCAGCGCACACTCCGCTGCAGAGTGAAAGTTTCACTCTGGTAACATCCCTTAGGCTGTGGCTAAGCTATATCTCCAACATATCCTTTCTTCCAGGGGTGCTTGTCTTGGAAGGTTCGCAGGAGAGCTTCTGTGGAGTTTGGAAAGTAGGAGGCGAGGTACTGGCGGAAGTAAAGTTGTGAGGCGGGATCGTGAGTCGTGTCGGGATAGCTTAGTCGGTAGAGCGCTTGCCCCCGAAAGTCAAAGGTCCCAGCTCCGAGTATCGGTTCCGGCGCACAATTTTAATCTGCCAAGTTTCATATCAGCGCACACTCCGCTGCAGAGTGAAAAGTTTCCTTCTGCAAACCCTTCAGAACCCTAAAAGAGAACTGCAGCGGTTGCCAAGATGGTGCAATGACAGGGACACATTCACCACACCTGGGTAACATGCCGATGTTTTCATTATTATGTTAACAGTGCTGTCAAGTCGGCTTGCTGTTGAATGATACAGTGGCTTTTTTCGACTGTATCCTGTTTTAACGGTTTGAAGCTGCCAGATTGTGGCTAGCAAAGGTTTTAGTTCAACTCATGTGATATTTTAAGACTTCCTGAGGATGCCCCAGAAGGGTGGAGCGCGTTACAAATCAATAAATAAGCTGCAACACCGACTGTTCTTTATTACTAAACTTAAAGTTTTGTTATTTTTCCCATACATGCATCAGCACACTTGCGTTAACATCAGTGGGGATTTCTTTATTGTGGTTCTGAGAATTACATTAGTACTGTACAAATGTCGTTTTGAGATACATCAAAATGGTTTTACAAGTTCTTTCCCTGCGCAGTTCCCTTAAATTGGCACTCAAATTGTTTGTTTTGATTTTGCCTTAATTATGTCCTACTGATCACAGTGGTAAGGGGTAAAGTCTTTTGGATAGCAAATGTTCAAATGTTTGTATAGCTTATGGGACTTAACTACGGGGTCATCAGTCCCTAAACTTGCAAACTACTTATGAACTAGCTAATACTAAGGACGGCACAAATATCCATGCGCGAGGGTGGATTCGAACCCCCGACCGTAGTGGCCGTGCAGACCGTGACGGATGCGTCTCAGTCTCCTCGGCCACCGCGGCCGGCTTTTGGATAGCCTTCGGGTTAGTCGTTATTAGTACAACTCTGTCAGACGTTTTTGAATACTGTAGCTATGCTACAGTTTTCATGAGAAAACCTCGAGAAACCATGAACCTTGGGTAGAAAAACTACAAAATGTGTTCTCGCAGGCCATCGGATAGGAACTCCCAATCCAGGGACTAGGAATTGAAATTATTGCGGACATTCACACTTTAGTGAGGCGGTACACTGTCATGTTGTATGTAAATCCTATCAGGAACAGCCAATGGTGCGTCTTCTAACAACCTCTTGAAGAAGCCTCAAGTACCGGTGTCCATTCAAACGGCCAGGTACACGATATTGATCGCGACTTCTTAGTGATCAGGCTCGTCGATATAAATAAACCGCACAGTACGTCTGAACGTCTATACATTTTAGTTGTGTCGAAAAACAGTAATACGAGACAAAGCGGTGGACATGTTTAATTCCACGTCTTAGCTCGGCCTCTCCGAATGCAGGTCCCCTACTTCAAATTGTTTAGGGGGGCACTCTCCGTGTCCTGTCAAATTTTTCCTCGCTCTTACGGAAAGAACCTATATCAAACCCGAAAAGATTAGCATTTCTGTCAGGCGTATTGCATAAAGCGCTATAGAGGCCTCCGGAAAGCACCCAGCAGATCAAAGGCTTAGTTTTGAAGTTATAATGTTCACCGGTATACCCACTCCAGACAATGAAACAGTATCTGTAGTGAGCCTAGTAACTTCCTAATAACTGAGAGGATACCCCGATGCAATATTAAACTCGTAACTTGTGCAGTATCGAATGGGAAAGGGGAGAAGGGAATTCGCTTAGGGCTCACAGCTGGGTTTTCACTGAAGTCATTGCTAAAGTAACAGCCGTGCGATTTCGGTGAACGATTGTCCGGTACAGCCCAAACTGCACTGACGGAAATGGAAATTTATACAGGATAAAAATATTGGTCGAATGGTGGCAAATTAACGAAACCTTAAACATGATAGCAATTTAGCAGTAAAAAATGAAAAGGTTAACACAATCAGCCAGTGATTTGCACCTAAAGATTTACTGAGCTCTTTTCATAAGTTTGTATAGTTTTAATATTATTGTCTTTCGAAGGCATAATGAGCGTACAGTAGACTAATCAAATTGTTCGTATGTCTTGATAAGTTTGGGTAACTTCGGTGAGTACAGTCAATACGATTGGGAACGCAGCAAACACTGCCAACAGCGACAACGCTACATGCAAGATTCTATTGTGCATTTACGTAGCTATACTACAATTCACATTTAAGTGACTGGCAGAAGGTACGTTGAACCACTTCCATTATAGTTTTCTACCGTTCCGCTCCCCAATAGCGCAAGGGAAGAAGGAAGACATATTTTTCCGTTTTAAATCTGATTAATTTTTTTATTCCCTAAGTGCTTGTGTGCCTAAACCCAACTTAGTTCTACTAAGTACAACGCAGACACCCATGCCCGAGGGAGGACTCGAACCTCCGGTGGGAGCGTCCGTGTATTCCGTGACATGATTAATCAACACGCGCGTCCATCCTCAAGCAGCTGAGATTGTTTATGAAGGCAATCAACAGTATAGGTGGTGTAAGACTTCCCTGGGGAACTCCAGACAATCATTTTTTACTCGATGACTTCCCGTGGGACGAACCGTGTCCTTCATGAAACTCGATTTCAATAGAAACGATGTCACATCACATTGTGTGATAAAGAGCTAGCTGCGTTTCACAAGAATGCTACTTTCGGTAAACAGATCCTTCTTTTCGAGGTACTTCGTAATGTTCGAAAAAAGTGGACGTTCTGAATTCATTCCGCAAAGAGAAGTCAATGATATGGGCCTTTCATTTTGTGGATTAGTCTTATTGCCTTTCTTCGCATATATTTGTTGACCTTTATTTGCAACGATTGTACTTTTACACTGTTTTGACTGTGATTGCGTGTATTTGCAGCATAATCTTTTACGCTTACCTTTATATTTCTGAAACGTGAATATGTTACTGGTTTAAAGGCACATTTAGATGGAAAACTGTACAGTTAACTGGTAATGGCGTGGCTGACTTAGAGCAGGTTTTTTTTATTGCTTACGGTGCTAAGGCAGATTTTTTTTCGGAATACTTAAGATCAAGTATAACATATCCAAACTATTTGAGGACGAATACTCTTAACGATCAATCTCGTGTTATACATAGGTGGCATGGACTGAAAACATAATTGCTATCTGATTCTATCTGATAGAGGCTAATTCAAAAATGTTCAAATGTTTGTTAAGCTTATGGGACTTAACTACGGGGCCATCAGTCCCTAAACTTACAAACTACTTATGAACTACTTACAAACTAGGACGGCACAAATATCCATGCCCGAGGGGGGATTCGAACCCCCGACCGTAGTGACCATGCTGACCGTGACTGGAGCGCCTCAGTCACCTCGGCCACCGCCGCCGGCCTGATAGAGGCACGACACAACAAAGGAACAAATATAGAAAACATATTTTCATTTTTGCTAAGTATTGAGTACAGCAGCACCGCAAAATAATATGACAGGTTGACAGCAGTTACGTTCAAAATTCTGTAGTTCGGATCATTTCGGAAATTTCTTCTTTTTTAAAAAAGTAAAAGCACTTTCACACAATAAATACACTGCTCAAACCAATAATTGGATTAGTGAGATGTCATACACAATATACATACGGTAACGTATTTTATTCCGATGATGCTCACTGTTGTAATTTGCGTGAAATCCAGTCGGCATTTTCATGTCTCAAGTCTATACTTGGGGTTACTTAGAGCCAGGCACAATGGAGCTACCATGATAGTGAAAAAAAGTCAGTCTCGTTTTCTCTAATATGGTGCGTGATCATTTCGAACGGCCAGCATAGTTTCACACATGCCTGAAAGGGACAGTATGTCGTTATCAGTCAACTCTTTAGGGATTTTTGCCCTTTTTTTTAAACAATTTTGTATATCTACATCTACATCTACATACATACTCCGCAATTCACCGTAAGGTGCGTGGCGGAGGGTACACTGTACCACTACTAGGCATTTCCTTTCCTATTCCACTCCCAAATTGAACGAGGAAAAAAAGATTGCCTATATGCCTCCGTACGAGCCCTAATTTCTCTTATCTTGTCTTTGTGATCTTTACGCGAAATGTAAGTAGGCGGCAGCAAGATCGTACTACACTCAGCTTCAAATTCCGGCCCTCTAAATTTACTTAACAGAAATTCACGAAAAGAACTTCGTCTTTCTTCCAGCGATCCCCAATTGAGTTGCCGGAGCATTTCCGTGACACTCGCGCATTGGTCGAACCTACCGGTAACAAATCTAGCTGCTCGCCTCTGAACCGCCTCTATGTCTTTCTTCAAACCGATCTGCTGCGGGTCCCAAATACTTGAGCAATACTCAAGACGTGGTCGTACAAGCGTTTTATACGCTGTCTCCTTTACAGGTGAAGTACATCTTCCCAAAATTCTCCCAATAAACCGAAGTCTGCTGTCCGCCTTACTCACAACTGTCCTTACATGCTCGTTCCATTTCATATCGCTCTGCAATGTTACGCCTAGATATTTGAACGACGCGACCGCATCAAGAAGCTCACTACTGATGCTGTATTCGAACATTATAGGATTGTTTTTTCTACTCATGCGCATCACCTTACATTTTTCTACATTGAGAGCTAGCTGCCATTCTTCGCACCAACTAGAAATTTTGTCTAAGTCAACCTGTATGCTATTACAGTCAGTTACAGACGACACCCTTCCATACACCACAGCATCATCAGCAAACAGCCGCAAATTACAACTTACTCTGTCCATCAGATCATTTATATAGATAGAAAATAATAGCGGTCCTATCACACTCCCCTGGGGCACGCCTGACGATACACTCGTCTCTGATGAACACTCGCCGTCGAGAACAACGTACTGCGTTCTATTACTTAGGAAGTCTTCCAGCCAGTCACAAATCTGTGAACCTATTCCATAAGCTCATCCAACCGGTTGCGTAATTTTTAGGTTCTAGACCTAGGTTTCGTTGGCGCTAAGGATAACTTCATCAAAAGAATAAAATAGTTACCTAAAAATGATAACAACAAAATAAATATCTTACATAAGGAAAAAAGTTTGAATACAGGTGAAACACTAAAATCACGAGTACTCATATAAACAAATGACGTCAAAAATATTACGAGCAGGATTGCTCAAGTCGATTACAGTATGGTGTGTAGGGCATTAAGGAACTGCCGTCGGGGTATTAGACACGTAGCCACGTAAACGTGCACTAGGGCGCGCTATACACGCGGGCCACCAGTAACGTGGACGGTACTAACTTGTAATGTGACATAATAACGGACATAATTAATAGCTTACATTTGTGAAAGGCTAGACAAATCTTTTTAACAATATTGTGTACCAGAATTAATGAAAGCTCCAAGTAGGAGAAAATATGACAGAAGATCGTCAGAAGTATGCAGAAGAATACGTACTTGCAAATGACATACATTAATAGCCAGGTAGAATAAGCAAACGTACAATTCTTTTGTTATTGCAAAAAAAAAAAAAAAAAAAAAAAAAAAAAAAAAAAAAAAAAAAAAAAAAAAAAAAAACTAATAAGATCACGGTACAGCGGAAATAACGTACAAAAGTGAATGAAGTATAACCAATTAAAAGACAAAGCAATGTTACTGGAGTGGAGGAGGGGAAAAAACCCGGAATACAAGCATCACGCTTACGTGAGCACCGGCTTGAAAGCGTTGAAGAAAATTTTATGTTTCACTTGCAATTGCTCATTCAACAGATCTTTATTAGCAAGTGCCTAAACATTTCTAATTGTCCTAAGACGTCAAGTTTCCACCCTTTCTATTCTTTATGCTGAATCGTCATTTCATTTAAACAGTTAGGATTATGTCTTGTGATCAACAAATGTTCTGCAAAGATTGAATTATGAAAATTAGTACCTTTTCTCCTTAATAAGTGTTCTTTGTACGTTACGTTAAAGGCTTTGCCTTTCTGCACAATATATGCTGAGCATGTGTCACATGCAATTTTGTACTCTCCTGAGCTACATAAGGGTTCGTTTACAGCTTTTAAATTATGATTTTTTTAAATAAATTGTTATGTGTCAACAAATCTGTCGCGGCAGGACCTGAACCACCAGTGTGGGGTAAAAAGTACAGAGGGAGACCAAGAGAGCAATATACAAGGTTGGTCTGAAAAGTTCAGTGAATGAAGAAATGTAGGAAACAAGAGTTACAAACAAAACACCATTGTGACTGAAGGGCAGTAAAGGTATTTTGTTTGTAACTCTTGTTTCCTACATTTCTTCATTCACCGAACTTTCCAGACCAACCTTGTTTATTGGTCTCTTGGTCTCCCTTTGTAATGTTTACCCCATACACTTGGCTTGGTGGTTCAAATCCTGTCGTGACAGATTTCTTTATCTGGTTTTTTGTTGTTGTTGTTTTTTTTCGTTGTGTTCGAATACAAAATTTCATACCTAATGGTAATTTTTACTAAAAGTGCGCGTATTTTTTGGTTATTCGTAATTTTCTATATTTTATAGAAAGTTGTTAATAATTGATATATATATATATATAAGTTACATTTTTTACAGTATTGGGTTCACTATTAGTTGACGACGGCTGTCTTTGATTGTTCAGTTAGTGAAGAGCTACGACACTGTGTTTATAAAATCGTCTCCATAGCTACTAAAGGCTTTCCGAGTAGCTAACCTACTCAACTATCGTTCTACATGACGACAAGGTTTTCAGCTCGACTACATACACATAAACAAGAATTGATAGAACACGTTGAATTAGAGATCCCAAAATGTTTTATACAACTGAAAAAGTACCTGTCAGAGTGGGTTTCGAACAGCGGACTCCATGATTGTGAGGCCAGAAAGATATCACCTGAGCTACACCGGCAGAGATACAACTGTTCTAATTATTGGTAGTTACGCGTACTTTTCAAAGTAGATTTCCCCAAGAATTTATGAGACTTGCGTCGAATGGCTTTGGCTGATTGTTATTAAAGTTAAGAACTTCTCGTACTGTAAATATAAAAATAAAATCTATAATCTGATACCCACGCGGTCTCCTTGAAGGAATGTGTCCTACCAACCGAGCCCTTCTTTTAGTCAAAGTAAGCCAGAAACTCCTTTTCTCCTCGATTCTGTTCATACGGGATAAATATAAAAAAAATGAATAAACACTGTGCGTGGTTCTACATCTACATGGGATACTCTGCAAAGCATATTTAAGTGCCTGCCAGAGGGTTCATCGAACCACCGTTATACTATTTATCAAAAAAATGTTCAAATGTTTCCATAGCTTATGGGACTCGACTACGGGGCCATCAGTCCCTAAACTTACAATCTACCTATGAACTGCTTAATACTAAGGACGTCACAAATGTCCATGCCCGAGTGGGGATTCGAACCCCCAACCGTAGTAGCCGTGCAGACCGTGACTGGAGCGCTTTAGTCCCCTCGGCCACCGCGGCCGGCTACTATTTATCTCCCATTCCATTCTCTAATAGCGCGCGGGAAGAAAGAACACCTGAATCTCTCCGTTCGAGCTCTGATTTCTCGTATTTTATTCTGATGATCATTTCTACCTATGTAAGTGGGATTCAACAGTATATTTATGCATTCGGAGGAGAATTTGGTGATTGGAGTTTCGTAAATAGACCATGCCGCAGCGATAACCGCTGTTGTAATGTCCTATTGAATCCATTATCGGTGGTGGAAACGGGACAGCGGCTGGTCAAGAGTCTGAAGGAACTGATATACCAACAGCCGTAAGTATAATGAAATATTTATTCTATTATAACCAGTTTCGGCATTCCACTGTGCTATCTTCAGGTCCCTACATCGGAGCATGATATCCAAAGGTTTCCAACTAAGAGACGAAGTCCACGTATCCAGTTTAATATCCCAACTTTTGGATAGTTGTTGTAATGATTCACATCCCAGATCCTGTATCATATCCGTAACGCTGTCTTCCCTGTATCGTGACAAAGGAGCTGCCCTTCTTTGGACTCTTTCGATGTCCTCCGTCAAACCCACCTGATAAGGATCCCACACTGGGCAGCAATACTCCAAAAAAGGACGGACAAGCGTACTGTATGCAGTTTCTTTAGTAGTTCTTTTGCATCTTTTAAGGGTTTTGCCAATAAAACGCAGTCTCCTTTTCGACTTTATTACGACATTATCTACATTATCCAGTTTAAGTCAGATGTAATAATAATTCCTAGGTATTTAGTGGAGTTTACGGCCTTCACATTCGATTGATTTATCTTGTAAACAAAATTTAACGGATTTCTTTTCGTGCTCATGTAGACCACTTCACGCTTCTCATAATTTAGAGTGAATTGCCAATTTTACACCATAGTGATATCTTATTTAAATCGTTCTGCACTTAGTTTTGATCTTCAGATGTCTTTACTAGACGACAAAATACTGCGTCATCTACAAACAATCTAAGAGAGCTGCTCATATTTTCTCCAAAATCGTTTATGTATATAAGGAACAGCAGAGGACCAATAACACTACCCTGTGGAACACCGGATATCACGTCTGTTTTAGTCGATTCCTTACCACCGATTACTACAAACTGTGTCCTTTCTGACAGGAAATCCCCTATCCAGTCGCACATTTGGGGCGATATACGATAACCACGCATTTTGATTAAAAGCCGTTTGTGAGGTACGGTGTGAAAAGCCTTCTCGAAATCAAGAAATCCGGAAATCAGTTTGAGAATCCTTGTCGATGGCAGTCATCACTTCGTGTGAGTAAAGAGCTACTTGTGTTTCGCATGAACGATATTTTCTAAATCCGTGTTGACCTTAGGCCAATAAATCATTCTGTTCGAGATAATCTAGATGCATAAATGTGAATGTCTGTTCGGTGTACGTTTATCACGTCTGAACCACAAGACATAAAGAAATAAAAATTTGTACAGTTACTAATGTCTACCCAGAGATGGCTTTAGGCACGGTTTTATGGCGATCGGATAGCTATTTATTAATATATATTAATGTGAATGTTTGTTCGGTGTACGCTTATCACGTCCGAACGACAAGACGAGACTTGAATATTTTTTGAATATTGAATTTCGCATATAACGCGAAATGCGGAACAATAATTACTTTTTGAAAATTACATTTACTCTTTGAAAATGGTTTTATTGGTTGCATTGTTGCTTGAGAGTTGATAATGATAAAAGGGTGGAGTATATTGGGATGGAAAGTTATCGGTGAATATAAAATGCTTCGTGTGTGTGTGTTAATATTTCGCTCTGCAGCGAAAACTACAGAACGCAAACGAATGGTCTGTGTGTAATTGTTGTCCGAAGTCTCCCGTTGTACACCATAGCAGTTCCATGCCGATATTTGAAAGTGGTTGAAAGTCATCAAATTTTTCAAAAATTCGGATTGAAGGCCAGCAATGACGTTAGCGACTATATAGCAAGGAGGTTACATACAGCGAAACGTGATGCCACAGACCATATCTTTGGTCTATGCGTGCTACAATGTCTTCAGCTCTTTCTCTGTAAGGAAATATAAGAATAAATAACGCAGTAAAAAAAGAGATTTCTTTTAATACATCTCTTTAAAAAATGGGTTTGACGTTTCGAACATTACATCAAGTGATCGATATGTGATATTATTACTATCATTATTGTTGAATTTCCTTTAATCCCTTCAGATATGCCATTTCAGTTCAAAAGACTTCAGTTTCCAGATCGTCTAGCTTTTGCCATGACAATTAACAAAGCTCGAGGACAATCATTAAACGTCGCAGTAATCCATTTACAGCCCTCATGTTATTAACATGGTCAATTATGCGTTGCTTGCTCAAGGGTGGTCAACCCAAAAACTCTCTTCATTTACACTCCAAACAACACTACATATAAGGTAGTTTACTAGAATGCCCTAAAATAAAATGAATTTGGACATTACTCTCACCATACGTATTGAGATATTGCAACACAGGCTCTAAGGAATAATGTATGTATTATTTATTGTAAATCATTAAGCACTTCACATAATTTTATTTTTTATTCGAATGTTGATTAAAAATGTTCCTAAAAAAGATATTGTATTTATTTCACTTCATCCTTCAAAAGCAGTCTGATAGCACACTACTGAAAGATAGCTTATCTATCATAATCAACCAACACGCGACCGGAGCCGCATTTTTAAGCTAGTTTATAATATTTGAATACAGGATATGTTCCGAAACCCTGCTGCAAATTGACGTCAATGAAACAGGCCTGTAGTTTAGTGGGTTACTCCTACTGCCTTTCTTGACAATTGTTTGCCCTCTTTTAAGCCTTCGCGTTATGATATTTTCATGAGAGATTATGAGGGGGCTGACATGGAGCCATTTATTTCGTATCTCAATGTATTGGTTCTTTGTTGGAGGTGTGACGTAACAGAAAGGGTGAGAGAGAGAGATAGTAGATGAGCTTGTATCCCGTGGGAAAGCTCCGCTCCTATTGCAATTTGAGATCTGATTGGCTCCCGCCTATACCTGTTGTCCGCCAGAACTTTAAGCTTCTTTTATTAATATTTAACTTTCCTACGTCTATTAAAAATCATCTGTATACTTTCTGTAATATTTTTGTGCTAAGCTATATTTCGGTTAATTCAAAGATTTAATTATTTGTATATTTTGTAGTAAGTTGAACAATGTTAGTCTAGAAGTTTCGCTTGGCGCCAAAACGGTGGCTTGTGGCGCGCAGCGAGGTGCGGCGGCAGTCAGTCGTGCGCCGACCGCGATACCTTGCACATTCATGCTAGTTCAGTGTGGACCAGGGATAGTTTATACGTTATGTATCGTTTATATATTTAATATTACTCAGTCTGTATATTTTTGCTTGGATATACACTGGCATTTCTTCAATAAAACAAGCACTGGCATCCTACAAAAGCTAAAGTTATTGGTAGTGCAGTACTTCCTAGCCACATCTCAACACTTCTTTAACCCTCTCATGCGTCGCGTCCTCAAATGAGGACAGTCAAATTTTGTTTCATTTCTGTCATTTTTTACATTTGAGGTGATCGTGAAAGCACCGGTACCGTATGAAGACTAATAATGAATGCTAGAATGTCTCCTGGACATCAGTGTTTGTCGTTGGGCTAACAAAGAAATGGAAAACGGAGATTACAAGAAAGAGTAGAGACAGGCTTTCAGATGAAAGCACATTGTTGTCTGTACACTGAAAAAGAAGCCTATCATTCTGTACCCAACGAATTACGCTTCGATGGGTTATAACACTAGTCAGCCAAGTCAGGTGATCCCATTGCCAAGAGGTGTCATGATCGGGACTTTCGACGGAAAACACGTTACATTTGAGAAAAATATAAACTTGCTGTGTGCCCTGAGTGCCTGAAACAGTTTCATTGTACGACAAAATACAATACAGTGTACACTCTTCATGTATTCTTTGATATTATTAGTAAATGTTCCACGTAAAATGTAGCAGTTTTCGTATTCACTGTACTCACTTGAAAACGTTTCCCTATTGGCCTATGAAACTGTTTTTTTTTTTTTTTTTTTTTTTTTTTTTTTGTAAATTGTGATGAGCTGGTGTTTCAGATTGGTTAGTTGCTCAGTATACCATGGATTTTGTCTGTTTGTATCCTTGGTTTTGAATCCTTTGTCAATTACTTTGCATTTTTAAGGGGAATGCTGTCATTAAAGAGTGTCAAAAATGTTTTGAAAAACCTATCAAACACTACTTTTGCAGACAAATTAATACTTAAACTACAGTGTGTGTCACCATAACGTTGGTGAAACCATTCTGTCAACAAGGGCCATACAGAACCTGGAAATTTTATCTTCTGTGATGGGTCTGGTGATTACAACTTTTGGGACAGGAATATCACACTTATCAGGATGGAACCTGCTTATGTAGTTTACAGATACTGCATCATGATCTGAGAATGGAAATGCTGTCACATGGCATGAGTCTTCTGCAGTTTTAAAGTTGACAAAAATATTGTCTAGACATGCTTTATCCGTTGTTGGCCTACTGTTGATTGAATGTAAGTTGTGCTGCCCTAAAAGATTTTTAGTTCAGTGACACTCCGTTTGTCGTTACATCAAAATCTGCATTCAGATCACCGCCTATTACAATGTCATAGTGCAACCATTTACTCCCTCTAAACACATTTAACAGCATCTCCAATTTTTCCAGAAATACACTGATGATACCTTTAGGTGATCTGTATAATGAAATTATTGCCAACTTAAGACTAACAATAAATATACCAGCAGCTTCAAAGTTTTGTTCTTCACATAAATAATCTAGATCCAACTTAGTGAAGGAGTAGCTGAGTGACTGGTTAGTGTATATTGCCACAGCACCTCTTAAGTGCTATTTTCTACAGTAACTGTTTGCTATGTTATAGGTATCAAGTTTAACTAGAGTAAGTTCATTCTCAGTAGCCCAATGTTCACTACAACAAAAAAATATCAAAATTATTATCTAATCCAAAATCATTTACAAAGAATTCTTTATCTTTTATACCTTGTATGTTCAGGTAGCAAATTTTACGTTCAGAACTGCTGTTTCCTTTAGAGCGAACATTTTGGTGATGGGCTCTAGGATGTTTTAGATCACTTATCTCACAGGCTTTTTCATCTTGCTGCCTTCCACTAAAAAAATCTTTTGGACGGAGAGGGGGCACCGTCTTTCTCCTACCTGCAACAGTTGACACTATTTTTTCTTCTGCTGCTGCTGCTTCTTCATTTGGTGGAGCTGTAGTTGTTGTTGCTGTTGAGGCTTCTTGTGGTGATACTGTTACTGGTACAGCTGCCTTATTTCCCAATGCTGCTACTGATGATGCCACTGGTGAATCTTCTCTTAGTGGTACTGTTACAGCTGCCTTATTTCCCAGTACTGCTACTGATGATGCCACTGGTGACTGTGACATTTCATGTGCTGGTGCTGATGTACTTTCTACATTATTAGATGAAGCCATAGGTGTTTCTTCTACATATGCTGTAGGAAAGTGTCTGAAGTTACCAAATAATGTATCAAAAATTTGGTTCAGTGTCGGGTTTACAATTCGTGCGTGAGAGGGTTAAGCATCACTTCAGGTACAAGGGATGCGCGACCAGTATGCTTCACCTGTGCAATGGGACATCAACTACGACAAAAAAAAATGTTCAAATGTTTGTAAAGCTTATGGGACGGGGTCATCAGTCCCGAAACTTACAAACTACTTATGAACTACTTACGAACTAGGGCGGCACAAATATCCATGCCCGAGGGGGGATTAGAACCAAAAAAAAAAATGTTCAAATGTTTGTAGAGTCTATGGGACTTAACTACGGGGTCATCAGTCCCTAAACTTACAAACTACTTACAACTAAGGACGGCACAAATATCCATGCCCGAAGGGGGATTCGAACCCCCGACCGTAATGGCCGTGCAGACCGTGACTGAAGTGCCTCAGTCCCCTCGGCCACCGCGTCCGGCAACTACGACAGAAGACACAAGGTTAGTAAAAGAGTGATTTTAGATATGCACTGAAGTTGCATATCAACACGGCACCTCGCGTGCAGTGCTGCCCTGTTTTACAAACCAAGGCACTGGCACGAAGTGCGTTGGTAACATCGCCGAGAGAAGGCATGAAAGAGGGGAGGTGTTTTAGGAACTTTGTCAACTATGCACTGACCGACCCTCCCTGTTATATTTTAAAAAGATGCCCCGCCGTAAGATACGTAACCCGCATATCCTCATCTAGCGCGGATCTGTTACGTATGAAGGGCACGGTGGAAATAAAGCGACAGCGCCTGTTCCTGCGGGCATTCGCGAAGCGAGCTCGCGGCTTAACGAGCCATTAGGCGCCTACTCGCATATTGCTTCGTGCGGAGAGGTCCGGCGATGCCAATAACGAGGCAAGGGCGTACTGTCGAGACCCCGGCAAACACTCGCTGCAGCCTCGGCCACACATCTGCCGCGAGCACAGCGGTACATTCCTTATGGCACTGCCTGGCCTGCGCAGCAGTCAAATGGCGCACCCCTCATTGCTTCAGATGATTGGGGGTTCACTTCTCTTAGTGCCGGATTTACAAGTAAAAATACAAAAGCCATTCACTAACGATTAAGGCGCCTCGGAATAGTCTAAGTATGACTTCCCTCCATGTCACAAACTTTAATTCAGCTTCTGTGTTGCAAAGGTAATTGCCACTACTGCCAAGGCTCTCCATGCAGCGGAATAGCACCCGTCATTGCTTCAGATGACTGGGGGTTCACTTCTCTTAGTGCCGGATTTACAAGTAAAAATACAAAAGTCATTCACTAACGATTAAGGCGCCTCGAAATAGTCTGACTTCCCTCCACGTCACAAACTTTAATTCAGCTTCTGTGTTCCAAAGGTAATTGCCACTACTGCCAAGGCTCTCCATGCAGCGGAATAGCACCTCGGCAAGGACATAGTGAAACATTCCTGCTAAGATGATATAAATAACAATTTAGATATTAATTAAGGAACCCTGAGACGATTATTCGTCTCGTAAATGTCCAAGACATTGAAGATAAAGGTGAAGCAATGAATTAAAATTTGTGATACGGCCGGGAATGCAACACATCTTCCGGAAGACAAAAATTTACTTTCGTCAACCGTTTTTCGTTGTCATCTTTACATGTTAAAAGCTTGAAGTTGATTTCACATCCCACACAAATATGGCGTCTGAGAAACAACTGTTTCAGTTCCTTTTTTAGTCTGCACAATCGCTAGGCGAGGAGGAGGAATAAATAAAAGGACATAAAGAATGGGAGGATATAGACGCAGAGAGGAGGGAGAGGAGGAGATGGAGACAGTGTGGGGTAAGAGATGTACAGGGAGTGGGGCGAACGTTATGGAGGGGGAGGAAGAGGAGATTTATAAAGGGAGGGGAGGAGAGGGATAAAGAGAGGTTAGGAGAAGGTGATTAAGGTGTATACCAATATCCCTGACACATTAGCAATTGTGAAGCATTCCCAGCACCGATAGTTTTAAATAAAAAAGGGGTACTTCAAGAATTTGAAAAGAACGAATATTGTGAGTAAAATACTGTGACCATAGAAGACTTCTGATGGGACTTGGAAGAATAGGAATAACGGAGAACTCTACAAGCACTCTGAAAAGGTGACAGACACACTGAGCAAGCGGAGGTTAAAATATGATGGACATCTATTAACGATGGATCAATGAAAACATTATAAAAGGATCTTCGGTTACATCGTGCGGTTAAAGGCTACAATAAATGATGTAGAAAGATACAGGGGAAATTGCAATTACAACACAAATGCTCCACAATAGAAGATAGTTCAGAAAGCAGAGTTCACAGTATCCAATCATTTCAAGAGGAACCACCATAAACAAGGAGGCCAAAACGGATAATTTCGGAAGCGAGGAGAAAAGAAAGAAACGAACGAATGGGGAGGTTGTGGTAGGAAGAGAAAAAAAATCGATAAAGGCTTCAGTTCATTGCGGTCTATAGGTGGTCAGGTTCAGAGGGTAAAAAATCATTTCTTTTTGTACTTCTAAAATTCTTGTAACCACTTTTCGGATTAGCCTTGTAGTAATAATTGTGTTTTATAAATTTCATATGGAAGACTGTATTTTTCGTTGTCGTGCTTATGCAAGCTCCGTAGAGTAAGGAAACCTAATTTGGTGATTCACCTAAGTTGGTGATATATTTTATTTCTTCTCTAACGACCGTAGGGATGACTCATGTAGTTCGAGAGACCGCTCATAGATGTCGCAGAACGTCGTCTTTGCACTGCTCATGCTGCAGCCCCGTTTTGGCACTGTTGGCGTATTGTAAAAAATGTGCTAGGACAGTGGGCCGTATTTGAGCAGTAATTTTCATTTCTTTGTGACTAATACATACTTAATTTAATTTCTTAAGTATATATTGATGTAAAGAGAATCGGTCAAGAGTATTTCACTCACAAAACTTTGCAGAAACTTACGTTAAATGTATATTTTTGCTTACTTTATGGTTACTCTTTGTATCGGCTTAGCATTTTTGTGAAAAGAAAATAAGGTTTCTCAAGCATTTTTTATGACGTGCACGCACAGGCATGAATTCAAAACATCATAACTGGTATTAAAAGTATTATATCTAGCTTTCAATGCTCCTATCTGTTAGTGCACGCACTAATGGTTTTTTTTGTGAAAAATATTTTCATACAGCCTATCACCAATTTAGGTGGTATCACCAACTTAAGTATCACTATTTATTTTTTTATCAAATTTATTTGAACTGTTTTTAATTTTTGTGGTTCACTATGTTCCATTTGACTGTGTAAAAATAGGTTTAAAAAAATATAAATAAATTCATAGTATTTGGAACTTACATTAATGTATCACCAAATTAGGAACCCGTATCATCAAATTAGCTACCCTTATCACCAAGTTAGGTACCACTGTTAGGTCTGATTTAAATAACCTTAAGTCGACCAGAAAGAAACTTAATGCTATGAAATCAGTATTATTATAGCATACAAATATAAACGTAAGTTGACTAAGTATTTTTCGCTGAAATATATGGCTAATGAGCCGATTATTTACAGAATTATTGATTTCATCACCAAACTAGCTGAAAACCAGGTGTTGCCCGGGTATTTATTTATTCGAGCCTTGCGTTAGTACTTTTCCTTTCCACTCTCTCTCTCTCTCTCTCTGTCCATCTCTATTTTTCTAAAAAAAAAAAAAAAAAAAAAAAAAAAAAAAAAAAAAAAAAAAAGAAATGTTACATTTATGAGAGACTATATAAGAAATAAGAAATTACACTTAAAAATGCACTCGTTTCGAAGAATCCAATCACGAAATTCAACAATAATGATTGTAATAATATCACAGATCGATCACTTGATGTAATGCGCGAAACGTCAAATAGATTTTCTTTTTAAAAGATGTATTGAAAGATATTTCTTTGTTACTATTTTATTTATTTATTCTTTTATTTCCTTATTCGTATGCTTACACTTACAGAGAAAGAGCTGAAGACATTGTAGCACGAGATCAAAAATATGATCTGTGGCATCACGTTTCGCTGTATGTAACCTCCTTGCTACAGAGTCGCAGATGTCATCGCTGGCCTTCAGTCCGAATTTTTTTATAGTTTGACGACTTTCAACCACCATATTTTCCACCCCCCTTATAGCTATCGGCATGGAATTGCTATGGTGCACAAAGGGAGACTTCGGACAACAATTACAAACAGACCATTCGTTTGAGTTCTGTAGTTTTCGATGCGGAGCGAAATATTAAAACACACACACACACACACACGTAGAATTTTGTATACACCGATAACTTTCCATTCCAATATACTCCGCCCTTTTATCATTATCAACCCTCAAGCAACAATGCAACCAATAAAGCCAATTTGAAAGAGTTCAAAAAATGTTCAAATGGTAAGCTTATGGGACTTAACTACGGGGTCATCAGTCCCTAAACTTACAAACTACTTATGAACTACCTTATACTAAAGACGGCACAAATATCCATGCCCGAGGGGGATTCGAACCCCCGACCGTAGTGGCCGTGCAGACCGTGACTGAAGCGCCTCAGTCTCCTCGGCCACCGCGGCCGGCAATTTGAAAGAGTAAATATAATTTTAAAGAGTAATTATTGTTCCGCATTTTGCGTTATATTCTTCAAATTACTAAATATCTATCAGATTGCTATAAAACCGTGCCTAAAACATTCCTCGGGTATAAATTAGTAACTGTACAAATATTTAAGTCTCTACGTCTTGTCGTTCGGACGTGATAAGCGTACGGCGAACAGACATTCATAAAGATAAATAGCTATCCGATCGCCATAAAACCGTGCCTAAAGCCTTCCCCGGGTAGACTTAGTAACTGTACAAATAGCTCTTTATGTCTTGTGGTTCAGACTTGATACACCTACACCGAACAGACATTCACATTTATAGATATAGATTAGGTAACTTTACCCTATGTCAGCTGTTGGACAACATGTGTTCCTTGACTTAGAAAATAACATTAAAACATTCTAAACAGTATAGTTTGCGATTTGAGTGAAAATTCTCCCAGTAAAGACTGTAATTGCTTCCCCTTGTTCAAATGGCACCATAAACCAGTGGATGATTTTCAGAGTTGTAACGCCGAAATAAGGGTTTGGTCGTTACGCGCTAAGACGTACTGGACTCAGAGGACGAGAGAGTAAAACTCGACCCTTCCTTCGCGGCCTCAGCAGGCCATGTGATCGCCGACAGCAACAGCTGCCGAGAGACCTGTGCAGCGCGCATGCGCAGAACGCGGGCCGCGCGAAATGAAAGCAAACGCGCGCCGTCTGTATCGCTCGGGCTAGTTGCGTATAGCGCCGTGCAGATAGCAGCACTGCCGCCCCGCCATGACGCCCACCTATCAGACGGCCGTTAACTGGTTTTCTCGCTGGCCGCTGCGGTCGCTGATACGTCTTCGGCAGCCGTTAGCCGGCCACACTTGATAAACCCACGCCTCGTCCGCTCTTATCCGTAACAGCGGTTATCGGCGCCGTAAATGTTTTGGACGATGGAATCCTTCGTGTGTGGGGGCAAAAATAGAGTACCACTGGGAATCGTCTTCTCTGAAACTGTAGCTGCTAGACGTCTATTCGTTGCGGCTACGTCACGGTCTGCACGGCCACTACGGTCGGGGGTTCGAATCCCCCCTCGGGCATGGATATTTGTGCCGTCCTAGTTCGTAAGTAGTTCATAAGTAGTGTGTAAGTTTAGGGACTGATGACCCCGTAGTTAAGCCCCATAAACTTAACAAACATTTGAACTTTTTTTTTTTTTTTTTTTTTTTTTTTTGCGGCTACATCTTAAAACGCATTTCATATGTTGGTGATATGAGTCGACGACTTATATCGGTGTGGTGATACATACGGGGAAATGGAAGACAATAAAATACTTCTATAACTAATATTTTGGCCCACTTCAGGTTACGGCAGTAACACTAAAAGTGGGCCTTTACGATCACCTTTTGACAGCTCGAAATTTAAATGAAAATAACGGCTTAACCGTTCATCTGACACGGATACTGAATACATGAATTTGTAGAGGAGAAAATTCTCTACAACTTTGCTCTGTTATGATTTTTTTCATATCTCGCATCATTTCAGAGATATTTGCAAAAATAACGGTGATTTTACGTTGGCTGTCTGTCCGTAACGTGTTCCCACTTTTTAAGTCGAACCGTTCAACCGATCAGCACCAAATTGTATAGAAAATAATCGTTGGCCACCAGAGACCAGAACCTCCCATTTTCAAATATTTCGGACAAAAACTACGTTAGTAACATTAAAAACAAGCCGGTTTTAATATAATTGTAATTACAAACAAACCGATCATCTAACACGAAAGTTGAATAACCGAATTCGTAGAAAATAAAATTCTCTACAACTTTTCTCTCTTATGTTTTTTTCGTAACTCTCGGCATTACAGAGCTATTTGCAAAAATAACGGTGATTTGCTACCGCCTCTTGATTTTATGTAAGCCACGCGTTAGGAATTGTCACTTGATATTCTTCGCCCAGAACTCTCTTTGGCACACGCCATTTTGCTTCCTGTATTTTATGCTTTTCTTATTTTAACTTACGCGTTGTCATTTCAAAGCAATGGCGCACTGAAGAATTAACAAAAATACGTCGTTCTTAGTACGATAAATGGCAATCTGGTAACTAAAATGCCATATTAGCATCAGTTAACAACTGTCATCAATAATAAGAGAAATAAGGAACTTTTTCTTGATTGTTGGCCGTAATGTAGTGGGCAGCACGTTAGATTGTAAATACCATGCACGTACTTGGTGGTTCGAAACCCGCCACTACCAAAATTTTACGTGTTGAGTGCATAGATATTATCACAATAGTAGAGTCCTAATCGTATAGCCCATAATTTTTTATTATTTACATTTTTTTTATTTTGTGCAAAATGTTTCCAAAAATCATAAAACTACAAGCAAATCTAAAGTGGGCCGTAAAACACGTCAGTGCGATATATTTCTTTGGTTTTCCCATTCCTTCCGTTAGAACCTTGATTTTGCGTTTATATATAGAGATCATGCATAGATGTGATACAAACTCTTTTAATAAATAAGTGAAGGAAGATACTCCTTTATCTGGTTTAAGAATGTAACAATTAAGACAGAGGATAATTTGTTTAGATGAGTTGAAGTTGCAGCCAAGTTTTGCTTTCGTACTAATGTAATGATTGTTTTGTGTTATTAATTATTTACAATATGTTTATTTTATTTGCGAATGTGCTAATGTGGAAATATAATCACCAATACACGAATACTCGATGTTTTCTTTATCTTGGTGCACCTCACTAACCAGTAGTTTTATTCAGACCATAACACTATCCACACGCAAAGATACAGGATAGCAACACCATCACAGTTTTTAAATTTTATTTACGGGTTTGAGCGTCAGATTCGAAGTCCGTGACCTTGAGATCGGTGTCTTTGTTTACATCATTGTGAGAGTCAGAACTCCCCCATAGGGTCCCCCCTTGAATAATTCCCATGTCACCACAATCCACATACATCATATTAACAATGTCTGTGAGTATATTAGTATAATTAATTCATACTGTTGTATCCTCGAGCCCCCGGTTCGAAGTATATGCTCACCGGTTGGCAAAACTACAAAATGCTATTATCTCAGTCAATATCAGCATTTGAGCCCTACAATTTTGCAAGTGTGTTCTTCATCAGAATTCGGTAGCGTATGCGATTTTTGTATTGTGATAGTGCATTGGCGGCCAACGTGAGGCGCCAGTTAAAGTTTAACACAAAAGTACAAACATGTTAATAATACTAATGTAATAAAACTGTGTGAGACGTGAAAGAATAATAAGAATTTTCGAAAGTCACTGGTTGGATAAATGTCTTTAGGTTGAAGTTACAAACTATTCTCTTTTTGTAATTTCTCTCTGGTATGCAAAACACCTCCAAAAACGTTTGTTTTCCGGCTGTCACTTTACGGAAATTTTACCTTTCTGTCAAATAATTTTTCTTCATTATTATGAGGTTCTTTTCATCCACGATTGAAGAAGTACTGTGTCCTGTTGGTTCTCGTCCATTAACGAATTACTGAAGTAACTGGGTACAAACTTTGTCCAGCTACACTAATCCCTGTTGAAAAAAATGTTCAAATGTTTGTAAATCTTATGGGACTTAACTAGGGGATCATCAGTCCCTAAACTTACAAACTACTTATGAACTACTTACGAACTAGGACGGCACAAATATCCATGCCCGAGGGGGGATTCGAACCCCCGACCGTAGTGGCCGTGCAGACCGTGACGGAAGCGCCTCAGTCCCCTCGGCCACCGCGGCCGGCAATCCCTGTTGAGTTTTTATGCACAGTATTCCAGTTTAATGACGAATGCTAGACGTCAAAAGACACAACCTCCTGTAATATAATACACATGCGAGTATTTCCGAACAGAGTGGCGATAAGATACAAAGATTTCTCTTCTTGCGAAAGATCATTCGATTATTTTAAAACAGATGAAACAAAAGAAACCTTCGATTTTCCACGTAGATATTACTACAAGCTTACTCTACCCAACTAACTACGAAATTATTGAAAAGAGGCAAAGAAAACAAATAAATTCCTTATGTTTATGAAAAGAAAAAGAAATCTCGCCCAAACTTTTCTCATTTTCCCCAGTTGAAAATCCACACTCGCAAAGAGTCACAGTTTTTGTATTCCCATTTCATATTTTCAGCAAAGTTTGGAAGCAACCTTCGAATATTTCCTTAACGACATTAGCGGAACCTTATGGATTTCACTACTTGGCAACCGCGGTGGAATGGCCGACTGCTCTAAGGCGCCTTGCTGCGGAACGTGCGGTTGCTCGCTGTCGGAGGTACGAGTCATCCCCCTGACGTCGGTGTGTGTTATTCTCAGTGTAAGTTAGTTTACGTAGCTTGTAAGTCTAGGGACTGATGATCATAGAAATTGGGTCCTATAGGTTTAGAAGACGCGGTAATCGATCCCCAGTCAAAGATCACGCGAATTAAAATCTAAAATTCTTTAATTTGCAAGAGGTTTAACTGATTATGGTTTATCACATCTTTTATATGAGCTGATGATGCCCAAAACGGGGAAATGCGGTACAAATATTAATAATAATAGCTTATTCGTAATCGTGACTGCATTCTTTCAATAAATTCAAAAGCGATTGCTGGATGGGGGTCAACATGGAATAGAACCAATTTTATTAATTTACTGAACAGCTAGTTTTGGCCCTCTAAATCTACGAGAGGTTTCATAATGTTTTCGCAAAATATTATGAGCCTTCCATATAATTTAGTGGATTTACTACTTATGAACTACCTTACACTAAAGACGACAGAAACAGCCATGCCAGAGGGGGGATTCGAGCCCCCGACGGGGAACGGTCTCGCGGCATAGCGCCTCAATGCGCTCGGCCGCTCCGGTTTTGGTTACTGTTTCGACCGAAATTAAAAGAGGAGCCGAATATTCGGTTACGGTCGCAAATTATGTTTCGATAGGACTCTAAAACTAGCATACGTATCCTACATCAAAGTTTATCCCAGGTATTTTTTTATGCACTGTTATCTAGATAAGCATCTGAGTCCATTTGTTTCCGTATTTCACATGTCTGTAACAAAGTTTCTGCAACAAGATATTGAAATAGACGCGTGCCTAATTTCTTATTTTCTATTGTTTCAGGTAAGCTGCAACGAAATCTACTACTCCAACGTGGCATAATCAAAATCTGGGAATTACTGAGCAACATCTACTCACGGTAGGTATGGCAGAGGCATCTATGTGAAAGATAATTTTATAGCTGTAACACAGAGGAATTTTTGCATTCAATGGGTTATGTGGCTGTGGTTCTGAACATCTTGTTTCATTTCTGAAAGTAAAAATTCACCGGTGGAATGGCGGCTGTTCCTTTGCATATGCATTTGAACATAATGAGGGTCAATGCGCACTAGTCTTGCTCATAATAGTTCACGGTTGGGAGCGCTCACTTTAGTTCGTCCGCTCCCAGTGACGGCTGAGCGGCGTGGTCTGCGCATGCAGGTGGAGAGAGAAGTTCCCCCACCTAGCTGATTCATGTACATGCTCCTTGAGCCGCTAACGATATCACGCAAACCAAAAGAAACAGTTTGTGGAAAATTTCTCGCGTTTGAGTTTAGAGTTATCTCTATATCTTGACATTATGAAATTTATTAGTCAGATATTGCAGAGAGCAGAATACTCCAAAACAGAAATTTTATAGCACTGAACTATGTAATCTATCAGGCAGACGCTCACCTCGAAATGGCTCTCATCAGCAGAAGGCAAACACGTGATTTTTAATTCTGCTGCGCGCCCTCTCGCTATTGCCCTTCGCTCTTCGGAAAATAATCAAACGAACTAAGAAGCGAGATCCGTTTTTCATAAAGTTCGCGACCGGTAACGCATGTTTTCGTTCGCGACCGATTGCCCATATTTTTGTTCGCGATCGATCGCGCATATTTTAGTTCGCGACCGATTGCGTATATTTTAGTTCGCGACCGGTAGTTCTCCTTTTAGTTCACAGCTCGGCCGCGAAGTAGGTCGCTCTTTTTAGTTCGTCCGCTCTTTTTGGCTTTTTCTACCGGTACTTCTTTACACTATGGAATGAGGGTTACATTTAGACATTGCTGAATACCTTATAAAAGAAAATTTGTGGCAGAGAACTATGAAACTACAGCTGAGCTGCATCTCAGCTCTAAGTGACGGTGACTGGCAGAAGGAAATCACGCGATTCTGCCTGCTCTCGCGTCCTCTCGCTGTTCCCCGTCAGTCTTCGGAAAAGAAGCGGACGAGCTAAGAGGCGAGGGATCTGCGAACTAGTTCACGTAGTTCGCCTGTGGGCGCGCTCTTCCGAACCAGTTCGTTCGTGAACTACACAATACTAATACGCACCTCTTTTGTACCTAAATGTTGAAACAAATTTGAGAGTTTTATGTGAAAATTATATGCGTTCGATTCCAGAAGGAAAAATTGTTTGTACTAAATACTTAAACTGTAAAAAATTATCTGAAGATGGACAGCTGTCCCGAAACCCGTCATTTAAAAAATATAATCGATTCTAAAGACTGACACTGAAGTATTTAATTCAAATCTGAATGGCGGTAACTCTTATAAGACTCATATGTCTAGTTTTGGTAAAAGGGTTTGTATTTAGCTACTTAACAAGAGATGTAACTCATGAATTTTACTGAAAACATTCCATTTTCTTCAAAAACTATTTTCTAAATGTGTCATAGTGTTGTATGTGGATACGTGTGTATGTCAGTGTGTGTTTAAGAACGGAAGAGAGAGTGATGTAACATAGTTCACCATCAATCAATGTAAGCATTTAAGAAAGGAACTACAGCAACTTAAAATTCCACGTAGTAACATTTGCAAATCTGATTCATTCCTTATATTAACGAGATTCACAAAACATGAAGAAACTATCCTATGTGCCTTAGTAAGCTCATACGTTCGAGATTATTTGGTGATTAATAATAGAAACATGCTCTACATTCCAGGACACCGTAACACCGCAACTACTAACAACAGTATCACCACCAAGCTTTGGTAATACTATACAAATAAATATATGTAGTGTTGTAACAATATATGATTACAACGGCCGCTAGCAGAATTGCGGGTTTCGAGTGAGTGGGGTGCTTGGTTCTTCATTGTTGTTATCTAAGGTGGGAACATGGGGAACATGTGAAGTAGAGGTGAAGAAACTAATATCGCATGGTGCCAGACCTGCAAGATATTATGGATTGTCGAAGATACATAAGGAGGGAGTGCCATTAAGGCCTATAATCAATGCAGTCAGTGACCTACTTACAGAGTAGCAAAAGATGTGGCACGATTATTAGCTCCGAAACTGGATCACAGCTAGTAACATAAGTTCAAAATGTTCAAATGTTTGTAGAACTTATGGGACTTAACTACGGGGTCATCAGTCTCTAAGCTTACAAACTACTTATAAACTAGCTAAGACTAAGGACGGCACAAATATCCATGCCCGAGGGGGGATTAGAACCCCCGACCGCAGTGGCCGTGCAGACCGTGACTGGAGCGCCTCAGTCCCCTCGGCCACCGCGGCCGGCCTAACATAAGTTCAATCGTTCGTCGAAACCCTCAAGAAGATGATCAAGCATAACAATACATTCATTAATGTTGACGTTGTGTCACTCTTTGCAAGGATACCGGTGAAAGAGACCTTGGACCTGTTGGCCAAAAAGCTATCCCACCATACCTCAATGACAACGTACTTTCAGAATATTGTGAGATGACGGATGCAACAGCAATAGGCTCTCCACTGGCTAATGCTGTGGCGGACTTATTTCTAGAGAATTTTGAAGAGACACTGAACTCAGCAAGGCTGCGTGCACCCTACGCTATGGTGGTAGTACGTTCGTGATGTGGCCTCATGGTAAGGATACACTGCAGAAGTTCGTCGATCACATGAACGGCGTCCAACATAAAATTCCCATTCTTGGATGTTTAAATTGATTGGAAGAGAAGAAGCCGGATTGGTCATTAAGTGTACACGAAATCAATTCATACTCATTGATACCTGAACGGCAACAGCTTCCATCATCCTGCACATACGAAAGGTGTCCTGAACACTCTAGTACACAGAAAGAAGGTTATTTCTGACGACGATACTCTGAAATTTTACATTTGAAGACGGTGTTCAAGGAAAACGGTTACAACAATTTCCAAAGCTTTCAGGTGCCACCTAAGGAAGGAGCGGACGAGGTCAAGCCGGTAGCATTCCTTCCATACTTTGGAGTAATGCTCTACAGGTTAGTACGCGTGCTGAAGAGGTGAAGAGGCAAGGGATTATGGTAGTATTTACGTAGAGCAAACTATTCGCACTCTTGCTGAGCTGGCCGAGGAGACTGAGGTGCTTCAGTCACGGTCTGCACGGCCACTACGGTCGGGGATTCGAATCCCCCCTCGGGCATGGATATTTGTGCCGTCCTTAGGATAAGCTAGTTGCTAAATAGTTTGTAAGTTTAGCGACTGATGACCCCGCAGTTAAGTCCCTTAAGCTTAACAAGCAACAACAACAATCTTTCTGAGCACACACGACTAATAAAACATAGAGGAGAAGTCAGCAGTGACAGCACATTGCCTAAGAACGGGCATAAAATGCATCTTGAAAAGGCGATAATTTTGACCCATTCATCTTTTTACTAGCATTCTGCCATTAAAGAAACATCTGAAATTAGAATAAACAACAACAGTTGTTACAGAGACTAGGGATACATACGTGTGATCGTGGGGCGGGTCTAGCCATCGCGTCCGCTGATATGAATCTGTTCTGTTCCTGCAGTATTCATAGCAAATAACAATTCAATCTCCGAACAAAGCTCAAAAAGTTCAAATGTTTGTAATTCTATGGGACTTTTGAGATTATTACAACCTAGGCTTATAAACTACAAAACTAACTTAAATTAACCTAATGATAACACACGTACCATGCCCGAAGACTCGAGCCTACGACGGGGAGCAATCGTGCGCTTCGCTGCGACACCTCTTAAGAGCGCTCCGCCTCTCCACCGCGACCCGATCTAAGTGCACTCCTGACCATTAAAATTGCTACACCACGAAGATGACGTGCTACAGCCGCGAAATTTAACCGACTGGAAGAAGATGCTGTGGCATGCGAATGATTAGCTTTTGAGAGCTTTCACACAAGGTTGGCGACGGTGGCGACACCTACAACGTGCTGACGTGAGGAAAGTTTCCAACCGATTTCTCATACACAAACAGCATTTGACCGGCGTTGCCTGGTGAAACGTTGTTGTGATGTCTCGTGTAAGGAGGAGAAATAAGTACCATCACGTTTCCGACTTTGATAAAGGTCGGATTGTAGCCTATCGCGATTGCGGTTTATCGTATCGTGACATTGCTGCTCGCATTAGTCACGATCCAATGACTGTCAGCAGAATATGGAATCGGTAGGTCCAGGAAGACAATACGAAACGCCGTGCTGGATCCCAACGGCCTCGTATCACTAGCAGTTGAGATGATAAACATCTTATCTGCAGGACTGTAACGGATCGTACAGCCACGTTTCGATCTCTTAGTCAACGAGGGCGTTTGCAAGACGACAACCATCTGCACAAACAGTTCGACGACGTTTGCAGCAGCATGGACAATCAGCTCGGCAACAATGGCTGCGGTTACCCTTGACGCTGCATCACAAACAGAATCGCCGGGGATGGAGTACGCAGCGATGAACCATGGGTACACGAATGGCAAAACGTCATTTTTTTTTTCGAATGAATCCTGGTTCTGTTTACAGCACCATGATGGTAGCATCCGTGTTTGGCGACATCGCGGTGACGCACACTGGAAGCGTGTATTCGTTATTGCCGTACTGGCGTATCACCTGGCATGATGGAATAGGGTGCCATTGGTTACACGTCTCGGTCACCTCTTGTTCGCATCAACGGCACTTTGAACAGTGGCCGTTACATTTCAGATGCGTTACGACCCGTGGCTCTACCCTTCATTCGATCTCTGCGAAACCCTACATTTCAGCAGGATATTCCACGACCGCATGTTGCGGGTCTTGCACGGGCCTTTCTGGATACGTAAAATGTTCGACTGCTGCCCTGGCCAGCACATTCTCCAGATCTCTCACCAATTGAAAACGTCTGGTCAATGGTGGCCGAACAACTGGCTCGTCACAATACGACAGTCAATACTCTTGGTGAACTATGGTATCGCGTTGAAGCTGCATGGGCATCTGTACCTGTACACGCCATCCATGCTCTGTTTGACTCAATGCCCAGGCGTATGAAGGCCGTTACTACGGCCAGAAGTGGTTTTTCTTGGAACTGATTTCTCAGGATCTATGCACCCAAACTGCGTGAAAATTTAATCATATGTCACTTCTAGCGTAATATATTTGTTCAATGAATACTCATTTATCATCTGCATTTCTTCTTGGTTTGGCAATTTTAATGGCCAGTAGTGTAGTTCCATACTTCGTCTTGTTTAGGTAGTTCGACATCGTGAGGTGTCTCAACGCTATGCGAACTACTTCGAGAAGACGTCACGAAAATGTTATGTATCAAGTTTAACAATTGTTTCACGAGTAACTAATAAATGCAGCTTTTACAGAATCTGAAGCTTCAACGCCACTTAGCAGCCACCACGTCCTTCTTCCTAGCACGTATCAGTTGTATGCAGGTCTTGTGAAACTTCCACCTTATGCCGCCGCGATTTTTTTTCTTTCGGTGTACTCAGATGTTCAAATGTTTGTAGAGCTTTATGGGACAAATACGGGATCATCAGTCCCTAAACTTACAAACTACTTACGAATTAACTATTACTAAGCACGGCACAAATATCCATGCTCGAGGGGGGATTCGAACCCCCGACGGTAGTGGCCGTTGCAGACCGTGACTGGCGCGCCTCAGACGTCTTGGCCACTGCGGCCGGCTCAGTGTACTCACTCGTGGCTTTACTTGGTATTTCGTAACTACAAACTTAAGTATAGCACCAAATTGGTGGTTTCTTAATGTCTTATATAAGTAGTACCGACTGATTCCTTATTTCAGTCAAATTGTGTCATAAAAATTGCTCTTTTTCCGTTCGGTACACCTCCTTCTTTGTTTTTTTCCCCTCGTATAATTTATATCATTCTTCTACAGCTCTATATTTTAGAAAGCTTTATCCGATTGTTTTGTGAACAGAACGTTATATACCTGAACTTGGAACAGATGCTTTGAGAAATCCTCCCTTGCATTCAAATTTATTTTATCTTAGTAATGAACACCCATGAAACTCACTCGAAGAGTAAGCAACGGTGACAGTGACCCTTAAGAATTCCCTGTTGACATTTCTTGAATGTAGAACATTTATATTTACACTATGTATACTTTACGAATTTTGTGTTACCTCCGACATCTTCTCTTAAAAATTCAATAAAATCAGAGGTAAGGAACAAACGGCCATGGAAGGTTTTCAATGATGACATTTAAATATGTTCCAGGGTTAAGATTTTTGTTTACAGTTTATTTATTTATAGATGCTAGTTATTTAATGAAATACGCATGTTACATAAGTTGATTGGTTTATCTTTCAGTTCCATATCCAGTTTCTGATTTAACATTCATCGCACCTGCAGTATAGACTACAGTGGTATTGGCAACTGGTCTGCTGCCTCTTGCATTAGGGACTAGAGATCCTCATCTGGCCTCTATGCTCGTTCCAACTGAAGATACAAGTATTTGCGTGCCAGTCTGGTAGATATCAATATGGTCGCTTCGCACGCTAGTAGCTACTGCATTCGATTTTCCTTGTGCTCGTTCGAGCAAGCCACGCTTGAAACGTCCGACCGTCTACTCTGAAAAAGGTGAATTATTTCCATCGCCAACACTTGGAGGAATATAATATTACACCACAATGTTTTATGCATGTATTTTTTACAGGAATGTTTCACTTACCTTGAGAAAAAAAGGAAAACATTCCTTTCATTTTAGATAATTTTTATTATTTTAGTTCAACAATGCTTCTGAGTAAAAATTGTACAAAGTAAGCGATGAAAAGACATTCATACCAGTTGGTGTAAAACATTAGCTTCTGAATAAACCATTTACTTTTCTATAAGAAAAGAAAATGCTCGACTTTTAACAACAGCCGCTGGGTGGCCGTGCTGCAAGGCGCCTCACAGCAGAGTGCGCGTCTGTTCCCCGTCGGTGGTTACAGTCCTCCCTCACGCATGTTTGTTTGTTTGTGTGTGTGTGTGTGTGTGTGTGTGTGTGTGTGTTGCCCTTTATAAGTCTAGAGACTGGTGACCCCTGCACTTCGATCTCACAACTTCACAAACTTATGAATTTGATTTACAAAAAGAAAGTACATAAGTGACTGGCGATAGTAGAATATGTAAAAAGCTCTAGGACAAAGTCTATGCAACACTTCGTCACAACAATCTTTTTTCGATCAGCGTAGGCCTCATCTCTTCACATTTGCCGCAGGTCGCAAGGAAAAAAAATCGTGAAGAATGGCCGTTACATTCCAAGTAAACATCATTTAACAAACATGATTTATTTACATTTTGAGAATGAGCTGTTAACTTGCTAAAACACGATCAGCTTCACTCCAGTTCAAAGCTTAACACATTGGCGGTAACCCACTTACAAAAATTTCGGGTTCACAAGACCATCAATTTATGCCTATAGCTTGTATAGCTTATGGGACTTAACTACGGGGTCATCAGTCCCTAAACTTACAAACTACTTATAAACTACCTTATACTAAAGACGGCACAAATATCCATTCCCGAGGGGGGATTCGAACCCCCGACCGTAGTGGCCGTGGAGACCGTGACTGGAGCGTCTCAGTTCCTCGGCCACCGCAGCCGGTAATTTATGCCTTTATTCAAAATTTTAACGGCACATTTCAGATTGATATATCAAAAATGTTAAATGTTTGTTAAGATTATGGGACTTAACAGCGGTTTCATCAATCCCTAAACGTACAAACTACTTATGAACTAACTTATACTAAAGGCAGCTCAAACATCCTTGCCCGACGGGGGTTCTAACCCCAGACGGGGAACGGCCTCGCGCATCGGAGCATAACGCCTCAATGTGCTTGGTCACTCCGCCGCGGCTTTAATATATCGTAAATGGTACCACACAGTTACACAGACGACCCTTCAGAATTAGTTTATAATAAGTATTTTAGTTCTTTGCCGGCCGCGGTTGGCCAAGAGGTCTGCGCCAGTCACAGTCTGCTCGGCCGCTTCGGTCGGGGGTTCGAATCCCCCCTCGGGCATTGATGTCTGTGTCGTCTTTAGTATAAGTTAGTTCATTAGTAGTTTGTAAATTTAGGGACTGGTGACCCCGCAGTTAAGTCTCTTGAGCTTAACAAACATTGAACATTTGATTCTGATTTTAGTTCTTTCATAGATAACCCTGAAATTATGTAATAACTACGTCAAAAACTATAACTATCACTAAAAAGTATAAATATCATTTTAAAAGCTATGGGTAATGGAAACAGCCAATGAGGAGTTTGTAAATAATTATGCGTTGTGATCGTGCCTAAGAACGGACTCGAAAGTCGTGCCACATTCGAAGAAAACAGCGAAATATTTTTTTACAAACAAGGGGTGTAAATGTGATATTGCAATAATTAAAGTACTCATATGTATACTGGGTTCCAGGCTAATAACAATACTCGACAATCTTAAAATATTCGTTGAAGTTTTTGCAAAACAAAGTACATGATAATCGACCTTCTCATAAATTGTCATCTGTCTCTTTACGAACAAGTTGAAATACACGTGAGATGCATTTACGAAACAGAAGAAGTTATATACAACATACCGTAGGCTGTTTGCAGCTGACTCATGAATAGCCGTTTATACTTCCCAATTTTTTCACGCCATTACCATCAACTATGTTATGAAAAATAAAAAAATAAAAATACATATTGAAACTTATATGTATAAATAAAATAAAGAATGATTGTGGTTGGGATCGTAGACTGAAACTAGCATGTGTGAGGTTTGTGTGCTGTGCAACAGTACCTATCTAGATTAGTACAGCTCTGTGAATGTGAAAACTTATCGGAATATCTGAACATCAAGTAAGAGTCAATATTATAATTAATCAGCCTGGCATCGACTGACTGCAATGAGTATTGCCCTGTTAATGCGCTTAACGTTCCAGAACAAGAGTCTAGTTAAACAATGAATGGAAAGTCCGGTTGTAGCTCAAGTTCGGAATCGTTAATCAGGCAGACAAGTTATTCATTAATTTAATTAAATACTGACCAATTTTTGACACAAATGTTATATATAAAATTAAATCTGATCATGGGTGGAGTGATAGACTATCTCGAACAGTTGATAATAGTAGCGCAATGATGTAATAATATGACACAATAAAAACACTAAAGTCGACAATTAGGTATATATTAATTAATTAAAGTTGAAAATTAAGATTACTACTACACAGATTGCGCTTGACATCTATTCGTAGAATGACAAACTGTAACAATAAGTGATAGCAATGAAAGGAACTTGTAGCCTACAATCTATCGGAGTAGGAACATCTAAATCGATAAATTAGTACTATCTATTCTAGTGTGGAAACTTCTAAGTCGGTAATTGTGTAGTTGAGTAATTATTTACAGTACAGATCAAAGTTTAGTTTATTAGATGCCAAAACTGAATAAGTATGGATTCGGTTGCGAGCTTATCAACAATTATTGTGTGTATCGACACTTTCTGATCTAACATTATTAACAAAACAATTATTGTGTTGTCAGCAAGTGGTGTAATTAATATCTGTATGAAAAGGCACGTTGTACAATACAATTGAATATATATGACATAACAAGTGAATAATAAGCAAGTGGTGTAATTAATTTGGTATGTCGAGTACTTTCCACGATTGGCAAGAAATATTGGTAGCTACCTGATAAACTAGTTGCTTACGATTCTTGTATCAAAAGTCACTCACCTTGAAACGTGTCCATAAAAAATTATTTTGTAAGAAAATGTCCAATATTGTGCCTCCTGTTTTGTATCGAGTAACTTGCTTGCAAGAAAATGCGTAATATCGCTTCTACTGTATGTATCGATATGTGTCCTTTATGAAGTTTCATCTTTGGCAAAGATCATGTATTGCTTAACATTGTAGCTCGCACTGAGAGAGAGTACTACTAGTGGTTCAGCTCGCTTAGAGAGCGGTTGGGTTGTGTGTATGGCTCCGATGTAGAGCAGAGGCTGCTTTGCCAGCAAGTCAGAAGTTGTATTATGTAGGTAATGTAATGCTGATTATTAATAATAAGTAGCTTAAACTTTCTTCCATGTTTCATTTACGTAGTTAGAAAATTAACCTACTTCCTTCATTTGATAATTAATTATTAGCGGATTTAAAGTGCAGTATTGATGTGAATAATATTGTTGAACGGATTTCATTATTGGTGCCATAGTAAATGATAGTTAATTGACTATGATACTAAATTGATACTAAATTCCAATAATTAGAAACTGATCTGCATAAAATTCTCACAGTCAAGCATTAAGAAAGTGATTTGTGGTTTTTTTAATATCTTTCTCGCAGTCAAAATTTTTGAGTATAGTCAGTGTCTGTTTCAAAAGGCTACATGTCACAGTTGTTTTGTTAAAAATATCCGTTGCGCACATAATCAGTTTCATGCACTGTTTCTACTTAATAGCATATACATCAGTATCAGGGCCATAATTAAACCAAATTGCTGTGTCAAGGAACAATTTGTTGTCTGATCTAACGATAGGTTCAACATCCCCACAACACACGTACAGCTTTTAACCTCTTATCCGAAAACAGCAGCCGAAGACAGCAGCTTCTTGCAGCACATTAATGGTGAAATATAAATAAAATTGAAACTTGAGTCTATCCTACCGTTTAAAAGTTGTAGCTTACAATAACTTGGGAATAATATCATTCAGTTTAGACAAAAATGAGAACATAAAGCTGTCTTGAATTAAATCAAAGTAGTAAGTAATGATGATGGTTATTATTATCGTTACCTTATCAACATAATAATTACAAAAAAACCAAAATCAGAATTATTAAGAATCCTAATGGCTTACATCAATACCCTCGCAGACTATAACTTCGTCCGTCCACTTCCACACACTCCTACTCTCTGTCTCTGTCTCGCTTCTCTTACTCCATATAATAAAAATAAAGTCTCTGACCAGAGTGACAAATCAGTGCTGCCACCCTTCAGTATTTTAAGTAGAGAAAGTTCTAGAGCCAGTGAATAAAGCATTTACGTTTTAAAATGTCGATAAATAGGAAATACGAGGCGCGTCCAGAAAGAAAGTTCCATTTGGTTATATAAAACGAACGGGTTCAGATACAGAAAAGATATTGATTGTACAAAAATCTACAACCGTTAAACTACTTTTCTATATAGCTTCCGATATTTTGTAGGCAATTGTCATAGCATGGCACAAGATTTTTGTGTGCCTTTTTCAAAGAATATTGCCACCTGTGTATTCAACCATGTGGTAACATGTTCTTTCAGCTCGTCATCGTCATTGAAGTGTTGTCCACCAAGGACAGATTTTAGGTGTAAGAAGAGTATTACTGTCAAAATATGTTTTTTTTTTTCACGATAATGCCTGACCTCACACACCAAATGTGACCAAAAAATTCTTACGGAAATTTCAATGGGACCTGTTTGATCATCCTCCATACAGCTCGGTTCTCTCTCCTAGCGACGTTCATCTCATCTTACACCTAAAATCTGTCCTTGGTGGTCAACACTTCGATGATAAAGAGCTGTTACCACATGGTTGAATACACAGGCAGCAACCTTCTTTGAAGGATGCATGCAAAAATCTGTGGCACGCTATGACAAGTGCCTACAAAATTTCGGCAGTTATGTCGAAAAGTTGTTTAAGAGTTGTAGAATTTTGTGCAATAGAAATTTCTTCTGTATCTGTGCAGAATTTCATCTTATTACCAAAGGGAACTTACTTTCTGGACGCGCCTCGTATATTGTTCCCTATAAAGGGAAAAAATGCATTTCACTCGTGATACAGTTCATTTTCACTCAGGTAAAAGCGAATTTTTAATCAAGAAATACGAGAAAATTCCCATAATTGTTGTCACTCTTGTTCGAGTATACACCTAGAATACATTGTCCTGGGAGGCCCCTGGTGGAGCGAATGTTTGATTATAATCGCTACGTTTGTTACGCTAGACAAAAATAGGTTTGAGTGGAGTGAAATGTTGCTGATCCAGAGGAAGAGAATACGTATGGAATTCGATAGACTGTGGCGAAATGCCAACAAACTTGTAAGAGTCACCTAAGCTCATTACTGGAAAGAATGGGGAGATCTCAGGCACAGAGCCGGCAGAAAATAATGCTTTCCTCAAACAGCTGTGATGGCTGTTGAGTTCCTTTCGGAGACTGGAGTCGTTTAAAGATGCGGTGGGCGTTTCCAATATCTCAACCATAACGTGTGCATGTCTCGTAACGGGTTGCTGCTGATGATCACATCAAGTAAGAGACCGCAAAAAAGTTAAGAAAGTTAATATGAATCCTTATGATACGACTTCGAACTGAATACTGCTGTAAATTAGCAGTTTTTACGTATCTGAAGCGGAATAAATGCAATGATCGCGGACAAGTTTGGCTTTAGAAGAGGTGTAGGCGCAAGAGATGCAGTACACGTCTTTCATTCTTGAGAAAAGACTCTGGAAAGAGACGGTGAGATGGAGGGGTTAATTTAATGACATTATGATAAAAAAAACGTTCAAATATATTTTTTTTTATTTTCATCGGTCGTGGAAGGTATAGCATTAAACTACAAAACTATGTAACTAATAATAGTATTTTGTAAATCAGCTGATTTGACTGATAAAGCAACACTATGGAAAATTCCATCTTGCCCTTACCCTGAAGGCAAAATGGGATTTTCAACAGGTAAGATGGAATGTATTGGATAAACCTATATTTCACAATGCACACACAGGAAAAGAACCAGTTTTAGTATCGGTGAACAACTCATGTACCCAACCAAGGCGAACTTTCTGACCGATTCCCGGCTGGGTACACATTTTCAGCTTTGCCCATTCGCATTTGAAGTCATACATTCCGTCAATATGAAAACAATAAGAACTGCAGGATCAGAAGTGACGTCTGTTCTTTCGGAATAGAAGCCACATGTATATATTCTGACCAGTCTTCTGTAGGTGGATCGATGTGTTGTCGTCGCACAATATTCAAAACACATCGTCTTGATTGGATTCCTTTTGATTGGACACATCTTCTCGACTTTCTTGTCTGTTTTCCCCTTTCTTTATTGTTTCCCTTTTCTTTTAAATCCTGTCCCAGTTTATATTTCGTTTACATTTTATTTATTTTCTAATTTTGGTTTCTTCCTCGTTTCATTCTTTCTACAGTTGTTGGTGTGGCTGACGAACTAGTAAGGATCTCAGATTTTTTTTATTTCTCATTTTTAATTTTTTAAATATTTTTTTATTGATAGTGGAACTTCCGAAGAAGTAAGTATTTTTCGTGGAGAGATGGCGTACGATGTCGACGGTTGTGCAAAAACGTCAACAGGGCCTACACTATATGCATCTTTGCTGTCTTCCACAGTTTTAAGCTCAATATCCTCTTGTTCTTTTAACACAACATCCTTTTGTGATGTGGTGCGAGAAACACCTGAGCTTCTATCAAATAGTTATCTACCTAAGGAGGCCATAAAGGGACTGAAACCATGCAGTTCAGTTCCACCTAGGCTATCTGGACTGCCTAAGATCCATAAGGAAAATGTACCATTACATCCAATTGTGAGAAATATTGGAGCAGCCACTTCCGACCTAGAAAAATACTTGGCGTCGTTGCTCAAACCTGTGGTAGGCAAGTGTCCACATCATATAAAGAATTCTAATGATTTTATCAGCAGGCTACAGCCACGTCAGCTGCTAACCAACGACTTGTTGGTCAGTCTTTATGTGGTTTCACTTTTTCCAAAGGTGCCTCTTGTGGTCTCTCTACACCTCATCGGCAACATGTTTGGTGAAGACATTACAGCGCTATTTGAGCACACGCTCTCCTCTACATATTTTTTTATTTACCAACGAGTTTTATTAACAATCTCACGGAATCACCATGGGGAGTCCTTTGTCTCCCCCGGTGGCCAATCTTTTATGGAAGATTTTGAGGAGAAAGCACTTGAATCGGCCACTTTTAAACCAACAGTGTTTTGGCGATACGTCGATGACAGTTTTATAGTGTTGTCTCATGGCGTGGACATAGTCAACATGGATTCAGAGAGTATAATTCCTGTGAAACACAGTTAGCTAGTTACTCACATAATGTGATGAGTGCTATCGACAAGGGATGTCAAATAGATTTCCGGAAGGCTTTTGACGTTGTACCTCACACGCGTCTTCTAATGCTTCACGTTTGACTGATTTATGTTGTAAACAAAATTTAACGGATTTCTTTTCGTAATGTGGACGACTTCACACTTCGCATTATTTAGAGACAATTGCCAATGTTTACACCATAGTGATATCTTATTTAGATCGTTCTGCAGTTGGTTTTGATCTTCAGATGATTTTACTAGACGGTAAATGACGGCGTCATCTACAAACAAACAAAGAGAGCTACTTAGATTTTCTCCCAAATCGTTTATGTAAATAAGGAACAGCAGAGGACCAATGACACTACCCTGTAAACGCCCGATATCACCTCTGTTGTGTTCGATGCCTTACCATTGATTACTACAAACTGTGTCCTCTCTGTCAGGAAATACCCTATCCAGTCGCAAATTTGGGGCGATATACCATAACTACGCAATTTGATTAAAAGCCGTTTGTGAGGTACTGTATCAAAACCCTTCTGGAAATCAAAAAATACAGAATCAATATGAGAACCGTTGTCGATAGCACACATCACTTCGTGTGAGTAAAGAGCTAGTTGTGTTTCGCATGAACAATATTTTCTAAATCCGTGTTGACCTTGGGTCAATAGATCATTCTGTTCGAGATAATTCATAATATTTGAATACAGGATATGTTCCAAAACCTTGCTGCAAATTGACGTTAATGAAATAGGCCTCTAGTTTAGTGGGTTACACCTACTGCCTTTCTTGAATATAGGTGCGACCTGTGCAACTTTCCAATCTTTTGGGACAGATCCTTCTTTGAGAGAGCGGTTATATTTGGCTGTTAAGTAAGGAGCTATCTCTTCAGCATAATCAGATAGAAATCTAATGGGTATACAGTCCGGACCAGAAGACTTGTTCTTGTTAAGTGATTTAAGTTGCTTCACTACTCCAAGGATATCTACTTCAACGTTACTCATTCTGGCCTGTTTGTAATTCGAAATCTGGATAATTGGTTTAGTCTTCTTTGGTGAATGAGTTTCTAAAAGCTATGTTTAGTAACTCTGCTTTTGTAGCGCTATCATCTTCAGGATCGCCATGACTATCACGTAGTGCGGGTATTGTTTGTGTTTTGCCCCTAGTATGTTTAACATATGACCAAAATCTCTTAGGGTTTTCAGTCAAATTTCGAGAACAATGAGCCAGGGGTACCGTCGAATCCTTTGGCTACATATACAGTAAAATCACATCTGATGGCAGATGAAGAAAGAAGATTTCAGCACCTGTGACTGATTGACATAAGGTTCTGCCCTATTCCACAAACGACGGCGCCACCACCCCGTTGTAGGAGGCAGCAACTGGAACGGGCGGGGCATGCGACTGACGCTACAAAGGACACAGAACTTCGCTTTTGCATACGTGTTCAGCGGGACTCAGCAGCAGCGACGGTTCCTGAAGATGACGGACAGTTGTACCGTCGAAATATTGTATCTGTTAGATTTCAATATTCGGTAGAAAACCCGAAGATACTCTGAAGATTTATTACGCCGGGAAAGCCTTTAATTATTACAAAAAACACGAAATAGACGAATATTTCGGTTTTAAAGGATACTTAGAATGTCACAATACGGAACCTATAACGATTTGTTGCTAGAACTGGAAAACGTTTCTGGAATGCCCATAAATTATCTTCGTTGGTGCGTTTATTAACGTCAATTGGACATGTCATATCAAAACAGGACACATATCACATAGTTATTTCAGCCAAAGGTTAAGTATGTGTTGGTGCAGACGACATACTTATAAACAGTTGCGATTTCAACTTACCGAAAGCAGAAATGAAATATAAAAGCTACAAGTCACTTGCAGAAGCTTCTCGCACACTATTCACTCTGAAAATCGGATACTTGTGCAATAACTTGCAACGGCCGCAAGTCCATTTTTTGACGTATTTCCAAGGACTGATGACCTAGCTGTTTACTCCCCTCAAAAACCAACAACATTTGACGTATTTACACTCGCAAGTAGTTTGACAAGTTTCTTCCCGCAAGTAAATTTTTGCAATAACTTACCAATGTAAACCCAGCTTAAGATACATTTCGCGAGACTTACTGGTGTAAAAGCTCTTACCGTCTGACAGCTGCAACGTTACTAGCGCTCCAAGCGGTGAGCAAGGGAGCCGCCTGTTAATGTCATATACATCGTACCAATAACACTTTATTTTACAACCATTTTCCACGCAATTTAATACGTTATTGTTTTATTTTAGACTCGAGAGCGTTAGTCTAATATTAGATGAAATGTATGATGCTGAAATAAACAGCAATGGAGCTAAATCAGTATAATGTAGTTCAAAAGACAAAAAATTCAGGATGTATAGAAATCTCCGCCAGCATTTTGTAACCACACGGAGACAGCCGCTTTGACCTTGACCCGGTTTAATCTTACCGAAAAGATGCGCTAATTCGGGACTGTATGAGGTAAGTTGCCACACCTCTCACTTGAATCGCTGCAGCAGTTCGCACGTTTGGCGGGCCTTGTGAGGTGCGAAATTTCATCTCTTCCTTAAGCTCAAAACGGATCTCGGTGGACAACTATTCCGTAACAAGGAGGAGAAAGCGGCTGGTTACAAAACGCTTGGAGGAGATTTCTATGCTTCCTAAATTGAACTGTAGATTGACCGTTCCGAGAAATATTCACAATCTCTTGGATACTATGTGAAAATGTGAACTTACTTTGTATGTTGTCATAGCCGTGTTGGTTTTGTATAGGTGGTTTTAATAAATGACCATAAAGTGGAGGTGCAACCTACTTTTTGATCTACCTTCGTACATTATTCTGGGAAAACCCTCATAAATTGTGATTAGACTTTGCGACCTTCCTATCGGTACTCACCATTAATAATTGGGCAATACATTACTCAGGGCAGTAAAAAGTTTATGGCTCGTTGTCTCTGTTTATAGCCGGCCGCGGTGGCCGAGGGGACTAAGGCGCTCCAGTCATGGTCTGCACGGCCACTACGGTCAGGGATTCGAATCCCCCCTCTGGCATGGATATTTGTGCCGTCCTAGTTCGTAAGAAGTTCATAAGTAGTTTGTAAGATTAGGGACTGATGACCCCGTAGTTAAGTCCCATAGACTATACAAACATTTGAACATTATCTCTGTTTATAGGGGTGAGTTATGCCCTAAACAGCTACACAATCTGTTTAAACAAGATCAACAATTAGTCAGTCTATAAATCTGCATATGATGACGTGAAAATATATGTAAACAAACATAAATTAATCCTCTGAATAACCAACAAAATGGATTCTAAGATAAAGAAGTGATTCACTCACGATATAGTTCTTTATAAATACAGTTCATTTCTCTTTCTGGACATGAAAATGCGGAGGTGGTCCTACTTTATACATCGGTAAATTACTGAATATTTCCCCAATTATTGTTCATGAGAGGCACTGTAAGTATCACACGCAGTCGAGAGTAAATCACTCGTAAATTAGTGAAGTTCTAAATTATGCCGTGATTACAGTATTTGTTATAAAACACAGTTTGTCATCAGACTTGTGCACGATTTCTGATTTATCACAGTTCCACAGCCCTACCACCGTACATAGTTTACCACTTTTCACCAGAGTTTTGCAGTCTTAGTCCCGAAAATTTTCTAAGTCCACATAAGCCTATCTCTTTAAATCACAAGTTCGTAACGCGGCTTCAGACCGCCCAGGGTCACAACCTTTCACCACCACGTCCAAGTTACGAGTCCCTTCCCAAGCGTTCCAAAAGCGTGCTCTCCCTGTTCCCAAAATTGTATCCTTCAGCGCATCCTAACGCCTCATCTTTAAAACACAATTTCTCTTCCAAAATATTATACATTTGAATATCACAGATTTAAATGCTTTGACCACCTTCAAACAAATGTTTACATTTAACAAATAAATACATATTTAACAATACTAAAAACTGTAGAGACTGAAGCTCTTTGATCAGGTAGCGTGTCACTGTTCAAATATACTGCCGCCGGCAAAATATAGTTACACACTTAATATTTAATTTATCATGGATTTATATGTAAACTAGCTTAAACCCGCGGCTCCGCTCGCGTGTTTGTTGATTATGATTGATAAACTACCTTTCAGTAGTGTGCTTTGAGACTGGTTTTGAAGCAACTGAAAAATATTCCTATCAGATTGCAGAAGTGTATGCATCTACCGTTTATCAGGAAAGTAAGTAGTGTAGATCAAATCACACGTAAAAATGCACTTGTTTCGAAGAATCCAATCACGAAATTCAACAATAATGATTGTAATAATGTAACAGATCGATCACTTTGTTGTAATGCGCGAAACGACAAATCAGTTTTTTCAAAGAGATGTATTAAAATAAATTTCTTTTTTACTGCTTTATTTATCTATTCTAATATTTCCTTATTCGTATGCTTATCCTTACAGAGAAAGAGGTGAAGACACTGTAGCACGCACAGACCAAAGATATAGTCTATGGCAACACGTTTCGCTGTATGTAACCTCCTTGCTTTAGAGTCGCAAACGTCATCGCTGGCCTTCAGTATGAATTTTTTTTATAATTTGACGACTTTCAACCACCATATTTCCACCCCCTTATAGCTAACGGCATGAAACTGCTATGGCTTACAACGGGAAACTTCGGGAACAATTACACACAGACCATTCGTTTGCGTTCTGTAGTTTTCGCTGCAGAGCGAAATATTAACACGCATACGTAGAATTTTATATACACCGATAACTTTCCATCGCAATATATTCCACCCTTTTATCATTATCAACTCTCAAGCAACAATGCAACCAATAAAACCATTTTCAAAGAGTAAATATAATTTTCAAAGAGTAATACTTATTCCGCATTTCGCCTTGTATTCTTCAAATTACTAAATATCTATCAGATCGCTATAAAATCGTGCCTAAAACCTTCCTCAGGTATAAATTACTTACTGTACAAATATTTAAGTCTCTGCGTCTTGTCGTTCGGACGTGATAAACGTACACCGAACAGACATTCACATTAATATATATAGACAAATAGCTATCCGATCGCCATAAAACAGTGCCTAAAGCCTTCCCCGGGTAGACATTAGTAACTGTACAAATTTTTAGCGCTCTATGTGTTGTGGTTCAGACGTGATAAACGTAAACCGAACGACATTCACATTAATAATAGGTAAATAGCTATCCGATCGACATAAAACCGTGCCTAAAGCCTTCCCCAGGGTAGACATTAGTAACTGTACAAGTTTTTAGATCTTTATGTCTTGTGGTTCAGACGTGATAAACGTACACCGAACAGACATTCATATTTATAGATATAGATATATTCAGTTCTTGTCTACAAATACAATTGTTTATATATAAATTATCTGCTTCATACCTACTGCCGCAGTGGAGTAGCCGAGCGGTCTAAAACGCCTCGCTACGAAGCGCGCGGTTTGCTCGCCGTCGGAGGTTCGTGTCCTTCCTGGGGCATGGGTGTGTGTGTTGTCGTTGCGTTATCTTACCTTAGTTTAAGTGGTTTGTAAGCTACGGACTGATGACCACGCAGTTTGGTCCGGTAGATTTACAAACATTTGAACATTTGAGCATATCTACTATTTTTAGTCGGCCATGAAATAGTTAAGTGGCAGTCTCCAACATAAAAAAACGACTGTTACTAAGAATAATATTAATTATAATAAAATATATAAATGTTGTGCGCTTTGCTGGGTTCATGTTTTGTGTTTCTGTGGTGGAATCTATGTTCTGACACAAGAATATTATTACCTAACGAAAAGCATAACAAAACAAAGTTTATTGAAAGAATACGGAAATAACGTGGTACGTCTTTTAAGATAGGTAGCGTGGTGCAATGCTGCCTACTTCCTTCTTAATCTATTGCTGATAGCTGGCCGAGGTGGCCGAGGGGACTGAGGCACTTCAGTCACGGTCTGCACGGCCACTACGGTCGGTGGTTCGAATCCCTCCCTTCGGGCCTGGATATTTGTGCCGTCCTAGTTCGTAAGTAGTTCATAAGTAGTTTGTAAGTTTAGGGACTGATGACCCCGTAGTTAAGTCCCATAAGCTTTACAAACATTTGAACATTTTTTTGTTACTGATAGACACTACGTGTCAATAATTCTAAATATAAGTCTTATAATATTCTTATTATAGTACTGAAATTTGTCAGCTTTTTATCTGTAAGGAATGTAGAAATTTTAATTACAGCGTTTGATTCTCCCAAGTCTCTTGAATCCATTCATATAACAACTTTTGCCGTATGATCAGTCGCTGATTTTATATGGATTTTTAGAGTAATGTATGTGGCTATATTTATTTCAGTTGTAATCTGGGTTATCCGCCCTCGATCATTCAAGACAGTTGCTTCCTGTTTCCGAGCACATTAGGGAAACCCTGACTACCTGCTGTATCCCATTCACTAGGTACAAACTGTTAGCCGGTCAGCTGGGGAACGCAACAGCCTGGCAAAACCCGCCATTCACATGGAAATAATCAGCTTCCCCCTGTATCTGTAACGTCACAACTTGACACTATATCGTAGCCTATTATTGGTCTTCTATTTAGCGTCAACAAAGGTAGTACTGCGAGAACTGCCTTTGTTGCTTCAAGAGAGGCGCGTTTGCGCGTAGTTCTTTTTTTTTTCTTGCGTTCGGCTAGAGTGTTTCTCAACAAGTTGGCAGCGTGTCTTCAACCACTCGCGAACTTCGGGGCATTGCGGATCAGCGCTGCGAAGTTCCGACAAGACACGCCACGCCATCGTCTGCCGCCACGACAAGGCCGCGTCACGACACCGTCGACTCGGCGCGGGAGAGTGATCGATATAAAAGTCGATCCTGCGTCCCGCCTTCATTTTCGTTAACCCAGTTAAGAGGCGACGAGAGCGCCACCACAAATATTTGGCCTCCTTCAGGATGTTCCTTATGGTCACACGGGCTGTAGACTTTAAAGATGCCTACAGTTTCTTCGCGACTCCAGTGGATGCAACAACGCCATCTACGCCAGTCTGTGAAGGAGAACTCTGGCTTAAAGGCACACCATTCTGAATCACATCATAATACTGTAACTGGCTGAAAACCCGGCGTTGCCCGAGTATTTATTTATTTATTTCTGCCTTGAGTTAGTACTTCTCCTATCCCTTCTCTCTCTCTGTCCATCTCATTTTGTCAAAAATCGTGTTATTTTTATCGGATAAAATATAAGAAATAACGCTGTCATACATAATGTACAAAATTATAAGTGCAGTATCCAAACAAAGGTTAGATTAGATTAGTTTTGATTTCATAGATCAATGTTGAGGAGATCCTTGTGGATGTGGAACGTGTCAAGAAAAAAAATTACAAGCTGAACAATAGATAATACTAATAATATAAACACAGATACATACATTATTAAGATTTTTTTTTAGCTGATAATATAATAATACTAATATAGTATGAGTACCGATACATGCATCATTTGGTACCATTTAGAAATTCACTAATGGAGTAGAAGGAGTTGGCCACTGGAATCCTCTTAAACTGATCTTTATTTGTAGCTAAATTTTTTATACTTGATGGTAAACTATTGAAAATCTGTGTTCCTGAGCAGGGGACCTCTTTTTTGAACTAAAGTAAGTGCTCTTAAGTCCTTGTGTAGATCATTTTTATTCCTAGTCTTGTATGTATGAACTGAGCTGTTTGTTGGGAAAAGGGATATATTATTTATGACAAATTTCATTAAGGAATAAATATACTGAGAGGCAGTAGTTAATATACACAGTTCTTTGAAGAGGCTTCTACAGGACATCCGTGAATTTACTCCACAAATAATACGTGTTACACGCTTTTGGACTCTGAAGACTTTTGACTGACTTGAAGAGTTGCCCTAAAATATTATACCATATGACATTAGGGAATGAAAGTAAGCAAATTATGCAAGCTTTGTCATTTTTATGTCTCCTATGTCTGATAACACTCGTATTGAAAATACAGATTTGTTGAGTCGTTTCTGCAGTTCTGTGGTGTGCTCCTCCCAACTAAATTTATTATCAAGCTGTAATCCCAGGGATTTAATACTGTCAACCTCTTCTATCTGCTCTTCTTCATACTTAATGCATATGTTGGCGGGAAATCTGTTTCATGTTCTGAACTGCATGCAGTGAGTCTTTTCAAAATTTAATGACAATGAGTTGGCTTTAAACCATTTATTAATGTTCATGGAAATATCATTAGCAGACCTTTCTATAACTATGCTTGACGTACTTTTTATTGCAATACTTGTATCATCTGCAAACAAAACGAACTCTGCTTCAGGTAGTGTAACAGACGAGGTCATTAATGTACACAAGAAATAGAAATGGCCCGATTACCGGATAATATATAAGAAACAACACTTTCTTACATAATGTACAAAATTAAAGTGCAGTATCCAAACGAAGAGAGATAGCAGTCAAAAAGCAAATGACATATAAAATAAGTACGATCTGATATTTTTTGAATTGTATGTTGTACAATTTATAATTTTTCAGAAATATATTCATTTGTATAAGTGCTGCATGTCATTAAAATCTCTTGGGAATAAAATTAGTAGTAAAGAAGTAATAGATTAAAACTTGGTGCATGATGGGGCTGTTTTCCATGAACGTTACTGTTTATGTGCTCGTATCTCATGAACTACGTGTCGTACTGTGATACAATTTAGAAAGTACATTCAAATATATATGTGTATATACTGACTGTAAAAGTTCCTGCGGCTACAGTTTGTAGTGTAGAAATTATAAATTCTAACGTCATATAAAATGCCATAGTTTTAGTCCTTGAACAGGGGAAAAGCAGTAAGCGAGGAACTTTTTTCGTTTCACAATTTTGCTATGGTTGTCAGCGAGAAATTGTTAAAAAAAGGTTTGAAATTGTTTTTAAAGTTTGTTGTAAGTCGCTAAGTAGTCTCGTTTTCATATACCGTATTCATAAATTCTCGTCGCATTATGTGGCAGTGTCTTGCAACTCCTGTTGTATATGACCTTATATCTCGTGAACCATGGTCGTATGTCGTTCTTGCCATTACAAAATTGGTACTTCACGATAAGGAAGATGTGTACCAAATTTGGTTCAAATCGGCTCAGTGGTTTAAGACGAAATATGCATAAATGACGCATAACTCGGGGTATTCTCATGCGGTGGCCTCTCTTTATTTATGACGTCATATCACCTGAGATATGTGTCGTGCTCTTTTGTTTTTAGGTCTGGAACCTTCGTGGGCATACGGTGAACAGTTCACCAAAGTTCCATTGCAATCGAATGAATGGTTTTTGAACGTATAGAGGACATACAGACAAACATCGTATATATATATATATATATATATATATATATATATATATATATATATAAACAAACCAAGATATTAAATTTCTATCATGACTCTCACGCCAGCAGTTGCTGCGTCTTCTACCCTGGTTTTATGTTGTTAAACTAATACAACCCATACATTTTTGACATTCTTTGAAACGTGATACTATGTCATTTTAAACACACAAGAGCTGTTAAAAAAGTGAAGTGGCTTTTCAAATTCCGCGGGAAACGTACAGTCGATATTTTTATCTTATTTTGGTACACATCTCCGGAACACATGACCACACTTTCCAGTGTACACCATGCTTGGTTTCTTTTTTACAGATTGGAAGGTTAGACGTGTTTTAGTTGTTGTTGTTGTGGACTTCTGTCCGGAGACTGGTTTGATGCAGCTCTCCACCCTACTCTATCCTCAGCAAGCCTCTTCATCTCCCCATAAGAACGGCAATCCACATCCATTTGAATCTGCTTACTATATGCGTCTCTTGGTCTCCCTCTGCGATTGTTACCTCACAGACTTCCCTCCAATGCTAAATTTACGGATCCTCGATGTCTAATTGTGTGTCCTACCAAGCGATCCCTTCTTTTAGTCAAGGCATGACAAAAATTTCTATTCTCACCAATTTTGTTCAGTATCTCTTCATTAGTTACGCAGTGCACCCAACTAATCTTCAGAATTCTTCTGTAGCACCACATTTCAAAAGCCTCTATTTTCTTCCTGTCCGCAATGTTTATCGTCCATGTTTCACTCCCGTACAAGGAAATACTCCACACAAATACCTCCAGAAAGACTTCCTTACACTTAATATTCGATGTTAGCAAATTTCTCTTTTTCAAAAACGCTTTTCTTACCATTGCCATTCTGTATTTTATGTCGTCTGTACTGCGACCGACATATGTTATTTTACTACCCAAGTAACAAAACTCATCTACCACCTTCATTGTCTCGTTACCTAATTTAATTCTTTCAGCATAGCCTAACTTTCTAAAACTGCATTCCATTATGTTTGTTTTGCTCTTGTTAAAGTTCATTTTATATGTTCTCTTCAACACACTGTCCATTCCATTCAACTGCTCTTCCATGTACTTTGCTGTCTCTGACAGAATTACAATGTCATCAGCAAAGCGCAAGCTTTTATTTCTTCACCCTGAACTTTAATCCCTATTCCAAATTTTCCTTGCTTTCCTTCACCGCCTACTCAATGTACAAATTGAATAACATCGGAGAACGGCTACAAACCTGCCTTACTCCCTTCCCAGCTAATGGTTCCCTTTCATGCCTTTCGAGTATAATAACTGCGGTCTGGCTTTTGTACAAGTTGTAAATAACTCTCCTTTCCCTGTATTTTCCCCCCTGCTGACTTCAGAATTTGAAATAGTGTATTCCAACATTGTCAAAAGCTTTCTCCAAATCTACAAAAGCTAAAAATGTAGGTTTGCCTTTCCTTAATCTTCTAAGATAAGTCGTAAAGTAACTATTGCCTCCGTTCCTCCTGGATCCAAACTGATCTTAGGTCGGCTTCTACCAGCTTTTAGTAAGCCCGGTAAATTTCTATTATTACAAAAATGAAGCAAAGAATTTGCAGCAAATTTGTATGAAAAATGGAATCGAGTTCTCTAAAACACTCCTGATATTGACATTGATATTCGGTGAGACTGCTCAACTGGTACAAGGTCTTTCGAGATGGCCGAGAAGATGTGAATGACTCTGGACTGTGGCCGTTACAGCACATCGATAGCGTCGAGCTGTGCAGAAAATTGTTTTGGAAAACCGTCGAATTACCGTAAGAGAAGTTGCTGAGGATGTTAGCATAGTTCGGCTCGTTTCATGCAATTTTTCGGATGTGTCAGATACGAAATGTGTATCAACAAAATTTGTTCGAAAACTTATGATTTTTTATCAGAAGAACAGACGCTTGAGCATCACTGAGGTGGTCTTGAATGACGTGAATGATGATCCTGATTTGCTTAGAAAGGCCATAACTGGTGACGAAACAAGGGTTTATGGTTGAACCCTAAGACCAGTGGCCCCAATCGAAGCATCCCGGAGAATCAAGACCGAAAAATGCTGGCAAAATTCGTTCAAATGTCAAAGTTTTGCTCACTGATTGTTTTTCAGTTACCGTTGCGTAGTGTTTCATGCATTTTGTTTGAAGGTCGTACGTTCAGTAAGGAGTATTACCTTGACGTTATGCGCAGTTTGAAAGAATAAACACGAAAACAATTGTTGGAAAACAATTCATGGATTTTGCATCACGACAATGTTCATTCGTCATTCTTCGTTTCTTGTAAGAATCTTTGGCCAAGAGCAACACGAAAATCTTGCATCAGCCATCATATTAACCGGATTTGACCCCCTGCGACCCTTTCCTGTTCCCGATACTGAAGAGATGTGTGAAAGGACGAAGAGTGAGGAAATAAAAAGTGCATCGCTTGAAGTCCTGTATCGAAGATTGGAAGAATCGTTGGCACCAGTGTATTGTTGTAAATGGTGGATTTTCTTTGAAGGCCACAACATCAATATTATTTCATAAAAATAGGAAGGCGCCTTACTTTGTGAACACACGTTGTATGTGAGAGTAAAATGACATAGCAACAACAAATAATAATGAGGTGTTCCGATAATGAAATTTTCATGGACATTAATAAATGGTTCTTAGTCAATTCTCTGTCGCTAAACCTTGAAAAAACACACTATATGCAGTTTAGGACTTGTAACACGTTTCCTGCCAGTATGTACCTAGAGTATGACAACTAGGAAATAGAAGAAGTTGGAAGTGTCAAATTCTTAAGATTACAGCTGGATAATAAATTTCACTGGGAGGGGCATACCACAGAACTCCTGAAGCGCCTAAACAACTCCCTGTTTTCTATGCAAATGTTGTCAGATATGAAAGATATAAAAATAAAAAAGCTAGCATATTATGCATAATTTCACTCTATAATGTCATACGGGATTATTTTCTGGGCCAAGTCATCAGTTCAAGCAAAAGTTTTTTGAACACAAAAACGTGCGTTCGGATCATTTGTGGTGTCAACTCAAGAACACCATGTAGAGGGCTATTTAAGGAACTGGGAATACTTACTACTGCTTTCCAATACATTTGTTCACTAATGAAATTTGTCGTTAAAATATATATATATATATATATATATATATATATATATATATATATATATATATATATATATATATATATATTTTTTTTTTTTTTTTTTTTTTTTCAAACCAATAGCTCAGTCCATGGGATCAATACTAGAAACAAGAATAACTCGCATAAAGATTTAAAGTCACTTACTTTGGCTCAGAAAGGTGTCCAATATTCAGCAGTACAAATTGTCAATAACATGCCGGCAGCCATAAAAACTTTAACTCACAATAAAGTACAGTTTGAAAAGAGACTAAAGGATTGTTTGCTAGCCATCTCCTTCTACTCCATTGATGAATTTCTTACCAGCAGTGAATGATGGAAGTTATTGTATATAATATTCACAAATATGAATACTGTGTTCAGTTTGACTTCAAGTTTTGTGCAGTAATGTGATCATTTGTAAATCAGTGTTATAAAAATAGTATGTAGTAATAAGTTTTATGTCCTTTAAAATGTAAATAATCTTAAGGCAATTGTTTTTACTGACCAAATCCACTTCAACAAGGGCATCTGTGGGATCTGTGGAAGGTACATTAACACCTAAGCTCTCTTTTTGTAAGCATATATTCTGTATTTTGTTTTGACCTATGTTCTACATCGAAGAGGATTTCCTCAATTCGGATCTACCGGAAAGAAAAGTACATATTTGATAAAGACACGAAAAAAGCACCTGGAAAGACTTGAGATGAGAGGTTCATATTCACAGATCATGATGATGCTCGTTAATATGTTTTGATGAAATGATTACCATTTCAGCCACTACGGCTTCGCATTTTTCCTGTTGTCCAGCAGGCATGTGGTCAGCCATGAGCTCCCATAACTTGATGTATGCGTGGAAGCATCCACGCGTATAAAGCGCGAATGGCGACTTGTAGTACATCCGTGCATACTGTACTCACCTGGTTCTAAAGTTCATCTCTGGTGGTTGCCATTGGGTTACGGCGCTGCACCCTTCGCTTAATCGTACTGCACAGATTTTCGACAACAAGTCTGTGGCGAGTCAGGAAAGAAAGCTGAAGTGCTGTGAGAACAAGGAGGAAAGTGTTCGTGCAGTAACACGTGGTCGAGCATCGTCTTGCTGGAAACAAAGCGTTTGGGACTTCGTGCAGAAAGGGAGTGGCTTCAGGACGGAACGCCCTGAACACGCAACCAACTGTGACTTGTGGTTGCACACAATAGCAACCCACAGCATAAGGCCTTCGGCTGACATCTTACGCGTATATCTCACCTTGTATGCGGTCAACCAAATTGAAGCCATTCTTTTCAAACAAACAGAACCGGATTTGCCTGAAAACTCTAATGCCATTCCTGGATCCTATGGCGTAGTTCCATAAAGGTTTTATATCCTTAGTGTGTCTTTAAAAATTTTCAAAGCGCCCTCTTTATTATATAACTTTCTATTTGTATGATTTATGATCGAATTGTTCGAGAAAGAATCCTGTATCTACATTTATATATACAACTTAGAACAAAAAAAGCATGTAAATATAATTATGATTGAAAATCTGTTTTCTATGTTTTCTTTTTAAAAATATATGTAACTACAATATTGTACCTGATTAGAATGCAACTCAAAGACGTTGCTAATTTCAAAACCGTTCCAATTTATTTGATTTTTTTATCTGAAATTGTATCAAGTTTCGTTCATTTTAAATTGTATGACTGACAGTTTTAGATTATCAACAGACTAACTTTTAAGCAGCCTTTTTATACCGGGTGATCAAAAAGTCAGTATAAATTTGAAAACTTAATAAATCGTGGAATAATGTAGATAGAGAGGTAAAAATTGACAAATATGATTGGAGTGACATGGGGTTTTATACAAGAGTGCATACCGGCCGCAGTGGCAGAGTGGTCTGCGGCGCGCCAGTCACAGTCTGCACGTCCGCTATGGTCGGGGGTTCGAATCCCCCCTCGGGCATGGTTGTTTGTGTCGTCTTTAGTATAAGCTAGTTCGTAAGTATTTTGTAAAAAAATGTTCAAATGTTTGTATAGCTTATGGAACTTAACTACGGGATCATCAGTCCCTAAACTAACAAACTACTTATGAACAAACTAATACTAAGGACGGCACAAATATGCATGCCCGCGGGGGGATCCGAACCCGCGACCGTAGTGGCCGTGCAGACCGTGACTGGAGCGCCTCTGTCTCCTCGGCCACCGCGGCCGGCGTATTTTGTAAGTTTAGGGACTGATGACCCCGCAGTTATGTACCTTAAGCTTAAAAAACATTTGAACGTATTGAACAGGAGTGCATTCTTATATTAAAAATCAGACAAATTACGTAGCTATTGTGTATATTATCCATTCAAACTAGATTAGAAAGAAATTCGGTAAAAAGATTGGATAGTGCCTCAAACAGTCCGCTAGTGTCGGAAAAGTTTAATTCTTAATTTGGCTGCAATAACATTCAAAATGTATAGAAATTAGCAATTTTGAACAGAGCTTTAAGCTGAAATAAGAACGATAGCTTAGGTACATAACGCTGGCTAATACTATAAGCTGTGCCGAATTTTTTTCTTCAATTACTAAGTGTAAGTAAGGAGTTTTTTGGAGTAACAGGTTGTAGCATTTTTCTCGTATGTAAGTATCAATACATGCGGAATCCATATTAGTTTTTGACTGATGACCATTGCAGTTTTGTCCCCCTTAAACAACCAACAACAACCAACCAACCATATTAGTTTTTGGTGACAATGAATTTCTTGTTTCGTGTAAGATACGTGCTTTAATAATCGTCCTATGATTTTTGCTTCTGCGCATCATTCTTTTTGTGTCTCGTTTCCGCCGGTTGTAGGTGTCGGTGGCCGAGTAGAAAGAGACCGACACAGGAATAAAGGATGCACGCTTGTGCAGGTACGGAGGTGACCAGCCAGTGGGACAGCAGAAACTAGAAACACTAGAGTAAATTAGAACGAGGTATATATTTCATAGAGACATAGTAGTACTTAACTTTTACATACTTCTTGACTGCAGAATGCTGATACATAGATTAGATAGAAGCCTGCCTACTGATGATTCCTAGTGCCTATCCGATAGCCAAGTCTTAACTGGTGCCTATCTGATTCCGAAGTGTTAACTGGTTCCTATATCAGTCCCAAGTGAACGATGCAGCAGTCGTGGCCACGAGCGGAGTTGCAGCAGAGGGCGCTCGTGGCTGACGTCGAGAGAACGCCGCGTCGTGCGTGCATGGCGGCGCGCGGCGAAAGTAGGTGGCGTGCACTTTATACTTGTGCGACAATTTTTACAATTTTTTTTTTTACAATTACAATAACAATTTAGGTCTGTTACCTGGATAATTAAAACAGACCTTTACAATCAATTATTATACATTACAAATTGTTTGGTTGTTAGTAATAAGTTAATGACAACTCAAAGTATAATTCCCGCCTCTTAGCAAGCCTCCTGAAGGGAGGCCAGTACCCATCCCTAAGACGTGGACGTGGGCGGCGTCAACTTACTCATATTACTGCGACTCATATTAATTTATTAGATTATTACATTTTCAAAACAAAGTTAATTACACTACTTCTACTAGTGGTGCACTGATTTACACTATCCATCTCCTTTGCACCACTGGATTTCTAGTCTAAATTGGATTTGGAAGGTAGCGAGGCGGCCAGCACCAGAGAACGTATTCGAGTGACTTCTCCCTTATACGTTGCTCACGCAAGGCGGGGCCACAATTCTAATAACAATAATAATTCAGTTTCTTTCTTGCACGTACGGAAGACAGCGATTACGACTGCTCTGTCGTAATGCTTCCCCGTACTTTCGCTCAGCCTCCAGAGAGCGCAGCAACGTCGAGAACTTCTCGATAGCACTCGAGAATTTGCCTTAGCGTCGCGCGTTTCTCGAGAGCGCACACTATTCATCCCTAGTAATTACATCTGTTGAAATGACGTCTCGGAAAAGAACAGAGCAGCACAGAGAGCTATTCGTGATGGGATGCATCTTAGAAGACTTATGACCAAAAAATGAGTACTGCAGTCGAGTGAAAGTTAATCAATAGCGGTGCCTCGCTGTGCTTTCCTTGTTAGTGACAATGACCGTAATCCAACGACCAACTTAAGGCTAGTTTACAGGACGACACTAGGTTTCATGAAACTGCGCTACTGGCCAGTGCGCATGCGCGGCAGGCGTTCGCGCAACTCGTTGGTGAAATCAAACAGTTTCGGCACCTTCCAACTTTAGCGAAACTGATTGCGCGTGTTTTTAGGTTAGGTTAGAACCAATACAGAAAAAAATACAACATAAAGGGGGGGGGAGGGGGAACGGAAGAAATAATTTTGTTTTTGAGCAGATATGCGATGCGTAGTGGTTTGTGCGATTTCAACGATGAAAATTTCAGGAATAAGCAGTGGCGTATTGGTGTTTTTCAAGCAATTGTTCGTAAATTAAATATTGATGGTTTGACGATTAATGAATTGCAGACTAAAATACATTCAATTAGAAATACTTATACAAACGAACTATTGCAATTGTGGATTTCTGAAGACGGTGCAGGTACTGTAGAGGCGAATATCTACTTGACCAAAAACGTCATGCAATTAAATTAATTTCAGTTCTGGTAACAATGCTTCACACATAACAGTATCTTGTTTCTTTATTGCATTACTAACGTGAACTGCCCTGGTGACGTTCTAAGTTTGTTAAAATTACTTCTAGGGGCTTCAGTCAGAATTTCTTGCAGCAAGGTCACTGAGCAAACGAGGTGACGTCTTTTTCTATTCCAGTCACGAACCCCAAACACGTATCTTATTCTCTTTATGTTTAGTCTTATGCAGTGACTTCACACAGAGAAGCAATAGCTTCGCCACAACCGTTACAGCTACCAAAACTTTCATTCTACGGCGACTACGGCACTCACAAAACGACGAAACTGAAGTGAATAGTATTGCCACCGTGTCAACAGACATACACGAAACCAGTCGCGCGCGACTGATTTCATGCAACGAGTGTCGCAACCTAGTGTCGTCGTGTAGACTAGCCTTTAAATAGTTGCGAAGCGGAGTGTCCTGCTTATCGCGGCTGTCAATCAGAGTTGCGTAACTGAGTGATTACACGGCAGGCGGGGCGCATTGCCTGACTTTGTTCCCCGGCGAGCCGTAAACCTTTGAGGTCTGGCAAGTTGCGCCTCCTGGGACCCGACTGTAATTAACTTGCCATGTGCGACCAGCCACAGCGCCCATCTTGCCCGACGCCCCACCGATCTCCGAGCTTCCCGGCCGATGCAGACAGCACCCAACGCCAAGTCACTACGCGTCTTTCGGCCAAGACCTACTGTGTCTTAATTTCTTACTGCCATAGCACGGAACAGGAATTATACATAAGGTAAAACAAGGGGCGGCTCCTTTTATCTGTGGACCTCCTCACGCCCCTCTCGGCGGGAGGAGATCATCCTAGCCCGGTTGCGGATCGGTCACTGCCGTTTCAGCCACCGTCACTTGCTATCCGCCGACTCTGCACCGCTGTGCTCTTTCAGTGAACTGCTGACAGTGCGACATGTTTTACTGTCTTGTGTTAATTTTAATCATCTCCGTGTAGCCCTTCACTTTCCGTCTACTCTGGAAGAAATTTTAGCTGATGACACACGAGCAGCAGCTCGAGTTTTGCGTTTTATCAACTTGGCCAACTTATCGAAGGATATTTAACCCTTTCGATTGTCTTTTATCTTTCGTTTTTAGCCTCTTCTTGATGTTCTGACAGTCACCAAGGGGTGTTTTTTTTTTTTTTTTTTTTTTTTTTTTTTTTTTTTTTTTTTTTTTTTTTTTTTTTTTGAGATCTAGCGAATCTATGTTCTCGTCTGGGCGCTAATGACCGCACTGAGAGAGACATTGCCAGAAAAAAAATTAAGGGATCATGTGAGATATCATACACAGGTAACGCATTTCATGCATTTATTCATTACAGTTGTTCTAATTTATGTGTGATGCATTACTCTTTTTTTGCTGTGTCTACTCTTTTACTTCATATTCACAGAGTGTATGACATTAACTGCGAATGGACAAAGCTGAAAATGTGTACCCAGCCGGGATTCGAACCCGAGTCTGCTGCTTTCTAGACAGTTGCGCTGACCCCTACACCACTGGTGGGGACACAGTGGTCACCGCACCTGCAAAAACTACCAAAGTACGCATCACTCTGCCCACAGTAATCAAACTCGTAGATGTGAAACAAATTCCCGTAAGAGTAAGGGCCACAAACTTGCCCACCCCTCCCCAGTAACGAAGGGATCATTGGCTGTCATCGTCATATATATAGACCCGGGTTCGAATCCCAGCTGGGTACACATTTTCAGCTTTGTCCATTCGCAGTTAATGTCATATATTCTGTGAATATGAATTATAAGAACTGTAGGATCAGAAGTGACGTTTGTTCTTTCGGAACAGACGATATATATATATATATATGGCGTCTGTTCAGAAAGAACAAACGTCACTTCTGATCTTGGCGTCTGTTCCGAAAGAACAAACGTCACTTCTGATCCTACAGTTCTTATAATTCATATTCCCAGAATATATGACATTAACTGCGAATGGACAAAGCTGAAAATGTGTACCCAGCTGGGATTCGAACCCGGATCTGCTCCTTTCTAGTCAGTTGCGCTGACCCTTACACCATTGGGGGCCCAGTGGTCACAGCACCAGCAAAGACTACCTAAGTACCCCCCTTCCCCCCCCCCCCCGTCAGATACTAATTTCCAGCTTCACCCTGCCCACAGTACTCAAACTCGTAGATATGAAACTAATTCCCGCAAGAGTAAGGGCCACAAACTTGCCCACCCCTCCGCACTAACGTCACCATCATATAAACATGTGGCGTCTGTTCCGAAAGAATAAACGTCACTTCTGATCCTGCAGTTGTTATTAATTCATATTCACAGAATATATGACATCAACTGCGAATGGAAAAACCTGAAAATGTTACCCAGCCTGGATTCAAACCAGGGTCTTCTGATTTCTAGGCAGTTGCGCTGACCCCTACACCACTGGGGACGCCGTGGTCACCGAACCTGCAAGGACTACCTAAGCACGCCTCCCGTCAGATACAAATTCCCAGCTTTACCCTGCCCACATTACTCAAACTCTTAGTTATGAAACAAATTCCCGTAAGGGTAAGGGCCACAAACTTGCCCACCCTTCCCTACTAACGAAAGGATCGTTGCCCGTCACCAGCATATATATACAGGTGGCGTCTGTTCCGAAAGAACAAACGTCACTGCTGATCCTGCAGTTGTTATTAATTCATATTCACGGAATATGTGATATCAACTGCGAATGGGAAAAGCTGAAAATGTGTACCCAGTTGGGTTTCGGACCGGGGTCTCCTGTTTTCAAGGCAGTTGTGCTGACCGCTACTCCACTGGGGCACAGTGGTCACCGTACCTGCAAGGACTACCTAAGTACGCCTCCCGTCAGATACAAATTCCCAACTGCACACTGGTGTCATATATTATGTGAATGTGAATTAATAACAACTGCAGGATCAGAAGTGACGTTTGTTCTTTCGGAACAGACGCTATATATATAATATGCCGATGACGGGCAACGATCCTTTCGTTGGTAGGAGTAGTGGGCAAGTTTATGGTACTTACTCTTACTGGAATTAGTTTCATAACTACGAGTTTGAGTACTGTGGGCATGGTGAAGGTGGGAATTTGTATCTGACGAGGGGAGAGGGGTACTTAGGTAGTCCTTGCAGGTTCAAGAAAATGTTCAAATGTTTGTAGAACTTATGGGACCTCACTACGGGGTCATCAGTCTCTAATCGTACAAACTACTTATGAACTAGCTACAACTAAGGACGGCACAAATATCCATGCCCGAGGGGGGATTCGAACCCCCGACCGTAGTGGCCGTGCAGACCGTGATTGGAGCGCCTCAGTCCCCTCGGCCTCCGCGGCCGGCTCCTTGCAGGTGCGGTGATCACTGTGTCTCCAGTGGTGTAGGGGTCAGCGCAACTGCCTTGAAAGCAGGAGACCCGTGTCCGAATCCCGGCTGGGTACACATTTTCAGCTTTGCCCATTCGCAGTTTATGTCATATATTCTGTGAATATGAAGTAAAAGAGTAGACAGCAAAAAAGAGTAATGCATCACATATAAATTACAACTGTAATATATACACGTGATATATATATATATATATATATATATATATATATATATATATATATATATATGCGATGCTCCATCAGAGAGAACAGTAATGCTACAATTGCAGAAATGGTTTATGGCTCACCCATCAGAATACCAGGTGATTTTTTCGAGAGTATGGAACAAAATTGGATGCAGACTTACCTCAATTCGTTTCACAACTGAAGCAGTACATGAATCGTCTGAAGCCTGTACAATACTCCCACAAAGCAAAAGAAAGACCTTTCATACACAAGGATCTCAATGAGTCAACACATGTATTTGTGCGAGTTGACCGAGTCAGAAAAGCATTAGAACCTCCATATGAAGTAATAGAAGTAATAGAAAGAACCCCAAAATTTTTTGGTGTTAAAATAAAAGACCAAGTCAAGAATATCTCCATTGATCGACTGAAACCTGCGTACCTCATGAATCATAATGAGAAGCAGCCTGAAGACACTTCAACTGAACGGTCAGCCCGGGTCAAACAACCAGACACAACCGACAGTGGAAAACCAAGAAGAACAAGATCTGGTCGTGAAGTTCGATTTCCTGCAAGAATAGTTGAAGAACTGCAGTGTTAAGTGACTATATGACTGAGAAGGGGGTGATGTGGGGACACGACAAATTACTATTTGTATTTTCTGAGCTGTATTAAGCTAATTAGTATTCTCTGTTATTATCTTTGATCGTTAACAAAAAAGAATACAAAAAACTGTTCTTCTCTTGTCACTGTATTACGCTTCCATGATGTGTGATATAAGTAAATAAATGTATGGAAAATTAAGTGTTCAATTTAATGAACCGTGTGCTACATATATATATCACGTAACTTATTGTGTTGTCATGCGAGATCTATGGGGCGATGAGAGACATAGAACCTCTCCGCCCCCCAGAACCCTGAAAAAAAGAAGAAAAAAAGAAAAAAAAATCATATAACAGCAATCTGGTAAAGGTAAAGATTGGCAACTTGGAGTGTTTTACCATAAGCCTTCATTGGATGGGAGTGAATTAGTTTCTTCAACGGGAGTGGTAGATAGTAGTCTGTCTGGAAACTGGCTAAAATTTTGCTCGTCAAGCAGATCTATCGCCCCCCCCCCCCCCTCAAAGCAAAGTGCTAGTTACGCCACTGCACTAAGCACGGTAGAAGTCTGTCGGCGGCAGCAGCTACAACACCGCCTCGAAAAAAAATGTTCAAATGTTTGTTAAGCTTATGGGACTTAACTACGGGGTCATCAGTCCCTAAACTTACAAACTACTTATGAACTACTTACTAACTAGGACGGCACAAATATCCATGCCCAAGGGGGGATTCGAACCCCCGACCGTAGTGGCCATGCTGACCGTGACTGGAGCGCCTCAGTCCCCTCGGCCACCGCGGCCGGCAACACCGCCTCGTCCCCCAGCTCTCTCCTCTATAGGCGAAGTGCCAGTACGCTAACAGATTTTCAATCTTCTTTTACCCCCTGACGCGGCTTTTATGGTGAATACCGTTCTTTCGGTAATGGTAATGTTTTATATCATATGTAGGCCATTGGCTGATGAAAATTTACTGTTTTAGGTATGGGATTTTATTCGGTTTTTAACCTTTAACTGTGGAGGTGAGCGTTCATAACATAACTAGGGACGTTGGGTGTTCACAGGACCGTATATAAATATGATACTAAGGTTTCTTTTTTATTCTTAAATTGTTTCCTATACAATAAACTAAGCATTTAGTATTTTATTAATTCATTTAAGAACAATTTTAATCACTGAGGTACTCGAATAATTATCCATAAAATCAATAACTTGTGTGAAATGGTTTCAAATGCTTGTATATTTTGTGTCCCAGCCTCGTCGCCGCTTTTACGTCTCGTTTCCGTCGTAGGTGTCGGTGGCCGAGTAGAAAAGTATCGACACAGGAATAAAGGAAGCACGCTTGTGCAGGTACGAAGGTGAGCAGCCAGTGGGACAGCAGAAACTAGAAACACTAGAGTAAATTAGAACGATATATATATATATATATATATATATATATATATATATATATATATATATATATATATTACACAGAATTTATACAATACTTAACTTTTACATAGCTCAGTACTGCAGAATGCTGATACATAGTTGAGCTAGAGGCCTGCCTAGTGCCTATCCGATAGCCAAGTCTTCACTGGTGCCTATCTGATTCCGAAGTGTTAACTGGTTCCTATCTCAGTCCCAAGTGAACGATGTCGTTCAGTGGTGGCCACGAGCGGAGTTGCAGCAGAGGGCGCTCGTGGCTGTCGTCGTAAGAACGCCGCGCCGTGCGTGCATGGCAGCGCGCGGCGAAAGTAGGTGGCGCGCACTTTATACTTGTGCGACACCACAGTATACATGATATTTTTCAAATTAAAGAGATATGTTAACAAAGCAACAGACATATTTATATAACTCAAAACAATCGTTCATGTCAAAAGACTAGAGAAAAATCACATTTCCACGCTGGACATTTTCATAATCACTGGAAGAATATTCTGAATTAATGTATTGACTTCAGATGATTTTTCACATGATTTAAACACACAAATTAGCAACAGAAGAGCGTTGTTCTTTTTCGTCAACATTTCTTAGGCATCTTCCTGATGTACGTTTATTTCCTTGAACTGCTACAATAAACTACATTTGAGAACTTGCTGCCTTCAGTCGGATGAATCTTGTTACAGCCGAATTTGTAGCTCTTTTCAAGACCTGAGGATGCATAGAATGGTTGTTGCACTCTGCTACTGAGCGAATTGTTTGCGCATTTGCGAGCACAGCAAAGCATCATACAGCAGTCTTGCAGTTTTTTGCAATTAGTTTTGTACCAGGAAGCTAACTTACTACATTTTCCTTCCTTGTTCTGATATTATTAGGCTTCGGTATAGTCAGCCATTTAGTTACTTTATCCTCACTAAGCATAAACCTCTCCGGTGTTGCTGAAAAGGAGGATGCCATATCTTCAGCAGCATCATTATGAGACTGATCATTTTCAGTTCGCACTGCTCTTCTTCTTATTTGTCATCGGAATATTTACACCCCGGAATTTCACAGTCTTCATTATCATTAAAAACCTCCTCCAACATCGTTATAAGAAGTTTTTGGTCCTCCACATATGACATCATAATGACCACTAATCGACACTAATATGGCGTTTGTACACACTAGATTATAATTTTTCGTAAGAAGAACGATGTGTTTTTATTAATTCTTCAGTCCGCCATTGCATGAAATGACAACGTGTAAGGTGGGGTGTTATCAGCACCCCTGCGTTTAAAACATGTGTACATTGTTGCCAGTGGCGTAACTAGGACTTGGCTTTGAGGGGGGGTAGATCTTCTTGACGAGCAAAATTTTAGTCAGTTTCCAGACAGACTACTATCTACCATTCCCGATGAAGAAACTAATTCACTCCCATCCAATGAAAGATTATGGTAAAACACCTCAAGTTTCCAATCTTTACCTATACCAGATTGCTGTTATACGATTTCTTTGTTCTTTTTTTTTTCGTTTCTTTCTTTTTCCGGGTTCTGGGGGGCGTTCTATCCCCCCTCATCTCCCATAGTTACGCCACTGACTGTTGCATACTTTTAAAAACACGAACAATGGTTTCGCAACCATGTACATCCCTTTGAACGAAGGTAACAAGCCGCTCATCAGTGTGACCAACATGCTTCACTAAATACCAGTAAACGTTTACAACTGGTGTGCTGTGAACGCCCCACATCCCCAGTTAAAGGTTAATACTTGTTTATGGAGTCCCACTTTCTTGACAAAAGGGATTTTACAGGTGGTTTTATAGGCAAGTTGGTTACAACTCGAGACTGATGGAGATCACCTAGTTTAAAGTCAATGTAACATATTATGGTTAAGACCTGAATGAAATAAGCACCTGATGATGCAAATTTAATTTGCGAAACTGGTCGTAAGTTCTTGTAAAAAAAAGTTAACAGTCGCAGCGGTGTGTTATCAAGAACGAAAAATATAAAATAAAAAAATAAAAATGAATAAAAATTAAAAAAAAATCGCACTGATGTTTTTTACGGCCCGCTTTAGATTTGTAGTTTTATAACTAATAATCTAAATAATAAAAAATAATTAATAAGTATCTGAAACCATTTTAGGAAAAAAATAGATAGTGACGGGTTCCGAACCACTGACATTCATCGTCACAGTCCAACCCTAGGTAACAGTTAGAAGGCCTGTTCTTAAATCTTGTACTATTGATGGCCGTTGGTAACTGATGCTAATATGGCGTTTGTACACACTAGATTATCATTTTTCGTACGAAGAACGATGTGTTTTTGTTAATTCTTCAGTGCGCTATTGCATGTAATGATAACGTGTAAGTTACAATGAGAAAATCATCAAATACGCAACGCAAGATGGCGTATGCCACAGAGAGTTCTGGGCGAGGAATGTCTCGTGACATCTGCGAACGGCTGGTTTTCGTTAATTCAATGGAGGGTGTCAAAACTACGTTATTTTTGCATATATCTATCAAACGATACGAGATGTGAAAAACACATAAGGGAACAAAGTTGTAGAGAATTTTCTCCTCTACAAACTCGTTTATTCAATTTTCGCGTCAGATGAACTGTTTATTTGCAATTAAAATTACATCACAAACGGCTCTTTTTGGTATTACTGGCGTATTTCATGTCTGAAATATTTCAAAAAGCGAGGTTCTGGTCTCTGGTAGGCAACAATTATGTCTGTAAAATTTGGTGCCGATCGGTTGAACGGTTCGGCCTAGAAAGTGGGAACACGTTACAGCCAGACAGACATCGTCAAATAGCCGTTATTTTTGCAAATATCTCTGGAACGATACGAGATATGAAAAAAGAACATACGAGAGCAAAGTTGTAGAGTATTTTCTCCTCTACAAATTCGGTTATTCAATTTTTGTGTCAGATGAATGGTTAAGCCGTTATTTGCATTTTAATTTCGAGCTGTCAAAAGACGATCGCAAAGGCCCACTACCGTAACCTAAAGTAGGCCAAAAGTTGAAACTCAATTGCCATTTCCTGCACCGTGCGTCGATAGGCTGACATCATCCTGCATTTACCGATGAGTCATTTGTGCGTGTGGCGCAGTTAGGCAGACGGTGGCGGGAAACGTTTCCTGTGACGAGATGGCGATAAGCGGCTTCCGCGGAAGCCAAGGTCGGAGCCTTGACATTATCCGCCGGCTGAATCGCACTTCCGAGGGCGAAAGCTGCACTCTGCACTCACTGTGTGACTGACGGGGCTCTCCCTCTTATTAATTCAACTCCGAGAACCGCCCTGCCTCAGCAGACAAGCACGGGGAGAGACGTTATTACGGAAATGAGAAGTGGAAACGGGGAAAACACCACATGAGGTAGGAGAAGGGTCACAAAGAGCAGGCACCGAGTAAAAACTTCCATGTGGTGCGTCGTGTCACGTATTCACTATGTACCGAGAATGTATTAAGTTATATGAATGCATTGTTTCGCGGCGAGTTGTTAAAATTTTCTCGGGCTTCCAGCCGCGTCTTGTCGTCTACTGTCCACTAGATCTTATCGGCCATTGCCAAGCGGTTGACTGTCGAGTGACTGCTGCCGCCGTCCTTGTACAGGGTGTTACAAAAAGGTACGGCTAAACTCCCAGGAAACATTCCTCACACGCAAAGAAAGAAAATATGTTACGTGGACATGTGCCCGGAAACGCTTAATTTCCACGTTAGAGTTCATTTTAGTATTTTTCTTTAAATTTAAATTGAAATAATTCGTGCAGACAATTTTCAAAATACCCAATTGTTTTGTTAGTATGTACTGTACTTCCTCGATTCACCGCCAATTGAAGGAAGGTAATGTTGACTTTAGTGCTTGTGTTGGCATGCTACTCATTGCTCTACAGAACTAGTATCACGCACATCAGTACGTAGCATCAACTGGTTAGTGTTCATCACGAACGTGGTTTTGCAGTCAGTGCAATGTTTACAAATGCGGAGTTGGCAGATGCCCATTTGATGTATGGACGTGTTCGTACGCTTCTCAACAATAGATTCGGTGACCGATTGATTGGTAGAGGCGGACTAATTCCATGGCCTCCACGCTCTCCTGAGCTCAACCCTCTTGACTTTCATTTATGGGGGAATTTGAAAGCTCTTGTCTACACAACCCCGTTACCAAATGTAGAGACTCTTCGTGCTCGTATTGTGGACCGTTGTGATACAATACGCCATTCTCCAGAGCTGCATCAGCGCATCAGTGATTCCATGCGACGGAGGATGGATGCATGTATCCCCGGCTAACGGAGGACATTTTGAACATTAATTTCAATGAATTTAAAATTTAAATGAAAATAACGGCTTAACCATTCATATGACACGAAAATTGAATAACCGAATTTGCAGAGGAGAAAATTCTCTACAAATTTGCTCTCTTTATCTTTTTTTCGTATCTCGTATCGTATCAGAGACATTTGCAAAAATAACGGCGAATTTGGGGTGTCTGTCTGTCCGTCTGTTTGTCTGTCTGTCCGTAACGTGTTCCCTGTTTTTAAGACGAACCGTTCAACCGATTAACACCAAATTTTACAGACACAACTGTAGGCCGCAAGAGACCAGAACCTCGCTTTTTCAAATGTTTCGGACAAAAAAGACAGTAGTAATAAAAAAAAAAGCCGTTTGTAATATAATTGTAATTGCAAACGAACCGTTCATCTGACACGAAAATTAAATAACCTAATTAGTAGAGGAGAAAATTCTCTACAACTTCGCTCTATGATGTTTTTATTTATTTAGTTTTTCATAGGTTACATCGTTGCAGAGATATTTGCAAAAATAACGTCAATTTGACGATGTCTGTCTGGCTGTAACGTATTCCCACTTTTTATGTCGAACCGAACCGATCGGCACCAAATTTTTACAGACCTAAGTGTTGGCTACCAGAGACCAGAATTCCGCTTTTTTAAATATTTCGGACGAGAAATACGTTAGTAATGTAATTTTAATTGCAAATAAACCTTTCATCTGACACAAAAATTGAATAAACGAATTTCTAGAGGAGAAAATTCTCTACAACTTTTTTCCCTTATGTGTTTTTCATATCTCTTATCGTTTGAGAGATATTTGCAAAAATAACGGAGTTTTTGACGCCCTCCATTGAATTAACGAAAAGCAGCAGTTCGCAGATATCACGTGACATTCCTCGCCCAGAACTCTCTCTGGCATACGCCATTTTTGGTTGCGTAGTTGATGTTTTCCTCATTGTAACTTACACGTTGTCATTTCAAAGCAATGGCGCACTGAAGAATCCACATCGCGTTCTTCGTACGATAAATGATAATCTAGTGTCTACAAATGCCATATTACCATCAGTTTACAACGGCCATCAATAGTATGAGATTAAGGAACGCAACTTCTGGTTGTTAGCCATAGCGTAGTGGGCAATCCGTTAGACTATGACTCTGAAGGTCATTTGTTCGGAACCCGCCACTACCTAATTTTTTTTTTTTCCTAAAAGAGTTTCAGACACTCTTATTAATTAATTTTTTATTATTTAGATTACTATTTTGGTCCAAAATTTTTGCAAAAAGTTATAAAGCTACAAATCTAGAGTGGGCCATAAAGTATAATATTGACCGGAAATGACACAGAGGTTAGGAAATTAGTGTTACCAACGTGTAGCTCACGTACAGTGGGATCTGGTGTCGCCTCAGCTCACACAGAGGAGTTGTAGTTCAGTGGTGCTGGAGTTGTGCAGTATCTGTAGAGCACGATGCGAGATTTACTCCATATTGATGTGACGACTAGCTCCAGAAGAAGTACCGAGTTACTTCATGATCCACGGGAGAAACAGTAACGCTTGCTCTGTTCTTCAGCATAGTTAATACTTTGTCTATACTTAGCTGGATTTTATCCTAATTTATGCATACTTATTATAGTGGTACATATACACTTATTAACATTTTTATTTGAGTATGCTATCGAAACATCGGAAAAAAGTAAAAAATCCTCTATAAAATCGCAGCATACTCTATGGAAATATTGTTTTGATAAAATCCAGCTAAGGATTCCTTTGTAGCATACTCTGTAAAAATGTATCTTCGGTAAACTTAAGCTTAGTACTGTAACTGTTTACTTATATGTTTGTTTTTGTGCCAACTCATGTACTTGTGTGCAAAAATATTGTTTGTGATGTTTGACAAGTGTGAGAGTTGCCATAGATGGACCAGACGAAAACTGTAAGTAAAAAGCTTTTCAAAAAATTCCGCCATTAACTCCACATAAAGATAACCAAAAAGTAAAATCGGGCGTATTTATATATTACAGCAAACGCCAGCAGAATGAAGCAGACACTCACACACTCAGATTATAAATAATATGAAACAGCACAAAAAACGCACATGAAGATGGGAATTATTCTCGAAACGCGTCGAGCTAAATAAATAAAAATCGTGACTGGTAGCAGTATTGTTATTTACAAACAAATCTATTTATCTCACAGTCTCAGGCTTTCAAAAATGCCCATTTTCTAATGGATAAAATCAAAATATTGAAAATATTACTAAAATTAATTCTTGTCGTGAATTCGTTCACACAAAACGACGTACAGGGATTATGTAGTTAAATGCTATGGGTGCATAATGCTATAAAAGCAATCATTGTACCTCGTAAATGATGTGTAAGTAAAATCTTGCACATTTTTAGCTGGAGAATGATTATTCATTTTACGTTTCTGACTCGAGTGTCTGTGTACGAAGAAATATCTTTTACTGCTTAAACTGATGTGATGGTTTAATTTTACCTGACCATTTGTTTGCCATCAAATAGCTGTTATTTTGAGACACGGCCATACTCTGTAAAGTCCTGTATACACTTGACTCCAGTTCTTTATTTTATGCTTGAAATGTAATGACTGAAAATGTTTGCGTAAATTACTACATCACTTACCTGGATTTTGTGCGCCTGCAACAGATGCTTATTGTTTCTTGCGAGTTATAGCTGATTCCGTTATCGACGCTATCGTGTATCTAATTCTGTCATCTAAGAGTAAATGATGGTCTGATAATTGTATAATGGAGTTCGCCAAGCTATTGTCTTCCTTTGCATATGGTTTACTACCTCCTCAGTTAGACATAAATAACACACCCATTTCGTGTTTAAATTCTCGGAATATTCTCGCAAGGGGTTTCGATTATTGATGGATGTTGGACATAAAAATATCGTTAATTTTGTTTCGCGTGATAACAATCTGTTTTTGATCTACTAACTTTTTATTCACTTCAAACTAGTTTTCGGCTTATTAGTTCATCACCAGGAAAGAAATGACTAGAATTGACAAGAAACGCTAGTTATTTGATTTTCAAACATTGTAGTCAAAGATGTACATAAACACAACGTCTTAGGTTACGACATTCGATGACAATCTTTCACTACCTTATTAAGTTACAGATGGTGTTCAATAAACTAGCTTATTGGCATGAATTAACATAAGAAAGAAAGTCATAACAAAAACCAACTGGTGTACAATTCCACATTTAGGGAAGATTTCCAACAAACTACAGCCAAAACTTCATTTTATTTGAGATGCACAACTGCTCATAACGTATTAAACAACAAAGATGAAAAATGACTATTAAGCAACATTCGGTCTTATAAAATCACTTGCAATTACTGCAACAAACCATACATAGGACAAACATACAGGGCTCTAGAAACTAGGTTAACTGAACGTGAGCTTACCTGGAAATTGTTACAGTCAGATCCTACATTTGCAACACACATACTGGACGAAGGACACAGCTATCAAAACCACACAGAAGTTCTACATATAGTCAACAAAGATAAATAACTAAAACTGTTAGAAGCACTTGAAATAAACAAACATCTATCCATAAATCCTCATCTCGTTCTAAATGACTACAGCCGACTACATCCCAACCTTTACGCTTCACATAATACAATTCAGCCAAGCACTAATCACAGAACATATTTACCATCACCCTTTCATTTTATTTACATTGTGCACCATACATAATAAAAATACTGTTACACCAATATATACAGTTACTTTACTGATCTTGTTCACCCAAATAAATATAATCTAAAAACAATATAAAATTGTAAAAAAACATAATGTAGTGTAATTAAGTATGCAATATTCAAAAGTAGCACAATATGTAAACGGTAAAGTCTGGTGTACAGCAAATGTAACAAGGGTTCATTTTGACAGTGCAAAACATAGGTCACGACCCCACAAAAATGTGTACCATTATATATATTATTTCTCATCGGTGTTTTTATGTGAATACGCCATATCTCCCGGATTACTTACCTTAAAGTAAAGACTGAGGTGTAATTTTCAAGGTTTAGTTCTCCACTAATGACGAAATATATACAGATTGTTTGAAGTTGTTGTTTACACAAGAACACTTTATTTGGAAAAAAAAAATGTATTGTTCGTACCATCTAGGTTGATACCCGGCGAACGATCGTAAATGGGACATGTATATACGATTGCTCCCATCAGCCACCGCGCCGTGTATAATTATGTTAATTAGAAATCTTAAAGCTAACAGGGATTAATTAATGGTGCTGACTCACTTAGGCGAGTACATCATCTCTGCTAAAAGCATTGACTGCGATAAAACTGTGCTAATACCCAGCATTAACCTCACACCTTCTCATCCAACCATGCTTTTGAAAATGATGGGAAGACAATTCCCAATAAAAGTAGCCTCCGCTATGACCATAAATAAATCACAAGATCCGACGCTTCAAGGGCAGGATTATGCATGGCCAGTTATACGTGGCTTCTTCACGAGTTCGCTCATTCAATGATATTTATGTTTGCGCTAACTACTAACAATTTTTTTTAAAAGACGTTTTGTAAAATCAATAAGTTTTCAAAACTAAACATTTAAAATTTAATACATGATTTTTATATGTTTCAAAATTAATCATATTGCTTTAATTGTATGAATTTTCTTACAATGATACTAATAATTGTTACTACTATACAAAGTTCTTTATATTTTTTGAATATCTACTTGCATCTACCTTTTCTCCATTAGTGTCTGTGACTGATCACGATAGAGTGCGAATTATTCGCACGGGTCAATTAGTTGATTATAAAATAATGTTACGTATTTTAGGTAGCATAAGTAATATTTTGGAAGAAAGTGAAAACTTCTCAAAAAGTGTCGTAACCCTTATACCACGTGTTTTTGTACAGCCTGGAGTAAAATGTTTGAAAATCAAAGAAGTAGCGTTTCTTGTCGATATAGTCTGTTTTTCCTGATAATGGCCGAATAAGCCAAAAACTAGTTTGACATGAATAAGAAATTAGTACAACAAACTCATTTTATTTGTTTTAATCCATAACACGTAGTTTTTCTACGATGAAGTGGTGGAAGAATCCATACAAAAAATGTGAGTAGTGTTTTGTTTCTTTGAGAAAAGCTCTCCATTTTTTACTAGTAAAATATGAAGCATTGACCTACAAAACTATTTATGGTTTTCATTATGTACAAGTAAGCGTTCATGATGCGTTTAATCTTTGTGAAAACAACTGATGATATACTGTCATACAATCGAACTTACTTTGAGAAAACGTCTTAAAGGCAATGATATAGTGTACACCTCGTCGACTAGTGTGACGAAGTCCAGCTAAATCTGTAGTTACTAGGTGTAATTGTTTATTTGGTCCTTATCAACTATTTAAGGAATACTTGCGACGAAACAGATGATTACAGAGGAGTTAAAAAATATACCTTATACCTAATTACAATCAGATATATTTTTCTCTGAATCCTTTTGCAATTAAGAGAAACAAATGTCACTGGAAATTCAGTAGATGAAAGAATCTTTACACAGCCGACATATTTAATCATGAACGTGGTGCAGATTATAGACCAGAAACATTTTTTTTTTTCTTGATGACCCTAGGTAGGCTTTTAACATTTGTTTGAAAGATACATCGACATGAAACAATATTCAAACCATAGTTTTCTTGTTTAATTGCATTCGCTCTTTATTTGCGCCTCCTAATGGTTTCGAGTGGCATGATATTGTCTGCTTTTTTCTTCTCCTTCGATAGCGACTGTTTTTGTACGTCCAGTAATTCATACCTTTCGTTCCTGTGATCGTAATTTCTGCTAGTAATTGCCATCAGTAGGCATAAAGCTGGTGTAGTATTTTTACAACTGTTCGGTTTCGCAAAGTAGTATACAATTGGGCTTGAGCAGTAGTGATGACAAACGTTATTGGATTTGTAGATCAGTCATCCCCACCGATGGTGTTGCAATTGGCGGTGAACACTACGTAAGGGTTGACAGTGCGTTTAATGAAATGCAAAAAGGCGCCTAATGATAAAATCCTTGAACAACCTTTCCGGCTTCGACTATCCGCGGCTCTCTCACTATAACAACCGCTATGGACAATAATTAGAAAAAAAGTTCAATAAGATGTATTGACTTTTGACTATAAAATAGAGAACATATATACGTCTCGTAAGAGCTTTGGTGTTTTGTCAAAGCGCGATTAATTTCTAATGTAGGCAGTTGTGTCTTTCACGACTCACGTATTTTGTATAAGGGTGTAGATCGGTGCCAGTATTTACCACAATACATGAGTGTCTTTCAAATTGCGTAGTAAAATGGCAGATTCGGCTAGGAAGTCAATTTACATTAATTGTTTGGATTTAATTTTTACTTCGTGCATTTTTTAGACGAATGGTGACATATTCAGTGAATATTGACACCACCTCAACGTTCGGATAGGATATAATACGTGCTACACAAGAAGGGAAATACCAGGTTGAGGTTGCTCGTAATTTTCAAGTATTTAGAGAACTCGTATCTGCCTGGAACTAATTTTACCATGTCCGTGGTCACGAACATAAATCACAGGGTCGACCTAAAAAAACAACCCAATAAATGATAAAATAATAGAAGGCAATCATTATGAAATTCTCGAAAGTCAGCAAGACAAATAAGTGACGATCTAAGGCAGAACTATGGAATGGATATCATGTATCTAAAGTAAAAAGTAAGGGATCTGGATTTGATAGCTTATCGCCCATGCAAGAAAACCTTCGTAACCGCTAGCAACAGACAGAAGATTCCGGCCTTTGCAAAGGACAGGACAGCAATTTGTCAAGAGTATTATGGAGCGAAGAAAGCAAATTGAATTAGAAATTTTCTGATTTCATCTACTTAAACATGAAAGACCAAAACACACTACCAGGTTCCTACTGTTAAACGACGAGGGGGGAATGTCATCTATAGAGCTTGTGATCCAATAAGCGTGCAGGTCATTTCGTGTACATGGTGTAATGAAGGAAGAGATAAACACATGTTACAAAAAAGATTTCGCGAAAACCATGTTTTCAGCATGTTAATGATTCAAATCGTTCTGATTGTGTAATACTATGTTCAACAGAAAAAAAAATGTTTATTCATGGCAAAGTCAACTCCGGGCTTTAACCTGATTCAACATATATGAGAGGTGCTGGAGAGACGTTTGACAACAAGAGAATCATCAGTGAAGTGGATTTCATTCATCATGTTAAAATGTGAATGGAAAATTTGCTAAGGGAAAAATTAAAGCACTTATTGCTGACATGCCAGCAAGAAGCGGGGCTGTTATAAAAGCAAATTATTATGCAAAGAAATATTGGTTTCCATGCTTCGAAAAAGCACACTTGGACTATTTTTCTGTACAAAACTATTTCATCACAATACACTTATGAGTTATGTGTTTCACAGTTTTTTTTTTTTTTGTCATACAATACATTATTGATAGAACTGTTATGATTTGTTTGAAGTCTAGTTTATAGTTTAGGTTAAATATTGTGCAAGAGGCTAAAGAAAGTTATAACTAAAGAAATTCCTACAAAAACTTTTGTCAAAACACTAATGAGCTTCAACAAGAGATTTATCAGTGAAGTGTATTTCATTCAACATGTTGAAATGTGATTGGAAAATTTGCTAAGGGAAAAATTGAAGCACTTAATTGCTTACATGCCAGCAAGAAGCGGGGCTGTTATAAAAGCAAATTATTATGTAAAGAAATATTGGTTTCCATGCTTCGAAAAAGCGCACTAAGGCTATTTTTCTGTACAAAACTATTTCATCACAATACACTGACGAGTTATGTGTTTCACAGTTTTATTTTTTGTCATACAATACATTATTGCTAGAACTGTTATGATGTGTTTGTTTGAATTCTAGTTCTTCAGTTGTCTTCCTGCAACAAACATACGAATAAAGAAAAATAAGTGCATATTGCAGTTTGAAATGTTAAACTACCAAGAAAGATGCCAAAGCATAAGAAAGAAATTTCGCGTTCTCGATCCGTTTCTAAAAGAATACGGCGCTGAAAAGTAAATCTAGAGACGATAGAAACTTGAAATTTGTAGATGTTGCTTATTTTACACTGTAGGCATCAGCGATTTTTCGATATTCCAATCCATAAGGGGGTGAAATAGGAGATGAACGGTTTTTTTGAAAATACGTTGCTATTCAGGCAATTTTGAGGCCACAAGTACAAAACTACGGATTTAGCTTTTTAATTGAATTTTAAAAACATGTGTTTCGATACTTTTGCAAATTCAACCACTAAGGGATGAAATAAGGGAAAATCGTTTAAGGGTGTTACTAAGATTATCTTGATGCTAGAAATGCGTAAATGTGGAACCATGCTTAAAATAAAAAAAAAATAGTTTCGAGGTGTTTTGAATTCTGCAATCAATGGTGCAATAGGGGGTGGCAGGTTGTATCAAAATACTTGATTAGAAAAGAATTTTTAAAGCTAAATCTATGAAAATTCATATTTAGAAGTAGAAACAACCAATACAGACCACCCAGTCTACGCGTGCGAAACAGCGGGAATTAAGCTATATATAGTTGTCCACCTGAACTTACTTTTCCACCCCAAATATCTCTGCAACAGTAGTAGGTATTGGAAAACAACTTCCGCGGGCATACCTATGCAGCAGGGGCTTATAAAGGTAAATTCCATGAGAAATTCTAAAATGTAAACAAATATTACTTTCAACGCCAATTTATGTATATTTTAATGGACCCCATATTATTTCTTACGAAAACAGTAGCATGAAAAATCACAAAAATAAATTAGCTTCAACGCAATACGTCAATTACCACACCAGAAAATACGAACTCAATTGACACCGTTTCTTTTAAGTGTCGACATCGCTTCATATTCTGTCAGGATGTAATTGACGTATTGCAATGAAAACACTATTCCATATTTTCATGCTATGATATCATAAGAAATAATGTCTGGTGACCATTAAAAAAACGTCAGTTGGTGTTGAAAATAATATTTGTTTGCGTTTTAGAATGTCTCAAAGTATTTTACTTTCTTAAGCTCCTGCCATATATTCATACCCTAAAAAGTAATTTTTCAGTATATTATTCGTTCAGATTTCAAAGAGAAAAAACCGGGACACTCAAGTTTATATTTAACTACTTCATTACTAAAATTACTTATTCAATAATTAAAAGTGAAAAAGTTCCAAAGAAAAGGCCAGAAAGACTATTAACATTAGCAAACTTAATAGTTAGTGATGTTGTAAATAATAAAACTATAAAACAAGAAAAAGCACTTATTTTCACACCAATTAATATGAAACAGCTTGTTTCCTTTATCACGATAGTCAGTCATTCAAATGTTCTCTTTGGACTTCCTATCACTCACTCAGCAGATCTAGCTCAATTTCAGAACTTTAGCATTAGCACCTATCTGGGAAGTCGTTGCCTCTGTATAGCTCATAAATTAAAACAAGGTCCGTAATAGACAAATCTTTTTATTTTGCAATTAGCTAATTTCGACATTAAATCATTTCAAAGCGTTCATGGAGACAAAACAATGTATACATGTAAGCTGTTATATTTTAAAATTTCAACAGATCACTAAGCAGCCAGTTATGAACAGCTAATATGATACAGGTGTTTATAGTTGTATGTCCAGATTGTATGCAGTAAACACTATCACATGAGATTCTTCAATTTCTCCAAGCGTATGTTACGACGAAATAAATCTCGGGTGAATAGCCTGGTATGAATGTAAATAAGACACAATATTTCGGCAATCAACGACGTTGCCATTGTGGTTGATTGCATAAATATTGTGTCTTACGCAAACTCATAAAAGGCTGTTCACCCGACATTTGTTTCGTCACTATCACATGACGCATTTTCGAAAGAAAATGTAATCGCCGTAAATTAACATCCTCTTACCTTATTTTCTGACACAGCACAGAGCATAAGATACTGACTGTGATATCTTGTATATAATCTATGTCCATTCTTCCATGTATGTCCGTCATTTGGTTTGTCCTCAAATCCAAACGAAAACTCTCTCGTAGTTTTTAATTTATATTAACAAGTCTAAACCAATCAGTCACACAAGTTGTACTTACACTGATAATGTATACTTCACGTGGATTTCCAAACACTTGTATATGACAAACTCGTTAATTCTGATGAATTTAATCATACGTAAGCAGCTGATAATTCATGTACTCTTTATTTTACCCTACATTCGGTGATTTTTTTTCTGTTTTAGTCGTGTTTTATGTACAGCACTTGAAAATGGCTTAAGGCCGAAATGTGGATCGTGACAAGAAACGAATTTACATCAGTCAAATACAGCCAAACCCTAAAAAAATAATAATAATAAAAATTTAAAAAAATAAATAAAAAAGATAGATCACTTACTGGTATAATAAAAAATAATTCACTGCTAGCAATGTCATAATTTTTAGAATTTTCTGTTGGAGTTATTAGAGTTGTCACTAGTTATCGTGGGTAGGTACAATTCTATTTTTCCATCCTGTGGAAAATAGAACGCAGAAAGGCGTATGGGAGCCATGGCGCCTCCTTCATTTGGCAGGTCAGGCTCCATCCCCGCAGCTTCTGCCCCCTGACATCCACCCCTTACTTGCACCCCTTCAGGAAGTCGATTGCCTGCTGCAGGGGGCGCTTGCTGATGGGGTGGGTCTGCAGAGGTCTTCTGTCTAGGGCCGGTACCGCTCTCTGGTGACGAAGAGATGTCAGGCTGTTGCACAGCGTTTGACGCGGTCGGTGATCTCCCAGTTGGACCAAATATGCTTATCGTTTCGGGTATCTCCAACTTTATCGGCAGAGAAATTTTTGTGGGACGTCCAAAGCTCGGAAGTCTACCTGCACTGTCAGGAGAGTGCGCAGCAGTTGATGCGCTTGACGAGCTTGTAGCTGGACCAGATGTACTGTATGCTGTTTCTCTGCCTACCTCAGGGCTGTCAAACGTGTTAACATCTTCCCGTGATGTAGAGGCAATAACGGGTGGTAGGATCTCAGTTCTCTGAGACGTGCGATCATCCAAACGGCTCCTCTTGGCACTGCCAAAATCTTCCCGTGATGTAGAGGCAATAACGGGCTGTAGGATCTCTGTTCTCTGAGAAGTGCGACCATCCAAACGGCTCCTATCGGTACTGTCAAAATTATCAGCAGCTGTCGACTCCAAAGGAGTTCCGCCATGGCTAGACTGTCTGCTGGCATGACAAGTATGAGAAGCTGGACGCATAGCTCTGCAATTTTGACAGAATCTCTGACTGCAGTTGTGCTTTTTGTAGCCGCCCTCGTCGCTGTGCCATTCGAGACACATCCTACATTTTTTCAGCGTCTCACACGTGCTCTTGACCGACCTTTCCTTCGCCAGGTGTCTCTTGAAGCAGCTGTCACTCAGGAAATCCCTTCTGCACGCCCTGCAGCTTATGCCGAACACGGGAATGCACACTCCGATTTTCCTGCAATGCCGACAGCATTCCAAACACTCGTGTTCCGCCTCAGAACGGTAATGCACTCTGCAGAAGCGGCAGTACTGCCACTTCAGTCCGCAGGAAAATGCTTCCTGACGAGGTTTGACGACGTGGAACTCGCGGCCGTCTGTGACGATATCGATCTGGGGCCTCCCGTCTACTGGAGGCGCCCAGCTCTCGTACAGAACGTGGCGACCGTCCAGCCCCAGGAACACCGTTATCGTAAATTTTCTGGTGTAATAGTTGTCGAAGTCGCGTACAGCGGAAACGAAATCTTCGCCCGACGCTCTCGTTACTCTGAACTGCAATTCACGCCCTTTTTCGTTCAAGTACATCTCATTTCCACTCCTGAGTCTGACCAATTCTTTACTCCTTTCTGCCGATTCCTCCTTCCGCATATAGGCCTCGCTGAGTGCTAGAGCACGCGCCAGATTTTCAACAGGAGACCTCGGGTTCCCCACTGTCAGTATACTTTTCTTACTGTGACATCGCTGGTGGAAGTGGGCCACATCAGCAGCTCTCTGCTGGTTGCTTTGCTTGACGTGCTTCACTTTGACGACTAGCGGCCCGCTGCTTAGGAATTCAGGTCTGTCTCGTTCGATTCCTTCGAAAGCTTTCAACAAGTCGAACTTCCTAACTTGCTCCTTTCGTCGCATTCCAATCACGACCACGGGGGGTTGTCGGTCGTTTCGCCAAGCCGTCAAACTCAGGCCGATGAGATCCTCTTCCGAGACCTCGCTGTCCGAGATCCAACGGTAGATCTTCCTGACCGCATCCTCCATCCACGTACTCCGATCAGGAGTGCCAGGGACCTCTTCGGCGACCAACAGTACTTCGTGGGCGCTGGCTTCGTAGTCGGGGCAATACATCCACTCGTCGTATGCCACTAAGAAACACTCTTCCGCCAATCGGAGCCTCGGTGTACCGCCTGGCGACGGCGTCTCTTCATCGGATAAAAAGATAACGTCAGCAAAATGCGACATTTTTAATGACGACACGAAACGGCGTCTTTTCGTTGAGGCTGCTAGGACTCAGGTACCGAGGTGGTTACGGAACGTTAAGACCGTATTTGAGGTGGACGCGATGTATAATGACAAAACACCGGAAAGACGCGACAGTAGTGCCTCCTCTTCGGACTGCCCGCTAGGCACTGATGTCGCTGGCGTTGCCATGAAAAACGCAACGGAGAGGGGTAGCGTCCGGAAACCGTCCGCCGCGCATGCGCCTGCCACACCCAGTAATGCAAGCACACGTGCGTGTGTGTGTGTCAGACTAGGCGCTAACTTCGCGTGCGGCGCAGAGCTGTGTCTTTTTTTGTTTCCTAGGTCGTCGGCCAACCGGATCGATTCTCACTCGATGCAGCAGCGGCACGCCCTTGACGCCAATTCTGTCCACATAACTGCGCATGCAAGTTCATGGGAGGCCACACACAGGTGGACACGAGTTTGTGACACTTGCGGGGAGTGACACTTGCGCGGAAAGGGAATGTGTAGACACTTGCGGGGAGACCCGGACGCTGCAGGTAGTGGACAGGGTGTTCCAGAAGTAGGGATACACCACCCCTACTCCACGCCCTCCAGCCGCTACCTGTGCCGTATTCAGGGAAAGGCCCACCGGACCGGACGCGCAATTTGTGACACAAATTACATGTTTGATAATATCAATTTAATGCATAGAAGTATGAAATCACATCAAGACTACTTTCTGCAAACATTTCGACAAAAAAAAGTTGGCACTGAGTTCAGAAAAACAAAATTCTGGTACAATGGATTTTAATATTTTATCAAAAAATGAATGTTACTACAAGAGATACAGCCATTCAAATTTAGGGGCACCATAACGTTTTCCCTTCCTGAGTAAATGAGCTGCTTCTTGTAGTTTCAACATCACAGTAGCCTTTTTCTTGAATGTTCTGAATATAAATCTTCACACAGACTTCTTGAGGAGGAGAGTGTTACGGATATCTGATTATAAACCACTGCCTATTACCTTAGACCTTTTTGACTGTACTGAACAGGAGTTCCGCGTAGCTGGCCGCGGTGGCCGAGAGGACTGAGGCGCTCCAGTCACGGTATGCACGGAAACTACGGTCAGGGGTTCGAATCCCCTCTCGGGCATGGATATTTGTGCCGTCCTTAGTCTTAGTTGGTTCATAAGTAGTTTGTAAGCTTAGGGACTGATGACCCCGTAGTTAAGTCCCATAAGTTCTTCAAACATTTGAACATTTGAGTTCCGCGTATTCCGTAATTTATATTTATACAGTTAACAGGCAATGCAATTTATAACCAACTATTGGCTGCCAATTTCGCTTCATTTTCCTGGAAGTCTTGCAACTTGTTTCTCCCTGTTGGTTTATGCCAAGTTCGGAGTAAAAATGGTTACATATGACAATGATAGAAAATAGAATATATCTTTAGCATTTTCCGGTGTGTGACATTCCCTTACACATCCCGTATTTCATACATTTATTAGATGTATTTGTAATTCGAATACAGCGAAATCGTTTTGGGGTCTCGAATAAACGCATAAATTATGTAAAATACTCATTGACTTATTATTAACATTTTTTATTGAAAGTTGAAGGTTACATTTCCTATTAAAAAGCATAGTAGCTATTTTTAAAGAGATGGAAGTTGCGTGATAGTGGGGTTAACTACATAGCGGTCAATTACATCAACGTATCTGTGCAGGATGCCTAATATATTTATTGCTTGGGCAGGTGTCTTGATATGCTTAGTGTTGTGAATAATATGCTTTTAGGAGGTATGACTGTTGAAAGTCATCGTCTTGTAGTAGCAGAGAATGTCTTAATAACTCTCCAAACATTATCACTGTAAAAATACCGTTTTGTTTTCAGAAGGAACACTCAACGTTAGAACAAGTTTCGTGTTATGTTGACAGTGCTAGACTTCTTGGTGTGCCTGTACCCAGGAAAAGCTGTTAGCCGCCCCAAGGGCCCCGGGTTCCCCGCAAGTGTCACTCCTCGCAAGTGTCACTCCCCGCAAGTGTTCCAACCCCGGTGGAGACGTAGTAGTGTCATTTCGAAGTTGTTGCGAGTGGGAGGAATTCTAATGATGAATAGTTAACCTCGATCTCTGATATGGACCGTAGGCTATGTTCGTTCCCAAGAATCAGATTGGTAGCCATTGTATTAAACAAACTAATGTTTGTTATCACCATTACAGAAATTTTGGTACGACGTCGTTTCATGGCATCAATTGGTGAACCACTTGCTACACGTCAAGTTCTGTGTATGTAATTTTATAGGAGCTAATAAATTGAATAACAGTGGAGAAAGACAGGGTTGTAGTCTTTCTCCATTGTTATTCAATTTGTACATTGAGCAAGCTATAAAGGAAAGCAAGGAGAAATTTGGAGAAGGAATTAAGGTCCAGGGGGAAGAATTAAAAACATTGCGTTTTGCCGACGACATACTAATTCTGTCAGATACAGCAAAGGACCTGGAAGAGCAATTGAACGGAATGGACAGGGTGCTGAAAGGTGCATATAAGATGAACATTAACAAGAGCAAAACTAGGGTAATGGAGTGCAGTCTAAGAAAATCAGGTGATGCTGAAGGAATTAGATTGGGAAACGAAGCAGTAAAGGAGGTAGATGAGTTTTGTTACTTGGGCAGTAAAATAACAAATGATGGTCGCAGTACAGAGGATATAAAATGCAGAATGCCAATGGGTAGAAAAGCGTTCTTGAAAAAGAGAGATTTGTTAGCATCGAATATTGATTTAAGCCTAAGGAAGTCCTTTCTGAAGGCATTTGTATGCAGTGTTGCCTTGTATGGGAGTGAGACATGGACGATAAACAGTGCGGATAGGAAGAGGATTGAGGCTTTTGAAATATGGTGCTACAGAAGAATGCTGAAGATTAGGTGGGTGGATCGCGTAACTAATGAGGAGGTACTGAACAGAATTGGGGAGAAAAAGAAATTTCAGGCATACCTTGAGTAAAAGAAGGGATAGATTGGTAGGACACATTCTTAGAAATCAAGGAATTGTGAATTTAGCGTTGGAGGGAAGTGTGTGGGGTAAAAATCACAGAGGAAGACCAAGAGATGGATACAGTAAGCAGATTCAGACAGATGTAGGTTGCGGTTCTTATCTGGAGATGAGGAGGCTTGCTCAGGAAAAGGTATTGTGGAGAGCTGCATCAAACCAGTCTCCGGACTGAAGACAACAACAACAACAGGAGCTAACTGCACCGGGTATATAATATCACCCACGTTACGGACTAGGACATCCAAAATTCTAGTTTGAAATGTAATAATTGTAGAATATATGACCTCCAAGGATTCTAGCAAAGGAAATAAAGGAATCTGGAGCTTTTACAAGCGAGCGAACGGGAGAGCGCAGCATTTACCATTCTACAGAACTACGTGATCACCGAGCGGGGTGGCGCAGTGGTAACACAGTGGACTCCTATTCGGACGGATGGTGGTTCAAATCCACCTCCAGCCATCGAGATTTAGATTTTCCGTGGTTTTCCTAAATCATTCCAGGCAAATGCCGGGATGGTTCCTTTCAAAGGGCACGGCCGATTTCCTTCCCCATCCTTAAGTCGGTATTACACTGCCATATTTCTTGGTCACAAATTTACAACATATATATACATCATAAAAATTTGATATTGTAATAAGGAATTTAAACATATCTCTGCTTTCGTCAAAAAATCATATCTAGCGCCTCGCAGTAGATTTGATCATAAAAGGCGTTTGTCTAATGTTCACTGTAATGCGAAATGTAACCGCTTGGAGCGCTAGCATCGCCTGTAGCTCTTGGACCGCGCTTATTTGAAAACAAACGTCATTGTTTCAAAACATGACGTCGAAGTTTATTTGGTGTGTGCTGGCATCTGAAGCATACGAAGCACTATATAATCGCAGACACCATGAATAACGACAGATTAAGGAGACTCGAAAGTTACAAGAGAATGGCGGAGGTACTTAACGGAAAAATTCGGCGTGGGTGTAAGAAGAAGATTAATGGCCTCGTGTGTTACATCAACCACAAAATTAATAGAAATATATGAAGCAGATCTTATAAGCTCTCCACTCTTCTCAGTCTAATAAGTCTGAGAGTCAGTGTTATACTGGATTCCAAGTAGTACTGTACTTATACTTTGAGGTACGTCACTTCAAAACCGTTAGAAGATGGATATATATTTTTTACTTGTGACTACTAATTTTATGTTTAACGATGCCTCAACCTGGATGTACTCTTTTAGTATATAAAAATGTCGTGAAATTATGTAAATTACGACAGGTCAGAAGATGGCATCGAGTACGCCGAAACCGGTCACATAATAAATGAAAAATGCGATCTTGGCTGCATAATCATTATTAAGGAATAAGTGTTTGTTTGTTTGTTTTGTATATCAATATTAGGGGGGGGAGGTAAACAACCCTTATATTGCCACGCTTGTTTGATACTGCCCATGAAATACAAACAAAAAATTACAACACCAAAAGAATCGTTCATTACCTCTCGTATGTGTGCAAACAGTGCATCGAGTTCTGTCACACGAAAAGACAATTGTGAATAGTAAGGGCAGCGGGAGGAGATAAAAATCCGGCCATGCGACCTACACGCGCTACATCATGGGCAGCGGTAACGCAGGCGATTAAAGCCAATACACATTTGTAACATGCTTTATTCACTTGTATTCACTATTATTTCAAACATTGATCGTACAGTATTTTGAAAGTATCATGTCGGAGCTACTGTCTGTTCAAGCATTCTTTCGAGCTTTCGTCCGCTATACTGGATCAAACATATTGAATTTTGAGAATCTGATTTCAGATTAGGAAATGTTCAAATGTTTGTAAAGCTTATGGGACTTAATTGCGGGGGTCATCAGTCCCTAAACTTACAAAGTAATTATACACTAGCATATACTAAAGACGGCATAAACATCCATGCCCGAGGAGGGATTCGAATCCCCGACGGGGAACGACCTCGCGCATCGTAGCATAGCGTCTCAATGCGCTGGGCCGCTCCGCCGTGGCTCTGATTAGGATTCAGCTACTTTAAATACCAATATATTGAAGAGATGAAACAGTACAAAAATATAGATTCAGAAGGTGTTTCATAAACGAGGGCGGCAATATAAGGGTTAATCAAAATATCAACGGGTGTACTGCTGGTCTATAGTGTCCAACGGGCACTTCCCTTCGAGCAGCCGTAGCGTGCGGATCTCCGTGCCGGCGCGTTTCCAGGAGCTCAGTCCGTCAGTTCACCTGATGATGGCGACATGTATGATCGCCGAAATATCGTGCCCGTTGGACACTATAGACCGGCAGTACACCCGTGGATACTTTGATTATCAAATACGCCGGGAAAAACTGAAGAATCACAAATAAGGGTTGTTTACCCCTACCCTCCACAAATTGATATATAAAACAAACTAAAAAAACACTTATTCCATAATTCGTCTTCCTTTTGAAGTTTTCATAGGTTCTACTTTGATTAAATCCAGATTTTTTTTTAGCAAAAATGGTCACTTTAGGGGTAGTTGCCCCCATAATTGTCGCTCCCCCTGCAATATACTTGGGCCGATGTTGGTCAAAAGATACTTTCATACCGAAAAATCCTTAAAATCGCTTCACTAATTTCTGTTATCGCTATTTTGGAGGGGCCGTTTCATTCTTTCAAAATGTTTTCCCGCCGCAAAAAAAAGGTGTCCCATAGTTTTTATGTATTACATCCAAATTTCTCTTGGGTAGATTTCCTAGTGAATACAATACTCGCCGTTAGAGCTCGTCCAAGAACTCGTCCCCCCTGCTGTCTCGACGTGTACACTGGGCGACTCCATCCAATACCGCCTGGAAGACAAGACCTCAGAACAAGCCGTGTCACGTCACAGCAAGACACAGCAAACAGTACCTGACTGGCCGGCTGCTACGAGGCGGTGGGCTCAAAACTAAACTGGAGAGGGAGTACTGCACAAAACAGAACCGTGACGCATGACGTCACGGCAGCCATCTTGAATAGAGGCAAGATAAGTTTTTCTGCTACACCGACACAAATACCGTTTATGACTACTGTACGACGCTCACTTAGTTTATTGAACAGTTCTCTGTTATCATTGCTTTGTATTTGCTAGCCTTTCCCTTGAATATAAGTTTCACAGTTCCGCTCTTCTGCTTATCTTCGTAATTTTCACATAGCTATCAAATGTCACAACTTACAGTTCCGAAAAATGTTACTTTTCTGCAAGAGATTTTTAGCTACAACCAATTCTGTATTTTGTTTCCTGACTAACGAGCCTACAGTGCGACGGGCCTTCCTAGGAGGAGAGCAAACGTTCCAATCGCATTTGATGCCAATGAGAAAATAAATTTCTGTATAAGTCATTATGTAATAATGTTGCTAAATCATGCAGTTGTTTTTCATTCCAGGTATTAAACCAGTTTCACCCACTGAAACCAAATAAAACAATCCGTCATTAATAATTACGAAATGCGGCACTTCGTCCACATAAAAAAGAATGTATACTTTCATTGCTAGTAAAATAGATAACTTACCTCAGAAACTGTAGGTTTATTGCGAACAAATTGCCTTCTCTGATTTATTTTACTTTGCAAATGGAGAGGATAACTGAATACTGTTGGTACAGCATCTCCTGTTAGCAGCTGTGTATCGGCTACTGGTCGAAATAAGTAATTGTCCTTCGTAAAGTGTTCACTACAAATGAATCTATATCTCATAGGACTGCAGTTTTCTCTTTGTACTCTATGCACCCATTTGTTTATGAGTGCTGCTTTCGAGTGAAGAAAGCTGGAGAGATCGTAAGTTATCATTTAGCAGTATTTGCGTTTATCGAACGTCATTTTCTTTACTATGTATCGCAGTATACGTAACGTACCTACGAAACTGAATGCCGCTTCCATATGTCCATCCGTTAATACACCCGTATATAAAGTAACTTTTAACCACTGCGATTAACAGGAATGTCTACATAACAGCAAGCAGAAACTGAAAACGAATGCCCCCATCCAATATGACGGCTTCAGAAAGTAGCGTCACGGTTTACTAGGCAATATGCCTTTGAGTAGTCACTCCAGTTTATTATTGAGCTCACTGGGCGTACCCCAGCGGCCGGCTGGCAGCTCTGACTAGGAAACCACATGGCTATCGGATTTTAATTTTTTTTTGATAATTATGATACGTGAAGTTCAGAACTCAAGCAGCAATCAAAGTCATTCGACGTAACTCTAAAAAAATGACTCTGAAGTTTTAACAATAGGGTCAGTGGTTTGAATCCTGTCGCGGCAGATATTTTGATTTTTTTCCATTGTGTTCGAATACTTACATAATTTCAATATCTAATGATAATTTTTTCGTAAAGTGCACGTATTTTGGTTTATTCGTACTTTTCTATATTTTATGCAAGGTTGTTAATAATGGTTTCAATAAAAAAAATAAGTGACATTATTTACGGTATTGGCATAACTATTAGTTGACGACGGTAGTCTTTGAATGTTCGGTTTGTAGTTTTGGAAAGTCATCTCCGTAGCTACTAATGGCTTTTCAAGCAGCTAACCTACCCAAACATCGTTTTGCGTGACGACAAGGTTTTCAGCTCGTCTACATACACATAAACAAAAACTGATCCATATGGGATTAGAGACCCTAAAACTTTTTATACAACTGAATTCTAAAATATCCTATATCAGTGGGATTCGATCCCGGGACTCTAGTGATGGTAGGCCAGTACACAACAATTTTTATTTTTATTTCATTTATTTATTTATTTTGTTCTATGGATTGTCTTGTTCTTTGCGGTCGTTGATCATATTTGTTCATTGGTGTGTTCTTGCCTCAACATTTTTTATTACAGAGGACGTTCAGCCATCTGACCGGGTACTGTTCAAATGTTTGTATAGCTTATGGGACTTAACTATGGGGTCATCAGTCTCTAAACTTAAAACCTACTTATGAACTAGCTAAGACTAAGGACGTCACAAATATCCATGCCCGACGGGGGGATTCGTACCCCCGACCGCAGTCGCCGTGCAGAACGTGACTGAAGCGCCTCAGTCCCGTCGGCCACCGCGGCCGGATGACCGGGTGCGCTGAGTCACGACGCCCGGCTGGGATTGCATTAATTACTAGTACAAAACCAACTGCAGAACGATCTGAATAAGATATCGCTGTAGTGTAAAAATTGGCAATTGGCTCGAAATAATGAGAAGTGTGAAGTCGTCCACATGAGTACGAAAAGAAGTCCGTTAACCTTTGTTTACAAGATAAATCAAAAGTGAAGGCCGTAAACTCCACAAATTACCTAGGAATTACTATTACTTGAGACTTAAACTGGAAAGGACACGTAGATAATGTCGTGGGAAAGGCGAACAAGAGACGGAGTTTTATTGGCAGAACCCTTAAAACATGCAACAGAACTACAAAAGAAACTGCATAAATTACGCTTGTCCGTCCATTTTTGGAGTATTGCAGCCCAGTGTGAGGGTTCGACGGAGGACAGCCAAAGAGTCCAAAGAAGGGAAGCTCGTTTCGTATTGTCACGATACAGGGGAGACAGCGTTACGTACCAGTAATATCAAGATAATCTAAAATCCGATACTCGTGTGGTCTCCTTGTGAGACCGAAAACAGGTTGTATTGAGCCGGACCAGCGCCAACGATCGGCTCACTGCATCCTGATGCACGGCCTCCCCTGTGAAAGACGCCATATTTTACACTCCAGGACGTTAGTGGAACATCAGAAAAAAAAGGTCGTTGCTAAAATAAAGAACGGTGAATCTAAAAACAGATAAATGAAACGACTAAAAAAGAACTAACTCACGAAGCAATACGAGGGACGTCGAAAATAAATTTCGATTCGGACATAGTTGTTTGTGTTGTTCTTAGGTTATTTGTAAGTCTAGAGAATGATAACGACTGTAGTGTGGCCCCATATAATTGCAAGAACCAAGACAAGGAGGCAGTCTGCCGCCCGCAGCCTATGGAACTGCGCTGTACATTTAACGTGTAGTTCGAAGTTAATGCTCTGAAATACTAATTACATACCAAGAGTAGATTTTGAAATATAAGTATTGTTCATTACTTGGATGTTTATGAAGATAGTGCTAGGAAATGTTATCTTGCTCTGTGCAATTGTTTTCCTTGCTAATTCTCTCCGATAAGCGACCTAGAGACCTTTCTTCTCTTCTTCATCTTCTTTATCGCAGCCTTGTCCCACGTCAAGTAGGGTCGGCGTTACTCTTCTGGATCCTTCTCCTCCATAAACTCTATTCACTGCTCCTTCCTTCTTCCATCCTTTCTCCCTTAGGCCCCCCGCTATCTTATCCTTCCACCTCATCTTCGGTCTTCCTCTCCTTCTCACTCCTTCAATCTACATCTACATCTACATGGGATACTCTGCAAATCACATTTAAGTGTCTTTAACTCTCCGGTACGCTCTTTCCCTTTTATCTGCAAGTGTCCATACTACCTTAGTCTACTCTCTTGTATCTTTTTCACCATGGGTCCCACTTTCACAACTCCTCTAACAAATTCATTTCTAATTCTGTCCTTTCTTGTTACCTCATACATCTACCTCAGCATCCTCATTTCTGCTAATTCCATCTTCCTTTCCTGGGCTACTGTGATTGGCCATGTCTCTGCCCCGTATATCATAGCAGGCCTTACCACCGACTTGTACACTTTCCGTTTCTACCCATTGCTCACCTTATTGTCACACAACACTCCGCTCATTTTCCTCCAGTCGATCCAACCACAGTTTATTCAGTTCTGTACCTCGCTTTCCAGTCCTCCGTGCCTCTGTATGTACGAACCCAGGTATTTAAATTTACAGACCGACTTACAGATCACCTGACGCCAAATAGCACGTTGATCCCTCACAAAATAAAACTGTCATTGTTAGGGGCGTAGATACCGCAGCGTGGAAGGAGGGGGGGAGTAGTTCAACTAGATGATGTGTGGTTTATGTGTGCGTGGGTTTATTCTTGCCATATCAACATCATTACATTTCAATGCTCTAATAGTGTCACGTTTCTTCTTTTTTAGGTAAGCGGATCGTACTACCGAAAAGCAACCTGATTCTCGACTGCGAATCTCATAAAGTTTCGTGGTCCTGAAGTAAGTAGATTACGAATCTCATATCAGATTTTGTGACTAACTATCCCGAAAGTCTGGCGACTGTGCTATGTTTTTAATTTATTTATAAGTATGAAGGTTCGTTGAAGTTTTTGTATCGGTTCAAACTTACATTTCTTCTTGTATTTTCCTTGTTTCATTAAACGGATCACGTACAGTAAATCAATTTATTTTACATTCATTTAGAAGTTGTAAACGCCGAAAGAATCAGTGTAAAGAAATGACGACCGTTGTTCAATTCGTTGAATGAGGGCAGAGTGTCTAATATCTACGACAGAACCAGCTTGAGGTCATTAAGCAGTCGTCATCATCATCATTATCATTTTCCAACTCCAGTTTCCCGGATGTGGTGTACAAGCGCTCGTCATCTCCTCCTGTCTTCATACATCTTCTGTTCCAGAATGTCTTCCCATTTGTGTCCTTTCTCCTCCTCATCTGATCTTACAGTCTATCCGGCGTCTCCTTGGTCGTCCCCGTGGTCTTCTTCCTATGAGGTTGAGGTTGAAATACTTTTTAGCAGGTCTTTCACTATTCATTCTCATTAAGTGCCCATACCACTGAAGTCTACGTTTCCTTATGATGCTAGTGACAGGAACCTCAATACTCGCTACTTTTCTATTCACTTCATTCCTAATTTTATCCTGTCTGGTTGTTTGATTCATAGTTCTAATGAATCTCATTTCCATTGCCTGAATTCTGCTGAGGTCTCTGTTTGATAGGGTACATGTTTCTAAGCCGTATGTAAGGATTGGAACGATATAGGTATGGTACATGGTTCGTTTTGCTTTTTGTGGCATTTTATCATCCCAGAAAAGATTCCTTATTTGACTGTAAAAACTGAATGCTTTCTGTGTTCTTCTGAGTATTTACTGCTTAACGGTGTTGTCATTAAGCAGTGCCATACTACAATTCAATACATGTCAGTCTCAGAATATATTTCATGCATCTTAACCCTAGCCCCGCTAAGGGGGGGAGGGGGCAAAAATTACCCATGGTATTTGTTTTATTTGTTTAATATCTCTAGTTGTTGCAGTAAAGAAGCAAGAATTTAGGTAGTTGTAGAAAAACATCTAAAGTATATGCTGTCACGGTTTTATCATTTTTGTGAATTATTTCAATCTGCCTATTACATTTAATTTAAGTGCGGGCAGAATTTGCCCCCCCCCCCCCTTCCTTAGACATCGGTGAGACAACTTTTCTCATTAAAATATTTCTCAGTACGACCGAAAGAAATGCAGTTTCTGACTGTTGGTACCGCTGTATTACATTCCCATTGTTTTGAAATAAATCTCCATTGCTGTTAGAGCAGTTCTATATTACTCGTAGTTCTAATAAAATGTCTTGTCAGTATCAGAATTAATGCAACTGTTCAAGCTGTTGACTTTTATTCAAGAAGAAGATGTCATATGTTTGAAGACTAAAAACTCTAAAAGGGAAAAGGACAAGGTGACAAAAGTATCTGTTGTTTGTTGCAGGTGTTCCAAGTATGTGTGTTCCACTCATTCTATAAAAACAATCATACGCACGAATTGTAAAATTGAAAGTGAAAGTGAGTAGTAAGGAAAAACTTAATTGTAATTTTTACTCAAATCAAATGTTTGTTGATCTATCGGACCAAACTGCGTGGTCATCAGTCCGTAGCTACAAACTAGTTAAACCTAGGTAAACTAACCTAAGGACAAACACACACACCCATGCCCCAGGACGTAATTTTTACTTTGATTTTCTATTTTCGTATTTGTGGTTTGGTATTGTACGTTCTTTGTGATTTCTTAATACTAGTCTGATGTACATCAAAGTGTTAGTTAGTTCCATGATAAAAATATAATAACATTTCTCATATTCATTACTTTATTGTCGTCCGCGGTGGCCGAGGGGACTGAGGCGCTCCAGTCACGGTCTGCACTGCCACTACGGTGGGGGTTCGGATCCCCCCTCGACCATGGATATTTGTGCCGTCCTTAGTATTAGTTAGTTCATAAGTAGTTTGTAAGCTTAGGGACTGATGACCCCGTAGTTAAGTCGCATAAGCTATACAAACATTTGAAACATTTTTTGAACATTATTTTATTTGTTGTGTTTGCAACTGTTTTAATGTTCCTGATAACTATGGAAAAGGTGTTACAACCTGATAAAGAATCACCTAATTCATTAAATAACAAAAAATAATGAACAAACAAAAATAAATTGTTAAAAAGTGAAAAGAACGTGATGGCAATTTTTGCCTCCCCCCCCCCCTTAGAAGTCTATCTGTCAGATCCGACCTTAGTGGTGCTAGGGTTAATACGTACTGTTGTCTCTGTTGTACTGTAAGTTAGAAAGTTGGACCCTGTGGGTCTGTAACTAAAAAGATCTGATTAGTCCACAAGAAATTTATTGATAACATGAAATAAATACTTAACGTTTGATTAGCTTGTGATGGTACAAAGTTCTTCTGATGTATTAAACAATTCTGCTATGTATCACTTAAGACTCTTGGCAATGAAATGCTGTTTCCGCTTTTGCTAAGATTAAGGTGGCAAACCGTCTCGGATTCTGAGGGACAGTCCCGCATTTGGACTCGTTGTCCCGCATTGGGATAAGTACTCAAAATGTCCCACATTCCATTAATTTTGAAGGTGTTGGTCTAAGAGTATAAGCCAACTATTTGTGTACGGCACACTATGTCATACTGCTTTGCAAGTCAACTTCACATTACATCATCTGCGAATAAATGATAGTCTGCTTACATAAATTGAAAAAAAAGAACAAAAAACTATGCAAATCATCTATTTAGAACTGACAAATTCGCTAGAAGTGGAAGTTGTTTTTGTTTTAAGCTGGTACTGCATTTGGTGACGGGATGACTTAATAAAAAAATATTTTTGGCCATATTTCGTGTGCGTTAAGTACGTTTCAGAAAAAGTAATGGAATACTTTCGGTGCTCAAGGTAGCAAGCATGATTTAATATTATCACAGTCTCTAAAACGCATTTAAAATCTGATATGCAAATACAATATCAGCATTCATCTTACTTCCTTCAGGAATAAAAAGGTGGTGAAATTCTGAAAATGCAACAACGAAAGTGAGTGAGCTTTGCTTGTAGTAAAGCACAATTAAAGTTCATTGAAAGAACTTCTATAAGAGTGTTGTTGAAACGATTTTAAGAAGTAGTTTTTTTTATCAAATTTAATTCGAGGTTATTGAGAAACAATTCTTTGCGCGGAGTAAGCTACTTATTAAAATGTGTGAAGTACGATCCTCTACGAGCTGGAACAAATAAAAGTAGTACAGACAACGAAGGTGAGAGGAAAAACGTAATGGAGGAAGATTGTGTAAAAGTTGTGAGACTAAAATTCAAAATGGGAGCAAGAGAAAATATTTATGAAATGTAAATAAAGATAGAAAATTTAGAATAAAATGTCACTCATGTTAGATGTGGTATCTACATCCACATGGGATACTCTGCAAATCACATTTAAGTGCCTGGCAGAGGGTTCATCGAACCGCCATTATACTATTTATCTCCCATTCCATTCTCGAATAGCGCGCGGGAAGAAAGAACACCTGAATCTCTCCGTTCGAGCTCTGATTTCTCGTATTTTATTCTGATGATCATTTCTACCTATGTAAGTGGGAGTCAACAATATATTTTCGCATTCGGAGGAGAGAGTTGGCGATTGGAGTTTCGTAAGTAGCCCACGCCGCAGCGATAAGCGCCATGGTTGTAATGATTCCCATCCCAGATCCTGTATCATTTCCGTAATACTGTCTCTCCTGTATCGTGACAATAAGAAATGAGCTGCCCTTCTTTGGATTCTTTCGATGTCCTCCGTCAAACCCACCTGATAAGGATCCCACACTGGGCTGCTAAACTCCAAAAATGGACGGACAAGCGTAGTGTACGCAGTTTCTTTTGTAGTTCTGTTGCATGTTTTAAGGGTTCTGCCAATAAAACGCAGTCTCTGGTTCGCCTTTCCCGCGACATTATCTACGTGTTCTTTCCAATTTAAGTCTGAAGTGCCGGCCGCGGTGGCCGAGGAGACTGAGGCGCTTCAGTCACGGTCTGCACGGCCACTACGGTCGGGGGTTCGAATCCCCCCTCGGGCATGGATATTTGTGCCGTCCTAGTTCGTAAGTAGTTCATAAGTAGTTTGTAAGTTTAGGGACTGATGACCCCGTAGTCAAGTCCCATAAGCTTCACAAACATTTCATTTCATTAAGTCTGAAGTAATATTAATTTTGTGGAGTTTACGGTCTTCAACTTTCATTGATTTATCTTGTAAACTAAGTTTAACGGATTTCTTTTCGTACTCATGTGGACGACTTCACACTTCTTATTATTTAGAGTCAATTGCCAATTTTTACACCACACTGATACCTTATTCAGATCGTTCTGCAGTTGGTTTTGATCTTCAGATGATTTTACTAGACGGTAAATGACGGCGTCATCTACATACAACCTAAGAGAGCTACTTAGATTTTCCACTAAATCGTTTATGTAAATAAGGAACAGCAGAGGACCAATAACACTACCCTGTGGAACGCCCGATATCACCTCTGATTTAGTCAATGCCTTACCATCGATTACTACGAACTGTGTCCTCTCTGAGAGGAAATCCCCTATCCAATCGCAAATTTGGGGCGAGTAAACGCCTAAATTTCTTTCCTGCTTTCAGAATAACTGGTACAATGTGTAACGTGACCATAGTCCTTCATATCCTCGAAATGTCCCGCACTGAGTCGTGAAAAATGTTGGCCGCCTTAGCTAAGATAACTGCCGGCTCTCGTAGATGGCGTCGTTCTGTTGAACTTACTGGAACCGTCGAACTCGTTGATCTGCTTCGTACTGTCCCTATGTGGTGCTGCGGTGCGCTGCTATACGTAGGCGAGCCTCCTCCTTCCTTTTGGCCGGCGCGCGAGGTGAGCAAAGAGGGACCGAGACTGCGGGCTCCCACGGCGGCCGAAGTTCTATAGAGCGACTTATCACTCCTTCGTGAAGTTGCGTAGACTGCCGGCGTTGTGGCGTATAGCGACTCCACAACACGTACAGTCTGTCTTAACTCGTCCATCCAAGAGTATATTTTGCCACTTTACACGTACAATGGCTGTTAGATTGCAAACTTTGCCATCAAAGTGGCAGCTCGTCTTTAAGTACCGCAGTGGAATAGCCGAGCGCTCTGTGGCACCTTGCTGCGGCACCTCCCTCCGATATGGGTGTGTCTGTTGTCCGTAAGTTAGTTGAAGTACAGTTGTATATTTTTGACGGCGTTACAGCGTTCATTTTAATGAAATAAATGGCAATTTGTGATCAATTATGACTTCACTGTACTAGGTTTAGAAGAAATAGCCAAGTGCGGCAATGAAAATTTGCGCCCGGTCCGGATTCGAACCCAGGATCTCCTGCTTACTAGGCAGACGTGTTGACCACTCCGCCACCGAGGACACAGTGACCAGCCCGACTGCAGAGGACTCTTCCCTGCACGTTACCCGCCACACCCAAATCTCCATAGGAAAGAGACAGCGAGATTTGGGTCTAGCGGGAGACTTGAAGGGAAGAGTCCTCTGCAGTCGGGCTGGTCACTGTGTCCTCGGTGGCGGAATGGTCAACGCGTCTGCCTAGTAAGCAAGATATCCCGGGTTCGAATCACGCCCGGGCACAAATTTTCGTTCGCCGCACTTTGGTATTCCGTCTAAATCTAGTACAGTGAAGCCATAATTGATCGCAAATTGCGATTTATTTTATTCTTTAGTTGAAGTACTTTGTAAGCCTAGGGACTGATAACCACAGCAGTTAAGTCCCATAGATTTACACACATTTGAAAATTTCGTCTTTAAGTTGTAATGGATGTTGAGCTCTTGCTCCTACTTGTTAACGGGACATTTTGTCTCGTTTCACCAATTTATTTTATTTACCTCTGCTACCAATTTCAGTGATCTAATAGTGTTCTTACTACAGTAGGGCGGCGAACTTGTACGTGTCACTGAAAAATAAGTTGAGAAACTAGTGCGATTAAACGCGAACAAAACCTTATCTCTTTACTTAAAAGACGTATTTGTTGTCTGCCTGTCTGTTCTCTTATAACTCAAGATCGAGACAACCAAATAACGTGAAATATGGTACACGTACACAAAATTACATGGGGAAGGTTCTTAAATAAGTTTCATTCCATCCCAATCTCACTCTGGCCATGTGCCTGTTCTAAGCCGTGTGATAATGACCCACACCCACCCACCCTCCCCAAAAATAAAGGAAATCTTTTTGTACATACTCCAAATGGAACTGCCAAAAATTTTGTTTATCACATTGCTTTAACATAAATTTACCCTTTTATTGCATGCAAATAAACTGTTTTGTACGCTTATACAGACAACCTTATTTTAAATTCGGGAAAAGCTAGTTACATAATAATCTTCCTTCGAGAAAATGTGATATATGGAGTTATTTCTGTAGTATGGCTCATTGTATGTTCCGTTGTTACGTTGACTCTGCCGTCAACAAAGAGATCGCCGGTCCCAGTTTTTCAGTTACATTTACTACGGTCATTGTTCACCTTTTCCCTTACAGTATTTTGCTTTTGCGTGCTTTTAGCGCATGTGATTGAAAAGGCTATGAATCGAAAGAGAATCGTGGAATACAGTATAGCCTGCTATTGGTAATTACGACACTAAATTCAGTGAAACTGTCAACACCTATGAATTCTTTGAAATGTTAGCAAATATTCCTTGTTGTTCAGGTGTGATGAAGGTGACGTAGATGATCGGTTGCACAAAGACAAGAACGGTCGTTACAGGATGATGACCGATGATGAAATCCGTGTTGCCAACTGACAAGAATGAACGACAGTGATGGTGAAGTACACAACCGAAGTGGCGTTTCATTGGAAGTAATAATAACGCCATAAAATGTTCACATGTTTGTAAACCTATTGGCCCAAACTGCTATGGTCATTACTCCCTAGACTTACTACTTAATAAACCTAAGGACACACACGCACACATGCACACACACACACACACACACACACACACACACACACACACACACACACACACACACACAGCCCTGCTGTTTATATTCCTTGTGTGTGGATAGTTGTCCAAAATTTGCCCATCCCCCCTCTAATTCTCCCCACCCCTCTCCCGGCTGTCAGTAATCTCTATACATAAAAATGTTCAAATGTTTGTTAAGCTTAAAGGACTTAACTGTGGAGTCATCAGTCCCTACTTATAAACTACTTATAACTAGTTTATACTAAAGGCGACACAAACATCCATGCTCGAGGGAAGATTCAAACCCCCGACGGGGAGCGGCCTCGCGCATCACAGCATTGCGCCTCAATGCGCTTGGCCACTCCGCCGCGGCCATAAAAATGTTCTGTTGATTTGTGTATAGCCGTTAATCTTCGGAAGTTCTTGATTGATTGCTTTGAAATTTTAACCCATCGTTGCATTGTAATACACGAAGGTTCTTGAATACATTGTATAAAACCTATAGGTATATTGCCCATTATAATATACTGCAGTCTTTCTTTAGTAATATTAATAATTTTGTGTAGCTAATTGGCCTGTTGCAAGTTTTTCAATTGGACGCCACTTCGGCGACTTGCGTGTCCCTAGCCTACCTCAGTTATCCAATTGGGGAAAGGGGACCTACAGCTTAACGTGAAATCCGAACTACGTGTAGTTTCTGCCGACTCCTCACATCGTTCAGAGCTGAAAGATGGCGTAAAACGCAGACTGAAAAAAATCCGAGGTGCTACCGGGTTTCGAACCCGCTACCCTTCGCTTCGAATCGAGCACTCTCTTGCAAGTACACCGGGCCCGACTATCTTTTCTTAGTGTGCCTTATGAAACGCGAATCTAAATGCAGGTATTTGTTGTTAGAATATATAGGAAAGAGCAGTCGTCGCTACGCGATACTGCAGGTGTTGTAAATATACATGTAACTGGTGTTTTTGAATATCATCTCCTTATAGGTGATGTAATGATACAATACGAACACATCGAAAATTGTGCGAGGGCCAGGTTTTGAACATGAGACCTCCTGCTTAGTAGGCAGTTGCACTATGCCTCTACGCCACTTCACGTACGTGGGTTTCTGACACCTGCAAGAACTACCGAAGTACATACTCCGCCCAACCCATTATTACAACACCTACGAACAGCAGAGTCTCAAAGATACCAGTTACATGTACAGCAGATGTGTCTAAATACAGCTTACTTGTGAGTGTTGGCATGGGGTGACATCAGTGCATATTGATGGAATGTATGGCATTAATTGCAAATGGGTAAAGTTACAATTTTGTATCTGACTGGAGGCGTGGTTGAGTATTCCGAGCAGTTGTGGTAATCTCTGTGCACCAAGTAGTGTAGGGGTCAACGCATCTACCTAGAAAACAGGAGATCCCGGGCTGGGAACAAATTTTCGAATTTCCCCATGTACAAAGTAAGCTTGCATCAAATTTCAAAAACTTATATGAAGCATACAATTTTAATTGCTGGCGACTTTAACTTATCCTTGAAAAAGGAGTTATTCATGACTCTAAAGTGTTTCTGCACAATTAATATTACCTATTTGTATGTCAATTATTTTATTCTTTTATTAATGATCAATTCCCCATGTTTATATATGTTTCCACCCGTGTGATTGGTGTGTTCATGTGAATGTGGGAGGTTGCTTTTAATATTGACAGACTGCAGCGCAATGGCTTACAATCACCGCCTCGCACTTGAGGTCTCGTTTACTTTAGATGAGAACGCATGGCATCATTTGTCGTCTGCGCTGGCGTCGGCTGGGTGGCCAGAGACAAGCTTACTTGGCAAGATGGCGAGGTGGCCGTGTTCTCAGTGTGGTACCAACCTAATCTTGGACGAAAGAGGTGATAAAGGAGACCTCTCTGGAGCTCTAGAGGAGGGTATTGTCTTCCTCAGGTAGTAAGGGTTGGTAGACACTATGCTATGGTCGCTTTTAGCGCGCTCTGCATCCGGTGTGTGGTTGGGGAGGCTTTTGTCGTGGCCTTAGATGGCACACTTGCTCCAACGGCCGAAGTGGTGAGTATATTGTGGAATCCTGCTGAGGGCATGGCAGGCTGTTAGAACCTTCTTTGTGATCAGGCAGACTTGGTTTTTCAGTGATACTTTTCTTGGGTAATTTCCATTCCGGTGATGATTTTGTGTCCGGTTTTTCTCAAATTAGAATACACGTGTGAGGCCTTCAGCCTTTATGTAAACTTAGTGTGTTAGAATTTCCTTGCTTTTTTTTTTTTTTTTTTTTTTTTTTTTTTTTTTTTTTTTTTTTTTTTTTACTAACGTTTTCACATCATGTCTGTGTCCATGAATACGCTAAATTTTCCCTATCTTGGTATGAGCGACTGCACCAGGTACTATCATAACAGTCATTACTTCGACCTTCAGCCATGCTTTTACTGATACTAGCTTTCTTCTATATGAATTCTTGCGTATGTGTCACTTGCTTACTCTAAATTAATTTCTTTTTGTAAATTCTATCCAGCATGGTCACACACCATGTGGTACTTAAGAACGTATGCCACTGCCTCCCCGAACATGAGTTCGTTTGGTGCATAGTGTGTTTGTAATAGTGCTTGAAGACACCCGCCATCTCGTCAAAACGCCGCCGATACTTCGTTTGTCGCTGCTATCAAGTGATCCCACATGTGGAAAGTGTCGCAACCATTATGCGTGTGTCTGTGACTGAATGAGTGCGTTTTCCTCTTCCCATTGTGTATTTCCACATTTCCTCCCATGTTACCTCCATGTTCATAAACGGCAGTAACAATTTTATTATGGGCTGTAACTTTATGATTTAATTCACTTTTGTACAAGGCGTGTGTTAATTTGGTCTCCCCACATTTATTTACTTGTTAATTTTACTGATTAGATAATGATTTAAAGTATCAAACCACTGCTTTATAATTTCGTGCTCCCTGTACCAAGTTTAATTATCTATTTCTTTTATACGTATTTATTTGTGTTTGTTAAAACGTTGGCTGCTTCCTTAGGAAGTGAGCAGTTAGATAAATTTCCATTGCGCAAGTACTGTGGCCAATCGTAAAGTAATTTAGAGCATTTTGCATTTGGAGATCTCAACTGCCTGAGATCTTACTTAGCAAATTTAACAAGCTACTTTCCCCCTCGATATGTAGGTGCAAATACACATTCAAAACCGGAGGCAAGTATAAAACATCATCAGAAATTGTACTGAACCCATTCTCCGAAAATTATCTCGTTCAATTAGTTCATGAACCTAGTAGAATAGTAAATGGTTGTGAGAACATACTTGACCTCCTAGGACCAAATAATCCGGAGGTAATAAAGAGCATCAAAACAGACACAGGGATTAGAGAACACAGATTTGTCGTCACAAGACTAAATATCTGACTTTCCAAATACACCATAGTTAAACGAAAAATATATTTATTCAAAAAAATCTGATAAAAAAATTGATTAACGCTCTCGTGCGAATTCCCAGTCTTTCGAAACTAGCAATGTGAGTGTAGATCACATGTAGCATAACAAAAAAAAAAAAAAAAAAAAAAAAAAAAATCAATAACCATTGACAGATTAATGCAAAATTGATTAACAATAGAGGTGGCTGACCTGCCATGGTACACAAAACAGGTTAGATCACTGTTACAAAACAAAGCATGCTAAATTTAAACACTCAAAAAATCTCTAAGACTGGCAGTATTTTACAGAAATTAGAAATTTTTCTCGACCTTCAATTCTAGAAGCTTGCAGTAGTTACCGCAACGAAACCCTGTCATACTTCCGTGTGACTTGCAGAGTATTCTTTTAGATTCGCAGTTAATGTCATACACTCCGTGAAAATTAATAGATAACAGGATCGATTTGCGTCTGTTTTTTCGGACATATTGCATATCGCTTTCCCGCAAATGCGTTTGACAGCATCGCTATATCTCAGTAAATCTGAGATTAAGGGGACAGTAAGTTGTAGTCCACTTTTTTGCTCCCCTCGGGTCGGCAACGAGCGAAGAGTTTGGGAACAGAACGCGTCCTGCAATCCTAATGACCCTGAGTCAGCACGGGAGGCCGTATGGCGAACCGAGGCAGCCTCCAGGGACACGGGAGGCGGAGCGGGGGGCGGAAGAGCATGGTTTTACAGACGTAATGACCGACTGGACGATCGAGCGTCTGCTAGCGGGGGTGGTGGGAGGGGCAGCAGGTGCTTCGAGAACGGGGCAATCCCGTCGCGTTCACATCGTCGACCACGCCCCCTCTCCATTCTCTTTCTACTTTGCGCAGGGAGGACGGCACTTTCTGACGTGCAGTAGCGGCAAAGTCTGCACTAAACTCACCCAACCTCTCCGCTTTCACCATCCTTCGCCCCCCCCCCCTTCTTCATCTACCATGCTCTCACAAACATTTTTGATTCCGTATAAAGAGTTAGTAGGGACCACTGTCAAACGTGTCCATATGAAATGTATATTGCTGGATTTGTCAGAAAATGTCTAATATTGTTCCTCCTGTTTTGTGTCCAGTAATTTGCTTGCAAGAAAATGTGTAATATTGCATCTACTGTGTGTATCGATATGTGTGCCTTTGGCAAAGATTATGTATGGCATAGAATTGTAGCTCGTGCGGAGAGAGAGAGAGTGTCAGACTTGTGGTTCAGCTCGCTTAGAGGGCAGTTGTGTTTTTGTGTTGTGTATGTAGAGCAGAGGCTGCAGTGCCCGTAAGTTGGTTTGATTGTATTTGGAATATATTGCATTGCATATAATTGTGAAAAAGGTTGTACCACCGCTTCAATGAAGGTAATAGCATTTCATGTAATTAGGAAAAGGTTGTATCATTTAGGTAATGTAATGGTGATTATTAATAATAACAAAGTTGACCTTTCTTTCCTGTTTCATTTACGTAGTTAGAAAATTTACCTGCTTGCTTTATTTGATAATTAGTTATTTATGGATTTAAAGTGCAGTATTTATTTTGTTAATCTTGTTGAATAGATTTCTTTATTGGTAACGTAGTAAATGATTGTTATGCAACACTGCAGTTAACTGAGTATGATACTGAATTTTGGTAATCAGGTGCTGATCTGCATAAAATTCTCGTAGTCTAACACTAAGAAAGTGGTTTGGGTTTTTAATATCCTTATCCTTCTCGCAGTCAATTGTTTTTAGTATAGTCAGTGTGTTTCATGCAGGTTACATTGTCACAGTTGCTTTGTTAAAAGATCCGTTGCGCACATAATGAAGTTTAATGCACTGTTTCTCATTTAACAGTATATACATCAATATCTGGGCCATAATTAAACCAAATTACTGTGTTAATGAACAATGTACGTGTTCAATTAAATTTTGGCGGCCGCGGTGGCCGAGGGGACTGAGGCGCTCCAGTCACGGTCTGCAGGGCCACTACGGTCGTGGGTTCGAATCCCCCCTCGGGCATGGATATTTGTGCCGTCCTAGTTCGTAAGTAGTTCATAAGTACTTTGTATGTTTAGGGACTGATGACCCCGGAGTTAAGTTGCATAAGCTTGACAAACATTTGAACATTTGAAGTTAAATTTTGATGAAGTTATTTCATGACTTAGTGATCTTGACTGTTAAACATCAATATAAGACAACTATTTGGACTGCAACTAATATCAAATCAGGTTTTGAATGAGTAACTTTAAAATAAACTACTTTTGTTGTCTGATTAAACAATAGATTCAAATTTAAAGATCACGTGCACCTTTTAAGTTTTATACTTAGAGGACATAGCAACTAGGGACACACTGTATTTAACGGTCGCTACCTATTTCTACTGGCTGGTTTTACAATGACACGATGGGTTGCTCTAGAGACCGCGAGTATCTGCCATGTTCTACATCTTTTTCCCTTCAATAGTAGTCTTGTGTAGTTCGCGAACGAATTAGTTCGGAAGAGCGCTCCCACAGGCGATCTACGCAAACTAGTTCTCAGATCCCTCGCCTCTTTGTTCGTCCTAAGTATATGATGTCTAATTGCCCAAAAATATGGGTAGTAGCACACGCTTGTGCAACACTTATCATTATATAATGAAACCTGTCATAACAAAAGAAAGAGCTCTTTTAGTAGCGGTAGCAAATGCCAAAAAGAGCGGACGAACTAGAAAGAGCAACCTACTTCGCGGCCGAGCTGCGAACTAAAAGGAGAGCTACCGGTCGCGAACTAAGATATGCGTGATCGGTCGCGAACTAAAATATGCGCAATCGGTCTTGAACTATTATGCCAAACGTATCTCGTTTCTTAGTTCGTTGGATTCTTTTCCGAAGATAGACGGGCAATAGCGAGAGGGCGCGCAGCAGAATTAAAAATCACGTTTTTGCCTTCTGCTGATGAGAGCCATTTCGAGGTGAGCGTCTGCCTGCTAGATTACATAGTTCAGTGCTACAAAATTTCTGTTTTGAAGTACTGTGCACTCTACAATATCTGACTAATAAATTCCATTATGCCAAGATATAGAGATAACTCTAAACTTAAACGCGAGAAATTATCCACGAACAGTTTCTTTAGCTTTGCATGATATCGTTAGCGGCTCACGCAGCAAGCGCATGAAGCAGCTAGGTGGGGGAACTTCTCCCTCCACCTGCATGCGCAGACCACGCCGCTCAGCCGTCACTGGGAGCGGACGAACTGAAAGAACGAACTTGAGCGCTCCCGATCGCGAACTATTATGCGCAAGTCTATTCAATAGACCTGAAGGTATGTTCTGCATAGAATTTGTAAATGTTTCACCTCCTACATATTTACAAGGTGTATAATCCTTTAAAGATGCTGTACATTGGTATTGCGAAAGTTAATTTATCAGAGTAACTTATCCAAGCGTGGTTCGGAAGCAATGGGGAAGAGTGCCAGGCTATGAATCCAAAGGTCGCAGCTTCGATCCCCGTTTAGTCCTATCATTTTTAGCTGTCACTTTTCATTTCTCTGGCATTGTTGTTGATGTGACAAAATGCCGCCTAGCACCGTGGTTTGGAACTGACGTTAACGTATAGCCACCCCCCCCCCCCAAATACAACTTACTTAAATTACACGCAGCAGCCTAAGAATCTGCAAAACCACTTTAATTGTTTTTATCATGAAGGTTACCCACTACCGTATATGGAAAGTAGCAACAGCGTTTTATTTTATTACATTTTTCTGCAGCGTCACACTTCCTCTTTCCTTTCCTAGTGTTAGAGAACGTGACGTGTTTGTGATACACTATATAATTTGAGAAGGTTGTTAACAGGAGCAGAAAAGGTAAAGTAGTATGTGTAGCTGACTTCAAACATTTAGCTTAGCTCAAAGAGTAGCATCTCAAGATAGGAATCTGAAGGAATAGCCACAGGAATAGCTGGCGGAAGTTTTTGCGAGGGGGTGTATTCGCGAAATGTAGAGAGTGGAAGCCACCGTCTCAGCCAATCAGGTGAGAGCGTTTGAAAGCGAGCCGTTAGAGTCAGCTAGGAAGCCAAGCTTGGGCACTGCGTGCTGGGCTGGGAAGATTAGCGGACGCGAACCAACGAGCTGCTACTTGTTAAATTAACTTGCAATGCAGCGCGCTTTTGGCGAGTTTTTGCACCACGATTAGTTCATGGGGTGTTCAGTGACTTCTGTTAAGTGATGCTAGAGGATGTCCAGAAAAGGGCTCCCTGATTTCAAAATTAAATATCTCGAAAACAAAGATCGATAGAGCAATGCAGTAAACGGTATGTTTATTGTGAAAGCTGTAAGAAGTTTATACAGCAGTTTTAAATAATAGTTACGAAAACTGCTAACAGATGGCGCTGTACGCTGTACAGCTCATATCAGCATACATAAGTGAAATAACCGTATGAAAACACTCTTTGCAAACAATCACAGCACAATGTTTTCAAAATGTTCACCATACGCACAACAGAGGTGGCGCAAACGAAGAATGAATTTCGCCATCACATTTCGTAGTGTCTCAACCGAAATGGATTCAAATGTCATGGAGATGCCTATTCAAGTTCATCCAGCGTGGCTGGATGCTCGGGTAGACCATGTCTTTCACTGTGCTCCACAAAAAAAGTAAAAGAGAGTCAAATCCGGCGAATGTGGAGGCCAATCCATGCCTGCACCAGTAAATTTGGGATATTCCAAAGCAATAAGTCGATTCCCGAAGTATTCCTCAATAACGTGAAACACTTGTTCATCCGATGTGGTCGGGCTCCATCATGCATAAACCATTCAGTACCTGGTCGATCCTCTAACGCTTGCTGTGTGGCGACAAATTGTTCCAAAATTGCAACGTAACGTGCACCAGTGACCGTTCCTCGAATGAAAAAAGGGCCAATAATGCCTCTGCTGCATACTGCAGCCCACACAGTAACTTTAGGAGAGTACAAGGGTTTCGCTTCACAGCAATATGGCTTTTCGGAACCCCAAAATCACCAGTTCTACTTATTTACGTATCCATTCATGTGGAAGTGTGCTTCATCTGTAAACCAGATGCAGCCAACATCAAATCTTTCACTATCAATCATTGTGAGCATCTGATTAGCAAAGGCAACCCTTTGTTGCACAGCTCGTACGGGTATGGCTTGGTGCATTTGAATTTCGAATGGAAACGAGTGTAGGCTCTTTCTCAGTATTTTCTGCGTGCTGTAACGCTTCAAACCAGTCTCAGATGCAGTTCTACGGACGGATGACATTGGATTTCGCAGAATAATTCCAGAAACTGTGGCGATATTTTCAGGCGTAACTGCGGTTTGCTTCCGGCCAACATGCCCCACTAGATCATCGGTTACGTTGCCTGTTCGTTGAAATTTTGCGAAGAGCGTATGAATGGTTTTCGCATCGGGTCCTTTTGAAACATTAAATCGTGCTTGAAAACTTTGCCTTGTTGCCGTAGGACTCTCTTCTAACGTGTGGTACTCCAGCACCAGAAAAAACGCGTTGTTCAATGGAGTACACGGTTTTAATCTCTTCCTTCGGTACGCTAACCTCCTTTCACGTTTCAATAGTGGAACTGATCGCTCTGGGCTTCGGATCACTATTTATACTAGGCATTACGTATGGCGATTGCAGCGCTATCTGTTAGCAGCTTTTGTAACTATTATTTCAAATTGCTGTATAAACTTCTTACAGCTTTCAAAATAAACATACCGTTTACTGCATTCCTCTAATGATCTTTGTTTTCGAGATATTTTATTTTGAAATCAGGGAGTCCTTTCCTGGACACCCTGTACATGTTTTGTGGGCTAAATCTGTGTCAGTTAATAATTTTCCCTGAACATACCAAGTGAGCACAGGCTTTGCGGCAGCTCGCTTTTATGCACAGTAAAACAGTTATGAAGTCGCTTCGTCTTGCTTTACTTGCTCTTAATCTTGATTCAGTAATAATTCGTACTTTTCTGGAGAGAAATGATATTATTTTATGTGTTTTTGTGCCATTTGCATATAACAGTCATTGTGCTGTGGCCACGTGGTGCGCTAGGACATAGTAGTCAGTACCGGAAATGCTTGCTGGCTTGCTTGTTTCATGATGAGCTCCATCGCAGCGATGTTTAACAAATTATCTGAATCGCAAATTATTTTTTGTAGATTTCAAAAATTCTCTGCGCTCGTTTCACGAGCGACTGCATAGTGGCTTGTTCCTTCAGCTTTATATATGTACACCGGGTGATCAAAAAGTCAGTATAAATTTGAAAACTTAATAAATCACGGTATAATGTAGATAGAGAGGTAAAAATTGACACACCTGCTTGGAATGGAAGGGGTTTTTATTAGAACAAAAAAAAAAAAAAAAAAAAAAAAAAAAAATTCCAAAAATGTTGTTGAAAACTGTAAGTAAGTGTAATAAAAGTTATTTAATTACGTTTAGCGAATGTACATTATTGTGTAAGAAATTATCACTAGTATATGACTAATTTTATTAGCTCAGAAATACAAACAAAAACTATTTATTGTGCAATCTTAACCAAATAGTAGGGTTGTAAAAATAATCTGGGAAGGGACCCTTCGATCCCTTAGTACACTGTCATCTTAATTTCGGAAAAAGGTTGAATATTAGGACCTTTGTACATAAAACATGGTTGGACACTACATTGATATGTTCATAAAAATCTGTTACATTCAGCTAATATGACATATGATTATGCATATGTGGTATTACGATGACTGGTGCATTTAAGATGATCATTATGTGATCGAAATCGATCAGCAAAAACATTAATAAAAACGACCAATGCTATATACTATATTTATTATATTCATAAAAGATAAAGCTACAATGTCATTGACAAATAATTATAATTAGTATGATTGTGAAATAAGGTATCGAATTGCAGAGGTCGGTAAGGAGCAGCAAAATTTGAATAGCCTACTGCCGGCAAATGCGAAATCAGTGACTGCTTCAGTGTTTACATTTTAATTACACTAACTTAATTACCGCTGCTTCACAAGCGTAGACTGGATGGTCTGCATTGGTTGTTTCTACATCTAAATATAAATTTTCATAGATTTACCTTTAAAAACGCTTTCCTAATCAAGTATTCTGATACATCTTGCCACCCCTTATTGCACCATTGATGGCAGAATTCATAACATCCCGAAACACATTAAAAAAAATTCTAACTATGGTTCCAAATCCAAATTTTCGCATTTCCAGCATCAAAATAGTCTTAGTAGGACCCTTAAATGATTTCCCCTTATTTCACTCGCTTCATGGTGTGTTTTTAAAATTCCAATAAAAAATCTAAATCCGAAGTTTTGTATTTCTTGCTTCATATTGCCTTAATAGCAACGTATTTTCAAAAAAAACTTTCATCTCCTATTTCACCCCCTTATGGGGGGAATATCGAAATATCGTTGCTGCCTACATTGAAACATAAACAACGTCTTCAAATTTCATGTTTCTCTCGCCTGTAGATTCACTTTTCAGTGCCGTTTTCTATCGTTTAGAAACGGACCGAGAACGCGAAACTTCTTTCTTACGCTTTGGCATCTTTCTTGGTAGTTTTACTTTTCAAACTGCGATATGCACTTATTTTTCTTTATTCGTTCGCTTGTTCAGAAAAACAGCTGAAGAATGTGCATCACGTTTCGCTGTATGTAACCTCTTTGGTATTATAGCGTCAAAAGTCACCGCTGGTCTTCAGCCCGAATGTTATATAAGCTGACGATTTACAACCATTATATCTTCCACCCTCTTATATCTACTGACACGGAACTGCTATGGTGTACAACGGTAGACTTTGTACTACAACAACACAGAGAGATCGTTCGTCTCCATTGTGTAGTTTTTTGATGAAGAGCAAAATATTGACTCTCACATGAAGGCGTAAGGCCATGCCAAGACCTTCCCCACCACACACCGGATGTAGAGCGCGCTAAAATCCGATACAGAGCGTGTTCAGAGCATATTGTCTACCAACCCTCTCTACCTTGGATTGTTGTGAAAGTGAATCACTATTGTTTTCAAATACATCTTTATATATATATATATATATATATATATATATATATATATATATATATATATAAAGATGAAAAGAACAGATTCATTTTGACCGGAAATATATATATATATATATATATATATATATATATATATATATATATATATATATATATATAAAGATGAAAAGAACAGATTCATTTTGACCGGAAATTGTATTTGAAAACAATAGTGATTCACTTTCACAACAATCCAAGGTAGAGAGGGTTGGTAGACAATATGCTCTGAACACGCTCTGTATCGGATTTTAGCGCGCTCTACATCCGGTGTGTGGTGGGGAAGGTCTTGGCATGGCCTTACACCTTCACTTTTGCTGTGACAGTGAAAGTAAGTACTTTGTCGAATCATGCTGAGGGGAACGCATGCTGTTAGAACTTTGATTTCCTTGTGATCAGGCAGTCTTAGTTTTTCAGTGATATTTTTTTAAGTAATTCTTTTGCTATGCGAGGCGAAGTGTTTCCTAATTTACAGAACTCGAGTAATTCAGTGTAAATTTAGTATTTTAATTCTCATTCCGGTGATGATTTTGTGTCTGGTTTTCTAATTAAAATTGACGTCTTTGGCCTTCAGTCTTTGTGTAATCTTAGTATGTTTAAATTTTCTTGTTGTTTTTTAACTAACATTTTTGCATCACATCTGTATCCGCGAGTATGCTAAATATTTCTGAGATTTTCTAGTTTGATTCCATCTTTCCTGTCTTGTATGGTCGATTGCACCATGTTCTTTCATAGCAGTCATTACTTTGGCCTTCATCCATGCTTTTATTAATACTAACTTTCTTCTATATGAATTCTCACATGTGCTTTACTGGCTTATTCTAAATTAACCTCTTTTGTAAATTCTATTCACTGTGGTCAAACACCATGTGGTACTCAAGGATAGTATACCACTACCTCCCCACACATGAGTTCGTTTCGTACATAGTGATTTTTAAATTTGTGCTTCAAGACACCTGCCATCTCATCAAAACACTGCCGACGCTTCGTTTGTCGCTGCTGTGAACTGTTCCTGCAAGAGAAATGTATCACAAGCATTATGCGTGTGTCTGGCTTTGAATTAACGAATGTGCTTTCATCTATCCATTTTGTGTTTGCAATTTTCCTCCCACGTTACCTCCATATTCAGAAAGGGCAAAAACTATTTTATTCTAGGCAGTAACTTTGTGATTTAATTCTCTTTTGTACAAGATGTGTGCTGAATTTGGTCTCCCCACATTTATTTACTTGTTCACTTGATTGAATAGATGATGATTTAAAGTATCAAACCTCTGCTTCATAATTTCATGCTCCCCGCACCATGTTTAATTATCTATTCATTTATTGTAACATTAATTTTGTGTTTGTTAAAACGTTGGCTGCTCTCTTAAGGAGTGAGCAGTAAGATAAATTTCCGTTGTGCAAATACTGTGGCCACTCCCAAAGTAATTTAGAGCAGCAGTGAGCTTTATAACTTGCATATGCAGATCTCAGCTGCCTGAGTTCATGCTTTGAAAACATAACGGGCCACTTTCAATGTTTAGGTAAGAATTTAATGTGTTTCGTAGGCCTTCAGTGGGATACGTGTGTTTGCAATGAAAATGAATATATTGGTATTCGCTTCATAAAAAAATTACAACTTGCAACGCCCACTGCTAGCAATTCCGCCCACTATTAAGTGATTGACTTTCGTCTTACAGTAAGACTCATTTTGTACTTATTCAGTTGTTGATGGTTTGTAGTCACAAAAGAAAAACTCGAAAGTATCAGTATTCGTCGATTTGGCTGGTGATCTCCACTATCTTCATATTTGAAATAGCCCTGGAACGTACTTTACCTTGTAATTTTAATGCACAGCACACTTTGTACATCTTATTTCCTAAAGTAAATAAAACTGCATTGCCTTACTTTGGAGCTATCGTTATTCTACAGTTTACGAGTGCCAATTTCTAGAAACAGCTGATCGGTTCTATCCGCCATCTTGTAGCGAGAAGTTGACGCTCACGTAGGCAATGTGGCCGAATGTCGCTGCTTGTAGCTGCAGTGTCGTGTAGCTGTACGTCGCGCGCTGTCGCTCGCTTTTGTCACTCACATAGGATATGGCCTAAACAGACGACAGCTCATACACTAATAAAAGTGGACTTACAACGAGACCACATGGTTATCGGAATTTCTTTACACTTATGGTACCATTCGACGAACCTCTCAAACATTTTCGAGAAAATCGACTTTGAAGTTTCGCAAAGTACACATAAGTACTAAATACCGATAATTGAAACAGTTGGATCATCAATCGGTGTAGCTCAGGTGGTGGCGTACTGGCCTTACTACCATAAGAGTCAAACGGTGGTTGGAATCCCACTGTGACTTTTTATTTTTTATTTTTTCCTTTTCGAATTCAGTTGTATGGAAAATTTTCGGATATCTAGTTCCACGTGTTGTCAATTTTTATGTACGTGTACGTGGGCGAGCTGAAAACTTTATTGTGACATTAAACGATGGCTGAGTAGGTTAGCTACTTGGAAAGCCGTTAGTATTCATGGAGATGACTTTCCAAAAACAGTGTCGTAGCTCTTCACCGTCGTCAAATAATAGTGAAGCTAATAGTGTAAAAACTGTAACATTCTTTTTTTATTGCAACCATCATTATTAACAACCTTTTATGAAATGTAGAAAGTTCAAAAAAATGTTCAATTGTGTTAGAGCTTATGGGACTTAACTACGGGGTCAACAGACCCTAAACTTACAAACTAATTATGAACTAGCTACTACTAAGAACGGCACAAATATCCATGCCCGAGGGGGCATTCAAACCTCTGACCATAGTGGCCGTGCAGACTGTGACTGGCGTGCTGCATAATGCTCGGCCACCGCGGCCGGCTGTAAAAAATTACGAATAAACAAAAATACGTTTAATTTTCGTAAAAATAATACAATTAGATATTGAAACTGTGTAACTATTCGAACACAACGAAAAATAATTTGTCACGAAGGATTCGAACCAACGACCCGAGGGTTGTGATGCCAAAACCTACTATCTGAGCTACACCGACAGATACTGCAAATCACTTAATGATTGGTACTTGCAAAACTTCAAAGTCTATTTTCTCGAGAATTTTTTAGAGTTCTGTCGAATGGATTTGGCTGTTTGTTGAGTTCTGAACTTCTCGTTCCATAAATACCAAAAAATTCTTAATTCAGATACTCATATTGTCTCCTTGTTACAAGGGAAGCAAAGTAGCTTGTCAGAGTCATACCTACTAAACAAAAATTTGGGATGCGTTATAGGTTTTTATTCTTTTTTATATTTGCATCAGTACTCTGCAAATCACACTGAAGTGCATGGCAGAGGGTTCATTTCCATGTTACATTAATCTACCGTTCCATTCTCCAACAGCGAACAATGACAAGGATCACCAACTATTTTATTTGATGACCATGTCTCCCTGCTTAGATGGATGCTAACAAAATATTTTCACCTTTGGAAGAGAAAGTTGCTGAAATAAATTTCGCAAATCAATCTCGCCGAAACAAATATACCTTTATTTTAATAATTTACACCCCAACTCATGCATCATATCCGTCACACGCTTTCCCTTACATCAGGGTAATATCTGTGAACTTTCTCTATATCCTCCATCAGCCCTACATGGTGTGAATCCCACAGTGCGCATCAATACTCCAAATTATGTAATTCTTATTTGTTTTTTGGCCTCCTCCGCGGCTGCAGTTATATGGTTCGTGTAGGTTAGGTTTCCGTCTTTTGCAGTTGTAAATTAGTCTATCTGAGACCAGACACGTTTCGCTTTATTTTAAAGCATATTCAGTGGTCAAATTTTTATGTTGCCATTTACAGTTACATAGTGGCAATTAATTAGTGACAGCATGTGGCAATGTAAGGGCTTCATATGAAGAAAGCAACATATTTATTAAGGAAAATCGTAATTAATATCATTTGTAAAATACCTGTATTTTCAATATTCTGTCATGAGAAACATTCTGGGGTGCTCTTTAATATAGAAAGATTTATTGGAAATCACCTTTTTTTACACAACTGATGTCAAAGTTTCGAAAGGGCTATATGACACAATAGAAATACTGTAGTAATATACTAAATAATTAAACTTGAAAAACTGCTAGTTCAGAAAAATCTAGTTACATCATCAAACATAATAGTTTGTAATACTGAAAATAGTGAAACGACAAACCTATAAAACAACATGTGCTACTACGTTTTCACACAAATCAATATAAAACTACTTCTCCCTTTACCAAGATAATCATTCAAAAGATTTTTGTATTTGTTATCTATCGCCCAGCGGATGTAACTCAATGAATTTCACTATATTAGAATAGCTAATGAAAGATCTTAACCATACTGATTTTAATATTAGAGTAATTTCATTGAGGATACACACCCTGTATACATTCCTAAAATGACAACATGGTCTTTAATAGGCAGTGTTACAAATCATTTTATTTTCGGATTAGCTAATTTCGACAGTAAATCATTTTCAGACATTCACAGTGAAACAAAATTGTATACATGTAAGCTGTACTTTTATGGATTTCGCTTTTGTATGAAATCAAAGGAATATCTCTGTAATCCCTGTTACTGATGGACTACGGTATAAGAAGTCGCAAAATTGACATTCCAGAAACGAATAGAAAGTTCCACTTATTCTCATGGCATCTAATACCTTTTGTACGAAATATAATATGTTTACAGTTGATTGTGCAAACTATGTACGTAATGTAAAGATGAACATCTAATATGATAGAAATTTACTACATCTGGCATGGATATTTGGCAACAGAATGACAATCATTTGCAGTTGCTCAAATTGTGTTACGTTGGAAATAATTTCATGTAAAATAGATAATATTGTTGAGATTTAAACCTTGTATTACATAAATATCTATGAAATACTATAATAATACTTGTAGGTAGAACTATTACATCGAATTAAGGCTATGTTAATGTGAATTATGTAAGACGCATTGTCATCTTAAATATGTATGCATACAATGTATCCATACAATGTTCACATTGGTTTTTATGGAGCTTGGAAATGAAAGTAGCCAATCGCAAAATAAAAAGAATCCTAATACAGCCTATTATAGACCATGCTCTCATGTGTGATTCTCATGTCTTCAACTTTTTATTTTAATCGAATTCAGAACCATAATCCCAATTTTTTCCTTTTTGAAAGGGCTACTATATACACCTTGTATTTCTTAAATTAAGGTACATGCATTGTGTACTGCTTTATTAGCTACGTTGAAGTTACATACACCTACAACTTCCAAACAGAGTTGATATATGAATATACACTCTAACTCGAAGCATCAAAATTATGTACCGCCTTTAACAGGGGTCTGGCATTGGCATTGGCATTGGCCACCCTCGGTACAGTACCAGGCGAGACATATCCTACACTTTTTCAGCGTCTCACACGTGCTCTTGAGTGACCTTTCCTTCTCCAGGTGTCTCTTGAAGCAGCAGTCATTCAGGAAATCCCTTCTGCACGCCTCGCAGCCGTGCCGTAGCTGCCTAATGCCGGGAATGCACACTCCGACTTTCCGGCAATGGCGACAGCACTCTAAGCACTCGTGTTCTGCCTCAAAACGGTAGTCCACTCGGCAGAGACGGCAGTATTTCCAGTTCAGTCGAGAAGAAAAGGCTAACTTATCATGTTTGACGACGTGGAACTCGCTGCCGTCTGTCACGATATCCATGTGAGGCCTGCCGTCTACCGGTGGCGCCCAGCTCTCGTACAGAACGTGACGACCGTCCAGCCCCAGGAACACCGTTATTGTAAACTTTTCGGAGTAGTAGTTGTCGAAGTCACGCATGGCCGAATCGATTTCTTCGCCCGTCGCTTTTGTCACTTTCTGCAGCAGTTCACTAGCTCTTTTCATCAGGTAAGTCTCCTTTTGATTCATGAGTCTATCGAATTCTTTCCTCCTTTCTGTCGATTCCTCCTCCCGTAGATAGGCTTCACTGAGGACTAGAGCACGTGCCAGGTTTTCAACGGGCGACTCTGACGCACCCGTTGAAATTATACTTTTCTTACTGAGATATAGCTGGTGGAAGTGGGCCACATCAGCAGCTCCCTGATGGTTGCTTTGCTTGACGTGCTTCACTTTGACGACTAGCGGCCCTCTGTTTAGGAATTCAGGTCTATCTCGTTCAATTCCTTCGAAAGCTTTCAACAAGTCAAACTTCTTAAGTCGCGCCTTTCGTCGCATTCCAATCACGACCACGGGGGGTTGTCCCTCGTTTCGCCAAGCCGTCAAACTCAGACCGACGAGATCCTCTTCCGCAACCTCGCTGTCCGAGATCCAACGGTAGATCTTCCTGACCGCATCCTCCATCCACGTACTCCGATCAGGAGGGCGAGGGATTTCTTGAGCTACCAACAGTACTTCGTGGCCTCTGGCTTCGTAGTCGGAGCAATACATCCACTCGTCGTATGCCACTGTGAACTGTTGCGGCAGACGGCGGTTTTGTGCACGTTCTGCCGACGGCGTCTCTTCATCGGATGAAATTACGATAACTTCTTGACTCTGCGACATTTGTAATTACGCCACGGAACGGCTTCTGAATGTCAGGTCCCAACATAGACAGGTGACGTTAAACCGCAATCTTCCTTCCGAGTTGGACGCGATGTATAATCTCGACCATCGGCAAGACGCAAGAGGCAGTAGCACATCCACACGCAACCTTCCGCTCGAGACTGAAGTATTCCCGATGACGGTAGCCGCCCAGCGTCGCGATAGAAAGGTGTAGGGGGGAGTAATTGCGTCAGTCAACTGTTCCCCGCCGCGCATGCGCCTGGCGCATCCAGTACTCCAAGACTGCAGCGATCTTTAAACAGCGTCTAATGAGACCGCGCACTGCCTTCGTGAAATCAAGGCCGTAGCTTGATGACGTCATGAACTGAGTCGTTGCTGAAGCGGCCGATTCGTTTGAAGACTTGCGTTTTGGCCCCTTTTAAACCTTTCTCTGTTTGTATTTTGTAGGATACATGTGTACATTAAACTACTCCGTAATTTTCTTGTTAGTGTACGATTTAATGCAGCAAGCATACATAAATGCATATATTAAAAAGGAATGGGAAAATGTCCATGAAAAATTTTCATCCAGTAAAAGGAACACTCAGCTACTTTGTGTTTCGAGGGCTTCACGCTTTGTCTGCAAATATTTTTAAGAGATTCGTTTATTCCACTATCAATATCGAAGAAATTGAACTTTTACAAACACTGTGAATGCCGCAAAACAACTTTCAACTTTTGACGAAATTCATAAACAGCTGGGAACTATTGAGAAAAACTGCAAATAGTAAGAAGCCATTCTGAGATTACTGGATGTGAATGGATGCAGTGATTCACGTATAAAATTAAAGCCTAATATTATTTTACTTTTCTCCATATAGCCAGATAATAGTGTCTGAATTTTACGTATGTTTTCCTTAATGATATTTTCTTTACCTTCAGTCTCTTTATAGCTGTTAATAAAAGTTTCAAGTCAGTATACTTATTACAAAGAAGCTGCGGTCCCAAACTCGCATTAATAATCTACCTCCCAGATCGAAGGATACTCATTAAATTCTAATATAAGTAAGCATAATCGATCATCGAGCTCTATAATTAGGCAGTGGTTGTCGTTAGATCTGCTATATTACTCGTAATATCGGAATTGGAAACGTAGTCTTCAGAGAACCACCCTATATATTTCTCCATTTCAACTTTTCCGCCAGCTTTTCTTCGATTTTTTGGGTGAGTGCGATGGAGAACACCAGGAAAAGGTAAATACGATGATAGATTTGAAAATAAACTTAGAGATCGTCACTTTCCAATTCTACTTTTTAACGAGGAAGGACTAGTGGGGAGCCTTAAAAAATGTTCAAATGTTTGTAAATCTATCGGACCAAACTGCGTGGTCATCATTCCGTAGCTTACAAACTACTTATACCTAGGTAAAGCAACCTCAGGACAAACACACACGCCCATGCCCCAGGGACGACTCGAACCTCCACGGCGAGCAACCGCGCGCTCCACAGAGAGACGCTTTAGACCACTCGGCTACTCCACCGCGGCAGAACCTTAAAAAACATAAGACTGTCCTCAGTATCGGTACTCACATCCACGCTTTTTCTACCCCATGTAATGGGGACCTATTAATAACTACGTACCATACGATCGAGTTACTTTTGCTTTCGCAATAAGCTCATCAACAAGAAAATGTTGGATGCTAACTCCAATGTCCTTTATCACTAGCATGTTTTACCTTTGGAATTTCTTTATACACATCATCTTTTAATACCCACCAGAAGGAAAAGAATACACTGGAATATACTGCTCTTCATAATATTTAGATTTGCAGCCTGGGACACTCACGTGTCTAGGCATTTTCCAATAAAGAAAAGGACAGGAAACGTATCAAATAATAAACACACATTTGCAGGCATAATCCGCCGACTCAACGAAACAGCTGATTGTGTTCCCGCTAACTCTGCGCAAAGGCCTGAATTTATCACAAAGGCAGTATCTGTAATTATCTCGTGGGCTGTGAACCGCGCGAATATCTTTACGCAACTAGCGCATGCGCAGTTCGGCTACCAATGTGTCTGACTAGTAGACTTTCGCATAATAGTTCGCGATCGGAAGCGCTCACTTTATTCGCGGCTCTGTCGCGAACCAGTTCGTTCTTTTAGTTCATCCGCTTCCAGTGACGGCTGAGTGGCGCGGTCTGCGCATACAGGTTATGGGAGAAGTTCCCCCACCTAGCTGCTTCATGCGCTTGCTGCTTGAGCCGCTAATGATATTACGCAAACCAAAAGAAACAGTTTGCGGATAATTTCTCGCGTTTAAGTTTAATCTCTATATCTTGGCATTATGGAATTTATTAGTCAGCTATTGCAGAGTGCAGAATACTTCAAAGCGGAAATTTTGTAACACTGAACTATGTTATCTAGCAGGCAGACGCTAACCTCGAAATGGCTCTCATCAGCAGAAGTCAAACACGTGATATTTAATTTTGTTCGCGACGTATCGCGCATATTGTAGTTCGGGACCAACAACGCATGTTTTAGTTCGCGACCTACCGCGCATATTTTAGTTCGCAACTGGTGGCTCACCTTTTAGTTCGCAGCTCAGCCGCGAAGTAGGTCGCTCTTTGTAGTTCGTCCGCTAGTTTTGGCTTTTGCTACCGATACTAAAACTACAGCTGAGCTGCATCTCAGCTCGAAATGACGGCAACCGCGCTCTCGCGCGCTCTCGCTGTTACCCGTCAGTCATCAGAATAGGAGCGGACGAACTAAGAGGCGAGGGATCTGCTAACTAGTTCGCGTAATTCGCCTGTGGGAGCGCTCTTCCGAACTAGTTCTACACAAGACTACTGACTAGTTTCTGGCGCCGCGGGAAAGCTGTAGGATTGGGTTTGAACGTGAATCGAACTGATGTCAGACAAACACCTTGACAATGGCCACTTGAAACAGTGGCCGAACCGACGGATTTTACACATTGACAATGTGGCCAAAAACCCTGAGGTATTTTATTGACCATGAATCGAACTGTTCAAACTGTTTAAGTCATAGTTAGATAAATCTCGTGATGTTTTTAGATCCTTTGATCTTTCGATACAGTGAATTTTGTCGATACTATCGTAACGACCTCTGTTGGGGTTTTTATTTCTGTTTAGAGTCCGACCGAAATATTGATTTGTACCGAAACCATAACCGAATATTCGGCCCCTCTTCTAGTTTCGGCCGAAAACTCAATCGAGATAAAGATTGAGTAAACTTACGTTATACCACTAATCACGAGTTTTCACACATTTTTCAAGATTCCCTTCCTGTATTAAGCCTTCGTGAATGTATGCAAGCCTAACTATGAATCCGTAGAACATGACATTGGAGACGTCCAAGTTTACATAAATCGACAGTACTGTTTTTAAAAAACTACGTCCAAATTGGGTCGTTATTCCAACGTTTTAACATTTTACACCTAAAAAATTGAAGTAAGTTAGATAATAAGTAAATTGAACTCGATACAGTGGAGTCTAGATATTTCGAATCTCGGAAATACGAGCGTCATAAAATCTGAGTGTCATAAAGCGAAACAATAACCTCTGGTACATACTATTTCTGCCCCCATGAACCACATACATTGCCGAGGTGGGGTGGATTGTGTGCCTCAACGAAATAGATAGCCGTACCGTAAGTGCAACCACATCGGAGGGGTATCTGTGAGAGGCCAGACAAACGTGTGGTTCCTGAAGAGGGGCAGCAGCCTTTTCAGTAGTTACAGGGGCAACAGTCTGGATGATTGACTGAGCTGGCCTTGTAACATCAGCTAACATGGCTTTGCCATGCAGTTACTGCGAAAGGCTGAAAGCAAGAGGAAACTACAGTCGTTAATTTTCCCGAGGACATGCAGCTCTACTTATGAATGTATAATGATGGCGTCTTCTTGGGTAAAATATTCCTGGAGTAAAATAGTCCCACATTCGGATCTTTAGACGGGAACTACTCAGGAGAATGTCGTCAAAGAAACACAAAATGGTCATTCTACAGATCGAAGTGTGCAATGTTCTAACCCTTAATCGGGTAGGTAAGTTAAAAAATTCGAAACGTGAAATGGATAGGTTAAAGTTAGATATGGATGGATTAGTGAAGTTCGGTGACAGGATGAACACGATTTTTGGTCAGGTGAGTACAGAGCACAGGGTTATAAATACAAAATCAGTTGGAGGTAACGCAGGAGTAGGTTTGATAATGAATAAGGAAATAGGAATGCGGGTAAGTTACTATAAACAGCATAGTGAACGCTATATCCTAGAAAAGACAGACACAAAACCAACACCGACCACAGTAGTGCAAGTTTATATGCCAACTAGCACCGCCGATGATGAGGATATCGACGATTATACCATCAAGTAAATAGTTACAAGACTTTGAAACCTTTAGGCTTCCGATTTAAATGCCTATTCCAGCCCTTTGTTTTAAAGAAAAGTTCATATTTTTTTGACAAATGTATTCTTTTCAAGGTAGATTTAGTGTTTTCTCGGTCGTGGTCCCATTCACATCAAATTATCGAAACTCTACTGTCTACCACAAGAAATTGCACAGTCCTTTTTATCTTCTTGTAGAAAGATGCTCTTTAGATACACAACAGGCATATCAAGTAGATACTACGAAATGATACGACTGCCACAATACGAAATACACAGGAAGTAATCATTTGTTTCCGTAAGTAGCCTCCATTCTTTTTTTTTTTTTTTTTTTTTTTTTTTTTTTTTTTTTTTTTTTTTTTTTTTTTTTTCTAGGGAACTTTAGCTTTATATTGCCATCTTCACTTCCATTTTAGCAATCGACAAACTACTTCACACGTCTCCTTTCTGGCATTCCTAACTACATAATGCATTTAAGTTACGCAGTTCCGACTAACAGTATGAATGTTGTCAGTGTAAATTTATGCTAACTACATACGATCAATATTTCTTAAACCCATATTAGTTATTAAGAAAGTTGCTCCCTTTCAAGAAAACACATTAATACAAATTTACAGAATAACACTATGAAAACCCGTTGCAGTAAGTGTAGTACAACACAGAATAAGTGAAATTATTACTAACACAGTATAGAAATCTAACATATAAAGCCGTATATATATATGTCCGTATGTTTGTACGTGTTGCATACAAATCTACAGTTTTGTTCCAATCTTTATGAAATTTTGTACACGTAAGCTTCAATCCATGAGGACGGTCGCCGTAAGTGTAAGAATCACATACGATATATACTTCACGAGATATGACGTCATAACAATGAGATGCGCGAAAAACTGCTGCATTTTGCAACAATGCTGCTCATTTTCTCCTAAACCATTGGACCGATTTCAACCAAATTTGGTACACACATTCCTTACCGTGAGGTAACAATTACTGCATGGGTAAGAATCACATACAGCACATGGTTCAAAAGATATTACGTCATAACCAATAGAAATCGCAAAAAATGGCATATAATGCGGCGAGACTTTCGAAATACACTGAATGAGAATGACAGTACTTAGCGACTTGCATCAAACTTTAAACATAATTTCAAACCTATATTAAAGTTTCTCTCGCTGGCAACCATAGTAAAATGATGAAAAAAAGTTTCTCGCTTACTACATTTCCGCTGTTTATGGAGTAAAACTACGGCATTCGGTATGACGTTACAATTTATAATTTGTATACCACAAATTGTAACCGCATGAAATTTTACAGACGGTATATACGCTTATAGTTGAGTGTACATTCTAAATTTTTAATGTATTAGTTCTTTACTACTAATTGTATTCCGAAGAGATTTTACAGACATAGCCGGCCGCGGTGGCCGCGGGGACTGAGGCGCTTCAGTCACGGTCTGCACGGCCACTACGATTGGGGATTCGAATCCCCCCTCGGGCATGGATATTTGTGCCGTCCTAGTTCGTAAGCAGTTCATAAGTAGTTTGTAAGTTTAGGGACTGATGACCCCGTAGTTAAGTCCCATAGACTATACAAACATTTGAAACATTTACAGACATACAGCCCTTATGCAAATGAATATATACCTGAAAAATGGCAGGAATAGATAAATAAATACCCGGGCAACGACGGGTTTTCAGCTAGTATTACTATAAGATACTACTGCGTTTTATTCTGATTAACAACAACCTACTCCTAGTAGGTAAACGGCGAGAAACTGGGGTGAAGCATTGTTGTTGACTGAATCCACCACGAACACGACCAAACTTCATCCGGAAGTTCACGAAAGGTAGTTTCGGCCAAGCCAAATATTCGGCTGATTCAGGGCCCACTTTTTTTTTATTTTTCTGGACAAACTCAAGATTTATGCTCAAGAGGGAAGTCGAAACCAAACCTCGGAGCGAACTGTGGCATGGCGACTCGACTACCTGCCGGCCGCCCCTGTTGAACAAGGCGAGGTAGGAGGACTAACTTCTTCCTCGCCACTGTGGCAGCACCGTCGTCTTTACGCTGGAGGAACAGAGAGGTGTAAGCAGTCTGGCGAACACGCCAGTATTCTTATGAGTGGAGCGCTGCAAACCTGTTAACCATGGAGTGAAATATCTTGTATGGCGCACGTCATTTATAGACACAGCAAACAATAAATAAATAAGTGATTAAATTCACGATTACAGTATTTTCTCCATTGCAACAAATGTGACAATTAGGTTTTCCTTTCTAAAACATCAGCAACTTGTTGCACTCACATTTTATATGTCGGAATACCAACACATGTCTGAAGAAGGAAACAAAGTGTTCGAAATCGATATATAAAGGAAAAAGAAGTGCAGCTTCTTATTACTTTTTGTTAAAAACTGCATCTACATAAATACTCCGCAATCCACCGTAACGTGCGTGGCGGAGGGTACACTGTACCACTTCTAGGCATTACCTTTCCTATTCCACTCCCAAATAAAACGAGGAAAAAGAGAATGCCTATATGCCTCCGTACGAGCCCTAATTTCTCTTATCTTGTCTTTGTGATCACTACGCGAAATATAAGTAGGCGGCAGCAAGATCGTACTACACTCAGCTTCAAATTCGGACCCTCTTAATTTCCTCAACATAAATTCACGAAAAGAACGTCTCTTTCTCCAATAATCCCCAATTGAGTTGCCGGAGCATTTTCGTGACACTCGCGCATTGGTCGAACCTACCAGTAACAAACCTAGATGCTCGCCTCTGAATTCCTTTAAACTGATCTGCCGCGGGTCCCAAACACTTGAGCAATACTCAAGACGTGGTCGTACAAGCGTTTTATACGCGGTCTCCTTTACAGGTGAAGTACATTTTCCCAAAATTCTCCCAATAAACCGAAGTCGGCTTTACTCACAACTGTCCTTACATGTTAGTTCCATTTTATATCGTTCTGCAATGATACGCCTAGATATTTGAACGTCGCGACAGCATCAAGAAGCTCACTACTAATGCTGTATTCGAACATTATGGGATTGTTTTTCCTACCCATGCGCATCACCTTACATTTTTCTATATTGAGAGCTAGCTGCCATTCTTCGCACCAACTAGAAATTTTGTCTAAGTCATCCTGTATGCTATTACAGTCAGTTAAAGACAACACCTTCCCGTACACCACAGCATCATCAGCAAACAGCCGCAAATTACTAGTTACTCTGTCCATCAGATTATTTATGTAAAAGTAAAAGATAAAGCAGTCAACAATACGAAGATTGGTTTGAACACTACAGTGCTTTATTAGGCACGGTCCTGTTTGGAGGTGGTATGCCGTCACCTTCCTCCGACCTTCTAACTGGCTTACCCAGCCAGTTATAGGGGGACCTACAGTTTAACGTGGGTTCCGAACCACGGTGCTACTCGGTATTTTTCACATGAGCAATCCTGTCAGACGTGAAAGAAGTGGAAAGTGACAGATAAAAATCCTAGGCCCTGGCGGGGATCGAACCCGCGATCTTTGGATTTGTAGTCTGGCACTCTACCACTGTGCAACCGAGCGGTCCCATCACATTCCCCTGGGGCACGCCTGACGATACACTCGTCTCTGATGAACACTTGCCGTCGAGAACCAACGTACTGCGTTCTGTTGCTTAGGAAGTGTACTAGCTAGTCACAAATCTGTGAACCTATTCCATAAGCTCGAATCTTCGTTAGCAGTCTGCAGTGAGGCACCGCGTCGATCGCCATTTTGAAGTCGAGAAAAACACAATCCGCCTGTTGCCCTTCATCCATGGCTATAGGCAGGTGCACCAGTTTCTTTTGCCCTTCAGAGGGTACAGCAGCGTTTGGAGTTTATTTGCATAAAAAAAATTCTGTTACTGCTTCTAATAAGGTACGTATCGTTCTCTCTAAGCTCGTATTCATCTATCCAACCTTACTGCCGAAAGAGAGACTACCGCAAGAATGGCAGCTTTCATTCCTCCCCACATCCGCGTCTCTAGACGGCCGACGCCGACTCCTCTAGACAGATGCCACTGCGCCGAGATCGCTCGCCTTCCACCGCATTAACCGAAATCGACAGGAATTAATTGGCCGTTTCGCGACCGCCATTAGGGTGCATTTATGTCAACGTCGCGTCGGCAAACGGCAGAGCAGCAGCAAGGCGTCAGCCTCAATGGGCGATCAAAGCCGTGAGCCTCCCATCCGCGGGCCGCATTAATCTGGTCCCCTCTCCCCCCACTACTCAGGACTCTCTTCCCCCACCACCTGCCGCGGGCCCTTCCCCCTCTCCGTCACCGCTGGCGACTGCCTACGAAAACACGGCCAGAATCCTGTGGGAAGCCCCTCCCGCAGTAGAATGGCCCACCATCAAACACTGTAACAAGCATCCCCGCTGCAGTCTGCCCGAGATTGCCCCGTGCGAAAAATAATTCCAAAATGACCCGTAGAGCCACTTCAGCGTTATAGTCGCTACCCGACGCACCTGGTACGTAGCTAAGAAACGAGCGGCTTTTAGTCTTCTTCCCCCACCACCGACCCAAACCTCCAATTCTGGATCGCCAGCCTCGCAGTCAAAAGTTTCGGTAGGAAAACAGTACGGTATCTACATAATTCAAATGTTTGTATAGTTATGGGACTACGGGACTACGGGGGCATCAGTCCCTAAACTTACAAACTACTTACGAACTAGCTAATACGAAGGTTGGCACAAATATCGATGCCCGATGCCTCAGTCCCCTCGGCCACCGCGGCCGGCCGGCATCTACAGACTTTGAGAAAGTGATACTTCTGATGGTTGTGCTGCTAAAGCAGAATTGCAAAACACAGCTTTTGGAATACCTTTCACCAAAGGAGACGAAACAAAAAAAAAAAAAAAAAAAAAACACACACAATTGGACTCAAGCACCACCGCCAGCATGCGTAATTAAGAATTAGATACCCCTGGAGTATTAAAGCAACTTAAATCACTAAACAAAAAAACAAAAAAAAATCGCACTGACGTGTTTTACGGCCCACTTTACATTTGTAGTTTTCTAAGTTTTTGCAAACATTTTGGACCAAAATAATTATCTAAATAATAAAAATTTTATTAATAGCAGTGTCTCAAACCCTTTTAGGAAATAAAAGAATGTTAGTAGTGACGAGCTCCGAACCACTGACCTTCAGCGTCAGAGTCTAACGCCTTGCCCACTAAGCTACGACTATCAACCGAAAGTTGTGTTCTTAAATCTCATACTATTAAGGTAGTGAGGGGTTCCGAACCACCGACATTTGGCATCATAGTCTAACGCTTTGCCCACTACGCCACGGCTATCAATCAGAAGATGAGTCCTATAATCTCATACTATTGCTGGCCTTTGTTAACTGATGCTAATATGGCATTTGTAGACACTAGATTATCATTTATCGTACGTAGAACGATGTGTTTTTGTTAATTCATAAGTGCGTCATGTCTTTGAAATGACAACGTGTAAGTTACAATAAGAAAATCATCAAATACGCAACGCAAGATGGCGTATGCCAGAGAGAGTTCTGGGCGAGGAATGTCACGTGACATCTCTGAACGGCTGGTTTTAGTTAATTCAATGGAGGGTATCAAATCTCCGTTATTTTTGCAAATATGTCTCAACCGATACGAGATATGAAAAAAAAACGTAAGGGAGCTAAGTTGTAGAAAATTTTCTCCTCTACTAATTAGGTTATTCAATTTTTGTGTCAGATGAACGGTTCGTTTGCAACTACAATTATATTACAAACGGCTTTTTTTGTTTTACTACCGTATATTTTGGCCGAAAAATTTGAAAAAGGGAGGTTCTGGTCTCTGGCGGCCTACAATCATGTCTGTAAAATTTCATGCTGATCGGTTGAACGGTTCGTCTTAAAAACAGGGAACACGTTACGGACAGACAGACGGATAGACATACATCCCAAAATCGCCGTTATTTTAGCAAATATCTCTGAATCGCTACGAGATATGAAAAAAAATATATAAGAGAGCAACGTTTTAGAGAATTTCCTCCTCTACGAATTCGGTTATTCAATTTTCGTGTCAGATGAATAGTTCAGCTGTTATTTTCATTTAAATTTCGAGATGTCGAAAGACGATCGCAAACGCCCACTTTTATTGTTACTACCGTAACCTAAAGTGGGTCAATAAGTGCCTCAGTCCAGATTGCATACCAAATGCATTCCTTTAAAAAATGCTGATGTAATAACTCCAATTCTAGTTATCATATACAACCACACATTCAGCAAAACATCCATACCCAAAAACTGGAAAGTTGCACAAGTTAGTCCAATATCCAAAAAAGGCAGTCGGAGTGATCCGAAAAATTACATGCCTAAAGTGATGACGTCACTATGCAGCAAGAGTTTGGAACATAAACATTTATCGAACATCATGAACTATTTCGGAGAGAACGACCCATTGACCCGTTGTCAACACGGATTCAGGAAGTACAATTCTTCTCAAACGCAGCTAGCACTTTACCCATATGAAGTGAGTGCTATCGACAAGTGATCCCAAATCGATTCCATATTTCTACATTTCCGGAAGGCTTTTGACACTGTACTTCACAAGTGGCTTCTAATCAAATTGCGTGCTTACGGAATAGCGCAGCAGTTATGCGATTGGATTCCTGATTTCCTGTCAGAAAGCACACAGTATGTTGTAAATGACGCAGTCATAGAGTAAGACAGAACTGATATTTGCCGTTCCCCAGGGAAGTTTTATAGTGCCCTAGCTTGTCCTTGTCTTTAAAAAAAGATTTAGAGCACTTTATGACCAGCTCTCTTAGACGTTTCGCATATGGTTTATCGGTTAGTAAAGAAGATCAAAAGCAATTGCAAAACGATAAAGATAAGCTATGTGCATGGTGCGGAACATGACAGATGATCCTAAACAATGAAAAGTGTGACGTCATCCGTATGATCACCAAAATAAATCCGTAAAAACTCCATTTACACGGTAAATGACTCAAACCGACAAGCCATAAATTCGACTAAATACCTAGGATATATAATTACGAGTAACTTAAATTGGAAAGATACATAGAAAATATTGCAGGGACGGCGAACCAAAGACTACGTTTCATTGGCAGAACCATTTTTGGTCTACGACCCATCCAATGCACAAAAACTAACTAACTAAATAAAAAGCAAAACTCACCAACACAAAAAATAGGTGTGTGCAAGTACACGCACATGCACACACGCACCTCACACACACACACACACACATATACACAGTAGGCATTATTAGTAAAATGTATTAATATAATGTCTAAGAAGGAAGGGACTCATATTTCTTTATAGAGAAAGGATTTTTATTGTAAATTAATTATAACAAGTATGTGAAAACTCAAAATCGAGTAGGCAATGTCACAATACTCAGTGGAATATTTGACACTGTTTGTCACTTACAAGACATTCAGTATATTGTTCAAAACTGGTTAACTTAATTCTCAAATCACTCTCTCAGTTAAGTTGAAAAGGCTCGTTCACGTAAATAGGTTATCAAGAAGCCCATCGAGTGTAACACAATAATTTTGGCAATTGTTGGTTAGTCTTGCCGAATACTTATCTAGAATGGGACCAAGAGCGTTACATTAAAAACTGATTTTAAAGACTGCTCATGATAGCCCAGGTAATCAGTTTTCTTCACCTGGTGAAATTTTCAGTGTTTTAATGTACTGCATTACAGAGGAATTTCTAATCCACTGAATTTCATCCTCAATTTTAGGAAAGTTGTCCCAACTTCACATTGCGATGCCATTATGAACCTGGTACTTACTTTGACTCTAAAGCCTCATTCAAATACGCGATGGGAATGTAGAGTTGATGCTTTAAAAGCACTTCGCTTTAATATGGTTAAATTTTACGGTGCATTATACTAAATGACAAGTATGACAGTGACGCAAGTAACTTGACGAGCCGGCCGCGGTGGCCGAGGTGACTGAGGCGCTTCAGTCACGGTCAGCACGGCCACTACGGTCGGGGGTTCGAATCCCCCCTCGGGCATGGATATTTGTGCCGTCCTAGTTCGTAAGTAGTTCATAAGTAGTTTGTAAGTTTAGGGACTGATGACCCCGTAGTTAAGTCCAATAAGCTTTACAAACATAACTTGACGAATTCAGTTCAAAAACTGTTCAAATGTTTGTAAACCTTACGGGACTTAACTACGGGGTCATCAGTCCCTAAACTTACAAACTACATATGAACTACTTACGAACTAGGACGATACAAATATCCATGCCCGAGGGGGGATTCGAACCCCGAACCGTAGTGGCCGTGCAGACCGTGACTGAAGCGCCTCAGTCCTCTCGGCCACCGCGGCCGGCACGAATTCAGTACTGTGAAAATTAAAGCCCTACTGGTTCATATGTTCAGTTGTAACGTGTTACAACATTTCATCAAAAATTAACAGCAACAAATAAGTCTGACTGTATTCTTTCATAGGCGGTCAAGTTGAAAGATCTGATCAAAAACAATTTATCTGTATGCCGCACTTTATGGAAATATTAATAACTCCAAATCTAATCGTCAAATTTGCATGAAATAAATTGCCATTTGTTGCTAAATAACTGGTTCACTGAATAAAAAAATATTTTTTTCCTCTGTTCGCGACTGTTTCCCCATAATATTCTTCAAAAGATCGCCAAATACTTATTTATTTAATGACGACCGGTTTCCGCGGACAATTTCCACCATCATCTAGTCATATAACAGTTTGTAAGATGGTCATCTTATTTAAAAAAAAATGAAGATTATAAAATACGTCCAACGTAACACTTAGCCTAATATAAAATTACGTAAATTAAAACATCACAGCTTGTAAGATACAAGCTGTGTTGGTACGCAAAATATCTTCCGCCGCACGTCATGAGGTGACTCGCGAAGTACGAATGTAGATGTAGAGTTTACGCACGATGGAAAAAAAAAATCATCTCTATTTTACTGCGTCTGGATTGATAAATCTGAGCGTGATCGAACAAGCATCGAAGACGAAGTGCACTCCATTTGTCCAATTTAGGTACATCTAAATCTAGATCTACATGGGATACTCTGCAAATCACAGTTAAGTGTCTCGCAGAGGGTTCATCGAACCACCTTTATACTATTTATCTACCATTCCATTCGGGAAGAAAGATCACCTGAATGTCTCCGTTCGAGCTCTGAGTTCTGATTTTATTCTGATGTTCATTTCTTCCTATGTAAGTGGGAGTCAACAATATATTTTTCACATTCGGAGGAGACTGTTGGCTATTGGAGTTTCGTAAGTAGCCCACGCCGCGGCGATAAGCGCCGTTGTTGTAATGATTCCCATCCCAGATCCTGTATCATTTGTGTAACGCTGTCTCCCCCGTATCGTGACAGTAAAAACCAGGTGCCCTTCTTTGGACTCTTTCGGTGTCCTCCGTCAAACCCACCTGATAAGGATCCCGCAATGGGCAGCAATACTCCAAAAAAGGACGAACAAGCGTAGTGTATCCAGTTTCTTTAGTAGTTCTGTTGCATCTTTTAAGGGTTGTACCAATGAAACGCAATCTCTGGTTCGCCTTTCGCACGACATTATCTACATGTTCTTTCCAGTTAAAGTCTGAAGTAATAGTAATTCCTAGGTATTTAGTGGAGATACGGCCTTCACTTTTGATTGATTTATCTTGTAAACAAAGTTTTCGCACTCATGTGGTCCACTTCACACATTTCATTATTGAGAGTCAATTGCCAATTTTTACACTATAGTGACCAGTTATTTAGATCGTTCTGCAGTTGGTTTTGAACTTCAGATTACTTTACTAGACGGTAAATGACGGCGTCATCTGCAAACAACCTGAGGGAGCTGCTTAGATTTTTCTCCCAATTCGTTTATTTTATTGTATGATGACGAGTTACAGTGATGATAATATTATCAATATTTTCTCGCAATATCAAATTTCTTTTAGCGTCACTCTATAACGTATGGGTGTTCTACCAAAGGGTGACATATGAAAATTTGTGCCGGGCCGGGACTCGAACCCGGGTTTCCCGCTTTTCGCGAGCGGTCGCCTTAACCACTAGGCTACCCGAACACGACTCCAGGACCGACCCAAACTTCCATAAGCCATAGTGACTGCACATGTGAGTCAACTGCATTCATCCTTTAGCACTCGCAGCTTAATCTGTATTCCTGCACCAGGGAGAATGAAAAAAACGAGCCATTAACCTACGCTGTTATCGTCATTGCCTCTATTAGGCATCTGTTAATTTACTGTATGGTGACGAGTTACAGTGATGATAATATTATCAATCTTTCTTCGCAATAGCGGATTTCACTTAGCGTCAGTGTATAAGGTATGAATGTTCTACCAAATGGTGACGTATGAAAATCTGTGCCGGGCCGTGCATTCAGTGTGGCTTATGGAAGTGTGGGTCGGTCCTGGAGTCGTGGTTAAGGCGACCGCTCGCGAAAAGCGGGAAACCCGGGTTCGAGTCTCGGCCCAGCACAGATATTCATATGTCACCATTTGGTAGAACATCCATAGCTTATACAGCGACGCTAAGTGAAATTCGCTGTTGCGAAGAAAGATTGACAATTCGTTTATGTAAATAAGCAACAGCAAAGGACCAATAACAGTACCCTGCGGAACGCCCAATATCACCTCTGTTTTAGTGGATGCGTTACCATCGATTACTACAACTTGTATCCTCTGTGACATGAAATTCCCTATCCAGTCGCAAATTTGGGCCGATATACCACAACCACGCAATTTGATCAAAAGCCGTTTGTGAGGTACGGTGGTAAAAGCCTTCTCGAAAATGAAGAAATACGGAATCATTTTGAGAACCCTTGTCGGTAGCACTCATCACTTCAAGTGAGTAAATAGATAGAAAATATCGTTCGTGCGAAAGACTAATTCCGTGTTCGAATATAGTAAATTTCCTTGAAACGGAAAAGCTTCTTTCCATGAATCAGCACGGGTTTAGGAAACATCGTTCATGTGAAACTCAGCTTGCCCTTTTCTCGCATGACATCTTGCGAGCCATGGCTGGAGGGCAACAGGCGGATTGTGTTTTTCTCGACTTCCAAAAGGCGTTCGACGCGGTGCCACACTGCAGACTGCTAACGAAGATACGAGCTTATGGATTAGGTTCACACATTTATGACTGGCAGGAAGACTTCCCAAGTAATATAACGCAGTACGTTGTTCTCGATGGCGAGTGTTCATAAGAGACGAGTGTATCGTCAGGCGTGCCCCAGGGGAGTGTGATAGGACCTCTATTATATTCTATCTACATAAATGATCCGATGGACAGAGTAACTAGTAATTTGCGGCTGTTTGCTGATGATGGTGTGGTGTATGGGAGGGTGTCGTCTTTAACTGACTGTAATAGCATACAGGATGGCTTAGACAAAATTTCTAGTTGATGCAAAGAATGGCAGCTAGCTCTCAATGTAGAAAAATGTAAGGTGATGCGCATGAGTTGAAAAAACAATCCTATAATGTTCGAATAGAGGAGTAGTAGTGAGCTTCTTGATGCTGTCGCGACGTTCAAATATCTAGGCGTAACATTGCAGAGCGATATGAAGTGGAACGAACATGTAAGGACAATTGTGAGTAAAGCCGACTTCGGTTTATTGGGAGAATTTTGGGGAGATGTAAAGTTGTAAAGGAGACCTTGTACTACGCTTGTACTACCGCGTCCGGAGTACTGCTCAAGTGCTGGGACTCGCAGAAGATCAGTTTAAAGGAAGACATAGACGCAGTTCAGAGGCGAGCAGCTTGGTTTGTTACTGGTAGGTTCGACCAATGCGCGGGTGTCACGGAAATGCTCCGGCAACTCAATTGGAGATCGCTGGAAGAGAGACGACGTTCTTTTCGTGAGTTTCTGTTTAGTGCGCCTCGGTTGCACAGTGGTAGAGTGCCAGACTACAAATCCAAAGGTCGCGGGTCCGATCCCCGCCACTCCTAGGATTTTTATCTGTCACTTTCCACTTCTTTCACCTCTGACAGTATTGCTCATGTGAAAAATACGGAGTAGCACCGTGGTTCGGAACCCACGTTAAACTGTAGGTCCCCCTATAACTGACTGGGTAAGCCGGTTCGAAGGTCGGAGGAAGGCAACGGCATACCACCTCCAAACAGGACCATGCCTAGTAAAGCACTGTGGTGTACGAACCAATCTTCGGATTGTTGACTGCTTTTTAAACTTAGAGGGCCGGAATTGGACGCTGAGTGTAGTACGATATTGCTGCCGTCTACTTACATTTCGCGTAAAGATCACAAAGACAAGATAAATTAGGGCATATAGGCATTCTTTTTTCCCTCGTTCCATTTGGGAGTGGAATAGGAAAGGAAATGCCTAGTAGTGGTACAGTGTAACCTTCCGCCACGCACCTTACGGTGAATTGCGGAGTATGTATGTAGATGTAGACAAGAGACAGAAATCCGTGACGTGTTAATGGTGAGAAGTACCGCTGGCGATAACGGCCGCAGAGCGCCACGCCGGCGTCGGCCAGACTTGGACGTGCGCGACGCTATCAGCGGGACAGCGTATTGTGCTCCGACGTCCGCCGCTGCGCATGCGCAGATATCTCGCCCCGTTCCGGGAAGTCCCACTGCGTGTATGCAGTGCACAGCCGTGCTTTGTTCGCGGCGGCGGATACATGTGGCACGCGGGCAGGCCGTCTGCAACTGCGTGGCGCCAGCCGTCCGTAGGACTGGCCATTGATGTAGGGGAGGGGGAAAAAAAGCGAACACCTGAGGAAAGTGAAAAAGCACAAACTCTACATATGGCCACTGGAGGCAGTCAAGTGTCATAGGACAACAGGGGCCGCCACACATGCGATTTTAACAGCGCGACTGAGAGCGGCACATGTGCGCGCCCACCTGAACGCTCACAGATCCGTGGCGTTCACATGCCCGTAGCCAAGTTTAAAGCCGTCCTCACACGGCTAGTCATGGGAACAACCGATTGAAAACAATCGATTCATTCGGTTGTTGGGAAAAAAATCGATCATTCGGTTGTAATTTCTCGCATCGGTTGAATTATTCATTCATTCTTCTGAGTGAAACCAGTCGGTGGGACCAACCGAATGAAACAACCGATTCAGTCGGTTGGACTATTCATTCGTTCTTTTGAGTGAAACCAGTCGGTGGGATCAACCGAATGAAAAATCGACGCAGTCGGTTGGACTATTCATTCCTTCTTTGGAGTGAAATCAGTCGGTCGGAGCAACCGAATAAAAAAATCGACACAGTCGGTTGGACCACTCATTCCTTTTCTTTTGAGTTAAATAAGTCGATGGGTCCAACCGAATGAAAAAAATTGACACAGTACGTTGGCCTCTTCATTAGTTCTTTTGAGTTAAACCAGTCAGTGGGAGCAACCGAGTGAAAGAGTCAGTCGGTCGTAGTTTTACTATGTTGGATTAATATTTTTTTCGAATGAAAGTAGTCTGTGGGAACAACCGAATGAAAACATGCGACACTTTTTCAGTTTTGTACATTGACTGAATTACTCATTCTTTCTTTTCAAGTGAAAAGAGGCAGTAAGTTTTTCTGTCGGTTGAACCATGTAATCATTATCCCAACTGAAACGACTCATTAGTGTTTTAGCTTACAGAGCTATCCATTTATTTCTACGAATGAAACTGACATGCACATCAGATAACTACAGCAGTGCTATGTAAAAGGGGTATGCCAAAGTTAAAATGCGTATTACAATGTTCATTTAATTATATACTGAATGAAGTAACTTTTCTTTTTATAACACACAGTAACAGTGATTCGTATTATGTTGTAGATGAAATTGTTCGAGGTGCCATCAACGAGTAACTAATTAGATGTCATATCGCTGGAGCAGGCCTGCGATCACTTTCATTGCCCACCCCAGACTTTAAAAACACCGATCTGGGCCCTATCAGATTACTTTCGCAGACACCCACAATCTGTAGAACTTAGTGGCCGATCACCACGAAGTACCGCGGGGACACGAGAGGGGGTGCTGCCTCGCTTGCGTTTTAACTGCTGACAGTGTCAGCAGGCGCGCGCCAAACTCCACACAACAGTGTCTGGCGGGCGGTGCGTGCCATCACGCATTGTTGTCGGCTTCGTACTGTCTCAATAAAGAAGCGTGGAAACTACAGGGTGTTCCAAAATGATCGCTAAGAGTTTAATCTCGCAAATTGTATCTCCGAAGTGGGAACAGGTAGAAACGTGCGGTTTGCGGCTTATTGTTCATACATCTCTAAGGTACTAGTAGGACAGTGTTAAGTATTTTAACTTTGAGCATATTTGCTAGATCCATATTCGAAGATCACTAAAACATTAGATATTGTAAGAAAAAAGTTAATTAAAGTATTTTGTATAAAAATGTTTCTTATAAAATATTTTTGTTAATTCCATCTAATTTGAAGGAGTACGAGAAGACATACAACATTTATCAGTGCTGTAAATTTTCTTCAGCGCGTCTCTATTCGTCAACAGTGTATGAAAACATTCATCTCAAGTTTCATCATTATTCACTCTTGTTACAGATATTTCTGTGGTTATCGGTGAAACGGTGTGGAGGTTTATTCCATCCCTCCGCAATGTACCATACAAAATCTTAGATGAACAGTGAACTGCCACTTGTTTTGAAAGTCAAATGTGCAAAATTTCATCAAGATCGGAATAAAACTATATATTGGCGTCGAAGTCTGGAATACCTTCTCGCATGCATGAAACTAAAGTAGATGTAGACGGTGACCATTCTCTTTCTTTGAAGGTGAAGAGTGAAATATATAATTAAAATTCGAATAAAAATGGAATTTGTGGAAGCTCGTAGGTAAAGTACCCTCTGCCATGCACCTACGAAATTTATTGTACACACCTTCGCCTTGTCTTAAAGGTCAAGTGTGCAAAATTTCATCGAGATCGCAGCCAAATTGTGGTTTTTGTCGAAGTTAGTATGTAAAGTCCTCTCCGCCATGCAACGAATAAAATTTGAAGTAGACAGTGACGTTCCTCTTGCTTTGAAGGTCAAGTGTGCAAAATTTCATCAAGATTGGAACAAAACTGCAGATTTGCATGCAATTGAAACACGGACACACTGCTATATTTTTAAGATTTGTCTCTAAGAATGTTTCATGCTGAATCACAGTTCATTTATACCCGAAAAGGCTGAAAGAGTGCCGGCCGTGGTGGCCGAGGGGACTGAGGCGCGTCAGTCACGGTCTGCACGGCCACTACGGTCGGGGGTTCGAATCCCCCCTCGGGCATGGATATCTGTGCCGGCCTAGTTCGTAAATAGTTCATAAGTAGTTTGTAAGTTTAGGGACTGATGACCCCGTAGTTAAGTCCCATAAGCTCTACAAACATTTGAACATTTGTTGAAGCTACCTGCTGTATCCCACGGAACGTGCTGCTCATCGTAATTTGCGACCGCAGCGGGAACTCCCGTTGCGAAGTGGCGAGTAATCGACGGATGTGAACAAAATTACACGGTATCTCTGTTAACGATCGTCAGTAAAATAGAAAAGAATCTCTACCTTTCTCACGCTTGCACGTGGCATAAAATACTCTTCCAAAAATGAACACAAAGACAGTACATTTATCTGAAAGCAGTTGATAATGATAATAAAATGAACGACTACATCACTTTTAATTCTCTCCGTAGTGGATGGCTTGGGACGCAGCTGATTCGATTGTATAGACGGATGAAAATACCAGCAGCTGCATTCAAATTCTATGCGACCGGTTTCGGTGCTACAGTACACCATCTTCAGGCTCCCGTTGTGCGATTATTATTGAAAGCACATTCGGATTGGGTAGCCATTAAAACCTGTAGCCGTAAATTTCTTGCTTTGTTCAAGCCACACTCGTTAAAGAATCTGCGTGTAAAAACTGCGAAATAGGCGCGCAAGCGTGGCGTGTAGAGTTTGGTCAGTTGCGAAATCTTGCGTGGCGCGTGTGCAACGTGTAGGTAGTGGCAGCCTTGCTCCGCATGTAAGGGGACTTAAGGCATGTTGTTATCGCTACTACAACAATAGGCATCGTGTGTATGAACAACGTAAAACTATTTACTGTACACTTAATGTTCGTGCGCTCTAAGCCGCCTTGCTGCGGAGTGCGCGGCCGCTCCCCGTCGGAGGTTCGAGTCCTTCCTCGGGCTTGTAAATCTGTTCATGAGAATTGTTTCTCTCTTACCATTATGAATCTGGTGTTATATTCAATTATAATTCTAGACTGCAATTCTAGAGGTGTAATATTATTTTACCAAGACCTACAAGGTAACTTTTAATTATAACTTTGAAGGTTATTAGTTTTATTAACTTAAGGTCTGTATTTGTTCTTTCGTGCCACATAGCTTTTTCTTCCAGGCTGTATGTTTTAATTTCTCCTAAGTATTTAAATTCCAAAATTATGAAAAAAGAAGAAGGAAGAAGCATTAAGGAAGAATGGATTGACAATGGCTGCATTAGGAAATTTATTTATTTAATTGTCGTATGGCAAAAACAGCAGCATTGCGCATTACATATGAGACAGTTATTTAGTTTTAAATTAGGTACAAGTTTAATACATACATGCAAATACTAAAATTTACTATTGTGGTGAATGGATTACTTTAATACATGTAGGATTCTGGAGCTTACTAATTTAACACAGTGGCAAGTTTAAGAGATGCGATGACAACTTATACATGTATACAAATAATCATAAATCAATGTCGAGTGAGTATGGTGGATGTTATCGCAAACCTCAGTTGTGAGCGTATTTATGGGATGTGACTATTTCGAAGTACAGTAAGGTAACAGTAGTTCACTGTTTATCTGCGTTAATTTTAAAGGACTATTCACCGAACTTTCTTGTCAGAGGCTGTATCTTGGTTAATAAGAAATCTGTTCAGTGTGTATCTGACAGCAAAGTTTGCCGGTAGACTAACAGGTGCTGTATTCCTGAAAGGCCTACAACACATCGTTGCTGGAAGACAGGTCCCTAGGTGTTCGGTGTAGGATGGAATGACAAAGCAGACAGATCTGATACCTGGGATTCACCGATTTTCCTTGGTTTCCATATCTATTACTTGTACTCCCGAGCGATGACTAATAACCGTGGAGATGACCGAAGTGCGAGCGATAACATTTCAGTAGAATCAGGTAGATGGAACGCTTACAATGTTATCTATCATCACTTTCACAGTGTAATCCATTTGATAAAACAGTTATCTATGAGAGGTGTTTGAGGCTATGACCTCAGCTCTGAGAAACGTGAAAAAATTGCCAATGTAATAGTGCCTTATATAATTTCACATAAAAGCCTTGACTGCGTGATTCGTTCAACAAAACACTCCACATTTTACAATTTTACTAGAGAAAATATACTATAAAAATCAGTGACAGAAATTGAGACATTCTATGCCATGTGTGTTGGATACCTTCGTATCACGAAAGATGATTAAGTTACAATGTTGTAAAGTTAATATGAGTTTAGTGAGGACAATGCATTTCAAACAAAGCCGAACGCTTGCTAATAAAGGCTGGCCGAAGAGAATTCGAAAGCATATCATACCTCCAGCATGGAACTTTCTATATCTACATCAACATGGGATACTCTGCAAATCACATTTAAGTACCTGGCAGAGGGTTCATCGAACCACCATTATACTATTTATCTCCCATTCCATTCTCGAATAGTGCGCGGGAAGAAATAACACCTGAATCTCTCCGTTCGAGCTCTGATTTCTGATGGTAATTTCTACCTATGTAAGTGAGAGTCAACAATATATTTTCGCATTCGGAGGAGCATGTTGTCGATTAGAGTTTCGTAAGTAGCCCACGCTGCAGCGATAAGCGCCGTTGTTGTAATGATTCCCATCCCAGATCCTGTATCATTTCCGTAACGCTGTCTCCCCTGTATCGTGACAATACGAAACGAGCTGTCCGCCTTTGGACTCTTTCGATGTCTTCCGTCAAACCCACATGATAAGGGTCCCACACTTGGCAGCAATATCCCAAAAAAGGACGGACAAGCGTAGTGTATGCAGTCTCTTTAGTAGTTCTGTTCATCTTTCAGGGTTCTACCAATGAAACGCATTCTCTGGTTCGCCTTTCCTACGACATTATCTACGAGTTCTTTCCAGTTTAAGTCTGAAGTAATGGTAATTCCTAGGTATGTAGTGGAGTTTACGGCCTTCACGTTTGATTCATTCATATTGTAAACAAAGTCAAACGAATTTCTTTTCGTATTCATGTGGACGACTTCACAGTTCTCATTATTTAGAGTCAATTGCCAATTTTTACACTACACTGATACCTTATTCAGATCGTTATGCAGTTGGTTTTGATCTTCAGATGCTTTCACTAGACGGTAAATGACGTTGTCATCTGCAAACAACCTAAGAGAGCTACTTAGATTTTCCCCTAAATCGTTTATGTAAATAAGGAACAGCAGAGGACCAATAACACTACCCTGTGGAACGTCCGATATCACCTCTGTTTTAGTCGATGCCTTACCATCGATTACTACGAACTGTGTCCTCTCTGACAGGAAAAATCTCTGCAGCGGAGTGTGCGGTGATATGAAACTTCCTGGAGGATTCAAATTGTGTGTTGGAACCGGAACTCTAACCTGGGACCTTTGGGCGAGGTACTGGCAGAATTGAAGTTATGGGGCGGCACCGTGAGTCGCGTTGGGATATCTCAGTGGTGGAGCGCTTACCCACGATAGGCAAAGGCCGCAGGTTCGAGTTCCGGTTCTGGCACACAATTTTAATCTGCCAGGAAGTTTCAGATCATACCTGCTTGGTTCTGAAGAACCCTACAAATATTTCCTGTTTGATCCAAAGCTAAGTAAAATATTTTCTGAACTGTTGCGAATTATTATCTCTATTTCTTTTAACTGGTTTTGCGCTTTTGGCGCATCACCAGAACACTGTAACAAGGAAAATATATTACAAAATATGTCAAAGGTACGCTGTCGGTGAAGAATATAAATAAAACAACGGACCCGCAAAATTTCAGGCCAATATTATTAACGTTAGTCCCACAGTATATTTGAACAGCGAATATATTAATTTTCCTTGAGACAGAAAAGCTTCGATTGTTGATTCGAAAGTTCAAATGTTTGTAAATTTGTAAACCAAATTGCTATGGCCATTAGTCCCTACATTTACAAACTACTTCACCTCACTTACACTAAGGACAACGCTCACACCCATGCCTGAGGGAGGAATTTAACGTCCGGCGGGAACGACAGCCCAGTCCGTTGCTTGACGCCTTAGACCAAGTGGCCATTCCGCGCGGCTTGTTGCATCAACACGGCCTTAGAAAGCCATTTCTTATGTGACTTAGACTGCCATTTTCTGAAATGATCTTTTGCGAGCCACGAAGAACGGCAACAGGCAGACTGAATATCTTTGATTTCTGCAAAGGGTTTGACAAGGTGCCGCAAGGCAGACTGCTAACCGAATATGTGGAGTAGGTTTCCGGTTATGTGAGTGACTCGAAGCCGTCCTAAGTAACCAACCAACGTAGTTGTCTTCGACGGCGAGTCCCCACAGGGGAAAAGAGTATCATTGGGAGGGCTACAGAAAAGTGTGATACGACCGCTATTATTTTCTATTTGCATAAAAGCTCTGATGGACAGGCAGTTTTGCTGATTATGCTGTGGGGTACGGTATAACGACACATAACAAGAGAAACAATTACAGAAATACACGATACCACCTTTAAACTGTATCATATAAGTCAAAATCTGTCTGTGAATAAATGTTTACAGATGTGAATATGATTGCACCATCTATCAGAATGATTATCTAAATCTTATTTCACGTCAACATAGTTTTTGTAGTTCAGGAACTTGTGGAAAATAATCGTTTATGACGTTTATCACATATTTCGGTACTGATATTAGTTACAAGGAACTAACAACTCAAAATTCAAAATAAGTCAATGCTTAAATGTCACCTAAATCCATATTTGATAAAAGCAGGTTAAATGTTTTTCACTAGGTGAATTTCAAGACACTGATTCACGAAACACCTGTAAATTCCACTGAACGTAGTATAACAAACAGTACTAAATTCTACTTCACTACCTATACAGATGATTTATTTACCAGATTAAAAATTTCTTTTGTTTACAATACTCGCATTGGTATTCAAGAAGTCAATCGCATAATTTTTTCTTCTTATGTCAATGCCATTCATAAAAATATTGTTTGTATCTAATTATTTCGTCTACACAACAGAGATTACACTAGTAATTTAGTATTTTCTGTAAATGTAAGATGTGAAAAAGGAGACAGCTGTGAACTGGTCTAGAGACTACGTTCTTGGGATAAGTGTTAAAGTGCTAAGACAATATGGACGCCATATTCATTTCAACTGAAAACAATAAAAGTGTCTATCGCAGTCTGAGTTAAAATGTCATTTTAAGCTGACCATATTTAGATAACGTTTCACTAATTTTGTCATACTTACGACAGCGAGGCAATAATCTCCGAGAATTCAAGTTAAGTGAAAATCGTAGCCGACTCCGCCTTCAAAAGATGCAGTAGCTTCCATAAAGCATATTATTGTGGACATTGGAAAGAGGCGACCTTAGAATGGGAAGGCATCTTTGTTTTCAGTGCCACAGGATACAAGAGGACTTTTCTAGTTGGTATGAAGAATGGCTAGGCTACTTCTGAATGTAGGAAAATTTAAGATGATGCACAGGAGAAAGGAATATAGTGTTAGTAATATGTTACTTGTCACAGCCGCGTCGATTAAATATTTATGCATAACGTTGCAGAACAATATGAAATGGAAAGAGCATTTATAGACACTTGTGTGGAAGACGGGTGGTAGGAGCCGGCCGCGGTGGCCGAGGAGATTAAGGCGCTCCAGTCGCGGTCTGCACGGCCACTACGGTCGGGGGTTCGAATCCCCCCCCCCCCTCGGGCATGGATATTTGTGCCGTCCTTAGGATTAGCTAGTTCATAAGTAGTTTGTAAATTTAGGGACTGATGACCCCGTAGTTAAGTCCCATAGACTTTACAAACATTTGAACATTTTGTTTGGTGGTAGGAATAATTGAGTGTGTGTCGTCCTTAGTATAGTTTAGTTTAAGTGGTTTGTAAGAATGGGGATTTGATTTACAAACATTTGAACATTTTTGAATTGAGATGCAGGTAAGTTGGTTTTGTTTGTGTATGATACAATCGATCAGTTAGCAAATAATTTTGTCAATATTAAACTGCAAAAGTGAATCATAAATACTGTCTACCTTGTTTGCATAGCTTTTATTTTTAGCCTTAATATGTATGTATATAATCATTTAAAAGAACAAGAATAATATTCGTACTATAGCATATATTTATTCATACACTAACAATAGTACGAATATTACGAATTTTATTCTAAAGTAAAATAAAAAAGAAAATCTGTGTAAACAAGATAGAAGTATTTATTATTCACTTTTGTAGTTTAATATTGACAAAATTATTTGGTAACTGATCGATTGTATTACACACAAACAAAACAAACTTACCTGTACCAAGAGTGTTATATCTTCGTATGAAGACGTTTGTAAATAACATCATTTGTAAAAGCACATGTTGCACTCTGGTGAAATGGTGTTTCAGTGCAGTTAAGAACCCAATAATGAAAAAAAAGTGATATGCTATTGTTATATAAACACAAAGAGACTCAATATATCAACTATTTCACCAACGTTTCGGATGCTATTGCAAGTGGCAAGCAACCGAAACGTTGGTGAAATAGTTGATATATTGACGATGCGGTCTAATACCCAGAAGAGTTTTATTAACAATGACAACGGTCGCGGAAGCCTTCGTTTACACAAAGAGACTCGTGAAATGGAAATTAGCTATAAAAAGCCGGCCATAGAGTCGCAGTAAGTAAATAAACAAATTTCACGTAAATTTCGAAATAAAAAGCACGACCTAAACAACGTGCAAGTCGAGTTATTAATGTTTCCGTCTTTTCATCGCAGGGCCAGCACCCAACATGACGCTTAAAATGATCCTGTAACATGCTCCATCTGAAGATGAACCTGAAAACGTTCGAAAAATGGAATAAACAGCATCATTTCAAGTTAAAGTGACTGGTTGCATTTTTCTTGAATCATATTGTCACGGGTTCTGAAATATCCGTAATGGATAGTCTAAAGAACAGGAAATGGCTAGTAGTGGTACGTTTTCTTCCTCAACCATATGGTGGCTTATAGCGAATAGAAAAGTTTGCAGATGTAGAAGTCAGTAAATGGAACAAAGATTTCTATCCCGTTGTTCCTTGCCCATGACGGAATCGAAACTGAAGACATAACGTTTTCCTTCGTTAGCCATGCTTTACTTTTCTTCTCATCGTTTATTAAGGTCCTCAGGTTTTATCGTTACTTATTTCTTTTCCATTACTCACTAGTACTTTTAGTACCTTTTTTTTAGTTTTTTCCGGTTACAACATGCCGTATATGATCATTAAACTCTATTACTCGAAATTTTAATCCCACTTTCTAACCACTCATTTCCTGCATAGCTTCTTCAAAGTTCAGGGACAACAGAACGTTTCTGAGTTACGTCGTTTTTAATCTTGGTATTTCTTTCTTTCCATTCCATTCCTATATTGTTCCCTGTCGTCCATACCTAAGTTGTTTCTGACACATTGAGCCTTGAAACAATCAAGTGAGAATATATAGTAAGTTCATTTCTATGTCACGATCACTAGGAAGAAACCTGACTGGAAAAGGATGGTACAGAAACGTGTCTGTATTCATTTGAAAGGGGGCATCACAAAAATCTTCTAACTGCTGTGGTGGAACAGTCTGTAGACTTACAGACTACTTTAACTTACACAACACACTCACTCATACCTGAGGGAGGACTCGAACCCCTTGCGAGAGCGGCCTGCCAGTAGTTCGAGTCCTTAGATCACGCTCCTGTTCCCGCACGGCGGATCATCAAAAATTCTTGAATTATCACAAAAGTGGGAAAAAAAAGTTGTTAAACTTACGGGACTTAAATGCGGGGTCATCATTCCCTAAACTTACAAACTACTTATAAACAACTATACTTATCTCACAGAAACGTATTGGGCGTGCATGTAGAGTAATTGGCCTACAGTGTTGGTATTTGCGCAGTAATTTCGGTCTTCCTGTGAACAGAACTGCGTCGCACTTGAGACGTTTACTTTAATGCCCCATTTTTTCATCCAAGGCTCGACAGTTCTGAGTGCTGTCTGTAGCCGTGAATAAATGTTTGATGGCTTCCAATCTTGCTCTATGATGGCGGTGTCAACAGCGTAGATTGCGGTCATCGTGTTATCTGTGGATGGAAGATAATTAATGTAGAGGTTGAACAAGAGGGGGCCCAGGATGCTGCCCTGGGGTACTCCGGCTTGTATACCGTGTCGTGATGAATGTTTGCCCTGAACGTCAGTGTTGAAGTGTATGAGATGCACAAGTCCGTTCAGAGGCGATCGAAAGCCTTCTCGTTGTCTAGGAACACCGCCCCTGTGGCTTTGTTTTTGTTGTAGCCGTCTGTTACGTGTTCTACTACGGAAAAAATGTACAACACTTATGACGATGATTACAAGGGGTGATGAAATAATAGGGCTTCACTGCTATGTAGTAATGTAATTCGTTCTACGGGTCTCAACACTTCAAGCTTCTTAATTTGTAAGATGAATAGATTTCGTAACATGTATTACAAACAAGACACTGATAATACAGTAGACACATCACTAGTACTTTAGTTGTCAATACGAGAGAGAGAGAGCGAAAGAAGGTTCTCTTATGAATCTAGATATGTCCTCTTTTCTGAAGATGGACATCTGGTAACCCTAATTGTAAGTGGAACAGCCAACATCATAATTGACAGTGATGTTTTGTGCTTCGTCTCTGCGACATCCATCATTAGGCTAGCAACGTACAACTGCAGAAAATTATAAAACTGCAGATTAAATATTGTGCATCAGACATTTCACGCCGTTTGGCGGTATTGATAATGGAATCTCTATTTTGTTCCAGTCGACACAATGCACGCCCAAGACGTGCCTGGGGAGCCTGATGGCCATGCCCGGCCGGAGCACGACGGCGCCCAGGTCGCAGGAGGAGCTGCTCAAGCACGCCAAGGACTTCCTGGACCAGTACTTCACATCCATACGCAGGTACGACAGCCAAACACACCTGCTCACTCAATAAAATATCCGCATCCACTCTACGGTTACTAAATTTATGGGCGCGGCCTCATCCTCTCTGTAATTAGGGGCAGGATGAACCCAAAATTAACGGACAATCTGTTGGGTCGATCTGATGTGAGCCGCGGTGGAGTAGCCGAGCGGTCTAAAGCGTCTCGCTGCGGAGCGCGCGGTTGCTCGCCGTGGAGGTTCGAGTCCTCCCTGGGGCATGGGGGAGTGTGTGTGTGTCGTCCTTAGGTTAGTTTACCTAGGTTTAAGTAGTTTGTAAGCTACGGACTGATGACCGCGCAGTTTGGTCCGATAGATTTACAAACATTTGAATAGTTTTTGATGTGGTGTGACTTGTTATACAGACTTACAATTAAACAACCACACACATTCAGCCATTAATGTTGTAAACCCATTATTTGATTAATTATGGAAATCTACATGTAGATGATAAATTATTGGCCCACTTTAGGTTACGGTAGTAACACTAAAAGTGGTCCTTTGCGATCGTCTTTTGACAGATCGAAATAAAAATAAAAATAAGGGCTTAAACATTCATTTGACACGGACACTGAATAACTGAATTAATAGAGGAGAAAATTCTCTACATCTTTACTCTCTTATGTTTTTTTCATATCTTGCATCTTTGCAGAGATATTTGCAAAAGAAACGGCTATTTGACGATGTTTGTCTGGCTGTAACGTGTTCCCACTTTTTAGGTCGAACCGTTCAACCGATCGACACCAAATTTTACAAACATAATCGTTGGCTACCAGAGACCAGAACCTCGCTTTTTCAAGCATTTCGGACAAGAAATAAGTTAGTAATACCAGAAAAAGCCATTTGTAATGTAATTTTAATTGCAAATAAACCGTTCATCTGACGCAAAAATTGAATAACCGAATTTGTAGAGGAGACAATTCTCTACAACTTTGTTCTCTTGTGTTTTTTTCGTATCTCGTATCGTTTGAGAGATATTTACAAAAATAACGGAGTTTTGACACCCTCCATTGAATTAACGAAAAACTACCGTTCACAGATGTCACGTGACATTCCTCGCGCATAAGTTGTTTTTTCAAAGCAATGACGCACTGAATAATTAAGAAAAACGCGTCGTTCACCGTACGATAAATGATAATCTACTGTCTACAAATGCCATATTAGCATCAGTTAACAACAGCCATCAATAGTACAAAATTATAGAACGCAACTTCTAATTGTTAGCTGTAGCATAGTGGGCAATGCGTCGAACTGTGACGCTGAAATGACGAAAAAAGAACAAGCTTTCGGAACAGGGTTCCTTCTTCAAGTAGGAGAGAAGGGACGAAAAGTGGAATGGGAACGGAAGGAGAAGGTAATTCACGACCTAGGTCATGAGGATGGTGTTTGAGGATTGTGTAAGTCAGAGATACTGTATATTAGTACTGAGCCATGCCAAAGTAGGTATATGTAACTAAAGAGCAAAGATTAAGCAGTAAAGAAAAGTTGAGTGAACTCAACGATGCGTAATGGCGGAGGAGGGGGTTTGTCTGAAACCTTTCTGATGGGAAAGATGTAGAGAAAACACACACACACACATATATATAAGAGAGAGAGAGAGAGAGAGAGAGAGAGAGAGAGAGAGAGAGAGAGAGGGAGGGAGGGAAGGAGGGAGGGAGGGAGGGAGGGAGGGAGGGAGGTAAGGAAGGAGGATGAGAAATGAGTAATGCATAGGTGAGTTGAAGATGGAGGAGGGGGAGAGGTTAGCGTAGAATTAGGCCACGTGGGAGGCAGGAGGAGAGGATATGTTGGATGGCAAGTTCCCATCTCCGTAGCTCTGAGGAACCACATACGACAATCACATACTCCAGCCCCACCACAGGAAAAACCTACCCTATTTAAGGCAGGGCCACATGCGAGACAGCACACGTCATATATCGAGTGACATGTGTCCACTGTGCAGCCTTTCATGTTGGTATGACCACCAACAAATTGACTGAGTGGATGAATGATCACAGACATACTGTTCGCCTGGGGAACACCCAATATCCTGTAGCAGCATGATTGCAGGGACTTTGGGACGTGTTACACTACACGTTCCATTTGGATAGTGCCAATCCCTCTGAACTACGGACTTGGGAATTTGCCTTCCAACATATCCTCTCCTCCCGCCTCCCTCCTGGCCTAAATCTACGCTAACTTTCCCCCCTCCTCCATCTTCAACTCACCTATAAAATACTCATTTCTCATCCCCCTTCCTTCCTCTCTCTCTCTCTCTCTCTCTCTCTCTCTCTCTATATATATATATATATATATATATATATATATATATATATATATATATATATAAACGTTTTAGAAAGCAATCCCCTCCTACACCCCTCAGAATTTTCTCTTTCCTGCTTGATCCTTCCTCTTTGGTGATACATGTCCTATTTGACATAGCTCAGTACGAATATACAGTATCTCTGACTTCCACAATCCTCAAACACTATCCTCATGACCTAGGTCGTGAATTACCTTCCCTTTCCATTTTTCTTCCCTTCTCTCCTACTTGAAGAAGGAACCCTGTTCCGAAAGCTTGTTCTTTTTTTACCTTTTTCTTTCTTTGTGTGACTATCGGCGGTACAACACAGAGGTTAGTACCGGCCAGCCAATCTATTTCCTTTTAAAAACATTTAAACCCATTATGTACCAGCTGAAAAATGCTCCTGCCAGAGCACAGAAAAGGCGAATATGTTCTCTGACACAAAAGTGTGGAACGAGCTGCCTTAATACTCATTCCGACTTCCTCGCCAAAAATTTTTGCATTCGAACATATTCGCGCACTTTTAGCGCATAACTTTGCAAATACTTTTGCCCAGTTAAGCCGTCACAGTCAGCAATGTCGTCCCACTATCAGTGTCTATATATGTCTCTGTCCGTTTGCTGTCTCTCCCACTGCCGCTTTCTGCGTTCAACTTGCTTTCATTGTCTTCAATCACGATTGTCTCCTTTACACATATGTTTATGGGGATGGTTTGCTTGGGATATGACCTTTAAACTCCAAAACTTTAGCACGGGGGTAATGGTGATGGGAAAAATTGGACAAATTGTTTCGTGCTATAGTATTGGAGAGCCTCAAGCTCATGCCTTATGTATGGTCTCCATTCGTCTCAGTTTCCCACTGTTTTCTCTTTTGCTCCAATTGCTACTATCTGCATCTGTCTTAGTTTTTCGTTGCTACTATTCCTGACTTCCGACATTTCGTTTCGCTTCCCATTGCTGTTTACATGCATATGCCTTTCTCCTGAACTGACACTTTCTCTTTTCCATCATGTATGGCTCTCTCTCCCTGTTGCACTGTCTCTGTCCTACTCACATTCAGCCGAAAGAACTGTTCAACAGTTACCAGCTGGCAGCAGAACAGCGAAGACAGCCCATCCCAGCCGAGCCCAGCACTAGCCACATGGGCTACATTTTGTTCAGAAACCGGCCAATAACAACTTAATTTTTTGCGATCAGAACTGTTTTTTGTAATACGAATCTCTACCGCTTTGTGCCGCCACGTCGCCGCGTGAATGTCTGATTGTAGTTACAGGTCTTACAGTCACACAGATGACAACGCCGATGTACTCTAGCAAAGACTACGCAGATGTGATATGATAGGATGACGCACCAAAAGCAACTGTGGCCCGAAGGCGGTATTCACAACCTTTTTTCAAGGCGACGTCTACCTTCTGCGCATTTTTAGTCGTACAGAGAAGCGTTCAAGAACTGAGGGAGCCTTCCAGGTACAACGAGTTGTTTAAAGACCAATCCACCGCGCACCTGATGTTGCCCAGGAAGTTATTGGGTATTTTGGAGCACAGCCCACGAACGGTAAACTTATGTTAGAAGACCACCAGTGTAAGATCAGAAACATTACGGCCCACATAAAGACATGCAGGCAATAATTTTTTCCGCAAACTACAAAGATTTATATTTGGGTACTCGGGAGACTATTTAAAGCTATTCATTGACTTCATGTTCCCAAACAAAGACGGAATTTTCATGGATGACATTAATGATAAATCTGAAGCATTGAATTAAAATTTGTGATGCGACCGGGAATCGAACCCGGACCTAGGAAGCATAGAGGTCCGAGTTCCTTTCCCGGTCGCATCACAAATTTTAATTCAATACTTCAGACTTATGATTAATGTCTTTGACATATTTGAGACGAAAATCAGTGTCAAGGATTATATATTTGTATTTACATTGATATTTCATGGATGACGTTGTCATGTCAACGCGGCACTAATGTTCGCGATTGGTATTAATGGAATTCTAGAACGTTCTAGCGAAGGATTCGGCCACCTAGATCGCCAGTGAATCGTAGTCTGTTGTTCGCCTTCCCTACAATATTTTCTCCGCGTTCTTTCCAATTTGCATTGTTCGTAATTGTTGTTCCTAGGTATTTAGTTGAAATTACGCCCTGTACATTTGACTCATTTATCGTGTAAATGAAGTTTAGCGGATGTTTTTAGTGCTCATATGGATGATTTCACATTTCCCATTATTCAGTGTCAATTGACAATTTTTACACCATGCAGATATCTAAATGATTTTGCAGTTGCTTTTGATCTTCGGAAGACTTTACTAAAGCGATAAACAACAGCATCATCCGCGAATAGTCTAAGAGAGCTGGTAACATTGTCTCCTAAATCGTTTATAAAAATAAGGAACCGTAGGGCCCCTATAACACTTCCCTGAGGAACGAAAGGATATTGCTTCTGTTTTAATCAAAGACTTTCCGTCAGTTGAAAGGTACTGCGTCCTATCTGAAAGGAAATAATGAATCCAATCGCACAACTGTGACGATGTTCCATAAGCAGGCAATTTGATCAGAAGACGGTTGTGAGGTACAATGTCAAAAGCCTTCCGGAAATCTATAAATATGGAATCGATTTGAGATCTATTCTCGAAAGCACTCATCACTTCATGTGAGTAAAGGAGTAAAGAGCTACATGAGAACGATGCTTTTTGAATCCGTGTTGACTATGAGTCAATAGATCGTTCTCTTTGAGGTAATTCATAATGTGTGAGGAAGGTCTATGTTCTTACCTCTGGCTGCAAACAGTCGTCAATGATACAGGCCTGTGATTTTGCGCATCACTTCTATTGTCTTTCTTAAAACTCGAGTGACCTGTTTAACTTTCCAGTCTTTCGGTACGGATCTGAGCGAGCGGTTATGTATTATAGGTAGGTATTGGGCTATTGTATCAATATACTCCTAAAAGAACCTAACTGGTATACAATTTAGACCGGGAGTCTTAGTTTTGTTAAGTGATTTAAGTTTCTTTAATACTCCAGGGATGTCTATAAATTACGTATGCTGGCAGCTGTCCTTGATTCGAAATCGGGGGTATTTGCTTCGTTCTCTTTGGTAAAACAATTCTGAAAGCTGTGTTCAATAATTCTGTTTTAGCACAACTGTCATCATTAGCATCGCCATGGCTATCGTTTAGTGAATGTATTGATAGTGTTTTCCCGCAGAATTTGTTAAATGTTCAAATGTTTGTTAAGCTTATGGGACTTAACTACGGGGTCAGTCCCTAAACTTTCAAACTACGTATGAACTACTTACGAACTAGGACGGCACAAATATCCATGCCCGAGGGGGGGTTCGAACCCCCGACCGTAGTGGCCGTGCTGACCGTGACTGGAGCGCCTCAGTCACCTCGGCCACCGCGGCCGGCAGAATTTGTTAAGATTTTTCACCAAATTACGTGACAAGGTTTCGTCGTGGAAACTATTATAAAATTCTCGGATTGAAGTTCGAGCTACATTTCGATTTTCTGTCAAAGATTGCCATCTTGGAAATTTTGTGTCTGTTTAAATTTGGAATCCTTTCTCTTTGCTTTTGCAAGAGTGATCTAACATGTTTCGTGTACCACGACGGGTTAGCTCCTCTTTTGTTTGGTATATATTTCTCAATAGCTGTCGATATTATTTCTTTGAATGTAAGTCAAATCTGATATACACTCACATTGCTAGTTGCGAAATACTGTAGATTGTCACTCATGAAAACGTTAACAGAACCTGGAATTTCAATATCAGATCTGATTTCAGGCAAACTTAATATTACAAGGAGTATTGTTGTAAGCAGTACTGTCTTATTTTCTCCACTTTCGTCCGCATTATTGCTGTCTCGATTAAATACATTTGAATAAAACATCTTGCAGCATTTTCAAGGCTTTTCTCGCGTTGATCCTGTAGCGTAATGGAGTCCGAAATAAGCACACGAGCTGCAGCAGTGATTATTTCCTAATGTCTGTCCACACAATCCGAAGATTCAGAAAGTTCCACCTTACCCTATTTACGTTGCTTAGCAGGAGTAGACACGATCATCGTAGATGAAGTACAGGGTACACCCCCCGATGAAATCGTCGCCGACGTCGAAATTTCCCTTAGGAGTGATTCTGAGGTATTACCAGGAGTGAGTTCTGAAGTTACTCCCTTGACCTGCCCTCTTGCGGGGCAACGGAACTCCCTGGCCATGAATTCTACACACTTCAGAATGTCCACCATTCTTCCAATCACTCGGTGATTTCATTTACACGAGGAGAGTGGTTTGGCGAACTTTAACAATGCATTATAAACTTCGCCAACTCTGGAACACTGGTAACAAATGGGTTTTCAACAGGCTAGATAGAGTTTGTCTATTCTCGTGTGTCACTGGAATAAAGGCTTTCCTGGAGAAACTTCTGCTTTCTGTGGGCGTGGAACAGATGCAAAAGAAAGAGGGTATCTGTTTCAAAAAAGGTAATCTTCCTACTAGCATTGTTGCCAACCCATTTTTTCAACATTGCACCTACACAATACTTTAAAAATACCTGTCTGAGCTATAAAGACCCCCACATCAGAGAAAAATCTTTAGAACCTTGTCTGTTATCCTAAGCTATAAAACCGTCACATTTGTCATTACTCTGTTTAAAAATTCTGATTTCCAAAGCTACACAACGAATTTTCTTGAGGTGTCAGGAGGTAACTTGAGCGTATATTCGGACAAACCATAAGCTTTATTTCATTAAACTCGGAATACTACAATCAAATATTAAGAATGATAAAAAGTTGTGGTAATGTACAATTTCATCTAAAATGGCCGTGCCTGCTTATTCATCTGTCTGAACACGCCTATCTGGAAAATTACGCCGAATTTTCATACGGTTTTCACAGGTCTACTGAGACAACTAATAGACTTTATTACACCAAATTTGGATCAGGGAAAGTGCAGCTATTGTAATTTAAAACTTTAGGAGTCTGCTCTGCTCAATTGCCGGGTGTAAGGTGTAATTCCATTCCTTTCGCGGCCGCTCCCGTCGGAGGTTGGAGTCCTGCCTCGGAAATGGGTGTATGAGTTGTCCTTAGTATAGGTTAATTTAAGTATTGTGTATGTCCAGGGATCGATGACTTGAGCAGTTCGGTTCCTTAGATTTACAGACATTTGCTGAGTTCAGTAGTACGGCGTGGTTTACAATTAGTGCCCCTTGAAACTTGGATAATGGGGAAACAAGAGACGGCTAGAGCTCTGGAAAGTTGGCGCTACTGAAGGAAGATGGATATCAGCTGGGGGGACAGAATAACAAATGAAGAGGTGCACAAAGTTCCGTCTGTTTCCGGTGTGGTGTGGTAAATGCGAAAAAGTAGTAATGCGGAAAATACGTCAACTCAACATCTACCACTGTAATGCTAAAGGTATGTACTCTAAAAATCAAATTTTGAAATGTTAGTAAACCTATTGGACCATGCTGCTATGGTCCACAATCCCTAGAGTTAAAAACTACTTACGTAAAGTACACACACACACGCACACACACACACACACACACACACACACACACACACACATGCCGAAGGAGGACTCTAATCTCTGGCAGGAGTGTCCGCCCAATCTGTAGCATGATTCCTTGGACCACGTACGTACCCTAATTTCACTATCACTTATAATATTATCACACACATGCATAGGATCTGTGAGCGATCTGGTAGCAGTGCTATGACTGTGGAAAGTTCACGTTCTCTACATCCACACAGTCTCAACATGCCATGAGTGACTGCTGAAACTTGTCTGTGAATACTTCATCTGTCACTATACTCACGTCTCCTGCTAGGACATTCTACTCCCCTGTAATACTGATATATCCTTACCACCACCCCCCACCCTCCACGTCGCTATTATCACGCTTTCTGTCCCTTATAACAGGTTTTGAAGGGTCGAAGATTTATGTCGAACTAGGACGTGCAGCAGTTACGGACTTCTTACAATAAGCAGGACAAGGTATTTTACCAAACGAGGGACTTAAACATGCTGCATCAGTCGAATGATTGCCTCAACGCTCACGGTGATTTTCCCTCATTGGCATACTGATTTTGGACCGTACGGTCTTCAAATGGAAACGTTTTATCGCCCCTTATACAATGACTGCTTGGACGACCGTAGACTAGTCTTAAATTTTGTGATAGTGAAATAGAAACTTATTGAAATCCAACAGAGAACGAGAATCCACCACAGTGAGCCATGAGTACCACTGCAACAAGTGTTCCACTAGAAAGCTCGGGAAAGATAAAATCTGTTTATAGCGTTCCCCAAAGAGAGCAAGCATGTGAAGTTGCAACCAGTCTTTTGCAGTAGCTAAAGCCATAGTGATGGAGATCCATCGTAGAGCGTTGCATGAAATCCGCGTAGATCTAACCATTAGCCATGATACAGTGAAGTGTAACAAAAGGTGTATTCGTTATTGTTGCTAGGTAAAATTACCAACGTAATAACGTAGTGTTTCGTAAAACTTATCGAAGATCACGTAGTTAAAAAAAAATAGGAATTTTAGAATTGAACGACCCATCGATAGCGTGGTCATTAGAGACAGAGCTCACGCTCGGATATTTGGCTAAGGATGGGGAAGGAAATCGGCCGTGCCCTTTGAAACGAACCATCCCGGCATTTGCCTGGAGTGATTTAGGGAAATCACGGATAACCTAAATCTGGATGGCCGGAGGTGGATTTGAACCACCATCGTTGCGAATACGAGTCCACTGTGTTACCACTGTGCCACCTCGTTCGGTGATCACGTAGTTCTGTAGAACTAATGATAAACGCTCTCCTGTTCGTCTGCATCAAACTTGAATGAAAATATTCGGTCGCTTGTAAACACTCCAGATTCCTTTATTTCCTTTGCTAGAATCCTTGGAGGTCATATATTCTACAATTATTACATTTCCAACTGGAATTTTTGATGTCCTAGTCAGTAACGTAGATGATAGTATATATCCGATGCAGTTTGCTCCTATGAAATTACACACACAGAACTTGACGTGTAGTTAATGGTTCACCAATTAATGCCATAAAACGACTTGGCGCTAAAATTCCTGTAACGCTGACAACAAACAATAGTTGTTTAATACAATGGCTACCAATCTGAATCTTGAGTCCAAACATTTCCTGCGGTCCATATCAGAGACCGAGGTTAACTATTCATCATTAGGATTCCTTTTACTAATCCTCCACCAGTGAGAACCGCAAGATTCAAAGAATCCTAACTAGTTTCGCGATTATTATATGTTTTCATCCGTGTTCTTACGTTTTTCCCCCGACAATAATGTGCTCTGTGCATATGATTTCCATCAAAAATAAAGAAAACATTACAACTGCATCAGATGACACGATACATAAGCATATCACACTGTTTGTGATGCTTTTCTTGATCGCAAAGTGTATGTTCGGTAGGCGTCACGTTATCTCACTCCAGATATGAAAGACTGACAGCTTGATATCTATAAAGAACTTCTGCGGCACTTTATAGCTGTTGATTTCCCTGCGTGAACCTACAGATAACATTATGCTGTCCATCTTTTGGGATGATTGAGGTGTTATCATGGAGCATTACCGCCTATTTTATACCCATAATTAGTTATATTCCGGTTTACTGAAAACTCGGGTCTGGCCTGCTATAGGATGAAACCGACATGAACGAACGACTGCATCATTTTGAAGTGCCTTCGCACTGACAACCGACTCTAACAAACTCGTTTCCCTATTTTCAACTCGAGGTTTGACTTAGTCCTCAACTGTTATCAAAATACGTTTCAAATCTCTATCTTGGATAACTAGTAGACAGTTCCTGCGTAATATGATTTCTTCTTCTGTACCATCCTCTTGAAGCTCCTTTCCTTTCTTACCCTGCCAATCACTTCCTGTTTTCTCATTCTCTCGGTTTCTTTCACTTTCTCCAATCTTCTCTCCATCACATTTCAAAACTTTCTACATATTTTTGTTCTTTCTGTCTTCCTGTCCACGTTTCATAACTATAAGACAGCACACACCACAGAAAACATTTAGCCAACATTTTCCGGTTATGAATGGGGATGCTCTTGGCTGTCAGAAAATGTTGTAGTTTTTTCGATCTAGTCATACAATGAACATGACCCCTTATTTTACGATTTTCATCACTTTGGGCTTATCGGTGTTCACTTTCATTCCGAATTCTTCCCCCTTCCTTACAATATTCTCGATCATTACCTGGAGTTCTTCTTCCGTTCCCGTTAGTACACTCATATCACCTGCATGCCTGATAGCTTTATTTTTTCTCCTACAGGTCCCTTAGATTTTTTCAAAGCCTTATTCATTATCTTTTTGGGCATCTGTACTGAAAAGTGCTGGTGACATACAACAACCCAGTCTAACACTTCTTCATCTACTCGAACCACCACATTCTATCCCACATACGGTTGGTTTTTAAAGCCTGCTATCGTACCTATCAACACCAGTATCTTTCAGCACGCATCTATCAGTTCTACCAAATGCTTTTCCCAGTCGACAAAACAAACATATGTTTCTCTATTCACTTCCAAAAATCTTTCTGCCAACATACCCAATTGCATCTCTGGTCCTTCTTCCTGTTCTAAATCCGAACTGATCTCCTACACCCTCCTCTATTTTCCTGTATATTCTTCTCAGAACTAATTGTCCTATATTCCTTAACAGTTTATTTCAATTTCTAATAATTGTTTTATACGTACACAAGTTGTGTAAGCTTCAGGGACACCTACGATATTGCTAGTATAGTTGATATATGTCTGTGAAGAAAACCACGGCGCAATACCATGTCGTCGGCTGCTTTTTTTTTTTTTTCTTCTTCGATAGCTGTGTTCCTTTCATAGTGGGGCTCACTAGTGGTCAACAAACGAAAACCTCTGTGGTCTCCTACTCATTATGCGTATAAACAGATAGAAACGAATATCGTAGTTTTAAAAAGGTTCCGATAATATTGGTGTACCGTTTGTCGAATATAAAAGATAATGGAACAGTAAGGAAACGACAAAAAATAACATTACAGGAATTTCAACGAAGAGGTGCACACACATTTAAGACCGTTAACATTTCTGGTCAATTGACACATTTTACACATGCAGTTATAAACAAAATAATTCAGGTAATGGGCTACTGTATTCCATTGTGCAGTACTGATACTGTACAAAGTCGTACATCCGCTGATGATAATACAACCCTAGAATATGTGTTGCTGTTTAACAGGTGGTGATACTAACCAGAATGTTCTGTCAAAATTCATAACAATTTGCCTGTCTTCAGTATAGAACTCCTTCAATAAGAATAATAAGTTCTGTGGTTTCTTCTGTAACAAAACATTTCTGAACCACATGCGCATTCTTTTGTTGATTTTTGTGACAAACTAATACACCAAACATTAAGACACAAATTGCTATGTTCTAGGGGTTGACAAAATAACACCGAAACTATGCGGTAAACTACGTTCTGTTGCCAGGTGACACCACCGCGTATGTCTTAACATAGAGACGCGACCATAGTGCGCTAGTGACGTATGAACTTCTGGACGTTACCACGTAGTTCATTACAAATTTTGTTCTTTGGAGGTCAGGAAAAATTATCGGTGACGTCTCAGGCTTCCAAAGAAGCCACCTCGATGGTTTGCAGTGTGAAGGATCATCTGCGATTAAAACGGCTGCACTCTTTATTTCACTAGCGACAGTATCGTCGGTAATGACAGGGTTCGCAAAAGAAGGTAAGACATCGTCTTCGAAGACGAATAGTGGGCGAAACTCACTTCAGTAGTACAGTTTCGACAAAACATAACGGGCAGTTGTTGAACCGTTAATAACGGAAGCCGCAAAGCTGCGAAGGAAGTGATGCCACGATCATAAAACCTCGACGTTTGAATACTGGAAGTATGTGACCCGGTCCGATGAATCATCATTTACATTACTTCATCCAAAAGACACACATTTATGTACTGATAGCTGTAAAACCGGCGTTTCCCGGGTATTTATTTACTCGTAGTCCACCTCCCATTCCCTCCTCTCTCTGTATCAAACTCTCTCTCTCTCATCTCTCTGTTCGTTCCTATCTTTTCCTCTCTCGGCATAGTTTCTTGCAAGGTACCTTCTGTCATGTATCATACAAACATTTATATAGCCATTGACCTTCCTTTTGGTTTAATAGTCATGTGTGAAAAAAAAATCAAGATCGGAGCAAAACTATGCATTTTGTCCAAGTTCGTACATTAAGTACCATTCACGACGCACGGAACGAAATTTTATATAGACACCGACATTCGTCTTGTTTTTACGGTCAAGTGTGCAAAATTTCTACAATATCGGAACAAAACTATAGATTTGTATGCGATAGAAACACAGGGTCACATTGAAAAACGCACTTTGTTGTTCTCAAATTTTCCAGTTCTATTTCATACAACCCTTGTTCAGAGAATAACGAAGACAACAGAAAAAGGATCTGTAAAATCGGTCGAGCCGTTCTCAAGTTATGATACGACCAAGGTATTTATGAATCCATATTAATGTTGCAAGGTACCCTCCCCCATGCACCGTATGAAACTTTAGGTAGAGGGTGACCTTCCTCTTGTTTCGAAGGTCAAGCGTACAAAATTTCTCGAAGATCGGAATGAAACTGTAGACTTCCTCTGTCTGTAGGTAAAGTCTCCTCTGCCATGCACCTTAATTTTGTCCTATCGCAAAATACTTTCTTAGCTGACGTTTTCTACCTATAAAATCCATACCGGCAAAATTTCAGCTTTATGCGTGCAGTAGTTTTGGAGCTTTCTGTTTAGTCAGCGAGTGAGTGAGAGAGTGAGTGAGTGACCTTTCGCTTTTATATATATAGAGATATCTCCTGAATTATGTATCCAGGTTCTTAGAGTGGAACATTAGGAAACTGCCCGAAAAATGTGTTGTAAATAGAGTTGGTAATAAAGACGTAGTAAATTACAACCTCACGCTTATTAGGACGAATTTTCATGCATTTCACTGTCTTTGACGTCATAGCACTTGAGCCACATGTCGTAATACGATATTATTTCGAAAGTACATCCGTTTCTGTATATGTGAAATATCTGCAAAATACGTCGCCAATAGAGTTAGTAGGAAAGACATAATAAGTAAAAACGTCATGCGTGATGAGGTGGTTTTTCATGAACCTAATTGTTTATGAGCCCACATCTCATCAACTATCTGTCGTACTATGATAAAATTTCGACATACGTTCAGTGGTATACTGTCTGTAACATTTCTCGCGAATACAATTAACAATGTACGAGTAATAAATTGTAACGTCATGCCAAATGCCGTAATTTTAGTGCATGAACGCCGAAAAAGTAGTAAGCGACATACTTTTTTTTTCTTTTATCATATTGCTGGGCTTGTCAGCGAGAAAAAGTTTCCTAACAGTTTCAAATTATGTTTGAAGTTTGTTGCAAGTCGCTAAGTGCTCTCCTTCTCAAATAGTGGACTGATAAAGTCACACTACCAAGTGCCGCAAAACGGGAAAATTTTCAATTTTTTGTGACGTCATATCTCTCGGACAGGAAGAGGATAGAGACTTTTGAAATGTGGTGCTACCGTAGAAAGCTGAAGATTAGGTGGGTGGGTCGCATAACTAATGAGGAGATACTGAACAGAATTGGGGAGGAAAGGAATTTCTGGCATACCTTGACTAAAAGAAGGGATCGATTGGTAGGACACATTCTTAGACATCAAGGGATCGTTAATTTAGCATTGGAGGGAAGTGTGTGGGGTAAAACCCGCAGAGGAAGACCAAGAGATGGACACAGTAAGACGATTCAGACAGATGTAGGTTGTCGCTCTTATGTGGAGTTAAAGAGGCTTCCTCAGGATAGGGCATTGTGGAGAGCTGCATCAAACCAGTCTCCGGACTGAAGACCACAGCAACAACAATCTCTTGAACTATCGGTCAAATCGCAATTCTTTCTTAGCTGACGTCTTCTACGTGAATGAGTGAATGAGAGTCCTTTCGATTTTATATGGATAGAGATACACCCCAAAAGAAGCTTCCGAAACGGTATCATACAGTCATGCATAGTGGAGGTTCCGTACTGATTTGGGCACCTACATCCTGATATGCAACCATGTCTATCATTGCCCTCACTGTTCGAATTACTGTTAATGAATATCTCACCATCCTCCACAGCGAACTTCTTACTATTACTGACATATCGCTAACAAACACCGCGATATTCAGATGTTGGTTAACCTATAGTCATGAGTTACTAGACTTACAGACTACTTGAACTAAGGACAACACTCATGCCCGACAAGGACTGGAACCCCCGACGGCGAGCAACGGTGCGCTCCGCAGCAAGGCGCCTTAGAGCGTTCGGCCACTCAACCGAGGCACTTTCATACTGCAAAATTGTATAAAGCACGTCCGAACGTATTTGGCTCGCCAAATACGTTCGGACGTTCTTTGTACAGTCTTAGAAATTACTCAAAATCTTTCCTCTGCAGTATTGGAAAGAACACGTAGATAATTTCGTGGTAAAGGCGAACCAGAGACTGCGTTTTATTGGCAGAACCCTGAAAAATTCAACAGAACTAAGGGAACTGATTACACTACGCTTGTCCGTTCTTTTTTCAGGCTTATCGCTGCGGCGTGGGCTACGTACGAAACTCCAATCGCAAACATTCTCCTTCGAATGCAAAGACATATTGTAGACTCCCACCTACATAGGTACAAAAGAGCATCAGAATAAAATACGAGGAATCAGAGTTCCAATGGAGAGATTCAGGTGTTCTTTCTTCCCGCGCGCTATTCGACAATGGAATGGGAGATTAATAGTATAAAGGTGGTTCGAAGAACACTTAAATCTGATTTGCAGAGTATCCCATGTAGATAATCGAGTCTCAATTTAACTGAACTATCATGGGGGAATTTATAGCCGAGAGTCAGGTCCAAATTTATAGATTATTTTAATATCTCTCTCACATTTTCATTACATTTTTTCGTTGAAATATTATCACTTGTCTTGCTGTGGTAGTTCTAAGTTTATTTTCTTTGCCCGTGCTGTTTACGAATGATTATATGGTGGAACGAACGTAGCGTACATTTGTCGTTCGGACGAGTGATGCTGGATGGAACACAGCGTACATTTGGCGTTCCTAAATAAGCCACGTGACATCCCTCGCCCCAAAATCTCTTTTGTGTATGCCATCTTGCTTTCTCTACTTGATGATTTTCTTATTATACCTCATGCGTTGTCGTTTCAAATCAGTGGCGCACTGAAAATTATAAAAAACACGTCGTTCTTAGGACAATCTAATGTTGCTTAGTTAGTTAACAATTGCCATCGATAGTTCGAGAATCACGGATTACTCTTGTAGCTGTTCGCCATAGCGTAAATTTGAAAAAGGCAGGTTCGGGTCTCCGGCGGACTATAATTATGTCTGTAAATTTTGGTGCTAATCTATTGAACGGTTCGTCTTATAAAGTGGAAACACGTTACGGACAGACAGACAGACATCCCAAAATCGCCTTTATTTCTGCAAATATCTCTGAAACGATACGAGATATGAAAAAAACATAAGAGAGCAAAGTTGTAGAGAATTTTCTCCTCTACAGATTCGGTTATTCACGTTTCGTGTCACATGAATCGTTAAGCCGTTATTTTCATTTAAATTTCGAGCTGTCAAAAGACGATCGCAAAGGCCCACTTTTAGTGTTACTACCGTAACCTAAAGTGGACCAAAAGCTAATACTAAGAGCTAACTGAATTATTTTCTTGTGGATTAATAATTCTGTCAGTTGACCAGGAAGGCGTGGAGCCTTTGGCTCATGCTGCCGAAGCAAAATGGTTATTGAAATGATGAAATTCACGAAGTAACACCAATGCACGATATACGTCAATGAACACCCCTGAAATGCAAGCAGAGTTTCGATTCATACGCATTTGCGACTGAAATGAAACGTTACCATTCATATGATAATGGCCGTACTCTGAGCAGAAGAGGTGGTCCAACTGAAACGAAACCTCTATTTTGCCGTTAGGCGAACACGAGGGAATTGATTGTCTGTTATACTGGAAATTAAGCCCCTCCCTGCTGCACGCGAACCGATTTAAATCTGCCGACTGTAATTCATAGCTAAGGCTTTCCAAGCCGTATAACACACGCAGTTTTGCGGAGGTTCTTTCCTTTTTATGCAGATTTATTTCTCTTATTCATCGCTTTTATTGAGTCAAGTTATAGCCTGGGATATTTTAATAGCCTCGCTACAGTTACATTACTGCAATTTTTTCTCTTTAGTGTGGAATACCTCTTCTATACCAGCACCAAATTTAACTAGATGCATTTACAATATTACCGTCTAAATCCATGCCTCCCATCGTAAAAGACCACGTAATGACCTAGGGACTGTTACTTACTTGTGGCAAACGTAAAAAATAATAATAAATAAAAAAAAAGCAATTACAGAAATATATTTGGATGCTACACTTATCTAACATGAATATCCACATGAACTGATAAGCTACAGGTATGCAGTGATTTACCACAAATAAAATTAACGAGGAATGGCCACAGTTGGTGCAAAATAAAATTACGAAATAACGACACAAAAGACAGAATTAAATACACACCCACGCCCGAAATTAACCACATGTTGGATATAAAACGAAATATTTAGGGAGTTAAAAGAGATACCGTTCCACTGACGATTTTTAATAATAATCTTATGTACATTTCATATATTGGACTGCATGAGCTAAAATCAACTATACGCAAGGTATAAACAATTTCGCTCTGCATTTTTTTTTCGCAGTAGTTTAATTAATTTGCTACACCAAAGTAACTATGTAAAATATTGACAATAAATTCTGACCTTACAAAGTGAGTATATCCTAATGTGATATATGCAAATATCACTCTTTTCCACTGATAAGATTTCTTAAATTAGCATGATAAGTGTTTTAGATCGTACCTGACGCCATCCTTCAGCAGAAAGGAGTAGGGCACTGATAAAGGAAATCGCAGAGCACATGTCCATACAGAGTAGGCAATGCAGCAGATATTCGGCTGATTTTGGCAGATTTCCTTAAATCTTCCAAAATTCCTTAATACGACACCGGGAAATATTCTTGCTAGCTGACAGCCGAAAATGCGGTAGTTTTCTCCCCTCTGTGCAAATATAATTAAAGAATTTAATTACGTTGTTGCATATTGTTATTAATATATGAAGATCCAAACTTCCAATAACTTAATAATGGGATTGATATTTTGAATGTAAATTTATAACATACGGTACACTTGACCAGTCGCGTAACTATGGGGGGGGGGGGGGTGATGAGGGGGATAGAAGCCCCCGCCCCAGAACCCTAAAAAAAAAGGTATAACAGCAATCTGGTAAAGATTAGAAACTTGGGGTGTTTTACCATAAGCTTTCATTGGATGGGAGTGAATTGGTTTCTTCAACAGGAGTGGTAGATAGTAGTCTGTCTGGAAACTGACTAAAATTTTGCTTGTCGAGCAGATCTATCTCCCCCCCCCCCCCCCCCCCCCCTCAAAGCCGTCCCAGTTACGCCACCGCATTTGACACATTGTTTCAGTCTCTATTCTGATTATTATTGTCAACTGCCTGATGTCGGGCGCAGTAATGCTATTGCAGGCCAGCATTGGATTGCTCTAGTAACTATCGCACTTCCTAAAAACCAGACTGCAGTACTAATACAACAGTTTTTGTAAACAGTATATTAACAGCAGTTTTTAATCGTAATCAGTACATTTATCATTTTTGACTTTTAAAATGAAACGTATGCACTTGAAACATTTTTATATACATATGGACTGAATCGTTTTATCAAATGTCATATGTTCCACTCAGGAAATAAGTGGTACAGTCAATAAGTTCTGAGACTTGACAGCTGGAGGATAGGCAACCGCCGCGATGGAGTAGCCGAGCGGTCTAAAGCGCCTCGCTGCGGAGCGCGTGGTTGCTCGCCGTGGAGGTTCGAGTCCTCGCTGGGGCATGGGTGTGTGTGTTTGTCCTTAGGTTAGTTTACCTAGGTTTAAGTAGTTTGTAAGCTACGGACTGATGACCACGCAGTTTGGTCCGATAGATTTACAAACTTTTTTATAGGCAACCACACAACTCTATGTTGCACACTCTGCCGTGAAAAGCAGAAATTTATGCAACATACAGAGTCGTGTGGTTGTCTATCCTCCACCTGTCAAGTCTCAGAACGTAATGACTATACCATCTATATTTCATTATAAGAAATGTGGAGAAAGGAGAGGCTACGCAAATAGGACAAACTGCCTTACATCTCTATATATAAAAGGAAGTGTCCCGATTGACTGACTGACTGACTCATCATCGCCCAGCCCAAACCACTGAAGATAGAAACTTGAAATTTGTGAAGGGTGTCCATCATAGTCTGTAGGCGTCATTTAAGAAGCGATTTTTGGATATTCCGTCCGTAAGGGGGTGAAACAGGGGATGAAACGTTTTTTGAAAATACGTAGCTATTTAGTCAATTTTGAAGCTAGAACTACAAAATTTCGGATTTTAATTAAGGGTTCGAATTTAAAAGACAAGTGTTTCGGCATTTTTTGAAATTCGACAAATAAGGGGGTAATATAGGTGACGCAAAAAATTGATTTTCAAAAATATGTTGCTGTTAACTCAAATTTTAAAGTACAACTACGAAACTTTGGTTATAGAATCTTGGTCAGGATTAAAAATCCTTGTATTTTAGTATTTTTGGAAATTCAACAAGTAAGAGGGTTAAATAGAGGATCAAAAATTCTTTTTGAAAACACGTTGCTATTGATGCAATTTTGAAGCTAGAGCTGCAAAAATTGATATTTGTATAGTTGGTTAGACGTTAAAAAATAGGTGTTTCGGTATTTTTGGGAATTCAACCATCAACGGGGTTAAATTGGAGATTTTTTTTCGAAACTATGTTGCTATTTAGGCAATTTTGAAGTTAGAACTACAAATTTTCGGATTTTGGATTCGGGGTTCGAATTTAAAGGCACGTGTTTCGGTATTTTTTTTTTAAATTCAACCAATAATGGGTTAAAATAGAGGTCGCAAAAATTAATTTTCAAAAATATGTTGCTGTTAACTCAAATTTCAAGCTATAACTTATGGATTCTTCATCGGGATTAAAAAGAAACAACTGGTGCAGACCAACCAGCCTACGCATGCGAAGCAGCGGGGGTTCAGCTAGTTTTGTCATAAAGAAGAAAATTTTCCCTGTACAGTTTTTTCCTGACCGACTTCTAGCAGATTGTGAAAGTTCAGTTAGCCGAAATACGAAGTGGTTTCAAGCTATAACACCTCCTCTGCCTGACAAAATAATCACACGCAAGCAGTGAGACTTTCGTCACCGGCCGCAGTGGCCGAGCAGTCTGGGGCGCGCCAGATGGTGGACTGGCTTCAATCGACAGAGAAGCTTTTCCTATTAGCGCCCTTACCCCTTATTTTATGTCCTTGATAACCGGATGTGGCGCACTAGTCGCAACTTCGATTCACCCGCCAGTTAACTGCATTCGCAGACCAGCACTATCTTTAACTTTATTTGATTCTTTAAACTGCTGCAACCCTCAAGAAGGATCTGTCGTAGTGGTAGGGAAATACCAGTACACAGAGCGCAGTACTGGCGTGTCTGCCTCAGTTTGCGATTTATTTACTGACCCACCCTAGTATATTTGTTCGAACGTGTAGACCGTCATCAAAAAATCAAATGTTTGTAAATCTGTCGGACCAAACTGCGTGGTCATCAGTCCGTAGCTTACAAACTACCTAACCCTAGGTAAACTAATCTTAAGGACAGCACACACACCCATGCCCCAGGGAGGACTCGAACCTCAACGGCGAGCAACCACGCGCTCCGCAACGAGACGCTTTAGACCGCTCGGCTACTCCACCGCGGCTTGCCATCATCTTTAGCAATATACTCTCAGCAAATTTGTGTGTATGAGGTTCTGTTTTCATCTCGACAGAAATGCATTTGGCAATCCCGATTCTGAAACATTGCCGCCATCGCGATGGAGGTCGTTGCAAATCGTATAAAGCTGGATGATGAGGAGGGGAGTTGTTGTGATACACAGCCGCACATTGCGCCCTGCTGATGGGGTCGACAAGTGGATGTCGGTGGTCGACTGATCCGTCGATAATCGCCCACTCGTTACCGGGATGGGCGGCGCTATTGCTAGGCAAGCACGCACGCCTGCGCCGCAGTGACGTAATGCCGAAATGCTGCACCATCGGCGGTGACGTAGGCGGTGCAGGAAACGAGGGGAGGGGGAGAGATTAAGGCTTCATTATCTGTAGCGCGCCATTTAGCTGGATTCACAGCCAGGAAGGCGCAAGGGGAACACTTCGGTGTCGTGATGGACTGTAATTTCCGACATGCACATGAACGGCTGTGACAAGGGTCCTCGCAACAGAGTCGGGCATTCTTTATTTATATTTTTTATTTATTGGTTTTTCTGTTCCATAGGACCCAATTGAGGAGTGAGACTCCATGGTCATGGAACAAGTCAATACATTAATTGTTACACAAGAATGGTAATAGAAAACTTTTAAGTAGTCCTTTGCACACAACAATCTTAAGACAAAGTGAAAAGAATCAATAAAGAAAAAATTAATTAGCTTAATTGTTTAACTTTTCTAGGAGTTCCTCGACAGAATAAAAGAAGTGAGCCGTGAGGTAACTCTTCAATTTAGATTTGAAAGCGTGTGGATTAGTGCTAAGATTCTTTAGTTCTTGTGGCAGTTTATTGAAAATGGATGCCGCAGAATATTGTACCCCATTCTGCACAAGTGTTAAGGTGGTGTGATGTAAATGCAGATTCGACTTCTGTCTAGTATTCACCGAGTGAAAGCCACTAACTCGTGGGAATAAGCTGATATTATTAACAACAAACGACATTAAAGAAAAAACGTATTGTGACGCCAGAGTCAAAATTCCCAGACTACTGAAAAGGGGTCGACATGACGTTCGCGAACTTACACCAGATATTGCTCGAACAGCCCGTTTTTGAGCCAGAAATATCCTTTTTGCATCAGGCGACTTACCCCAAAAAACAATGCCGTACGTCATAAGTGAGTGAAAGTAAGGAAAATAGACTACTTTTCGTGTTGAAAAATCACTTATCTCAGATATTTTTCTAATGGTAAATATAGCAGAATTTAGTTGTGAAACTGACTTCAAAAAGAAGGAGGTTCTCATTTCGACTGTATTTTTTTATGTTTGTTACCTCCAACCCTTCGACAGTGTGAACTGATTTTGAAGATACTTTTTTTTTTTTTTTTTTTTTTTTTTTTTTTTGAAAGCTGGTCCCATTTCAGCTTAGTCCCTTCTGACAGTGGCACCATCCATACGAAACCATATGAGTCTTAAATTTACATTATGTGCTCGATATAGAGGTGCCCATAGGGGGGGGGGGAGGGGGTGTCATGCCGGCCGTGGTGGCCGCGGTGACTGAGGCGCTTCAGTCACGGTCTGCACGGCCACTACGGTCGGGGTTCGAATCCCCCTCGGGCATGGCTATTTATCCTTAGTTGTAGGTAGTTCATAAGTAGTTTGTAAGTTTAGTGACTGATGACCCCGTAGTTAAGTCCCTTAAGCTTAACAAACATTTGAACATTTTTGGGGGTGTCATAACGCAAACTGTGTAATTGATATTTCTCGGGGGGGGGGGGGGGTGAAAAATTAGTTCCTTTGTCCAGACTGAGGGTGGGGACTTTATAAAAGAAATTTACAGAACTTGAAATAAAAGATATTTAATCTCAATATTAAATGGAAAAACGGGTATGGGGGGTTGGTTGCAGTTTGTGTGTGTGGGTGGGTGGGGGGGAGGAGGGTTGAGTCATTAGCCAAAGGGGAGGGACACCTCTGGCTCGACAAATGGTCGAATAAATATCACACCAACCGATTTTTTTTTTTATTACTATATTTTTTAATTCGAAATGATGTACCTCAAGGGTAGTTTGAGGTAACGGAACTCTTTAATTCCTAGGAGCAAGTTAAGGATACTCAGCCGAATCTTTTACAGGATATCCTGATGTTTGCGTCACCTGCCGTAACGTCGTTATGGTCAAGTAATTCACTGTTCAAAACGTTTTTCAAATAAGGCCGCATTTTTAAAAGTCTATTTCTGCGCTCTTCGCAAATCTCTTTTTAAATTGTCCTCGAGGGAGATAGGCGTTTCTCCCTGACTTCGTTTGTTTCATTTAATCGGCGATGTCTCGTATGAGCAGCACGTTTAGTAGGTCTACCCATAGTCAGAAAAATTAGTTATTGCACTTCAGATTCACTAAAGATAAAAAATAAACAAAAATTTTAACAAAAAAGACTTAAAACTCTATTCTAAAGCAAATTAATATGCATTAAAAAGAAAAAGTGCGTATTCTTCTAAAACTTAATAATCAACTTACTTTTTCTACCTATCCACTTTATCTCATCACATACTTACGAATAACAAACAATGATCAAAATTTTTTGTAGCGTTCTCCTAAGTAAAATGAAATGGAAAATATTAGACTACTTCGAAGCCAATCAAGTTATGAAAATATAATGTAGTTACAGCTACTGTTATTTTTGGAGTCGGTGACAGCCAAGGGAAAATAATACGAGAATATTGAGACCGAAGTCGGATCTGATGTTTCCTTGGCAATAACAATAATTGTAACTACGTAATATTATCGTAATAATTTGATTGGCTTTGAAGCTGATTGGCTTTTTAAATTAGATTTAAAATGGGTAGGTGCCTACCTATGTAAACTAATAATAAATCTGTAAATGTAGGCCTGTCGCAGATCAATCTTCAAAACTACTGGACGAATCTTCATGCGGTTTTCACAAGAAACACGAGAAAAGTTTGGGTCAACATATAGGCCTGTTTGATCAACTATTAAAAACTGCTTATCTCCAAAACTATTTCACGAATTTGCATGGGGTTTTCACAGGTAGCTTGAGCGTTACTGCGGACAACATATAGTTTTCGTTTCATAAAAATCGGATCACGAAAGAAAAGAATATAGTACTTTGAATTTTTTTTTTACCTTCGACCGTCATGTTTGTCTCTTGGATCACGTTTATCTCCAAAACTATTTGAACAATTTTCATGGGGTTTTCACACGTAACTTGAGCATATCGTGCGGTTCCATAAACGCTTCAATAATTAAAATCGGATTAGAGAAAATGAAGATATCATAATGTAATCATTTGTTTAAAAGCCATCGCGTATGTCTATTTTGTTGAGGGTAATCTCCAAAAGTACTACACAAACTTTCATGGGTTTCCACAGATAAATTGAGAATAGTTTGGAGAGTAACATAGGCTTCATTTCATCAAAATCGGACCAAAAGAAGGAAAGATATCGTAATTTGTTTAAGTGTATACTATGCTTATAGGTATGGTGTAGTACAGCAAATCTCCAAGAGTACTACACACACTTTCATGGGATTTCATAGGTCAACTGAGAGTACCTTGGGGCAACATATAAGCTTCATTTCATCAAAATCGGATCAGTGCAAGAAAAGATATCGTAATTTGTAGTTTATGGTGTATGCTATGCTTGAATTGCAGCGTAGTATAGCAAAGATCCGATAGAGATGCTGTTACTTAGTATTAGGGCTCTACATAGTAAACCAAATAACTGTTAGATAGCGATGCTGCGTTTTTTATTCATATAACTTAGGTGTAATACACTGAAACAAGGGGTACGATTTTCCTTACGGCAGTGGTATAGTGTATTCATGTTGGCAACGGCCGTTGAATCCTTTTTGAAAAATCAGTCACGTACAAGGAGAGGAATTTGTTTTTGTGTTGATAATGTATGTTGTTCCGACCAGTAAATTAATGATTCCCCTAAACCAAATATTTCGTTGCCAACTTTGAAATACTAAACCGCTGCCACTGCAAGTAAAATTTAACCCAGGTACGAGACAAAAAAGTAATAGCCTTATCCCACATGCCTTGCAATGTCATGGAAAGAAAAAAAAGTGCTTCTCTCCACGGGTATAAACTGAATTCAAAACATAACGACGTCCTACTCGTCTACCGATATTTTCATATTCTAAGAATTCTTTGAAAGGAAACACGAATTTATGTAGTTGTATTTAGAGTTATAATCCGACTTCTGAATATATAGTTCTATTACACAAGGTCGAATTCAACTTCGTGCTTTATGAAGTAATCACTGCAGGACGTGGGAATATGTATTAGCTGAAAGAGTGGTCGATGCTGCTAACACAGTAAAGAAAATTAACTCGAAATACTGTATTTAATGGAAAGTTCTATACAGACGAGCGGCTGACGCTATTTTTTGAACGATTACCCAGACATACTTTATCGCATATTAACACCACCATGACGTCTTATTTAAACAGGCATAAACTGCTCTGTTGATTGAATTACTAGACTTTTAGCATTCATCGAGTTTTCGATAATAGGGAGCACTGCATTCAGGCCAACTACATTGTCTCCAGTGCGACAGTGCAACGTACTGATACTTCATCATACAGGTACTGTGAGAAACAGGTTAGTACTACACCATAGAACCAATACATGGCGCTGTTATTATTATTACTATATCTCATCTCGACGATAGACGTGTTGTCAGAAGTTTATGCAAAACAGACAATTACACACAGTTTTAACTTTATGAACACAAACTAATATTGAATTTACATTGTTCCGGAGTATGGATATAATTTAATTTCACTTTTATATGAAAAACTTTATCGTTCTCCGTTTTCGACGATGACTCCTACTTACCAGTACTTACCGTACCTCACAAACGACTTTTAATCAAATTGCGTGGTTATGGTATATCGCCCCAAATTTGTCATTGGATAGGGGATTTCTTGTCGGAGAGGACACAGTTCGTAGTAATCGATGGTAAGGCATCGACTAAAACAGAGGTGATATCGGGCGTTCCACACGATAGTGTTATTGGTCCTATGCTGTTTAGGGGAAAATCTAAGTAGCTCTCTTAGGTTGTTTGCAGATGACGCCGTCATTTACCGTCTATTAAAATCATCTGAAGATCAAAACCAACTGCAGAACAATCTGAATAAGATATCAGTATGGTGTAAAAATTGGCAATTGATTCTAAATAATGAGAAGTGTGAAGTCATCCACATGAGTACGAAAAGAAATCCGTTAAACTTTGTTTACAAGATAAATCAATCAAATGTGAAGGCCGTAAACTCCACAAAATACCTAGGAATTACTATTACTTCAGACCTAAACTGGAAAGAACACGTAGATAATATCGTGGGAAAGGCGAACCAGAGACTGCGTTTTATTGGCAGAACCCTTAAAACATGGAACGGAACTACTAAAGAAACTGCATACACTACTCTTGTCCGTCCATTTTTGGAGTATTGCAGCCCAGTGTGGGATCCTTATCAGGTGGGTTTGACGGAGGACATCGAAAGAGTCCAAAGAAGAGCAGCTCGTTTCGTATTGTCACGATACAGGGGAGACAGCGTTACGGAAATGATACAGGATCTGGGATGGGAATCATTACAACAACGGCGCTTATCGCTGCGGCGTGGGCTACTTGCGAAACTCCAATCGCCAACATTCTCCTCCGAATGCGAAAATATATTGTTGACTCCCACTTACATAGGTAGAAATGATCATCAGAATAAAATACGAGAAATCAGAGCTCGAACAGAGAGATTCAGGTGTTCATTCTTCCCACGCGCTATTCGAGAATGGAATGGGAGGTAAATAGTATAATTGTGGTTCGATGAACCCTCTGCCAGGCACTTAATTGTGATTTGCAGAGTATCCCAAGTAGATGTAGATGTAAATTTGACTTCTTGGCTAGGAGAAACGAGTTTATCGACAGAGCGGTCCAACAAAGATTCACTGAACAGTCTGCCGGCACAGTATAAATAGGCCGGCAAGAGCTTGGGACCTCTGGTGGCCCTCCAGTTCCCACCCCTGACACTCATCCACCCTCTCTGGCAGTCTCGAGAGTCCGATGCCTTCCCCCCTAACGAGGCCATTGTCACAGGTAGCTACTGTTACTCAGTCGACGGGTGGGTTCACTGTCTTAAGCAATAGAGCACCCACCGTCGTGGTACCACAACCCGTTGTTAACAGTAGTCGTTATTTTGTTGCGATTGCTTTTTAATCAGTCGTGACGAAATAAGAAGGTTCAGATTAATAAGCACACGACCAATCGCTTGCAGTTGCAAGATTTCGACACCGCTATGTGTGTCTTCTTCAGACGGAGATAACTGCCTTGCCAAAAAAAACGTCAGGACTGAAAGGTCACGTGAATGACTCCAAATGCGCTGACGTATCTTTCAGTCCCTAATCACATTCACTAGATCATGGGGATGTTTAATCACTGTAAAATGCATGAATAATATGACATGTCTTAAAAAAAAAGCTGACCTCCGTTTGACAAAGTTTTGTTTGTCACTACCTGGTTTCGGCCTTAGGCCATTTTCAATTATGTAGTTACCTGATATTATTATTCAGGTTTAGGAGACGATCTAAAAATTGTTGATGAGTCTCCTGTGAGATTTCTTTATTTGCCCAGATCGCTTATTTATATAATTGCTTGATGACTAGTTTCAACTCATTAAAGAGCCATTTTCGAATCTGTAATATTTAAACAACGACTACAGTGACTTCCTGATATCTACAATAGATGTTATGAAAGGCAACTAAACATGCTATACACGTGTAAATGTTGTCAATGCCTAACAATTAAGGTATGACTATAACAAGTATGTTATTTTACATTTGTAATCTAGATTTATAATAGTATTCAATTACTGTACATTGACAACATTTAATCGTGCATAGCATGTATAGTTGCCTTTTACAACATCTATTTTAGATATGAGGAAGTCACTGTAGTTGTTGTTCAAATATTAGAGATTCAAAAATGGCTCTTTAATGAGTTGAAACTAGTCATCATGCAGTTATGTAAATAAGCGATATGGGCAAATAAAGAAATCTCACAGGAGAATCATCACCCATTATCAAGTGCTGTGCTTTTTAAACAACATCATTAGAATTAATGTAAAGTAATATGAAATATAAATATAAAGCACATTACAGTGGTATAAGTTAGTTACTTACATAAAAGTCGTCAGATAGGTTTCCTTAGGTCATGGCCATAATAATAAAAACAATAAAATATTCGGAGTTGAATCCATGTCACAATTATAAAATGGGTGACATATTTGTCCCCACATCTTAAGTTAAAATAATAAAACAGGTGTGTGTTCACCATAAGATCACAAAGGCAACTGGTTGATGAGGACAAAGGACACACCAAAGATTATCACAAAACCAACTGCAAAGATACGCCATCACACTCGTATTTGGATGTATCCTTTGTCCTCATTAACCAGTTGCTTTCGTGATCGTATGGTGACGCATACCTCTGTTATTATTTTACATTAAGATGTGGGAACAAATGTGTCACCCTTTTTATAATTCGGACATGGACTCAACTCCGATTTTATTGTTTTTATTATTATGACCATGACCTAAGGAAACCTATCTGACAACTTTTATGTAAGTAACTAACTTATACCACTGTAATGTGCTATATTTATACTTCATATTACTTTATATTAATTCTAATCATGTTTTTTTTAATGACAGCACAGCACTTGAAAATGGCCTAAGACCGAAACCAGGTAGTGACAATAAACAAAAGTTTCAGTCAAATAGCGGTCAGTTCATGACTGAGGCTTCTGACGCCTACAAAATTATAACATGTGTTTCTGAAGAAGACGGGTTTTTATACGTCGAAACTGTAGTCAAGTCTAATAAACTACTGTTATAGTAAATGGTTGGCTGATTATTAATTTGCTCTTCTCTTATTCCTATTACAGGTAGTGTATTAAAGGATACGATTCTAGCTGGTCTCGAGTGAGTTTATATGTCAGCAAGTAACTCATTTCTGGCCAGAACTGATTACAATAGCGTTGTATACAACAAAAGATGTATATAGACTAGTCATTATACCCATAAAATAGTCTTACTTGTCGAGTACACGGGTAATATTTTGATTTAAATAGGGAAAATTTTGCTACCTTTACATGTTTCCGTTAATGAATTTGACAAAACTAATAAAATGTATAAAATTCGTACATTATGGGTAGGCACCGATATCATTTCTTATGATATTACAACAAAAAGTTACATAACTATTATTGTGAAGTCTTAAAAAACTGATGCTGCTTGTCAAGCTAATATTTTGCCTTCCGTGGAATTAAAAAGATTGTAAGTGTAAGAAAATTAATCATATAAGAACTGCAATTCGGTTGCTCGTAAGAACTGTCAATATACTGACCTGGCCAGGTTTAAAAACTATAACAGTCGCATTAATATTAAGAATTGTGGGAAATAACGTAACCTGTACAACTACATGTCTAATAAGTCTATGATAAGACGTTTTATTGTTAAAATCTATGCTATATTTTAGATACAAATGAGAAAAAATAAAACTGTCAGCTCCACTTTACAATATTCCTTCCGGAGGCAAGAGACTTAGATGTTGGTTTGTCTTTGATATGTGACTACGAACGCCACTCAACACAGTGTGAGCTCACAATGGTAACATTTCTTTCTGCTTGACCAAATATACTACTGCGCATTCGCGGACTGCGATCGTAGCAAAATGGCGGGGAAAAATCTGAAGGAAATTACTCTCATAATTACGACCAACGCTGTTTTTTCCCCTTATTATTGCAATTATCTGGTGGTTGGATTGCACAGTCTTCTAGGAATTAGAATGCAATTTGAAGAATATTATGCCTAGGTGGATTGCGCAGCTTACTTTAAATTCAAGAATCTGAAGGTCAGGTCGACAGTTACCATTCAGCACGTCCTCTGTAATGATACTTTTTCTTTTTAGCTGGTGTTGTCTTCAAGATTAAAGATAATTAGCGTTACTGAAATTTAGCAAACTGTGAAATATTACAATGAATATTAATTTTGAAAAGATAGAGACACTGAGAAAAACATGAAAGATTCCGCCATCAGTATTTAGCGGCAGTAGTAGTTAGAATAAAGACAAACGCAGAAAGCATCATTACAAAAGAAAGTGGCGGAATCCGTTTTTTTACCTAGCAGGAGAACACATATTGGAGTCATCACACTGGATTCGAACCTGTGAGGAATAATTAATTTCTTCTGTATTGTAAACTGATGCTTGGTTGCATAAGCTTCGAATATTAAAGTTTCAGGACCGTGTTTAATTCCAATTACGATTTATGTTTAAAGTTACAAAATTATCGGACTTCATTTAATGAAAAGAAGAATTACTGCTGGCATTGAAACAAAATTCCCGTCTGGAATGTTCTTCCGCAATCGCGAATCAATTTACAAGAATGACCATGACAATAATTTTACGAATTATGCTGGAAACAAAGATTTAAAAAAATGGCAAATGGGAAAAGATCTCATTTTAAATAAAGTATTAACTTCAAACGAATTACTGAATTTATTACAATTAATTGTTTTTAGCTCACACTTACATGATCAATATGGAGAGACCGAGAGAGAGACGTCCGATATATTCGACAGTCAGAAGACGAAAGACGACGAGCGATTCCGTTTTCTCCCCAGCTCGTTCAAAAAATTTGAAAGTGTCTTATGAAACAAAATAATCGGAGATTTACTGGCAGAGAGAACGAATGCTAGCGACATGAGTCGCAGATATAATTTTAATTAAAAAAATATATAAAATGTAATGCTACACCTTCTGAGTGAAACTGTTTGTTAAAAATCAGTCAAGTTCCAGCACTGAGGAGGGTCACTAAGTGACGTAGATTTTATATACAATAAAAGAAAATAATTACTACCAATACTTTTTTTCCTTATTATTACAACTATTTGGTGATCGTGGTGCACAACCTTTCAGAAAATGAAATCGCAACTGATTTCATTTTATTTAGTGTTCACTTATTTTTGCAAATGACATTTTTCTTCATCAAATGGTCTACATTCCTACCTCAAACATCGGTACAAATTTTACGTCGTTAACAAAGACTTTTGTTCCGTTCCGGCTCAGCATCTCACCATTTCTCCCTTACCATTCTTCTGTAATTACTTGTTACGTACCCTCTCTATTTTGATTATCTTTCTATATACTTTGATCCAGTGATATCGATTGTCATTTCGCTGCGATGAATTTCTTCTGTTCCTCACTACGATCCTTGACTAGTGCGGTCCTTAAAGGGACATGCGCGCCGCGGTGAGGGCAGTGGTGGATTGCGGGTCAACGGAGATACTGTACCTCGAGGGGCTGTCGTGGTCGGTGTACGGAACTGCCGTCGGGTGGAGCCACTTGAGGTCATGAGCACCGCGGGGCACTTTTCCGAAGCCGGCGCATCTCTGCACCTTCTGCGTTGTTACGGTACGAGGATTGGGGCCCAGCTTTCTTCCTGGCGGACATGGCGGGCTTGTAAGACCGGATTGTAAATGCTCCGCAAGTCTATCATCGTCACTCCGTCGCCGTTCGTTCTGGTTTCTTTTGGAGAGCTGTGTGAGTGACTCCGTTAAACACTGCTTCGCCATTGTGTTCTATTACCTAGTAGGCTACTTATGACGTGTCGCCCGGTAGTTTCTCCGCCCAAACATGTAGTAGTCAATCTGGCTCTTCCACCTATCTAGTTGCTGTTGGTGTACTTCCTGACACCCTTCCCCCCCGGTTCCTTTCGGGTGCGTACCGTTAGTTAATTGGTAGGTGATTACATGCCTAGTTGTGCCACCCTGTGATTTACAACCCCTGTGTGTTTGTGTTAGTGTGTGTTTGTCGATTTTTCGGAATTGTAACCGGCCCCCAGAGGTTGCCTTCCATGTCTTTTGTTTGTCCGTGTGTTGTATGTTTGTTGTCACCTCACCGGTGCAATTGTTATTATTTACTTAATTACTTACCCTCATGTTGTAGGGTCCATTATCAATCAATTTACTGAATGTGAATGATTTAACAAATTGCTAAGTGTTACTGGGGGAATTCTTACAGTTTATATTCTGACAGTCTTTTCCTTTCGCCGGCCGCGGTGGCCGAGGAGACTGAGGCGCTTCAGTCACGGTCTGCACGGCCACTACGGTCGGGGGTTCGAATCCCCCCTCGGGCATGGATATTTGTGCCGTCTTTAGTATAAGGTAGTTCATAAGTAGTTTGTAAGTTTAGGGACTGATGACCCCGTAGTTAAGTCCCATAAGCTTAACAAACATTTGAACATTTGAATATTTTTCCTTTCGTCATCGTGTGCCACGTTGACGAATGTATTTTGGGCAATTTAAATTTTAATTATTGTAAAGTCCCTACCTTCCGGACTGAAGTTTCCGAGTGGGGAATGGGTAAATCACATCCTGTGTCCTTGGCAGTTCCTATGTTAGTTGCAGTGATCTTAACCCGTTAACCTTTTGTACTACTGTGAATACTCTTTCATTAGCTAGTGCTGTGCCTTCTAGTAAATGATAATTTCCACGTACTGTTAATTTTATTAATTCTATTGGCACCTTGTTCGGGCTAGTTGTGACTAAATGCCCATGTCTCACGAATACGACTGGTGCTTAATCTGCTTAACTGAACTTAATTGATTGCATTTTATTAAAAGGCATCAGTAATTTGGGCTTGAATTACGTTAGACCGTCCGTTAAGTTGCCAATATAGTTATGGTCTAAGTTGGCATTTGACCATTCCATTACTTGTTGTTAATCAAGTTCGTCTCATGTGCACAGGTTCTTGTATTTGTTTATAACCTGTTACCTTATGTAGTGTGAACCTTGGTATTAAGGTAAAGATTGTGACCTGGTAATCCTAGGTGCACCAAACCTTTAAATTCAAAGCGATACGCTGGTGTTACCGCCCTTTTAAGATCAAAGACATTTTAACTGGATTTAGTTATGTACGAGAGTAAATACCTTCACTCCTGTAAAACTGTTTACTTAAATGCTCTTAAGTAATGTTAGTCACTTGGATGAGTTACTTGAAATTATTGGTCTCATCCGTTCAGTTAAATGTCTTTAAGTGTGTCCAGCTAGGTAAATAATTTACATGATACTGATATATGTTCATTGATTGTATTTTTGGAACGTGTTAATGAGTGAATAAACGGCCTTTCTTAAACTGTTAGTTCTCTGTTGCTACGGTCCACCCCTGGACCTCTCAACTTTACCTGCCTTAGCCGGAGACAACTGCGCTTCTAGATGCACGTTTGCTTGCCGGATAAACCACGCAACTCGTCCCTGATTCGCTGGCAATCGCTGTATGCACGGAGCTCCACATCGGTGCATTTCAGACTCCTGATCATCTTGAAAATGTTTCTCTTTCCGACGTCCACTACTCTCCTCTGACGCTGTTATCGGCTTTTTTTTCTCCACCGTGTATAATCCCAGGCATTTAGCAGCGCAGAAGAGGCTGTTACTTATCCTCGAATAGCGGGCTAGCGAGACTTGTCACCTCCTCAGTAAACGGATGTCCGCTCCTGTCTTCTTAATTAAAAAGTTAGGGCTTCATTTTCTTCTCTCACCGCGCTCCGTTTTCATTTCTGCTGGGGTTAATTACAACAACAACTGTTCTCCGAGAGCTACAGTCTGCGCCCCATGCGACAGAAAGAACAGTATGCCGTACAACACAGTAAAAAAAAAAAAAAAAAAAAACGGAGTACCAAGCAGAAAGGAAGGTAATGAATTCACGTGTAAGGCTGTATGTATAGCTTGGTTGCGAAACAATAAGCGGAGAAAGAGTGTAGCACGATCATAGAAAGAAATGGAACGCCGATTTAATTCATAATACTTTGCAGGCAATAATTCGAGAAGTACATGAGAAAACACAAGTAACACGACAGACTCTTTCTCTGCCCCACACTTACTAAGCCGAGTAATATGTATGATGTATAATATCATTAATTTGTTCAAAATTCTCAAATGTTTGTAATCCTATGGGACCAAACCACGTTGGTCATCAGTCCCTAGTCTTACAAACTACTTAAACTAACCTAAGGACAACACACACATCCATGCCCGAGGGAAGATGCGAACTTCCGACGCGGGAGGCCGCTCGATCCGTAGCGTGACGCTCTACATCTACATCTATATGGGATACTCTGCAAATCACATTTAAGTGTCTGGCAGAGGGTTCATCGAACCACAGTTATGCTATTTACCTCCCATTCCATTCTTGAATAGCGCGCGGGAAGAAAGAACACCTGAATCTCTCCGTTCGATCTCTGATTTCTCGTATTTTATTCTGATGATCATTTCTACCTATGTAAGTGGGAGTCAACAATACATTTTCGCATTCGGAGGAGAATGTTGGCCATTGGAGTTTCGTAAGTAGCCAACGCCGCAGCGATAAGCGCCGTTGTTGTAATGATTCCCTTCCCAGATCCTGCATCATTTCCGTAACACTGTCTCCCCTGTATCGTGACAATACGAAACGAGCTGCCCTTCTTTCGACTCTTTCGATGTCCTCTGTCAAATCCACCTGATAAGGATCCCACCCAGCAATACTCCAAAAATGGACGGACAAGCTTAGTGTATGGAGTTTCTTTTGTAGTTCTGTTGCATCATTTAATGGTTCTGCCAATAAAACGCAGTCTCTGGTTCGCCTTTACCACGACATTATCTACGCGTTCTTTCCAGTTTAAGTCTGAAGTAATAGTAATTCCTAAGTATTTTGTGGAGTTAACGGCCCTCACTTTTGATTGATTTACCTTCTAAATGTTTAACGGAATTCGTTTCGTACTCATGTGGACGACTTCACACTTCTCATTATTTAGAGTCAATTGCCAATTTTTACACCATACTGATATCTTATTCAGATAGTTCTGCAGTTGATTTTGATCTTCAGATGATTTTACTAGACGGTAAATGACGGCGTCATCTGCAAACAACCTAAGAGAGCTACTTAGATTTTCCCCTAAATCGTTTATGTAAATAAGGAGCAGCAGAGGACCAATAACACCACCCTACTACCCTGTGGAACGCCCGATATCACCTCTGTTTCAGTTGATGCCTTACCATCGATTACTACTTACTGCGTCCTCTCTGACAGGAAATCCCCTATCCAATCGAAAATTTGGGGCGATATACCATAACCACGCAATCTGATTAAAAGCCCTTTGTGAGGTACGGTGTCAAAAGCCTTCTGGAAATCAAGAAATACGGAATCGATTTGCGAACCCTTGTCGATAGCACCCATCACTTCGTGTGAATAAAGAGCTAATTGTGTTTCGCATGAAAGATATTTTCTAAATCCGTGCTCCAGACCGCTCGGCTACTCCCGTGTTGCTCATTAATATGAAAGGAAATTGAATAGACATTACATAATGCAAAAAGCAGTCAGATGTAGGCGCATTCACTTTCGCATTACATCTCCATTCCGAAGGAGCCACTTCTACATCTACAAGTAAATAGCAGGTAGTTCATCGAACCACTTATGATATTTCTCAAATGTTTGTAAATATAAGGAACGTAAGTACTTTGGTCATCAGTCCTTTGCTTACAACTACTTAAACTAACTTAAAGTAACTTATGCTAAGGACAACACGAACACCCATGCTAGAGGGAGGACTCGAACCTCCTACGGCGAGCAACAGCGCGCTCCGCAGCAAGGAGCCTTAGAACGCTGGACCACACGAACGCTGCTACGATATTTCTCTACGGTTCCATTCTGTAATAGGACGCGGGAAAAGGAACATATAAATCTGTCGGTTTTAGTTCTGGTTTATTTTATTATGATCATCATATCTCCTTGTGTAAGTGGGTGCTAACAAAATATGACCACATTCGGAAGAGAAATTTGGTGAAAGAAATTTCGTGCATCATTTCCGCGACACTCTCTCCTTTATATCGCGATAATAGGAAACGAGCTGCCCTTCTCTGAACGATCTCTATATCCTCCGTCATTCGCACTTGTTGGTGATCCCACAATGCGGAATAATACTCCAAAATAGGACGCAAAAGCGTAGTGTGGGCAGTTTCTTTAGTAGAACTATTGCATCTTCCTAAGTGTTCGACAAATGAAACGTATGCTTTGGTTCGCCTTCCCTATAATATTTTCTGTGTGTTCTTATTAATTTAAATTGTTCGTAGTTCTTATTCCTAAGTATGTAGATGAATTTTCGGCCATTAGATTCGACTGATTAGTCGTGGAAATACAGTTTTACGGATTTCTTTTAGTGCTCATACGGATGGCTTCAGACATTTCATTGTCTATGATAAATTGCGAATTGTTCGTAGTTGTTATTCCTAGGTATGTAGCTGAGTTTTCGGCCATTAGAGTTGATTGATTAGTCGTGGAAATACAGTTTTACGGATTTCTTTTAGTGCTCATACGGATGGCTTCAGACATTTCATTGTTTATGATAAATTTTCGCACCATGCAGATACAAGAATCATTCTGCAGTTGGCTTTGATCTTCTGGTGTCTTTACTAACCGATAAACAACAGCATCATCCACGAGAAGTATAAAAGAGTTGCTCACATTGTCTCCTAAATCGTTTATAAAAATAAGGACTAGTAGAGGCCCTGTAACACTTCCCTGCTGAACGCTAGATATCACTTCTACTTGACGACATTCCATCAGTTACTAGGTACTGTGTCCTTTCTGACAGGAAATGGCGAATCCACTGGCACAAAATTTTTACCCTTTTGTTCGAGATCGCTTGTCTGGCCTTTAATACTATTTTATGTGATAATGATGTAGATACATCTCATTTGTCTTGTTATTGGCTTTTTAAATATCGTTACTTCATGGATTATTAGACTGCTTTTATTTCTATGTGGTATCAAGTGAGGACACATTCTCCGAAAACTGTCTTGAGCAGTTAAACTGACAACCCACGCGCAATGGAAATATTTTAGAACTTATAGCCACTAACAGGCCTCACCTTATTAACGATGTCTGTGTAGAGACATAAATTAGTGATCATGATATCGCCATAGCGTCGAGGATGACCATAGTTCATAAACCTAACAAGAAGGCTAGGAGCGTGTTTTTGTTGGGAAGAGCCGATAAGCAAATGTTAGGATCGCACTTAGAAAATGAATGGGCATCGTTTAATTCCGGGACTATGGATGTAGAGGAATTGTGGACTAAATTTAAGTGCATTGTTAATAAAGGGTTAGAGAAATATGTGCCAGTAAAGACGATTAAGGATGGAAAAGATCCACCGTGGTATAATAAGAAAGCTGCTGAGAAAGCAAAGGCTGTTGCACTCTCGATTCGAAAAAGAACACGCAAATGATGACAGGCAAAAGTTAGAGATTCGTGCATCTATAAAAAGATCGATGAGCGAAGCATGCAATAATTACCACAGCCATACCTTACCAAAAGATCTTTCCGAGAACCTGAAAAAATTCTGGTCCTATGTAAAATCGATAAGCGGGTCAAAGCCCACTGTCCAGTCACTCGTTGATCATTCCGGGGCAGTAATAGACGAAAGCAAACGGAAAGCTGAAGTTCAAAATTTAACCTTTAAGAAATCCTTCGCGCAGAAGGAGCGCACAACTGTACCATTATGTGATCTACGTACTAATTCCGAAATGAAGAACATAGTAATAGGTATTTCCGGTGTAGAGAAGCAGCTGAGAGAACTAAATACGAAAAAATCTCCTGGTCCGGATGGAATACAAGTTCGCTTTTACAAAGAGTATTCTGCGGCATTGGCCTCCTACTTGACCTTGCATTTATCGCGAATCTTTAATTCATCGCAAAGTTCCTAGTGATTGCAAAAATGCGCTGGTGACTCCCGTTTATAAGAAAGGTAAGAGAACTGACCCACACGATTAGTTTCAAGTAGAATTTTGGAGCATATTCTCAGTTCGAATATAATAAATTTCCTTGAAACGGAAAAACTTCTTTCTATGAATCAGCACGGGTTCAGAAAACATCGTTCATGTGAAACACAGCTTGCCCTTTTCTCACATGACATCTTGCGAGCCATGGATGAAGGCCAACAGACGGATTGTATTTTTCTCGACTTCAAAAAGGCGTTTGACGCGGTGCCACACTGCAGACTGCTTATGGAATAGGTTCAGAGATTTGTGTCTGGCTTGAAAACTTCCTAAGTAATAGAAAGCAGTACGTTGTTCTCGACAGCGAGTGTTCATCAGAAACGAGTGTATCGTCTGGCGTGCCCCATGGGGAGCGATATGAAATGGAACTAACGTGTAAGGGCCGGCCACGGTGGCCGAGGTGACTAAGGCGCTCCAGTCGCGGTCTGCGCGGCCACTACGGTCAGGGGTTCGAATCCCCCCTCGGGCATCGATATTTGTGCCGTCCTTAGTATAAGGTACTATATAAGTAGTTTGTAAGTTTAGGGACTGATGACCCCGTAGTTAAGTCCCATAAGCTTAACAAACATTTGAACATGTAAGGACAGTTGTGAGTAAGGCGGACAGGCGACTTCGGTTTATTGGGAGAATTTTGGGAAGATGTACTTCATCTGTAAAGGAGACCGCGTATGAAACGCTTGTACGACCACGTCTTGAGTAATGCTCAAGTATTTGGGACCCGCAGCAGATCAGTTTATAGGAAGACATAGAAGCAGTTCAGAGGCGAGCAGCTAGGTTTGTTACTGGTAGGTTCGACCAATGCGCGAGTGTCACGGAAATGCTCCGGCAACTCAATTGGGGATCGTTGGAGGAAAGACGGCGTTTTTTTCGTGAACTTCTGTTGAGGAAATTTAGAGGGCTGGAATTTGAGGCTGAGTGTAGTACGATCTTGCTGCCTCAAATTTACATTTCGAGTAGTGATCAGAAAGACAAGATAAGAGAAATTAGGGCTCGTACGGAGGCATATAAGCATTCTTTTTTTCCTCGTTCTATTTGTGAGTGGAATAGGAAATGAAATGCCTAGTAGGGTACAGTGTACCCTTACGGTGGATTGCGGAGTATGTATGTAGATGTAGAAAGCATGCCTGCTATCAAATCACCAGTTACCCTGGTGTCTGGCTTTTAATACTTTTTAATTTAGCATGAATTTCAGTGTCTATGGTTGCCCGTATTAATGGCAAATAACGTTATCAAACATTTGATAACTGAATGAAGTAGTCGCTAAACATGTTGTGATAAAACGTAAGACGTTATATATCTAGTGCGCAACTTTCCCAGTACTGACATCATCTTATACAATTGTATGTTATGAACAAGTAACAAACTTATACTTTTTTCCGATACTGAAGTTTATTCCGCCTACACTATTCGAATATAATGTGAAAAAGCCGCATTGGATTTATATTTAAGTGTTCGGTGAACCTAAAATAACTGAAACCTATTTTTATAATTGCTCCATGATTACCAGCTAGCTATTTGCTCACTTTCGGCTGTGATGCCAACTCCTACGGTTAACACAAATGGTATCGAAAGTTCCGTAATGTTTTCGCTTCTCTGGTGATAAGACTTCACTTTATCTTATTTGTCAACTACAAGAAAATCTCTGATAAAACTAATTCCTGATAGCGTACTTTTCCGCAACAGGAGATCTCGAATGGAGGAGTTTCACAATATTCTGTTCGTTTCCTTAACGCATTCTGATAACATTTATTATCTCGCTTAAGTGCTTTTCGCGGAAACAGAGGAGATATTTTGTTGTGATAAGATTGTTATAAAACACTGCATCCGTCTGTGACCGAATGAGATTAACGATAAAAAACTTCGGAAAACATCTTAAAGGAATCACACTACATGGATATTGTTGTCTTCAGTGCATCCTTAAGTTTGCATCAAAAAGCTTTTCTTTCATAGAGTGGCGCTAGGACCGCTATGTTCGGGGGAAATGTAACTGACGTCTGCCGTGTTATTTGGACTATTGGTTGACGGAATTGTACTTATTTACAGTTCCATGTTTTAAACAAAGTTTCACTATTGAATACGGATGTGCACCAAATTCCGTCAGACTTTATAGAAGCTGCGAATGGACGTGCTTGGTAGCATATTTCCTAAAAATGCAGCAATGAAATATTATGAACCTGTCAATAATACAGTTCCATTTCGAACTTAGCTGAGGTTTGCAATAAGAACAGAAGTGCCGTTTGAAAGTATTTGCGTTGATTTTAATGCAAGTACTTGGTCCAAAAGAGCTGCTACGCATACTGTGGACAGTAATTATTATGAAGAAACAATCATGACTATGAATTTGCATCTGTCGTTAATGTGTTGTAACAACTGCTTTCATAGAGTCTACTATACATTTATCTTGTTCTTTACTAAAAGTATCAAGACTACAAACTTGCAAAACTTCTGTCAAAGAGTTTGGTTGTGGACGAAAGTGACAACAAATTACTGCAGTTAAAAATGTGCCTAGCTCATCTGCCACAAAAACATTCCATTAGAAAACAGTTGCCTTTAATAACTTTCCTTGTTGCAATGCTGAACCAAGTAACGTTTGGTACTCGTCTAAAGAGTATACCGAAACTGCCGTAATTGGTGATGGAAGTGCAGATTGCTTTGTCACAAATGGGGGTGACAACTACAAAAGGCGAAGACTTTGTTCTTAATAATGACATGGAAAATGGACATCATGTTTTTGCAACCGACTCAAATCTACAGTATTTGTGTCAGCAGGAAATTGTATCGATTGATGGTACTTTTTAGTACGCAGAGAAACACCTTCGTCAGTTATTCACGATCCACAGTTACTCTGATAGAGCTTATATACCGTTAGTGTTCAGTCTTTTATCGTTTGGGATGCAGATTGCACTTCCTTGTGGAGGACGACTAGCGGTTGCGAAAGTTTTCATTCCCAGTTCAATGCTTCATGTGAATCTCCTCACCCAAACATCTTTCAGTTTGTGAAAAGTCTGAAGCATGAACAAACTGATATAAGAATCAACTCAGCAAAAAATAATATCACCATCCAAACGGACTCAAAAACGAGGATGAAGCACGCTTTCCTGCAACAAAATTAGAATTGCGTAGGAGTGGTGAAATTTACAAATTAGACTTTGCAAAGTTCGTTTCCTACCACGCAGCCATGAACAGAATATGAGCCAAACTAAATGCATTTGTTTTCTGCAAATACTTTTTGTTTGTGAAAATTGTAATAAAATCTTTGTATTTGAATATAATTTGTTTGCTTTTTTATATCTTGTTCCTTGACTCAGTATTGGCATTATTCCTTAGGAACTCTACAGTTAGGGACAGAGGTCGGTAAGTTTAGATTTGTAACCATTTTGCGAGATTGTGCAGTCGCTCTGCAAGGAGCAAGTAAAGTTCTGTTGCCCAGTTCGTGCGCGCCACTCAGGGGTCACTTTTGGGACAGTTGCCTAGTTCGAGTCTTCCGTTTATCACCAACATTTAGATGTTGCTCAGTTCGGACGAGCCTGTGAATATACGGTCGGGCCGCCACCCTCGTACAACCCCCAGGCGACATAGTGGGGGTGTCCGCGTCGTGCGCTGTCACGCCAGCAGCCTGGTAACATTGCAGCAGACACTCTCGCGTGGGCAGGGAGGGGTGTGCAGTGCGTCCTCTCCACCCCCACCCCTCCAGAGGCGGCGCTTCTAATTATCACTGTCCGTCCCGAGGGTCGACGCCCAGAACTCCACTCCAGGAACGCGCCATCTGGACAGGCGTGAAATTGATCGTGCCGGATTCGCGGTTCTGCATGTCACTCGTACCGACATCCCCCAACAGTTCAGTCACTGGCCGGGGTGGCCTCACTTCGTTCTCTGGTGATGCTATCACACTGGCGAACCTTTACACTGCACTTGCTGCTTCCAAAATGAACACACTGCCTGACATAAAAATTAGTACACCCTTTCGCAGTTTTCCCACTCACTGAAGATTTGTGTTGAGGCATTGCATTTGGAGTTCTTAAAATTAACACATTTACAGATCAATACCACAATAATTATAAATTATTTTTACACTGCTTTAGAACTTTATTACCTCACTATAAGCTTATTTCAGCCTTAGGCCATCATCCAGAGTTCTTTAAATACGAGTAATGTAGAGGAATTGTTACATATATTCTTATGACATGATTACATAAAATTTTTACAAAGTTTTACTTACATTACTTATAATATTGTAGTCCTTTATTTGCTGCCCAATTGATTTTAAAAGCTGATGTAATGCTTATCCATTGCTGCTTATCTGTATCTGTGCAGCAGCACTGGTTATAGTAATCGATTTTTATCAGGTTTTTTTATAGTGGCAGCCTAGCATAGACTGTAGTGACAGCATTCAACGATATTATAAGTTTACATGGTTATCAGTAATTTATACAATAATATCTTTGGTTTATTTATTGGTTTTGTATTAGAGTTTTACTAAGGATTTTTAATCTTTGCGGTATATCAATTCTCTTGTCTGTTTATAATGTGAATAAAATTTTCGATCTATTTCTTATGTTTGAGTTCGGTTCGTTAATTAGTACATCGTTCTGGTTGTTGTGTATATGCGAATATAGTTCGATTTCCTCGAGAATATTCATTTTTGGCCCTTTTTGTATAATGTGTAAAATTTTTAAGGCTTCCTCTGATTAAATGTTGATAGAATTTAGATTACAAATCCGTAGTAAAACTCCTATACAAAACCAATAAATAAACCAAAGATATCAATGTATAAATTACTGGTAACCATGTAAACTTATAATATCTTTTGAATGCTGCCACTACAGTCTATGCTAGACTGCCACTTAAAAAAACAATGTAATGTAAGTACAACATTGTAAAAATTTTATGTAATGATGTTTTAAGAATATGTGTAACAACTCCTCTATATTACTCGTATTTAAAGAACACCTGATGATGGCCTAAGGCCGACATAAGCTTATAGTGACATAATAAAGTTCTAAAGCAGTGTAAAAATAATTTATAATTATTGGTGTATTGCACATGTGGCTCAAAGACATACTCTACACTGTGGGCCCAGAGAACGGAAAAAAGCATTTACAGATCTTTTTTTAAATGTGATTCCTTTAATAATAAGACAAAGCCAAGTGTGCATGTATGTCATTACTAGTTACGGCAAGCTATCTTGTCATTATCAAATGAACAAACGTTATTTTGTCAAACTTATAAAATACTTATTACAAAATACAATACATATGAATTAAAAACTGATACATCTACATAAATACTCTGCAACTCACACTGAAGTGCAAGCCATAGGGTTCATCAAACTGCTTTTATGATGTTTCTCTACAGTTCAATTTTCTAATAGCTCGCGGGAAAAAGGAACACCTAAATCTATCCGTTTTCGATGTGATTTCCCTTATTTTATTTTCACGATAATGTCTTCCTATATAGGTGGGTGATAACAAAATATTTTCGCATTCCGAAGAGAAAGTTACTGAAAGATATTTAGCAAATAGCTCTCGTCGCAACAAATAATTTTCGTCTCATTTCCGTGACGCCGGCCGCGGTGGCCGAGCGGTCTGCGGCGCGGCATTCACAGTCTGCACGGCCGCTAAGGTCAGGGGTTCGAATCCCCCCTCGGGCATCGATATTTGTGTCGTCTTTAGTATAAGGTAGTTCATAAGTAGTTTGTAAGTTTAGGGACTGATGACCCCGCAGTTAAGTCTCTTAATCTTAACAAAGATTTGAACATTTCCGTGACACTCTCCGCCCTATATCGCGATACTACAAAACGGGCTGCCCTTCTCTGAACTTTCTCTAAATCATCTGGCAGTCCCACTTGGTGGGGATTCCACAATGCGCAGTTTCTGTAGTACAATGAAGTGTTCTGCCAACGAAATGCTGTCTTTGATTCTCTTTCCCTTCAATATTTTCTGTGTGTTCTTTCCAATTTAAATTGTTTGTAATTGTTACAGGTCCAATGTCTGGAACATGTAAGCATGTAGAAATGAAACATCTGTAGATATATGTTTACAGATGTTTCATTGAACTTTGTCACATGCTTCCATGTTCCAGATATTAGACCTGTTTAAGGTAATTTTTTGGTCAAGTTTAATTTAACCAGTTAAAATTTTAACATATATTCACAACACTCCCATGTTTCTCGACATTAGACCTGTTTAAGATAAGATACGTTTTTATCAATATTTTTCAGCCAGTTTCTATTGTTTCACTTTATATTTCTTAGGATAACGTCATAATGTATTATATTTTCACGTATTTTATCAATGTCAGGATTTTACACCACAACTTGTGTTGTAATATTTCACACAGGTTATTTTTAAACCAAAACACTAGCCTCCTTTGAAAGTTATATATCTAGCAAGTTAAGATCTTTGAAACTTAAAATTGTAATGTTCACCTGACGATGGCGTAACAGCCAAAACCGGTTCTTAAACCAATACGTTTACAGAAAATATCACAGTTATCTTGTGTATTTCATTCATAATGTATCAAATATTCTGTCAAGAACCGACTAAACAGTCAGTGAATATGTAAATCATTTATTTTAATATCACTAAAACATCGCACATCCACAGCAATAAATTTCATCCCAGTTGAATGATTGTAGTGTTATGTCCAGAAACTTTAAAATTTTATATCCAAACCACACACACACACACACACACACACACACACACACACACACACACTTCCGGCTTTTTTCTTTTTTTAATCTTTTATTTTCCATTTCTCCTGCCGGTATTGTGACGTGAGAATTTTCTTTTCAATGTCATTGCTGCTGGTACCCAGTTCCACAGTATTTTTTATTATTTTATTTTTATATATGTTTTTTTTCTGATGTGTTGATCCCATAACATAACATTTAATGTCTCAGTAGTACACTTCCCAGCATTTATTCTTGCATTAATTTCCTTGTCTTCTTTGCCATCTTGTGTGATAGTTACTCCTAGGTATTTGGATTCTTCAGTGTGTTTAATAGTGCCAATTCTTTCTTCCACTGTTAAATCTTGGGTTACGTCTCCTATCAAATGTTTGTATAGCTTATAGGACTTAACTACGGGGTCATCAGTCCCAAAACTTACAAACTACTTATGAACTAGCTAATACTAAGGACGGCACAAATATTCTTGCCCGAGGGGGGATTCGAATCCCCGACCGTAGTGGCCGTGCAGTCCGTGACTGGAGCGCCTCAGTCCCCTCGGCCACCGCGGCCGGCTATTACCATATATTCTGTTTTATTCTTGTTGAAGTCCCCATTTTTATATTCCTCTATTAATTTTCTTGCAATGTATTCTATGTCTTATTTATCCTGCGCCAAAAATTAACTGGTCATCAGCAAATTGTAAGGAGTATATGGTGATATCAAATATTAGGATCCCCATGTTTTTTCATTTTCTTTTCCAGTTTTCTAGTGCGTTTTCGGTGTATATAAGGTGCTGGTGACAGACAGAATCCCTGACGTAAACCTTAAGTTACTTTAAATCCAGGCGAGGTAAAGGATCTGAATTCCTTTAATTATTATAGGGCTAATGTTAGATGCATTTATGCTTTCCGTAAGTTATATAATGGAATATTATCATATGCTTTTTCTATATGGACAAAAACTAAATGAATAGGTTGATTTCGAACTTTTTTCTTTTTGCTGTAAACAAAACAGATGATCTATAGTTGATCTCCCTGCTCTGAAGCCAGCTTCCTCTTCGGCCTCCATTCTCTTAAATTCCGTTTCCAAAAATTTTTTTAAAATTCTTCCATAAAGTCTGCTAAATACATTAGTTACAATTATTCCTCTGTAGTTTTTGCACTCATCTTTTCTTCCTTTTTGTGGATTGAAAGAAAAATCTTCAGTACAATCATCAGAAGCATCATGACAAGGATCAGAAGTAGGGGCACTTAAATTACAAATAGAAAAAGAGGTTCATGGCCACGGAGATGAACTTTTGGAGACTATCTGCAGGAGTATCTAGGCGGGAAAAAATCAGAATTGAAGTCATCATGAAGAAAATGGACGAGAAAACTCAATTGTAGATTTTATAGAAGGAAAACAACTCTTATGGTACGGTCATACGAAAAGGATGTCAAAGGAAAGACTACCACAGAGAATTATGGAATGAGGACCACCAAGAAGAAAGAAAAAGAGGGTGACTGCAAACTACATGGATCCAGGTAATTCATGCATCTATCCGAAGAAGGAATATAGAAGAAAATTTATGGGCAGATAGACAAATATGGAGTATGAAAATAAAATAATACTTAATAAATAATAATGTAATAATATTAGTGTAAAATAATGTAATATGCAATCTTGGGGTACCGGAAAATGTAAACTAAATTACATTGTAAAATCGGATGATAATAATGATATTTTAATAATGATTTTGCAGCCAAGATCGCATTTTTCATTTATTAAGCTACCGGTTTCGGCGTGCTCGACGCCATCTTCAGACCTGTGGTAATTTACATAACTTCACGACATTTTTATATACTAAAAGAGTACATCCAGGTTGAAGCATCACCAAACATAAAATTACTAGTCACAAATAAAATATATACATCCATCTTCTAATGCATGTGACTAGTAATTTTATGTTTGGTGATGCTTCAACCTGGATGTACTCTTTTAGTACATAAAAAATGTCGTGAAGGTATGTAAATTACGACAGGTCTGAAGATGGCGTCGAGCACGCCGAAACCGGTAACTTAATAAATGAAAAATGCGATCTTGGCTGCAAAATCATTATTAAACAATTATAGATCGCCCCATCGAACTATGAATTCCTTATATAATATTATATAATATTTTTATTTATTTTTAAAGAATCATGTGTCTATCTCATATTATTGTACCTCGCACAATGCACGTTCCACAACCACTGCTCGTCTTCACATAATATCATGAGATGGTAAATTTTCTCCCTGCTACACTCCATCTGACAGAACAGCGAAAACCACAACACACGACAGACGACACAATACTCGGTTCAGTAGCAAAATAAAAACAAACACTAGCGCTGTGCAGCGGCAGTTCTTGGTAACAGGCCGCGGAACATAATGTTCCTTTGATCTTTACGACACAGCCCCGGAATACCGTTCCCGTGTCGGCAACATGTTGTCAACAAGTTGTGAACATCGGCAGTCTAGTAGAAGCCACGAATAATGTTGCGAACAACGTTGTAAACAATGTTACGTACTCAGTGTAAACAGGCCTTAACCCTTTTGGGACGGGCGCTTTTTCCCCAAAGTAGAGCAATTCGCCGCGACTGTTTTAAGCGCTGTGCGAGTTCCATATCCCTTAGGTTTCTTTCGTCGCTTATAAAATCTACAGTTTTTTACTTACCGGTGTAATTTTTTTATTTTGTTTTATTACATTTTAATTAATTAATTTATTTATTTATTGTGTGTTGTGTGTTATGGTCTTCAGTCCGGAGACTGGTTTGATGCAGCTCTCCACCCTACTCTATCTTGAGCAAGCCTTTTCATCTCCTCATAAGAACGGCAACCCACATCTACTTGAATCTGCGTACTATATGCGTCTCTTGATCTCCCTATGCGATTTTTACCCCAAAAACTTCCCTCCAATGCTAAATTTACGATTCCTCGATGTCTAAGAATGTGTCCACTATTCATAGAAAAATCTAGCCACTATGGGCTGCACGCCTGCACGGAGGCATCAGACCGACGTGTGACTTTATCACTTTGCGAATTGTAAGAAACTTTAAGCGTAATTTCAAACATTTAGGAAACCTTGCCTCGCTGACAATCGAAGCAAAATGATGAAAAGAAAAAAAAAATATTGTCGCTTGCTACTTTTTCCGCGTACATGCAAAAATTACGGCATTTGACGTTACAATTTACTACTCATCCACTATTAATTGTATTCGCGGAGAAATGTTACAGACAGTATACACACATACCACTGAACGTACGTTCGAAATTTTATCATAGTACGACAGACAGTTCATGAGGTATGGTGTCATATACAATTAGGTTCACGAAAAACCGCCCCATCACGCAAGAGGTTTTCATTTATTACGTCTTTCCTACTAACTCTACTCGCGTCGTGTTTCTCTAAAAGTACTGCACTTAGGAAGCTGATATTTTGCCGGTATGTACTCGTAGTGGAAGGCGTCAGCCAAGAAAGGATTTTGCGATAGTACAGAATTAAGGTCCATGGCGAAGGATACTTTCCCTTCAGGCTGACGAAATCTACAGTTTCATTTCTTCACGAAATTTTGCACGCTTGACTTTAAAACAAGAGGAATGTCACTGCCTGTATAAAATTTCGTTCGGAGCATGATGGAGGATACGTATCTTACGGACTTTGATAAATGCTTAGTTGTGCTCAGATCTTGATGAAATATGGCACACATGACATTTAAACCAAGAGAAATGTCATTGGGTACGTAAATGTTTGTATGGTACATAACAGAGTGTACCTTGCAAAAAACTTCGAAAAGTGGAAACGAACAGAGAGATGGGCGACAAAGAGATGTATGCAAAGAGAGGAGGGAAGGGGAGGTGGACTGCGAGAGTGTAGAATAAGTAAATACCCGGGCAATTCTGGGTTTACAGATAGTACGTTATATATGAGACTAAGACTTGAACTATTTTGGGGTGACGATTTTTTCCTTTTGTGTGATCACGAAATACCGGGTGATCAAAATGTCAGTATAAATTTGATAACTTGATAAATCACGGAATAATGTAGACAGATAGGTAAAACTTGATACAGATGCTTGGAATGACATGGGGTTTTATTAGAAGAAAAGTATTGCTAGACGCCTGGAAGATCTCTTGCACGCGTCGTTTGGTGATGTTCGTGTGCTCAGCCGCCACTTTCATCATGCTTGGCATCTCAGGACCCCAGACCTCAAACCGTGCGATTATTGGCTTTGGGGTTACCTGAAGTGGCAAGTGAATCGTGATTGACCAACATCTTTAGGGACGCTGAAAGACAACATCCGGCGCGAATGCCTCGCTATAACTCCAGACATGATAATATTCTTCTCGGATTTCCTGCCGGATAAATACGTCATCTTGACACAATATTTTGGCGGTCCACCTGGTCGCCATCCTCAGGTGACAGTGCTGGTACATCGACTCGCCGAGTCGGTGTACCAGCACTGTCACCTGAAGATGGCGCCAAGGTGGAACGCCGAAATATATAGAGTCCAAATGAGGTATTTATCCGGCAGGAAACCCGAGAAGAATATTATCAATCATTACGCCGGGAAAGCCTACGTAGTCACAACTCCGGACTTGCTTTACAATGCTGTTCACAAGATTATTTCTCGACTGCAGCTATTGTTGAGGAATGATGGTGAACATATTGAGCATTTCCTGTAAAGAACATCATCTTTGCTTTGCCTTAATTTGTTATGCTAATTATTGATTTTCTGATCAGATGAAGCGCCATCTGTCGAACATTTCTTGAACTTTCTTTTTGTTCTAATAAAACCCCATGTCATTCCAAGCATGTGTGTCAATTTTTACCTCTCGATCTACATTACTCCGTAATTTATTAAGTTTTCAAATTTATACTGACTTTTTGATCACCCGGTAGTATCCGACTATTGTCAATGATCACTTAGTTGGGGATTTTGCTACCATTCTCATAACGCAGTTAAAGCATCTGTTAATTTAAAATGTTTATTTCTAATTTATTACTTTTACTTGTATAGGACACTTCCAGCAGATAAATGTTCGAATAAACATTAATCAACTGAATTATCTGTCACTGCCTACTTTATTTGCAAACGTTAGAATAAAACCTTTTTATTAATTAACTATCTTCTGTTTTTATATATAATTATTATTTTGTAAATGTTAGTCTATGGATAACGTGACTGAGAGAAGGATCACAGGTACAAGGTACTATATGCAGCTATTGTAGTAGTTGGGCTTGATAGCAGACAAGTACGACTTGGCCTCTAGATTACAGCGAGCTATATTTCTTTTACTGAGCCGTACATAGCCCAATATGTGTATGTTGTGTTTCGCCAATACAACGTAATGTATGTGCCGCGGCGGCGTGGCCGAGCGCATTGAAGCGCTATGCTGCGATGAGCAAGGCCGTTCCCCCTCGGGGCTCTATTTCTCCCTTGGACATGGATGTTTGTGACGTCTTTAGTAGAAGGTACTTCATAAGCAGTTGTAAGTTTTGGGACTGATGACCCCGCAGTTAACTCCCTTAAGCTTAACAAACACTTGAACAACTTAATGTGGTCAACACGAGAGAGCACGTAAAATCGCACAACGAAGTTTAAGAAATTTATGACAGTGAATTTGTTCATATTATTATTAGTTTAACGTAAAATATAAAGAAGAGATGGTAACATAATCGAGTAGTTATAGGATAGCCGCAGCGGAGTGGCCGAGCACATCGAGACGCTATGCTCCGATGCACGAGTCCTTTCCCTGTCGGGGGTTCGAATCCTCCCTCGGGCATGGATGTTTGTGTTGTCTTTAGTATAAGTTAGTTTATCAGTAGTTTGTAAGTTTAGGGACTGATGACTCCGCAGTTCAGTCCCATAGACTTAATAATCATTTGAAAGTTTTAATTATGGGATATTCAAATGTTCAAATGTTTGTATTGCTTATGGGACTTAACTACGGGGTCATCAGTCCCTAAACTTACAAACTACTTATGAACTAGCTAATTCTAAGGACAGCACAAATATCTATGCCCGAGGGGGGATTCGAACCCCCGACCGTAGTGGCCGTGCAGACCGTGACTGGAGCGCCTCAGTACCCTCGGCCACCGTGGCCGGCTTAGTTATAGGATATATGTCATTCGGTATACATTACCAGTGATAATGCAAAACATAGTATTAAATATAAGTAATATAAGTAATAAGTATTAGCACATAATCGAAAATAAATGTCTATAATTTTGAAGAACAGAAGAAAATATACGTAAGCAACGTAACAATAAGTATGAAGAAGCAGTCGCCTTTCGTACCTTGTAAGCGTTGCGAAAATTGAATAACTGAAGGATATCTACCAAAATGATACCCTATACTCCTCCAACATATTTCACCTCGTGTTCTAGGACGGTTGGAACCCCTCGGAACAACAGATCTACTCTCAAGGAGTGGATGAGGCACGCTGGAACGGCAAGTGGCCGAACCTTTGAGTAACTCGAGGAGGGAGTGAAACGGAGCCCCCTGGGGTGACAATGTCGGATGCCCCCTTTGTCTGCGGAACACAATAAATGCCGGGAGTCCTTCCTTTCGTTTCCTCCCGCTTTTCCGTTTCCCACCCTGGCTACCTTCTACGTTATCTCTCACAGCACCATCTGCGCCTACGGTACCACATATTGCCACAAACTTCAAGTGAGAGCACCGAACGACTCCTGGACGAGTTCCGGGATATTGAATCGGGCCACTACTTTACCGTACCCTAGAGACGTCGCTACGTCTGTTCTCCATATTCCTCGAATTTATTTTCTTTCTATAAGCTGGCTGCATATTTTTGAGTGTGGCTCCGACCTGAACATCAAGAAGGTTGCAGGATCTTATTGGCAATGCGTAGTAAAAGTGTGAAAAATTTTTCTGCGATAATTCGTAAATATTAATTTATTCACAGATCTAGATTTCGACCACTGTGTGGTCATTATCAATGCTTAGAGGTTACGTTCATACTGATGCAGTTGTTTCGTGTTTTAACCGTTTTGTTATCAACACTGATAATGACCACACAGCGGTCGAAATCTAAATGTGTGAATAAATTAATATTTACGACTGATTGCTGAAATTTTTTCTACAAATCAAATAAACAGTCATTGAGCACTAGTACCCCTATGGAATCAAACCTAATAACATTCGTTCTTGCTGAATAAAACTGGTATACGTCACGATGGATTGTTAACCTATAATTTCCTCTGTAACTAAATTTTACTCATCATTATCATCATCATTAGAGACTGATTATGTCTTTCAGCGATTAGTCTCCATGATACCCTATTCAATGCTAACATTGATGACTCGTCTGATGTCATCCCTTTTACTTCAAAATCATTCTTCACCGAATCTAAGTACTTTCTTCTTGGTCTACCTCGACTCCTCTTACCCTCCGCTGCCGAACTCATGAGTTTCTTAGGTAACCTTGCTTCTCCCATGCGTGTAACATGACCCCACCATCTCAGTCTGTTCGCTCTAACTGCTTCATCTATGGCGTTCATTCCCAGTTTTTCTTTGATTTCCTCATTATGGACACCCTCCTGTCATTGTTCCCATCTATCAGTACCTGCAATCATTCTTGCTACTTTCATATCTGTAACCTCTATGAATAAGATAACCTGTATCCACCCAACTTTCACTCCAATACAACAAAGTTGGTCGAAAGATAGAGCGGTGCACTGCTAGCTTATTCTTGGTACTTACTTCCTTCTTGCAGAAGAGAGTAGCTCTTAGCTGAGCACTCACTGCATTAGCTTTCTTGCACCTAGATTCCAGTTCTTTCACTATTTTGCCATCCTGTGAGAAAATACATCCCAGGTACTTGAAACTGTCTACCTGTTCTAACGTTCTTCCTCTTATTTTGTGCCTTGATTTAATGTCAACATTCACCTTCTTTTGCATAGAATTATTTTCTTAATTTTAAACCAAAGAAAATTTATTTATGCGGAAATATGACAAAGAATTAATTTGTATCCAGAGATTTTTCAATGAATCTAAACTATCTATGGAACATTTGAACTGAAAAATAACCTTCTACTGTTACTTTCTTTACGGTATCAGTCCTGTGTCTCCTCGATAGCTAGTGTATTCTGAGTGTGGTAGAAAATTATTTTTGTGTTTCATGTTTGGTTCAGGCTGTCACATAACTTTCCTTTTCATTTCAGTCCAGATATTTTCGTTTTAATATTTATTTTCTTCCATGAATTAGTCCGAAATGTGAGGCAGACAGCCAGATTGTTGAAAGGGACAATGACAGCATATGTCGCTAGGTCATTGGCTTGCCATTAGCCAAGCGATATGTATTCCTGAAATCTTTGACCGGAAGAGAAAATCAACAGTTTCCTCAAGTAAGATGTCTAGTCGGAAAGGTTCGAATTCGGTCTTATTCACAATAACAGTTACACTATCTGGTCTCGACTCTCGAGGGCTTTAACCGCATCTCCTCTTTTATTTGCACATGTACTGTGTTTTCTGCCGCGGTGGAGTAGCCGAGCGGTCTAAAGTGTCTCGCTGCGGAGCGCGCTATTGCTCGCCGTGGAGGTTCGAGTCCTCCCTGGGGCATGAGTGTGTGTGTTTGTCCTTAGGTTAGTTTACCTAGGTTTAAGTAGTTTGTAAGCTACGGACTGATGACCACGCAGTTTGACCGATAGATTTACAAACATTTGAACTGTATTTCCTTATTTAGCGGCAGAATTTCTTTCATGGTCATTTTTTCATCTGATCTTCTACTGACTGAGCTATCCGTCCTCCCAACCTTACGTCCGCCAGTACCTAGATGCACTTCAGGGCTATGTGCCGAGCAACCTTACATAGAGGTTCATTTGACATTGGGAGACGTACATATACATCTACTGAAAACAGTATGTTTCCAGGTTAGGTAGTACCTCCACGTCTGCGTAGTGCCAGGAAGCCTACTTTCCCCGAGATCAGGGGTAAAGACACTAGAGTACTTAGGCAGCGGGCTGTTAAGAGTTGCGAACGCGAGGAAGCAGCAGACGTCTATATGGGCAGGCGCCGCTCACGTGTGCCCCACGTACGGAAAAACAGAAAACATTGGCTTATTAATTTTCTCTTTCTTGTGCGGGACGACTGTTTGAAGCACCGATATCAGTACATACAAGGTAAGATGTATAAAAATATTTAGACTTACATATGTTACTCTCTGCATATATAGTGTATGTTATTTCAGACACAATAATTCTAATTCCAAAGACATCAGGTGCGAAAACTGCAGAACTATCAGTTTACTAAGTCAGGACTGCATAATACTAACACGAATTATTTACAGACGAATGGAGATATCCGACCTTGGGGAAGATCAATTTGGATTTAAGAGAAAAGAAGAAACACCCGAATAAAAGTCAAACCTACACTTCTAGTTTCTGTAGATTTGAAGACCGGCTTTGGAAATATTCACTGGAATACACTCTTTCACATTCTGAAGGTTGAAGGGATAAAATATAGGGAATGAAAAGTTATTTACAACTTGTACAAAAACCAGAGAGTAGTTATAAGAGTCGAAGGCCTGAAAGGGAGGAAGCGTTGAAGGAAACCAATGAGAAATTAGGAGAGAGAATTAAAGCTAAGGGTGAAGAGATAAAATTTTGTCTTCCATAGAACAGCGGAAATAATTAGCACCAGTTAGTTGAAGCTTGCGATACCTACTTTATGAAAAATCGTATGTCCATGATTATCCGCTGACTTTCATTACCCCAATCTCCCTTATTCGAAAAAAAGTGTTTTGTAAATCGGGACTTCCTAACCCGCAAACTACAAGGCCAGAAGTAAAACTGTACAGCTGGAAAGACGACGTCGAGTTTGATCCGATGATGGCAAAAGCCGCCGAGGCGAGCAGGAGATGTGATCATTATGGTTTCAACGTCGTTCATCAACAGATAGCGTGGTGATATAGCTGTGAAAGCGCCATTTGTGTGAAAACTTTAATAGGGAATGTTCACAACCATTAACCTCAGTTTGTGATCAAAGTATGACGCTATTCATAAATTGAAACTTCCGGGCAAAGAGGCCATGGTTCATCTCCCAACGTTTCGTTGCCTACTGCAGGCAACATCTTCAGGAGTGAATCAACGACTGGCTGTTAGCCGCTTAAGTTCCTGCTAAAAGAGTGTGCATAGAGGGCGTTACACTTGTCACGTGCTGCCGACTATGAAGTTATATTTGACCAGTAAAATCGCTTTCCAGCGGCTAGCAGTCAGTTGTGGACACACCCCTGACGATGTTGCCCGCACTAGGCAACGATACGTTGGGAGAAGAAAGCGTCACAGATAGACCACGGCAACTTATACCGGAAGTTTTAATTAATGAAGACGCCGGCCGTGAAGGTCGTCATTTTATGTGACGCTAATGTTATCGCCCCACGGAGACGCAGTCATGATTCCCACAGAGCGAGTTTGAAAGGGGTAGCATTGAGACTAAGCGGATAATCGAGGACATCACGATTTTTCATAAAGTTGGTATCGCAAGCTTCAACTAACTGGTGCTGACATCGCCTTTCTTTGTAACGAGCTTGTGGAATAGGTTCACAGATTTGTGGCTGGCTGGAAGACTTCCTAAGTAATAGAACGCTGTACGTTGTTCTCGACGGCGAGTCTTCATCAGAGACGAGTGTATCGTCAGGCATGCCCCAGGGGAGTGTGATAGGACCGCTATTATTTTCTAGCTATATAAATGATTTGATGGACAGACTAACTTGTAATTTGGCTGTTTTCGAATGATGCTGCGGTGTATGGGAGGGTGTCGTCTTTAACTGACTGTAATAGCATACAGGATGACTTGGACAAAATTTCTAGTTGGTGCGAAGAATGGCAGATAGCCCTCAATGTAGAAAAATGTAAGGTGATGCGCATGAATTGAAAAAACAATCCCATAATATTCGAATACACAATTAGTAGTGAGCTTCTTGATGCAGTCGCGTCGTTCAAATATCTAGGCGTAACATTCCAAAGCGATATGAAATGGAACGAACATCTAAGGACAGTTGTAGGGTGGACTGCCGACTTCGGTTTATTGGGAGAATTTTGGGGAGATTGGGGAGATGTAAGGTTTTTAAGGAGACCGCGTATAAAACGCTTTACTACCGCATCCGGAGTACTGCTCAAGTGTTGGGACTCGCAGATCAGTTTAAAGGAAGACATAGAGGCAGTTCAGAGACGAGCAGCTAGGTTTGTTACTGGTAGGTTCGACCAATGCGCGAGTGTCACGGAAATGCTCCAGCAACTCAATTGGGGATCGCTGGAGGAAAGACGACGTTCTTTTCGTGAATTTCTGTTGAGGAAATTTAGAGGACCGGAATTTGAAGCTGTGTGTAGTAAGACATAGCTGCCACCTTCTTACATTTCGCGTAGTGATCATAATGACAAGATAACAGATATTAGAGCTCGTACGGAGGCATATAGGCATTCTTTTCTTCTCGTTCTATTTGGGAGTGGAATAGGAAAGGAAATGCCTAGTAGTGGTACAGTGTACCCTCCGCCACGCACCTTACGTTGGATTGCGGTGTATCTATGTAGATCTAGATGTAGAGTAGTAGGATGGCCCTTTTGGAGAACTGCCTCATAAGTGCTTCGCTATTGCCGCAACGATGTTCTTGCACATGTCACGTGAACATTCTCAGACTCGCAGGAGACGACCTAGGCGTTCACACAGCACAGACTTCCGCCGAATTCGCCTACTGTAAGGGCAGCAGTGGCAGTTCGCACCGTTACCACAGTACAGGTAAGAGGGTTTGTGAGCCCTGAAGTATCAACGTCAACTGTTGCCGACCGATTACTCGTGTCACACTTCTAGCCAGTCTACCAGTAACGCCACAGCATCGACTGGCACAGCTTGACTTGCATCGTTGATACGCGAGTACCGTGTATGTAGCCAGACTGTCGTGTCACACACCCAGTGCTGTATCTAAAGGTGGGTTGTCCAAGGCGCGATTGCTGCCTGCGGCTGCGATGGATCGGCTCGTGACGTCAGAGGATGGCTGCTCGCGCATGCGCACTTTGAGTTTGGAGTGCGGCGCGCGGCTGATGCGGCGACAATCGCAGGACTGCACCAGTGACCAGTGTTGCGTTGGGAGTCGCGACGACTCAAGGCAGCGGAAGAAAGATGTCGAGCCAAGCGGACCGAAGAAAAACGGATATGAACCACTCATAAGATGAGCTCGTCTCGCCATTAAGCTATTGCCTTCGTACGTTGAACAGATTTAGATTTTATAACCATCTAGTGACATATATAAGCGTAGACTGAAAATATTCGGAGAAATGAAAGAGAAATGAAGGTTGGAAAAAGAGCTGTATTGACCTCTAGGGTTTTGGAAATAAAAATGTGACCAGTGGTAACTAATTTTTTTGTTTAGATGATCCCACAGGTGTAAGGAAATGCATGTCAACGTTAATGTAATATTTTCATTAATTTCATTCATACAAATACAGTCCGTTTTGTGGCGCGCCGTAAAAATTATCTTAGTTTATATGAACAAAGATAAATGTTGTGGTGTACCATTTAGATTCAAATGTCTCACATGCAGTATGGATGACACCTTCAATATTTTAAAATCTTTGTTTTCCATATTCCCTGGAAGATGGTTTAGGACAGAATCCGGTCAGAATGAAATAAATTATAACAAAACAGCAAACAGTCTTACAAGTGTTGTTGATACATTTAACAAGCTATAGAAAATCTTTTGTTTGGTAGGTGTTTGCTATTTTTTATCTCCCTTGGAAAAAATTTCAACTGTACGTTTTCGAACACTGGGACTTATTTCGAAGGCAATACGGAAGGTGAATCCAATCAGTTAAAATGAAAAAAAGCCTTAGACGAGAGAGATGCAAGCTGCATCAGGAGTTTCAGATAAACACACTCCTGGTCTTATAAACAGCGCCGCAATAGAAAATAAAAGAACAATTAACTTAACGTCACTGCGTTTTATTTTTATTTATTTATTAATTTTTTCAGCTGCACTGATAGATTCGTTGAATCGGTTATAGGATTTTCTCTGTATGTCACTCTCTGCAAGTTCCAATTCATGTGCAAACTGGCTGACATTTAATCTAAACTCAAGTATGAATTTCGTGTCGTCGTTTAAATGGTGCCTGTTAATAAAAATGTTTTAATTGCTTTCATGGTCATGTGTCACAAAAATAGAATCAATATATAGGAAACCCTAACAGTTAAAATCTGCAGTGACACAGCGAAGTACACGGCAATGTGATGAAATAAAGAACCAAAACTTCCATCCCTTTGGAGAATACAAACACAGCTCCATGAAGTCACACGTAGATTTAATACAAAAAAAAAAAAAAAAAAAAAAAAAAATCTATTTTTCATTTTTTTTATTTTAACACCACCGCTGAGTCAAGAAGCGCACGATATGGAATAATGAAAATAGTATGCCAGTAGAGAGCGTGTTTAAGCTTCGTTTACAAAATAAATAAAGTAAAAATATTATAAATAAATACAGGGAAAGGAGAGTTATTTACAACTTGTACAAAAGCCAGACCGCAGTTATTAGACTCGAAGGGCATGAAAGGAAAGCATCAGTTGGGAAGGGAGTAAGACAGGGTTGTAGCCTTTCTCCGATGTCATTCAATTTGTACATCGAGCAGGCGGTGAAGGAAAGCAAGGAAAAGTTTGGAATAGGGATTAAAGTTCAGGGAGAAGAAATAAAAACATTGCGTTTTGATGACATTGATATTCTGTCAGAGACAGCAAAGGACCTGGAAGAGCAGTTGAATGGAATGTACAGTGTGTTGAAGAGAGCGCACAAAATCAACATTAACAAGAGCAAACCAAAAATAATGGAATGCGGTCTTAGAAAATCAGGCGATGCTGAAGGAATTAGATTAGGCAAGAAACAATGAAGGTGGTAGATGAGTTTTGTTACTTGGGTAGTAAAATAACATGCGATGGTCGCAGTACAGAGGATATAAAATGCAGAATGGCAATGGGAAGGAAACCATTTCAGAAAAAGAGAAATTTGTTAACATCGAATATTAATTTAAGAGTAAGGAAGTCTTTTCTGAAGGCAAAATTGTTCAAATCTTTGTAGAACTTATGGGACTTAACTACGGGGTCATCAGTCCCTAAGATTACAAACTACTTAAGAACTAGCTAAGACTAAGGACGGCACAAATATCCATGCCCGAGGGGGCATTCGAACCCCCGACCGTAGTGGCCGCTGGCCGCGCCTCAGTCTCTCTCTCTCTTTTTTTTTTTTTTTTTTTTTTTTTTTTTTTTTTTTTTTTTTTTTTTTTTTTTTGCTCTAGGGGTTGTTTGTTTTTTTGCGGCCGCTGATCGTGTATGTTCGTTGTAGTTCGATTTGTTCGCGGTTCACCTTTTTTTATTACAGAGAGCGTTCACTCCTCTGACCGGGCGCACTGAGCCACGGCGCCCGGCATAGTCTCCTCGGCCACCGCGGCCGGCTTTCTGAAGGCATTTGTGTGGAGTGTTGCCTTGTAGGGGAGTGAAAAATGGGCGATAAGCAGTGCGGACAGGAAGAGAATAGAGGCTTTTCAAATGTGGTGCTACAGAAGAATGCTGAAGATTAGGTGGGTAGATCGCATAACTAATGAAAAGGTACTGAATAAAATTGGTGAGAAAAGGAATCTTTGGAATACCCTGGCTAAAAGAAGAGGGTTGCTTGTTTATCCATTGATTATATATATATATATATATATATATATATATATATATATATATATATATATATATATAGGGCCTAGGAGTGCCTCCGCACTGAATTAAGGATCATTGCCCATCATCGGCAAATTGTATAAGTTATATTGCCGATGATGGGCAATGATCCTTAATTCAGTGCGGAGGCACTCCTAGGCCCTTACTCTTACGGGAATCAGTACTAAGTGACTACGGGTTAGAGTAATAGTGGGCAGGGTGAAGTTGAGAATTTGTATCTGACGGGAGGCGTGCTTGTGTAATCCATTGCAGGGGTGGTGATCGCTGTATGCCCAGTACGCCGAGCGCCGTGGCTCAGCGCGCCCGGTGAGAGTGCTGAACGCCTCTCTGTAATAAAAAAGCTGAGACAAGAACACATGGAAAAAAAAACGAACTAAGACGATCAGTGACCGCAACGAACAGAACTACCCATAGAGCAAACAAAAAAAGAAAAAATGTTTGTGTAGGGGTTAGCGTAACTGCCTGGAAAACAAGAGACCCGGAACTACCCATTCGTAGTTAATGTCATACATTCCGTGAATATGTTTATAAAGATAAAAAATCGTAAAATCGTTTTACTTATTTATTTTAACGATGTATGATGCAATAAGACAGTGGAATTTCTTCTGTAAAATTTAAAATATAAATGTATTCCTGAACTTTTATTTATTAATTAATTTGTGCAATACATTTTAGAGAACAAATTATATTTTTCTTGCACTTTAGATTCTGCTTGAAGATAATGTTAACATATCGAACCCAAAAAATCACACAAATAAACAATTTTCTTTTTTTTACTGTGGTTTAGAAATGACCAACATGGTTACTGGTAAGGAAAACGCCGGTACTTCAAGTGTCAAATCATCAAGTTATGTGTTTGAAATCTCCATTTATAGTCTTCTTTTTTCTTTATCTCCGGGTTTTCTCCTTTTGTTTTGCAACCTAATATCATCGTGTGTAGCACCATCAGATCTGTTTCCGCGAAAATTTTGCACAACTGCACGTCGTTACGCTCTATTAATATATAAAACAGAGTGTCCGTATGTTTCTGTGTTTGTGGGTTTGCGTGTTTATGGGTTTGTGTTGCATACAAATCTACAGTGTTGATCCAATCTTTACGAAATTTTGTACACGTACGCTTCAATCCATGAGGACGGTCGCCGTAAGTGTAAGAATCACGTACGGCACATAGTTCACGAGATATGACGTCATAAACAATGAGATGAGTGAAAACTGTGTATTTATCGACAATGCTGCTCATTTTCTCCTAAAGCAGTGGACCGATCTCAACCAAATTTGGTACACACATTCCTTACCGCGAGTTAACAATTGCTGACGGGTAAGAATCACGTGCAATACATGGTTCAGAAGAAATGACGTCATAAACAACAGGAATCACAAAAAACTGCCGCATAATGGGGCGAGGCTTTATAAATACGCTATATGAAATTGAGAGTACTTAGCGGCTTGCAACAAACTTAATATTTCAAACCTTTATTAAACTTTTTCTCGCTGACAACCATAGCAAAATTACAAAAGGAAAAAAAGTTTCTCGCTTACTACTTTCCACTGTTCATGGAGTAAAAATACAGCATTCGTTGTGACGTTACAATTCATAATTTTCTACACTACAAATTGTAGCCGCAGGAAATTTTACAGACAGTATACACACATTAAGTGTACCGTCTAAATTGTATCACACTACGACACGTAGTTTGTGAGATATGAGCACATAAACAGTAACGTTCATGGATAACCGCCCCATCATGCACCAAATTTTAATCTATTACTTCTTTACTACTAATTGTATTCCTATGAGATAGTCATAGACAGTCATACATCCCTTATACAAATGAATATATAAAATGGCAGGAATCTATATCTATAAATGTGAATGTCTGTTCGATGTACGTTTATCACGTCTGAACCACAAGACATAAAAGCTAAAAATTTCTGCAGTTACTAATGTCTAACCAGGAAAGGCTTTAGGCACGGTTTTATAGCGATTGGATATGTGAATGTCTGTTCGGTGTACGCTTATCACGTCCGAACGACAAGACGCAGAGACTTGAATATTTATACAGTTACTAATTTATACCTGAAGAAGGTTTTAGGCACGGTTTTATAGTGATCTTCTAGATATTTAGTAATTTGAAGAATATAACAGCGAAATGTGGAACAGTAATTACTATTTGAAAGTCATATTTACTCTTTGAAAATAATTTTAATGATTGCATTGTTACTTGAGGGTTGATAATGATAAAAGGGTGGAGTATATTGGGATGAAAACAAATCGGTGTATATAAAATTCTACGTGTGAGTGTGTGTATTAATATTTCGCTCTGCAGCGGAAACTACAGAACGCAAACGAATGGTCTGTGTGTAATTGTTGTCAGAAGTCTCCTGTTGTACACCGTAGCAAAAAAATGTTTGTAGAGTCTATGGGACTTAGAGCTGTGTGCAGCTACGAAGGCGGGTGGTGGGGCGATGCGCAGTAGCAAGAGCCAGTAAACCACGTGACGTCCCAGCCAATAGCGTCATTTCGCCGTTTCGCGCCGTGCCGAGTGGGCTTTGAACGTATAGTCGTGATTTTTCTTCCAGTGCTCGTATACTGAAGGTTATTTACTTTGCGAAGTGTTCGTTGTGACTGACGGATGAAAAAAGCGGCAACTGTTACATAACAAAGCACGATCTGTTGTGTTCCGAGTGTTTGACTGCTTAAGAAGGGAGGCGGGAGCAGACGACTGGCCGCCACGTGGTGCTGCCACAACGTTGCCACAGCCAGCCGGGGGCGGCAGAGGCGCGCGGCGTGCCACTGCGGACATCCAGGGAGGCGAACGCGGCCGTCACAAGCAGTGGGCCGGCGTCTTTTAAGTCGCCAGGGAAGTAGTGAGCACTAGGCCGAGGATTATTAGGTCGGAAAAAGACCATTTTAGACGTCTAAAATAAAGCATTCATTATCTCATCTAGGGCAAATAAAATCTACAGTAGGCCGGAAAAGAATTCATCAGACGAAATAAACATAAAGTAAAATACATAGTGTTGACTTATGAGCAAATTTTTACTCACATATAATAAGAAGAAAAACGCATATTAATGATCAAACCGACACCAAACCTTTACACTTTTCGAAAATAAAAATACAATGCAATTCAGAAGCCAGTGCTGAAATACATGTAACAGGTCTATACAATTTAACAAACACCGAATAAACCAGTGGTTTCAAACATTCATAACCTAATTGGTTTCACAGTGAATTACTGAAAACTTTTAAACGTTTACCAGAGAAAAGCCACGGTTCTCGTATAATTAATTTATACGCCGTGAATGAACGTTGTATATCAACGTATGCAACATGGGCGCACTTCACTTTCGGTATACATTTTGGACGAGAATGCAGCATTCAGTAGACCTGGATTTTTCGCAAAGGCGCTTCAGGCCGGTGTTGTTCTGGGGAACCTGCTGAAATTTTTCCCGTTCTTTTCCTACCACGTTACCTACGCTTCAGTAATTTTCTTTTATGCTTCCATCAGAAAAGCTGTATTGTCATAGATAGGTTAACATCAGCCGAATACTTCAGAAATAATTGTCGCCATAAATCTGTAGTTGGCTGTAATAAAATCGAAGTCCAACTGAACTGAGGGATCATCGAGTAATTGTGTTACACCTGTCAAAGCCAGAATCACTTTGTTTTCATCTACACCGTTTTAATATAGCACCTTCAACCTAGTACTCACAAAATGTGCGACTATTTGCTCTTTAGTCTTTGAGCTTTGCTCTGAACAGATCAAATAAGCCCTGGATGGCGCATCTGGATCTAAATTGCCAACAATCAGTTTTGGAATGTTCGGTAGTTTGATCTACAGAAATCCATATGGAAGACTTCACAATACGGACTCTTTGCAGTGCGTCCGTGTAATTTAAGCCGACAAAATTTTTATGCAACGTTAACTCTGCCTGCACAGACAAATGACAGTACTTTCTTTCAGATATCGACCTTAGTTTTTCTACCTTTCGAAGCAAGTCTTTTGAAAATAGAAGAAATAGATTCCTTTGGGATTTTTCAGCTGAAATATGCAAAAATATGAGTTAACTTCGAAATAGGCTATTTCAAATAATATAAAATTAGCTCTTTCGGTTTTAAGTAGCCACGAAACGCGCAAGTACAATTTTATTTGCAACTAGGAACTCTGGAGAATATAAGGTCTAGTGGTCACTAGAGATTACTGCAGGGAAGCGACGCAGTCGTAAGAAAGAAGTGGGCTATAATTGCGATTTTTGAAAGTAGCGTTTTGCGTGGAACAGTATTTGAAATGTATTCGAGGGCCCAATATCCGACTGCACACAAGTTGGTTCGCAAATGAAAGAAGTTGGAATGGGCAGCGAAGATGAGATTGTCAATTTATTGGCCTGAGAAGTGATAAGTGCTGAATGCAGAATTACCTTGTTTGTGTAGCTGTGGCCTTACATACTGTTAGTAACTATTAATCTGTCTTTAAAATATTTGAGTAAGAAATTTTTATTTTATTTGTGTAGCGGCAAACAGTAATCGCCATTAACTATACCGCGCAGGCGCTTGCTTGCGAGTTTGTGTGTGTGTGTGTGTGTGTGTGTGTGTGTGTGTGTGTGTGTGGGTGTGTGTCACAGATGTCATGTTTCACAAAATCGTTCATATTTTATATTGTTATTACAGAACTCGACTATGCTTAGCAATTACTAAATATGAGTGGAAATGTCATTCTTGACTACTACAGCGTGAGTACACTTATATTTTCACTTAGACATATTTCAGTATTGTTTTTATACATTGATCAGTGGGAGTTTTGTTGCTTAATCCCTCACATTTTCTTGAGAGCGTGGCTTGGATAGCCCACTTATACATCGATAAAATGTCACTAGTAATTTTTATAATGTTGTCACTGAATTTTATTCTCATTGCTGTTATGTTCGCTTGAAAACAATATTTTCACTTTTGGAATCAAAATTATTTAATTATGCCCCTCTCTTGTAGCCGTCTGTGATCGTAGCGAAGTGGCACAGACAACTGAACTCAGTACAAATCAGTATACAGGCTTCATTTATGTGGATACGACTTTATTTTTGCTGTCTATGCACGTTAATCTATGCAGCAACTACATGTACATAGCAGTATAAATGAATCATTGTAAAAATTTCCAGTTGCCCTCTATCGCAAGCAAAAAAAGAGCATTTCTTACCATTAAAATTGTTTCGCCCAAAAGAAACAAATTGCACGAAAAATGCATTAATTTTGAAGGAGTATAGACTATATCTAAATCAAGATATCAGAAAGTGTAGCTGAAGTGTGTAGAAGGTTGTTGACTGGGTGCGCAGTGCGTACATTCGGATGGTGCTCCATCGAATAACACTACTGCCAGGAGCGCGCGGCCGCAGCGACCCACTCAGCTGACAGCGGTCAACTGACAGCCGGGGGAGGAGGCGGCGAGCTGGCGACGTCGCGCAGTGTTCTCCCTCTCTGTCTGCGCAGAACCTTTCGCTCAGCCGCCTTCCTACCTGCACACAGCTCTAACTACGGGGTCATCAGTCCCTAAACTTACAAACTACTTATGAACTACTTACAACTAAGGACGGCACAAATATCCATGCCCGAGGGGGGATTCGACCCCCCGACCGTAGTGGCCGTGCAGACCGTGACTGGAGGGCCTCAGTCCCCTCGGCCACCGCGGCCGGCACACCGTAGCAGTTCCATGCCGATAGCTATAAGGGGGTGGATGATATGGTTGTTAAAAGTCGTCAAATTGTAAAAAAAATTCGGACTGAAGGTCAGCGATGACGTTTGCGACTCTACAGCAAGGAGGTTACATACAGCGAAACGCGATGCCACAGACAATATCTTTGGTCTATGCGTGCTACAATGTCTTCAGCTCTTTCACTGTAAGGAAATATAAGAATAAATAAATAAAGCAGTAAAAAAGAATTGTTTTAATACATCTCTTTAAAAAATCGATTTGACGTTTCGCGCAAGTGATTAAGTGATCGATCTGTGATATTATTACAATCATTACCGGTATTGTTGAATTTCCTTTAATTCCTTCAGATATGCCACTTCAGTTCAAAAGATTTCAGTTTCCAGCTCGTCTAGCTTTTGCCATGACAATTAACAAAGCTCGAGGACAACCATTAAACGTCGCAGGAATCCATTTACATCCCTCGTGTTTCTCACATGGTCAATTATACGTCGCTTGCTCAAGGGAGGGCAACCTAAAAAGTCTCTCCATTTACGCTCCAAACAATACTACAAATAACTTAGTTTACTAGACAGCCCTAAAATGAAATTCAAATGAATTTGGACATTACTCTCACCATAGGTGTTGAGATATTGCAACACATGCTATAAGGAACAATGTATGTATTATCTATATTCTATATATAAAAGGCTTGTGTGTGTACGTGCTGACAGACTTTTCTCCATGACCACATACTGCCACCCACTCGTGGTTGTGGTGGTAGATAGCCCTTGGTCTAATGATCTTAGTAAGGGAGTTTGGTTGCGGTGCGTGGCAGTGGCTGAGTATAACTAGCAAAAATTCGCAAAATATGCAATAAATACTCTTAGGAAAAGCTATATACTCTGTGACTTACGAACTTTACGCTACGAGTCAAAATCTGTTTATTCTTTCAATCGTCAGACAATGTGGTCCTTTCAGACTTTAATAACGACGAGGAATATCAAATAAGCAATTTTTTAAATAGATAACATGTTTCCATCAACCACACATTACCGACTATGAACAAAGACACAAAACAAAGATAAAAATCCAGATAGACTCAAAGATAAAAATACTCGTGGAACATTGATCACTGTCGTGGAAGCGTGGTGGAAACACAGACATACATTAATGAATGTCCCTTGTGTTGTGTTATGGTCTTCAGTCCGGAGACTGGTTTGATGCAGCTCTCCACCCTACTCTATCCTGAGCAAGCCTTTTCATCTCCTCATAAGAACGGCAACCCATATCCACTTGAATCTGCTTACTATACGCGTCTCTTGGCCTCCCTCTGCGATTTTTACCCCACACACTTCCCTCCAATGCTAAATTTATGATTCCTCGATGTCTAAGAATGTGTCCTACCAAGCGATCCCTTCTTTTAGTTAGGGTATGCCAAAAATTCCTTTTCTCACCAATTCTGTTCAGTACCTCTTCATTAGTTATACGATCTACGCACCTAATCTTCAGCATTCTTCTGTAGCACCACATTTCAAAAGCCTCTATTCTCTTCCTGTCCGCACTGTTTATCGTCCATGTCTCACTCCCATACAAGGCAGCACTCCACACAAATGCCTTCAGAAAAGACTTCCTTACACTTAAATTAATATTCGATGTTAGCAAATTTCTCTTTTTCAAAAATGCTTTTCTTCCCATTGCCATTCTGCATTTTATATCCTCTGTACTGCGACCATCGCATGTTATTTTACTACCCAAGTAACAAAACTCATCTACCACCTTCATTGTTTCGTTACCTAATCTAATTCCTTCAGCATCGCCTGATTTTCTAAGACCGCATTCCATTATTTTTGTTTTGCTTTTGTTAATGTTCATTTTGTACGCTCTCTTCAACACACTGTCCATTCCATTCAACTGCTCTTCCAGGTCGTTCGTTGTCTCTGACAGAATTACAATGTCATCAGCAAAACGCAATGTTTTTATTTCTTCCCCCTGAACTTTAATCCCTATTCCAAAATTTTCCTTGCTTTCCTTCATCGCCTGCTCAATGTACAAATTGAATAACATCGGAGAAAGGCTACAACCCTGTCTTACTCCCTTCCCAACTGATGCTTCCCTTTCATGCCCTTCGAGTCTAATAACTGCGGTCTGGCTTTTGTACAAGTTGTAGATAACTCTCCTTTCCCTGTATTGTACCCCTGCTGACTTCAGAATTTGAAAGAGTGTAGTCCAGTCAACATTGTCAAACGCTTTCTCCAAATCTACAAAGGCTAAAAATGTAGATTTGCCTTTCCTTAATCTATCTTCTAAGATAAGACGTAAAGTGAGTATTGCCTCCCGGGTTCCTACGTTCCTCCTGAATCCAAACTGATCTTCCCCTAGGTCAGCTTCTACCAGCTTTTCCATTCTCCTGTAGATAATTCGTGTTAAAATTTTGCAACCATGACTTATCAAACTGATGGTTCTGTAATTTTCACACCTGTCTGCGCCTGATTTCTTTGGAATGGGGATTATTACATTTTTCTTAAAGTCTGAGGGCATTTCGCCTGTCTCATATATCCTACACACCAGTTCAAATAGTCTTGTCATGACTGGCTCTCCCAGAGACTTTAGTAGCTCTGAGGGTATATCATCTACTCCTGGGGCCTTGTTCCGGCCTAGGTCTTTCAAGGCTCTGTCAAATTCATCTCTGAGTATAGTATCTCCTATTTCATCTTGATCTACTTCCTCTTCCCTTCCTACAACATCGTCTCTAAGTTCATTTCCTTTGTAGAGCTGCTCTATGTACTCTTTCCACCTTTCAGCTTTCCCTTCTTTGCTGAGAACTGGTTTCCCATCTGAGTCCTTGATATTCGTAGAATTGCTTTTCTTGTCCCCAAATGTCTCTTTGATTTTCCTGTAGGCGGTATCTACTTTTCCCCTTCTTATACATTCTTCTACAGATTTGCATTTGGCTTCTAGCCACTCCTGCTTAGCCATTTTGCATTTCCTATCAATCTCATTTCTTAGTCGTCTGTACTCCATTTTGCCTGTTTCATTTACTGCATTTTTATATTTTCTTCTTTCATCAATTAAATTTAGTATCTCCTGTGTTATCTAAGGATTTTTGGCAGTTCTTGCCTTTCTACCTATTTTGTCCTCTGCTGCCTTCACTATTTCATCTCTCAATGATACCCATTCCTCTTCTACTGTTTTATTTCTCCCTGTTTCTGTCAATTGTTGCCTAAATCTCCCTCTGAAATTCACCAGAACTTCACGTTCCTTCAATTTATCCAGGTCCCATCTCCTTATTTTCCTACCTTTCTGCAGTTTTTTCAGTTTCAGCCTACAGTTCATGACTAACAAGTTATGGTCAGAGTCTATATCTGCCCCTGGGTATGTCTTGCAGTTTATAACCTGATTCCGGAATCTATATTTTACCATTATAAAATCTATCTGATACCTTCCAGTGTCTCCTGGTCTCCTCCAAGTATACAACCTTCTTTTGTGATTCTTAAACCACGTGTTTGTTATGATTAAATTATGTTCCGTGCAAAATTCTACCAGGCGACTTCCTCTTTCATTCCTTCTGCCCAGACGATATTCACCTACTATCTTCCCTTCCCTTCCTTGTCCTACTACCGAATTCCAGTCTCCCATAACAATTAAGTTTTCCTCTCCCTTAATTGTCTGAATAATTTCTTTTAGCTCCTCATATATTTCTTCGATTTCCTCATCATCGGCAGAGCTAGTTGGCATATAAACCTGTACTACTGTTGTCGGTGTTGGCTTCGTATCTATCTTGACAATGATAATGCGATCACTGTGCTGCTCGTAGTAGTTTACCCGCATTCCTATTTTCTTATTCATTATCAGTCCTACTCCTGTGATACCCCCAACTGATTTTGTATTTATAATCCTGTACTCACCTGACCAGAAATCCTGTTCATCCTGCCACCGAACTTCACTAATCCCCACTATATCCAACTTCAACCTATCCATTTCTCTTTTTAAATTTTCTAATTTTCCTACTCGATTAAGGGATCTAACATTCCACGCTCCGACCCGTAGAATGCCAGTATTGTCTTTCCTGATGATCACATCCTCCTGAGTAGTCCCCGCCCGGAGATCCGAATGGGGGACTATTTTACCTCCGGAATATTTTACCCGAGAGGATGCCATCATCATATGTTCATACAGTACAGCTGCATGTCCTCGGGAAAGGTAACGGCTGTAGTTTCCCCTTGCTTTCAGCCGTTCGCAGTAACCGTGTGGCAAAGCCACATTAGCTGATGTTACAAGGCCAGCTCAGTCAATCATCCAGACTGTTGCCCCTGTAACTACTGAAAAGGCTGCTGCCCCTCTTCAGGAACCACACGTTTGTCTGGCCTCTCCACAGATACCCCTCCGTTGTGGTTGCACCTACGGTACGGCTATCTGCATCGTTGAGGCACGCAAGCCACCCCACCTCGGCAATGTCTGTGGTTCATGGGGGTGTCCCTTAGGCCATAGATATTGATATGCCTGTGCCAGTAAGCTCACTGGTCTGTGCTAATCAGTGATCTCTGATACGTATAGCCGCGACACACACTGCTGTGAAAGGTTTTATCGTTTGACAGCTGGGTCAAGAAAAACTATGCGACGTAGTCCTACTCATATCCCGGCGGCCTCCTGTGATAATGTTGGCAATAGATGTTGAATAACGAGAATCATGTGACATCGTCATAAGCCAATCGCGTGACACGCAAATATTTTGTCGTGAAATCAAGCATACAGCAAGAACAGGAGTATTTATCTACACTCTAAGTGGTTTGATCATCTTTGCAACGATTTTATATCGTGTTATTGATGTTGCCAACATAAAAACACGAGGCCGCCAGGATAGAAAGTAAAATTTTACCGAATCAAATACATCCGTTGTCTCATTATGACCAGCACTTTCACGCGAAACTCTTTTGTATAGTCTCATGATTCACATAGTCTTACAATTCATTTCAAATTCCTATTCAACAAGATATTTGTGAAAACTGTTAGAAATCAATATTCGCACTTATCCAATATCGTTTTCAGAAATGTAATTTGCGAGCCGCTTTCGGCGCTGCTGTTGCAATGTGTAACAAAATTGAGAATAACGACGCATTATTACTATTTCTCATCTCATTGACAGTAGTGTTCACAGAAGTTCACGCCAAACATACAATTACACACTGCAGTCTTAACTTGATGAACACAACCTAACATTGATTTTACGTCGTTACTTTAATTTCACTTTTTGTATGAAAAACTTTATGAGTATTCATGGTTTTCGACATTTTGGCTGAGAGAACTGAGTTTATTGACAGAGCGATCCAACAAGGTTTTTGTTTTTGCTGACCTAGGTCCGAAACCCTAAAAAACCACGATATACATAGGCCCTTCGTTAACAACCGTTGCGAAGCATGGGCATATAAGCTAGTTTATTGTATAAATCATTAAGCACTTCACATAATTTTATTTTTTCATTCGAATGTTGATTAAAAATGTTTGTTTCTATAAAAGATATTGTATTTCATTTCATCCTTCAAAACCAGTAGCTTATCTAGACCAGCTACCCTATCATAATCAACCAACACACGAGCGGATCCGCGGGGCCGGCCGCGGTGGCCGAGGGGACTGAGGCGCTCCAGCCACCGTCAGCACGGCCACTACAGTCGGGGGTTCGAATCCCCCTCGGGCATGGATATTTGTGCCGTCTTCAGTCTTAGCTAGTTCATAAGTAGTTTGTAAGTTTAGGGACTGATGACCCCGTAGTTAAGTCCCATAAGTTGTACAAACATTTGAACATTTTGGATCCGCGGATTTAAGCTAGTAAGTAAATAAATACCCGGGCAACGCCGGGTTTTCAGCTATTTGTGAACTACAGCAGCGGCAGCGGTGGCACAGAATAGGGAGCATACAGAAGGGAAAGCTGGGGGCGGTGCCTTTGATCTGTATGTTACCAAGCGCTGCGCTCGACGCCATATTGAAAAGCAGTAAACGCGGAACTATAGCCACTTAGTATTTTGGCTGGAAATGAACTTTTTACGAACTGCAGCTAATCTCACCGACTTTTACGAAAGGAAACGGCTTTCATCTATTTTTCGCCATCTTCTTGCACCTAATTGTAATCCAACGGAAAAAAAGACCTAAATTTTAATACAACTACGAAAATGTACAGTGGAATCGATGATCGTTTTATTTGGTGCTTATCTCTAGAAAAATTCCAAATAACGCGGAGTTATGTGTGGGAAATTAGTTATAAACAAGAAAGTGGCTTTACAACTGCCAGGTTTTATTTCACACGAATAAATTAGCACAAAATATTGAGTCAGACTTAGCAGTACAATGTTATGACACAGAACTAATGACGTCTGGGCATATATATAAAAGTTGTATTTGCTTTAGGAGTATTATTAATTTACTGATCAGAGAAGGGCATATAGAGGAATCTGTCAACCACGGAACAGGAACAGCATAAAATAATTATTCCCCTTAATCTATTTGTTTGAGTATCCGAAAAGCATTCGTTGCCAACATTTGCACACTACGCCTCCAATGCCGTAAGTAAAATTTTACCTGCCTACTTACGCACTATTCTTTGTCATTCATTTTATATTATTCCCTGCAACGTTAAAATTATAAAATATAAATGTACTTCAACATTTCGATGCTGTTGAACTGCTGCAGCAACAGCAACAGCGAGAGTTATCGTCAAGAGAAGAAGCAAGGCTACTTTTAATAATTACGCACACATTACTCTCCTTCGAAACTGATAACATTTAACTTTTACTACACATATAGCGACGTTAACTTACCGCTCAGCATCTTTTGGGAAAGTGAAGAAACTTATATCCTTAATTATATTCGAATTACTGCGGCGATTAGGTGCTGAACACCATCGGCCGTCTTTTCTTTTATTGCTGCTCATAATAAAAACGGAACAGCTCCAACTACTGACACACAGTTCTTTCTTTTCACTGCACTGTACCAAATACTTGTTTATGTTTATGCGATTCAGGCAGTTAAAATACACAATTAACAAACAAAGACGGCGCATTAGCACGCTGCGGAGTAGGGAGTGATAACGCATTTACTGCTTTTCAGGATGGCCGATTCCGCGCATGCGCACTAAATTTTGGACGACAGACTACAGTGGGAGTTTCCTTTCTGTATACTCCTTATTCTGTGGCGGTGGTTTACTGGTGGAGTGAGGCAGCGTGGTTGGTTTGTGGTGTTGCAGGCACAACAGCCAGGCGCACGTGTCGCGCTGGGAGCAGGTGCAGCGCGAGGTGGCCGCCACGGGCACCTACCAGCTCACCGAGACGGAGCTCGTCTACGGCGCCAAGCTGGCCTGGCGCAACTCAGTCAGGTGCATCGGCCGCATACAGTGGTCCAAGCTGCAGGTGCGTACCCTATGTGATCGACGCTCGAACACTTTCATGTCCCCCAATTGCTTCGGATAATAGAAGTTCTACTGTATATAATAATTTAGTTGGATGAAGGTTTTTCCGACTTTGAACTTTTTGAACCCTGACCAACAAACCTTAAACGCATAAAGTGAAATCCAAAAATTATTCGCACCCCAGAATATAAACATAACAAGGTCCTTTGCTTGTCCGCTGAGACATGGACACTGCCATCGTCAGCGTATTGTCGGTTCAGTCGGTTGAATCTTTGCGAAATAACAGTGAATGGTGGTGAATTACTAGCACAGTGTTTGACAGTAGACAGTGTGACCACATTTCAATATGAAGTCTCTACAATGTATTATTATGGTAACTCAGCAGTTTGTGTAGTGAATTCCCCAAGGGTGTGCTCCATAATCATAGATCCCAATGAAGTGATGTAATCAACTGCCCTCTGAAATTCGTGCAAGAAGAAGAGAAAATATGCTTACTTTTTCACAATAGTAAATTGTGCATTCAAGACACTACCCTGTATCCCCACTGCCACTATAAAAAGCGAAGATGTCAACTTAGTTATTTTACTTATTACTTCTTCCTGGCCAGACATTAATATATACTTCATGATACCTGGTAGGGGCACGGCTCAAACCAAAGTATTCCATCAAACAAAATCCGGCAACTATCTTTTCTGAAACCATCCTACACGAATATTTCCCCTATTTTCCTTCTTTGACTGCGCTATCAACGAAATTAGGCTGATCGGTACGGAGCAGTGACCTAACAGCGAGGAGTTTAGCGACAGTGAGTTGTCGGCACTGACAACAGTAGTCCGCCTGCTGTCACCGCCGACTTGACTGTTCCCGGTTTGCTTCGCGGCAGGGGGCCATGTTTTGATGGTTAAGTAATACTTCTTCATTGTTTATTTTTTACTAGCTTATGCCTGCGACTTCATTCACCTAGTATGGAGCAACTTCGGAAATTATCCCAAGAGGCCATTTATCTTTCGTCCTACCCAGGTCCAAATCTATCCGTCTGCAAAATTTTGATTCAAATCCGCCCAGTAACATAACAAACAAACCATAACGTGTGGGCTTTCACGGCCGGCGTCTTCAGTAATTAAAACTTCCGGGCTGAGAGGCCGTGGTCGAACAGTAGAAATTTCTTCCCCTGACGTTTCGTTGCCGGCTGCGGGCGACATCTTCTGAGGTGAGTCGACGACTGGCTGCTGGGCCGTGGAGATCCTGCATATATAGAGGGCATAGAGGGCGCCACCACTCGTCACGTGATGTCAACAGTAAAACTATCTCTGGCTGGCGTCATTACTCTCGATCGAAGGTAATTGTGGAAAGGTTTATATTGGAACCACAAAAAGAAGTATCAATACTCGCCTAACTGAACACAAAAGGAACTGTCGACTGGGACACACGGACAAATCGGCCGTAGCGGAACATGTTTTTGAAAACGGTGACCACAAAATAAAATTTAGTGAGACAAGCGTGCTAGCTAACGCATTATTATGCACGTATGAATAGAGAGGCTATAGAGATTTTTAAACACCACAATAATTTTAACAGAAAGGAAGAAGGCTTGAAGTTAGACAAAATATGGCGGTCTGCTTTGTATCAAAGATGTGACAATCGATTACCTTCGATCGAGAGTAATGACGCCAGCCAGAGATAGTTTTACTGTTGACATCACGTGACGAGTGGTGGCCTCTATATATGCAGGATCTCCACGGCCCAGCAGCCAGTCGTCGACTCACCGCAGCCGGCAACGGAACGTCAGGGGAAGAAATTTCTACTGTTCGACCACGGCCTCTCAGCCCGGAAGTTTTAATTACTGAAGACGCCGGCCGTGAAAGCCTACACGTTATGAGCTACTTCACTGTATGTTGAAAAAATGTCCGACAGATGGCGCTTCATCTGGTCAGAAAATGAATAATTAGCACAACAAATGAAGACTATGCAAAGATGATGTCCTTTACAGGAAATGCTCAATATGTTCACCATCATTCCTCAACAACAGCTGTAGTCGAGAAATAGTGTTGTGAACAGCACTGTATTTCTTGTCCGGTGTTATGATGAGGCACTGGCGTCGGAAGTTGTCTTTCAGCATCCCTAGAGATGTCGGTCGATCACGATACGCTTGCGACTTCAGGTAACCCCAAAGTCAATAATCGCACGGACTGAGGTCTGGGTACCTGGGTGGCCCAGCATGACGAAAGTGGCGGCTGAGCACACGATCATCACGAAACGACGCGCGCAAAAAATCTTACACGCGTCTAGCAATTTTTTTTTTGTTCTAATAAAACCCCATGTCATTCCAAAAAGTGTGTCAATTGTTACCTCTCTATCTACATTAATCGGAGATTTATTATGTTTTCAAATTTATACTGATATTTTGATTCAAATTTTTGTAAATCTATCGGACCAAACTGCATGGTCATCAGTCCGTAGGTTACAAACTACTTAAACTAAACTAACCCAAGGACAACAAACACACCCATACCTCAGGGAGGACTCGAACCTCCGACGACGAACAACCGCGCGCTCCGCAGCGAGGCGCCTTAGACCTCTCGGCTACTCGATCGCGGCTTCAAATCTCCCCTCGGGCATGGATGTTTGTGCTGTCTTTAGTATAAGTCAGTTTATACGTAGTTTGTAAGTTTAGGGACTGGTGACCCGCAGTTAAGTCCCATAAGCTTAACAAACAATTGATTTGAACTTAAATCACGGAAGAGTTTCTTGAGAAGGTCAACAGAACTTACAACCACAAATGAAAAAGCCAGATTGCAGTTGTGGAAAGCTAAGGCCACTTTACCAACTGGGTGAAAAAGATTGTCTGAAACGTTACCACCTGGTCGTGACAAGGGATGGCTTGCAAGGAAGACCTCGAAAAGAGCGAGATCTGGAGTGTGCAGATCCAGAGTTAATCTAGAATGATGGAGGTACTCTGAGGAACATACCACCAAGTGCGAGTGTGGAGAAGACCAGACCATGTCGACCGTGTCCAACCACCTGCACGGAAGACGATATTTGCCAGGCATCACAGAACGCATTGGAAGTGGTCAAGTTTGGGTCACACGTAATATTACGTATTTAATTGTGTTAACTGTGTAAAGAAGTATGTTTCTAACACAAGAATATTAATAATGTTATATTGTAGGTAACGTAAAAATTACTGTATTTGTAAGAGCCTGGTCCAATGTAATAGAGGCGTAATGGCCCGAATCTGATGAGTCTAACTTAAGAAACAAGTGGAACACTTGGGCGATATCAAACTGAGCACACGGTCATCACGCGTCTAGCAAATCAGCTGCTTCAGTTGGGGGACATCTGCCTCGCTTCCCCGTTACGGTGTGGTACATGCTTGCAGCGAACACGCGAAGACAAAAACAGTTTGACAAACGGACACCACAGAACAGGGAGACGCTGCAGTCGCTCCGTGCAGTTGGTTGGAACTAGACTTGCGCATATAGTTCGCGATCGTCCGCTCCGTGACGGCTCGTGGTCTGCGCGTGCAGATAGAGGGAAAAGTTCCCCCACCTAGCTGCTTCATGCGCTTGCTGCTTGAGCTACTAACGATATCACGCAAACCAAAAGAAACAGTTTGTGAACAATTTCTCACGTTTAAGTTTAGAATTATCTCTATATCTTGGCATTCTGGAATGTATTAGTCAGATATTGCAGAGTGCAGAATACTTCAAAAACAGAAATTTTGTAGCACTGAACTATGTAATCTAGCAGGCAGACGGTCACCTCGAAATGACTCTCATCAGCAGAAGGCAAACACATGACTTTTAATTTTGCTACGCGCCCTCTCGCTATTACCCGTCGGTGTTCTGAAAAGAATCCAACGAACTAAGAAGCGAGATACGTTTGGCATAATAGTTCGCGACCGATCGCGCATATTTTAGTTCGTGACCGATCGCGCATATATTAGTTCGCGACTGGTAGCTCTCCTTTTAGTTCGCAACTCGGCCGTGAGGTAGGTCGCTCGTTTTAGTTCGTTCGCTCTTTTTGGTTAGTTCGATCTTTTTGGTTCGTTCGATCTTTTTAGTTCGACCGCTCTTTTTAGTTCGTCCGCTCTTTTTGGCTTTTGCTATCGCTACTGAAAGAGCTCTTTCTTTTGTTATGACGGCTTTTTTATGTAATGAATCAGTGTTGCAAAAGCGTGTGGTATTACCCGTATTTTTGGGCAATTAGACATCAAATACTTTAGCAAATAAACCAGTTATTTACACGAATGGGTGATACAATGGTATTCAACTACTTTGCATACAGACTACTCGTAGTACTTTATTTTTAAAATGGATTTCTTGTGGCAGTGAACTATGAAACTACAGCTGAGCTGCATATCAGCTCGAAATGACGGTAACTGGCAGAAGGGAATCACGCGATTATGCGCGCTCTCGCGTTCTCTCGCTGTTCCCCGTCAGTCTCCGGAAAAGGAGCGGACAAACTAAGAGCCGAGGGATCTGCGAACTAGTTCGCGTAGTTCACCTGTGGGAGCGCTCTTCCTAACTAGTTCGTTCGCGAACTACACAAGACTAGTTGGAACGTGTGTAGGCTCCTATGAATTTGGTTGGTTCTTTGGTCGGTCGATAAATCGGATAGTATGAACAGCTTTTAATACGTTGTTGTCCAGGAACAACACTGGGAATGAAAGGCTTAAGAGATGGTGAGCTGCGCTTTCATGGTGCCCGCACGGCGTCAAAAGTGTCCCAGAGCCAGCACCCCCTATAGAAGAAAGCCTGCGCACGACGTCACAACATGGCGGCGGTGAGAGGCTTAGAGTCCTCTGAAAGATTATAAACATAAGCAGTGCACGCTGTTTATAGTGCATTGTTTCGTTCAGGACTGTATTTATCACGTAAATTGGTATTGTGAATGGTGTGATCGCTACACTGTGCGATTTGTGTGTGTGAGAACAACGTGTGATCTCTTTTTTTACTGACAAAATGCGGTTTCGCTGTTCTGTGCCGAAATGTAGAGGAAATTACGACTGTGGCCCAAAAGTTACCGTCTTTAAACGTCCGGAGAAGAAGAAATGGATATCAAGAATTCCCAGAATAACTTGGCTCCTTCTTCAAGTTAATGAGTAAGTTTCCGTTTTTGTTTAACCTTATAAAAGAGTTTTAAGTGATGACTGTTTACCGTTGGATATTGCGATTCATTTTATTTACATAACCACCCCTACTGCCGGCCGCGGTGGCCGAGGGGACTGAGGCGCTCAAGTCACAGTCTGCACGGCCACTGCGGTCGGGGGTTCGAATCCCCCTTCGGGCATGGATATTTGTGCCGTCCTAGTTCGTAAGTAGTTCATAGGTAGTTTGTAAGGTTAGGGACTGATGACCCCGCAGTTAAGTCCCATAAGCTTAACAAACACTTGAACCACCCCTATTAGCTTATTCTTCTACGAACGTTTAAAGACGGTAACTTTTGGGCCACAGTCGTAATTTCCTTTACATTTCGGTACAAAACAGCGAAACGCCATTTTGTCAGTAAAAAAGAGATCACACATTGTTCTCACACACACAAATCGTCCAGCGTAACGATCACACCGTACACAACAGCAATTTGCGTAATAAATACACCCCTGAACGAAAGAATGCACTATAAACAGTGTGCACTGCTAATGTTTACAATCTTTCAGAGGACTTTAAGCCTCTCACCGCCGCCATGTTGTGACGTCGTGCGCAGGCTTTCTTCTAAGGTTCTCAAATCTATTCCGTATTTCTTGATTTCCAGAAAGCTTTCGACACCGTACCTCACAAACGACTTTTAATCAAACTGCATGGTTATGGTATAACGCCCCAAATTTGCGATTGGATAGGGGATTTCTTGTCAGAGAGGACACAGTTCGTAGTAATCGATGGTAAGGCATCGACTAAAACAGAGGTGATATCGGGCGTTCCACAGGGTAGTGTTATTGGTCCTCTGCTATTCCTTATTTACATAAACGATTTAGGGGAAAATCTAAGTAGCTCTCTTAGGTTGTTTGCAGATGACGCCGTCATTTACTGTCTAGTAAAATCATCTGAAGATCAAAACCAACTGCAGAACGATCTGAATAAGATATCAGTATGGTGTAAAAATTGGTAATTGGCTCTAAATAATGAGAAGTGTGAAGTCGTCCACATGAGTACGAAAAGATATCCGTTAAACTTTGTTTACAACATAAATCAATCAAATGTGAAGGCCGTAAACTCCACAAAATACCTAGGAACTACTATTACTTCAGACCTAAACTGGAAAGAGCACATGGATAATATCATGGGAAAGGCGAACCAGAGACTACGTTTTATTGGCAGAACCCTTAAAAGATGCAACAGAACTACTAAAGAAACTGCATACACTGCGCTTGTCCGTCCATTTTTGGAGTATTGCAGCCCAGTGTGGGATCCTTATCAGGTGGGTTTGTCGGAGGACATCGAAAGAGTCCAAAGAAGGGCAGCGCGTTTCGTATTGTCACGATATAGGGGAGACAGCGTTACGGAAATGATACAGGATTTGGGATGTGAATCACTACAACAACGGCGCTTATCGCTGCGGCGTGGGCTACTTAAGAAACTCCAATCGCCAACATTCTCCTCCGAATGCGGAAATATATTGTTGACTCCCACTTACATAGGTAGAAATGATCATCAGAATAAAATACGAGAAATCAGATCTCGAACAGAGAGATTCAGGTTAAAAGCTGTGTGTGTGTTGTGGATGTTGTACCTATCGTTAAATCAGACAACAAATTGTTCATTAACACAGCAATTTGGTTTAATTATGGCCCTGATATTGATGTATATACTATTAAATAAGAAACAGTGCATTAAACTCATTATGTGCGCAACGGATATTTTTAAACACAAAGCAACTGTGACAAGTCACCATTTGAAACAGACACTGACTATACTCAAAAATTTTGACTGCGAGAAAGATATTAAAAAAAAATCACAAACCACTTTCTTAATGCTTGACAGTGAGAATTTTATGCAGATCAGTTTCTGATTATTGAAATTTAGTATCATAGTCAATTAACTATCATTTACTATGGCACCAAGAACGAAATCTGTTCAACAATATTATTAAAATCAATACTGCACTTTAAAACCACTAATAACTGATTATCAAATGAAGGAAGTAGGTTAATTTTCTAACTACGTAAATGAAACAGGAAAGAAAGGTCAACTTTGTTGCTTGTTATTAATAATCAGCATTACATTACCTACATAATACTTCTTCTGGCCGGCCGCGGTGGCCGAGGTGACTGAGGCGCTCCAGTCACGGTCAGCACGGACACTACGGTCGGGGGTTCGAATCCCCCCTCGGGCATGGATATTTGTACCATCCTAGTTCGTAAGTAGTTTGTAAGTATAGGGACTGATGACCCCGTAGTTAAGTCCCATAAGGTTAACAAACATTTGATCATTTGAACAACTTCTGACTTGCTGTCAAAGCAGCCTCTGCTCTACATCGGAGCCATACACACAACTCAACCGCTCTCTAAGCGAGCTGAACCACAGGTGCTACTCTCTCTCAGTGCGAGCTACAATGCTATGCAATACATGATCTTTGCCAAAGATGAAACTTCACAGAGTTAAGTACACATATCGATACATACAGTAGAAGCGATATTATACATTTTCTTGCAAGCAAGTTACTCGATACAAAACAGGAGGCACAATATTAGACATTTTCTTACAAAAATAATTTTTTATGAACACGTTTCAAGGTGTTCTTTCTTCCCGCACGCTATTCGAGAATGGAATGGGAGACAAATAGTATAATTGTGGTTCGATGAACCCTCTGCCAGGCACTTAAATGTGATTTGCAGAGTATCCCATTTAGATGTAGATAGGGGGTGCTACCAGAGCTCGCGGGCAGGTCACGCGCTGTATACTGATGTCCTGTGGCGTACAGTGGCAGAACCTCAGAAAGTTGGTTGGACTGGCCGCTCCCCCTCCTCCAGTGGCTACAGAGCGAGGGGCCACAGCTCTCCACTCGTCGCTGCCGGCAGTCTTGCTGCAGTGAATGCGGCCTGATTGTGCCCTCAGCCGGCCAGCGGCCAATTACACGAGCAACCGGTTGCCGCCTGCGAAGCCACGGTGCGCATATATAACGCCACCCACCACTGGCTACACACGCCCCTGTGAGGGCGTCCGCGTCGGAAGCGTTTAGGACGCTCCACGCAGGGGAATGGCGGCGTTTTGTTCGCGCTGGGTGGGGTGGAGAGCGCATAAATGTCTCGCCTGCAGCTTTTTATGTCGCAGTTCTCGGGCGTAGGGCACAGGTCGCATATCCGTCGCGATTTTCAAGAGCATTGGGGCATTATTTATTAGGCGTATGGCTAGTACAAACATACCACTTATTACATTGACAGCGCCGAAAAACATTAGTGCGCCAAGAAAGAGGACATCGATCTGCATCCGCTGATGGCAAATGCCACTGGCGCATTAGATCCTTCCTGTATTGCAAGGGGCGTTCAAATGATAAAATACGAAACGTCTTAACAACCAAACCGGTTGACATTTGAGTATTCCACTTTGCGATAAGGTAGTGCCACATCTAGCGACGCCAGGCATGCGTCGGCACCTTCTCCTAAAATTTTCAAGGGTGTGTCCTTGAAACATTGAAACGTGTCCATAAAAAATATTTTTGTAAGAAAAGTCTAATATTGTGCCTCCTGTTTTGTGTCGAGTAACTTGCTTGCAAGAAAATGTATAATATCGCTTCTACTGTATGTATCGATATGTGTTCTTAACTCTGTGAAGTTTCATCTTTGGCAAAGATCATGTATTGCATAGCATTGTAGCTCGCGCAGAGAGAGAGTAGCACTTGTGGTTCAGCTCGCTTAGAGAGCGGTTGAGTTGTGTGTATGGCTCCGATATAGAGCAGAGGCTGCTGTGCCAGCAACTCGATTTGATTGTATTTGGAATATATATTGTATTGAAACACCGCTGGAATGAAGGTAATTGCAGCTGGAATGAAGGTAATTGTATTTGATGTCATTAGGAAGAAGTTGTATTATGCAGGTAATGTAATGGTGATTATTAATAACAAGTAACAAAGTTGACCTTTCTTTCCTGTTTCATTTACGTAGTTAGAAGATTAAACTACTTCCTTCATTTGGTAATTAGTTATTAGTGGATTTAAAATGCAGTATTGATTTTGATAATATTGTTGAACAGATTTCGTTCTTGGTGCCATAGTAAATGATAGTTAATTGACTATGATACTAAATTTCAATAATCAGAAACTGATCTGCATAAAATTCTCACAGTCAGACATTAAGAAAATGATTTGTGGTTTTTTAATATCTTTTTCGCAGTCAAAATTTTTGAGTATAGTCAGTGTCTGTTTCAAATGGTGACTTGCCACAGTTGTTTTGTGTTTAAAATATCCGTTGCGCACATAATCAGTTTAATGCACTGTTTCTTATTTAATAGTGTATACATCAATATCAGGGCCATAATTAAACCAAATTGCTGTGTTAATGAACAATTTGTTGTCTGATTTAACGATAGGTTCAACATCCACAACACACACACAGCTTTTAACATGTCTGCACAAATTCAATAATATTGTTTCGCCTGTCTTGTATCGATACTTCGATATAAAATGTTATATGAACTTCTTTGAGTAACTACGTCTATGGTTTAATCTGTTGTGTAACATCTCTGTCAAAGACCATTTATATGAGTAGCAGCTGAACAGAAAGAGAGTCGGTGTGTAGCTCTGGCATTGATTGGACGTGTTTTGGTTAGCTGCTTTCGTACGAGCTGATGGAATAATTTTGAAATCTGATTTTCACAGATACGGTTCTCCTTTTATAAGATTTTGTTGTGCTTCAGTCGTAAGGTAACGTAATTATTATTGATAATTATAATTGAGAAAGTTGAACCTCTCTACCTGTTTCACTTTTGTAGTTAGAAAGCTAGCCCCCTTCCTGTTATTGAAAGTTATTGGCTATTAAAATCAAAGCATAATATTGACTAAGCTGAGTTTGATTAACACATATCTTTATTGGTATGACGTTTAATAATAATAGTGATCGTTGCGCAATACTACACAGATGAATAAGGTACTAAGTTTCTGCAATCAGTCAGTTAGCGAAATAAATTCTCGCACTCAAATTTATACTGTAGTCAGTGAGCCTTATGCAGAGTACGTATTGTTTTTGCTGTGTTCAAAATATCCGTTGCGTTTTCAATCAGTTTAAACTCACTGTATCCTTACTAACTGTGCAGGTATTAATATTAGGGCCATAATTAACAGAATTATAGTGTTAATGAATAAAAAATGTGTTCAACTAATCTTTAATCAGCTTGATTGCAAAGTTAGGTATTGTAAGTGTTAACTACCAGCTGCATTTAACACCAGATTAGATTTGAATGAGTAGCTTTTGAAACAGACCTCCTTTTGCTGGTTCACTATTGCCAACTCCTTGTAGCGACCCTGTTTTCCAATCAATAGAACAGCCTTATCAATATCCCACGAAACATCATACCAGTTTTACTCTTAGCAGGCAAGCTTATGCTCACCATGTTCTTCGACATCCATGGTCCGATACTCATCGAATTCCTCGAGCACTGAAAAGTCTTTGACAGTAACGTTTACTGCGAGACACTCCGTGGCCTATGAAAGTCCATCGAGACCAAAAGGCCTGGGCTGCTCACGGAGGTTGTGATCCTGCTTAAAAGTAGTGAGTGTTTATTTGTAAGGATGCTAAAGGTAGTACGGGTGTGGGGCGAGCTGATTGTGTTAAGAGACCGTCCCCGCTAAAATTCACAAATAAATATTCTGTTGTGGTTTTGGTTACAAAATAATTTAACTAAGCAATGAGACTTAGGACCTTCTTTTGCCCTGTTAGAATAAATTGCAACTGACATGGAATGCAATGATCTTACGTAAATGTGGTATTGTTTGATGCTCAACGGATAACACTTTAAATTGTAATGTACTTAATAAGTTGACAGTAATTAAAACTCGTAATTGGTGCACACATTAATCTCGTGTGTGAGAGACAATGTGAGCAAATGAAAAGTTCAGATCTGTTAGCGTGCACCGTATACCAGTAGCCAGACTATACGTGCACAATTCGACTGCGAGAGCCATCAAAAAGAGCGTTATACTACAGTGATAATTTTGTTACTTGAATAAACAGGATGTCAAACAAAGATATTTGATATAAATTACATACCAAAAATCACTGCACTTGATAATGTGCCCGTCTGAACAACAATTACTATACTGATTAACGTAATAAAAATGTCCTACAAATCTGGTAATGGTTTCAAGTCTCACTCTCTGCAAATATTTCTCATCTCTTTACGTCATCTACTTCTTTTCTGATCAGACAAACCACTTTAACTGTTGCTAACATTAACTGACTTAATAATCTGAACTTTCATTAAGACTGAGAAAATCTCTATGAACTTTACTGATTTTATAAGAAACTACTTCCTGCTCTCATTAATAGACTATTTTATCATGACAAAATCCCTACACTAAACTGTTATAATTAGCACATTAATTTACAAACACAATAATTATGCAATACTATCATAAGAAACAATGATCAGAACGGATAGCAATTCAAATTGGTGAAAGGAACAAGGAACTGGTAAAATGCAAGCTGCACTAAACAGTATTCATTAGCAAAAAGACAAACACCAATTACAATAGTTCAAATACAGGCTACCATACATAACAATAGAAAAGTACAAGTTTACCTTATTTGAGACAGATTAATTTCCATACGAAAATTTCAATCTGCAGACATGGCTGCGACTCTTCAAAACTAAATTTTTACTCTTCGAGTCTAACACACAGACAGACTAACCCGACAGTTACAAGACCACTACTCATCGACTCAACTCTACCATAATCAGACATCGAGTCTGCTTCACGAAGGTCACACACCGACTCCCTAAACGTAACAACTGCGAGTGCAAGACACACTCCAAAGATAAAACAAAGTCTTTGGTTTACAGCAAAGATTTGAAAGTACAGTATGTCATATCGATTAGTGAAATGGTGTAAAATATTACATAAATTTGTTTTCTACGGAATTGTAGCTTAGGTTTTTGTAACAAAACATGCTCAAGGCTTTCTGACAGGCAAAAATTTAGTGAAAATTATTTTGCGTACTCCTTTCAACCTGTAGACATTAGATCTTTCCTGTATTACGACAGGCGTTCAAATGATAATGTACGAAACGTCTTGAGAACCAAAAGGTTGCAATTTGAATATTCCACTTTCGGATAAGGTAGTGTCACATCTACGGACGCCAATTATCTCTCCCTAAAAATTTCAAGGTTGTGCCCCCAGCATTTAAGCTGATACTCACTATATTCTTCGTCGTCCGTGGTCCGATACTCATCGAACTCCTCTCACGTGTACTGTCAGACACTCCGTTTCCTATGTAAGTTCATCAAGAGAAAGCGGCTTGGGGCCGCTCAAGGAGGAACTGATTCTACTCCATGATAACGCACGTCCACACGTCTCCAGGGTCAAACAAAGTGAAAATGTGTACCCAGCCGGGATTCGAACCCGAGTCTCTTGCTTTCTAGGCAGTTGCGCTGACCCCTACACCACTGGGGACACAGTGATCACCGCACCTAAGCACGCCTCCCGTCAGATACAAATTCCCAGCTTCACCCTGCCCACAGTACTCAAACTCGTAGTTATGAAACTAATTCCCGTATGGGTAAGGGCTTCAAACTTGCCCACCCCTCCCCACTAACGATAGGAGCTGGGAATTTGTATCTGAGGGAGGCGTGCTTAGGTAGTACTTGCAGGTGCGGTGATCACTGTGTCCCTTGACAACAAGATAAAGGTTACTGTCTACATAAAATTTCGTTCGGTGCATAGGGGAGAGTACTTTACTTACAGACTTCCATTGCAATCTCTATACATATAAGACGCAATTGTTGTCTGCCGTCTGTTCCCTTATAACTCAAGATCCAGACAACCAAATACTGTGAAATTTGGTACACGTACACAAACCCGGGCAAAGCCATATATATACATATATACAGGGTGTTTCACTAAGTGTGTTTCCCTCTGTAACTTATAAAATAATAGGTGACGGGAAATTTTAATGTGGTAGGTCAACACAAGAAATGTTACACTTTCTGCGGAGCTATGAACATAGTTTATTGTATCATTTTCCAAAGAGTTACACCACAATCAATTTAAACTACATTCCTATCACTGTTAGTTTGGGCGCTACAACCCTTCAAAGTTCCGGGGGCGGAGGCTGCGAAGCGTAGCTATCCCCTGGGGCACGGCCCACTGTCGCATGACCACCAGCCAGTCAGCTACGCTGTCGTAGCCTCTGCCCTCAAACTTTGGAGGGTTGTAGCTCCCAAACTAACAGTGATAGGAATGTAGTTTAAATTGATTTGGACGCAGCTGGTTTCAACGAATCGAATGCACGATAGAAAAAACTATTGTTCAATTTAAATAATTAAATCTTTGTGCTGTAACTCTTTGGAAAATTATACAATAAACTATGTTCATAGCTCCGCAGAAAGTGTAACATTTCTTGTGTTGACCTACCGCATTAAAATTTCCCGTCACCTCTTATTTTATGAGTTACAGAGGCAAACATACTTACTGAAACACCCTGTGTATATTCACGGAATATGAACGTTCTTATAACGTTCCCCAATAATTCTGTGAATTGGGACTCACGAAGGATGTCGAGTGAGTTATCGCAACACAAGGGGAAGAGAGAGTTCTGGATATAATGCACGACATGGGGTGCAAATCATTAAAAGAAAGGCGCTTACCTACATCTGTTTGCAAAATTTCTTTCACCAACATTCTCCTCCGAATGCGAACATATTTCATTACCACCCACCCAAACAAAGTGACATTGCCATCATAAAAAGTTCATGGAAAACTGCAACATTTACATGTTGCTTTCTGCCTGTGAACGATAAAGAAATATTATGAAATCGGTTCGATAAACCATCTCCAACCACCTAAATATGATTTTTAGGCTAAATATGGAGACGTAAGTCGGCGTGTCCCAAAACTTCCCCGGTTATCCAACGGGAGAAAGGGGACGTACAATTTAACTTGGAATTCGAACCACGTGTCGTTTCTAGCGACTCCTCATTTTGTCGTGTTTATCCGTTAATACTAGTTCTACAGAAAATGTAAAACTCCTACCGTTACTTAATTTACTTCGGAACAGGCCTAAAGAAAAATTAGCAGCAGGTTCTCGGTAAAGAGCCTCTATCGGTTATAAACGCATGGAGTACCAACTCGCACCGGCTCCAAAGTCTGCTACGTCAGGGGATCGAGCGCTAATGAAGCAAAGTCGTTTCCCTTTGACTGAAGAAAAACGCTTTCTCCTCTTTGCCAAGAAAATTATAACGCCGGGTATTAGGCCCCTTCCGCTCCTCTTTGTGTCGGGCGGAACAACGAATCTCTAATCAATGACTTTCTCCTTACGTAAGGTCGCGGAGATTCATTAACGGGAGATATCATAGGACAAACAAATTAATCGGACTATATCTTCTCGGATTAAGTGTCGGTACATTTATTTTTTTATTTTTATTTATTTTATTTGGTTTCTATTTGCCTCGTGTGTCACGGCTGGGGCGAGTTGAACGTTAGCTGGTGCAGTTAACGCTATTTCACGTGACGGCGAGGTGTGGAATATCGATTCTCACTGTATTTTTGCGACACGAGGCTGCACTCGATTTGTTAGAATGTGCGGAATAAATCGCCTTCAATATTTTACCTCTGAGATGCACCCTGGGAGCAATTTCTACACAATCCCCACAACATTTACCAGCGAACGACGGTACTGCGTTTTGAAAGTTACATTTTTGACGCGAAACTATGAAATACACTTCAGAATGAAACTTTCACTCTGCAGCGGAGTGTGCGCTGATATGAAACTTCCTGGCAGATTAAAATTGTTTGCCGGAACCGGGACTCGAACCTGGGACCTTTGCATGGTCTTTCATGGTTCGCAGGAGAGCTTCCGTGAAGTTGGGAAAGTAGGAGGCGAGGTACTGGCGGAAGTAAAGTTGTGAGGCAGCATCGTGAGTCGTGTCGGGATAGCACAGTCGGTAGTGCGCTTGCCCGCGAAAGGGAAAGGTCCCAGGTTCGAGTCCCGGTTCCGGCAGACAATATTAATCTGCCAGGAAGTTTCATACGAACCACACTGTTCTGAAAGTTGTAGTGCGCAGTTGTCTCTACGATAGTGTTTTCCGCAGGACAGTAAGACGAAATTGGTGTCTCTCTGTATGTTCAAGATATTGATGGTGGGTCTAAACATTTTATACAAATGTTATTTATTGCTCTTCAGAATAGTCGTCACCCATTGCAACACACTTTGAACAACGTTCTACAGCTTCTGGAAACGCAGCAAAGACATGTCGAATCGAACTCGGCTGTCACACAATGTTTGATTTTATGCACATCCGACAAATTTCCATTTTTATGGTCGCCTTCAAGAGGGGAAACAGGAAGAAGACCGCTGGAGGCTGATAAGAGGAGTATGGAAGGTGTTCAGGAACAGTTACTCGCCGGATTCGCTATAACAAACGATTCAAAATGGACTGGTTAAATGCAGGATCAAATTCCTCGTGGATGATGACTTTATTGTCGAAAAAGGCGATCAACAGTGTGTTTTTTTAAGGCGGGTTTTTAATTAATTAATTTATTAGCTATTTATTTATTATTTGGTCGCGGGAAAAACTATGATATCGATTGCCGTTTTGATCCCGGATAAAACTGTTAGCATCAGGTCTCATCTCCTGTGACGATGGCATTCAGAAGCAATGGATCCTGCTCACACATGGAGTCACCAGAAGTGCCCATCCGTTTTGCTTTCTGTTCATCTGTGCAGCACAAATTTCGAGCAGATATTCCGCTTATCCGAATCATCGCTGACGATGGGCTGTGCCGTTTTCTTGCTAATGCTCAGTTCTTCCACAATCAATATGAGAGTCCGTCGTTATCTTCTGCCGGTATTTGTCGCATTTTCTCCATCACTTCTGGAGTTTTGCTTGTCAATGGCTGACCTGTACTTTGCTCATCCTCAGTTTGTCCTTTCCTTCGCGGAAGCGTTCAAACCATTCGTAAACACATTTTGTGCTCACGGTTTCCCTCCCGTAAACCTGCACCAACATTCCATGTCCCTCCGTTGCAGTCTTCCCCAGTTCGTAGCACAACTTTATGTTTACACATTCCTCCATTGCGCTGTGATACTTACACTCTCACTTACTACATTCAACTGGTCGTAGTGTAGAGTTGTGGCGATTCGTGAATGAGTCGTTCATTTGAACAAATACAAATAAAGAATAGTAAGAATCGAAGTGGGATCCGGACGAATCGTCATTCAAAAGAATCATCTGTTTCGTGACGATTCCAAGATCCAACGATTCATGATTCGAAGACAACTGGCGAATCGCGCCGAATGAATACGAAAGCTAGAAAGCAGTCAAGGGGAGAACGAGTATAAACAAAGGAAGCACAGAACAAAGATCGTGAGCCGTTAATTATTATTCACGAGTTACAGATGACAGAAACGAAACGCAGCGAAATACACAGCTGCCGATACACACAATTAACGTAAAGAAATCGAAGTATGATGAAAAATTACGTACTTCTCACGTGTTGCAGATGTGGTGCAACATACACACGTCATTTACACAGTTTGCGTGTAATATAATTAATTGATCAATTCTTGCACATTTATAATTCGCGTATCGCGAAAACGGCTCTAACGATTTGCGATTTTGCGATAGGGCCGATAGTTCAGGAGATATGACGTCATAAACCTTGAAAACTTCCCCGTCTTACTGCGCGTGATAGTGTGACTTTATCAGTCCACTATTTGAGGAGAAGAGCACTCAGCAACCTGCAACAAACTTTAAACATAATTTAAAACCTTTAGGAAACTTTTTCTTGCTGACAAGCATAGCAAAATGATGAAAGGAACATTTTCTCGCTTACTACTTTTCCGCTGTTCACGGAGTAAAACTACGGCATACGGTATAACGTTGCAATTTATAACTTCTACACTACATATTGTTCCCGCAGGAAATTTTACAGACAGTCTAAACATATACAGCTGAATGTACCTTCGAAATTGTATGACAGTACGATACGTAGTTCATGAGATGTGACCACATAAACAGTAACGTTCATGGAAAACCGCCCCTTCACGCGCCCAGCTTTAGTGTATTACTTCTTTACTACTAATTGTATTCGCAACAGTTTTTACAGACATACAGCACTTATACAAATGAAGATATAACTGAAAATTATACAGTTGTACAATATATAACTCAATAAATATGAGCTCATATACACTGCGATGGATAAAAACGTTTTACATCAGGCAACACGTTTTATAACATTTCTTATTTGCGGCTAAGACACTACTGTCTTCCAGCGAGGTCAACGAAATTCCTGAAAGATGAAAGTGCTGTTGAGAACTTAGAAGCAACTTTGAACTGTGAAGTGCATAACTCTGTAGGAAGAAGCAATAGACTTCTATGGAGCTGCAAGGAAAGGAAGAGAATGGAACAGTGTACAACCGACGAATAGCCATTATTTCCGACAGATCTGGCTTTAACTTTAAGAGACTGCAGTTTGCAGTAAGACTTGCGTTTTCAATTATGATTAATAAATCACAAGGCAATCTACTCAATACTGTGGAGTGTATTTGAAATCTCCATGTTTCTCACACGAACAACTACATGTCGCTTGCTCAGGGATGGGCCCACCACAGAAAATATTCATATTAGATCCTGGGCAAGTCACAAGAAATATTTTTCATAATCAGGAAAGAAGGAAGACTAGTGTTTAACGTCCCGTCGACAGCGTGGTCATTAGAAGCTGTACTTACGCTCGGATTGTTTGGGTAAGAATGGGGAAGGAAATCGGCCGTACTCTTTGAAAAGAACCACCCCGCACATTTGCCTGGAGAGATTTATGGAAAACACGGACAACGTAAAACTGGATGTCTGGAGGCTGGTCTGAACCGTCTTCCTGCCGAATTCGAGTCAAGTGCGTTACCACTGCGTCACCTCGCTCGTTGTTGTTATAGTGAAGTTGTGAATTAAATGAATGTATGAATGTTACATATCATTTGTATTTTGATTTCTATCCTTGTTTGTTTGTAAACTGTAGTTGAAATTTAGTACATTGTGCCAAACAGTCTTATTTTATAAATATTCTTTGATAAACACCTTTTTAGAAAAAAAAAGGAAATGGACAGAGAAGGGATAGGAGAAGTAATAACGCAAGGCTTGAATAAATACAGCTAGTTGCAGTATATGTCTGCGACATAAAATTTAATCCTCCGACTTTAGTTCTATATTTTAAAGATGCTCCGCGACTCAAAAAGCTTGAGAACCCCTGACCTAGGATATGGCAGACTGAAACCCATGTGCCGGTGACTGGGCCACCGCAGCCGCAAGCAGTGTTGCCAGATGGCAGAGGAAGAAAATACCTACAGTCTCACAAAAATGTACCTACGTTTTCCCTACTTTCTCCCTACCTCCTCATTAATGTCCCTACATCAGGGTCGTAGCCAGGATTTGGGTCTGGGAGGGGCTGAATCGAAGAGTCCGGCCAGCAGACGTTAACCAGTTGATTGATGTGACATGTTACAATTTTGAAAAACGTCAAAATAAATATTTGGCATCGTGCTTGAATTGTTAGATATGCTTTTCAGGTGACTGATCGTTACTGATTCATGGAATCAAGTGTAGATTATGCCGCGAATTTCAAGTGCTCTGTTACCCGAGGATTACTGATTTATAGATTGGACAAGGGTACATCAAGAACCTGTCAACCATAGAGAGGAACAGCATTAATTAGTTTCCCCAAATAGGCCGCTTTTACACGAGGATAACTGCTTTATTGACCAGACAAGGATACATCGAGACACTATCAACCATAGAGTAGAGTTCACGGTCACCACAAAAATGAAAGTCCCTCACTCTACATGATTCGATTTTCAAAGAGTAATGCTATGTAGACAACGCATATCTAGCGCTTTGTTCATTATAACGTTGGCTGCCACAAATGTTTTAGCGTTTTCTTGTCAGCATCTTTTCTTTTATAATTACTAACTAGTATATCGTCCTGACGTAAATAAATAAGTCTAGTCAATATAATTTCTAAGACTTTCCCGGCGATTTGTTGTCATCTCGTAAAATCGGGTGTACTGCCGGTGGTCCGCGTCTTCCCAACACGATATTTCGACGTTGTAACTCGGCGTCTTCATCAGGTGTTCCCTGAGACTGGTTGGCGAGCTGACCTCGTCCCATATTTATGCCTGGGCGGTGTCCGCGCCCGCTGCGTCCGTTTCTGTCGGTGGTATCAGTCTCAAACTACCAGAACAGTTGAAATAAAATGCAAAGAACACCAGAGGCATACCAGGCTACGACAGGTAACTAAATCTGCAATAGCAGAACATTGCCTTGACCTTGAGCACACCATGGATTATGACAAAACTAGGATCCTGGCTCAGACCCCCCCCCCCCATTCTGGGCTAGTGTCATCAATGAATCGATTGAAATCAAGATGACAGAGAACTTGATCAACCGAGAAGCAGGATATCAGCTTAGTACTGCGTGGAATACTGTTTTGGAACTAATACAGAAACAACGGAAGAAAGTTCCATCCTCCAGTAATGAACTACAGATGTCCAAGGGCGTAAGTAACGGAACAGAACGACATACGCGATACCAGGCAGCAGCAAGCTCCCTGGAGGATGGCCATCATAATATGCAGCTCCAACAACAACCGGATGCCACAGGAAGCGCACCTTACAGGCGCATACCGGGTTCAGAATGCCAGGACAATGGCTCGGCCACGAGAGAAAGTCGCCGCGGTCGTGGACAGCATAAGGAGGTTCAACAGAGCCATGATAGTGCTAGGATCGCGCCTATCGGGCGCGGACCCAATAGGGAACGCCTTTGGACGTCCGCTACCTCAGAAGAGAGCCACAACGGGCGCGGACCGAAGAGGAAGCGCCTAGAGACTGATACTACCGACAGAAACGGACGCAGCGGGCGCGGACGGCATAGGGAGCACCACACACCGCCCAGGCATAAACATGGGACGAGGTCAGCTCGCCAACCAGTCTCAGGGAACACCTGATGAAGACACCGAGTTACGACGTCGAAATATCGTGTTGGGAAGACGCGGACCACCGGCAGTACACCCGATTTTACGAGATGACAAGTCTAGTCAAGGTAATAACGCGTCTTTCGTTAATTGAAAAAATGAATTTTTCTTGTGCTGGCATTTTCTAACTCCATTTCCAAACCGGCTCTTCATTCCACTGATATACATTGAGATCATATGTCGCATCAGTTTCTAAGTGTCTGAAACGAAGTTTTCAAATTAATATTGTTTACTATGAACAGAAAGCAACTATGCCGTCTAAAATATACTTCAATCTTTGACACAATTGGTCGGCTTCATACTGTAGTGTTACAGGCGCCTCCACATACAAAACAATATTTATTTGCCCATATTTAAATTAATTATGCTTATATTTGTATATTTTTCCTGTAATTTCGTATCATTTTCAATGTGTCACTAAATTCTTAAAGACACAATATATTCTTCGAAATACTTAAGTCAAAGACTAACTCTGAACAAAGAGCAATTAGAATAATACATAGATTTAACTATTCTTTCATTCTAAAAGAAATGAGTAGTGACGCCATTTCTCTCTTCTGCGTTATGCTCTCGTCTAGTAAACTTCTCTTCCATATTACGCTTGTATGACCTGATGAATAGTGAAAATGTCTGTACGATATAACTCAATGAGAAGTAATTGAAATGATGTACTGAATTTATGACCTGATCTCGACTGTATGAATTTAATCAGATTTCACAAAGGTAACTGAACTTTGAATGTGATGTATATGTAGACTTGCTTCATTTATTTCAATAATAATTGTTTCGTGAGTTTACCGAAATTTGTCCGAGTACTTATTTGTACTGAGATTGGAACCTTATTTTTTCCTGTCACATTTTTCATTTAACTGTGTATTGCAATTTATTTTTCAGGACAAAAAATAATGAATTACACTGATTTACGAATCTAATTGTTGGAGATGTGTACCATAGGACCCATTTTTATCACGTTCTTTTATTAAATAATTATTCTAACTGCGACCCTGAGATTACGAGCGACTTGCCATTTTCGATTAGTAACAGATCAACTAGCCGCAAACTTAGTTACAAAATCAGCAATAGTGATAATGTCTCCAACAGTTAGGTTCACGTTGCTTATCAGTATCAGCCAGGTTAGAAAAGGATTTTAACTACTTTCTTGGTGCGTAGCTCATTAATTTCTCTAAAAGTACAGCATAGTAGATTCATTTCAATAGATAGATGGCTTTGCTACGTAACCAGTATTGAAATATTTCTCCCAACCACTCTTTACAGTTATTCTATTTCGTGCTCACATTAACTTGCAAAAATTTATACTGACTTAAAAATTTAAATTTAAATTTAAAAAAAAAAAAGGGAGAAATGTTTCATTACCCGCCTGTGTCGGCGATTGTAAAATTTTACCGAAGTACCTACGCGTTGCCGACCTTTGGATGAAAATTCCCTACACTTAATGCTTAAAAGTACCTATGTGTAGGGAAAATTCCCTACGTCTGGCAACACTGGCCGCGTGCGCGTCTGTTACGTTGATCGAGCCACGCGGCATTGCGGTGCGGTCCGACGGCACCGCTCAACAGGTACAGCGGCGGCGCTGTGTGATTGGACGAGTGGTGCCCGCGGCCGCCGGCACACAGCGTGGGCGGGTAATTGAGTTGACACAGCCGCCCCCAGTAGCCACCTCCAGGATGCCGCAGTCCGCCCCAACCTGCAAACGTCACTGCCGGAATGCGCCCCACGCATCGCTTTAACGCTCAGAGGCTAAGATACTATTCCCAGCTTTCTCGATATTTCGGTGAACTAAATCACTGTTCCCTTAAAACTACATAACTCTGGTCAAATCAGTTCATGGATCGGTGGAGATATCTAGCTTCTGAAATACACTACTGGCCATTAAAATTGCTACACCAAGAAGAAATGCAGACGATAAACGCAGTGGCGGCGCTAGGCGTCGGCGACCGCCGACGGCCTCGCGCCTGTGGGGGCCTCGCAAAACATTGTCAAAAGTTCAGACTTTTTTCTTCTTTTTTTATATTTGATGTTTAACGGCGCTTTTCAGCTGCTAGTTTATGTAGCGACAATCTGATCTAACTTACACTAGCTTAACAAAAGGACGAACACAACATCCGTAAAAGGGTGCGATTCGACCCCCGACGAGAGCGATCTCGCTCACCGTGGTATGACGCCTTATTGCGCTCGGCCATTCCCGGCTGACAGCTATTTATTTGTCCGTAATTATTTCTGTATGAGTGCAACAATGAAGTAATTTTTAGTTAAATACTTGCAAAACAACTTCTTCCGTACATTTTAGAAAACAATTTGGAAAAAGTAAATTTATATACCAATCAGAATCATGTTGACAGTTCCAGTCAGTACAGGTCCGGCCGAAAGGAGCTTCTCAATGTTAAAATTGATTAAGACATACTTGAGAAGCACAGTGAGGCAAGAAACACAATTTGCGTTGTCAGTAGTATCAACTGAAGCCAAAATAGTGGCTAGTATTAGTTAAGATGCGATCTTAAAAAAAAAAATTCAGTGAAACGAAAAGCCGAAAAGTTTCTCTATTTTAATTTGTGTATGTCTACTGTAATTTTTGTCGTTTTATTAGTATAATACTTGCATATTATACTAATAAAATTTTACTATAATGATTATTGGTGTATAGTTCAGATCATTTTATTTAACATTTTCTTTCTTACTGGAAAAATGAAAGGGGCCTCGCAAAGACGAGTTCGCCGACGCCAAGTTTTCGTCTAGCGCCGCCACTGGATAAACGGGTATTCTCTGGACAAATATATTATACTAGAACTGACATGTGATTACATTTTCACGCAATTTGGGTGCATAGATACCGAGAAATCAGTACCCAGAACAACCACCTCTGGCCGTAATAACGGCCTCGATAAGCCTAGGCATTGAAAAATGTTCAAATGTTTGTAGAATTTATGGGACTTAACTACGGGGATATCAGTCCCTAAGCTTACAAACTACTTACGAACTAGCTAAGGCTACGGACGGCACAAATATCCATGCCCGAGGGGGGATTCGAACCGCCGACCGTCGTGGCCGTGCAGACCGTGACTGGAGCGCCTCAGTCCCCTCGGCCACCGCGGCCGGCCTAGGCATTCAGTCCAACAGAGATTGAATGGCGTGTACAGGTACAGATGCCCGTGAATCTTCAACACGATACCACAGTTCATCAAGAGTAGTGACTGGCGTATTGTGATGAGCCAGTTGCTCGGCCACGATTGACCAGATTTTTTCAATTGGTGAGAGACCTGGAGAATGTGCTGTCCAAAACAGCAGTCGAACATTTTCCGTATCCAGAAAGTCCCGTACAGGACCTGCAACATACGGTCGTGCATTGTCCTGCTGAAATGTCGGTTTTCACAGGAATCGAATGAAGGGTAGAGCCACACGTCGTAACACATCTGAAATGTAACGGCCACTGTTCAAAGTGCCGTCGATGCGAACAAGAGATGATCGAGAGGTGTAACCAATGGCACCCCGTACCATCACGTCGGGTGATACTCCAGTATGCCGATGATGAATACACGCTTCCAATGTGCATTCAACTCGATGTCGCCAAATACGGATGCGACCATCATGATGCTGTAAACATAATCTGGATGCAACCGAAAAACTGACGTTTTGCCGTTCGTGCGCCCAGGTTCGCCGTTGCGTATAACATCGCAGGCGCTCCTATCTGTGATGCTGCGTCATGGGTAACCGCAGCCATGGTCTCCGAGCTGATAGTCCTTCTTGCTGCAAACGTCGTCGAACTGTTGGTGCAGACGTCCCCATCTGTTGACTCAGGGATCGAAACATGGCTGCACGATCCCTTACAGCCATGCGGATAAGATGCCTGTCATCTCGATTACTAGTGACACGAAGCCGTTAGGATCCAGCACGGCATTCTGTATTGCCCTCCTGAACCCACCGATTCCTTATTCTGCTAACTAACCCGAGCAGCCTTTCCAAAAACGAAATATTTATTTTTTGTAAATGTATGGTACTTAACTACTCTGGTTATTAGTCGCTAGGCTTACAAACTACGTAAACTAACCTAAGGACAAACACACACACACACACACACACACACACACACACGCATCTCCTAGGGAGGACACGAACCTGCGACGATGAGTAACCTCACGATCCGCAGCAAAGCGCCTTGATTCGCTCGGCCACTCCACCGCGGTTCTTTTCATCTGCAGTTTAAACTTACTGTAAAAACCTCTCAAGATATCCCCGGGTTTTAAAAACCGGTTTTCGGTTTTTTATTGCTATTATTTCCAGGAACAAATGTACGAATTAAATGTTGAAAAATATTAACAATTTCTCAAACATTTGCAATATTCGTGCCTGTTAAAATAGGGAACTGAAACAGAACTTGGTCCGTCCATCATTCCCTGTTTTTATCGTAATGTATTGCGGGGTTGAATAATACAAAAATCACCAGTTTTTCCCCCTATTGACCCTGAATCTCCGTTGCAAAATCATATTGTAATTCAGGATGATATCACTATTTGGGCACTGCGCATACTCAGCAGTAAAGGGTGAAAACTGACGGCGAAATTTGTCTTTCGTCTTACATTGGCCGTTTCCAAGGGCTGCAAACAGACACAGGCATATGATATAGACACAGACCTTTAAGACAAATGGAGCATTGAACCTCCCCGCTACCGCACTTTGTAAAGTACTTTAAAACACAACCGTTGTCAGGCGACGATACTGAGAAACAGACACACAGCCAGAAGGAGGCGAGTCTTCCGCTCTTCACGTGGTTGCGGGTCGTCTAAACAGGTCACTCCGCAAGGGTTGGGTAGGGTTGGGTTGTTTGGCTGGGATAGGGAACTAAACTACTGAGGTTATCAGTCCCCCCGTGGGGAGGGGAAGGAGTGAGGATAGGAAAGGAGGGCAGGGGTAAACTAAATGCAGTCCGGGAAGTACAGAAGGAAGGAACACTGTATTGGCTCGGGGCCCCGTGCTCGCCAGGCACGTACTCACGAAAGATCCGTGAGCCCCCCTGAACGGACTCCGCAAGGCAACAGGTCCAATGATACCTCATAAACTGTACCAGTTCTTATGCCATGTGTTTCTTGCTCGAATTGCTCTTAAATTATCACTGATCACATTTCTTAGTTTCTGCGATAACTTAATATTCAACAACAGGGGAATTTTAGGAATAAATACTACTAGTTTTTAATTTTTTTAATTATTTCAAAACAAAAAAACATTTAGAAACACTATTACAGAAACAAGTTGTAACGGTGTAATTGGGTGAATTCCAAGGAAAGGCAATAGCACTGTACATCACAAGGCGGAGAGTGTTTTTCTCGACTTCAAAAAGGCGTTTGACGCGGTGCCACACTGCATACTGCTAACGAAGATACGAGCTTATGGAATTGGTTCACAGATTTGTGACTGGCTGGAAGACTTCCTAAGTAACAGAACGCGTAAATTGTTCTCGACGGCGCGAGTTCCACAGAGACGAGTGTATAGTCAGGCGTGTCCCAAGGGAGTGTGATAGGACCGCTATTATTTTCTATCTATATAAATGATCTGATGGACAAGGTACTTTTAATTTGCGGCTGTTTGCTGATGATGCTGTAGTGTATTGGAGGATGTCGTCTTTAATTGACGGTAATAGCATACAGAATAACTTAGACAAAATTTCTAGTTGGCACGAAGAATGGCAGCTAGCCCTCAATGTAGAAAAATGTAAAGTGATGCGCATAAATAGGAAAAACAATTCCATAATGTTCGAATACAGCATTAGTAGTGAACTTCTTGATGCAGTCACGTCGTTCAAATATCTAGGCGTAACATTGCAGAGCAATATGAAATGAAACGAACATGTAAGGACAGTTGTGAGTAAGGCGGATAGCCGTCTTCGGTTTATTGGGAGAATTTTGGGAAGATGTACTTCATCTGTAAAGGAGACTGTGTATAAAACGCTCGTACGACCACGTCTTGAGTATTTCTCAAGTGTTTGGGACCCGGAGGAGATCAGTGTAAATGAAGACATGGAAGCAGTTTAGAGGCGAGAAGCTAGGTTTGTTACTGATAGGTTCGACCAATGCGCGAGTGTCACGGAAATGCTCCGGGAACTCAATTGTGGATCGCTGGAGATAGAAGACGTTCTTTTCGTGAATTTCTGTAGAGGAAATTTAGAGGGCCGGAATTTGAAGCTGAGTGTAGTAAGATCTTGCTGCCGCCTACTTATATTTCGCGTAGTGACCACAAATCAAGATAAGAGAAATTAGGGCTCGTACGGAGGCATATAGGCATCCTTTTTTTTCTCGTTCTTTTTGGGAGTGGAATAGGAACGAAAATGACTAGTAGTGGTACAGTGTTCCCTCCGCCACGCAAATTACGGTGGATTGCGCAGTATGTATGTAGATGTAGAAATGCAACCAATAGTAAGTGACAAAACAATGAAATTTGACATTTAAATTAAAATGATTTTGCTCAGGCTCACGCTATTTGCGACATGTAGTACCATTGCTCAGTCACTGGTGGGATGAATACAGATTTTTCTTCGATTTTTACTGACCTCATAAATACATCCATAAAAATGAACACCGTACTGAATTTGGGACGCTTTATGGAACGAACACGTAAAGTGATGCTTTAAAATATATATATATATATATATATATATATATATATATATATATATATTCTCATGGCGGGCAATAGTCTAATTATTAAAACGTAATTAAAAAATTGTCACATGGTTTCAGTATTAGTCTTTTATCGAATTCATAATAGCTTACAGTTTTTTAACATTATGTGTTTCTTTTCTACAATGTCTTACTGCACTGATAAATGTCAGATTTGTATGTAAATAAATGATGCATGCCAGGAAGTGAGAAAATTATTGCCAACTAACAGCGTCGTGAGTATTTTGGAAAAGCAATCACAATTTTAATAAATCGGTGATGCGTTCTCTGTACCAACATACGAGGGAAGTTTGGTTGAAGTTAGTAAAAAAAAAGAAAAGTTGCGTTTTAATGAAGTTGTTTGTCAGCGCTGGAAAATGGTATTCCACAAATTAATCGGACAGGATTAAAGCTATATGTTAATGAGAAAATTTTCTAGTGAAAAACTGCGAGAGCGATGGCATTTAGGACTGGCGAAATAAACTCGCACTGGATCTGCTCATACGAAATATCTCAATTAATCGGCAACAAATTATTTAAAGGGTAGTCTGAAATAACATAGAGTCTTTCCGGTATTGACAGACGTACAGCGACATCTGCAGAATGAATCATCGACTCTGTCCGTTGTAGGGAGACAGTACTTGAAATATAGTAATAATACCGACTTTTAAAAATAATAGTGAGCAAAGTCCTACCGGCAAACTTATTTTAATAGTATAACACATCTACCTAGGGTAACCTAAGGTCAACATAGGAGTCTTCCTCCAACATTACTTCTACCAGAAATGACACTGTTTGCCTAATAATGTTAATGCGTTATGTGACAAAACTGTTCAAATGGAGAAGAAACCTGCCATAGTACTACTGAAATTGGCTTACAATCCCTTGTGTACGATCTTAAATAAATTACAATAATAATAATAATAATAATAATAATAGCAATAAAATTATTCGAGCAATCACAGAACATTACACTTATTTTAGTTGAAACTATTGTTCGCAAAAATAGTAAGCAAATTCAGATATTAGCATTCGTAGATTACAGTGTGACGACCTCTGAGATCATGAATATTCTGCAATGAAAATATATTCGTCAAATACAAAGCTCTAAAGAAATCCATCTATTCATTCCAAGCGGATCCTATGTTACATGCATGTGTAATCAATACAATGCACGAATATCGACATGGACTTCATACAAAACGGATATAAAGGAAGTATACTCACCAACAATGTAATTACATATATATATTTAACAAAAGGGGCGTAAACGTGAAATGGAGACTATCACATCACTGCACACGGTTCAAGAAACTGTTCGTAAACATTTAAAGATCTTGAAAATACTAGAAGTGATTTAAAATTTCTGGGAAGATACGTAGGCGTAACAACAATGTGAATATGTACATGCAGGATCATCGAATTTGACGGAAGTCAAACGGCAATTATCCACTCGCCCTAGGCATACGTGAAAACCATTAAAAGAATTTAAAAGTGTTTTATCAATGAGTAAGTCCACAAATCTATAATTGTTCGACAATTAAGAAACAACTAAAAAACCGTTTATAAATACCTTTACTGAACGTATCTGTTGTGTATTTACTTACTGTTCCGTCTCTTCGTGACAGAATGTCGTATTCATTTGCATTTGTGTAATATTCTGCAAACTAATTCTTTTTCGAACCGGTTTTCGGCTGTTACGGCGTCGTCAATTCAACAGAATAGAGACAGAGCGATGGAGCTTTAAGGTTTAAGGTTCAAAGAGCTTAATTTGCTGTACAGATAATATATGTATATCGATTTTCAAAGAAGACTAGTGTAACAATTGAGAATTGATAAAAGATGTGACACAAGATATAACTTCCGCTTGTCCTAAGAAAAGAAAATGAAGAAACTGAAATAGGTTGAACAAATTGTTATGGTTAACAGGTAAAATATTTGGAACATAAACTCAGTGAAATGTTTGTGAAAGTATAGATTGAAACTTTTAATAGATACATTAAACTGTAGTTACTGGCTTAAATGTCCAATATTATAAACAAATAATAGATTACAACTGATATCAGGCAAGTAGCCAAACAACTGTGGATCTGTAGACAGAAGTGGTGACTATGGAAACTGTCTCTGCTCGTTTAGTACAAGGTTTGAGAAAGCTGACGTATGTTTATTAATTGCTGATATTTCAAAGAAGTTCAGTTTCCTCTTTTGCTGGATACCATGTGGGACTTCATTTTCTACATTGTACATGTGGACTTCTTTTAAAAGGTGGTCTACAAAGGTTGAATTTCGTTTCCTAAGATTGCAACTACTTTGATGTTCTCTCAGTCTGGTACATATTGCCCTGTCTCACTGACCAATATACAAACTGCCACAGTTGCAAGTCTTCAGTAGCGCTACAGCCCTTGGTGAGCCTTGGCTTCTTCAACGATTTTCCTCCATAATTCCCGGTTATTTTCTGCTCTTTTCCACCCCCGGAGTCCCATACTGCTGAGATCCATCAGCTTATCGGTCTCCCTCTTCGCTAACCGATGGATTCCAGCCTTCATCATTTTCTTAGGAATTCTATCCTCTGCCATTCTCTCCATGTGTCCTAGCCTCGTGTTATCTGTGATTTGACACATTTTACAAAGACCCTTTATCGTATCAATATTTGTAATTCAGTGTTGTATTCCCCAGCCCTCTTCCTCCCTTATTGGTCCATAGATTTTGCGTAGTATTTTCCGCTCAACTTCTGTTGTTTAAATAGCGCATATCTATTTTTTTAATGTTATCTGAAGATGCATCTATATCGAAGTGAAACTAGTTGCGTCTAAATAAACACAACAGAGATGTGATTTTATCTCAACACATTTGCACCCAGGACTTTTTTTATTGAATCTAATTTTTAGTTTTTATGGTGTATTGAATTTTATCAAAATGTGTTTAAGCTGTGGTTGCCCTTCTCAGAAAATTATTTGTAATTAATACAGAGGGTAAGGTGGTACAAATTCGATATAGGTACAATTCCTATCAACATAAGTTTTCGCGCCACTTGACTGTCTCGTAGTGCCTCGTTATGTCGCGTTGTAGATTAGTTGGTTTCTACAGTTCCTCCTGTCTTTTCCAAGAATACACCGCTTTGCAGTAAGGAGATATAATTTTTTTCCCTTTAAAGAGGTAAGTGAAGCTACTTAGTCTAACGCGCTCTTATAAATAATCTAGTTATGGGTTACTGGATTCGCTGCCAAAAATGCAATGTTTGGTACCACGAAGTATGCGTTACTGCGTGACAGAAAAAAAGTGCTTTTATGTGGAAGATGCCCGTAATCAAAATTGTACGAGGAAGTGATCATAGTGTGGTACATTTTCGATAGATGTTTCTCAATTCCGTAACCTTTTTTTTTTTTTTGTGTTTATACCAACATTTGTAACTGTATAATATTTGTGTTACATATTCATTAAACATCCAAGAACAAGTGACATAGTTAAAATTATTCCTTTTCACAATTTAATTCCAGTTGTGCGCCTTGGTTGCACAGTGGTAGAGTGCCAGACTACAAAGCCGAAGGTCGCGGGTTCGATCCCCGCCAGGTCCTAGGGTTTTTATCTGTCACTTTTCACTTCTTTCACCTCTGGCAGTATTCCTCATGTAAAAAATACCGAGTAGCACCGTGGTTCGGAACCCACGTTAAACTGTAGGTCCCCCTATAACTGGCTGGGTAAGTCAGTTCGAAGGTCGGAGGAAGGCAACGGCATACCACCTCCAAACAGGACCATGCCTAGTAAAGCACTGTGGTGTTCAAACCAATCTTCGGATTGATGACTGCTTTACCTTTTTTTTTTTTATTTCCAGCTATAATAACATTTGTCTAAAATGATCGAAATTGTACCACCTTACCCTAATGTTGTAATTATCAAAACTCGTACGAGATGGGAATATGCGAGGGGGGGGGGGAGATAATGCGATAAAATACGGTATATCTCACCAGATCTCCTAACCAGTCGCAAATAAAAGTCCAGTTGAACCTTTAACCTCGGTGTTGACGATCAGTATATTATCTTCTTCAGAAGATTTAATGGATCGTGTTTGGTATACATGGTGAATCACCTAACACTTGCAACGCAAATATTGCGGAAACGGAAAGTGCGATTGATGTACGATTTTCACAGAATGGATTGGTAGTAAGGAGCTCTTATTTTTAGCCAACAAACACATTGTAATATTACATAGAAACTTTATTTTTATGCAAATATGCAGTTATTTAAATGGAACAATGGTTGTTTCTATCATGCACTGGAAGTTTTGGCACCAGCTGTGTACAAAGAATTTTGAATGACATTTTTATCACTTTTAGTTTGGCAGCTACAACCATTCAAAGTTTCAGGGGATGAGGCTGCGATAGCGTAGCTGACTGGCCGAATGGCTAGCCCCTGGGACAAGGCCCACTGTCTCATGACCATCAGCCAGTCAGCTACGCAAAGTAGCCTCCGCACCCAAAACTTGAATAGTTGTAGCTGCCGAACTAAATGTGATAAAAATGTCATTCATAATTCTGTGTACACAGCTGGTGTCACTAATTCCAGTACATGATAGAAACAACCATTGTTCCATTCTAAAAAATTGTATGTTTGCATAAAAAATATACTTTCTCGGTATTTTTATAATCTGTTTATTGGATAAAAATACAAGTCCTTGACTACCAATCCATTCTGTGAAAACCGCACATCAATTGCACTTTCCGTCTCCGCCATATTTGCGGTGCAAGCGTTAGGTGATTCATCCTGTATATAAATGTTTGTGTAAAACCGTTAATGTCCGAAATTTGTTGATCGATAACTGATATCTATATTTGAGGCAAGCGACCTTTCAATACTGGCACTTAATAAATTTGTAGAAATATATCGGTCGCAAAATACTTTATTATGTACGACGTGTTACGGAACTCCTTTGTCTGATACAAACTCTGGGGGAAAAAAATTTAAATAACATGTAAGTACATTTCGGTTCGCAATAGGAAAAACATACAATCAACATGATAATATAATTGAAACTTATATCAAGCTCAACAGTGTGAGTGAGAATAAGAAAGATACAAGAATATGCATGCGTGTTGAAAAGTATGAATGTGCAGAAGTACCAAATTGATTCTGGCGAGTACAGCTGGTTGAAAGAAAACATAACCGACAGGTGGCCCTAGTGTACTTACAGATATGCGTGTCATGGAAATTTTTACAAAGTTGATACATCGAAAGTAAGCTTACTTCCGTAAGCAGAGATATAAAGATAAAATAAAAATGAAAATTACATTACAATAAAATTAGTTAGAATGAAATGCAGTAAAAGAGCTCGTAATGTGTGGCAATTAATATGTAAATCACTTAATTAAGAGACCAAATGCGCCTGCACAAAAAGATAATCTCAAAAACAAGTAGCTGTTCAAAGGCTGTATTACAAATACAGTATACATATCAAACGTAATAAAGAACGTGTGGCAAAAATACACAGTCAAGGTCATAAGTCTTCTTAACGAAATAGACAATAACTGTAGTGGAGATAGGCCAAAGGATAATATGTATCATACGATTGCTTTAGTATTTTGATAAACCGTTCCATTCTAAAACAGGAAGATTTGTATTCAGGATTTATCAAAAAGGATCGCGCAAACTTGCACAGTTGAACCAGATCTCCTAATGTTCTGAGCAGCGTATGTCTCGCTGCTGACGAGGGGTTAATTAAGAGACAGGGAGTGGTCGCGGACCTGTCTCGCTCGGTTGCCACCCTCGCGCCTACAGCCCTCCGTCACTTGTTGCCCGCCGCTGTCCCGTCGCCACCCTCCCCGTCGCCTCCCCCAACCCCGCCGCGACTTCCGGGCAGGGCGGATTTCCGGGGTGATTTTGCCGGACGCCCCATCGCCTCTCCGTTCTGAGCCCCGCGCCCCAGAGCGCCAAACAGCTTCGGCTTCCCCCTCCATCACCCCACCCTAAATGTAAATCGCCCCTGGCTACGCGCACTTTGTTGTAAATCGCAGCGACTTTCTCCCGCTTTGCCGTCCGGGGCGGGCAGATTTGCCTCCATCCGGCAGTCCTGATAACGTGCACGGGTAGCGCGGCCTCTGCCTCGCAGGAAATTGCTCGCCGTCGTCTCCTTTATTTTTAGGAAGATCCGCCCGAGCATAAAAACTTTATTTGAGCCGCGTTCCGCTGCTTCCCTCCCCAGAAGGAAAATGTGCAAAGCCGTGTCACGACAGTTCCGCATCGGGTGTCATTCCAGTAACACACCCTTCCGTATCCGATACTGTATATTGATCAATTCCCGTCGACTGGGAACTGCCACATTCAAAATCCTGGCTATCGTCACATTTTCTCTTGTGGAGTATTGGATTTTAACCTTATGGCGTTATCGAAAGTGTCTTAAATATGGTTACATTTCGGCGACTGTACGACAGAAATTTGGAGACTTTGAAACGATGAGCCAACCAGACGCAAATAAAAGTTCAGTTGAATCTTTAACCTCGGTGTTGACGATTAGTATATTATTTTCTTCAGAAGGTTTAATGGATCGTGTTTCGTATATATTGCTAAAAATATAAATTTTTGTGTAAAACCGGTTATGTCCGAAATTTGTTGACGGATAACTGATACATAATATCCATATTTGAGGCAAGCGACCTTTCACTTGACACTTAATAAATTTGTAGAAATGTCTTGGTCGCAAAATACTTTATTATGTACGACGCATTACGGAACTCCATCGTCTGATACAAACTGTGGGAACAAAACAAAATTTAAACAACACGTAAGTACAATTCGGTTCACAATAGGAAAAACGTAAAATGAACATGATAATATAATTGAAACTTAATCACCTTGAGATATCAAGCTCAAGAATGTAAGCGAGGCCGCAGTGGAGTGGCCGAGCGGTCTAAAGAGTCTCGCTGCGGAGCGCGCGGTTGCTCGCAGTGGAGGTGCGAGACCTCCCTGGGGCATGGGTGTGTGTGTTTGTCCTTAGGTTAGTTTACCTTAGTTTAAGCAGTTGGTAAGCTACGGACTGATGACCACGCAGTTTGGTCCGATAGATTTACAAACATTTGAACATTTGAATAGTGTAAGCGAGAATAAGAAAGATACAAGAAGATGCATGCGTGTTGGAAGGTGTGATCCTAAAAAAAGTCAAGTGCCAAACTGATTCTGGTGAGTACAGCTGGTTGAAAGTAAACATAAACGACAGGTGGAAATTTTTACAAAATTGAAACATCGAAAGTAAGCTTACTTCCATAAGCAGAGATACAAATATAAGATATTTGATACCGTATGGATCAATTCCCGTCGACTGGGGACTGCCGCATTCCAAATCCTGGCTATCGTGACATTCCGCTCTTCCAGTATAGGATTTTAACCTTATGGCGTTATCGAAAGTGTCTTAAATATGGCTGCATCTCGGCGATTGTACGACAGAAGTTTGGAGACTTTGAAACGATGAGCTAACCAGTAGTAAATAAAAGTTCAGTTGAACCTTTAACCTCGGTGTTGACGATTAGTCTCTTATCTTCCTCAGAATGTTTAATAGATCGTGTTTCGTAAACAGGGTGAATCATCTGACACTTGCACCGCAAATATTGCGGAAACGGAGAGTGCGATTGATGTGCGGTTTTCATATAATGGATACGTAGTCAGTGGCTCGCATTTTTAGCCAACAAACAGATTGTAATATTACTTATAAAGTGTATTTTTATGCAAACAAACTGGTTTTGAAATGGAACAATGGTTGTTTATATCATGCACTGGAAGTTTTGACACCAGCTGTGTACAAAAACTTTTAATTACATTTTTATCACTTTCTGTTTGGCAGCTACAACCATTCAAAGTTTCGGGGACGGCGGCCGCGATAGCGTAGCTGACTTGCCGAGTGGCTATCCCCTGGAGCACGGCCCACTGTCTCGTGACCACCAGCCAGTCAGCTACGCTGTCTTAGCCTCCGCCCCCAAAATTTTGAATGGTTGTAGCTGCCAAACTTAATGTGATAAAAATGTAATCAAAATTCTATGTACACAGCTGGTGTCAAAAAATTTCAGTGCATGATATAAACAACCATTGTTCCATTTAAAAAAAAAGTGTATGTTTGCATAAAAAATATACTTTCTAGGTATTTTTATAATCTTTTTATTGGCTAAAAATACAAAACCTTGACTACCAATCCATTCTGTGAAACCGCACATCAATCGCACTTTCGGGTTTTCGCAATATTTGCGGTGTAAGTGTTTGGTGATTCACCCTGTATATTGCTAAAAATATAAATGTTTGTGTAAAACCGTTAATGCCAGACATTTTTTGCTCGATAACTGATACAAAATATTCATATTTAAGGCAAGAATTCTCTCAGTACTGGCACATAATAAATTTGTAGAAATGCCTTGGTCGCAAAATACTTTATTATGTATCACGCGTTACTGAACTCCATCGTCTGATACAAACTGTGGGGGAAAAAAGAGAAACCATCTAAGTACATTTCGGTTCACAATAGGAAAAACGTAAAATGAACATGATAATATAATTGAAACTTAATCACCTTGAGATATCAAGCTCAAGAGTGTGAGAGAGAATAAGAAAGATACAAGAAGATGCATGCGTGTTGGAAGGTGTGATCGTAAAGAAGTCAAGTGCCAAAATGATTCTGGCGAGTACAGCTGGTTGAAAGTAAACATAAACGACAGGTGGAAATTTTTAAAAAGTTGATACATCGAAAGTAAGCTTACTTTCATGAGCAGAGATACAAATATAAGATATCCAATACCGTATGGATCAATTCCCGTCGACTGCGGACTGCCACATTCCAAATCCTGGCTATCGTGACATTTTCGCTCTTCCAGTATAGGATTTCAGTTGAACCTTCAACCTCGATGTTGACAATTATTATATTAAAGACATTAATGATAACTATGAAGCACTGAATTAAAATTCGTGATTCGACCGGGAATCGAACCCGGACCTCCATGCTTACTAGTCAGACGTCTTACTGCTATTAATTTCAATTACTAATGCTGAACCAAGCAGGTACATAGGATGTGAAATATTTTCTCGCAGATTTCCAATCTTTTCGACAATGACATCTTATAACCAAGTCTGAACAATGTCATCTTATGTAAGTTGCTGACAATTCATGTTACCTTTATTTTAACCTATAGTTCGTTATTTCCCATTAGAAAGTTAAAAACTGAGGTATATAGAAACATGCGAATTTTCCACCACAACGTTGTCAAAATTTCAAATCATTCGATCAAGCACTCTCGGAGTTTTGCGGTTAGGAATATTTAGCTCTCAACCATCTGAAAATTCTCCACAACACAATGTTGCATTCTATTTCGCACAATTTTTAAGTACCCACTGGAACGCCATGTAGTATAGGTATAATTTATACGTAATAAATTGTGAACCTTATAAAATGCAACTGACTGTTTGTTCGTTAATCTTCGGAATTTGTGGACTGATTGCATTGAAATTTCGACACAAATGTGTATCTAATACAGGGGAGTTCTAATGTACCTAATAATTTAAAATATATAATATAACGTCTACATATGTGATATTTTTAGATGAACGTTTCCCATTTATATAATTTATAGAAATTTATACACGATGCACATAAAATGTTAGGTACCTACAAACAATCAATTTTCCTCAAAATTTCAAAGATATCGATCAAAAACTATCACGCAGGAATGGCCGCAGTCTAGGGACTGATGACCTTAGCACGTTGGTCCAATAGGTTTAGAAACATTTGAACACATGATTTTTATCAATAACTTTGGAAGAAAAAAGATTTTTGACCGTAATACAAGTATTTTCGTTAGACAAAGATGTAAGAGCAGATAGAAGAGGGGTAGAAAACTGACGTAGCGTGGGGAAAGGGGAAGATGAATAGGGAGTGCATGATGATGAGACGGAAGAGGTGGACCGCAGGGGGAATGAGGGGGAAGAATTATCGGATGGACAAAGGGAGAAGAGGTGAGGAGGGTTAAAAGGAATGGGGAGGGAGGGAGTGAGATGCGCAGAGGATGGAGGAAGATACGGACAAAGAGAGTGTAACAGAAAGAAGAGAAGAGAGATAAGGGGATCAGAGAGTATAGGATATGTATCCAATTCCCATTCACAAATCAATTACACATGTTAATAATGCGTGTTTCCTATTTGTTTGTTCTTTTCCGTTTGATCTGCAACAAGTCCCAGCTGACGAAACTATACAAGACGTGTCTCACCATCTTCGTCGAGCACCATCTTCGTCTGGATTAACATTTTTTTTTTCTATCGAAAGGAAGGCCATTCATTAATTGAGGGACGATAAGGTGCTTCTAGCTCTTCCTGATGACAAAGGAGTGTCACTGTTCTTCTCTCTCGTGAAGATTATTCGGAAAGAATTGAATGTGTATTGGAGGATTCTCCTTATTGCAAATTACGAAGCGATCCTACAGAGAGGATAAAGTGGAAGACCATTCCACTTACCTTTGTCTAAGGATATCATTAAGTAAAGTTCAGCCAGGTTGTACGGTTTAACCAAGGTCCATAAAACTGAAACTCCCCTTCGCCCGGTCGTTAGCAATTTGGGGGTATCTATTTTACAATTTGGCCAAGCAACTTTTGCTGAAAGCATTTCTTCAAAAACCGGCGGACTTGTAAAATGACATGTCAATACAGATTTAATGGTTTGAAAAGCTTTGGCACCAAACGGCAATGGTTATCAATCCCCGGCCTTACAAGCTACTTACGGGGACATGAACGTGAACGGGCTGCATTTTCATACCTTGCTTTCGGTGCACATTATTCTTGATCTACAATACGGAGGAAGTTGCGATTTTGTACTAACTCTAGATGATATTAATTCAAGTTGTAATAGTAAATTCATTGAAATATCTGTTATAGTTTAAGAATTATAATATTTTAACTAATATATGTTTTTATAATGCACGTTCGCATTCTGGAACCATTTTCTCGTGCATCGTCTGTGTAATACATTCGTAGGAACACATTATGCCTTTTTTTTTGTGGCATTGAGTACATCTGAGGAAATAGAAAAATCCTTATAACACTTCAGAATTATTTGGTCTAAAAATTGCCATTGAAATTATTAACAGAATTACAATCATTTCTGCAAAGTATTAGGCACAATACAAAGATACTGTTCCATTTTTCAATTGACAGAAATTTGGTGAACATAGCTAAAATCAAAAATGTTCAAAGGTTTGTATAGCTTATGGGACTTAACTGCGTGGTTATCAATCCCTAAACTTACAAACTACTTATGAACTAGCTAACACTAAGGACGGCACAAACATCCCTGCTCCAAGGGGGATTCGAGCCCCGACCGCAGCGGCCGTGCAGACCGTGACTGGGACGCCACACACCGCTCGGCCACCGCGGCCAGCATAGCTAAAATCATTATGAAAATATATGTACTTAATGATCTGAAAATGTAGTAGAAAAATAGAAAAAAATGTTCACAGTGTCTTTGACTCACCGTATGCATCTTTCAGAACATTCCAGGGGCATAATCGGGCTGGCCAGCTGATTCTTTACTCTCTGAAGACTTTTTCAGGAAGACCTCACTCTGGACTCTTCAGTGGTGGCTTCCGCAGCCCTTTCAACTTCAACTAGTCACTAACGGTCTATGGAAGTAAAAGCAGCTGTCTTATTATTTCCTTGTTGGGTGTTTAATTGGTGTAATTAGCAGGGCAAAATTAATGGACAGATAACAGCATCCATCACACCTATTTCAAGTACTGTTTATCCAACAAACACTGTTTTCGGTACTCGTTGCCACACGCAGCTGTTGAAAATCTCATTAGGATTTCATGTACAGCCATGTGACATTTGCTAAGTTATTTTTTATCTGCAAGGTCGCCGTATATTGGTTTTATTGTTTCCATGACTATGGCAAGCATGGAATGTTAATGGTGATACTCCTTGCCTGAAGCACCAGCGTGGCCACTGTGCAGATATTTATTCAAGGAGCGTTTAAGACTGTAATAACTATTTAGTAGTAAATAAACCATACAGATTTGGAAACGGGAGAAATTTGTCTTTCAGATGGAGGGAATTGTTGTTCGATTTTCAGTCATTTTCACGTCCAGGTCTCCTTATGCTAAGGACGACACAGACACACACACACACACACACACACACACACACACACACACACACACACACACCTATGCCTGAAGGAGGACTCGAACGTCCGACGAAGAGCAGACACACACATCGCTGCATGGCCACTCCAGCGCCAGCCAATATTAGAGCGCTCCTGAGCTCAGTGAAGAATCATTTAGGAGCGGTGTGCACGAAATCCTTTGTTTTGGTGGGAAAGTTTACAGCGGACAGACAATTATAATCACACATGATCGAAGTGTCGGGCAACATCGACACACACACGATTATTTCAACGAGATAAATTTGCGGTGGCCGTGCATTGTCTTTGCGTGGGACGTAAAACAAGTTAACGCATCTGCTTTCCATCTGAAACTTATTTCCTTCGGCAGCAGCGCAATCTACTTTATCTGACCGCTGAGGCTTCATTCCTGCGTCTCTTTAAACTGTCTTACGTCTGGTCTCCTTACAATTAATACTTGAATATAAACTTTCTCCAAGCGTAAATTCACGGTTTCTTTATATAAATTAAAAGAATTTCTTGTAGTCTCCAGATTTTCAGCTGCTGCCATATGTCTACTGAATAGTGTCCTTTATTTACACTGTTTTTTACCTACTCTCATATTTTTCCACTATGTAGCTGCATTACAGTACAGGAAAATAAACTAATTTAACTTACGACACGTGTAATGTACACGCGATATGGTATTTTCCTTTTAATGTCATGTCCCCTCTGAACCATTCTTGGTAAATTTAGTTTTTTATCTTTATGAACACCACTAGGTTATTAGTAACGTCGGAATCAAAACCTAGAAACCAGATGTCCACAAACAAATAACAGAGCAATGAAATTCACTTTATTTGCTTTTCACGAGTAATACGGTTTCGAGGTAAAAACTTTACTATTTGTAGTAGAAGATTTACATGGAATTCTCACACACCATCGCATACTTTTAACTTGCAGTCCTTGTTGGTGCGATAAACAACATCAGGATTTTCTTCCGTGCTGCAGGACAACGCAGGAAGCAAGGAGAAGCCACACCGTGATATGTGGGCGGAAATAAAGCGATATTTTTCTTGCCTATCGCGCCGTGAACAGCGGAAATGCTTACACAGTATTTTGAAGAGGTGCAGCGGCGATTTCTCTCCGGTAGCACCGCATTTCGTTCAAGGAGATACATTTGTTACATGGCGGACACGTACACTACAATCCCTGAATGTCAGCCCTATCACCAGATTCACATTCCAGTAAACGTCGATGATTTGTGGCCGAGGAGCTGTCTAATTTCCTTTTATTCTTCAGTCATTAATTCTATTAAGTAAGGTGTCGCACGATTGAGTTTTAATGGCTTTATATAAACCAAGGAGAGATGTTTAGGACTCTTTCGTCATGGAACAAATCTACCGTATGGTAATACAAGGAAGGAAGAAGACTAATGGTCATTAGAGGCGAAGCTCTTGCTCGGATTGTTTGAGTGGGGATCCATGCCTAGAGTGACTTAGGGAAATCACGGAAAACCTAAGTCTGGACGGCCTGCCGATTGCGTTGATAATACAGCGTGGCCCAAAAGTTCCTGGAACCGGGCACTTACGTCAACAAAAGTTTGAATTTAAGTGTCATAAGTACTTATATTAATTTTTTTGTGTTGAAACTGTTTTTAGTTTTCATTAATGAATCTATGAAGTCTTTTTGGAACACTGTATGGCAGGGATGGCGAACCAATTTGAGCAGACAAGAATTCAGCTGCCCAACTGAAATGCTGATTTGTTCGTCTATATCTGAAACACATTGTGCCGACGTTCATCATCAATTCATATCACTAATAGACATGTAAGCACGAATCATAGGATGAGGAATTTAAATCTGTTTATCGGAATATTCGGAAAAATACAAACGTATTTATAAAATGGTTAGTTCCTTTTTTGTTCTGTCTTTCCAGAGATGCTTTTTTACATTATAATGTGGATATATTTATGTAAACCGTCTGTGCAACTGAATAATGAAGATTTTATAATGTCATATGCATTTCGTCTTTATTTGGATCATCAGTGGCCTGTTCTACTGCATTATCTAAGTATAATCAATGATATTTGGATGATGTTAAATGTTTCGTGGATGGCAGTTTACATTTAGTGCTGAGTGGTCAGTTTAGGTTGTTTTGTTTGCAGTTACATTCCCTTGGCGGTTTTCTTTTTATTTTATTTTTATTTATTTATTTTTTTTTTTTTTTTAGCGCTTTACCACTAGGCACATGCCATTTCGTTTGTGTTGTATTTTTGTTTTGGGTTGTATTGTCAACTCTTGAATGCGTGTTTGTCGTATCTTTGCTTTATGTCAACGTGTGTGTGTGTTTTCCGATTTAATTGCGTAAATAACTGCACCAGCAATTAATTTTTTAATGACTTTTGCTCCTGAAGGGAGAAAGAGAGAGGAATGCAAGAAAGAGAGAGAGGGGGGGAGAGAGAGAGAGGCATTTGGGTTTGTGTGTTTATCTAAGGTGTGTGGTGTTTTCCCCCCTTCTTCATTATGAAATTGTGCGTGTGTGTATGTGAATTTTTCTCTTTAATGATGTGGTACCAAATCGGTTATAAAAAGAATACTCTGCGGCATTGGTCCCTTCCTTAGATTGAATTTATCGCAAATCTTTGATCCAGCGCAAAGTTCCAAGAGACGAAAAAAAGGCGCACGTAACTCCAGTGTAACAGAACTGACCGACACAATTACAGACCTTTATCATTAACATCAGTTTACTGTAGAAGTTTTGAATACATTCTCAGTTCTAATATAGTAAGTTTCCTTGAGACGGAAACGCTTATGTTGGTGCATCAGCACAGCTTTAGGAAGCAACGATCATGCGATAGTCAGCTTGCCCTTTACTCTCGTGACATCTTGCGAGCTATGGATGAGGGTCAACAGGTGGACTGCATATTCCTTGATTTTCGAAAGACGTTTGACACAGTAGCCCACTACAGACTGCTAACGAAGGTAGGAGATTATGGAATAGGTACCCAAATATGTGAGTGGCTTGATGACTACATAAGTAATAGAACCGAACACGTTTTCCTCGATAGCAAGGGTTCAACAGAGACTAGGGTATTGTCAGGGGTGCCGCAAGGAAGTGTAATATGACCGCTATTATTTTCTATCTATATAAATGAGCTGACGAAGAGACAGAGTTGCATTCTGCAGCTGTCTGCTGATGATGCTGTGGTGTACAAAAGGGTGACGTCATTGAATGACTGTTGTATGTTGTAGGATGTCTTGCACCAAATTTCCTGGTGGTGTGAGGAATGGCAACTAATGTAGAAAATATAAGGTGATGCAGGTGAGTAGAAGAAACAATCCCGTAATCAGAATGAAACTTTCAATCTGCAGCGGAGTGTGCGCTGAAATGAACCTTCCTGGCAGACTGAAATTGTGTACCGGAACCGGGACTCGAACCTGGGGCCTTTGCCGTTCACTGTACCTTGGAAAGTAGGAGGCGAGGTACTGGCAGAACTAAAGTTGTGAGGACGGTCCGTGAGTCGCATCGGGATAGCTCAGTGGTAGAGCGCTTGCTCACGAAAGGCAATGGTCCCAGTTTCGAGTCCCAGTTCCGGTACACATTTTTAATCTGCCAGGAAGCTTCACTCCCGTAATGTTGGGACACAGCATTAGTAGTGCGCTGATCAATGGAATCGTCTCATAGGCGTAACGCTGCACAGCGATATGAAATGGAACGAGCTTACAAGGACAATCGTTGGGAAGGTGGATTGTCAACTTCGGTTTATTGGGAGAATTCTGAGAAGAAGTGATTCGTCTGTAAAGGAGACTGCATATAAAACGCTTGTACGACAGTCCCGATTATTTTTCAAGTGTTTGGGATACTCAGCAGACCGATTTAAAGGAAGACATAGTAGTAGTTCAAGAGGTGGGGCGCTAGGTTTGTAACTGTTAGATGCGCGAGTAGTACCACAGTCTAACATAGCAGTCGCGACACTCACTGGTGTAAAATCTGTTACCGTCTGACAGCTGGGCGACACTAGCGCTCCAAGCGGTGAGCAAGGGAGCCGCCTGTTAACTTCATATAAATCGAATGGATAACACTTTATTTTCGCATCCTTTTCTACGTAATTCACGATATGATTGTTTTATTTTAGACTCGAGGGAGTTAGTCTAATATCATACGAAAATGATGATGCTAAAAATAAACAATAATGTAACTAAAATAGATCAATTAAATGACGAAACCTGGTACCTAATAACGCAGGAATACGTACCGATCCCAATATTTTTGCAGCTTTCCTCAATGAAATCGAAATAATTTACATCAAGGTACATAAACAGTTTTAAGCGTAATAAGCGTGATCTTGTAGCTTGAAAGTGAACGGGTGTGACACACAATTTCCTTATCGTTTCGTTGTGTGTCTTAGATTTTAGAACTCCTGTTGAAAAAACTGCAACTTTCGTTTTTATTATTGTGCTACGTCGGATGAGATGCTTCGAACTAACAATTGAAATACTTTGAAAAGTATTGGCCTTTTACGTTAATGTGCATTTTTTTTCTGAAAAAAAAGGAGGAGAATGACCAGTGACGCCCAGATTTGAATTTCGCACTAATATTTTCTACACCTATCGGATATACGTGTGTCTCACTAGACGATTTTGTCCTTAATTTTACAAACTTTCAAAAGTCTTAAGGTTTAGCTTATAATTTAATGAAGCAGAAGGATACTTACGTTATGCCGTAGAGAAAGCAACGTCAAGTAATTGAAACAATAGAGAATTTAAAACTTTTGGCGCCCAATGGCGACATGAGAAAAATTGGCGTGTTTTGGAATGTTAAATATGACACGCCCATTTTTCTCAAAAAACGACTCTTCAGTCGTTGACTATCATTCCCTTTGTCAGCTTTGGGATTGCAATTGTCGCTATTATACAATTTAAAAAAGTGAATGTTATTGCTGACTGCTTTTGTACATTTGTACATATTCTTTATGTGGTATTGTATAGTAGTTTCATTTCTATATTGTAATATTGTATTTTCTGTGTGCTACCTGTGGCGTCGCACAAGTATGAAGTGCGCGCCAACGTACTTCCGCCGCGCGCCGCCATGCACGCACGGCGCGGCGTTCTTACGACGTCAGCCACGAGCGCCCTCTGCTGCAACTCCGCTCGTGGCCACCACTGGACTGCATCGTTCACTTGGGAATCAGATAGGCACCGGTTAAGACTTGGCTATCGGATAGGCACTAGGAATCATCAGTAGGCAGGCCTCTATCTAAACTATGTATCAACGTTCTGCAGTCATGAAACTTATGAAAGATATGGAAGATAAGTATTGTAATCTTTCTTCGAAATATATCTCGTTCTAATTTACTCTAGTGTTTCTAGTTTCTGCTGTCCCATTGGCTGGTCACCTTCGTACCTGCACACGCGTGCATCCTTTATTCCTGTGTCGGTCTCTTTCTACTCGGCCACCGACACCTACGACAACCGGCGAGAAACGAGCCACAAAAGTGGCGACGTGAATAGGACATAAAAGTGGCGACAAGGACGGGATACAAAACGACCATACTATATTTTTTGTGCTTGTTTGTGTTTATTTTATGTTTTTGTCTTAGTCACTTGATTAGGTTTGTTTAATACACAGGGACCTGAAGATGGCATAGTGAAATGCCGTAACTGGTTGTAGTAGAATAAATGTTTCATTATACTTACGGCTGTTGGTACCTCAGTTCCTTCATAGGCCAGTTATCGTAGACAAAAAAAAAAATGGCCTTAGGTCCAAGAAAATTGCAGGAAGCTGAATTTTTGGTATGTTGTTAGGACATATTAGAGTAGTATTAAACCAAGTTTGCAGCTTCTAAATCCTTTAGCTTAACTTTTAAGAACCAAAAATTTTCTGACTTTTTTCTGGATTTGGCTTATAACTTGTGAAGGGTGGTTTTTTGACGAAGATTCACTCACACCTCTATTAATGTAGATAAAATATTCTAAAATTTAAGCCCAACCGCAGCTCTGTAAGTCCAATAGTTCCCGAGATATTGGAATTCAAAAATTGACTTATTTCTCCAAATAGTTCAAATTTCCGATTTTAGTCACCTATCACATAGATACTCTGCAAATCACATTCAAGTGCGTGGCAGAGGGTTTATTAACCACTTTCATAACTTTTCTCTACCGTTCCATTCTCTAATAGCGCGCGGGATGAAAGAATCGTTCCGTTTTCGATCTGATTTCTCTTATTTTATTGGGATGGTCATGTCTCCCTAAGTAGGTGGGTGCTAGCAAAATATTTTCACATTCTGAAGTAAAAGTCGGTGATTGAAACTTCGCAAACAGATCACGCCGCAATGAATAACGTCTTTCTTTTAATGATTTCCACCCCAATTCGTGCAACATTTCCGTGACGCTTTCCCCCCCGTAACGTGATAAAACAAAACGAGCTGCCCTTCTCTGAACCTTCTCAATATCTTCCGTCAGTCCCACCTGGTGAGGGTCCCACAAGGGGCAACAGTACTCCAGGAGAGGACGCGCAAGTGTGATGATGCAGTCTCTTTCGTAGAGCTGGTGCATCTTCGAAGCGTTCTGCCGATGAAACGTAACCTTTGATTCGCCTTCCCCACAATATTTTCTATGTGTTCTCTCCAGTCAAAGTTGTTCGTAATTGTAACTCCTAGGTATCTGGTAGTACTTACGACCTTAATGTTTGACTGATTTATCGTGTAATTGAAATTCAGCGGATTTCTTTTAGTGGTCATGTGTATTACTTCACACTTTTCTTTATTTCTCTTAAAAGTTAAGCTAAAGGATTTCGAAGCTGCAAACTTGGTTTAATACCACTCTAATATGTCCTAACAATATACCGAAAATTCTGCTTCCTGCAATTTTTTTGGACCTAAACATACCTGACGACTGGCCTATCAGACTCTTGACCAACCGCTGTCCCGTTCCACCACCGATGATGGATTCAATAAGACATTCATAGAATATATGACATCAACTGCGATTGGGCAAAGCTGAAAAGGTGTACCCAGCCGGGATTCGAACCCGGGTCTCCTGCTTGCTAGGCAGTTGCGCTGACCCCTACACCACTGGGGACACAGTGATCACCGCACCTGCAAGGACTACCTAAGCACGCCTCCCGTCAGATACAAATTCCCAGCTTCGCCCTGCGCACAGTACTCAAACTCGTAGTTATTAACTAATTCCCGTAAGGGTAAGGGCTTCAAACTTGCCCACCTCTCCCCACTAACGATAGGATCATTGCCCGTCACGTGCATATTGTATATATACATGTGGCGTCTGTTCCGAAAGAACAGACGTCACTTCTGATCCTGCAGTCGTTATTATTTAATATTCACAGAATATATGGGGAGGGGTGGGCAAGTTTGAAGCCCTTACTCTTACGGGAATTAGTTAATAACTACGAGTTTGAGTACTGTGGGCAGGGCGAAGCTGGGAATTTGTATCTGACGGGAGGCGTGCTTAGGTAGTCGTTGCAGGTGCGGTGATCACTGTGTCCCCAGTGGTGTAGGGGTCAGCGCAACTGCCTAGAAAGCAGGAGAACCGGGTTCGAATCTCGGCTGGGTACACATTTTCAGCTTTGCCCAATCGCAGCTGATGTCATATATTCTTTGAGTGTTGAATAATAACAACTGCAGGACCAGAAGTGACGTCTGTTCTCTCGGAACAGACACCACACGTATATATAGATTCAGTAAGACCTCTGGAGTGGTGTCTGCAGCGCCGGCTTCTCCGACCAGAGGACTCTGCCCGCCGCCGCTCAAGACGGGCGGGGCGACCTGTGGCCGGCGGCGATGAGCTTGTAGGGTGGGCGGATGAATGATTCATGGCGGCTCAGATTGCCCGCTTTGTGGCTGCCGGCGCGCAGCTAACGACCCTGCGCGGTCGCTTCACCGTGCCGCTCTCTAGACGAGCGTCCGCGTGCGCACGGGAAAACTAGCAGTCCGCTGGGGAGCGTCCCAACCGTGATAGCAACCGTCACGTATTTCTTGTTGCTGTTGATGCTGTGGTCTTCAGTCCTAATAATGGTCTGATACAGCTATCCACACTAATCTGCTGTTGTTGTTGACTTCAGTCCAAAGACTGTTTTGATGCAGCTATAAAATGTTCAAATGTTTGTAAATCTATCGGACCAAACTGCGTGGTCATCAGTCCGTAGCTTGCAAACTACTTAAACCTAGGTAAACTAACCTAAGGACAAAACACACACACATGCCACAGGGAGGACTCGAACCTCCACAGCGAGGAACTGCGCGCTCCGCAGCGAGACGCTTTAGACCGCTCGGCTACTCCACCGGGGTTGAGGCAGCTACCTGCACTGTTTTTTTTTCCAACTTGATTCATAAAACGTTCCATTTTTATGCACAAGCGACCATAGTTGGCATGCATAAATTTTGGCCTACTTTAGGTTACGGTAGTAACACTAAAAGTGGACCTTTGCGATCGTCTTTTGACACCTCGAATTTTAAATGAAAATAACGGCTTAACCATTCATCTGACACTAGAATTGAATATCCGAATTTGTAGAGGAGAAAATGCTCTACAACTTTTCTCTTTTGTGTTTTTTTTTTTTATTATATCTCGTATCGTTTCAGAGATATTTGCAAAAATAACGACGAATTGACAATGTCTGTCTATCCGTAACGTGTTCCCACTTTTTAAGTGGAACCGTTTAACCGATCAGCACCAAAGTTTACAGACATAATTTTAGGCCGCCAGAGAGCAGAACCTCCTTATTTTTCAAAATTTTCGGACAAAAAATGCGTTAGTAACACCAAAATAAGCCGTTTGTAATGTTTGCAAAGAAACCGTTCATCTAACACGAAAACTGAATAACCTAATTTGTAGAGGGGAAGGTTTTCTACAACTTCGCTCACTAACGTTTTTGTCGTATCTTGCATCGTTGTAGAGATATTTGCAAAAATAATGGCGATATGACGATGTCTGTCTGTTACGTGTTCCCACTTTTTAAGTTGAACCGTTCGACCGATCGGCACCAAATTTTACAGACATAATTGTTGGCCACCAGAGACCAGAAACTCGGTTTTTCTAATATTTCGGACAAATAATACGTTAGTAACACCAAAAAAGCCGTTTGGAATATAATTTAATTGCGAATAAATCGTTCATTTGTCACGAAAATTGAATAAGCGAATTTGCAGGGGAGAAAATTCTCTACAACTTCGCCCTCTTATGATTTTTTCATCTCTCGTATCGTTTGAGAGATATTTGCATAAATAACGGCGATTTGACACCCTCTATTGAATTAACGACAACTAGCCGTTCGGAGATGTCAGTTGACATTCGTCGCCCAGAACTCTCTCTAGCATACGCCATCTTGCGTTGTGTATTTGATGATTTTCTTATTGTAATTTACACTTGTCATTTCAAACCAATAGCGCACTGAAAAATTAACAAAAACTCGTCGTTCTTCCTACGATAAATGATAATCTAGTGTCTAAAAATGCTATATTAGGATGAATTAACAACTGCCATCAAAAGTACGAGATTAAAGGACGCTTTTTCTAATTGTTAGCCGTATTGTAGTGGGCAGTGCATTGGACTGTAATGCACATAATCAGTGATTCGAAACCCGCCACTACCCAAATGTTTTCTCCTTTTTCCCTAAAAGGGTTTCGGGCACTCTTATTAATTAAATAGAGCCAAGTTCTTCAATGTTTAGCGTTGTGCATATGTACAGGGTATAACGGAAGTCCTAGATTTCTGTGGCAGTGCACCTACTAAAATGTTTATCTTTGACATGGTTGCTGTGGACGCTTTTAACGTAGACCAGGGGTGGGCACGAGAGCTGCTCTCGCGGCTGCCCGCGAGCAGCGAGAGCCGCGAGGGCAGCGCTGAGTGGCTTTGAGAGCCAGCAGTGCGGGTAGCAGAGCTGTGCGGACAATAATGTCTGCCACAGCATGTTTGAGTAGGAAGTAAGTGTTAATAGTGCTTACCCGAAAATTGTGTATCCTGTACCATGCAACGGTTGCTCATGTAAGGATGAAACACAGTTTCTAACCACTGTAAAACCTACTTTCGTGGCCACAAGTAGGACATAGACGTAAATAATTAAGAAAGGACTCTTTTATTCTAAATTTTACGTTATATTTTCACAGAATTGTGTAGATTTCTTTTAACAAAATGTAACAAAACTGAACTTTCTGCAACTAAAAGATTGCATCATTACAATGACGAGAAACTGGGTGGTCGGTCAGAAGGTAACAATTATTAAGGTTCATTACATCCTTAGGAAAGGATGAAAACTGACACCATTCTGAAGGGGAAAAAATTCCAGAACTTAAGACCTGAGAGCAATGGAAAAAGTTCTTTGCCTATGTCAGTGGTACCATAACGAAGTTGTCGTGGTACGATAAACAACTTCTAAAAAAATAACCAAATAAGTACATGGGAAAATTTGTAAGCTAAAGGAAAATAAAATATCCCTGCTGCGGGAAGCAAAAACGTAGGAACTATTAAGATAAGTATAATTTATCAAGTGTAAAACAAAAACCTTCTCCCTGGAGGAAGTAGAAGGGGTAACGAAACTTAACTCCTATGATATATAGAAAACATAAAGGGGAAGAAACTCTACGATCGCAAAGCATATCAGTTTCCTGTCAAGATAAACAACAAGGTGACATACACAGAAAAGAATTGTCATTCAGAGGAGAGGTACTACGAACAAAAAAGAAATAAGCATTAATTTACATTATTCTGGATTTATTTATATGATTTTGAACCAACATCTCGATATTTGGTGTGAAATTGCTGGTCATTAGGCGCACTGCACCAGTCAGATGAACGTCAGTCAGACTACTTCTAAGCTTCGATTTTGTCAGTTTCATTACGGAGAAAACAACAAAAACCGCCGGACGCGATTTCCACAAGCAAACAGAACGAGTGGTTCCGCGTGGTGTAGTGACGTGCGCAGCTAGTCGAGTATGAGTGGGTGGCACTGCTGGCTGGCGGAGTGGGGGGGGAGCCGCGAGCAGGCCGTGTGAGCCGCTGAGAGCGCTCGCGCTCGCGAAACGGCATTTGCCCAGCCCTGACGTAGACTGTATTACATTTCCTGGAGTTCAGATATGACTTCTTTCATGATACTCTGTTCTTCGCTAAAATAAGGAGCAAATATTCTATTTCAAACGGTGATTACGTTTTCTTTTACAGCTAAAATCACAAACGGAATAAGTGTGGTAATACTGAATTCAACATAACTGTAATATATATATATACAAAATTAGTACTAATAATACGTCATTTACAACAGTCAATGTAACAGTATCTCCCCAGTTTATGTACATGTGTTAAAGAAGTCTATATTTACAATTAGTTGCTATGTATTTCATGGCATGTTCTCGAAACAGAATAAATGCATTTTTCAGAGAAAGCGCTGTTACCTTTGAACAACTTGGAATCTTGCAGAATATAAGGTTTGAAATGACAACGTTTGAGTTATAACAAGAAAATCATCAAGTAGAGAAAGCAAGATGGCGTATACAAAAGAAATTTTCGGGCTAGGGATGTCACGTGACTGATTTACGAATGCCAAATGTACGCTGTGTTCCATCCAGCTAAATGGCGTTCCAGGCTATAGTCAATCGTAACCAGTACAGGCAAAGAATCTTTGAACTACCAAGGCAAGACAGGTGATAATATTTTTACGTAAAATATAATGAAAATGTGGGAGAGATATTAAAATGGTAGTTCAAATAGGTACAAGTTCAAAAAAGAGTACGTTTGTCAAAGCTAAACTGAAATATCATATAATTTTGTCTGTTTGTTAAAATACGGTCAGAAAGAATATTACGTGTTGGGTGCATAGATATTACCACAATAGTAGAGCCGTAATCGTATCACCATAATTATTTATTATTTAGATTATTATTTTGGTCCGAAATGTTTGCAAAAACTTATAAAATTACAAATCTAAAGTGGGCCGTAAAACACGCCAGTGCGATTTTTTTTTCTTTCTTTTTTTAATGTCTTGGTCGCAGTATACTCCATTTCACCATTTCACGTTTCGACATATCAGATCTTTGGCACATATACTAGAAGTACGTTGCATTTCGGATGTCTACAGTTCATAATACAATATTCACAAGGAGAACAAACACATTATATCCAAATATACTTACAACCTATTTTTAAAAAATCTATGGGAATTAAAATACATCTTAGTGGAAATATATAACTAAACCAAAAATCACAGTTGTTAATCTAGTTGAACACCTTGACCAGACATCCACGATTGTGGTTTGTGGTTTAAAAAAATGTTCGTAATTCTATCGGACCAAACTGCGTGGTCTTGAGTCCGTAGCTTACAAACTACTTAAACCTAGTTAAACTAACCTACGGACAAACACACACACCCATGCCCCAGGGAGGACTCGAACCTCCACGGCGAGCAACCGCGCGCTCCGCAGCGAGACGCTTTAGACCGCTCGGCTATTCCACCGCGGCGTTTGTGGTTTAGTTATGCAGCTTCACTAAGATGTATTTTAATTCCCAACTTTTTTTAAGTTTGTATTTATATTTGCATATAATGTGTTTGTTCTCCTTGTGAATATTGTGATCATGAACTTTAAACATCCGAAATGTAATGTACTTCTATTATTTGTGCCAGAGATCTGATGAGTCGAAACGCGAAATGGTAAAATAAAGCATATTGCGACGAAGACATATAAAAAAATGCATATCTACACTATATTGTTGTCGTCGTCGTCTTCAGTCTAAGAACTGGTTTGATACAACTCTCCACGCTATGTTGTTGTTGCTGCTGCTGCTGCTGTAGTCTTCAGTCCAAAGACTGGTTTGATGCAGATCTCCCAGCTTCCCTACCCTGTGCAAGCATTTTCATCTCTAAATAGGGACAGCAACATACAATCTTTTAATCCTGCTTACTTTGTTCCTTTACTGGTGCAAATGTTCAAATGTTTGTAGAGTCTATGGGACTTAACTACGGGGCCATCAGTCCCTAAACTTACAAACTACTTATGAACTACTTACAACTAAGGACGGCACAAATATCCATGCCCGAGGGGGGATTCGAACCCCCGACCGTAGTGGCCGTGCGGACCGTGAGTGAAGCGCCGCAATCCCCTCGGCCACCGCGGCCGGCTACAATCTTTTAATCCTGCTTATTTTGTTCCTTTACTGGTCTACGTTTGTTATAGTTCTGATGAGATTAACTTCTCTGTTGAAGTTTTCTTTAGAAAGACGAATAGATAGTGGTCTGTGAATCGCTGAGAAAAAGAAAGCATTTTTGTGAGAAGTTGGATGCCCGGAGGAGGCGGGAACAATTTGATTTGTCTGAGTCACTTTGCGAAAAATATGAAAGAAATTATATCTATCAGTGTAAGATCCAGAACTTGCAACTGAGCGCTGTAGTTGTTTAAAAAAACAGTCTAATATAGTACAGTCGATGATTAATAGCAATGTATAAAGTATTTAAAAAATTGACTTCTTTGATCATCTATACATTATGCACCATAGCAAACCTTCAAATGATAGAAAAGTAATTCATGGAAACCTTGATCCAGGGACTTAACCCTCCGTATCTCGCAATCTGAAAATTATATGGGGACGCGCAAAGACTTGACAGATCTTTGTGGCAATAATAAGCAAACGAGTGTCCATTAAATGCTTAACATGGAAAGGAAAGACATTTCATAATATGCAGAAAGCATCGGCAAATGGACTACAGTCAAATATGAAAAAACTAAGAGTCCTCACAGGACGCGCGTTCCAGTTGGTTAAGAAACATTAAGAATACACAACTTAAAATCAGAAGAACCAACAGAAAGCAAAATGTTAACAAAATAAACTGTCATAAAATAAATAAAAAAAGGAAGCAGCGCTCAGAAGAAATAAACGCGCGACAGGGAGTTTAGAAGAGAGCAAATAAAAAGGAACTGAAATTTTCGTGACGTCCCTGACTGACCAAAGGGAAACAGTCAACGATAATTAGCTGGGAGGTTTCTGTCGGGCATTCCCTTGGTCTTGTGACACCAGTTCTCACATTCTCTTTCACAGTAATGTAAACACTCGCTCCAGCACACTTGCGCCGATTAGCCTTAATTAGCTCACTGCAGGCCGCGAGTTTGTCGCAGAGAATAACTTTCACAGATTCCGCTTGCGAAGAGCTAATTCTCAGTCTGTCTGTGGTTCTTGGGCCGCAAGGCTGAACTCAGGATATACTGCTAATTACTTCACACCTACTTCTGTATTGTTTTCGCCCTAAGCAGGACAATACTACAGAAGGAAGGAAGCCTGTTATGATATCTCCGTAGTTAGGCTATAGAAATTAACAAAGCAAGTTTGAGAGCGTGACACTGATTCCTGGATACAAAGACAACTTCCACAACGACATAACGTCAACTTCTGGAGAACCTCTTAACTTTCTTTAAAGTGTTAATACAGTTTCTGCGGTAATGCGGTTCAAAAACGTGTTAAATCGTTTAATAAAACACCCTTTATTCCAAGCAGTTCGTTTTTTAAGGGCAGCAAAAAATTTCATATTTAACAAATCCCATTCAGTTTTGTTATGATAAATAGCCTGAATTGTGAAACGATCATTTGGATTCAATACTGACAGGGAGACACAGACATCCGTGGTCTAAACATGGTGAATGTAAACTAACTGTACACATTGCGCGTGTCTTATTTAAACACCAAACTAAAACAATATATATATTGAAAAACGGCGTTAACCGCATAATTTACTTATTCCATACTCTAATTAGTACACACCCCCTTCGCTCATCTCTCTCTCTTTCTCTTTATCTGAAAAAATATCACACTTTTGTCATCTTCCATGCTCAGTGCACAATACAATGTATACAGGTATATTCCTCCTGTTTTGATGGTCAAGTGTACATAACCAAGATCGAAATAAAAGTGAATATTGGTGTCGAAGTTTGGAAATAAGGAAATCAAGTATCCTCCTCCAAGCACCATAATAATTATGTATGGACAATCTTTCGTTGTGTGTGAAGTTTCATCAAGAACGGAATATAACGGTAGACTCTGTCGACTTTCGCATCATAAGTGAGCATCCACCACCATGTGCCATACGAAAGAGACATTGACCTTTCTGTCGTTTCGAAGATCGAGTGAGAAAATTTTATCACGGTCAGACTGAAAGTGTAGATTTTGTTGGAGTCCTTAAGTAAATCTTTACAACATAATTTCTCCGGACGATTCGTCAATATTGTAATTTTCCAGGGGCGTAGAGTGGAAGATAAGGAAACTTCAAGCGAAATGTTTTGAGTGAGTGTCATCTCATCTATTATGATCTCATATATTCTGAACTATGTCTGGTACATGGTTCTTACGCCACTTCACATCATCTCATATATACTGAACTATGTCTCGTATGTTTTTCTTACGCGCAAAGAACAGCAATAAATATGTGCACCAAAACAGATTTAAATACGTCCGGTAGTTTAGGAGATGTGCAACATTGTAGCAAGTTGCAGCAGTTATTCGCTCATTTCATTGTATGTAACGTTCTATATCCTGAATAATGTGTTATACGTAATCACTACATCTACAGCAACTTTCCTCTTGATTTCAAAGTCAATTGTGGAAAATGTCATCAAGATTGAAACAAATTTTGTAGATTTGTATCCAATACAAATACACAAACCCAAAAATACACAAACACCTGTTCACTGTACATTATATACTGTATAAAGAAGAAGTAAAGTGTTCATGTGTTTTGCCTGGAAAGGGGTCGCAAATTTGAAAAATTAATAATCTTCAAAAGTGAAACGCCAAGCTCAAAAAACTTATTTTTTTATAACAACCGGTTTTGATGGACTATGCCACCATCATCTGGTCATATCAAAAATGTAAAAGACATGCAAGTAATAACGTAACAACATAATAAATAACATTGACATAGGATCAAGAGACACTAATCTTACTTTATTTAAAAATGGACATTATATGATACGTGCAACATAGAATTTAGTCTAAATATAAAATTACATAAATTAAAACTTCACAGCTTGCAAGATACAAGCTGTGACGTTTCAATTTATGTATCTTCAAATGTTTGTTAAGCTTAAGGGTCTTAACTGCGACGCCATCAGTCCCTAAACTTACAAACTACTTATAAACTACCTTATACTAAAGACAGCACAAACACCCATGCCCGAGAGGAGGTTCGAACTCCCGACGGGGAACGGCTGCGAGCATCTTAGCATAGCGCCTCAATGCGCTCGGCCGCTCCGCCGCGGCTTATGTATCTTACAAGCTGTGGTGTTTTAGTTTATGTAATTTTACATTTAGACTAAGTGCTATGTTGCACATATTATTCAATCTCAATTTTTTTAAATAAGGTAAGGTTAGAGCCTCTTGATCCTATGAAAATGTTATTTATGACGTTGTTACTTTATTTCTTGCATATCTTTTGTACTTTTGACTAATGAGCTAATTGTAAAATTTGATGTGACCAGTATATGGTGGCATAGTCCACCAAAACCGGTCGTCATTAAATAAATAAGTATTTCGTAATGTTGGTGTTTCACTTATGAAGAATATTAATCTATCAGATCGCCTCCAAACCTACGATATCAGGTAATATGGATATTTAAAAAATATTGAGATGTACCACTCTAGATCACCGAAGCTAAGCACTGTCGGGCTTGGACAGCACATTGATGGGTGACCGTTCGGGTCTGCCAAGCGCTCTTCGCAAGCGGAGTGCACTCAGCACTTGTGCGTCCAACTGACGAGATACTTGGAGTATCGCCTCTGGTCACTAAAACCGCCAAATCGGCAGGGAGCGTAAGGCGCTGATCACGTCCATACCACATCCGTTGACGTCTTCTGGGAGGATGACACCTGATAGTCCTTTCGAGGTCTGTAGGACGTAGCTTTGTTAGGCTTCACTTGTAAGGCGTTATGTTGTAAAAGTGAATGCTTGCGCTGCGAATGCCGACACTCCGGATGCGGATGTGGCTGCAGCGGTCGCGGTTCTCGTATCGGCCGGTGGTTAGCAACAGCGGGCTTCTAACTACGTCTGTCGATATTTTTAAAATATCGAGAATTCGAAAATAAATATTTAATAACTATAGTTAACGACAACCGATATATCGAAAAGTACAGATATAGCGGCCTATAAAAGATCGGCTTCATATTGTTAATTTATAGCCGGTTTTCATCTGTATATTTAAGTACTGATTTAATCCTGTGAACGAAACATCGGTCTGAGATACCGTCATAGTGGACGCTAGCAAGGCAGATTCCTTGGCTCTTCAGTGTAGTTTAAAACACATTGTACATCTTTGAGTGACTAAAACAACGTAGAAGCGCGAAAGAGTCAAGAAGGTGGAGAAAAATACAGTTTAATGTTCCTAGAGGTCTAGGAGACCGGTGTTCATCCATGCTGCAGTATAAAAGTTCCGGTTAGAGGGTTAATTTTTGGAGGAGGGGGGTTGGGTTGTTTGGATGGGATAGGAGGTATAAACTGCTGAGGTTATCAGTCCCCCGTTGGGGAGGGAAAGGAGAGAGGATAGTAAAGGAGGGAGGGGGAAAGGAAATGCAGTCCTGGAAATAGAGAAGGTCGAAAGACTGCATTAGCTCGGGCCCCGTGCTCGCCACGGACGTACTAACGAAAGAACCGTGAGCTCCCTTGGGGGACTGATTTATTATTCGATATTCTGTTCATTAACAATCTAGCAGCCTTTATATTCCTCTTACAGCAATAATTTAAAAGACCACATTTAATGAGAAAATTTGTAAGTGAACAATGGGATTTTATGCAGTTACAAAGATTGTATTACAATATTGTTTGGTCGACTGTTCTGTAGTTTATTAACAGTAACGTCCATGGCACCCTATCATGAAATATTTCATTGTAGTCAACCACTAGTACCTTTTTTTAAATTTTTGATTGATTGCATGTCGAAATAAACCTCTGTCGTAGGGATAATAGCTTCCAAATTCACATTTATCATTTTGAAACTGTCTCAATTTCGGCAGATGTTTTTCAAGAATGCCGATGTGAAGACATAGCACGTTGTATTTTTTATTTTTATTTTTTTAGACAACTAGTACGCTCCTTCTTCTCGTCTAGAACGTCATTCCATCTGCACTGCCACCCTCCAGTGCAATCGGACTTATTTTGTGCAACCTATACTTGCTACACACAGTCATAGTGAAAATTTGGACGTGATGAAAGTTCAAAAATTAATAAGACTCCTTACTACTTTCTACTACAATTTTAAAAGAACAATTTCAAATATTTACCAAAAATTCCGAAAAATATAATATAAAATAAAAGGAATCGGCAATATGCATTATCAATTTTATATCGATAAATCAATAGTTAAAAACAATATCGCCGACATATATCAGTATTCTTCGGGAAAGTATCGACGTATCTTGTATTGATATGACATCTGTTATGTTGGCTATGTGAGATGAAACCGCAGCCGGCACACAAATAAGGATGAATAGGTGCAACGCCGGCCGCGGTGGCCGAGAGGACTGAGGCGCTCCAGTCACGGTCTGCACGGCCACTACGGTCGGGGGTTCGAATCGCCCCTCGGGCATGGATATTTGTGCCGTCCTTAGTCTTAGTTAGTTCATAAGTAGTTTGTAAGTTTAGGGACTGATGACCCCGCAAGTTAAGTCCCATAGACTATACAAACATTTGAACATTTTTGAAATCTACAACAGACATACGTAGTCATCAATGGAACCGTTACGTATACAAAGGATATGCTGAACTTCTTGTGACTTTGTAGACTGGCAGTCCGTGACACTGTTTAACATAACAAAACATGAAACTTTCCTGGCAGATTAAAATTGTGTGCCGGAACCGGGATTCGAAACTGGGACTTTTGCCTTTCGTGGATAAGCGCTCTACCGACTGAGCTATCCCGGCACGCTGCATGATTCCTCTTCACAGCTTTACTTCCACCACTACCTCGCCTCCTACTTGCCTTAATTCTCATATTGACGAGGCATTCTATTAGAACTGAGAGTAATGTACAACAGCTCGGACAACAAAGGAGAAATATTTCAAACCAACAATGGCAACATAATACAGCGGTATCAACAGTCAGAAACAGCATTTCTTTCTGCCATAATGAGAAATATTATAATAAGAAAAGTTCTCTCACCGATCTCTAAGGGAGTGGGGGGAGTCAAAAACTACCCGCACTTAATTATCAGAGGCAGATTTAGATAATTCACAAAAATTCTAAAACCATGACAGCATATACTCTACATATTTTTCTACAGCTACCTGAGTTCTTGCTTCTTCACTCCAACAAATTGATATATTACAGAAATAAAACAAATACTGCGGGTAATTTTTGCCGCCCCCCCCCCCCACTTCCTCAGGTGCTAGGGCTAAATACGACAAAACATATATTCACAAAAATATCAACATATTAAGAGAAACAATCGTACAGAGAAACTCAAGTAGGTACATTTAGGGACATTAATTGACCACAGTTCGTTTCATACACCTGGTATTTCATAATTAAGCAACTAAATAGTCCTATAACGAGGGTCGTCCACCAAGTAAGTTCCTTTTCTATTTCTATCCGCGGCAGCGCTACTATCACAGTCCCCAGCATGCGCGGCAATTACTCTGACTCAAGGAGAAGACCTGTACGCCATTTTCAGATCGCTGCTGCTGACGTGTGGTTTGTAGTACTACATAATGTCAGCCGTAATTGAAAATGACGCCCCGTGTGATTCGTTTTCTAAATACAACAAAAGTTAAACCAAAGGAAATTCATTGGCGAATCTGTGAGGTTTAAGAACCAAATTCTATAAGTGATTCAATGCTTAGAAAATGGATCAGACTGTTCAATGAAGGACGTGATCAAGTGCACGATGAAGAACGAAATGGACGTCCGTCTGAGGTTACTGATGAACTGGGTCGCTCCTAGCGACTTTCATCTCTCCTTACACCTAAAATCTGCCCTTGGTGGTCATCACTTCAACGATGATAACGATCTGAAAGAACATGTTACCACATGGTTGAATGCACAGCTGACAACCTTCTATGAAGAAGGCATACCAAAACATGTGCCATACAATGAGAAATGCCAACAAAATTTCGGAAGCTATGTCAAACAGTAGTTTAACAGTTGTAGATTTTTGTACAATAAATATTTTTTTCTGAATATGTACGCGTTTGTTTTATATAACCAAACGGAACTTACTTTGATGACATACCTTGTATTATTGCTGTTCAAGCGTTGCCCTATACATCTATCCATAAAGAGCATGTAGGAGAGATGCGGATCAAGGTATCATGAAATTCTACAGTTCCTCTCTTCTATTTTATTTTCTCCGAGAGCTATATCTGGACCCGGAAAAAAATTAGACGACGGAGCGCTGAAATGAAACTCTTACCCGCACGCACGCTAGATGAAATCCTCAAACTCAGTTAAGCGGATATCTGGTTGCGTGATGTGGTCTCTGCGTCTCCTCGGCCCTGCTAATTGGAAAAAATATGACACAAATCTTCTGGCAGTAAATCCTTCATTTCGACACTCACCTAAGTGGACTTCAACAAGATGTAATTAAGCTGCAGCAAACTGACGAACCCTACATCTCAGGAGAGAATTAAATCAAAAATTAATTTTTATTTCGCCGGCCGCGGTGGCCGAGGGGATTAAGACGCTTCAGTCACGGTCTGCACGGCCACTGCGGTCGGGGGTTCGAATGCCCCCTCGGGCATGGATATTTGTGCCGTCCTTAGTCTTAAGTTAGTTCATAAGTAGTTTGTAAGTTTAGGGACTGATAACCCCGTAGTTAAGTCCCATAGACTTTACAAACAATTGAACATTTTTGAAATTTTTATTTCGGATTCGAGGATTAAAGGTTCCAACAAACTAATGGACGTGCTGCAACGTTCATTTTCAACAAGACCCTATGAAATACAGTTTGATTCTTGAAAAGAAGAAAACAGAAAACGCCGCGGCGGAGTGGCCAAGCGCATTGAGGCACTATGCTCCGATGCGCGAAGACGTCCCCCGTCGGGGGTTCGAATCCTCCCTCGGGAATTGATGTTTGTGTTGTCGTTAGTGTAAGTTAGTTTATAAGTCGTGATTCTTCCGTTTCTCCCGGCGTATTTGATAATCAAAATATCCACGGGTGTACTGCCGGTCTATAGTGTCCAACGGCACAATATTTCGGCGATCATACATGTCGCCATCATCAGGTGAACTGACGAACATAGGGCGCGCACTATCTCCGACGCAGAGAGTCTACCCCAGGAATTGGAACACCTGAGAACTGTATTTCGAAAAAATGGGTACTCAGAGTGGCAGATTCAGCGGGCTCTCCGCCCAACCACTACAACACAACCTGTGGAAACGGATGAAAACGCAAGGGAGGATGTAGGCACTGCGTTCGGTTCGTTCCATATACCGGCGCACTCTCAGGGAAGATCGCCCGCATTTTGAGCAAACACCAGGTTGGAACTGTTTTTTGTCCGCCGAATAAAATTCGTGCACTGGTGGGGAGCGCCAAAGATGATCTCGGTTTAAGGAAGTCCGGCGTGTACCAGATTCCGTGTCAGTGTGAAAAGTCATATATTGGACAGACGATGCGTACCGTCGAGGATCGATGCGTTGAACACCAGAGGCACACACGATTGATGTATCCGAGCAAGTCGGCGGTCGCTAAACATTGTTTGTCGGAGAATCACGCCATGGAGTATGAACACACTAGGATTCTGGTACAGACGTCGAGATTCTGGGACTGCGTCGTTAGAGAGGCCATTGAAATTCGCACAAGTGACGACCTCATAAACAGTGACTGTGGCTATAATCTTAGCAAAGCTTGGGAACCAGCGATTGGGCTAATTAAGAGTAAATCTAGCAAACGTAACAAAATGACGGCCACGGCGGACAGAGCCCTCACACCGACGTCTTCTCAGACGCCGGCGCAATCGGTTCCACTGCGCGGCCGCGGCGCGGGGCGCGGACCGCGGAGGGGTCGCTCTGCGGGCCGAGGGTATTTAAATGGCCCGCTACCGGGCTAGAACCCAGTTCCCTTCGAGCAGCCGTAGCGTGCGGATCTCCGTGACGGCGCGTTTCCAGGAGCACAGTCCGTCAGTTCACCTGATGATGGCGACATGTATGATCGCCGAAATATTGTGCCCGTTGGACACTATAGACCGGCAGTAGACACGTGGATATTTTGATTAGTTTGTAAGTCGTTTGTAAATTTAGGGACTGATGGCCTTATCAATTAAGTCCCATAAGCTTACTAAACATTTGAACATTTGAAAACAGCAAACAGCTACTATTACTAATGATATTTATTTTAAAAATAACACCTTTACCTATTTCGGACCTAGAGGTTCATTGTCAGACGGCTGCTTACTTCCAAATGAATACTTCTGGATTCCTCTCACTCTCTCTCTCTTCATCTTTTTCTCTTTTTTCCTTACCTCGAAAATACAGTTATTTGCTCACAATAGGTTCTTTGTTATAAGTAAAAAACTATAACTCTATTGTAAAGATTTGTTTACTGTGTGTTAAATCGTTTTTACTGCTAGTTACGTTCAAAACGGCTATTTAAATCATACTCTCAGTACTGTGGGGCACCACCATATACCAAGAATAATTCGCTACAGGCGGCTGCTAAGAACTGAGGCCAGAATTCTGGGACCAGGGAATCATTTGGCTCATTAAACCGTGTTATAGTTGAGCTCAGGCCTCTGATGATTACTTTTGAATAAAGACTTCAATTACTCCCATAGTGTCGCTTCGTACCATTTCTCTTTAATCCTGCGCGACAGGATTAAAGAGAGTCTAATAAATTCCTTTCGAGTTCTTATTTCAGTATTGTTATTACGATTATCATTCCTCTCTACGTAGGTAAAGTAAAAAAATATTTTCGCGTTCGGAGGAGAAATTTGATGTTTAATATTTCGCAATAGATCTCATTTCAGTGAAAATCACTTCAATTTGAACTTCGAACATGAGTTCTTTCATGCCCTTCACACCACACTGATTTTATTTGCACGGCGAGAATGCTAGTTTTTTTATTGTAATAGACATGAGCAATTCTGGTCGTAATATTTTTGACGTCATGTGTTTCATGTAAGTGGGTGTTATTCTTGTCTCTAGCGACAACGAAACTTAGGTCAAGTACCTTAAAACTACGCAACCGGTTGGCTGTTATATAAAATTGTTTAAAAAAATAAACTTTAGTTTCATTTATTGAGGAGCGCGGGGGTGGATTCAAATGTTCAAATGTTTGTATAGCTTATGGGACTTAACTACGGGGTCATCAGTCCTTAAACTTACAAACAACTTATGAACTTACTTATACTAAAGACCACACAAACATCCATGGCCGAGGGAGGATACGAACCTCCGACGCGGCGGGCATTCCGCAAGTGGCGCTCCAGACCGCTCAGCTACTCCCGCGTGGTTCAAAGTAGTCACCAAAGTACTGTAGAACCCGTTACCGGCGATGTGGGAGCCGTAGTACACCGTTAGCAAAACCAGTTCTGTTGATGCTGCGAATGGAGTGGTCTATTCCATGTCGAATCTCTGGAACACTTCTGAAGCGAATGCCACGGAGTGGTTCCTTCACCTTCGGAATCAAATAAATGTCACAAGGACTTAAGTCCGAGAAGCATGGTGGGTGGTACAGTATTTCCCCGTCTCATCGACCGAACAGAGCAACCACAGCTTGAGCTGTATGCACCCTCGCATTGTCTTGCAGAATGAACGGTGTGTTGCACAGAATGTGTTGCCACTTCTCTCGCAAAGCTGGTCGCGTAACTCTCACCTGTCACGGTAGCAGTTGCAAAACCAGAATCACGCAGTTCCTCGAAGAAAAAAGGCCCGATATCGGTAGATAAACTTTCTTTTCTTTCTTTTTATTTTTTACTTCTCTATCTACATTATACTGTGATTTATTAAGTTTTCAAATTTATACTACCTTTTTGATCACGCGGTACTTACAGAGCCTAAACACATGGTTACGATGACATGTTATAATGTTCAAAACGAGAGACATGGATAAAAATATAGGATTTATAACAAATAGAAACAACTTGCACATGCATACTAAATTATGAACTACCTTAGTCTTTCAAAGTTTTAGTTTGTAAAACGTCATTGTAATTACCCAATGCTAACGGTTTCATTGTTTGACCATTTGCAAGTTCAAGCGTGACATAAAAAGATACAGGTTACAAACGCCATTGATTTACGATTTGTACAAAAAGAATCGGACATCTGCGATACTGTAAAGTCATCTGAAGTTTGTAATTACAAATTGATAGATTAATGAAAAGTAAATAATAACATCGAATGAAACATCATTTATCAAAAAACTATGAATTATTTAGTGAAGATGAGTCGTCAGACAGTAAAGTAACTAAAACCGTGACTAAACGTCATTTAGATTATTTTTTGGCTCTGTAAATATTTTTATAGATTATTTATACCATGATTCCGATTGTTTTTGTAAACTTTGTACATCAATTCACTTTGTAATTTGTGTCTTAATGTTAGACTGGTGCTTCAAAATGGTCCAAGAGTGAAGCCGGTAGCATTGGGTAAACATAAAAACCAGATTTTGTCAATCACGATGACATTTTACAAATATCTAACAACTATTAAACCCCACCTTAGCGTTTATTTAAATTTTCAAGGTGTATGAAAATGGGTATGAAAATGGGTGTGTTACTGCAAACTGTGGACTTTCTGATACAAAATAAAGTATCTAAAATCACTGAAAGTCACTCGTGAGGAACGCTATCAAACTACTTCTGGAAATTTAAAAACATGTAATCAATTGCAGAACCTCTGTCGATCAAAATTATTGCTTCATGAGACTGAAGAATTATTTGCTAGTTAGCTAGTTAGCTTGTTTGCTTCAAGGTGATTAATAATGTTCGAGTACAGTAAATGCGCCAAGACCCTACTACAGATCCACAGTTTTGATATGGGTCTGTAATGCAACTGATTCCACCCATTTCCTTTCTTGAGTATTGGCGTGACTTGTGCTGTTATCCAGTCTTCAAGCACGGATCTTACATCGAGTGGAATCCAAGTCAATCCCCATAAATCTAACTTTCGGTCTGTAAAACGACCACAATACGTGAGTATAAAACATGATTCGTAATGCCACAGCAGGCAGACGTCAAAGATATAAGCGCCGATAGGTTTAGGATAGTCTTTCCCCAATGGCCCAGGCCTTCGAATGCTGCTCGGACTTCATTTCCGCAGCGACGTGACTGCCTCACTGGCATTTCAGTGCAACTGCCCTTTTCTGCGTGTCGCTAACCTTTGTGACTGGTCGAATGTCATTTGTGCTTATCTTACCTTTCATTTCTTAAAGCCTTGTCCATAGCTCTGCAGTTCTTTCCATTGTTGAATTCATATTGTGTCCACTTTCGGCAGTCACCCTCCACAATGCAAAAAGGATTAGTTGAAGCTATTTGATTCTTTAAAGACGACATTATTTGTCAATGTGATTAGTATCCCATATATTTTACTTTCAAAAATGTTTTTAAATTTTATAATTCTTTTTGTTGGAATATAAAACCAATCATACTGTTTCAGGATGATTACTTTGCCTTTTTTGACCACCATAATATGTATATAAAAATTGTAAGAAAGTGATGGTTCTCTTCTTGTGTGCTTAATACTGTTTTATGTATAATATGGCTATTTTCTGTATTTTAGATTTGAGAATGAGTCAGAGATGAGCAGATACTAGTAATCATAATAAATAAAAATTGCTATCAAGACATTAGATTGATAATCTGACCGGCGGAAAAGATTTTATGTACGCTGACGAAAAGTTTAATACAAAAGCCTGAGGAAGTTTTAAAGTTTTTCAAATTTTGGCTTTACATTTGATACTGGAAATAATAGGATTAAAAGACCGAGCGCACACTCTTTAAATATATTGTAATACTTTACGTAATTTGATGCTACACGTTAACTGTAACGAAAATAAATTCAATCGTCCATCGAGGAAAACTATGAGACTTTACGACGTGGAAAAATCAGACTTTTTAGCGGAATAGATTTCTCAAACCCATGTGATATCTTCTAAAGGGAAACATATTTCTGTTTTTCTCACAATCAGATGCTATATACATAATGACCCAAAAGCAGAGGAGTAAGAGGATCTTCGAGCCTTATTCTACACTGATTTCCTAAATTGAATATTGAGATTGAATATCGAAAGTCTCAAAGTTACCAAAAATATACGAAACGTATATTTGTTCAGAGAATCAGATAGAAATACGCTAAATTGATTGGTAAAAAACAGTTTCGACACCTTCAAAACCCTAAACGTGAGTGTAGACCTGATGTGGCTTCAATTCAGAGTAGTAGTATCGACAGCAATTGACAGTTTTATACCAAATAAATTAATAAAGAAGGTGGTGATCCCCATTGATTCACAAAACAGGTCAGGACACTGTTACAAAAACAGCGAAAAAGACAGGCAAAATTTAAACGCACACAAAATCCCCAGGATTGGCGATGCTACACAGAAACTCTAAATTTAGCGAGGACTTCAATGCGAGATGGTTACAACACTTTCCACAACTAAACTCTTTCTCGAAATTTGACTGAGAACCCAAAGAGATTTTGGTCATATGTCAAATATACTAGAGGCAAAACACAAACAATACCCTCACTACATGATAGAAATGGCTATATCGCATATGATAGTGCTACGAAAGGAAAGTTACTAAACACAGCTTTTTCAAAACTCATTCACCAAAGAAGACGAAACCAATATTCCAGATTTCGAATTACGAACAGAGACCAGAATGAATAACGTAGAAGTAGATATCATCGGAATAGTGAAGCAACTGAAATCACTTAAGAAGAACAAGTCTTCTGGTCCAGTCTTAGATTTCTATCTGATTATGCTGAAGCGATAGCTCCTTACTTAACAGCCCTATACAACCGCTCCCTCATAGAAGGATCTATACCAAAAGACTGGAAAGTTGCACAGGTCACACCAATATTCCAGAAAGGCAGTAGGAGTAACCCACTAAACTAGAGGCCTATTTCATTGACGTCAATTTGCAGCAGGGTTTTGGAACATCTCCTGCATTCAAATATTATGAATTATCTCGAACAGCATGATCTATTGACCCAAGGTCAACACGGATTCAGAAAATATCTTTCATGTGAAACACAACTTTACTAACACGAAGTGATGAGTGCTATCGATAAGGGATCTCAAATTGATTCCGTATTTCTAGATTTCCAGGAGGCTTTTGACACTGTAGGTAACAGACGGCTTTTAATCAAATTTCCAGATTTGTGACTGGATAGGGGATTTCCTGACAGAGAGGACACAGTTTGTAGTAATCGATGGTAAGGCATCGACTAAAACAAAGGTGATAGTGGTTCCACAGGGCAGTGTTATTGGTCCTGTGCTATTCTCTACATAAACGATTTGGGAGAAAATCTGAGCAGCTCTCTTAGGTCGTTTGCAGATGACGCCGTCATTTATCGTCTAATAAAGCCATCTGCAGATCAAAACGAACTGTAGAATGATGTAAATAAGATATAAGTTTGGTGTCAAACTTGTCAGTTGACTCTAAATTATGAGAAGTGCAAAGTCGTCCACATGAGTACGAAAATAAAGCCTTTAAACTTTGTTTACAAGTTAAATCAATCGAATGTGAAGGCCGTATACCTCGGAAGTACTATTATATCAAATATAACTGAAAAGAACACGTAGATACTGTCGTAGGAAAGGCGAACCAGAGATTGCATTTTATTGGCATAACACTTAAAGAGACGCAACTGAACTACTAAAGAGACTGCATACACCACGCTTGTCCGTCCTCATTTGGAGCATTGCTGCCCAGTGTGGGATCCTTATCAAGTGGGTTTGACGGAAGCCATCGAAAGAGTCCAAAGAAGGGACCGTTTTGTATTGTCAAGACACATAGGAGACAGTGTTACTGAAATGATACAGGATCTGGGATGGGAATCATTACAACGGCATTTATCGCTGCGGCGTGGTCTACTTATGAAACTCCAATCGCCAACATTCACCTCCAAATGCGAAAATATATTGTTGACTCCCACCTACATATGTAGGTATTTTCATCAGAATAACATACGAGGAATCAGTGCTCGAACGGTGAGATTCAGATGTTCTTTTTTCCTGCGAGCTATTCGGAAATGGAATGGTAGATGAATCGTGCGAAGATGGTTCGATGAACCCTCTGCCAGGCTCTTAAATGCGGTTTGCAGAGTATCCCATGTAGATGTAGGTGTATTTAATATTCGTTTTACGGCGAGTAGGGTGGGAGAAACCTTTCATCATTTCTGGCAACTACAACATCGACCGTTCCCCCCGGCACACCCTGTGCAGATGTTGCGTACTCCATACAGCGCATAAAATTTCCATAGCGGGCGACGCGTCCGCACGCTTCGCTGTTGTCTTTTTCTCCGGCAGAGAGTATCTGAGAGCGCTGGCTCACTACATATATATACACAAGTGCGGATCGTAAACCGCTATCTGCGCCATCCAGAAGCGGGTGCGAGGATCGCCCATCCGGCCCCTTATAGGCTAATGAAATAAGACCGGCGCCGCGCCGCAAAGTGCCGAGACGGCAGGCGGCAGCGGCGACCGGATGGAGCCGGCATCGGCCGTTTCCGCGGCGACTCGTAAAGGCCGCTTTACTGCCAGGCTAAACAAGTGCAGCCGGTAAATCTCCCAGGCACCGCTTTATCTGTCCTCGGCGCCCGTCCAGGGAAGACATTTATCTCGATCGGTGCTACAGCTCCGGCTGATTTCGCACCTGCTCCCGAGTGGAGTTCGGGATGCGTCTTTGCAGCCACACAGTTGAGGCTGCGACCAGAGTGAGATGTCGGTGGAGTCTGCCGATGACCAGTCTCTGCCGAAGACTTCCATCTTTTCAGAATAGCACCAGAGGTGTATGCATTCCACATTTTATCTGACCTCGTTTGTGTGGAAGTGAGGCCGGATGCAGCTGAACGTTAGCACTAGAACGGGCAGGATGCTTGAGTGCTGTCCAAGGCAAGCTGTGCCCAACCGCCGGCCGCGGTGGCCGAGGTGACTGAAGCGCTCCAGCCACGGTCAGCACGGCCACTACGGACGTGGGTTCGAATCCCCCCTAGGGCACGTATATTTGTGCCTTCCTTAGTGTAAGCTAGTTCATAATTAGTTTGTAAGTTTAGGGACTGATGACCCCGTAGTTAAGTTCCATAAGCTATACAAACATTTGAATTTTGTGCCCAACCCAAGCAGATTCAAAAGGGTTAGGTGTGTGAGCTGCCTAAGGTCACTGTCAACACCGCCTGAAGTTCTGACTTTTGTCTCATCACATCACACACAGTAAGTACTGCTCTCAGCTGACTGTCTGGTCGCTAAGAGGCAGTGAGCTGTACCCCAGTGGCCAACCAGTGAGCTATACGATCGCGGCTAAGGCTGAGGCCGTAGTGAGACCGATGTCGGTGGACTCTGCCGATGACCAGTGTCTGCCGAAGACTTTCGTCTTTTCAGAATGGCACCGAAGGTGTAAGCACTCCGCTTTTTATCTGCCCTCATTTGTGTGGCAGTGAGACCGGTTGCAGCTGGACATTAGCACCAGAACGGGCAGGCTGCTTGAGTGCTGTCCAGGCCAGGCTGTGCCCAACCGAAGCAGATTCTGAAGCGTTAGGCATGTGAGATGCCAAAGGTCACTGTCAACACCGCCTGAACTTCTGACCTCCACAGTTAGTACTGCTCTCATAGCTGACTGACTGGTCGCTAAGAGACAGTGGGCTGTGCCCCAGTGGCCAACCAGTGATCTACATGGTCGCGGCCTACTGTGATGGGCAGGCTGCTTGAGTGCTGTCCAAGCCAGGCTGAGCCCAACCCAAGCATCTTCAGAAGGGTTAGGCATGTGAGCTGCCTAAGGTCAATGTCAACACCGCCTGAAGTTCTGACCTTTGTCTTATCACATCACACACAGTAACTGCTGCTCTTGTAGCTGACTGACTGGTCGGTAAGAGGCAGTGGGCAGTGCCCCAATGGCCAACCAGTGAGCCACACGACCTCGGCCTACTAAGTGAGATGGGCAGCTGTCTAGGCCGGGATGTGCCCAACCGAAGCAGATTCAGCAGGTTTAGGCAAGTGAGCTGCCTGGGGTCACTGTCAACACCGCCTGAAATTCTGAACTTTGTGTCGTCATGTCACCACCAATATTAGGTTTTCTACCAAAATGAATTATTATACAAATACTAATTAATAATAAAATAACAGTTACAGTAATCTTTAAAATCATATTTACAACCATTACATTATACTATTATATACAAATTATATTCTCAGCAACACATTAAGTACTGCTTTTGTAGCTGACTGACTGGTCACTAAGAGGCAGTGGGCTGTGACCCAGTGGCCAATTAGTAAGCTACGTTATTGCAGTCTACTAAGTGTGACGTGACACAATAGTGCTCAGGCCTTGTCATGTTACACCACAAAGATGACCATGTAGCTCACTGGCTGGCCACTGGGGAACAGTCCACTGTTTCATAGCGACCAGTCAGTCAGCTACGAGAACGTGACATGACAGGACAGCACTACGGCAACACCGCCCAAACAAAAGGCTTGAGCACTGTTGTGTCACATCACACGGAGTAGGCTGCGATCTCGTAGCTCACTGGCTGGCCGCTGGGACACAGCACACTACCTTAGAACAAACAGTGTGGTGGGAGAAAGGGAGCGTTAAATTGTCAAAATAATCTCTTATCATACCAAATTCGTCCTAAATTTGGTTCAGTCTTATTAAGAAAACTTGTTTATAGCTCTTATGGTCGGTTGCTAAGTAAATATTTATGTTTTCTAACGTCACCTAGCAACTTAACACCTATCGTGAACCGTGGCACCGAACTTCCCTCCAAAGTCTATCTCCACCGCCTAATATAAAAATATATAAAATAGTTTATATTTCTATCTTTTCTTAAACACAAACAGATCCTTATACCTGCGGGAGAAAGATAAAAGGCCAGTATGTACCTTCACATTCAAAGTTTAAATTCTTTAGCACCAATTCAGTCATGAAACTGGTGTACGAGCGAAAATCCACAGCCTACTATATTTTAGTTTCACATTTAAAATACCACTATTTCATTTGAATGTGTCTTGAAATTCAATAGCCTGTTATAAACTTTTCAAACTGATGGTGTTTTCTTCTTAGGTGTAGAAGATCATAAAAACTCTTGAAAAATTCCATATTTCACATTAAATAATAAATCATTCCATATAGATGACGTAATATTTAAAACTCTTCTTCAGTCAAACATAAAATGTTCCTTGGTCCACTTGCAGTACAAGCAAATACTATTTGCTGCTGATGGAATCATACATTCACAAGGACATAATCTGAACTGACGAACATCCATAGCAATAATAATGTTAAATAATCTTCTTAGAGAACGATCGATGTCCCGCAATAAAGAAGGCGCAGAGACGTCCGCTGCGCCGTGACCGTCGGCTAACTTCATATAACGGCCAACTCTGTGATGCCGGTCGGTGCTGCGGCGACGCTTTATTGCAGTACCTCGATCGACCATGAAACAAAGAGAAACAAACACAAAACATTTTTTTTAAGTATCACATCATAAAAATCATTACTCAGCATTCTATAAATCGTTTTCATTAATACGCAATCTTATAGTTCATCTCCTGCAAAACAAAGCTGATATGGGAGAGTAGGGGCTCACAAATCTGACCCACTACAACAGCCAGTCAGGTACGAGAACATGGCCTACTCTGTACGATGTAACAGGGCAATGCTCAGGCAACTCGCCTGTGTACTGTCATGTCACGGCACTGTAGGCTGCGATCGCATAGCTCACTGGCTGGCCACTATGAGACAGTGGAAGGTGCACCAGGCCAGCCACTCAGCTACCTGTTTACGGCCTACTGTATGTAACATAATATGACAGAGCTCAAGCAACACCGCCCAACGAGAAGCCCTGAGGGCTGTTATGTCACGGAGTAAGCCTCGATCACGTATCTGACTGAATGACCACTGGAGCACCCTCCACTGTTTGGTTCACACTAGGCAAGTAATTTAATCAAGTGGCTAGTGATTTAGTAACTAAACGTGTCTGAGCGACATCTCTTAAGCCGGTCGTACACTATCAAATAATTGGACAAAGAAATATTGGACGTAGTGTCCAATATTTCATCGAAGAAATCGATTCTGTTTCCTGAACTGAGAAGTGTGACTACTCACAGCGCTAGTGGTAGTAGTACAGCCTTCTTGCCACTTCAGCTGTTTGACCTTAACCTCCAATAATATTATTTAGAGGCTAAGGTTTGACATAGCTTTCGTGTTCGTAAACATGGCTAATAAAGGCAAGTTCGTGTGCTGTGTTCCAGCAAAAACAAAATTGATAGTAATGCCTAAATCAGATGGGGCGTTGTATAACAGGCTACAAGGCCAATTCACACCGTCCGTCACGTCAATTCGCTTAGCCTAACTCTTTGCGGTGAAAGTGAAGCTTGGAAGATATGCCGGGTGTTCAAACCATCAGTATAAATTTGAAAACTTAATAAATCACGGAAAATGTAGATAGGTAAAAATTGACACACATTCTTGGAATGACATGGGGTTTATGTGAACAAAAAAAAAAGTTCAAAACATGTTCGACAGATGGCGCTTCATCTGATCAGAAAATTAAAAAATTAATAATTAGCATAACAAATGAAGACAAAGCAAATATGATGTTCTTTACAGGAAATTCGCAATATTTTCACCATCATTCATCAATGTAGTCGAGGAATAATGTTGTGAACAGCACTGTAAAGCATATCCGGAGTTATGGTGAGGCATTGGCGTCGGAAGTTTTCAAAGTTATACTGACTTTTTGATCACCCAGTACTTTGTTCGAACATTATCAATTACCTCAAACAGAACGGTATGTTGACCCATAGGCAACAGAGACTGCGAAAGTGTCATTGATATCATCAAGTATGTATACCTCACACAGAAAATGATAGCTTGCAATATGTCGAAAGTGTATTATGGAATACGTTTGATACATGTGTAATGCCAAAAAGTCATGTAACATCTTTTGTGAATTTCTGCATCTGCACTGAGGATGGTTATTAAGATAACCGAAATCGATTTCCGACAATAAATGCAAAAGACATTTATGGCCAAGGCTGCTTCATTTAATGTTTCTAATAACTATTTTGTGGCCTTTGAGCACATCATTACATATAATGCAATCAAACCTTAAGTTTTGTCATTAATATAGATTACCTCGTTTCCGAGCCACTCCAGGCTGATAAGATGTAAGTGTTATAGATATGGAGAGTTATAAGTCGGTAGCATAATACACCTAGACCACCTCACTCAGATGATTTCACGATAATTATGTGTCTGAAACGAATCAAACTGACTTCGTTATAAATTGTAAATTGCTGAAGTTCCACCAGTATTAAGCAGAACATCTCCCTAATCATATCACATTTATATACAAGCCACTACGTGACATCCCTCGCGTACCTCTCTTTCAGATACCTGTTCGTCCCAAAGGTATCAGCAGCAATCTCATCACGGACGTATTATGTTCGTACACACAGTTGACGTAGCCGACTAGTTCACCGTCGTAAACTGGAGATACACATCTGTAGCGCATGGCTCTTCGGACGGCTTAGCGAGATCCGGCGAAATAGCCGCCCAGTTGGATTCACCTGTCGGCCATATCTCTAACAGCTGCATTACTGGCGTTATCTCCAATGCGTTACGTCTGACCCCCGAGAATCGACACGTCCAACGTCAAATGGTGTTACGTACAATTGGTGGACAGGTGGATATCTACATAGCCTCGATCCTCGATCACGAATAATACCCACTCATCTCTTTGACGAAATATTGCGCAGTTTGTTATCAACAAAAGTAGCGGCCGCGGAGGCTTGAAGTGAACCCTCTCCGTTGCGACACATATCTAATTCTTTCAATAGAGCTTCATTCTTCTAAAACTGCTTGTGAATTTGTTGATCTTAAAAGACCAGCCCGGATATTGTTGTAGCTCGAACGTTCACTCCATGAATTGAGAGTGGGGAACTGCATCAGATCTGACCATAACAAGATGAAGGCTTCTAATACAAGGGCTGGAACTTAAATAAGTGGCAACTATTTATTCACAAACGATATAAAAGCGTTACATGTTTTCACCTGTTATTCTTCAAAGTAGTCACCAGCGTTGTGTAGAATCCGTTGGCAGCAATGTGGAAGGTTTAGTATGGCGTCAGCAGAGCCTATTCTGTTGATGGTGTAAACGGTGCAGTCTACTGCCTATCGAATCTCTGTTCTGAAGCGAATGCCAAGAAGTCGTTCCTTCATCTTCGGAATCAAATGAAAGTCACAAGGACTTAACTCCGGGGAGTATGGTGGATTGTACAGTACTTCCCAGGCCCATCAACCGAACAAACCAGCCCAGCTTGCACTAATTCGCCCACGCATTGTCGTGCAAAATGGTGGGTGGGTTACTTTTCATTTGCGGAACGTTTCGAAGATGCAACAGCTCTACCAATGAGACTGCCTACATCACATTTGTGCGTCCTCTCCTGAAGTACTGTTGCCCACTGTGAGACCCTCACCAGGCGGGACTAAATTAAATTAAATGTTTGTACAGCTTATGGGACTTAACTACGGGGTCATCAGTCCCTAAACTTACAAACTACTTATCAACTACCTTATACTAAGGACGGCACAAATATCCATGCCCGAGGGGAGATTAGAACCCCCGACCGTAGTGGCCGTGAAGACCGTAACTGAAGCCCACCGCGGCTGGCCCAGGCGGGACTGACGGAATACATTGAGAAGGTACAGAGAAGGGCAGCTCGTTTTGTTCTATGGCGTTACAGGGGGGAAAGCGTCACGAAACTATTTCGCGATATGAGGTGGATACCATTAAAAAAATCTACTTTTACTTCTAAATGTGAAAATATTTCCCAATAAAATAAGAGAAATCAGATCTAAAACGGAACGATTTCGGTGTTCTTTCTTTCCGCGCGTTATTAGAGAATGGAACGGTAGAGAAAGGTTATGAGGTTATGAAAGTGGTTAATGAATCCTCTGCCAGGCACTTAAATGTGATTTGCTGAGTATCTATGTAGATGTAAAGTGTTGCCGCTTCTTTCACAAAGCTGGTCGCAAGTGATGCTCCAAAACGCTAGGACGACCTGCCCGATGCATGACCGCCACAGTTTGCCTATTTTTGTCGGAGGCTTTTACCCAACGTGCCACTGTTCTATACGTCAATGCCGATTTCCCACACGCCTGTTGAAGACCTTGATGGCACTGCCTTGCTGTACGACTTCTGGCACTTGATCCGTTTGTTCCTGTTTGGAAAACATAGTGACACCGTTACGTTAGAGCGTTAACTAACAACTGACTCTTTCCCGCGATATTGCGCACGCCGGTGACGTAGGAAGAGTCGAGTCCATTTGCTCGGAGGTAAGGTAGATATGTGAACAATGTGTGCTATCACAGTAGATTCCATTGCATAGTGTCTCCACAGCATTGTTGTCACTATTTCAGTTCAAATGTTTGTAAATATATCGTACCAAACTGCGTGGTCATCAGTCCGTATCTTACAAACTACTTAAATTAAGGTAAACTAACCTAACGACAACACACACACACACACACACACACACACACACACACACACACACACACATGCCCCAGGGAGGACTCGAACCTCCGACGGCGAGCAACCGCACGCTCCGCAGCGAGGCGCCTTAGACCGTTCGGCTACTCCACCGCGGCACTATTTCAGTTCCAACCGCCGTATATCTTCGTTGGTCTTGCCTTGCATCTGGACAAATGCCTCGTAATGCATAGTTCGTAATCCTACAGAAATACAAAGGGAAGTAACATTTAGCGAAGGGAAACCCAACTTGAATCGTCTTGTTGCGAAGTTCGTTGCCAAGAACGTGTGTATACAAAAGATGAAACGTTTAATCTCCCGTCACTTATTATTAGAGCACTAACAAGAGTTGTACGAAGATGGAAGGAAGAGGTATCATCTAGCAGCCTTGTGGAGCGATTTAGAAAAATAACAGAAAATGTAAATTGTTGCTCCCGAATTCGAGCCGAGAATGTTGAGCTATCAACATATCGACCTCTCCGTTTAAATGAGCCTCGATCCTCAGTCAAGATGTTACCCACACATCTCTTTGACGAAACATTGCGTATTTTGTTATTAAAAAACGTAGCGGGCACAAGACTTGAAGTGAACCCTCTATGATGCGACATATATCATTCTTTCGATACAGGTTGATTCTTTCAATACACTCCTTACACTTTTTTAAATACAAATACCATGGCGAATCAGTTTTTCCTAAGAACTCCTCGTACCCATAATAAATTGTAGCGTAATTGTGTAGGGGAATAGATGAATGTTGTGGTAAGTGTATTTCATATAACTGATCATCTCAGTAAATTCGTATGTAATTTGGTCCAACCATCAAGTATACATAACTTTTACATATGCTTGACATTCTGCTAGCCGGGGTTGCAAACTATGTAATGAAATACGGCGTACCCTGACGAGCCAAGATCGCGTTTTAAAAAGTTTCATAAAACATAATTAAACTTTATTCTGACCTATTTTGGAAAGTCTCTGTTGCCATCTAAAGACCTCTTAATAATTCATCATCGTAATAATACTACGTTGCCATCTAAAGACCTCTTAATAATTCATCATCGTAATAATACTACAGGATGGTTCAAAAAGTATACCACAAGTTTGAAAATAGAAAACACTGAAATGAAGAAATGGAGGACAAAGTTCTTTATGTCGTCGATTTAAGGAGGCTCTGAAGTTTCATTTGGATGCTAGCAGTGCGGCTCGCCTATGTCTTTTGTTAACGCAAAGATGGCGACTTTTCAACGAAATGCTTTTTGTGTTATCGAGTACGACAGAAAACGAAACGACGGCAGCTGTTCAGTGTGCATTTCGAATAAAGTATGGTGTTTCAAACGCAGATATATACAATTCAAACACGAAGGATGTTTGTTAAAAGAGAATAATTCCGAACATGTTGACGGCATACGAGAAACATCCGCACGCAAGCAAATAAAAACGACCCCCGACCATTTGAAGAGACCTAAGTAGAAGGTTAGTGGTGAAACCTTATCGTCTGAAATTGCTTCAAGCCCCTTCGGTAGCAGATAAGGTGAAAAGACTTGAGTTCTGCGATTTTGTCAATGAACAAATGGAAACAGATGAAATTCGTCATTGCGACTTTGGGGGAGATCTGACTGATTATTACAATAATGAAATATGGCCAAGAACGCTAATTATTTTATTTCTATTACATCAGGTAACCAAATAGATTCAACTGCAACCATCGGTCCTGGATACTCACTTCAGTTTCGTTAAACCATTTTAAAACTAAAACATCTCTCCAGTAACAACCTCGGACATGTTGACATTAAAATACAAACAACTCCACATAATTTAAAAACAGTTCTAGAATTCAATGAACGCGCTGTTGTTGTGTTTTTAACCTATAATAACATGTTGTTGTTGTTGTTCAAATGTTCATGTTCAAATGTTTTTGAAGCTTATGGGACCTAACTACGGGGTCATCAGTCCCTAAACTTACAAACTACTTACAAACTAGGACGGCACAAATATCCATGCCCCAGGGGGGATTCGAACCCCCGACCGTAGTGGCCGTGCTGACCGTGACTGGAGCGCCTCAGACACCTCGGCCACCACGGCCGGCTTGTTGTTGTTGTTGTTGTGTTTTTAGCATATAACAACATAATGTTTATCGAATTTTAGCACTGTTTTTAAAATGTTCAAATGTTTGTAAATCTATCGGACCAAACTGCGTGGTCATCAGTCCGTAGCTTACAAACTACTTAAACCTAGGTAAACTAACCTAAGGACAAACACACACACCCATGCCCCAGGGAGGACTCGAACCCCCACGGCGAGCAACCGCGCGCTCCGCAGCGAGACGCTTTAGACCGCTCGGCTACTCCACCGCGGCTAAAATGTTGAATTGAATGTATTTTAATGTTGGTATGTTGTTGTTGTTGTTGTGTTTAAAGGGGACTCAACTGCTGGGTTATCAGTCCCCTTGTTGGTATGCCAGGGATGTCACTGGCGAGACATGTTCTTTCCTTGTCAGAGAAGAAACATTCAGCTTTTCTCTTATTGTAGCTTTCATTCATTTCTATACCATTGTATATTGGTCACAGGGCAATTGTAATTGCACCGTACTTATTTAATATACCTGTTCAGTTCAAACCCCATTTGTCACTTACTTTATACCGCAATTATCCAAACTTACTAGGGCAAACCCGCCCTCCAACCTGAAATCCTCTTTTGGAATGAAGTTTTATAATATATCAACGAATAGAGAAGCCCTCTTTTTAATTCTGATTGGGACTGGATTTATAGGGGGAAGGTACGGCGAAAGAATAACAGCTATAAAATACGTAGGTATATTATATGTCTCATATTTGGGATCGATGATGAGCTAGAAAATGGTTTTATAACCAGAAACCTAGGTCGTATATTTATAACAAACTAGCTAGTACTCGGCGCTTTACTGCCGCAGAAAAAATAATTGTGCAAATAAAGTTTGAAATTTAAAAGTGTTAGCTTTCATAATCACACTAGCTGAAAACCCTTTGTTGCCCGGGTATTTATTTATTTATTCCTGCCATTTTTCAAGTATATATTCATTTGTATAAGGGTTGTATGTCTGTAAAATCTCTTGGGAATACATTTAGTAGAAATAAGTGATAGATTAAAACTTGATGCAAGATGGGGCGGTTTTCCATTAACATTACGATTTAGAAGGTACACTCTACTATATGCGTGTATACGGACTGTAAAATTTCCTGGAGCTACAATTTGTAGTGTTCAAATTATAAATTGTAACGTCATACCGAGAGCCGTAGTTTTACTCCATAAACAGCGGAAAAGTAGTAAGCGAGAAACGTTTTTCCTTTCATCATTTTACTATGGTTGCCAGCGAGAAAAGTTTAATAAAGGTTTGAAATTATGTTTAAAGTTTGTTGCAAGTCGCTAAGTACTGTCATTCTCATACAGTGTATTTCGAAAGTCTCGCCGCATTATATGGCTTTTTTGCGATTTCTATTGGTTATGACGTAATATCTTTTGACCCATGGGCCATATGTGATCCTTAACCATGCAGCAATTGTTACCTTACGGTAAGGAATGTGTGTACCAAATTTGGTTGAAATCTGTCCAATGGTTTATGAGAAAATGAGCAGCATTGTCGCAAAATGCAGCAGTTTTTCGCGCATCTCATTGTTTATGACGTCATATCTCGTGAACTATTGTTCGTATGTGATTCTTACACTTGCGGCGACCGTCCTCATGGATTGAAGCTTACGTGTACAAAATTTCATAAAGATAGGAACAAAACTGTAGATTTGTATGCAACACGTACAAGCATACGGACACTCTGCTTTATATATTAGCTGTACTGCGACACACACTCCACCTAGTGTAAGTTAACTGTACTATGTCCATAACCTTTGTGTAACAATACAATAACTATAGTATGCAGCATTGGTCGTTTTTTATTAATGTTTTTGCAGATAGATTTCGATCACATAGTGATCATCCTCAATGCACCAGTCATCGTAATATCAGCTATTCATAATCATATGCCAAATTAGCTGAATGTAACAGATTTTTTGAACATACCAATATAGCGTCCAACTATGAAATGAGTGAGCCCTTTGTGTAAGAGCTGGAAGTAAGTTGAAGGTTTATCGCAATTATATGAACGTTATGGCAGCGCATAAAATACGAACAAACGAACAAATATATATCACATTTCCAATCTTCCATTAGTACACTCCTCCTTTCCCTTCTTTCTGTTCGCCTGCTCCTCCCCCCCTCCCCCGTGTCCTACTGTCCCTTTCTCTGTCAACCTTCCTCCTCCCCCCTCCTCTTTGATCTCCTTTTTCCTGTCTGTCACCAACTAGCCTCTCTGATTCTCCTGATTCTCTCTGTCTCCTCCTCTCCCCCCCCCCCACCTCTCTCGCTCTGTCCGTCACCCCCTTACCATTTCAGTCCGTGTCCTCCTCCACCTACTCCTCTCCCTTCTATATATGAAAACATACATACATATATACGCTACGTTTCATAGTAATTTTTCAAACGGTGTCAAAGTCGCAAACTATTCTCCGACATGCTAAGTTCACTGGCTTGCAGATTATAAAAATATACTTCATGAAGACTTATATTTATGTACTGACTTTCATGGTGAGCAGTCAAACAATTTGGATGTTTATTGTAACGTACCCACCGCTATGCATCTACGGAGACTTACAGAAGGTAGTCCATGTATTAATTCGGGGTATAAGCTATCTTCATTCCACATTTAATTCCGTCCAGCCGCTACAGTGTGAAGAGTAACAGACGTGTTAACCCACTGTAATGTACCCTCCGCCACGCACCATACGGTGGCTTACGAAAGGTAGCTGGTATTAATCGCAGTATACCCTAACTCTGTTAATATCCGTCCAGCCATTTCAGCGTGGAGGCATAAGAAACTAATTAATTATAAAACCACTGGCCGAGCGTTCTGCGGCACGCAAGTCACAGTCTACACGGCCGCTACGGTCGGGGACTGCAATACCCCCCTCAGGTATGGACGTTTGTGTCGGCTTTAGTATAATGTAGTTTATAAGTAGTTTGTAAGTTGAGGGACTAATGACCCCACAGTTAAGTTCCTTAAGCTTAAATATTTGAACTTTTTTTAAATTATAAAGCACCCTTCGCCAAGCGTCATACAAAGTTAATTTTAGTAAGCCTATTACCTTCGCAATCGGATGTACGGTATAGCCGTGCATAAAATACGAACATTAAGGCAAACAAACATTAATTTTTATATATTAGATATTTAAGAAAAATATAGAGTTTCATAAAGTACTCATAGTTGAATCAAATAAAATAATCTATTTTTCCTGTTTGTTTTTGCCTGTTTCAGGTGTTCGACTGTCGCTACGTGACAACGACCAGTGGAATGTTTGAAGCACTCTGCAACCACATAAAATACAGCACCAACAAAGGGAATATTCGGTATGTATGAACACTTAACACAATATAAAATGTATTGTTTAAAGCATCTCTAGAAAATGTTTTTCTGTGCTGGTCGCTCGCTTCCACTCCTTTTCTGTCGATAACGACAAAATTTCTGCCCACGACTCCTGCTGCCTAAGACCAATCCTACGAAAATATCTAATTCGCATTAGAAACGTAGGAGATGTGCTCTAGCCTGCTAAGAATTGATAGGTTTTCTGCCCTGTTTACGTAACACTAACAGTTGACCATTGTACCAGCCTTTTAACAGCTCTAACTGTAAATAATGCCTGAACCGATTCGCCTGAGAGGAAAATTGTATAAATGGCTTTGTTGAGCTCTTAAACTTTTTTCCCTTATCTTACACTGTTTCAGAGATCTGACCAAAAAATAATCCCCATTTGAAACTGCCTCTGTATTTGTCTGTAACGTTTTCCCAAATTTTACGTGACAACGACCAGTGTAATGTTTGAAGCTCTCCAATAGAATAAGATAAGTACCTGTTTCTGTCTGTAACATGTTGCCACTAGTTACGTAGCGACAGTGAAGACATTTCAGAAATATCCATAAACAAATTAACTTCTGCCCTGTTTACGTAACACTAACAGTTGACCATTTTACCAGCCTTTTAACAGCTCTAACTGTAAATAATGCCTGAACCGATTCGCCTGAGAGGAAAATTGTATAAATGGCTTTGTTGAGCTCTTAAACTTTTTTCCCTTATCTTACACTGTTTCAGAGATCTGACCAAAAAATAATCCCCATTTGAAACTGCCTCTGTATTTGTCTGTAACGTTTTCCCAAATTTTACGTGACAACGACCAGTGTAATGTTTGAAGCTCTCCAATAGAATAAGATAAGTACCTGTTTCTGTCTGTAACATGTTGCCACTAGTTACGTAGCGACAGTGAAGACATTTCAGAAGTATCCATAAACAAATTAACCAAGATCAAATTTGTAACTAGAAGGTATAAAAAAATGAGAAATGTTTCTCTCACTCTTAATAGCACCTCAACAACGTTGTACTACGTTCAAATATGACGGCAGTCATGTATTTTGTGTTTCTGAAAGTGTCCTTCTGTTAACGGGTTCATTTCGACCGAAATGAGGTGAAAAGTCCATCACTGGGATACATATAATTGTACCTTTTTTTATTATTCTTATTATTTACAGAATCTAATTTGTGGCGTTGCTCCCACTCTATATTAAACGCTTTAAATGAAATATTTCGGTGTGATGTGATAGAGACATCAATATTTTACATGAACACTTCTTATTTGTACTGTAGTGGTGAATAACTGATTTCAGTACAAACTCGTAGTGTGGTGAGATTCGCCGAGATACAGTTTTTACTGCAGAGTAGTAATTATTATTGTCTCTTTGAAGTTATAATGACATTTGACTCCAATAGAGGAATTATGTAGCCGATAGTAGGTTAATATTCAACCTTCAGTGCAGTTTTTAACGACCATAAAACAGTAATTCTGTACCTATTCGCTCTCCACCTAGAAACATAATGTTTCAAACACTATTGTATCACACGCTCTTATAGAGATTTTATTTTGTCATGCAATATTTACACAAAGTTTTTAATTAATTGGAAATTAATGTATACCGTATCTGAATGAGCAGCTCTTTTACAAAAGAATAAAATTAATTTGTTGCAAAACTTCCCCACGACTCAACAAAGACGACTCTCAGATTTAAATCTCAGCGATTAAGAAACATTTACAGACTGTGCAGAGGGTTACATTTTGTAAAGTAATATCCCACTTGTTGCTCAACCGTAACACAGCTTTAAGTTAATGCCTTATTGAACTTTTGCTGGCCAAGAGCATTACACACTGTCGATAGTTCAAATCAGCCCGTCGCGAATTTGAAGGTAGCAGTTTTATCTCCATTCTCACTTAATTGCTGGAGATATTCCATTATTTTCTTAACCTACAATTTTTACCGTCCACAATCTACAACTGCATCTAGTATCAAGACATCTACTCCCTGACGTCATAACGTATGTTGTTTGATGTTTGTCAATTTTATCTACAGTGGTTATCAGTCCCTAAAACTACTTGAGTTGCCGAGCGCATTGAGGTGCTATGCTCCGATGCGCAAGGCCGTTCCCGTCGGGGATTCGAATCCTCCCTCGGGCATGTATTTTTGTGCTGCCTTTAGTAAAAGTTAGTTCATAAGTAGTTCGTAAGTTTAGGGACTGATGACCCCGCAGTTAAGTCTCATAAGTTTAACAAACATTTGAACATTTTGAAAACATACAGACCGATGTCCGAATGAGAACTCGAACGACGGGGAGCAAACGGGCTATTTCACCGCGGCATAACGCAGAACCTATCATCCTTACCTTTCTTCTTGTCATTATTCTACTTCCTTTCTTCACCTAATTCCTTCCCATAGAAAGCAATAACAAAAGTGCCATGCTCAGCATACCTGCGACTGTAAAAAATGTTCAAATGTTTGTGGAACTTATGGGACTTAACTACGGGGTCATCAGTCCCTAAGCTTACAAACTACTTATGAACTAGCTAAGACTAAGGACGGCACAAATATCCATGCCCGAGGGGGGATTCGAACCCCCGACCGTAGTGGCTGTGCAGACCGTGACTGGAGTGCCTCACTCCCCTCGGCCACCGCGGCCGGCCTGCGACTGTAAAAAGAATTCCGCCACTCTCAGTGTTTTTAGGTCTCCTTTCTTCCACTTATTTTCGCTTATTAATGGATTCAGTTTGGACTTGAGTACTTACCAGCCACGGCGGATAAGCCGTGCGTACTGGAGCGCCGTGCTGCGGTGCACGCGGCCGTTAGTCGTCGGGGGTTCGAATCCCCCTCGAGCATGGTTGTTTGTTGCTTTTTATCTAGGTACACGCAAAACCGTTCTACGTAATTTCCGACGTATGCATCCAAGTTTCGTATCATAGTACGATTATGTACACGGATTTTGCGCCGGCCGCTGTGGCCGAGGGGACTGAGGCGCTTCAGTCACGGTTTGCACGGCCACTACGGTCGGGGGTTCGAATACCCCCTCGGCATGGATATTTGTGCCGTCCTTAGTTGTAGGTAGTTCATAAGTAGTTTGTAAGTTTAGGGACTGATGACCCCGTAGTTAAGTCCCTTAAGCTTAACAAACATTTGAACATTTGAACGGATTTTGCATTTCTTCAACCAAATATTTTGAGCGTATCCCTCCACCGTCTGAAATGGGCTTGTATCCGGATTCTTCGAGAACAGACGTCATGTTCATGCAGAATCTAAATCGAATGTATTCCCGTTTTCGATAGGCCTAAGGCTCAGTTAGTACGATTACATCACCAGCATATTCTCTTCAACCTTGCACAACATCGACTCACACCAAGTGACTTCCATCTGTGTCCATCGTTGAAGAAGACTCTCGGCGGAAGGCGCTTTGGAAACAGCGCTGACGTCAAACAAGCCGTTCAACTTTGTAATGAAAGTTCCGGATTTCTGCTTATATTTTATTCAATAGCGCTACAGCTGTTTCGACAGTTTGATATTATCAAGCGCCTGCGTATATAAGAATTACATTAATTACAAATCAAACAATACCAAAATATACATAAAAATATTTCTTGTTATAAATTTTCCTTATAACTTACGTCTACGATGTTTGGACGTTATATGCTGACATCTGGCGTAACTGTTGTATAAACTGTATAGAAATATTCACGTATTTAGCTGTTGGATACGGGTTTTAGCTGACAGGTTCTGTGCAGCTTTTTACACTGAAACTTTAAATTAAAGAAAACTTTTATATTTTACGTAATTAATAACAGCTCTGCCAAAGATGTTTATATACATATAGTAATCGACTAAGTTATAAGAGATTTTTTAACGTTGACATTAGGTTTATTTCTAGCTACCTCTGGTCATCTAGTATATCTTTGCTTCTCAGCCTTTTTCATCGATAAGGTCAATAAAATTAACCAGATAATTTTTATGTTTGAAATCAGTGTGTTCGTTAAGTATTTCGATCGGATAATTTTTAGTGTGAATATGTATTTCAAATTCCGTATGCAATGTCTGATTTTTTCCTGGAAGGCGGTATGACTAATGACTCAACGTACTTTGAAATTATGTAGAAAAATCAAGATATGTCTTATCTTTTTTTTTTCTTTCATATGCAACTCTGCCCACAGTTGACAATGGAAACTTATTTTCTAACTCTTCCCCCCCCCCCCCCCTCGTATAATTCGAAATCGCTGCAGTTCTTTTAGGCATGCGAACCACTCTCCTTCTGGTCAAGTTGTCGTGTTTTACATCCTCACTAAAAAGGTCTCCGGGAATCCAGTCTTTCGCCACAAATTATCTGGTACGCGTCGCTCGAACAGCTGAAGCCGTTGCTCGTCTGACGAGCCATCCCTTTAATAAAGACTCTGGCAACTTCCCGCGTGGGCCGCTAAGAACGTTTATTACGTACTAAGCCGCGGACCTTGTTAGCCGCTTTACTAGCTAATATCGATCTTTGCTTCTTTTTCTTTTTTTGTAGGCTAACGACGGCACACATTTCATGTGCACTAGCTTTTCCTGAAGCACTAAGATTTTCTTTTTTCTACAGTGTCATTTGAAACACTCTCTATACCAGGAGTAAAAAATAGCATATAAAAGCTATAACTACAGTAGAACCTCTCAAACTCGACACAATGTGGACTTAAAGGTTGTCGAGTTTTGAGGTTGTCGAGTTTTAGGGAACTTGAATAAAAGTAACTAGGAGTTGAATAAAAACGCTTATTTAGAGTAATAAAATTGTACATTTATTGATTTATTATACACAATTATATATTTATAGCAACATTTGTTACTTGTAATCAAAAATCAAAAATAATTTTGAGACAAAAGGCTTAGTAGAATCTGAAAATTATTACTGAAGTGGTTTATGCTGCTTATGAAAAGTCTATCACAGTTAGTTACGGGAAGTTTTCTGAACACTAGAAGAAAAGTGTAAAATAAAACTTATTGAAGTCGTTTGAAAAACATTGTGATTGAAGACTACTTTTCTGTCTCCACACGGGTCCAGATATAGGCGTTCCCTTCTCCCTGTGCACACGGAACCATTGGTAAAGGGTTTCGCCAACTTTTTCGATCTAAGCATTTCTCATTGTTTTTCGTTCCGCGATGGATCCTGTACACTGTCTTTTCAAACACCATGATTCAATTACAGATTTCTTTTTCTTCCAACCGAGCACTGTAGACCTACCGATGTTCAAATCCAACGCTATTTTATTTACGCTTTCACCACCACCAAGTCTTTTTAGGGCACCAAACTTTGCTTCCATTGACACTGACACTTGTTTTCTCTTCTTCTCCCCCATACTGTCGCACCATATTCCAGCATAAAACTCGTTTACACAATTGGCAATCACTCTCGAACAAAAGCAGCTGACCACAACTGTGTCTCAACAAACACTAAACTGAACGCCCAGTGACGACAATGTAGCGAGGGTAGTTTATGACCTGCCCGGGAATCCTAGGTCAAGGCGCGGCCTCACGATAAGGAAAGTGGCCACAGAAATCACCGAACGTGTGCAGACAATAGCTGGGCAGGTAAAGAGTGCGTTGAACGACCTTGGAAAACCCAGTAACCTACTCCTAGTCTCTAGCGCTCTCGGGCGGCCTCTGTACTAATGGAAAGCTTTACGTTATGGGCGGTGTAAAAAAAAAAAAAAAAAAAAAAAAAAAAAAAAAAAAAAAAAAAAAAAAAAATATATTAATTCACCAGCCCTGTCGAGTTTTACGGAATGTCGAGTTTTCGGGAATCGAGTTTGAGAGCTTCTACTGTAATTACAGAAATGCCTAACAAAAACAGAAAACACTGTTTTTTGAGGTCACTTTTTTGGAACACCGATCTTAAAGATTTTAATAAGTAAAATAAGACAGTCTAGATCGTAATTTGTTGCGTTTATTGCTGGCAACCGGGTTCGGTTCTATATAACCATCTTCAGGCCGGCATTACACTGTAAAAGATCTTTGACAAAGATCTTTGTAAAAGATTTTATCCAAGATATTTGACGAAACTACTTCACAGGAGGACATTACATTAGCGTAAAATATTTCGTCATAGTTGTCAGAAAAGACGCCAAAATAGTCAATCGTCTCTTATAGTACGTAATATATTGTTGCTCGGGAGTGTATTCACTGCAAAGAACGAAAAATGGGAACAATTTTAGGTAAAACCGTGAATAGAGAGCGGAAAATACTAAAAGTGCTCGCACAAATGTACTACACTGCTAGGACATAATAACGTATATTGTTTAAGAACGTATGTACAAGCATTTTAATTCGCCAACATATTTATAAATACTTCATCGTAATCGATGTTTCAGGTAGCCCTAAACCTTTATCAGTGGGTAAATAATGAAACACTGAAATAATTTAACGTGTGTCATGCTGAACATAACCTCGTTAGACACTTCATCATAATAAGAAGAGAGAATATTTTCGTAGTTCATTTCGGATTATGCGGTTCGAAAGACATTTTTATAGTTTACTGCAGTCTCACATATATTAAGTCTGATTTTCCGAAACATAAAATATCCGTATAAATACCTGGAGCTGTGGTTAAATGTCGAAAAGCATCGTGCAAAGCAAGAAAAAATATGGAGCTAACTAGTGCAGTATCTCATTACGCAAATCATGAATGCCTTTTCCGCTGAAGATCGTCTCATTTATATCCACATACAAAATCTATTCCAGCAGGCAGTAAAATACACGAATCCTACAGTGTAGGCCTAAGATTTCACGTATTATTCCAGACATAAGTGAACCAAAATGTAAATCACTTTAGGAGGACGAGGTTAGGTTAGAGTACAAATAAAAACATTTATTTCACTTATGCATCTCCATATATCATTTGATCCAGATAATTTCTTCCCTATCATCATCCACAGTGAGTCACTTTGAATACAATTGACAGCAATAGCTTTTTCTTTATACGATTCTAACCGTATATTTTAGTAAATGTGCTTTGTATTAAGAAATATTCCCTACACTTCTCGCTTTGAAACGATCACTGTGGCAGTAGCGACACAACAAATACAATTTGACGTTAATTTGTACGTTAAAAGGCGTCAAAGCAAGGAAAGACGCATGTATACAATGGCTAACTTTTATAAAAACTAGGCCCTCCCGCTAACTTTTATCAAATATCTTTTTTAAAAGAAATCTTTTATAAAATCTGACCTATTACACTGTCAAAGATTTGACCAAAGAGCTTTGATAAAAGATCTTTGTCAAAGATCTTTTACAATGTAATACCCGCCTCAGGCCTTTGGCAGCTTGTTGGTGGACGGTGGCGGTTTCCGGAGCAGGCGTCAACTGCAGTTGCTCATCAGTCCCTAGTCATGCAAACTAATTAAACTAACTTAAAGTAACTTACGATAAGGACAACACAGACACCCATGCCCAAGGGACGACTCGAACCTCCGACGGCTTCACCTGTGTCCCTGCTCCTTGTGGACAAACATCACGTCACCCATTGCCCGTCACACAATGTAGTCGCCCTCGCCGTTCCGACTTGCATTAGCCACAGTTTTGGCTTGCTGCCACCACAAAACCAAGACATGCTATTCTCTAATATTAAGCCTTGTTACTCGTGATCGACCAAATTCTTCAATCATCAACATGGTAACTTTTCTCACCTAATTTAAACTGACATAATCTCGAATCGAAAGGGGAACGGATAAATGTTCAAATGTTTGTTGAGCTTAAAGGACTCAACTACGGGGTCATCAGTCCCTAAACTTAAAAACTACTTATTAATTACCTTACACTAAAGACGACACAAACATCCATGCCCGAGGGGAGATTCGAACACCCGACCCTAGTGGCCGTGCAGATTGTGACTGGCGCGCCGCAGACCGCTCGGCCACTGAGACCGGCAACGGATAAATAATTAATACATTAATGTATAGTGCATATTTCTACTAAAGAAACAGTGTACACTACACTTGTGCGTCCTATTTTGGAGTATTGCTGCGCATTGTGGGATCCACACCAGGTGGAACTCACCGATGATTTAGAGAAAGTTCAACTACTTCTGTACAGTACTTTTACATATGTAAAAGTCTTGTACCATGGGAATTTTCTTGCAAACGTTTTGCGGCACATATATGCAGGTTCAAACCGATCGTGTGGACTTAAATAAATTTCCAATTAATGCAACTGTAGGTGGACTTTCATTAAATAAAATTATATATCAGCATTTTTTTAAATGCCACAAAAATATTATTGTTAACGTGAAGTATTAGACATTCAGAAAATGTATTCACAACTGCAAATATGAATCATCATCAATTGTACTAATTAACTGTGGCGTACGAAAATTTGTGCGCCGGCCGCGGTGGCCGAGGGGACTGCGGCGCGCCAGTCACAGTCTGCACGGCCACTACGGTCGGGGATTCGAATCCCCCCTCGGGCATGGATACATGTGCCGTCCTTAGTGTTAGCTAGTTCATAAGTAGTTTGTAAGCTTAGGGACTGATGACCCAGCAGTTAAGTCCCATAAGCTATACAAACATTAGAAAACATTTTTGAAAATTTGTGCCAGAGTTGGAGTCAAACACAATTTATCGCCTTTAGCGAGAGGTCGAGGTAAATATTTCGCGACTCACGCACACCTCTCGGACCGAAACAACTTCGTTATGCCCCACAGTGCCTACTCATGCCGGGAAGCGCGAATGGATATTATAATTATTTACGCGAAGGTACGCGCAAAGCGAGGAAGCCTGGTTCGAGTCCTGGTACGGCACGAATTTTCATACGTCACCTCTAAATTAATGGTCACACTCATTCGCTTTTGCGATTAAATCTCTTGTATTTCATTTGACAGCTGCAGTCGCCATACTGTACAGATTTACATTTGTTTCGTTGATTGACACGTACATTACAAATCGTATAAAAAGTATTAGGATTGAGAAGAGAGGCCCGGGCTGTATGGAGGATGATCAAACAATTCCAGTAAAAGTTGTTTGGTCACATTCGCCGTTTGAGGTCGGGAATTGTAGTGGAAAAAACACCACCTTTGACAGTAATCCTCGGTGCATTTTCTCCGTAAACCTTGCATATTTGCCGATGAATTTCCTATTCTTTTAGCTTTATTTGCATTTAGAAAACGAATCACAGATACGATTTCACACGCGGCGGCTTTTTCAATTACGGCTGACGCATTAAAGGAGCACTACAAAGCACACGTCGGCAGCAGCGATCTGAAAATGGCGTACATGTCTTCTCTTTGAGTCAGTGTAAATGCCGGGCATGCTCGGTATTGCGATAGTAGCGCTGCCGCGAATAAAAATGGAAACTGAACTTACTTCGTGTTGTTCAAATGTTTGTAATTCTAATGGGCCGGCCGCCGTGGCCGAGGAGACTGAGGCGCTCCAGTCACGGTCAGCACGGCCACTACGGTCGGGGGTTCGAATCCCCCCTCGGGCATGGATATTTGTGCCGTCCTAGTTCGTAAGTAGTTCATAAGTAGTTTGTAAGTTTAGGGACTGATAACCCCTTAGCTAAGTCCCATAAGCTTAACAAACATTTGAACATTTGAATTCTAATGGGACCAAACTATATTGGTTATCAGTTCACAGACTTACAAACTACTTAAACCAACAAGGAAAGTACTTGGGCTCGAACAAACACATATACACAAAAATCGTATGAGAGATAATGTAAAGATCCCTTATTGCACTAGTGATACTTCCGAATCTGCAAAACTCTGCAGTCGTCCGTTAGAGGCCCCTGAGTGTGCCTTGCCACATTGCACTTCGACCTGTCGGTTCGCCAGTAGGGACGGTGCAGTGTGCCTTCGAAGTTGCGTTTTGTGATGTTGTTTGTATGGTTAAGCGCCAGATGGGGCGGCAATTGACTGAAGGAAGAAGCTGAAGACAGGGAACAATGGAATCAGAAATTCTCCGTACGAAGCCACGGACCTGCCACTAGGCAGAATACTACATAATAATAATGGGATTTAACTGCTGTGTTATCAGTCCCTAGTCTTACAAACTACTTAAACTAAGAAACTTCCTGGCAGATTAAAATTGTGTGCCGGAACCGAGACTCGAACTTGAGACCTTTGCCTTTCGAGGGCAAGCGCACTACCGACTGTGCTATCCCGACACGACTCATGAAGCCGCCTCACAACTTTACTTCATCCAGTACCTCGCCCCCTACTTTCCAAACAACAGAGAAGCTCTCCTGCGAACCCTGCAAGACTAGCGCTCCTGGAAGAAAGGATATGGTGGAGACATGACTTAGCCTAAGGGATGTTTCCAGAATGAAACTTTCACCCTGCAGCGGAGTGTGCGCTGATATGAAACTTCCTGGCAGATTAAAATTGTGTGCCGGAACCGGGACTCGAACCTGGGACCTTTGCCTTTCGCGGGAAAGCGCAGGAGAGCTTCTGAGAAGTTTGGAAAGTAGGAGGCGAGGTACTGTCGGAAGTAAAGTTGTGAGGCGGCATCGTGAGTCGTGTCGGTATAGCACGGTAGTGCGCTTGCCCGCGAAAGGCAAAGGTCCTAGGTTTGAGTCCCGGTTTCGGCACACAATTTTAATCTGCCAGGAAGTTTCATATCAGCGCACACTCCGCTGCAGAGTGAAAGTTTCATTCTACTTAAACTAAGTTAACCTAACCTAAGGACAATCCATGACCCAGAGAGGATTCGAACCTCCGACGCGGGAGGCTTGGCGATCCGTAACGCAGCGCTCCAGCCCGCTTTTTTTCCATCTGGTAGATTTATGATTCGCGGTCATTTGTTCAGTTTGTCCGTGGTTGTTCGTTGAATGGTTGGCTCAGCTTTTTTATTACAGAGGGCGTTTAGCCCCCTGACCGGGTGCGCTGAGCCACGGCGCCCGGCCCCGCACGGTTGCCCCAAAAAAGTTCAAATGTTTGTTAAGCTTAAGGGACTTATAACGTTGCCCTTGCTTCGTATGATGCCATAATTGTTAAAAGTAATCCCCGATCATGTTTTTTGGCCAAAGAATTGATGGTACCGAATGTTTGAATTTTGAAATAAGTTAGTTAAAGTACAGCACAAAATGAACATTAAAGCAAATAAACAGGGGATTGCATATTAAAGTTGGGCACCATACAAGCAACAGCACGTTATAAAACTTACGGAAAGCATCTAGCTGGATCCTGCACTTCGTATTGTAGAAGCTGGAAATAATAACTTTTTTTTTTAATGTATGAACGTTGAAGATACTTTCCATAGTAGATCGATGTTCAGACTGTTCACTTCGCTTTTCATTGTTGTGTGACCGTGGGTGGAACATGAAGTTACTGGCAACGACAGAATAATAAAAAAAAAAAGAGATCGGACTTCGTGAAATTACAAAAGAAATGACTGCAGGTTCTAAATTCAAGCAAAGTATAGTATAAGGATGATTGATTGATTGAAATTTTGCAGACAATGCGAAGCGATTGTAATGGCGTCTGAACATTAAACTATTACGGACGTAGAGGAGCTGAAAACAGTAGAAAATAAGTATTTGACATGGAGGGATTCATTTAAATAAAAGCCAAAGAGAGGGGATGATTTTAAATTTAAGTAATATATTTTTAAAATATCTTGCGTCACACTTACAGGAATGGAAGACGCCCGTCGGTTCCGTCTTCTCACTTGTTTTTAAGTAAAAAATGACGAACGAAATTAAATTAGTTGCATTGCGAGTCAGAGGGACCCGGAGGCGATAAGTATCGCTGATCAAAGATAAACAAAAAATAAATAAAAAATTTCAGTGTATCGTTACAGACTTAACTGCAGAGTCATCAGTCCCTTAACTTACAAACTACTTATGAACTACGTTACACTAAAGACGACACAAACATCCATGCCACAGGGGGGATTCGAACCCCTGACGGGGAGCGGCCTCGCGCATCGTAGCATAGCGCCTCAATGCGCTTGGCCACTCCGCCGCGGATAGGCTGCTCCCGCGCGGCCCTTACTTTGAGGATGACCCTCATACCTCGCTGTGCGACTTCATGTCGCAGTTTAAATCGATTGTGAACGTGTAAATATGGCAGCCAAAACCTGTTTTCGTAGACAGTGCTAGGAAAGTCAACGACAAATCAACTGTACCAGAAATTACATTTCGGAGCCCATGTGAACGTAGTGACCGAACCCTACGAACAAAATGCAGCAAACAACGACTCAGAATGTTTCGAAGAGCTTCAGGAGGAGATCTAGGCTGAAACTTCCTGTACCGTTTATAAGCTGTGACAGGTTGACGCTACCTGCTCCGTCGTAAGAACCAAGTTTGGCTCACAAGGAGACCACATGGACATTAAAATGCTCAAATGTTTATAGAGCTTATGGGAGTTAACTACGGGGTCATCAGTCCATAAACTGACAAACTACTAGCCGCGGTGCAGTAGCCGAACGGTCTAAAGCGTCTCGCTGCGGAGCGCGCGGTTGCTCGCCGTGGAGGTTCGAGTCCTCCCTGGGGCATGGGTGTGTGTGTTTGTCTGTAGGTTAGTTTACCTAGGTTTAAGTAGTTTGTAAGCTGCGGACTGATGACCACGCAGTTTGGTCCGATAGATTTACAAACATTTGAACATTTTGAACAAACTACTTATGTACTAGCTAATACTAAGGACGGCACAAATATCCATGCCCGACAGTCAGCCAAAACCATTCGACGCAACTATAAAAAATTATCCAGAAAATCGGCTTTGAAGTTGAGCAAATAAGTGTGAGTATGAATAAATGCCGGCCGCGGTGGCCGACGGGACTGAGGCGCGCAAGTCACGGTCTGCACGGCCACTACGGTCGGGGGTTCGAATCCCCCCTCGGGCATGGATATTTGTGCTGTCCTTAGTGTTAGCTAGTTCATAAGTAGTTTGTAAGTTTAGGGACTGATGACCCCATAGTTAAGTCCCATAAGCTATACAAACATTTGATTTTGAACATTTGATACGAATAAATAAAGCAGTTACTGCATCTGTCGGCGTAGCTGAGGTGATAGCGTTCTCGTCTTGCAACCGTAGGGTCGAATCCTCCCATGATAATTTCTTTAATTTTTTTCGTTGTGTTCGAGAACGTACACAATTTCAATATCTAATGGTAATTTTATAAAAGGTCATTAATAATGATGGTTTCAACGAAAAAATATAAGAAGGGTTCTATTTTTATTTTTTTCCTGTACTGGTTTCACTATTAGTTGACGACAGTAGTCCTTCAGTGTTCCAGTTTCTGAAGAGCTACGACGCTTCTTTTGGATATTCATCTCCATAGCTACTAATGGCTTTCCAAGTAGCTAATGTACTCAACCATCGTTCTGGGTTACGACAAATTGTTCAGCTCGTCTACATAAACATAAACAAAAACTGACACAACACGTGGAATTAGTGATCCCAAAATGTTATGTTTAACTGAATTTGAAAAAGGAAAAAAATTGTCACAGCAGGATTCGAACCACCGACTCTATGATTATTACGCCAGAACGCTAGCACCTTGAGCTACACCGACAGATGCTGCACCCGATTTTATTATTCGTAATAAAATATGTACTTGCAAAAATTCACTCCAGTATTTTTGAGAGTTGCGTCGAATGACTTTGGATGGTGGTTATTCGAGTTCAGAACGTCACGTACTATATATATATATATGGCGTTACAAAAATATATATAGGGCGTTACAAAAAGGTACGGCCAAACTTTCAGGAAACATTCCTCACACACAAAGAAAGTAAATATGTTATGTGGTCATGTGTCCGGAAACGCTTAATTTCCAAATTAGAGCTCATTTTATTACTTCTCTTCAAATCACATTAATCTTGGAATGAAAACACACAGCAACACTTTTTTACAGGAAATGTTCAAAATGCCCTCCGTTATCGAGGATAGATGCATCCACCTTCCGTCGCATGGAATCCCTGATGAGCTGATGCAGCCCTTGAAAATGGCGTGTTGTATCACAGCCGTCCACAATACGAGCACGAAGAGTCTACATTTGATATCGGGTTTGCGGAGACAAGAGCTTTCAAATGCCCCCATAAATGAAAGAGGGTTGAGGTCAGGAGAGTGTGGAGGCCATGGAATTGGTCCGCCTCTACTAATCCATCGGTCACCTTATCTGTTTTTGAGAAGCGTACGAACACGTCGACTGGAATGTGCAGAAGCTCCATCAAGCATGAACCACATGTTGTGTCGTACTTGTAAAGGCACATGTTCTAGCAGCACAGGTAGAGTATCCCGTATGAAATCATGATAACGTGCTCCAGTGAGTATCAGTGGAAGAACATGAGGCCCAATCAAGACATCACCAACAATTCCTGCCCAAACGTGCACGAAAATCTGTTTTTATGACGTGATTGAACAATTGCGTGCGGATTCTCGTCAACCCACACATGTGCTCTAACATGGAAATTAAGCGTTTCCGGACACATGTCTACCTAACATATTTTCAATATTCATAGAATATATGACATCAACTGCGATTGGGCAAAGCTGAACATGTGTACCCAGCCGGGATTCGAACCCGGGTCTCCTGCTTTCTAGGCAGTTGCGCTGACCCCTACACTACTGGGGACACAGTGATCACTGCACCTGCATGGACTACCTAAGCAAGCCTCCCGTCAGATACAAATTCCCAGCTTCGCCCTGCCCACAGTACTCAAACTCGTAGTTATGACTAATTCCCGTAAGAGTAAGGGCTTCAAACTTGCCATCCCTCCCCACTAACGATAGGATCATTGCCGTCACCGGCATATTATATACATACATGTGGCGTCTGTTCCGAAAGAACAGACGTCACTTCTGATCCTGCAGTTGTTATTATTTAATATTCATAGAATATATGACATCAACAGCAGGTGCGGTGATCACTGTGTCCCCAGTGGTGTGCCGCGGTTGAGTAGCCGAGCGGTCTAAAGCGTCTCTCTGCGGAGCGCGCGGTTCCTCGCCGTGGAGGTTCGAGTCCTCCCTGGGGCATGGGTGTGTGTATTGTCCGTAGGTTAGTTTACCTAGGTTTAAGTAGTTCGTAAGCTACGGACTGATGACCACGCAGTTTGGTCCGTTAGATTTACAGACATTTGAACATTTTCAGTCGGCCTCGGGCCGTGTTGCGGTACGGACGCGCCGCCGCTCCGTGCCGTGGGCCGCTGTAGTGTTTGTTTACTCGCGCGGCGCTCGCATAGCGACTCTCATGGAACGACCCAGCAACATGACCGCCCTTTCCTACAGGAAAGCTACGATCAAGATAACGTTCTCAGCACAATACGCAAGACCAAAGGCCCACGAGATTGAACGTTTTCTCCGCGAAGTGATGCGTATCGATCCGCAAGAACTAATAGGTATTCATTTGTCTATCGTTTCCAGCACTGTGTACCTCAAACTCGTCGACGAAGCGGCCTGTCAAAGACTTCTCCATAGATCTAAGGAAGGATTCCGCTTTTGCCACTCCGACGGGAATGTGGGTGAGGTGACAGTAGAACATGTAGGATTCGGTGTTCGAACGGTGCGAGTTTTCGAACTCCCCTTCGAAGTGCCCGCCCAGTTAGTAATGGATGCTCTACGCCCGTATGGCAAAGTTATCAGCCATGTGGCCGAAAAATGGAACACTTTTGAGACGTACCCCGTACTCAACGGCGTACGACAGGTTAGCATCGAACTCTGCAAGCACATACCGTCGTACCTAACTATCGGCGGATGTCGTGCGATTATCATTTATGACGGTCAGCCGAGGACATATTCTGGATGCGGCCAAGAAGGACACGTTCGGTCTGAATGCCTACAAAAACGTATTGTACAGATACCACGAACGGAAAAACCACAGGAACCGGAACCAACATCTTTGGCACTCCAATATGCGGCGGCAGTAGGTATCGGATTACAAGACAGCCATGAGCAACTCCCAGCACAGTCTCCTATGCACATCGATCAGGATTCTGCAACGACTCACTTACAGGAACCCCAACAAAACCAAGATCCTGAAGCAACCTCACGGGACCACAGTACGATTCCTGAGACGACGCAACAGACCCCTCTCGCCGAGGCAGATGGGGAGAAGAACGAAGATCGTCCCGCACCGCGTTCTCTATCAGAAACGGAAGGGCGACAGAGAAAACAAAAATCTCTGAAACGCCATAAAAAGCGACGGCTGACAACCGAAAATGAACCATCAGAGGACGACTCGAAGCAAGAGGATGAGGACGAACCTGACACGCGGTTGTCACCTGCATCCGGCTCCACCGCTTCTGACAAACAACTTCTTCCAGCTGCCCTGACGCAACAACATAACCGAAGAGAAGACAACGCACCACGACTAGAAGAACCCATGAATGCAGAGACTAGCGACCCTCCACAGCTAACCCCAGCGCCAACCTTTTAACTAGGAGATTGGGGCCATGAAATGGAGATGAATGACTTGCAGCAGGAGACAGGTGACCAACCGATGCCCATAGATGACGGTGTGTCGGATGGGCCTCGTGAGTAAGACAACCACGCCTTATGTGTAGTTTATCCCTATGCTGAGCCACCGAACAGACGATAGACGCGACACTGTGTTGACTATTTCTAACTACATATCACCATGGAGCAAGTCTATCGCATAGGGACTATCAACATAAACGGAATCAGTACATTAATTAAGACCCAAATGCTACGGGACACGTTACGAGCGGCGGATTTAGACATCGTCTTTCTACAGGAAGTTAAGTCGGGAATAAATCTACATTTTTACGGATATGTTGTTTATGACTTTCCGACTAATGAAGGTGGAGGCGGTACGGCCATTCTTCTTAGAGAAGGCATCACGGCGACGGACGTGACCTATCTACCCTCGGGCCGCGGAGTTGCCCTCACGGTCGGGGCGGTCCGTATGGTGAACATCTACGCCCCTTCAGGATCATCAAAACGACGGGAACGAAACATCTTTTACTCAGAAGAGGTAGCTCCACTATTCCAAGGCAACACAGAACACTACATCGTCGGCGGCGATTTCAATTGTGTTCTGCGACCTGAGGACTAAATTCCCCACTTTCTACCGTGCCCGGCACTTCAAGCACTGACACGAATCCTGGCGCTTCATGATACGTGGATAGTACAACATGGTGACCGACGAGGATACACACACTTCACCAGCCATTCGGCAAGTCGGCTGGATAGGTTGTACGTTTCACGTAACCTTCGCACGACAATTTCTGGGGCCGAAATATGGCCGACAGCCTTCACCAACCATGAAGCATACATCTGCGCCGTCACCTTACCTCGACAACGAACCAGACGTAGTAGGGGACTGTGGCGACTTAATGTTGCCATCCTCAAAGACGCTGCTTGTCGCCGCGAGGTTGAAGAAACATGGCACCGATGTCAACGGAGAAGGCATACATACGACTCAAACCTGACGTGGTGGATTCGCTGTGCAAAACCTACATTACGCCGGAGTTTCATGAACTATAGTCGTGAAAAGACAAGCTGGCAAAGGACGACCTCGGAGTTCTATTACACGGCTTTAAGAGAACTTGCCACACAACCACCATCGCCAGACCTCCAAAAAGCCGTGCGACACATTAAAGCGCGTTTGCTACGCCTGACCACAGAAGCGTTCGATGGTGTACGTGTCCGAGCGCGGACGTTCGACGAAATTTACGGCGAACGCCCTTCAATGCATTACATCATACAGGAAAGGCGGCACCGCAGACGTACACTCATTACAGAACTAGTGACAGAGGATGGCAGACGAGCCGAGACTCAAATGGATATCGTCCGAGCTTTCACTCACTCTTACCGGACCCTTTACGCCGAAGCCCCTAGAAACGACGCGGCAATGGGGGATGTAATACACCCCATGCCAGCTTTCCAGCACACACGGGATGACGCCGAATTCCTGGCAGACATCACACAGGACGAACTACGCACGGCCCTGCTGAGGGGTGCTTCCAATAGATCGCCTGGCCCAGACGGACTACCACATGAATTTTACAGAGCCTTCGCTGATCTCATGGGCGCAACGTGGATTCGGATGTTCCAAGAACTTATGAACCCCACTATTCAAGTCCCTCACGAATTTACCGAAGGCATTATAATTCCCGTACCGAAACCACGTGGTGGACACCGACCGCAGGACTATCGACCACTGACATTATTAAACGCGGACTACAAGCTCTTCGCCCGTATACTTCGTGCGCGACTCCACACAACGGACAAGGCCGCAATACACGCTGATCAAACTTGCCTCGGCGGCGACAACAACGTCCACACCACGCTGAGACATCATAGCGCTGGCGTCGACCTGTCGCCTAAAGGGCGTCCTGGTGGCAGTGGATTTCGATCATGCATTTGACCGCGTCAACCACTACTTTTTACGCGCTGTCATGAAGCACATAGGCATTCCCCAGGTGACAACGACGGTGGTCCTCCGGTTAATCCATGATGCACAATCGAGGGTAATGGTGAATGGCTATCGCTCCGAACCCATCACTATCGGACGTTCAGTACGCCAAGGTTGCCCCTTGTCCGCCATGTTGTTCGCAGTAGCCCTCGAACCAGCTCTACATGGTCTCCGACATCGTTTGGAAGGCATCTCCCTACGGTCAGCCCAATTCAAATGCTCCGCCTATGCAGATGACGTCGTCTTCTTGGCCCAATCAAGAGATGAAATAGAGTCGGCACTTTCATGGCTCCACCATTATGGCGAGGTGTCTGGAAGTCGCCTCAACCTACAGAAGACTAAATACATGGACATAGGCCGAGGATTACCTACAGCATCAGCAGTACCAATTACGAAGGTCCCTCAGATCAAGTGCTTAGGGATAACATTTCACGGCAATGTTCAAAAAACTGCAGCGACGACGTATCGACGGCTTCTACAAGAAATGCGAGCACAAATACGACGCCACAAACTTCGAGGGTTAGACATGCTCCAACGCGCACGTTATGTCAACATGTACTTGGCATCAAAGCTGAATCACTTCACGCACGTACTACCATTGCCAGACACGATCGCAGCCAGGTTTCAAGCAGCGTTTGGACACTTTGTGATTGCAGGCTACATTTTTAAAATACGTTACAATACTCTATCTCTGCCCCGACAAGAAGGTGGCATCGGTTTAACTAACGTCAAGAACAGAGCTCGAGCGCTACTCCTCCGTACGACGCGACGACTATGGCATTCTCCGCACAGAAACATCACAGGCACCCTTATTGATGAAGTCGCACCACGATCTCTGCAGCCGCCGGCTCCGGTTGGCCATTTATCGCCAGCGCTTGCTCACATCAAGATCTACTTTGTAGAACACAGTTACATGCTGACTGGCCTACCGACAACGCGAGAGGCCATGGCTAAGGACTACTACAACATTTTACAAAGAAGGAATCCACGTAACATGATAGAACGGCGACACCCGAACATCTGCTGGAAAAGAGTGTGGCGGGCGATTCATTCACCTTTCCTGCCGACAGAAGTACGGACATCGTGGTACGTCTTAGTGAACGAAAAATTCTCTAATCGTCAGCGGTTACATTCCATTCGCCTCCTCAGCGACCCCTTATGTCCACAGTGTGCAGACGTTGATACCGACGTGCATCGACTGAATTGTAGCACTGCGAGTGCGGGTTGGAAACTCACAAGGCAAATGCTGGCCCTCCTTCTACGTCGTCCTTTCACGTCGATCCTATCTACCGAAGTTTTCTACCCTGATGGCGTCTATTTTCCACCAGCGAAGACGAATGCAGTCAACTGGATTAAAGGCGTGGCGCTACATTACCTTTACCGAGATAGCGACAAAAACATCCTGGATTTCTGGCAATATTTGCTTGAAACACACACGACTGTCCAACGTGGAGCACCCTACCGAACCACTTTTGCGAACTTTTTAGGGTCATTGTTCACGAACCCTCCACCCAGCTGGGGTGTCCCAGGTATGAGAAGAGAATAAAGATGCAGCCCATAGAACCTGATTGATCCCAACGGTACAAAGGCTACAGCCTTGAATGCGAAAAGACGACTGGGATACTCATGTGCAGGATTGTCGACGGGTTACGTTCTTCAAACTGTTGGCCCCCTATAATAATCATTAAATGAAATAAAGCAATATATTACAACAGACTAAAGAGGCATTTCTTTTGTTTCATTCATTCACCATGTAGAAGCCTTTTCGTTGCAGAATGTTGCTCATTGTTCACATATTAATTATAACATACAAGATGTTTAATTTGTTATTTAATAAAAAAAAACAAAAAAAAGTGGTGTAGGGGTCAGCGCAACTGCCTAGAAAGCAGGAGACCCGGGTTCGAATCCCGGCTGGGTACACATTTTTCAGCTTTGCCCAATCGCAGTTGATGTCATATATTCTATGGATATTAAATAATAACAACTGCTGGATCAGAAGTGACGTCTGTTCTTTCGGAACAGACGCCACATGTATATATATAACATATTTTCTTCTTTGTGTGTGAGGAATGATTTCTGAAAGTTTGGCCATATATATATATATATATATAAATTCTAAAATCCGATACCCATGTGATCTCCTTGTCATAGTTTTCGGCTGAAGTGTTGATCACGTCATAAGCTCAAATAATGAGTAATATGTTCAGTCGCTGTTACAATCACAATTAAAACGAAAACTGTTTTTCAGCTAGATGTACAAGTCTTTGGAGATACGCGTGCGTTTGTTTGCGCACGAAATTATCCGGCACGGTGCCCACGACGGATTATCGCCGATCAGATTCATCGCTGGACAGCAGGCAGTAGCCCCAAATTAAAAGCTGTCTGGTCCGGCAGGGCGGATCGAAGCGCGGAATGCCGCACATATGCGCAATTCATTTCCCGTAACTGCGGAAGCGCGACGGCTGCGCCGCCAGATATGACGTCACGGCGTCTCGGTCCAGTGGAGCAGGTTCAGTGTACACGCCGAACCCCGCATCTGCTGTTCGCAGTCGCGTGTTATCGTAATGGGGTTAATATTGAACCCCTAACTACACCAGAGGGAGGCAAAAATTAACACCCCGAAAATCGTGGCAACGTATTTGTATTTAACAGTGCTACGACGACCAAAGTAAATGATTCAAAGGACAATGTGACAAAATAGTTGGACTTTGTGGCGGGGGTGGAGATAAAAAAAACATTTAACTCTATAAACCATTCAATGTTATGGTTAATGTAATGAAGTCCACTTGTGACAGTTTCCTTGACACTTTCCTATCTTTCCCTTACCTCACTTGTGGTGTTGCACAAATCTAAAGTGCGCGCCACCTACTTTCGCCGCGCGCCGCCATGCACGCACGGCGCGGCGTTCTTACGACGTCAGCCACGAGCGTCCTCTGCTACAACTCCGCTCGTGGCCACCACTGAACGACATCGTTCACTTGGAACTGAGATAGAACCAGTTATCACTTCGGAATCAGATAGGCACCAGTGAAGACTTGGCTATCGGACAGGCACTAGGCAGGCCTCTAGCTCAACTATGTATCAGCATTCTGCAGTACTGAGCTATGTAAAAGTTAAGTATTACTAAGTCTCTAAGAAATATATATCTCGTTCTAATTTACTCTAGTGTTTCTAGTTTCTGCTGTCCCACTGGCTGGTCACCTCCTACCTGCACAAGCGTGCATCCTTTATTCCTGTGTCGGTACTTTTCTACTCGGCCACCGACACCTACGACGGAAAAGAGACACAAAAGCGGCGACGAGGCTGGGACACAAAATCACTCATGTTACCGCGAGCAGCGTGCTAACTCGTCTAGTTGTAATAGATCGAACGTTTCACTTGAGACCCGTAGTCGGTTGTCACTTAATTTTTGACTAACCTAGCGTCTTCTCTCTCGTAGATGTTCCCAGCGCAGAAGCAGCACACAGTCGTAGACTTGAAGTTTTCTGAGGCCGAAAGTGTTGGGTACTGTGGCTTTCTAACTACTATTAACGAAGTCGATGAATTCCTTCAAAGATGCCAGTGGCTCTTTTATTTTTTACCATTCACACCAATATAGAAGCCACAAACTGCATATTGACGTCAATATTAGTTTACAAAATTCACAAAATTAAAAGTGATAACACACTTTGACATACATTGCACGCACTTTACAAATATTTTAGTCCCATTATCGACCGATTAATAAAAGGCTGGTTATCGCAAGTGCCGCTAGATGCCTACCGTATCGGGGCTCGCAGTGAACTGACTAGCAGTGGAGCTGGGATCCACGCTAGCGCCTAGAGTTTTGGCGCCAACCGACACTTCTAGAACGCCACACTCACTCTTTACCTAAAATACGTAATCTAATAAATCAACAAAACAGTAGTGTAATAACAAACAATTACTTAATCCACATTATAGTAATAAAATTAATAAGTGAATTAATTAATAAAATAGCTGGCAGAATGTGGCGCGTAAAGATATAGCAACAGCCAGTCAGATCACTCTTCGAGGAAAGGGCGGAGTTTTCTCGAGGGGCCGTACTTACAGTACAATCTGGGTACTATCTTACTCACGGTACTTTCTACTATTCCATACAAGTAAATGAAATTATGAAATAAAATAAAGAAATGGCTGCTGGCTTTCGAGCCAGTACCACCACAACTGGCACAGTCGACAATATAAAACTGCACCTATGTAGTTGTTAAAAAAGTCACATTTTACCAAAGCCAAGAGTAGTTGACGAAATTAACCTTAATGAATTATTTTGTCCAAATTGCTGCTATTAGTTTACTGTCTTTTACTACAATAGGCCAATATCGGCGGACTTACCGTTGTTAAGTACAGCCTGTATCTACAATATATGCCATAGGAGCTAGGTGCAGAGCGACCACATGAATAAAATGATAAGGAATTGGAGTGATTGGGAAGAGGGGGCTCGTAGAGCTATCTGTTAATGTATGGCCGTCTTCGAGGTGAACAACTTTTTTGTAATCCGATTTACATTTTTTTTTTTTCAAATATTGCGAAAAACAGTTTCAGATGCCTCACCCTGTTTACAGCTTGACACGCGCTGTAGTGACTTATTTTCTGACAATCCAGTGATGTAATTTTACATGGCGAGAGCGCTGTGACTTTCAGAGATTGCTTTTATATTTAACAGACCGCCTAGTATGTGGCGAAACCATGATCAGTAAAGTATTACCGAGTTATTAACGTAACCAGAGGGATGTAATCCATCTACAAAAAGATATACAAGTCTGTAATAAATTTCAAAACTGTGTATATGTTACAGGCCGATTTTAGGATGAACTAGTTTCGCCTAGGCCAAACCAGTCGTCCCTACACGCGATAGGACAAACCAATTTAGCCTAGGCCAAACTAGTTCATCCTGTTACCGATAGGACGAACCTGCGTAGCCTAGGCCAAATTAGTTCATCCTGTTAACGATAGGAGAAATCAGTTTAGCCTAGGTCGAATCGGTTTATCCTAGTTACAATTTACATTCTTTAGGACAAACAGGTACGTCCTTGTATCATCGATAAGCTTTTCAAAGCAAAATGAATAAAGGAATAGAAATAGAATAGTCAATGTGTTTTTTATTAACGAATCAGTAATTTCACACCTATATCAACGTACTGTATATTCATCAACAGATATCACTTTATATGAAATTTGCTTATTTACCTATTTTTGCAAGATTTACTCTGGTGGCACTTAGAATTGTACTATTACTTTGTTTTTCTTACAAATGCGTCTGTTTGTTGTACAGTCTTTCATGCAGCTGTATTTCACGAAGCCTTGACGTGATCCAACAGAATGTTTTGTGGCTGCAGTCCTTAAAGATATTTCAATATCCTGGTTAATATCTCCCACATCCAAAAACTGACATCGAAATCAGTCCTAAAAAAATAAAAAAGTTAGAAGAAATTTTTTAAATTTTTTTTCAGAAAATTATGGAAAATCGTTATAAAATTATATCTTCAATAATGTTTTTCAAGTGCGTCATGTTTGGTGCCAACTTTGTAAAGGCCCTCATCAGTCTTTTGAAGTATTACTCCAATTACGTTTCGAAGGTCACCTCTGCCTTTGTCTACATCTGGAATAGGTGTGATTACGTTGTCTCCAATGTGAGCTGGTGGATGGAATATGTCAGTTGAAGCTTTAATTCTTTTTGCTTGTTTTTGTAAATTTTTTGTCGCCTTGCTACTAGCATTTTCAATATCGTTTGTGTTAATTTTCACAATGTCAACATCGTCACTGTATTCGTATTGTTCAGTTTTGCGGCCATCTACGATTGCCTTCTTTAGGTCATCTTCATCCTGAATATCATTAATGATTTCTTCAGGCAAAGAGGAAATGGAAAGTCCTACTCTAGGTTCGATTCCGAACATTGCTTTGTAAGGTGATTGTTTTATGCCAGAGAGGTATGCTCGTTTTTTCATGAATTGGACATTCCTCAATCCTTCTAACCACTTCGTCGTATTGTTGTCCTTTAACCAAGAACTTAACATATTTTCAATTTCTTGGTTGGCACGATCAACAGAACCGTGACTTTGGCTGTGCCTTGGTTTTCCATGCACAATTTTCAGTTCGGACCAAAGATTTGCGAGTTCTCTTATAACATTATTGAGAAATTCTCTGCCATTATCAGATTGAAGAATGCACGGCGCCCCTACAGTTAGGAATATGTCATTCAAGTGTTTAAGCCACTTCTTCAGCCCTCTTTGATGTTAACGCACGAAGGAGAACAAATTTTGTGAGATGGTCTTGGTAGGCTAGAATAAATTTAAAATTCTCGTCTGGTTGTGTTTGTAAATCAATCAACTTGACGTGGCATCTGCTATTCATTTCCGAATGAAGAATTGGCTTTGAAACTAGCCCTCTTCCATTTTTTGTCTTCTTTTGTTGACAAACATCACACATTGATAAATAGAGGCCTCTCATTTCCTTTGTGATATTGGCATATTTTTTTGATGTCTCGACTAACATCCTATCACGACCACCATGACTCAGAGCTATGTGGGCTGTGTCAATCACATCATAAAGTTCATCAGCTGGAAGATCGCCAATTTTCAAAACAGCAAAGTCTCTTGGTTCTTCAAAATGCATGAAATGTATGTGGAAATACGGAAACATCTTGTTGACACGCGTTATTTCAAAATATATGGGACGGTTAATAAAATACGGGTCAATCTACATCCCTTATTTATTTTGTCGGGACAAGAGGACACTTAAGCTAAATAAGGGACGATCCCGTAAAATATGTGACATCTGGTCACCCTAGACTATGACGTACCAGTTTGTCCTAAAGCATGTAAATTCTAACTAGGATAAACCGATTCGTCCTAGGCTAAACTGGTTTCTCCTATCGTTAACAGGATGAACTAGTTTGGTCTAGGCCAAACTAGTTTGTCCTATCGCATTTAGGGAGAACTGGTTTGGCCTAGGCGAAACTAGTTCATCGTAAAATCGGGTTTGGCCTGTAACATATACAGGGTGTTTCACTAAGTGTGTTTGCCTCTGTAACTTATAAAATAATAGGTCACTGGAAATTTTAATGCGGTAGGTCAACACAAGAAATGTTACACTTTCTGTGGAGCTATGAAGATAGTTTATTGTATCATTTTCCAAAGAGTTACAGCACAAAGATATAATTTTTTAAATGGAACAATAGTTTTTTCTATCATGCATTGGATTCGTTGAAACCAGCAGCGTCCAAATCAATTTAAACTACATTCCTATCACTGTTAGTTTGGGAGCTACAACCCTTCAAAGTTCAGGGAGCGGAGGCTACGACAGCGTAGGTGACTGGCTGGTTGTTATGAGACAGTGGGCCGTGCCCCAGAGGATAGCCACTCGGCCAGTAAGCTAGGCTATCGCAGCCTCCGCCCCCGGAACTTTGAAGGGTTGTAGCTCCCAAACTAACAGTGATAGGAATGTAGTTTAAATTGATTTGGATGCAGCTGGTTTAAACGAATCCATTACACGATAGAAAAAAAACTATTGTTCCAATTAAAAAATTATATCTTTGTGGTGTAACTCTTTGGAAAATGATACAATAAACTATCTTTATAGCTCTGCAGAAAGTGTAACATTTCTTGTATTGACCTACCGCATTAAAATTTCCCGTCACCTATTATTTTATAAGTTAAAGAGGCAAACACACTTAGTGAAACACCCTGTATATCATGTAGGTATTCGTGTTACACCAAAAAAATCTGTGTGGCCATCAATATCATAGCGATCTTCAATCCACGCGAGACTAGAGCTCTCTTTCAGAGGCGTCGTTTCAAGAGCGCGTGGGGTAGCGCGTGCTTCGGTGGACTGCCGCGGCGACCGGTGGCGGCTTTGCACGCCGCGAAGCGACGCTTGGAGCCCCCGCGTAAAATTAGCAGAGCGCCAGGTGACACGTGACCTTAATACGCTCCGTCGGCCGACTGGGGCTCGCTGCGTGGCATGCAGCAGTCGGGGGTGCGGCAGCACGCTATAGCCGCCGGTACATCGCCTTTAAATGCGTTTAGCGCGCTCCTCACTTATGTCCCTCGCGGCTCAGTGTTAGGACCACTTTTATTTTTCACTTGAAATGACTTTAACTCTCTTAACCACAATAGAACATTATTAAGGCCTTACGCGTTTCGACATGTCAAAGGCTATGAAAAGACAATGGTATTAATATTCCATCCAACACTTCTAGAAAACATAACAAATGAGTAATACTATCTTTACACTCACCATAACTGTTGAAAATTATTAAAAAGAAACACTCGCGCGGCCTCCCGCGTCGGAGTTTCAAATCCTATCTCGGGCATGGATGTGTTTGTTGTCCTTAGGTTAGTTTAACTTAGTTTAAGTAGTTTGTAAGACTAGAGAGTATTGACCAATGTAGTTTGGTCCCATAGAATTACAAACATTTGAAATTTTGAAAGAAAAACTAAAATATTCCCCTTGAAACTATGATTGTCATAAACATATGTCATACATAAAAGAAGTTTACAATATTGCCCTCTAGAACATCTCTGTAGCATGCTCAAGAGCATACTGAGGTCTGCTTAACAGTTACTATGCGGAAAATCCGCCAGTTGGCGATACTGTCTTTCTGCTTCCCTCTCTCTCACAGACGTACACTCACTGACTTCCTTAGTGGATTTTTATATACAGTTTTAAATATCTTAGTTCTGTACAAAATTTGTTTTCTGTTAAATTATGCAATTTTAAATGGGTGCTGTATTAAAAAGTTAAAAAATACATATATAAAAACATTTTAAAAAATCCACTAACATAATGAGTGACTGAGTGTGTGAGATAGTCGAAAGCATAAAGACAGTGTCGCCATCTGGCGGATTATCTGCATAGTAACTTACTGTTTAGCAGACCTCGGTATGCACTTGACCATCCTAAAGAGATGTTCTGGGCAGAATTGGAAACTTCTTTTGTTGTTGTTGTTGTTGTTGTGATGGTGGTGGTGGTGGTGGTGGTCTTCAGTCCGGAGGCTGGTTTGATGCAGCTCTCCATCTTCATCTATCCTGAGCAAGCCTCTTCATCTCCTCATAAGAACGGCAACCTACATCCATTTGGATTTGCTTACTGTATTCATCTGTTGGTCTCCCTCTGCGATTTTTACCCCACACACTTCCCTCCAACGCTAATTTCACAATTCCTTGATGTCTAAGAATGTGTCCTACTAATCTATCCCTTCTTTTAGTCAAAGTATGCCAGAAATTCCTTTTCTCCCCAATTCTGTTCAGTACTTCCTGATTAGTTACACGATCCACCCACCTAATCTTCAAAATTCTTCTGTAACACCACATTTCAAAAGCCTCTATCCTCTTCCTGTCTGCATTGTTTATCGTCCGTGTTTCACTCCCATACAAAGCAAAACTCCGTGTATGGCATATGTCTATTACAGTTGTAGTTTTAAGGGGATTCTTTTAGTTTATCTTTTTAAAAATCCTTTTAAAAGTTATGGTGAGTGTAAAGATAGTATTACTCATTTGTTATGCTTTATCACATTGCTGGATGAAATATTAATACCACTGTTTTTTTACAGTCTTTGATAATTACAACATGTCGAAACGCGTAAGGCCTTAATAAAGGGCAACTGTGGTCAAGACAGTTGAAATTATTTCAATCGCATGAAAATGGCCACCACGTCTCACAAATGTCTAATGCAGACAGAAGGGACTTTTATTTTCAATACTGGCGGTAGTTACCGGCGTATCCCAGGTGTATTGTTACGCCTTTCTAATGTTTATCAACCTCCTTATTCCCTCCCTGCCCAGAGCCTTCTACGCTACGCTCTATTCATTTCACAAGGGGGCCGTCAAAATTATAAATAATGGATTTTGATGGGTCTCGGATATGTTGGAGATGCCCTGAGTATGAGGTTGTTCGCATTTTTAGCGACGGACGTTGGGTTTCAAATAAAATCGATGTTGAAGTTCACTGCGCTCTGTAATATCCGTAAGATTGGGCATGTTCTATGCAAGTTAGTGCGGCTCAGCATTTAAGGTTTACAGCTACCACGCTATAGGTTCCGTGTTCGGATCCTTTTGCTGTTTTTGATGGTATTTATTTATTTTTTTTAAATTAAGTATAGTCCATCATATTACAGTTTTATTTTACAGACTATCAACAAACTATGTAAATTTTGTAAAATTATTAAGAAATTAATTGATTTTTCCATCGGTACTTGACAGAACATGACAATAATATCAAAAAGGTACAACTTCCTGATGTTCTGCAGAACTTATTTATTGTCACCTGATGATGTCCTAAGAAGCCGAAAGCCGGTTTTTGACTAATAAATAAGTTTTGCAGAACATCAGGAAGTTGTTTCTGTTTTATATTAATTATTAAGAAATTTCAATTGTGTGGCCTCGGTTAAACAGAAAACGCACCTGTCTTTTCTAAAAATTCTTCGTTTGTGTGGCCATAATGTCCGTAGTTGCTTTCATAATTATGAATAGCGTGATTTTCCGTCTTTGCAACTACAATAAAAATGCGATTTTTTCACACCAGACGCGTTTCGTTTTATTGAATGTAAAACATCTTCAGTGGTGGAAATTTTGTCTTCTTTTCACTTCACATCATGGAATGCCGGTCTGTTTAATGCAATACCGCCGGTTCTTCATGCTGTGTCGTTTTCTCACTACTTTCACTGTCACTGTTTCACTGTTCATAGTTATTTTTCACAGATCAGAAGCTGAAGAACCGGCGGTATTGCATTAAACAGACCGGCATTCCATGATGTGACGCGAAAAGAAGACAAAATTTCCACCACTGAAGATGTTTTACATTCAATAAAACGAAACGCGTCTGGTGTGAAAAAATCGCATTTTTATTGTAGTTGCAAAGACGGAAAATCACTCCTATTCATAATGTCTTTTCTAAGATTATCAAATACGCATAGTTCGCATAAAAGTTAACGGATGAAAGAGAACCGTTTTTGAACGTAAATGAACAATGTTTTCTGGTGTCGCTCTTAAAACCTGCTGGCGTTTGCAAAACAATAGCTTTATGGAGTGTGCTTGGTGCTGTTAACTATTGTTTCGATTGCTTTTACGACAAATATTATCCGGATTTTGTAATAATGACTTGTAAATTAAATTATTGCTGCTAATTGAATATATATTATTAGTTTCACACAGTGTACACAGTTTGTTGATACTGTGTAAAATCAAATAGAAAAATATCGTACTATTCTGATTAAAAAAGCAAAAATTCTGATAGGGTCCGTACACGGTACCTCCATCGTAGTAGCTGTAGACCTTCCCTTGTTTGGACCATGGCTAAAGTTACGCGTCTTGCAGAGCTCAGTGAACTTAAACATTAATTTTCTCGAAAACCAAACCCCATCGCAACAAAAGCGGATAGCTTCATACAGGCGCTATGTCCCCCAATAACATATCCGAGGCTCATCAGAATCCATTATTTACACTTCGGATCCTCCGTTTGTCAGTTTCGTTTTCATTCAGCTGAATCCATATGGCGAAGTATATCTCCTGAGATATGTGCCCTACAATAATATACCGAAGTGTTTTGGTATTCATGAGCCACAGTCATGGAATAGTTATTAATTGATTTCACCGCTATTTGACTTAAATACTAGTTTCAGTGTAACGACATTAGGCGCAGTCTATGTTATCTCTGGTAAGTGACTAAAACTAATCTTCAATCAAGAAGCTGTGATTCTTCGTATTTCGTAACGGATCTAAAGTTGTCCTGCTACCGGTGTGAAATAACGGAGCTCTATCAGTATTGGAGCGATTGGTCGTCAGTCTCTGTTTTAATATCATTACGGTCACAGAGCACCTAGAATTCATACAATTTTCCCTTTCACGCTCCCCTCTTCTCAGGAACTTCCCCCCACCCCTCAATCTCTCATGACAGCTAATCGGTCTAATCTGTCTTATTTTGAGGTGATTGCTGTGGGAAATACAGAATTGTGAATTGACGAAAAGGTTTTTTTTTTTTTTTTTTTTTTTTTTTTTTTTTTTTTTTTTTTTTTTTTTTTTTTTTTTTGTCGTAGGGAGTGTGATAGTAAAAAACTTGGGAATCCGCGCTGTAGATGCTTCGGTTCCATACACAGACACTCGTTTTCTATGACTACAGTTAGGCCCACGAACGATAGAGAGTCGCACATGTCTAGACACAGAAGGGAAAAGCATTGTTGCCAGTTCGTAGCAACAATTACGTTATGCATATACGTGGGTTTTGCGCTTGAAGAAAACTTATGTCGCTTGCTTTTCGCCTACCAGCACCATCAGTGATGACAAAATGTAAACTATACAATAAAGCCCACTAAATAACTCCCTTAAATCGCGTTAAATGCTGGCAATGGTTACAGCATTCACAGCAGAGCGCTCAGAGCAATATTGAACCTTTATTGAAGATCGGAGAACGCGTGACATAATTGCGCAGTAGCAGCCTAAATTAGACCGCCGTCGTTGCTAGTCTTAATATAAATTAAAATTGAGGTGTTTGTGCCTATATTCACTATGCAGCCGAAACTACACATCGCAAACGAATAGTGTTTCCATGTGGTAGTAGTTATGAATCTCCCATTGTGCACTATGGTGGTAAAGGGTTGATAACGATGATGTGTGGAATATATGGAGTTGAAAGTTACCGACTTATATAAAATTCTACGTGTGGGTTTCAATATTTTGCTCTTCACCAAAAACTACACAATGGAGACGAACGATCTCTTTGTGTTGTTGTAGTACAAAGTCTCCCGTTGTACACCATAGCAGTTCCGTGTCGATGGCTATAAGAGGGTGGAAGGTATAGTGCTTGAAAGTCGTCAGGTTATATAAAATTCGGCCTAAAGACCAGCGATGACTTTTGACACTATAATAGCAAAGACGTTATATACAGCGAAATGTGATGCATATTCTTCAGTTGTTTTTCTGCAACAAGCGTACGAAAAAGAAAAATAAGTGAATATTGCAGTTTGAAAAGTAAACTACCAAGAAAGATGGCAAAACGTAAGAAAGAAATTTCGAGATCTCATTCCGTTTCTAAGAGACTGAAAACGGCGCTGAAAAGCGATTCTACAGACGATAGAAACTAGAAATTTGTAGACGTTGTTTATCTTACACTGTAGGCATTAGCGATTTTTCGATATTCTCATCCCTAAGGGGGTGGAATAGGGGATGCCCGGTTTTTTGAAAGTACATTCCTATTCAGGCGCTTTTGAAGCAAGAAATACAAAACTTCGGATTCAGATTTTTTACTGGAATTAAACATCAACAAATAATACAATTCCGTGAGACAACATTGTCTCGTTATACCAAAGGTATTAAACATAAGGAGAGGCATTGAATTAAAATTTGTGCTGTGGCAGGGATTCGAACCTGGGACCTCCTACTTACTAGGTAGGCGGTTTAGACCACTCAGTTAACACAGCGTTGCTTTAAGACAGTTCGTGTAGTCGCTTTGGCTGCAACGCTGTGTTAGCTGAGTGGTCTAAAGCGCCTACCGAGTAAATAGTAGGTTTCGGGTTTGAATCCCGCCCACAGCACAAATTTTAATTCAATGCCTCTCCTTATGTTCAAAAACATGTGTTTCAATATTTTGGGAAATTCAACCATTAAGCGGGTGAAATAAGGGAAAATCTTTTAAGGGTGCTACTAAGACTATTTTGATGCTAGAAATGCTAAAATTTGGATTTAAAACCATGGTTATAATTTGTAAAAAATGTGTTTCGGGATATTTTGAATTCTGCCATCAATGGTCCAATACGGGATGGCAAGTTGTATCAAAATACTTGATTAGGAAAGCATTTTTAAGGTTAATGAAAATTTATGTTGAGAACTACCTCGAAGAGAACGACCTATTAACCAGTAGTCAACACGGATTCAGAAAGTATCACTCTTGCGAAACACAGCTTGCCCTATATTCACATGAAGTGTTAAGTGCCATCGACAAGGGATCTCAAATCGATTCCATATTTTTGGATTTCTGGAAGGCTTTTGACACTGTACCCCACAAGCGGCCTCTTATGAAGTTGCGTGCTTATGGAATATCTCCCCAATTGTGCGACTGGATTCACGATTTTCTATCAGAAAGAACACAGTTCGTTGTAATTGACGGTAAACCATCGAGTAAAACAGAAATGATACCTAGCGTTCCACAGGGAAGCGTTATAGGTCCCCTACTCTTCCTCGTGTTTATACACGATTTAGGAGACAATCTGAATAGCTCCCTTAGACTGTTCACTGATGATGCTGTCGTTTATCGGTTAGTGAAGTCAACAGAGGATCAAAAGCAACTGCAAAGCGATTTAGACAAAATTTCTGCATGGTTCGAAAATTGGCAATTGACACTAAATAAGAAAATGACCACTAAAAGAAATCCGCTGAACTTTAATTGCGCGATAGATCAGTCAAACCTTAAGGTCGTAGATTCTACCAAATACCTAGGAGTTACAATTACGAACAACTTTGACTGAAGAGAACACATAGAAAATATTGTGAGGAAGGTGAACCAAAGGTTACGTTTCATCGGCAGAACGCTTCAAAGATGCACCAGCTCCACCAAAGAGACTGCCTACATCACACTTGTGCGTCCTCTCCTGGAGTACTGTTGCCCCTTGTGGGACCCTTACCTGGTGGGACAGACGGAAGGCATTGAGAAGGTTCAGAGAAGGGCAGCTCGTTTTGTTTAATCACGTTACGGGGGGGGGGGGGGGAAAGCGTCACGGAAATGTTGCACGAATTGGGGTGGAAATCATCAAAAGAAAGACGTTATTCATTGCGGCGTGATCTGTTTGCGAAGTTTCAATCGCCGACTTTTAGTTCTGAATGTGAAAATATTTTGCTAGCACCCACCTACTTCGGGAGACATGACCATCCCAATAAAATAAGAGAAATCAGGTCGAAAACGGAACGATTTAGGTGTTCTTTCTTCCTGCGCGCTATTAGAGAATGGAACGGTAGAGAAAAGTTATGAAAGTGGTTAATGAACCCTCTGTCTGGCACTCACTTGAATGTGATTTGTTGAGTATCTATGTAGATGTAGAAGTAGAAGTAGAAACAACCAATACAGACCATCCAGTCTACGCGTGCGAAGCAGCGGGAATTAAGCTAGTTCCATCTACAACGAGACCAACAGAAAATAATCGAATTAGTAAAAAACAGTACCAGCAGAGCAGGGCTACCTGAGATGTTTACATTTGTGTGCTCGTGTTGCAGGTCTGCCATCACGGTGTTCCCGCAGCGCACGGACGGCAAGCACGACTACAAGGTGTGGAACGCCCAGCTCATCAGCTACGCCGGCTACAAGAATCCGGACGGCAGCATCACCGGAGACCCCAACAACGTCGAGTTCACCGAGGTATGTCACCACTCACCAGCTACGCCAATCAGCGTATTCACTTTCCGATTCCAAATACGAGGGCTGAAACTTAATAGTGGCAACTATTTATTCACAACCGATACATAAGCGTTACATGTTTGCACCTGTTACTGTCCTTCAAAGTAGTCAACAGCGTTTTGTAGAACTCGTTGCCAGCAATGTCGAAGGCGTCGTATAACATTAGCAGAGCCTGTTCTGTTGATGGCGCGAATGGAGCGGTCTACTGCCTGCCGAATCTCCGGAACAGTTCTGAAGCAAATGCCACGAAGTGTTTCCTTTATATTTGGAATCAATGCGTCATAACGCATCCATTACTGCATTTCCGCCATTTCATGAGGAACCCATCGTGATGTCTTTCAAAGTAGTCACCAGCGTTGTGTAGAACCTGTTGTCAGCGATGTGGAAGGCGTCGTATAACATTAGCAGAGCCTGTTCTGTTGATGCTGCAAATGGAGCGGTCTTCTGCCTGTCGATTCTTTGGAACAGTTCTGAAGCGAATGCCAGGAAGTGATTTCTTTATATTCAGAATCAATGCGTCGTAACGAATCCGTTTCTGCATTTCCATCAATTCGTGCGGAACCCATTGTAATGCAATTTTTCGAATGCCCAGGCGTTCTTTCAGGATGCGAAAAACAGTCATATGCGCTATTGCGGCTTCTTGGGCAAGCTCACGAATCGTCTGGCATCGATCACTGTCCACTAACGTCGCATCAGTATGCACTTCTTCTTCAGAGACACTAGGACGACCTGCCCGATGCATGTCTGCCACAGTTTGCTGACCTTCGTTGAAGGCTTTTGCCCAACGTAACACTATTCTGTACGGCAATGCCGATTCCCCGCACGCCTCTTGAAGACCTTGATGACAAGTGTTTCAAGTGTTTGTATAGCTTATGAGACTTAACTACGGGGTCATCAGTCCCTAAACTTACAAACTACTAATGAACTAGCTAACACTAAGGACGGCACAAATATCCATGCCCGAGGGGGGATTCGAACCCCCGACCGTAGTGGCCGTGCAGACCGTGACTGGCGCCTCAGTCCCCTCAGCCACCTCGGCCGGCCCTTGAAGACACTGTCGTGCTGTACGACCTCTGGCATTTCAATCTTGACCCAACTCCGTTTTTCCTGTTTCGAAAACGTAGTAACGCCGTTACGTTAGACCGCTCGCTCACAAGTGACAGTTATTCGGAGGTAAGGTAGGTATGTCAACAACGTGTGCTATCAGCTTTATTAAGCTTTCAGGGTAGACGTTACAAGCTGAACATCACTGTACAGTTACGGAGATTTGTAGAGCAGAGAGGGGGAAGTAGATATTCAACTCCAACATTGTTGAGCAATTAGCGAATATTTTAGTATGAGAACGATATTCCGTTGAAATCTATTCACACACTCTACGAATCTGTTCCGCGCAGAATTTCGATTGCTCTGAAAGCCAATATTTGCCTAAATCCTTATCAAAAAATAAATATTTTGCGTACGTCAGGTGTACATATTATTTTATTCACCCTCTGTAAAGTGTGATAACCCATCTTTCCCCATACCTATCCATGGTACTCATAAAATGATAACTTACGTATCGCACTTTCATCTTTTCTGTGGTCCACGGGAAGCTAACAGACAAGGGAGTGTCACGCATATGATACTCAGGTAGAGGTGACAATCATAAAAAAAGAGTCGTTTTTCGTGCCGGCTATATGTGTTTACGAAATTTCAGTCACCAACTTTCTTCTAGAAAAATGAAAGTCTTTTCCTAATACCCTCAGCTCCCCAAAGTCAGATCAAATGGACATCATAATACCATAATGCTCCAATAAACTCTCTGTCATGTACTTTTGGAATAAATTGCCAACATAATAACATAATGGTCCAAAGAACCCTCTCCCAGGCACTTAACTGTGAACGGCAAAGTAGGTAGATACAGACGCTACGCGCTTCAAATTGCAGTTCTAAAGGCCGGGCACCTTAATTCATCCTTCAGCTTCAAAAATTTGCTCAGCTTTCTGCCTCACAGCCAGACACCACCGAAGTTACGGCTTAATTGCCTTTTGTGTCGGTAATGAACATTCCTTTTGACGCTACCAACTCTTCCGCTAATTGCACTCGCTACTGCCCTGTGCAGAACCGCCCTGCACAGTTATTTACAGCCTAATGTTCCCAAAAGTTTTCGTTGGAAACACTCTGGCGATAAGGATAGAATCCCCCCCCCCCCATCCAAGTAACAAAGTACAATACGTACTGTAAGCATGAAGTAACGGGAATGTGTTCCCATCTTCCTAAAAGAACATCCATCAAGAATAATTTACTAATAACGGAGTCATCCTGTAGGCTATAAAATAATATTTAACACTAGCTCACAGCTAAAATAATCAACAAATATTTTCGAAGCATCACTCACTGGCGAAATATGAAGTTGATTCTGATACTTATGAATCTCTTACGAGATCTTTATTTGCCACACATCGCTTATATCCATTGATTTTAGCACAGATGACTAGTTTCGACTCGTTAAAGAGTCATTTCAAATCTTAATTGTCCAGGCATGGTAAGACATACGTTTCAGATGAGCCGACACTTTAATGGCATGCTATAAATGGTATGCACATCGGCAGTCAAATATGCCTCAACGTCATGTGGTTCAATACAATGTCTTTTTCTGTCCCACAAGTCCAGGCAGTGTATCATCACTGCAAGACGTTCTTGCTACCACTGTAGTGTCAGCTCATCTGAAACATATGTCTGATCATGCCTGGATAATTAAGATTTCATAATTAATGTTCAACGAGTCGAAATTAGTCATCAATGCTAAAATAAATGGATGTAATGGATCTATGGCAAATAAAGATATCATAAGATATTAATAAGTATCATTTTAAGATCGCATCCCATATAAATCATGAGTACTATGTCAGGTACTTATATTATCAATTAATTTTGCTTCTAATTGAGAGTTTCCGGTCGCGGCCGAGCGGCCGAGGGCATTCAGGCGCTATGCTCCGATGCGCCAGGCCGTTCCCTGTCGGGGATTCGAATCCCCCCTTGGGCAGGGATATTTGTGCTGTCTTTAGTATAAGCTAGTTAATAAGTAGTTTGTAAGTTTAGGGACTGATGACCCCGTAGTTAAGTCCCATAAGCTCTACGAACATTTGAACATTTAAGAGTTTCCTTGTTCAGTACAAGATAAGCAATATGACTGTATGCATCACTAAGTATCTCTGAAAGCACTTTTTCATTCGTAACTTCCCCGTTTCGCTATATTTCCCATGACACAGTAATGCACTTGCATTTTATTTTTTCCAAGTGATCTATCAATGCCAGAAACTGCAAATAATCAAAAACTGAAGTACGGAGGTTAGTGTGTAACTTTTTCTGAATAGTTTACCGTAATTTCATAAAAATCAATTGCACAAAAGATCAAAGATCAATCACTTGTCATAGACAGCAAGTTCAGAAAGTACAAGTATCTCTAGGGAGGGAGAGACCTAGTGGGGGCGAGGGACGAAGCAAATTTGTTAACAGCACTACAAACAGGCTACGTCTAAATATTTAGCAACAGGCAATTTAAGCATAAAGAAGATGAATATATATTTGATGAATGTGGTTCGGTGAAATATTCTATAGAAGAAAGATTTCATAAAAATGTAAAGAAACTCAAACAACTTACGGGTATGCTGTCGGGTGACGTCGTCGACAACCGCCGATATTTCGGCAGAAGGACACCCTGCCATTCTCAAGGCACAACTTCACTCAAGGAAGCAATGTGCAAGCGTATTTAATTCCTCGGTTTGCAAAGGGTAAACAAGGAAGATAACACACACAGTACAAGTCACTGCAGAGTCAACACAAAGATGACCAAACAAAAACCACCATCTCTGTTTATAAAGTCACTGGCTAGTTCAATTTCAACATATAGTGTTATTAAGGAAGCTTTTGAATTTAAACTAGCAAGCGATCTTATGAAGAGAGATGGTGTGTTTTGTTTAAATTCTGCTTGGTATCCGGTACTGTCTCTCGTCAAAAAACAAAGGGACAAAATTATTGCTGCGTCACCTGTTGATTAAATCACTATCGATAATTTTGATGTTTGGTCATCTTTGGTTGTGTTGACTCTGCAGTGACTTGTACTGTGTGTGTTATCTTCCTTGTTTACCCTTTACAAACCGAGGTATTAAATACGCTTACACATTGCTTCCTTGAGTGCAGTTGTGCCTTGAGAATTGCAGGATGTCCTTCTACCGAAATATCGGCGGTTGTCGACGACGTCACCCGGCAGCATACCCGTAAGTTGTTTGAACATTCATTACGCCGGGAAATTTAAGGTTTCAAATGTAAAGAAGCATTTAGTAATCACCAATGTCTATATAAACATATAATAAAAAATGAATTGTCGTATCACTTGAGAAAGACTCGACTGATTGTGCAGACATTTTTCTTTTTGTTGTTATGTTCGCAATTATCAAAACAAGGTTTCTATGAAAGAAAATTTTTTCAAAATGTACTGGAAAATTCGAAATTTTATTTAAAAAAGGCAAGTGCGTTTTACAAATAAAATGTTTGTAATGCTGTGTGACCAAACTACTCTGATCATCGGTCGCCAGACTTCTATTTTCTATTCCCAATCACGTTTCGGTTTTCAATTAACAGTATCCTGGAATGATGGGGAGAAGGAGATGGATATAGTGTGGGATAAGAGATGTACAAGTATAGGAAGTGGGTGATGGAGAGACATATGGCGGAGGTGGGAGAAAACGGAAAAACGAGGGGAAAGGAAATGGACAAATAGGTGGGGAGGAGGGGAGAGATAGAAGAGAGGAGAAGGAGATTAGGGAATACATACACATGTGATCAAACCGACAGCCCCCAAAAAAGTATCAACAAATAATACAATTCCTTGAGACAACATTGTCTCGTTATACCAAAGGTATTAAACATAAGAAGAGGCATTGAATTAAAATTTATAGTGCGGCCGGGATTGCTTTAGACCACTAAGCTAATACAGCGTTGTAGCCAAACCGACTACACGGACTGTCTTAAAGCACGTCTCCCTCCACACCATATACTGTAATTCTGCCATAAATTTTAATTCAATGCTTCTCCTTATGTTTAATACATTTGGTATAACGAGACAATGTTATCTCAATGGATTGTATTATTTGTTGATATTTATATCACATCGGCCTGAGGAACAAGGCGGGATAGTTCCTATTCGCGTTCTTTGCTGGGGTGCTATTCTAATGTAGGAGAGCCCTGGCAATTTGATACGCATTTCACAGGGAACATGAGGCAGAATTAAAGTATATGGTGTGGAGGGAGACGTTCTTAAAGAAAATCCGTGCAGTTGCTTTGGCTACAACGCTGTGTTAGCTGAGTGGTCTAAAGTACGTACCTAGTTCGTTGGAGGTTCCGTTTTCGAATCCCAGCCACAGCATAAATTTTAATTCAATGCCTTTCCTTATGTTTAACACCCCAAAAAAGTTTTCATATTAGGTTCTTTGTGCTACCACCTACTATTAGGTCCTCCATATTAGCGACCTCAGTGGCCATTGCACAACGTGAGAACAGAATGGAGCGCTCCGCGAAACTCAGGGACTTGGAACGCGGTCAGGTGATTGGGTGTCGAGATGATTTCCACACTCCTATACACCCCTACGTCCATTGTTTCTGATGTAACACTGAAATGGAAACGTGGAGAGACACGTTCACTACGACAGCGTACAGGCCGACCTCGTCTGATGACTGACAGAGACCCGCCGACAGTAGAAGAGGGTCGTACAGTGTAATAGGCTGCCGTCTATCCAGACCGTCACACAGGAATTCCAAACTGCATCAGGATCTACTCCAAGTGCTATGACAGGCGGGAGGTGTCAAAATTTGGGATTTAACGGACGAGCTACTGCCCATAAGCCACACATCACGCAGGTCAATTCCAAACGACGCCTTTCAGGGTGTAAGGAGCGAAAACATTGGACTATTGAACAGTGGAAAAACGTAGTGTGGAGTGACGAATCACGGTAGGGTGTATGTATGGCATGAAAGCCATCGGACAGGGTGTGTAGTTCTAACAATAAATTCAGAGGCGGTGGTGCTATGGTGTAGTCGTCTTTCTTCATGGAGGGGGCTTGAGCCCCTTTTTTTGCGTGGGAATATCAGCACAGGCCTACATTGCTTCCCATTATTTAAGAGTAAATCGGGGATGGAGACTGCATCTTTCAACACGATCGAGCACGGCCTGTGGCGAAGTGATTACACTACAATAACATCGATGATTGGTTTGCGGTCAAGGGACACAACTACACTGGTCATCGGTCCCGTCGCTGTAATGGTCTGGCCTGCACAGAGTCCTGACTTCAATCCTATAGAACACCTTTGGGATGTTTTGGAAATCCGACTTCGTGCCAGGCCTCGCCGACCTACTTAGATGACCTCTCCTTAGCGCTGCACTCCGTGACGATTGGGCTGCCATTCCCCAAGAACTTCCAGTGCCAGATTGAACATATGCACGCGAGAGTAAAAGCTGTCATAAAGGCGAAGGGTGCGCCAACACCGTACTGAATTCCAGCACTATGAGCCAGGTTTCCGAATACTTTTGATCACAAAGTGTACAATTTCCATACATATTAGCAATTGAAACTTCCTGGCAGATTAAAATTGTGTGCCGAAACCGTGACTCGAACCTGGGACCTTTGCCTTTCGCGGGCAAGCGCACTACCGACTGTGCTATCCCGACACGACTCACGATGCCGCCTCACAACTTTACTTCCGCCAGTACCTCGCCTCCTACTTTCCAAGTTGTTAGGCGGCATCGTGAGTCGTGTCGGGATAGCACAGTCGGTAGTGCGGTTGTCCGCGAAAGGCAAAGGACCCAGGTTCGATTCCCGGTTCCGGCACACAATTTTAATCTGCCAGGAAGTTTCATATCAGCGCACACTCCGCTGCAGAGTGAAGTTTCATTCTGGATATTAGCAATTGTGAAGGATTGGGAGGTTCGCAATTTCAGAATACCAACTCTACAATCAGTTATGCGAATATTTCACGCTGTAACTCGTACTGAATTCAGAGCACCCGTACGGAAGTGAATGGTTGGAACACGTTTGACTTCTAAAATCCCCGTCTCCTCTCTGCAAAGCCTCCATGTTCTGCCTATCTCTACTGAAACACCAATCCACAGCTAGGCGCCAAAGTACAGCCAATCACGGCTTGTGTTCGGGAGTCGGACAGCCGAAACCCCTTACTATAAAACAGCAGCCAATGGCCAGCTCTCCCGCGTTTCCACCGGTTGGGCCTCACCCTTCCGTCCAGCGTTCTCACGGTACCGGCGGATGGCCTTCAGGCACCTTCGAAAACACGGCCAGCAAGTCGTTCCCAGCAAATGGCCAACTCCCTCGCTATTGTATAATTGCGGCGCCCGCCATCTTGGCGCCAGAGATGTACAATGTCTTAGCGGGTGCCACCCTGGCATTCGCCAACTCGGCGCCAGACGTCTCAGCTCTCCCTTCGCAAAGCACCGTACGCCGTGTATTGTATTGCTCCAGACGCTCCCGCCTAGACGACGCCAGCGTCGGTGGCGCCAGCCAGATACTTGGAAGGCTCACGTCTCAGTCCTACCTACCTCCTGCGGTCTTCGGCCGTAAGGTGTCTTCCAAGAACCGGTGAATAACAGAGCCACCCTCGTGCTCGCCACCGGTCGCCGTTAGCTCTGAATGCGTGTTTTTCTCCCCTGCTACAGGCCTCACACAACCAAGTAATAGAATATTTCTCTTTCGCCACAAGTTATTTAATCGATAACCTACGAATAATCTAATAAAATTAACAAGGTTGCGTTGCCTTTTACTGTTGGAGAGCAATGTGGCAGTACTGAAATATCTCACGTTTATAAATTTTACATAATTACTGGAAGTATTGGAATGAAGAACTGTGGCCGGGCGTGGTGGCCGAGGGGACTGAGGCGCTTCAGTCACGGTCTGCACGGTCACTATGGTCGGGGGTTCGAATCCCCCCTCGGGCATGGATATTTGTGCCGTCCTAGTTGGTAAGTAGTTCATAAGTTTAGGGACTGATGACCCCGTAGTTGGGTTCCATAAGATTTGCAAACATTTGATTTTGAAGAACTGTGAGAACACGCCCAGAGTGATGTATTTATTATTGACTATGAAAAATATTAATATTTTTTGAAAATTTACACACCACGCTTAGTTATACAGGAAAAAGGAACGAACAGCTGCCGCGGTGGAGTAGCCGAGCGGTCTAAAGCGTCCAGCTGCGGAGCGCGCGGTTGCTCGCCGTGGAGGTTCGAGTCCTCTCTGGGGCATGGGTGTGTGTGTTTGTCCTTAGGTTAGTTTACCTAGGTTTAAGTAGTTCGTTAGGTACGGACTGATGACCACGCAGTTTGGTCCGATATAATTACAAACATTTGAACGAACAGCTACCTGAAATCAAGTAAATGAAAGGAACAAAAACTTTACATGAACAGGAAGCAAATCAGAATTGTTACAGAATGAATTACGTTGAATCATAGGCGGATTCCAAGGTGAAACAAAACTCAAAAACCGAAATGATAAAATTCTATTTGACCGGAATATTAGAAGAAATGTGAAAGGAGTTACAGTAGAAAATTGTGACAAAAAAAGGTAAAATATAATATGCCTTTTACCGTTGGAAAGCAACGTGGCAGTACTGAAATCTCTCACGTTTATAAATTTTACATACTTACTGGAAGTATTGGAATGAAGAACTGTGAGAATACGCCCAGAGTGATGTATTTATTATTGACTACGAAAAATATTAATATTTTTTGAAAATTTACACACCACGCTTAATTATACAGGAAAAAGGAACGAACAGCTGCTGCGGTTGAGTAACCGAGCGGTCTAAAGCGTCTCGCTGCGGAGCGCGCGGTTGCTCGCCGTGGAAGTTCGAGTCCTCTCTGGGGCATGGGTGTGTGTGTTTGTCCTTAGTTTACCTAGGTTTAAGTAGTTCGTAAGGTACGGACTGATGACCACGCAGTTTCGTCCCATAGAATTACAAACATTTGAACGAACAGCTACCTGAAATCAAGTAAATGAAAGGAACAAAAACTTTACATGAACAGGCAGTAAATCAGATGTGTTTTAGAAAGAATTACGTTGAATCATAAGCGGATTCCAAGGTGAATCAAAACTGAAAAGCCGAAATGATAAAATTCCATTTGACCGGAATATTAGAAGAAATGTGGAAGAAGGTAAAGTAGAATATTGTGACAATAAAAAAAAAAAAAAAAAAAAAAAAAAAAAAAAAAAAAAAAGAAAGAGATAGAGAGAGAGAGACAATATAACGGAGAATTACGGCGTTTGTTGTTAGTGTCCAGAGTTTCAGGAGACCAAGGTAAACGGAACTTGGTTCGAATAAAGCGGCCACTCTTGACGCAGGCTGCAAAGAATACCTTGTCTTCACTCAGCTGAACCGTAATGCGGGCTGTCACTTTGTACAGTGGGAGGCGTTTCATCTCTTTGTCAGGACCCTCTCTGGAAAGATAGCGTGCGCCCTCATACGAAACGAGTCTGTGTGGAGCGTGTGCCTTTTCATTTCATATTTCATTTCATATTTCCTTAATTAGAAAAAGAAGTTAAGAACTACCTGTCGTACCTACCCTTTTGTAAGAGACGCGTTCTCTTCACGCAAGGGCCTTCTTTTTCATTACATCCAAAGAGTTACGTTTGTAACCTTTTCCAAGTAACATTGCACTTCAACATCGTAAATGATATCCATCGTGTAACCTGTGCATCTCACAGGCTCTTCCCACATCTGCGTATGTGACGCCGGAGGTTCACTGTTTACGTGAGGGTTAGTTTCACAATATTTGCAAATATCTGATATACAGGGCGAGTCACCTAAAATTTCAAAAAATCAAATGTTTGTTAAGCTTATGGGACTTAACTACGGGGTCATCAGTCCCTAAACTTACAAACAACTTATGAAGTAGCTTACCCTAAGGACGGCACAAATATCCATGCCCGAGGGGGGATTCGAACCCCCGACCGTAGTGGCCGTGCTGACCGTTACTGGAGCGCCTCAGTCACCTCGGCCACCGCGGCCGGCACCTAAAATTTACATACCTTTCATTTTGTGTACGTTCCCAGATATTCCCAGATATCGCTGGCTAGACAATAGACTCTAAATCACCGGCGGCATCGTTCTATGAATTAGGAATAGGTAAGTTGTTCGACGGCTACAAGTACATATACATGGGATACTCTGCAAATCACATTTAAGTTCCTGGCAGAGGGTTCATCGAACCACCGTTAAACTATTTATCTCCCATTCCATTCTCTAATAGCGCGCGGGAAGAAAGAACACTTGAATCACTTCGTTCGAGCTCTAATGTTTCGTATTTTACTCAGATAATCATTTCTACCTATGTAAATGGGAGTCAATAATATATTTTCGCATTCGGAGGAGAATGTTGGCGATTGGAATTTCGTTAGTAGCCCACGCCGCAGCGATAAGCGCCGTTGTTGTAATGATTCCTATCCAAGATCCTGTATTATTTCCGTAACGCTGTCTCCCTGTATCGTAACAATACGAAGCGAGCTGCTCTTCTTTGGACTCTTTCGATATCCTCCGTGAAACCCACCGATAAGGATTCCACACTGGGCAGCAATACTCCAAAAAAAGACGGTTAAGCGTAGTGTATGCAGTTTTTTTTAGTAGTTCTGTTGCGTCTCTTAAGGGTTCTACCAATAAAACGCAGTCTCTGGTTCGCCTTTCCCACAACATTATCTACGTGTTCTTTCCAGTTTAAGTCTGAGGTAATAGATGCTCCTAGGTATTTAGTGGAGTTTGCGGCCTTCACTTGTGATTGATTTATCTTGTAAACAAAGTTTAACGGATTTCTTGTCGTACTCATATGGACGACTTGACACTTCTCATTATTTAGAGTCAATTGCCAATTTTTACACCATAGTGATATCTTATTCAGATCGATCTGCAGTTGGTTTTGGTCTTCAGACGATTTTACTAGGCAGTAAATGACGGCGTCGTCTGTAAACAACCTAAGAGAGCTACTTAGATTTTCCCCTACATCGTTTATGTAAATAAGGAACAGCAGAGGACCAATAACACTACCCTGTGGAATGCCCGATATCACACACCTTAGGCACGTTGGAAACTATATGTAGAAGTAGTTTAAGTTATAATCTTTTTCTTGTGACAATAATTTAAAAAATATTAGTTTACTATTTTTTTTCGAAACGGTACTTACTTTCCAGATACGCCTCGCACTTTACAATTTTACTAGATTTCTCGAATTTGTTTTGTGTAAAAAGTTCAGCGGCAGTATTAACAAGCGCTCTGCACTGTAAATTTCTTTCCAATAGCTATGAAAAGTATATGCTTCCATTAAAAATAATAATACAAAATCATGTTTTCGTCATTATCTAGATCGATACCAGAGTTAACGACGTTTTACGATTTACTAAAGTTCTTGCCTCTTAGGGCACTACCATTTGTCGAAAACGTCTTGTCGGTGTCTGGAACCGCTCACACACCAAAAGGGGTGCAAGGCTTAGATGACTCACACTGCATATGTGACCTGAACTACATGTAGCTTCGGCTTCAGGTTCTATCTTGAATTACGCGTACGTAGTGATAATTTGGTTTACTTTTCAATCATCGCGGCATACCACACCCAACCTTCCGCAGCATTTCAAATGGCGTATAACCCGTAAAACTTTAAAAAGTAAAATAATAAAAACACGTTTCTATGAATTTTCAACTCCACATATGTTATTTGTAACTGTCCACAGGCGACGAACAGATTTTCTCTCACAGCAACCGTTTCCGATTGAAAATTTTAATTTTGGGTTGTGGCCGAGGTATTTTTTTAGACTATATTCAGAGATAAAAACCGTGGATGTGATTTACGCAGCTGCTAACGCGCGGCTGCACAATTTCTCACATCTGAATAGCGTGGTGATTTAAATGAATTTAACTGAAAAATCTACATGTAATCCCGTTCTAAGTAGAGCTAGACAATAAACATTGTTCGACAGTTTATTTAATATTTTTTAGATTCTATATCGTAAAGGTAGGAATGAATTACTCTGCTGCCCACACAAAATGCAATTACCTGAAGCAAGCATCCAAATTATGTGAAATTTGGAGGATGCGTTTACGGTGACGTGCGATGCAAAGGTTAGCACTTCATGTCCTTCGTTGATCGCACCTCTGGCGATGCAAACGCCTGTGTAGTTCTCACAAGTAAACCTACGGAAATGTGACTCACCGATTTTTCCCCAATTTGGATTTTTTACAACACATGAAAACCTAAGGGGCACGTATTCTTTTCATCGTCTCTAAAACATACTTAAGAGGTGAAACGAGCACTTCAAAATGGGGGAAAACTGGAAAACTTGCGATCTTAGAGATTAATGAACGATTTTAATTAATTTTGTTATGAAACTGCCTTTTGATAAAAGGTGTATTGGAGGGGGCCAACTACTCCGAAAGAGACCGATTTTTCTACATCGAAACATGTCATATGGGAGAAAAATTTTCCTCGGAGAGACAGTGACTTTTACCTTATGGTGACTTTTTTGTTTTCCCAAGGTACGTCTCTTTGCCAGAGAAGGAGTAAATCGATGTATGTATTTATAGTGGGTTCAATATGTGACTTTTCAGGTTATAAATTAATTAAAAAAATAATAATTTCATTTTCTCATCGCAGTTGCACAATTTTGACTTCTGTGACTAGTTTCGAACGAGACAGCCAATTTTCGAACCATTACCCTTGGTTTTACACCGTACTAAATCCAGATGTATGTTGAAAGTGGCTACTGAGATTGTTATACATTATAAAACTCTGTAGATATATAATTAGTTCCCATTAAAATTGCAGTTAAAACTGGTGTTACTTCCACGGGCCTCCAGCATGTACTCCACAAATTTCACAAAAAGTTTTTACAGTTGTGGATCCTGAACCATAATGACGATTAATTTTCATAAATTAACTGTTCCCTAATGCCAGACGAAGTTGTGCAGAAGTATTTTATTTTAATATAGGTGAACTATTTTGTACATTACTTCCATTATCAATCCAGCTGTTTATTAGTCACGTTAAGGTAGAGTCAACTAACCACTCAGTGAAATCATGTGGCCAGTTCTATGTTCGTTGTTAAAGCCCTACTTAGAGGATGGTTTGAAAAAGGATATAATTTCCGAAACCGGTCACCTATAATAAAATATTTCTACTCTACTTCGACTAACGTTATATATAGGGTGTCCCAGCTATCTTGCCCATCCAAAATATCTCTGGAACAATAACAGCTATTAGAAAACGACTTTCACCGGTATCAATCTACGGCTGGGGCCAATGAATGTACCTATTTGGAAACATTCTAAAACGAAAGCAAATATGTGTTTTAACAAAAACTTATGTTTTTTTTTAAATGGACACCCTATATTTTTTTCTTCAGCAATCCATAGCATGACAAATCTCATAAACAATGGCGTTGAATGCATCGCAATATTCCAATTACATTGCGACGCGAAGTTGACGCTCGAAATACGCGAAACGCGCGGCTAGCGCTCGTTCTGAGCAGCATGGGGTTCTCGCCTGAGCCTCAGGACGTGCGTTAGCCGCGCGTTTCGCGTATTTCAAGCGTCAACTTCGCGTCGCAATATCTCGGGACGTAATTGGAATATTGCAATGCAATCAACGCCATTGTTTATGTGATTTGTCATGTTATGGATTGCTCAAGAAAAAACGTAGGGTATCCGTTTAAAAAAACATAAGTTTGTGTTAAAAACACATTTTCTTTCGTTTTAGAATGTTTCCAAATACGTACATTCATGGGCCCCAGCCATACATTGACACCGGTGAAAGTCGTTTTCCAATAGCTGTTATTGTTCCAGAGATATTTTGGGTGGACAAGATAGCTGGGACACCCAGTATAGTGATCAAGGTGTCAAGTTACTGACCTAATCTCAAGCGTGCTGCAAATGAGTAAGTTATTTAACTTGACGCGAGAGAATTAACAAGTGTATTATTATTTAGAACTATTTTCTTTTATTCTTTAGTATAAGAGACGTATATTTTTTCATTCGATTACAAGTTTTCATATCTTGGATCATTTTTAGATACGTATAGATTTTCTTAAGAACTTTGATCCACAACCCTTTTTGCATCCGTAAACCTTTACATATCTAAAGATATGCCACGTGATAGAAATAGAAGAAAAACTATGAGCAACTTAACAATAAATGAAAATCATTTTAAGCATTTAACATGCAGTCGCTCAAATGCTTATTAATTCCTAGTTATCTAATTTTTCTGGAAATTCGATAACGTCAAGGTCTCCGTATTTTTTCGTCACAACTGTACAGGTGTTTAGCGGGCATGTATCGTGAAAATAAGAATGCATTAAACTGCAAGTTGTAACTAATAAAACAAAGAGATGGCAGTAAGCAGCACTTGCAAGTACCTTCACGTACAGGAATGTCTATTTCTGAACTTCCATTTCAGATATCGGTACTTACAGCGGTTTGTTAGTACTTATTAGGAAAATCTTCTGCGATTATATGTCCTATAGTTGTTACATTATGTTACCTATATTGTTCAAAAACGAATTATCCTTCGGTCAGTGTGTATCTTGGAATACCTCGCGCTACAACACGTGAATGTGGTTTTATACTTAATCCTGTTTAATTACGATTTATCTTTGTCATATTATCATATTGTAATTAACTACAGGGCTAATCTGCGCCCCGCAAAAGATACGACAGATAACAACTTCGTGCACGTGAAACATGAGGTCCACGTTTTTGGTCAACTAAATACTGTTGGATGAGCTTGTGTTATCAACGCATCTCTTGCAACACACTTCTGGAGCTAAAATGCGTGTGCAGCATTTCTACGCTACTGTAGAACACTTTCTCTGTTCTATCATATATGTCTCTCTCTGCCTGTTGCACTGTCTCTGTCCTACACACATTCAACCGAAAAAAGCGGGAATATGTTCGCATGCCAAAATTTTTGGTGAGGAATTCGGAATAAGTATTGAGGCAGCTGGTTCCACACTTTTGTGTCAGAGAACATATTTGCCTTTTCTGTGCTCCGGCAGGAGCATTTTTCAGCTGGTTTCCGTCTTTTTCCTGTTACATCAGAGTGTACTGCTTATATAACATGAAATCAATATTGAGTAGTTGGATAGTATTTTATATTAGAACGCATCGTAAAAATGTCAACGATTTGCCGTGAATAAAGTGTAGATTTGCCAATGTACGCAGTTGCATTTTTTGATACCAAAAATTATGATTTTTGTAGCGTATCGCGATAACGAATACAAATTTCCAAAAACGGGAAACGGAATTTCCAGATAAACACCTAAACAACATAACATTTTAGTCAGTTCCTATTCCTCAAGGTACGTTACCTCACAATCTGCGTTTTCGGACCTATTACTGTCGCGTGCTATTATTCACGGACCGTGCTATTATTCACGGACCGATATCTCAAGAACCACAGAAGACGTCATTCTGCTCTAAACTTTAAATAGAATTTCGATATCTGATCTACATTTCATACGCAGCTATGTGTAACCTAATATCAACCATACGAGAAGTCCACGCAAACTCTTTAAAATGTGTTGCAATAGTTCACTAAACAGGATGCTACATATTAACTGTAGAGTAAACGTAAATAAAAATCACCCCTTCAACGACCGAAAATTTCAATCTTTAAGATGTACAAAAATCAATTTTTTTCGCCGAGTATCTTTTTTCAATATTTTTTTTTTATTTATTTATTTTTTTTTTTTTTTTATGGAACCCCATGTTAAATTTTTGTCGAATATTATGGTCTTAAAAATACGTTTTCAAATATGTGTATAAGTCTTTGAGACACAATATGTTCCGGTATCGTATTCGTCTATCGCAGCGGCGTTGTTTCTGTAAGGACGGATTCGCGACATTTACCGTGTAGTCTTGTAGACTACCCAACAGGAAAGGTTGCATTGTACAACGCCGCTTCGAAGGTCGAATACGATAGGAGAATATATCTGTGTCTCAAAAACTATTTGCCTAAATATTATGATATACACATATTTGAAAACGCCTTTTTAAGCCCAAATTTAACATAGGGTACCATTAAATATGGCCTCATATCTCTGTAATAAAAAATAGCACAAACATGAAATGTTATGTATTCAAGTAGCCGCTGTCGCTGCAATTCACTGTCCAAACGGCATCTTTGTATCTAATATGATTGGGGAGATACGAGGGGTGTTATGACTTAGCTGCCTCACCCTGTATATCGTGACAGTACTAAACGGGCTGTCCTATGTACTCTTTCGAAGTTATTTAATGTTTCAATTAACCCTCATCTAGTGTTTTCGAAGAATGGTCGTCAGAGAAGATGAATGCTTGATTTTGATCGATGCGTTAAAACTGTGATACGAACAATGTTCCTTGTATCTTCTGTGCTACCCACTTGTTTCAATTTATGACGCTAGCAATAACGGACTGATTGCTGTCAGAGGAGAGATAGCAGTGGCTAATTAATTAGTCAGGGTCCACAACTTCTCAAGACGCGAGAAGATGCATATTAGACGTAACACCGTTACAGGATGACGAAAATAGCGAAATTCTTGGAGAAGTTGTAATCCGATAACAAGTTACGCGTTGTAGGAGCAGCCGCCGCTTGTCGCGGTAAGCAGTTGTTGAGCTCCCCTCAAAGTGCCGGCGACGGGAGAGGCGTAGTCCATCGCAAGCTCGTGGTTACACCGAGGCCTTCACACCGACCAAGAGTTGTGAATTAATTCACATCGCAAAAGGACGAGCTCACTTTATCAGTATGAGGGGCAGTTAAATAAAAACGAGACAGGAGGAGGAGAGTATGTAAACTACTGAAAAAAATATATTACACCTAAGAAGACCACGACGATTTTGATTTGAAGTCGGCAGTTGCCACCCTGGGGATAGTAGATGAACTGATAATTTTTCAACGTCCTCTGCCAACAGAGAGGGCAGTGACACAGCTGCCAGAACGCCATCTTTAATATGGAATATTTGCAGTCAACGACCTCTATAAACAACATTGACTGGCTAAGGTGCTGCCGTACTTGAAGCAAATTGAAAGCTCGGCCGCCATGTTTTACAACGTCACGTAGGCGTAACCAGTCGTCTGCTATAGCTCTAAATCATATCACTTTCACTTTGTGCAATCACTTAACAAAACATTCTCTAATTGCTTACTGTTACTTTTATACCCAAGCTGATATGGATAAAGGATAAAAAATAGACAAGTGTGTGGTAGCCAAATCGGAAAGTTTAATTACAAATGTCACATACACTGGATCGGCAAAACATCGTCCCATTCATACATAAACCATGCCTTTTCACTGCCCTTTAAACAATATTAATTTCGTGTACACTTACCTAATCTGCTTACCTATTTCCTCCGCAGATTTGGCTTTATATAAATGATGTATTCTACAACTGAAGTAATTTTTTAAAACAGCTTTATTAGGCTCGAGTAATGCGATTCCTCACAAAATTCCGAGGATACCATTAAGTGCACGTAGTTGGTAAATAAAGTAGGTCTGTTTCCCAACATTCTAAATACATCTACATACATTCGCAAAAGAAAATTTTTCTTCCCTAATGATGTTTCATGATACCTCAGAATCGTTTCTGCCACTTCGAGAAGTTTTACAAGATATTTATAGGAGTTGAACAGACTGTCTTTTATACCTTTTAATCAGATTAATCCTGTTTTACTCTCATTTTTAGGAACAAGGAGAAATTCTATGCGATCTAAATACAAGATATTTACTAACTTGCCTAATGATGCTTCCAGAAATATATTCAACTACTTTTTCGGAATTTAATGTCAGTACTTCGTATTCTGGCACATAGTCATGGTCAAACTGAATAGGCCTGGTGCTCTCTGAACAACTTAAATCATGATTTGCAATAGGTAATAAAGAGTTCCAAGTCTCCTGCTTGGCTACATGACATATCTTCTAATGAAGTTGATTCAGTTATTAGCTAGAAGCCGCTTTGTATCATTTGTTGCTTACATGATTTCTCTTCAAAACGAGATGAACAGATGTAACTGTATGCAGTAGGTTTCCACTTATCTCGCCTCATATTGGCTAACCATCGTTTTGTAAGTTCTTCATTTTTCAAAGGCAAACTGAAAAATAAGACGAGTATACGAAATGTTAGAAACGAAAACATAGAAATACTAACTGAAAATACGATATTCCAACAGTCTTATTACTGCGATTCGTACAGTTACATGCTGCGCATGCACTCGGCATGGTTTCAGCATAATAAATAACCTTTGAAGCTTACTACGATACATAAAATGTGAAGCCAAAACATGTAAATAGCGTCGGTCTAACTTTCGTATTCGGCGCACTAGACGTTGAAAAAAATTGGCTGCCACAGTTCGTGGTTGTTGCCAGAAGGAGCGCTGTTCACGCAGAGATAGCCACTCTATGTAGTTTATATAGTGCTCAGTGTGATACGATCGTGTGAAGCAAACAGGCACCATACTACGGAGAAGTACTCGAGCTTCCTATAGCCAAATGAGCGAGTTTCAAAAGGTGTCAAACTGTAGCCTTCAGAATGGCGGGATAGTACTTTTGGAGAACTTCCACGCGAGTTAGACGTGCAACGTCAGATGTGTAACGTTGCTGGTTTCAGTGAGCACGTGTTCTCTCACCTGTAGACGACGTTCTGGACGTCCAGCCTGCACAGAACTCCGCCAAGATCGTCGTAATGTAAGGGCAGCAGTGGCAGTTAGTAAGAATAACAACGAGTTGAAAAGAGGGTTTGTGAGAAGTGTCATCACGACTGCCGATCGGTTACTAGAATTGTAGTAGGGCACTCACACCACCACGACCTAGAGAGAAGGCCGCGGCGCTCTCGTGTGACGTCAGGCAGAGTAGGTTGCGCGCGCATAGCTGACTGGCTCGCTGCTTCGGCATAGTGGGCCGTGCCCCGGCGGCTACCCAGTAGCGCATAATAGTTCGCGATCCGGAGCGCTCACTTTAGTTCGCTCTTTTAGTTCGCTCCCAGTGACGGCTGAGCGGCGTGGTCTGCGCGTGCAGGTGGAGGGGGAAGTTCCCCCACGAAGCTGCTTGAGCCGATAACGACATCACGCAAAACCAAAAGAAACAGTTTGTGGATAATTTCTCGCGTTTAAGTTTAGAGTTATCTCTATATCTTGGCATTATAGAATTTATTAGTCAGATATTGCAGAGTGCAGAACACATCAAAAAAGAAATTTTGTAGCACAGAACTATGTAATCTAGCAGGCAGACGCTCACCTCGAAATGACTCATCAGCAGAAGGCAAACACGTGATTTTTAATTCTGCTGCGCGCCGTCCCACTATTGCCCGTCGGTCTTCGGAAAAGAATCCAACGAACTATGAAGTGAGATACGTTTGGCATAATCGTCCCACTACGGTCGGGGGTTCGAATCCCCCCTCGGGCATGGATATTTGTGCCGTCCTAGGTCGTAAGTAGTTCATAAGTAGTTTGTAAGTTTAGGGACTGATGACCCCGTAGTTAAGTCCCATAAGCTTAACAAACATTTGAACATAATCGTCCGCTGCTCCTAGTTCGTCCGCTGCTACTAGTTCGTCCGCTGCTCCTAGTTCGTCCGCTGCTCCTAGTTCATCCGCTCTTTTTGGCTTTTGCTACCGCTACTAAAAGAGCTCTTTTTTAAGGACACCTTTTTTATATACTGAATCACTGTTGCCAAAGCGTATGCTATTACCCGTATTTTAGGGCAATTTGACATCAAATACTTAGACAAATAAACCAGTTGTTTACACGAATTAGTGATACAATGGTATTCAACTACTTTGCATACGGAGTACTCATAGTACTTTATTTTTAAAATAATTTCTTGTGGCAATGAACTATGAAACTACAACTGAACTTCATCCCAGATCGAAATGATGGTAACTGGCAGAAGGGAATCACGCGATTCTGCGCGCTCTCGCGTCCTCTCGCTGTTTCCCGTCAGTCTTCGGAAAAGGAGCGGACGAACTAAGAGGCGAGGGATCTGCGAACTAGTTCGCGTAGTTCGCCTGTGGGAGCGCTCTTCCGAACTAGTTCTTTCGCGAACTACACAAGACTACCACCCAGTCAGCTATGCGCGCGCAACCTACTCTGCCTGACGTCACACGAGAGCGCTGCAGACTTTTCTCTTGGTGGAGGTCCTCACACTCCTTACCACTGACGACACACCACGAACATGCATGGATCGACAAGCTGCGTTGGACCAGTCAGTATTCCTCTCGTATGTTGTGCAGCTCTTCCATCACTCACCGTCACTTACTGTTTACCCTATCGAAAAGTCGTACATGATGGGGCGGTATTTCATGAATCTTTTTGTTTATAACCTTAAAACTCAAGAGTTACGTGGCGTTTTGTGACATAATTTCGGAAGTAAATTCAGTGTGTAAGCTGTGTGTTTTTAATGTCTTGCGAATACAATTAGTAGGGTGGTGTTTTTAACAATATATCAGCCAACCGGCTGCGTAGTTTTAAGGTACTTGACCAAGGAACTGTGTACGAGGCATCAAACAGGTCGCCTCGTAAACGTGAACTAGGGCGCGCCACATGCCTCGTAGACAGTTCCTGCATGCCCTTCACACCACACTAATTTTATTTTCATGGCAAGAATGCTAGTTTTTCATTGTAATCGACTTGAGCAATTCTGCTCGTAATATTGTTGACGTCATGTGTTTCATGTAAGTACTGATGTTTTCACTGTTCAGCTTGTGTACAAATCTTTCCTTATATAAGATATTTATTCTGATATTATCATTTTTAGGTAACTGTTTTTTATTCTTCTGATGAAGTTGTCCCTAGTGACAATGAAAACTAGGTCAAGTACCTTAAAACTATGCAACCAGTTGGCTGATCTATAAAATTGTTAAAATAAAAGGATTACGGTTGCTGTTAACCAGCCATGTTCAAAGTTGTACAATTAGTAGCGTAAAAGCAATAAATTGAACGTCATGTCGAATGACGCAGGTTTACTGCGTGAAGAGAGTAGTAATCACTAAACGTCTTTCCATTCATTATTTAGCTGCGGCATTCAGTGAGAAAATTTTTCTTAAGTATTTAAAAGTATATGTAAAGTTTGGCGCAAGTGCACTGTTCCTCACGAATAGTGGATGAATAAAGGTACATCGCATGATGGGCCATTATTTGGCGAATTTCATTGTCTATGACGCCATATCCCCCGGACTATGTGGGTATCTGCTGGTTGTCTTTTAGTAAGAAATATGTGCACCACGTTTCGTTAAAATCGTTCCATTAGTTTAGGAGATGTGGAAAATTTCACGTGTCACTTTTCATGTGTCACTTATACGCGAATTTATTTATGACGTCATATCTCCGTAACTATGGTAGTAGGTGGTTCTTATCCCCACAGAGATTGTTGTCTGATAGTAAGCAATAATTATGTGAACCAAGTTTGGTAAAATCGCCCCTGCAGTTTAGGAGATGTGGAACATACATAGATTTTTACAATGTGCATCAATTCTATAGTTAAGTGGCATATTATGCCTATGGGGAGCGATGAAAATTTATATAAAACACGCTTCAGCCAATATCGCTAGTTTATTCGTTTTTTTTTTTTTTCCTTACCGGTTTCGATGAACTATGTCATCATCTTCAGGAACAATTTTTTATATAACAATTTCCTCCTATTTTCACTGCAAAAAGTTATAAAGATTGTTAAACTCTGTAAAGTCCTTGTTTGTATATACATAAGATAAAAGTTTTTAAAAAAAACTGTGCAAAACCTTTGGGACTCACATAAAATAAAAAGTTAATTGTGAAAATGAAATATAAGAACATTGCCGAACTATTAAAATTTGCATCGCCAAAATTGGTCGTCATCTGTATTGCACATCTAAAAATTGTGTGTGTTCAGGTAAACCTGGTGGATACCTAGAGCAACACGCCTATGGAATGTTTAACTGGTTCAGTCTCCTTGTTACTTGTGACAAGAACACACACAGTTTTTAAATGTGCAATACAGATGACAAACCATTTTGGTGATGCAAATTTTAATCGTTTGATAATGTTCTTATATTTGATTTTCACAAGTAACTTTTTATTTTATGTGAGTCCTAAAGGTTTTGCACAGATTTTGTTAAGTTTTATCTTATGTGTATATAAACAAGGACTTTACAGAAAATAGGAGGAAAATTTATACAAAAAATTGTTTCTGAAGATGATAACATACTTCATCAAAACCGGTAAGAAAAAAACGAACAAATAAACTAGCGATCTTGGCTGAAGTAAGTGTGTTTTATGTGCATTAATTCGCTAGTTTAATGTCAACAGCTTTCTTAATAACACAGTCCCAACAGTTGGAAGTGCAAACCAAAAGCGCCATGTCATTATATATGTCTTAGCAATTTATTTATTTACGTCGTCGCATATACGAGGTATGTTCACAAAGTAAGTTCCGTTTGGTTATATAAACCAAACGTGAACAGATACAGAAAAAATATTTATCGTATAAAAATCTGCAACTGTTCAGCTACTTTTCTACATAACTTCCGAAATTTTGTAGGCACTTGTAATTGCGTGGGACAAGTTTTTGTGTGCCTTCTTCATAGAAGGTTGCCGCCTGTGTATTCAACCATGTGGCAAACATGTTCTTTCAGCTCATCATCGTTGAAGTGTTGACCACCAAGGACAGATTTTAAGTGTAAGAAAAAATGAAAGGAGTCTTCTTCTTCTTCCCTTCACGTAGCCGCCCGACCTCACAAGGCGAATGTGACCAAACAACTGTTACGCAAATTTCACTGGGACGTGTTTGATCAGCCTCCGTACAGTCTTGCTCCTAGCGACTTTTTTCTTACACCTAAAACCTGCACATGGTGGTCAACACCTCAGTGAAGATGACGAGCTGAAAGAACATGTTACCACATGGTTGAATACACCGGCGGCAACCTTCTACGAAGAAGGTATACAAAGAGTTTTGCCACGCTATGACAAATGCCTACAAAGTTTCGGAAGCTATGTAGAAAAGTAGTTTAATAGTTGTATATTTTTGTGCAATAAATATTTTTTTCTATATCTGTAGACGTTTGTTTTATACAACCAAACGGAACTTACTTTGTGGACATACCTCCTATGTCAGATACTTGGCATTACATGTTGAGGTGACAAACCTCAAACATCACTAGTAAGTACACTAACAGGTTGAGTACAAACGACAACAAGTATCTTCGAAGGTTAGAGAACGACACAGAGGACAAAGAACGGTGTTTCTTTCTGGAATGGCAGTGGATTTACCTGCTAAGATGTCGCTTCTCCGTTTTCCGACTCAACAGAAGCGCCAGTTTCAGCATCACAGAAGGCACATCAAGGCCCGTGTTTAAATGAAATAACGGCCGACGTAATTGGTTTAAGCGGGAGAGCAGCGCGGCCGCTCCGGATGCCCTGAGAGAGTCTGTTTGCTTTTAGGCCGATTGGGATTTCCGAAATGCTGAGCCGGGTCGTAACGGCCGCGTTAGTGCCGAGCAGAGGCCGCGCCCGAACCAAACACGCCGCAGCGGGCAGATTTTATTCCGCACCAGTGTCTTGTCTGGCTCTGAACAATCCGCTTCACGCCTGAAACGTACCAGCGGTTCACAAGCTAAATTTCACCATTTCCTGTGACAGTAATGGCGATCCTGCCGATGACAGCGCTACTAAAGCAGTTGTTACTAAACATAGCTCTTAGAACCTCATTCACCAAAGAAGACGAAACCAATATTCCAGATTTCGAATTACGAACAGATGCCGTAATGAGTAACGTAGAAGTAGATATCATCGGAGTAGTGTAGCAACTAAAATCACTTAACAAGAACAAGTCTTCTGGTTCGGATTGTATACCCATTAGATTTCTATCTGATTATGCTAAAGCGATAGCCCCTTACTTAACAGCCATATACAACCGCTCTCTCAAAAAGGATCTGTACCAAAAGATTGGACAGTTGCACAGGTCACACCTATATTCAAGAAAGGCAGTAGGAGTATCCCACTAAAGGCCTATTTCATTAACGTCAAATTTGTAGCAGGGTTTATGAACATATTCTGTATTCAAATGTTATGAATTATCTTGTAAAGAATGATCTATTGACCCAAGGTCAACACGGATTTAGAAATTATTGATTATGCGAAACACGTCTAGCTCTTTATTCACACGAAGTGATGGGTGCTATCGACAAGGGTTCGCAAATCGATTCCGTATTTCTTGATTTCCAGAAGGCTTATGACACCGTACCTCACAAACGGCTTATAATCAAATTGCGTGTTTATGGTACAACGCCCCAAATTTGCGATTGGATAGGGGATTTCCTGTCAGAGAGGACACAGTTCGTAGTAATCGATGGTATGGCATCGACTAAAACAGAGGTGATATCGGGCGTTCGGCAGGGTAGTGTTATTGGTCCTCTGCTGTTCCTTATTTACATAAACGATTTAGGAGAAAATCAAAGTAGCTCTCTTAGGTTGTTTGCAGATGACGCCGTCATTTACCGTCCAGTGAAATCATATGAAGATCAAAACCAACTGCAGAATGAGCTAAATAAGATATCAGTATGATGTAAAAATTCGCAATTGACTCTAAATAATGAGAACTGTGAAGAGGTCCACATGAGTACGAAAAGAAATCCGTTAAACTTTGTTTACAAGATAAATCAGTGAGATGTGAAGGCCATAAACTCCACAAAATACCTAGGAATTACTTCAGACTTAAACTGGAAAGAACACGCAGATAATGTCGTGGGAAAGGCGAACCAGAGACTGCGTTTTATTGGCAGAACCCTTAAAAGATGCAACAGAACTACAAAAGAAACTGCATACGCTACGTTTGTCCGTCCATTTTTGGAGTGTTGCTGCCCAGTGTGGGATTCTTATCAGGTGGGTTTGACGGAAGACATTGAAAGAGTCCAGAGAAGGGCAGCTCGTTTCGTATTTTCACAATACAGGGGAGACAGCGTTACGGAAATGATACAGGATCTGGGATGGGAATCATTACAACAACGGCGCTTATCGCTGCCGCGTGGGCTACTTACGAAACTCCAATCTCCAACATTCTCCTCCGAATGCGAAAACATATTGTTGACTCCCACTTACATAGGTAGAAATTACCATCAGAATAAAATACGGGAAATCAGAGCTCGAACGGAGAGATTGAGGTTTTCTTTCTTCCCACGCGCTATTCGAGAATGGAATGGGAGATAAATAGTATAATGATGGTTCGATGAACCCTCTACCAGGCACTTAAATGTAATTTGCAGAGTATCCCATGTAGATGTAGATGTAGAAGCTAATCAGTCAGTCGTGTTTGTAGTATGTGTGATAATGCGGGGACTGAGACAGCTGAAAAAATAAATTCAGTTCATTTCCACGAATTTCAGACCTTTTATCTGGGAAATTTTGAACAGGTGATATACGATGTTTATTATAAAAAATTCCGGAACTTGGTCCACAAGATTTTTGCTACGCTTACTTTTTACTCATTGTAGGTGGTCTCCTTCGAAATAGTCTCCTCCTCAATTGATTCTACACTCCTGTTATAACCAGGAATAACGGAACTATTTAATTAACAAAATAACTTCGTTACCAAGAGCCAATTTTTTGACGAAATTCAATGAACATAATTTCTAACGTTTATACTAAAGTTCTAGCGGCATCAGTACGATAATAAACTCCTACAGAAAGTATAAATAAATGAAATGCGGCAACCAGTTGCTTATCGTTATTTATTTTGAACTTCAACGACCGGTTTCGGGCGCTTGAGTGCCCTTCTTCTGGTCTATTTTTGTACTGTTGCTTAATAAATAAACCAGAAGAAGGGCACTCAAGCGCCCGAAACCGGTCGTTGAAGTTCAAAATAAATAACGACAAGCAACTGGTTGCTGCATTTCATTTATTTATAATCTTAACAGTTGTTGTAATGGATAAAACACTTTCCTACAGAAAGCCACCAGGTCGTTGATGTTCTAAACCATGTGAATGTCCGTATATCGGGCAGAATACACGTCAGGCAGCAGTCCTTGTTGTGGAGTCGAGCATGACAGCGAGCGAAGAACTGGCTAGTAGACGATTTTTTAAATCTATATTGGGATTTTAAAGCCACCGGAGGTGACAGGCTGGCAGCAGCTGAATTGCTGCTCTTCAGCCGAGCGCATTTACAAAGTTGACAAGGCGATAAACAAAAGAAGACAGAGAAAGGCGATAAAATTTAAATGAATTTAAACACCACAATGGAGATTAAAATGAAGAGAACAGATATAAAGTAAAGAACTTGAAGGAAAACATATTCAGAATTAAAACTGCCCCGGTGGTTAAAATCACACAGTGATAGAAGTTAAAAAAAAAAACAGAGTAGTTGAAAATCACGTACATGGAGCACACTACACTATGATGAAGACACTGCTTACAAAAATGGCAACACGAATATTCTGCCTGATTGGCGGCTGCTTAAGTATTAAAATACCACTTGGGCACGAAGCACAAACACTGACACAACACTAAGCGGCGCACTGTTAAAACATGTCGAAACGGGGGCCCGCAGTGGGAAAAGGGGAGGAAGGGGAAGCGCGGTGGGAGAAGGACGGGAGGGGAGGGGGAGAGGGAGGAGAGGGGGAAGTGCAAGGACTCATCGTAGGAGAGGACAGCCGAGCGAGGCAGTGGACAGGGGTGAGAGGGGGCAGGAAGAGAGACGTACAAATACACGGATGGACTAATGCTGTATTCGACCTAACGAGCTTGTTCGGTCTTGGAAAACCTTTCCCAACGCACTGGCAAGACTGAACTTTGGTCTGATCATCACAATCGTAGACCCACGCCTGTTCACTCGTTTTGATTCTCTTAAGGAACATCCTTCACTTATTTGTGCGATCGAAAAGCTCTTCATAGACTGTGACGCGATGATCATTGTGGTCTGACTAGAACCATGATGGTGGTGGTGGTGGTGGTGGATACAGCGATCCGCACAAACGTGGACTGCTTCAGCATCTGAAGACAGTCTGTATTGACTAAAACCGGTCATGAAATATAAACAACATTTCTCCAATCTGATCTGTTTTTAACCCTTAACAGGGATCGTTATTTTGACGAACATAACTGTAATTGTGGGTCATATGGACCCTTGAATAAAAAATCCACATAATTCCTATAAAAGGTGTAATTAATATGTAATTGAACAAAGATTGTCGTAAGATAAGTTTTATTTGAAATACAAATCAACTTCTTTGAGCAAAAATTTTATATTGTGCTATTTTTACTTTTAAATTGTAGGTCTCACATTCAATGAACATTTGTAATCTCTCTCGAATGCTGTATGATTAAAAAATAGCTTGGATTAAAAAACCTACATATACTATGGGGTTTCTCGTAACGTCCCCTTAACATAAACATGGACTCTTTATGCCACCAATCTTAAACAAAAATGACAACGGAACATGAAAGTGTCCAAATGTTATCTGTATATTGGTACCTGGACTAAGACTGGCACTTGTTACACAACATTTTTTTTTTTTTTTCTGCGTGTCTTTTGCAGGTGTATTTAAAGCATCTGTCGCATTTTTGTGATTATTTGCTGTTAGTTTTAGGACGACATGAATAATTTCTTCCTCTTTTCCGTGAGACACTTTGATTAGAAGATGAATTTTCTTGTCGTAGGTTGAGACTCGCTCAAAGATTCTGTGTCTGAGAGATTTTCGTCTAATAATACTTCAAATATTTCTTTTTCAGTAAGACCCCGCTGCACTGTGGCAATAAAGAGCCTGAAACATCACAAAATATGTCAGTATACACTGACTAAAAAGAAATCCGTATCTGGTATCGCGGATCAGATTGGACCCAGTGATGGCACTTACTTCAGCTTTCAATAAATTTCAAGAGGCAAGCTCCCGGTCCCTGGTACACTTCACTATGTACTGAGATTAGACTGCTGCGCAAAACCGAAACGCCATGGGATGCGATTGTTAGACTTTTTTGTTGTTGTCGGCGGGTCCAAATTGACCCACGATTCCGGTTAAGGGTTTTTAATTTTAACCATTATTTTAAGATCGTTGTTCTCCATTACGCTTTCAAAAATTATCCCTTTGCTTTCCCTTTGCTCTTTTTATGCTATAAGCCAACCGCTGCGCGCTTAGTTGATAGTCCTTTTGTGCCCAACAGCTGTGCCTGAAGCTGGGCTGGAAGAGCGCGCGCACGAAGTTCGACATCCTGCCGCTGGTGCTGTCCGCCAACGGTCACGACCCCGACTGCTTCGACATCCCGCCTGAGCTGGTGATGCGAGTCCCGCTCAGCCACCCCACGTAAGTAACAACACTCTGAAGCTCTCTGGCGCTTTAACCCTTGTGTCCGCAATCAAAAAATTACACCCTGTTCTGTAACCAGGTTACCTGGGGAATCCAATGAATTTATTGTTGTACGGTCACGGTTGCCAACACTTAGCCCTGGGTATCCTATACGTACATAATTATAAATGCGAAAGTTTCTATGTTTGTTACCGCATCACGCTAAAACTACAGCACTGATTTAGATGAAATTTCATATAGAGATTTCTTATGTCTTGGATTAGGACATAGGCTACTTTTCAAAATGTTTATTACAAGTTATTTATTTGAAATATATCCCTAGAAATACGTAACGGTTGTAAGAAGCATCTAATACAACAGCAGAAGAACATTGTAGGGCATGTCATATTTAGCCGCGGGGGTTAACGCGTTATGTTATAGATTTCCGTTATTTTGGGCAATGGTTCGGGTCCTGCTATACTGAAATTTTTTTTCTTTGTTATTGTTATCTTTTTTACTTTCGAATATACAAAAAGATTCTTGGATACTGCCAAAATGGCTTGACTGATATATAATTACATACACAAGAAATCTGAATGTTGTCGTTTATGCCGCATTCATTTTCATTTGTTGTAACAAATGAAGGAAGTATGTATATAAATTGAAGACTTTAAATAAAAGATGCTCTAAGTAGCATGGCAAGAAAAAACATTGACGTTTTGTGTAGAATGGGATCTAGATACCAAGCCCTATTTTGTGTACAAAGCGCGAACTGCCACGTATAAATAGCGTACGTAAACTGCAACGAAAGTAGTAGCAAATGCACTCAACAGATGCCAGGCGGTACGCTGCAGTTAACATATGAAACGTTATAGATGTTCGAACATTGTGATGGTATCGTAATTCTTTAAAATTGTGTTCTCTTTGGATTTCAATAAATAATAGTTTATTTGGTGATTTCGATTATTTATACCATTAGAACGTTTGCATTTAGTTCTTTTGTTGGTACGCTTTGCATTTGCGGGATCTCAACAGTTCGTTTCTCCGTTAGATGTCTTTTTTATCTCTTTACTTTTCTCCGTTAGGTTTGTTGTTTATTTCGTTACATTTCTCCGTTAGGTTTGCTGTTTATTTTGTTCATTTACTTGGCATTTGTTTTCTATTACTGTATTGTTGTTATTGTAGTTATTTAATGTCAGGGGTGCCATCCCACAAGCTGGAGCTGAAGGTGGGTGTGCCTGTTTTATTGATGCGTAACTTCGATGCACCACGATTATACAATGGCACCAGGTTACGCATCACGGACCTGAGAAGGCATATCGTGCAGGCCACCATCATCACCGATGGAGCCAAGAGAGAGACTGTATTAATACCACGAATTCCCATCATCCCAACAAACTTGCCATTCCAGGTTAACCGGTTACAGTTTCCATTGAAAGTGGCCTTCTCGATTTCTATAATCAAGAGTCAAGGACAAACATTAAAAGTGGCAGGTATTCATGCGGCCACCCCATGTTTCTCGCATGGACAGCTCTACGTAGGCTGCTCCCGTGTATCGAGAGCTAAAAATCTCTACGTATACTCGGAGAACAAGAAGTCTCGAAACGTCGTTTACAGGGTCGTATTGCAATAGATTTTTGGCTCTCCATCCGTTCCAAGACAATTATATATTCCGTGCTAACAAAGTCGCAAACAGTCATGTAGTTATTTATGCCCTTTCTTCGCACTTTAATGTCTGACTATTGAACCGCGGGTAACACCGCGGGGAGCAGCTAGTATACAACTAATTGTTTCTAACTACAGTTGCTACCGTTTCACAGCGTTGTGAACTGTGAATTATTGTGTAAGCTTTGTTACTGTGTACATCGTTTCTAGATTCTCATGCATGATAAGCCGGAACCCCCCAAATTCAATACAGCAAATTAAGCTATGAAGTATATTAGAAAGTTATTGACTATTAACACAGAAGAGGATGTTACTTCAGATTTCAACGACGAAGAGTTTACAGATGAATGGATTCTTAGCAAGGAGGATGCTGCTGCTTCAGACATTGAATATGCTGTTACTGATTGTAGTGATATTGAAGTAGAAATAGAGACAAGTAATACTAGTAGTAATGAGCATGACTGAGCTGATGAAAACAGTAAAGCAACTCTGTTTTCTGCAGGCGTTCTACGTGCCAAAGATGGAGCCAAATGGCGTAAGAAACCCTTCGGTACAAGAAAGTTGTTGAAGCATAATATTTTGCAGCAAAGGGCTGGTCTAACACGTACATCTTTCTACAAAAACTATATTTACAGAAGAAATATGTAAAAGTAAGGCAAATCAGGTATTCACAGACTATCATATCAATTCATAAGTACCAGCGAAAGTATCGGAGCCATTGACAACTGAAGAATTTGACACCATATCTTGGTATGCTTATTACATCTGGAGTGAGATTCTCTAACACTGAACACACAAAGGAAACGTGGAAAACAAATGCATTCCCATTCTATCGTGCAAGCCCATCGCTCAACAGGTTTCGGCACATAGCAGGTTTATAAGTTTTGGCAATGTGAACTCTAGGAGTGAGCGATTGAAAAGTGACAAAGCTACTGAAATATCTGACATTTTTGAAATACTAAATTCAAATCTTCGTAAATGGTTGTCTAATAAATAATAAAACAATCGAAATATTAATAAAAATAAAGTATTGCATTTCTGAACTTTGCACCTGTTATATATCGTCCCCTGGGTAACCCAAATACAGATTAGAGGATGTGTTCTGTTCCTTCCCATTTAAATGCTCCTCTATGAAAGTATTTAAATTTTTCTTGTTGTTACGGCGTTTATAAAGATGCAAAGGAGGAATAACCTTAGGCTTGTGTCTACTAGTTTATATATACCTGAAAATGTGCTGTTACAGTTAGAAAGGTTACCCGGGTAACCCAATGTAGACACAAGGGTTAAAACTGCGCGCCCCACCGGGATCCGAACCCGTGACCTTTCCCTTCGCAGGCAAGCGAAGTGAAACTATCATTATTATCACATTCCGTAGGCTGTGGCTAATCATGTCTACACAGTTCCTTTCTTCCAGGACTGCTAGTCCTGCAAGGTTCTCAGAAGAACTTCTGTGAATTGTGGAAGGTATGAGACGAGGTAATGGCGAAAGTAAGGCTGTGAGGACGGGATTTGAATAGTGCCGGGATAGCGAAGTAGAGCGCTTGTCCGCGGTAGACACAGGACCCAGGTTCTAATCCTTGTTGTTATCTCCAGAAAGTTCAATATCAGTGCACAATCCTATGCAAAGAGAAAATATCACTCTGGAGACATCCCCTAGCTGGGGCTAAGCTATGCCTCCCAATGTCTTTTCTTTCAAGAGTGCTACATCTACATACATACTCGGCAATCCATAGTAAGGTGCGTGGCGGAGGGTACACTGTATCACTACTAGGCATTTCCTTTCCTAGTCAACTCCCAAATAGAACGATGAAAAAAAGAGTGCCTAAGGCCTCCATACGAGCCCTAATTTCTCTTGTCTTTGTAATCTTTACGCAAAATGTAAGTAGGCGGCTGGAAGATTGTTCTACACTCAGCTTCAAATTCCGGTTCTCTGAATTTCCTCAACAGAATTTCTCTAAAATAACATCGTCTTTCCTCCAGCGATCCCCATTCGAGTTCCCGGAGCATTTCCGGAACACACGCATATTGGTCGAACCTACCAGTAACAAACCTAGCTGCTCGCCTCTGAACTGCTTCTACGTCTTCCTTTAAACTGATCTGATGCGGGTCCCAAACACTTGAGCAATACTCAAGACGTGGTCGTACAAATGTTTTATACGCAGTCTCCTTTACAGATGAAGTACATATTCCCAAAAGCCTCCCAATAAGCCGAAGTCGGCTGTCCGCCTTACTCACAACTGTCCTTACTTGTTCGTTCCATTTCATATCACTCTGCAATGTTACGTCTAGATATTTGAACGACACGACTGCATCAAGAAGCTCACTACTAATGTTGTATTCGAACATTATGGGATTGTTTTTCCTACTCATGCGCATCACCTTTCATTTTTCTACATTGAGAGCTAGCTGCCATTATCCGCACCAACTAGAAATTTTTTCTGTCATCCTGTATGCTATTACAGCCAATTAAAGACGACAACCTCCCATACACCACAGTATCATCAGCAAACAGCTGAAAATTACAAGTTACTCTGTCCATAAGATCATTTATATAGATAGAAAATAACAGCGGTCCTATCACACTCCCCTGGAGCACGCCTGACGATACAATCGTCTCTGATGAACACTCGTCGCCGAGAACAACGTACAACGTTCTATTACTTAGGAAGTCTTCCAGCCAGTCAGAAATATGTGAACCTATTCCATACTCTCGCATCTTCGTTAGCAGTCTGCAGTGTGGCACCGCATCAAACGCCTTTTTAAAATCGAGAAAAACACTATCTGCCTGTTGCCCTTCATCCATAGCTCGCAAAATGTCATGTGAGAAAAGGGCAAGCTGAGTTTCACATGAACGATGTTTCCTAAACCCGTGCTGATTCAAAGAAAGAAGCTTTCCTGCGTCAATGAAATTTACTATATTCGAACTGAGAATATTCTCCAAAATTCTACATGAAACTGATGTCAAAGATATTGTCCTGTAATTATGTAGGTCAGTTCTCTTTCCATTTTTATAAACGGGAGTCACCTGCGGCCTTTTCTTTTTTTTTTTTTTTTTTTTTTTTTTTTTTTTTTTTTTTTTTTTTTTCAAATCACTAGGAACTTTGCGCTGAATTAAAGATTCGCGATAAATGCAAGCTAAGTAAGGGGCCAATACCGGAGAATACTCTTTGGAAAACCGAACTGGTATTCCATCCGGACCAGGAGACTTTTTTATATTTAGCTCTCTCAGCTGCTTCTCTACACCGGAAATAGCTATTACTGTGACCTCCATTTCGGAGTTAGTACGTTGATCAAATGATAGCACACAGGAGAATTTTTGTGAAGTCTGTAAAGTAGGAGGCAAGGTACTGGCGCAAGTACAGCCGTGAGGATGACCTGTGAGAATTGCCACGATAATTCAGTCGGTATAGCGCTTGCCAGCGAAAGACAAAGGTCCCGGGTTTGAATCGCGGTCTGGTACACAGTATTAATATGCCAGGAAATTACATATCAACGCACACTCCACTGCAGAGTGAAAGTATTATTCTGGAAGTATCACGTGTTTGTTCTTATATACCGTCTTGCATATTCAGCCACATTTTCATAAGATTTTAAAGTGTTGCAAAAATAAGCAAATTGCTGAGGTGGACGAATGAGAAAATTCAATAAATGGTGAAGAGCTAAAAACATTTTACAGCGACATGCGCAGATACATATTGCGATGTTATGGTGTAAGATTAGCAGCACGATGGGGATTAAAGGACTTCCAACGAGATACTTCATTTCTGAAACCATTAAGGCATTTAATAGTGCGAGATGAACAATGTGGACAGTGTGTCGAGAAAACCAAATTTCATGCATTACCTTACACGGCGTTCAACACACTTTAGGACGACAGAGAGGTCATCAGTTCCCCACCGAGAGCAGTTGCGTTCGCACAGAGTTGTCGGTCCTAACAGACAAGCAACGACGCGTGAATTGACCGGAGAAATCAACGTGGGACATGGGTATCCGTTTATGCTAGATTGACTAATTTTACCGTTAATCGGCTATGACATCAATGTCCAGTGCCTACGTCCACTATACTGCCCAAACCATAAACAATAGGCGCCCTCTTCCAAGACTGATCCACGTCGTAATATAAGTTAACAGCATTTGTGAAGTGGCCCTTGTGTTCGTGTGTCGCCTATAGCCGAGTTGTAGGCAGCTGCCTATGTGGCAACACTTTAGCGACATGTGACAAACGTCAACTAGCGAGTCATTTTAATCGGGCTATAGTTTAAGCACTCAAGTTCTGAGCCATACTTACCGATATCAGGCGTACAAAACCTGTACCTTGTTGTGGTCCTCAGTCCGCAGATTGGTTGGATCCACCTCTCCACGCCACCCTGTCCTGTGCAAGCCTCTTCATCTGAGAATACGAACGGCAACCTAGAACCTTCTGAATCTGCTTACTGTATTCGTCCCTCGGTATTTAACCCACATTCCTTCTAATGCTAAGTTGATGATTCCTTGATGTCTCAGAATGTGTCCCACCAACCTATCCCTTCTCTTTATCAAGATATGCCAGAAACTCCCCCCCCCCCCAAATTCTGTCGAGCACCTCCTCATTAGTTACGTGATCTACCCATCTAACATTCATCATTCGTCTGTAGCACTACATTTCAAAAGCTTCTATCATCTTTTGGCTGAATTTTATCGTCTACGTTTCTCTCGCATACAATGCTACACTCCAGACAAATGCTTTCAGAAAGGACTTCCCAACATTTAGACTAATATTGGATGTCAAAAAATTTCGCTTCTTTCCATAGCCAGTTTGCATTTTATGCTTCTTCGGCCATTAGAAGTTATTTTGCTAACCAAGTAACGAAACTGATGTTCAAATGTTTGTTAAGCTTATGGGGCTTAACTGCAAGGTCATCAGTCCCTAAACTTACAAACTACTTACCAACTAGCTTATACTAAAGACAACACAGACATCCATGCCCGAGGTGGGGAACGACCTCGCGCATGGCAGGATAGCGCCTCAGTGCGGTCGGCCACTCCGCCGCGGCTGTAATGAAACTCATCCACAAGTTATATTGTCTCTTTACCTAATGTAATTCCTTCTGCATCGCTTGGTTTTCTATTATTACATTCCCTTACCCTTGGTTTGCTAAAATTAATGTTCATTTTATGCCCTCATTTCAAGTCACTGATCATTCCGTTCAATTTCTCTTCCAGGTCTTGTTACAGAATCAGTGTGTCTTCGGCAAACCGCAAAGTTTTTATTTCTTCTCCCTGATATTTCTCCTTGCATTCCTTCACAGCTTGCTCAATGTACAAATTTAACAACATTGGGGAAAGGTTACCAACCTGTCCTACTCCCTTCCCAACTACTGCTCCCCTTTCCTACCCTTCGATTCTAATAACTGCTGTCTCGTTTTTCTACAAATTGAATATAACTCTTCGCTCTCTATATTTCACCCCTGATACCTCCAGAAATTGAAACAGTGTATTCCAGTCACCATGTTCAAAAGCTTTCACCAGAACTGCAAATTCCAGGATGTTGGTTCGCCTATTTTCTAAGATAAGTCGTAATGTATTGTATCCCGTGTTCCAAAATTTCTCCTAAATCCAAACCAATGTTCACCAAGTTCGGTTTCCACCAGTTATAGTCACATTTCACCCAATCAGCGTTTCTGTAAAGATGAAAACTGTACCTCCTTCCGAACAAGTTCATACCACAGACCTGAAAGGAGATGCTTCACACAACCCTAACACGATAGGCAGTTCCCGTACAGTCAAACCAAACGGTCAATAAAGTGTATCTCAAATCTGTAAATCGAAAAAAGCACAAGTTCAACTGGCATCCATAAACTGTTAAGTCAGCGGTAGGCTACGCACCAAAACAGCAAAGACCGGCCAGTGGACATCAATGCCAACTTGGCTGAAACGGAAGCAAATCCCCGCAGCAAGTCAGGCACTGAGCAACGCTATCAGACATCGCATAACTGCCCCAATTTGAAACGGCTGTACTGCTTCGGCCAGTAGGGCCGAAAACGATGATGTCTCACCGAACGACCAATGTGTATCTTCGATAAAAAGCCTCGCACACTCGGCTCTCAATGACATCTCCTCAGTGGCGCCACGTTCCGTTCGCGAGAGCCACGCCCCCTTTCAAACCACTCCCTGTCGAGAACATCAGAAACAGAGTACGCTGGGTGCTGCTCACGTATATCTAGCGAAAAGACCACAATGATGATACGAAGATACGAGCTTATGGACTAGGTTCACAGATTTGTGACTGGCTGGAAGACTTACTAAGTAACTCAACACAGTACGTTGTTCTCGACGGCCAGTGTTCATCAGAGATGAGTGTATCGTCAGGCGTGCCCCAGGGGAGTGTGATAGGACCGCTATTATTTTCTGTCTATATAAATGATCTGATTGGAACAGTAACTTGTAATTTGCGGTTGTTTGCTGATGATGCTGTGGTGTAAATTTCTAGTTGGTTCAAAGAATGGCAGCTAGCTGTCAATGTAGAAAAATGTAAGGTGATGCACGCTCCAGTCACAGTCTGCACGGCCACTACGGCCGGGTGTTCGAATGCCCCCTCGGGCATGGATATTTGTGCCGTCCTAGTTCGTAAGTAGTTCATAAGTATTTTGTAAGTTTAGGGACTGATGACCCCGTAGTTAAGTCCCATAGACTTTACAAACATTTGAACATTTCAACATTTGAAGGTAGGAAAAACAATCCCATAATGTTCGAATACAGCATTAGTAGTGAGCTTCTTGATGCTGTCGCGTCGTTCAAATATCTAGGCGTAACATTGCAGAGCGATATGAAATGGAACGAGCATGTAAGGACAGTTGTGAGTAAGGCGGACAGCCGACTTCGGTTTATTGGGAGAATTTTGGGAAGATGTACTTCATCTGTAAAGGAGACCGCGTATAAAACGCTTGTTCGACCACGTCTTGAGTATTGCTCAAGTGTTTGGGACCCGCAGCAGATCAGTTCAAAGGAATACAGAGGCGGTTCAGAGGCGAGCAGCTAGATTTGTTAGCGGTAGGTTCGACCAATGCGGGAGTGTCACGGAAACGCTCCGGCAACTCAATTGGGGATCACTGGAAGAAAGACGACATTCTTTTCGTGAATTGCTGCTAAATTTAGAGGGTCGGAATTTGAAGCTGAGTGTAGTACGATCTTGCTGCCGCCTACTTACATTCCGCATAAAGATCACAAAGACAAGATAATAGAAATTAGGGCTCGTACGTAGGCATATAGTCATTCTTTTTTTCGTCGTTCAATTTGGGAGTGGGATAGGAACGGAAATGCCTGGTAGTGGTACAGTGTACCCTCCACCACGCACCTTACGGTGAATTGCGGAGTATGGATATGGATGTAGATGTAGAGAATGGCGAAACGCCGAAACGAGACTCGACGTCATTAAATAATACCTAAATAAGAACTGTGAATTGAACATTATTGAATAAATATTTACTATAGAATTATTATTATTATCAGCAGCAGGGGATTTTCCAGAATGGTTCCTGGTCTCCCCAGAATTTGCTCTAGTGGCTTCCTGATTGTGCGGCAGGTACGACTGGTTCGAGAAGCTGGGCCTGGAGTGGTACGCGCTGCCCGCCGTCTCCAACATGCTGTTCGACTGCGGCGGCCTCGAGTTCACCGGCGCGCCCTTCAACGGCTGGTACATGAGCACCGAGATAGGCTGCCGCAACCTGTGCGACACGCACCGCTACAACATGCTCGAGGTGGGTGCCAACCACTGTATCTCTCCACGTACCTACCAGTAGAGTCCGCACAGGATAAGGTGGACGGTGCGCAGAGACTAGTTTTCGTCCAAAGCGCAGGGCGCGTTCATTCCTTTGTTCGGAAGGGGAGGCCGCGTCAGTCCACTTCCGCCTGCCGGCCAGTGAGCTGGGCACTCCCTCTCCAGCGCTCGCTCACTGCTCTGGCCGCTACCCCCACCACTACCGTTCTCCCCATGCTTACCCAGCCGTATGCGCATCTAAGGGCCAATTTATCCTGCGTGCACTCTACCGACGCTTCTGTGTGAGTGTTGTCTGCTAGCTGTAAGTCAAAAACATGGTGTTTCTCAAAACATCCACATTACTAGCTTCTTCAATCTATCTGTAAGTGTCCTTCAAAATCGTTTCTCGTGTTACGGGTGAAACTTTTGTGTCCCAGCCTCGTCGCCGCTTTTGTGTCTCGTTTCCGTTGTAGGTGTCGGTGACCGAGTAGAAAGACCGACACAGGAATAAAGCTTGTGCAGATAGGAGGTGACCAGCCAGTGGGACAGCAGAAACTAGAAACACTAGAGTAAATTAGAACGAGATATATATTTCTTAGAGACTTAGTAATACTTAACTTTTACATAGCTCAGTACTGCAGAATGCTGATACATAGTTGAGCTAGAGGCCTGCCTACTGCCTATCCGATAGTTAAGTCTTCACTGGTGCCTGATTCCGAAGTGTTAGCTGGTTCCTATCTCAGTCCCAAGTGAACGATGTCGTTCAGTGGTGGCCACGAGCGGAGTTGCAGCAGAGGGCGCTCCTGGCTGATGTAAGAACGCCGTGCCGTGCGTGCATGGCGGCGTGCGACGAAAGTAGGTGGCGCGCACTTTAGACTTGTGCGACACCACAGAAAGCACATTAGGAGGCAGTTTTTCACTGATTTTTTCGCCTTTATTTTGGGTGAGAAGACGGAATGAGAATTTATTCACCTTCTGACACCATTCATCTCACTATTGGTGTGAATTTATGTGAATAATTTCAGTCATATATAACGGTGTTATTTCCGCCGAAGGTTGTGAGCATATGTCTCCAATTGCGTGCATTGTAGCCATGCAGGTGACAATAATGACAAGTACAGATGTTGAGGGGCTGTGGAACAATAATTTAATTCGATATTCACAAATGTTTGTCTCTAATTGTACAACGAACAAGACCCTTAAAATCATGATATCACACAAGTTGGTTCATATGATTCGTACTTGTATAAAGAACCATACAATCAGTTATCATAAATGATCGGTTTTATACCTTTTTGGTTAGACTGCAAGTAAACGTGTGAAACGTCATTTCGAAATAAATGCGTTTGAACATTAAAAATAATGTACCAAGCTTACAGATTAATCTGAGATTCCAGCACCTTACATTAATCCCTTGTCTTTCTTATAGGCTTAGTTTTTCTTTTGCAGCAGTGCTTTACGAGCTTGCCGAGTTTCTTTTGATGCCAGTTAACTACGTCGATTTCGCCGGCTCACGCGCTTGGTGATCCATTTGTTCGGCATAATTGAAGTTTTGCGTGCACACTACCATTCCTGACTTGTTCATTCTCATCAAAAGGGATTAATTACTTTCGTTGAATACACACATTGCAAAATACGATGCCAATTCAATGATTTTTATTCCGGAGTGCAAGTGTTAGGACCTAAACGCGAAATAGTGCAATTGAAACTTCAATTTCCAATTCGAGTGTAGCCACCTAAACATCTTTCCAGTAAATCATCCCTTGATGAATCTTCGTAGATAGAAAAAATTTCCTTCTGTACGTCAGGCTGCAATGGGGTAGCGAACGGTTCATGCTCCATTCCAAGGGCTAACACCGAATATTTATTTAAGTGTAAGAAAGTCTTTTCTCGAAGCATCTGTGTGGTGTGTTACCTCGTATTGGATTGAAACATGGACGATAAATAGTTTAGACAGGAAGAGGATAGTGGCTTCTGAAATGTGGTGCTCCAGAAGAATACTGAAGATTAGGTGGGTAGATCGCGTAATTAATGAGGACATACAAAACTGAATTGGGGAAAAGGGATTTGTGGCTTACCTTGACTAAAGTAACGGATCGATTGGTAGGACACATTCTTAGACATCAAGGAATCGTGAATTTAGCGTTGGAGGTAAGTGTGTGGGGTAAAATTACTGAAAATGTTTGTAAGGCTTATGGGACTTAACTACGAGGTCATCAGTCCCTAAACTTGCAAACTACATATGAACTAACTTATACTAAAGACAACACAAACATCAATGCCCGAAGGAGGATTCGAACGTCCGACGCGGTAGGTCGCGCGATCGGCAACATGGCGCTCCAGATCGCTCGGTTACTCCCGCGCGGCATGTGGGGTAAAAATCGCAGAGGGAGACCAAGAGACGAATACAGTAAACAGATTGAAATGGACGTGGCTTGCGGTTCTTATGAGGAGATGAAGAGACATGCTCAGGATAGAGTAGGGTGTAGAGCTGCATCAAACCAGTCTCCGAATGGAAGACTACAAACAACATCTTAAAAACTATCGTAGCGGTTTTTTTTTCATATATATTTTTCATGGTTTCAGTAATCGGTATGGTGATTTCCGGAGATGATTTGTATACGTAATTTACAAATACTTCGCGCCCATTGACTGAATTACTATGAAATTAAAAGCTCTTGCACTGTGAAAAGGATCCTTTGCCATCTAGCGGAGATAGGCATGAGGCTGCATAACTACAGCGTTGATACCTAGCTACGGTATATACAGGATATATACTGTTTCAGAGGAATGTAAACCTTACAATTCATCCATGATTGCACATACATTATTTGGTTTGAGGTTCCAATACTCAATTAAATATTCATAGAAGTGTTCCAGAAACCAATTCCACATTTGCGTAATAATAGCCATATTACCAAAAATAACAACAGGGGCCAGTCACGACTGTCAATATGTGTTTGATTCTTGTATTCATTTCACTCTTCCATCGCCATCTAAACTTTTGACATCGGTACTTCTTACATAGTCACTCTTGCCTGAAGACCTCCCCACGTGCTCAAGTGTCGTGAAGGGAATGAAATTACAATAGAGCAAAATAAAACCAGATAAACGTAAACAAAAACGTACCCGGCTCACACGATAATAGTAGGTGGTGATTATAATTTAAATTTTAATTTAATTTACGATTTGAATAAGATATCAGTATGGTGTAAAAACTGGCAATTGGCTCTAAATAATGAGAAGTGTGAAGTCGTCCACATGAGTACGAAAAGAAATCCGTTAAACTTTGTTTACAACATAAATCAATCAAATGTGAAGGCCGTAAACTCCACAAAATACCTAGGAATCACTATTACTTCAGACTTAAACTGGAAAGAACACGTAGATAATATCGTGGGAAAGGCGAACCAGAGACTGCGTTTTATTGGCAGAATCCTTAAAAGATGCAACAGAACTACTAAAGAAACTGCATACACTGCGCTTGTCCGTCCATTTTTGGAGTATTGCAGCCCAGTGTGGGATCCTTATCAGGTGGGTTTGACGGAGGACATCGAACGTGTCCAAAGAAGGGCAGCTCGTTTCGTATTGTCACGATACAGGGGAGACAGCGTTACGGAAATGATACAGGATCTGGGATGGGAATCATTGCAACATCGGCGCTTATCGCTGAGGCGTGGGTTACTTGCGAAACTCCAATCGCCAACATTCTCCTCCGAATGCGAAAATATATTGTTGACTCCCACTTACATAGGTAGAAATGATCATCAGAATAAAATTAGAGAAATCAGAGCTCGAACAGAGAGATTCAGGTGTTCTTTCTTCCCGCGCGCTATTCGAGAATGGAATGGGAGATAAATAGTATAATTGTGGTTCGATGAACCCTCTGCCAGGCACTTAAATGTGATTTGCAGAGTATCCCATGTAGATGTAGATGTAATAACAGACAAAGCAATGCCAATTGGCATAGTATGTATGCCGAAGTACCTAGAAATAAATGACACATTAATAAACGCGAAATTAAGCGAAAAATTTAAACCCAAAACTAAAAATTGAACAACCTCGAAAATCCTGGCATTCCAAAAACCGATAACACTAACGATATCGACAACAGGCAAAAGTCGTCGACATTCTGGATATCACTGAACTGTTTACAGGGTACGAAATATCCTGCCAGATTAAAACTGTATACGAAACCGGGATTCGAACTCGGGAAAGGCAAAGACAAGGTTCTGGGGTTAGTAATCCATGTAGTTTCCTATTAGCAGACATTCCGCTGAAGAGTGAAAAATATTATTATGTCTACAGGTGTTCGGAAATTCCCGTTACAAACATCCAGGACTTGTCGATGTAAGTGGGAAACCATGTCCAAAAGCATCCTAGAACGGTATGATTTCTTCTTTTATCTTTTACGTTATGATACAAAACTCTCCTGCTGGAAAGTCTTTGGTTCCATATTTGGCGAGGATTTAGTATGAGCCAAAACAATAAAAATATATCTAGTAAACATGGACTCTGTAAATTTTAAGAGCTATGAGAACATGACCTGTAGATGAACGAGATTTGTATGTTGCCGGAAATAAAAATTAGTACACCCTCTTAGAGTTTTCGAATTCACTAACGTTATATTGCAGAAACAGGTCATGTGGAGTATGTGAAAAGATTACATTTACAGATTAGTACCTGAAGTAAGTTTTTAATAACACTGTCTTCCAGTGTTATTAAAAACCTACTTTCAAGGCACCTCGACCACCTACATTCTATGGACTTTTTTTTCCACTGCTGCTTGCTTTTAGGCCCGCTGCCTACACAATATAGTGGGTCGTTCTCTCACAACTAGTCTCTTAGCCGCTGCACAGCGAAACCCAATGCAACTTTGTCCGTGCCCCACCATGTGGAGGAAGACCACATTGTTGTGAGAGTCAGCATTATTACTTGTGCAGCTTTCAAAAATATTGATAAATAATAATACAATATCGTTATAAAAATAAAAAAAGGAAATTACTACAATTTTATACATTTTGGATATTTACAGTCTATAGTGGTTTATAATTACAAGTTTGTTACATGTTTCACACTTAAACATATAAGCTCCAACATCAATATAAGTACATACGACAATCAAATAGAACAAAATCGTACAATTACATATTAATTTGTAATGCAGTAATGTTAATAATAATGAAAAGCACTTACAATTTTAGTTGTGATATAGAGATTTACCATAATTGAATATAAATTTTCAGCAACAATTACAGTGCTCAACAATTATATAGATGATGTTATTTACAATGATTAATATTACAAAAGTATTGTATTTATAAGCTGAAAATTGAACATTATATGATAATAATACTGATTGGAATTAAATATATGAGGTGTACAAGATTAATTTTGATGTTTATTAAATTTACAATGTTACTATGTGTCAAACAATGACTTGTGTTAAATTACAAATAAAACTAGGAATAGAAAGACAATAGAAAGAAATTGTATGGACTCCCAAAGGTTCATAAAATGAACACACCTCTTCCACAAAACGTTAGTACGAGTGGTGCGCCGACTTACAGACTTCCAAAATATCTGGCCAACCTCCTTATTCCACACGTCGGTCACTGTGTGCACCATATCAAGAATTCGGCGGACTTCATCGGCAGAAACAAATGCTTGCGACTTGGAGAAGTCTTGATGTCTTGTCATTGTTCACAAACGTCACTTTCAAGGACTGTATAGGATCTGCTCTCCCAGTTATTCGACGAAACTGTTGTGAATTTATTTAAGCACATTCTGACGTCATCGTATTTTCTGTATGGTGGAAAATATTTCATACTAACGGCGTCACGATGGGAAGCCCATTAGCTCCAGTTATGGCATACCTGTTTATGGAGCACTATGAAAACAACGCCCTGGACATGGCACCTGTAAAGCCTAGCTGTTTTTATCGGTACGCTGGCGACACGTTCGTTGTCTGGCCGTAAAAAACTGGCTGAATTCTTGGACCACATCAATAGCATCCATGACAAGATCAGGTTCACAAGGGAGGTGAAGAAAGAGGGTGCCTTTCCGTTCCCTGACGACTTCGTCAGCCGCAAAGCAAATGGATGTCTCAGCCATGGTGTTTACAGAAAACCCAACCACACCGACCGGTACCTGCACGCCACAAGCAATCATCATCCATCGCAGAAACAGTCTGTTGGTGCACCGAGCGGAAGCAATGTCAAACACTGAAAATCTGCAGAAGGTACTGAGCCACCTACGGAAAGTTTTTAGGGACAACAACTACAGCAACCGGCAGATTACGAAAGCTATCTTTCCGGAGTCACACAAGCAGAAGACCCCCAAGGAGCACTAAAAAAAAATTTTGCGTTTTTGCTGTTAAAATTTACAGTCCATGTTTACGAGACATATTTTTCTTGTTCTGTCACTCAGTCACTGGAAAGTTTAGACAATTCCTTAAGAGGCACAAGAAAGACTCTGTCTTCAGGCCTTCTTCAAAAATACCTAAGAACACTAGGAGTAAAATACCTTGTGGTTGTGGACAATTTTACATAGGAGAAACAGAGCGGTCTGAGGCGCCTCGCTGCAGAGCGCGCGGTTGCTCTCCGTCGGGGGTTCGAATCCCCCTGGAGCATGGGTGTGTGTGTTGTCCCTAGGTTAGTTTACCTCAGTTTAAGTAGTTTGTAAGCGACGGACTGATGACCACGCAGTTTGGTACTATAGATTTAAACATTTGAACATTTGAGGACAAACAGTACGCACTATTGAACAGCACTGTGTAGAACACGAAAGATGTTATCCCGAAAAGTCAGAAATTGTGCAGCATGCACTTGGAAACAGACATCGTATTGCGTTTGAGGAGAGATCCATAATTACAAGAACGAACAGTTTCTGGGATAGTGTAATAAAAGAGGGCCGGCCGCGGTGTCCGAGGGGACTGAGGCGCGCAAGTCACAGTCTGCACGGCCACTATCGTCGGGGGTTCGAATCCCCCCTCGGGCATGGAAAATTGTGCCGTCCTTAATATAAGCTGGTTTATAAGTAGTTGTAAGTTTAGGGACTGATGACCCGCAGTTAAGTCCCATACGCTCTACAAACATTTGAACATTTGAATAAAAGAGACGATCAAAATAGATAACAATACTCTTAATAGATACGACGGCTCGTAGCTGGGCACAGCTTGGAACCCGGCGATCCGAAGATTGAAGTGGGGGCGGCAGGCACGCGACCAAACATTGCCTTTTATGGTCATGTCGCAGAGCACCAGTGACGTCACAACCAGCAGTGCAACTTGTTGTTGTTATTCGGGTGTTTAAGGGGGACGAAACTACAATGGTCATCAGTCCCCCATTCCATCACTAAGCGTTAAAAATAAAACCGCGGACGTCAAAGAAATGCGCCCAGCGATTAAGTTTGCAAAGTGGGAGGGAAATCCCAATGAGTCCATAAAACATCAACAAATTCGACAAGAAACTAAACGAAAAGAGACGATCACAGAAAGACACCCAGTGCAATTATATAAGGACGACTGCAGCAATCATTCGACAGTCAAATCACAGTAAACCACATGAGCGGCTGTAAGCCAGAGAAAATTTTATCAACATAACTCGCCGCGAAACAATTCATTCAAATATTCATAGCGTAAAAAAAAAAAGTTTGTAAACCTATTGGACCAAACTGCTATGGTCATCAAGCCCTAGAATTACAAACTAGGTGCTTAAACTATCTTACACTAAAGACAACACGCAATCCCATGCCCGAGGGAAGACTCGAACCTAGGGCGGAAACGGCCGCCCAGTCCGTAGCATGCTGCCGTAGAACACGCGGCCATTCTGTGAGTCTTTCATAGCGTAACTGGATGACATTTACGAGCATGCGTTCCCAGGCAAATTTGTATGTGAAATAAATCGTAATTTGCGATCACTTATGGCATCACAGTACTAGGTTTAGATGGAATATCAACGTGCAGGGAATGAAAATGAACGCTGTAACGTCGTCAAAAATATATAATTGTATACAAGCCGATGCTGGGCTCCTGACGACAGTTAATTGTGTCTCGAAACCTCATGGTCTGTTCTCCCTGATGAGAGAATACAGTATTGTGGCTGCGAGCATTATAGAATAAATAGGCTGTGGTATAGGAAAGAGACAGAGTGGCGAATGGAGATTTGGTTGTGGCGGGAGACGTGCAGGTAAGACTCCTCTGCAGTCGGGCTGATGACTGTGTCCTCGGTGGCGGAGTGTTCAACGCGTCTGTCTTGTAAGCAGGAGATCCTGGGTTCGAATCCCGGCCGGGCACAAAATTTCATTCGCTGCACGTTGGTATTCCATCTAAACCTAGTACAGTTACGCCATAAGTGATCGCAAATTGCGATTAATTTCATTAAAATGAACGCTGTAACGTCGTCAAAATATATAATTGTATACAAGCCGATGCTGGGCTCCTGACGACAGTTAATTGTGTCTCGAAACCTCGTGGTGTGTTCTCCCTGATGGGAGAATACAGTATTGTGGCTGCGAGAATTACAGAATTAAGAGGCTGTGGTAATAGGAAAGTGACAGCGTGGCGAATGGAGATTTGGGTGTGGCGGGAGACGTGCAGGTAAGAGTCCTCTGCAGTCGGGCTGGTCACTGTGTCCTCGGTGGCGGAGTGTTCAACGCGTCTGCCTAGTAAGCAGGAGATCCCGGGTTAGAATCCCGGCCGGGCACAAAATTTCATTCGCTGCACGTTGGTATTCCGTCTAAACCTAGTACAGTTATGCCATAAGTGATCGCAAATTGCGATTTATTTCATTAAAATGAACGCTGTAACGTCGCCAAAAATGTATAAATTTGTATATGCTCGCCCCCTTCTAAAACTCCTCGAAGTTTGTAAAGGGAATTTCCGAACACCCAATATGGTTAGTATGGAACATTCGATGCGTGAGTCATCCTCTCACAGACGCAGTTATTTTCTCATTGTTTCGGCTTCAGATTGTTTGGAACACAAAGGAAATCTCAAGACGTTCACTCGAAGATGTCTGAACTCTTTCTGGAGGACCACTGTTCAATGAGTGAAACATGTAACGCATTGGTGACACCATGTTAGCGAATTTTTAGCGGCGGAGCGCGTCACAGCGATGAATCACTGACGCTTTTGCGCTGTAAAACTGCCCCCTTTCTTCCCAATCCCTCGCTTCTGCTGAGATATAATACCGCTTCAGACTAGTGGCTCAACGATAAAGTTAAATTTACGCCGTGCTCAAGAATGGTGGCAGATTGTGAAATATGAATGAGGCGGAAAATCTTCAGCGCCTATATTTTTATGGCGCTTTTCTTTTTTAGTGTCGCGGTACGTTAGAGGTAGGGTCTTCTAATTACCGCTTCCGCGTAAAATATACTGTCGCAACAAGCACCGCAGTGACAAAAAAGCCGTAATGTTCTATACCACGAGCAAAACTGCTAACGATTAACTTTTACACCGTGTACCGCATACTACCAACGGTTTCAGTGGCTATTACGCTACTTCAGTGTTCCCTGCATCTTAGTGTAGTACAGAAGAGGACGCGACGTTAAACCTGTATGAGAGGTATCCGAATTTTCGTTTTTTTATTAACTTAAAATTCAATTAAAGATGCAGGAGACAGAATTATTCTGAAATTTACAACGTTCTGTCGTGACTATAGCTCTCAGATTAAATGCAGTATTACTTCTCTCAAAGTACGAGTGTAGTTCGGAAATTAAGAGAAGAAAATATATGAAAATAACTAAGAGATAGGTCGGGACTGAACGGAAAAAATTTCCCACAAAATGCTCTGAAGTAGACGTTCGCAGTGGTCGGGCGTTGTTATGAATGGAAACCACACCTTTTAAGGACTTTCCTCTGTGCTTTTTCTGTATTCCGCGATATAGGTTCCTCAAAAAAAAAAAAAAAAAAAAAAAAAAAAAAAAAAAAAAAAAAAAAAAAAAAAAAAAAAAAACACTTTTCAAATGTTTGTAAAACGTAATGACCAAACTGCTCCCTACAGTTGCGAAATACTTACACGAACTTATGCTAAGGATAACACACACACGTACGCACGCGCGCGCGCACCCGGAAGAAGACTTTAACTTCGGGCGGGTGCGGCTGCATGACCCGTAACATGGTGCCTCAGATCTTGCAGATATTCCCACGCGGTGGTTCTTAAGCTTCTCGCAATAGACGTAACATTTATTGTTGCAGCTTATATTGAAGAAAACTGTAAAATGCTTGTCTGTCCTAAACTACTGTGCACATTACTCTTAGAGGTATCAACATTGCTTGGGTCTAAACTTTCTTGCAGACCAAGTATGCCTCCATTCCATCGACTGGCGTTTCTTTTCAGGGGTGTCATGAGAAATCCAAGTTTTATCTGCCATGACTATCTCGCATTGTAACGTCTCAAAAGTCTCTCCATCCGTTACTTGTTCACTTAAAGTTTTCAGCACCAAACGTCCGCAAAGTTTATGAAACCCATTAAGTCACAATCTCGTAATTTACCGTCTGTCAAATTTGTGGAAGTTGATGAGCAAGAGCATTAATCCCAACTACTGATCTTCTTAATCGTCTCTTCGACCGCACTAACTACGAGGGACGGGGCTTAAATAGTGGCAAAAGCTGAGGAGACACTATGTTATGGAATCTACTATTGTCGCTGATAGCACACGTTGTAAACATACCTACCTTTACCTCCGAGGAAATGGTCTCGCCCATCCCATGTCACCGGCGTGCGCACAACTGAGGGAAACACAGTCACTTGCGAAAAATTGCACCACGATGGGTTCCGCTTGAGTCGACGGAAATGCATAAATGGATGCGTTGATTCCGAAGATGAAGGGACCACTTCGTGTCATTCGCTTCAGAACTGTTCCAGAGATTCGACAGGCATTACACCTCTCCATTTGCACCATCAACAGAACAGGCTATGCTAATTGTCTACTACGCCTTCCGCATCTCTGGCAACGTGTTGTACCAACACCAACTAGAAGACAAGGCTTCACAACTGGCCGTGATTACGTCACACTTACAGGCATTGAGGCGCTATGCTCCGATGCGTGAGGCCGTTCCCCGTCGGGGGTTCGATTCCTCTCTCGAACATGGGTTTTTGTGCTGTCTTTAGTATAAGTTAGTTCATATGTATGACATAAAAGTTTTCTGGGTGTTGTACCGCGTCATGATGTAAGAAGGCTTTACTTAAATAACCGACGTTTCGGCCAACGTAACAGTGGCCTTCATCTGGGTATACTCATATTATAGTTCATATGTAGTTTGTAAGTTTAGGAACTGATGACCCTGCAGTTAAGTCCCATAAGCTTAACAAACATTTGAACTACTTTGAAGGACAGTAACAGGTACAAATATGTAACGCTGTTGTATCGGTTGTGAATAAATAGTTGCCATAATTTAAGTTCCAACCCTCGTATTTCACCATTCACCGCAGATAGAAGTCTCTTATTCGTCACCATATAGGCGACTACGTACCGTTGTCCCCACGACTGAATATTTTGCAAACGCGTAAAAAAAATAATAATAAAACCGTAATTGTTAGCAGCACGGGAACCAGCGTCCGACACATCTGCTTAATTAGACTGTCATCTAAGTTTATAGATTGTCGAACATTGGATGCTGACGTGTATAGAGAGCCAGAAATCTCTACATATACTCTTAGAACAAGAAGTCTCGGATCTTGGTGTACAGGAACATATTTCAATAGATATTTCGATCTGCATACAATAATTATGATGTGCTCCATACTATCCAAGTCTCAAACGGTCATGCAATTACTTACTTCCTTTCCTGGCACTTTTTTATTCGCTGTACGATCGCCTCCAATTTCTCCTTAACTAACCGAATACGTTTGGAGCAGCCGGTGTTCTAACACCGTTTCGCTCGCGCCGCTATACTCCAACATCTATGATGGTGCATACGTGTAGGTATGTAAGATTTCCTTACAACGGACTATGCAACCTCAGGTAACACGTAATAAGTCTACAGATCAGATCGCTCACAAATTAAAATGAATAACTCCTATGATCAATAGACTCACTGGAAGCGTTTCACTACTTCGATTTATATCTCAGATAACGATTATAAGGTGAGGCATTGAAACGTAATTCGTGCCACGGCCGAGAATTTAAATTCAGTGCCCGCCTTATAACTAGACCGTGGTTCTTTAGGTTAAAACCTATTATTTTCCTGCGTTCCTAGTCACAAACAAACTTGTAGGTATGCATTTCATTACTAATTAATACTGAAACCGCTAATTTCATAGCGCCTACAATGACCTATTTCGACGTTAACGCCTATTTTTGCCTATTATAGCTTTAAAAATCTGTCTATTTCGTATACTTTCTAAAGCTTTGACTTTCTTCGCATATGAAAGACAGTATCACTCAAATCGATACTGTAAAAAAAAAAAGAAATTAAATAATAAATAAAAATAAAATAAAAAATCTTCAATCGGTCTGTACTGCACTGGCGCAGTCAAAGTTGTTTAGAAATTATTTGGACACAGCCTACACGGAGGCACTGCAAAGAAACGGGAAGTATATTGCGTAATCTTCCATCGGTTATGAAACACCGACAATATCGGGCAATACGTTACAAATCTGTTCGCAAGTTGGACCCAGAACGCCAGCCAGAGATTATTTAATTCGTTCGAAACAAGGAGGTCCAGGGAGACGCCCTTACGGTGAAAAAGTGAAGCCCGTCTCCGCCATATTGCTAAGTTTTGGAGAAGTGTTCGTATTGTAGAGCAAATGTTTCGTCACTTAAAACACGAATAAAACGTCCGACGGTTTTGCCGTGATGTGCAACGCTTTAAAAGAGTGCAAATTAGCTGTTACAAATTAAGTTTTTCAAATATATTGTGATGAGTATTTATTACTATTTACTCAAGAAAATATATTATATGAAAGTACATACTTTGCAGTGACTGTCAGTTCAATGCATCAGCAGTAAGAGGGTTGATTTAAAGAATAGTTTTAACGGAGAAACAGCATTTCAAAACTGACCAAGATGGCGGACAGGCTTCAACTGACTTATGTGCTCGGCATAGATTGTGCCATCTCCTTTTATTCTAACCTCCTTGGTTCGAAACAACTTCCAAAGACGAACGAACAAATAACCGCTTGTCACGTGGTTAGCAGCAGCAGAACAAAGCATCTCCCGACTCACGTAGTAACTGAAAGTATACCGTAGGCTGCATTTCTGTAAGTTTCGCAAGACAGCTGCAACAAGATCCTTCAGTTCAATGGGACTTGGCTAAAATTAGAACCAACTTCTCATTAATGGCAATAGTTATTTCCGAATTAGAAGGCTTAGGTACACCTTTCTCCGAGAACATTGGTTTGCTTGAGGAAGTGAAAATGAAAATTAATAAAGCGGTGGGAAAAATGTATCAGATGAACTCGGGCTTGAAGGGTCTTTGCGTGGCATCATCCATATTTAGCGAAAAATCCAGTTCCACAGAATGCAGTATTCCTGTACAAGGTGTGCCGAAAATCAAGTACCCCTCTGTCAGATCCCTTGCTGTAGCAACGTTCATTCTCGGCATATAAATATAATGCGAACTGACGAGCGTCATGGCTTTTCTCTAGAAAATCGACAAAAGATTTCAGTCATTTTCTGCGAAGCCAACGATGGTCTGAATGTTTGAAACCACTCGTTCATTCAGCGTTTGTTTCATTGTACATTACTTGTATGTTAACATATGGCTTGTGATCTGCATTCCACTTTTATCTTCAAAATACTATAAGGTTTGGTGTCAGTTTGAACATTAATGTTTTGTGTTGTTGAACTGGGTAGCTTTTCATTTTAGTGGTTCTACAGAAAGAAATACTTGCTCATAAGTAAAAACTACGTACTTCACATTACTTTTTCTTTCTTCTGTTAAATACTTTTAGGGCCTATTTTAGATTTTATGTGGCCTAAATTAGGTAATGAAATAGTTTATTTTAGGCGTCTAAAACGCTCTTTTTACTACCTAAAAATGCGTGGTCTACTTATAACCTCTAGCGATCTCAGGTTCCTTCACATTTGATGCAGTTATTTTTTGTAAAAGTGCCGACTGTATCGTATACGCCACAATCCACAAAACGACGTAGTCTTCTCGTTGTTCTCAGAATGACCACTAAGTGACAAGTGTGTTTTGGACGAGTAAGCATGGCCTCAAGAAAGTAAGGTTAGATTTGTCAATTCGTCAATTATTTCTTTTAAAGCATTACTAAAATAATGCTAACAGATCTCTGAATACAATTCTATCAAAGAAAGTGATGTGAAAGACGGTTTTCTTATGAAAAATGGTATTTTAGTAGGTGTACTATATAATTCATGATACATTGTGTGTCTGTGACTGCATTTCATATATATGTGAGCAAATGGCGGATGTCTGCATTTTACCTTGTTAATTTGTTATTTCAACGTTATTTTATTTTTAGTGCATATTTCACGGCTTTCATAATGTGATAAGTCTTACCAATGTTTCCAGTGCAAATAAAACTTCACAAACGTAAATTAAGAATTTAAATCTAAATATTATTGCCAGGTCAATCTGATTCAGAAATTTCTAAAGTTCTGGATGAGGTCTTTCATGGTAATTTTCCTGATATCGATATTTTTAATGACTGTGATGATGATAATGATGACGACGCTGAAGTTCACAATCAGGAGACGTAGTTCACAGCGTCTGAAGAAGAAGCTGGAGTTTCAGACAGAGAAACTTCAGTACACTCAACAAAAATTCATGAAACTCTATCTCCTAAAGAGTACGTGATGTTTTTTAGTAGTTTCAATAGACATGAGTCTATTGCAAATCAAGCAAAAAAAAAACTAATATTTTCCTTCAAGATGGATATTGCTGAAAATGTGATGTTCAGCAGCACTGAAAGAAACACAACAATCGTGATACATATGAAACGGAAGGCGATGAAGAAAAAAAGTGAAGAACGGGAACGGGACAATGAAAAGAAGAATAGATAAGTTCAATTAATACCACCAAAGGCCAAAAGACACAAATGCGATTTGCACTTGCCAGAAATGGCTACCGAAGAACAGATCACGGTAGAGAGCAGCGGACTGGTCAAAGTTAACGATTGAGAGATGTTCTCAATGGAAGGTCTTTTTGTGATTAACTTCAGAAAGAAACTGTTTCAAAAAGTTTCATACTTCTTCATTTGTATTTTTTTTAAGGAATGTAACTTTAGATACGGTAAATCAGAACAGTTTTAAAAGATTGTAAAACTTCCTTGTAGGTTTTTATTTTCAATATTTTCTAACAATATAATGAGACAATCTATAACAATTTTGTACATTTTCTGGCATCAACATTGGTATCTGATATTTAAATAAGCAAAAAATAAAGTAACATTTATTTTTTCACCGTGTGTCATTTTGTCTCGATAGCATCCCAATGTATCGTATATAACAAACGGCCTGCAACAATACACAAAATTAAAAAAAAAATTGTTCATGATATTTTACCATCAGTGTTGCCAGACAACACATTAAAGGCTGCTCGGTTCAATTTTCTGTACAAATCTGGCTTCAGGTCTCTAGTGGATAAGCAGTAAATGAGATAATGTTGTGGCTAGGGATTGTGTATTCATGTGATCAATCTATAAACTTTTATGAGAATAAGCACTTGATTCTCCTTGCGGTATTGTCAATCTTTCGAACGAAACCCAAATAAAAACCGCGGCGCTGTTAAGCTACCACCCCTCAGCGGTATTCAAAAGCCTCCCAGATTAATCTCCCCGCCGAATCCCAGTTCCCCTTCCCGCAATTGTCGTTTGACGTCGTTTCCACGACTACCGGCACTACGGTGCTGTCTGTTTGTTCCTCGGCTCTGATAAATTGCTACGAGGCTTTTCGCGTCAATAGGACAGCTCAGAATGCGTAGCTGCCTTCTTCCTCTCGTCTTAATATTCCGAGAGAACTACGCGTGATTCTTTTTTTTTTTTTTTTTTTTTTTTTTAAAGTTGTTCATTGTGCGTTCATTCACAGCAGCATGCAATTGCGAAAAGATATAGATAATATTATCATCACTGTAATTCGTCACTATACAATAATTTAACAGATGACTAAGTGAGGCAATGACGATAACAGCGTAGGTTAAAGCCACATACATATATTACTAGACTGGCAAACTTGTCTCTCTGTCTGAAGCCTGATACCGATAATTTATGATCTTTTAACACGATATGATGTAAGCTTTAGCTTACTAGTGGGTTTGAATATGATTTGCATTTGAGCTAACACATCCGCAATAGTTGAAATTAACAGATAGGCCTACACTGTCGAATCATGTTTTGAGAAGAACGTGTTACGTATACTTAAATTTTACTTACTGTCCCGGCGGCCTCACATGATTATGTTGTCAGTTGTGTGACGTTGGCATTAGCCATTCGCTTGACGATGCAAATGTTTTGTCATGACTACTTCGTTTTACGAGGGCAATTACTGTTACTAAGTGAACGAGGGCACATACAAAATCTGTCAACTGTAGAGCACGATCAGCATTATTGGTTAAATTGTACGACGCTTCTCTCCGGGCTTAAGTAGTTATGTTGGCACCAGTGATAATGGCGGCAACACAATAAATGTTTTATCTTGACAATTTCAAAAAAACGAAATTTTTTTTCTGAATGGACAAGGATACATACAAGAACCTGTCAACCACAGAGCAGAGTTTTAATTTTGCTCCGACTGATATCAGCAGCAATAACATTTACTTTGTAGTTCAGGAAACGCAATTCATTGTTCATCTGTTGCCAACATAAGCACTAGAGCCCCGCGAGAAGCGTCGTAAAATTTTACCGCATTACTTATATACTTCATCATCTGTACGAAACACTAATCAACTCACACTGTATGGATTACTAAGAATATCAACATTTTGGTTAGGTATGTTTACATTTTTGTTGATGTTGCCAACATAATCATACGAGGCCACTGAGATGGTAAGTGAAATTTTACCGCTACATACATTTAAATAAAATTGTAACTACGGGAAAAACACTGAGAAGAATAAAGATGCCTGTTATCCACGACAAATAACACATTTATAACGGCCATACTACTGAAAGAAAAGCCCGCAGTAGATCGAGCCTGATATGAGATGAACAAAAACAGTAAATTAATGGGACTCATTACTGTATATATCAAAGTAAAACACTCAAAAAATAAAGATACGACAAATGGCTCTTTTACAGCATTTAACGTTGTCGTTCCCGCAATCCCAGTAATAAACTATGATTTTTTACATAAAAGATCGCCACACATAAGCACACTTTGAAAATCGGGTATTAGGATAACGGAGTGACGTGATGGACAATGTGATTACGTGACGAAGAGTGTGAATTGGCCTTATACCTTCGGTGTGCTGTACGAAAAATTACAACTACATACAGCACACGAATCAACCAATATGTCAAATCTATAAACACACGTAGTTACGTGGGTTCATCCGTATTTTTACTAAAGTTTTCTGTGAATACGCATACGACTGCACACACCTTTATAGTATAGAAATATGGAGGCGAGACTTCCGTGAGAGCAATGATACTGTAAACGGCATTGCCAGTCTAGTAATATATGTCTGTGGTTAAAGCCTCGTTGTTTTCATTCTCCCTGGTGCGGGAATACAGACTAAGCTGCGAATGTTAAGGGATGAATGTAGTTGACTCACATGTGCAGTCAGTGTGGCATATGGAGGTTTGGGTCGGTCCTGGAGTCGTGTTCGGGTAGCCTAGTGGTTAAGGCGACCGCTCGCGACAAGCGGGAAACCGGGGTTCGAGTCCCGGCCGGCACAAATTTTCATATGTCACCATTTGGTAAAACATCCATACACTACACAGTGACGCTAAGAGAAATTCGCTATTGTGAAAAGATAAGAATGATACAAGTGACGGCAGTAGAGGGGTAAATTGTTTTGGTTGCGTTTGGTGTTACCCGCATGTTGCTTCTCCTGGAATGACATTAGTGATGTGAGGCAGGTGAAGTTTGCTGCACATTCTCCAGCCACATTGGTTATCACGTCTCTACCCGCCAAGAGCTGCATGGTAACCGTTATGAGAATCGTCTTCATTTCTGTACAAGGGCATTAATACAGAATACTCCTGGCGTATCATGTGTGGAGAACCGCTAAACGCTGTCCTTGATGCCTGTTATATTTCCGATTTTGTAATAAGTGATGTTACAGATCATTGATTCAAAACATTGCTACATATTTAATCATTGTCAAGTTATGTTACGTAACTTCCATGATACCAATACGTTCTGTACAAATAAACTTATCGTACGATACTTGGCTTAAAAACACATGTCTTATTGATGCATTACGCATTATGTGGTGCCAAAATCCGGGACAACAATATACGGAAGTAACTTTAGAACCTTTGGAACGTCTACGACCCTTCAAGAGGACTTGCATGTCGATTCCGATCGACGCAAGCAGGCTGTCAGCGATGTCATTTACACACATTGTGACGATCTACATTTGTATCTAGATATTTACTCTGCAAATCAGATATAAGGGCATTGTTGAGGGTTCATCGAATCGCTTTCATAATACGAGGGTCGTCCACAAAGTAGGTACCGTTTCTATTTCTTTCCGTGGCAGAGCAACGACTGCAGTTCCGGGCATGCGCGGCAGTTACTCTGACTCAAGGAGAAGACATGTACGCCATTTTCAGATAGTTGCTGCCGACGTGTAGTGCTTCTTTATAATGTCAGCCGTAATAATTTCGATTATTGAAAATGCCACCGCGTGTGAAATCAGATCTGTGATTCGTTTTCTAAATGCAAAGAAACTTAAGCCAAAGGAAATTCATCGGCAAATCTGCGAGGCTTACGGACAAAATGCTATGAGTGATTCAATAGTTAGAAGATGGGCCAGACAGTTCAATAAAGGACGTGATGAAGTGCACGATGAAGAACTAAGTGGACGCCCGTCTGTGGTTACTGATGAACTGGTTCACACGATTGAAGAGAAGATTAAGCACAGCCTAACGATTTTCATCTCTTCTTACACCTAAAATCTGTCCTTGGTGGTCAACACTACAACGTTGACGACGAACTGAAAGAACATGTTACACCATCGTTGAATACACAGACGGCAACCTCCTATGAAGAAGGCATGCAAAAACTTGTGCCACTCTGTGAGAAGTGCCTACAATATTTCGGAAGCTATGTACAAAAATAGTTTAACAGTTGTAGATTTTTGTACAATGAATATTTTTTCTGTATCCGTACACGCTCGTTTTATATAACCAAACGTAATTTACTTTGTGGATATACCCCATATTTCTCAACAGTTCCATTGTCTAATTGTACGCGGAAAAAATAAATACCTAAAGCTTTCCATTTTTCGATCTGATTTCTTATTTCGGAAGTCCTTGAACACCTCAGGATTGACCCTCATCACTGTAATGTTTCATTTTTGATTGTCTGTGAGGTTTTGTCTATATTTAAATATACAGTTATATTCTTTTTGCATTCGTATCAGTTATCTGACTCACTTGTTTAACCACGGAAGATCTTTCCTATCACTCATAATTTTACTCAGCACTTACTTGTCTAAAGCGGTTTGTACGATACTTTTTCCACTGCTGCTCAACACTTTCAGTGCTGGAGATGAATCTATTGTGTCAGGCTGTCAAGTTCTCTGAAATTTGTCCCTTATCACTTTTAAAAAATACAAAAGATCTTGCTACCTTTCTTGGTGTTCCCATTCACAGCTGTTTTCAGTGATGCTATAACAGTCTTATGACTACGAATTCCCCCGTCTGCGCTGAGCTGAGAAGTTAGGTCTATTTGTCATTAGTAGGTCTGAGGTGTTATCTCCACGAGTCGGTTCTCTGTTTAATTGCTCAGAAGTAACTTTTAGATAAAGTACTGTTTGCAGAAAATTCCTGCTCTTGCTCACTGAAAACAGTTTCGTTTGCTTCTCTGTCCCTACCACCACGCGTCATAAGCATTCTAATCTCTTCGTCTATTTCCGGCGAATTAACGTCTTCACACTATACTATAACATGACAAGGAAATTTACGCTAAATGTTTTCTAGGTTTTCTCGTAGATATTTCGCCACTATTGCTGCTGAGCCAGGATATCTATAAAAACATCCAATGCCCAAATGATAGCCACTTTTAACCCTCATTCTCTAGCAGTTTATTTTAAATTATATACCTGTACTAATCTCATTAATTATTACTATATTTTTATCGCTGTAAACATTCCAGCACCTTCAGTGTTCCGCCTGTCTCATCGATATACGTTCCAGTCTTAATTGAGAATTTAAATATCTAAGTAGCCGCTTCCTGCTTGTAGTGCATGCCTAACCTATTCAGGGTCCACCGGATTGCGAAAAATCGAGAAATTTGCAGCCAGTGTCACCACAGAATCGTCAGTGCATCTGATTTAAGCCTTCCACTTGGCTCCAAACCAGAGGATAACGGTCGGTTCTGTGAAAGATGCTACAAATCGATACCTTTGCTTCTACCCACTGAGTGAGGGTAGCTGACTTCACCAATTGTTCCAGCCATTTACGGGTACCGAGAATAACCTCTGAACTCAGGAGGATAGGTATCACTGATGCTGACACCATCATTGATTTGCACCTTACTTGCATTTATTAATGCAATGTATCATCTTATTTCACGCATAGCTTTCGGAGTAATGTTCGATTAGAATGTATAGGAATAATTTTTTTACATAAGAAGCCCATAGATGACCTCTTGACAGTTTAAACTGTGAAGTGCTGCCATCTTTTAGGAACACCGCAATTACGAGCCATTTACGGGTACCGAGAATAACCTCTGAACTCAGGAGGATAGGTATCACTGATGCTGACACCATCATTGATTTGCACCTTACTTGCATTTATTAATGCAATGTATCATCTTATTTCACGCATAGCTTTCGGAGTAATGTTCGATTAGAATGTATAGGAATAATTTTTTTACATAAGAAGCCCATAGATGACCTCTTGACAGTTTAAACTGTGAAGTGCTGCCATCTTTTAGGAACACCGCAATTACGAGTAAAAGTGTGCACATATACTAAAACAAGTACTTGTCTTGCTAAATTACTTCGTTAATAAGGAACGCAGCTTTCCAATACTACAACTTTCTTTAATCAAGTAGATTCGATGACGACTCCACACCCAAAAAGGAGATGGAATACTTTAGCAGTCAAATGTAGGAAACTTTGGGTAGTTTAGATACTTTGGACGTTCTTATTCAGAGTTCGCTTCACGACGTGAAGATTATGCAAACATTGTGAAGTGAGCGATCATGAAGTCAAAATGAAGTATTGAGAGAAGACGCGGCAGACAAGTTGACTTCTGGGGTTTACACAGAGCTCGACTACTGTAGATAGAGACGTCTACCGGTTACATTGAGCATTGGACTCATTTGTGGGAACAGTTCGAATACTGCACTCGTCAGTGAACATGTATCTCGTGGAGACTAACTGGACAGGAAACCCGAGAGTTTGGTAAGTGACATAGCTGTAACTGCAGCTGCTTGTGAAAGGACCAATAACATTTTACTGGCGCTATGGTGGTAATGCACACGTAAAATTTCCTCGTTCCTTTCCCAGAACAAATATCTCATTCTTGATTGTAAGCTGAAATTAGTAATGACATTTTATATATATTATCACGATCTTTGCTAATACAGTCAACAGATCGCTCATCTCCATGACCATGTCGGGAAATAACCTAGTCTTTCTACCTTCCTTTTTCTTTTTAATTAATTAATATGGTTTTATGTTCCGCAGGACCTAATTGAGGAGTAAGACTCCATGGTCATGGAACAAGTCAATACAATAAGTTTAACACAAGAATGGTAATAGAAAATTTTGAAGTAGTCTTATGCACACGACAATCTTCTTCAGACTAAGTGAGAATAATCAATAAGGAAAACAAAATGAATTAGCTTAATTGTTTAACTTTTCTAGAAGTTCCTCGACGGAATAAAAGGAGTGAGCCATGAGGTAACTCCTCAATTAAGATTTGAAAGCGTGTGCGTTAGTGCTAAGATCCTTTAGTTCTTGCGGCAGCTTATTGAAAATGGATGCTGCAGAATACTGCACAAATGTCAAGGTGGTGTGATGCAAATGTAGATTCGACTTCTGTCTAGTATTCACCGAGTGAACGCTACTAACTCGTGGGAATAAGCTGATATTAACAACAAACGACATTAAAGAAAAAAAACGTATTGCGACGCCAGTGTCAGAATTTTGAGACTACAGGAAAGGGGTCGACATGACGTTCGTGAACTTACACCACGTATTGCTCAAACCGCACGTTTCTGAGCCAAAAATATCCTTTTTGTTTCAGTCAAGTTACCCCAAAAAAATAACGCCGTACGTCATAAGTGAGAGAAAGTAATCATAGTAGACTACTTTTCGTGTACAAAAATCACTTATTTCAGATATTGTTCTAATGGTAAATAAAGCAGAATGTAGTTTTGGAACAAGATCCTGAACATGGGCTTTCCATGACAGCTGTCTATCTGAACACCTAGGAATTTGAACTGTTCAGTCTCACTTAATATATACCCATAGTGTTTAATCAAAATGTCAACTTCCGTTAAATAATTATGTGATAGAAATTGTAAAAACTGAGTTTTACTGTGGTTTAACATCAACTTGTTTTCTACAAGCCATGAACTTATCTCTTGAACTGCATTATTTGATACTTTGTGAATATTACGAACAACATGTTTCACTACCAAGCTGGTATCATCAGCAAACCAAAATATTTTACAATCACCTATTATAGTCGAATGCATATCATTTATATAAATAAGAAACAGCAAACAGACCCCTGGGTCACCCCACACTTAACTGTGCCCCATTTCGATTGTATGTCATAGCCATTTTCAAAACATCGGAGAATTACCTCCTGTTGTCTATTATTAAAGTAAGAGGTGAACCAGTTGTGAGCTACTCCTCGTGTTACATAATGTTCTAACTCCTGCAACAATATTTTGTGATCAACACAATCAAACGCTTTTGTTAAATCAAAGAAGACGCCTAATGTCCGTAGCCTCTTATTTAACCCATCAAGTGCCTCACAGAGAAACGAAAATATAGCTTTTTCAGTCGTTAAACCACTTTTAAAACCAAGCGGTACGTTTGACAACAAATTATGTGAACTGAAATGATCAATTAATCTTGAATATAGAGCCATTCCAATAACTTTAGAAAAAACCGATGGCATAAAATAGGTCTATAGTTGTCTACATTATCCCTTTCTCCTTTTTTTATAAAGTGATTTCAGTACTTTAATCTGTCAGGAAAATGACCATTCTGAAAAGAAAAATTATAAATATGGCTTAGTACTGGGCTAACATATGGAGAACGGTACTTTAAAATTCTGCTAGATAGCCCATCATATCCACAAGAGTCCTTAGTCTTTAGTGATTTAATTATTGACTCAATCTCCGCTTTGGAAGTATCACGGACGACCATTTCAGGTAACAGCCTCAGAAAGGCATTTTCTCCTAAAAATTTTATATGATTACCTGTAGAAACTAGGGTTCTGTTTAGTTCATCTTCTATATTCAGAATGTGATTATTGAATACTGCACATATATCTAACTTGTCCCAATCTATTTCTCAAAAGACGCCGATCACAGTTCCCAAACTTCTTAATATTGTATAAATCTTACCTTAGGGAACAGCTATAAAAGGAAGAAAGGGGGATTAAAGTTTAAAGTGCTGTCGACATCGTGGTCACTAGCGACAATGAACAGCTACAGGTAATGTGAAAGTTTGGGAGTCACGTTTATGAACCCCTTTGTCCTGCTCTCCCCGTTACCGCTGGTCGGCCCATGTCGTAAAACCGCCGTCCGTTCTCCAGCCCTTCAGAAATCAGCTGAAGCACAGACAAATATATACAGACGGGAAACCTCCGTAAGGGCCCGGTCCTACGCTCAGGGGTGCGGGGAGGGAGGGTTTTCAGCAGTTCCGTAAGATGTCCCATGATGGCGCTGAGGTCAGAAGCAGCCGCTAGAGCAGGCGGCAGGTAGCGGCTGCCCCCACCACCACCTCCCCTCAAACGCTGGCAAGCCAGACACAGCCGTGGCCTCGTGGCAGGCGGCACGAGCTCTCCCCTCAGCCTCCCCTCCACGCCATCTTCTGACGTGCGAGAGGCACCCTAAGCCAGCGATCCGCCTGACACCTGCTAGCATCTTACGGAACTACGAGGGGAGCGTAGGACAGTGGTTTAGAGGGGGCTGCGTCTCTGTATATGTTACTCTGTGGCTGAAGCCACCTCGGTGCATTGTCTCGGCTACCGCGCCACCTCAGCCGCGACATGTATCCGCTTTTTAGCGTGCAGGGGGGGATGGCCCTGGAATGTCCCCCGCCTCCCGTCTGAAGTAAGCTTTCAGGGAAGCGTGTTCTCGCCACGGATGGTCCACTCGCCCCCGGGCTCCACGATAGTGCAGCAGCAAGGTGCTATCTCGAGGTACCGCCCCTGTCGATTCAGGACTAACTGGTAGCTCCACATCTGTGCTTCTCATTGTCTTTGCTTGTGAAATATCTAGAACAAATACTGTCAACTGTACCGATAGTTGTGATATTACAGCCGGCCGCGGTGGCCGAGGGGACTGAAGCGCTCCAGTCACGGTCTGCACGGCCACTGCGATCGGGGGTTCGAATCCCCCCTCGGGCATGGATATTTGTGCCGTCCTAGTTAGTAGGTAGTTCATAAGTAGTTTGTAAGTTTAGGGACTGATGACCCCGTAGTTAAGTCCCATAAGCTTTGCAAACATTTGAACATTTTTGTGATATTACAATCCACTGTTTGTAATACAATTAATCAATAAAAGTTTATCATACTTAATGGGGGTAGTCTGCTCAATTTATTTGTTATGGAAAACAGCCATAATGTTTATTCAGATGACCGGTTTCGACAGATTCAATTGTCATCATCCGATATGTAAGTAATCGTGTAAAATCGTACTCAACAAGCTATAATAAAAAGTCTGAGAAAAACACCCACTTTTCAAATCCACCTTTCATTTCATTCATCACATCATATAGAAAAGCTTTTTAAAAAAACATACTTTGAAACGTGTCCATAAAAAATTATTTTTGTTCAAATGTTCAAATGTTCGTTAAGCTTAAGGGACTTAACTACGGGGTCATCAGTCCCTAAACTTACAAACTACTTATGAACTACTTACAAACTAGGACGGCACAAATATCCATGCCCGAGGGGGGATTCGAACCCCCGACCGTAGTGGCCGTGCTGGCCGTGACTGGAGCGCCTCAGTCACCTCGGCCACCGCGGCCGGCCAATTATTTTTGTAAGAAAATGTATAACATTGTGCCTCCTGTTTTGTATCGAGTAACTTGCTTGTAAGAAAATGTATAATATCGCTTCTACTGCATGTATCGATAGGCGTACTTAACTCTGTGAAGTTTCATCTTTGGCAAAGATCATGTATTGCATAGCATTGTAGCTCGCTCTGAGAGAGAGTAGCACTTGTGGTTCAGCTCGCTTACAGAGCGGTTGAGTTGTGTGTATGGCTCCGATGTAGAGCAGAGGCTGCTTTGCCAGCAAGTCAGAAGTTGTATTATGTAGGTAATGTAATGCTGATTATCAATAACAAGTAACAAAGTTGACCTTTCTTTCCTGTTTCATTTACGTAGTTAGAAAATTAACCTACTTCCTTCATTTGATAATTAGTTATTAGTGGATTTAAAGTGCAGTATTGATTTGAATAATATTGTTGAACAGATTTCGTTATTGGTGCCATAGTAAATGATAGTTAATTGACTATGATACTAAATTTCAATAATCAGAAACTGATCTGCAAAAAAATTCTCACAGTCAAGCATTAAGAAGGTGGTTTGTGGTTTTTTAATATCTTTCTCGCAGTCAAAATTTTTGAGTATAGTCAGTGTCTGTCTCACATGGTGACTTGTCACAGTTATTTTGTGTTTAAAATATCCGTTGCGCACATAATCAGTTTAATGCACTGTTTCTTATTTAATAGTATATACATCAATATCAGGGCCATAATTAAAACAAATTGCTGTGTTAATGAACAATTTGTTGTCTGATTTAACGATAGGTTCAACATCCACAACACACACACAGCTTTTAACTTCTTCTATAAATTCTAAATACAGGGTGAATCACCTAACACTTGCACCGCAGATATTGCGGAAACGGAGAGTGCGATTAATGTGCGGTTTTCATAGAATGCGTTAGTAGTCAGGAGCTCGTATTTTTAGCCAACAAGCAGATTGTCATATTACTTAGATAGTGTACTTTTTATCCAAACATACAGTTTTTTTAATGGAACAATGGTTGTGTCTATCATGCACTGGAATTTTCGACACCAGCTGTGTACAAAGAATTTTGAATGACATATTTATCACGAATAGTTTGGCAGCTACAACCGTTGAAAGGCTGTTATAGCGTAGCTGACTGGCCGAGTGGCTAGCCCCTGGCGCACGGCCCACTGTCTCATGACCACCAGCCAGTGAGCTACGCTGTCGTAGCCTCCGCCCCCTAAACTTTGAATGGTTATAGCTGGGAAACTAAACGTGATAAAAATGTCATTCAAAATTCTTTGTACACAGCTGAAGTCAAAGCTTCTACTGCATGATAGAAACAACCACTCTACCATTTGAAAAAATGTATGTTTACATAAAAAAATACACTTTCTATGTATTTTAACAATCTGTTTATTGGCTAACAATACGAGTTCTTGACTACCAATCCATTCTGTGAAAACCGCAGATCAATCGCACTTTCCTTTTCCGCAATATTTGCGGTGCAAGTGTGATTCACCCTGTATATGGCGACTGTTCTAACAAACATGTCCAAAAGAACAGGTGCCTGACACGCACACACACACACACACACACACACACACACACACACACACATACAAAGCGGAGGCACTCTTAGGCCCTTACGCTTACGGAAATCAGTTTGGAAAAAACCGCGAGTTTGAGTAATAGGGCAGGGAAAATATTAGAATTTGTACCTGACCCTGACGGCAGGCGTGCTTGAGTAATCCGTGCAATTGTTTTGATCGCTGTACCCCTCGGTGGTGTACGGGTCAGCGCAACTGCATAGCAATCAGGAGAGCCGGGTTTGAATCCCGGATGGGTACTCATTATCAACTTTACCCATTCGTACATTCGGTTAATAAGAACATACTTATTCAGCATCATTATTGTTGACTAAATAAAAATAAAATATCATTACCATCATGCTCTAATGTTATGTCGTCACATTATGTTAAAACAAAAGTTTTGTTTTTACTTAGTGTGACCACCCGGCCGCGGTATGGCATATTTCTTAACCGGAGACGAACTTTATCTCATGCATTTAATCTGCGTGTGTCTGACAGACACCTACATGCACATGTGAGGAATAAGGTTGCCCCGGAACATGCCGTCTTTTTATGCGGGCAATAAGTGACCAAGAATAATGGACACTGTTAAATGAGTTAACAAGCAGTATCGCAAAAACGAAATACGAGGAGTACCGACCGAACACGAGATAACATAGACGCCTATATGGAAAGCAACAATAACAGCCAGAGGGTGGTCAGTGACAGCTATAGTGATTACAGTAACAGTGACAATGAAGAGGGTGAGGAGGAGCTGTAAATCACTTAGAACTGATAGTGCTGGCATAACATGCCGAAATACATCAATCACATCACATATTAGCTAAGGATAGAGATTAATAAATACTGTACAATGTCATGAGCTGGCAAGACAGAACCTAATCCGACACAAGCCATGTACTTAATGTATGGGATTTATAATATCAACAAATGTTTGTAAATTTATCGGACCAAACTGCGTGGTCATCAGTCCGTAGCTTACAAACTACTTAAGCCTAGGTAAATTAACCTAACGACAAACACACACACCCATGCCCCAGGGAGGACTCGAACCTCCACGGCGAGCAACCGCGCCCTCCGCAGCGAGACGCTTTAGACCGCTCGGCTACTCCACCGCGGCATTTATAATATCATTTCTGTACTTATTAATAACTATAAATGACTTTAATATGACTGGCGGTCAACGAATCGAAGGAACCCATTCCGAGGTATTTACCGCCAGTCAGAATCGGTGGTGGTACGAACCATTCTTACTTCTATGCTACAAGGTTCTTAAATTTTTCTTAAATTGAGAAAACTTTGTTTATTCTCCAACTTCCATTCATTACTGATATTAACAATTTTGTTATTTGAAAAAATTGCAGAGAAGAATAGTTAAAAGATATTTGTATCATGCACGACCTGCAACAAGACATAGAAAACTTCAATAAAGCAATAAAAATAAATAAATAAATGATTGCAAATGACTCCTTCCCATTCCTATGTTTTCCTCCTATCACTTAGTGTATCTAGGTTAGTTTGATTTGGGATAGGTATAGACAGGAGCCAACGCCTGAAGAGGTACAGTTAATTTTTTGTTTTGTTTTTTTGTTTTTTTTTTTTTTTTTTTTTTTTTTTTTTTGTTTATTCTTAGGGCAAAAGTGGCGGTGGCACATAGGCCCCTTTATTTATTTTTCCTTAAAAAAAAAAAGAAAAAGAAAAGAAAAAAAAAAACCGCCGCCTCCTGCTTCTGCCTTAACGACTGGGGCTCGGCGCTCTCCAACACTATTCATGAGGCACGTAAAAATATGGATCAGTTTTCTCGAAAATGCTTAAGAACTGCGCAGGATCATTTGATACATCCCAATGGGTGTTGTAATCGTGTGAAAGACGAACAGTCGTAATAGAGCCGGTGGGCGTATGTTTCCTTTTGTAAAAAAAAATAAAAAAAATTAAAAAAACGTATCTAAAAGAAGAAGAAAAAAACCTGTACTAAAAACAAGGTAATAGGTCAATAAGTTAAAATAAATGAATTCCACAACACCGCCGCAGATCCTTCTCCTGCAACTTGCTGGCTAAAGTCAAAAAGAGCGAAGAGATGAATGGTGGTCATGCTCTACAGTCATGTTGACAGTGCATTTCTTTCACTCTGGTGTATATTTAGTACTGTGGAGCTCTGTTCTCTGGGTCCCTTTCACTTGCTCCAGCCTGTATTTTGCATGGACGTTACTAAGAGCTGGCGTGTGTTGCAGACGTTCGCTGTGAAGATGGGGCTGGACACCCGGACGCCGGTGACGCTGTGGAAGGACAAGGCGCTCGTCGAGGCCAACGTCGCAGTCCTGCACAGCTTCCAGGTGAGTCGTTGCCGCCTGACACTCACTAGACTACATTAGATTTCATTGTACTATACATCATAAGTACGACATTTCAAGGGGGCGTGGAACGTGGCTGATCAATAAATTAATAATTAAGAATTTTTATTGGTAATTTTTTTGCTCTGATTGTTGCCAGCATGATATTGATCACGCCAATTTTCACACATGGAAACAAAAAAGATTGCAACAACTATCGAGGTGAAACTTCCGGGCAGATTAAAATTGTGTGCCGGAACCGGGACTCGAACCTGGGACCTTTGCCTTTCGCGGGGCAAGCGCACTACCGACTGTGCTATCCAGACACAACTCACGATGCCGCCTCACAACTTTACTTCCGCCAGTACCTCGCCTCCTACTTTCCAAACTTCACAGAAGCTCTCGTGCGAAACTTTCAAGACTAGCACTCCTGGAAGAAAGGATATGATGGAGACATGGCTTAGCCACAGCCTGAGGGATGTTTCCAGAATGAAACTTTCACTCTGCAGCTTCTTGTGAAGTTTGGAAAGTAGGAGGCGAGGTACTGGCGGAAGTAAAGTTGTGAGGCGGCATCGTGAGTCGTGTCGGGATAGCACAGTCGGTAGTGCGCTTGCCCGCGAAAGGCAAAGGTCCCAGGTTCGAGTCCCTGTTCCGGCACACAATTTTAATCTGCCAGGAAGTTTCATATCAGCGCCCACTCCGCTGCAGAGTGAAAGTTTCATTCTGGAACTATCGAGGTATCTCTTTAATTCAAAATGTTCAAATGTTTGTTAAGCTTAAGGGACTTAACTACGGGGTCATCAGTCCCTAAACTTACAAACTACTTATGAACTACCTACAACTAAGGACGGCACAAATATCCATGCCCGAGGGGGGATTCGAAAGCCCGACCGTAGTGGCCGTGCAAACCGTGACTGAAGCGCCTCAGTCCCCTCGGCCACCGTGGCCGGCTCTCTTTAATTAGCGTTGTAGGCAAAATTTTCTTTTGTATTGTTGAAAGGAGAGTGCCAGTATTAATTGAGGACAATTTAGATGAAAATCAGTGTGGGTTTAGGCCTCTTAGAGGCTGTCAGGACCAGATCTTCAGCTTACGGCAGGTAATGGAAAAGTGCTATGAGTGGAACAGGGAATTGTATCTATGTTTCATAGATCTGTAAAAGCCTTATGACCGTGTTGGAGGAAGCTACTGTCAGGTCTTCAAGATTATGGTATAGGAGACAAACTTTTGCAGGCAATTAAAGGGCTTTACGTAGATTGTCAGGCAGCAGTTAGAGTAGGTGGTAAATTAAGCTCATGGTTTAGGGTAGTTTCAGTGGTAAGATAAGGCTGTAACCTGTCACCACTGTTGTTCATACTATTCATGGATCATATGTTGAAAACAGCAGACTGGCAGGGCGGGATTAAAGTAGCTGAAAACAAAATAAGCAGTCTCGCTTATGCGGATGACTTAGTTGTAATGGCCGATTCGATTGAAAGGTTCCAAACTAATATTTCAGAGCTCGATCAGAGGTGCAAGGATTATGATATGAAGATCAGCATCTCCAAAACGAAAGTAACGTCTGTGGGAAAGAGATTCAAACAGATTGAGTGCCAAATAGGAGGAACAAAGTTAGAACAGGTAGACAGTTTCAAGTACCTGGGATGTATTTTCTCACAGGATGGCAAAATAGCGAAAGAACTGGAATCGAGGCGCAGAAAAGCTAATGTAGTGAGTGCTCAGCTAAGATCCACTCTCTTCTGCAAGAAGTAAGTAAGTACCAAGACTAATTTAGCAGTGCACCGCTCTTCACCGGGAGTGAAAGTTGAGTGGATACAGGTTACCTTATTCATAAGGTAGAGGTTACAGATATGAAAGTAGCAAGAATGATTGCAGGTACCAATAGATGGGAACAATGGCAGGAAATGAGGAAATCAAAGAAAAACTGGGAATAAACATCATAGATGAAGCAGTTAGAGCGAACAGACTGAGATGTGGGGTCATTTACACGCATGGGAGAAGCAACGTTACCTAAGAGTCACAGCTCGCCAGCGGAGGGTAAGAGGAGTCGAGGTAAACCAAGAAGAAAGTACTTAGATTCGGTGCAAAATGATTTTGAAGTAAAAGGCATAACATCAGACGAGGCATCAATGATAGCATTGAATAGGGGATCATGTAGGAATTTTATTAGAGGTACTATGCTCCAGACTGAACGCTGAAAGGCACAATCAGTCTCTAATGATGATAACGATGGTAATTTTTTTAATTTTTTAGTTGCTGTAAACCCGGCGTCACCAGGGTAATTATTTATTCCACCTTAACTCTTTCGAACCTAACGGGACACATATGTCCCATAAGAAGTACCAAGTGGACTTTTGGGATAAAGAGGTCCCAATTCTGCCCCTGTAAATTTGCCAATAGAGTTCTCGAAAAGAATGTCGCCTTCCCTGCAAAGATTCCGAATTCAGTTCGCGAAGCGTCTCTGTAACGCGCGTTTGATCGGACAGCCCAGTAACAGAGGTAGCAACCCGCCTTCTTCGATAGTTTTCATTAAATCGATCTGGTGGATATCCCAAACACTAGAGCAGTACTCAACAACCAGTATTTTGTACGCGGTGTCCTTTATAGATTAACCCCAACTTCCCAAAATTATCTCAATAAAACTAATTCCACCATACGCCTTCCCCAAAACTTTCATGTTCGTTTCACAAACTGTGTCAAGAAGCACCTACTAATATTCTATTCCGACATTATTGTTTTTCTTTTCTTGGAATCTCTACTCCTTGTCCTTATATTTTCCTACAGTTAGAGACTTCTGCCATGAATCATGCAAATTACAAATTTTGGTTAAGTCGTTTTGCATCCTGATACAGTCACTCAACGATCTCACCTACCCGTACACCACGGTGTCATGAACAAACAGCCACAGATTGATACTTACTCTGTCCGTTAGATCACTTATGCATTTAGAGAATGATAACGGTTGTAACTAATTGAGCCTTCCTGATGATTCCTTTGTGTCTGATGATCACTCACCGTCTGCGTTCTGTTACTTCAGACATCTTCAAGCCACTCGCATACCATAGAAAACATTTCATATTCTCGTAGCTTCGTTAGGAATCTGCAGTGAAGCATCGTGTGAGACGCCTTTCCGAAATCTGGCGTGTAAAATCTCAATAAATCATGTGTAAAAATAGCAAGTTCATTCGGTCTCATGCACTGAGTAATTGCGGGTAGGAGGGGGCGGATTGTATAGGTTTATTTACTGTGTTATTTGACCTGTAGGAGGGAATTCGTGGCAAAAATTACCTGCGATTCGTGTGAATTCAGTTTTTTTCGTAACAAATTTTCTGAGAATTATATTGGGCGTCATCCCAGCATTTTCTTAAACAAGTGCGTAAAACTCCTTAAAAGGCGCAATAGGTTGACCGATGTACCGAGATTCGGTCCTTAATGTGCAGTGAGTTTCAATTCACCATTCTCTTACCTCCAGGTCTCAGAAGCTAGCGAGCTGCACGTCAAGTTGTTATTATTTAAGGTCAGATACTGAATGCTATTTATACATGTGCAAGGTTTGCACGTCTTAATCCGTGTGCTTTTCCATGCCGCAACAGTACTTTTTTTTCGCATTTAGCTCGTGCAACTCTCGCAGCTCTGCAGTGGGACAATCAATGGCTGTGGTGGGTCTAAGTAAAGATTCGAATAGTCAGCAACTCGAGCCCAAATCCCGTAAGCTTCATAGTCATAGCGACACAGCAGCACTGGGGAAAGAGTGTCTCTCCTGAAATGTTTATAACGGCCCAAAGTACGAGCTATGCTCTAAACCTAAAGGTTACCTGCTGAAGAACTTCTGTATACTAAAATCTGGCTAAAATGTACTATAGTATTTACTGGAACAAATAGTTGCGGAAGGGAGTCGATGAAAACATATAAAGATGTTTATAAATAAAAAGTAAATTAGGAGATTGATAAAAAGCATTAGAGACAGCTAAGCATAATGATGTGATATGCAATCTGCCGAGAACCATTTGTTGATGTTTGCAAACTTACCCATTACAAAGTCTAGGGATACAAACAGTAGAAAAAAAGGAACAACATGTGTAGGGAAACGCAGGGTGAACTGTAATTTCGAAATATTTCATCAACGATTCAAATGTCCGCAAAGACGAAAAGTGTTGCCGAAACCATAACATCTGGACTATGTAGCAACGGATTCTCATGAGTCTTGTTTCCTACTTCTATTTGATTTACGTCCAAGAGTGAAACGTGGCTGGTGTTTGGTGATAATTTGACGATCTGTGGTTTTTATTGCACATATTATTATTGTAATAAGTTTGTCATATGGCTACATTCTGTCCAGTTTGTTATTCATTGCAAATTATGTAAGGCGGCAGGAAATTTCACCACGTTACTTGCGATGTTTACATATTAATAATTAATAATATGCATTCATTTATAATGTGACCAGCTGTACCTAGTATTTATTTATTTACTAGTGCCATTTTCAGGTATATATTCATTTGTATAAGGACTGTATCTCTGTAAAATCTCTTAGGAATACAATTAGTAGTAAAGTAGTAATAGATTAAAACTTGGTTCGTGATGGGGCGGTTTTCCATGAAAGTTATTGTTAATGTGCTCATATCTCATGAACTATGTGTCGCACTGTGATACAATTTAGAAGGTACACTTGACTATATGCTTGTGTAATGTCTGTAAAATTTCCTGCGGCTACAATTTGTACTGTAGAAATTAAAAATTGTAACGTCATACTGAATGCCTTAGTTTTAGTCCATGAAAATCGGAACGTTATTGTTTATGTGCTGATATCTCATGAACTACGTGTCGTACTGTGATATAATTTAGAACGTACATTCAACTATATAAGTGCATACTGTCTGTAAAATTTCCTGTCGCTACAATTTGTAGTGTTCAAATTATAAATTGTAACGTCATACCGAGAGCCGTAGTTTTACTCCATAAACAGCGGAAAAGTAGTAAGCGAGGAACGTTTTTCCTTTCATCATTTTACTATGGTTGTCAGCGAGAGAAAGTTTAATAAAGGTTTGAAATTATGTTTAAAGTTTATTGTAAGTCGCTAAGTACTGTCACTCTCATACAGTGTATTTCGAAAGTCTCGGCGCATTATATGGCATTTTTTGCGATTTCTGTTGGTTATAACGTAATATCCTTCGAACCATGTGCCGTATGTCATTTTTAGCCATGCAGCAATTGTTACCTCACGGTAAGGAATGTGTGTACCAAATTTGGATGAAATCGGTCCAACGGTTTAGATAAAAATGACCAGCATTGTCGAAAAATACAGCAGTTTTTCGCGCATCTCATTGTTTATGACGTCATATCTCCTCAATTATGTATCGTACGTGCTTCTTATACTTACGGCGAACGTTCTCATGGATTGAAGCTTACTTGTATAAAATTTGAGAAAGGTTGGATCAAAACTGTAGATATGTATGCAACAGGTAGACACATACAGACATATAGCTTTATATATTAGATTACTGCTAACAGTTTGATTCCCGATAATATGAAAGCAACAATAGGTAGGATGGGTGGAAATATTAATGTTGACTAGGTCATTGAGCAAACTGATTGATACTAGTAGGCAACATTTAATATTCACAGTATTCTCATGTAGTACTTTTTTATGTGACCACAAAGGTTTTCCCGGCGTAATACCTGTTTGTAATTTTCTCGGGTTTGCAGCCGGATACTAAAGTTAACTTGACACAATATTATAGCGGCTCAACTGCCCGCCATCCTCAGGTGAGCGTGCGGGTACACAATCTCGCCAGAACTGTTCCGGCGGGATTGTATACCAGCTCGCTCACCTGAGGATGGCGGGCAGTTGAGCCACTGAAATATTGTGTCAAGTTGACTTTAGTATTTGGCTGTAAATCCGAGAAGATTACAAATAGTACTTTTGTTGGTTGGAAAAGAGACCACAGCCAAGTCAGTGAGAAGGGCAGGCAAACGGCGAGGGAAATTGTAACGGTATCACGAAGGGTGTGGCGCGTTGACCCCTCCCCCGCCCCCCCCCCCCCTTCATCGAACCACGATTATACTATTTTATCTCCCATTCCATTCTCGAACAGCGCGCGGGAAGAATGAACATCTGAATCACTCCGTTCGGGCTTTGATTTCTCGTATTTTATTCTGATGATCATTCCTACCTATGTAAGTGGGAGTCAACAATATATTTTCGCATTCGGAGGAGAATGTTAGCGATTGTAGTTTCGTAAGCAGCCCACGCCGCAGCGATAAGCGTCATTGTTGTAATGATTCCCATCCCAGATCCTGTATAATTTCCGTAACGCAGTCTCCCCTGTATCGTGACAGTACGAAACGAGCTGCCCTTCTTTGGACTCTTTCGATGTCCTCCGTCAAACCCACCTGATAAGGATCCCACACTGGGCAGCAATATTCCATAAATGGACGGACAAGCGTAGTGTACGCAGTTTCTTTAGTAGTTCTGTTGCATGTTTTAAGGGTTTTGCCAATAAAACGCAGTCTCTGGTTCGCCTTTCCCACGACACTATCTACGTGTTCTTTCCAATTTAAGTCAAAAGTAATTGTAATTCCTAGGTATTTTGTGGAGTTTACGGCCTTTACATTTGATTGATTTATCATGTAAACAAAGTTTAACGGATTTCTTTTCGTACTCATGAGGACGACTTCACACTTCTCATTATTTAGAATCAACTGCCAATTCTTACACCATACAGATATCTTATTCAAATCGTTCTGCAGTTGGTTTTGATCTTCAGCTGATTTTACTAGACGGTAAATGACGGCGTCATCTGCAAACAACCTAAGAGAGCTGCTCAGATTTTCTCCCAAATCGTTTATGTAAATAAGGAACAGCAGAGGACCAATAACACTACCCTGTGGAACGTCCGATATCACCTCTGTTTTAGTCGATGCCATACAATCGATTACTACAACCTGTGTCGTCTCTGAGAGGAAATCCCCTATCCAGTCGCAAATTTGGGGCGATATACAGTAACCACGCAATTTGATTAAAAGCCGTTTGTGAGGTACGGTGTCAAAAGCTTTCTGGAAATCAAGGAATACGGAATCAATTTGCGAACCCTTGTCGATAGCACACATCACTTCGTGTGAATAAAGAGCTAGTCGTGTTTCGCATGAACGATATTTTCTAAATCCATGTTGACCTTGGGCCAATATAGCATTCTGTTCGAGATAATTCATAATATTTGAATACTTCGCGCCAAAACTCGGGCGACGATACAGTTGGGATATGATTTCAACTGACAAACAGTCGAAACGTTCTAGAACTTGATAGGAGCTTCTTTTTCGCATGAAAGATGTTTGGAAGGAAGTGTTGGTGGGGGACAGAGGTTTGAAGCTATAGCTGACATTGGCTCTTGAGAAAATAAATCCTGAGTTAAGTGGAAAACTCTAATGGGACTACTAATTCTGTGTATTTCTCGAAGGTCATGTACTGTAGGCTTTGAGTAATGCGCGTGGTCGACGCGTTGCAGGTACGTGGCGTGACGATCGTGGACCACCACACGGCGTCGGAGAGCTTCATGAAGCACTACGAGAACGAGATGCGGCTGCGCAACGGCTGCCCCGCAGACTGGATCTGGATCGTACCGCCCATCTCGGGCTCCGTCTGCCCCGTCTTCCACCAGGAGATGGCGCTCTACATGCTCAAGCCCTCCTACGAGTACCAGGCAAGTGGCCCAACTACCACACTCCATAGTCCCTACTCATCTTTTGAGTGTTTGATAGAATTACTCTGGCCTTCTGACAGTCTTACAAGGGAAACTCCCCATTGCACGCTCCTCATGTAAGGTGACACAGTAGATCGCCCTCGTAATACTCCCAAGTCCGCATAAAATTCAAAGTAATGATCGATTCTCGTGACATAGATAACTATGAAGTCCTTGTCGGAATTTTGCAGTCTTGAAGGTCTCGTGGACTAGGTAATTCATTCTCACTTTGAAAGAAGCTCCGGATTTTGTAACAGGTGGATAATATATGAGTAGCCTAATATCAAAACTGGAAATCTGACCTAATGGTCGAAATTTAGTTAGCTGTCAATCCCAAAGGAAGTTTTTCCGCTCTTTTCATTGAAGAAGTCCGTTTTTTTTTCCCTAAAATTGACGTAAATGTGATAAATCACACGTTAAAAGTTGACTGTTCACATCAAAATCGGACACCTATATAAGAGCTTGATATCAAATTCCGACACTTTTTGAATAAAGCAGTGAGCACCAATGGGAATCCAGTATGTGATCACATGACCTCGAAAATCAGACATGGCGACAGTATGTGCCAGGTACTAAGACGTATTAGCCCTTATTTGAGTTTTTCATCGTGTTATTACTAATAATCATCTTAAAGCGAGTCTAATGGACCAGCGTCTACAGGAAAAGCTAGAAAACGGTTGTGATAACCTGAAAAGTTGAAAATAAACATTGAGAAGAAACAAAGGCAAAACTGGCTTGTAAACTACACAATTTTGTTGTAAGGTGTGTGGTAGGAATTTATCACTTGTTGGAAACAAGTTCGGTGTCAGAAATAACATAAGAATGTTTAAGGAAAAATCTGGCTAAAATTTCAACAGACCTTATGCTAATAATTTTAGAGATTCAGTGCCGTTACATTTCATTTTGTATATAAAATTAAAAAAAATTATGATTATTGTAGTTCTTCATTTTTCCAATATGTAATAGAGTTCAAAGTTTAATATTTTCCACTTTACGTCGATATTCGTATAGTTTCCCAGATTATACACTTGTAAAAGATTCTCGTCAGCAATAATCGTATCTCTGTGTATCAAAAATGGACATCTGAAAGCGTGTTCACATCAAAAGCGGACTCCTACACGTTTTGGTTTCAAAGACGGACATCTTTATTTTCAAACACAATTTGAAGGTGCTTGAGTAATCAAATTGATATTAGCCACTTCCAGGAATAACTCTTCGAGTATTAAAGTTGATAATACTCAAATTATCTTATAAATATATTAGCTCTACATTTCGCAATAAAAAATGACGTTTATCTCAGTTTCTGGTAAACAACAGATGTCCGTCTTTGATAGTAGGCTACTCATATTTCTTCAGCACTCACGTGTGTTGACACTTAAACAAATTTACAGTTTCGGTTTTTAAGAGTTAATTTGTGCTACTGCCGTATCACAGAAGAATGTTTGTGTATTACTGTAATAACATATTATTCTTTATTACCAACTCTATAAATTACATGTGTAGTTAACCAAATGATTCCGCTTTCCTTACTCTTTTGTTCGGTAATTAATAAAGACGACAATTCTTTGCGCTATAAAATGCCGAAATATGCATGCATTTATGCACTATCAAACTATAATACATGCACTATCAAATGAAAAATATATTAAAAAACCACTTTCTTCCAAATTTATTAAATATCTTTCGTTTTTGCAAAGTTAACAAGCAACAACGATTATAATTATTTGAGAGTTTTCTGCGCATATCAGTCAAAATTTTTATATGGAGAAAATGCTGTGCGACATGAAATTTTATAGTACATTTCATCTGAAATCTTATAATATCTTCTAGTTAAATAGATATGATTTTGTTAACTTGCGTTCTTATTTAAACACTTATTAAAATAAATTTTGTAACTTATTATGTTTTACAAAGTATTGTCCCGCAGTTCATTTTCGGGACAAGAATAGTTTATTGAAACAATTACAGGATACAATATCTCCCTCTGATTTAATGAAATACTTACCCTTTATCCTCTGTGCAAGTAGTGCAGTTGAGGTACTTTTTATTGAAGATACATGCTCATTAACTGACTAAGAAGACTCAGTTTCCGTCGCTGTTAAATCAAAGGCTTGCCAGTGATAGTTGAGAAAATTCTGTTTAAGACATGCGCTCTGTAGAGACTCTCCATCAAATTATGCGAATATTATTTCTGTTACTTTCCTGTAATAATAATCTAAAATCTTTGGTGGCTACCCGAATCCATCAAAACTTAAGATAGTGTATATTATATGCATACTGAAGCTAAAAATATCTTATTTATGTATTACACACGTTTTAAGTCCCAGAAAGCTTAAAATATGCAAATACGCACGGAAACACTACTCCTATTTGGACCCAAAAAGTCATAAAATAGTTAAGTACGAAGTTGGAGAGGCTTGAGCTGTTTTCACTGATCGTATGAAAACATGAATTTGAATGCAATTCTTATTAATTACTATTAAGAAGAACGTCATCAATATTTTTTATAATATTTGTTTTACCGTGTTCTTTCTCATATTACTCCCCTCCCCCTTTTTCACTCTCCTCACGTATGTTTACATGCATGTGGTACACATTGTCAGAGGCACATTATCTGTGATATAGTAATAAATTATCACTCTTACAGGAGCCTGCTTGGAAGTCTCACGTGTGGAAGAAAGGCCGGGATTCAGGGAAGTGCCGTAAACCGAGACGCAAGTTCCACTTCAAGCAGATTGCCAGGTAAGCCAGATAAGTATTTGACACATTTATAGTCTCCTTCGTGTAGGAAGGCGGCCCAGTTTTCGGCCGTTCTGCGCATCCCCCCTCCATTACCTCACGGGCAGCCAATAATATTCATTCTCTAGGAGCGTGGCTGGGCGCGAGTTTGGCAGTGTTTCTCCCACAGGCTCCACTGTTGGCGCTCGTCCATAGCTCCTCCCATTCATGCTCCGCCTATATGCGCCGAAGCGCCTGCCGAAGTGACGCCAACTATAGTATTCATGGATTTAGTGGGAAACTCGGTAACTCGCAGTTACCTGTGTCCATTCTGTACTGTACAGAAGGATGAATCTTGGGTACACTTTTTGGCTATAAGTTCATAATGTACAAAGACCATAAATGTGCTACAGCTTGTACTGAACCCTTGTCCCTTGATTAGTCACAGCATTGGATAAAAAATAGGATTTCATTCAGTACATATACTGCTGTACTATGATGGTCAATAATATCAGCCAAAATTTGTTACATAAATCAGTGATGCCAATAATATGTTCATCTTCTTATATATTAAAAGACAGTCTGCCAGACCAAACTACCCGGCCGATTTCCTTCATTTTTGTTTTAAACTAAACGTACTTATCCACAGATTTGTCATCAAGTACCAGAATTTACATACTTCTCGCCTTCCTTTTTATTTACTGAAACGCATTTTTCTTCTTTGTATTTCTTATGGGGATGTCAGTCGGTCAGGCAGTTCTATCCGATCTATTTCCTTCATTTTTGCTTTAGACGAAAGGTATTTATTCGCAGATTTATCGTCAAAAAATGTTTGTATAGTTTATGGGACTTAACTACGGGGTCATCAGTCCCTAAACTTACAAACTACTTATGAACTACTTACAAACTAGGACGGCACAAATATCCATGCCCGAGGGGGGATTCGAACCCCCGACCATAGTGGCCGTGCAGACCGGGACTGGAGTGCCTCAGTCCCCTCGGCCACCGTCATTTACACGTCTGATGGCCCCCTTCTGAGTGTTTACTAGACTTGCGCATAATAATTCGCGATCGGGAGCGCTCACTTTAGTTCGCGGCAGAGCCGCGAACTAGATCGTTCTTTTAGTTCCTCGGCCCCCAGTGACGGCTGAGCGGCGTGGTCTGCGCATGCAGGTGGAGGGAGAAGTTCCCCCACCTAGCGCTTGCTGCTTGAACCGCTACCGATATCACGCAAACCAAAAGAAACAGTTTGTGCATAATTTCTCGCGTTTAAGTTTAGAGTTATCTCTATATGTTGGCATTGTGGAATTTATTAGATATTGCAGAGTGCAGAATACTTCAAAACAGAAATTTTGTAGCACTGAATCTAGCAGGCAGACGCTAACCTCTAAATGGCTCTCATCAGGAGAAGGCAAACACGTGATTTTTAATTCTGTTCGCGACCTATCGCGCATATTTTAGTTCTCGACCTATCGCGCATATTTTAGTTCGCGATCGGTAGCTCTCCTTTTAGTTCGCAGCTCGGCCGCGAAGTAGGTGCTCCTTTTAGTTCGTCCGCTCCTTTTGGCTTTCACTACCGCTACTAAAACTACAGCTGAGCTGCATCTCAGCTCGAAATGGCGGTAACTGACAGAAGGGAATCACGCGATGCTGCGCACTCTCGCGTCCTCTCGCTGGTACCCGTCAGTCTTCGGGAAAGGAGCGGCCGAACTAAGAGGCGAGGGATCTGGTCACGCTTTAGAGCATCCCGTTCACCGTGCTTCGTACTACCTAATTGCCTTGTAAAGCTGGATTAGAATAGCGTCGACAGATAACCCCTAAAATCGCGTTGTGCGGAACTTGAACCTTTTACTTATATCGCGATGACATCAGTTTCGGAGCCCCTTTGCACGGTTCCTACAAGGCGTTTATCTTCTCTTTCTGTTTTTCGCCCTCCACAGTGTCCGTGGCGCTTTTAATTAGTTAATGGGAAAAAGTTTGATCGCGGGCTGGTAATGTGCCGCCTGGCAAAGTTGCGGTCTGGCTGGGCCCGGTCGGCGCTACTTGCTGGTTGCGGTGCGCTGCGTCGCCAAAGTTCCCCAGCACGGCGCGCGGCTTTGCAAACTTGCCGCAGAGCGTCTCTCTTATACAGACTGCGCACCAGCGACCCGCTTCCCACGGGTTCCGCTGCTGCACTGCACGCAACACTCTTCTCCCACGGAGAGCTCCCAACAAATAGCGGGGTAAGAAGAAATCTCGCCGCGCGGTTCCAGTCTGCGCAGAATATCTTTTTTTTTTTTTTTTTTTTTTTTTTTTTTTTTTTTTTTTTTTTTGGGTTAAACAAAATACGTAGTCATCAATGGAACCGTTACGTATACAAAGGATATGCTGAACTTCTTGTGACTTGTAGACTGGCAGTCCGTGACACTGTTTAACATAACAAAACATGAAACTTTCCTGGCAGATTAAAATTGTGTGCCGGAACCGGGATTCGAAACTGGGACTTTTGCCTTTCGTGGCTAAGCGCTCTACCGACTGAGCTATCCCGGCACGCTTCATGGTTCCTCTTCACAGCTTTACTTCCACCACTACCTCGCCTCCTACTTGCCTTAATTCTCATATTGACGAGGCATTCTATTAGAACTGAGAGTAATGTACAACTGCTCGGACAACAAAGGAGAAATATTTCAAACCAACAATGGCAACATAATACAGCGGTATCAACAGTCAGAAACAGCATTTCTTTCTGCCATAATGAGAAATATTATAATAAGAAAAGTTCTCTCACCGATCTCTAAGGGAGTGGGGGGGAGTCAAAAACTACCCGCACTTAAATATCAGAGGCAGATTTATATAATTCACAAAAATTCTAAAACCATGAGAGCATATACTCTACATATTTTTCTACAGCTACCTGAGTTCTTGCTTCTTCACTCCAACAAATTGATATATTACAGAAATAAAACAAATACTGCGGGTAATTTTTGCCGCCCCCCCCCCCACCTCCTCAGGTGCTAGGGTTAAATACGACAAAATGTATATTCACAAAAATATCAACATATTAAGAGAAGCAATCGTACAGAGAAATTCAAGTTGGAACATTTAGGGACATAAATTGACCACAGTTAGTTTCATACACCTGGTATTTCATAATTAACCAAAGGTTCAAATGTTTGTAAATCTTATGGGACTTAACTACTGGGTCATCAGTCCCTAAACTTACAAACTACTTATGAACTACTTACGAACTAGGACGACACAAATATCCATGCCCGAGGGGGGATTCGAACCCCCGACCGTAGTGGCCGTGCAGACCGTGACTAAAGCGCCTCAGTCCCCTCGGCCACCGCGGCCGGCTTTGGTTAAACCACTGGGGTATGACCATAATAAGTGTTTCGTATTCATATTTAACTTCAGAGACAATAATGTTACAGTGTACCGCAACAATCTCCGTCCATGTTCGTGCACTGATCTGTCTTTGTCTGCTGACTCTTGTAGCGTCCTAGCAAATAAAAAATTGCTAACTAATTTATCAGGTGATCAAAAAGTCAGTATAAATTTGATAACTTAATAAATCACGGAATAATGTAGATAGAGAGGTAAAAATTGACACACATGCTTGGAATGACACGGGGCTTTATTAGATCCAAAAAGAAAACAGAAGTTCAGAAAATGTCCGACAGGTGGCGCTTCATCTGATCAGAAAAGCAATAATTAGCATAACAAATTAAGACAAAACAAAGATGGTGTTCTTTACAGGAAATGCTCAATATGTTCACCGTCATTCTTCAACAATAGCTGTAGTCGAGCAGTAATGTTGTGAACAGCAGTGTAAAGCATGTCCGGAGTTATGTTGAGGCATTGCCGTCGGATGTTGTCTTTCATCATCCCTAGATATGTCAGTCGATCACGATACACTAGCGACTTCACGGAACCGCAACGCCAATAATAATCGCACGAACTGAGGTCTGGGGACCTTGGAGGCCAAGCATGACGAAAGTGGCGGCTAAGCACACGATCACCACCAAACGACGCGCGCAAGAGATCTTTCAGGCGACTAGCAATACTTTGTTAGTTATTTAGTTGTTGTTTTCTTTTTTTTTTTTTTTTTTTTTTTTTTTTTTTTTTTTTTTTTTTTTTTTTTTTTTTGTTCTAATAAAACCCTATGTCATTCCAAGCATGAGTGTCTATGTTTACCTCTCTATCTACGTTATTCCGTGATTTATTAAGATTTCAAATTTATACTTACTTTTTCATCACCCGGTAAATATTCCTCACTAATTATGCATAAATCAGTGCCTGAATGACTATTCGTTTCGTGGCCTATGTTATGGGCTCCCAATTGTGGCGTCCTAGCAAATAAAATAAAAAATACTGACTATGCTGTACTATTACTCGAATTGAATTTGCTGAACCATAATAAACTTTATTAAGTAATGGCATTTTTGTTATTGCATTAGCCAAAAAACTGATTTCAATAAAAATATTTAAGACTGTTCTTTTTCCTAAATATCACATAAAAAGTTGAACAGTATACTGAAAAAATTAAAGGAAAGATTTCACTAATCCCTGGCTAGTCTCAGTCTGTAAATTATTTTCAGCATGGGAATTGCCTATCGGCTATATAATTAGATGCAGGCGACTCCATCTAGTGTCAGGATCTGTTCTACACCACAATAAAAAAATAGAATTAAAATAAAAAAAAAAAAAACACTTCTATGAATCCCTTCAGTTTGGTCCGTAGATTTACTTATGTAAGATCTGAATTATTAGAATTTATTGCACCGCCATCCAGGATCGTCGTACAAGCTGAAAAGTAATTTTTGAAAGTTCTATTTTAATTTAGCATTCGTCCCTGAATCATTTAATAATTATTTACTTGAATTAACTAAGAAATGTTGGCCGGTGATTGCAGTTCAATGGCCGATGTCGAAGACACTGCAACTGCAGCTAAAATCCTGAAAATGCTTAAAATGCCTGTTTGGGTGATGTTGTTATGAAGAACACGATATACTGTTTTACATTTCTATTTAACTTCATTACTGACGTTCTACAATCGTTTAACACACCTTGAATAGTATTCGTGAGGAAAACTGTCTTACAACGATGATTATGATAATATCGGCCTTTCACAATATTACATGACACGTGCAAGAACAAAACAAAACAAGGGAGATTGTTACATGTTGCACCATAGTTTAAATAGTACTCGAACAAAGAACTGATATAACGTGCAAGACGATATTAAAATTTCTTTGTTGAAAGAAACAGTTCATTCACGTACTTGAGTAACACTTTACCTTTGACATCACTGCGCTTATGTTTTTGATTAGAATTCAGTACGGCGTCAATATCGTTTCTCCACGGGACGCTACACTCTGTTCCAGTTGTTGTCGTCGACTTCAGTCCGACGGTTCGTTTGCTGTAGCCTTTTCATCTATATTAATACATTAAGAATTGCGGCGTATAACAGACTGCGTTATCTGAAGATGCAGTGATGGTAAATACATATTTTAATTGATTCTCATCTGTACACATGAAGTGGCGCTAGTAGCACCGCTTGCTGAAGCTGTGTTTTCTCCTCAGTTTACAATGTGAACGATCTGTTCTTCATATTGCAATCAAGTTCCTTCCGTTTTTCCTATCACTGTGTCTGCATCATCTACTCTATTTCTTGTGGTTTGAAAAGACGCATATTCTGTACTTGAATACATCGAACCTGTATCATGTTCGTCATCCAATTTCACTTCTCGAATTCTACCACTAAATTGTAGATATTCGACTCAGAATACGCCTTTCGTGTAACCTTATTCTCAGGAATCTCCATATTTTCACGCAGTTTATCTCCTCTTGTTAAGTTTACTTTTTTCTATATCTGACGAGGATGGTGACCCGTTAACTACCCAGATGTTAGACGCAATTTTTTCAAAAATGTTCAAATGTTTGTATAGTCTATGGGACTTAACTACGGCGGTCATCAGTCCCTAAACTTACAAACTACTTATGAACTACTTACGAACTAGGACGGCACAAATATCCATGTCCGAGGGGGGATTCGAACCCCCGACCGTAGTGTCCGTGCAGACCGTGACTGGAGCGCCTCAGTCTCCTCGGCCACCGCGGCCGGCTGCAATTTTTTCGCCTCAACCTATTCAACATATGAACGTTGCAAATTCCAACAACCAACACCTTTCTACAAAACTGTCAACGCATTTACCAGTTACATTGATGAACCAACAAAGTTACGATGAGTATCAGTAGCAACTGCACCTGTGCTCCAGCAAAGGAAATATATATACAAGAAATTAGTAAACTACACAAAAATAACTAATCTACAGAATTCTTCAAACCAAGTATCAAGCAACCCTCACTACCTTCAATAGAGATGCGTTTTTACTGCCCCTACTCAGTTAACTCCATTATTGTACAAACATTAAAAACATTAAAAATATTTTTCAACAGAACAATGCGCGACCTTCACTTACACTGATTCGGGTTCAAACGGACTAAAACCTGTCTTAACAGCTCTATTAATCCATAAAAATTCAAAAATCTGATAAATACTTCTCACCAAAACAAAGCGCGACCTTCACTATACCTAATGCAGGTTCGAACGCTCAAAAGCTTATCCTAGGATGGTCGCCATTATCTAAGCCATTCAAGTTGACAAGCCGCCGGCCTATCGTAAAAATTTGACAGACGATTTCTTCCATCTTGCATTATGCAGAAGGATTGATCTGCAATGTTTTCTACCCTAAAACGGTTGCGTCTGCAGGTGGAACAGATTCCCGCGGCGGAGCGGCCAAGCGCATTGAGGCGCTAAGCTACGATGCGCGAGGCCGTTCCCCGTCGGGAGTTCGAATCCCCCCTCGGGCATGGCTGTTTGTGTCGTCTTTAGTATAAGGTAGTTCATAAGTAGTTTGTAAGTTTAGGGACTGATGAGCCCGCAGTTAAGTCCCATAAGCTTGACAAACATTTGAACATTTGGAGCAGATTTACCATGACACGCAAGCCTACACATCAGAAAGCAGTGTATGTTCCAATCCAGTTAGTTGTAAGAAGGCGCTAGGTCAACATGACACAATGGAGAATGTGTTTTAAGTATTTTAACCGTTTTATGTGTGACGTACCATTGGTCAAAGTGAATTGTTTTATGACTGTAATAAGCCTTCACAAAACGATAACATAGGACACAAGTGACCAGATGATGATACCTTAGTGTATCGAAACCGGTCGTCAGGAAAAATAAATCAATATTTGTGATCTTGGCATTTTCATACTTCCTTATTTACATAAACGATTTAGGGGAAAATCTAAGTAGCTCTCTTAGGTTGTTTGCAGATGACGCCGTCATTTACCATCAAGTAAAATCATCTGAAGATCAAAACCAACTGCAGAACGATTTAAATAAGATATCAGTATGGTGTAAAATTGGCAGTTGATTCTAAATAATGAGAAGTGTGAAGTTGTCCACATGAGAACGAAAAGAAATCCGCTAAACTTTGTTTACAAGATAAATCAATCAAATGTGAAGGCCGTAAACTCAACAAAAAACCTAGGGATTACAATTATTTCTGACTTAAATTGGAAAGAACACGTAGATAATGTCGTGGGAAAGGCGAACCAGAGACTGCGTTTTATTAGCAGAACCTTTAAAAGATGTTTCAAATATTCAAATGTTTGTATAGTCTATGGGACTTAACTACGGGGTCATCAGTCACTAAACTTACAAACTACTTATGAACTAACTAAGACGAAGGACGGCACAAATATCCATGCCCGAGGGGCGATTCGAACCCCCGATCGTAGTGGCGGTGCATACCGTGACTGAAGCGCCTCAGTCCCCTCGGCCACCGCGGCCGGTCTTAAAAGATGTAACAACTGCTAAAGAGACTGCATACAGTACGCTTGTCCGTCCTTTTTTTGGAGTATTGCTGCCCAGTGTGGGATCCTTATCAGGTGGGTTTGACGGAGGACATCGAAAGAGTCCAAAGAAGAGCAGCTCATTTCGTATTGTCACGATACAGGGGAGACAGCGTTACGGAAATGGGGATGGGATGGGAATCATTACAAACAACGGGGCTTATCGCTGCGGCGTGGACTACTTACGAAACTACAATCGCCAACATTCTCCCCCGAATGCGAAAATATATTGTTGACTCCCACTTACATAGGTAGAAATGATCATCAGAATAAAATACGAGAAATCAGAGCTCGAAAGGAGAGATTCAGGTGTTCATTCTTCCCGTGCGCTATTTGAGAATGGATTGGGAGATAAAATAGAATAACGGTGCTTCGATGAACCCTCTGCCAGGCACTTAAATGCGATTTGCACAGTATCCCATGTAGATGTATATGTAGAAAGAACAGAGATGGCCGTCCTACCATGGAAAAATTAAAAAGTATTTCTTTTTTTATTAATGCTTTATGGATTTTAGCGGTAGTCAGACCTCAGAAACAAAATCGGAAGTCTAACTTGAATGGGCCCCGTAAATCTCGTGAAGGTAGGAACTCCCAGTGAAGGGAACTGGTGGGCGGTGATTCACCTGGTGGTTCCGCTTGAACTGGCCCGCAGTGTTCGCGAAAGCGGCAGCTCGGTCCCGCTGGCTGGTGGGGCCGTTAATTGTGGTCCCTGGGCCAGCCACAGGCGGCGCCATAAAGTGACCCTCCCTGCCTCCCCCTCCCCCCTCCCCCCCCCTCCCACACGCCCCCTCAATCACTGGCCATCAGCGCGCAGTCTCCGGCCAGCCGTTCTGTCGGCGGCCCACGTCGATTGATGGCGGGCGGAGACAAGGCCACACGCAGTAATTACGCCACCGCCACTTGTTTCTCTCTTTTAATTGAAATAGTGCCGATCACCTGCGGCATTAACTGAAAACAAAAACTGCACCAGCCTGCGGTATAAATAAACCTGCGGACGTAGGCAGCAGTACATCTCCTTTATGTACCCTCCTGGCCATTAGAATTGCTACACAACGAAGATGACGGGCTACAGACACGAAATATAACCGACAGGAAGAAGATGCTGTGATATGCAGATGATTAGCTTTACAGAGCATTCACACGAGATGCGACACCTACAACGTGCTAACACGAGGAAAGTTTCCAACCGATTTCTCATACACAAACAGCAGTTGACCGGCGATGCATGGTGAAATGTTGTTGTGATGCCTCGTGTGAGGAGGAGAAATGCGTACCCTCACGTTTCCGACTTTGATAAAGGTCGGATTGTAGCCTATCGCGAATGCGGTTTATCACATCGCGATATTGCTGCTCGCGTTGGCCTCGATCCAATGACTGTTATCAGAATATGGAATTGGTGAGTTCAGGAGGGCAATACGGAATGCCCTGCTGGATCCCAACGATCTCGTATCACTAGCAGTCGAGATGACAGGCATCTTCTCCGCATGGCTGTAACTGATCGTGCAGCCACGTCTCGATTCCTGAGTCAACATATGGGGAAGTTTCCAAGATAACAACCATCTGCACGAACAGTTCGACAACGTTCGCAGCAACATGGACTATCAGATCGGATACCATGGCTGCGGTTATCCTTGACGCTGCATCACAGACAGGAGCGCCTGCGATGGTGTACGCAACGACGAACCTCGGTGTACGAATGGCAAAAATTCATTTTTTTTTTTTTTTCGGATGAATCCAGGTTCTGTTTACAGCATCGTGATGGTCGCATCCGTGTTTGGCGACATCACGGTGAACGCGTATTGGAAGCGTGTATTCGTCATCACCATACTGGCGTATCAACCGGCGTGATGGTTTGGGATGCCATCTCGGTCACCTCTTGTTCGCATCGACGGCACTTTGAACAGAAGCCGTTACATTTCAAATGTGTTACGACCCGTGGCGCTACCCTTCATTCGATCCCTGCGAAACCCTACATTTCAGTAGGATAATGCACGACCGCATGTTGCAGGTACTGTACGGGCCTTTCTGGATACGGAAAATGTTCGACTGTTGCCCTGCCCAGCACATTCTTCAGATCTCTCACCATTTGAAAACGTCTGGTCAATGGTGGCCGAGCAACTGGCTCGTCACAATACGCCAGTCACTACCCTTGATGAACTGTGGTGTCGTGTTGAAGCTGCATGGGCATCTGTACCTGTACTCGCCATCCAAGCTCTGTTTCACTCAATGCCCACGCATATGAAGTCCGTTATTACGGCCAGAGGTGGTTGTTCTGGGCACTGATTTCTCAGTATCTTTGCACCCAAATTGCGTGAAAATGTAATCACAAGTCAGTTCTAGAATATTTGTCCAATGATTACCCGTTTACCATCTGCATTTCTTCTTGGTGTAGCAATTTTAATGGTCAGTAGTGTATTTACTAGCTGAAAACCCGGCGTTTCCCGGATATTTATTTATTTATTCCTAACTTGAGTTAGTACTTCTTCTATCTGTTCTCTCTCTCTCTGCCCATGTCCTTTTTACTAAAAGCACTTCCTATTTATCGGAGCATATATAAGAAACAAGGCAGTCTTGCATAATGTACAAAATTATTGCACAGTATCCAAAAAAAAAGGTTGTAATCAAAATACAAATGATATATAAAATTCGTAAGATCTCATATTTATTGAGTTACATCTTGTACTGTTGTACTATTTTTCAGATATATAAGCATTTGTATAAGTGCTGCATCTGTTTTAAATCTGTTGCGAATACAATTAGTAGTAAAGAAGTAATAGATTAAAACTTGGTGCGTCATGGGGCGGTTTTCCACAACGTTTCTGTTTCTGTGCTCATATGAACTACGTGTCGTAGTATGATATAATTTGGCACGTACATTCAGCTATATGTGCGTATACTGTCTGTAAAATATCTTGCGGCTACGATTTGTAGAGTAGAAACTATAAACCATAACGTCATAGCGAATGCCGCAGTTTTAGGCAATGAACAGTGGAAAAGAAGTAAGCGAAAAACGTTTTTTCCTTTTATCATTTCACCTTGGTTTTCAGCAAGAAAATCTATGATAAAGGTTTGAAATTATCTTTAAAGTGTGTCCCAAGTCGCTAAGTACTCTCACTCTCACACAGTGTATCAATAAAGTCTCGTCGTATTACGTGTTTATGACGTCATATCTCCTGAACCACGCGTCGTATGTGATTCTTGACACAGCAGCAACTGTTATATCACGGCAAGGAATATGTGTATCAAATTTGGCTGAAAAGAGTACAGGAAATGTGCAACACTGTCGCGTGATGTAGTAGTTTTTCTCGTATCCCATTGTTTATGACGTCATATCTCATAAGCTATGTGTTGTACGTGATCCTTACAATTACGGCGAGCGTTCTCAGGGGTTAAATTTTACGTGCGCAAAATTTCATACAGATTGGACCAAAACTGTCGATTTGTATGAAATACATACTCACAAACAAACACAAACACAAAGATACATAAAACGCTCTTATTTCAGCCAAGATCGCTAGTCTATTTGTTACCTTTTTTTTTTTTTTACCCGGTTCCGATGACCAATGTCATGATCTTCAGAAACAATTTCTTTATAACAATTTTCTCCTATATTCACTGCGAAAAGTTATAAAGATTGTTAAAATCTGTAAAGTCCTTGTTTCTATACAAATAAAAGTTAACAAAACGTGGACAAAACCTTTAGGACTCACATAAAATAAAGAGTTGCTTGTGGAAATGAAATATACGAAAAATAACATTGTCAAACGATTAAAATTTGCATCACCAAGGTGGATCGTCATCTGTATTGCACATTTAAAAATTGTGTGTTCTTACTACAAGTAATTTCTTGCTCGTTTGACGATGTTCTTTTTCTTATATTTCATTTTAACAAGTAACTATTTTATGTGAGTTCCTATGGTTTTGTGCATGTTCTGTTAACTTTTATTTGTATACAAACAAGGACTTTACAGATTTTAACCATCTTTATAACTTTTTGCAGGGAAAATAGGAGAAAATTGTTATAAATAAATTGTTTCTGAAGATGATGACATAGTTCATCAAAACTGGTAAAAATAAATAAATAAATAAACTAGCGATCTTGGCTGAAGTAAGTGTGCTTTATATATATTTTGATTTATCTCCATAGGCATAACATGCCACCTTACTATAACAAACACAAAGACTACCCATGTTTACGCGCTTCGCGGCCGAAGTTATAGGAGGGCCATTGCTTACGGTCACTTTGTATAGTTCCGTACCACAATAAGTGAAAATGGTACCTCTTGTTCAATGTGTATTATCGTTAGTACGGATTTCTTTTCTCATACCTGACCAATACTAGAAATATGTGGTTTGTTCCAAAATACGCGCGCTCTCCCCGTGAATGCATTATACAGATGGCAGCACTGTACGGCACATAGAACTCTAGCGGCAGCGGAGAGAGTTCGGACTGTTATTGATATCGGAGTCGAACTTAGAGTCACAAAACTTGCAGTGAATTTCTGTAACTTCGCGACTGCAGCACTGCCAAGTGGCTGGGGCGTATAAACATATCGAGAAACGATTGAGTAATGAATGTGTATTTGAAATGAAGCTGAATATTCAAAATACTTTCGTATTTACGAAGTTTTTTGGCGCTATAATTATCAAAAATATTATTCTGAAATCTCTCATTTGCAAAGGATGCTCAGAAATAACAGAACGATGTTATGAATAACAAGTATTCGTTTACGGTGGTTAGTTACACTTTTAGGCACAGAGGTAAATCTTTAACAATTCATTTACGTCCAAACTTATGCACTGGATAAAAATCGCAAATACTCGACCAGTATTTCACAATATTACTTCTATATATAAAAGTAATGTCTGAATGCCTCCAGTAGCAGTTAATCAACTATTTCAGTGGAGCCTGCTTAGTTTCGCACTTCAGTTTCAGAAAAAAAGATAAGACTGTATACTAACATATTTTTGCGGTTACCTACTAGTTTGAGAAAGTGAATACGTAGCTACAAATAAAACATATCTCCATATATAAACTGTTAATGTTAGCACATCACATTCTTTAAGATATTTAGTTTGATACCTGCCAAGTAGCTAAACAAATTATGATAGGCACACGAAAAGCACTTAAGCAAGGACAAGGTGAAAAGACGGTTTATACGGCCATGAAGAATCTAGTCCCCTACAGTGTAAAACTCGTGTGTACTTTTGAAAATATTACAACGTCCGAAATCCACTAAAACAAAACTCGTGCAACATGTCAGTACGCACCGAGCACGCGAACATAATAGTTCACGAAGTGTTCAAATGTTTGTACAGCTTATGGGACTTAACTACGGCCTCATCAGTCCCTAAACTTACAAACTACTTATGAACTAGCTAATCGTAAGGACGGCACAAATATCCATGCCCGAGGGGGGATTCGAACCCCCGACCGTAGTGACCGTGCAGACCGTGACTGGTTACATAATCGTAATCAGTTCCTTATATACTTCATCACATCAGGCTGCAATTCATTTCTGCTTTCAAAAAGTTCTGGGCGATATTAATATGTCTCGGGTATTGTGAACTGTATGAATTACACTGCACTAACAATTTGTTATTATACACTTCTATTAACAGAAGCAGTGATATTACTTGAATGGTGTTTTCTTATTTGTATTAGAAAGTTCACTCCAAAATCGATTCTGGAAATCCGCTTCTCTAAAGCGGTTTTCCAGTTCCACAATCGATTTTCCTGCCCAAGTAAAGGCAATCGTTTTCCAAGCGTTCTTGACTTGTTCAAATGTAAATCGATCAGACCAAACTGCGTGGTCATCAGTCCGTAGCTTACAAGCTACTTAAACCTAGGTGGACAAACACACACACACACACCCATGCCCAAGGGAGGACTCGAACCTCCACGGCGAGCAACCGCGCGCTCCGCAGCGAGGTGCCTTAGACCGCTCGGTTACTCCACCGCGGCTCTTGACTTGTCAGATTGTGTTTTCTTGTTAAGAATTTTCGGCATATAAGAACAGAGTGATATTTTCTAGTGTGAAATAAAAGTATAAATATAGGAGTTAACGTAAATATGTTTATTTAAGTAAAGAAAAATAGCGATTGTGCTGACTAAATCAGGAACTGAATCAGCTGTTTTTCAGCCTCCATATAATGTGGGCTAGGAAATCCGATTCATGCTGTGCCATGTAAACACGACAGCGAAAAACGGTTTCCGAAAATCGGTTTTCGTCTTTCAGAAGATGTGTTGCATGTAAATGTAGTGTGTGTTGATACTTAAAATGGCGATGTTCTCATAAAAGAACGCCGTGTTATCATTCGTTATCCCCAATTCTGTGGTGTACCACGAATTTCAATTCTTCGCCTGTTAAGTGAGATTTGTGGTCATGCTCTCATGGATGTGTCCAATGTGCGTTTGTGTGTGCGACAATTTAGACAGGGTAGAACGTAGTGCGACAACATATCGAGACAATCTCGCTCTCTCACCAGCTGATCTGACGACACGATCGAGCTTGCAGAAAGTTGTTTTTGGAGAATCCAAGAAGTTCTGTGGAACACAAAGCCTCCATAGTTGGAATTTCCGTGGGATCTGTCCACACAAACCTGCATGTTGTCAGACAATGACAACGCATAATGAAGGCATGAATGCGACTTTTTTCATCGATTTTGACAATGAAAGAGATAAGGATGCCGTTTTTCAATCCTGTGACAAAAATTTAATTTCTGTGGCTTTTAGAAACGTCTGTTTTCACTGTAGTAATGATAGCGTTGCCTTTGATCATTTTTAAAGGCGACGTTACGACACATTAGCTCAACGTAGCTGCTCGACGTTAAGTGGGATCAGCACCTCGACATAAAATTCTGCTTTCCGCCGGTCACAGATTTTCGGCTGTAGAACGCAGTTTTATTGAAAGGAATACACAAAGTGCTCTTTTACTGTCTGAAATCCCTCGGATGTTAATATTTTCATTGCACTTTGATGACGATAATTTAATAAGAAACGTTACTACCAAAATTTCACTGTTTCCTGAAATTTCAGCATGTAACAATTTATTCTTAACCAGCGCATCTGAGAAACTTTAAACTCAAACTCAATCAGAAAATAAAATTATAACTTTTTCAACACTGTGACTGTTCACATTAATAGAAATGTTTGCGGAAAATAAATTTCTGCTTTCTCACACCAAATTCTAATTCTATTTCTGCACATACGGAAAACTCGCCTCTATTGATGCAACTCATTTACACATGCAAGGTTCATAGACCTAAACACTTGTAAGTCAAAGTAGGGGAAGATGATACTTTCTAACTACAATAATAAGACAGAAGGTTTTTTAACTACTACATTAAGTATTCAAAAATCAAAGCATTGTTATGAAAATGATGCTTGTCAAATTTCTTTCCTCTGTCAATCCAAAATTACGTATACAAAATACCTTTTATTGCAATAATACGGAGTCGGCGATTCTTTCACTGCCAAAATTTGGTATGAAATTACAAAACTGTTGTTTTACCTTAGTTTGTAGCTGGAACAGATAATATCAATCAGTGTCTGCCGTCACTGTGTATTCAATATCTCAACCTGGAGTGTTGTGTCTGCCGCCACTGCGGATCAGATGACCTCCCTCTACGACACCCAAAACTGGAGTGTTCCTCTCTGGTCAAACAATGACCTCCGCGAGACGAGCCAATGATACTGATATGTATAGCTTTGCCGCGTAGTAGCAACCTGTTGTTGTTGTTATGGTCTTCAGTCCGGAGACTGGTCTGATGCAGCTCTCCACCAGCAAGCCTTTTCATCTCCTCATAAGAACGGCAACCCACGTCCATTTGAATCTGCTTACTATATGCGTCTCTTGGTCTCCCTCTGCGATTTTTACCCCACACACTTCCCTCCAATGCTAAATTTACGATTCCGCGATGTCTAAAAATTTGTCCTAGCAAGCGATCCCTTCTTTTAGTCAAGGTATGCCAGAAATTCCTTTTCTCACCAATACTGTTCAGTACCTCTTCATTAGTTACGCGATCCACCCACCTAATCTTCAGCATTCTTCTGTAGCCACACATTTCAAAAGCCTCTATCCTCTTCCTCTCCTCATTGTTTATCGTCCATGTTCACTCCCATACAAGGCAACACTCCCCACAAATGCCTTCAGAAAAGACTTCCTTACAATTAAATTATTATTCGATGTTAGCAAATTTATCTTTTTCAAAAATGCTTTTCTTCCCATTGCCATTCTGCATTTTATATCCTCTGTACTGCGACCATCATATGTTATTTTACTGCCAAAGTAACAAAACTTATCTACCACCTTCATTGTTTCGTTACCTAATCTAATTCCTTCAGCATCGTCTGATTTTCTAAAACCGCATTCTATTATCTTTGTTTTGCTCTTGTTAATTTGAATTTTATACGCTCTTTTCAACACACTGTCCATTCTATTCAACTGCTCTTCCAGGTCATTTGCTATCTACCAACGTAATTACTTTTGTATCAGAGACATACAGACGTGTTTCAACTTATCCGTTTCAGAGCCGTCAAGTTTACGTCGAAGCTGTTCGGCCGTGCGCTGTCTCGACGCATCAAGGCGACAGTCCTGTACGCCACAGAGACCGGCAAATCGGAGATGTACGCCAAGAAACTGGGCGAGATCTTCGGGCACGCCTTCAACGCGCAGGTTAGTATGATCGCTCTTCCTCTACCAATCTTCCTCACCGTCCTTCGAGAGCACTTAATATTTCACACTGCATTCATTTCAAACTTTAATTTAATGTGCGTTATCTTGCGAATTCTTACATTGTCCCCACAGGGGGCTCACGGTTATTTCATGAGTACGTGCGTGGCGAGCATGGGGCCCCGAGCTAATGCAGTCTTCCTTCCTTCTTTACTTCCCGGACTGCATTTCCTTTCCCCTCCCCTCCTTTCCTCTCCTCACTCCTTCCCTCCCCACCGGGGAACTGATAACCTCAGTAGTTCAGTCCCCCTACCCCAACCAAACATCCCAACCCAACCCTCTTAAATTGCATTACTTTAGCCTCAGTAAAAGCCGACTGATTGAAATAAAAATGCAAAGAAGAAGCCTGAAAACAAAATTTTAAAGCAGAACGACATATTGACCATAGCTGTTTATTTTTTCTCAGTGCTACCGGTTTCGGTCATTTACCATTATCAAGCGTTAATAGAGATTACCTAATACCATAACATGTCGTTATACAAGAATTCAAAATAATAACATAAGTATTTGCTGTCATTGTTTTAGTCACTGATAGTATCACAGTGGCTGACTGCTACAGACTCTGTAACAGTCAGCCACTGTGATACTATCAATGACTATAACAATGACAGCAAATACTTATGTTATAGCTTTGAATTCCTGTATAACGACATGTTAAGCACTGAGAAAAAATAAACAGCTATGGTCAGTATGTAGTTCTGCAATGATCTCAAAGCTGTTATGCCCCATCTGTTCAACATTCTCAAAATTTTAAAGAATGGACTGTTTATCCTTTTAAGATAACTGTGTACATTTCCTGAGTAATTCACGTACAGTTCCTTGCGCAGATAAAACGTTGCAACGGGGTTTATCTTTACCTCGTGGACTAATTTAAGACCACGAAACCAGTTTCAATCCAGTATTCTGCTGTCGTACTTCCGCATACGTTTGTCACGTACTGTCAAAGATACAAACAATTAGAGCCGCGGAGGAGTAACTGAGCGTTCTAAGGCGCCTCGCTGCGGAGCGCGCGGTTGCTCGCTGTCGGGGGTTCGGCGGGTCCTCCCTTCGACATGTTTGTGTGTGTGTTGTCCTTAGGTTAGTTCATCGTAGTTCAAGTAGTTTGTAAGCTACGGACTGATGACCACGCAGTTTGGTCCGATAGATTTACAAACATTTGACAAACAGTTAGAAACGAAATACTCTGCACAATTCAAATACAATGCAAATGATAGTAAACCGCCGCGGCGAAGTAGCCAAGCGCATTGAGGAGCTATGCTCCGATGCGTGAGACCACTCCCCGTCGGGGGTTCGAATCCCCCCTCGGGCATAAATGTTTGTGTCGTCTTTAGTATAAGGTAATTCATAAGTAGTTTGTAAGTTTAGGGACAGATGACGCCGCAGTTAAGTCCCTTAATCTTAACAAACATTTGAACATTTTGATAGTAAATACATTAATAGCTTATTCCTCGTCGAAAATTAAGCACTCTAGAACGAAGAGGAAAAAACATCATAGGAACTCTAGACCGTCAAACATTTCGACTGTTGGAGGTACTGAATTAAATTAAATGTTGAAGGTAAAAAATTGTACTGGACCGCGATTCGGTTTCCTACTTATCCCTAACAGGCACGCTTCCGTCCTGTCAAAATTCTCAACTTATCGCACACTACGATTACACTGCCCCCACTCCATTACTTCTTCTTGCTCGGGCGTACTTGTCCATTCGCAAAGAAATTGTAATTTTTATACATACAGTTATTGATATTCGATCATGTCCGAAAGAACAGGCACCATATCTACGTGGTATAGTCAATACGTTCTGTGACTTGGCGCCTGCCGGCCGCGGTGGCCGAGGTGACTGAGGCGCTCCAGTCACGGTCATCACGGCCACTACGGTCGGAGGTTCGAATCCCCCCTCAGGCATGGATATTTGTGCCGTCCTAGTTCGTAAGTAGTTCATAAGTAGTTTGTAAGTTTAGGGACTGATGACCCCGTAATTAAGTCCCATAAGCTTTACAAACATTTGAACTTGGCGCCTGGAGAATAGACACTTATACGCCTGTGTATATCGCACAAACTGCCGCATTTCACATATAAGAAGTCTATTTCTCTGTCCTACAAGTTGAAGTTTTAGACAATAATGAGATTCTTCAAACAAACTAATTTGAAGAAAAGTTATTAGTTCGAGATCAAAATAAAAAGGCAAGTTAAAATTTCAGAGAGGCGACGCAAATAAGAAGCAATATTTAAGTGTCATATCAGCTATGATCACTGTTTTGTATTATTACTTGTTCAAGTAAGTGACCACGGCTATTAATATAAATTTCTCGAGTTCATACTATTTCCGACAATTTAAAACGACTTGAATTTCAAGCATTCCGTGTTTAACGAGACAATGAGGTCATACCATGTCTAACTCACAGATAACATTACGTTACAAATAGAAAAAAAAAATGTTTGTAGAGCTTATGGGACTTAACTAAGGGGTCATCAGTCCCTAAACTTACAAACTACTTATGAACTAGCTTATACTAAAGACAGCACAAATATCCATGAACGAGGTGGGATTCGGACCCCCGACCGCAGCGGCCGTGCAGACCGTGACTGGCACGCCGCAGACCGCTCGGCCACAGCGGCTGGTCAAATAGAAGAGTTGCTACAATAAAATTAATTCCATGACGTGTAAATAGTAAAATTATTTCTTGGATTTGATTGCGCTACTACTTCTAAACCGTTTGCAGTTAACGTACACCACAAATTCTAACACTACATCGCTTAAAAATCTGATACTGATATTTTTTCACAAATCAAGAGAACCATTTGCATCAACGTTAAATAAAATCAAACCCAAAATACACAAAATACACAATCTTCACATTACTCATATCATTCGTCTACTGATCGAGTAGCTAGAGACCGTTTATCCCAGAGATTTGCCAACCATTTGGTATTCATTAAGACTCGCCGTATAAAAGAGAGCAGCATTTCCATTCACTTCTGTGTAGTTTGCAGTAATTATTCTGTGGACATATGAACCAAACTTGATTAGTATTAGTATTAAGGACCATTAAGAATCAAAAGTGATTATTGAATTTAGGAGCAAAGATCGCAATTCGAAATTAGGTCCGTGATACATTCTTAATCTGGTTGGAGGGTCAGTATCAGTGATCACGTTGGACAGACGGCCGCTACAACCAACAGAGGCCAGACGTGATACGGAGACGAACTTCCAACGACGTCAGTTTTCCATTCACGCGCTAGAAGTGTAAAAAGAAAGAAGTAACAACTACCATCGCCACACGAAACACATTGACGAATGGCGGCAATATTGTGACGTCGGAACGAAAGCTGGCAGTAAAGCCACGATGCGTCTCAACCCGTCAAATGTGATGTATATCTCCTATCTGAGGGACGCCGGGGTCAGAGGAATTGGCAGGGGTGCAGAACTTGCGACTTTTCCTCTCCCAGCTTTCGAGAAACATCCACTACTACTTTAACTCTTTCACGCATGACTTTATATTTGAATCTATAAAACTACAACGATTAATGTATGCTGAGAAAAATATTGAGAAAAAAAATCCTTAAAATTATTATGCACTACTAGCAACAAAAAATTCATACCTGGTCAGCTATATAGTGCTTCCATGATGTACCTGATGCAGTATATGTCACTATTATACCAATATCTTTCCAAAAAGTAATTCATTATGCAACAGCAGTACTGTAAACGCGAGCTACTTCAGTCCAGATTTCGAAACTTCTAATATTATGTTTAAAAACAAACACAACAGATATTTTTCACCGACCTAATCACCTTATATTATTACACTACAGTTTAATAAGGATACTTCGACGTGCAGTACGCGTTGTTTGTGAGGTATTAAATATTTTTATTTTCTCTTTTATTTGGGCTCAAGTTAACCTTACGGTTGGGTTACTTGAACTCAGACTGTACTTCCAATAGATACCACCATTTAAAGGCAGTTTGGGTACAAGTAGGTTGATGGTTATTTGAATAACATAATTTTTCAAATGTTCAAATGTTTGTTAAGCTTATGGGACTTAACTACGGGGTCATCAGTCCCTAAACTTACAAACTACTTATGAACTACTTACGAACTAGGACGGCACAAATATCCATGCCCGAGGGGGGATTCGAACCCCCGACCGTAGTGGCCGTGAAGACCGTGACTGGAGCGCCTCAGTCCCATCGGCCACCGCGGCCGGCACATAATTTTTCAATATCCATTGAACTTCCAAACGTTTAAAGACCAATATTAATTTTGAACAACACTTTTCAGATATTTTACAAACAATAGGATGTAGAGATATAACATGTTTAGAATCCAGTTAAAGAAAACAAACCTCTATTTATTAATTTTCGTGGTTCTGTTGTCATTACCACATCTTCAAATTTATAAAATACATTCTTATTTTTGGGTCATGTCCAGGATTTTAGTGTAGGCTTCATGCAGTCATCTGTAACACTTTCTGCTTCTATAGCGATGATGAGTCCTGGGTATTCCTTCTTCTTCCATTTTACCAGAACAAACTTGCATATTTCTACGTCATCTTTTGTTACAGGCGCCATTGGTGGTGTTGACTTGGCTTTGCTTGGGCACAGTCTCTCTTGAGAATGCCCGAGGAGATCTCGGCCGAAAGCTCGTGGATATCAAACCACTTGACGTGGCTGGAAGCCCGAGAGAATTTTATCACTTTTGAAAAATGTTCAAATGTTTGTAGAACTTATGGGACTTAACTACGGGGTCATCAGTCCCTAAGCTTATAAACTATTTATGAACTAGCTAAGACTAAGGACGGCAGAAATATACATGCCCGAAGGGGGATTCGAACCCCCGACCGTAGTGGCCGTGCAGACTGTGACTGGAGCGCCTCAGTCCCCTCGGCCACTGCGGCCGGCTATCACTTTTGACATTGTTTATACAGACTATACATTCCATATATGCATTCTTAAATTTAAATATCATACCTAAAAATTAAATATTTATGTATTTCTTCTCATTACATTAGGTTGAAGAAAGTATAGAAACTAGTCAAATACATGGCTATTCTTTCGCTTCGACAATAAGATAAAGCAGTCTACAATCCGAAGATCGGTTTGAACACCACAGTGCTTTACTAGGCATGGTCCTGTTTTTAGGTGGTATGCCGTTGCCTTCCTCCGACCATCGAACTGACTTACCCAGCCAGTTGTAGGGGGGCCTACAGCTTAACGTGGGTTCCGAACCACGGTGCTACTCAGTATTTTTCACATGAGCAATACTGCCAGTGGTGAAAGAAGTGGAAAGTGGCGGATAAAAATCCTAGAACCTGGCGGGGACCGAACCCACGATCTTTGTCTTCAGTAATACACGATTAAAATTAATTTCTTAGTTATAACGAAACAGAGAATCTTATTAACGTTCTCAGATTAATATGCGCCACCCTTACTTTTATTTTTCATTAAATTAAGGAAATATTATAAATATTCGACTCCACAACTTATTTTCGAGTGCATTACTGATTAAGTAAACTATCATATAAACTAAGTTCAACAATTAATTTTCGAGAAAATCTCGTACGACTCTGCTCTTCACTGCTGGCCCTAAATGCAAATATTGCGGATCGCTGCTTCTACTGGTCCAAGCGGAATCTTGCACCACTTGGGCCTTTAACGGGCCCTGAAGGCAAAACCGGACGCGAATTCAGCGTGTAAGTGGAGACGAATTGCGGGTTGCCTAACACCTGCGCCGCCAGGCGCGAGAGTTGCGTGCAGCCGTTACTCAAGATGTCCAGCTGGAACGGCCTGTTTCACAGACTCCACTCGCAGACTTCCTTCTTACAACGGGTGGCAGTGGCGGACTGAGGGGGGCGAGGGGAAGGGGGGATAATACAGCCCAAGGTCTACATCTACATCTACATGCATACTCCGCAATTCAAGGCACTCACAAATTGAACGAGGAAAAAAAAAGAATGCCTAAATGCCTCCGTACGAGCCCTAATATATCTTGTCTTTGTGATCTTTACGCGAAATGTAAGTAGGCGGCAGCAAGATCGCACTACACTCAGCTTCAAATTCCGGCCCTCTAAATTTACTCAACAGAAATTCACGAAAAGAACGTCGTCTATCTTACAGCGATCCCCAATTGACTTGCCGGGGCATTTCCATGACACTGGCGCATTGGTCGAACCTACCGGTAACAAATCTAGCTGCTCGTCTCTGAACCGCCTCTATGTCTTCCTTTAAACTGATCTGCTGCGGGTCCCAAACACTTGAGCAATACTCAAGACGTGGTTGTACAAGCGTCTTATACGCGGTCTCCTTTACAGGTGAAGTACATCTTCCCAAAATTCTCCCAATAAACCGAAGTCGGCTGTCCACCCTACTCACAACTGTCCTTACATGCTCGTTCCATTTCATATCGCTATGCAATGTTACGCCTACATAATTGAACGACGCGACAGGATCAAGAAGCTCACTACTAATGCTGTATTCGAACATTATGGGATTATTTTTGCTACTCATGCGCATCACCTTACATTTTTCCACACTGAGAGCTAGCTGCCAATCTTCGCACCAATTAGAAATTTTGTCTAAGTCATCCTGTGTGCTATTACAGTCAGTTACAGACGACATCCTCGCATAAACCACAGCATCATCAGAAAACAGCCGCAAATTACAACTTACTCTGTCCATCAGATCATTTATATAGATAGAAAATAATAGCGGTCCTATCACACTCCCCTAGGGCACGCCTGACGATACACTCGTCTCTGATGAACACTCGCCGTCGAGAACAAAGTACTGCGTTCTATTACTTAGGAAGTCTTCCAGCCAGTCACAAATGTGTGAACCTATTCTTTCGTTCTTGGGGGGAGGGGGGTTCCTAATCCCGAAAGCAACTATTTTTTTAATCACTGAGGGCGTCTGTCCCTAGATATACAGACTGCTTAAGCTGATTTATCCTGAGGGCAACGCACACTCACACACACACTCTCATGCCAGCGGGTGGACTTGCACCTCCGGCGGGAGCGGACGCGCAGTCCTCGACATGGCGCTTTAGACCGCGCGGCAGCTTTGAGATGTTGAGACCAGTCTTTTGTAGTTCGCGAACGAACTAGTTTGGAAGAGCGTTCGCACAGGCAAACTACTCCAACTAGTTCGCAGATCCATCGCCTCTTAGTTCGTCCGCTCCTTTTCCCAAGACTGATGGAGAACAGTGAGAGGACGCAAGAGCGCGCAGAATTGCGTGATTCCCTTCTGCCAGTCACCTTCATTTTAAAAATCCATTTTAAAAATGAAATACTACGAGTCTCTGTATGCAAAGCAGTTGAATACAATTGTATCTCCCATTCGTGTAAATAACTGGCTTATTTGCTTAAGTATTTGATGTCTAATTGCCCAAAAATAGCGCACGCTTGGGTAACAGTGATCATTATATAGAAAAGCTGTCATAACAAAGTATGAGCTCTTTTAGTAGCGGTAGCAAAAGCCAAAAAGAGCGGACGAACTAAAATGAGCGACCTACTTCGCGGCCGAGCTGCCAACTAAAAGGAGAGCTTACCGGTCGAGAACTAAAATACGCGCGATCGGTCGCGAACTAAAAGCGCGATCGGTCGCGAACTAAAATATGTGCAATCGGTCGCGAACTAAAACATGCGTTACCGGTCGCGAATTATTATGCCAAACGTGTCTCGCTTCTTACTTCGTGGGATTCTTTTCCGAAGACCGACGGGCACTAGCGAGAGGGCGCGCAGCAGAATTAAAAATCACGTGTTTGCCTTCTGCTGATGATTGCCATTTCGAGGTGAGCGTCTGCCTGGTAGATTTCATAGTTCTGTGCTACAAAATTTCTGTTTTGAAGTATGCTGCACTGTGCAATACCTGACTAATAAATTCCATAATGCCAAGATATAGAGATAACTCTAAACTTAAACGCGAGAAATTATCCACAAACTGTTTCTTTTGGTTTGCGTGATATCGTTAGCGACTCAAGCAGCAAGCGCATGAAGCAGGTAGGTGGGGGAACTTCTCCCTTCACCTGCATGCGCAGACCACGCCGCTCAGCCGCCACTGGGAGCGGACGAACGAAAAGAACAAACTAGTTCCCGGCTCTGCGCGACCTAAAGTGAGCGCTACCGATCACGAACTATTATGCGCAAGTCTAGTTCAGACCCCTCAGGACCGGAAAATTTTAAACCACATTCTCTGAATCTAATTCTCGAATCTGAGGCGCCGTCCCCCCTTCCCGCCCCAGTACATGGTCATTTTTCAATCAAATTGTAAACAAAGCCATTACACGTGCATTAAATAAGAGGCAGCTGGAATTCGAGGTCCTATACAAATGCAAATTATAAACACAGGTACCTGTCACCCCATTTGCCGCGTGTCGAGACAGAGCGGGTAAACAATGCCACGCTCTGGGCCACTCTGCAGACAAATAGTGCATGGCCTGATTACGTGAGTACCAGGGGGGGGAGGGGAAACGTAAACAAACAGAAGGCAAGTATATTCAACAGGGAGGCGCTTACCGTGCGTAAAACATGGCAACAATAATGAAAATGAAATCTTTACTTATGGGCACAATTACGCACTCATTCTTTCCTGCTCTCTGTGTCAAAAGCACTCTAGTTGGATTCGAAGAAAAAATTGAACAAGGAATTAAAACTAATCAGTAGTAATGTTGTCGAATAGTTACTGTGATGGTTGAGAAGCAAATAGATGCAGCCCCTAGTGACTGTTTCCTGCTGTTCCTATTTTATGGTACGGCTATCGGCCTGGGGCAGATATGTTATTGTATTTTTAATTTATTTGACCTGACATATAATTTTTAATCATTTTACCTCCTATTGTCTGAAGAAGGTGTCCTTTGTGACACTGATACCTGAGTTACATTAAATTGTAACTTGCGACTGAAGGCTGTAGTTGTTTAAAAAGTCTATTTAAACACTTTGCTTAGAAAAGGTTCATAGTTTTTGACACATGTTTTCTTTTCGATGTCGATTTACTCCTTTTTTGCACACAAATTTCGTTAGTTGGAGGTGGCCCCAGTCTCTTTCACCTCGAATTAACGGGACTCAACTGTATAAACACGACAAATAGTTCAACTGTCCTACATATCTTCTTGTGGGAATATACTTTATAGCTAGACAACAGATATGCCAAATTGATAGTACGCAGTTCTAGAGATTGGACATGACTGCCACAATCTAAATCATGCGGAAAATAACTATTTGTCTGCTTCCGTAAGCAGCCTCTATAAGAAAAATTTATTGCGAGCGCTAGCATCTATTGCCAACTTCACTGCAGTTTTTGCAATCCACAAAGAACTTTACGTATCTCCATCTTGGCATTCCTAAATACATAATGCATACAAGTCGCAGTCAGTAAATTAGTTTCAATCAGTGCTGCAGGAAGTATTTCGAAAAATAAGGGCTCAGTTCCTACTAACAGTATGATTGTTGTCAGTATAGATTTACGCTTACTGAAGAGTAAAAGCTGTTTACTATATGATTTGTTGTTATTGTTATTTGGATGTTTAAGAGGGACAATTACTATATGATCAAAGTTTCATAAACCCTTATTACTTAAAAAAAACTCCTCGCTTTCAGGGAATGACGTTAATAAAACTATACAGCATAACAATATAATAACTCGTTCCATTACGTACAACACTGAATGAGTTAAATTGTAAATAACTTAGTCTAAGAATATCACTATAAGATACGATTGCGTTATTGTGTGCTTAACAACAAAATATCCAATATAGTCGACATGGTCGATTGGAGAGTGTCCGCAACTGCACTATGTTATTTTAAATGTGTTTATTTCCGTCAACAGTTGCAATAAAATTGTTTAATAACATGTTTCGATCACTTGGATCATCTTCAGATCTTATAGTTGCGTCCGCAACTCCTCTGGCTGAGTACCAATTAGTACTCAGCCAGACGAGTTGCGGACGCAACTATAAGATCTGAAGATGATCCGAGTGATCGAAACATGTTATTAAACAATTTTATTGCAAGTGTTGACGGAAATAAACACATTTAAAATAACAAAATATCCATTGCGCGCGAGGAGACACTCCTAGCAGTTAAACGGCGCGCCATCGGCTGAGGTATAGCGTTATTTTTTACTGAATCCATACAGAACGCGACGCGACGTCATCAGTAAACTGAAGAAATCTATTTTCGGCAAAGCCGAAGATTCGGCTGATTCTTTGGCCGAAACCGATACTGCGGCCGAAACCAGTATTTTGGCCGAAACTGGGTAAAACCGGAAACGAATATTCGATCGGTCCTTAATTTTAACTAAATGCTAAGTTGCACGTTACGTTTATTCTCCATTTTTTAAATGACATGACGACATTGTAGAATTGTACATGACCAGATGATGGTGGCAAAGCCCATTGATACTGGTCGTCAGTAACTTAAATGATCATAGAGCGATCTTGCCGTTTTCGTAATGATTTTGCGTAAGGAGCCTCAGTCATATAAATGTTTTTAAAAGAGCTGACCGCCTTTTGACTGAAAGTTTTGTTTATACAAAATGATTTCCAGAGTCTGTACAAGTCGGCGGAGCAGCACACCACGCCCGCCCACGGCCCGTGAGCGAAATTGTAAACATGGGCTTAGCTTGTATCATCAGCGCTTCTATTAAGGGCTGCAAGAAATCCAAACTTCCAAAGAAATAGAAACTCCGCTAAACAACTTACGATGTTAGACCACGGTGAGCGCATTATAATCTGAAGATGCCTTGCTAAAGGGCTAAACGCGTCATTAAATAAGGAATAAAACAATTTGCAATCAAGGCGGTTTTTTACTGATGGAAAGTTTTGTTTATTGTCACTACCTGGTTTTGGCCTTAGGCCATTTTCAAGTGCTGGTGTAAAAGTTGTCAGATAGGTTTCCTTAGGTCATGGTCATAATAATAAAAACAATAAAAATTCGGAGTCCATGTCGGAATTATAAAATGGGTGACAGATTTGTCCCCGCATCTTACTTTAAAATTTTATAACTCGTAATATTTTATTGTTTTTATTATTATGACGATGACCTAAGGAACAACTTTTATCACAGCACTTGCAAATGGCCTAAGGCCGAAACCAGGCCGAAACCACCTGGACCGACGATGAACAAAACTTTCAGACAAATAGCGATCAGCTGAAAAAAAAAATCTTAAGTTTACTAATGTGCGGCAAATTTGACGCAAATGATTGCAACAAAAGGCAAATGGCCACTATTGTCGGCAACTTGGCAGCATGATGGGAAGTGAAAGGGGGGGCCTCATTTTGTACTGCAACCTGGGGCTTCCGACGCGATAGTCGTTCACTGGCTGGTGGTTCCTCCAGACGCTAAATATGCATCAGCCTAGCCCGGCAGAGGATGCGTTTGCCAGCTGACGACCCGAGTGAGTGACGTATGTGTGTGTGTTTCAGGTGTACTGCATGGCCGACTACGACATGAGCAGCATCGAGCACGAGGCGCTGCTGCTAGTGGTCACCTCGACGTTCGGCAACGGCGACCCACCGGAGAACGGAGAGGTGAGTGACCGTCACTAGCAGACACTGTACACAGCTGCCTGTAGGTAGCGAGGCGCTACAGCACTGCCTCAAAACAACGATAAATCGGCTCTCACAATTTATTGACCCACAATATTGCTTTTCATAAGAAATAGTCTAGACCGTACATCCACCTCACCTACCGCATCCTGCTCCCATCCCCCACGCGGATTCTGTATGACCTTATCCCGTTTCCCCGTCTCCTTGAATACCTAGAACATATCCGTATCCTCTACACCAACCGCAAATGAGATCCCGTTTCCCCGCATCCTTGAAAAACCGCAAAAACCCGGTCCTATGCTCAGGGGTGCGGGGAGGGAGGATTTCCAGCAGTTCCGTAAGATATCCCACGATGGCGCTGCGGTCAGAAGCAGCTCTTTAAACTGGCCAGAGCAGGTGGCAGGTAGCGGCTGTCCCCACCACCTGGACCGACAGTTTTAACAGTGCTATGATCAGTGTTGTGTGCATTCACAGACAAATATATACAGATGGGAAACCTCTGTAAGGGCCCGGTCCTATGCTCAGGGGTGCGGGGAGGGAGGGTTTCCAGCAGTTCCGTAAGATGTCCCATGATGGCGCTGCGGTCAGAAGCAGCTCTTTAAACTGGCCAGAGCAGGCAGCAGGTAGCGGCTGTCCCCACCACCTGGACCGACAGTTTTAACAGTGCTATGATCAGTGTTGTGTGCATTCACAGACAAATATATACAGATGGGAAACCTCTGTAAGGGCCCGGTCCTAAGGGGTGCGGGGAGGGAGGGTTTCCAGCAGTTCTGTAAGATGTCCCACGATGGCGCTGCGGTCAGAAGCAGCTCTTTAAACTGGCCAGAGCAGGCGGCAGGTAGCGGCTGTCCCCACCACCTGGACCGACAGTTTTAACAGTGCTATGATCAGTGTTGTGTGCATTCACAGACAAATATATACAGATGGGAAACCTCTGTAAGGGCCCGGTCCTATGCTCAGGGGTGCGGGGAGGGAGGGTTTCCAGCAGTTCCGTAAGATGTCCCACGATGGCGCTGCGGTCAGAAGCAGCTCTTTAAACTGGCCAGAGCAGGCGGCAGGTAGCGGCTGTCCCCACCACCTGGACCGACAGTTTTAATAGTGCTATGATCAGTGTTGTGTGCATTCACAGACAAATATATACAGATGGGAAACTTCTGTAAGGGCCAGGTCCTATGCTCAGGGGTGCGGGGAGGGAGGGTTTCCAGCAGTTCCGTAAGATGTCCCATGATGGCGCTGCGGTCAGAAGCAGCTCTTCAAAGTGGCCAGAGCAGGCGGCAGGTAGCAGCTGTCCCCACCACCACCTCCCCTCAAACGCCAGCAAGCTTGACACAGCCGTGGCCTCGTGGCAGGCAGCACAAGCTCTCCCCTCAGCCTCCCGTCCACGCTACCCTCTGATGTGCGAGAGGCACTTTAAGCCAGCGATCCGCCTGACCTGCTAGCATCTTACGGAACTACGAGGGGAGCATAGGACAGTGGTTTAGGGGGGGGGGGGGGTCTGCTCCTCTGTATACGTTACTCTGTGGTGCAGTGCTCCAGAGAATTGTGTGTTTTTTTATCTGCGTCCACCGCTAACAAACAAGTGTCGCACCGAGTGTTTTAATTAGTGTCTCCATGTACTCGCTGTCCTGTGTTATAGTCGTACTATATGGTTTTAATATCACCGTGGCTCCTCATTTTTAACTAACTGTGATTTTAATCATCTGTCAACTGTTTGAACTCCGAATTGTCACCTTGTCTATGTCAATGTACCTCCGTTGTTTTATCGCCTGTCATGTATTTTAATTTTCATCTCATCTATGTATTTTATTCTCTCGGCTGAAGAGCAGCCTATCGAGCTTCTGCCAGTCTGCTGGTGTAATAGCTGGTGTCAAAACACAATAGAGGAAAAAAATAGACCGTAAAATTAATAATTGTATTTTTAGGGTCAATATTGTGGTGGTTCCATTCTGAAGCTGCACTTTACTGCAGCTCTCCACCCGACTCTATCCTGAGCAACCCTCTTCATCTCCTCATAAGAATGGCAACTCGCATCCATATGAACCTGCTTACTGTATTCGTCTCTTGGTCTCCGTCTGAGATTTTTATCCACACACCTCCCTCCAATAATAAATTCATAAATCCTTTATGTCCAAGGATGTGTCCTATCAATCTGTTGCTTCTTCTGTTCAATATATAACATAAGAGGGATGAAACATTCTTTAATTAATTACTTTTAGTCCCACGTCATGAACTGACCCGCTCGGTTAGTCGTGTGTTCTAACCCACCGCTTTCCGGGACGGGGAGGCGTACTGGCCCCGGTTCCAATCCAAAAATGTTCAAATGTTTGTAAATCTATCGGACCAAACTGCGTGGTCATCAGTCCGTAGCTTACAAACTACTTAAACCTAGGTAATCTAACCTACGGACAAACACACACACCCATGCCCCAGGGAGGACTCGAACCTCCACGGCGAGCAACCACGCGCTCCGCAGCGAGGTGCTTTAGACCGCTCGGCTACTCCACCGCGGCGGTTCGAATCCGCCCGGCGGATTAACGAAGGGGGTCGGAGTGCTGGCCACCCTGAATGTGGTTTTTAGGCGGTTTTCCACATCCTCCTAGGTGAATACCGTACTGGTCCCCAAGTCTCGCCTCACTTACACGATCGGCAAACATTTCATAATACTTTACACTTTCCCACATATAACACTATACATAGACATTTGGGGTACACATTTCCTCCCGTGGGGCATCCGGCCACCCCGTCAATACTTACATGCCAAATCTGCAGTAACACAGGCGATCCTGCATGTGCGGGAAAAGGGCTGAAGAGGAAGAAAGAAAGAAAAAAAGAGTCCCACGTCGTGACCTGCTAATCATGATGTCAATTTGATGAAGGGATGTCAGCCATACCTGCAACGTATAGGACCCAAATGTTTGCTAAGTTTTGCTATATTGCGGACACACACCAAACAAATATCAATGTCAAAATGTTTGCAAAGCTTATGGGACTTAACTGTGGGGTCATCAGTCCCTAAACTTACAAACTCCTTGTGAACTAGGGGAACGGCCTCGCGCATCGCAGCATAGCGCCTCAATACGCTCGGCTGCTCCGCCGCGGCCTATCAATGTCACTAATTCTTTCCAGCTCGCCGTGACATGTGCCCTCTCCCATTCACTCATTCAGCAACACCGCTGTGGATTGCTTACTTCAGTTTAATATGTCCTATTTTCTTAAATTCAAATGTTTGTAAATGAATGGGGGTTAACTACTACGGTTATCTCTCCCTAGGCTTACAAACAAAGTAAATTAAACGAATCTAAGGAGAACACAGACCCATGCCAGATGGAGGACTCTAACCTCCGCAGCAAGGCGCCCGGGAGCACTGTGCCACTCCTAAGCGGCGAATCTTTTCTCCTCATACCGCTGACGATATGCAGCCCATAGTGCGTGTTGCTAGAATATGGCACAATGTAAAAAAAAAAAAAAAAAAAAAAAAAAAAAAAAAAAAAAAAAAAAAAAAAAAAAAAATTGTTCTACCTACTCGGAATAAAGTCGTTTTTTGCAAACACTCTTCTTTATTTTTATCAGCGTAGCAGTTGAATATCAAGTCAGATGCATGTAGAATATATTTATATCACGGTATAAAATAATGGCTGTTGCTGGGCACCTTTTCTTTTACGTTTCAAATCAAATTACCGGAATCAACATCAGTCTCAAATTATCCAGCCGGAAAATCTCGGACAATCACGAATAAACCAGAGCTCACACAATTTACTAAAATGAGCGGAATATTTCCACACGCAAACATGTCATTAACCAGAGCTCTGCAGCTCACTATTTATCATTGCAAAGCAATTCTTCCACTTATCATCACTTCCGTAAAAACTCGCGCGCAACATGACCGAGTTACGTAGCACCTTCACAGAGGTCCACCAGCGACTGCTACCTAGAAAACTGTAACGCCTTGGCGCCTGAATTTAAGAAACCAGCACGCCATTAGCTGATTCTCTGAAACTAATAAGAATCTCTTTTGTGTTCAGTTGAAGTTTTAGTTAATGTTGCATATGACTTCTGCAACAATGACTATGATCTGTAGTTATGTTGGAGTTATTAAATAGATTTGTAAATGGTTTTCTTGTCTGAACTTTTTATCGCCCACATTTTACACATATTACTCCCTTGTAAGTTAACACTCACGAGAAAAGACTTAATAACACTTGAAATTAATATTCGATCTCAACAAATTTCTTTTCTTCACAAATTCGTTTCTTCGCGTTACCATCCCGTATTTTATATCTTCTGTACTCCGACGATCGTAAGTTATTTCACTGCAGAAGTAACAAAAATAAACGACTACCTTTAACATTTAGTTCCCTACTGTAATTCCCTCAGCATCATTTCATTAAATTCCTCTATATACCATTACCCTAGTCTTCTTCTTGTTAATGTTCAACTTATACACTCCTTTCAATTGCTCTTGCAGGTCCTTTGCTTTCTCGGACAGAACAGTACAATGTCATCGACAAACCGCAAATTTGTTATTTCTCCTCCCTAAACTTTAATTCCTTCCCCAAATTTATCCTTGCTTTTCTTCACAGCTTGCTCAATTTTCAAACTGAAAGGCATTGAATGAAGGCTACAACCCTGTCTTAGTGTAAGAACAGAAAGAAATCTGTGTGCCCGCCATACTTCCACACTGGTTAGCTGTTAGCAGCGGCAGTGAAGGTAGAGGGCCGAGGCACAACTGTTGTCTTCAAAATGTTCAAGCTTATGGGACTTAACTACGGGGTCATCAGTCTCTGAACTTACAAACTACTGATGAACTAACTAAGAGTAAGAACGGCACAAATATCCATGCCCGAGGGGGGATTCGAACCCCCGACCGAGGTGGCCACCTGTTGTCTCTCAAGCCTCTCTCGGAGGACTGTTCAAAAACCATTCGCCAGCAAAATTTGATTTTTACGTCAGTTATAGCTTTAAATGTCATTTTCATAGTAAAGTGCCTACATTTCGTTAATGATTACAATTATTGTGATATCTAAAGTACGAGACTGAGCTAATTTGGGAGAATGCAATGAAAACGAGGGGTCGCTGGGATTATGAGTTTGGTGAATTTCACACCATACGTTGCTGTGCTCTCTATCTCGAGAAAGTAGATTTTCTGAAGCGAACTCGTTTCCGAGTGTGCGTACAAGCACTGAAGTCAGACTGAAATACCTCGTATCTCAAACGATTAGAGATATCGAAACGATATTTTGGCAAATGATAACAAACAAAGAGGAAAATATTTTTCCGCATCGTTTGCCGAATGGTTAATTCGCGAAACGTAATTATATATAGCGCTATTCGAATAAATATAGATTTTTTTGTTTACTGGAAAAATGTACTATTGATGGCGAGCGATTCGTGATGAAACGAAAGCTGCGAGGGGTCTCGCAACATAAAGAAATTCCACCGTTATTTTACGTTTCTTTTTATAGCGCGGATGTGCAGACTGCGCCACGCAGCCTTTGAGAGCGCTCTTATTGTTTTAACACGGACACAATTCACGCTGGATCCACCTGCGCGCCTATCTTGCTTTTTTTCTGTTCACGCCCTTACTCTCTTCCCCACCCATGATTCCCTTTCATTTCCTTCCACCCTTATATACGATGTCCCATTTATTTTAACCATCCAAAATATCTCTCGAACACCATCTATTTTAAAACCACATTCACAGGTATCAATGTAAGGGTCATGAATGTACACTACTGGCCATTAAAATTGCTACATCAAGAAGAAATGCAGATGATAAGCGGGTATTCATTGGACAAATATATTATACTAGAACTGACATGTGATTACATTTTCACGCTATTTGGGTGCATAGATCCTGAGAAATCAGTACTCAGAACAACCACCTCTGGCCGCAATAACGATCTTGATACTCCTGGGAATTGAGCCAAACAGAGCTTGGATGACGTGTACAGGTAAAGATGCCCATGCAGCTTCAATACGTTACCACAGTTCATTAGGAGTAGTGACTGGCATATTGTGACGAGCCATTGCTCGGCCACCATTGACCAGACGGTTCCAAGTGGTGAGAGATCTGGAGAATGTACTGGCTACGGCAGCAGTCGAACATTTTCCATATCAGAAAGGCCCGTACAGGACCTGCAATATGCGGTCGTGCATTATCCTGCTGAAATGTAGGGTTTCGCAGGGATCGAATGAGGGGTAGAGCCACGGGTACTTCTCGACATTGTCACGCATAAAATATTCAAATGATCCAAACTTATACTGCAATTTGCTACTTCATTCCATGACTGCTTGCACAACCCTCCTCCTGCTCACTCGTCGGTGGCCGGGTAACAACATTCGTAGCTCAAACGCGGGGCGGCGCACACCAAAGATAGTCCTCGCGGAGCCAAAGATATGAGTTGCAGACATTCAAAAATTACATACCTGCGTAACGTGAGCGTTTCAGCATGCTTCGGCACCTGGTACCTGAGCTATTGTTCTGTAAATGTTATTATTTCATGTGCTCCATATTCACTGTTTCAGCAATAAATCTTGAGTGAATTCGAAAAGTCTAAGAAGGTAAACTAATGTTTAAATCGGGCAGTATATTTTGTCAGAAAAGTACACGAATTGTTTCAGGTAATGCGTAATTCCAATTACAGATGAGAAAAATTTTAATTGTCATATGCACTTTACGTGACAAACTCGGCTTTTTGCCCGCGTCACGAGATGTAATTATTGGATTGAAACCTCAACAAGACGGAGAAAGGGGTGTGCTCGATGTGCGGTACCTATTGTCTCAGTTCTTCAGTATACCCAGTGTACAAATCTAGCTACGTTCGAAAGACTGTGGTGGATGTGTACTCTAGAGATGGTCGCTTCAATCCGATATTTATGCATTAATTTTAGGGGAGAGTTGTGCTTGTAACTGGGAGGGTAAGACGATAATACCCCGCAGAGAGCAGTACTTGGTCGCCACTGGTCGCCGCTTCATGTCCGTTGTCTCTGAGTTATGAAAGCTTATGAATAATACAAGCAATATCCTCCAGTCGAGTGCCGTCGGTAATTTCCATACTACTCCACGTGTTTCGAATTCGGGCCGCCGTTGCAAGTGCTAAAGTAGCTAGGCTAACTGCCTAACAGATAAACTCACTGATGGGCACTTTTATTTCTGGTCTTTTGCAGTTACATTTATTATGTCATACAAGAAACCGTAGAAAGTAATAAACAATTTCGGCAGAACCTGAAGCTTGGTTAATAAACATTAAATGCTTTGAATAGCCGGACATCACCAGCTGGGATTTTTTGTGATCTCTCAAAGGCTTTTGATTGTGTAAATCATGGGATTCTTCTAGATAAGCTTAAGTATTGTGGTATGAGTGGGACAGTGCACAAATGGTTTAAATCATACTTAACCGGAAGAGTGCAGGAAGTTGAAATAAGCAGTTCACATGATATAGATGAAACAATTAATTCCTCTAACTGGGGAGTTATCAAAAATGGGGTCCCACAAGGTTCGATCTTGGGTCCCTTGCTGTTCTTAATATATATTAATGACTTCCCATTCTACATCCACGAAGATGCTAAGCTAGTACTTTTTGCTGATGATACAAGTATAGCTATCACACCTGACAAACAGGAATCAACTGATGAAATTGTAAATATGTTTCAGAAAGTCATTAAGTGGTTCTCTAGAAATGGACTCTCATTAAACTTTGATATACAGTCTCATACAGTAAATGGCATGACACCATTAATAAATTTAGACTTTGAAGATAAATCTGTAGCTAAGGTAGAATATTTAAAATTTTTAGGTGTTTTCATTGACGAGGGACTGAATTGGAAGAAACATATTGAAGATCTCCTGAAACGTTTGAGTTCAGCTACTTATGCTGTCAGAGTCATTGCAAAATTTGGTGATATACATCTCAGTAAATTAGCTTACTACGCCTATTTTCATTCATTGCTTTCATATGGGATCATATTCTGGGGCAATTCAACATTGAGTAAAAAAGTATTCGTTGCACAAAAGCGTGTAATCAGAATAATTGCTGGAGCCCACCCAAGAGCATCCTGCAGACATTTATTTAGGGATGTAGGGATTTTCACTGTAGTCTCACAGTACATACATTCACTCATAAAATTTGTTATTAACAATCCGACCCAATTCAAAAGTAATAGCAGTGTGCATAGCTACAACGCTGTGAGAAAGGATGATATTCACTATTCCAGGTTAAATCTAACTTTGGTTCAGAAAGGTGTGAATTATGCTGCCACAAAAGTATTTGGTCACTTACCAAGTAGCATCAAAAGTCTGACAGATAGCCAACTAGTATTTAAAAAGAAATTAAAGGAATTCCTGAATAGCAAGACCTTCTACAATGTAGATGAATTTTTAGATAAAACTTTAAAAAATTAATAAAAATAAAAAACAACAAAAAATCGAATAAAAATCCTTAAAATGTTGATTTTCAGGTGTAGACAATATTTACTAACCTGACACGTTACACATCATTACGAAATGTCGTATATATGATCTATGGAATAAGTATTAATCTAATCTAATCCAGTCTAATCTAAATTTTCTGGGTAGTAAGGCCGTGTTCTAAGAAACTTGCTGCTTCCTAACGTTTCGTCCGATGCTGCGTCGGACTTCTTCGGAGACTGACAATATGTCAACCGGTCGTGAAAGCCATCACTCTATCATCTGAAGCTGAAGATATCAGTGGTTTCAAGATTTGTGATGCCTACAAATCTCGTTGTGGAAAAAAATTCGCTTCAAGGCTATGAAATTTTATTTAACTTTTAAACCCGGTCAAGTGGTCTGACCCAGTAAAAAAAAATAAAAATAAAAATTCAAGAAAATAATAAAAGTTACAGAGAGAAAGAAAGAAAAGGAAACAAAGGGTAGTGCTTGGTCACATGCTTTTCCAATGCAATGCAACATCATAATAGTGCCCTGTTCCCGATATTCTTAGGGATTAGGATGTGAGTAAAATTTTGAAAATAATCTTCTTTATTTCTTGATCTTCCGAGTTCACAATTGTCTCCTGGCCCGCCCTCGAGCTCTTCCTCCCCTCGGCATGTAATCCATTGCCGCTCTGGGAAGGCTGGTGTTTTGCATTCTTTGTAAACGATCGGTGCTGGTCTTCATTGCTATCATATTATTTGCTGATTCTACTTACCTTCTTCATAATATAAAAAAATGTTTAAATGGTTGTAGAGCTTATGGGACTTAACTACGGGGTCATCAGTCCCTAAATTTATAAACTACTTATGAACTAGCTAACACTAAGGACGGCACAAATATTTATGCCCGAGGGGGAGATTCGAACCCCCGACCGTAGTAGCCGTGCACACCGTGACTGGCGCGCCGCAGACCGCTTGGTCACCGCATCCGCCTTCCTAATATCGTCATTTCGTATCCTGTCCATCTTTATGCAACCTTGTACACAACGTAAAATTATTTTGCTCAGTTCTTTCGAGTCTACATCCAGATATAGATGCGATAAAGCAATATGGGCAAATCCATTAATTCGTAAAATTCCATTTCAATGCCTCTGCAAACTGAATTTTTTAAAAGTTCTTTGGATTGTGCCACATACGGCCTGGAACTTTCTAACTTCCTGCTCATTGTCTTTGTCATTAATAAAACTTATGTCATAAACGGGATCAGGATCAGTACTTAAAAAGTAGGACACCCGTCAAAAGCTATGTAAATCGCAAATTGCAAGAGAACTTTGAGTGAGATCCTATCCTACAAGATTACGACAGTAATACCTTCACATAAATTTGAAATAATTACAGGTTTTAACTCTCCTGGCACAGCTTTTTATAATTAGCTCAATGGTGAAATCGGATACCCGTCAAGCCAATCTAAAAAAAAAATAAAAAAAAATCAAATCAAAAAAAAAAAAAAAAAAAAAAAAAAAAAAAAAAAAAAAAAAAAAAAAAACAGGAGTATGAAGCTGTGAAGTTGAACGTATAAATGGATGAATTTACCTATTCCAAATAGAAACGAATGCTTGTGTGCTTCCGTATGAGCTCTAATTTGTTTTATCTTGGTTGTCTTTACGCGAAATGTGAGCTTCAAATTCCGGCCCCCAAAATTTCCTCAACAGTATTTCTCGAAAACAAAGTCGTTTTCTCTGCAGAGATCCCAATTTGAGTTCCTGAAGTATCTCTGTAACATTGGCGTAGTGAAACGAATTTACAAGTAACGAAGCTAGCAACCCACCTCTAAATTAATTCTACTTCTTCCTTTAAACCGATCCGGTATGTATCCCAAACACATGAGCAATATTCAAGATGAGGTCGCACAAGCATTTTCAACGCGATCTCCTTTACGGACGAAACGCATCTTCCCAAAATTCTCGCAATAAACCCAAGTTGGCCATGCTCGTTCCATTTTATATCGCTCTGCGAAGTTACGCCTAGACTGCGTCAAGGAGCACAATACGAGTGCTGAATCCTTACATTGCGGGATTGTTTATGTGAATCACATTTTATTTATTTATTTTTTAGTAATTTTGACCATGTCATCCTGGCATCCTTCAACAATCATTCAATGACGACACCTTCCCGTACACCAAACAACATGATCAGTATCTTCCACGTTAGCTAGCGATTTTAGCAACCAAATTCTCGCACGAAAACCAAAATAAATTTCTGGTCTTGTTTATTAGTCCTCAGTTTAAATTTGTGTCTCGTCATTACGTAGACATCGAGGTGTCGTGCAGTAGTTGTTCCATAAATTAATTGTTATCTTTAGCCTGTGCATATTAAATCGAATGGTACAAAGAGATCGTGGAGCAAAGGCAATGCTGGACAGGTCTCGGGAGAAGTATGTTTATGAGGCAGGCGGACCTGAATTTCAGATGCCCGCGAATTGCTGACTGGTCAAGAGTGCCATCCACTCATTTACATCTCGTCGTCCGTCCAAAGAGTCAGAGCGGTGAAAAGCTAACGCCGACTTCTGCTTCGCCTGCGAGCCGCATCCGCGGTCTGACTACATGAATCCGCAATTGCTGCATAATGAACCGCCGCCCAACGAGTGTACGCCATGCGCTCAACGCCACCAGATCACAGTAACGTCGCGTGAATACTGCCAACGACAACTGTTGCTAAACAAAACCACTGTAGCTGTTGAATAGGATTATTCAACATCTGCTGTGGTTTTGTTTAACTAGAATGCATTGTTAAGCTGAGTTTACATTAGCAAGTTATTGCAGCAATTTACTGGCGAGTAGGAACTTAGCTAACTACTTGACAGTGTAAACACGTTATCGAGTCGACTTAGGGCCGTTACAATTTATTGCAAAAGTGACTTGCTGCAAATATCCGACTTTCGGTGGGAACAGTGTGAGAAAAATTTCTGCAAGTTACTTGCAGCTTTTAGGATTAATTTCTCTATTCTGCTAGCTGAAATAGCAAGTTCTTGTACATCGTCAGCATCGGAGATATACTTAACTTTTACCAAATGTTACGATTAATTTCATACAATCATCCCACATAATGTATGTTAACAAATAGCAGAAATAGAAGAGAAACGAGAACGGCGAAAGCAAGAGACCAAACATTGAATGAAGCTGTGGAGAACGTATCTAAAATACGGAATGTGCACAGCCCTCATTTTAAAGACAGAATGGAGAGAACAAGTGTAACGGTTTATTAAATTTTATTTATTGCAACAAATCTCACAACGAACTTAACGAAATTTCTTCTAATTTGATATTGCGGTGAATGAAGTTTTCAGGACAAATGTTTTCGTTGGACAAATGAATTATACCAAAACTGACTCTGATTACTTTTCCACGCAGTTTAGGTGCTTAGATCCTGAGAAATCAGTACCCAGAACAACCACCTCTGGCCGTAATAACGGCCTTGATACACTGGGCATTGAATCGAACAGAGCTTGGATGGCGTGTACAGGTAGAGATGCCCATGCAGCTTCAACACGATACCACAGTTCATCAAGAGTAGTGACTGGCGTATTGTGACGAGCCAGTTGCTCGGTCACCATTGACCAGACGTTTTCAGTTGGTGATGTACCCAGAAAGGCCCGTACAGGACCTGCGGTCGTGCATTATCCTGCTGAAATGTAGGGTTTCGCAGGGATCGAATGAAGGGTAGAGTCACGGATCGTAAAACTTATGAAAAGTGCCGTCGATGCGAACAAGAGGTGACGGAGACGTGTAGCCAATGACACACCATGGTATCACGCCGGGTGACCCGCCTTTATGGCGATGGCGAATACACGCTTCCAATGTGCGTTCACCGCGGTCGCCAAACACGGATGCGACCATCAGGATCCTGTAAACAGAACCTAGATTCATCCGAAAACATGACGTTTTGCCATTCGTGCACCCAGGTTAGTCGTTGCGTACACCTTCGCAGGCGGTCTTGTCTGTGATGCAGCGTCAAGGGTAACCGTAGCCATGGTCTCCGAGCTAATAGTCCATGCTGCTGCAAACGTCGTCGAACTGTTCGTGCAGATGGTTGTTGTGTTGCAGAGGCCCCCAGCTGTTTACTCAGAGATCGAGACGTGGCTGCGCGATCCGTTACAGCCATGCGGGTAAGATGCCTGTCATCTCGTACATGTGAACGGTCTCTGCAAGATATTGATGCAAGTTACTTGTCCAAGTACTTGCAGAAGCATCATGCTTATTTCTTACGCGTATAGTGTAAACACGCCATCAAGCGTATCTCAGTAACATACAGCAATAAGTTCTGCAAGAGACTCGCTAGTGTAAACCCAACGTCAGAGGAGTGGATGCCCACTTCCGATCTAACTAATGTTGTGTTCTGATCCAAATCAACTGTGTCTTTACTTGGGTATCATTCGAACCGACAAAGACGAGATGGGACGAAGCTGGCTAAACACAATACGCATAATAACTGAGTAACGCACTGCTCTGTTTATGAAGTTTGGCTCGATGATCTGTTAGAGTCCAACCCAAACTAGCGAACAGCGACACGCCCCTGCCTTGCACGGGTAGCACTGTACTACTGGTAGGTGTACGGGGGAAGATCGTGTGACGATGTTCTAGCGTATGTAGGTATAGGTACAGTTAGTGAAAAATCGTGCCTATTAAACCAAGGGTCATAGGCGACCCCAAGCATCTTTACTATGGATGAAATAGTACATTCGTTTTTTGCAAGAAATGTAGAATTTTATGACTTTTGCCGTACAGGATTGCACTTGTTTCACAAATTTTTTAGAGTGATTGATGCAGTATTTATATCAATAATTGTCAAAAACTATTCTGGGGGTCAAATAAGAGCCGCGGTGGATTAGCCGTGCGCACGGGTGCGCCGTGCTGCGGTCCGCGCGGCCGTTCGCCGTCGGGGGTTCGAGTCCTCCCTCGGGCATGGGTGTGTGTGTTGTCCTTAGATTAGTTTACCTTAGTTTAAGTATGCTACGGACTCTTAACCACACAGTTGAGTCCGATAGATTTACAAATATTTGAACATTTGTAAGCAACGAAACACTGCACCAGGAACGCTTTCTTTATGTTCAGCACTATGCGTTTTGAGGATTTATTGCATTGTAAAGTGCAAATATTGACCTGTCTTACGGGACGTCACGTATGTGGTGTTCTGCTTACAATGTTGTGTGCTGTGTCATCTTTTTCATGCTGTAAGGTAGTGTGCCTCCTGATTAGACAGAAAACAGCACACACTGAAATTTCCACATCAATAGTAGCGATGGTTTGCGTGAGTGTGTCGCTTATGTATAATGGAGGAGACACGCTACATTATAAGCTTGCGCTGACTACTATGCGAAAGATACACTGCAGCGCTCAAAATACTTCTGTAACTATTTGCTCTTGACAGTGAAACGTTCTCAAAACGCATCATGCTAAGCATGAAAACAGATTTAACTCGTGCAGCATTTCATTATTTTAAATAATGGATTTCCAAAAACGACAAATATAATGAATGAAATTAAGTGAAAATATTAAATAAAGCTGAATAATTCTATACACCAATTTCATCTTTATCATCCGATTTTTCTGCTGATTGTTACTCATTATCTGATTTTTATTGTCCGTTTTGTTGTTAAAGTCCAAATATAACCAATCCTGGACATGGTTTGATTTTACGAAAAATTAAAAATTATAATTCGTGTAGTTGTCTGCAATATGACCAGTGTAGATACATATGGCTGGTGCAAGTGGTATGACGTATGTTAACGAACAAATAACTGTTCCAAAACAGTGGAAATAAATATATAAGCCATTCGAATTTAAAACGTCACAGTTAATGAGAAGTACATTGTTACCCACTGAATTTGTAATTGCACGGAGCAGGCTTTTTATCGCAGGTAATCACTGGTAGTGCAGATATAATTTTGAGCAAGACGTTTGGCAAATGTTTCATGTTAACGTATACGTCATTTGTTTCGTAAGTGGGTATTAAGATGCATATTTACATATCCACACTTTTTAGCATATAGTTTCGTGAGGTGGTGAATCTGGTTTTCACCTTAATTGCGCAAATATGCTTGTAACAGTAGAGCTTGCATTTTCCTACCTCTAGCAAATTCCTTCCAAAGTGAAGGAAGTCAGAGTGTGTATGTCATTTAAAGTAACGCCGGTAATATGTGACCCACAGTTATTGAATTTTGCGATCCGTTTCCTGTTTGGCAAATGGAAAATTTATTTAGTTTTGAAAGTGAGTTCCTCTTATTTTGGATATCTGTCGATTCATATAAACAACAGCTTTCTGCAGAAAAATTCCTCAACGGGACGAAATTATACTAGGACGTCTTAAAGTTTCATCAGGTTGTGATATACTCCCATATTAAAAATATGCACTTTATTTTTTCAACGAATAACCAACGAAAGAAAAGGCTTTGCTCATGTGCGGGCTTAACTCTTTGGAGAAAGGTTATTAAACGTTTGTGAGTCAAATGAAATAAAATCCTCTCCGAAGGCCGCAACTTGAAGTTCCAGTGTTGTAGGGTCTTCTGGGACCAAATTGCAAGGGTCATCGGTCCCTAAGCTTACACACTAACTAAAGTAACTTATCCTAAGCACAAAACACACACACACACACTCCTGCTATCCGGGATATTTTGAAATAATCTATAGACAACGCCAAGTTACGTGCAGTAAGTTTGCGCTGTTAAAGTTTCAATTGCTGCACTGTTCCCAACCGCTTCCCAAAATTGCACAAAGTTCCTAAACAGTAACGCGCTCTTCCGAGAGGATTACCGTGTACTTACTAGCGGATAACGGCATCAGACTTCATGTTTCGTCTCTCTAGTACTATACTTGGGGAATTTTTTTTTCTTATGAAATAATGCAATACTGGTGTGAAAATTAATGCTTACTTGTACTGAAGCCCTAAGAAATCTAGTAATTCGCATGCGTAGGCTGGTTTGTCTCCACCAGTTGTTTCTCTCTCTTAATGTAAATTTTCATAGATACAGCTTAAGTACTATCATAATGAAATGTTGTGATACTACTTGTAGCCGCGGCAGAATGGCCGTGCGTATTGAGGCGCCATGTTGCGGGGCGCGCTGCTGTTCGCCGTCTGGGCTTCGATTTGCCCCTCGGGCATGAGTGTTTGTGTTATACGTAGAATAAGTTAGTTTTTTAGTTTGTAAGCCTTAGGGACTGATGACCCCGTAGTTAAGTCTCTTAAGATTTACAAACATTTGATTTTACTATTTGTAACACCCTATGGCACCCCTTAATAGTTGAATTTCGAAAAATACCCCAACATGTGTTTCTTAAATTCCATCCAAGTATTCGAATATCAGTTTTTGTAATTCTGGGTTCAAAATTGGGTTAGTATCAACGTATTTTCAAAAAAAATGTTTCATCCCCTTTTTCACCCCTTAAATTATTAATTTTTTGAAAATACCAAGTAAACATATGCCAATTTATGTGGTTGTAGCTTCAAAATTACCTTAGTAGCAAAAGATTTACGAAAAACATCTCCTCTCCAATTTAACCCCCTTGATGGTTGAATTTCCAAAAATACCGAAACACGTATTTTTTTAATTCTTACGAACAATACAAGTACAAATGTCTGCAGCTCAACGTTCAAAAATGTCTTGACAGCAATGTGTTTTCGAAAAGAATTTTTGATCCCCTATTTTACCCTTTTAGTTGTTGAATTTCCAAAAATAGAGAAACTCTTGTCTTTTTAATCAAGATCAAGAGTCAATGTCCCAAGTTTCGTAGTTATAGCTTGAAATTTGAGTTAACAGCAACATATTTTTGAAAATCAATTTTTTGCCGCTCCTATTTTACCATCTTATTGATTGAATTTCATAAAATGCCGAAACACGTCTCTTTTAAATTCGAATCCTGATTTAAAATCCGAAATTTTGTAGTTGTAACTTCAAAATTGCCTAAATAGCAACGTATTTTCAAAAAATGTTTCATCCCCTGTTTCACCCCCTTACGGACGGCATATCGAAAAAAAAAAAAAACGCTTCTTAAATGACGCCTACAGATTCAAGTTTCTATCTTCTGTGGTTTGGGCTGGGCGATGATGAACCAGTCAGTCAGCCAGTCAGTCAATCAGTCAGTCAGTCGCGACATTGCCTTTTATATAAAGAGATTAATGTTTCAAATGATTTAAGAAGCAGTAGCATCAATTATGTGAATAATTTTGTAACCTTGGAATAGGCACACAAAAGAGCAAAGTCTGTCAGTACCCAAGTATGCACTCTATTATATGTTTGAAAATAATTAATATATATTGTAAATTTTGTAAACAGAAAGTGAAAAATAGATCCCACAATAATATACATACACTGCTCATAAGATGTTGTGCCAAGTATTTGACTTTGTCTTTCCAGGTTGTAAAGAATATTAAATCTTATACATTCTAAGCCTAAATTGGCAGCTTGCATGAACACTAGCAAACTTGTTAGTACTATAGTATGATAAGTGTATATTTTGAGATAGGTTATATACTTTAGCAGTTAAACACTTTACCTAAATTAATAATGTACTTATATGTAACAACCTTTTCAATTTATTCCAAGCTAAATATCTGTTTGCAGTATTAGGCAGCTATTCTTACTGTTACCCTTCAGTAAACTCAAATGACTGCAGAATAATTAATTTGAAACGCAGAAAAGTTTACGCTGATCGGCTGATATATAAAATTTGAACACAGCATTAAGAACAAAAAATTATTCTGTTGTTGCCCTTCCTGTTTTAAATAATCTGAACTGACTAAACAATCTTCTGACTCAGTAAACGGTAAAAATCACACTGTACAAACTAAGTAGCTTAATGGTCACAAATCTAACACTTGATCTATATCTATAAATGTGAATGTCTGTTCGGTGTACGTTTATCACGTCTGAACCACAAGACATAAAGAGCTAAAAATTTGTACAGTTACTAATGTCTACCCAGGGAAGGCTTTAGGCACGGTATTATGGCGATCGGATAGCTATTTATCTATGTATATTAATGTGAATGTCTGTTCGGTTTACGCTTATCACGTCCAAACGACAAGACGAAGAGGCTTAAATATTTGTACAGTTACTAATTTATACCTGAGGTGGGTTTTAGGCACGGTTTTATAGCAATCTGATAGATATTTAGTAATTTGAAGAATATTACGCGTAATGTGGAACAATAATAATTCTTTGAAAATTACATTTACTCTTTGAAAATGGTATTATTGGTTGCATTGTTGCTTGAGGGTTGATAATGATAAAAGGGTGGAGTATATTGGGATGGAAAGTTAATGGTGTATGTAAAATTGTACGTGTGTGTGTGTGTTAATTTTTCGCTCTGCAGTGAAAACTACAGAACGCAAACGAATGGTGTGTGTGTAATTGTTGTCCTAAGTCTCCCGTTGTACACCATAGCAGTTCCATGCCGACAGCTATAAGGGGGTGGAAGACATGGTGATTGAAAGTCGTGAAATTATTTTAAAAAATTCGGACTGAAGGCCAGCGATGACGTTTGCGACTCTATAGCAAGGAGGTTGCGTACAGCGAAACATGATGCCACAGACCAATCTTTGGTCTATGCGTGCTACAATGACTCCAGCTCTTTCTCTGTAAGGATAAGCATACGAATAAGGAAATATAAGAATAAATAAATGAAGCAGTAAAAAGAAATTTCTTTTAATACATCTCTTTAAAAAATCGATTTGACGGTCCGCGCATTACATCAAGTGATCCATCTGTGATATTATTACAAATCATTATTGTTGAATTTCGTGATTCTATTCTTCGAAACGAGTCAGTTTTTATCTATGACTTATTATATATTCTCTGATAAATGAAACATGTTTTAAGAAACAAGGAGATGGACAGAGAGAGAGTGGATAGCAAAAGTACTAACTCAAGGTTCGAATAAATAAATAAATACCCGGGCAACGCCGGGTTTTCAGCTAGTACTTTATATGGCAAGATTATTATGAGGAACAATCACCAATAATAGCCATCGCCTGATATGGTAATTTGAATAATTACTATTTCTCTAAATCTGTTAATTTAAACTTCTATGTAGACTGTCTCCAAAACTCACACATATATTGTTTTGTTTAGAAAACAACTATGGAGAATAAACATCAGTTTCTTTAAATTCCACTGAAAGTTTAGGACACTCGGGTAGTGTTTTTGCACTTATAAGGTTGGGATCCTACATAGGTCAGTGACAGGAAAATAACGGGTGGAACATAGGTTAAAATGAAATTAGGTTGTTATTCATAGCACACACAAATGTGAGTCTCTGGCTATAGTTACAAAACTAATAAGGTTTGCATTGTTTGTGTTCGCAGAGAAGCGTAGGTGCGTTGTTCGCCGTTGTACAATCGTAGAAGTGCGGACTCACACAGTGCTATGACTTTTACAATCTTCTTGGCGTCGGAAATTCGAAACAATTAAGCCACCAATATTTGTGCCATTGTCCACAATACGCAGCGTTCCATTATCCGAGGCCATTTCCATAAACTTTTGCAATATTGACCTTAACGCAACCCTGCTTTGGCGCGCTTTGCTACATTTTCCATTCTCGCGCGCTCTTTCCGTTTTTCAGTTCTTGCCACAGGCTTTTACATTACACAAATATTTACAAAATCCCTAAGATCCTCTATAAATCTATTACAATATAGTAATCACAACACCATTTGCATCGCAATCCACGTAAGATTAAAATACACTTTATAAATGTTTATATGTATAAATATTGGGGTGTTTGTGCCTATATTTTACTCTGCAGCCAACACTACACATCTACCATTGTGCACTATGGTGGTAGAGGGTTGATAACGATAACGGGGTGGAAGGTATGAGAGTTGAAAGTTACCAACTTACATAAAATTCTACGTGTGGGTGTCAATATTTTGCTCTTCAGCAAAAACTACACAATGGAGACGAACGATCTCTCTATGTTCTTGTAGTACAAAGTATCCCATTGTACACTATAGCAGTTCCGTGTCGATACTGGGGTGGAAGATATAATGCTTGAAAGTCGTCAGCGTATATAAAATACCTACTGAAGACCAGCGATGACTTTTGACACTATAATAGAAAGAGGTTAAGGGTATATTACACGGAGCGTATTTGGTCGCTAATCACTGGCGTCTGTTGTCGCTCGGCGTAAGGGCGAATAGCGAATGAATACGCTGACGCAATGATACGCAGCGACTTCAGACGCTAGCGCCTTCGTAAAGACAATTGAAACACGACGTAGCATATGATATATTGTTTTGGAGGTTAGGTGATACCAAAAAGTTCTGTTTCCCAAGGTGCGACATGACCATTTTCAAGTCTACAGCAAATCGGAAACAGGACAAATTTAGTAATAGACTACGGTACCTTATAAAGCATAAATAAGTAATTACAGTCATCAATATAAGAAACGTGTTAAAATATTATACGTTCCTTAATGAAGATACACTTACGCTGTGATGATACCATATGGCTATATTACATGTATTGATGACTGTAAGTTAATGGATTATTTATGTTTTCTAAGGTAGTCTAGTATTAGATGTATTCTGTTTCGATTTGCTGTAGACTTGACAATGGTTATTCTGACCGAAACCGGTCGTCAAAACGACGAGAAATTTTGTGATCATTGACGTAAATAAAGATATTAAGAGTTCTGTGATCCACCAAACAAAATATAAAGTGGAATTGTAATCAAATTTCTGAAAATTTATCGAAGTTTTCCAGTATTATGGGACATTAAAAATAACGATTATTTAAATTGTATTCTTGGCGAGATCGCCATCCTCATGATGGTATTTTGTTCCCTTATTTTATCCTCTACCATTTACAGTAATGTATCAAAATTTTCTTATGTGATTCTCATTATATTTCTGTAGGCAGAAGGGCCTTCACACGATAATTCACCCAAAAGATTTGCAGAAGCACCATATTTATCCCACCTCGCAATCCACCTTCTAATCCATTTTCTTTTATTCTTTTCTACTTTTCCGTTTTGCTTTTGGTTCATTAATTGTTAATTGTTCTTTTAAAGCTGTTGCGAGAAACACAACTCCAGCATTTACAATTTCCTTCGACATTTTGACTCGACTGGTGGCTACTTTAGACGCTCCCGTATATGACACGGGGCGACCATAAACGCCAGCGACCAGCGTCTAAAGCAGCCCGCCCTTCAACTTTAGACGCTTGCGTTTCGGAGCAGCGACTTTGTTCGCTGTCCCTGTTTACACGGAGCGAATTTAGCAGCTGCGTCCAAATACGCCAGCGACTAGCGACCAAATTCGCTCCGTGTAATATACCCTTTACATACAGCGAAACGTGATGCGCATTCTTCAGTTGTTTTCTGCAACAAGCGTACGAATAAAGAAAAATAAGTGTATATTGATGTTTGACAAGTAAAACTACCAAGAAAGATGCCAGAGAGTAAGAAAGAAATTTCGCATTCTTCATCCGTTTCTAAAAGACAGTAAACGGCGCTGAAAAGTGAATCTACAGACGATAGAAACTTGAAATTTGTAGACGTTGTTTATCTTACACTGTAGGGATCAGAAATTTTTCGATATTCCCATCCATAAGGGGGTGAAATAGGAGATGAACAGTTTTTTTTAATAAGTTGCTATTAAGGCAATTTTAAAGCAAGAAAATTCAAAACTTCGGATTTAGATTTTAGATTGGAATTTTAAAAACACGTGTTTCAATATTTTTGGAAATTCAATCATTAAGCGGGAGAAATAAGGGAAAATCTTTTAAGGGTGCTACTAAGACTACTTTGATGCTAGAAATGCGAAAATTTGGATTTGTAACCATGGTTCGAATTTTAAAAAACGTGTTTCAGGGCGTTTTGAATTCTGCCAACAATGTTGCAATAGGGGGTTGCAAGTGTATCAAAATACTTGATTAGGAAAGCATTTTTAATGCTAAATCTGTGATAATTTATATTTAGAAATAGAAACAACCAATGCAGACCAGCCAGTCTACGCATGCGAAGCAGCGGGTATTAAACTACTATAGATATATTGATTGGAATACAGTCTTTCAAATTCTGAAGTCAGAAAATAGAAAATATACGAAACGTAAGGTAATTTCAACTTTTACAAAAACTAGACAGCAGTTGTTACAGTCGAAGAGCATGAAAGTAAATCATTGGTTGGTAAGGGAGAAAGACAGAGTTGTAGCCTTTCCCAGTGTTATTCAATCTGTACATTGAACAAGCTATGAAAGAAAGAAAGGAGAAATTTGCGGAAGGCTTTAAAGTTCAAAGTAAAGAAATAAAAACTTTGCGTTTTGCTGATGACATTTTAATTTTGTCAGTGACGACAATGGACCTGAAAGAGGAATTGAATGGGCTTAGAGAGTGCCTATAAATGAACGTGTAAGATGAACCTTAACAAGAGCAAAATGAGAGTAATGGAGTATAGACTAACAAAAACCGGGGGTTCTGAAGTAATTAGATTAGGTAACAAAACAGTAAATGTGGTAGATGAGTCTTGTTACTTGGTCAGTGAAATAACACACTATGGTCGCAGTAAAGAGAAAATGCAGAATGCCAATGAGAAGAAAAGCGTTTCTGGAAATAAATTTCAATCTAACAAGAAACCCACATGGGTGTCGAGTTTTAGATTTTTTTTATATTTATGAAGTTCGGAACTCAAATAACAATCAGCCAAAGCCATTCGATGCAACTATCAAAAATTCTTGGGATAATCAACTTGGAAGTTTTGTAAGTAAACGTAAGTACCAATAATTAAACAATTATAGCATCAATCGCTGTAGCTCGGGCGACACCGTGCTAGCCTTGCAACCATAGGGTCTTTTTTGAGGTTCGATTCCATTTCCTGGAGATGCTCCACGACCACACAATGATGGACACACCAGATGTATTTCGCAGCATTGGCCGTTAATGTTTTATTTAAAAAAAAAAAAAAAAAAAAAAAAAACACAGAGATCGGTTTCAATCACCTAGTGATCATCTTCAGTGTCCTTCAAACAAGCATATGAATGCCCTGAATGTAACTGCAGTAACATTCAGGGCATTCATATGCTTGTTTGAAGGACACTGAAGATAATCACTAGGTGATTAAAATCGATCTGTGTTTCATTTTTCTTTTTTAATAAAACATTAACGGCCAATGCTGCGAAATACATCTGGTGTGTTAACCATAGGGTCGGTCATTCAAATCCTGCCATTCCATTTTTTTTTTTTTCGTTGTGTTCGAATACTTACACAATTTTAATATCTAATGGTAATTTTTACGAAAAATACGCGTAATTTTCTATATTACATAAAAGGTTGTTATTAATTATGGTTTCAATCAAAAACTATAAGTTACATGTTTTACGGTATTGGCTTCACAATTAGTAGATGACGGTTGCCTTTGTTCTCTTCTTAAAGAGCTACAACGCTGGTTTTGGAAAGTCATCTCCATAGCTACTAATGGGTTTCCAAGCAGTTAACCTACTCAACCAACTCAATTTTTATATAACTAAATTTGAAGCCAACGAATAAGATATCTATCACTGCGGGATTCGAACCACTGACGCTATTGTTGTGAGCTACACCTACAGATGCTGCAATTGTTTTTTAATATTATTATTATTATTGGTACTTACAGGTACTTAAGTCGTTTTTCTCGAGAATTTTTGAGAGTTGCGTCGAATGAGTTTGGATGATTGTTATTTAAGTTCCGTACTTCATCTATAATAAATATAAAAAAATTTAAAATCCGATACCCTTGTAAATGATGGGAGTCTTTTCAGAAGGCGTTTGTTTGCTGTGTTGCTTTGTACAGGAGTGAAACATGGACAATAAACAGTTCTGGCTTTTGAAATGTGGTACTACAGGCGATTGCTGAAACTTAGGTGGGTAGGTAACTTAGTTGATGAGGAGGTACTGAACAGAATTGAGGAGAAGAGCAATTTATAGCGTATCTTGAGTAAAAGAATGCCTTCATTGGTAGGACACTTTCTTAGACATCAAGTAATCGTGAATTTGGCATTAGAGGGAAGTGTGTGGGGTAAAAATCGCAGAGGGAGACGAAGAAACTAATACTATAACAGATTCAAATAGATGTGGAATGCCGTTCTTATGAGGAGATGAAAAGGCTTGCTCAGGATAAGACCACAACAGAGAAATTAACAAAAGAGGGTGACGACCCCCGTGGTAGACAATATGGGTGAAATCCCTTTTACAGAAGCAAAGAAAAAAGCTTACCAAATTTAAATAGACAAAAAAAACCTGAAGACTGTCAGTCTTTTACAGAGACAGGAAATTTAACACGTCACGTGCATAACCTGTCGACAACATTCTTGTGTGGGACAATTCAAGACGATTACACACAAACACACACACACACACACACACACACACACACACACACACACACACACACAATCATTATATCTCTATTACAGTAATTGTGATTTTGCATTTGTTTGTACGTTGCAGATGTTCGCGCAGAACCTCTACGCGATGAAAATGGACGAAGAATCTACGGACGGCTCCAACAAATTCACGTGAGTATCGAGTTACGCTGGCTATAATTGGGGGAGTAAGGTGTACATCATTATTCCGGTCGCACGGCGGTATGGGTGCTGCTGAAATCCGAGACACTCTGCTCTGGCTATTATTAAATTTGTTATCGTCAGGCACTCTGAATAATATGATGAAACGGCAGACGGCATTGCTTCATAAAAATTAAGCAGTCGACCAGTAATGATATATTTCACGTTACAGATTCGTTGTAATGTCGTTCGAACCATTTCAGTATCGTCTTTCAGGTTATTATTCATAACAGAAATCCTATAAATAACTACTCCAAGCAAATTTTGTTTGGCGTGAAAGTGAAATACGACTAAAGAAAACAAATTTTGGCAGTACCTACTGTGGCGAATGTAATTCGACTCTTTATTTACATATTTGGCGAGGAACATAAAACAGGGTACCGAAATAGCATGTTTACTTTCAGAGATACAAAAATCAGTGAAATGAAAATTTCTGGATGTGAAAGAACACAAACGTGTTGTGATATAGTTGCCCTAAGTCAATATAATACGGTAAAAGTAAGTTACTATACTTTCGTTCAAAGAAAAGTAGTAACTAGATTTGCTATTTTTTTAAGTGGAAAGAAACTGAGGATTAAAAATTTATTTCCATTTTTGGTTCTTTTGTTGTCCTCACGACACTTTGGAATACGAGCTGTTATAGTTGGTAGAAACGGCGGTTGATCAATTACTTGTTGCTCTTTTGAATGTTTTGCATAAAATACACTGAAACAACTGATTTCACAGATAAAGGTATTCTAACTTTCATTCTTACAATGATATGCAATTTCTATACTTATTTTTGGTTTACATATTTTTTTACAGGTGAATAATGCGATGAGCAGCTGTAACAATTGAGGTATTGATATGACTGAAAAAAGTATTCAGAAGATTATTCTGCAATATAAGCGATAGACGGAGTTGTTCGTAAGACTATTGCAATAATACAAGTATGACAAATTTGATATCTCACGGTGTAGAGATTCAAAGAGCAGTAATTTTTATTTTCAGTATACTCAATAATTTTTGAAAATATGCTGTCAATAAATTTCTTTTAGAATGTTTTATTTATTTCTTCTAAGTAAGTCAAATTCGTTTATGTTCTGTACTATTAAATCCTCCACAAGAAAAACGGAAACTTTTATGCGAAGTACCTCCATCACTAAAAGTGCTCTGTTATTTCGGTGACGTGTTTTGGTTCCCTCATCCTGTATTCCTTGAAGAAAGTAGACTTGTATTCATGTGTTATATGCTTTCTAGTCCCTTAATCTTGCCTATAAAGAAGAATATTTATTAACAAGATACTCTTTTTTGTTTCATATTTGTGCTATGTATGTCTTGTGCTCGTCCTGCATCTGTACGCTTGCTTATGTCAGTCCCGATATCTTTGACGAAGTATCGAAAACGTATGTTTCTTAGTTAGATGATGACGATGAAGTACACGGGTCTAGTCGCAATATCCGTTTATTTGACGTAAAATGATAGTATTCTATAACCTGTTCCAGTCTCAAAACGAAATCAGTGTTGCCCTTCAAAATTTGTAGTGACGCCCTAGTTGTTACGTTGAAAATCACAGGTACAACTCCTATAAAGACTGTTAGAATTTGTTTTTCTTTATCAAAACTGCAAGCTTCAGCCTTTATGGTCAAACTACAATGAAGAAGGATAGTTGGTCACATGTCATTGTGGAACGTTGGTGTTCAAAATGTTGCTGTCTTCCTTTCACTGAAATACGATTTCCGCTTTAGAAAATGTGTTCCCTTTGTTATTCTAATTCAATCGTGAGTGCTAAACAGCAAGAGGACATACCTTGTTCGACTTTAGTCTCATGGTGGTATTAACGAGGAGATCATAATACTGTCCAACGTTTCGCTTACACGAGCAATGCCACAAGCATACGTGGCATTGAATTTGTCCGGGTCAACGAAAAGAGCTGCCCTGCGCGATGAAAGGGGTGGGGGAGGAAGGGGGAGGAAGGGAAAAAAGGAATCTTCGTAAGCCGACCTGTGATCGTACCCTACCATAAATACAGGCGCATCAGTTCAGCCACTACCAGTAATGCATACTGAAAAATATCCAGAGCTATTTGTTTCGAAAAACTGTTCCCCTATTCGACGCTATTGTCTTTACTAAAAAAAAGTATTAAAAAACTATTGGCGTTCTTGAAATGTATAAGCTTCCAGCAGCATTGCACCTTTAAACCGCGACGAATTACTCGTCTTTCCAAGCACTGTAAAACAATGCTGAATATGTGAATATGCAAGGTGAAAGAGAGAGAGAGAGAGAGAGAGAGAGAGAGAGAGAGAGAGAGAGAGAGTGAGAGAGTGAGGGAGGTACAAATGTACCGTAACTATTTCCGAGCCACAAAAACTCCGATTACGAAAGAATGAGGGAGGAAATCGGCTATACCATTTTCAGATTAACTACCTCAGCATTTGACTGGAGAAATTGTGGGAAAGCACGAAGCACTTACGTCTGGATGGTCGGGCATGATCACAGACCTCCTCCCGGATGCAAGGTGTGTTAATCACAGCGACACATCGCTCTATCATTATAGCTGTCTTTGACTATCACTTACGAACAATGCAGGTCGCCTGGGCAGGATGAAATCCCAATTCCATTTTACAAAGAGTGCCGTACGACATTAGCCCCTTATTTAGCATGCGTTGCTCGCGAATCTGTAGTCCAACGCAGGGTCCTAAGCGACTTTGAAATAGAGTAGGTGAGCCCCGTTTATAAGAAAAGAACGCATCCGCATACATAGAAACCAAAATCATAAACATAAGTTTGCTGTATAAGTCTTGAACGTCTTCTCATTTGAAATATAATAAATTTTCGTGAAACGGAAAAGTTTCTGCCCATGCATCAGTACGCTTTTTTTTAAACTCAGCTTGTCCTTTTCTCACATGAAATTAAATGATCGTATGGCATTTTTGATCGGGAGATCCCGCGTAGGATTGTTCGGCCGTCTAGTGCAAGTCTGTTTATTTGACGCCACTTCAACGACTTGTACGTCGATGATGATGAAAAAATAAGGCCAACAGACAACGTCCTTATCCTTGCCGGGAATCGAACCAGGGCTACTTGCGTGGTAGTCAGCGACTCTGCCGTCTCAGGTAGGGCAAGGTACGAAGGACAAGAGAAAGAGTGCCTACTCCTTAATTTTCAAAAGGCGTTTCACATGATGTCGCCCTGCTATAAAAGCTACGAGCATATGGAATATGTTCCCAGTCATGTCAGTGGTTCGAAGACTTCTTAAGTAGTAGAATCCAAAAAGTTGTCATTGACGGTGAGTGCTCATCAGAGATAAGAGTAGCATCAGGAGTCCTAAGGGAAATGTGATAGGACCGTTATTATTCTCTATCTACGTAAATTATCAGACGGGCAGAGTGAGTAGCAATCTTTAGCTGTTTTCTGATGACGCTATGGTGTACAAGAAGGTATCGTCATTGATTGTAGTAGGATGCAAGATGCCTTAGACAAAATTTCTAGTTGGTGGTAGGAATGGCAGCTACAGAAACAATTAAGTTGATCCAGATGAGTAGGTAAAACAATCCCACAACACTTGAATACAGCATTATCAGCGTGTTGCATGACACAGTCGCGTCTATTAAATACCTAGGCGTAACATTCCAGAGAGATATAAAACGGAACTAGCATATAGTCGTGGGTAAGGCGGATGGTCGACTTCGATTTATTGGGGAAAATTTGGGGAACTGGAAAGGATACCTCTACAGAACGTCTTGAGTATTGAAACTTCCTGTCAGACTAAAATTGTGTGCCGGGACCGGGACTCGAACCTGGGACCTTTTCCTTTTGCGGACAAGTGCTTTACCGACTGAGCTATCCCGGCACGACTCACGATGCCGCCCCACAACTTTACTTCCGCCAGTACCTCGCCTCCTACTTTCCAAACTTCACAAGAAGCTGCAGAGTGAAAGTTTCATTCTGGAAACATCCCTCAGGCTGTGGCTAAGCCATGTCTCCATCATATCCTTTCTTCCAGGAGTGCTAGTCTTGAAAGTTTCGCACGAGAGCTTCTGTGAAGTTTGGAAAGTAGGAGGCGAGGCACTGGAGGAAGTAAAGTTGTCGGGCGGCATCGTGAATCGTGTCTGGATAGCTCAGTCGGAGCCGGCCGCGGTGGCCGAGGGGACTGAGGCGCTCCAGTCACGGTCTGCACGGCCACTACGGTCGGGGGTTCGATTCCCCCCTCGGGCATGGATATTTGTGCCGTCCTTAGTATAAGGTAGTTGACAAGTAGTTTGTAAGTTTAGGGACTGATGACCCCGTAGTGAAGTCCAATAAGTTTAACAAACATTAAACGCTTTCGACAGCGCAGCGGTGAGGACGGACTGTTTACGTCCCGCCGCAGTGTCTCGCGCGTGAGCGGTTGTTTACTTCTCGCAGTCTTCGCGAGTGTTACTTCATATAGACATAGAATGGCTCATTCGTACCGACAGTCTACAATCAAGATCAGCTTTAACAATGAATTTGCACGACCGAAAGCATTCGAAGTGGAAAGATTCATCCATGAAGAGATTAAAATTGATCCACGAGAGATGATTGGAATACACTTCTCCATTATAAGTAGTGTGGTCTACGTAAAACTGATCAACGACATGGTATGTGACAAGATTGTGCGAGAGAACAAAGACGGACTAAAATTCAAACATTCTGACGGAAATGTCGGAGCAGTGACAATCGATCATGTAGGGCTGGGACTAAGAACCGTCAGAGTTTTTGAACTACCTTTCGAGGTACCGGCTGACATGGTGACAAAAGCGCTGCAACCCTATGGTAGAGTGCTAAGCCACATAGCAGAAAAATGGACAACCTTTACGACGTACCCTGTTCTTAACGGCGTACGACAAATAAGGATCGAACTGACAAAACACGTGCCGTCTTATCTCACGATTGGAGGCTGCAGAGCAATAGTAATCTACGATGGCCAACCAAAAACATGTTCAGGCTGTGGTAAGGAAGGTCATGTCCGTTCAGAATGTCTTCAACGTAGAATTGTTCAGGTACCAACAGGAGAACCTGTACAAACATCTACGGCCACGACCCTCCCTCTCACATATGCAGAGGTGTTTACGAAGAACGTTCACTCAAACAATGACATGACCCAACAACTAGAACATTCTGCCGAAGGTTCAGCAACCGAAGACACCTTCAAGGAAGAGTTAGCGTCTCTCCCCACAGAGATGCCGCGAACGATCTCTCCACCAGAGATACTCGAACAGAACATGGAAGTCGACAGTAGGGTAGTGCCAACAGCCGCCTTCGTCCCCGCCAGCAAAGAGGACAGCGATGCACAACCAAATTCGGATACGGAAGCCCATGTCCGTAAGCAACGATCTCCAAAACGACACAAGAAACGGCGACTCACCCCGTCAGACGACTGCTTACAACGTACGACCGGAGACAGTGAACACGTTGAGGGGGGCGGTGACCACGCAGAGGTTACCGTGATCTCTCATCAAGAAGGTCAACATCCCGATAAAAAGAAAAGCCACGAGCGACCTGCAAAGTATGACAACGAAGAACTGCCTGCAGCCCACTACCAGTCTGCTACAGTGGAAAAGACGACACAACAGGAAGGGGTGGAGAAGACTAAGATGACGACGATCTGTTCACAAGGCGATTGGTCAGAGGACACTGGAGATGCCCCGATGACGGCCGCAACAGGCGACGGGGCAGCGACGGCGCCCCTGCAAAGTTAAACACGCAGTTAACGCCAGCGGATATGACGAGGCCCCACGACGTGTCAGTATAACATCAGATGACATAAGCTCCCATGGGCGACACACACATGGCGGAACGAAGACAAGCATACCGACTAGCCTCCATAAATATTAACACCATAAGGTCGCGCATTAAAATGACCTTACTCAAGGAGATGCTGATCGCGGCGGACATCGATATAGTCCTACTTCAGGAGGTGTACGTTCAAGATTTTCCGATCATCTACGGGTACGACACCTACATCTCACATGCCTCCGAAACAGGCAGCGGCATGGCAATACTTCTTAGAGAAGGCATAGAAGCCGAGGATGTTGTACACCTACCTTCAGCAAGGGGATCAGCGATGACGGTGCTTGGTGTCAGACTCATCAACATTTACGCACCATCCGGAACAGACAAGAGACGAGATCGTTCCCGCTTCTTTTCCGAGGAAATTGCACCGCTCTTTCAAGGACGACACGACTGTTTCATCCTCGGCGGTGACTTTAATTGTGTACTTGCCCCGAAAGATCAAATTCCTGGATACACAACGTGCCCGGAACTAAGGACGATAGTGCGTGATATGCATTTGGTTGACACATGGGAGCATGTGCATGGCCTACGTCAAGGCTTCACCCATATGACGAGTCATTCCGCTAGTCGCCTCGATCGAGTTTACGCAACAAATACTCTCAGAACTGATATCGTGGATGCAGAACTGTGGCCTGCAGCCTTCACCGACCACACGGCATTTATATGTACCATCTCTCTCAGGAGACAGCAGGTGTGGCGGAGCCGCGGTCCTTGGAAACTGAACGTCGCCCACCTTGACAACCCAGACTGTCGCAGTGCCATCGAAGATACATGGACATCATGCCTAAGACGTCTCCAGGCGTATCCCACGACACTACGTTGGTGGCTGGATTGTGCCAAACCAGCGATACGCCGTACCTTCATTCGCTACGGTCGTGAACAGGCAGCGTGGCGACGGCAAACGATGAACTTTTACTTCACCGTTCTACGTGACTGCAATAACCAGGCACCTTCACCGGAGAGACATACGACAGTACAACAAGCCAAGGCCAAGATTATAACCATCATGAGAAGCCACCTCGAAGGAGTAGCAGTCAGGGCAAGGGCACTCGACCGAGTCATGGGAGAACAACCATCCATGTATCATATCATCAACGAACGTAAGCGTCGAAGAAGAGGCCTGATACACGTACTGGACACTGAAGATGGCAGACATCTAACTACGCAACAAGAAATAAGCACTGCCTTTGTCGCATACTACACTCAACTATACACAGCGGTGGATACTGACATGGCGATAGTTGACGAAGTTTCTCAGACAATCCTTGGCACCATTGATTTGGCAGCAGCAGCACAGCTGACGGAGGATATAACTGAAGAAGAAGTAGTGGAGGCTATTGGTAAGGGAGCGGTGAATAAATCGCCTGGACCAGATGGACTCCCACTGGAATTTTATCGGGCATTCCGAAGTATGATAACACCCATATGGACTAGTATTTGCCGTGAATTGATGTCTCCAGATGTGCCCTTACCACCGTCCTTCGTGGAGGGACTTATCATCCCGATACACAAGCCATCAGGTCGCTCAAGGATACGGGACTACCGACCATTGACGCTTCTGAATTGTGACTTTAAAATATTCACCAGACTCTTAGCTTCGCGCTTCCGAAGTATATTGCGCCAAGTGATATCGCTGGATCAAACGTCGCTTGGCGGAGATGACAACATTCAGACAGCACTCGGCGAATATCGCGATGTAATCGCACTGGCCAAGACCTGCCGCCTTCGCGGAGCCCTTGCGTCGATTGATTTTGATCGGGCCTTCGACAGAGTGAGCCACACCTATCTGGCAGCAGTCATGAAGCACATGCGATTTCCACAGCCCTTTATCAGTGTTGTGATGCGGCTATTAAATAACGCCTCCTCCAAGGTGCTTATCAACGGACGAACGACAGCACCCCTCACCATATCAAGATCGGTTCGACAAGGATGTCCACTTTCGACAATTTTATACGCCATAGCCCTTGAGCCACTACTCTGTGGCCTACGTCAACGATTGACAGGGTTGACAATGAGAGGGTACACATTCAAATGTAAAGCGTACGCAGACGACCTGGTACTCATGGTACGGACTGACAACGACATGCAAGAGGCTTTAACTTGGATCAACAAATATGGAATGGCTACAGGCAGCCGCATCAATGTGGACAAGTCAATGGCCATGAGTATCGGTGACGGGGTACCAGAAGGACATGTAGCGCCCTTACAACTCAAGGATACCTTAAAATGCTTAGGTGTTGTCTTTACCAACGACGTGCGTCACACAGCAGCTTACAACTACAAGAGACTTCTACAGTCAATCCGGACAGCAGTTAGAGGGAATACTATACGGTCTTTGGACATTATCCAGCGTGTCAATTATGTTAACACATACATAGCGTCACGAATTCCTCACCTTGCACAAGTCCTTCCGATGCCGACGGTGATAGCACGGCGTATATTGGCTGCGTTCGGTAGCTTCGTCAGTGCGGGACTACTCTTCAAAGTTAGATATGAAACCCTCACCCTCCCTCCCGGTAGAGGAGGTTTAGGTCTTGCACATGTTCATGATCGAGCAGTGGCACTATACATCAACACCATGTTGAAGTTGTGGAGACGACGTCAGACATCTCTGACAGGTATCTTAATAGAAGAACTTGCACCGAGGTCACAAACAGCACCGGTGGCGGTGCAGCACATCTCACAGTCACTCCACCACATCAGTGCCTTTTTTATAGAATACAGTTACGTTCAGATGGCACTGCCGGAAACCAGACCTGCGACGGCTCGCGACATCTATCGAATCTTAACGGCCACAAGAACTGGCAATGTTATTGAGAAGAAGTATCCAAATGTTGACTGGCCGGTGGTATGGCGATCGATACACCACATTTCCTTGGATACGGAAACACGTGCCATGTGGTACCTGACAGTTAATGGTAAACACGCAACACGATCTAGACTCCACTCTATACATCTGATGGATTCACCATTATGCCCCCAGTGCCGAGTCCTGGACGACGACGAACACCGGTTAACATGTGGCCCAGCAGCAGAAGTCTGGCGTTTAGGACAACAGATAATAGCTTTCTTTCTTCGAGTGGGGCCACAAGACATCAGACCACGTTCCGTGTTATTCCCTGACAGGACATACTATCCACGAACTAAAACGAATGCAGTAACATGGATTCGAGCACAACTGGTGCTCTATTTATTCAGAGATACCCCAAAGAATGTATTAGACTTTTGGATCTACTTAGAAGAACGACATAGAAAGATTGTAGATAATCCTAAGTATAGACAGTATTTTTCTAATTTTTTATGGAGTGCGTTTCAGGACCCGCCGCACAGCTGGAACGTCCCGGGTAGGAGAAGTTAAAATATTAAATCGACGAAGAATGAACGGAAGATATGAAAACGGCAACTAATCCTAATGTACGAGAAGACGTACCCGGGCGCTGGAGCGGCGATGGAATTGGAATAACACTCTACACCGTGCTGCGTATATGTTTATTTATGAAATGCGAGAAGGCAGTTAAGTTTCTGTAAGGGTTGTGAGCACGGTGAACAGATTTAAAAAAAAAAAAAAAAAAAGTCGGTAGAGCGCTTGCCCGCGAAAGGCAAAGGTCCCAGGTTCGAGTCCCGGTTCCGGCACACAATTTTAATCTACCAAGAAGTTTCATATCAACGTACACTCCGCTGCAGAGTAGAAGTTTCAATTTGGTCTTGAGTAGTTTTCAAGTGCTGGGATCCCCCCACCAGATCGGTTTAAGGGACGACGTAGAAGCAATAGAGGGGCGGACTGCTACGTTTGTTACTGGTAGGTTCAATCAGTGTGCGAGTGTTACGAGAGATGCTTCAGGAAGGCAAAAGGAAATAGGTAGAGGAAAGCAACGTTTAGGAAATTAAGAGGGTCTGAATTTGAGACTGACTGCACAGCGATTCTATTGCTGCCAACTGAAATTTCGCGCAAACACCAAAAGATAAGAGAAATTACGGCCCGTACAGAGGCTTAAAAGGAATCGTTTTTCCTCGTTCTATCTGAAGTAGATGCAGCCTTTCTACGCTACGCCTATAGAGGACTAATTTTTCATCTGGCAATAGTGCACACTGCACAGTACTGATCATCTCAGGCCAGTTGTCACGTAGAGCGCCGGCTAGAATCTGTTTCTGAGAACCCCCCAACTGTCATATCTCGATGGTAAGACAGATTCCCTCGGAGTGGCGCTTTTTCGGCATGGAGGGCGGGGAACACTTTAGGATTTTTTCCCGGAGATTGCCGCCATAAATAACGAGCGAGTATCCCGGCGAGGTAATGGGGGTCACCCCCCACAGGCAGAGAGTGTGTGGTAGGGAGCGCGGACCGCTGATTGCTTTCTGATGCCGCAGCATGGCGAGCTCCAAGTCGTTCATCAAGGCCAACAGCCAGACGGAGCTGGCGGGCCTCCAGGTGGACCGCAAGCTCGACCGCCTGGACTCTCTGCGCGGTTCCGTCAGCGACATCATGTCCGAGGACACCTTTGGACCGCTCAGCAACGTCAGGTAAGACGCCAACCGCTTCCTTGCCGCAACGCCTAGCAGCTAGATTACTATGTGTCTGTCTCAGCCTCAACTGTGCCAGTAAGAGGAAGTCGACACATCTCGACCATTTCAGGGCTCCGAAATAAATTCGATGACGAATTTGAAAAATTGTGTTGGACACGCTTCGGACCAAGTATCCCCTTAACCAAATGGGGTATCCAGGTAAGCTTGCCGTCCTGCTCATATCTTCAACTGATCGCACACCACGATCGTACCATACCAACACCATCTAGGGAGAAGGCTGCGGCGCTTCCATTCCCATCTGCAAAATGGAACATTACTGTAGGGAAACTCCTCAGGAGCTAAATGTGTATTCAGATGGCAAAAAAAGCAGTAAGGTGTATATTAGGACTAGCACATAATGAGTCCTGCAGAAGTCGCTTTAAATCGCTTGGAATAATGACGATTCCTAGTTTGTATATATATAACTGCTTAGTATATGCTTAGAAAACATAGATAAATTCAACATGAGAAGAAATGTTCATTCTCACAATACACGAAACAACTGTCTGTCTGGATTTGCCTTCCACGAGACTAGCCATAGTTCAAAATAACTATAAGTATTTAAGCTTAAAATTCTTCAATAAGCTACCACAAGCAGCTCGTACAATGCCACTGAGCAAATATAAAAACACACTACAAACTTGGCTAAAATGCAGTGAATTCTACGCAATTGAAGAATTCCTAGAAACTGACAATAAAAATATATGTTGCTCCTAAATTATGTTATTGTTTCTTTGTAATATGTGATTTTGTATGTATGATATATGCTTAATGTATAGATGTATGTAATGTAGGCTATAAATGTAAATTACACTATGTACTCCGACGAAGCCAATTGTATGAAAAATATTGAAAGGCCAATAAATATTCTGTATTCTGCTCTCGTGTGACGTCAGGCAGAGTAGGTTGCGTCTGCATAGCTGACTGAGTAGCCGCTGGGGCACGGCCTACTATGCCGAAGCAGCGAGCCAGTCAGCTATGCGCGCGCAACCTACTCTGCCTGACGTCACACGAGAGTGCTGCGGCCTTCTCTCTAGATGGTGGTAACTATACTGGATTCCCATAAGGGATCGAGCATATTGCGCAGCTGCACAGAAATTGCCAATTGCCTATTGGAGCGTATATACAAGTATTGATAGGGTGTCTGTTATTTCCAGATATGCAGGAATCCCTAACTAATGGGCGGGGGCGGGGGCGGGGGCACTACCATCGTATTGTGCTATTAATTGAGAATTTGTGCAAGAAGGGAAGCCTTTCTGGATAGACCACTGGCATGGTAGCTCAGTGCGTTTGATCAGAGAGATCCACGAACTCTGTAACAAAAAAAGAAAAAAAAAATAGAAACAAAAAACTGAGTCAAAAACACAACTATCAACATAGAACAAAACGAACCAACGTCCACAAAGGACCGATCAAACCGAAGAACAAAGAAAAATCAGTTGGTTAAGGGGACCCCTGGCACGAAGCGGAAATCCGTACTCAAAATGTTAAAATGTTTGTATAGCTTATGGGACTTAACTACGGGGTCATCAATCCCTTTACTTACGAACTACTTATGAACTACATAACACTAAGAACGGCACAAATATCCATGCCCAAGGGGGTTTCGAACCCCCGACCGTGGTGGCCGTGCAGACCGTGACTGGAGCGCCTCAGTCCCCTCGGCCACCGCCGGCTATCCGTACTCGAATTCCGGTCCAGCACAAGTTTTTAAATTTGTCGTAAATTTATTTTAATGCTCTGAAACGATCAAGATGTTTCAATACCGCCAACTCCAACTCATAAATTTACGGCCTTTAATGTCAACCAGTGGTGTCTCTTCTTTCGGACATATCCGAAAAGAACAGGCAGCACATCAGTAATCTGGCAGTAAGGTCTAACTAAAAATACTTTGTTTCAACAACTAAATGAAAATGAAAAATTGTACTGTGTTGTCAAAATTTTCTGCAACATTGCGCCGTTAACAAAATATATATATTGTAGTATGACGTTATTAATAAATATTTATCCCTCTGATGCTGTTAAATATTTTTATTTTGTTGCTACAGCTGTTTCGGCCTTAAGCCATTGTCAAGCAATATTTCGTTGGTACATTAATATTTCGATTCCACATAAACTATTCGTACATTCTGCATGTAGGGCCGAAATATTAATGTACCAACGCAATATTTCTTGACAATAACTAAGGCCAAAACAGCTGTAGCAAGAAATATAAAAATATGTAGCAGCAGCAGAAGAACAATTTTTATTAATAAAAATTAACAAAAATTGTACTATCAAATAATCTGGAGAGGATGCCAAATAATTAAGATACTTTATAGTAAATTATTATTATAGGATTATTAAAATTACTATTAGAGAATTTAATCCTTTCTTGTCTGGCGATACTTACAGGGTGACAATTATTGACTAATAATACTAAGTCCAGTTTGGAATTGGAAATCATGAGGAGACTTTACAGTGACGGACTAAGGCTGTCCGACGGCCGGGGGGGGGGGGATGGCAAAACAAAATGAGGCCCCCCGCGCACTTGGAAATACGTGAGGCATGGGAAAGTCTGAAAAGAAAAAAAAATAGCTTTCGAGATTTGAAGTTCAAAATGTTCAAATGTTTGTATAGTCTATGGGACTTAACTACGGGGTCATCAGTCCCTAAACTTACAAACTACTTATGAACTACTTACGAACTAGGACGGCACAAATATCCATGCCCGAGGGGGGATTCGAACCCCCGACCGCAGTGGCTGTGCACACCGTGACTGGAGCGCCTTAGTCTCCTCGGCCACCGCGGCCGGCGAGATTTGGAGTCCCCAGAATGAGGGTCCCCCAAGTGCGCTCGGGAAAAAAAAAAAAAAAGTGCTTTCAAGGAATTATGAGACCCCCCCCTAAGACGCGTGGCCCAGGGGGGCGTCCGCCGCTCGCCCCCCCCCCCCCCTCTCCTTTAGTCCGCCACTGGGACTTTACAACTCACCGCAAAGACAGACGTACGACGGGTTGCGACAGGCACATAAAAAAAGACACTCACACATAACAACACCTAAGCTATAGGACATTGGCTTTCTTCAGACAAGAGAACATTCACACAATAACACAGGCACACTTCACTGTGACACAACCATCATCTCCAGCTGTCGCACTCTGCAGGGAGGGGGGGGGGGGGGGCATGGAAGGTTGCATGGCGGTGGTGCGGATGGATACAGCACGGTTTTACGGAGCATGTGTATAATAAATGGATGGAACGAGAAGCACCTTAGGGATGGAGTGGGGAGGTGGAGGAGGGGAGGAAATCAAAAGAAACACACACACTAATACAGCACACGGAATGTGAAAGGTGTAGAGGGCAGAGAAAGTAGGGACTGTTGGGTGTGGAGAAAAAGGGGATTATCTTTGGTTGAGGCCTGGATAGTTACGGGATCGGAGAAAGTATTGTAAGGACAACTCCCATATGTGTAGTTCAGAAAAGCTGGTGATGGTGGCATGATCCAGATGGCCTGCGTTGTAAAGCAGCCATTGAAATCAAGCATATGTCCTGCTGCAGTGGTCTATCTTGGTTTTTGACCACAGTTTGGCGGTGGCCATTCATCCTAATGGACAGCAGGTCAGTGGTCATGCAGTTATAGAAATCACACAGTCGGTAAATCACGTGTCTGCTACCACAGCCTGGCGCCGCATCTTGTCATGAACCCCTTTTCACCATCTTGAAAATGACCAAACAGTCGCCTCAAATTGCTTTCGTCTATTCTAACGTCTCCGTACAACTTTAGCAAGCATCGATGGATTTCGATCGGCTCAATTTCTTCAGCAGGTATCAGACTACATTTTGGAAGACGCCTCTGCTGGTGCCGACTACCCCAGAAGATTCACATGTTCAAATGTTTGTGAAGCTTAAGGGACTTAACTGTGGGGTCATCAGTCCCTAAACTTACAAACGACTTATGAACGTAACTTATACTAAAGACGACACAAACATCCATGCCCGAGGGGGGATTCGAACCCCCGACCGTAGCAACCGTGCAGACTGTGATGACACGCCGCAGACCTCTCGGCCACTGCGACCGGCCAAATGAAAGAGGAAGGTTCAAGCGTTAGCAGTACACCTACGACATATGGCGCGGACATCCACCACAAAAAAATAGGAGGCATTACTTTCGGAACAACCGTCGTAAAAGCTTAATTTAAAACGCCAGGCATAAAAAAAATAACCTCAAAATTTAGCGGCACTGGTATGGTGGGAGAACTTGTCTAATTCAGTACTTGCTGGAGAAATCAGACTCAGAAGTACACGGCACTGGAGACGGCGCAAGGAGAAGATCGAGTGGGGGCGGCAAAACGACGTCGAATTAACCGCTGACAGAAACATATTCCCTTCTGCCATCCTGTGCTTGCCGTTAGTCTGAGAATAATCTCTCTGGCTTCTCAGTACGCCACTCGACAAATTGTCCGCCACGCGTTATCTGGACACGAAAGCCGAGGCCACTGAAAAACGAACGGTTGCTTCGCTGCGACCTAGTCGAGATTTTGATTGAGTGGGGAGGGAGGAGGAGAGGCTTTGGGTGTCACTCACCGCTCTCTGCTCACTCACAGGGATAAAAAATACTTGAGGGACAAAGTTAAAGTGTGATGCGCCTTAAGAAGGAGATGCTGGGCAGAAATGTCTGACATACATTCATCAGGCAGGTTGTGTTTCCAGCTTCTGTTTAAATACAGTCGCTCCATAACAAATGGGGGGCTTTCTTGGAGTGGGGTTGCAACGTCTTTTTTTTATGACCTGTACCCATCATGTCAATTCACTAAAGAGATGCCACCTATACTGCAACGTATAAGAGCTAAATGTTTGCCACATCATGCTGTATTGCGGACACACACCAAAAAACGTATCATTGTCACTAATTCTTTTCTGCCCACCGTGATGTGTGCTCTCTCCCACCCACTTACCCATCAACACACTGCAGGTTTGCTTACCTGCTGTCAGTTTAATATATCCCAGTGGAAACTCTTCTCCTCAGGCCCCGGACTCGAAGGACGTGCAGCCCACAGTGCGTGTTGCTAGAATATGGCACAATAAGAAAATAGTTCTACCTACTCGGAATAAACTCCGTTTTTTGCTAACACTCTTCTTTAGTTATATCAGCGTAGCAGTTTAGGCCTAATATGAATGCAGATGCTTATCGAATCTATTTATATCGCGATATCAAATGATGGCTCTTCCTGAGCACTTTTTTATGTATCAAATTAAATTATCAGAATGAAAAACATTAAAGATAAAGATGACGCAATTAATTAAAATATGTGACGCGGCCGGGAATCGAACCTGCACCTCCATGCCTACTAGGCAGACGTCTTACCACTAGAAAACCGCACCACTAGTTATTAAGGCGCCTCGGAATAGTCTAAGAACGACTTCCCTCCACATCACAAACTTTAATTCAGCATGGAGGTCCTGGTTCGACTCCCGGCCGCATCACAAATTTTAATTCATTGCTTCATCTTTATCTTTAATGCCTGTGACATCTTTGAGACGAAAAACCGTCTCGGGGTTTGTGAATTTCTGTTGACACTGATATTTATACCACCTTAGCCTACAGTTATAGGCAGAAATTGTTCCAAAATGTCCACTGCATGGAGAGCCTTTGCAGTAGTGGCAATATTGTATAGAACACAGAACCGGGCGCCGTGGCTCAGCGAACTCGGGCAGTGGGCTCAGCGCCCTCTGTAATAAAAAAGCTGAGACAAATATTCCACGAACAACCAAGAACGAACTGAACCTACGACTGCAATGAATAGATCTACAAAAAAAAAATAATAATAAAAATAAAAAAAGTGGTAAGACATCTGCTTAGTAAGCATGGAGGTCCGGGATCGATTCCCGGCCGCATCACAAATTTTAATTCATTCCTTCATATTTATCTTAAATGTCTTTGACATGTTCGAGACGAAAAACTGTCTTAGAGTTTGTGAATTTCTGTTAACGTTAATATTTACATCATAATCAACTTCAGTCTCAATTTACACTCGGAAACTCTCGGACAATCACCAATAAACTATAGCTAGCACAATTTCCCAAAATCAGTGGGATATTTCCATAAGCGAAACATGCAATTAACCAGAACTATTACAGCTCACTATTTATCTTGACAAAGCAATTCTTCCACTTATTATAACTTCTTTGCACACTTGGGCGCAACATGACCGACTTACGTGGCACCTTCACAGAGGCCCACCAGCGACTGCTACCTAGGAGCCTGAATCCAAGAAGCCAGCACGCCACTGGGTGATTCTCAGTGGCCAATAAGAATGCCTTTTGTATTCCGTTAAAGTTTTAGTTAAAGTTGCCTCTTAAATAATTGTTCAATTGCGTATGACTTCTGCTAGCACGACTATAATCTACAATAATGCTGGAGTTATTAAATAGATTTTTCAATACTTAAAATGTGCATATATACTTTGGCGGTTCCCGCCATATAGAAAGAAACGCTGCACAGAGAGCGGCTGCCTTTTTCTTTTCGTTTATTTTCCCACGGTTCAGACAGTGCCTACATATCAGTCTTGCCAACCGTAGGGACTGCCCTACCACAGAGCATAGAAGGTAGTAGAGCTGTCTTCGGGCGCGCGAGGTGTGTCAAGCTTCCCCCACTCCCTGAGTACCAGCGCATGGGGATATCCCATAAGTTACGCCTGGGCCCACAACGTATTTTCCGTTTCACTTCCATTCACTAATAGGGAGTACTTTCCTTTCACGTGGAGCGACAACCCGTCTAGTACATTTCGACAAAGCCAAAGGCAGTGATTTACAAGAACCGTTGTGAATCGAAGTGGCAGCGATATATATCGCTCTCACTGCAAGCGATATCGAACGAATGACTGGCGCGGCATGGAGTGAGAGAATGTCTACGACAGAAGACAAACGTATTTCAAATTCTGTTTACCTACGTTCAGTGACGAAGCTAAAGAATTTGTAATGAATTTATATTGTCTGTCACTTTATTAGTCGTTAGTGAAAGCCAAAGATTTCGTAAAAGTGAACAACCATGAATTTTATGATCACCACTAAAGCTTACTACACGACATTCAGTACCAGCACCCCTTTGTCGTGTCACGGATATTTTATCTAGATTTAATGAACACTGGTTATAATGAAAAACTTCTACGCACTTGTGACTGATAGCTACGAAATATGACATCCCTCTTTCCACGAATAAAAACAATATGCAATCATAATGCTATATTACCTTGCCACTACGCCAAACAATATCCAAAATCGCGCCACAACAATCACTCGTTCGATATGTATCGCTCATTGTGAGTGCGATTTATATGACTCCCATTTCCATTCCCAAAGATTCTAGAAAATTACCTCCAAAGTTTTTTCAAATATCACTATCCGTCGATGAGATATCATGATTTGAAGTCCATCTAAATTTCCCACATGATGAGATTCGTTGGACGCCCATATAATAGTTAACTTAAAAGTTTGGCCGATAGTTTTTAATCAGTTAACTGTAGTTTCGTTCTTTATATGTTAATATCAATAAGCCTTTTAGTAAGTAAGCCTACGTAAATTAATCGTACACATTTAATTTTTTAGGTGAAATTTCTAAGACTCTCAAATTCAGTACACCAGTCGACTACGACAGCCAGCCAACTATGGTGGAATAAAAGCTGAGAACCAGAATTAAAAAATTGCACCCGTCGTAGCACAAGAAAAGTTGAATATGTCGTGGCCAAAATTAAAGATTTCAAAGAGGAGAACTTGCACATTGATTTATCTAACAGCTAGTGAAACATTTAAATCGAAAAATGTTCCCATATTCGCGCTTTCTTAAGAGTTCAAGTTCTCTAAGGGGCTGTATTCGCCGCGGTGCTCGAGCGCTCTAAGGCGCCTTGCTGCGGAGCGCGCGGTTGATCGCCGTCGGAAGTTCGAGTCCTCCCTCGAGCATGGGTGTGTGGGTTGTCCTTGGAATAAGATAGTTTAAGTAGTTTGCCATCTAGAGACTGATAACCGCAGCATTTAAGTCCCTTAGATTTACTAACATATGAACATTTTGGAGTGTATTTGTAATAGATGGTACCCCTGAGTAGGTACGCACATACCCGAAACTTCGAGCTAGCACTTAAATCTGTCTACATCTACATAAATACTCGGCTAATCATATTTAAGTGTATGGCGGCTGGTTCATCTAACCGCCTTTATGATATTTCTCTACCACTCCATTCTCTAACAGCGCGCGGGAAAGAGGAATACGCAGTAGCGAATATAGCATATATTTTGTGGGAGGGAAAGATTAATGTAAAGATAAGTAATTTTAAGTAAATACTCCGTGATATCTTGTATCAATTTTTCTGCTCATATTCCGAGGATAATTTGCACTGAAGCCCCTTTTAGTTTACCGAGATCAACTTTTTTATTATTGATATTAAACCATAAAAATAAAGCTATTGTTTCTTTATATTCATTATTTGTGAGTGATGGTGTCAGTCTCCCCCCTTATATATGCTCCTGGCATGTAGTATCGTATTAGACGACATAATTATGCTCTGTTTGTTGACATTGCGTTGTACCATGTTATTCGACACGACATACGGTACGTGTTACTTTATGCATGCGCGAATATGTCTACATTTTTTTATTTAAATCTTTCACGGGCCAGGACATAATAGCCTATTCTTAAAATGTACTAGCAGCACTTTTCATTCTGAACATAATCTTAGGTATGTTTCGACTAGTGGTTACAAGACAATGCGAACAATGGCCGTCTTACACGTCATGACCACGTCCCCATTCCCTCCAGCTGTTATTACCAGTAAATGAATCCGTATGATATCGCTGCTGCTTCATTCAATCAGCTACCAATTTGGTTTCACGTTGTTGAATTGACCTCTTTCGAGACCACTCTACTTCACCAAATACCTGAGGTGTTACTGGGAATTGAACCTAGGGTCTTGCGCACGGCCGGCCGCGGTGGCCGAGGAGACTGAGGCGCTTCAGTCACGGTCTGCACGCCCACTACGGTCGGGGGTTCGAATACCCCCTCGGGCATGGATATTTGTGCCGTCCTTAGTTGTAGGTAGTTCATAAGTAGTTTGTAAGTAGGGACTGATGACCCCGTAGTTAAGTCCCTTAAGCTTAACAAACATTTGAACATTTTTCTTGCGCACGGGAGGCAGAGGGTGCTTTGATCCTCTTCTTCCACAGTTTCTTGAAAGATCTTTTCGCGGTCTCGGTTGATAATATTGGCAATCATGATACGTTGGTATTAGCCAATCGCGTGACAAGCAAATTTTTTTTTTGGTCATGAAATCATTGTTTTATGAGGGCAATTTACTGAGTGGACAAGGGTACATACAAGAACCTATAAACCATACAGTAGAAACAGTATTATTTATTTACTTTACGGTCGATACGAAACACTTATTGTGATTTCTAAGAATATTAACATTTTGGCAAAGATTTTCTGTTGTCAACATAATTACGCGAGGCCGCCGGGGTGGTAGGTAATTTCTTATTGGCTGCCTGAATTCCATTTCTGATTGGCTGCTTTCACCTTCCGTCATTCTCCATGTCGCAACCAACATCAAAACCTTAAGTAGCAGCCCAGTTCACGTAAACTACGATTTAACCGAAAACAAGCTACAATAGTTTTACATTTTACAGTTCGTAATAAAAAAACAGCGTTGCAAATGTCATTGTTTTTACGAATTTAATTGCCAGATATGTTTAATGAAACTTGTTACTTAAGGAAGACGCACAATTAAATTTAACTAGGTATCAAATGCATTAAAAAATTTAAACAAGAAATTAGGGCTATAATATTAATAATATCGTAATTGCACTGATATGTTTCAGCATCAACAGAAGTATTCATAGATTAATCATTCCGTCAACCAACATTCAGAATATGAAGGTCTGCACATATCACTGAACATTTCATAAAATTAGTAATGATTTGAGTGTTCCATAACGGAAAGTCTTCAAAACACCTTTATATGACCAATGATCTTTCGAATGATTCCTACTCAAGGAGCTGGTGTTAACAAAAAATTGCTCAACACTGTATCACACAAATAACTTCAAGAAAATAAACTGCAACAGAAATCTACTGCGGCAAGAATTCAATAATCGCTGCCCCGGCTCACTACTTCTTTGCAAGTTGGACGCAACAGAATTGTATGCTCAAACTGTGCAGTGTATGATCCTTTAATATCACAAAGAGGTGGATATGCATTAACTATATGTTTTTCCTTCAGATCCTTCAAAGCCATGTGGTACTTGTTACAACCGAGTCTCTCTAACCAGCGACGGCAAAACGCTAATGTTCCAAAATGCTTGTTTATTGTATTCAGTAATGACTGTGAAGACTGCAGCCGTAAATGACCAGGCCATGCATCAGCATTCTTCATATAATGAGACACTTCCATATCATGATGCACCAGACCACGACCAGTAGAGCCAAATGTCTCTATCGCATACACTTCATTTTCTTCCATTACTGTGGCTTCACCTCCTCTTACTATAGGCACTGTTTTCCCAGCATGAATTATGTACTGTGATATGGAGTGGCCGTTAAGATTGCGAATTGATTTTACTGGATATGTTTTGCCATCAATTTCCACCTCATACGATTCCATCACTTCTTGGATCTCTGCGCCAATATCACAAAGTGGAACATCAATGCCAGCGCACCTTATTCCGGTGTTTGTCGCTTCTCGCACAGCTTCGATAAGTTTATCATATTGTGGATTGAACGTCAGTGTGAATGCGCAATCTATTATTCGACCATTGATGTGAGTTCCGAAATCTATCTTTGTAACATCATCATACAACAAAACAGTGGAATCACCGTGGTTTGGTGTATAATGAGCTGCACAGTGGTTGCGAGAACATCCAGTAGGGAAGGCCAGACCTGCCTTCAAACCGTTCTCTTTAATTAGTCTGCGAGCTACTGATTCCAGTTCCTCACAGATTTCTATCATTGTCATACCAGGCTTCACCCATCGCCGAATATATTCTCTGGTCTGCCGATGAGCTTCTGCGGCTATTCTAAATTCATTATAGATGTCAGTATTCATGTGGTCTATCGCTTTCTGTTCTTCTGAAGTGACACGTTGCCTTGCAGTACGGTAGTCGCCTATAACGGGGTAGTCCATACATTGTCCTACTGGGTAGCAACCATTTGGGAAAAGCTCGACTATAGGTATTGTTGGTGGGTCCGTTTGCTTTATTTCCACTTCTTTCTTGTCGTTGTCCTTGCCTTTTCCTCTGTTTCGGCGCTTTTTCTTCTTGCCATCCTTGTCACCTTCAGAGCTATTTTCTGCTACTATATTGTTCTCCTGGGCAATCACCCTAGAATCTCCAGCCACTACATCAATACATCCATCGATGGTCATATTCTTCAAACGGTGTTCTATTTTGTCCCCACCTTCTCTCGGGATACATCCTGGAATGGCATCTGCAGTAACTGTTGCCGGTCCTGCTTTTCTCTTCTTCTGTTTTCTTCTCTTCTTTTTCGAAGCAGCAGGTGTTGCTTCTTCTGCCTCTCCACAGCCTATTTCTTCAACGGGTTCTTTGTCAGATAGTTCTTCCTCTGATTTCCCAACATCATCCATTACAGCTGACATTCTCCCTCCGAAACACTATGTACAGCACTGTATGTACTTACTTGTCATGTCAATGGCAGCCAACAGATTCCATCAACTCGTAATTTCGCTACTAGCCGAAATTCCACACATCGTATATATTTTATTGATCCATGGCACAAACACATTATCTATCGTCATAGGAGTGCAGTATCTTCCAGAACACTTGCACTGGCTTTACATGCTCATTGTTCCCAACCATTCGGCTACACAGGCGGTCTGTTAGCACAACAATTAATTCGTATGTATGTTTGTTTCATTCGTCAAATCGCAACCATACTGTAACGGAAGTCTAAAATTTAGGTTTTGGCGATAGGGGGGCAATAAACTTAGAGCCATTAAAACAATGGTCGTGTTAACATTTTTATTTCTGATGTTATTGGCAGCCATGTTCATAGTACGCGAGTTACTCATATCCACAGTCCTGATTGGCTGACTCATATTGGCAGAAACAGTAAGTATTGTATACATGTCGTGTTTCACTATGACTATTGAAGGGGAAAGAATAAACAGTGGCACTCATAATGATACGACGTGATAAACAATGAATTGTGCCTTCTCATAATTATTTTGGTTCAAGGTAATTTGATTAGTAGACTACTGAACACAAGTAAAGAGAGAAAAAATGTGAAAGTGTTTATATCATTGGTAAGTGTTAACTATATCTGTTTCGCAATGATTTATGTACGTCATTAACGCAAATTCAATTATCCGAAATCGAGACCGGCGTACAAACAGCTGCAACGATGTTTTCACTGTGCCAGACCCTTGGATAGAGCTAGTTGCTGGTAAAATTTGACATTCCTGGCATTTTCGTGGTTTGGAAAAACTTTACGACGCTTCTCGCCGGGCTCCAGTGGTTATGTCGGCAACAGATGACCATTGAAGTGTAGAATTGCGTTAAAATGTTTCACGAGCTACAAAGTAAGTTTTATTGCTGCTCGTTTCACTCGCAGCAAAATTAATACTGTAACTGCTCTACGGTTGAAAGGTTCTTGTATGTACCGTTGTCCGTTCAGAAAAAAAATTCGGTTTAATTGAAGTTGTCAAGACAAAACATTTATTGGTCATTTGAGTTGCCGCCATTAACCATTGGTGCCAACATAGCACTGGAGCGCGGCGAGAACCGTCGTACAATTTAACCCGTGGTTTGTATGAGACGCAGATATGTACGCAATATGCATAAAATACAAGTTGTTAATATGTCTAATACTGGTATCAATATTGTAGATTTTTCTTAATTTCTTGTTACCTTAAAATCATGGTTTATGTTTATCGTACTTCTTGCCACTGTAGTGCAGGCGTGAACCGTTCTAAAATGAAGCATTGTGGAAAGATACTTCATGCATTACATTACTGAAACTGCATAATTTTGTAGCACGCAAGAAAATACGAATAGACCTACTGGCAAATGCGCACTTAGCTGTGCAAGCACCGAAATGTAGAATACAACTTATCTATTTGTGTCTCCCAGACAGAGCACAGGACATGTCATCTAATCGGCCGACAGTAAAATAATTCGTAAATAAACAACTAAACTTAATTGCAAGCATTGTAATCATTAGGTTCCTGCCTAACCATAGGTTACACTTAGAAATCGCCTTTTTTGGATGGGGTGCGATTACATTAACCCGTAACTGGTACACTCACATAAGGTACACCTGAGTCCTAAGGTTTGAGTATGTTTTGGTTAGAACAAGTGAAATTTCAAATTGGGCAAGGTCAACAGACAGAAACATGGGACAGAAAACATACTGTACCGTAAGTCCTTTGGTTTCTGAGTGCTCTGCAATTGTCGGTGAATTCAAATGAGGGCCACTGCATTTATGAAACTGATTACAGTACCGTACAACACTTCCCTCGGTGGCAATCATGAGGTAATTAGGACCTACTTAATAGTCTCAGACTACTAAATTCCAATATCAAACATGAAAACACAAATTCAAGTACAATCATAAGAACAAACAAATTCCAGTGAATTGAAAGAACACAATATTCCAATATAAAACATAAGAACACACAAATTCCAGAAAAATGAAAGAACACCATATTCCAATATAAAACATAAGAACACCAAATTCCAGAAAAATGAAAGAGAGAACACACAAGCAGTGGCGTAGCTATCATAGGGCTAGGCCAGGCAGTGCCCCGGGGCCCCCGACCTCCAGGGGCCCCTCGGCCTCTGTGAACGACGTTCGAAAATAATTACCGTAGAGCGTGGAATTTTTAATTTAATTCTAGTTTTTTACTCTCCCTCCCTACCGTCCATCATCTTCCTCTCCCAACAAACCATGATTCCCTCAACAGCCGCAATAAGATTGTATCTAATGGGCCCTTCACGACGCCACTCGGTGGCGCTGCTGACCGGTCAAGCCACTAGTTGCTGTGTACAACAGTCTGCACACTTCAGTCGGCGTAGCAGCACAAGTAGCGGCAGCATCAAAGTTGCGTCGTGCTGGTTAGCACATTGTGATTGATCACACGCCTCCAAATACTGTATAAATACATTTAGTGTACAGTACTTCTTATTGGCAAATATAATTGCACAGTTTGATTATCCGAATAATCGGTTTTCCGAACATCCATGTCCGCCAATTACATCGTATAATGTACGCTCTGCCTCAAACGCAAGAAGTGAAGTCCAAAAATTATTCCCACCTCAGAAAGAAACATAACAAGATCTATTGCTTGTCCGCTAAGACGTGGACCCTGCACCGTTAGTGTATTGTCAGTCGAAGTCGGAGTTGCCATGGCGCCTTAGTCTCCTGACTTGACTGTTACCGGTTTGCTTCGCGGGAGGGGGCCATGTTTTCGTGTTTGAGTAATACTTTTTTTTTGTACTAACTTTTGCCTGCGACTTCATTCACCTTGTATGGGACAACTTCAGGAACTATCCGATGGGGTCGTTTTATCTGTTTGTCCTACCCAGGTCCAACTCTATCGCTCTACAAAATTTCATCCAAATCCACCCAGTAATTTTTGCGTTAAAGCATAACAAACAAAGAAACTTTCACAGTTATTATATTAGAGAATAAGATTAAATGTTATGTGCTGTGTGACACGTAACAATTTACTTAGTAGTATTTAGGTTTGCCTTATTATGTCTTCCAGTGGGCGGTAAGGAGCTAATGATGTAGTTTTGCATCTGTGTATTTTCAGTTTAAAGAGGGCCCCAAAGTCATTCTTGCCCCGGGGCCCTTGGTGACATAGCTACGCCACTGCACACAAGACACAAAATTAACAAGTAATCTAGACCAATAGGAAATAATTATTATTTTAATCCCAACATGTCTGAATTTCTCAGTTTTCAGACAGCTTAGACCTTTTGTTAAAATGTCTGCAGCATTGTCATTAGTTGACACATACTTAAACCTAAGAAGACCATCTAAGACAGTCTCATGACTTTATGATACCACACCCTGAAGTGTTTGGTCCTATCAGATACACCTTTCTTCTTGTGATCTCAATGGCACCTGTGTCGTCAGCATAGACCTGTAAGGGCAGCCTAACAAATTCAGATCACTTTTAATCTGTGAACCATTCCACCTCCTTACATGTTTCAAACATGGCAATATATTCAGCTTTCACGGTGGAGGTTGCTACAAGGGACTCCTTCTTACTCTTCCAGCTGGCTGACACTCCAGCTAACAAAATAGTGTTCCCTGTTATTGATTTGCTATCAGTTGGGCCATTTGCCCAGTCAGCAAGACTGAAAGAAATGGTATCCCAACAATCAGCCCTGACACAAAAACTCTAATCTTTAGTTTGTTGCATGTAATGAATACCCTTTTAACTCTGACCCAATGAGAAATGCTTGGTTTGGAATTGAATTGGCTCAAACGTCCAGCAATAAAGGCAATATCAGGCCGAGTACATCAGTAAATGTTCAACAATCGAACCACCACCTTATGGTACAACCTAAGGTCTGTTCACTCTCATCTTCACCAAAATACTTATCATTACAAAGTGTAGATATGCCCTTGCAATCCTGGATTTTAAATTCTGTTAGTACATGCTGAATATAATGAGTTTGGATCAGTTTCACCTGCCCCTGAGACTGTTCAATCTCAGGTCCTAAAATAAACATGTTGTCCATTTTCTTTAATGTTGATGTGAGATTTCAAACCAATTTTGAATTTCACTATGGTATCTTCCTCACCCATGACAACATTATCAACATGAACCCCAATTATCAAATTATTGGCATGAAATACACAAGGGTCTTTCTCGCTTTGCTTCAAACCTAACTTAATCATCACAGAACAGACATAATCATTCCAATCCTTACCTGCCTGGTGAAGCCCATACAAACTCTAATTCAAGGAACACACAATTTATTTCCTACATTAAACAATTTAGGTTGCTCCATGAAAACAGTACCACTTATGGGGCTATTTAGATAAGCAGTTTTTACATCAATGTGTTTGATTTTCCATCCCCTTAGGACTGGACTGAGGCTAAAGCCTCTTCTACCGATGTTGGATCAGATGGATTCACTTGACACATAGTAGCTAGAAAGCATGAAAAAAGAAAATAACCACACTTTTTTGATTTCACAAGATGAGAAGACCGTCGTAAACCTACTTCACTGTTTGCACTTCCGACTTCACTTTCCAACACTGTATCACATTCCTCACACATTTCACTTTTTTCACTGCTGGCAGTAACATTGTCTTCTATGATGAACCTATCTTCTTCTCCGACCATGGACTGGTCTGCATCTCTTGACTCAACTGCACTGTCTACTACTGGTTCTGCATTTCTCAGCTGTGTGTTGTTGCCATCAGGTTGAGAGATCCAGGAAGCGCAACTACAAAGTACTGGTGTTGTCTGATGTCATTTCATGGCTTTGTGAATCATCTGTTGTCATTTGCTTCTTGTTTACTTCCCCTGGAAGACACAGTTCTTTATTTACTCTGGCCTTCAGAGAGAATACTTCCTCATCAAAGATACACTCTCTTCTCAAAAGTATTGTCCTCTGTTCTAGCCTCCACAGATGATATCCCTTTAATCCTGCTTCCACTCAAAGGTAAACACATTCTTCTGCCCAATCTGCAAGTTTGTCAGATGCCAGTGTGATTGTGCAGGTTCTGCATGCAAATACTTTAATCATTTTCAAATCACCTTTAGTAAGCACTTTCTGCTTCCAGACTTCATAAGGGATCTTTCCACTAAAGGAGCTAATTGGACATATATTTCTGATGTAACAAGCAAACATCAGAGCTCACCCCCAAAAGGTGTTGGGCAAACCACTTTGAAGTACTGGACACCTCACAATGGATATAAGTGTTTGATTCAGGCATTCAGCCTTACCGTTTGATGGAGAAGAGTAAACACTGCTTCTTTGATGTAATATGCACTCTTTTTTAAACAACTCTTTAAATTGGTTATTAATATGTACAGTCTCAAGTTTTGTCTTTTGAAGGACCCAGTGAGGAAATGGGGGAAAAAAGAAGTATTAGAAAGGAAAAGAAAGGAAATGTGTCACATAAAATATAATTATATTATCCATGTTGATAAGCTGGTACCCGATCACAGAACTAGCATTGACTGTAGGCACAGTAGCATTTTTCTTATCCATTGTGATTGTAGCTCCCTAAGCTGCAAATACCGTACATGCTGCGGTGGAGTGGCCAGCGCTCTAAGGCGCCTTGCTGCGGAAAATGCTGTTGCTCACCATTGAGGGTCGTGTCCTACCTGGGGCATGGACATGTGTTAGTTAACTAGTTTAACTAGTTTAAGTAGTTTGTAAGTCTAGGGACTGATGACCATAGCAGTTTGGTCCCATAGGTTTACAGACATCTGAACATTTGCTGTAGTACACTTCTGAATACAGTATCGGATGGTATTGTTTATATTGGTTTGTAACATTTTTTTTATTATAGGGGCACATGCAGTACCACATATGCAGTAGGCATAACAAAATGTTGACACTATGTTTGACTTGTTTCTTATGGACCTGTAAGGTTGGAAACGATAGGCCTCCCTATATTAAAAATGTTCAAATGTTTGTAAACATAAGAGACCAAAGTGCTGACGTCATCAGTCCCTAGACTTATAAACTACTTGCCATACACTAAAATATGCTAAAGACAACACACACGCGCACACTAATGCCCAAGGATGGTCTCAATGTTCACATTATACAAGATAATAATTGTTTATTTCCGATTTCCTTCTAACCTATGAATATTTACCATACTGTATATTGTTACTTCATGTTAAGAACAGAAACCTTGATAGTACCTACTGACAGGAAACATAATTTAAAACCCAAACTTCTACCAAAACATATACTGTATTGTAAACTTAGTCTCGAAGCCAGATGTCACTAAACATTAAAAATATTAAAGAAATTCAATTTTGTCACATTTTAACGTCGAGTTAAATACCTTTTCTACTTGTTTATAAATATTCTTTTCCTTAGAAATACTTTAAAAAATAGGTTAAATTTCAAGGCTTTTGTGATTTTCATATAAATTTTTTTCTTTTCACTGTAGCCACATTTTTTTATTTGTTCACAATACCATTGCAAAGACAAAGACTTTTGTTTAGCCTACAGTAAAATATATTTTTCTATTTCTCATTTTTCCAATGTTGTTATTCTCTAAGAAATTGTGACAATATAACAGAAATATTTAAGTCACAAGAAAAGTCCTAGTGTCAATAACAGTTTGTAGATCTGAAAAAGAGGGGTAACCTGTGGGATACAATCATCGGCAATTATGTTTTTTCACGATATTTAAAATGCCATATTTGGTATATAAAAAGAGGATTTTTAGAAACCTATTAGCAACTTTTTTTTTTACATTTCGTTTTTTCAACACCTATATTAAATTTGACCCATCCTTTCTTAGGAATAGTATAGTTTTCAACATTCCATTGAAAAATTGTTAAATATGAGAAAAATATAGTACCAAAAATTGAAAAAGATATCCAGAAATTAACACCGACAAGTGCAAAAAATAACAATGATTTTGGCTATAAAAGAACAGCGATTTTTTTCCTGTCCCTACCCATGGTTTACAACCACAAAATCTGTTTTTATCTCTAATAGATCTTTATTCTCCAATTAAATAAATTGGAAGGTCTTACTTCACTAAACCTTTTTGAAAGCACGTCTCAAGACAGTGATAGTATAACAAATCTTGCATAGTGATAATTGTTTGTCCAAGTATATTGCTCAGTATTGTAATGTAATCATATGGAGATGCATTTTAAGCAGTTATCTCTTGGTAGAGCAAAAAATCTTTGTGACTGATAACTTTGGGATTTGATCATTATTTAAATATAATAATGAGAGAAAAATTTCTTCTATCTCCCACTCTCATTTTCTTTCTGTATTTATTGATATTTTTATTTTGCAGATTGAATACTGTTATTTAGTCCTTTATACCAATCTAAAACATTTTTTAATTTTAATAGTTTTTGTAAAAATACATTTTCAGTTATTTGTAATTTTTTAGGAACAGGCACGAATATCTGCAATAATGAATACTTGTTCTATTATGAAAATTAGTATATGACTCAGTGAAATTCAGTTATTCATAAATACTTCAACATCTGATTTAATAATGGAAAGTCAAGATTGGAATTAAGAATGTAGTAATAAGGACAGTTTACAACTCGCCACAAAGGCGTGACTACAAGCTGTGACAGGCATATAAAAAAGACAGACACATACAACACTTCAGCTATCGGCCATTGCCTTCCTCTGAAAATAGAACATTCATGCAATCACACACACACACACACACACACACACACACACAAAACACAGTTACACAACCATCATCTCCAGCTGCCTCACTTTGAATCACTCTCTGCGGTGTGGAAATAGGGAAGGGGAGGGGCTTAGGAAACTTGCGTCATGGTGGTGGGGATGAATACTGCACGGCCTTACAGAGCATGAACATATCAGATGGGACGAACAAGATGCAGCTTACGAATTGAGTGGGGAGGCAGGTGAGGAGAGGCAAATAAAATAAAATAAAAGTACTGGGTGGATGGACTACTCCAGTCTTGTCACAAGCTTATCCTGCCCTATCAGAGGCCAGGCCACCTGTGAAAGTAGCCATGTAATTTACCAATTTTGTTGCATCATTGCACAGCTTTCGACATTGGCATGACCACTAATCAGCTGTCTATTAGAATGAATGGCAAGCCGTGGTCAAAACAAGGTGGACCACCCTATGGCACACCATGTTGTGGAGCATATGCTTGATTTCAACGGCTCTTCACATCCCGGACCATCTGGATCCTCCCACCCATCACCAGCTTTTCTGAACTGCACAGATGGGAGTTATCGTTACAGTACATTCTGTGATCCTGAAATTATCCAGGCCTCAATCTATAATAACTCCCTTTTTTTTCCCACACCTAACAGTTCCTATCTCTCTATCCTAAACCACTCCTATTTTGAGTGGTGTATGTGTGATGCACATTGTATTTTAATATTTTGTTTTGTTTTATTTTATTTGATTTTCCTCCCCTCACCCACCTCCCCACTCCATTCTTAAGTTGCATCTCGTTCCTCCCATCTAATACGTACATACTCTGCAAAGCCGTGCTATACCCATCCCACCACTGTGACACAACCTTCCTATCCCCCTTTCCCTCCCCTATTTCCACACTGCAGAGTGTGATAGTACAACAGCCAGAGATGATGCTTGTATGACTGTGTTGTGTGCCTGTGTGATTGCGTGAATGTTCTATTTTCTGAGGAAGGCCATGGCTGAAATGTTGTATGTGTATCTTTTTTATGTACCTGTCACAGCTCGTCATCATGTCTTTGCGGTAAATTGTACCTTGTCCTTATTTCAACATCTGAATCTATATTTGTTTAAAATATTCTCACAAAGAACAAACCGTAAAAATTATAATGTTGACAGCCGTAGTCATAAAAATAGCAAAATTAATCAGTGTGATTGGGGATTGATGTAGTGTAAAGAACTTTTGTGATCAGTGTGCAATTATTTTTCAGTTTTTGTTATGCATGGAGACAGAAACAGATACTCTTGCTAATACATATAATGAAAACACACACACACACACACAGAGAGAGAGAGAGAGAGAGAGAGAGAGAGAGAGAGAGAGAGAGAGAGAGAGAGAGAGATCTGCCAAAGGGGATGAGGACTGGAAGTACCAACTAATCAATGAAATCTTGCAGTTTTAAATGCACTTCTCAGCAATAAAAACATAGAATAAATAATTATCTTGTTGCGAATGTTATAGACAAAAACTCCTAGCAGGAAAAATCATATACAAAAAATAGACGAAGACCACTCACCAGGCAAAGCAGCACAGGTGCGACAGCAGCACAAATAAATAGAACACACACACTCTCACACACAAACTCTAGCTTTCGCAGCCTAGCTGCTTCATCAAGCAGAAGGGAAGGAGAGGGTAAAGGAAATGATGAGGATTTAAAGGAGTGGGTAAGGAGTCATTCCAATCCCGGGAAAGGAAAGACTTACCTTGAGGGAAAAAAGGAGGGTAAACAAATACACACACACATTTACACAGACACAGTACACCTAGGCAGACATACTTTCCCAGAATTGGAATGACTCCTTACCCACTCCTTTAAACCTTCATCATTTCCTTTTCCCTCTCCTTCCCTTCTGCCTGATGAAGCAGCTAGGCTGCGAAAGCTAGCGTTTGTGTATGTGAGTGTGTGTGTTCTATTTATTTGTGCTGCTGTCGCACCTGTGCTCCTTCGCCTGGTGAGTGGTCTTCGTCTATTTTTTGTATATAATTATCTCGTTGACTTTTTTTTAATAGTAGGCTATCTGTTTAGTTGATCATTTTTGCTGTTTTAAAATGTATTTCACATTTTTGCCTGTGAGTAAGTACTAATAAATGTTTATGTTGTTATAGGTTTGCCGTGTTTGCCTTAGGCTCAAGTGCATATCCAAATTTCTGTGCATTTGGGAAGTATGTAGATAACTTACTTGGTGAACTTGGAGGAGAACGCCTCCTGAAACTATCCCATGGAGATGAGCTTTGCGGCCAAGAACAGGCATTCAGAAAATGGGCATCAGATGTATTCAGTGTAAGTAGACACCATTAATTTTTAATTCACTGCACTGTCTGTACTTCCTTTCAGACAACAATTTATTTCTTGTATATCAAGACAAATGTATTTATCTCATAGCTTGCCTGCGAGACATTCTGCCTTGATGATGATGAAACATTCCTGGAAGCCACACAAGCTCTGAGGGCACCAACTTTATCATCTGCCACAGTGAGATTTGTTGAATCAAAAGAAGCAGATTTAGCAAAAGGTAAGGAATGATATACCTACTGACATCTAAATATACTAGAGCTTAATTCTTCTCCCTACTACTCACTATAGTCTACCACATGTGTCCCAGTTTTCAGCCGTTCTGTTCATCCCTCTCAATTACCTCATTGGCAGCCAATACTATCCATTCTCGTTGTGTATGGTTAGCCATGAGTTACCAGAATGTTTCTCCTACAGGCTTCAGTACTTCACCATAGCTCCTCCCATCCATGCTTCCCCTCTATCCGCAGAAGCACCTTCCTACATGATGTGAATGGTGATCGATTAAGAATGTTATAGGAGACATGCAAAAATCATATAAAATTGTATTTTTTTTATTTACAGCACTCTCTAAATGTCACAACAAGAAAGTATCTGGGTGTACTCTTGTAAGGAAAATTAATCTTCATGGAAATGATGCCAGGTAAGCTCATCTTAGAATTAAAGCTCATTTGCATTTATTCCTTCAGAGCTATGTCAACAATCACATAAGGAGAAAAATTCTGAACAGATTATGATCTATGCTTGCACTGTTTCCAACCTTTAGAATCAACAGTAATACAAAAAGTGTTAATACCATCTGTTAAGGTTTACATGGAAGAGGGCAATTTCACATTAACTAGACAAAAAAAAGAAATAAATAAATAAAATAAAAAAGATAGTTGAGTTGACTTCAGGTAACAATAGAGGAAATTCCACAAATATTAAGGGGAGAGTGCTGTTCTGCAAAGTAGGTTTTGAAACAAAAATGTTCTGCTACTAATCTAATATTGTTTTCAATATTCTGTTATTAGCCAATGACAGATATGAATTGGTTTTCTATTTTCTGTATGAATATTAATTATATTTTTAGTTTGATGTGTGCAGTAAAATGTTGAAAATTTCTTTATAATTCAATGGCATTCCCTTTCTTCTGGTATCTTCTTACCTACAAGAAATGATATTGAAATACCAACTCTTAAGTAAGGTGTTACTGACACTAGCAAAATTCTAAATTTGTTGAATATGGCTTACAGCACTTTTGTCTGTTTCTACTTGAATTTTTAATGCCTGTATCAAACACCCAAAATATGATGAAATTTGAAATTTAGTTTATATTTATCAACCAACTAGCCGATTACCCTGTGTTGTCCAGTTATTTATCACAATTTTTTATTAGATACAAAAAGGAAATGCATTTTTTCTCTAGTGTAAGTGTCTGTAAATTTTGATTAAACATTAGTGATGCATTTCATTAAAATGAGTTAGTAACTTATATCCTTGATTGCAGCCGCGCAACAATGCTTCTCCAGTTAGGATGTGAGTTACCTTACCAACCAGGTGATCATGTTGGGGTTTTCCCTTGCAATAGGCGTGAGCTTGTTGATGGTATTTTAGCACGTCTCCAGTCTAGTTTTGACAACGACCAGCCAATTGAACTACAAATGTTGAAGGAGACACATACTTCAAATGGTAAGACTGTCAAACATATATTAATTTTTAACCACTTACGATTTGCTGACTCTTTCTATTTTTGTCATGCATTGTAATGTATATCATTGTTATGCTGAAGAGCCAAAAAAAAAAAAAATCCACCTGCCTAATATTGTGTAGGGCCGCTGCAAAAGGGCAGAAGTGCCACATCATGACATGGCATGGATTTCACTAATGTCTGAAGCAGTGCAGAAAAATTGACACCATATGTTTTCCATGGCTGTATAGAAACTGTAAGTGTATGAGAGATTAGAGATCTCTTCTGAACATCACAGGGCAAGCCATGCTGGATATGTTCAATAATGTTTATGGCTGGGAGTTTTGTGGTCAGCGTAGATGTTTAATCTCAGATGTGTGTTCCTGGAGTAAGTCTGATAATGCATAAGAAAATAGAAACACAGGTAAACTATTATGAGCAGCACAGTGACCACATTATCGTAGTCAAGATAGACATGAAGCCAACACCAACAACAATTGCACAGTTTTATATGCCAACTAGCTCTGTTGATGATGAGGAGATCGAAGAAATCTATGAGGAGGTAAAGGAAATTTTTCAAACAATTAAGGGAGAGGAAAACTTAATTGTGATGGGAGACTGGAGTTAGGTAGTAGAAAAAGGAAGGGAAGGAAAAATATAAGATGAATATGGACTTGGCAAAAGGAATGAAAGAGGAAGTCGCCTGGTAGAATTTTGCATGGGTCATAATTTAATCATAGCAAACACCCGGTTTCAAGAATCACGAAAGAAGGTTGTATATGTGGAAGACACCAGGAAACACTGTAATGTAACAGATAGATTTTATAATGATAAGGCATAGATTTCAAAACCAGGTTTTAAACTGTAAGACGTACCCAGGGGTAGATATAGACTCTGACCATGTATTCCTGGTCATTAACTGTAGGCTGAAAAAATAAATAAAATAAAAACTGCTAAAAGGTAGAATAGAATCTTTATTATCACATGACATGTTATGTACAATCATTTGATTGGAACATAGGTAACTCGTCAGTCAATGCAGTTGTATGCCTGTGTAAGTATACAGTACTACAACATACACTTATATATAAGTGCACTTTAACTATATCTTCACACATTACATATCTTATCTTTCTTATCTTTGCATGACTGATTTCAATGATTTCTTTTTTAAGTATTTCTGTTTAATTTTACAAATATTAAGACGAAAAATTCCTAGCAGGAAAAATAAAATATAAAAAATAGACGAAGATTACTCACCAGGCGAAGGAGCACAGGTGTGACAGCATCACAAATAAATAAATGAATACACACACACACACACACACACAATCGCAAGCTTTCACAACCCAGTTGCGTCTTCAGGCAGTAGGGAAGGAGAGAGAAAAGGAAATGATGAGGGTTTTAAGGAAGGGGGTAAGGAGCCATTCCAATCCCGGGAGAGGAAAGACTTACCTTGGGGGAAAAAATGGAGGGTAAACAAATGCACACATGTCCACACATTCACACAGACACAAGTACACCTAGGCAGTTGCTTTCTACAGTATGTCTGCCTAGGTGTACTTGTGTCTGTGTGAATGTGTGGGCATGTGTGCATTTGTTTACCCTCCATTTTTTCCCCCAAGGTAAGTCTTTCCTCTCCCGGGATTGGAATGGCTCCTTACCCCCTTCCTTAAAACCCTCATCATTTCCTTTTCTCTCTCCTTCCCTACTGCCTGAAGACGCAACTGGGTTGCGAAAGCTTGCGATTGTGTGTGTGTGTGTATTCATTTATTTATTTGTGATGCTGTCACACCTGTGCTCCTTCGCCTGGTGAGTAATCTTCGTCTATTTTTTATATTTTGTTTAATTTTACAGTTTGACAGTGTGGAAATATACAAACACAATTTCCATAAAAAAGGACTTACATGTAGGAACACAATACCAAAAGAACAAAATTTAAAATAATCTTAATTCTCATTCATAAAGTCATCCAGACTGTAATAACATTTGATTTTTTAAATATTTTTCAATATTTCCTACTGTGATGTCACTCTTGGAGTCCGTGAACTTTGTCCATATCTTATTTTTAATCTTTAATACCATATAATATGGAGTATTTTCTTATAATTGAAGTTGTGGTAAGGTAACATATAGTGTGATTTATGTCTTGTTGTGTATGTATGTGTAAAAGAATTTCCTTCGAAAAGCTGTGGATTTTTTTTTTTTTATCTCAAAGAGAACTATCTCATAAATAAACAAGGAAGGAATTGAAACTTCCTGGCAAATTAAAATTGTGTGCCAGAACCGGGACTCGAACCTGGGACCTTTGCCTTTCGCGGGCAAGCGCTCCACCGACTGAGCTATCCTGACACGACTCACTATGCCACCTCACAACTCTACTTCTGCCAATTGGAAAGTAGGAGGCCCAGGCATAAAGATTTGTGTCGTGCAGTCAGCAATGGTACAAAGTGGGCTTTTGGCTTCAAAAGCTCATATCAATGATGTTTCATTGAATGGTTCCCACACTGACACTTTTAATGTATTTGTCTAATTACTACATTATAAAATATATTACATCATCTGTTATTCTTCTTCCAAGCCATCAGCTCATCATTAAAATTTGAAGTCCTGATTGATAAATTGTCCGGGTCTTTTCATGTCAAAGGAACTACAATTTGCAATTACATGATATATTCATGTTTATTGCATCGATTATTGAGATTGTTATATCAGAACTACAAACTTGAGTACAAGACTGTTTTTGAGTACTGGTACATGACTTCAGTCTAAACTGACTGTTTTGAGTACATGACTGACTTGAGTACTTCACTATTTTCATTATTACAAGACATAACTCATCGCCAACCATAATGCGTGTGTACATTTAAACAGTCCTTGATTTTGAATGTTCTGGAATAGCATTAATACAAAATAAATATTGAATTATATTTCCACCACATTAATGTGCCATTTTCACAAATAATAAGCTTAGCAGATTATTCATCATAAATTAAAATGATTTTTACAAATGTCCGCATAAGAAATAAAAACTGAGATTAGATGTGTATGCAAATTATGATTTAGAGCCATGTTGGTTTGTTTACATAACTTGAATTGGTTAATTTTATAACAATAACAAAATTTTGAGATAGTTGAACCATAACAAATTGTTAAGTGCATCTTTAAAAGTCAGGAAATATTAGTAATAAAGTCTGTCAAAAAACATGGATAATTGCACAATTTCAAACTTGCCATTATGATATTTTTATGGCTAGAAGTAATTTAACAAAATGATACAGACAACGAAGCTCATGGTATGACAGGGTATTTTCATATTACATTGTGTTAATCTGTAAATATATTTGTAGTTGTGCATAGCCAGAGCTATTATAAACATGACTGGTATCTGGCTCTTCACTTCAACAAACAATTGGATTTCCTAATACTTAATTTGTTACACACTTCTTAATAGCTCAGCACAGAATCAACCAGCAATGTGTTGAAAGGTTGCTCTTCTGTCATGTTTAATGGTTCTCTTCAATCATTGTTGGTTCCTTTAACTGGTTGCAGCAATACCAGAGATTTGATGTTTTACCAGATCTGCGATATTCACTGTGTACTTATGAAATGGTAATATGGGAAAAGCCCCACCATGGAGCTGGTGTGTCCCATCTATTGTACACTAACTACAACACAGCTTTCAAATTAACTTAAATCGTGATAACCTGTCATTGTAGCAGTATTAACCGATTTAACACCTGCACTAGGCACATATTGTTTTATATATCATTGTTGACTGCAGTGTCATCCTCTGAGTGTTTACCTATCTTTAACTATCTTTGTGTTTGCATACACATGTGTATACCAGTTTGTCTGGCTCTTCAGTGTTTATAATTTTTCATAGGTAGGGTCAGGAGGTTACAAAGAGCGAGCAGGAGGAGGAGCAGAGATGGAAAGAGTAAGGGAAGGAGATGGGCTGAGATAGGGGAGGAGGAAATGAACAAAGGTTGAGGCATCAGAGAGAGAAGGGAAGAGGAGAAGTGCTAACTGAGAACTCAAATAAATAAATACCTGGGCAACTCTTGCATTTTCAGTTACTTACATATACAGTAGAGGAAGGTCACTGACTCCATAAAATTTCATATATTGCCTCATGGAGGGTGCTTTACAACAGACATCACCAATCTACAATTTTACTCCAATCTTGATGAACTTATGCACGCTTGATTTTCAAAAGAAGACATACGCACAGTCTACTTAAGATGTACACTGCATTTCAGAGGGTACCTTGGAATAAACTTCACACTGTTTGCCAAATCACCATGAAAGTTAGTGTATTTAGTAATTTGAGGAGGAGGAGGAGGAGAATGAACTAAGAAAGTTGAAGGAAGAGATTGAAGAGGAGTACATGATATGGGCCAAGAGGGAGGAAAAAGCAATGGACTAACAGAATATTGCCGCGTGCGACCACAAACACCAACTGCCGGCGTGGCACATGGGTAGCGTCATGGACTGCGGTGCTGAAGGTCGCCAGTTCAGTCCTACCCTCCAGCAAAAATTTATTTCTTTGTAATTAACAATTCCAGAATGTTCTACACCTTTCTTATGTTCACTTGTAAATTCTACTTGTTTCTTATGTTAACTGTTCTTATAATTTCTGGTAAATTCTGTCTGTGTATAAATAGCAGAGCTCTCTGCCTGAGAGGCAGTCAGTGCTGTGTGTATGTTGAGTTCGTAATAAACGTGCTTTGAGTATAAGTGCTGTGTTCAGTTGCCTTCAAAGTCAAGACTGCTCCCATTTCAACAATATTGAATTAAGAAATTCCTGGGCAATGCCAGGTTTTATGGTAGTATAGTATAAATTATTATGTACAGGGTGTAAGCAAACTTACACTTTAATTTTTTACAAATATAAAAGGTGATTCCAGAGTAGAAGTAAATATTTTGAAGGTGATAGTAGACCTATGAGATAATTAGAATATAACACACATATAAAATATTGGTTGCAGAGATAAAGCTGGAAAAGGAAAAGTATTCATTTTCTATGGTAGCACTATGGGTCTGTTTATTGATTGTCATTTTTGTTTTCAAGTTCAAATTGTGAAGCTGTACGTGAGTTTACATAACTGAGATTGTTGCTTAAGTATGTTGTTATCTTCGAGGTACTTCATAATATTTGAGGAAAGTGTATGTTCTAAAACCCTGCTGCAAACCAACGTCAACGATATAGGCCTGTAATTTTGCGGACTTAGGCTCATTCTTCCTCTACCTGTTTTGTGCACATAGTGTGCATACTACTCGGTCATCCTACACCTCACATTTTTGGTTGTTAATAATTCCTCTACTGTTAACTTGTTTGAGATGGACACCTTTAAAGCTTTTGGATTCTCTAATGCTGATAAAGTCAACTTACTTATCATGACCTGAATACATTTCCTTCTGAATTTTCACATTGCTATTCGCCTGGTTTGCAGTGCACAATAGCCTTCACAGCTCACATCACTGTGCAAAATTTTATTTGAACATGCTTTTCTCTGGTGCACCAGCTATCAGGACACTTCACACTGGTTGAACTGGATCCCCTCACTGATCTTGGCATTATTTGCCTGATATGTTCCAGTGAACGGGCTGCCCCCTAGCAAATTCAAATTGCAGTTGTATGGCGATTTTTGTGGGAATTAATAAAAGTTGACATTGCCTTTCTTATTATGAATATGTAAAACCTCATGAGTACAGCCAGGAAAATAAAGATGAATCAAACATGTTACACAACAAATATAAGACATATACATAACATTTTTCAACAATTTTCATTTTATTCTGTGTGTACTATCTGATTAGTGTGAAATTCAATAATTTTGTAATGTATTTTTAATTATACAATGTTTAAAAAATGGTTGACAACTTCCCCTTAATTTCAGGTGTTCTCAAAAACTGGGAACCTCATGAACGCCTCCCACCTTGTTCCCTGAGGACACTCTTCACACGATTTTTGGATATCACTACACCGCCAACTCCAGACTTGTTGCAGCACTTTGCTTCCATAGCCAGTGACTCAGAGGACAAAAGGCGTTTGAACCTCCTGGCCACTGTAAGACTTATTATTATTATTTTAAATTTTAATGTTTGTTTGTAAATCTATTGGACTCAACTGCTTGGATATTAGTCTGTAGCTTACAAACTACTTAAACTAAGGTAAAGTAACCTAAGGACACCACAAACACCCATGCCCGAGGGGGACTCGAATCCCTAAAGGCAAAAGACCACGCGCACTGCAGCACGGTTCCCCAGTGCACACGGCTAATCCACTGTGGCTGTATTACCATATATAGCATGGCCTTGAATAATCTGCGCACCCCAAATTTTGTCAAGGGGGGGGGGGAGGCACATGCAGATTTGTGTAGATCAGGATTCCACCTGTCGGATTTGAACAAATATGTGAGGGTAACCATTTGGGATGTCACATCTAATAAATTTCAAAACAATTGATGCTGCACTGGTTGAAAGAGAGAGAGAGAGAGAGAGAGAGAGACGCAGTGTTGTCATATCCAGAGCGTGCAAATCTCACACCAACCCCATAAAATTATCATATTATACCTACTAAACATTCTCATACAAACTGAAAAATATTTCATTTGTAACGCATTACTGTGAAAACGTACCCACAGTAACGCAATAAAATGAACACTTATAAAATCTGAAGCATTAAATAAATGGAGCTGAGACTGGTAATACATGGTCATATATGTTTGTAAAAGATATATGTGGAGTAATCCCCACCTGGTATGTTTTGTTGTTGCAGATGAAGTAATACCAACCTAAATTCAAGTAATCAATGATAGTTGATAGCATAATAAGGAGCTTCAACATACATGTATTTTTCATCAAAGAAATATCATCAAATGTAGCGCTTCGCTGTATATTTGATTATCAAAGTTGCTTGTCTTCTCTCCGGTGCAAATGTATCCGCTAGCATCAATGTTGTTAATTGATGTGTGTATGTGTTTGAACATAACTGCAAGCAATGCCGCACCGTAATTAGTATTTAAACACAGTAGCAAGAAATCGCTGAACCCTGTGTTCTCCAGATATAGTCGTCGTCACGTCCTGATACCAACGTGGGTAATATGGTGGTACTGAACTGAATAATACCTAACTTTATTACTCAGAAACATGGTACCATAAACTACTCATTCTTACATTAACAATGCAACTGTTCTTAGTATACGCCCCAGCTGTGCTGGCAAAGAAGCTCCCAGAAAGATATGCTACTCCGCTACATTTGTGACCAGCTAAGGCAGCGCACCATAAAAAGTTATTATTATCCACTATCTTGAAATATGACAACAATAATACCCCCTTTTAACACCACGATGAAGATTTATGTCTAGGAAATATTACGAATATTTGATAATATTTCTTTGTCAAAGATTTGACCAAAAATATTATCGTGTAATACCAGCCTAAAGGGATGTTTTTTAAAGTGGAGTAATCCCCACCTGGTATGTTTTGTTGTTGCAGATGAAGTAATACCAACCTAAATTCAAGTAATCTGTGCACCCCAGTTTTTCGTTCATAAATTCGGGAAAAAATGTGTGCGGATTATTCGAGTATATACAGTACTTTCAGCTAGTATTTCCAATACATACACTCTGCCCAGTGCCAACAGTTACATTATTAAAACAGGCAGGACATGAAAATTGCAGTTATAATATTAAATTCACTTCTGATTGAGTCTTAAGGTGATGTAAATCTACAAAATTTACAGATAGAAGTACTATATGGAAAAGTTATTCCACTGATAACAGTACAGTTAACAGATGCTCTTCTTATGTGTCAAATCATTCTTAGAGACAGAGTTGGATAAAATTATGGCCACACAAGTGTTCTTTCCATGCTTCTCTGCTTGAATTCATGCCGACATTATGGATCAATGCTTGGTGAATGGGGGTGACCATGACACGTTTCAATATGCCATGGGCCTGCACACTGCATGAATGCACTGGGGTGCATTTTTTCAGCATGTTTCTCATGTCAGCCTCTGGTCATGAGAGCAGCACCCCGTATGGCATAAGACTCAGAGATTAAGCAAAGAAAGTTAAAGTTTTCCTCCATAAGGCCAATGTAAGGACTTTAACTCTGAAAATTTTAAATGACTATATCAACACCCCTAATAATCACATGACAATAAAAATTATACCACTGTAATCAGCATGAAAAACTGATGCGAAAACAACATCTCAAATAACAAAATCACAAACTTCATATTTTGGTGTTATCCCGTACGTGCGCACTAGTCGTACTAGGTGCGCGCCATTATGAAAGACTCTGAGGATACATAGATTTCCTCTATAGTGAGATATAATGCGTAGTGTGAAAGGACACACTGAGATTTTTTGATTGTTGTATTTAAGGTACTTCATAAACCTGTTCTTTTGTAGAAACATAACTTACAGAACATAGATGTCTGGTTGTCATTTGTTGTTAATAATATGAGCTTTCCCATGAGTTAGCAGTCTTCTCTCAGTGAATACTAGACAGAAATTGCATCTACATTTGGATCGTACCTCCTTGACACTTGTGCAGAAAGGCGTGCACTACTCTGCAGTATCCATTTTCCATATGCTGCCACAAGAACTCAAGAATCTTTGTACTAACCCACACACTTTCAAGTCTAAATTCAAGAGTTATCTCATTCTTTCAAGGAACTCCTGGAAAAATTAAAAACTTAAGCTAATTCCTTTGCTTTGTTTTTTATTCTTTTTACTTAAGCTTAAGATTACACATATGTAGCACTACTGTAAGATTTTCTATTAATACTCTTGTGTTAAAATTTCATGTACTGGTTCATTTATTCTCCTTAATTAGGTCCTGCAGAACAGAAAACCATATTATTATTATATAGTCTGTCTAAACTGAAGAGCGAGCTGTCAATCCCCAGTCCATCCACCAGCTATGACATGAGAACATCTACATACAGGCAGTCCGAAAAGTTTTTCCAACACATGTGCAATGCCTTCGCCAATTCAGTGCTGACACATTGCCCTGACACTAAATTTTTCATTAAACACGTTATACTATAATTTTGAGTAGACACAGAGCTGTCTAAATTAGCCACAGAAAGTCACACATAACAGACTACAACTTACTAAGTGCCTTTCTGTTTCTGGTGAGTAGCAACCTACCATTCTCAAAAATATTGTTGAAGGCTTCCTGGAATTTCCATTGATGAATTATACTATATGAAATACAGTAATTGGTATTGTATATAAATAATGCAAGAAACATTCTCTGCTCTGGCATATAGGCAACAAATTTTTAGTCATCCTGTACCGCCCTTATTCCTAGAAAGTGGAAACCCCCAAGACAGTAAAAAAATAAAATATATACTGCTGGGGGATTTAAATCTCCATGTTTCTCACACAGACAACTTTATGTTGCTTGCTCAAGGTTGGGCTCACCAAAGAATTTGTTCTTACTAGTTCTTGTTCCAGTAGCAAGAAGTAATGTTTAGAATTAAGTTTTGAGTTAAATGAATGTATAAATGTTACTCATCATTGTATTTTGATTATTATCTTTCTTTTTTTGTATACTGCACTTATAATTTTGTACATTATGCAAGAAAGCCTTATTCTCCCATAAATATAACTAGTTTTTAGAAAAATGGAGATGGGCAGAGAGAGGGAGAGAGAGAGAGATGATATAGTACTGACTCAAGGCTCAAATAAATAAATACCTGGGCAACTTCAGATTTTCAGCCAGTGAGAAATAAATACTTTATTTAAATATATGAGTAGGCTTAAGTAAGCTCTGATAGAATGTTATCTTCAGTATTTGTTGCTGTTGGCTACATTGTGACTGTTAGTAAATTTTTAAAAACAACTCAAAACTTTTATAATAAAGTGGTAAATCTTTAAAACATTCAGGGTCAGAAAGTAATTGTACATATCATGGCAAACAAATCAGTATTTTCCTGAAAATCAAGATAAATTGCAGTGGCAGCTAGCGCCCAAAATGACTAGGAGTTCACTACTTTTACTGTAGAATGCAATTTACCTTTCCAAATACTTGACTGAATGAGCTCAAAACCCACACCTTATTTAAGCATGCACAAGGCTGCTCTTCCCCACCTGTTCCCAGAGAACTAAATATTTGTGACAACAGAGAATATAAATGTCATCGACCCTCCAATTCAAGACATTGTCAGAAGAAAACAGCCATATGTTTGTGGTAATTATTGATACAAAAGTCATATCTGAGTCCAGAATTGGTTATAAACACAAATATGGGGCAAAAAATATTGTTGAATATGAACCATCTTCCTTTAAATCCACAATTTGTTCTCCCAAACCACAAGCTGAGGCTTACCAAATTATTATTGTTCATCATAGAATATTCTGAAGGCTTTTACAGCTAATGCATCATTAGTTGAATTTAGTTGTAAGAAATGTTATCAAATATGATGAATCTTGAGTGTGCCAAAACAACTACAAGACATGAATGTTTCCTTCAGGAAGGCTTTGCATTTGCACAAGATGATCTGCAGAACTAGCTATATTGTCTTGGTGTGGGCCAATTCAAGTGTTCCCATGAGTCTGAGTAGCATTGGGGCTGGTGCTTCCACCAACACAAACACTCATGTTATTAGAACCTATTCCCCTCACCTCTCCCTTCTAAAGGAAAGCCTATAGGCTGGATTAGAAGGTTCAGAAGAGAATCTGATCGCTATGGTATGTATGCATCCTGTCTGTACAACTTAAAAGTTTGTCATGCAATAAAAGTACTTTGAAACTGGAGTATAGTGGTTTGGTATGAAGGTGTACATATCTATTTTTTTTCTCTAGCAGTTCACTAAGGCCGTGAACACATAGGATGTACCTCCACTGCTAAAATGAAAAACTGGTACCCAAAAATATTAACAAGTACTTATGAAACTTTAGTTTTAGAACTCTGTGGATTATCTAAATGGGGCATATAATTTTGTCATCAACACTTAATTTATTGTCACCTGTTGTAGTTTTAGTACCAACTTTTATATCTGCCAGTTATTTTATGTATACATAAATCAAAATGTTATCATGAATACCTTGATTTGGAAACCAACATAATCACACAAGCACACACAACAGTAAGCACTTAAATTGTAGCAACAAAGAATTGTGCATGGAACTTTCACATGTATGTTTATGCTTCATGAAAAATAAATTCATTTGTCACAGGAACCTGCAGCTTATGAAGACTGGAGGCATTGGCGGTTTCCTCACCTCTTAGAGGTCTTGGAAGAGTTTCCATCTGTGCGCCCTTCTCCTGCTTTGTTAGTAGCACAGTTGACACCTCTTCAGCCACGTTTTTATAGTATATCGTCATCACCTAGTGTGTTTCAGAAGCAAATACACATCACAGTTGCTGTTGTTGTCTACAGAACACAAGGTATATTATATTTCATAATTTTTATGAACTCTATGAAAATATGGTTTTACTTCAATGCTGTGTGTGCATTATAAGAGAAATGACCCACTTCCAGCTTCTTGGTACATTAGAAGTACAGGTAAGTCCTTAGTTAAGTGTAAAGTGAATTAAAGAAGGGGAAAGAAGAGTATGATCAAACATGATGGGATAATATAAAAACGTGGATTTACACCTGATAGATGTTTTCATTTGTTTATAGTTGTCCATTATTGATCTAATTAAATATCACACTTTACAGTAGCTAGCAGACTAGATGCTATTGCTAATTGTGTGTTTAAGGAGACCAAAAATACAATGTCGTCATCCTCCTAGCCCCCCACCCCCACCCCCTGACCACCCTTTCCTCGCAAATCCCAGGACAGAATCAAAGTACTCCATCTGTCTGCATATAGAGTGTGAGAAACTTTCCTAAATATTTGTATATTGTGTATTGAGGCAGCAAATGGATACACCTAGACTGTACACACCTAATGGGATTTGGGAAACCAAGCTAAAAACAATATCCATGCTACCAGGCTTTCCTGCCATCATCATGGATTCACTCAGTGGTTGCAGACCAGGACCAGCTCATCTCATCATATCCTGGAAGCAGGAACTACTTGCACAGATATCTGGTTGAGTGGCACACAAATAGTGTTTTAAGTTCCTTTTTTTGTTTAAAGCATTTATTACTGCCCATGCTGGGTTTCAGTGCTGAATATCAGGGGTGTCTATGACAAACATTTATTGAATTAACAATGGAGGAGGATAGGTAATAACTAGCCATAAAGATGAGCCATATATGCAGAAGAACTGGGTGGTGGAGGGAAGGAACCAGAACTCCTGGGTTTTAAAGCAGCCATTTAGGCTAGCATATTAGGCTCAGCTGCATGCTGTACTATAGGATGGTCCATCTTTCCTTTGGCCAGCACAACTGGTGGTAATCATACCACTATAAAAAGCTGTGCAAAGATTACTGCAGAGTTGATATTATATGGTGGCTTTTACAGGTGGCCCAGCTTGTGATAGGGTAGGATAAGCTTGTGACAGGATTGTAATAGGAAGTGTTGGGTCAGTGGATTATGTAGTTATTGCATCAGAGTCTTCTACAGGGATGTGATCCTTCAGGGTGTATACAGAGTAGGATAAGCTTGTGATGGGACTGGAATAGGAAGAATTGGGTTAGTGGATTATGCAGTTATTGCATCAGGGTCTTCCATAGGGATATTATCCCTCAGGGTGTATACACACCAGAACTTGGAGATCCGGGATAAATGCAGGAATATTTTCATCCAGGAGAAATCTGGGATTTACCCAGGAATTTTTTAGAATTCTATAAATTTGTCATTGTTTATGTTATCACTTTTTTTATTATTTATTTTTTTGTAATTTTGACGGGTAAGTACTTTACTTTAGCCCACTTCTGCAGAATAATACTGCACCAATAAAATATAAACGAGAGAATAACATGAAAATAATAGTTTAGGTGGAAGAAAGGTGTGATTTACAACAACAAAACATGATGCGCATAGCCTACAAGTTTCTGCCATAAGCAGTATATGCCAATGGCATCAGGACTTAGAGTATGCAATACTTCAAAACAAACTGTTGTGGATGAGCGTAATGTTTCATCTGTGCATCTTCATGTTTTCGCGGCGCAATGACTGTTCAAAGAAGTTTCGGGCATGCAGCCGCATAAAGTTTTCGGCTGAGAAACGTTCAGCCATCTTCAGAGACGAGTCGAAGACTGACGCTCCACCCCCCTTCTGCTCTGTGGACTATCCTCTACTAAGGATAGGTGAAGGTGGAGTCTTTGTCTTTTGACATTTACTCCAATAAGGATGTGTGGAGTGGGAGTGGCTAGGATTGTGCTGGTAATAACTGGTACGTGAGCAGTATGATTAAAACTTGGTGCTGCCAACTTACTAGCTGGCGGAGGATGAGATTGATGATAATGAGGATGATGATGGAGCGGGTCGGGATCTTCAAGTCTACTACCTCGTCCCTTTGCCTTCGTCACTCTCCGAGTGGCCTTGTGGCGTCCTGACTTCTAGGTTTGCCACTACTTTCGCGGCCGCTGACTAGACCTCTTCTGCGCTTGCTTCTCCAGAAACTTGCGCTTCTTGGCCTCTTCTTTTTGCTTGTTAGCGACGTTTCTGATGATGGCGTCCCATTCATCACGCGTGTGGAGGTCGTACATCGTCTCCAGGTAGACCGAGACGTTTTCTTCCTCCTTCCCTTTCAGTTCCACTTCTAAGACCTTCATCTGCCAATCTTTGAAGTGGTACCTATGGGGAAGGATTTTCTCGGTGTCTGCTGCTCCGGTCGCGGCTTGTGCGACCGTTGGTTCTTCTTCGGTGACTTCCGCCGGAGAAGTCTCCGTCTCCTTGATCGTCTCTTCGGCATCCTGCATTGCTGCAGGGGCTGGAGACTCGTCCACCTGCGGGTCTCGGACATCCGCCGCCGTTGCTGCGGAATCGTCGTCGTCCCACTGTGTGCCTGCGTCCGCCCTCAGTTCCCGTCCGCATGGGACAGAAACGTGAGGTGTGGCCGCCTCTTCTCTTATGGCACGCAGCTCCTTCTTCATCTCCACCACCTGGCGATGGAGCGCGTCGATTTCGGCGCGGAGGGCCGCCCTCTCTTCCGCCATTGCGACCTTGAGATAGGCCACCGCGTCGTTGAACGTCTCGCGCACCTCTTCTTGCGGTTTGCTGTCGTTGGTCTTCTTCTCTTGTGGCGCCTTCTTCTCAACTGAAGCCACGGGTGCGTTTGCCTTCTCGCCGCCGTTGAAGCTATTGAGATAGCTACAACGACGGAAGTTGGCAGCGTGAGGTCCACCGCAGTTGGCGCACTTCTTTGTACTTCCAGGCAGCATCTTGCATATGCATGTATCATGTGCCTCAGCGCATTTCAGACACGCATATGTACGTTGACATGACTTGGCCTGATGGCCAAGCCTCTGACAACGGAAGCATTGAAGAGGCCTCTTCTTCTGCTTCTTCTTCAGTGTCGCCGTGCGCAGCACCTCGGCAGCGAGTTGCTGCATGAAGGAAGAAAGGAAGCCGGGCCTCGACTTTCCCTTCCCCATGCGTCCCTTTCCGCGTCCACACATGGTTACGCGAACGGCAGCAAGCGAGTAACAGCGATGCGCACTCGACCGCTGCTCAAGCGGGACTGCTTCGTGCTTATATACGCGCGGGCCGCGCTACTACGCATGCGGCCACAGATACGACAAGGCGCCAAAGACGTTACTCGGCGGCAAGGAAGTACACGTGTATGTAAATTATGTCTGTGGCTGCATGATCGATTACTGCGGAGATATCGATGTATTATTATCTGTGCTGTGGTGACGATTGGACAAGTTACGAGACTTGAGAGCGAGATTACTGAGCTCTTTAACCTTTTTATTGAGGTGCCGTGACCATGGCATTATTCCAAAGTTTGCCAGGTTAGTACATTTTATAAAATCGACTTCCATGAACAAGATTTTAAGAAGTGCTGGTGCTGCCATTGTTAAAGAAAGGATCCGTTTTACTCGATGACAGTTAGATCTTGTTTCTGAAGAACTTTATCGTCTGCACCTGAAGATAGCTGTGGATTTACCCTGTCATTCATGGTACTGGATTGATGGTATAACATGGGCTAAAGCAGATTGGATTCATGAGGTGTCTACATCAAGACAGACTGCAAAGTTTGACCGGCTTGAGACCCCTTCGCAACAAGATACTGTTATTCGACGCTCCGTTGTTAATATGACGGGTAGAGATTTGGACGATGCTACGATGTTGGTCTTAGGTAAAGGACTGAACTTTGCACCCACGCCAAAGGTTTTACCAATATTTTCGTTTATCAGTGCCGTTGAAGAAGCTGTTCGACCACTCTCCACGGATTCAGCAGATGAAATAAGACGTGAAACCTGCCGTGCTGTAATGAAGGCTCACCCTCAAAGAAGTAATATTTCTGTGGCAGAGAGGGATGCACTACGTAAACTTCGCCAGGATACCGAGACAGTAGTTCTTCCAGCTGACAAAGGAAATGCAACTGTTTTAATGACTCGTGAAGACTACCATGATAAAATGTATAGTTTACTGACTGACAGCACATACCGAAAGCTTACTAAAGACCCCACAAATAAGGTAGTGAGGAAGACTATATCACTTCTGAACGCCTCCACCTTGCCTCCAGAAGTTGTGAGAAGATTAAAACCAAGTGGTGCGGTTCCTCCAAGACTCTATGGACTTCCAAAGATCCACAAAAAGGATGTCCCATTGTGTCCTATAGTAAGCAACATTGGCTCTCCTAACTATGATTGTGCCAAACATTTTGCGTCGTTATTAATGCCATTAGTAGGAAAATGTGCTCATCACATACGTAACTCCGCTGACTTCATTGCCAAACTAAAATCTTTGAAATTGGACAGCTCTGACTTGTTAGTCAGTTATGATGTAGTGTCCTTATTTACCAAGGTTCCTCTTTCAGACTCATTATCTCTTATTGGCAAGAACTTTGACAAAGAGATTTCAGCTTTGTTTAAACATGTTATGACCTCAACATATTTTTTATTCAATAACGAGTTCTTTGAACAAACTGACGGTGTCGCCATGGGTAGTCCCTTGTCCCCTTTGGTGGCCAATATGTTTATGGAGGACTTCGAGGAAAAGATGCTGGAATCTGCCAAATTGACGCCCACAGTGTTCTGGAGGTATGTTGATGACACATTTGTTGTGTGGCCTCACGGTGAAGATAAGTTACAAGAATGTTTAAATCACCTGAATTCCATCCATAACCAAATCCAGTTTACAATGGAAGTCGAAAAAGATGGATGCCTTCCTTTTCTGGATGTGATGGTACGACGTAAAGACGATGGCACCTTAGGACATTCAGTATATAGGAAACCTACGCATACTGATTTATACTTACATGCAAATAGCTGTCATCATCCATCCCAGACGATGAGTGTTCTTAGAACACTGGTCCATAGAGCACACGTCATTGCTGATGAGAGCAGTCTGCAGGACGATCTTCTACACCTGAAGAGAGTCTTTGAAGCAAACGGGTACTCTCCACAACAGATACATAAGGCACTACGTACAAAGCCAACGGTACGTGAAAAGAATATGGAAGATGATGCAAAAAGTTTTAAATCTATGGCTTTTCTGCCATATGTGGGGAGCCTGTCGTCGAAAATCGGACGGATTATGAACAAACACGATGTTAAAGTGATTTTTCGACCCCCACCAAAGACAGCAGCACTTTTGGGTTCTAACAAGGATGATTTGGAGCTCCGGAAGGCCGGGGTTTACAAGATCCCATGTGAATGTGGCCTTTCGTACATAGGACAGACGACACGTACAGTGCAGGAAAGATGCACAGAACACCAGAGATATACCCGTCTTTTACAATCAAATAAATCGGCAGTGGCAGAGCACTGTATTGATACTGGTCACTCCATGACGTACGAAAACGTCAAAATTTTAGCTTCCACTTCATCTTTCTGGGACTCAGTAGTGAAAGAAGCAATAGAAATTCGTTTGGGGACGAATTTGATTAACAGGGACAGTGGCTTCACTTTAGATAAATCATGGAATCCGGCACTTTCTTTAATAAATTTACAAAGACGCCACCACAGCACAGATAATAATACATCGATATCTCCGCAGTAATCGATCATGCAGCCACAGACATAATTTACATACACATGTACTTCCTTGCCGCCGAGTAACGTCTTTGGCGCCTTGTTGTATCTGTGGCCGCATGCGCAGTAGCGCGGCCCGCGCGTATATAAGCACGAAGCGTGTGCTGGAGCGTCAGTCTTCGACTCGTCTCTGAAGATGGCTGAACGTTTCTCAGCCGAAATATTAGAAGAATAAAACTTTATGCGGCTGCACGCCCGAAACTTCTTTGAACAATGTTTCATCTGTTTACATTTCTACAAGGCCACTGGTAAAAATTGCGAATAGTGAGAAGCCATACTTTCAAAGTCAGTGGTCTTGTATGCAATATGAATTTCATTAATATTGAGAATGTGCTATGAATTTCTTAAATCAAAAACTGTTGGCTGCCATTCAAAACAACGCTTATAGAAATTTAGGGCTTTGAAGACCAGCCATTTATGCCATTATTAAAAACTTTACTGGCACATTTATGTTCTAATACATCTTACAGTAAGGTGAAGGTTTCTTGTACTACTCACATCCAGAAAGTAAGTTTCCATATTTTTTTAAACAAGGACAACATAATTACATGAAATACTTTATTGGGAATAGGCACAGGAATGTCTGAGATACACTCAGCTTCAGGTTAGTTTACATCCTTCTTTATTACATAGATAAAAATTATATAATAACAATGGCAAAAAATATTATTAGCTATAAAAAATGAGAAATGGAGGCAGCCAATCAGGAGTCTTTAGTCCTGCTCTCTTTAGTATAAGCTAGTTCATAAGTAGTTTGTAAGTTCAGGGACTGATGACCCCGGAGTTAAGTCCCAAAAGCTTAACAAACATTTGAACATTTTGAACATACTTTTGTTGTTTTATTAGGTTCTTGCATAACAACTTGACACAATTGAAGAAAACAGCAAAGGATATTTGACAAACAATTAAAGCTGTCATGTCGAGTTACAGCCTAACAACATACACAAAAATAGTCACCTATTTATTTATTTTATTTATTTATTTACTGACATTGTAAGTGCATTTTAACACTGGGAAGTTACATGCCATTGTAGAACACATTAACATTTTAAAGAATTGATAAGTTGTACTGCTCCAAGCCAAGTATAACAGGAAAAGCACAATTCACCCAGGAAAAATTTTACTTTTTACCCAGGAAATTCAGGAAAAATCTGGGATTTTTTTCTTCTTCTCCACATATACAGCCTTCCCATGTGGTAATATGTATAGAGTGGGATATTGTGGAGGTTTTGGAAGGACTTTTGGTAGGCTGTCTCTCATTTCTAGGTGTGATGACAGATAATCAAAGCCATGATAAATACTATGGTTTAATTGTTAGAGTCTGGGGTGGTAATGGGTGGCAACAGGGGTACTCCTTTGTGGTTGGTTATTGCAGGTGGCGGGTGCTTTTATTGGTGTTGGGGGATATGTATGTGTGGGCTATGTTGGGGGAGGGGGGATATATGACTATCTGTTAATGTCTGTGTGAGAACCTTCAGCAAATACCATCATGTCTGGCTAGACTCAGTGACCGGCAGCCAGTGCACACGTGACCAGCAGCAGCTCTACATTGTACGGTAACCGGCTTCTTAATAGAAGCGACTTATTTACATTTCCTGTGTGCTTTCTCTTGCAGCTCTTTATACTTTAGTGTGCTCGCGTGTTTGTTTATTAAGAATCGCGTTTATTTGTCAGCTCAGTTACTGAATTTTTTATTTATTAGCTCGCGTATATATTTTTCAGATTCGCCGTTAATAAACAGATCAGCGTTAGGTTTATACTTTACAAAGCTCACTGTTTATCAAACTACTGAGTCCTCTGACGTACGTACTTGGAAGAAACAAAGGTTTTTAGAATGGCTAGGAACTGTGACTGCTGCGAACGGATGGAGGCAGAGTTGGTGACTCTTCGCTCGCAGCTTCAGGCGGCGTTGGCTTCGCTGGCAACGCTTGAGACTGCGGTGGGTGGGCGCCGCTGTTGTGGGCCGCTCGCGGGGGTACAGCAGACGCCCTGTGCATCTGTTGTGCCCTCTGATCGGCCTGCGGCTGTGGCCAGCCCGCTCACTGCCCGCGAGGAGGTAGCCCCCCAATCCGTGGTGGATTGGGAGGTCCCCTCAGCGCGTGTCAGGCGGCGTAAGACTTCCCGGGGGACCGAAGTGGAGGCCTCCCCGGTTAGTCTTGCCAACAGATTCGAGGCGCTGTCTGTGGCAGGGGATGTTCCTGATGCGGATGGTGTCGCTTGTCCTGTACTCGCCCCTCTGCCTTCAAGATCCGGGCACTCACAGAGGGTGGGTTTGTTGGTAGTTGGGAGCTCCAACGTTAGGCGGGTAATGGAGCCCCTTAGGAAAATGGCTACTAGGGAGGGGAAGAATTCCAATGTGCACTCCGTGTGCATACCGGGTTGAGTCATTCCGGATGTGGAACGGCTCCTTCCGGATGCCATGAAGAGCACAGGGTGCAGCCAACTGCAGGTGGTGGCTCATGTTGGGACCAATGATGTGTGTCGCTTTGGATCGGAAGAGATCCTCTCTGGTTTTGAGTGGCTATCAGAAGTGGTTAAGACTGCCAGTCTTGCTTGCAAGATGAAAGCAGAGCTCACCATCTGCAGCATTGTCGACAGGACTGACTGCGGACCTTTGGTTCAGAGCCGAGTGGAGGGTCTGAATCAGAGGCTCAGACTGTTCTGCGACCGTGTCGGCTGCAGATTCCTCGACTTGCGCCAAAGGGTGGTGGGTTTTCGGGTTCCGCTAAATAGGTCAGGAGTCCACTACACTCAGGAAGCGGCTACACGGGTAGCGGGGGCTGTGTGGCGTGGACTGGGCGGTTTTTTAGGTTAGATGGCCTCGGGAATACACAAAATGGGTTTCAGTCTCAAAGGGGGCAGGTCAGACACGGGAAGAAAGTAGACATAAAAACCATTGGTGTAACAGTTGTAAATTGTCGTAGCTGTGTTGGGAAAATTCCAGAGCTCCAAGCGCTGATAGAAAGTACTGAGGCACAAATCGTTATAGGTTCTGAAAGCTGGCTGACGCCTGAGATAAATTCGGCCGAAATTTTTTCAAAGGGCCAAATTGTCTTCAGAAAGGATAGAATAAATAAAACAGGGGGTGGCGTGTTTATTGCTGTTACAAACGGTTTATCCTGCAACGAAATTGAGGCAGATACTTCCTGTGAATTGGTCTGGGTAGAGGTTATACCTGACCACCAAAATAAATTAATAATTGGATCTTTTTATCGGCCCCCTGACTCAGACGATGCGGTTGCAGAAATGTTCAAAGAAAGCTTGAATCATATTTCAAATAGGTATCCGAAGCATACCGTTATAATCGGTGGCGACTTTAATTTACCCTCGATATGTTGGCATAATTACGTATTCAAAACCGGGGGCAAATATAAAACATCGTCCGAACTAGTTCTGAATGCTTTTTCTGAGAACTACTTCGAACAGTTAGTTCATGAACCCACTAGAATAGTACGTGGTTGTGAAAATACTCTTGCTCTCCTAGCAACAAATAATCCCGAGATAGTAAAGAGCATCGAAACAGATACAGGGATTAGCGAACATCGAGTTGTAGTAGCGAGACTGAATATCGAAATTCCCAAATGCACCAAAAATAAACGAAAAATATATCTATTCAATAAAGCAGATAAAAATTCGCTTCACGCTTTCCTGAGTGATAGTCTCCAGTCCTTCAAAACTAAAAATGCGAGTGTAGATCAGTTGTGGCTTACATTCAAAGACATAATATCAGTAGCAATCGAGAGATTTATACCAAATAAATTAATAAAAGAGGGGGCTGACCCCCCGTGGTACACAAAACAGGTCAGATCACTGTTGCAGAAACAAAGAAAAACGCATGCAAAATTAAAAAAGACACAGAATCCGCAAGACTGGCAATCTTTTACTGAAACTCGCAACCTAGCGCGGACTTCAATGCGAGAATCTTATAGTTGTTTCCACAACAAAATCCTGTCTCGTAATCTTGCAGAAAATCCAAAGAAATTCTGGTCATATGTGAAGTACACTAGCGGCAAAACACAAACAATACCTTCACTACGCGATAGCAATGGTAATACTACCGACGACAGTACTGCTAAGGCAGAATTACTAAACACAGCTTTCCGAAATTCTTTCACCAAAGAAGACGAAGTGAACACTCCAGTATTCAATCCAAGAACAGCTGCCAGCATGCGAAACTTAGAAGTAGATGTTCCTGGAGTAGTAAAACAACTTAAGTCACTAAACAAAACTAAATCTTCCGGGCCAGATTGTATACCAACTAGATTCCTCTCAGAGTATGCTGATGAAATAGCTCTGTACTTAGCTATAATTTACAACCGATCACTCAGCGAAAGATCCGTACCCAAAGACTGGAAAGTTGCCAAAATTACTCCAATATTCAAGAAAGGCAATAGGAGTGATCCCCAAAATAACAGGCCTATCTCATTGACGTCGATTTGCAGTAGGATTTTGGAACATATACTTTGTTCGAATATTATGTACTACCTCGAAGAGAACGACCTATTAACCAATAGTCAGCACGGATTCAGAAAGTATCGCTCTTGCGAAACACAGCTTGCCCTTTATTCACATGAAGTGTTAAGTGCCATCGACAAGGGATCTCAAATCAATTCCATATTTCTGGATTTCCGGAAGGCTTTTGATACTGTACCCCACAAGCGGCTTGTAATGAAATTGCGTGCTTATGGAATATCTCCCCAATTGTGCGATTGGATTCACGATTTCCTATCAGAAAGGAAACAGTTCGTTGTAATTGACGGTAAGTCATCGAGTAAAACAGAAGTCATATCTGGCGTTCCACAGGGAAGCGTTATTGGTCCCCTACTCTTCCTCGTGTTTATAAACGATTTAGGAGATAATCTGAATAGCTCCCTTAGACTGTTCGCGGATGATTCTGTCGTTTGTCGGTTAGTGAAGTCAACAGAGGATCAAAAGCAACTGCAAAGCGATTTAGACAAAATTTCTACTTGGTGCGAAAATTGGCAATTGACACTAAATAAAGAAAAGTGTGAAGTAATACACATGACCACTAAAAGAAATCCGCTGAACTTCTATTACGCGATAAATCAGTCAAACCTTAAGGTCGTAAATTCTACCAAATACCTAGGAGTTACAATTACGAACAACTTTGACTGGAGAGAACACACAGAAAATATTGTGGGGAAGGCGAACCAAAGGTTACGTTTCATTGGCAGAACGCTTAGACGATGCACCAGCTCCACCAAAGAGACTGCCTACATCACACTTGTGCGTCCTCTCTTGGAGTACTGTTGCCCCTTGTGGGACCCTCACCAGGTGGGACTGACGGAAGATATTGAGAAGGTTCAGAGAAGGGCAGCTCGTTTTGTTTTATCACGTTACGGGGGGGAAAGCGTCACGGAAATGTTGCACGAATTGGGGTGGAAATCATTAAAAGAAAGACGTTATTCATTGCGGCGTGATCTGTTTGCGAAGTTTCAATCACCGACTTTTAGTTCTGAATGTGAAAATATTTTGCTAGCACCCACCTACTTAGGGAGACATGACCATCCCAATAAAATAAGAGAAATCAGATCGAAAACGGAACGATTTAGGTGTTCTTTCTTCCCGCGCGCTATTAGAGAATGGAACGGTAGAGAAAAGTTATGAAGGTGGTTAATGAACCCTCTGCCAGGCACTTAAATGTGATTTGCTGAGTATCTATGTAGATGTAGATGTAGACTGTGGCAGTGATTTTTTTTTTTATTTTATTTATTTATTTATTTATTTATTTATTTATTTATTTATTTATTTATTTTTTTTTTTTTTTTTGTGAAATGTATGGATTTATCAACAGCTTTTTTATTCCTGTATCATAGAAGTTTACCACCTGGAAATGGAATCAACATGTGGCAGTAAAAATATTGGCTGTAGGAGAGGAATTTCTTGGGTACAAGAAAAGAAGTAATTCCCGGGTGCAAATCAGGACTATACGCTGGGTGATGAAACAGCTCCCTGCCAAAATCCTGAAGGATAGTTGTTATGCGCCAAACCATATGGGGACGAACATTCTTATGGAGCAGCACAACACCTGTAGTCAGCATTCCACACCTGTTATTCTGAAAGACATATCCTCTGGCTACATTTAGGCAATAACAAAGAGCTAAAGTTGACTGTCACGCTCTGGTGCCATTCACAAGGGGCAGACTTCTACAACACAGGAATGCAAAAGTTGACCTCAAGACAAGTGTCTCAATTCTTTTGGTGACTGTGCTGAAAAATATTTGAAACATTGCTGTACTTGTTGCCAAGAAAGTTTTTCATGCAACCCTATGTTTTCATTTTTTTTAAAAACACAAGGAAACTTACTTTCTGCTTGCTGCTCTCCTATCTTGCATATCCCCTTTTCACTCCCCGACCATCTCCTATTACTGATCTCCAAGCTTCATCTCACATTCCCACCTATCAATGCATTTACACTTTACTGGGCAGTGCTGAACATTGTGTCCTCACTTTGCATTGCATCCTTCCCCTGCCACTTCCCTCTCCTCCCCTTCTTATTCGCTTTTAAGTTCAAGTTAGGCTTTATTGACCAGACATTATTAAAGTTATGTATGCATGAGTTGTACGTGAGTGATGGAGTTTTACCAGGCAAAAAGCAGAGTTTAGTCGACAGACACACTTAAAAAATTAAAAATAAATAAAAATAAAAATAAACACACACTCAGATGCTTAGCGTTTATAAATGTGGGTTGCTTCTTCAGAAAAGAGCAAGAAAGGAAAGGGAAAAAGGAAAAGATGCAGGTTTTAAGGAAGTGGGTGAGGAGTCATTCCAACCCCAGGGACAGAAGGAATGGATTTAGTGGCAAAAGGACAGGTAAACAATCACACACACCAACATACATATACACTCACACACACCAAAGCAGACATATGTAAAAGGCAAAGAAGTTGAACAGAGATGCCAGTTGAGGCAGAGGTTCTGTCCAGAGAACAGCTATTAAGTTGTATTCTGTTATTTGTAATAATGGAAAGTTCAGGTTAGAATTAATAATAATATAGTAAGGACAGTTTACAGCTCACCGCAAAGACATGGCGATGAGCTGTGACAGGCATATACAAAAGACACACATACAACATTTTCAGCTATCAGCCATGGCCTTCTTCAGAAAATAGAACATTCACAAAATCACACACTTTGGTTCGAAGTATGGTAGCTGGAGGTGATGGTTGTGTGACTGTGTTGTGTGCCTGTGTGATTGGGTGAATGTTCTATTTTCTGAAGAAGGCCATGGCCGATAGCTGAAGATGTTGTATGTGTGTGTCTTTTGTATGTGCCTGTTGCAGCTCGTTGCCACGTCTTTATGGTGAGTTGTAAACTGTCCTTACTATATTATTATTCTGTTATTTGTGCCTTTCTGCTGCTCATCATACATCTCAGTGGTGAGTAGCAACCTATCCTTCTCAAAAATATAGTTGAATCCTTCCTGGAATTTCCATTGTTTAATTGAAAGGAAGTTATTATTATTTTCTTTTCTTTTCTAGATGGTGATGGCCCACTGCACTACGGTGTTTGTTCAAATTTTTTGAGAGATGCTGAGGAAAATGACCAAATTTATTTATTTGTAAGAAGGTGAGACTTCTTCTTCTGTCATTCATAACATCATATTCTTTTAGGCAAAGACTTATATTGAACCATTTTTATTAACATTTATTGACCTCAAGAGCCATTTGATAGTCTAGATAAACAGGTTATCCTCCTTTGATTCTTTAAAATCCTCTGCACAGGCAAAACACTGTAGGTTGCCACCAAAATCACCAGGAAAAAATTAAAATAAGTGTTAAAAATGACAATTTAAACAATCTATGAAACAATATTTGTTATCTATATGCTGATACACAATCCTAGCAGAATGCAAATAATTCAGGAGTGATGGTAACAATGCACCAGATAACAAGAGGCATTGAGTTGTTAAGAGGAACATGGACATGACTGAAAACTTTTAACTTCTGGATGGTTGTTTTTTGAGTTAGAGTAAACACACATGTGCAGCTCTTTCTTTCTCTGTGACTAATGTAAAATTCTGATTTTTTTATAGTGCACCCAACTTTTATCTTCCAACGGATGTCAAACGACCAGTTATAATGGTAGGGCCTGGCACGGGAATTGCACCATTCAGGGGATTCTGGCAGCACCGCATGGCCCAGTTACAAGCTGCACAAGGTTTGTGGAAAATTCGTGAAATATTTGGAACTAACATCAGATGTTCTGACAGAACTAGAGAATCAGTTCTAAAATTCTTTTTTGATTTCAGATACTGATGGCTTTGGCAAAATGTGGCTGTTCTTTGGCTGTCGACAACGAGCACTTGATCTATATCATGATGAAAAAGCAGCAATGCTGGAAGAAAAAGTGTTGGACAAAGTATTCCTTGCTCTTTCACGTGAACCTGATATACCTAAGGTAAATTGTAACAGACAAATAAAAGTATTATTTGCTGTTTCTGGTAGGAACTGTAATTAGAGTTGTTGAAGACATTCTAAGGTATAGAATGTGAGTTGTTCCACTTCACGTGGAAGGGAGGAGGTTCATGAGGAGAAACTCACCCTGTTCCCCCCCCCCCCCCCCCCCCAAGTATGTGTAGCTCCCATTGCCTTCACTACACAAACTGAAACATATACCCAACATATCAAAAGCAAATTTCAGAATGTGACCATCAGGAATGTATTGCAGCAACAGAAGAATATACTGAAGATGCTGTTGATGTTTTCTGTTATCAGCTAGAGGCAGTTTGTGAAAGAATACCCAGCTGTAACTTGAAAATAGTCCTTGGTGAATACAAGGAAGAGGCTTTCTGAAGAGAATTTTTCTAAGAAAAGTCTGCATGTTGAAACTAGAAAGAATGTTGTGATCTTGCCAATGTTACTTTTGTGAACAAGGTTAGAAGCAGCAATTATCTGTTTCACAAGTAAAACATCTACAAAAGGAATCTGGAAAATACCAAGAACAAATGAAGCAAACCAAATAGACCTTATGTATATTGGTATCAGAGAGATTAGTATTTGGTATACAGGGTGATCAATTGTAAACAGGCAGCTGCCTGGTGATGCCAGCTGTGGTGGTCAGTAAGCGGGTGGCCAAACATTTCTAGTTTGCAAACTAAGTTATATCAGACATACACAACATGAACACTTAAAAGGAAAGTGAGGTACTCAAACATATGAAGCAAGGAGATGCAGGAATTGCCTCCCTTCGTTCTTCAGACATTTCTGTTCAGGAAATTGTTAATTACCTCTGAGATATGGCAGCAATTTATTGAGGATTGTTAGTTTTAAGTTCACCTAAAGTATGTGGATTTGACCTGTATATTTTATCTTTTAATGAGGGAGTCCTATGTTGATATTTATAACCATGGAAGACATCTTGAAATTGTATAGGATGGGTTCAAGAGGTGGAGGTGAGGTATAATTTCCGTGCGGGGTTTGGGGAGTGATTGAAGAAATCATGAGTACATGCAGCAGGTTTCGTCTCCAGAAGAAGGCATACATGAGCTGGTTCTTAAGGCCTGAGGAGTGGCACCAGTGGTAGATAGGAGTTTAGCATTGTGCTAGGAGACTGCAGGTGCTAGCCCGGTGGGTTGCAGAGTGGAGGGATCGTGCTGCTCGGTCGAGAGTTGAACGCGGAATCATTCATGGACTCACTGCCCGTCTTGCAGATAGAGGACACCGAATCTAGGACGTTACATGCCCTAGTCCCTGATTGGCGGGAATCTTTTGGTAACTCTGGGCTCTGTTTGTCTGGCACTCTTTGGTGGGAACTTGGTACTAGCTTGTTGTTCAGCAGGTTTGGGGCCAGTAGTTGCTACAAGTGCTGGTACACAGGATTGCCAAACTAGGGTCGATGGCACCGGTTGTGCGGTGTTGAAATGCACGGCTGGCAGCCGGAATTGGGAACAGGGCAGGGACCTCACGTTGGCGCATGGAAAGTGCTTGTTGCCTTGCTGAACGTTATCTTAGTGCGCAGATTTGGCTTATACTTCAAAAGGAAATTAAATACCAATAAAAGTACCAAGAATCAAGAATATTTTGAAAACTTGTGACTCCTATGTGCCACTGGTGTACAAAATTTTCTGTAATGATAACTTGGCTGTATGTGCCATGCAGAGTTCTGCTGAAAAGTCACGAAGGCACATTCTGTTTCAGTTAATTGGGAAAAAAGACCACAAAATGTTTTCCATGTACTTTTCTCTGTTGACGGTTTCCGGGGGAAAAATAGGGAATACTATCCTCTCACTTGCCATCAGGGCATGTGTGGAGGACAATTTGCATAGGTGCTACAAAGATCGTAGCATCTATATCTATTCAGACAGCCAGGCAGCCCTGAGATCACTGACAGCTCCTGCAACAAGGTCTAAATGCAGAATGTCACAGGGTTCTGGTGGAGCTAGGGGAAAGCAATAGAGTAAACCTATTGTGGGTCCCTGGCCACTTAGGGATCAGTGGCAACGAACATGCCGACAGATTAGCCAAGATGGGGGCAGAGACTCCATTTATTGGACCGGAACTTGTCCTGACAATCACCAAGGCAATGATCAAATTGGAGCTACGTAACTGGGCTCAGAAGACAGCACATAGAATATTGGACCAAAGTCTACCAACAAAAACATGGCAAGGTAATGATGCCAAAGCCATGTTGTAAAAGCAGCTCTGCAATCCTGGGCCTGAACAGGAGAGAGATTAGACTCATGTTTGGATTGCTGACAGGCCATGGGAATTTCAAAAAACACCTACATACAATGGGAATAACAGAAGAGGACCCTAAATGTAGGACCTGTGATGACGGTGATGAAACTGCATCACATCTAATCTTCAAATGCATTGCATTGGAGAGTAAAAGGCACAGAACATTTGGGACAACCAGACCCAAAGAAATTGTGTCTAATAGAGAACTGGTAAAGGGACTCATTGCACTATTGAAGGGCATTGGTTGGCTTTACTAGATATACAGGGAGCGATACCGCACAATAAACTTAGTTTCAGTGCGGGCAGTGGTGGGTTGGACCAAGACTGTTTTGGCTTTCCTGGAAAAATCAAATCAAATCAATCCTCTCACTACTGACAGGGCACTACACTCCTATGTTTTATTATTATTATTATTATTATTTGTTATGAGAAGTTTCTCAAATGTTAATTTAGGTTTTTGAAATCCCAGTAACAGATATTTTGAGTGTTAACATTCCCTTGTAGGTGGAACCAAGATTCATCCAAAGAGAAAATTAGATATGGATCAATTTCTCTGTCATGCACATATTTTGAAATCCATTTAAAAAACTGCAACCTATTTGCAGGATCACCCAGTTTAAGTTCTTGCACGTCAGTTATCTTACAGGGCTATAACTTAAATAACTTCATGGCTGTTTGGACAGAGCTATACAAAATTCATGTTTGCTTCGAAAGACAGGGAACTGATTTTGAGGGAGACCTTTCAAGAGCAGGACCAACATTATCATCCAAAGTTTTGAAGAACACTTTCCATATCAAGAAATTTATTGACCAGTCAGTGATTCATAGTCTGATTAGGAACCTAAACATTGGGAAAGTCCTCTTGAAATAGTCTCCTTACTGCTCGTGCTGATTCTGTATGGGCATCTGAATAAAAAATGTATACTCTTTGGCAAAAAGAATACTTGGATGTCACCATTTCACCTGAAACACTTCACACTTCACTCAATATACTGAACTGCTGCCTGAAAAACTAGTGCTGCCTGCTGTAATCTTCTTACACACAAAGAATTTACTGGAGAAGAGAAATCTCCAAACCGCCAGAAGTCCAAAAAAGAGCAATAAAACCCAAGCCATTCCTCACCTGCAGTGTTGGTCATCACAGTAGGTATCAATGAGCAGCAGTGCATCATTAAGATGGTTGTGTTAATAATTGATCACCGTGTAGAAAATGTGTGCTACTTACAAGCAGTCCATTCTGACTCTGACCATTACTGAGAAGGACAAAAAATGAGGCAGAAACTTGTTATAGCTGCCAAAGACAGTGGTACCCAAATTAACAAATGGAATAAAGAAGAACTAAAAGATAACTTTAATTTCCTATAGTACCATTACAGATTCAAATGGGAGTTATGAACAAAAGAAAGAAATATAGACAAAGTATGAAACTCCATTACAGCACATGAAATGGGGGGAGGGGAGGAAATATGGAGGCTTAGAAATGATAACTAGTATGAAGTTGAATGTAGAAAACTAGGAAGTAAAACTGAAATGCTATTACTAGTTAAATATAAGAGCTACAGAGCACCAAGTAGTGTAATTTAACTTTTATGTACCAGAATTTTTATTACAAGTCAAATTCTTAAATTTACTCCCATGTATTTGATAAATTTTGTTAGTGTGTCTACTTTCAAGGGCTTTGATACATACGGTAATTTAGGTAACTCAACAGAGACGGATAGGGGCTATGCTTGTTGTGTACAGATGCGGGAGGAATTGGCCACTGTCTGTATGCAGCTGCAGGATGTGTTGGCTAAGGTCAACAGTCTTCAGGCTGCTACCCTTGTCTTCAGTGTTACCTGGGCACTTGATACAATTGCTGCGGTACCTCTGGTGCCTATTTCATTGTGTCCAATCCCTGACGCTACTGTGGCTACAGTTTATGACATCCCTGCCAATCAACAGTTGCCTGGTGGTGATAGGCTAACTGTGCAGGGGTCATGAAGGCAAAACCAGGAACTGGCCATAAAGCAGCCCCCTTTTGCCTCAGCAAGAGGTATGGGGGGCTGTCCACTGCTGATAATACCTCTGGGCCAGCAGGGGCTGCCTTGCCTGTTGCAACAGTGGCAAATCCTTCTGAGAGGTCTGGACAGATGCAGAGGGTGGGTTTGTTAGTCACTGGGAGCTCCAATGTAAGACAGGTGATGGGGCCCCTTAGGGAAATAGTTGTAAGGGTGGAGAAGAACGCCAGTGCATACTCTGTTTGCTTACTAGGGATCTCATCCGAGATGTGAAGGAGTCTCTGTCAGTGGTCATGGAGAGCATTGGGTGCATCATGCTGCAAATAATTGCTCATGTCGGCACCAATGACTCTTTCTGCCTGGGTTTAGAGGTCATCCTCAGCTCCTTCTGTTGGCTGCCAGATTTGGTGAAGACAACTAGCCTCACTCGGGGGTTGAAGTAGAGCTAAGCTATCGATTTGCAGCATCATTCCCTGAACTGATCACAGTCCTCTGGTTATGAGCTGTGTGGAAGGATTAAACCAAAGGCTCAGAAGATTCTGTGATGGGTTGCAAATTTCTCAACCTCTTCTATCCTGTGGTGAAATGTAGGATCCCCCTGAATAAGTAATGTGTACACTCCACACAAGAAGCAGCTACTAGGGCATCGGGAACATGTGGACTGTGCATGTGGGATTTTTAGGATAGACATATCCCTCCACTGGTCCATTAAGATGATTACTAATTCAGGTCAGTGCAAAAGTCAGAACATTATAATGAAGAATGAAGTGATAAATATGGTAATAGTTAACTACAGGAATGCCTATGAAAAGATCCCAGAATTGCTCTTGCTTTTATGTTGTTGTTATGGTCTTCAGTCTGGAGGCTGGTTTGATGCAGCTCTCAACAATACCCTATCCGGAGCAAGCCTCTTCATCTCATAAGAACGACAACCCACATCCACTTGAATCTGTTTACTATACGCGTCTCTTGGTCTCCCTCTGTGATTTGTACCCCACACACTTCCCTCCAATGCTAAATTTACAATTCCTCTATGTCTAAGAATGTGTCCTACCAAGTGATCCCTTCTTTTAGTCAGGGTATGCCAAAAATTCCTTTTCTCACCAATTCTGTTCAGTACCTCGTCATTAGTTATGCAATCTACCCACCTAATCTTCAGCATTCTTCTGTAGCATCACATTTCAAAAGCCTCTATCCTCTTTCTGTCTGCAAAGCTTATCGCCCATGCTTCACTCCCATACAAGGCAACACTTGACACAAATGCCTTCAGAAAAGACTTCCTTACACGTAAATTAATATTCGATATTAGCAAATTTCTCATTTTCACAAATGCTTTTCTTCCCATTGCCATTCTGCATTTTATATCCTCTGTACTGCGACCATCATTTGTTATTTTACTGCCCAAGTAACAAAACTCATCTACCTCCTTTATTGCTTTGTTACCTAATCTAATTCCTTCAGCATCACCCGATTTTCTTAGACTGCACTCCATTACCCTAGTTTTGCTCTTGTTAATGTTCATCTTATAAGCACCTTTCAGCACACTGTCCATTCCGTTCAATTGCTCTTCCAGGTCCTTTGCTGTATCTGACAGTATTACTATGTCGTCGGCAAAACGCAATGTTTTAAATTCTTCCCCCTGAACTTTAATTCCTTCACCAAATTTCTCCTTGCTTTCCTTTATAGCTTGCTCAATGTACAAACTGAACAACATTAGAGAAAGGCTACAACCCTGTCTTACTCCCTTCCCAACTGATGCTTCCCTTTCATGCCCTTCGAGTCTAATGACTGCGGTCTGGCTTTTGTACAAGTTGTAAATAACTCCCCTTTCCCTGTATTTTACCCCTGCTGACTTCAGAATTTGAAAGAGTGTATTCCAGTCAACATTGTCAAAAGCTTTCTCCAAATCTACAAAAGCTAAAAATGTAGGTTTGCATTTCCTTAATCTATCTTCTAAGATAAGACGTAAAGTGAGTATCGCCTCCCGGGTTCCTATGTTCCTCCTGAATCCAAACTGATCTTCCCCGAGGTCAGCTTCTACCACCTTTTCAATTCTCCTGTAGATAATTCGTGTTAAAATTTTGAAACCATGAGTTATCAAACTGATGGATCTCTAATTTTCACACCTGTCTGCGCCTACTTTCTTTGGAATGGGGATTATTACATTTTTCTTAAAGTCTGAGGGTATTTTGCCTGTCTCATACATCCTACACACTAGTTCAAATAATTTTGTCATGGTTGGCTCTCCCAGAGACTTTAGTAGCTCTGAGGGTATGTCATCTACTCCTGGGGCCTTGTTCCGACCTAGGTCTTTCAGGGCTCTGTCAAATTCATCTCTCAGTATAGTATCTCCTATTTCATCTTGATCTACTTCCTCTTCCCTTCCTACAACATCGTCTCTAAGTTCATTTCCTTTGTATAGCTGCTCAATGTACTCTTTCCACCTTTCAGCTTTCCCTTCTTTGCTGAGAACTGGTTTCCCATCTGAGTTCTTGATATTCGTAGATTTGCTTTTCTTGTCCCCAAATGTCTCTCTTATTTTCATGTAGGTGGTATCTACTTTTCCCCTTCTTATACATTCTTCTACGGATTTGCATTTGGCTTCTAGCCACTCCTGCTTAGCCATTTTGCACATCCTGTCAATCTCATTTCTTAGTCGTCTGTACTCCATTTTGCCTGTTTAATTTACTGCATTTTTATATTTTCTCCTTTCATCAATTAAATTTAGTATTTCCTGTGATATCCAAGGATTTTTGTAGGTCTTGCCTTTCTACCTATTTTGTCCTCTGCTGCCTTCACTATTTCATCTCTCAATGCTACCCATTCCTCTTCTACTGTTTTATTTCCCCTTGTTTCTGTCAATTGATGCCTAAATCTCCCTCTGAATTTCTCCAGAACTTCACATTCCTTCAATTTATCTAAGTCCCATCTCTTTATTTTCCTACCTTTCTGCAGTTTTTTTAGTTTCAGCCTACAGTTCATGACTAACAAGTTATGGTCAGAGTCTATATCTGCCCCTGGGTATGTCTTACAGTTTATCACCTGGTTCCGGAATCTATGTTTTACCATTATAAAATCTTGCTTTTATATATAGTCACAAAGCCCACAATAGTACTAGGGACAGAGAAAGCTGTCTCAAACCAGATTTTGACAGTAATGAAATCCCAAACTCTGACTGGAATGTATACCGCGGAGATAGTAAGAACACTGAAGAGAGAGTTGCGTTTATATTGATTGAAAACTGGCTCAAACATGATCATTGGAAGTTTTTATAGGCCACCTGGCTTAGCAGCAGTAGTGGTGGATTATCAAAGGGAAAACTAAGAAAATATTTTCTGTAGCTTTCCTAGTCACATTATTGGTTAAGGTGGAGATTTTAACTTCCCGGATATAGACTGGGATACTAACATGTTTAAGATGGGTGGCAGGGACAGAGAATCGAACAATATTATTCAAAGAGCTGTATCTAAAAATTACCTTGAACAGTTAAATAGTCCAAAAGTGACTTTAAGTTGTGTATGAGATATGCGACCATTTTTATTAAGACAATATGAGAAAACAATGCTCTTAGGTCACCGAGTAATTAATGGAACTTCTTTATTACTAGTTTTGGACATGGCCAATCATCATATAACCATTTTACATCTCTCTCTCTCTCTCTCTCTCTCTCTCTCTCTCTCACACACACACACACACAGCATAGACATACATAGCAGGTAGATGGCTATCCATCCTGTCCCTGCTGCAATACTTCTACACATACAACCATAATGCCTTTTACTACCAATTTAATCAGTTGCTGCTGTTTTTGTGCAGTTATCCCTAAATTCAACATTAAATTTCTCAAAGTACAACTGTGTATTTTGACTAACTGTTTAGATAGGTTAACAAGGTTGTCCACATTATTGAAGAACACTTTAAAACTGCCAGAGAAGCAATTAGGATTTTACTTTCTGTTGGCTCACATAAACAGAACTCAAAATATTTTTCTACATGTGATTAATTTTTGAACCTCATTTCCTTTGATTTAATATATATTCATTCATATATGTTGTAATGAGTAACACATCTATGCAAGCTCTGTAAGCCACGGCCAGTACAGAAGTCTTGAATTGTCTCATTCGGGGTCTGAGGACCTACGATGCGAGCAGTTCCCACTCCAGTCCATGCGAACAACACAAAATGCAGTCACGAAGTACACACTAGTTCATAAACACTGATGAAACCATACTGGATAGAAGCAACTGCGGCTGGTCCAGTAGCTCTCTTTAATGGCTGTGCGGCCAGGAGGGTGCAGTGCGGTAGCTCAGACAGTGCCACAGAATGGCCAGTCCTGGTAACAGGAGGGTTGCCGTTCAAACATACGCGCCACACTTTACCGCATCTCTAGGGGTGCCGAATACACCCATGCTACATCCATGCGGGATGCATCGTCCATATCTGGCTGCCAGTTTTGGGCCAGAACGAACCCATAAGGCCGATAGTGTCCTAATTGATTTTACTTGCCGGAAGTGGCTGGTACATCTTTGAATTTTGCTCCAATCACTGGGCATGAGGGTGCACAAACTGTTCCCAGCACTGGAGATAAAAAAGGAATGGTTGCAGTACTCACAGGTTAGTTCACATCCATTTTGCGTGTCTATGACTTCGATAGCGGTGGCACCCTCTGAAGGCACAGACAAGGGTGCAGGAGATGGTGTTGCCCATGATCCCAATGGTGTGACCGCTGGAACTGGTGCCGGTGCAGGAGAAAGAGAAGGCATATTTACAGCCGATGGTTCTTGGGTGGGGATGGTGCTCAGTTCAGGAGCTGGCCCAACTGAAGATGTGTTAGTATGGAGCATGGAGCTTGGGCGGAGGTGGCGATTGGGATTGTCGGCAGTCATGGGCGCAACTGATCCCAGTGACGACGAGGAGTGCCCACGGTAGTATCCACACTGCAAAGGTGGCGGCCGAGACATGTCTTCACCTTACCTGGCAGCCAATGAGGATGACGGCCAAAACCTCGTGTCCGCAAGAGAACCCAGAACATAGTGACCTGGTGGTCATGCCGGAGCACTCGATGGCTGGGGCAACAATAAATGGAAGAGAGTGCGAGGTTGCCTGCCATGAAGCAATTTCGCCGGGCTGCATTCCCCTGCCAACGTGAATCAATAGGACATCAAGAAATGGATAATGGCATCATCCACAGAGCAGGAGGTCACATATTTGTGCATTTGAACTTAAACAGTATACACAAGCCGTTCCACCTCACCATTAGACTGAGGGTGAAACAGAGGAGCCATAATTTGGTGAATGCCCAGATGAGTACAAAAGTCTTGAAAAACAGAAGAACTAAATTGGGTGCCATTATCTGACACAAGTGTATGCGGAAAACCTTACAAGGTGAAAACTTTAGATAGCAACTGAATATTTACATCAATGGACATGGTATGACAATGAAAAATATATGGAAAATTTGAATAAGCATCTACAAGAAGAAAACCAATAAGAGTTAAGGAAGGGTCCCGCATAATCCATATGCATTCGTTCCCACGGCTTTTGGGGATGTGGCCAAGAAGAGAGATACACCAGAGGTGCTACCTGTTGTGAAGCGCACAACAAGCATTTAACCACCATCCTCGTAATGTCACCATCAATACTGTGCCAAAACACATGTTGGTGAGCCAATGTTTTTGTGTGGGAAACTCCCCAGTGTCCTTCATGAAGCATCTGAAGTACTTTTGAATGAAGTTCTGCCGGGATCAATACCTGCAGAGATTGTCCGTCTGTAGCCAAAAGGAGAATCCCATCCCATACAGACAGATGAAAACGGAAAGAATAATAGTTGTGGAAGGGATCTGAAGCCCTACACGGAGGGGTGTCTGGCCAGCCCACACGGATGTAGTGAAGAACACGCCACAGCACCGGATCGGATGTCACTGCCTTAGCCAAGACCAGTTCAGTAATAGGACAGCAACAGTAGCCTGAGCATCCTCATCCAGATAAAAGCACAAAAGTTCTTCTCTATCAAAGTCAGGATCAGGACATGCCGGGAGGCGAGATAATGCATCCGAGTTAGCATGTTGTGCTGTCGGACAGAAATGGATCTCATAATTATAACGAGAAAGAAAGAGAGCCCATCACTACAATCTATGAGCTTCTTTTCTAGGAGGCGCCACTGTAGGGTTTATGATCAGTAATGAGATAGAACTTGACCCCATACAAGCAAACGTGGAATTTCTTCAAAGCATACACAATGGCTAAAGCCTCTTTTTCAATTTGAGAGTATCATTGCTAAGTAGCTATCAGTGTCTTAGATGTGTATGCAGTGGGGCGCTCTGACCCATCGGAAGACTTATGAGCCAAAACGTCACCATTGCCATATTGAGAAGCGTCCGTGGCCAGAACCAAATGTTGCCCAGCAACATATGCCGTCAAACAAGGGGCAGAAATCAATAAGTGCTTTAAGGTGCAAACACATGTTCACATTCAGAAGACTAAACAAAGGGAAAACCTTTGTGAATCAGACGGCTTAAGGAGTGCGCCACTGAGGCAGCCCCTGGTAAGAAGGGATGGTAATAGGCAACATTGCCCTAGAAAACCTGTACATCTTTGACAGACATGGGACGCGGCAGAGACTGTATCGTGACCACACGGTCTGGCAAAGGGCAGACGCCCACTGAAGACACTTCAAACACCAATTAAGTAATAGAAGGTTGGAAAAAACGAGAACTGGCCAGGTTGCCATGGAGGCCGGCTGCTTGGAGAACACAGAAAAGGGCCCATAGGTTTTTTAAATTTCTGTAGGGCGGAGCCCCAGTCACAACAGTATCATCTGGGCAAAGAAGATGCTCTAAGTAATGCTGAAAAATAGTAGGGGCACTAGCGAACCCAGAAGGAAGCCATTGATATTGATATAAACCAAAAGGAATGTTTATGACAAGGAGACATTTTGTATCATCGTCCAAAGGAAGCTGAAGATAGGCTTCCACCAGATCTATACGAGAAAAAGAATGCGAACCAGAAATAAAGCTAGGAGTTCTTCTGTACAAGGCATGGGGTACGAGTCAATCACAGACTGCGCATTGATCGTAACTTTAAAATCCTCACAGATATGTAAAGACCCCACAGATTTCTCTACAATAACCAGTGGCATAGCCCATTCACTGAAAGAAATAGGAATTAAGGCCTGTAAGTCTTGGAGGCCTTAAGTTAGTCACGCAGGGCCACCAGCACCTGGCGCACGCAAAAAAACAAAAAAATTTGGGGCGTGTCGTTGGTTTCATAGTAATGTGGGCAGTAAAGCCTGTGGCCCATCCCAGCCCACCAGAAAACAAAGAAGAGAATTCCCAACAAAGGACATCCAACTCTGGGAAAGGCACCAGATCTGAAAGAAGATAAACAGAATCGTCGATAGTGAAGCCAAAAACATTAAGGGCGTCAAGGCCAAAGATGTTAGCAGCCGCTGTGTCATCAACAACAAGAAAAGTGACCGGCCTGACAACAGATTTATATGCCATGGAGGCCATAAAATGACCCAAGATAGGGATGCGCTTGCGGCTATAGCCTCGTAAAGAAAGGGTGACTGCTGCTTAGCCACATGTACATGAGATAATTAAGAAGAGAAACAGAAGCTCCCGTATCTACAAGTAAGGTGACCTCCTTGTCATAAATGTGAACTTCAACAAAAAGTTTGGGAGACAGAGAGTGAACATTCTGGACAAGATTAACATCCATCTTATCATCCTGCTCAGTCGGATAGGAACAGCAAACAGAAGCCACTTGATTTTGTTGCACGAGTGACATACATCCCAACACTTGGGGCAGTGTGCCCTGTCATCCTGTACAACACAAAAAGGGCAAGATGGTGAAGGTCGCTGTGTGCACTAGGATTGTGCGACATGGCCCATGGCTACTGCGAAGCCACGGCCTGTTTACGACAGCACATGAGGTGAGTGAGGCGCTCCCATATGACAGTGACATCCTCACAATCCGAAGGTGCCGAGCCAGACTGAGAAACTGCAGCTGCATAACCCCAAATCTCAATCTGGTCCCCTGCAGCCCATTAGACTTCAATATATTGTGTAATGTTTAGAACATCTGTCAAGGTTGGATTTTCCAATTGCAAGGCGTGTTGGTGAACTAACCTATCTGGAGCAAGCCTGAGAATTGTATAATGAACCATATCGTCCACATACCATTCCTTGTGGGTCGGAGTAATGAATTTACATCGATGGCTAAGACTGTGCAGCTCTGCATCCCACGACTGATAGGACTGAGTCAGTTTCTTATGTGACTTGTAAAATTCAACCCGGCCTGCAATAACATGTGTATGTGGGCGGTAATGAGCCGACAAGAAATGACACATCTCATCGAAAGACAAAGCAGCCAGTTCCTGCAGGGGAGCAAGTTGCTGCAAAAGTTGATACATGTGAGGGGAGACCCATGAGAGAAATAACCCTGTTGCAGCCTGTTTTCATTATAGTCCCGTTCTTCTAATGTGTCATCAAAACCAGAGAAAGGAGGCGGGAACATGTAGCATTAGACACAGAACTGGAAGCAAATGCCGGCAGAGAAGCCGATGGCAACCGTGACATAAGGAAATCAAAACGTTCCGCCTGACCTGACACAATCGTAGTTAACCACTGAACGGGCTCAACCACAATCTGTAGAGTTTGCTGGAGAATTTGGCCCCATGGGGGCAGCTGAATGTCCGATGGACCTAGTCCCTTGTTTTCCACCATTGTCCATGACGTAGCACACACCAATTCAAATACCACACTCGTCACCACTTGTGTTATAATGAGTAACACAACTATGCAAGCTATGTAAGCCACGACCAGTACAGAACTTTTGAATTGTCAGGTTCTATGATGTGAGCGGATCCCACTCCAGTCCATGCGAAGAGCACAAAGTACAGTCATGAAGCACACACTAGTTCATAAACACTGATGAAACCATACTGGATCGAAGTGGCCGCAGCTGCAGCGCAGTAGCCCAGCCAACGCTGCAAAATGGCCAGTCCTGGTAACGGGCGGCACTCCGTTCAAATGTACACCCCACATGGTACCACAATATATGTATATTCTACCTCTCCTGCATGGTTACTTGCAAAAGCTTCTGTCTGAAAGTCCTGAAATTCCAATATTGGATTTCTATATTTTTAGCAACAAATTTTCCATTACACACAAGACTGAAATTTTCTTCAGGGTATTATTCATATAATGTACTGCTCCTGCCCTGCACATTATGATAAAGCCAAGTAAGTGAATTATTAAGTTCTATTTTGGTTACATTTCTTACATTATTAATTCTTTGAAAAGAAAAGCCTGTACTTCTTTTTATCTGACCTGATCTTCATACTCTGGGATTCCTAGTCTAAGTCTTCTTTGTATTTTTCTGCAGTGGATCAGTTCATGAAAAATATTCCATGTGTTGTGTGAAAGCTATCCTCTGCCTCGTTATTTGTCACATTCAGCTTTATTTTGTCTCCTGTATTCTTTGATACTGCTTCTTCTCCAGTTCTTTTACACTGGATTATTGTTTTCTGTGCTGCCACTGTGCCATTTATTTTTGCAACAGATGGTGTATTTATCAATATTTTTGTTGACATTTGTTGATGTATTACCTGTTGACTTCTGTTTTGGTTTTTGGACTGATGTTCGTTTGATAATTTATCTGAAGTTTCACAGGCACAAGTGGCTGATATTGTCACTATTTCAGCCTTCATTACTGATGGAGGACTGATGACCAGCACATGGCCACAGATTATATGCACCTGGTTCTCCTGTGAGAACTTTCATGTCAGTCAATTTTATCATGTGTTTGGTCTCACTCAATGGTTGTCATTCTCACACAGACTTGTACAGAGTATGCCATATATTCCAGACATTGCATGTGGATCCTCCTTTTACTTTGATGATCATTGATACTCTTATCTTCTTGGTTGGTTTGTAGATCCTGGTTTTAAATACACACTTTGTCCCTGGTTCTCACCATTTCTTGTAACCAGAACGTGCAAAAAGGTAGTTGTTGGTCTTTTTCTACCTCCACAGTGAACGTTATACTGGGGTGGACACTGTTCAGGTGTCTCATTATGAAGTAGCTCCATGCTAAGAAGGTATGTCAGAATACTGGTACCACCCTTAGGTTTACTTTACTGTTCTTACACTTCTTGATTCTTTTTTTCTTACTGCAGAGATGTTAGTATTTTTGTTTTTGTGACAACAGTTTTGCCTCTCTTAATGTGTCTGATTTACAGTCACTTCCTTTCCAAATTTTCCTGAAAAATTTTCCTGATGTTGGTACACTTTCCTGCACAGTCAGCTCATGTGATGGAAGCACATCTTCTGCAGGAATATGTTGGGTGCTCGGAGTTGTGAATAGTAAAAGTGGGACCCATAGATTGTGTCTATTGGCTTCTGAAGGAGTATGAATAATCTTGTATGGAGACAACGTTGACAACGGCAGTTCCACTGCCTGTTGATATATCTGGTCAAAATGGCGAACAACCCTTCCTTCATCAGTACAGATGTCACACAACTTTTTGATGATTCCTGAGATCCACTTGGCGCAAGAGCCATACCCCTGTACATAGACAGGAGCACCTACCCGAAACTTGTCAGGAGGTTGGGAAACAGCATGTGACTGTTGGGAGCAAAGAATATGTAACAATGTGTGCAGCTGACAGCCATGTAAGAGCTTGGCTGGTCTGTGAACACCCATGGATGTGAATCGATAAGAACTTAGAAATTGAAGTAAGGATCTTCCGTAGAAAACTCAGTGAGGAACTTCTTCATTTGACACTTGAATATGTGAACAAGACATTCAACCTCCCCATTTGACTGTGAACGGAAGGGTGGCACTGTGACATGACGGACACCGAGGCCCAAACAGAAATCTGTAAAAGCCTGTGAGGAAAACTGATGACCATTGTCTGTGACAAGTGTAGAGGGCTGACCTTCAAGGACAAAAATCTTTGCCATTGCATTTGCAGGTTGCCACACGGCAAACCAGAAAAGGAAAATTGGAATAAGTGTTAATGGCGAGAAACCAGTAGGCACCATGAAAAGGGCTGGCAAAAACAGCGTGGACCCGTTCCCACAAGCGCACTGGTGTAGGCCACAGAGAAGGGTCAGCTCGATAGGCTGCTGACTGTTGAGCAGATTTGGTGCACTGGGCGACCATGCGCGAAATGTCTGCATCAATTCCTGGCTACAAGCCAGATTTTTAGTGTGGAAAATGCCCCAATGTCCTTGGTGTAACAGCTGAAGAACATGTTGATGCAGAGAAGCAGGAACCACCACTCTTGGAAATGTTCTGTCTGTAGAGAGGAGAACCACACCGTCAAAGACAGACAGTTGCAGATGCAAGGCATAATAGTTACGGAGAGGGTCAGATGCCTTGCCTGAGGGTCTGTCAGGCCACCCTCGTTGAATGAACCTAATCACCTTACAGAGAACTGGGTCATCAGCTGTGGCAGAAGCAACATGGTCCCCCATAATTGGAAAAGCATCATCACATGATGTTTGTCCTCATCTACGAGGAAACAGAGTAACTCATCGTGGTCAAATACAGAGTCAAGACCTATAGGCAGCTGCAATAAGACATCAGCATTTGCGTGTTGGGCTGTGGGGCGGTAATGGATCTCATAGTGAAAACAAGACAAGTATAAAACCCAATGTTGCAACCTGTATGTAGCCTTATCTGGAAGCAATGCTGAAGGATGAAACAGAGAGAAAATAGGCTTATGGTCGGTTATGAGATGAAACTTGGAACCATATAGTAAAACATCAAATTTTTTTAATGGCAAGTGCCTCTTTTCTCAATCTGAGAATAATGCCTTTGAGCATCGTTGAGCATCTTAGAAGCATAAGCAACAGGCTGATCTGATCCATCATCATATTGGTATGTCAGGATGGCCCCAAAACCATACTGGGACTCGTCTATGGCCAACACCAGTTGCCACCCAGGGAGAAACGTGACTAGACACGACACAGACTGAAGTTGATCTTTGAGGTGGACAAAGGCACATCTGCATTCATCAGACCAGTGGACAGGAATGTTATTACGGAGGAGCTGATTCAATGGATGGGCCATGTCAGCCATGGAAGGAAGGAATTTATGATAGTAGGCAATTTTGCCAAGAAATACCTGAAGGTCTTTAATATTAGACGGCCTTAGGAGGGCCTCAATAGCATCAATGTGGTGACTTAAGGGATGGATCCCATCACGTGAGAGTTGAAATCCCAGATACACAACAGATGACTGAAAAAATTTAGATGTAGCGAGATAACATTTCAACCCCGCCGACAGGAGAACTTGAAAAAACACATGAAGATTGGCAAGGTGACATACATGGAAGCCCCCATAACAACAATATCATCTTGATAGTTTATGCAATGAGGCACGGAAGCCATAAGCTGTTCTAAAAAAAAAAAATGCTGAAATATAGCTGGCGCACTGGCAATGCCGAACGGCAACCATTGGTATTGATACGGGCCAAAAGGAGTGTTTAAGACGAAAAAATTTTTGCAACCCAATTCAAAGTACCTGTGGGAATTTATGAGAGTGACAACAGAACCTGTCTACCTGCATGCGAATATTTTTGTCAAGGACCTGAACATCTGTATATTAATTACTAGTATTGAAAAGTACACAATTGACAGTCATAACAGAGTTGTCATCTTCAACAACAACAAGAGTCTTGTTAGACCGGCAGACTGAGGCAATGTGACCTTTCTTATGATAGGTGTGGCATGTGGCCCAGCGCTGAGGACAATCTTCTCTCTCATGTTTGATAAAGCAACATGGACAGGATGGAAGCGTCGAACGTACCCGATTTTGCTGCCGCGGCTACTGCATCTGTCACTGTTGCTTCTTTTTAATGTGTGATTGCCCTGCTCATCGTTGTTGAAGTGTGTGTACAGTGGCAACTTCCCCATCATCTGCCATAGCATGAGACTACACAACAATGACTTCCATGTATTCGTCAATTTGGGGTCCAGCGGCACGAGAAATTTTATATGACTGGGCAATACTCAATACTTCAGATGAAGAGGGGTTCAGGAGCTGGAGCGCCCATTGTCTGACTTCCTTATCCGGAGCCAACCTAAGAATAGCATCTCTAACCATGGAATCGGCATAAAACTCATGATGCATGTCTGTAATGAATTGACATTTTCTACTAAGGCCCTGTAATTCCACAGGTCATGCACTGCATGATTGATGTGACTGCTTGCGGCACTTCTAAAAACCCACCCAGGAAGCAACAACATGTTTGTTTTTGCGATAATATTTGAAGAGCATGTCTCACGTTTCAGTAAAAGATAATGACCTTGGATCCCATAGTGGGGCTAGCTGAGACTATAGTTGATACACTTTTGGAGAAATCCACAAAAGAAACAGAGCCGATTTGTCGCATGTGCTGAAAGTCACAAAATGTAGTTGAAGTCACTTTTTCCTAGTCCTACCATTCTTCTGGAACTTCCTCGTGTGGAGGGAACGGAGGCCGGGAACACGGTGCGATCCGACTAGACAACAACATTGACACAACTAAGTGTCTGTGGTAAGTCACATAACGATGCTATGAGGGCAGTCTGTTGCTCGATGAGTGTGCACAATAGCTGGTCTAAGGTCTCCATATTTATCAAAACAGTGCCGACAACAACATGTGGAGTATTTCACAACTCGTTGCCACTCAAAGTGTTATAACTTTATTAACACAATAAAACAAACTCTTTACAGCTGGTGTATTTAATCATGGTTCACTGCAGACTGCCATGCCCCGCTGTTTCCAGGCGGGCCCTGGTTCACTTAGGCAACACTGTCTAATTGCCGTAGTGCCCCTATATTACTTTGTGCGCATTACGCATGGCAGTAGATTTGAATTTACAACACACTGTAACAACACTTTTCTCTCTTTAGGAAATTCACTTCAGTAAGTATGTATTATTTTGCACATTACCATTCTAGTAAATGTGAAAAATACTTGTGATGAAAGTCTGGAAGATGTGATGACAATAAGTTAAAAATCTTCTTAATGGTACATCCCTTTTGTTTATGTATAGAATTTCTCACATTAATTTAGACCCTATCTGTTCCATTTTAATTTTTTTATATTTTTGCTAACCTTTTGTTATAGAGTTTTACTTAGATTTTGTATTCAACATTCCAGGAATTATTAGGTATCTTATTCAATGACAAAAATCTTTGACTTGAATGATCCCACAGAGTACTTTCTTTAGCTGTGTAACTAGTTTTGTTTTCCATTGTGTGATTGGTTTTTGTGAAGTCCTCCTCAAAGAGATTGCTACATGAACTATCTAAATAACAATGATATGACATATCACTGAGACTGCTGAATACAATTTGTGTGTGTGTGTGTGTGTGTGTGTGTGTGTGTGTGTGTGTGTGTGTTTGTAAGAAATGCATGAGCTAAAGCTGTGTTACACAATTTGTGGCTAACAAGAAGGAACTCTATTATGGTTTTGTACTCATTTATAAGAAAAACATGGTCATGAATTGAGACTTATATTTAATGGAATTCTGCTTTATAATTTTCAGACTTACGTCCAAGACTTAATACGTAAAGAAGCTGCTTCAGTCTACAAGAAACTGGTAGAGGAAGATGGACATTTTTATGTATGTGGAGACTGTACAATGGCTGAACATGTATATCAAATGCTGAAATTAATAATACAGGAACACGGGTCTATGACAGATGCAGATGTTGAGAGCTATATGCTTAAAATGAGGGTGAGCAAATTAGTTTATTGTCATTAGATACAATAAGCATTCCTGTTCAAGGATAACATTTTGTGAAAGTAAACAAACAGAAAAATGTTCATGTGTTAATTTTAATGAGTGCAGCCTATGGTGACATATTTTTCAACATGGCAGAGACAAAAAATGTAACATAGAATTGACACTTGTTTTATGTACAATCAAGACTCCAAGATGTGATAAAATGAGTAGTCTGAAAGGAAATATTGCTAACCACAATATAGAGGACACACTGAATCACTTATAGGCACAATAAGAAGGCTGCTCTGCACCCTTAAGCTTATTGGCAAGAGCTCTTCTTCTAAAATGGTAGACACACACACACACACAGACAGACAGATAGACAGACACACAAGTACTACTCACACTAACACGATCACATCTCTAGCAGCTGAGTCCAACCTTGTGTGTACTTTCTATATCAGAAGGAGGTCTTTTGGCTGAAAGTTTAAGAGTTGAGCATCTTTTCATTGTCCCTGTCTGCAATTCAATGTGTCCCCTATGTAGTAGCACTACAAAGCTATCTTAAAACTTAAAAGTTGAGTCATCTTTTCATTCTGCTGTATGTAATTTCTTATATCCTCTATACAGTAAGCAGCAGTCTGTAATACTTTTATTTTATTTTTTATATAAATTATGTTCAGTTCATTTAACTATTTGCTATGTAGGATGTTCATATCCATTTTTTCTATACAGTTGGTCCAAAAACTTGAATCATAGAAATAATTAACCATTATTAATAGAGGACAGTTAACAATCACCATAAAATGCTCTCTGAGCTGCTGATAAGCATGTAAAATAGACACTCACATTCACACAATTTAAATTTTCAGCCATGGCTTTCATCAGAAAAAGAAACACAAATTCACACAATCACTCAGATGTAACTTGCACACATGAACACCATCTCCAGTTGCTTCAGCTCTACCAGGAGCAGCTGGAGATGGTGGTCACGTGTGCAAGTTACATGTGAGTGATTGTGTGAATGTATGTATTTCTTTTTCTGATGAAGGCCGCAGTCAAGAATTTAAGTTGTATGAATATTAGTGTCTTCAAATATATGAAACGATTATTAAGACGAAAAATTCCTAGCAGGAAAAATAAAATATAAAAAATAGACGAAGATTACTCACCAGGCGAAGGAGCACAGGTGTGACAGCATCACAAATAAATAAATGAATACACACACACACACACACAATCGCAAGCTTTCGCAACCCAGTTGCGTCTTCAGGCAACTTCCCTACTGCCTGAAGACGCAACTGGGTTGCGAAAGCTTGCGATTGTGTGTGTGTGTGTGTGTGTATTCATTTATTTATTTGTGATGCTGTCACACCTGTGCTCCTTCGCCTGGTGAGTAATCTTCGTCTATTTTTTATAGAATATTAGTGTCTATTCTACATACCTAGCAATGGCTCAGCAATCACCATCATGGTGACTTGGCATATGAAATTAACATAACTCCTTTTCATGGAGCATCAATGGATATGTACACTGCTTTTTTGCTGTTTTGTACCTGGAAACTGACACACACAAAATCAGTTAAATTATTTATTAAATGGTCCAAACTGTGCAGGAAGATTTTGTATTTTCTTTGTATTTTACTCTGTTGGCTATTGGCAAAGTGGCAGAGCATTCCATGTTCTGATAAATCCTATTAAAATCATCTTGCCAATGGGACAGCCCCTTTAAATCTGTATTAAAGGATGGCGACAAACTGGCGGCAACTCATTTATGCTCTGGAGTACATTCACACGGGCATCCACACGTCTAGTGGAGCTCATGCAAGGCATTATGACAGATGAGAAGTCTTGAACAATGGTTTACTCCTTATACACCCCTTAATGAGGATCACGTTTCCCAATGGCAGCAGTGTTTTCCACCAAACTAAGGTGCCATGTCACAAGGCCAGGAGTGTTATGGATCCATTCGAGAAAGACAATGGTGAGTTGTAACTGATATGCTGGCCCCCCAAACTTGCCAGATCTGAGCTTGATGGATCATATCTGGAATGTAATTGAATATGGTGTTAGTGGTCATCGGCCCCCTCCCCAGAATTAGTTACTTGTCTTTGCAGATGTTCTGCCAACCCTCTCCAGCAACCTATCAAGACCTCATTGCTTCCATGACAAGATTCGGTGCTGCTGTTATCTATGACATATGGCCATATGGTCTGTTCGGTGTGGCTCGGTACCACAGTGGTAGAGTGTCATACTATGAATCCAAAGATCATGATTTGGATCCCCGTCAGGTCCTAGGATTTTTATCTGTCACTTTCCACTTCTTTTCCCTCTGGCAGTATTTCTGAGATGAAAAATACCAAGTAGCACCATGGTTCAGAACCCACGTTAAACTGTAGGACCCCCTGTAACTGGCTGGGTAAGTCAGTTTGAAGGTTGGAGGAAGGCAACGGCATACCACCTCCAAACAGGACCATGCCTAGTAAAGCACTTTGGTGTTCAAACCAATCTTTGGATTGTTGACTGCTTTACCTTTTTATGGTCTGTTAGGTGGTCATATTGTTTTGGCTGATCAGTGTATATAGAGGAATTCTTCATAATTTCTCAGTATTCTTTGACTAAGGTAACAAAAGTACTGTTGGAATACTGCTTAGATTCACTGTCTAGTCTTTCTTTGATTCTCAGAATATACTGTGAATGGAGAAATCAGAAATTTCTGGTTTAATTTTAAGGTAGGCTGTTATTTTCCCATTGATTAACAGCAATTCATTGTAGTCACTGCTCTGAAGTCATTGGTATAAACCTCAAATGTGTGCAACAATTTAGGTATTTTCTCTTATTATTACATGGATCACCAAAATTCTCATTGTAATTCATTGTCATGGAAATTCTCATGATGTGATAGATTCTCTAGATCTTTCTTTAGAATTATTACCATTCATTTTAACTTAGTACAAACAAAGAATTTTTCAACCAGTAAATGGCTTAAAATTTTCCAAATAAATATTCACAGGATGAAAACCGATATCATGAGGACATTTTTGGAATTACGCTACGTACAGCAGAAGTGCACAACAGATCAAGAGAGACAGCAAGAATTCGAATGGCATCCCAACCATAGCACATATAAGGTGTACATCATGGATGTCACAAATGCAGCATATATCCTACATGGTGCCTATTTATATTTTAATGAAATGTTAATTAAATGCAGTGGCACATATATAAATACTGTTCCTTAAAGATTTTAATTATAGTAAATTATAAAATGCATTTGTATGCAGAAATCTCTCATATTTTTTCTGGAAATATGTATTGTTTATGAAATATATAAAAAGCCTAGAACTTTAGTGTTAGTTGCTACATACAGTGTAAAGAATTTATAATTTCTTTATTTATTTAACTTATACTATATTTTTACATGGTATAGGGAAGTGCTGGAACAAATGTCCACTTCCTGTTGTAACAATAAATGAATAAATACATTTTCTTAAGTTAGCAATAAATTTTGTGACAAATAAGTGATTAACTTCCATGTTGTTGTTAGGTATATACAAGTAGAATGCTGGCTTTGCAAATTATATCAAATGTCATACAAACATGTGATTGCTACATATCAATAATAATCATAAATAAAAAGGTACATAATTAAATTAAAAGTATCATACAGAGGAGTTTTCACATCACATTATTAAAGTGAGGAGCTAGCATTTTGTAAATAATGCTAAACATTATTTGTTTAACACTTTGTTTTAAATGAGAATTTATTGAATATAATTGATATTATGTATCACATTCATGCAGTTGTAATAGTGTGATGCAAGTCACTCCAGAATGTTTCTTTTGAGGATACTTTCACTGTTGAGTTGTAATTTGAAGAAGGCCATATGATGTGTGCACTTGATGCATTGCCATCATAGAAATACTCATAATTTATTTGTAAGGAGTCATCAGTTTCTATGTCATGAATGCATATTACTTTTAACCTGCTTGATTTGCAGTGTTTGTTAAATTACTGTAATTTACAGTTACTGTCAACATGTGCAGGATGAAACCTGTCAAAAGTTTGAGGTACAGTACTGCATTCGTATTACAAATGTGTAACCCCAGTTTTGAATGCAGTCAAATATTGAAAAGTTGATATTAAAAGCCTTGGTGTATATACATGGTATGTTTCTTTATCTTTTCTTTTTTTCACTTATGGCTTATGGTAACAGAGTTAATGTCAAATGCTTGTAAATGATAATCTCAGGTTTATTTAGATTTTAAATATGACTTGATCAATTTCAAAGGACAGATTGAAACATCTACTGATTTATGCAGCAATTTTACACTTGAAGTATGTTTGCTGAAGTGAAGATATGACTACGGGCACAACTAGAACTTTTAAGAGTAAGATACTCTGACTTATCTGAGATAATAACCAGTGGCCTTTGGGATACAGATACAATTGAGGAAGCCTGCAAACAGTGTTTTCATTGATAGTGTTTGTGATTAAGATTTACCTAAATTGTTTGCCTAAGCTGAAAATGCTTGATAATTTCATAATTAATAAACAAAAAAACTTACAAATTATTCATTATAACTCTTATCTGCTGTAAAATTCTGAGAATAAGTGTTGGTGATTATGTTGGTGAGATTGTGGTATATTCTAAATCTCCAAAAATATTGTAACAACAGTGATTTCTGCTACAGATCCTAAGAGCATAATATTCAAATTGTTCTGAATACAGATAAATCTCAGGGTGCATCTTTGTTGTTTAAGAGAACTTGTCACTGAAATTTGAGTGCAGTTTGTGATTAATATCTTTTCTCAATCAAGGTATTTCAATAATAGATAATTACTCAAACTTTCATACAATCTGGGTTTTGAAGACCAGCATTTCTGATTTAAATAAAAATAATTTTGTATGATCATAAGCACCTATTGTTATAAGCACTTCAGGTTTTAATTTAATTCTTCAAACAATATGAATTCACTTCATATCTGCAGCCATCAAGGCAAAGTTACAGGTTATTTTTCCAAGTTAATACTTAGGGAAAGAAGATTATAAATGGCTTATATTTAGGTGTACAAATATTGTTCAGTTGTATATTTTACATAAATGTCAGACAGACTCTTTCGGGATTAAAAACTAGTATCAAATATAATTGTAGAACAACACTGAAGTTTTTTTTCCTCTTTTTAATTTTTTTATATTTTTTTAAAAAATAATTGTTATTGTAAAGTGTTTACATGTAACCGTCAGTTTCATTATTATCATTATTAAGTACTGATGAAGTAGTCAGTGCTCTACACAGTATAGTCATATAAGTAATGTCCTAGCTAAGCAACACATTAGAAAGATCAAATGAACCAAAAATCATTACCAATCACACCAACATATCACTCTTACTATCTTTCATTCACATTTCATACAATGTTCTAACATACATCTTACAAATATTTTGAGAAAATATTAAAATTCGATAACTAATGTTCAAAATCTATTGTCATCTGTTACTGGAAATAAAAATAAAGATATATATAATAAAGAGTAAAGCTGTTTAATGATTTTATTTACGTGATGCAGTAGATAATACAATTCTAAACATGTGCACATTAATCCTGAAAATATAAACTGATATGGTTGGATGCAGACTATTCTGTTGATTTGATGAAGTGGACTAAATTATCTAATGCCATATTGTTTCACATCATTGCTTGTGAAAGACATGTTTTGACAAATGTGCTATATTATCGGAATGTGCTTCTCTCTGAAATAACCTGCAATTATTGTTCAGGGTATGCAAACTATACAAAACCAATACTACCCTTAATTCCTTAAAATAACTTTTACTACATAATTTTATGTAAATCTGCAAGGACCATATTACATTACAGTATACATTGCATATCAGTAATAGACCACTGCTTGTCATTTCTTACGTTTACTTACAGGATCCCGATTAATTACAAAAAAGAAAGGGGGGGAGGGAATCCACTTTGTCATACATTCTCAGCTTTCCAATCACTTCAGAATTGTGTTGGTTCTAGTTTTTGTATCATCCAGAGAAAAAGTAATATGTTACATTTTTTTAATTAGTATACTTAGAACATCAATTTTCATTTTGGGTGTCTTTAATTTTTGAATAAAGATTAAATTGCTTAGTTGGATTTAATTAATGGCATAGCAAGCATATTCAGTTAAGAGGTTCAGTTCCTGTAGCTCATATGGTGAAACATTAACCTTTTCTTAATAATCTGAATGCAGCTTTTAGTATATTACGGATTACATACAAGCAGTAATTTGTTTCCATCTTTCTATTTCAACATGTGTTTGGGAACAAGGTCTGTTGTACATAAAACTTTTCATCAGCCCAAATGACTGAAGACTGTAGATTTTCTTTAAAAAATTGTTAATTTTTTCTACTTTCTGAAATGTTTTGGATGAGACTAATATTGGGAAGTCTTGGAGAATTGCAAAATACTGCAATTTTTCTGTACAAAGTCTGATTTCCACAACAGCATTGTTTCATTAAATAGAGACAGAGTCCTTAAATATTTTGTGGTAACGTGCGGCGCGTGTGTTTAGACGGCGCGCCGCCCATTACCAGAACTGGCTGCTGTGCGGCATTGGCTGCACTACCGTGCTGCACCCTGCCGGCCGTGTGGCATTTGAGAGAGGCATGGGGACACCGAGAACCTTGCCTCAGTTACGTACTGTGTGTGCTAATGAACGTGTCTCCGGACATTGCTACTGGCCACGATAAGAGTGGGTGCCCACGGACATATCTATTGTGGACTTTTATGGGACGGCTCAAGGTCCTAGTGACAGTGTTAGCCGGTATATTGTGTATAATTGTGTTAGTAGTCATAACACAATTGGCGACGAAGGTGGTGTTTGAATTGGCGTGTGCTCTGTCGTGGAAGATGGTAGACAACAAAGGTGTGGCCCCCGTGGGGCCAAATCCTACAGCAATCGTTAGACTGTGGTTGAGTCCGTTCAGCAGTTAACAATGATTGTGTCGGATCAGGTGGACCGTTTTGACTCCCTGGTGCCGTCGGCTCCTTGGCTGGCATTTGATTCTGGTTCTGTGTTCCCACTACTGTGTTTCCACCTCCGTTCTCGGGCTTTGACGATTCTTTAGAAGATTGGGACTCTTATGAAAACCGACTGCGTCAACATTTCCTTGCGTTCGGGGTGTCCGACCCGGCGTTGTGTAAGGCTTTATTTGTTTCGTGGGTGTCCCCCCACATCTATCAACTTTTGCGTCAATTAGCCCCCCTGCAGGAACCAGCTGCTTTTTCTTTTGATGAGATGTGTCGTTTGTTGTCAGCCCATTATCGCCCACGCATGCATGTTATTGTGGCGCGGGTTGAATTTTACCGGTCACATAAGAAACCCACTGAGTCCTACCGGGCGTGGGCCGCAGAGCTGCACGGTCTTAGCCGCCGGTGTATGTTCATTACTCCGACCCACAAAGAATCATATGCCAACGATATGGTTCAGGACGCAATTCTCCAGCTCGCTCCTGATAGGACAGTGTGCCAACCTGCCTTACAGCTGGAGAATACCACCTTGACAGATGTTTTAAACAGTGCAGTCTTTTGAAGTTTCACGGGCTGCAGGGGACCAAATTGAGACTTGGGGTGATGTTGCTGCAGTTCTGCAGTCGGGCTCGGCACCTTTGGATTGCGCGGAAGTCGCTTTTGTACGGGAGCGCCCCACTCACTGCGTGCACGATCATAAACAGGCCACGGCTTCGCGGCAGGCGCGGGCCGCGCCGCACACTCCTGCTCGTGGCAGCAGCCCTTTCCATCCTGTCCTCTTTGTTTTGTACGTGACAGGGTTGATTGCTCCAAGCGATGGGTTACATATCACTCGTGCAAGAAAAAAGGCCACATGGCTTCTGTCTGCCGTTCTCGGCCGAATGAGCAAGATGACAAGATGGATGTTAATCTTGTCCAGACTGTTCAGATTTTTGACAGGGCAGTTACCTTACTTGTTGATAAGGGAGCTTCCGTTTCTCTTCTCAATTATATCACATATGTACGATTTGGTTCGCCCCCTCTGGCTGCTGTCAACCGTTATTTGCGTGGCTACAGCCGCCAGCGCATCTCTCTCTTGGGTCAATTCACGGCTCCCATGGCATATAAATCTGTCATCAGGCCGGTCACTTTTCTTCTTGTTGATGAAACTGTGGCTGCTAATATTTTCGGCCTGGATGCTTTTAATGATTTTGTTTTTCTGTTGATGATTCTGTCAAACTCCTGTCAGATTCAGTTCGTTTTTCGGAGTTGGATGCTCTTTGTCGGGAATTTTCTTCCAATGTTTTCGGGGGGCCTGAGTTGTGCCGTGGGCTTTACCACCCACATTACTCTGAAACTGACGGCGCGACCCAAGTTTTTTCGCGCGCGCCAGGTGCCGGTGGCCCTGCGCGATCAACTTAAGGCGGAACTAGATCGCCTACAGCAGTTGCAGGTTTTAACTCCCATTTCTTCCAGTGAATGGGCTACGCCACTGGTTATTGTAATGAAGCCTGGGGGGTCTTTACGTATATGTTGAGATTTAAAAGTCACCATCAATACACAGTCTGTGGTTGACTCACACCCCATGCCTCGGACAGACGAACTCCTTGCTTTACTTTCTGGTTCCCACTCTTTTTCTCACATCGATTTAGTGGAAGCCTATCTTCAGCTCCCTTTGGACTTCGACACTAAACATCTGTTGGTCGTCAACACTCCCTTTGGGTTATACCAATATCAGCGACTATCTTTCAGGTTCGCTAGTGCCCCGGCTATTTTTCAGCGCTACTTAGAGCAGCTTCTCCGTCCGGTTCCGGGCTGTGTTAACTTCTTAGACGATATTGTTGTGACTGGGGCCTCCCCACACGAACATTTACAAAACCTGCTGGCATTTTTCTCTGTCCTACAAGCAGCTGGTCTCCGCTGCAACCTGGCAAAGTCCCGTTTTTTCTAACCTTCTATTCCTTATTTGGGGTTTGAGGTGTCTTCAGCGGGCATCTGCCCGTTGCCAGATCGCGTGGCCGCGGTACAGTCCCTGTCGCATCCCACATCTGTTAAGGACGTACAGGTCTTCTTGGGCAACAATGCCTATTACCACCGTTTTTTACCAGGGGCTGCCTCGGTAGCACATCCTTTACATCGTCTGCTTCACAAGGGTGTCCCCTTTGCCTGGTCGTCTGAGTGTGAACGGGCGTTTTGCACGTTAAAGCGCTTACTGGTTTCTGCACCTTGTTTGACGGCGTATGTTCCCGGGCAACATTTTGGTGTTAGCCATTGTGTATGCTTTGAAAAAATTTCATGTTTATTGTATGGGGCCAAATTTCACCTTATTACTGACCATAAGCCCTTGGTGTCTCTATTTCACCCTACAGCAGCGCTTCCTGACAAGGCAGCTCATAGGTTGCAACGTTGGGCTCTATTACTTTCCCGTTATAATTATGAAATCCATTTCCGTCCCACGGCACAGCATGCTAACACAGACACATTATCGTGCCTTCCGGCAGGGCCTGATCCTGACTTTGACCGAGAAGAACTTTTATGCTTTTATTTGGGTGAGGAAGCTCAGGCTACTGTTGATGGTTTTCCTATTACGGCGCCAGTGTTGGCCAAGGTGGTGCCGTCAGATCCCGTGCTGCAGCACGTCCTTCACTACATTCAAGTGGGCTGGCCTGACGCCCCTCCACGTTGGGCTTCAGATCCCCTCCGTAGCTATTATTCCTTCCGTTTTCGCCTGTCTGAATGGGATGTGGTTCTCCTTTTGGCTACAGATGGACAGGCTCCGCGGGTGCTGATTCCGGCGGATCTCCGTTCCAAAGTGATTCAGATGCTTCATGAAGGACACTGAGGAGTATCCCGCACGAAAATATTGGCTCGCCGGCATGTGTTTTGGCCCGGCATTGATGGTGACATTACAAGGCTGGTGGCTATGTGCTCATTGTGAGCTTTACAGCAAGCGGCGTCTCGGGCGTCTCTCTCTTCTTGGCCGCAGCCCCGACAGCCGTGGGAGTGGGTGCACATAGATTATGCGGGCCCCTTCCTAAACTCTTATTGGTTTTTTCTTGTAGATGCATACTCAAACTTTCCATACATTTTTCGTTGCCATACCATGTCCACTGCGGTAGCTATTCAGTCACTGCTTTGGAGGGGTTTCCACACACACTCGTTTCAGATAATGGCACCCCTTTCACTTCTTCTGTTTTTCAAGATTTTTGTGCTCGTCTGGGGATTTGCCATATTACGGCCCCTCCGTTTCATCCCCAGTCTAATGGAGAAGTGGAAAGGTTTGTGCATACGTTTAAAGCTCAAATGCACAAATATGTGTCCTCTTGCTCTGTGGATGATGCCACTATCCATTTCCTGATGTCGTGTCGGTTCACTCCGGCGGGGGAACGCAGCCCAGCGGAACTGCTCCATGGCCGGCAACCTCGCACTCTCTTTCATTTGTTGTTGCCTCAACCACCGAGTGTGCCCCCACGGCCATCAGGTCCATATATTCTGGGGTCGCTAGTGTGGACGCGCGGGTTTGGCCGGCATCCTCGTTGGCTGCCAGGTAAGGTGAAGTCGTGTCTCGGCCGTCGCCTTTGCACTGTGGACACTGCTGTGGGCACTCTTCGTCAACACTGGGATCAGTTGCGCCCACGACTCCCGGCAGATTCACAGGCGCCTCCTCCAACCCCGCCTCCTCCGGGGCCTGTTTCGCCGGCATGCTCCGTGCCAACATCCTTGGGGGGGCCGACTTCTGCACTGCGTGCTGTGTCCACCCAAGCTCCGTCGGCGGTAAGGGTGCCTGTCCCAGCACTGGCACCAGTCCCAGCAGTCACATTCCTGAGCGACGGGTCATCACCTTTAGCTCCCCTCACTGAGCATCCGGCACTGGCAGGGGGGAGGGAGCTACCGCTTCTGAGGCTATGGACATCCAGACACCGGAAAGGACCATGACTCAACCTGTGAGTAATGAAACTGCTCCTTTTTTATCTCCAATTCTGGGAGCAGACGGTGCGCCCTCATCCCCGGTCATTGCGAGCAACATACACAGAGGTACCAGCCACTCCTGGCACAGAAGAACAGAACATTATCAACCCTATGGGGTAGTACCAGCCCGACACTGGCAGCCAGAGATGGACGAGGCCTCACCCATGGACGTAGCCTTGGTGCGGTTGGCACCCCTGGACATTACACCGTAAAGGGGGAGGAATGTGGTAATGCGAGGCACTTGTGTTTAGACGGTGCGCCGCCCGTTACCAGAACTGGCTGCTGTGCGGCACTGGCTGCACTACCGCGCTGCACCCTACCGGCCGTGCGGCGTTTGAGAGAGGCACGGGGACAGCCAAGAACCTTGCCTCAGTTACGTACTGTGTGTGCTGACGAACGTGTCTCCGGACATTGCTACTGACCAGGATAAGAGTGGGTGCTCACAAACATATCTATTGTGGACTTTGTTGGGATGGCTCAAGGTCCTAGCGACAGTGTTAGCTGGTATATTATGTATAATTGTGTTAGTAGTCATAACATATTTACACCATAAACCAAACCAAAAGGTCAACTAGTGCACACAGAAGTGTCAAAGAGATGATCAGCAAACTCCAGAGATAGATGCTGCAAAGAGCTATGGGGTTCTGTCAGTGTTCCAAGAGCATCTGTTTCTTGAAGAGTCAACCAACATGTTTCTTCCTTCTGTATGAATCTCGTGGAAAGATCATGAGGATAAAATTAAAGTTAAGAGAACGCAGAGACATGCCTGCAGTTTTTTCCACTGTTTTATTAGCATGTCACTTCAGTCGACTAGACTCATTGATTTATTGTAGTCTATTACCACACTCAGTTTAATTTTCAGGTCACCACTTTTCCGATCTCTTTTTGAAGACAGCTGCATTTCAGCTTTGTGGTACATTGATAACATCTACACTTCCTTCTCCTGCCATTTCCAAACGATTCGCTTTCCTTATCCTGAAGATCTAAAAGTTATTTCTCCTTTCTTCAGTTTCTTCTCCATTACTGGCATTTCCTTTCATGTTCACTAACTGTACCACAGGGGTTTGTCGCTCTATCATACAACCAACAAAATAGATCTGGGCTGCTATACCAGTTGTCTACAAACAGCATATGTGCTTTCTCCAAGTAAGGTTAGAGTAATGTGGCTACTGTATTTCCAAACACTCCCAAACCATGATTCTCAATGTCTGTCTGTGTACCAACATAAATGTTAAAATTCATTATATAATTTGTCACGCAAACACAAATTACAAAACTTTTAATTCCAAACCTACTTCTCTTTGCTAGAATATACTGCTTTACTTTCAGATGGCCTTTGAACAGCATCATTCTTCTTCATTTGAAGTCAATGAGCTTGGAATAGAAGTACCCAACTGCAGACTTCCTATCAATGTGTAGGCTTTGCACTCATAATTGCAGATGGAGATGAATGAGAATCAACAATGTCTGTAGACAGTAAACTATTTCTAAGAGTAACTTTTTCATCTGAATCACTGTCTATTGATGAGCACAGTGATTCTTCAGAATCACTCTTTATCAGTATCTGTATTATCTCTTCAGAGGTGAGGAGCTTATTACACTCCATTACAGTACGTAAATTCACTAAGCTAACAAAAGCAAATAACAGCCTACTGATGTCTGAACCAGATATAGAGTCTTGTAGTAAGGTGTGGAACTACATTCCGACAGATATCACAGTAGCATCATGTGTTGTCTCTAAAGAAAATTACACGTACAAGTGCTGTGAGGGTCCGTCAGACGCGCTGTTATCAACTTCAAATGTAGTTGTGTTTTGCATATTGAAACACCATCTGTTGCAGTTAGAGCAAACAATAAAGGAGTGGCAGGAGTCTACCAGTGGCATTGCAAACAAACAGACATCTTATTCAAGCACAGCTACTAAACAAAAGGTCAGCAAACATTTCAGAACTTCTAAAGCAGTCACCAGCACCTGGGGCACGGCATGCTCGGACTGCTGTGGCAGTCAGCCGCAGTCAAAGGGTTAATATCTGCTTTCTCTCTGTCATTTCAGTTATTTTTTTAGTTAGGTGCTCTATGAAGCTGTCACTTTCTTTTGCAACAGTCCATTATCTTCTTGATGTGCGTGAGCCAACCTTTCTTCTTGACTTTGGAGCCATTTTATGATCTAAATGTGGGACCAAAAATATAGCTAAATGCAAATATAACTGTGATCTGTAGTTTTACAGGACAATTTTGCAACAGCTCCATTGTGTCACTATGTTGTACCCTGTTCCCTCATGTTTTCAATATATCAATGAGAAACATAAGGAAAATATGCACTACAACTATGATTTTTAACACTTGCTGCCTCAACATGTAATACTTCAAATTCAACTCACCTTCACTGCTCTGATCTGCTTACTCCAATGTCAGGAATGCAAAGTTTCCGCAGAACATTCTTTAATGTCTTAAGTGATGCTAAACAATGATTTTTCCATATGATTGTAGAGAATACTCAGGTAGTTTCTAGTTGCTCCAGGAGATGGCAGCACTCAATAGGCATGTAGGCCACACCAAATGGAAGCTACAAATACCATGAAATGGCTGTGAGATTTAAATATGTTGTGTGCCAAGTACGTGTCACAATGTTTCACCAACTGTCACTAAGATGCTATAGTTTACAGTACTAATAATAAATTGTAAACTTTTCTTTCTTTTAACATTGAAATCATGTTTCTATTTTTTGTAGTTTGGAAGAAATAAATATTTGAAATCTGTTCTTTCTTTTTGAATAACCCTGTAATTAAGATTATTCTTCAAAAGAGATAGATTGGCTGGCTAGTACTTACCGTAGTACTGTTCAGAGAAGAGGAAGAAAAAGGGTATAGGGAATAGAAGGGGAAGATTATTCATGACTTAGGTCATGAGGAAAAGATGAGTGATTAATAAGTGGTCAAGAGTGTCTTTGCTGTGCTTTTAATTTTAAGCAGAACATCTGTTGCACTGGAACAGCCAGAGATGGCGATCATGTGTGCTTTATGTCTGAGTGATGGTCTGAAGGTATGTTTATCTCCTTCTGATGAAGGCCAAGGCCAAAAAAGTTAAGTAGTGTGAATGATTGTCTACTTTATGTGCCTGTCTATGGCTCAGTCATTGGATTTTGGATTTACAGTGCGTTGCTGGCTGTCATCTATTATTGGCGTAATAACTTTATTAACACAGAAAAACAAACTCTATACAGCTACTGTCTTAAATCATGGTTGACTGCCGAATGCCGTGCTCCGCTGAGTGCAGGCGAGACCCGGTTCACTTAGGCGGTGTTGTCTAATTGCTGTAGTGCCCCTATATTGCATTGTGCACATTACGTATGGCAGTAGATTTGAATTTATGATGCACTGTCACAACACTTTTGTCCCTTTGGGAATTCACTTCACATTGCAGAGGTGTTGTACAATGCGGAGACATCCATCGGTTCTTGATGTGTTGTGGCCAGGTCGCGTGGTGACATGCGAAAGTGCCCTGGACAGGGTCCTTTGCACAGAACACAGACTGTGACTGAATGATGGGTGACATCTCTGAAGTATTGGCTGCAGGTGGCGAAGTCGGCATGCTCTCAGCTGGAGGCATACGTCCCCGGGACTGAATAATGGGTGACAGCTGCGATGCCTCTTGTGCATGAGACTGTTGCTCGCACACCTCCCCCACACAGTCAGCTCTTGTGATGGAAGCACTCTTCTGCAGTAAGATGTTAGGTGCTCAGAGTTGTGAGCAGTAAAGGTGGAACCCATAGATGGTGTCTATTGCTTTCTGAAGGAGTATGAATAGTCCTGTGTGGAGACAGTGTTGACAATGGCAGTTCCATCGCCTGTGGACGTATCTGGTCAAAATGGCGAACAACCATTCCTTCATCAGTACGGATGTCACACAACTGATGGCCTTTTTGATGATTCCTGTGGTCCACTTGGCACTAGAGCCATACCCTTGTACCCAGACAGGAGCACCTACCTGGAACTTGTCAGGAGGATGGGAAACAGCATGTGACTGTCAGGTGCGAAGAAGATATAACAGTGTGCGTGGCTGATGACCATGTAAGATCTCTGCTGGTCTGTGATCACCCATTGGCGTAAATCGATAAGATCTTAGAAATTTAAGTACAGCATTTTCCATAGAAAACTCAGTGAGGAACTTCTTCATCTGACACGTGAATGTGCAAACAAGATGCTCAACCTCCCCATTCGACTGTGGATGGAAGGGTGGCACTGTGACGTGACGGACACTGAGGCCCGAACAGAAATCTGTGAAAGCCTGTGAGGAAAACTGATGACCATTGTCTGTGACAAGTGTAGCGGGTAGACCTCCAAGTGCAAAAATCTTTGCCAATGTATTTGTGATTGCCACTTTTGTGTCTCGTTTCCGCCGGTTGTCCCGGGTGTCGGTGGCCGAGTGGAGAGAGACCGAGGCAGGAAAATAGGATGCATGCGTGTGCAGGGACGGAGGTGGCCAGCCAGTGGGCCGCAGAAACTAGAAACACTAAGCTAGATTAGAACAAGAGATATATATTTCATAGAAATAATACATTACTTAACTTGGAGGGCAGCATACTAGTGGAATGCAGATACAGGGTTAATCTCGGTAGAAGCCTGCCTACTGATGAGTCCTAGTGCCGGTCCTAATCCCAAGTCTCAACTGGTGCCTATCTGATTCCCAAGTGAACGATGCAGTTCAGTGGTGGCCATGAGTGGAGTTGCAGCAGAGAGCGCTTGTGGCTGTCGTAAGAACGCCGCGCATGCATGGCGGCGTGCGCCGAAAGTACGTGGCGCACACTTCAGACTTGTGCAACACCACACCCTTTCCCCCCAAACCGCCGCACCATCGTGGTGTAGGGCTGAGGGCCACGGCGACGGCACTGGGAGGAGGGCCTGGGCGGGGGCGTTACTGGTGGGATTGGCATTGTAGCTGAGGCTGGGATCGAGACGCCGTCCACGCCCTGGTATCCACCTTGCGATCCCCCGGAAAACCCATCAAAACGAGGGGAAGGGCGCACACCTCTGCCCATAGGGAGTAGGTCATCTTCTTCTGAGGTGCGTGGCCCAGGCGGCGGGGGCACGCACGGTTCCGAAGTCCCACTCGGTGACACTGTCATCTGCGTCGGCGACAGCGGCAGAGGCGCATCGACCTCCATGGGGATGGTCTCGTAGTCCAGGGACGCTGGACCCATCGGAGAACAATGTGGCTGTGCTCCCTGGCGGTGAACTGGGTCTGGAATCAAGAAACCAGAGACAAGATCGCACGGCCTGTGCAGACGCAATTGGTTTGCGTGGTGCCACAGCTCCGACCCTGTGGAAGAACATACAACATATATATTGAGACCAAGCACATGTTGAATAATGCCCGGCATCCATCTTGTACATCCAGCAAACACCTTGTACAGCACTGGCATCGAAACCCGAAAACGCGAAGCGTCATACGAACCGACTCGGTGCATGGGAGGCTGCAGTAGGTGAAGGAGAGTGCGGTGATGGCAGCTGTGTAGCAGCTCGGCAGGAGACGGGCCATCACGTGGCATGCACTGATATGTAGACAGGAAAATCTGAAGAGCTTGCTGCCTGGAGTGCTGACCTTTCACCTTTTCCATGTGAGACTTTAATGTTCGAACGAAACGTTCTACTTCACCATTGGACTGAGGGTGAAAAGGTGCTGTGGTGATATGCTGAATGCCATTCACATGACAAAACTGTTGAAATTCCGCACTAACAAACTGAGGTCCATTGTCACTGACGATAGTTTCAGGCAAACCTCTGATGCAAAACACTGATGTTAAGGCACTACAGCAATTAGTGCCCCTACTTTGCGTGCATTACGTGCAGCAGTAGATTTGAATTTACGACGCACGGTCATAACAATTGGCATTCACTGAAAAGAGTTGGATGAGAACTTTCATGTGATATAATCATTTTAGCAACAAATATTTCGACATAGAAAATTTGCACTTAAGTATTCACTAATATTTTTTAAAGGAAATGTTTCCATAAGAATGACATATACCATTATCATCTGGTGATCTGAAAACTATCTTGTGAATAATAAATCTTCATGAGATACAGAAATATTAAGAAATTATTTTGTATACTGTAGCTACTATATAAGCTATTTGATCAAAATATTCTGGATACTGATTAGTACACATTACAGTTCTTCCCTCTATGATGGGTTGAATCATACTAGGAACACTTTGTGACATGACTCATTATCTGTGCAGGAGCCACCATCCCATTCTTCCTTGAGAACTGAAACTGGGGAAGGTAATAAAGTTGCATGCAATGGTCTGGAGTAGAGTCAACATTATAACTCAAGAACAAGGTGTCCTCTTAGTGGGCTAGTCAATTCAGGAATGTTATTGTCCATAAAATATTGCCTCGAAGATACTTCATTGTGATAGAGTGTATCCGTCATTCTAATACCGTATAAATAATAGTCTCTAAACTGCTCCACCACTGTGCACAATACACAGTGCAGGAAAATGTGTTCATATCCTCCACATTTTATGTCTTCTATAACAAATTAAAGTGTCCATGCTCTAAGCATAAGAAACACCCCCCATTCCCCAGCACCTGATGAACTGTAGGCCTAAATCAAAAACCTTTATCACTAACAACAAATATCAGGCTCTTGATCAAATAGTGGAAGAAGTAACGCTCAAGCCTACGCAAATTGAAAATAACCTTTCGATCTGCAAAAAATCTGACAGCAATAAGTCGAAAAAAACAAGTTATCAATTCGTGTGCCAGTGTATCAGAATGTAAACAAACTAGGCCTATCCAGCGTAACGACAGTGAAATCCGTCAAATTACGTATATGAAACCGCCCAAAGTGAACAAAAGAAGAAGCGAGAAGCAGAAGGGCAGGATCCTAATATATGGAGACAGTCACGGTCGCGGAATAGCGCAAAACATAGTGAATATGCAGGACGACTTTGAAGCTGTGGCTCACATTCAACCTGGAGCACCTCTGTCTGCTGTGGCGACGTCGTGTGTGCGTGATAGTGAATCTTTCTCCGTAAGTGATAGTGTCGTAATCATTGGAGGAACAAACGATGTAGCCAAAAACCAGGCAAATGACGCTATCAGACACATGATAACTACTCTCGGTAAGTTAATAGGCACAAAAGTTGTTGTTGTCAACATACCACAGAGATACAATTTAATGGAACAATCTGTTGTGAATTTGGAAGTGCACAAAACTAATGATAGACTAAAGAAAATATGTAATAAATTCCACAATGTCTCTCTTGTAAACATCAGTAATCTTGATAGGGACCTGCACACAACTCATGGAATGCACCTGAATAAAAGAGGCAAAATGACTCTCAGTAAATTAATTATTGATGAAATAAGATGAAATTCTCAGCAAAGTGTTATTAATACGTGCTTTGCCATGGAATGGCCCACACCACCCAATCTGACAAACAACTTTGCAAAAAACAAACCTACCACAGCTCCACCATATCCAAATAAAACCGAAATGGAAGGGCCAAAACTTGCAGCTAGTATAACAACAAACCACACTCAGAACCAAGGTGTCAGAAATAGTCACTCAAATAGGAATCAGGGAAACTTGAAGGGCATGCTGGACATCCTAGTAGTGTGAAAACTGTCAGTAGTGTCCAGCAGAACACACTTGGGTTCAAATTAATTCACCAAAATGTTCAAAGTCTTAGTAATAAGCAAAATGAGATGGACACAGTTGCAGGGATTGATAACCCACATGTCTTAGTTATAACTGAACACTGGTATACAGAAGAGATAATTAGTGTTTGCCAGCCACTTTCCATGATATTCTGTACTGCCTTCAGCAGGAAAATGAAAAAATGTGGAGGGGTAGCTATCTTTGCATCTAGAAGCAGTAACTTTAATGTAATTGATGTAAGTGCTTTCAGCATACAGGGGATTATAGAACTTGCAGCAATTAACTACAAATGGGGGAAAGAGAACTTAATTATCATAGGTGTATACAGACCCCCAAGTGGCAGCCTTGACATTTTCTTTGAAGTTTTGAATGATCTGCTTGTAGACATTGACAGCAAACACTGTGATAAAAATGGCTGGGCTAACTTAATTCTAGTAGGAGATATAAATATTGACTTGCTGTCTCCTGATTCCAGCATTAAAAGAAAATTGATGCTGGTACTAGATCAGTTTAAACTAAATCCCTTGATAAATGAGCCCACCAGGGAGGTTAATGGCAGCAAATCATGCATTGACAACATTATTACTAACATGTCCCACTTTAAATACACTGCATCAGTTCTGAAGCTTGCAATTTCTGACCACCATGCGGTTCAGGTACTGATAGAAGCTGAAAACCTTCATATTGCAAGCAAAAAGAAACAACATGTAACAAAAAGAGCCACCCGTGACAACAATATCGAAAACCTTAAGAGAATGCTCAAACGCTTACAATGGAATGAAAATAACTGTATCACTTTCAATGAATTTGCATCTGACTTTTATTATTGCTTCAACGTCTCATGCCCAGAAACAACCCTGCCAGTAAATGACTGTAAAAAAATAAAAAAGAATAACTGGATAAACACTGAAGTAAAAACAGCAAGAGAAAAACTAAGACTTTTCCAACGCGCAATGACAAAGAATAGTGATAATCATAGACTGAAGGAAGAGTTTAACAACTATCATGATCACTACAAAAATCTCCTCCTAGAAACCAGAAGTAAACATGTAGCTAACATGTTAAGAGGCTCCAACAACTCTGGCAAAGCTGTCTGGCAAGTTATAAATAGCTTTAGGGACTGTAAGGACAAATCAGCTAGTGACCTTAGTATCAATTTCAAAGGTGGTAACATCAAATGCCCCTACCAGATAGCAAATATTTTTAACGAGTACTTTTCTTCTATGGGAAAATCCATCAATGACCAGTTCAACAACCTCCAGTATACATATAAGGGCAATCCAGTAAGACATAGCATATACTTGACACCTACGAACAGCAGGGAAATAAAACACATAGTGATGTCACTAAAAAACTCAAACTCTGCAGGTTATGAAGGATTGTCTATCAGCACACTTAAAAGGTGCATAGACAACATATCAGATGCCTTGGCGACAGCAGTAAATGACATAATCACAACGGGCATTTTTCCAGACAGACTAAAGATAGCACAAGTAACTCCGATTTACAAGAAAGGTGATAAAAATAAAATTGAAAACTACCGACCGATCTCAATCTTACCTGCATTTTCCAAGGTAATCGAGAAAGTTATTTATAATAGACTAATGGCATTTCTGAGTCTACACAACCTAATATTCGAGAATCAAAATGGTTTTATGAAGAACAAGTCAACTTCAGTAGCTGCAGCACAGCTCGTAGATGAAATAATAACTGCCATAGAGAACAACGAACAAGTTGCTGGAGTGTTCCTTGATCTCGAAAAAGCTTTTGACTGCGTTAATATCACCATACTACTTGACAAGATATGGAACATGGGTATTAGAGGAACATGCTTTGACCTAATAGAGTCATATATGAGCAACAGGAAACAATTTGTCTTGATTAAAACAAACAATGGGTATTTCAAATCCAAAGTAGCAGATGTCCAATACGGAGTGCCCCAAGGTTCCGTCTTGGGACCCCTCCTGTTCCTGATTTATGTGAACGATATAAAGTACTGTTCCCCAGATAATAAAATAATATTGCATGCAGACGATACAACAATTGTGTGCAAACACAAAGACCACAGCAGTCTGGAAGTGCTGTGCAACACTGTTACTAATGAAATAGTCAAGTATTTCAATGAAAACCATCTAAATGTAAGTGCCTCCAAGACTGCAATTGTAGATTTTAACCCTAGAAAGCAAACAGACTTTGACATGAAATTATCAATAGGAAATCAAACTATTAATAAGGAAAAATATACAAAATTTTTGGGTATCACAATTCAAGACAACCTTAAGTGGGACTTGCACATAGATTCCCTAGCCAAAAAGCTGTCTAAAAATATCTTTGCCATAAACCAGATCAGCAAATATTGTAAAGATATGCATATCCTTAAGACTGCATACCATGCATTATTTGCATCCAACACAAACTATGGAATAGAAATTTGGGGTGGAACATCACAAGCTAACATTAACACTTTGTTGATACTACAGAAGAAAGCGGTCAGAATTATCTGTGGGGCCAAACCAAGAGAATCATGTTGGAATCTCTTTCCAAAATTGGGCATACTTACCATTACTGGTGTATACATATTAAAAATAATAATGTATGTGAAAACAATCAATCCAGATCTAAATTGTGATCTACATCAACACAATACATGACAAAAACTAAGATACCATTTAAACAGCCACAGAACAGCATTATATGAAAAAAATGGACTTCATGTTGGCCTGAAGCTTAGCAATGCACTACCAAAAAGCCTTGCAGCCCTTCCTAAAAATAAATTAAAAGACCAACTAAAAAGGATCCTAATTGAAAATGCATTCTATTCTCTAGATGAATTCTATGACTATATGAAAAATGTTTCTTAACCAAGACAAGTATGTACTGTAGTTAACTGTTTAGTTGTCAAGTAGACTTAAAACATGTAATGCTGTAGTTAAGTGTTTAATTATCAGATAAAGACTTAAAAACATGTAATATGTTTAATTGTATAACAGAAATAATGTCTATATGAAACAGTAATCATTAGTTTATAATTTATGAAACTGACGTATTCAGAAGAATAATCTGTACAATGTCAATGTATATGTATTATTCGATGTTGAATAAATATTATTATTATTATTATTATTATTATTATTATTATTATTATTATTATTATTATTATTATTATTATTAATATACGCCTCCCTTAATTCACATTTGGCATTATACAAGATAGCAGGTAATGTTCTTTAGGAATTCACCAAACTTAAACCCACCACCCAGATTACAATAGAGTATATCATGAATCATCACTCCATTACATTCATTTCTAGTCATCCACTGTCCAGTTCTGTTACTCCTTGCATCACCTGAAGCATATGTGGACCAATAGACCTATGAAACTCACAACTGATTGTCTATTATGCATGCCTCTCTGCATCTGAGTGATTGTCATTATGGTGAATTGCAATATATCCTCATAATATTGTTTATATGTACAATAAATTAAGAGTCCAGGTTGCAATATTAGTAATATTATGGGTATTTATTATAACTCACCATGGAGGGGATTGCTGAGCCAAAGACAAGCACTGAGAAAACACAATCATACTCACACAAATGAGGTTTTCAGCAGAAAAAGAGGACACCACTTTCATACAAAATCATACCGACACAACTTAGGCAACAACAACCACCATCTCTGGCCACCACACTTTGAGTATTATGGCTGTGAGTGCAATTTGGAATGGGGAGGAAGTAAAATGGCAAAGGGGAGAAAAGGAGAAGTAGTGGCAAATTGGAATGGTGAGAGAGAAATTGGGAAGAGATGTAGGATGGGGTTGATAACTGTTGGTTTGAGGGTTTGAGAAGATAATTTTTGATACTGTAAAATGTATTGTAAGAATAATTCCAATCTGTGCACCACAGGTAGGTACACCTTGCACTTGCAACATGCCAAGACTATGCAGAGTTGATAATTAACATAGCATGGTGACTTATTGGGTTTCCTGGGACTGTGATGGGACTGGAATAGAAAATGTTGCATACGTCAATTGGGCAGGTTTTTAGACTGGGGTGTTCCACACAGATAATCTGTGGCAAGGGACTGGGAATAGCACAAGCATGGACTAAGATGTTGTGGAAGTTGTGTGGAACACCACTCTCGTCTCAGTGCATGATGATAGATAATCAAAGCCCTAATGAAGGATGTGGTTCAGTTATTCCAGTCTGGGGCAATATTGTTTGGTGCATGGCATCATGGCCCCCACAAGGGTGGGGCTGGGTGGACCCATGGGTCCAGGGCATGGAGTTGAAGGGGGCCCGGGCCCAGCCCTAAATGATTCAATTGTTTTGTTAATGAAATTAAATACAAACTTGTTAAAACATGTTGAATATTTTTCATCCAACGAAAATTTAGAAGATTCTACAGGTAATTGTAGTAGATATTTATGATAAACCGCTTATCTTAAACAATTACTTCAATTGATGCTTTTAGTTATTGTCATTGGTTGGTATTGTATGTGTTTAGTAAGTTGACCAACCATACCGATTTTTTCAGGACAGTCACAATTTTTGTGTCTCTCTCGAATGTTATCAAAGGTAATTTGTTATATCTATTTGTCCCGGATTTAACAATTATCTTCAGAATTAGAAATTGTTCTTACCTGTATCAGTCTATTTTATTATTAGTTTTAATTTTGATGGGAAACTGTTTGTTAAAGGTTCGTTAGACTTAAGGTACATACCACAAACTGTTGAAACCGTTTCAAACTGTTTCCACTGAGCATATGAGCACAAACTACACCAGTGAGAAAATCAGTGAATGGACTGCTAAGACCACTTTTCCAGGTCAAAGATGCATTGATATTATTTCTCATTTCAGACAGAATCATGCACCAATCTCAAATGTGCAGTTTCTCTTCTGTCTTTCCGGAAATAATGCTGTTTCTGAAAGGGTATTTTCCCCACATGAATACAATATGGACAAGTGACAAAACACAGCTTGCCGTTGAAACCGTGAAATCAATATTAGTAACTAGAATAAATTATTATGAAAATTGTGTAGAATTTTTCACATGTTGATAACTATAGACTTGTTGAAGAAAATTCACTGAACTGTTAAATACAGTTGTTCTGATTGCATTCTGTCATCATATAAAGTACTAATGAAGTGTAAATTAATGTACTTTTTGTAACAACTTAAACTGATATTTTGTAATTACTACTTTCACTAAAACCTTATTCTAATATAATGAAATGTGTACAAATTGCAAAATTTGTAATGTGTCCCAAATTTGGATCTAGAAAATGTGGTTATGTTCCGAATTTGAATCTAGAAAATATGGTCACCTTTGTATTAAACAGTATGCAATGATTTCTCCTTGTGGAGTACACTAACTGAACAGACTTGATGCTTATGCTGGTGAACTGAATTATGATGCGATTCTTTTTTAGAAATGTTGAGAGTTTTTATTCTTCCTTCTATAATAGGGCTGGTCACTGGGAATGGTTGAAACAACTTGTCCCTTTGTCTAACTCTTGATGCAATAAAAGGCTACAAATACTCCGCCAAATTTTGAAGCAACATCCTTCGATCTTCAAAGTTTTAGACGTGTTCCTGCTGTATTAACTCCATCAGCAAAAAATATTGATTTGGATCTCAAGAAGTACTTGACAGCTATCAAAGACATCATGATATCATTTTGGCACAATATCTCGACATCTACTGATCACAAAAATGTCGTTACACAGAAAAAAGGAATTTCCCTCAACACAGCGATGCCGATGATTAACTTAAAGACATTATGACATCACTTTGAATGAAGATAGAGTAGTTGCTGAGGCAGCTGGCATTTCATCAGAGATTATCAATAGGAAAGCTGATGTAAATGAAAGGACAGCTGAACAACTTCAGCTGTAAGCATCAAATTAATTCAGATCTTTTTTTGTCTATTCTGTGTTTAATTTTATAATGCAAGATTTGACAACAATATTTGCGAGCTATGAACAATTTTTTCATGTGTTTTCACCAGTTTTTGGCTTTCATGGACCTAGAAAGTAATGAACTGAAAGTTAAAATCACCAATCCCATCTCAAAGTATCCTTCGGATGTAGCAGCTTCTTTGAAATTCCACCCATGTAACCGTCTTCAGTAGGCCTGTAGTCTGTCAACCATAAAAGGATCCAATGAAAGTTCTCAGCACGTTTATGAGAAAAGCTACAAGTAATTTTTTGGTACTGAGTAGAACAATTAGACTTATTGTATGATTCAGGGCAGGATTAAGGCAATCGCAAGTACCGTGGCCGCCAGGAGGCCCCGCCATGATCGCCTTCGAAATTTGTCACTATTTAACGAAGTTTTGTTTCCTAGTAAAAGAGAAAAAAAATGAAATTTATGATATTAACATGATGCATTCACACTAATCCTGCCATCGAAAGCACCTTTATTGTTGTGTCTACTTTTCCTTTAATGAGACAGTACTGTTGAATACGATGGCAGTCTTACTTCACGTGAACCAGCGACAACACATATTTCGATTTGTCACCCATTTGGCAGCCGATTAGTGTCGAAACACCAGAAATGTCTGATGTCGCAGACAGGTGCAGTTTGCCTTTTTGCATACAACACAGCACTTTAGGCTCACAACAGTGGGTAGTGTCTGCAGAGGCTGCTCTCAGCTGGTGCAACATCTGTAGTAATCTGCAGTTCCCTCCGTTTCTACATAAAATTTGTCAGTAAACTTTTATTATTAGATGAAAAAGTCTGTATATTCATATTTGCCATGAAATTATCAACTTCTAGAAACACTACATCAGATATTACGTTGCCGGATATTGCAACAATGAATTTCTTTTTCGTCAGCCAGAGTGAACTCTACAAATATGCGAAAAATATTATACCAGATATTAGGAAAGCCTTTCTTTAAAATTTGGAAAAATATTTACCAGTTTACTATACAGCCATAAATAAGATAAATACAGAATAGTTTCAGTGTCACTGTAATATTAAAAACACCTAATACATTGTTACATAACTATTTCTCCGATTTTATGTTGTATTAGTTTTAGACACAAGTTTGTTGTTTTTAAGCTCATATTGGAATATTTTGTTGAATATTTACCTTATTTTAGCTTAAATTTTCTGCATTTTGTGCATGTGTGAACACATTCATTTACTTGGCAAAGCCAACTGTTGAACTACCTGGCAGTAGTGCTGTTGTCAATAAATGCAGAAGAAAGATAAACAGAGGTGATACGAAATTAATCTGAAAGGTATTCTGAAAAGTACACCTTAACATGTTACACGCCATTTAAAAATCATATTACACTGGAAGGATTGAGAAGCAGAATTGGCCCCTTTATCAATTTTTACCATGTGTCTTGATCAAACTGTTAAATGAAATGAGTTCACATCTGTGACTTTTCATCTTTTATATAAAGTATTGTGCACCCTCTTTTAGAGTGTTCTACTTCAAATAGATTCCTAAATATTACTACCTAGAAGGACCGCACCGCCACTTTGGCCCCTCATAGAGTTTCTCTGTATTTTCAGCATGTCTCCTTGTAATACTGTGTATGAAATAAAACCAACTGTTTAATATGCGACAACAATGCCATACATTCCAGCACTGATTGCGGTAGGGCAGCTGGGAATGGCGGTCATGTATGGATGAGTTAAGCCTGAGTGATTGATTGTGTGAGTATGATCTTTTCTGATGAAGGTCGTGGCCGAAAATTTACAGGTTGTACGAATTTGAATATGAGTTCCTTGGCAGCTCAGCAATCATCTTTATGGTGAGTTACTAGCTATCCTCATATTATAAACATTCCAATCTGGACATTCCATTGTTAAAAATCAATAAAACTACATATGATGGTTACTCTGAATTATCTTTCACAATCTGTCCATGTAATTGTTGCAGAATGTCACAGGGTTCTGGTGGAACTAGGGGAAAGCAATAGAGTAAACCTGTTGTGGGTCCCTGGCCACTCGGGGATCAGTGGCAACGAACATGCCAACAGATTAGCCAGGAATGGGGCAGAGTCTCCATTTATTGGACCGGCACCTGTCCTGACAATCACCAAGGCAATGATCAAATTGGAGCTACGTAACTGGCTCAGAAGACAGCACATAGAATATTGGACCAAAGTCCATCAACAAAAACATGGCAACGTAATGATGCCAAAGCCATGTTTTAAAAGAAGCTCTGCAATCCTGGACCTGAACAGGAGAGAGATTAGACTCATGGCTGGATTGCTGACAGGCCATGGGAATTTCAAAAAACACCTACATACAATGGGAATAACAGAAGAGAACCCTAAATGTAGGATCTGTGATGACGGTGATGAAACTGCATCACATCTAATCTTCGAATGCATTGCATTGGAGAGTAAAAGGCACAGAACATTTGGGACAACCAGACATGAAGAAACCGTGTCTAATAAAGAACTGGTAAAGGGACTCCTTGCACTGTTCAAGGGCATTGGTTGGCTTTACTAGATATACAGAGAGCGATACCGCACAATAAACTTAGTTTTGCCGCGGGCAGTGGCGGACTGGACCAAGACTGTTTTGGCTTCCCTGGAAAAATCAAATCAAATCAATCAAATCTGTCCATATAAGCAAAATAAAACTGCATGGGGCCAATTTGGACGCAGAGGTTCTCATATGTAATAGCTTGCATGTGATCCTTTTTGTAATAAATGTCAAGTGGACTAGATATCAGCTTTAAAAACATGATATAATTAGTTACTTTTCCCATTTTTCTCTGGCTGTCATACCGCTTAGGGATTCGTTATTAAGTCATCCCATTGGTGCCACAGTTTGATGTTACTTCTGATGTGGCTACATTCTAAAAAAGCAGGGTGGGTGAGCCCATCTCTGATTGTGGGCCCAGGGCCCGCAATTGAATGTGGGGGCCATGCATGGCATGCTCATTTTGTGGCTGATTACTTGGTGGGAGGGAGGACTGGGGGTGCATGGGGATATGGCATCAAATGTCTGTGGAGTAAGTCTGGGAAATAGTTCCTGTCTGTAAGGACCTTTGTGTGACCTTCTGTATACTGGGCAAGAAAGTTTTTTAAACAAATTATGCTGTCTGTGTGTGGGCAGGCAGTATGGAAGAGACTTTTTGATGTGGAAGGGACTGTGTGTGTTTAACCCATAACTGGTACACCTGGGTCCCAGGGACCCGAATGAAATTAGGGTTGTGTCCGAATGGTTTGGCCGAATCCATTATTCGCCGAATCAAGCACACTGGTTTCGGATTCGAGATTCGGCGCATAATGGCCGAATACTACCGAATCCAGAATCCAAAGTATTATGTGGAAACCTTCAGTTACGAATGTACATTATGCCATGTAATCTTTCGTGTTAGCTGTTACCAAATTTATATTCCGTCCGCCTAACAAACCAGAAAGACAACGGCAAACGCGGAAGAATATACGTATCACGTTAATGTTTACATTTGTATTATTCTTATGCTGAATGGGAATAGTTAGAAATGAAGCACGGCAAGTGACTTCTAGTAGTGATTTTTAAATCTTGTACGAATAAAAATTCTGTTCAGACTAGTTATGTGATCTTAAATGTTTGAAAGAATAAATAAATCTGCAAAATACCCTTGCTTAACCCTCTGGAATGTACAACCTTTTCACAGTTCTGAAATGTCATCGTGGCAATAACAAGTACACACATGTCGAATAAACGCGGTTTTCTATGTGTCTGAATGTTCTGTCCATCACTCATGAAATGCCTGATATATCACTATGAAATTATTTAACATTTACACATCCTAATTTTTAAGAATCTATTATTTAACTTCCAAAATATCTATCCCATCTTTTCAGGTTTTATTTTTGAGTCTTCCCTTTGAAAAAAGAAAAACAATTCGTAATCCATTCCTTTCATTATTTTTTATTTGAAAATGAAACATTTTGTAATAGAGTGAAGACAGTTTCTTATGATCTCTTAGACCATCTCAACAACATATATATCGAAATGTCTCATACAAATTTCTTTTAAGGGTAAGGGGCATTAAAAAATCTTTAAGATTTAAAATAAAAATCTAAATGAAATTTTAATTTCTAAAAATTTTACTGTTAATATTGTCATTTGGGATTCACCCCAGAAGGCATTATCTTCATGACTGCCTGTGATAGAGTAGTAATTCTTTTTAAATACATGTACTTAAGATGAGAGATTATTTGGGTTCGAGATTCGGAAGATTCGATTCGGGTTCGATATTCGGCACATGTTTTATTTAAGATTCGGTATTCGGATTCGATTCGGTAAAATTAGGGTTCGACCCATCCCTAAATGAAATTACTTTTTTCCAGAGTTGTGATGTGTGTCGTAGCACTGACTTGCCTCTCCCTGTACTCTCCTAGCGTTCAGTTGGATAGCACCCCATGACATTGTTGCAGGTGTGTCTTTATTAGTTTTGTTTATATAAAGGTGAACGGGTCCAAAGGACCCAGGTGTACCTTTACTGAAAGTGTTTTTGGTAGTAGTATTTTCAGCATCTAAGATTTATGATACAATGCTTCAGAATAGTGAACGAGGAAAATACTATAGATACTCTGAAGGAACAATGGCCTATGGGAGTCATCTACACCAGGCTAGTTACAGCAGGTGTAAGTGCTTTTGTTTTGTACCATGGGAAAGGAGATACTGATGGTGTGACATGCAGAGAATTTTTCATTGAGCTAGGGGTACAACTTTTACGTGATTGTATGAAAAGATAGGCTTCATCAATTTTTAGAAAAAGATATCAGAAATTCCTCTTGTGTTATTCTAGGCATGACTCCCTCCAGGAATCAGGTACATTACAAGCTCACAGTGATGGCTGTGCTACTAAATCAAAGGGATAAAGATGCTCAGCGTGCCCATCTAAGAAAGATAGGAAAGCATCACGGGAGTATGCCAATGAGGAACAGTGTTGTGTTTGGAATGTTCCACTGTTTTATGTCCAAACTGATTCTGTAATTTGGACAGATAAATAACCGAAAGGGATTAGGTGCTGAGGACCCAGGTGTACTTTACGCGTTACAATTTTTAGGTGTACCAGTTACTGGTTAATGTGGGCAGAGTTGCAGATAGAGTAACTAAGGAGATCAGTAGTTTCAGGGGAACATCATATATGGCAGGCACTTCTCAGAATAATAGTTTCCATTTCACCTTTGAACTGTCTTCCATTCTACAGTGTTTGTATGTGTGTATGGTGTGGCAGTGTTATGCCATAGAACTATGTGGTCTTGCTCAATTGGCAATATACGTAGTGCATGTTTGTGAGATTTTCACCCAAGAAGGGAGCAACAATTTGAATGGAGTTGCAGAAATGATAGCAGGACAAACAAAAATATCCCTTAATCATTTTGCCACTAGTTGTGCAGTGAATTGTCAACATCATCTGCCATCTGTTGTCATTACAGTTATGAAGTGACATCATGTGCCAACACAGATGTCCTCATTGCAGCCATCAACAAGATTTGCACCAGCTAGAGATGTCATGTTCTGTGGTAGTGTCTCTTGTATGTGACAAGTGAATCATGGTTGTCAAACAGGTTCACATAAGCTGAAAAGGGCTACTGTGTTTTTTATCATTACTGCTTGTATAAATGTAGCCAAAGTTTTGCAGGGAAGCAAAAATCAAACCATGCTAAAATTAGCATAAGGAGTAGCATTTGAGAGGTGTTCATTGACTTGGAAAACAAAGTTCTGTGTACTGACTTTGCAGGAAATCCTAAGAAATTTTTGTCCTATTTTAAAATCGGTAAACAGTAAACAGATGTCCAGACACTTTGTGACCATAATAACATTGAAACAGAGGATGACAATCAAAAGGCTAAATTACTAAATGTTTTTTTTTTCCAAAGCTGTTTCATAGGGGAAGATTGCATTGTAGTTTCCCCTCTAAACCATCACATAAAAGACTAAATGACATATTGAAATGATAAATGTCAAAGGGATAGAAAAGCAACAGAAATATCTCAACATATGACAGGCCGGTGGACCTGATGAGATACCAATTCCATTTTATATGAAGTATAGTAGCAGTGTACTGAAGATCTCAAGAGAAGTGAAGCTTTCCTAAGGATTGGAAAAAAATGTAGGTCATTTCCTTTTCAAGAAGGCTCATTGATCACATATGCAAAACTACAACCATACATCTGTCAGTTGCAGAATTTTGGAATTTGTGTTATGTTAAAGTGGTATGACATTTCTGAAAACTGAAATCTCCTGTGTAGGAATCAACATTGTTTACAGAAGCAACAATCATGTGAAATCAGCTCACACTATTTATACATGAGATACAGAGATCAGTAGATACAGACTCTCAGGCAGACACCATGTTTCTTACTTCCACAAGGCATTCAATATGCTTCAGCATCGTTGTCTAATGAACACAGTACAAGTGTATAGAATATCAGATCAGCTGTGTGACTGGACTGAAGAGTTTCTAGCTAAAATAATGCATTATGTTGTTCTCTTAAGACTTGAAAGTGATTCTGGCTTACCCCAGGAATTGCTGGTACCAACAGAGATCTGGTGATCAGGCATATAAATGTGCATGCCCTTGCTTGTTACCAAACACCAGCATCAGTTGACCTTAGGCACAGCCGTCTGCCAAACAGGGTCTCAGTACCTGTTGGTTACCGACGGGAGGTCTAGCCTGGAGTATATTCTAAGAGATACAAGTTCTGATTTGAGCATATTGCCTCAAACCTAAGCACATAGCTGCCACCCAGTGACCACATCCTTATGTTGACTACTAATAATTCAGTGATAGTAATACATGGAACACAATGTCTTGAGCTGAGTTTAAAACTACATTGTGTGTTGACCTGGGATTTCACAATCATGTAAGTATCTGAGGTGATCATTGTTGCAGATTAGTAACATAGTGAACTGTCACTTAGTCATAGAAAATATGACTGGCCAGATAACAACTGGGTTTTGCTGCAGCACCCAGCACTAAACGTATACAAGCAGAATACTGTAAGTACACATCTCCTTTATATCAATTTATGGCCCTGATTAGACTCCCTGGAGTCCCAAAACATGTGCAACATAATACTCAGCATTTCATTAAAGTCACAGATGGCCCTCCAGTGTCATGTAGGCCTAGGCAGTTGACACCCGATTGCCTGACAAAAGCTAAGGCTGGCTTTGCCACGAAGATACAGGAAGTAATTATCCACCCATCAAGTAGTCTCTGGTCATCAGCACTACACTTAGTTCCTAACAAGGAAGAAGCATGGTGTCCCTGTAGTGATCTTAGGACACTTAATAGGAGGACACCAGTCCGTTGTTGTGTGATTGTAATCGTGGCTTCCTTGGTAAGAAGACACAAAGAAAATGGCAATAATTACACCAGTAGTTTTATTTGAGGGCATTTTCAAGAGCTCTAGTTTATGCAGCACAGCCCAAACCTAGTAAATGTTTACTGATTCTGTGCTACAACAACTACCCTTTTGATTTGCTGTCCTTGATTATATGTGAATATTTGGCCACTGAAGAAGAGCATCAACAACATCTAAAAGCAGTGTTCAAACACTGAGGACAGCATGGTGTTGTTTGAACACAGTCGAATGCATATTTGAGCAATCTGAAATCAATTTTCTTGGACACATTATTTCTGCTGCTGTACAAGGTTCAAGCACTATTGATACAAATACAGAAACTGAATTTGATCAAGGAGCTTTGTCGGTTTCTTTGCTTGTTGATCTCCTACCACCGAAATGAAATATGAGCTGTGGAATTACAAGAACTATTGACAATAGTGCTTTCCGGCTGTAAGTTTAAAGAAAATTCTTGGTGCAGCAGATCAATGCAATGAATCCTCAGTTCAATGCTGTGAAACATAGCATTGCAGATGCTAAACTTGATGCACCATTAACAAAGGTTGTTGATGCAAGTTTAACATTTGTACATGCTGTATCATAACAATAGATGGATGGCTTGTGGAAACAACTAACATTTTATTCTCATAATCACCAGCCCAAGAAAAGTGGAGCACCTACAATCGTGAACTTCTTGCCATTTACAAGGCAGTTCTGGCTACCTATAGAAGTTAGGGACTTTGTTATCTACACTGACCACAAGCCACTGATGTATGCATTCCAATGGAATAGCAACAACTGTTCACCGCAGCAGTATCATCAACTAGCATTTATTACACATTTTACCACCGATATAGAGCACATCTCTGGAACGGAAAGTGTGGTAGTCGACTGCCTCTCTTGAGCAGTGACGTAGCTATACCACCAAGGGCCCTGGGGCAAAAATGACATTGGGGCCCCCTTTAAACTAAAATTATACAGATCTAAAACTACTTCATTATCAGCTCCTTACTGCCCACTGGAAGACATAATAATGCAAACCTAAATACTACTAAGTAAATTATTATGAGTCACACAGCAGATAATATTTAATCGTTCTCCCTAATATAGTTTTAACTGTGAAAGTTTGTTATGCTTTATCGCAAAAATTACTAGGTGGATTTAAATGAAATTCTGCTGAGGCATAGAGTTGGACCTGGGCAGGACATACAGATGAAATGACCCCATGCTCTGTACCAATCAGCCTAATTTCATTGACAGCCCGGTCAAAGAAGGAAACTAGGGGAAATATTCATGTAGAATGATTGCAGCAAAAGAAAGTTGCTGGCTTTTGTTCAATGTAACACTTTCTATTGAGCTGTGCACCTACCAGGCTTATGAACTAATTGTTAGTGTCTGGCCATGATAAAGTAATAAGTAAAATAAATTAATAGACATCTTTGCTTATTATTATGACAGTGGGATAGATGGTAGTGTCCAGAATGCAAAATTCACTATATTTTGTCTTCTTCTTGCATTTGGTTACCGCACTTCATTTTGTAGAAAAATGTAAGGTGATGTGCCTGAGTAGGAAAAACAATCCCATAATGTTCGACTACAGCATTAGTAGTAAGCTTCTTGATGCTGTCGCATCATTCAAATATCTAGGCATAACATTGCAGAGCGATATGAAATGGAACGAACATGTAAGGACAGTTGTGAGTAACATGGACAGCCGACTTCGGTTTATTGGGAGAATTTTGGGAAGATGTACTTTATCTGTAAAGGAGACCATGTATAAAACGCTTGTATGACCATGTCTTGAGTATTGCTTAAGTGTTTGTGACCTGCAGCAGATCAGTTTAAAGGAAGACATAAAAGTAGTTCAGAGGCGAGCAGCTAGGTTTGTTACTGGTAAGTTCGACCAATGCATGAGTGTCACGGAAATGCTCCGGCAACTCAATTGGTGATCGTTGGAGGAAAGACGACGTTCTTTTTGTGAATTTCTGTTGAGGAAATTTAGAGGGCCAGAATTTGAAGCTGAGTGTAGTACGATCTTGATGTCTCCTACTTACATTTCGCGTAGTGATCACAAAGACAAGATAAGAGAAATTAGGGCTCGTACGGAGGCATATAGGCATTCTTTTTTTCCTCGTTCTATTTGGGAGTGGAATGGGAAAGGAAATGCCTAGTAATGGCACAGTGAACCCTCCACCACACACCTTATGGTGCATTGCGGAGTATGTATGTAGATGTAGATCTATGATTCCCTACACAATCAGTTGAGTTACCATAATAATACCATTCTGTAATAATATATTGTAGAGACTTCATATTCAAATGTGGTCACACTGTGTATTGTCAAACAAACTACTAGTAATTCATTGCCATTCACTGTTATTTTGCAAAGATTAGCAGCCATGGCAATGCTGACTTGAACCAACAACACATTAATAGTGGCAGGGTCCACCATTTAGCAGACAAGCAATAGCCCTTGAGTTTATATTCTGAGGTGGGAATAATTTTTGGATTTCACGTTGTCTGTTTGAGATTTGTTGCTCAGGGTTCAAAAAATTAATAGTTGAAAATCCTTCATTCAACTAAAGTATTATATATAGCAGATGATTGATTATCCAAAGTAATTGGAGGACATGGATGTACAGAAAACTGATTATTCGTATAATCGAAATGTACACTTCTATTTGCCAATAAGAAGTACTGTACAGTAAATGTATTTATACAGTATTTGGAGCCATGTGATCCTTCACATTGCACCAAGCAGCACACCCCAATACTTGAAGGTGCAGCTGATGCTGTGAGCAGCTTTGATGCTGCCACTTCTTCTGCTACTATGCCAATTGAAGTGCCGATTGTTGTACACAGCAGCTGGTGACTTCGCAGTGTCACCGAGTGGCATCATGTGAAGTGAAGGCCCCATTAGAAGCAATGTTCCGCCAACTGGTGGCCAGTGCAGCTACTGTGAGAAACTTGGTTTGAGGGAAAGTGAAGATAATGAAAGTTAGGTTGGGAGAGTAAGAAAATAAAAACAAATAAAAGTTCGACCCTCTGCAGTAACTTTTTCCCAATGTTGCTTGCAGTGGCTGAGGCACCCCTCAAGCTCAGGGGCCCTGGGGCACTGCCCCACCTAGCCCTACAGTAGCTACACCACTGTATATGAGTAAACTGCATCTCAAGCTCCATTGACTTAATTGAATTCACTATGCACAACAGTTTGATCAAGAACTATATGTCTTACTAAGGATACTGACACAGCATTACAATTGGAGTGTGTGAGCATTCTTGGCAGAAATTTTATATTATACTGTGATGCCTCAACTGGAAGATCATAACTGTTCCTTCCTGTTCAGTTACAGAAGCAAGCTTTCAACAATTTACACAATTTTTTCCATCCTGGATATTGCCCTACCTTCTGGCTCATGTCTCAGTATTGTGTGTGGCAGCCCTAATCTGAAGCCTGGTGGCACACTAATTCAACCTGTGAGAGGGTTGCAACTGGATGGGTTCCTTATGTATATGATCAATATAGGGCACTGCCATGAATCCATGTCTGGGAAGACTGACTCTGAAACAATAACAAATACAGCAGTACCACATTACACTAACAACACTAGAGAACAAGTTAAATAACAAATATTACCAAAGATTAAAAACAGCAAATGGTTAACCAAAGGACAATGTGGCAAGAATGCAACTATGTTCTGCTACAAAATGGGATGTGCAAATTTGTGGAAGAAAAGAAAAGGAAAGGAAAGGAAAGGAAAGGAAAGGAAAGGAGGATGTAGAATATCTAGGCCAGTAATTCGGCCATTTACTACCTTGAAAGAACTCCTTATTTAAAAATAAGATTATTTGAAGCTGAGAAGTTAACAGTGTATGAACTTGACCTTAAAGACAGAATAAGTTATACCTAACAATACAGTAATAAGGAGAGTTTACAACTCACCGCAAGGACGTGATGAAGAGCTGTGGCAGGCATATAAAAAGTCACACTCATACAACACTTCAGCTATTGACCATGGCCTTCTTCAGAAAATAGAACATTCACACGATCACATATGCACACAACACAGTCACCCAATAATCATCTCTGGCTGCAGCACACTGAATTCCATTATTATGTTCTACACTATGTATTTAACAGTTACCTCAAATGAGAATAAGAAGTTCATTTTTTTTTTTTTTTTTTGCTTAGAATCATAAACTCAATTTTTTTAAACATGGAAAAAGATTTTTTTTTTTTACGCAGGTGGGTACAGAAACATGATCAGCCTTTGACAATACTAAAATGATATACTAGTTCAATTTTTGGAAACACAGAAATATACAGAGGCAATTAGCCTTTAACAATAATGCAAATGATTAGACAATAACGGGTACATCAGGGTAACATATTTAAACTTCCAACAGTTTGGAACAACTAATACAATTTCAAAAGGTTCTATTCCTGATTCTAAACACAGTGGTGCCCAGAATACGGAATAGGTTCCTAAATTTATACCAAGTCCTGGGGTGGGTAACAGCAGTAAGCAAAAAGATAACAGCCGGCCGCAGTGGCTGAGCAGTCTGTGGCATGCCAGTCACGGTCTGCATGGCCACTGCAGTCGGAGGTTCGAATCCCCCTTGGGCATGGATGTTTGTGCTATCTTTAGTGTAAGCTAGTTCTGTGGTGTCGCACAAGTCCAAAGTGCGCGCCATCTACTTTTGCCGCGCGCCGCCATGCACGCACGGCGCGGCGTTCTTATGACGACAGCCACGAGCGCCCTCTGCTGCATCTCCGCTCGTGGCCACCACTGAACGACATCGGGCACTTGGGACTGAGATAGGAACCAGTTAAGACCTTCGGAATCAGATAGGCACGAGTGAAGACTTGGCTATCGGACAGGCACTAGGCAGGCCTCTAGCTCATCAACTATGTATCAGCATTCTGCAGTACTGAGCTATGTAAAAGTTAAGTATTGTATAAATTCTGTTCAATATATATCTCGTTCTAATTTACTCTAGTGTTTCTAGTTTCTGGCTGCTCCCCTCCGTACCTGCACCAGCGTGCTATCTTTATTTCTGTGTCGGTCTCATTCCACTCGGCCACCGACACCTATGACGGAAACGTGACACAAAAGCGGCGACGAGGCTGGGACACAAAAGTGGCGACGAGGAGCGATAGACGAACCTTGGACCAGCAGCCAGACAGCAGCAGTCGGAGCACGCAGAAATTGCTCCCGCCCACCCACCCTTATTATAAGATTTTTGGGGGAACATTTTCAGTTACGTGTTTGTGGACTTTTTTGTTGCAGAGCGTCCTCTTTCATATTGCATTTGTGTTTTGTTATAATTTACTTGTATGCGCGGCGCCTAATCGGTCAACATGGCCACTACCCCGAACCCAAACTTAATGGAAATTATTCAGTTACAGACGGCGCAAATCACTCAACTCCTGCAGGCGGTGTCGCAGTTAACGGCACAGGCTGCTCACCACAACAACAGCTGTCACATCAGCAGCCCACACCTGCCGCTGCACCGCTTCCTACATTTCGCCAGTACAACAAACGTGAGGAAGAATGGAGCAACTACTTTGCACAGTTTCAAGAACTCGTCGCGGCTCATCAAATTACAGGTCAGAAAGTGAAGCATCTGTTATTATCTGTGGTGGGCACCAACACCTTCGTGTTACTGAAAAAACTTTTCCCCAACGCATCTCCTCGTGATGTAGACTTTGAACGAATTGTAGAGGCACTAAATGCTCATAATGAGAGAAAAGTTCTCGTAGCTGCGGCACGGTACCGATTTTTCAGACTTAAAAAATTACCGCAGCAGTCACACCAAGAGTGGATTACGGAATTGAAGGGCTTAACCCGCAAATGTAAATTTACTTGCTCTTGTGGACTTTCGTATAGTGACGTGATGTTGAGGGATGCGATTACGCAGAACATTCAGGACCCCAGAATTAGGGCAGCAATTCTAAAACAGTCAGACCCTTCATTAGACAGGGTACTGCAGCTTATAGAAGCGCATGATACTTTTGACTCAGCAGATGTCGAAATGCAAAGCCACAGTGTAAATTCAGTGCGCCGTAACGGACGCTTTCCTAGCCGTAGTTCTCAGTGTAGCACTAGTGATTCTTACAATAGTACAGGCCGTGCTGAACAGACAGTGAACAGTAGCCAGTGTAAAAGTGCGACACAAAGGTCGCCCCGTCGTGTTAGAAACAGTAATTTGAATAACGGGCGCCAACGCTCAATTCAGAAAAAAGTTCGTATGTCTTGCCCCCAGTGTGTATCACGCCACAAACATGCACAGTGCCCTAGTCGCAACGCAACCTGTTATCAATGTGCCAAAACAGGCCATGTGCAGACAGTGTGTATGCAAAACAAAAATTTAAAGAACGGTACCATTAGAAATATTGCTTCGCAGGGTGCGAGAACAATTCATTCTGTAAATGTTATACAGGCTGTGAACCTAGACAGTGCTTCTATTGATTCTCACATGCAAGAAAGTTCTTCTGCGCCTCCTACAGAACTATGTAGTGAGCCACGTCGCAAGCGCCGCCGAGCGCGTAAAACTGTGCAACGGAAACGGGTTCGGGACAAGCAAAATGACTATGTACAGTGCAATCCTGTAGTGAACCTAGTGCCTTCTGTAACTTCTTATTGTAAAAGTGCCCAGTACTGTGTAGCTAGTGACAGTAGACATCAAGTAGCTGCTCAAGAGTGTAGTGCGCCGCTTACTTCACTACGCAGCCCGCGCATGCGCAAGCGTAGTAAACAAGTTCAATCAGACGTTGCCCACATCCGCGCACCTGTCATGCGCCAAAAGCACAAACTGTTTGTGACTCTCTTCATAGAAAATAAGACTGTGCAATTTCAGCTCGATACTGGTTCCTCTATCACATTAATGAATAAAGACACATATGAACTTCTGAGTTCGCCAAAATTGTCGCCGTGTCAACAAGTGCTAACAGCGTACACAGGTCAAAATATTCCCGTGCTAGGAACGTGTAGCCTGCCTGCCTCTTTTCAAGGTGTAACAAAAACAGTTGCTTTTGTAGTTCTTCAGGCCAAATCTACGCAGAACATTTTTGGACTAGATGCATTTGACTTGTTTGGTTTATCAATTCAAAGAGATGTGCTTCAAATTTCGTCAGTAGTGCCTCAGGACAAAATAAATGCATTGTGTGAAAAATACAGTGACTTGTTTTCGCCAGAACTAGGTTGTGCAAAAGACTTCGTGGCACATGTAACTTTAAAAGACTCTGCAGTTCCAAAATTTCGTAAAGCTAGACCAGTGCCTATCGCAATGCGTGAAAAAGTTGCAGACGAACTTAAATGATGGCAAGATAGTGGGGTGATTTCTCCTGTTTCTGCGAGTCAGTGGGCCTCGCCTTTAGTAATTATACCCAAGCCGTCAGGAAAACTTCATCTCTGTGCGGACTTCAAATCAACAGTGAACAGTCAAACAATTGTAGACACTTATCCCCTGCCCAGACCTGACGAACTGATGGACAAATTAGGACAGTCTCGCTACTTTTCTAAGATTGATTTAGCAGAGGCGTACTTACAGATTCCACTTGATGACGAGTCAAAAAAATTTTTTCATCATTAATACTCACATGGGCCTTTTTCAGTTTCAACGCCTACCCTTTGGCAGTTCTTCCGCCCTCGCTATTTTTCAGCGCTTTTTGGAACAGCTGACAGTTTCTGTACCGTGTTGCTCGAACTATTTAGATGATGTTGTGGTATCCGGACGTACAGTTGAAGAACATTTAGCAAACCTGGAGTGCCTTTTCAAAGTGTTGACTGCAGCAGGTCTACGTTGTAATAAAGCAAAGTGTTCATTTTTTCAAACTGAAATAGAGTACCTAGGTCATGTGATTAATGCCCAAGGAATCCATCCCCTACAGTCACATCTTAGAGCAATCAAAGACTTGCCTCCTCCTAAGAATGTGCTTGAATTGCAAGCAGTAATGGGAAAGCTTAATTATTATTTCAGATTTATTCCCAATGCCTCTCAGATTGCAGCTCCACTGCATCACTTACGTAGGAAGAATGTTCCTTTTGTATGGTCTAAAGATTGTCAGGTTGCCTTTGACAAACTGAAGTCTGCACTACTCAGTGATGCATGATTGATTCCCTTTGACCCACAGAAGCCTGTAGTGTTAGCAGTTGATGCCTCGTCGTACGGTCTGGGTGCAATTTTGTCACATCGTATTGGTTCTCACGATCGTCCTATTGCCTTTGCATACAAGCTACTGACGCCAACGCAACAGAATTACAGTCAGAAAAGGAGGCCTTAGCAATAATTTACGGCGTCACAAAGTTTCATCATTATCTCTATGGCAGAAAATTCTATTTGTTGACAGACCACAAGCCTCTTACGTCGTTGTTCTCACCCACAAAGCCAATTCCACCACGAACGGCACAAAAGCTTCAGAGATGGTCCTTGATGTTGTCTAATTATCAGTATGAGATTTTGTACCGACCTACCACTAAACACGCCAACGCGGACACACTTTCCCGACTTCCGGTTGGCCAGGATATGTCATTTGATTCTTTAGAAATTGCATGTTGTCAGATAGACTCCAGAGATGCTTCCACTGTTGCAGACTTTCCTTTGAACTCTCGTCGGGTTGCACAGGAAACAGTTGCGGATGCAGACCTTAGTGTGGTAGCACGTTTTGTTCGCTCAGGTGGCCTGCCAGAGCCAAAGACATTGATCGGCCTCTGGTTCGACGTTATTTTGCACAACGTCACGCATTGTCTTTAAGTCAGGGTGTTCTGTTGTTACATACCGACAACGACCAAACCAGAGTGATTGTTCCTCGTTCCCTGCAACGAGAAGTGTTACGCCTCCTGCATCAAGGACATTGGGGTATTGTTAGGACGAAGCAATTGGCCAGACGTCATTGTACTTGGGTTGGTATGGACACTCTGATAGAGAGCATGACGTCACAGTGTACTGTTTGTGCAGAGCATCAGGCGGCTCCTCTGCAACGTTTCTCAGACTGGCCATGCCCAAAGGGACCATGGCAACGTTTACATATTGACTTTGCCGGACCTTTCTGGAATACTCGCTGGTTAATTGTTGTAGACGCTTTCAGCAAGTTTCCTTTCGTGATTGCCATGAACTCAACGACGGCGTCTAGTACAATCAGTGCCTTAACATCAGTGTTTTGTATCGAAGGTTTGCCTGAAACTATCGTCAGTGACAATGGACCTCAGTTGGTTAGTGCGGAATTTCAACAGTTGTCGTGTGAATGGCATTCAGTATATCACCACCGCACCTTTTCACCCTTAGTCCAATGGCGAAGTGGAACGTTTCGTTCGAACATTCAAGTCTCACATGGAGAAGATGAAAGGTCAGCACTCCAGGCAGCAAGCTCTTCAGATTTTCCTGTCTACATATCAGTGCATGCCACGTGATGGCCTGTCTCCTGCCGAGCTGCTACACAGCTGCCATCACCGCACTCTCCTTCACCTGCTGCAGCCTCCCACGCACCGAATTGGTTCGTATGGTGCTACGCGTTTTCAGGTTTCCACGCCGGTGATGTACAGGGTGTTTGCTGGCAACAAGAAGACATGGTTCCCGGGCACCATTCAGCGCGTGCTCGGTCGAAATATGTATGTTGTACGTTCTTCTACAGGGTCGGAGCTGCGGCGCCACGCAAACCAATTGCGCTTGCACAGGCCGCGCGATCCTGTCTCTGGTTTCTTGATTCCAGACCCAGTTCACCACCAGGGAGCACAGCCACATCATTCGTCCCTGGACTACGAGATCCCGATGGATGTAGACGCGCCTCTTATGCAGTCGGCCCCTTCGCCTCCGTCGCTGCCTCAGCTGCCAGCGTCAACGAGAGGGACTCCGGGACCGTGCGTGCCCCCGCCGCCTGGGCCACGCACCTCAGAAGACGATGACCTGCTCCATCTGGGCGGAGGGGTGCGCCCTTCCCCTCGTTTTGGCGGATGCCGGGGCGCGGACGGCGTCTCGATCCCAGCCTCAGCTACAACGCCCGTCCCACCAGTAACGCCCCCGCCCAGGCCCTCCTCCCAGTGCCGTCGCCGTGGCCCTCAGCCCTACGCCACGACGGCGCGGCAGTTTGGGGGGGAGGGATGTGGTGTTGCACAAGTCCAAAGTGCGCGCCACCTACTTTCACCGCACGGCGCGGCATTCTTATGACGACAGCCACGAGTGCCCTCTGCTGTATCTCCGCTCGTGGCAACCACTGAACGACATCGGGCACTTGGGACTGAGATAGGAACCAGTTAAGACCTTCGGAATCAAATAGGCATGAGTGAAGACTTGGCTATCGGACAGGCACTAGGCAGGCCTCTAGCTCATCAACTATGTATCAGCATCCTGCAGTACTGAGCTATGTAAAAGTTAAGTATTGTATAAATTCTGTTCAATATATATCTCGTTCTAATTTACTCTAGTGTTTCTATTTTCTGGCTGCTCCCCTCCGTACCTGCACCAGCGTGCTATCTTTATTTCTGTGTCGGTCTCATTCCACTCGGCCACCGACACCTACGACGGAAACGAGACACAAAAGCGGCGACGAGGCTGGGACACAAAAAGTTCATAAGTAGTTTGTAAGTTTAGGGATTAATGACCCTGTAGTTAAGTCCCATAAGCTATACAATCATTTGAACAGAAAGATAACAGCTTGGGGTACCAGATTAGCGATGAAAGAACTGACACCAACAAGTAGCAGAACATCCCCAAAACATACACACACTACCAAAATTATGACTACATATAGGGTAGTTAACGGCAAAGCAGAAGGAAAAGGGCAATTGCAATTTGGGCAGGCAATGCAAATTCAGGTGGGTACAGACTAGAAGAGTCACTGGTTAAACTGAGAAATTTACAATTGGGAGATGTTAAGTATAATGGTAACAAGAACTTAACTCTATGTACGATTAATGATGAAAATTCTCCTCAGAGATAATAAATATTGTTGAAATGAGATAGAATGGCTGGCCAGTACTTACCATTGTGCTGTACCGCCGATAGTAACACAAAATGAAAAAACAGAAAAAAAGGGACAAAGGGACAAGCTTTCGGAACAGAGTTCCTTCGTCAGGTGGGAGAGAAGGGAAGAATAAAGGATGGGAATAGAAGGGAAAGGTGGTTCACGACCTAGGTCATGAAGGTGGTGTTTCGGAAGTGTGGGCGTCAGAGATACTGCATGTATGTACTGAGCCAAGCCAGAGAGGATAAATATAACTAAAAAGGAAAGATCAAGTAGTAAAGAGAAGAGAAGAGAGTGAAATTAATGATGCTGAGGGGTGTAGGAGGGGCGGGAGGGGGGGTTTCTAAAACGTTTTTCATAAACAGGGAAATATGGATGGATACACACACACACACACACACACACACACACACACACGCGGAGAGAGATAGAGAGAATGACAGAGAGAGCGAGAGGGCGGTAGAGAGAGAGAGGGGGGGGGGGGTAAGGAACGGATAATGAATAGGTGAGCTGAGGATGGAGGAAGGGGAGGGGTTAGCGTAGATTTAGGCCAGGGGGGTGGCGGGAGGAGAGGATATGTTGGAGGGCAAGTTCCCACCTCCGTAGCTCTGAGGGACTGGTGTTGGTTGGTACTATCCAAATGGCACGTGTGGTGTAACACGTGCCCAGGTCCCTGGAGTTATGCTGGAGGGCATGTTCTGCCACAGGATATTGGGTGTCCCCCAGGCGAACAGTTCGTCTATGCCCATTCATCCGCTCAGCCAATTTGTTGGTAGTCATACCAACATAAAAGGCTGAACAGTGGACACATGTCAGCTGGTATATGACATGCGTTGTCTCACATGTGGCCCTGCCTTGAATTGGGTAGGTTTTTCCTGTGGTGGGGCTGGAGTATGTGGTAAAAAACGATCCCTTCCCTACAGCCTGGGCATCCGTGGGAAACGTATCTGTTCCAGTTCCGAATCCCTCACCAACTACAACAACAATCTGTCCAATGCTTTCCTCTCCCGCAACTACCCGAAAGACCTCGTCCACAAACAGATCTCACGAGCTGTCCATTCCTCTCCCTCCAAAAACAATGTTCCAACCCCAGACCACCCAGAAGCACTCCCTTAGTCACCCAGTACCATCCTGGCCTGGAATGCCTCAACAAATTCCTCAAACAGGGCTATGACTTTCTCAAGTCATGCCCTGAAATGAGACCATCACTCCAAACTGTTCTTCCCACACCACCCAGAGTAGCCTTCCGCCGTCCTCCCAACCTCCGCAACATCCTTGTCCAACCTTACAACATCCCAAAACCACCCTCCCTACCTAATGGTTCCTACCCCTGCAACCGATCCCGCTGCAAAACCTGTCCAATGCATCCTCCCACCACATACTCCAGCCCCACCACAGGAAAAACCTACCCAATTCAAGGCAGGGCCACATGTGAGACAACGCATGTCATATACCAGCTGACATGTGTCCACTGTTCAGCCTTTTATGTTGGTATGACTACCAACAAATTGGCTGAGCGGATGAATGGGCATAGACGAACTGTTCGCCTGGGGGACACCCAATATCCTGTGGCAGAACATGCCCTCCAGCATAACTCCAGGGACCTGGGCACGTGTTACACCACACGTGCCATTTGGATAGTACCAACCAACACCAGTCCCTCAGAGCTACGGAGGTGGGAACTTGCCCTCCAACATATCCTCTCCTCCCGCCACCCCCCTGGCCTAAATCTACGCTAACCCCTCCCCTTCCTCCATCCTCAGCTCACCTATTCATTATCCGTTCCTTACCCCCCCCCCCCTCTCTCTCTCTACCGCCCTCTCGCTCTCTCTGTCATTCTCTCTATCTCTCTCCGCGTGTGTGTGTGTGTGTGTGTGTATCCATCCATATTTCCCTGTTTATGAAAAACGTTTTAGAAACCCCCCCTCCCGCCCCTCCTACACCCCTCAGCATCATTAATTTCACTCTCTTCTCTTCTCTTTACTACTTGATCTTTCCTTTTTAGTTATATTTATCCTCTCTGGCTTGGCTCAGTACATACATGCAGTATCTCTGACGCCCACACTTCCGAAACACCACCTTCATGACCTAGGTCGTGAACCACCTTTCCCTTCTATTCCCATCCTTTATTCTTCCCTTCTCTCCCACCTGACGAAGGAACTCTGTTCCGAAAGCTTGTCCCTTTGTCCCTTTTTTTCTGTTTTTTCATTTTGTGTTACTATCGGCGGTACAGCACAATGGTAAGTACTGGCCAGCCATTCTATCTCATTTCAACAATATTTATTAACTCTATGTACGTACAGACACCTACACATCGAGCCACAATGAAAAATAAGAGCATGGCAAATAACGAAACTTACCCAGGATAACTGAGGCAATACAGATAGACATGTGATCATAAAGCATCACCAGAAGAGAACATGAAACAGGGCTGTACTGTTTACTTATGTCTACAACGCCCATCTCTTCCCAGGTCATTGGCCTCACTCAAGCCCTTGATGGTTCCTCCATCTACTATGCTACTGGAAACAGGCAGCAATCTGCCCCACTGGTCAGTTGGGAGCAAACCTCTTGTGACAAGCACTCCAAGCTTGTGTTCACCTATCTACAATGTTGGCAACAGCCCTTCCCTCAAAGCAAAGATACATGAAGCCGAGGCTGCACTGACGACACCACGTTTGATAAACTGCACATTACAACTTATGTGCCAGTTCCAAGTTAGAGAGAAAAGGAAAATACAAGCTTACATGGCTCATAGATGGTTCGCCTGGGGACAATCAATATCCATTGGCAGAGTATGCCTCCAACATGGGTTCCAGAGACCTTGGCATGTATTACACCACACATGCCATCTGGATACTCCCACTTAGCACCAGTACCTCAGAGCTATGGAGATGAGAAGTTGTCCTCCAACATATCCTCCTGTCAATCTCATTTTTCACACGTCTGTACTCCCTTTTTCCTGCTTCACTTGCTGAATTCTTATATTTTCTCCTGTCATCAATTAAGTTCAGTATATCTTGTGTTATCCAGGGATTTCTATTAGGCCTTGTCCTTCTGCCTATATGATATTCTGCTGTCTTCTCTCTAAGAGCTACCCATTCCCCCGTTTCAGCCAATCCTTGCCAGTGCTCCCTCTGAAACTCTCAACCACCACTGGTTCCTTCAATTTGTCCAGGTTCCATCTCCTAACATTTCTACCTTTCTGCAGTTTCTTAAGTTTTAATCTGCAGTTCATAAGCAACAAGTTATGGTCAGAGTCTATATCTGCCCCTGGATATGTCTTACGGATTAAAACCTGGTTTCTAAATCTATTCCTTACCATTATAAACTCAATCTGGTACCTTCCAGTGTCTCCTGGTCTCTTCCACATATACAGCATTCTTTCATGAGGTTTTAACCAAGTGTTGGTGATCATTAAATTGTGCTCTGCACAAAATTCCACCAAGTGATCTCCTCTTTCATTCCTTATCCCCAGCCCATATTCATCTACTATATTTCCTTCTCTTTCTTTTCCTACTACCAAGTTCCAGTTCCCCAATCATAATCAAGTTTTTGTCTCCCTTAACTTTCTGAATTATTTCTTTTATCTCCTGTGGTCGGTGTTGGCTTCATGTCTACCTTTGCTACGATAATGCGTTCACTATACTGTTCATAGTATCTTACCCGCATTCCTATTTTCTTATTCATTATCAGACCTACTCCTGTGTTACCACCAACTGATTTTGTATTTATAACCCTGTACTCACCTGACCAGAAATCCTCTTCATCTTGCCACCTCACTAATCCCTACTATATCTAACTTTAACCTATCCATTTCTCTTTTCAAATTTTCTAACTTGCTTAAGTGATTAAGGGTTAGAACATTCCACACCCCAACCCATAGAATGCCTGTTTTGTTTTTCTTGATGACAACATCCTCCTGAGTAGTCCCCACTCGGAGATCCAAATGGGGGACTATTTTACCTCCAGAATATTTTACCCAAGAAGACGCCATTATCATTTATTCATACAGTAAAGATGCATGTCTCTCAGGAAAAGTAATTGCTGCAGTATCCCCTTGCTTTCCACTACACAGTAACTGCATGGCAAAGCCATGTTAGCTGATGTTACAAGGCCAGTTCAGTCAATCATCCAGACTGTTGCCCCCGTAACTATTGAAAAGGCTGCTGCCACTCTTCAGGAACCACACATCTGTCTGGCCTCTCCACAGATACCCCTCTGCTGTGGTTGTACCTATGGTACGGCTGTCTGCATTGTTGAGGCATGCAAGCCACCCCACCTCGGCAATGTCTGTGGTTCATGGGGGTGGATATAGAACTTATAGAAAAATAATATTCTTAAAAGCTTTTTTTGTGATGTGGTAAAATGCATTTTTTTGCTTGTTAATGTTTTTCTCTGACTTTTTATTATACCTTCTTGAATACCATTTTACATGATTACTTACATATCTGATGTTGACCATTTAATCTGTAGATACCAGTCATCTGCCTGTAGATTTTAACTGTTTTCCCCAACAAATTAATTGAGCCCATTTTCTCAACCAAGAATGACATACTTTTATTGATTAATTGTATTATGAACAGTGGATTATAATAGCTCAAGTACCTATTCTAGAACGAGAATAGCGTTTTTCAGGGCGAGATATTTCACAAGCAAAGGGAATGAGAAGCACAGATGTGGAGCTACCAGTTGGCTCTGAATCGTCAGGGGCGGTACCTTGAGATAGTATCTTGCTGTTGCACTATACTGTAGCCCAGGGGCGAGTGGACCATCCGTGGTGATAACAGGCTTCCCTGAAAGCTTAATTTGGATGAGAGGTGGGGGACAATGCAGAGCCATCCTTTCCTGCATGCTAAAAAGTGGATACATGTCACAGCTGAGGTGGCACAGTAGCCGAGACAATGCACCAAGGTGGATTCAGCAGATTTCTGAAGGGCCAGAGAACGGACGGCAGTTTCACGACATGGGGCAACCAGCAGAACACGGGGAGAGCTGGACAAAGGGTTTCATAAACATGACTCCCAAACTTTCATGTTTCGGAATACCTGTAGCTGTTCATTTCCTCTAGTGACCATGATGTTGAGGCACACAAGTCACACTTACTTACAACATCCAAAGTACTTAAGTAATTTCTTATTGTGACCTTCCTTCTCCTTTTTCCTTCATGTTATTTTCTTCTGACATTCTTGGTTTCAAGGTTTCCTTACTAGTAGAGTCACAAGCACTTCAAAAACGTTTATATTCATCACACAACTTTCTTGTAATCCTTGTGATCGAAACTGTTCCAACAATTATTTGCCCACAAAGGTTCAATCTGAATGCCAGTGTTAGCACTTTAACAATGTTGAACACCACATCCACACTTTTAACACATTTGAAGTTGTAGAACTCTCCGAATAATTTAGTCTTCTGTTGGTCTTTGCTCTTCTGCTATATCTTATAAAAGTATCATACATTTCTTTAGACGTCTAACAGGTAAGGGTGTGTCTTTAAAAATTGGTATCTTTAATTCTCAAAATATAGTATTTGCCATGTGCAGACTTTTGTTCCCACTGTGGCATCACTTTTCAGGTTTCTTGATACTGCCAGTAATGTACCCACCAAGGCTCTTTGCCTTGAACATCACATTTATTTCCAGAATACATAACACGACCACCCCTATGAACCACAGAGATTGCTGAGGTGGGGTGGCTTGCGTCCCTCAACGATATAGATAGCCATATCTCAGGTGCAACCATAGTGGTGGGGAATCTGTGGAGAGGCCAGACAAATGTGTGGTTCATGAAGAGGGGCAGCAGCCTTTTCAGTAGTTACAGGGGCAACAGTCTGGATGATTGACTAAACTGGCCTCGTAAAATCAGCTAATGTGGCTTTGCCATGCAGTTACTGCGAACGGCTGAAAGCAAGGGGAAACTACAGCTGTTACTTTTCCTGAGAGACATGCATCTCTACTGTATGAATATATGATGATGGCATCTTCTTGGGTAAAATATTCTGGAGGTAAAATAGTCCCCCATTCGGATCTCTGGGCAGGGGCTACTCAGGAGGATGTCGTCATCGAGACAAACAAAACAGGCATTCTACGGGTCGGGGTGTGGAATGTTCTAACCCTTAATTGCTTAGGCAAGTTAGAAAATTTGAAAAGAGAAATGGATAGGTTAAAGTTTGATATAGTAGGGATTAGTGAGGTGGTCAGGTGAGTACAGGGATATAAATACAAAATCAGTTGGGTGTATTGCAGGAGTAGGTCCGATAATGAATAAGAAAATAGGGACACAGGTAAACTACTATGAGTAGCATAGTGAATGCATTATTGTAGTCAAGATAGACATGAAGTAGTACAGTAGTACAGATTTACATGCCAATTAGCTTTGCTGATGAGGAGATCAAAGAAATGTATGAGGAGGTACAGGAAATTATTCAGACAATTAAGGGAGAGGAAAACTCAATTGTTATGGGAGACTGGAATTCAGTAGTAGGAAAAAGGAAGGAAATGGAAAATAGTAGGTGATATGGAATGGGCAAAAGAAATAAAAGAGGATGTCGCCTGGTAGAATTTTTCATGGAACGTAATTTAGTTATAACAAACACCTGATTCAAGCGTAATGAAATAAGGTTGTATATGTGAAAGAGACCAGGAGACACTGGAAGGTACCACATTTTATAATGGTAAGACAGAGATTTCGGAACCAGGTTTTAAGCTGTAAGACATACCCAGGGGCAGCTATAGACTCTGGCCAAATCTTACTGGTCATGAACTGTAGACTGAAACTGAAAAAAAAAAAAAAAAAAAAAAAAAATATGCAGAAAGCTAGGAAAATAAAGACATGGGACTTGGATAACTTTAGGGAACCTGAAATTCTTAAGCATTTCAGAGGGAGCTTTAGGCAACAACTGACAGAAATGGGGGGACAAGAAGCAGTAGAAGAGGAATGCGTAGCACTGAGAGACGAAATTTAGTGAATGCAGCAAAGGACAAAATAGGTAGAAAGGCATGACCCACAATAATCATTGGATATTACAGGAAATATTAAATTTAATTGATGAAAGGAGAAAATATGAAACTTCAGTAAATGAGATGGGCAAAATGAAGTATATACGACTAAGAAATGATATTGACAGGAAGTGCAAAATAACTAAGCAGAGGTGACTAGAAGGCAAATGCAAGTTAGTATATGAATGTATAAATAGGAGGAAAATAGATACCACCTACAGGAAAATAAGAGAGACATCTGGAGACAAGAAAAGTAGGTGTATGAATATAGAGAACTCAGATGGAAAACCAGTTCTCAGCAAAGAAGGGAAAGCTGAAAGGTGGAAAGAGTATATAGAGGGGCTCTGCAAAAGAAATGAACTTACAGACAATATGAAATCAACAGGAGTAAAATATAGGGAACAGAAGATTATTTACAACTTGTACAAAAACCAGACAGTGGTTATCAGAGTTGAAGGGCATGAAAGGGAAGCAGATGTTGGGAAGGGAGTAAGACAGGGTTGTAGCCTTTTTCTAATCCTATTCAATTTGTACAATGAGCAAGCTATAAAGGAAAGCAAGGAGAAATTTGGAGAAGGAATTAAAGTTCATGGTGAAGAAATAAAAACATTGTGTTTTACCGATGACATTGTAATTATCTCAGAGTCAGCAAAAGACCTGGAAGAGTTGAATGGAATGGACAGTGTGTTGAAAGGTGCGTATAAAATGCACTAACAAGAGCAAAATGAGGGTAATGGAGTGCAGTCTAAGAAAATCAGACAATTCTGAAGGAATTAAATTAGGTAACAAAACAATAAAGGTGGTAGATGAGTTTCGTTACTTGGGCAGTAAAATAATATGCGATGGTCACAGTACAGAGGATATAAAATGCAGAATGGCAATGGGAAGAAAAGCATTTTTGAAAAAGAGAAATTTGCTAACATCGAATATTAATTTAAGTGTAAGGAAGTCCTTTCTGAAGGCATTTGTGTGGAGTGTGGCCTTGTATGGGAGCGAAAAATGGACAATAAACATTGTGGATAGGAAGAGGATAGTGGCTTTTGAAATGTGGTGTTACAGAAGAATGCTGAAAGTTAGGTGGGTGGATCGCTTAAATGAACTGAAGGTACTGAACAGAATTGGGGAGAAAAGGAATTTCTGGGATACCTTGACTAAAACAAGGAGTTGATTGGTAGGACACATTCTTAGACATCAAGGGATCATAAATTTAGCAATGGAGGGAAGTGTGTGGCGTAAAAATCACAGAGAGAGAGAGACCAAGAGATGAATACAGTAAGCAGATTCAAATGGATGTAGGTTGCCGTTCTTATGAGGAGATGAAGAGGCTTGCTCAGGACAGAGTAGGGTGGAGAGCTGCATCAAACCAGTTTCCTGACTGAAGACCACAACAACATACATATCAGGAAACTTGCAGTACCTTTTAATTTCATCAAACTCATTAATACTACATCTATTGCCAACTTAAGGGAGCAACATATAAAATAGACAATACCAACATTTTACAGATCATCAGCATATCACATATCATTCTTGCAGCTAATCTAATCTGTCGACTATCTGTTGTGTCATTGTAATGGCCTACTACTTCAGAACAGGCCACTGTCATCCAAGAACTACCTTTAATTTTCTTCCAATAAATTTGATGTCTTTTGACTTCTTGTTAGTAGAAAGCAGACAAATTTCTTTGTTATCCTGACATTTTACAGCAGCCACCCCAAACTTCACTGCAAACTAAAAGTGTCCATGTTTGAGGTAACTTTTTTATTTGCTAATATTTCTGGCAACCCTCTCCAGTTTCCTCTTACAGTTCCAAAATAATACAGTCCAGAGTCTGTTAATATTTTAATCAACTTATAATTTGTAAAAAATGACAAAATAATCACTCTGCCAGCATGAAAAAAAGGTTGACTCAGCTCCAACAAGACATGCTCATACAGCTGGTAATTATGAAAGTATTTATAAGGTTGCTCGATTTGAAATTAAAACAGATTTATAATCTGCAAGGCATCATATTGTGAAGCCCCTTTTTATGGGCTTCATTAGCATATACCATCTGAAAGATGGTTGTGCCTTGGATTTGATGGTAAACTTTCCCCTAAAAGGAAAAGTAGTTAAGTAGGATGAAATTGATGAGGGTTATGGGGAATGAGGTATCAGGCTTGCATTCAGAGGGACGTTGGGAGAGGTAGTGTTCCAGAGCAGCAAGGTCATGGGCATGTGGGATGTTGGTGTATAGGGAGGTGGCATCCACTGTGACAAGTAAGGATCCAGGAGGCAAAGGGGTGGGAATGGTGGAGAGTCGCTGAAGGAAATGGTTGGTATCCTTGATGTGGGAAGATAGATTTTAGACAATAGGTTGGTCAACTAGGGCTGAAATTTGTTCGGTTGGAGCACAGTAACCAGCCACAATAGGGCGTGGCATGACCACCAACCAGCTATCCATTAGGATGAATGGCCACCGCCAAACTGTGGCCAAAAACAAGGTGGACCACCCTGTGGCACAGCATGCAGCGGAGCACATGCTTGATTTCAATGGCTGCTTCACAACCCAGGCCATCTGGATCCTCCCATCCACCACCAGCTTTTCTGAACTGCACAGATGGGAGTTATCCCTACAATACATCCTCCAATCCCGAAATCAACCAGGCCTCAAACTACGATAACTTCCCTATATTTTTTCTCCATACCTTACAGTTCCTAACTCTCTATCCCAAACCTCGCCTATTTTGAGTGGTGTGTGAATGTGCGATCATATATATATATGTGTGTGTGTGTGTGTGTGTGTGTGTGTGTGTGTGTATATATATATATATATATATATATATATATATATATATATATATATATATATATATATATATATATATATATATATATATATATATATATATCTCTCGTTATTCCCATCTAACCCATCCCCACCACCATGACATAACCTTCCTATCCCCTCTTCCCTCCCCTCCCCTCCCATCACCGACTCGCTGCAGAGTGTGATTCGAAGTGCGGCAGTCGGAGGTGATGGTTGTATGACTGTGTTGTGTGCCTGTGTGATTGCGTTAGTGTTCTATTTTCTGAAGAAGGCCATGGCCGATAGCTGAATGTGTTGTATGCGTGTGTCTTTTGTATGTGCCTGTCACAGCTCATCACCACGTCTTTGCGGTGAGTTGTAAACTGTCCTCAATATATTATTAATTATTTTGAGAAGCTTACAAATTTCTATAACACAAGGAATCCATAATCTTTTTTACAGGAAACTTTTTCAAAATAAACACTTTCACTGTCTGATGCAGTAACATCAACTTCAATCCAATCACTGTCCTAATAACTTACATCTCAACCCGTCATTTCAGCGTTGATTACAGACAAATTACATTAAGAGGTATAATGAATAACAATTTCAGGAGGAAACAGTTGTGAGTGTACTGTCAATGTTATTTGCTATTTGAAAAGAATCTGAACTGCCATCTACTATGGTATTTTCAGACTAGAGCTGTAGAATAATAACTTTCAAGTGATGCTGCAATGGAAGTGTTGTGATTCCTCAGGATAATCTGAAGTGTCTGCAAAATAGTAATGGCAACTTATAATTACTCTGTTGTAGCTGCATTATTTTCAGTTGAAACCTATAAATAGTTTCAGAAAGAAAGTGTGTTAGGACATAAGGGAACATTGACTTGGAGTGGTGGGAGGGGGGGGGGGGCGCAACTCGCCACCGCACGTACACACTGCTACCTTGAGATATCGCTGAGCTCACCATCACCTTGATGCCAAGACAAGTGCCACCTGACGCCTTGGTTACCCGCCTCCCAACACCCGCCCTCCCAAGGTGTACTCCATACTGGGGGAGGGCGGATAGCTCAAGTGTGAAATATCTTTACACCTGGCTTATTTGGGGGCCAGCTTTCCTGTGCCCTGACAACCATGTTATTCTCTGTTCTGTATGACTTGTTGCTGTGTCCACAATAAAGTGTGTATAGATTAAATACATGTGGTCTTATTGGAGCACCAACCCCGAGCTAAACCCATATGCTGAAAGTACTTGAAATATCAGGTTGCCACAGAGAGCTGTGCTGAAGTTGACTTCCTTAAAATTGTATGTCAATTTGGTTACATTACTAAAGCAAAACCTGCAAAAATGAAAGAAAACAGAACTTGTTTACTGAAATTCATATCTTTCCTTTGTTACATAGTGTCCAAGGACTTGCAATGCACAGCTATACTGATGAAACAAGTGACAATGACAACTTAATGCATCTGTGATATGACCAGCATTTTTAAAGTGGCACCATTTCATTTATTGCATTTTTTAAAGAACCATTAGCTGCCATTCTAAGATGGGTTGCATATATTAGCTGTGATTATTGTTATAGCAATTTCTCTTTTTTTTTTCCTTTTCTTTGATTTTTACCTGCAATTTTCAAAAGGAACATTATACTAAACGGAAACAAACCAAACTTGTTGTTTAATAAGAAAGTAAAAAAGACAGGAAAGTTTAAAGAAAAATTGTCCTTTCACCAAATGTGGCTATATCCTGAAACTTACAAATGGGCATCCTATGATGTACCTACAAATCAATTTATGACTATTTCAAGTCATACAATACTTAGAAAATTATTGGCTGTCATCAGAAGTGCAGAGTATTTTGCAAGAATAACAAATAAAAATGAGACATAACCAGCAAAGAACAATTGGTAATGTGTATAAGATTTACGGAGATCTTGTTAAAAAATAGAAGAATGTTGTTTAGGAATGTGTAAAAGATTTAAGGAGGCTTTGTTAGAGATATAAGAATATTTTTTTTGGAATGTACTCTACACAAAGTACCACAGTTAAGACTCCATTTGATATTATGATTAATATTTTTAAAACGGTTTGATTTGCCTACATCTAATTTTAGAGGCCAATGCTTTGATAGTTCTGCTAACATGACTGGATTATGTAACAGTAGAGGAAAAATTTCTGAGGAGGAATATGTATTTGCACACTGTCTTGCACACTCTTTAAACCGAATCATACAAGAGACTGTGAAAGGAGTACCAAAAAGTCTTAATGGATTGTTACAGATTCACCTAAAAGTTTGAATATTTTTGTTCAACACTACCCCTGTCACTACAATGAATAAACTGAAAAGTAATTTAAAACAGAATGCACTAAATGCAACATAAATGGTCACCTTAGTACAGCAAATAGGTAACTTAAAAAATAAAATAAGTGTTGTTGAAAGAAAGGTGTTTGTAAATATCACAGTTCTTTTTAGCTGTGCTGTCAAGAAATTGTCTGAGATAATACTGATTTGGATTGAAAAGGGCTACTTGTAGATGTATTCTGATTTTCTCCAAAAAAATCATTTCTTTTTGCTAAACTGAGCTATTTACTTGTTACTCTTGTCCATATAGCAAGTTGCCTTCGTGTGATATCCAACTTCAACAACCTGCTTCCATAAATGTATTCAATACAAAGAAATACATAATATTGAGATATGCAGGAAATGATTCAATTACACAATATAATACTGAATTTTTAATTACAATGTAATTTTTGCACATTTACACTTATTATTTCAGATAGTCTTCTTTTCACCGCTATGTACACTGCAACTTTACTTATAAGCCTCTCATTCCACAGATAAAATCAATTTTGGCATGATTGGTGAGGGTAGCAATTTGTGTACAGTAACAAATGACCAGTATTCCACTAAACATTAAGTAAAACAACCACATAGGCTATTTCATTGAAATCTCATGAAATTAAATTTCTTAGTTTTAGAACATTACAAATGTAAACTGGACATCACCCATTGGTATTTTTTGTGATCTCTCACAGGCCTTTGATTGTGTAAATCATGGAATTCTTCTAGATAAGCTTAATCATTACAGTTTGAGTGGAGCAGTGCACATATGGCTTAATTCATACTTAACTGGAAGAATGCAGAAAGTTGAAACAAGTGGTTCACATAATTTCAGAACATCAGCCGATTCCTCATGGGGGTGCTATCAAGAATGGGCACCTGCAGGGTTCGGTCTTAGGTACTTTACTGTTACTGATATACATTAATGAAATGCTGAAGTAAACACTCTTGGTCCAAGCACGCTATGTCTCGTTCGCCGTACACTTGTTGACTGACACGGCTGTCACGTTGGCCGTTTTACGGGGCCCGCCAGCAGACGGCGCGCAGCTCGCGTCAGCTGTTAGGCCGACCGTGCCCTCCTGTGGCACGGCCGGGAACTACCACGGCCGGGCCCGCGCCTGCCACGGAACCCAATGACGGCGCGCGCGATATGAATGGCCCTTAGGCCATAACATCCCTCCCCCCTTGGGGTGAGGAGCCGGACCCCTGAACGGCGGTGCAGAGGTCTGGCTGCTGGGACGCTTCCACCTCCATCCGATCGTCTGGCGGCTCCATCCACTCCCTAGCCGGAACCACCTCATACGGGCGGAACCCCTTCGAGCGACGAGGGGTTCGCCCACGCGAGCGCTGTCTTGCTGCTCCCAGCACTGGCGATGGCGGCGGGTCCTCCATTCCTCCCTCCTGTGGCTCCTCCATTGGAAACTCGGGGCCTCTGTCGGCAGGCTGCAAGGTGCCACCACTGCCGGCGACCGGAGCTGTCCACTCCTTGTAGCTGGCCGCTGGGATTGCAGCGGGGAAGCGGGCCCCGGACCCCGACGGTGACGGGAAATTCCCTTGCCCCCCAGCCAATGCCCGCGAAGCGGAAGTCGGGAGAGAACAGTCCCCTGATGGCACCCGCAACAGTGGGGGGCTGGACCTGGACGAGGAGGAAGGGACTGTAGGCGTTTGAGGAGGGTGGCGGACCCGCAGCTGATCATGGTGGCAGGTGAGGACCCCGGTAGGAGAACGGACCTCACAGAGACGTCGGCCACGCTCCCGAACGACCACGGCTGGGACCCAACGAGGATGGCGGCCGTAGCCTCGAGCCCAGACAGCCGAGCCTGGGGGAAAACGTGACCGAGGATGAAGGAGAGGTGTGGGAGGGCCTGGATGCACGAGGGATAACAGTGTCCTATGAGGGCGGCCGTGAAGTAGCTCTGAGGGGCTCTGCTGACCTACCGGAGTGGACCGATAAGATGTCAGGAATCGAAGGAGGGCCTCCTCCACTGAAAGATGTGCCACATACTTGCGCATTTGCGTCTTGAAAGTGCGGACGAACCTCTCCGCCGCCCCATTGGACTGCGGGTGGAAAGGTGGGGCCAGGACATGTTGGATCCCATGGGTAGAACAAAAATCGTGAAAGTGTTGTGAAGTAAACTGTGGCCCGTTATCTGTCACCAGTGCGGCCGGGAGACCCTCAATAGAAAATATCTTTAGCAGGGAACGTGTGGTAACTTCCGCAGACGTGGAGGTCAGGCGAACAACAAATGGGAAGTTGGAGTATGCGTCAAGGACGCAAAGCCGGTAGCTATCTAAGAAGGGCCCCGCAAAATCGACATGGAGTCGTTCCCAAGGTGCAGACGGAGTGGGCCATGGAGAGAGAGAGGAGCGTGGAGCCGCTTGTTGGGATGCACACGAAGAGCATCCTGCAATGAGGCGAGTGATGTCCCCATCTATACCCGGCCAATATACGTGTCGGCGAGCCAGCATCTTCGTGCGAGAGACACCCCAGTGGTCCCGATGGAGAAGACCGAGAATCTGGCGGCGCAAGGACCCAGGAACCACCACTCGATGGGAGCCGTCTTCCGTGGACAGAAGTAAAACACCCTCGTAGGTGCTAAGGCGGTGCCGAATAGCATAATAATTGCGGAGAGGGTCTGATGCCCGGCCCGGAGGACGCTCTGACCAGCCTTGCCTCACCCGTTTAAGGACGACCCGGAGGACCGGGTCAGCTGCGGTAGCCTCCGCGATCCGTGAGCTATTGATAGGAAAACCGGAGACTACATCTTTAGCCGACTCGTCAACTGCAAAACACAAAAGCTCCTCAGCATCGAAGACTGGATCAGGGCCTACCGGGAGGCGCGATAGGGCGTCGGCATTGGCGTGATGAGACGTCGAGCGGTACTGTATCTCGTAATGGAAACGAGAGAGGTACAAGGCCCAGCGTTGAAGACGATGGGCTGCCTTGTCCGGAAGAGCCGCTGACGGGTGGAACAATGACACTAACGGACGGTGGTCCGTGTAAAGCGTGAACTTTGACCCATAGAGATAAACGTAAATTTTTTTTAAAGCAAAAGCGATGGCTAGGGCCTCCTTGTCCACCTGGGAATACCGGCGCTGCGCATCCGTAAGAGTTTTAGATGCAAACGCCAACGGGTGCTCTGACCCATCGGGAAACCGATGTGCCAGCACCGCCCCCACACCATGCTGGGAGGCGTCCGCTGCCACCACGAGTGGGACCCCCGGGGTGTATGCAGTGAGGCATGGAGCCTCCAGGAGGGCCCTTTTCAGTGACTGAAAAGCTCGCTCGCACGCAGGAGACCAGCGGAACGGGACGCCTTTACGTAGCAGTTGATGCAAGGGGTAAGCCACTGTGGCTGCCTGCGGGAGGAAGCGATGATAATAGGCGATCTTGCCCAGGAATACTTGGAGTTTGTGAACGGAAGAAGGACGGGGAAGATCTGCGACCGCCCGCACGTGCTCGGCCACGGGACGTACCCCCGACCTGGATACCTCGTAGCCCAAGTACTCGATAGTCGGTTGGAAGAAAGAAGATTTCCTGAAATTACAGCGGAGGCCAGCCCCCTCCAGAACGGAAAACAAGGAACGAAGGTTGGCAATGTGGTCAGCAGCTGTGGACCCCGTCACCACAATATCATCCATGTAGTTCACACAACAGGGGACCGGCGCTAGCAACTGCTCCAAAAAACGCTGAAAGATTGCTGGGGCACTGGCCACCCCGAATGGCAATCTCTGATATTGATATAGGCCAAAAGGCGTAGAAATCACCAGCGCCTGTTTGGAGGCATCGTCTAAAGGCAACTGGAGATAAGCCTCTGCCAGGTCTATTTTCGAAAAATACTGGCCCCCGGACAACCGATCTATCAATTCCGCTGGGCGAGGCATGGGAAAAGAATCAATGACGGATTGAGAATTTACGGTTTTCTTAAAGTCGCCACGTAAACGCAGGGCACCCGAGGGCTTGCGTATGACAACTAGAGGGGAGGCCCACTCGCTTGCTGTGACAGGACGCAAAATACCTTCCGCCGTCAGGCGATCTAATTCCGATTTAACAGCGCCACGGAGGGCGATCGGGAGAGGCCGAGCCCGACAGAAGACGGGGCGAGCCGTATTTTTAAGTGTAATAGTGGCCCGAAAATTCGTAGCACACCCAAGACCCGGCGCAAACAGGGACGAGAACTCCGCGCGAAGCTGCTTGAGACTCTCGTACGGAATTTGATCGGAAACCGAGCAGACAGAATCGGTAATAGAAAAGCCAAAAGCGTGGAAAGCGTCGAGGCCGAAAATGTTCGTAGCCGTTGCACTGTTTACTACCACAAACGGTACCGCGCGGCTATCGTTCTCATATGTAGCTTCGGCGACAAACGACCCCAATAGTGGAATAGGGTGGCCTCCGTAGCCCACCAACGCGCGAGGCGCTGGACTTAAAGTGGGGGAGCCTAAAGCTTGATGAGTTGCAGCACTTAGAAGCGATGTCGCCGCGCCTGTGTCCACTTGAAGCGTAACCGTTTTCCGCAGAATGCGGAGGTCTATAAACAACTTCGGCGGCTGAACGCCGACGGGAACAACCTTATTAATATCCATGGGCGCTGCGCCGAAATCGCGAGGGGGAGAGGTCCTTTTGCGGCCCTTAGCCGAGGAGCGGCACACTCGGGCGAGGTGTCCTAACTTGCCACAACGATTACAGGTGGCCCGCCTGTGCGGGCACGATCCCCGAGAATGGGACGCTCCGCACGAAAGACATGACATCGGCTCGCTCTCCGAAGCGGGCGACGCGCGCCGTCTTTCCCCCCGCCCATACGACGCAGGCGAGCGCCGCGGCGTCCGAAGGGAGGGAGGGGAGGGCGACGCAACAACAGCCACCGAAGAAACCGGCGCCGCGGATAACGGGGCCGAATCGGCAACTGAGGATACCTCCCCCCAAGCGGAAAGTTGACTCCCCACGGCCTCCGAAACTTCAAATGCGCACGCAATACGCAAAACCTCCGCCAATGAGGGATCGTCAGACTGAAGAGCCTGCTTGCGAACGTCCAGGTCGGGAGCAAAACAAACCAAAACATCGCGGACCATAGAGTTCGCATACGAATCACCGTGCGGTTCGGACCGAAACAGACAACGACGGGCTAGCCCCTGCAGTTCCGTGGCCCACGCGCGGTACGACTGACCCGGCTGTTTCCGCGAACGGTAGAAAGAAATGCGGGCCGACACCACGTGAGAGTGGCGGCGAAAATACGCCGCAAAAAGAGAACAGATATCCTGAAAGGACAGGGATGCCTGCGTCTGAAGCGGCGCTAAATCGCCCAGCAAACGAAAAAGACGAGGCGAGAGCCACGAAAGGAAATAAGCTTTTTGCTTACCTTCATCACACACCTGGAAGGCTACGAAGTGTTGGCGTAAACGATGTTCGTAGTCGGACCAATCCTCGGCAAAGTCGTCAAATGGAGGAAACGGAGGAACGGGCACCGAAGACCGCAACCCGACCTGTTGTACCACAGCCCTAGTCAATGTGTCAATAGCCGCCGTGAGAGAAGCATTCTGTTGAGCCAAAATTTCCGGTAACGACTGAAGATTCGTCAGCAACGCGCTAAGCTGTTCTGCCATGACTGCGGCAGGAAGACCACGCAACCAATATCCTCGTCGCCACTGAAGTAAACACTCTTGGTCCAAGCACGCTATGTCTCGTTCGCCGTACACTTGTTGACTGACACGGCTGTCACGTCGGCCGTTTTACGGGGCCCGCCAGCAGACGGCGCGCAGCTCGCGTCAGCTGTTATGCCGACCGTGCCCTCCTGTGGCACGGCCGGGAACTACCACGGCCGGGCCCGCGCCTGCCACGGAACCCAATGACGGCGCGCGCGATATGAATGGCCCTTAGGCCATAACACATGCAATTCTACACTGATGAAGATGCAAAGTTAGTTCTCTTTGCTAATGATACAAGTACAGGAATCACATCTGAAAAACAACAACTAAGTGATGTAATCCTAAATAATGTTTTTCACAAAATTAATAAGTGGTTTTCAGCAAAAGGACTCTCATTAAATTCTGATAAAACACAGTGTGTACAGTTCCATACAGTAAATAGCACAACTCCAGTAATAAATATAGACTTTGAACAGAAGTCTGTAGCTAAGGCAGAATTTTCAAAATTTTTAGGTCTTTGGTTTGATGAGAGTTAGAACTGGAAACAACACATTGATAGTCTGCTGAAACATTTGAGTTCAGCTATGTATGCTATTAGGTTTGTTACAATCCCCATGAACCACAGACATTGCCGAGGTGGGGTGGCTTGCGTGCCTCAACGATGCAGATAGCCGTACCGTAGGTGCAACCACAGCGGAGGGGTATCTGTGGAGAGGCCAGACAAACGTGTGGTTCCTGAAGAGGGGCAGCAGCCTTTTCAGTAGTTACAGGGGCAACAGTCTGGATGATTGACTGAGCTGGCCTTGTAACATCAGCTAATGTGGCTTTGCCACGCAGCTACTGCGAACGGCTGAAAGCAAGGGGAAACTACAGCCGTTATCTTTCCCGAGGACATGCAGCTCTACTGTATGAACATATGATGATGGCATCCTCTCGGGTAAAATATTCCGGAGGTAAAATAGTCCCCCATTCGGATCTCCGGGCGGGGACTACTCAGGAGGATGTTGTCATCAGGAAAGACAATACTGGCATTCTACGGATCGGAGCGTGGAATGTTAGATCCCTTAATCGGGTAGGAAAATTAGAAAATTTAAAAAGGGAAATGGATAGGTTGAATTTAGATATAGTGGGGATTAGTGAAGTTCGGTGGCAGGATGAACAGGATTTCTGGTCAGGTGAGTACAGGATTATAAATACAAAGTCAGTTGGGGGTATCACAGGAGTAGGACTGATAATGAATAAGAAAATAGGAATGCGGGTAAACTACTATGAGCAGCACAGTGATCGCATTATCATTGTCAAGATAGATACGAAGCCAACACCGACAACAGTAGTACAGGTTTATATGCCAACTAGCTCTGCCGATGATGAGGAGATCGAAGAAATATATGAGGAGCTAAAGGAAATTATTCAGACAGTTAAGGGAGAGGAAAACTTAATTGTGATGGGAGACTGGAATTCGGTAGTTGGAAAAGGAAGAGAAGGAAAAATAATAGGTGAATATGGACTGGGCAGGAGGAATGAAAGAGGAAGTCGCCTGGTAGAATTTTGCACGGAAGGTGAGAGAAGGAATTTTTGGCATACCCTGACTAAAAGAAGGGATCGCTTGGTAGGACACATTCTTAGACATCGGGGAATCGTAAATTTAGCATTGGAGGGAAGTGTGTGGGGTAAAAATCGCAGAGGGAGACCAAGAGACGCGTATAGTAAGCAGATTCAAGTGGATGTGGGTTGCTGTTCTTACGAGGAGATGAAAAGGCTTGCTCAGGATAGAGTAGGGTGGAGAGCTGCAACAAACCAGTCTCCGGACTGAAGACCATAACAACAACAACAATTTTTAGTGATAGGAATCTCAGTAAATTAGCTTACTATGCCTATTTTCATTCATTGTTTTCATATGGCATCATATTCTGGAGCAATTCATAATTGAGTAAAGAAGTATTCATTGCACAAAAAAGTAATCAGAATAATTACTTGGCTCGCCCAGAATCATCCTGCAGACAGCTATTTAAGTATTCAGATATGCTCACAGTAACTTTGGAGTATATATATTCACTTATGAAATTTATTGTTAATAATTCAGCCCATTTCAAAAGTAATATCAGTGTGCATAGCCCAACATCAAGAGAAAGGATGCTCTTCACTATGCAGTGTTAACTCTGACTTTGGCACAGAAAGGGGTGCATTATGCTGCCACAAAAGTCTTCGGTCACCTACCAAACAGCATCAAAAGCCTGACAGATAGCAAACTAGCATTTAAAAATAAAAGAATTTCTAATAATGGAAAGTCAGGTTGGAATTAACAATATAGTAACAGGACAGTTTACAACTCACTGCCAAGACGTGGCGATGAGATTGGACAGGCACACAGAATAGACACACACATTACAACACTGTCAGCTATTGGCCATAGAGTCCTTCAGATTTAGGAACAGTCATGCAATCACACAGGCACACAACACAGTCACACAACTGTCAGCTCCGGCTGCCGCACTTCGAATCATGCTTTGCGGTGTGGAAGTAGGAGAGGGGATGGGAATAGGAAGGTTGTGTCACAACGGTGGGGATGGATACAGCACAGCCTTCCAGAGTATGTATGCATTAGATGGGAACCCCCCCCCCCCCCCCCACACACACACACACAAACCACACACACACACACACACACACACACACACACACACACAGTGGCATAGCTACTACACCGAGGGCCCCGGGGCAAAAATGATGTTGGGGCCCTCTCTAAACTAAAACTGTACCACAGGCGCCGACTTCTGAAAATCTTGGGGTGTGCTCAGTGGCGTTTCCAATAGGGGGGAGGTGGTTGCCGGCCTGCAGGCCCGCCCACCCCCCCAACCCGACAGGTATTTCTAAAAAAAAGAATAATTTTGTTTTATTTTAGTAGTATCTTCTTTTTTGCTCTATCTGGTGTTAATTTAGGAACATTTTAATCTCTGAAAGGAGAACAGTAACTTTTTAATACACAGGAAAGAAATTCACAGCCATTGATTTCAATTTCACGTTTCAGAACTACTGGGCGGGTTTTGCGACCATTTGAACCTGTTTTCCCGTAGTAGCAACTACTAAAATCATTTTCAGAGTTTTAGTCTTTTGAGACATGCGTATCAGATAATGATGTGCCTGTATTATGAATTACATCGGATCGTCTTCTTGGCTTCATTCTTCTGCAAATTTATTTTTTATTCAGCATTATCAAAATAGTCCATAAACACTTCTGCTGTCATATTATGTCTGTCGTTACTAATAGGTTCACAACCCATTGTTACTTCACACAACAATTCAGTAAGCAGTATGAAAAATGACACGACTTACACAAACACGATTCCTTGAAGGCAATTGACTTCTAAAAGAATACATAAACGTTAAATTAGTAGTATACACATTTTCAAACCCACTTCATTTCTAGTTATTTAATACAACAATTAAAGGTTACCGCCTTCAGTTTACGATATTTAACTAACAAGCTACATTCCATTAACGTTCGGACTATTTAGAAAATGATCACTTCACTCACATGTCAACATGAATTTTAATGCCTACGAATTCAATTACCTGTTTTAGATAAACTTTTTACAGCGGTGTATTACAAAAGCCAGCCACCCATCAATGAAGTGAGAGAGTCGAATTTAATTACAATTAAGAAATATAATGTAAAGAAAAAAATACCATAATTTTCAGTGGGATATGCCGAACATACCCACTCAAATTTTGGGGTATGCTTGAGCGACCGAGCATACCCTTAATCGTCGCCTATGAACTATACAGATGCAATATTATTTCGTCAGGTCCTTACCGCTTACTGGATGACATAAGGCAAACCTAAATACTCTTAAGTAAATACCGTCACGCAGCAGATATTTAATCGTACTCTCTGATATAACTATGAAAGTTAATTTTGCTTTCAAGCAGAAACTACTGGGTGGATTTTGGGTGTAATTTTGGAGGGATAGAGTTGGACCTGGGTAGGACATACAGAGAAAACTACCATGGAATAGTTTTCGAAGTTGTTCCATACTAGGTGAATGAAGTCGCAGGCAATAGCTAGTAAAAATGAACAATGAAGTTTTACTTAACCACGAAAATATGGCCCCCTGCCGTGGATCAAACCATGAACAGTATTGTAACACACTGCTATCAATTCAGCAGGTGGCAGGGTGCACGTTTTAGCGGACAAGCAATAGCTTTTATGTTTATATTCTGAGATGGGAATAATTTTTGGATTTGTTCAAAACGTTAAAAGTCGAAAATCCTTCATTCAGCTAAAATATATATAGTAGAACGTCTTATCCGAATTGTAATTGGGGGATATGGATGTTCGGAAAGCCGATTATTCGTATAATTGAACTACACTTGTACTTGCCAATAAGAAGTACTGTGCAGTAAATTTATTTATACTGTACTTGGAGTCGCGCGATCCTTCACACTGCGCCGAGTGGCACGCCCCAACACTTGGAAGGCGCAGCTGTTGCTGGGAACAGCTTTGATGCTGCCGCTACTGTACTTCTGCCGACTGAAGTGTGCCGACTGTTGTACTCAGCGACTTTCGACTTGGCTGTCAGCAGGCCCCACTAGAAGCAATGTTCCGTCACCCTGTGGACCATTGCGGCTACTGTGGGGAACTTAGTTTGACGGGAGGGGGAACTGATGGACGGTAGGGTGGGAAGGTAAAAATAAATAAAATAAAAGAAAAAAGAAAACGACGCTCGACTGCAACTTTTTCTGAACTTTTCTCACTGAGGCCGAGGGGCCCCTTGATCTCGGGGGCCCCGGGGCACTGCCCCGGCTAGCCCTATGATAGCTACGCCACTGCACACACACACACACACACACACACACACACACACACACTAGAGGTATGCAAATGGCTGGTTTCGCTCGCTCGTACTCGGTCGAAAGCGCAACGCTTGGCGGTTGCGCGGCGAGTATGTATGCTCGCAGCGAGCGTGTTGACACTCTAACAAGGCTGCGTGGGGCGGGGCGGGCAGAGGCCGCACAGGCTAGTGCTGCTGCTGTACTCACATGGAAACCTACCCAACTGTCACTCTCCGATTTTTATGAAATTTGCATATAATACATGAAAAACAATGGGACACGTAATTTTTTTAGCAGCGGAAAAACATATTTAAGGTTGAAACGGTAACTTCAAAATTGGGGCAAAAATAGAAAAATGGCAATAACTTAGATATTATTGAAGCGATTTTAATGATTTTCGGTATGAAAGTATCTTTTGATAAAAGACAAATTTCATAGATTCAAATTCGATTAAATCAAAACAATTTTTTGAGCACAAAAATTGGTCACTTTAGGGGTAGCTGCCCCCCTAATTGTCATTTCCCCTGCAATGTACCTAAGCCGATCTCTTATCCCGCCATTCCGAAAACATGCAGTTCATTCTTTTGGCTGGTGCACCCGGGTGACATTCTTCAGATGGCCCTAAATAAATATAAAACAGATGTCACTGAAACACAAGGAGCACCATAAATTCATACAGCTTGTAAACTAAACAATTGGAATAAGAGGATTTAAAACAGGTACAGGATATACGAGCATATGACCCTGACGATGGAAGAAAGGGTGGATCCTATATATTGTACAAAAGCTTGCATGCGTTCTTTATTATGTAGATAAGAAAGACGACAGTGGCAGTGGGGTTATATCAATGTTGCAATTGGAAAAATTCCCGTTAAGCACTAACTTGGAAAAGGTAAAGACGCAGCAACCATGCACAGTGCCAAAATGCTACGGGAATATGTGTTAACGGGGTGCAACAGAGAGAGAGAGATGCACAAACCTAACCTAACGGGTGTACATCAATATAGGAGTATTTAATATCAATATAAATGACGCACAAAGTATTCCAGGACTTGAGAGTGATGAGAGGAATGGACATTAAATACAATCATTTCCTCGTTAACACGGTAAGTTACACCTACCACTAAACAGGCACTAACAGTCCACAAAATGGGAACAAGAAAGAAAAAAAGATCATGGATAACTCATTTAGTAAATGATCTTAGCACAGAAACTTTATATTAATCACGTATAATAACTTGTGTGGTAAAGTACAAAATGCGAAACTTAATGGCTAGTTCAAGTGGATTGAGAGAACAGCTTTCGAAGCACCTGGGAAAGGAAACAATTCCAATTTTCGCAGTCGGGATTTATTCTCAGGCGTCTAGTTTGCTCCCGATACTCGCCTTGGACTCGAGTGGCGATGCGGTGGGTGAACGAGTGGCGAGCGGTCAGTGTGGACGGTCGGGCCGGTCGAGCGTGCCCCGCTCGAACGAGCGTGGAGGAAGTCGAGCGCAGTCACACGCCTTGCCGCAAGCTGCAGTACCGACATCTGCCGGACTGTCATAGAACGACATGTATCTCGCGATTCGAGCGAGCGACGTGCAGACCTCTAACACACACACACACACACACACACACAGCACTCAAAATTCAAAATAGGACAGGTTTAGGATAGAGAGGTGGGAACTGTAGGATGCGGAAAAAAGGGAAGTTATCATAAGTTGAGGTCTGGATAATTTCTAGGCCTCAACTTACAATTACTTGTGTGTGTGTGTGTGTGTGTGTGTGTGTGTGTGTGCAGGGCGCACATGCATTTGTTTTATTTTATTTTCCCCATTCACACACCTCCCCACTCCATCCATAAGCTGCATCTCATTCCTCCCATCTAATACATATATACTCTGGAAGACTGTGCTGTATCCATCCCCACCACAGTGATGCAACCTTCCTATCCCCCCTCCCTCTCCTATCTCCACAATGCATAGGATGATTCGAAGTATGGCAGCCAGAGCCGACGTTTGTGTGACTGTGCTGTGTGCCTTTGTGATTGCATGAACGTTCCTAATTCTGAAGAAGGCGATGGCCGATAGCTGAAAGTGTTGTATGTGTGTGTCTTTGTTGTGTGCCTGTCGCAACTCGTTGTCACGTCTTTGTGTTGAGTTGTAAACTGTTCTATTACTGTGTTGTGAAAGAATTTCTGAATAACAACACCTTCTACTCATTGGATGAATTTTTGCATAGAAATATATGAATAAATAAAATAAAAATAATAAAAACCAAAAAACTATTAAAACAATATATTTCTGTCATGTAATGTTTTGTGTAATGTAATATCTTCTACAGACACCTGTTATTAACCTGACACATTCTACATCATTACGAAGTGTTGTATTAATGATCTGTTAGTTAAGTATTAGGCCTAATCTAATCTAACAAAGCAAATGACCACTAAGGAAAACTGCCACTTGATACTATAAGGTGTGAAAGAATCGAAGTTTGAATGTCTTCTCTTCTATATGACTGCAAAGCCAGGGCCAGTTTGATAACATTTTTACACAGTGTCATATCACTTAGCTCCAGGGGTGCTGTCTCCATGGGTGCTCTGCTGCTGATGCAACCCCCTCCCCCCCCCTCACAAATTTTTTGTATGCGAGAGGACAGGGGAAAAATTTTAAGAACGGGGAAAAATTCGAAATAGAACTTAGTGACTAAAGAAGCAAACCTTTCAAATGTTAAAGAAATGAACAGTTTTGTCCAGGCGTCTCCAAGCGAGTAGCAATATTTGACTCCGTGCACTTTATGTGATAGAATTTTACAATGACGAGTTCGACTCTTAGCCCAGAAATAAGATGTGTGTGAACCAAAAAATTTTTTCGCTAGAAGTGCAGAAGTTACAGTGTGTTTCTTTTCTTAAATTAAGGACTCTTGCGAATTCATCGCACAGGCGATGAAATTAAATTGTTTTAATATACCAATATCCGTCTTTCTCCTGCCTTAGAAGATTGAAAATTTACCTTGTAGCGGACCGCGAGGTTCGATACCTCGCATTCGCGCCTACAGCATCTGCCAAGGAGGTTCTAGCCTCTTTGGCATCTGCGAATGACGATTACTATCGCTGCTTCGGCAGCCAATATTAACTCAGTCTATGATTGTCTTGCCTTGTGTGTATGTGTGTGTACTAGGGAATAAAGTATTCATACACGGCATATCGTGCGTTATCTTTCTGTTGGGACCCCTAGATCCCCATGCCGTTTGAGAAATTAAGCACAGAAAAAATAGTCACGTCACGAAAGTCCGGTACTGAACAAACACACACAGAACAATGTGTTAGCTCGGAACAGTAGCTCTCTAGGATACTCAACACTGCGATCCGAAATCAAGTGTTGTTACCACATTATTTGGATGTCATTGTTGTTGCTAATGCAGCAGGTACAGCGCTGCCAACTTGGCGGATTTCCCGTCAAATTTGACGGAATTTCAGGTTGTATGTCGGATAGAATTTAGCTAGAGAATTTTTTGACAGATTCTATTAGAAATTTACTTTTTTTTGGCGGATATTGCTGGCTTAAAACACTCTTGGAAAAAAATATAATATTTTTTTTTGAAAAATGTATTATGGATGCAAATCTTTCTGTGCCTACATGACAGTGGCGTAGTATATTAACGAATTATTGCACGAAAACACAGTAACAAGCATCTCTGATGATTCGAAAACTAACTAAAATAAACATTACGGTGACGTATGGCTCTAATTTCTCTCCATTCGTGCCTCAGTAGCAGCACGCTAATAATGATGTTCTTTGCTTTACGAGCGAGTTCGTGGAAATCTGGATGTGAGCTCAGTACATTGGTGTGGTGTTTCAATATTGTAGTTCATTCTTGTGCGTTTCTCTTTTTTAAAGAGTTGCTGTACATACAAGGAAAGATTGTTAAGCGGTATGTACCACGTTTTAGAAAACAGTGGTTAAATGACCAACAACTAGAGGACTGGTTGTTAGAGATGCCATGGGGAACCTAGTAGTTCACGGTGCAAATATTGCCAATGCAACCTCAATTTGCGTTTGTCTGGTGTACCTTTTCTTGGAAAAAGTAAGAAACATTTAAAGAGCAGCCAAACCCTTTTCATCTTCACGACACTCGACATTGTCATTTCAGTCTGTCAAACGTATTAACGCGCTGTAAGAAAACTGAGAATATCTAATTTTGACGGGCATTTAAATATTTTTCTGACACGTAATCAAAGTAACGGATCCTATGTTCTAAAATTAATTTTATTTTTTCTTTATTTTGCACGCAAATATAGAGATAACTAATTCTGATGGATTTTGACGGATTTCTGGGTGTTTGTCTGACGGAAAAAATTATCATGAGTTGGTAACACTGAGTGGGTAACGTGAGTTGGGAGGAGATGTTACAGCTGGCTAGAGCACGTCAATGTGTGTCCGTAAACAGTTTTTCCTAATTATTGATGATTGGGAAAGAGCTCGATATTTATATACGAAAAGCAGTTGCATTGTGTTAATCAAAATGCATAATAAACCATTCACAGTTGAATTTAACTTTTGTTCAAATGTTTGTAAATCTATCTGACTCAACTGCTGGGTTATTAGTCCGTAGCTTACATACTAATTAAACCAAGGTAAACTAACCTGACAACACAGACATCCATGCCCGAGGGGGGACTCGAATCCCCGACGGCGAACGGCCGCGCGCACCGCATCAGGCGACCCCGATGCGCACGTTTAATCCGCCACGGCAATTTTAACTTTTACAATCAATTTAAACCGAGACAGCGTCAATGAAATGAGATCAGATGACATCTTGCAACAAGCTGTGGTGAAGCCATGCAAACACAAACTGTTTGTGACGTAACTGTAAATGTGCTGTTGCGAGCCATCACTATTTCAATATCTTGACCTAGGTCAAGATTTTTTTCCGTTGGCGGAACCTAACAATAACACGATTAACTTTTAAAACATTCTTTTTTTAAGGGCATAGTCTCGTGTTTGCATTAGATGTCTCAAGCCTGTCTGCGAGACAGTCCCGCATTTGGACTCGTTCCGCATTGCGATAATTACTGAAAATGTCCCGCAAAATGGCAAAATTTCAATAATTTTAAAATTTTTGGACTAAGAGCACAAGCCGAAACTATCTGTATCTGGCATGCTAGCTATGTCACACTGCTTGTAAGTCAACTTCACAATGCATCATCATTTGACATCTATTTCAAAATGACTAATTCACTAGCAGTGGGAGTTGTTTATGTTTTAATCTGCTACTGCAATTAAGTACGTTTTAATAAGTGTACTGGAATATTTTTCGGTGCTCAAGATGGCAAACAGCATGTATAAAAATATTTTAAATTTTGACATGTAAATAGAATATCAACATTCACCTTACATCCTTCAGGAATAAAAAGGTGATGAAATTCTGAAAATGCAACAACGAAAGTGAGTGAGCATTGCATGTAGCAAGGCATAATTAAACTCTGCACTTCATCGAGAGAACTTTTATAATAGAGTAGTTAAAATGGTTTGAAAAAGTAGTTTTTATCAGATTTAATGTGAGGGTATTACAAAGCATAATTCTTTGGTCAGAGAAGCTACTTGAAGTGTGTCGATTTATCGAAGTTCGATTACTCTGTGCATACATATCGCTGACTTGTGTCTGTTCATTTGTTATGTGTAGTTAGTCTTTTGTTGTTAAGTAGTATGTGTTTATGTTACAGTTGAATGTAGTATGTCGTAAATAAATTGTGTTTAATTACACAATTGGTGACCCCGACGTGATCACGAGCCGTGTTTCGCCAAAAATAAGCAACCGCGTCGCGTATTACGCCGAGCCGCTCCCGTCTAACTGTAAAAACATCCGCGTCAACCGCGTCGCGTATCTCCCGCGTTCTTCGCAACTGTAACTCAAAACTCAACGATGCCAGACCCGCCACCGACTGCTGATGTACCTACAGGGGTGATAATCAATCGTGTAGCAGTTAAACCGCCACCATTTTGGCAGCAAAATCCCGTCCTTTGGTTCGCGCAGCTAGAAAGCCAGTTCGTGCTAACGCACGTTACGGCGGACGAGACAAAATACAGTTATGTCGTCGCCGCGCTCAACGAGGACATGGCTGCTGAAGTACAGGACATATTCGCGTCACCACCAAGCGCCGACCGTTATATTACTATCAAGAATGCCTTGATTACTCACCTATCACAATCTGAGGCGAAACGCTTGGAAAAGCTATTGCGCACGGAAGAGTTGGGCGACCGCACTCCATCACAACTACTACGCCGCCTACGCACATTAGCTGGAAATGCTATTAGTGACGAAATTCTTCGCAACATCTGGTTATCACGCCTGCCACCTGATACACAGAAGATATTAACAGTGTGTGCCGGTGATCTTGATGCACTCGCACAGACGGCAGATCGCATAATGGAAATGTATCCGGCGACGTGCGTTGCCCCAGTTAGCTCACAGCGTAAAGAGGATAACACACTTGTTGCCCTACAAACGCAAGTTGCTGAACTCACCGCTCAAATTGCAAGTTTACGAGCTGAGTGTTCTAACCGTCGATCCCGTCGCCGTACTCACAAGGTAGGCACAGCCGCTCACCTTCATCATCTAGGGTGTGTTGGTACCACAGGCGATTCGGCTCAGAAGCACGAAAATACAGCCCTCCCTGCAAGAAGGGAAACGCACAGGAGAGTCAGTGATGACGGCCACGGGCTTTCCAGGCAGCAGCCGTCGCTTATTCGTGATAGAACGCAATACCAAGCAGCAGTATTTAGTTGACACAGGCGCTGACGTGTTTATCTACCCATCAAATTGCCTGCCGCGACGACTATAAACTTTTTGCCGCCAATGGTACTGCAATTCCAACATACGGACATGTCATGTTAGTACTGAACCTAGGCCTAAGACGTAACTTTGAGTGGCGATTTGTTGTGGCAGATGTAACGCAACCAATACTCGGAGCAGATTTCCTGTCTTATTATGGACTCTTGCCGGACCTCCGACACCGCCGTCTTGTTGACTCTGTTACAAAACTAACAAGTCACGGAAAAATACGTTGCGTGGAAGACACAACGATTCGAGTGATTGCAGGTGATTCTCCGTTTATAGAACTTTTGAAGCAGTTCACGGAGATAACTTATCAGACACCCAAATTAGCTCCAATCCAATATTCAACACTGCATTACATTCCAACTACGCCAGGACCACCACTCCATGCTCGGCCGCGCCGTCTTACACCTGAAAAGCTGTAAGTAGCGAAACAAGAGTTCTCATCTATGGTTGCACAAGGAATCTGTAGACCATCTAGCAGCAGTTGGGCTTCTCCTCTACATGTTGTACCGAAGAAGAAGAATGGCTGGCGTCCGTGTGGAGATTACAGGAGACTCAATGCCAGGACTCTGCCTGACCGCTACCCTGTGCCGCATATTGAGGACTTCACAGCAAATGTTCATGGTAAATGCATCTTCACTGCCTTGGATTTAGTGCGTGCATTCTACCACATTCCTGTAGCACAAGAAGACATCCCTAAAAGCGCCGTTTGCACGCCATTTGGTTTATTTGAGTTTGTCAGAATGCCTTTCGGACTTTGTAACGCTGCCCAGACATTCCAACGATTCATGGACGAGGTTACACGTGATCTTGATTTCTGTTATGTCTACATAGACGATATTTTGATCATGTCAAGCTCCGAAACAGAACACCTGGAACATTTACGACAAATTTTCACCCGCCTACAGACCCATGGCTTACTCATAAACCCATCAAAGTGTGTTTTTGGTGCAACGGAAGTTCAGTTTCTTGGCCATATGGTAAATGCAGAAGGAATACGACCACCACCAGAAAGAATTGAGGCAATTATCAATTATCCACAGTCAACAACAGTGAAACAACTTCGACGATTTCTTGGTGTACTGAACTACTACCATCGTTTTGTGCGTAATCATGCCCTCCTTGCTGCACCTCTAAATGAATTGTTACGAGGCACTCCAAAACCATCTGATAAACTATTGTGGAACAGTCAAACAGAAGCAGCATTTGCCAATTTGAAGACCGCTATTGCCGAAGCTGCCCTACTGGCCCATCCAATTTCGCAGGCACCTCTCGCCCTCATGGTCGATGCATCTGCAAATGCAGTCGGTGCAGCACTTCAGCAGCAAGTAGGGGATCACTGGCAGCCCCTAGCTTTCTTCAGCAAGAAGTTATCGCCAGCACAGAGAAACTGGTCCACCTATGATCGAGAGTTGTACGCAGCATATGCCGCTATCAAAAAGTTTCGTCACATGCTGGAAGGACAACACTTCACACTAGTGACTGACCATAAGCCTCTGACTTACGCTTTTCAACAACGCCCAGATAAAGCCACACCACATCAGCTACACTACCTTGACTATATTGGACAATTTACCACTACCATTGTGCACGTTGAAGGAGACTTAAATGTGCCAGCAGGTGCCCTCTCCAGGATTGAAGTGATCGCTGATGCACTTGACTTTGTGGCCCTAGCTCAGGCACAACAAGTTGACGACGAACTGCAAGACTTGTTAACACGACCATCAGGTTTGCAGCTCCGCCAGGTGCAAGTGCCGCCATCCAATGTCATGTTGTACTGTGATGTCTCTACTTCAAAACCAAGACCGTTTGTCACAGTAGATTTCCGGCAGCAGGCAATCGCCTCCCTCCACAATCTTTCATATCCTGGAGTACGTGGTACAATAAGAATTGTCAAACGAGCTTTCGTGTGGCCTAACATAGACAAAACATGCAAGGAGTTTGTGCGTCAGTGTTTGTCATGTCAACGCAACAAAGTCAGTCGGCACATTCCCTCTCCCCAATCAAAGGTTTGAACATGTGCACCTAGACATTGTAGGACCACTTCCACCGTCAGAAGGTTACACCTACTGTCTCACTGCCATTGACCGTTATTCTCGTTGGCCGGAAGTGTTCCCTATCACCTAAATTACCGCTGAAACTGTTGCGACCACATTCTTCAGAGGATGGATTGCACGTTTTGGTGTACCGCTGCGAGTTACTACAGATCAAGGGAGACAATTTGAGTCTTATCTGTTCAAGGCACTCACCTGTCTGTTAGGTATAAAACGCATAAGGACAACTGCTTACCACCCAGCGTCAAACGGCCTAATTGAAAAAATGCACAGACAGTTAAAGGCATCCCTGCGATGTCACGACACACAAAGATGGACTGAAACGCTGCCTATCGTCCTGCTTGGCCTCCGCACAGCTATTAAAGAAGACGTAGGAGCCTCATCTGCAGAACTTGTGTATGGCCAATCGGTTCGTCTACCTGGTGAGTTCTTTGGCAACATGCCAGATGATCACATTGAACCATCAGATTTTGTGTCCAAACTGCGCACTCATATCCGGCAATTACGACCTGTGGCTCCAAGGCAACAAGTAAGTCACCGTCCATTTGTGTTCAACGAACTAAGAACATGTGATTCTGTTTTTGTGCGACACGATGCAGTGCGCAAACCACTTCAACCACCATACGATGGACCCTGTCGTGTACTCAGTAGAGAAGAAAAGACATTTACAATAGATATAATGGGTACACCAATCACTGTCAGCATTGACAGGATAAAACCAGCCTTCAGTACCTCTTTCAATGACAGAACCGTACCTTCAGACCCAACAGACATATCACCTGCTCCGCTTCCTACCAACAATCAACCACAATGGACGTCACGGGCCGCCGCACAGGATACCGCTGCATCCAGTTTAAGACCTGTTGTGACCCGTTCCGGACGACATGTCAAATTCAACCCAAAATATCTTTGATACTAAAGGGGGGAGTGATGAAGTGTGTCGATTTATCGAAGTGCGATTACTCTGTGCATACATATCTCTGACTTGTGTCTGTTCATTTGTTATGTGTAGTTAGTCTTTTGTTGTTAAGTAGTCTATGCTTGTGTTACAATTGAATGTAGTATGTCGCAAATAAATTGTGTTTATTACACGACATACTTATCAAATGTGTGGATCCAACGCCACCTCTGAACAGGTGTCGTTGGTGGTGCACGATGCTCTAAGAGTAGGAACAGATGAAAGTAGTACAGACAACAAAGGTGATCGGAAAAATGTGACGGGGAAAGAATATGTAAAAATTGCCCGACTCTAAAATTCAAAATAGGAGCATGAGAAAATATTTATGAACTGTAAATAAAGACTGAAAATTACGAATAAAATGTCATTCATGTTAGATATAATACTTTAAAAGTAAATGAGTAGGCCTACTCTGCTCGCCTAAATTTCTATTTTAGTTTCAGAATATCTGGCACAATAAATCACTTGATCTTAGTCTTCCTCCATATCTTCTAAATGTCCCACATTGAGTTATGAAAAAGTTAGTTTTGTCCTGTATCTGGACTTGAAGAGAAAACCTCGCAAGTATGATTACTTATATTTCTAATTTCACGGTCCTTTTTATTTTATTTTACTTGATTATTTTACAACACACAATCTACTTCGCATTATCTACTTTTGGCTAGGGTGGCCAATTCTTTTGTTGCTTTTCAGTTTTCATTGTTGGTAGTTCGATGTTGTTTTCTCGCGAGTTGAGAGAAACTAAAGAAAACGGGTCCACATTGTGAAACAGTATTGTTGCGATTTGATAGTGACTGAAACGGAAATCTAGTCTGGAAGAGCAGACAAGCAAGAAGAAAAGATTATGTAAACAAATCAGAAAATAGCAGCAACCAGTCATCTTTTTTTACATATTTATTACCACAACCGGTTTCGAACTGCCTATCAGTTCATCATCAGGCGGTATACATGTTTTATATGTTGTTTACAACATTGTGGAACTCGTTTGGCTGTGGTGAGATAGAAAAAATTTGTGTGTGAGCTTTTGTCTTTGGCATTAAATTTCACCATTTACAAGTTTAAACTGTAGCTGTTTGTAAATAGTGAAATTTAGTGCCAAAGACAAAAGCTCACAAATAAATTTTTTCTATCTCACCACAGCCAAACGAGTTCCACAATGTTGTAAACAACATATAAAACATGTATACCGCCTGATGATGAACTGCCAGGCAGTTCGAAACCGGTTGTGGTAATAAATATGTAAAAAAGGTGACTGGTTACTGTTATTTTCTGATTTGTTTAATCAACACAGTCGCAGGTTCCACACTTCCAGAGTGGATACAAGTTTAAAAGATTATGTGTTTTTCGAAAGGAGTAGTCCGATCAAAAACGATTTAAGAGACTGCTTAACAAATGACAAAGAGAGGCAATATAAAGAATTTTGCAAAGTTTGTAAAAAGCGTTTCTCCATTGCACGTGGGAGACGAAATGAGGTCACACAACATGCACGTCGGCACCCATAAGCAATTTATTTGTTGTTAAAAACAATGAGTCTCAGAAGGTTGTGCATCACACAAAAAAGTTTTTTTTTTTTTCTTGTAACCCTTTAGTGGCAGCGCTGGTGCAGATGTGCTACCAGTTTCTTAAATGTTCATTGTTGTCGCAGGAATGGAAATATCGTATTTACATTTTAGCTATTACTCTATTAAGCTTTAGCAGTGGTGTCAGTGCGGTAACGATCTTCTAGCGCATAGCTGCGTCTATCTAAATAAAGTTTTATCAGAAAGTTCATCCATGGCGTAGATCTGTATCTCGCTATAATGTAAGTAGGTTTAAATTGTTTTACTTTATGTCCAATTTTCCCTGAAAATCAATTTTACGCCTCTATTTAGAAATCATTTACTGTGGAAATGGGGAGAAGTTATAAGTAATTCGGAATCTGACAAATATAACTGAATTCGTAGAAGAAGAATGGCATGAACTTCTGGAACATATGAGAACTTGTTGATGGGTAGACAGGCTGATAGAATGTTGGACAGCTTCGATGTTTTATTTCTTATCAGCAGGAACAGCTGTATCCAAAGCTTTGAGAAAGTTACTAAATATAATGACTGTGACGGTTCGGTAATGTAAGTGAACATAAGCAAGATGTAGGTCGTATCTGAAAATGTTCTGAAGCAGACATCAAATAATTACAAATTCAGAATTCAACAGGTATTGATACATATGAAGTAATCCTTATACTGAGAGAACAGTTAAGTAACAGAATCTCAGATGAGTTTTTTGGCAGTTTTGCTTCCGGTGCATTTATGGAAATTACCCCTGGGAGTTCATTCAAGTTGCATTAAACTGTTTGCAGCGATGTTAGACTTGTCTGATAATAATCCTATAAGCTCTATCGAATGTTTCTCTCAACAAAATCACGAATCGTTTGGTAAATTTAATAACGTTGTTAGGAAGATGAAGGTAGAAACCTGTATTGACATTGATAAGCTCTATGACAATATTCTATTATAAAGTCCACAATGTCATTTTTTGTTAGTGGTAAGAGTGGTATTAATTTAAGTGAGAAGTTGTCAAAAATATTTAAGAGTGTGGAGGAATATCAAGTGGAAAACTTTTTGAAGCTTGTTTCATTTTGATACGTATCCCTGGCTCAAAGGCCTTTGTAGAAAGAGTGTTTTCCTGTATGAACATTAAATGGTCTGATTCAAGAAACAGATGTTCATTGGAAATGATAAGATAAGAACTTTATTTCTGTAAACCTATGCTTTGTGTCTTGCAATGAGTTTCATGATACGTTAAAAATGATACAAACTTGCTCAAAGCTGTAGTGTTAAATAGGGCCTATGTGTTCTCTGTTCAATAAAACATTAATTACGAATACGCTTGAATCCATTCCGGTCCTGCTCATATTTTGATTTTTAAAATCTGACAACCCTGAGTCCATCATCAGATGACAATTGCATGAAGCAAAAGAGTTATACATTTTTTATTTTCATTTTTTTCATTCCTAAGGCACTAAACTGCTGAGGGTTTTGGTTCCCAGACTTACACAGTACTTATGCAAAGGAGCAGGTGTTGTCCTGGATCTACGGGGAACAAACCGGAGTGTCTGCCATGGCGCGGAGGAGCTGGGGGGTTGGAGGATGGCGCCAAATAGAGGGTCTCGCCGATTGTTGGAAAGGGGAGGGCGCCATCATCAAGTTTGTGCCCAGGGTGGAAAATGTAGATCCAGCACTGGTTGTGCTTTGTGTAAGTTAAAGTGGTTTGTAAGTCTAGGGACCGTTGACCCTAGCAGTTTGATCCCATAGGTTTACAAAGATTTGAAGTTTTTCTCCAAGAAATCATAGGGTGCACTTTTTCCAGTGTGACTGCAGATATTTGCAGTTGTTTTTTTTTTTTTTTTTTTTTTTTTTTTTTTTTGTCAGTGTGTAGCTGGAGTCAGCCGAAAGAAATACTGCCCATTATGTCTTTCAAAAATCGGCTAGTGTCGCCGAAAATCGTTGGTTGGTTCCCATAACAAACGAATTGTAGAAAATTCTTGACCTACTGATTTGAGGCCGCGTGGTCTAAGGCTTCATGCAGAGGACTGGGTGGCCGTTCCCGTCGGGCCGCGCGGGAGTGGCCGAGCGCTCTATGGTGCCTTGCTGCGGAGTGAACACCTGCTCCCCGTTGGAGGTTCGAGTCCTCCCTCGGGCATGGTTCGTGTGTTGTCCTTATGTTAGGTTAACTTACTAACGATAGTTTGTAAGGCTAGGGACTGATGACCATAGCAGTTTAGCCCAATAGATTTACAAACATTTGAATATTCTATTGATCTGAAATTTTTGGCACAACCTTGCTTTCTAATACGGGCATCGCATCGCATGCTGGGAGCAATTAAAGAAGAAGAAGAAGAAGAAGCAACATTCAGGATTACCGTCCCATTGGTATTTTGTTAGGACATGTTAGAGTGGTATTAAACCAAGTTTGCAGCTTAAAAATCCTTTAGCTTACGTTTTAAGAGCTAAAAAACCTAGAAATTTTCGGACTTTTTTTCTGATTTTGGCTTATAACTCGTGAAAGGTGCTTTTTTTCGAAAAGTCACTCACACCTCTATTAATATAGATGAAATATTCTACAATTCAAGCCCATCCGCAGCTCTGTAAGTCCAATAGTTCCCGAGATACTACACTTCAAAAATTGTCTTATTTCTACAAAAAGTTCAAATTTTCGTTCTTAGTCATCTTTCGGCTAGAATATTGGCTTTAATGATCATCCAACGGGGAACGTCATACTAAAGAAAGTTATAGAGCAGTTATTTAGCTTTAATTTAAGTACAGAACGAAGTCCATAGGCCCAATAGATTTTTATTTATCGTTAAAAAACGAAAAGTTGGAAAAATCAGAGTATCTAATAAACTGTCCCAGACGAATTGCAGTCCTCTTATCCTATATATGTTAAAGGAAAAGGAAGAATTACTCATTGACGATGATTATTAACGCAATGTATATAAATTGTAATTGCTATGTTAGTGCATTCCAATACATTTGTGCAAGTAGGTATTACTGTAAAAACAACGAAAGCCTCTCTGTTAGTGGGTATTGGTCAGCCATTAAGGGATTGGGACTTTCGTTCGTAGCGAGGCCTTTTGTTGTGTGAAGGCAACCCCCCCCCTTCCCCCCTCACTCCGAGTGGTGACCCAGCGGTTGTTCTGTCCTCCCTCACAAACTTCTTGTCTCCGAGGTCTTTCTCACTACGTACAGTCTGCCCTTAGAAATGACCATATTCGAATCTGTGAAGAACGTTTCCAACAAAATCGTCTAAATCTAGATCGTGGTGGTGTTTTAAGTACTTTCTTTTTTACAATATGTCGGAGCTACCCCCGTCGGATGTTTGTTTCATGTGCCAGGAAGTGCTTGGAGAGGGAACAATGACAGTGAAAAAAACGCGGGGTTTCCAACAGTGTCCTTGCGCGCTGGACTGGTCGCACGGTGTATATGCTGAATATCTGCATCAGCACTGAGCAACACGTTGACACGAGACCCTCTCATATCGACCGAGATACTACTTAGACAAACTAAAAACGTGGTTTGAACCTCAATAGACCATTTCCTTTGAATGAGAAACTACTGTCCATCAGGCAATGTTACTTTTAAAAGGAATGACAAGGTACTAACATTGGCTACAGCTACAGTGAAAGAGCAGAACAAGGTGGTCGCTATTGACCCTCTCACAATCTTCCAAAGGGTGTGCATTACGAAAAAGTCAGATCAAGACTTAAGACGGCACTTCGCCTTTAAGTCATGCCACTATTTTTGCGGAAGGGCACAAAATCCACCTTCTTCAGTGATTTCACTCCGCCGGCCGCGGTGGCCGAGGTGACTAAGGCGCTCCAGTCACGGTCAGCACGGCCACTACGGTCGGGGGTTCGAATCCCCCCTCGGGCATGGATATTTGTGCCGTCCTAGTTCGTAAGTAGTTCATAAGTAGTTTGTAAGTTTAGGGACTGATGACCCCGTAGTTAAGTCCCATAAGCTTAACAAACATTTGAATTTGATTTCACTCCTCTCACTGAAAACATCTCCATCACACAAATTACTTCTGTTGTTTTCGATGAAAGGCATCTGCTATAGACAGTAGTTATCTGACAACGTAACAACAGCATCCGCGAAATTGTAGCAGCCTACATTTCCTGCACTATCCATCGCTATGGGAGGAATGTGGCTGTGGTGTTCGATGCCTACTCAGAGGAGGGGCCGGGCAGTAGCACAAAGCAGCTGAGAAACTACGCCGTTATGCGGTACCTGCATACAGCGAAATAATATTCCAAGATTGTTCATAATGTTCAAATGTTTGTAAATCTATCGGACCAAACTGTGTGGTCATCAGTCCGTAGCTTACAAACTACTTAAACTAAGGTAAAATAACCTAAGGACAAGAATACCCATGCCCCAGGGAGGACTCGAACCTCCAAGATTGTACTGTGATCACAGTGACTCAGAAAAAAATTTCTTTCCAACGGAAAGACAAGCAGCGCTTGATCAACTTTATTCGCGCTGGAATGGAGAGCGAAGGACTAAAGACCAAGCAAACTACCGACGACGCTGACTGCCTTATCATCAGGACGGCGCTGGAGAAGAGCCGCCAACGTGAACACGTCCTAATAGCTGGAGAGGATGTCGATTTGTTGCTCCTCCTCAATGGGTTGGGGTCTAATGCAAGGAACATATTCCTCCAAAAAGATGGAACGGATGGAGCTAGCTGTGAACAGTCCTCGTCAACATCCTTCAATCGAGAACAAATGTCGCTCCCTCCTGGATTAGAGCTGTTTCTCCACGTGTTCACTGGTTGCGACACGGTATCTGCCATTTTCGGGCAAGGAGAAGCAGAAATGATGGATATAATTGAGAAGAATACCCACCAGATTGGCGTGGCTGCCACATTTCTTAAGCAACATGCCGCTATAGAAGAGATAGCCTCTGCATGCTGGAAGTGCTTGGTCGCCCTATATAGTGGTGGAGAGGACGACAACCTTCAATCTTTCTGCTAAGACGTGTTCCTCAGGTCTGCTGCGAGTGCAAAAGTCCAGCTTGCTCTTCTACCCCCGACCCAAGAAGCAGCGGCCCAGCACTCCTACAGGACATACCACCAGGTCCAGGTGTGGTTGGGCGTCGAGAAAGCGCCATCTGACTGGGGTTGGACAAGAAGCCAGCAAGGGCTAACTCTCATCACCACAATCCAAAACCTAGCTCCATCAGCACTACTGAAGATGATGTCGAGCAAATGTAGGAAACGTGTGGTGACGGGACCTGCTCATGCCAAAGAGCAAGGCAAAAGTGCTCTGTTCTTTGCCGAATGAGCCAGGGCAAGACATACCGCAACACCCCGAACGTCTCGGCAGATTCGTAGAAGACGAAGATGTGGAAGAACCAACTTCGGTTACAGAGCTCCAACAGACAGAAGAAACAACGGAGCCCGAGCCAGGAAGGGCGTTTCCTTCGACGATACAGCCCCCTCCTCGGCCACCTGAACTCTCACCTCGACTTATCACTTAAGTTTTACATGTTCATTATGTAATAAGTGGCACTACCTGAAAAAAAAACCTATTTGTTTCCTCAAAAATTAATCATCTGGACCAACTTATTGAACTATCCGATTTTCCCAACTTTTAGTTTTTTAACGATAACTTGAAACCTATTAGGCCTATGGAATCCGTTCTGTACTTAGACTAAAGCTAAATAACTGCTCTATAACTTTCTTTAGTATGACTTTCCCCGTTGGATGATCATTAAAGGCAATATTCTAGCCGAAAGAAGACTAAAATCGAAATTTTGAACTTTTTGGAGAAATAAGTCAATTTTTCAAGTCCAGTATCTCGGGACCTATTGGACTTACAGAGCTTGGGTTGGGCTTAAATTGTAGAATATTTTATCCACATTAGTAGAGGTGTGAGTGACTTTTCGTGAAAAAAAAAAAAAAAAAAAAAAAAAAAAAAAAAAAAAAAAAAAAAAAAACACCCTTCACGAGTTATAAGCTGAAAACAGAAAAAATCCAAACATTTCGAGGTTTTTTTGTCTCTTAAACTTAAGCCAAAGGATTTCGAAGCTGCAAACTTGGTTTAATGCTACTCTAATATGTCCTAACAACATACCAAAAATTCAGCTTCCTGCAATTTTTTTGGACCTAAAAATACCTGGCGACTGGCCTAATCGTGGACATTAGAGCACAAGGCCAGATACTAAAGGGACCCCTCACTCGTTCAATACTGTTGTCAATATGTTGACAATGCGCCAATATATTCACTGTCTGCGCGTCGGTATTGATGTGCGTTCTTGATGGGCTCAAAAGTATGTTTACATTGTTGCGCGAAACAGTCTCACTCCATAATTACTGTAACTTAGTGATAACATTGCCGTTTCTATGTCGATACGCTTTGAATGAATCTGCATCGGGCAGGAAACAGGAGTAAATAATTAATGGTACAGTTTATCGAATGTTATGGGAGCTACCCAGAGATCAGTTGATAGAAGCCGGCCGCGGTGGCCGAGGAGACTGAGGCGCTCCAGTCACGGTCTGCAAGGCCACTACGGTCGGGGGTTCGAATCCTCCCTCGGGCATGGATATTTGTGCCGTCCTAGTTCGTAAGTAGTTCATAGGTAATTTGTAAGTTTAGGGACTGATGACCCCGTAGTTAAGTCCCATAGACTATACAAACATTTGATTTGAGTTGATGGAAGCCAGAGGATTAATGGTTATAAGCAGTTACTTGAATTTTATCACCTGCAGTATCCGGGAGGAAAAATAGAGAACCTTAATAAAAAAAAATTATGTAACTGCATTGTAGGTTTCAATGAGCATTTTACTAATCTTTTTAGCAGATATATCGGCACTGAATTTTAAACTTTGAAATTATCTTCTCGTGGGCAAAAATGGAAAAGTAACACTTAATCTTTTACAGGTTTCAATTGCGGATATCATAACCGTTTTGTTTTTCGATTTTGTCTTGCAGCATCGAGACTGATTTCTCGTATGATTCTGGATATATTCGAAAATAATTTAGAAATTTTTCGGGTCAGTGGTTCGTATTTCCTTCAGCAGGTATACATACGAAAAGACATTCGTTTTCTTTAACTTCTCATGAACTCAATTCCCCTTTTCTGAGTTCTCGGTTGCAAGTTAATTTATTTTATTTTAATTTATTACTATTATTGTTATTTGTTTTTCTTGATAGCCAATGCAATATGATTAAAGCACAAACTTTCACACGGTTCGCCGTAAGTTATTGCCCTCACGAAATGATATTGACAACTGAAAATAATGACAATATTATTGACAATGTGAGGACTATTGAAATGTGTTGAAGATTTGACAATGTATTATTAACAATATTATTGTTAGTGAGTATTAAACGTATGAGGGTCCCTTTAAGGAAGGGGAAGGACGTCGGTCGTGCCCTGACTGTAGTGATTTAGGGATATCACAGAAAACCTAAATCTGATGGTCGGAGGCGGTTTGAACTCCTTCCGAATGCCAGGCACAGCTAGTAACTAACTAAACCTACAAATCATTGCAACTTTTCAGACTTTATTCACCTCACAATAAGAATCACAAAGATACTGTTACCGTCGAATTGTTACAACCAGAGGCGAGATGAAGGAATACTTCCCACTATCATGTGCACTGCTGACAGCTTTGCGCCATGAACGTGTTGTAGTACAAAATAGACATTGGGATCACAAGTTTTTCAAAAAATGTTCAAATGTTTGTAGAGTCTATGGACTTAACTACGGGGTCATCAGTCCCTAAAGTTACAAACTACTTGTGAAGTAGCTACAACTAAAGACGGCACAAATATCCATGCCCGAGGGGGGATTAGAACCCCCGACCGTAGTGGCCGTGCAGACCGTGACTGGAGCGCCTCAGTCCCCTCGGCCACCGCGGCCGGCCACAAGTTTTTGTGAAAGCGCTTATATTGTAGAACGTGTTCCATTTGATACAATATAGGCTACTAAATTCTATCAATAAACATCAATCTAAAAATCTAGATCTAGTCAACAATGCCCAAACACAGTTTTATTATTCATCCTTCTTGAAATAGGCCCAATGGCATCTTGTTAATATTTGTCTCACTGTTTGCTTATATTGTAGAACGTGTTCCATTTGATACAATATAGGCTACTAAATTCTATCAATAAACATCAATCTAAAAATCTAGATCTAGTCAACAATGCCCAAACCCAGTTTTATTATTCATCCTTCTTGAAATAGGCCCAATGGCATCTTGTTAATATTTGTCTCACTGTTTGCTTATATTGTAGAACGTGTTCCATTTGATACAATATAGGCTGATAATTTGGTTGTAACTGTCTCACACCCACATTCCATAAACTCCCCTCTGCAATAATTCGCCCTACCCGCTTTTGTACCCTTGAGCACGCCCTCCATTTTATCCCAACACTCATGTATACTTTTTCTCACACGTTAATATCTTATTACTTTAATTAAAATGTATAGTGTTAATTTATTTAAATGACTCTCAAGGTTTTAGATTATTATTTACTATTACACACCTGAACAATATTTTAATATTAATAGTATTAATACTTTTAATATCCAAATTCAAGGAAAATTAGATGTGTTTATTCAGAGTACAAATATGTTTTACATTATGATTGTTTCCTGATATCGATAGGGGTATTGTCAAAAAGATTCACGTATCTTTGGAATACTATATTTGTACAACAAGAACGTACAACATTGTGTGGACTGTCTATTCAGTACTAAGTTTTCTGATAATGGCCTAAGAAGCCTAAAGCTGGTTCATATCCACTAGACAATATTGTGGAAAGAAACATGAAGTGTTGAAGTTTTTAATTTATTACGAAATTAAATTCCAACTGTTATAGCATAATAACCGGATGTTGGCAATAGGGCAAAACAAGATTACATTAAGCCAGAGACTTGTACCGATATAAATCGGAGTACTGTGGAATATTGCCGCAGTGCCCTGACCCGTAGTGACTGATATCAACAGAGAGTAACAACTGCTGGAGTTCTGGCTATTCCTCGTGTTTTATTGTGTCTGTCAATATACATCTATGAACAGAATTTATTGTGAACATGGCGATGGGGCAGATTGGCCCAGAGAGGACGGGGCACGATGGCTACCTGGGCCAACTTGCCCCGTCCCATAGGGTGTTATAATGTTTTAAACTCTATGAAAGGTTTGTTACTTTTCTTAAAAATAATATTTATAATTCGTCAGATTATTAAATTATTAACATAATTGACGAAGTTAAACAAGTTTTAATACATTTCAGACGTCAAAGATCGTCAAATTCACGAGATAAAAAGTGTGTAACAGAAAACACCAACCTGTAAAGTTTGTTTTAATCTTAAATAATGAGCTGAGTAGTCAGAATCTGGTTTATTTCCATGTTTTTAGAACATCTGAGTTACGGACTTGGCTTAAATCTCTGCTTTATTTGTAGCAATATAAAAATGACCCGAAATTATAAAGGAAAACATGAAAGAGGAATTATTTCTGAAGATACGATGCTAAAACCAGTTTTAGAAGTAAAAGAAAAGGAAAGATCTATGAGGTCTGTTAGCGAGGAGTTTGGGATTCCAAGAAAAACGTTGGGAAAGAACTGTGTTAACTACAAACAGATCTCATGTCAGCCTACACAGACAATTGAAAGTCAGGAAACTAATTTCAACACATGTCACTGGACCGAAAAGAAGGCGAAAGCATCGGATAGAAAAATTAAACCGCAGACTAGAAAAGCACTTTATCAAAAAGAAAGAACGAGCAATGGTAGCCTGAAATTAACTAAAGCAACTGCAGGAGGCCTAAAACGCAAGAAGAGACCAAGGCAAGATGACGATGATGATGACGATGGTGGTGAGGAAGATAATGTGCTCAAGCCTTTTTCTGAGCCAACCTAAGCCACAGTGCCTTCAGTGCACAAAAAGCACGTGTTGGCTCATCAAACAGGCGTGAAAAATGAAATCCGTGTACTAATTTACGAGTGTTAAAACCGTGCTGAACCTTTGGATATGGGCAGTGATTACAGTTGAATTATTTATATTAAGACACTATAAATTCTAATAAATTTAAGCTATCCGTCTGTCATAGTAAAATGTTAACTTAAAATTCAACTTGATATTATGTAATTTAAAGTATTTTTTTATAACTAGTAGTTTTGTTTTGATTTCTAAAGCTACGATAGTTTAACTTACCAAAAATTAGACTGGTCAACGTGCCACAGTCTCTGGGCCAACTTATCCATAGGTAATGGGCAGATTCGCCCACTTGACTTATATCCACTAATTGATTATTTTTCGAATATTTTAACTCCTATTTTCAAGATATAAAATTGTCATCCAGAGTCAATAAGACCTTTCTAAATCCAACAATAATTTCATAAATTTAAATATGTAAAATAAATTAATATAAAATAAAATAATATAATATGGCTAATATGCCCCAGTCTCCCCTACCGAGCAAGTATTGGAGCTACACGCGAATTACATACCGTCCTGTCCAAGTGAAAGTAAGAACTCCCACTTTTAACATTTTACATTTTCTGTTGTAGAACATTCAAAATTTCGAGTACAATCTGTTAAGTCGAAATGATCACATTGAAAACAATACTTTCACGAATAGATATGAGAGAATCAAAGTGTGTGGCGTATTTTTTGATTATCGCGTATGCATATTGTAAACAAAAGAAATAATTAATCCGGTAAAATAGACATTTGTGCTGATCATTATCCAGAATCTAGTAGTGCTTCTTTACGTACCAATGTTTAGTGGAATTTGTTAAATGTTACATCATTTACATCGAAATAACAGATGTTTTGTGAATCGGTGTGTCCAAATTGACTTAGTGAATAATAAGGTTTAATCTGTATTTACCGAATGTGGATTTTTCACGATAGGTAAGTAGTGACATATTGCCGGGAGCGTTCAGACTGAATCTGTGGGTTAGCATCACAGATCGCTGTGCTTGCGGTCTCCAGTTCAAATCCGCCACAGACAGAAAAAATATTATTTCTTTCTATTTGCTGCTTCTAGAATATTCTACATGTTTCTTATGTTTGATGTACTTGTAAGTTCCAGAAAATGCTTTCTATGTACGAGGGCAAGTCAATTATTATCCGCAATATAGTTATATTTTTGTTTATGTTGGTAGTACTGTCGTTTTACGTTGGTGACGCATGCTTTGTTTATTTGTTGTTATATCTTTGCAATTTCCAAGCTGCTACGTTAGTTTCGTTGTCGCTGCCGTGCCGCGGTGGAGTAGCCGAGCGGTCTAAAGCGTCTCGCTGAGGAGCGCGCGGTTGCTCGCCGTGGAGGTTCGAGTCCTCCCTGGGGCATGGGTGTGTGTGTGTGTTTGTCCGTAGGTTAGTTTACCTAGGTTTAAGTAGTTTGTAAGCTACGGACTGATGACCACGTGGTTTGGTCCGATAGAATTACAAACATTTGAACATTTCGCTGCCGTGCTGTTAATCACGGCTGCTCCGCTGTCTATTTGCACCAAAGAAGAGCAACGTTCAGTGATACATTTTTTGTGGGCGGAAGGTGTATCAGGGGCCGAAATCCATAGAAGAATTTCAGTATAGTACGAGAGCAGTGTTTTGCCACAACGAAGTGTGTACGAGTGGATTGAAAAATTCCGAAATGGTCGCACGAGTGTTAAGTACGATGAAGGAGCCGGACGACTGTTTACCGCCACAAATGAAGAAACCATTGAACAATCACGTGAAATGATTCTCTTAGACAGACGATTAACTATTGATGAAGTGGCTCATCGTCTTCAAATTAGTCATGGTTCTGCCACCGAAATTATTCACAACATACTTGGTTTCGTAAGGTTTATGTAAGATGGGTCCCAAAACAACTCACAGTTGCATAAGCAAACGCGCCTCGACAACTGGAAAAAACATTTGGATCGCTATGGTAACGAAGGGGACAACTTCTTAGACAGAATAATTACTGTTGACGAAACATGGATCCATCATTACGAGCCGGAGAGTAAACGGCAGAGTATGGAATGGAAACATCCAAATTCGCCGTGCAAGAAAAAGTTCAAGACCCAACCGTCCGCAGGAAAACTGATGCTTACGGTTTTTTGAGATATACGAGGTCCTGTACTGGAACATTATGGTGAAAGGGGCCCAACAATAAACAGTGTACGTTACAGTGATAGTTACTGATAGGCTAAAGACTGATAGGCTAAAGACTGATAGGCTAAAGACTGATAGGCTAAAGACTGCAATTCGAAGCAAACGTCGAGGATTGCTGTCAGAAGATGTTGTGTTTTTGCACGACAATGTCCGTCCGCATACTGCTTTCCACACTGCTGAAACGCTCCAGAAACTCAAATTCGAAGTACTGGATCATCCTCCATATAGTCCAGATCTTGCCACTTCTGACTATCACTTCTTTGGTCCACTCAAACAGGCATTAAAGGGCCGTCGATTTGACTCGGACGAAGCAGTGAAGGTAGCGGTGCATTCCTGGCTCGCAGCTCAACAGAAAACCCTCCTTTATGATGGAATAAGGAAGCTTGTAGAGCGATGCATTGAAAAGCAAGGGGACTATATCGAAAAATGATGTTCTTGTAAGTTTCCTATTTTATTACAATAAAATTTTATAACTACTTTGCGGATAATAATTGACTTACCCTCGTATAAATAGTGGAGCACTCCAAGCAGGAGGCATTCTTTAGGCCTACTGCGTGTACGCTTGTGTTAGCAATAAACTTGTTCTAAGTGTAAAGTGTTGTGCTCTATTAACGACCAGCCTGCAGTTTCCATTTTGAATTTTGAGTTGTTTTTATCTAATATCAATACTGACAGTTCGAAAAAAATGACATAAACGTCATGAACACTTGTTTTCCATACGCTTCTGAGCTATTTAAAACTATTATGATGTGAAATAAAGTTTTGATAATCGTTTTGATAAATGATGCAATTGCATTCACTTTTGAAAACATTTGTTTATAGATAGAATTTTACGTATATAATGAGTTTTAAATTTGGTAACTAGCAGTTCTATACTGATGTCCCCTTCTTATGAATCGTTACAAAAGGAACCAGGTTTTGAGTTTTCCCGGCTGTTTCCTACGGTTGCGGCTGGGGCACTGAGTATATGTCCTTAGCAGCGGCTGCCTGCCTGTGCTAGCCTGGCTCAGACTCTGGCTTTTAGCATAAAACAGTTTTATGACATGCACGTTATTCTCCCCTAGTGTATCCCGCGTTCCCAGCTTCAACCAGCGTCCTCAGGTAACAGCAAAGTGACACACAACCACCACCGAAATATGGAAGTGAAATAAAAAATGCGCCATTTAAAGTATACAACTTTTGTCTTTATTTAAAGTATCAGTTTCATGTTGAAATGCTTATGAGACTTAACTGCGGGGTCATCAGTCCCTTAACTTGCAAAGTACTTATGAACTAGCTTATGCTAAAGACAACACAAACATCCATGCCCGAGCGAGGATTCGAACCCCCGACGGGCAACGGACTCGCGCATCGGAGCTTAGCGCCTCAATGCACTCGGCCACTCGACCGCGGCTATCAATTTCATGCATCGTTTTTTATTTTTATTTGGTAATCTAATTGAATTACTGGATTTTTAATTAAGTCATAGAGCAATTTTGGGAAAATAATTGCCTTGTTAAGAGTTCAGTTAATGCAAGTCACCATAATGACGATCGCTAAGCCACAGACGTAGACTCGACTATCACAATCACACAAAAATCTTCAAATGTTTGTAAATTTACGGGACGTATGCAGCAGTTATCAGTCTCTAGACCTACAAACTAGTTAAACGAACTCATGCTAAAGACAACACGCACAACCATGCCCGAGGGAGGACTCGAAACTCCGACGGCGAACAACCACGCGCTCCGCAGCAAGGCGCCTCGGATCGCTCGGGCACCACTTAAATTTTCGGCATCGCCTTCTTCAGAAAATGAGATGCATACATTCAGACAATCACTGAGACATCACTCACATGGCCACCATTTCCAGCCGACAGCCATCTCGACAGTGAATGAGTAGTGGAACGGAGGTGAGTGAGAGGCAGCATTGCCAACCCTTCAACGTTACTGAATCGCATAATGGCATTATATAATCGTACATTTCGTAAGAGGATCGTGCACACACCTAGGGGCATAATTAGTTTCTCGCTTTAGCGGGAAGTGGGATGGGAAAAATACACTTCGTGGCTCGTGCGAGAGATTTAGAAACCCCCTATTTACGTCACCGCATGCACTACACAATATTTATATTTTTATTTCATGGTAGAAAATATCACTTTGTCCATATGTGCCGGAAATTCTTAACAAGAAAACACAGTCTGACAAGCCAAGAACGCTTCAAAAACGGTTGCATTTACATGAGCACGAAATCGATTGTGGAACTGGAAAACCGCTTTACAGAAGTGGATTTCCAGAACCGATTTTGGAGTGTTTACATGACCAACCAAAAGCAGATTTGGGAAATCCGGTTATGGAAGCCCACGTAAACGGTTTGAGTGTCTGATTGATCAGCGGACAACCAACCCTTAAATTTAGGATTAGTTTCACAAAATTTTCTACATTTTTAGTTTCGCCTTATACATTTCAACGCGCTTGATGTAGATTTTATAGGAGAACGAAGATCACTACCAACATTTTCTGTTTCCATTTTTCACTACTTACGTCCTCACAGTCGTCAGCAGAGTCAAAATGTTGACATATGCTCACTGTGCATTGAAACCAATATTGAGAGTTGGGGAATCCTACAGCTCGACAGATTGGCAAATAGGTTTCTTAAAATCGATTTTGAGTAATAAATAGTGGAAAATGAAATAAACTATAAACATTAAAATAATAAAAAATTATAATAATAGTTAGCATTCATAATTGCTCGCCGTGGAGGTTCGAGTCCTCCCTGCGGCATGGGTGTGTGTGTGTTTGTCCTTAGGTTAGTTTACGTAGGTGTAAGTAGTTTGTAAGCTACGGACTGATGACCACGCAGTTTGGTCCGATAGATTTACAGACATTTGAACATATGAGCATTCATAAGATCGTACAATACACATACGATACAAAGGGTGAATCGTACGCTCGTTTATCATCTTAAATCATCGTATATGTCCGATCCAACTCGTACTGTTGGCAACCTTGATGAATGGGAAGAATGTTGGGTAAGCGTTTAGATGGAATGTTCCATGTTGCATGACGGATTGAAAAGTCTCTGATTGGCGGGAATGTGAGATGCAGTAAAGGGAAGGGGCAGGAGGACGGCAAAGGGAAGGTGTAGAGGTGTGGTTGCGTGTGGAGGAGGAGGAAAGAGGGGGTGCAGAGGACCTGCAAAACAATAAAATAAAAAATACAAAAATAAATGAAAGGCATATTGGAATATTAAAAAAAAAAATAAAAAAGATAAATTAAAGGACTATAAAAAATACAAAGCATATAACCTAGAATTTGTTGAAGGTCTTAGGTTAGGTACCATCTGCCCAGCGCAATACAAAAATTTACGCAGACAGTGACTTTCTTCTTGTTTTGAAGGTCAAGTTTGTAACATTTCAAGAAGATCGTAATAAAACTGTAGATTTATTAGTAAATTAAAAAAATGGACCCTTCTTTATACTGGGTGTTTCTCGATTCATAGTACAGTATTACACACTTCTAGAGGTTGCAGAGGGAACGTAGTAGATCAAGTTTTACATGGAAACCCAAGTCCGAAAATGTCATGAAACGAAGCTATGAGCACTTATTCATCACTTATATTGGTAAACAAATATCTTCTATTGAAAGGTCCTTGCCCAAAGTATGCATTTTGGAGCACATTTTTACTTCACATTTTTGGTTGGTTTGATCCATAGCTCCTCCTCCGAAAAATACAAGCCAAAGAGCTTCATTAAAAGAGATTTGTTTCATAGTATCGAGGACGTTGATTGCTGTGTAAAACTTGATCTACTAAGACCCCTGTGCAACCTTTATTAATGTGTAACGTGAGTTGTAAAACATCTTTGTATACAAGAAGAGAAACAATATTTCTGGAGCGCCAAGTAACGGATCGTGCGGCCTCCCGCATCGGAGGTTCGAATATTCCCTCGGGCATGGATGTGTGTGTTGTCCTTAGGTTAGTTTAGCTTAGTTTAAGTAGTTTGTAAGACTAGGGACTGATGACCAACGTAGTTTGGTCCCATAGGATTACAAATATTTTTTTTAAAATAATATGTACATTAATGTCTCTTTCCGATTTTCTGTCCCGCATACACTTCGCTTTTGGGTAGCTAGATCGACACTTTGCGCCTGAAACCATGCATTCGCTGGTGTTTTTCGGCAGTCTACTGCTCACCGTGCACCGGCGCGTGTCAGAAGTCCGAGTGTGGTCAATTCGTAGGTGTGTTAGTTAAAGTTTTAGCGTGTTTCGTGTTCGTATTGAGTGGTTACAGCGCGACGTAGCCCTGTCGAAACCGACGATGAAAGGCGCCAAACACTTTCCGCATGGTCTTTGGTAAGGCAGGGGAGAGGGGATATATGTATAGATTATTTTGATTCGATGGCTGCCGCAGCCTGATTTCAAACGTCAAAAGTTTTTTATGGTGTGTCTCGAGTGTTGTCAAGTCATGCATCAGCTCGCGCTAAGTGCTTAAAAATGTCCACAGATAAAAGTGGACAAAACAAAAAAACGAATAATTCGAGTGTTGGTGAAAAAATAAAAATAAAAATAATAAAAAACGCTGTACATGAGTACGGGCGCGAAACGAAAGAAGAATGTGATCTCGTTGAAGCAAAAGCTTCGTACTTTGTAGAGAATTGATGCCTGTGAGCCACCTGCGACACGATTAATCACTGGAACACAAACAGTTCAGAAATTGAAAAAAATTTTGTTCCACCCAAACGTCAGGCAACGCAGTGAAATCTCGAAAACAATAACAAAAGGTGTACGTGCTCAATTAGAAGATATCTTATTTTTGAAGCGCCAATAAATAAGAGCCAAAGGTGTGTCAGTTTAATGTCGGTCAAAAATGACCTGATTGAAGGAAAGGAGCAAGAATTCCTCGGAAGTGATGGCTGGCTGGATCGGTTCAAGAAGCGGCATGGTATTCGTGAAATTACCATCAGCGGCGAATCATTATCCGGGGATGAAACCGCTGTCGCTGATTTTAAGAAGAAAGTGCACACAATCATCGACAGAGGAGGTTATACTGGCGATCAACTGTGATGAAACAGGGTTTAATTACAAAGTATTGCCAACAAAAACCATCGTCTCTAAACAAGAAAAAATGACATATGTATAAATAAAAAACTAAGAGTTACTGCCCTCGCACGCACTAATGCCCCTGGGCATGATAAATTGCGCCTTACTTTAATTAGAAAAAAAGAGCATTTAAACGGCAACCAACTGATAAACCTTTGATGTACACGAATCAGTCTAAGGTATGGATCAACGATACCATCTTCAAAGCATGGTTTCAGGATTTGTTCCAGCTGTAGAAAAATACATGGGGGAAAATGGACTTCTTCAAAAAGCGGCACTTCTTGTGGACAAAGCTCCTTCTTATCCAGAACTACAAGATGGGGATATCAGAATTGTGTTTTTCCCACCAAACGTCACGTCTTTATATCAACCGATGGACCAAGGTGTTCTTGAGGCGATGAAAAAAACGATTACCGACGCAAGTTGCTGGAATACTTAATAGGTGCGTTTGATGCTGAATAAGATTTTGTGCAACCTCCTAAAAATATCGATGTTTTCAGTGTCATTCGTTGGATCACTGAAACTTGGAACCTAATTCTTTCGTTAGGTCTTGGAAAAAGATTGTGTGATCATAAGGCAACTCATCAGTCCTGGGAAAAAGGAGGCAACGCCTAAACTCAAGCTTACGTGCCAGAAACAGATGAAAATGACGTCATTCTGGTGAATGTACTGGAGAAGCTAACGGGTTGTGAAAAAGCGAACTTCGAAGGCGTTGAAGAGTGGATGGAAAACGACTTTTTGATACCACTTTGGAATAAATCGTCCAAATTGCAATCAAACAGAAAACGTCAGAAGATGATGTCTCTGAAGACGAAGCAGAGAAAAGGATTCCCCACACAGTCGGTTACGAAGTGATCCAAACCGCCCTGTAGTTCAAATGTTCAAATGTTTGTTAAGCTTATGGGACTTAACTACGGGGTCATCAGTCCCTAAACTTACAAACTACTTATGAACTACTTACGAACTAGGACGGCACAAATATCCATGCCCGAGGGGGGATTCGAACCCCCGACCGTAGTGGCAGTGCAGACCGTTACTGGAGCGCCTCAGTCCCCTCGGCCACCGCGGCTGGCCCGCCCTGGAGTACATCAGCCAACAGGAGAAGGCGACTTATCCCGAAATTGTTTGTTTCCAACAGTGGAGAAATATTATCGCAACAAAAGTTTCTCAAGCCAGAACCAAAACAAAAAAGTTACAGAATTTCTTACCAAAAAGTAAATTTTAATGAAGTGTCCTAAAACTTCAAAGTCCATAAGTTCATCCTGAGATACGTTTCGTTTCTTTGAGTAATTTCTATACTGGTTTCATTACATTTGAATGTTTTTTTTTTTTTTATTTTTTTTTATTCAAAAGAGTAGGTAATAAAATTAAAACTCCAGATGCGAAATACGTCGGCCAATTTGTGTAAGAACAAAAAATAAAATGAGCTTTGTTACTTAGCATTTAAAAACTGAGTTTTCACTCTTACTTTGGCGGCTTTTTAACACGTAAACACAATATTTCAGTCAAAAATATGTCGGCCTATTCGTAACCATATCAATAACATTCTACGTACGCACGTTTACGATCATATTTCGAGGTAATGACTCAATTCGGGGTGTTTCACGCGTGGATTTAACCGATATTTTCGTTATTCTAACCGGTCGCCGCCCCTATAATTTCGGATGTACAGGATTTTACTGTACGTACACTGTGAGCTAAACGTCGAAAATGCATATTTAAATATCACAGGCAAAGGACCGTGCATCGATAGAATGTTACTCAAATATCGATAACGAGATAGTTATATTTCTGTGCTGAATCGCATCGCCGACCGCGGTGGACGGAGCGACTGAGGCGCTCCAGTCACGGTCAGCACGGCCACTACGGTCGGGAGTTCGAATCCCCCCTCGGGCATGGATATTTGTGCCGTCCTAGTTCGTAAGTAGTTCATAAGTAGTTTGTCAGTTTAGGGACTGATGACCCCGTAGTTAAAGTCCCATAAGCTTAACAAACGTTTGATTTGAATCGCATCTGTTAATTTATTTTAAGAGGAAGTTTACCTGCAAGCCTTTTTCTTTGTGCAAAATATTATTATCCCTTTTATGCACGTTTCGCCCATTTCGTTAAAGAGATCCTCAGTGTAATCTAGAGTAATAAAGTTTTGTTTTGGAATGTGGTCCTTATAAATTACATAATAGTTTTCGCCCTATTTTTTTTATGTAAATAATTTATTAGTGAAGGGTTTTAGGCATCCCGAACAAACTTGTTAACAAAGTTGTTCTTTGGACCAGTGCGTCGCGGCGGAGTGGCCTAGCGCTTTGAGGCGCTATGCTCTGATGCGCGAAGCCGTTTCCCGTCGGAGGGTCGAATCCTTCCTCGGGCATGGATGTTTGTGTCTTTAGTATAAGTTTATAAGTAGTTTGTAAGTTTAGGGACTGATGACCCCGCAGTTAAGTCCCAGAAGCTTAAAAAAACTTCTGAATATATATATATATATATATATATATATATATATATTGGTTGTTTGCGTAAGGCTAAACGCTGTAGCCGCGTTTCCGATACCGTGCAGATCTGTGGGTGACGTGGCTCCCTTCTGCTGGCCACTCTTCGGCAATGGCGGCCTCAACATCTGCAACTGACAAGTCATTCACGTCACGCCCGGGGCAGCGAATATTCGATTCACACGCGAGACGGGCCAGTGTTGTGTCATACTCTGGACCCTTTCTGCAGTAACAATTTAAAAAAAAATGCCGATCCTGACAGACATTTGATGGGAGGGAGGAAACTAAATGAAACTTTGATTATAAAATAAGTTGACAACAGCTTTAGTGAACACAAAACAGTTGTTTTGGTATTCAGTCAGCAGACTGGTTTGTTGTAGCTCTCCAAGCTACCCTGTCCTGTGCAAGCCTCTTCACCTGAGAATATGTTCGACACTCATTTTGAATTTGCTTACTGTATTCGTTACTCAGTCGCCCTGTACGAATTTTACCTCACACACATCTTTTTAACGATAAGTTGACTATTCCTTGATGTGTCAGAATGTGTCCCACCAATCTATTCCTTCTCTTGGTCAGGATATGCCAGAAACTCCTTTTCTCCCCAATTCTGTTGAGCACCTTCTCATTAGTTACGTGATCTACCCATCTAATCATCATTCGTCTGTAGCACCACATTTCGAAAGCTTTTATCATCTTTTTGTCTGAACTCCTTTCGTCCACGTTTCACTTCCATACAATGCTACACTCCAGACAAGTGGTTTCACAAAGGACTTCTTAACATTTAAACTAATATCGGATGTTAAAAAAATTCGGCCGGCCGCGGTGGCCGAGGGTACTGAGGCGCGCCAGTCACGGTATGCACGGCCACTACGGTCGGGGGTTCGAATCCCCCCTCGGGTATGGATATTTGTGCCGTCCTTAGTGTTAGCTAGTTCATCAGTAGTTTGTAAGTTTAGGGACTGATGACCCTGTAGTTAAGTCCCATAAGCTATAGAAACATTTGAACATTTGAAAAAATTTCGCTTCTTCAGAAACACTTTTCTTCCCAAAGCTATTCTGCATTTTATTTCTATTTTATTTCGGTTCATTAGAGTATAGTGGCAAAGGATAGAGGCTATAACTTTTACTAAATGTCCATAGTATATACAACGATCAGCCGGAACATTATGGATCCTATCTACTATCGATTAAACCCTTGCAGGCGATGACAGCAAGTCAGATACAGACACGATACATGTTGTATGTGTGAGCGTCCTGTACGTGTCGAAAATGTGGAAGGAGTGCGATCTAGAACGTCTGACAATAAAGTTCAGTGAATAATCCTGTAACATTAACGGAGATGAACTTTGAACTACAGTTACCTTCCATAACTATGCACATGTCCTGGAACTTTTCACAAAGTCTTCCTTTGGGATGGTGTTCAAAAGTCTAGTCACGTATCGTCGGATGTCAGGAATATCGTCAAATCTCTTTCCTTTCAAAAAGAGTTTGATTCGAGCGATTAGGAAGAAACCTGGACTGAGATCCGGCGAGTATGGTGGATGATCAAATTATCTAACATAGTAACGTAGACTAAGTAGATGTATTTTAAAACCATGGAAACGAGGTTAGGTGCCCCGGAATGACCGAGCGAGCTGGTGCGCCACGTTACGGGCGTACGGCCGCTCGCGTTGGAGGTTCAAGTCCTCTTTCGTGTATGTGTATGTATGTGTGTGTGTGTGTGTGTGTGTGTCCCTTGGTGTAAGTTAGTTTAAGTAGTACATAAGTCTACAAACCGATGACCTCAGCAGTTTGGTCCTGTGTGTTTTCAAATATTTGAACATTTCTTGCACTGACATTATCTGCCACAAAAATGTTCAGACCTATACTTGCGGGACTTTACAATCCGTTTATGCCTTGAAATACACTACCAAACGCTAAATATAACGCACTGAAGACTCGATAGGCTTTGGAATTGAAATAGAAGATGGTGAAGCGCAGAGAAAGGTAGTAATGTTAGTGAATATCGAATTTGAACGTGAACTACATAACTGCTGGCAGAGACAAAGTGTGATAGGTAGCATAATCCGAGTTCGTATAGGGACAAGTGTCGTTTGTGCCTACACTACCTAGCAATCTGAAAATAGAGAGCTCGTGTGATGAAACAAATCAATTAACGATGACGCCGTTTCTGTACCCATACTGCAGGAAGTACAGTATTATCAGGTCGTTACCTTTTCGAGGAGATTCGGGTTTGCAGCTGGCCGTCGTTTACTTCTCTCCGCGATATTTCTACTGGACACCTGCCAGCACTCCGTTTCGCCCCATCTAACCAACACCACCTAGAGATTAGGCCTCACAACAGCCCATGTCACGCCACACCGACCAGGCCGCAGCCGCCAGCTTGCTGGCTGGTCGGTGTGACGTGGCACGGGCTATTGTGAGGCTTTGTCTCTACTTGGTAGAGTTGTGGCGATTCGTCAATGAGTCGTTCATTTGAACGAATACAAATAAAGAATCGTAAGAATCGAATCGTGATTCGGACGAATCGTCGTTCAAAAGAATCGTCTGTCTCGTGACGATTCTTAAGTTCCAACGATTCACGATTCGAAGGCGATTGCCGAATCTTGCCGAATCGTGCCGAAGAGGGGGGGACGAATCGTCGTTCAAAAGAATCGCCTGTCTTACGATTCATGACTCGAAAGCAAGTGGCGAATCGTGCCGAATGATTACGAAAGCCAGAAAGCGTGTGAACAAAGGAAGCACAGAACGAAGATCGTGAGCTGTTAATTATTAGCCTATTCACGAATTACACATAACAGAAACAAAACGCAGCGAAGTACACAGCTGCCAATACATACGAATATATGAATATTTATAAAGTTTACATATTATGTATTTAAACGAGCAATCCTTACACATTTATATTTCGCGTATCCCGGAAATGGCTGTAACATTTAGAGTATATTTTTGGTTTAGAGAGGTTTAAGCTTTTCGAGTTCATCTACGTAGTTATATTTTTTGTAAAAAATTAATTTTACAAAAATATTCTTTTTATATAAAAACGCGATTTTAAATGTTTTTAAAGCCATCTCAAAAATCTTATTTGCCATTTTGGTTTTTACGTTATCAGCTTTCCTGAAAGAACCCGATTTTAGAAAAAAGAAACATTTTAATAAACGTGAATTTCTTGTATCTCGAAAGAAATTTAATATTTAGAAACGGATTTTTATTTTTAACGTTTATTTCGTGTTTCCTTCAACTAATTGATTTTACATAAGTATTTTATAATGATTAGATACCTTATAATTACCATAGATTCAATTATATTTATATTTAAATTGCTGAAGTATTCAAACAGATCGAAAAAAAAGTTATAAGGTTACTGCAGCATTCGAAATAATTGTCCTACGTTCACTAAACCTGCAACGCTAGTGAATGAGCTATGATGACAGCAGAAATAGTTGGTAGTGTAATATTTATTTAGAACCGTTCGCTAAATTTCAGACTATTTTCTCGAGAATTTTTGAGAGCTGAATCGAATGGCTTTGCCTCATTATTATTTTAAGTCTGAAAGGCACCAAAAATATTTAAAAAATCCTATACCTATATTGTCACCTTTTCGGCATTTTGTAAGAATTGTGCCGTCGCAGACCAGAAACAATCGTGAACGAATCGTAGGAACAGATGCAAAAGGTTAAGATTCCAACATCCATAACACTGACATGTATTGCCATCTATGAGCAAGATGTAGAAGTAAGAATCGCGCCAATGCAGACTAAAGAATCGCGAAAGAATCGTGAACGTATCGTAGGAATCGATTCACAATGTGGGACTGAATCGCAAGAATCGATTCATAAAAAAGAATCGTGTTGCCCAACTCTACTACTTGGTGTTGATATAACGCACTGAGAGAAGTCCGCGCATGCGCGAAAGTTAGCAGCAGACATCACACTGCTCCGCAGTAGCGCCCTCACTGGCAGTTACTTTATCTCGCAGTACAACACGTCCAGATTTAACACCTACGATTTGGTTGCAAAAACAGACCTTAAATAAAAAAAGAAACGGTATGAATATAAACTTCTTCAGAAAATTGGCAGGCACACGCCTGGATACAACAAGTACATTCTGGAGAACGTAATGTAGGGACAAAACAACGAAGGGAAGTGGGGGATGCTAGTAGCAAACTGGCCGGAGATACTTTCCGTGGTGCCCTCGGAATCTGGACGTGTTTTACTGTTTGTTATCTCCATAAGCGAGAGTGACGACGAGGATGGGATACTTGCCCTGTACTTGTGTCAGGTTTCTCGAAGGACTGCTGGCTTGTTGGGCGTACTGCTGGTACGTGACAGTAGGGCTGCAAAACTGACACCCAAACTTTTTTTTTTTTTTTTTTTTTTTTTTTTTATACAAGGTGTCCCAGCTATCTTGTCCACCCAAAATATCTCTGGAACAATAACAGCTATTGGAAAACGACTTTCACCGGTATCAATGTACGGCTGGGGCCCATGAATGTACATATTTGGAAACATTCTAAAACGAAAGCAAATGTTTTTTTAAAACAAACTTATGTTTTTTTAAATGGACACCCTGTATTTTTTCTTCAGCAATCCATAGCATGACAAATCACACAAACAATGGCGTTGATTGCATCGCAATATTCCAATTACATCCCGAGATATTTCGACGCGAAGTAGACGCTTGGAAAACCCTAAATACGCTGCTAGCGCACGTCCTGAGGCTCAGGCGTGAACCCCATGATGCCTTGTGATTGACATGCGTAATCGCACTTCCATATTTATCAAGAGGTCCGAAACGAATAATACGGTCTGCTGCCATTAACTCTCATAAGCACATAATGGTTTCTTTCTTGCACGTTTTATGTGTCTACGTACACAATATGAACCAGTACCGTTCGGTATACACCAGACAGGTTGTCTTATTTATCCTGCACACCCAAAATAAGGTTTATTGTATGCGTTAAATGACCCATTATGCCTTTCGCGCACTCGTTCATCCAGGGACTAGCTCTACCTAGACACGTGTCCAACGTAGTTCCCACTACAGCCACAGTTACCACTTCGCCTTGTTTGTGATTTGCGACCCCTGCAAACTCCTGTACTCCACCACCCTCCGAGCATCCCATTTGTTGTTGCTTTGGTGTGCAGTACACCGCTTGCCAGTGTAGTCGTGCATCAGAGTAATCTAGTGACGGCACGGAGGTAGTACACAATGTGTTGTTGTTGTTGTGATGGGGGGTTTTAGGGGGACTAGACTGCTATGGCCATCAGTCCCCCGCTTCATATCTAGGCAACACACAGAAAAAACAGATCGATAAAAATGTGCCTGAATGAGATTGAAAACAAAGCAGAATGAAAGAATGCACCATCAATGAATTATTGACAGAGTCAACACGAGACAATACGAAAGACACCAGACACACAGAAACAAATATGAGACAAAAATGACAGAGCCAGTGAATGTGGTTGACCGACCATGTGTATAAAAAGGGAAAAGTCAACCACATAGCGTACAAAATAAAAACTGTAGTCTAAAGACACGTCAAGGGGAACATAAAAAAGTATCTAAAAGACCATCCAAAAGGACTCACAGCAACTGGTAAAACCCCGCAGCCACAGAGGCATCGTTGCCGAGCACCAAAGAGAGTGTGTTCGGGAGGGTAAAAGAATGCCGCAGTGGGGCTAAAATGGGACAGTCGAGTAGGAGATGGACTACAGTCAATGGGGCACCACATTGGCACACGGCCGGGTCCTCTCGACGGAGGAGGTGACCATGCGTCAAATGGGTGTGACCAATGCGGAGACGGCAGAGAACCACGGAGTCCCTACGGGATTCCAGCTGCGACGACTTCCAGACAGATGTTGTGTCCTTTATCGTACGCAGCTTATTGGGCACGTCCAGAGCGGACCATTCGGCGTTCCACAGGTCGCATATTTTAGTGCGAAGCAACGGGCGGAAGTCTGCTTCTGGGAGGCCAATCGCCAGAGGGCGGCAAGTGGTAGCCTGTTTGGCTAGCTGGTCAACGCTCTCGTTGCCCGGGATGCCTACATGGCCCGGGGTCCAAACGAATGTAACACAGCGACCGGAGTCACTAAGAGCCAGTATCGACTCCTGAATGGCCCTGACCAATGTATGACGAGCATAACACTGATCAAGGGCCTGTAAACCGCTCAGCGAGTCGCTACAGATCAGAAAGGAGGTCCCGGGGCACATGCAGATGTGGTTAAGGGCGCGGTATATAGCGACCAGTTCTGCGGTGAAGACGCTGCTGCCGGGTGGCAAAGAGCGTTGTTCAGCATGGGCGCCATGCATGTAGGCATATCCAGTGTGGTCGCCATCCGAAGAACCGTCTGTATAAATGACCTCGGAGTTACTGAACTCACGGAGCAGTGCAGAAAACTGATGCCGTAGGATCAGAGGAGAAGTAGAGGTCTTCGGCTCACAGGAAAGATCCAACCGAATCCGCGGCCGAGGAACGGTCCAGGGAGGAGCATGGAAAGTCGAGCGGAAGGGACGGTTAAGAGGAAAGGAGTCCAGGGTCGATAGTAGCGATTGGACACGCGCTGCTATCGGGAGTCCCGACCGAGGTCGCCTCTGCGGCAAACGAGTGATCTCTCCCGGAAAGAGGAGTCTGTTATTCGGATGCCGAGGGGTACAGTGAACTCTGGCAGCATACTGGGCGAGTAGTTGTTGGCGCCTGTATCGCAATGGGGCGACTCCAGCCTCTGCCAGGAGACTTGTGACAGGGCTTGTACGAAAGGCTCCAGTGGCCAGACGGATGCCAGTATGATGCACTGGGTCGAGAACTCGCAGTGCAGATGGAGAGGCTGAGCCGTAGACCTGGCTTCCGTAGTCTAGACGTGACTGCACCAGAGCATTGTACAGCTGCAGGAGGACAGGGCGTGCTGCCCCCTAGACAGTATGGCTGAGGCAACGAAGGATGTCCAAATATCGTGAACACCGTTGCTTAAGCTGGCGCAGATGAGGGAGCCATGTCAAACGCGAGTCAAAAAGGAGACCCAGGAAACGGTGTGTATCCACAACCTGAAGGAGCTCACCATCAAGGTAGAGCTCCGGATGTGGATGTACCGTGCGTTGGCGACAAAAGTGCATCACGGAGGGAGCCACGGAGATCCCACCCATGTAGTGTGGCAAGGATGTGATGACGCCATGCCGTGTCATATGCTTTCCGGAGGTCGAAAAAGATGGCGACGAGGTGGTGACGTCGGGCGAAAGCAGTACGGATCGCCGACTCCAAAGAGAGAAGGTTATCAATGGCAGAGCGACCCTGCTGGAAAGCACCTTGTTGTGGGGCGAGCAGACCCCGATTCTCGAGAACCCACAGCAGTCGCCGGCTCACCAAACGTTCAAAGAGCTTACAAAGAACGTTTGTGAGACTGATAGGACGGTAATTGTCAACGTTCAGTGGATCTGCACCTGGCTTCATCAGAGGGATAACGATGCTCTCCTGCCATTGGGATGGGTACGCTCCCTCAATCCAGAGACGGTTGAAGAAGTCCAAAAGATGGCGTTGCGAGTTTGCAGAAAGATGTTTCAGCATTTGACAGTGGATTCGGTCCGGTCCTGGAGATGTATTGGGGCAACTGGCAAGAATAGTTTTAAATTCCCACTCCGTAAATGGCGCATTGTACGGCTCCTGGCGGTTTGTGCGAAATACCAACTGCTTTCGCTCAGCCCGCTCTTTTAAGGTACAAAAACCTTGGCTGTAGGCAGTAGACGCCGAATTAAGAGCAAAGTGTGCTGCAAAACACTCGGCAATGATGGTCGGGTCGGTATGAATAGTTCCATGAATAGAGAGACCCACGATCCCTGCCGGTGGACGGTAGCCTGATATACGGCGAATCTTCGTCCAAATCTGGCTGGAGGAGACATGGGGTCCAATTGTGGAAACGTATTTTTCCCAGCATGCCTGCTTGTGCTGCCGGATAAGCCGACGTGTCTGGGCCCGAAGACGCTTAAATGCAACCAGGTGGTCAATGGTGGGGTGGCGCCGGTACTGCTGCAGAGCTCTGCGGCGATTGCGGATAGCTGCTGCTATCTCCGGTGACCACCAGGGCACTGGTCTTCGCCGAGGTAAGGCAGAAGAAGACGGTATCGCGGACTCAGCAGCAGAAACGACAACGGAAATAATTTGGTCTACTGCCATTGTTGCATCAGCAGGGAGAGGGGTATCCAGCGTTGCAGCTGACGTGTATGCTGCCCAGTCGGCCCTATGGAAGGACCAGCGGGGTAGATGTGCATGGCGTTGGTGGTGGGGAAGCGAAAGGAAGATGGGAAAGTGGTCGCTTCCACAAAGGTCATCATGGACCCACCAGTTAAGGAGAGGACGTAAGCCCGGACTACACACAGAAAGGTCTATGGCGGAAAAGGTGCCATGGGCCACACTAAAATGGGTAGGAGCTCCTGTATTAAGAATACAAAGGTCAAGTTGGTTAAAAAGTAGTTCAAATTCTCGACCACTTCCTGTAGTCACGTTGCTCCCCCATATGGGGTGATGTGCATTAAAATCTCCTAAAATAAGAAACGGTGAAGGAAGTTGAGCGATTAAGGCTGCTAGGTCAGCTGGTGCCACTGCTGCATCAGGAGGGAGATAAAGGGAACAGATGGTAATGTCCCGCGATGCTCGAACCCTGACAGCGACAGCCTCCAGGGCTGTGTTAAGTGGCACTGGGGAACTGTAGGCAGAGGTATGTACATATAGACATACCCCGCCCGACACCCTATTGTAAATGGTGCGATTATTGAAGTACCCCCGGTAGCCCCGAAGGGTGGGGGTCCGATCACCAGGAAACCAGGTTTCCTGGAGAGCAACACAGAGAGGTGGAAATGCGCTCAACAGCTGACGCAATTCAGCCAAATGGCAGAAAAATCCTCCACAATTCCATTGGAGGATCAGACTGTCTCCCGGCTGACGGTGCATGAAGCTGAAGATGGAAGAGGAGTGGTATTAGCACTCGTCGCTGGCTGTGAAGCCTGATCCTCCGTGTCCATGGTATCCCCAAGATCGGCAAAGGCCAAATCTTCTGGCGTCGCTAGAAGGATCACATCATCCTCAGGCGCGTCAGGTGCAGGGGCTGGGGGCACCGAGGCCGCCAGTGTCTCCTTGCACTTCACCGTTTTCTCTTTCCTTTCCTTCTTGTCTTCCCGTCGTTCCTTGGGCCTACCGGAGGAGGAGGGTTTCTCCAGAGGGGCTTGAGGAGTGTGGGAAGACTGAGGAGCCAGGCGGCTTTCTGGCCGAGGGTCCTTCAGCCGCTGGCTAGTGTCAGATATCTGGGGGGAAATGGTTGGAAGGGCAGAAGAGGTTCCCTTCCCAGAAACAGAAGCCAGAGAAGGGGAACCCTTTTCTGGCTGGGGAGTGGGGGTAGCCACTCCCGACGTGGGGGGCAGTACCTGCCCCACAGAAGATTGTGTGCCTCCAGATGTCTGGGAGGCAGAGGTAGAGGGGCGACCCATAGGGCCCACAGACGGAGGTAGAGCAGGGCGAGACGTGGCCACCGGTGGTGGCGCCATCGATGTAGCAGCAGCGTATGTACTTACTAATGAAACAGGATGCAGCTTTTCATATTTCTTTCGTGCCTCTGAATATGTTAGTCGGTCCAACGTTTTATACTCGACTATCTTCTTCTCTTTATGTAGAGCGGGACAGTCCTGCGAACAGGGAGAGTGGTGACCACCGCAATTGACACAATAAGGTGGAGGGGCACAGGCAGTGTCAGGATGTAAGGCACGGCCACAGTCCCTACAGGTTGCAGCAGCGTTGCAGCGAGAGGACATGTGCCCGAAGCGCCAACATTTATAGCATCGCATTGGAGGGGGGATGTATGGCTGGACGTCACAGCGATACATCATGACTTTGACCTTTTCAGGCAGATTGTCACCCTCAAAGGCCAAAACAAATGCGCCAGTGGCCACCCTCTTATCTTTTGGTCCCCGAAAGACGCGGCGGACAAAGTGTACACCGCGTCGTTGTAAATGGTCACGTAATTCCTCATCTGTCTGCAACAATAAGTCTCTGTGGTATATGACTCCCTGTACCTTATTTAAGGACTTGTGAGGCGTTATTAACACGGGGATGTCGCCTAAATGGTCACACGTAAGGAGGTTTCGTGACTGAGCCGGGGTCTCCGCCTGTATCAAGACCGAACCGTCTCGCAGTTTCGACATTCCGGCAACTTCGCCATACCTTTCTTCGAGGTGTTCCACGAAGAAAGAGGGCTTAGTTGCCTGGAAAGATTCCCCATCTTGTCTGGTACATACTAAATATCGTGGTGTATATGGCTCTGTCTGTTTAGTGGGCCCACGTTCCCCCCATGATGGAGTTAGGGAAGGGAACGATTTGGGGTCGTATCTTGCAGCATTGAAATTAAACTTTCCACACTTGGAGACACCTGACTTAGAGCCAGGATTTTCTGAGGGTTGTTTCCTCTTCATTGCGGAGTGTCCGCCTCGATGCCACCCACTCCGAAACAGGGGCTCTCCTCAAGGGCGCCACCCAGCCACAGCAACGTCACCTGATGCCCCGCAAAGACAAGCATCGACTCCTTGGCATTCATGAGGAGGTCACAGCTCAGGCATCGGCAGTGTGATCCCTGTGCAATTCAGGGGGCTCAACCATGAGGGTACATAACAGCCCCCCACACGGACTGGCTACCGTGCTGGTGACCTAGCGGGAGAGGGGGCTACGGCGAGGAAGGGATGTGGAAGGAAAGGGTAGGAATCCGCGCCGTAGGGGCTAGGTTGGGAGTTCTTCCCAAAATGGCTCACACTTACTCAGAAATTTTGGTGGAGGTCAAACCACAATGGGGACCTAACTGCGCCGAAAACTGTGAACACGGCAAACAAAGACACAATTGCAAAACCAACAGTACCATGGGAATAGCCGGGCCGTCAACACGAGAACACCTAGAGACGGGGTTGGAGAAGGGTAGGGTGGGAAAAAGGATTAGGAAGGGAGGGAACCAGGGTGAGGAAAAGCGGCCTGGGAAACGGGAAGGAATACACATTGTGAATAAACGTTGTGTTGTGGAACTTTTACTGTATTATGTACACACATGAAGGTATGGTAGAAATGCTGCTGATGTATGGGAGAATGTACGTTGACGGGAAATACATTATTAGATTGCTTGTTTGTTTAGAGTACTGTTATAGAACATTATGATTATTACGTTAATATGTCTCTTTTGTACCCTACTCTACATACCTGTACTGTACCCTGTTGTAGGCGGGCGAAATTATGTTAAGGCAGAACGACTGTACAGAAGACGATTCAATTCATCGCCTTCGCGCCGGATGTTTGGTCGTCTCACATCTCGTCTACGTGAAACGGGAAACTTAAATCCAAGACCTAGACATCGTCCTAGAACACTCACAGATGAACGTGCCGAAGTTGCTGTGCTCGCTACCGTAGCTGTGAATCCTCACATCAGGACACGTCAAATTGAACGTGAAGTTGGTGTGTCGAAATCAAGTGCACAGCGTATTCTTCAACGTCATAAATTTCATCCTTACCATTTTCATTTACACCAGGATCTTCATAGAAATGACTTCAGCAACAGGGTAACATTTTGTCGGTGAGCTCAGCAAAAACTTCTGACTAACCCAAATTTTTTCGCAGATGTTCTATTTACCGACGAGGCAACATTCTCCAACAAAGGAATTGTCAATATGAAGAATATGCATTATTGCTCCACAGACAATCCAAAATGGCTCCATCAGCTAGAGCATCAACGTCCGTGAAAAGTGAATGTTTGGTGTGGGATTATTGGAGATACCATTATCGGACCTTTCTTTGTAAATGGCGTCCAAAATGGCAGACAGTACTCCAGATTTATACGACACAATCTTCCTGTTCTCTTCGACACCGTACCTCTGAACAGGACAATGGTCATGTGGTATCAGCATGACGGATGCCCTGCACATAACGACTTAAGAGCACGACGTCTTCTGAACCGTAAGTTCCCTGGTAGGTGGATTTGACGTGGTGGTCCAGTTAGGTGGCCTGCCCGATCTCCAGACCTTACACCGCTGGATTTTTTTTCTTTGGGGAGCAGTGAAGGATGCTGTTTACCAACATGATCCAACAACACCAGAGGACATGAAGCAACGCATTATTGATGCTTGTACAGCCATCAAAAAGGGAACAGTAGCACGAAGTAGGGCGTCCTTCATCCGCAGAGAGACCCTATGTATGCAAGCCAATGGTTATCACTTTGAGCACGATATGTGAACTGTATCTTTAGTATGTAGTGCTGGTATAACATTGCAAGTTTCTACAAAGGGCCATTTTACCTAGTGATGTTCAGAAACATTTGTTTGAAACAATTTGTCATGTAACACATTAAATAAACATAACATTGATAATTATGTCATAATAAAACTAATTGGTTAAACATGTTTACATTCATATTCTATGTCTTACCTGCAATTCCCAAATCAAAACATTTTTACCTAAACAACGGTAAAACCTTTATCCACTTGCTTGTTTCACTAAAACCATCAACATGAATTTTACTATTATGAGTGAATGATTCACTGTCACTTGTACTAGATCTACAGTAAAGTTTTAACGTTGAACGGCATTTCCTTTTTAGTAACGGATTAACGATAACCGAAGTTAACTTTGTGACTAACGTTGCGGTACACAGATATGTTACAGAACCGCATCACCTCTAGCCTATGGGATAAATACCTGCTGGAATGTACGACTTTAATGCAGGATGGCAGCAGACCGTATTATTCGTTTCGGACCTCTTGGTAAGTATGGAAGTGCGATTACGCATGTCAATCACATCGCGATTACGGGCAGCATGGGGTTCACGCTTGAGCCTCAAGACGTGCGCTAGCAGCGTATGTCGGGTTTTTCAAGCGTCTACTTCGCGTCGCAACATCTCGGGATGTAATTGGAATATTGCGATGCAATCAACGCCATTGTTTGTGTGATTTGTCATGCTATGTATTGCTGAAGAAAAAGTATAGGGTGTACATTTAAAAAAGCATAAGTTTGTGTTAAAAAAAATTTGCTTTCGTTTTAGAATGTTTCCAAATATGTACATTCATGGGCCCCAGCCGTACATTGATACCGGTGAAAGTCGTTTTCCAATAGCTGTTATTGTTCCAGAGATATTTTGGGTGGACAAGATAGCTGGGACACCCTGTATATAAAATCATATCAAGTTGAGCTCCCGTGGGCAAAATGGTAGAGTACTTAGTTTGATATACCAAAGGTATTGGGTTCAAGCCCTGCTCATAGCATTTCTTTTTACTGCAATACGTTCGTAACGTGTTCCTGACATGCTAGGAGCTCGAAAGTAATTTGCTTCACACACTTATTTCTATACAACCACTATTGTGAAACCCTCATTTTTGTGAGGACGACACTGCGTTTGGTAGTGTCTGTGTTCATGCTTTAACTTTATGTACTTATTTTTTTTTAAGATTTACTAGATTATTACTTTAATTATGCTTGTAATTTTTATTATTACTATTATTATATTACTGTTATTATTGTTACAATTATTACTGTTAATACTGCTACACGTGTGATGTTCCATTTATCTTAAAAAAAAAATCTACGAACGAACCCTATAGATTTGTTACTTTCAAATAAACGAAGCAAAAGCAAACTGCCGATATCACACTAATATAAAATCCGAATAGTATTTCTACATGTTAGGAACACGTTGCCCCTTATAACAATTGCCAGCGCAATGCAGTAAAAAATAGATACTATGAGCAGGGCTCAAAGCCAGAATCGTCGGTATAGAAAACTAACGCTCTACCAACTAGCCCACAGGTTTCCAGCACAATACGCTCTTACAGTTATGCTTTTCCTCTACTTCGTAGGTCAGGTGCTACTTATAATTTATGCATGATCCCCTGGACGATAGCACATAGCACGAATTATATCGGAGTTTTGGTTGACATTCTATCACTGTACAACGTTTGGCTGCCTGACATATGGAGGTTTGGGTGTGAGCTGTTTTCCGCGCTGCCTCCCGCCGCGGACAATGGAGTCCTCTGGTGTCTTCGTCCGGAGCTATCTTGGAGATGACGGGATTCCACGCGTTGTCCATCTGGTGGTCACTGTCACTGTTCATCATATTTTCCGCCACACATATATCAACAGATTATATTACGACGAAGTCACAAAAGGAAGTTGCAGTGTCCAAAATTAATATTTTGTCACACTCCATTGAGTGCCCAGCAAAGATAACAGTCTTCCCCAACTGCAGACTTATTGGGTTGCAAGAGGCGGATGCTACTTTCGGTAGAGCATTCTTCCATTATACACGTTGTTTGTCCTATGTTTCCCATGCCACATGGCAAAGTTTTTGGTGAGCTCCTATCTTCAGCAATAACAAATTGTCCTTAACCGATCCCAAAGTCGGCAATTAACTTGAAAATACTGAAGAATTCTTCCTATTTTAAACGAAATATTTGCAACGAAGGGAAAAGAAGTTAGTGACTTTGCTGGTATGTTTCTCCTCCTTGTCCACATCATGGGTTCCGATTTTAACTGAAATTTTTCCGAGCAAAGTATCCACTTTCGAACAAGCTATTCTCAAAATTTAGGAAAGGTGTACATAAACGCCATACCGACTTAACAGCAGCCTACAGAAATCAGCAATTGCTGATAATTACCTTGAAAGGAACCACAAAATGAAATACAAAGAGACAGAAGTTTTGCATGAGAAATCCATCGTTTGGGACTTTGTGTATAAGGTTACCGGCTACCTGAGAATCCCTGCGTTTCAGGTCAACTAAGCATGAAATTCGGCACTGAAGTTCTCCAAACGCATCGTAAGCGGAATATCGAGCACGACGAAAGTGGAACGCAGAGTGAAGTGTGCTACTCGATCTCAAAGAGCGAGTTACCTCCGCCAAAACAGCCTCCACATCGTACGTTCCATACATATGGTCATGGAGCGGAGAGACGAACGGTATATAAACCACCTTTGAAAGGGAACGGCCGATTTCCTTCACCATTCTTGCCCAAACATTCCGTGTGTCAGCTCTGCCTCTCTAATGATCAAACAGTCGTTGGTGCCTTAAATACTAAACTTCCTACCTGTACGTATGTAAATAAACGGTAATGTAAATATCCCTCCTCCTAGAAATTTTATGCAATGGACGAATAAAAGTGTGTGTTAGTGTGTAAGAATCTAATGAGACTATCACAAGAGAAGACAAATAGAGAAAAAAATTGTTACTTGTAGATTTTTTCAGATATTTGGCAGAAACGCTTTGTAGCTCGCACAAAACCGCCGAGGAAGAAAGATGTCCTTCCTAAGATATGAAGGTGCGTTCGTAGAATGCCGGTCAGGAGTCACGTTGACAGCACGCTATACGGGCGAAAATTAATTGAGCAGCGTTTAAGCAGTCTGGCTGCATGCCCGAGAGACTTTGAAGCAGCATATTACCGATAAAACCTACTAACTCATAACTTTACCATTTAGAAGTATTTGTAAGTCTCCTTAGAAGGTGGGGAACTCACCACTTGTTGGGGATGTGCCAGTATTATACTATCTACATCGTAGTTTACCACGGCATAGACATCTACATCTACATCTACATGGGATACTCTGCAAATCACATTTAAGTGCCTGGCAGAGGGTTCATCGAACCACAATTATACTATTTATATCCCATTCCATTCTCGAATAGCGCGCGGGAAGAAAGAACACGTGAATCTCTCTGTTCGAGCTTTGATTTCTCGTATTTTATTCTGATGATCATTTCTACCTATGTAAGTGGGAGTCAACAATATATTTTCGCATTCGGAGGAGAATGTTGGCGATTGGAGTTTCGCAAGTAGCCCACGCCGCAGCGATAAGCGCTGTTGTGGTAATGATTCCCATCCCAGATCCTGTATCATTTCCGTAATGCTGTCTCCCCTGTATCGTGACAATACGAAACGAGCTGCCCTTCTTTGGACTCTTTCGATGTCCTCCGTCAAACCCACCTGATAAGGATCGCACACTGGGATGCAATACTCCAAAAATGGACGGACAAGCGCAGTGTATGCAGTTTCTTTAGTAGTTCTGTTGCATCTTTTATGGGTTCTGCCAATAAAACGCAGTCTCTGGTTCGCCTTTCCCACGATATTATATACGTGTTCTTTTCAATTTAAGTCTGAAGTAATAGTAATTCCTAGGTATTTTGTGGAGTTTACGGCCTTCACATTTGATTGATTTACCTTGTAAACAAAGTTTAACGGATTTCTTTTCGCACTCATGTGGACGACTTCACACTTCTCATTATTTAGAGTCAATCGCCAATTTTTACACCTTACTGATATCTTATTCAGATCGTTCTGCAGTTGGTTTTGATCTTCAGATGATTTTACTAGACGGTAAATGACGGCGTCATCTGCAAACAACCTAAGAGAGCTACTTAGATTTTCCCCTAAATCGTTTATGTAAATAAGGAACAGCAGAGGACCAATAACACTACCCTGTGGAACGCCCGATATCACCTCTGTTTTAGTCGATGCCTTACCATCGATTACTACGAACTGTGTCCTCTCTGACAAGAAATCCCCTATCCAATCGCAAATTTGGAGCGATATACCATAACCACACAATTTGATTAAAAGCCGTTTGTGAGGTACGGTGTCAAAAGCTTTCTGGAAATCAAGAAATACGGAATCGATTTGCGAACCTTTGTCGATAGCACCCATCACTTCGTGTGAATAAAGAGCTAGTTGTGTTTCACATGAACGATATTTTCTAAATCCGTGTTGACCTTGGGTCAATAGATCATTCTGTTCGAGATAATTCATAATATTTGAATACAGGATATGTTTCAAAACCCTGCTGCAAATTGACGTCAGTGAAATAGGCCTGTAGTTTAGTGGGTTACTCCTACTGCCTTTCTTGAATATAGGTGTGACCTGGGCAACTTTCCAATCTTTTGGTACAGATCCTTCTATGAGAGAGCCGTTGTATATGACTGTTAAGTAAGGAGCTATCGCTTCAGCATAATCAGATAGAAATCTAATGGGTATACAATACGGACCAGAAGACTTGTTCTTGTTAAGTGGTTTTAGTTGCTGCACTACTCCGATCATGTCTACTTCTACGTTACTCATTACGGCATCTGTTCGTAATTCGAAATCTGGAATATTGGTTTCGTCTTCTTTGGTGAATGAGTTTCTAAAAGCTATGTTTAGTAACTCTGCTTTAGTAGCGCTGTCATCGGCAAGATCGCCATTACTATCACGTAGTGAAGGTATTGTTTGTGATTTTGCCCCGAGTATATTTAACATATGACCAAAATCTCTTTGGGTTTTCAGTCAAATTTCGAGAAAGAGTTTCGTTGTGATAAATATTGTAGGCATCTCGCATTGAAATCCTCGCTAAATTTCGAGCTTCTGAGTACAATCGCCAATCTTGGGGATTTTGTGTTCGTTTAAATTTAGTATGCCTTTTCCTTTGCTTTTGCAACAGTGGCCTGACCTGTTTTGTGTACCAAGGGAGATCGCCTCCTTCTTTTATTAATTTATTTGGTACAAAACTGTCAATTGCTGTCGATACCACTTCTTTGAATTTGAGCCACATCTGGACTACACCTACGTTTAGTGTTAGAAACGAGTGGAAGCTGTCTTTCAAGAAGCAATGTATTTATTTTCTATCTGCTTTTCTGAACAAATATACTTTGCGTTTATTTTTGGTAATTTTGGGACTTTCGATATTCAGTTTCGCTACGACAGCTCTGTGTTCACTAATACCTGTATCCGTTTTGATGTTCGTTATGAGCTCAGGATTATTTGTTGCTAAGTGTGTTTTCACATCCATGCTTTGACACACAACCTACGCATGGGTTTTCTAACACCTACAACAAAGTATAGTCCTGGATCAAATGCATAGTGATCTCACTGTTATGATTGACTTAATATAAAGAAGTTACCAATTAATCCCGACAAATATAATACAAAACATACGAAAGGTATTCAACGAATAGGAAAATACTCTAATAACAGAGAGGATGACAAGATAACAAACTACATTGATTCACAATAAACACTTAGATTAATATTAAAAACAAATCTAAACAAATTATGGTGATTGGCGAAGCAGATGGAACAGCGAGAATATCGCGAGTCCCCCTTTCGGAAAATAAAAAGAAACGGTGACTGACTTCTTAATCTCTGTTGACACTGCTTGTAGACACCATTAAGAAATCTACACAGAGAGAGTAATTGACTACTCATTAGATGACTCGACTGTTATTTTCTACAAAGCTGGTGCTCAGTCCTGGTATGGTACGAAGGAGTGCCTCAGCAAAACCTTCTAAGTCCGTACGAAACGGAACCTGACAACTCGACCTAGCGAAGCTAACCGTTATATTAAGGAGTAAGGGATAGGACAGTCAAAGAAGGGGAGACATTAAACAATTTTGGGGACAGCTATATTAAGAGCAGTAATTTTAAAACTACAACGATTTTAACATATTCAATAGCATTGTGTTGCCAGTTTCGCTATTTTTGACAAAGAGTACTGTTACTGAAGTAATAACATAGAAAAATATAATTCTCTTATCTTCATTGTGCAATTTCGTTCCTAATGTGAGAACTGAAGACCCTTCATCTAAATTAATACATAGAATAGTAAAAAAAATGATATAATAAAATTAATAGATCTGTTGAACACTTTATAGTCTAAATGTTATCAAATTTGTTTAAAACAATCGGAAATATAAGAAAATACATATTTGTAGCACTTACAAGTTTTATCAGTTATATGAAAAGCACTACTTCTAAATTCCAACGTTTAGTTATAACTACTAAGTATAGAAATACTGAAAACTTCAGCACAAGGAAAACTATTAGTACATCATTTATCTTGCCTGAAACTGTATTTATTGACAGTTCTTGCACAAGCTAAAATTTCTTCGTCCTTTTGTACTGCAATTTAGAAATATTTGTAACTTATTCCAAAATGTATTTTGATTTATAGTTCTGATTTATGAATAGTAATATGAAGGCTGTTCCTAAGGTCTGACCGTGCAATTTTCCCCCGGATAAAGCTAGATGACAGGAGTGTTTCGTATCATGAAAATACGTACTATGACAGTAACAAGAAAATACGTCACGTCAATCAGCAAACAGCTTTAGATTGTAACTCAGCCTCTTCATCAGATCATTTATATAGACAAAAATAGTATAGGTACTGTCATGTTTCCCTCGGCCAGCCCTGACGATCCTCTTGTATCTGATGAATGTCAGCCCTTTCGCCTTTTCGACTCGGGAATCTGCTTTGATTTAGGAGAAATGTTGAAACACATGAGGCAATACTCACTTTACGTCTTATCTTAGAAAATAGGCTTTTGATAGGCCAAGCGACGTTTGTAGTTTTGTAAATTTGGCGAAAGCTTTTGACATTGTTGACTGGAATACACTCATTAAAATTTTGAAGATAGGTGGGGTACAGTACAGGAAACCAAAATTTATATACAAAACCAAACAGCTGTTATAAGAGTCGAAGGGCACGAAAGGGACGTAGTGGTGGGAAGGGAGTAAGGGTTGTAGCCTTTCCCCAATATTATTCAACTGTATCTCAAATTACAAAGAAAAGTAAGGAGTAATTTGGAGAAGGAATTAAAGTTTGCCAATGACATACTAATTCTGTCAGAGACAGCAAGAGACCTGGAAGAGAACTTATCGACAGTGTCTTGAAAAGAGCGTATAAGATGAACATTACGAAGAGCAAAACCAGGCTAATGGATGGTAGTCAAAGAGAAATAAGGCGATGCTGAAGACTTAGGGTAGGTAACGAGACAATAGTGGTAAATGAGTTTGTTATTTTTGGGTAACAAAGTAACGTATGGTGGCGGAAGTAAAGAATAAATAAAATGCAGAATAGCTGTAGGGAGAAAAACATTTCTGAAGAAGATCAATGTGTTTACATTGCCTTTTAAATGGTTAGAAAGTATTTTTTGAAGGCATTTGTATTGAATGAAGCCTTGTTGGGAAGTGAAACGTGGACGATAAGGTGTTCAGGAAAGAAAATTATAAAAGCTTTTGTGATGTGGGACTTAAGGAGAATGTTTAAAAGTAGGTGGTTAGATCGGGTAACTAATGACGCGGTACAGAACAGAATTAGGAAGAAAAATTTCTGGCATGACTAAAAAAAGGGATAGGTTGGCGGAATATAGTCTGAGACATTTAATATTCATAGAATATATGACTTCAACTGCGATTGGGCAAAGCTGAAAATGTGTACCCAGCCAGGATTCGAACCCGGGTCTCTCGCTTTCTAGGCAGTTGCGCTGACCCCTACACCACTGGGGACACAGTGATCACCGCACCTGCAAGGACTACCCATTCACGCCTCCCGTCAGATACAAATTCCCAGCTTCGCCCTGCCCATAGTACTCAAACTCGTAGTTTAACTAATTCCCGTAAGAGTAAGGGCTTCAAACTTGCCCACCCCTCCCCACTAACGATAGGATCATTGCCCGTCACCGGCATATTATATATATATATACACATGTGGCGTCTGTTCGGAAAGAACAGACGTCACATACTGATCCTGCAGCTGTTATTATTTAATATTCATAGAATATATGACTTCAACTGCGATTGGGCAAAGCTGAAAATGTGTACCCAGCCAGGATTCGAACCCGGGTCTCCTGCTTTCTAGGCAGTTGCGCTGACCCCTACACCACTGGGGACACAGTGATCACCGCACCTGCAAGGACTACCCATTCACGCCTCCCGTCAGATAAAAATTCCCAGCTTCGCCCTGCCCATAGTACTCAAAGTTTGAAGCCCTTACTCTTACGGGAATTAGTTAAACTACGAGTTTGAGTACTATGGGCAGGGCGAAGCTGGGAATTTGTATCTGACGGGAGGCGTGAATGGGTAGTCCTTGCAGGTGCGGTGATCACTGTGTCCCCAGTGGTGTAGGGGTCAGCGCAACTGCCTAGAAAGCAGGAGACCCGGGTTCGAATCCTGGCTGGGTACACATTTTCAGCTTTGCCCAATCGCAGTTGAAGTCATATATTCTATGAATATTAAATAATAACAGCTGCAGGATCAGTATGTGACGTCTGTTCTTTCCGAACAGACGCCACATGTATATATATATAATATGCCGGTGACGGGCAATGATCCTATCGTTAGTGGGGAGGGGTGGGCAAGTTTGAAGCCCTTACTCTTACGGGAATTAGTTAAACTACGAGTTTGAGTACTATGGGCAGGGCGAAGCTGGGAATTTGTATCTGACGGGAGGCGTGAATGGGTAGTCCTTGCAGGTGCGGTGATCACTGTGTCCCCAGTGGTGTAGGGGTCAGCGCAACTGCCTAGAAAGCAGGAGACCCGGGTTCGAATCCTGGCTGGGTACACATTTTCAGCTTTGCCCAATCGCAGTTGAAGTCATATATTCTATGAATATTAAATAATAACAGCTGCAGGATCAGTATGTGACGTTCTGTTCTTTCCGAACAGACGCCACATGTATATATATATAGTCTGAGACATCAAAGGAAATGTCAGTTTATTATTGGAATAAATTGAGGGAGTAAGAATCGCATATGGAGATTGACAAGACGAATAGAGCAAGAAGGTTCAAATGAATGTGGGTTGTTCTTATTCAGAGATGAAGAGGCTCGCGCAGATAGGGTAGCGCGGAGAGCTGCGTAAATGTAGTCTTTGAAGTCCACAACAACAACAACTGCGGTCTCTCTGCATTTACTCAATCCAAATCCACAGAGCATTATTGAATCTCTTTATAATCCTGTGACGTTTTAATCTATTCATAAGCACTTTTTGCTAAAAACCTTACCTGGTACAATTATTGGGCAGACATTATTTTGGAAAATGCCCCTCCATAATACATTCATTCGTTCAAAGAGCTGCAGGGCTGCAGCTTCCTGCAGCAGCAAAGAAAGCACTACTGCGCATGCGTGGTACCCATGACGTCATCAGGCTGCAGGAGGAAATTTTCCCTGCAGCTCATGCAGCCCGAAAGCTGCAGCCGGGAGCTTCCTTGAACAGCCGGTAGGCTGCAGCAAGCTGCAGGATTGCTCTTTGAACACGAATTTCCATACTGCGCATGCGCGGTAGCGGCCCTGCAGCTCTTTCAACGAACCCTAAATAATTGCTCGTGTACGGAACGACAAAGGCCCCGCCACCAGTATGCCATCGGTTCCAGGAGCATCGTTATTTTTCATTTCCCATATGATTTCACCCACCTCTAGTTCCGCACTCGGGTATGTGGCGGCCGTACTGTCAAAAGACTTGTGTCGGCCGCGGCGCAGGAATGCTTGAATTGCAGAACCGCAGTTCCCAGTTCACAGCCAGAACAAAGCGAGGGCGCTCTGCTACCGCCTGAGAGCAATTTACCGTTACGCCAAATTTTGATAACGGCGCGTCGCGCAAGCGAGACAAAGAGAACGTGGCTCCAACTACCGATCCATACTGGTGCATTCTGAAAACATAAAATTAGAGAGAGAAAGTAATAGATGAGCATTAGTACAGTCTTCTTTGGTGAGCCTTAGATTCTTCAACGATTTTCCTCCACATTTCTCGGTTGTTTGCTGCTCTTTTCCACCACCGGATTCCTATACTGGTGAGATCCTCTACTACGTCATCAGTCCATCTTCTTCTCGGTCCCCCTCTTCGCCTAGGAGAATGGATTTCATCCTTCATCATTTCATTTGGAATTATATCTTAAAATATTTATTAAATCTGTAAGTATAAATTATTTACAATGTTCACTGTAGGTATAAAATATTTACAGATTTAATAAATATCACACTGATAATGGAGCAAAGGTTCAAAAAAATGTATAGGAATAAGAAAAAACATAATTGTTTGCAAAAAAACTTGGACCCTTTCCCATTTATGGTTTCACAAATTTTACTATCTCCCAACCCTGTATTAATTCTTGTAATTCAGTGTTGTATTCTCTAGCCTTCTTCCTCCCTTATTGGACCACGGATTTTGCGCAGTTTTTTCCGCTCAAAAGTTCTTAGAGCTTTTTTTTTTTTTTTTTTTTTTTTTTTTTTTGTCAAGTTCTGTCAGTGTCCATGACTCTGACCCATATGTAATAACTGAGCAGATTAGAGAGTTGTAAATTAATAGTTTTGTTTTTCTTCTAATAAGGCTACTTCTGAAAAGTTGTATATTTGGATATTAAGCCCTATTTCCTGCTTGTATTCTTTCTCTAATAGCCTTTCCAATACTGTTACCACTTGTTATTAGGGTTCCTAAGTAGTTAAAAGACGACAATCCTGTAAAGCATTCCCTACTGATGTTTATGTCTTTAGGGGTTCTTCTGGCCTCAGTTTGTGACATTACCGTATATATTGCTTTGCTTTTATTTACTATAAGGCCGATTTTTAATGCTTCCACTGCCCAGTATGTTTCTTAGAGTGTATTGATATTTCTTCCAACTATAGCAATGTCATCAGCGTACGCACATATCTGGCTGGCTTTCATAAATATGGTACCTCTTTTGTTGATTTTATTTACTACACTATGCACGGCTATATTAAATAGGACACTGGAGAGACTGACCCCTTGCTTTACGACTTTATTAAAGCCAAAGCTTTCACCTGTTCTGCTAAGGACCTTTACTTTTGCTCTCGTCTCTGTCATTGCCATTTTAATTAGTCTTATTAGTCATATACCAACTTCTCCCAGTACTCTGTATAGTTCTTGCCGGTTTATACTGTCAAAGGCTCGTTTGAAGTCGATGAACAGGATATGATCTGTATCATACTCGTAGAACTTTTCCATCCGCGGTGGAGTACCTGAGCGATCTAAGGCGCCTCGCTGCGGAGCGCGCGGTTTTAGCCGTCGGAGGTTCGAGTCCTCCCTGGGCATATGTGTGTGTGTTATCTTAGTTTGTCTTAGTTTAAGTAGTTTGTAAGCTACAGACTGATGACCACGCAGTTTGGTTCAAAAATGTTCAAATGTTTGTAGAGTCTATGGGACTTAAGTACGGGGTCATCAGTCCCTAAACTTACAAACTACTTATGAACTACTTACAATTAAGGACGGCACAAATATCCATGCCCGAGGGGGGATTCAAACCCCCGACCGTAGTGGCCGTGCAGACCGTGACTGGAGCGCCTCAATCTCCTCGGCCACGGCGGCCGGCCGCAGTTTGGTCCGATAGATTTACAAACATTTGAACATTTTTTGTACGTTTCCATCATCTGTCTTATCACAAATATCTGTTGTTCCTCTGTCTGGTCAAAAGCCACATTGATAGTTCCCTAGTATGCCTTCTGCGTACTTCCGTATCCTTTCATCTAATGTGCTTGTGAAGATCTTATAAGCTGTGCTTTGTAGTGTTATACCTCGGTAATATTAACATACAGTTCTTTCTCCTTTCTTATTATTGGGGATTATTATTCCAGGTTCCAGGTATCAGGCATTGTTTTCGTTTCCGATATATCCGATATTAAAATGTGCAGTTCCTTTATTAAAGCTCCTCTACCAGTTTTTATTAATTCAGGGATTATGCTCTCTTCACCTGGGACTCGATTATTTTTCATCTTGTGCACAGCCTGGAAGACCTCTTGTAGTGTTGGCCTTATTGCTCATTGGTATCACTACTTCCAGTTCCACTCTTTCCTCCTGTGCAGATGTCTCTTCATCTTCTGGGCTGGTATTTAGTGTATCTGCATTAGTACAGTGCACACGGTATACTGCGGTGTGGAGTATCCGTGTTTAATTACGTAACCAATGGAAATGTCCTTCATTCTAACTTTCAGACAGATATCTGGGATTCGATTACGATTCCCTAGCTTATCTCGAGCTGTCGCATTAAGCGATACGAGCTCTCCTCGTGGATCGGCCCAGATCTTCTTAAATGGTGACCCGGAGGGGTGGGGGAGGAAACCACCCTCTCCTTATTTCTGTTCCGCTCTCCCTGAATCAGTACGACGACCCATCTGGGTGCTCATTGGCCGTCAGTGCTACAGGGACATTAACAGCTATCCTGTCTTCACCATGACCCAGTGGGAACGTCTTCACCGCTTGGCCAGTTGTACCTTCTAGACCACCTACCAGACCCTGCCTCGTCGAATGATGAGCAGCCCAGCGTCACGCTCGGGTCCTCGCGGGAGAGTTCCGTCAACGAGAAGCCGTCGTGCCACCGTCGAAGCTCCAAAAAATTAAAAATACCATGCCATACGACACCTTTCGGGGTGCCTTACGAGCCCCTGAGGCTCAAATAGGCCCAACCCCAAAGTTAATATGTGGTGTCGCACAAGTCTAAAGTGCGCGCCACGTACTTTCGCCGCGCGCTGCCATGCACGCACGGCGCGGCGTTCTTACGTCGTCAGCCACGAGCGCCCTCTGCTGCAACTCCGCTCGTGGCCACCACTGACCTGCATCGGCCACTTGGGAATCAGATAGGCACCAGTTAAGACTTGGCTATCTGATAGGCACTAGTACTCATCAGTAGGCAGATCTCTCTCTAGTTCAACTATGTATCAGCATTCTGCAGTCTTGAACTTTGTAAAAGATAATACTTATCTTATTTCTACGAAATATACAACTTTTTCTAATTTAGCATAGCGTTCTAGTTTCTGCTGTCCCACTGGCTGGTCACCTCCGTACCTCCTGTACACGCGTGCATCCTACATCCTGTGTCGGTCTCTCTTTACTCGGCCACCGTCACTCCGGACAACCGGCGGAAACGAGACACAAAATAACATATATAATAAACACGGCTCCTCCTACCTTGTCCATGTACGAAGTGTAGATCTCATGGTGGCGATGGTACTTCATCCCACATTGTAAAAAAAAAAAAAAAAAAAAGGTGATTTTCAGAGGTGTTTTTTTTTAAGTGCTTCGCTGGGGGTTAATCGAACGCCTTTCATATTATTTCTTTACCATTCCATTCCCTAATTGCGCGCGGGGAAAAGAAACACCTAAATCTTTTTTTAATGTGATTTTTCTTATTAAATTATGAAGATCATGTCTCCCTACGAGGGAGGGTGCGACCAATTCGTAGGAGAAAGGAGGTGAAATAAATTTCGCAAACAGATTTCACCCCAAGGAATAAGGCGTTTCGTTTAATAATTTCCACATCAACCAGTGCATCATTGCCATGACACTCTCTCCCCTGTATCACGATAGTAAAAAACGAGCTGTCCTTCTCTGGACTTTTTCTATGTCCTCCGCCAGTCCTTCTTGATGGGGATCTCACAATGCGCAACAGTACTCCAAAATACGCAGTTTGTTTGCTAGAATGTTGCATATTCTGTTCTGATAATGAAAAATGCCTATTGGTTTGCCTTTCCTACGATATTTTATGTATGTTCTTTCGAATTGAATTTGTTCGTTATTGAAATTTTTTAGGTATTCAGTTGAATTTACGGACTGTAGATCGAGAAATCCTAGATGTGGAGGCCTCTCAGGACCTGACTTTTATTGAATAAGATTCTAAACAATGTCAAAATACGTTCACTAAATAAGAGACAGTCAGACGTTCAGGTCCCCGTATATAGGGGAAATATAAACATAGGTAGTTTACTTGCCGAATCGAGACAGTGCGGGTAGACAATAGCACATACTGGGCTGCCACTCAGAAGCACAGGGCACGGCCAGATCACGTGTGCACTGGGACGGTGGAGTGAGGACAAGAAGGTTACAATAAGGGGAGATGCTAATCATGTTCATGCGTTTTTGAATGAGCAATACTTGATAAAAGTAAATAGGCAGTTCTCTGGCCTTTTAAAGATAGAAGGAAGAAGGAGAAGGAAGAAAAGGAAAACATGCCTGCATTAGGACACTACAATAAAGCGATCTAATTGGCCGTCACCAAGGTTTAAACAAATCTTTAAAATATTTTGAGATTTTGAAGTCCGACATTAAATTTTTTTTGTTCAGTTCCAAGCAAGAGCTGTATACTTCATCGAAACTTTCATGACTTCGAGATAACTTCACGACATCTCTGACAGTGTTAATATAGTCGAAGTTTTTTTTTTAAGTCTGAGAGAAAAGCATTACAAATTTCAACTGAATCTATAATTTTAATAACAAGAGAAGTGACAAACAAATGAAAAACGATTAACTTTAGCATCAGCATCAGATTCTTCAAGCTAAATTCCTGAAAGAACACAATTGAATGTTCATAAATACGTACACCTGATAGGTCAAAAGGACCAACGTGTTTCAGGATGAATAAAGCTAGCATAGTGGGTAAAACACAGACACTCATTACTACTCGTTTGGGGACCCGCGTACAAAACTGATCATTTCTTTCACGTATGAAATATCGTCTCTCGCTATGGTCACGTTTTGCATTGCCTCTTGAGGCATAAGGTAGGTTTTAATTTTTCCCGATTCTTTTTTAAATTTATACAATTTTATTTTCCACCTCAATTTTATGTGAGTACTCAGCACCCCGAAAAAAAAAAATAAAAATTATTGGGGGGTGCACGAGCTCCGAAGCAACCACGGAGTCGGTGCCCCGGATTCATTACATCCTGAGTTGAAAGAGGTACTTATCTAAAAAAAAGAAAAGAAAACGAACGTTATCTGCATTACCTATCGATGTGCAAGTAGAACAAAAAGCCATCCGCATCCATTTTACACAGAAAACTGTTTTTGCTAAATTAATACTTGGTATTTGTTTCAGTGTTTTTTTTTTTCCTCAGTGACTTCTAATTTTCATTTTTACGAGATATAGGTTCCCTTGAAATTTCAAAGGCCTGGTGGTACAGAATTTTAGTATGAATATTTAATGACGTGGAACCTGTCGAAAGATTTAAAGATGAAGGAGAAGCCATATTTGAAGATCTTAAAAGAAATCACCAAATAGACATTTCAACATAAGAAATCGTCTCTTCATAGGAAAATGATACAACTTGGTTCTACATTTCCTGTGAACTAGTACAGCTGGCAACTACATTTCTTGTAATGCGTTTGGATGTTATCGCGATATGTGAGTCATACTTATCGAATAAGATTTTGCGTTTTGAACCTATCGTTAAATTAGACAACAAATTGTTCATTGACACAGTGATTTGGTTTAATTAAGGCCCTGATATTTATGCATATCTGTTAAATAAGAAACAGTGCATTAAACTGATTATGTGCGCAACGGATCTTTTAACAAAACAACTGTGGCAAGTCACCATATGAAACAGACACTGACTATACTCAAAAAATTGGACTGCGAGAAAGATATTAAAAAAAACCACACACCACTTTCTTAATGCTTGACTGCGAAAATTTTTTGCAGATCAGTACCTGATTATCAAAATTCAGTATCATAATCAATTAACTGCAATGTTGCATAACAATCATTTACTATGGCACAAATAACGAAATCTGTTCAACAAGATTACCAAAATCAATACTGCACTTTAAATCCACAAATAACTAATTATCAAATGAAGGAAGTAGGTTAATCTCCTAACTACGTAAATGAAACAGGAAAGAAAGGTCAACTTTGTTACTTATTATTAATAATCAGCATTACATTATCTACATAATACAACTTTTCCTAATGACATGAAATGCAATTACCTTCATTCCAGCGGTGGTACAACGTTTTCATAGTAATAAAAAATACAAAATATATTCCAAATACAATCAAATCACCTTGATGGCACAGCAGCCTCTGCTCTACATCGGAGCCATACACACAACTCAACCGCTCTCTAAGCGAGCTAAACCACAAGTCCCACACCCTCTCTGTGTGAGCTACAATGCTATGTGATACATAATCTTTGCCAAAGATGAAACTTCTCAGAGTTAAGTACACATATCGATACACACAGTAGAAGTAATATTGTACATTTTCTTGCAAGCAAGTTACTCGACACAAAACTGGAGGCACAATATTAGACATTTTCTTACAATTTTTTTATGGACACGTTTCAATATGTACTCATAAATTAGTCATATAAATGTAAGAAAGTTAACAGGACAAGAGCCACACAATGCTTTAATCTAAAAACATTTCCTTGGCTCCGCAAGATGGCGGACTGTTTTCAATCGACAGTTAAGCTTTGCATAGTAGCGCCGTCTCCCCTTATTTTAACCTTCTTGGGTGAGTAAGTTGGGGAGCGAACAAACGGAAGAAGAGGTTTCTGAACAATAAGGCGCTTAGAGTACTCAAATGACGACCAATAATGAGAATAAGATGTGCAGTTATTGACGCAATTACGCATTCCGTCCTGCTAGCTGTGTAAATTCAAATACGTGATATCTGCGCAGGGAGAGACGTTTAGTACTAATGTCGCATGTCTTGGTTTATTAATTTCGACAGATTGTCCCAGGAGGTAACAGCGGTTTTTTCTGGAGATATTATGTAAAAAAGAACTTCCTGGCAAATTAAAATTGTGTGCCGGAACCGGGACTCGAACCTGGGACCTTTGCCTTTCGCGGGTACCAGTTTCGAGTCCCGGTTCTTTATATTAAACACATACAGAAAGCCAAGCTATGCCATGAATACCACGTAATCACGGTAATGGAAACGAAAGGATGGGAATGAAATCGTGATGAGGTAATATGGTATCGGAATCTACACTAGAGGACTGCTCATGCCGTTACATTACAACGTGGAGAAGCCGCGCACACCGCAGCAAGGCGCCTTAGAGGGCACGGTAATTCCTCGCTGCACGGGTTATCCACTTGATCCTAATAACCTGTAGCGAAGCGATCGGTATCAGTGAAAACGGAAAGATATACGAACAGAGAGACAATATACAGTGAAGAGGCAAAGGAAGTGGTATAGGCATGCGTACGCAAACACAGATATGTAAACAGAGGACGGTGCTATGATCGGGAACATAGACAAAATATAAAATAGACTGCGCATGTCCCTATCTCTGCTGTGTTGTGGTTTGAAACAAACATCTAAAATTGCCCCTAGTCACGTGACTTGAGTTTTTGTCATTATCAGCAACAGTTATTCTCATTTACAGGTGAATCAAGCGTTAATTTTAACAATAAAACGACTTCTCGTGTTCCTATTACACATCTAGTAGTACAGGCAATGTAGTTTTATCTTATTATTAATATTAATGCAATGATTGTCACGTTTACATGTGACCAGGCGAAAAGTGCCGTATTGTCAGTTACTTTTAGAATCTATAAAATTACGTGTCCTCGGTTTTTGTGTTGCGGTATGAAACTTTTACTTGTTGAACCTTATGAATGTGATTATCGCTGCGATGATTATTTCAGTTCTCTTGAGCGATTTTAACGTATATGTCAGCAAGTAAGTGGTATCTGGTGAAAATCGGCTTTCAGTAACGTTATACAATGCTAAAAAAATACCTGCAGACTATTCATTATACCTATAAAATCACTTCTTACCGAGTGCATCGATGATGTTTCCTCACTACCTTATTATTTAATGTAAAAAGCCAATATTTTGCCTGTTTTACGTTTTGCCATCACGATCTGTGGTAAAGTCTTAAAATATAAAGGGTTGTATTTTTTAAAGATCGGACATTATGGATGCAAACGAATTCCATTTCTTATAACAGCACAATGAAAAATTTCACATGTATTGTTTAGGAATCGTAAGGAAGCTGATGCTCCTTTCAGACTGATATTTAATGTAAACTACAAACTAAAAGACTCACAGTACGACAATAATCTTTCACTTAAAATCTGTAGTTCTCTTGCTTGTAAAAAGAACTCTCAATACGTTTCATCTAGGCACATTTAAAAATTGTTCCTATCGCTTTAATCCTTGCAATTGCGGACAACTAACTTCAACTGTACTACTAAAGATGTAATAACAATACGCTAAGACGTTTTATTGTTCAAATCTACGCTTAATTTCCACTACACGGGATAAGAATGCAACTCGCAGCTATATTTCGCATTACTCGTAATGATAACGGTTTTCTGGCCCGAGTCACGTGACTTAGATGTTGGTTTCAGTACAATGACGTCATGTACAGTCTATGTTATCTTTGGTCTATGATCGGGAACGCCTCTATAAGACAACTGGTGCCTGGGGCGGTTATTGCTGATACAATGTAGAGTAATCACGAATTAAGTGAGATTGAACGTGGCTGGAACACAGCATCTGCGACTTAGCGATAAGGTGGGAATTTTCCCATACGACCATTTCAAGAATGCACCATGAATTTCGGGAATCCGGTGAAACGTCAAACCTGCGACACCTGTGACGGAGAAAAAATCCTGCGCTGGCCGCGGTGGCCAAGCGGTCTGCGGCGCGCCAGTCACGGTCTGCTCGGCCACTACGGTCGGGGGGTTCGAATCCCCCCCCCCTCGAGCATGGATATTTGTACATATTTAAGAAACTTTCATACAGTTAAAAATTAGGTGTAAAATTGTAAGAGTCTGAATGAAAGTCCTTGGTCCACTTGAGCTGTTATTTTATTGGATTCGTGAAGACCCGCACAACCGGTTTCGCAACCTACAGTTGCATCTTCAGGCGCTTTTTACGGTACAAAATGATAATTGTTTTAATAAATGAATATTTAGAATGAAAATTATATATTAAAAACAAAAAGTAAAAAATTCGAACTAGTTATGCATGAGCAAGTTACATGCAATATATATAAGCCAGTAGGCTATTGATTGCAATAAATATTTTTTTTATGTTAAAAGTTTTTTTATGTTAAAGTCTTCCATATAAGTGATTTATGATGGATAACGGGGTTAATGGTTAGGTGGTACCGCAAACACCTTGGCCCTTTTCGTCAAAAAGATAAGAAGAAGTCTACCGTGCGGTTCTTGTCATTTTTGTTAAAAGAATAGAAAAGTCGGCAATTGGTAAAATTTATTTGGCCTGTGACAAAAATCGACGTGATGGGTAGCCCTACAATAGACAACATTATAATGATTAGTCTGAATCGCCGGCCGCGGTGGCCGAGGGGACTAAGGCGCTCCAGTCACGGTCTGCACGGCCACTACGGTCGGGGGTTCGAATCCCCCCCTCGGGCCGTCCTAGTTCGTAAATAGTTTGTAAGTTTAGGGACTGATGACCCCGTAGTTAAGTCCCATAGACTATACAAACATTTAAACATTTTAGTGTGAATCACGGATGTTGTTGGTGAAATCAGATTTTTGCGTAGAATGAAGATACATAATTATTTAAACTTACAGATTGTTGTCAGTGTAATGAGCATCATCAGATCCATCCAGGTGATCAAAAAGTTGCATATTCGTGCTGGGCGGAAGTGCAAATACAACTGAAGAGACGGATCACCCTGTGTATCGGCCGCTAGACTGAGGCCGACTGGCTGTGGTTCGAGGGGGAGCTAGGTGTGGCGTCGAGGCTAGTTGCGGTAGTAACCGACCAATAAACCACGTTAACCAAATTCAAATGTTTGTAAAGCTTATGGGACTTAACTACGTTGTCATCAGTCCGTAAACTTACAAACTACTTATGAACTACTTACGAACTAGGACGGCACAAATATCCATGCCCGAGGGGGGGCTTCGAACCCCCGACCGTAGTGGCCGTGCAGACCGTGACAGGAGCGCCTCAATCCCCTCGGCTACCGCGCCCGGCTACAAAAAACAGTCTTGATCGCAAAAATTAACAGTTTTAATCGACCTGATGTAGGTCATCTTCGGAACAAAATGTAGCCTGCAAGGATTAATGGAAATAATTACAAAAACTTCTAAATTCGACTTTAGATGGCACATATATACACAGAGTAATGTTACCACGTTTACCCATGTGGCCAGTGCTGGGCTCGGTTGGGCTGGGCTGTCCTGGCTGTTCTGCTGCCAGCTGGTAACTGTTGACTAGTGGCCGTAAAGCCTCTGGTTAAATAGTGTATGAATTTGGCGCCAAGTCAGCAACAGCCAATGGGAAAAAGGCTTACAAAGAGTGGGTTGTGAGTGATGTATGAAGTAATACACAGTCTGATAATAAAAATATATAAATAGAATTATGAAGTTTAATTAAAAAGGTATAATATAAAAATGCTGTGAATTAAAAAAGTGCATAACAAATGTAATCAGCAGGTGAGATTTAATCAATGGTATTATTCTGCAAACGAAATGTTATTTTTGTGTCCCAGCCTCGTCGCCGCTTTTGTGTCTCGTTTCCGTCGTAGGTGTCGGTGGCCGAGTGGAATGAGACCGACACAGGAATAAAGATAGCACGCTGGTGCAGGTACGGAGGGGAGCAGCCAGAAACTAGAAACACTAGAGCAAATTAGAACGAGATATATATTGCACAGAATGTATACAATACTTAACTTTTACATAGTACTGCAGAATGTTGATACATAGTTGAGTTAGAGTCCTGCCTAGTGCCTAACTGATAGCCAAGTCTTCAATGGTGCCTATCGGATTCCGAAGTCTTTACTGGTTCCTAACTTAGTCCCAAGTGAACGATATCGTTCAGTGGTGGCCACGAGCGGAGTTGCCGCAGAGGGCGCTCGTGGCTGTCGTCGTAAGAACGCCGCGCCGTGCGTGCATGGCGGCGCGCGGCGAAAGTAGGTGGTGCGCACTTTGGACTTGTGCGACACCACACCCCTCCCCCCCAAACCGCCGCGCCGTCGTGGCGTAGGGCTGAGGGCCACGGCGACGGCACTGGGAGGAGGGCCTGGGCGGGGGCGTTACTGGTGAGACGGGCGTCGTAGCTGAGGCTGGGATCGAGACGCCGTCCGCGCCCCGGCATCCGCCTTGCGATCCCCCGGAAAACCCGCTAAAACGAGAGGAAGGGCGCACGCTTCCGCCCAGATTGAGCAGGTCATCTTCTTCTGAGGTGCGTGGCCCAAGCTGGGGTGGCCCGCACGGTCCCGGAGTCCCTCTCGGTGACGCTGTCAGCTGAGGCGGCGACGGAGGCGGAGGGGCCGACTGCGTAGGAGGCGCGTCGACATCCATCGGTATCTCGTAGCCCGGGGACGAACGATGTGGCTGTGCTCCCTGGCGGTGAACTGGGTCTGGAATCAAGAAACCGTAGACAGGATCGCGCGGCCTGTGCAAGCGCAATTGGTTTGCGTGGCGTCGCAGCTCCGACCCTGCACAACGTACATATTGCGACCGAGCACGCGCTGAATGGTGCCCGGCAACCAAAGGTTCTTCCCAGGAAACACCCTGTACAGCACCGGCGTAGAAACCTGAAAACGCGTAGCGCCATACGAACCGACTCGGTGCGTGGGAGGCTGCAGCAGGTGAAGGAGAGTGCGGTGACGGCGGCCGTGTAGCAGCTCGGCAGGAGACGGGCCGTCACGTGGCATGCCTCGATACGTAGACAGGAAAATTTGAAGAGCTTGCTGCCTGGAGTGCTGACCTTTCATCTTCTCCATGTGAGACTTGAATGTTCGAACGAAACGTTCTGCTTCACCATTGGACTGAGGGTGAAAAGGTGCAGTGGTAATATGCTGAATGCCATTCACACGACAAAACTGTTGAAATTCCGCACTAACAAACTGAGGTCCATTGTCACTGACGATAGTTTCAGGCAAGCCTTCGATGCAAAACACTGATGTTAAGGCACTGATTGTACTAGAAGCTGTCGTTGAGTTCATGGCAATCACAAAAGGAAACTTGCTGAAAGCGTCTACAACAATTAACCAGCGCGTATTCCAGAAAGGTCCGGCAAAGTCAATGTGTAAACGTTGCCATGGTCCCTTGGGGCGTGGCCAGTCTGAAAAACGTTGCGGAGGAGCCGCCTGATGCTCCGCACAAACAGTACACTGTGACGTTATGTTCTCTATCTGAGCGTCCATTCCAACCCAGGTACAATGACGTCTGGTCAATTGCTTTGTCCTAACAATACCCCAATGTCCTTGATGCAGGAGGCGTAACACTTCACGTTGCAGGGAACGAGGAACAATCACTCGTGTTTGGTCGTTGTCCGTATGTAACAACAGAACACCCTGACTTAAAGATAATGCATGACGTTGTGCAAAATAACGTCGAACCAGAGGCCGATCAATGTCTTTGGCTCTGGCAGGCCAACCAAAGCGAACAAAACGTGCTAACACACTTAGGTCTGCATCCGCAGCTGTTTCCTGTGCAACCCTACGAGAGTTCAAAGGGAAATCTGCGACAGCGGAAGTATCTCTGGAGTCTATCTGGCAACATGCCATTTCTGAAGAATCAAACGACACATCCTGACCAACCGGAAGTCGGGAAAGTGTGTCCGCGTTGGCGTGTTTAGTGGTAGGTCGGTACAAATTTTTATACTGATAATTTGACAATATCTCTGAAGCTTTTGTGCCGTTCGTGGCGGAATTGGCTTTGTGGGTGAGAACAACGACGTGAGAGGCTTGTGGTCTGTCAACAAATAGAATTTTCTGCCATAGAGATAATGATGAAACTGTGACGCCGTAAATGATTGCTAAGGCCTCCTTTTCTATCTGACTAATTCTGTTGCGTTGGCATCAGTAGCTTGGACGCAAAGGCAGTAGGTCGATCGTGAGATCCAATGCGATGTGACTGTAAGGGATGAATTCCTTGGGCATTAATCACATGGCCTAGGTACTCTATTTCAGTTTGAAAAAACGAACACTTTGCTTTATTACAACGTAGACCTGCTGCAGTCAAAACTTTGAAAAGGCACTCCAGGTTTGCTAAATGTTCTTCAACTGTACGTCCGGATACCACAATGTCATCTAAATAGTTCGAGCAACAAGGTACCGAAACTGTCAGCTGTTCCAAAAAGCGCTGAAAAATAGCGGGTGCGGAAGAACTGCCAAAGGGTAGGCGTTGAAATTGAAAAAGGCCCATGTGAGTATTAATGACGAAAATTTTTTTTGACTCGTCGTCAAGCGGAATTTGTAAGTATGCCTCTGCTAAATCAATCTTAGAAAAGAAGCGAGACTGTCCTAATTTGTCCATCAGTTCCTCAGGTCTGGGCAGGGGATAAGTGTCTACAAGTGTTTGACTGTTTACTGTTGATTTGAAGTCCGCACAGAGACGAAGTTTTCCAGACGGCTTTGGTATAATGACTAAAGGCGAGGCCCACTGACTCGCAGAAACAGGAGAAATCACCCCAATATCTTGCCAACGTTTAAGTTCTTCGGCAACTGTATCACGCATTGCGATAGGCACTGGTCTAGCTTTACGAAATTTTGGAACTGCAGATTCTTTTAAAGTTACATGTGCCACGAAGTCTTTTGCACAACCTAGTTCCGGCGAAAACAAGTCACTATATTTGTCACACAATGCATTGATTTTATCCTGAGTCACTATTGACGAAATTTTAAGCACATCTCTTTGAATTGATAAACCAAACAAGTCAAAAGCATCTAGTCCAAAAATGTTCTGTGTCGATTTGGCCTGAAGAACTACAAAAGCAACTGTTTTTGTTACACCTTGAAAAGAGGCGGGCAGGCTACACGTTCCTAGCACGGGAATATTTTGACCTGTATAAGCTGTTAACACTTGCTGTGACGGCGACAATTTTGGCGAACCCAGAAGTTCATAAGTATCTTTATTTATTAATGTGACAGCGGAACCAGTATCAAGCTGAAATTGCACCGTCTTATTTTCTATGTAGAGAGTCACAAAAAGTTTTTGCTTGCGGCGCTGGACAGGTGCGCGAATGTGGGCAACGTCTGCTACGGTTTGTTTACTGCGCTTGCGCGGGCCGCGTAGTGAAGTAAGCGGCGCAGACTCGGCACGCAGCGGATTAACAACACTGTCACTAGATGGCACTACCGCCGGATCGGCGTCCGCGCAAGCATGCGAAGCTACTCCAGATTTACTAACTACTGCACTACACTTTTGAGTTGCTACTTGATGTCTACTGTCACTAGCTACACAGTACTGGGCACTATTACAAGGAGCGGTTGCAGAAGGCACTATTTTCACTCCAGGAATGCACTGTTCATAGTCATTTTGCTTGTCCCGAACCCTTTTCCGTTGCACTGTTTTACGCGCTCGTCGGCGCTTGCTACGTGGTGCACTATATAGTTTTGCCATAGTTGCAGAACTACTTTCTTGCAATTGAGATCCAAGGAAAGCACTGTTCAATTCCACAGCCCGTATAACATTTACAGAATGAACTGTTCTCGCACTCTGCGAAGCACTGTTTCTAACGGTACCGTTCTTTGAGTTTTTAATTTGCATACACACAGACCGTACATGTCCTGATTTGCCACATTGCGTTGCGACTAGGGCAATGAGCACGCTTGTGGCGAGACACACACTGGGGGCAAGATTTACGTACATTTTTCTGAAATGAGCGTTGGCGCCCGTTATGCAAATTACTGTGTCTAACACTACGGGGCGACCTTTGCGTCGCACGTTTACTCTGGCTACTGTTCACTGTCTGTTCAGCACGGCCTGTACTATTGGAAGAATCACTAGTGCTATACTGAGAACTACGGCTAGGAAAGCGACCGTTGCGGAGCACTGAATTAACACTATGGCTTTGCATTTCTACATCAGCTAAGTCAAAAGTATCATGCGCTTCTATAAGCTGCAGTACACTGTCTAATGAGGGGTCAGACTGTTTCAAAATTGCTGCTCTAATTCTGGAGTCCTGAATATTCTGCGTAATCGCATCCCTCAACATCACGTCACTATACGAAAGTCCACAAGAGCAAGTAAATTTACATTTGCGGGTTAAGCCCTTCAATTCCGTAATCCACTCTTGGTGTGACTGCTGCGGTAATTTTTTAAGTCTGAAAAATCGGTACCGTGCCGCAGCTACGAGAACTTTTCTCTCATAATGGGCATTTAGTGCCTCTACTATTTGTTCAAAGTCTACATCACGAGGAGATACGTCGGAGAAAAGTTTTTTCAGTAACACGAAGGTGTTGGTGCTCACCACAGATAATAGCAGATGCTTCACTTTCTGACCTGTAATTTGATGAGCCGCGACGAGTTCTTGAAACTGTGCGAAGTAGTCGCTCCATTCTTCCTCACGTTCGTTGTACTGGCCAAACGTAGGAAGCGTTGCGGCGGCAGGTGTGGGCTGCTGAAGCGGCGGCTGTTGTTGTTGGTTAGCTGCTTGCGCTGTGAGCTGGGCCACAGCCTGCAGGAGTTGTGTTATTTGCGCCGTCTGTAACTGAATAATTTCCATTAAGTTTGGGTTCGGGGTAGTGGCCATGCTGACCGATTAGGCGCCGCGCATACAAGTAAATTATAACAAAACACAAATGCAATATGAAAGAGGACGCTCTGCAACAAAAAAGTCCACAAAACACGTATCAGAATATGTTCCCCCAAAAATCTTATAATAAGGGTGGGTGGGCGGGAGCAATTTCTGTGTGCTCCGACTGCTGCTGTCTGGCTGCTGCTAGCGTGCTGGTCCAAGGTTCGTCTATCACTCCTTGTCGCCACTTTTGTATCCCATTCTCGTCGCCACTTTTGTGTCCCAGCCTCGTCGCCGCTTTTGTGTCTCGTTTCCGTCGTAGGTGTCGGTGGCCGAGTGGAATGAGACCAACACAGGAATGAAGATAGCACGCTGGTGCAGGTACGGAGGGGAGCAGCCAGAAACTAGAAACACTAGAGCAAATTAGAACGAGATATATATTGCACAGAATGTATACAATACTTAACTTTTACATAGTACTGCAGAATGTTGATACATAGTTGAGTTAGAGTCCTGCCTAGTGCCTAACTGATAGCCAAGTCTTCACTGGTGCCTATCGGATTCCGAAGTCTTTACTGGTTCCTAACTCAGTCCCAAGTGAACGATATCGTTCAGTGGTGGCCATGAGCGGAGTTGCCGCAGAGGGCGCTCGTGGCTGTCGTAAGAACGCCGCGCCGTGCGTGCATGGCGGCGCGCGGCGAAAGTAGGTGGTGCGCACTTTGGACTTGTGCGACACCACAGTTATTATAATCAATATATATGCTAATGTGGCTAAAACATATGCAGACCTAATTTTATTATATTAAAATACTGCATACTTATAAATTAAGTCGTATGTTTATGGTGCAATGCCATCTAGTGGGTCGTTAGATATGACGCCGTTACCATGGTAAATGGAGGTTCAAAGATGTTAGCAATTGGTGACACCGTTGTTATGCCAACACAAAAGTTAAAATGGTGGGTTGGTACTCAAAGATGTGTGTAGAAGGTCGCCAAATATCGTCATGGTTGTGCGAATGCATTAATATGCAGAGTGAAGGTCGTTAAGACACATTTTTTTGGAGTGCATGGCATTCGTAAAACGCTAAAATTATGAAAAAAGACAGTGTTGTATATTAGAAGGAAATAAAAGTTATCATATCTTTGTCACTTGGTAAACTACTAATAAAACGTTATACATTGTGTCCTAAAGAGAATAAAATGAACAATGAAAGGTCCAATTAATGGTAGTAGGAACTACTAGTGTGATAATAAAATACTACGGATATAGCAACACCCATGCACGAGGGGGGACTCGAACCCCCCGACGGCGAACGGCCGCGCGCACCGTAGCACGGCGCCCCAATGCGCACGGCTTATCGGCCGCGGCGCCACCTATCTCCCAAGAAGTGAACATGGTAGAGCTTATTTAGCATGACTTACAACGTGCTGTTCAGAAGAGATATCCACCCCCTCGTACTCTTACGGATATATGGAGAGCCCTGCAGGATGCATGGTGTCAATTCCTTCCACCAAGCCGGCCGCGGTGGCCGAGGGGACTGAGGCGCTTCAGTCACGGTCGGCACGGCCACTACGGTCGGGGGTTCGAATCTCCCTTCGGGCATGGATATTTGTGCCGTCCTTAGTATAAGCCAGTTCATAAGTAGTTTGTAAGTTTAGAGACTGATGAGCCCGTAGTTAAGTCCCATAAACTATACAAACATTTCAACCCTCCACTTATACTTTTTAGTCGAGTACATGATACGTCGTGATGCGACCCTTCTGCGAGTTCGCGTGGGCTGTATACGATACTAGCTGGAAAACCCGGCGTTGCCCGGGTGTTTATTTATGCTACACTTTCGTAGTCCACCTCCCCTTCCCTCCTCTATCTGCATTCATCTCTTTCTCTCCCATGTCTCTGTTAGTTTCCAGCTTTCCCTTTCTCAGCATTATTTTTTGCAGGGCACCTGTGTCATGTCTCAAACGAACATGTATGTATCTTGTGACCTTGCGCAAAAATTCATAAAGATCTGAGAAAAGCTATTCATTTTGTCAAAGTTCGTATGTTAAGTACCCTCCACCGTGCATCGAACGAAATTTTATACAGCCAGTGACATTCCTCTTATTTTTATAGTGAAGTGTGCAAAATTTCGTAAACAGCGGAACGAAACTATAGATTTGTACGCAATAGAAACACAGAGTCACATTGAAAAACTCACTTTGTTGTTCTCAAATTTTCCAGTTTTATTTCATACAACCTATGTTCTGAAAAAAAAAAAAAGATCTGTGTTATGACGCGACCAACGTACTTAGGGATCCGTTTATATCTTGCAAGATGCTCCTCCCAAGCACCGTATGAAACTTTAGGTAGACGGTGACCTTCCTTTTGAAGGTCAAGCGCGCAAAGATTTGTGAAGGTCGGAATGAGACTGTAGATTTCGTCAGTCTATAGGAAAAAGTATCCTCTGCCATGCACCTTCATTCTGTCCTATCGTAAACATTTTCTTAGCTAACATCTTCTACGTGACCGGCAAAATTTCGACTTCATAGGTGCAGTAGGTTTAGAGATTTCGTGTATCGTCAGTGAGTGAGTGACCTTTAGCTTTTACATATATAATCTCCTGAATTATGGGTCCTACAAAGACGTTATTTACCAGGTTCGTAGAGAGGAATATTAGGAAACTGCCTGCGAAATGTGTTGTAAATTGATTTGGTAGTAAAGACGTAGTAAATTACAACCTCATGCTTTTTAGGGCGAAGTTTCATGTATTTCAATGTCTTTGACGTCGTAGCACCTGAACTATACGTCGTAATACGATATTATTTCGAAGGTACATCCACTGGTGCATATGTAAAACCTTTGCAAAATACGTCGCGAATAGAGTTAGTAGGAAAAACGTAACAAATCAAAACGTCATGCGTGATGTGGCGGTTTTTCATTACCGTAATTGTTTATTACTCCATATTTCATGAACTGTGTGTCATACTATGATAAAATTTAGAACGTACGTTCAGTGGTATGTGTGTATACTGTCTGTAACATTTCTCGCGAACACGTTTAATAGTTTACGAGTAATAAATTTAACGTCATGCCAAATGCCGTAATTTTACTTCATGAACGCCGACAAAGTAGTAAGCGACAAACTTTTGTCCTATCATCATTCTGCTGGGGCTGTCAGCGAGAAAACTTTTCCTAAACGTTTGAAATTATGTTTGAAGTTTGTTGCAAGTCTCTAAGTCCTCTCCTTCTCAAATAGTGGACTGATAAAGTCACACTACCACGTGCCGCAATACGGGGAACTTTTCATTGTTTATGACGTCATATTTCCTGAACTATCGGCCCTATCGAAAAATCCTTTCTTAGCTGACGTCTGCCAAATTTCAGCTTCATGGGTGAAGTAATTTTCGAGATTTCGTGTTTAGTGAGTGAGTGTCTGAATGGGTGTCTTTTCGGTTTTATATAGATAGAGATTAGGCAGGGGTACCTGTATCTTTGGATTTTCACTGAATTTGGATATTTTCTATCCCATCCTTTCTTTGGTAAGTTTTCTTAGTTGTATTATCGATCTGTCTCGTTTATCACTTTGGAGACAACTTGTCTCTATATAGTACAAACTGTTATGTGTTACACTGATTTAAGCTCACACCTACGGAAGCCATCAGACTCTTTCGAGTAGTTTCACAAAAGCCCTTGTAGCGACAGTCTCCAAATCTTCTTTTAAAAGCGTCATTTATACGCTTGATGCACAGGGCTGTGCATTTATACCGGATGTAACACGAAACCGTGGTGGCCTTCATCTGCGGCTAAAGTGCTTGTTATTTGACTATTTCTACTTTCAGATTTACCCCTAATGCCACGTGGCTGGTAACATTCGGTTTACATGCGATCAGGCGATGTGCTAGTACATCTACATTTACAAACATATTCCGGAAGCCACCATACGGTGCGTGTCAGGAAGTACCTCGCGCAACTACTTGTCATTTCGTTTACTGTTCCGCTCAAAAGCAGAGCGACTGTCTATAAGGCTCGGTGTAAGCCCTAAATCCTCGTTTTGGTCCTTTCCGGAAAAGTAGGTTGGCGGCAGCAGAGTCATTTTGCAGTTAGCTTCAAATAGCGGACTTCTAAATTTCCTTAGTTTTGTTCCTAGGAAAAAATTGTCTTTCCCGCGTGGACTCTCATTTGAGTGCCTGAGGAATCTTCGTAACAATCGCGTGTTGATCGAACCTACCAGTAGATCTAGCAGCCCGCCTTTAAATTGCTTTTGTTATTGTCGTTGTAGTCATCAGTCTGCAGACTGGTGTGATGCAGCTTTCATGTCCTGTACAATTGGGCACAAAAAGATTATCCGGCCTGAATAATAAAGTTCAATAACAGAGTATAGCGCATGCCCAAGCCCATAAGCGTGAGTGTTGCCAACTCCAGCGGCCTGTTCAGCTTCAGCTCGCTGTTTACATTCTCAAATAGAAGCAATATAATAGTTAAGGTACAGTATATGTCGAGATTCATTGCATTTTAACTCGCATATCATTTATTTTGGAAAACATTGTTTGAGCACGTAGAAACGGTTGAAGTATAAAAATTCCACGTGCGTACATTTACTGCCACGAACCGCTTCTCACATATGTTTGAATAGGTGAGTGGGTAGGCAGATGGTTTATGAACGCAACGGGCGTGAATCCCACTGGAGTCAATTTATTTTCTATGTTTTAGACCTCTTGCAGGTAATATTTTAAATATTAATTCGCTAAAATTGTGCATTTGTTGGCTTTTATAGGTTTTTAGACGATTCTATTTTATAATAATCTAATCTTTAATCAGACAGACATGTGTTCATACTAATAATATTGAAAAAGGATGTATTTTGTTAGTGATTACTTCGACCGCCACGCGGCGCCTCTGTAGTTTCAGCTAAGAGAGACGTATCAGCCTATTCAAATGTTTGTAAATCTTTGGGACTTAACTACTCTGGTCATCAGTCACTAGGCTTACAAACTACTTAAACTAACTTATGCTAAGGACAACACATACACCCACGCCCGAGGGAGCTGATTAAATCAAATATTTGTTAAGCTTATGGGACTTAACTACGGGGTCATCAGTCCCTAAACTTACAAACTACTTATCAACTACCTTATACTAATGACGGCACAAATATCCATGCCCGAGGGGGGATTCGAACCCCCGACCGTAGTGGCCGTGCAGACCGTGGCTGAAGCGCCTCAGTCCCTTCGGCCACCGCGGACGGCGGAGCTGATTGCGTACGTCATAGGCCTACTTCAAAATGGCTGATTTGAACGTTTGCGAGTGCATAATTGCTCTCTTTGAAAGCAGGACGTCGTTGTGGTGTTGATGCTTCCTCAGCAAGGATATGAATCAAACGATTTAGAGACAAAGGTGGGGTAAGCAGAAGTCCAATCTCAGGAAAACCACGAGTCTCTACTCGAAGAGAAGATGCTAAAGTGGCCCAGACTGGCCGTTTCTAAAATATCCAGTAACTAGGGAGAGCTACACATCTCTCGGGCTCGTCGAAAACTGCTCTCAGAGGATAGACTATGGAATCAAGTCCCATCGTGTTCTCAATAGAACACCACTCTCTTACGATCAAGCCGTGGACAGACTGTTAATTTTGAATTCCTGGGAAAATGTCGATCGGAGGAAAGTCATTTTCACCGATGAGTGCACAATTCAGTCCACAAGCAGAGGTTCTGTTCTTCTCTAGCACACAGATAGGCAACGATATGACGCCCGCTACGTGGCTACACGCGCTGTGAAATGTTGGGGCTGCGTGTCTTGTATGGGTGCAGAAACCTTAGAACGAATCCAATTCCAATTCAATTCAGCACGCTATGAACATTTCCTCGAAAATGTAATCATTCACGGCGGCGCATTGAGGCGCTATGCTCCGATGCGCGTGGTCGTTCCCCGTCGGGGATTCGAATCCTCCCTCGGGCATGGCAGTTTGTGTTGTCTTTATTATACGTTAGTTCATAAGTAGTTTGGAGGCTTAGGGACTGATGACCCCGCTGTTAAGTCTCGTATGATTAACAAACATTTGAACATTTTTGTAATCATTCCTGGAACTATACCCCAAAGGACGTCTAATTTTCCAACATAAGCATCCATCGCACACCAGCATTAGCATTAAGAGCTGGTTCCAAAGGAAAGAGAATATTATTCAATGCCTACCATGGTCTCCAAAGTCACCTGATCTCAATCCCATGCAGAACGTATGTTCAGAAGACTGTGCAGGCCATAGCCTCCCCAAGAACTGTGGATTCCTTGGTTCATTCTTCATGGGAGAGAAATGCCATGGACGTTTAAATGTTCTCATGTTTCTAAAGCTTATGGGATTTAACTGCGAGGTCATCAGACTCTAAACTTACACACTACTTATGAACTACCTCATACTAAAGACAGCACAAACATCTATGCCCCAGGGGGACTCGAACCCCCGACGGGGAACGGCCTCGCGCATCGTAGCATAGCGCCTCAATGCGCTCAGCTGCTCCGCCGCTGCTTGCCATGGATGAGGCCTTTTTCTGCAGACCTGTTGACTCTATGCCTCGAAGGACCCTGGCTATTCTTGATGTCAGTGGCATGTGCACAAAGTAAAGCAGTCAACAATACGAAGATTGGTTTGAACTCCACAGTGCTTTACTAGGCATGGTCCTGTTTGGAGGTGGTATGCCGTTGCCTTCCTCTGACCTTCTGACTTACCCAGCCAGTTATAGGGGGACCTACAGTTTAACGTGAGTTCCGAACCACGGTGCTACTCGGTATTTTTCACATCAGCAACACTGTCAGAGGTGAAAGAAGTGGAAAGTGACAAAAATCGCAGAACCTAGAGGGGATCGAACGTGGGACCCTTCGACTCGTAGTCTGGCACTCTACCACTGTGCTACGGAGTCACGCACTGAAGATATACGTAGCCTAAATTTTACTATTTTTATTTTAATGGAAGGTCATACCAATATCAACCTCTAAGGAAGAATATTTTTATTTTTATTAGAGCTCTGATGAATAACACCTTCCAAGGTTGTTTATTTCTTGTAATAGAAGTCAAATAAATATTACTTTCCAAGGAAGATTGTTTTTATGGGAGGTCAGATGAGAAATAGCCTCCAAGGATGTTTATTTTTTGTAATGGGTGGTCAAATAAATATTATCTTAAAAGGATGATTATTTTTGGATATCAGGTTGACAAATTGTAATTAATTCTTTACAAAAGTGAATACGAAAAAAGTAAAACCAATATAATCTGATACGGATTTCCAAAATTTGCAACTCATTTTCATTTTTGCCGATTACAGCGCCATCTATCATGTACCAAAGAAAAATGTTCACTGGGAAGTTATCTGTTTCATCACAGCCCCTGGGCTGGTGCACGACTACACGGGTATTGAACTACATGTTCATGAGTGGCCCTCTTCGAGGTGAAAGATATTATTACAAGTTTTTAAAATATTATTTGAATTTTTCGAAATAATTAGAAAATTGGTTTAAATGACTCACATTGTATATAAATGACAGAGTGTATAACAACGGAAGTTCAACGAGGCTTTTTGCGCCTGATGCTGTATTATATAGAGACCTGTTGTTGTTGTGGTCTTCAGTCCGCAGACTTGATTGATGCTGCTTCTACGCTACCCTATCCTGTGCAAGCTTCTTGATCAGAGAGTACATACTATAACCTACATCCTTTTGAATCTGGTTACTGTATTCGTCCCTCTGTCTGCCGCTACGATTTTTGGCCGGGACATACCGGCCGAGCGCATTGAGGTGCTATGCTTCGATGCGCGAGGCCGTTCTCCGTCGAGGGTTCGAATGCCCCCTCGGGCATGGATGTTTGCGCTGTCTTTAGTATAAGGTAGTTCATAAGTAGTTTGTAAATTTAAGGACTGGTGACCCCGCAGTTAAGTCCCTTAAGCTTCAGAAACATCTGAACATTTGCCTCTATGATTTTTACCCCATACACTTACTTCTTATGTTAAGTTGAAGAATCCTTGATGTCTCAGAATGTGTCCCACCAACCTATCCCTTATTTTAGTCAGGGTATGCCAGAAACTCCTTTTCTCCCCAATTCCGTGGAGCACCTTCTCATTAGTTACCTGATATATCCATCTAATCTTCGTCTAGCACCACATTTGGAAAGCTTCTGTCATCTTTTGTGTCTGAACTCCTTATCGTCTACGTTTGACACACATAGTGCTACACTCCAAACGCTTTCAGAAAGGAATTCCTAACATTTAAACTAATACTGGATGTCAACAAATTTCGCTCCTTCCGAAATGCCCTTCTGCCCATAGCCATTCTGCATTTTATATCTTCGTCTGTAGCACCACATTTCGAAAGCTTCTATCATCTTTTTGTCTGAACTCCTTATCGTCCACGTTTCACTCCCATACAGTGCTACACTCCAGACAAATGCTTTCAGAAAGGAATTCTTAACATTTAAACTAATACTGGATGTCAACAAATTTCGCTTCTTCAGAAATTCCTTTATTCCCAGAGCCATTCTGTATTTTATATCTTCTTTGGCCATCGGAAGTTATCTTGCTACCCAAATAACAAAACTCATCTACTACTTTTATTGTCTCATTACCTAATCTAATTCCTTCAGAATCGCCTGATTTTCTGACACTGCATTCAGTTGCCCTCATTTTCTCTTATTAATGTTCATCTTATACCTTCCTTTCAAGATATGTACATTCCGTTTAATTGCTCTTCCAGGTGCTTTTCTGTCTCTGAAATAATTACTATGTCGTCAGTAAACCGAAAGGTTTTTATTCCCTCTCACTGGACTAATTCCCTCTCCAAATTTCACCTTGCATTCCTTCACAGGTTGCTCAATGTACTGACTGAACAACATTGTGGAAAGGCTACCATCCTGTCTTCCTTCCCAACCACTACGACCCTTACAAGTTGAATATAGCTCTTCGCTCCCTATATTTTACCCCACTACCTTTAGAATCTGAAAAATTGCATTCCAGTCAACGTTGTCAAAAGCTAAAAACGTAGCTCTCCCTTTCCTTAATCCATCTTCTAAGATACGTCGTTCCTACATTTCTTCTAAAACCAAATTTATCTTCCCCAAGGTCGAATACCACCATTTTTTCCATTCGTCTGTAAATAATTCGTGTTAGTATTTTGCAACCGTGATTTAGTAAACTGATAGTTTTGTAATTTTTACGTTTGACTGTACTTGCTTTTTTAGGTATTGGAATCACTATATTCTTCTTGAGGTCCGAGGGTATTTCCTCTGTCTCATACATCCTACATACCAGGTGGAAGAATTTCTTCATGACTGGTTCTCCGAACGATGACAGCAGTTCAGACGGAACATCATCTGCTCCACGAGCCTTGTTTCTACTCAAATCTTTTAGTGCTCTGTCAAATTTTTCTTGTAGTATAATATCTCATCTTCCTCTACTTCGTCTTCCATTTCTCGAATACTGCCATCAAGTTTATTTCCTTAGTACAGTGCTTCCTTCCACATTTCAACTTTGCCGGCCGCGGTGGCCGAGCAGTCTGCGGCGCGCCAGTCACCGTCTGCACGACCACTACGGTCGGGAGTTCGAATACCTCCTCTGGCATGGATGATTGTGTCGTCTGTAGTCTAAGGTAGTTCATAAGTGGTTTGTAAGTTTAACAAACATTTGAACCTTTCAACTTTCCCTTCTTTGCTCAGCACCGGTTTTCCATCCGAGTTCTTGATATTCAAACGGCTGCTTTTCTTGTTTTCAAATGTCTCTTTAATTTTCCTGTAAGCAGTATCTATATTTCCCCTAGTTATACATTCTTCTAAGATCTTGCATTTCTCCTCAAGCCACTCCTGCTTAGCCAGTCTGCACTTCGTATAACTTCATTTTTCAGACGTCTGTACTCTATTTTGCCTGCTTCACTTGATGCTTTTTATATTTTCTCCCTTCTTCAGTTAAGTATCTCCTGTGTTATCCAAGTATTTCTATTAGGCCTTGTCCTTCTGCCTTTACGATTCTCTGCGGCCGTCACTACCGTATCTTTCACGGCTCCCCATTCTTCTTCTACTGTGTTACTTTCCTTCGTTTCAGCCAATTCTTGTCTAAAGCTCCTTCTGAAACTCTGGTTCCTTCAGTTTGTCCAGGTTTTAACTAATCAGATATGGTCAGTCTATATCTGCCTTTGGATATATCTTACAGTTTAAAACCTGGTTTCTAGACCTTTGCCTCACCATTTTAAAGTCAATCTGGTACCTTCCAGCGTCTCGTGGTCTCTTTACATGTATAACCTTCTTTCATTATGATTAAATCATGTGTTTGTGATGATTAAATTGTGCTCTGCACAAAATTCTACCATGCGATCTCCTCTTTCATTCCTTTTCCCCAGTCTATATTCACTTACTACATTCCTTCTCTTCCCTTCCCTTTCCTACTACCGTGTTCCAATCTTTCATCACAATTAATTCTAATCCTTTAATGTTTGAAACACGTCCACTGATTGTGTGGTCGTGTTCCATTTTGATTTATTTTTTAACCTAAAGTGATTCTGCTTCGTTAATGTTATTAATCTGTGTGTTAATTATTTTATTCTTTTTATTAATGATCAATGACCCAGGTTTATGTATGTTTGCCCCATATTATAAATGTTTCCACCCATGTGACAGAACTTGTGTGTTCATGTGAATGTGAATGTGTGCTCTTAATATTGACTGACTGCCGCGCAATGGCTTACAGTCGCTGCTTCCCACTTTAGGCCTCGTTTTTATGTAGTTAAGAACGCATGGCTTCGTTTGTCGTCTGCACTGGCGTCTGCTGGCTGGCCAAAGACAAGCTTACCTGGCAAGGTGGCGAGATGGTCGTGTTCTTAGTGTCGTACCAACCTTATCTCGGAAGAAATAGATGACACGAGACCTCTCTGGGAGTGGTTGAAGAGGGATTTGTCTTGGCCAGGTAGCAAGGGTTGGTAAACACTAGTCTATGAACGCACCCTGCGTTGCTTTTAGCGTGCTCTACATCTGGTGTTTGGCTGGGGGAGGTTTTTTGACGACTGTGGGAGTAAGAACTCCGCTGAATCATGCTGAGGGGAAGGCACGCTGTTAGTACTTTGATTTATTTGTGATCAGGTCGTCTTGGCTTTTCAGTGATAGTTCTTTTGAGTAATACTTTCGCTATGAGAGGCGAAATGTTTCATAATTTACAGAACTCTAGTAAATTAAGTGTAAATTTATTATTTACATTTTCATTCCAGTGATGATTGTGTGTCCAGTTTTGCTCAAGTTAGAATACATGTGTGGCCTTCAGTGTTTGTTTAAACTTAGTGTGTTTGAATCTCCTTGCTGTTTTTAACTGACTTTTTGCGTCATTACTGTATTCATGAGTGTGCTAAATATTTCTCAGATTTTCTTGTTTGATTCCGTCTTTCCTGTCTTGTCCTGCACCATGTGCTTTTGTTAATACTAGCTTTCTTCTATATGAATTATCGTGTATGCTTTACTTGCTTATTCTAAATTAATTTCTGTTTGTAAATGCTATGATATTTTGCATGGTCGCACACCATGTAGTACTTAAGAACAGTAAGCCGCTGCCTCCCCAAACATAAGTTTGATTAGTGCACAGTATATTTAAAAAATTGTGATCACGACACCTGCCATCATGTCAAGACGCTGCCGACGCTTCGTTTCGCTGCTGCTTTCAAGTGTTCCAGGTGTGTAATGTACCGTTAAGGATTATGTGCGTGGCTGTGAATGAATGAATGTGGTTTCAGCTATCCATTGTGTGTTTCCAAATTTCCGCCCACATTACCTCCATATTCATAAAATGCAGAAACAAGTTTAATATGGACAGTAATTATATGATTTAATTCACTTTTTTACAAGGTGTGTGCTTAATTTCGTCTCCCCACATTTTTTTTGCTTGTTGTTTTACTGAATAGATTATGATTCAAAGTATCAAACCTCTGCTTTATGATTTCATGCTCCCCATTTCATGTTTAATTGTCTATTCATTTATTTTTTAACGTTGATTTTGTGTTTGTTAAAACGTTGGCTGCTCGAGCAGTTCGATTATTTTTCGTTACTCATGTACTGTGGCCACTTGTAAAGTAATTTAGAGCAGCAGTGTGCGTTTTAACTTAGATTTGCAGATCTCAACTGTCCAAGATCTTGCCAATTTTAATAACTGACTACTGCCATGTTCTAAATAATTTCTTTTATCTACTCATACATTTCTTTGATCTCCTCATCGGCAGAGATAGTTGCATATAAACTTGTACCACTCTGGTCAGTGATGGCTTCATGTCTATCTTTGCTACGATAATGCGATTACTATGCTGCTCATACTAACTTACCTACATTCCTATTTTCGTATTCATTATCAGAGCTACTCCTGCATTAGCACCAACTGATTTTGAGTTTATTACCCTGTACTCACCTGACCAAAAATCCAGTTCATCCTGAACCGAACTTCATTAATCCCCACTATATCTAACCTATCCATTTCTTTTCAAATTTTCTAACTTACGTACCCGATTGATTGTTAGAACATTAGACGCTCCGATCTGTAGAATACCTGTTCTGTTTTTCTTGATGACAACATTCTCCAGAGAGTCCTCGTCCAGAGATCTGAATGGGGGACTATTTTACCCCCGGAATAGTTTACCCGAGAGGATGCCGTCATCATATATTCATACAGTAGAGATGTATGTCCTCGGTAGAATTAACGATTGTAGGACCTTGCTTTTAGTCGTTGGCAGTAACTGCATGGCAAATCCATGTTAACTAATGTTACAAGGCCAGCTCATTCAATCATTGTTGCCCCTGTAACTACTAAAAAGGCTGCTGCCCCTCTTCAAGACCTACCAATTAGAATTTTTCTAAACAACTTCCATAAGCTGCTCATGAAACGACAGGCTAAGTAAAGTGTGAAAAACGTAATATAAGCTAATCCAATGCGTGTTACGATCCTGCAACATCTAAAACGTAGTTGTTATGGCTGTAGTATTAAAACAAAATAAGTAATATTTATCCTACGTAGAAAAAAGTATAATGGTAACTTATGATCTTCAAATTAATTTTAAATATTCAGAAATTATCAAATATTGCACTTATCATATTCCTGTCTCACTTAATGTTCATGAAGCACAACAGAGATCCTAGTATAATATAACTCTGGTCATAGATATCACTGTAAACAATGACCTATCAGTGAACAACATGGCGGTTAGTGCAGCGACAAGGAATGACAAGATCAAAAATTCTTACTTCTACATCAAATGCAAACCACAAGAGCAATGTGCAGAAGAGACTGTAACTACTCCGAAGCACGAGATTTCATAAAAGTAAGTGCGCGAAATTGAAGAAAGTTGAATAAAAATTATTTACTTTTTAGCTTTCAAACTCGTGCTGACTCCTAGACATGAAGCCAAACTGTAATGACGCCAACTGAAGATGGGTGAAAACCTAAACAAAACATATTGCAATGTGGCTGGTTGCTGAATGCAGGATATATGTCGAGAAGTCGCAAAACTGGATAAGGGAAGCTGAATGAAGGAGTATCGGCAGTGTATCGGCACATAGTGTAGGCAATGGCAATGGTCCTCAACATAAACTTATGTAAAAAGTTGCGTTTACACAGAAATAAACATCCTTATTGAATATAAGAGGTAATCCGTCTTATGCTGACTGCAATTAAGAGATTTATTTTACACCAAATGCGTCTCGCTTTTTATTTTAAAATCATCTTCTGTGGTCTGTAAATGATACAAAGGCTTGTACAGTCTGTTTTCGATAAATAGATTAAAAAACAGTTTATTGAAAATATTGTGCACATTAGGCCTATGTGTTTTTAACTTAATATTCGATCTATTCACGGTGTTGATGTCTCTTCTTTACATCTTACTACTGTTTCTCAGTCTTGTTGGCTGGAGTTAGTTTGTTCCTGGCGTATGTTTTTCGGCTATGTACAGCACTTTTCGTGTTTTTTTGTGTCGTTTCTTCCGCTTCATCATAGCACATCACATCACTTCACTTTTTGAATTGCATACAGATTACATATCACATGTTATAAGTGGAATGCCTGACTATTTATTTATTACTTCACTACAGTGTGATTATGTTTTTGTCTGTTCATTTGTTTTTCGTGTGGTCTGTGAGTGTTGCCAACGTTATATATTTGTATTTAAATACATAAATACAACTTAATTCAACATGTGCGTGTCTCTCTCTCTCTCTCTCACACACTCTCTCTCTCTCACACACACACACACACTCATACTCACGCACTCACACATGTTGAATTAAGTTGTACTTATGTATATGTAATGAAGCGGAAGAATCGACACAAAAACACATGAAAAGGCTGTACACAGCCGAAAAACACACTCCAGGAACAAACTAATTCCAGCCAACATGACGGAGAAACAGTAGTAAGATGTAAAGAAGAGACATCAACGCCGTGAGTAGATCGAATATTAAGTTAAAAACACATAGGCCTAATGTGCACAATGTTTTTTTAATAAACTGTTTTTAATCTATTTATCGAAAACAGACTGTACAAGCCTTTGTATCATTTACAGACCACAGAAGATGCTTTTAAAATAAAAAGAGAAACGCGTCGGCTTAAAATAAATCTCTTAATTGCAGTCAGCGGCTCCTGACGAAGAAGATGAAGGATACTTCGAAAGCTTGAAATTTTATCAAGAATTGACGCGGCAAGAAGTCCGAGAAAGTTTTATACAGAATTGTCGCGGCGAAAGACTTCGTACTCATACTCAATGGAGTCTATTGTCTTCCCACATCTTACAAGCTTGCCGACGGTCACATTACAAGAGGCAGATGCGCGACTACAAGTGGAACTCAATGTTCAAAATTTCTTGCTTGCCTATGTGACTGCACTACCGCCTTGGGCTCTCTGTTTTTCCATCTCTTGCCTTTCGAAAACGTCGATTTACGAACGACTGGCCCGGAAAAACACCACGCCTCTTACACCAGATCAATTGTGGGAATATGTGGAGGCAGCATGGACGATCCAGAGCTTCTTTGATCCCAACCCGAGAAGTACCGGGTGATCAAAAAGTCAGTATAAATTTGAAAACTTAATAAATCACAGAATAATGTAGAAAGAGAGGTAAAACGTGACACACATGCTTGGAATGACATGGAGTTTTATTAGAACCACATCTACCGTTATCGGGCCTTTTTTTTCTTCGGGGAACTGCGTGATTCTGGTTTTGTAACTGCTACCGTGACGGATGAGAGGTACGTCGATATGTTACAGAATCGCATCATCCCCAGCCTGGCTGATAAACACCTGCTGGAAACGTACGATTTTTATGCAGAATGTCGCTCCACCCCATATTGCTAGACGCGTGAAGATCTCTTGCGCGCGTCGTTTGTTGATGATCCTGTGCTCAGCCGCCACTTTCGTCATGCGTGGCCTCCCAGGTACCCAGACCTCATCCGTGCGTTTATTGGCTTTGGAGTTACCTGAAGTCGCAAGTGTATCGTGATCGACCTAAATCTCTAGGGATGCTGAAAGACAACATCCGTCGCCAATGCCTTACCATAACTCCGGACTTGCTTTACAGTGCTGTTCACAACATTATTCCTCGACGGCAGTTATCGTTGAGGAATGATGGTGAACATATTGAGCATTTCCTGTAAATAATATTATCTTTGCTTTGTCTTAATTTGTTATGCTAATTATTGCTTTTCTGATCAGATGAAGCGCCATCTGTCGGACATTTTTTTAACTTTTTTTCCTTAGTTCTTATGAAACCCCATGTCATTCCAAGCATATGTGTCAATTTTTACCTCGCTATCTACATTATTCCGTGATTTATTAAGTTTTCAAATTTATACTGACTTTTTGATCACCCGGTATATCAGCCACAATAAGCCGCATTTTCACTCATGTAATGTTTGCACAACACTGTATTATCTTCTAAATAAATATGGCCGTAAAATCTACTGTCCTCACATTTTAGACAAGCAGCCATACGTTAAAATGAATGTCTCTAAATCTATAACTTCTGCAAATGAAGCAATGCCTCTTTTCAACCTATATCTAGGATGAGTAATTATATCAGAATTGTCTTCCGCTTTCCTACATTTCTCCACAGCCCAAAATGATCTTGCGCGAGATCAGTTGCTTCTTTTGCCTCCAAATGTCAGTTTAATTTTCGAAGTTCCTATAAAAATCGAAAATTAGATGTTCACAGCGTGCTTAGGCACGGGTAATGTAGCTCAGACGACACACGCACATACATACACGCACGCCGCAGAGATCCCATCGATCCCTGTACCGCCCTATTTTTCCAACTAGCAAAGAAAGCTTCGCAAACAAAACCCGGGCAAAGAAACGGACGTATCGGTTCAGTACCACTCGCAGAAAAACACACAGGCACACACACACTCGCTCTCTTTCTCTCTCTCTGTCTTTCACACACCACACACACACACACACACACACACACACACACACACACACACACTTGCTGCTCTTGTAGCCACGGACACTCCTTTCCAACTTATCTCAGGTTGGAGTCAAGCTGTCTGCTGCATCCTCTTGAACATTTAATCTAGAAAATGGCTCATAAAAACTACCATAAATCATGGAGACAAAATTGTCAGCTGATGGAGATGTATGTCAAGATACAAAGGCAACTCATGTCATGGCAAGGAAGATATATTATGAAATACGGCATAGATAAGATATCGGTATTTTTACTATATTATTTTTAACGATATATCCATCCAAAATGCCAATAGACAATACCGATACGTTTATTTGATATTTTTTCGCTATTTTCGGTAAGTATTTGAATTTTTTCTTTTGGAAATATATTAGACACAAGTTTAGTTTCACTGTATGTAGTAACATTACAGCCAATCCACACTCTTCGTCACTGAACCATCGCGTCTTAGACCGCTCGGCTCGGCACTCGGAGCTTCCAACAGAGTCTAAATGTTCTCAAAAAGCATCTAAAACCTTTTTGGCGTTGGCAACAATGAAAAAACGAGACAGTCGACGTGAAATGTCCCAATATCAAAGAACAGACTCTTCTTTCATCGTTATTCTGCCTAGAAACAATCATTTTCGTGCCAACAGCTGTGCATTATTTTTATTTATTTAGCCTTTACCGGTTTCGCAGTGTGTATCATCGACAGCAGATTATGAAAAATATCGCACATGAGTTATTACAACAATTTCTTTCTTCCAAATACGGCAACATAAAAATTGCAATTGTGACTAATCATTGGAAGATCCTTCATCGTACATACGATGTTGAAAAGTTGTAGCAAGTATGCTACTGTTCATCAGTTATCAGACTGGGCATATGGTAATTCTGTTAACTGTATATGAACTTCATGTTATGAAAAGTTAGCATACTTGTTACTACTTTTCAAAATATTTCAATGAGTAGCCACAATTTTAATTTTGATGTTGCCGTATTTGACAGAAATGAATTGTTATAATAACTGATGTGTGATATCTTTCATAATCTCCTGTCGATGGCATAAAGTGGCGAAACTGATGAAGGCTAAATAAATAAAAATATTGTACAGTCATGGCACAAAAACAACTTTTTCCTAAATACATTGTGGCTGTAGACAACCATTTAGGCTAAGTGTGTCATTATTAACAAAGTGGTAATCATGTTATTTGCAGGGCGTTCGTCCGTTGTGTGTAAGTTTTTAAAGAAGCTGGACATGAGAAGTGTTTCGTTTCTTCCAACTTATATGGGAAGCAATATAAAACTTACAAATACGCAACGAATCAAATTTTGAAACACGAAAAAAAAAAAAAAAAAAAAAAAAAAAAAAAAAAAAAAAAAGAAAGAAAGAGCAGTGTGGAATAGCACAGCTACTAAATAATAAATAAGGTCTTTCAAACTTAGTATCCCTTTGACGAAAAGGCAAACTTACCTGCTGGATTCCAGACATGGGGATCATCGATGGAGCATTGGGACTTGTCTTCTTGCAACAATTGTACTATGTAAAATATTTTGAATTTTTCTACCTCAGCATGAAACAACGTTTATTTAGGCATATAGCCAACGAAAATCAAAATAAGATACGAGAGGTTCATACGGAATGAAATACTTCATGGCACTGTACAGTGTACACCGACAAAAAATAATGTAATACAAGCTTTTCATATACATATAACTTATAAATTTTCGCATTCAGTGTTCAATGTAATGACAATGGGCAAGCTGACAGCTTACTAACGTACAGAACAACAATAATAAGCTGAAGTTAGGCATTTATAGGAAACCTACATTTACAGGCGCTGATAATGTATTAATAAAAAGTCATGTCACCCACATAGCCACAAAACAGCCTTTTTTAAAGGTGCACTTCATAGAGTAAATTCAAGTTACCCCTGAAAACAAGGAAGCAGAAATGAAGGCTCTTTGACAGATAGCCGTAGAAAATGATTATGACGCGGGTTTCAATAAATGTTCAAATGTTTGTACAGCTTATGGGACTTAACTACGGGGTCATAAGTCCCTAAACTTACAAACTACTTACGAACTAGGACGGCACAAATATCCATGCCCGAGGGGGGATTCGAACCCCCGTCCGTAGTGGCCGTGCAGACCGTGACTGAAGCGCCTTAGTCCCCTCGGCCACCGCGGCCGGCTGACGCAGGTTTCATAGACAGATTAGAAAAGACGACAACACCTCAGAATCAACTACGTGAAGAAAATTCGCACAAATAGAGGGTTATACGATTCTGCGGACCCGTCTCCTACAAATTGGCGAGACTGTTTAAAAAGAAAGACGTTACAACTGCTTTTAGAACAGACAGTAATTTAGAACATAGGCTGAAGCATAAGATCGATGGAGGTGAGAACTGGATGGGGAAGGCGGGGGTGTACCAAATAAAGTGTAGTTATTGTGAAATGAAGTATATAGGACAAACGGGAAGGAATTTTAAGGTGCGGTTTAAAGAGCACAGTAATAGAATGGCTCATCTACAGTGGCAAAACACCTAAAAATTGAACGACGTATCGTTGGGCTCCATTAATGATAGTCTGAAAGTCATGCACTATGAGGTCAAATGTTGGTTATTATCAAGTCTCGAAGAAACTGATATCTTTTGTGCGTTGAGAGAGGATTCCAGCAGCATGCTCAACGAAAAGACAGAACTATCTAAAAACCATTACTGGGCACATTTTAGCAACCTCCTCCTTGAGAAACACTGATGTGTGTGCATGTAATAAATATCGACTTCTTGCATGTAACTTCACTGAAGAGCTTAGAGCGTAGTTCCGTTACAAAACCTTTAATTTAGTGACTGATTTTATGAATAAATGTTAGGTATCTGGAATATCTTTGGCCACCAATGACAGTGGTTAAGCATATGGAAAATTTTTGAAGTTGGATCAGCTGTCCGTTAGTGCACAACTTGCTGCCATCTGAGAAACATGTGGTACTGCGCAAAGTTTTATTTTTGACAATGTATATACGCAGCTATTGTGTTTAACGATGGCCGGCCGCGGTGGCCGAGGGGACTGAGGCGCTCCAGTCACGGTCTGCACGGCCACTACGGTCGGGGGTTCGAATCCCCCCTCGGGCATGGATATTTGTGCCGTCCTAGTTCGTAAGTAGTTCATAAGTAGTTTGTAAGTTTAGGGTCTGATGACCCCGTAGTTAAGTCCCATAAGCTATACAAACATTTGAACATTTTTTGTTTAACGATGCTTCCTAACAGCAGATATGTTTTATGGTAGGTTGGAGGTTAGTTTCATTGGAATATTTGTGGTACAGTTGTTTGTATATAGTGCCCTTATTATTCTACGTGTCCTTGTTTTACAGAACGTGATAATGGGATAATGTCGTGTTGACATATATTTTTTTATTATTGACAACTGGTGCGTGAAGTACAGTAATAATTGCGAAACAGTTGTGTGATGACGTCAAAACAGACGAGGCGTCAAAACACATGGTACAGAATATTTAATAATCAACCAGTAATTAAATATACAGCACTAAAACCAACAGTTAAGCCGATGTTTTTATACACAGATATAATTATAATTTAAATATCGTTAAGTCGATACATCAAGAGTAAATTATTATATATATTGAATATCTATATATCGGATTCTTGATGTTTTACACGTACTAGCAGCCCTAATACGAAACTTATCATGTCTGTAAAATTGGCATGTTCGTAAGTGGACAACATTTAGTGACTGGTGCACGTTTTCCCGAAAATCTGCACAAGATGCGTGTGAGGGGCGACAAACGATGCGAAGTGACACCGTCTACACTTTAGGCAAGTGAAGCGCCAAACTGAATAGATAAGATCGTCGTAGACATAGATGTTTAGCAGGTTAGGCGTGCCTCCTATTCTTTCTTATTCGTGTTTTTGGTAGCATGAAAGCGTAAGTTATGGCGGCTAAAGGCAGCGATGATCCCGTAACATTACTCTGTGTGTGTGTGTGAGGGGGGGGGGGGGGAGGTACGAGGGAAGGGAAGCACGTTACAGCACGCAGCCCAGAAGTAAAACTTTTTGGTTACTTTCATGAATTTTGATCAAATGTAGTCAAAAACAAACTGTAACTAGTACCGGTATACAACAGTTTTACCGATATCGAGCAAAAATATTGATCTTTAGGGTATGATATGGCTAGTATTTGTCATTTGTCTGTATTTAAGAGGTTTATTTCAGGCAACCGTAAAGTTACATTGTCCTAATTTTTGTCAATTAATACGGTGGAAACTGAATTTGTAACAAAGTAATTTCCTTTCTTCCTTGATATTAAATATTATCTGTAAACGTAGCGCCTATCAGTTGTTGGGGATTGAGACGTTAACTAAAATATTACGTGAAAGCTTTGGGAGAAACGGAAGATAAATGGAGGGTATGATTTTAAATGTTATTTGATTAATTTTGTATAGCGTCAGAAATAAGGGGAATAACATTATAAAAGAAGGTTGACAGGCCTTACCTTCATGGTTACGATACATCTTTTTGATTATATCAGCCCAGAAATCTGGAAATTAAAATGAGCATAATTGAAAGTAAAACACCATCGTGTTCAAGAATTGGACGGGTGGAATTTTGATGTGCAAATTTTAGTTGAGGGCTCCGCTTTTGCGGATGGTAGAAGAACGCGGGGATATATAATTCAGACTTGGTCATATACTATAGCTAAATATTAATGACTGCAGGTTCTAAAAAATTGAATACTATTGTGAAGGGGAAAAAATTGAATTCTAATGGTAATAAAATGTTTAGCAATCACTGCACCGTTATTAATCAGCTGTAATGGCGTCCAATTCCGTGACACGCAAATGGCAAATCATCTACGCCACTAGGAGGCGGGAAATCAATTAATCAAATGTTCAAATGTTTGTAGAGCTTATGGGACTTGACTACGGGGTCATCAGTCCCTAAACTACTTATTAACTAGCTAAGACTAAGGACGGCAAAAATATCCATGCCCGAGGGGGGATTCGAAACCCCGACCTTAGTGGCCGTGCAGACCGTGACTGGAGCGCCTCAGTCATGTCGGCCACCGCGGCCGACGAAATAAAAAAAGAACACCTCCATTTAATTAATGAACTTATATATTTCACTGTATGTTTATTGGAATTTAGCACTATACATACAGCAATTTTAACGGCGAACAGGGAGAGCTGCTAGTAATGCGTCTTAACTCGACGACGGCAAAAAACAGACAAATGTAAGATTTTCAGAGATTATTTTTCATTAGAGAAAAAGAAAAACGATCCTTGGTGGTATCTACAATCTTCGACTCGCGAAGTTAATTATTTTATATTTATTTATATTTTTATTGGTTTATTCTCTCTACGTATGGATGATAGTAACAACTTGGATTAATCACTGAGGCGACAAAAAAATTAAATTTAAAACTCTGTATTTTCATACATTTCTGAAACAGTTTAAAACTATAGGACACTCCTGATATTTGATCCTAACCGATAGCGAGGGCGAAGAAAAAGAAGGAAAGATCTGAAGTCCAAGACTTTTTATACTACAAAACGAGACAATGTTTTAGTTTTAACCTCTTACTAATTTGACCTCATGGTTTTTATGTTATTTTTTTACTTCATTTTTAAAGAAGTCTGTCGCAATATTGGGGAAAAATTGTATCAACTAATAAAAGCAAAGATTAACTACTACTTATACGTTTAGGTTTTTAATAATTCGTTATATCGGGAATAGTACAAAGATATCATTCTGTTACGCAAATAGTACACCACAAAGCCGATCGCAACAGTTATCCACAAAATATACGTTTCGCTTCTGACACATCATCTGCAGACATGTAGATACTAAGCGTAAAGTATACCTGCAGTGATTTTTACGAAAGAAAAAGCATGACCTCCAGGTAGGATCCCGTCAGTATTGCAGACTGATTTCGTTTTTCTGTTGCATAAAGGAAAATAATAATAGTAATATCGGTTGTCCTTACGTACAAAATGTAAATTACGACTAGAAGTGCAACACCAGATACCGGACTATATCCTGTACCTTATTTCTGAACCTGGAGCAGTTGACTGCAGCCGAGGAAGGAACCTGTGTGACAGAATTACATTGCGTGGCCTTTAATAGGCTCCCGTACGCAGAGTACGCACTAATCTCCGATTACTACGGCGACCTACTTCTCGCACAAGGCATTCCCTGTTTGCCAACAAAGTAATTACCCGATTCCGATGTTAATTACATCCGCCTAGCGTTCCAGGTCGTGAACGCCTCAGAACCTCTTCCTAACTGGGACGCATTATAATGCGAAACAGCTCTACTGTGCAGCGACATTGTGATCGTTTGAACAACATTTTTTTTTTAAATTATTTCATCCTCATCATCATTAGCGAGACCGATTATGTCTTTTAAAATTGGGTCTGGCGCACAATCCCCCTAATAAATTTCCACCATGATCTACTATTCAATCCTAACATTGATGCCTCGTCTGATATCAAGAACATTTTTGACCGAATCTAAGTACTTTCTCCTTCGTCTACCTCGACTTCTCTTACCCTCTAGTGCCGAACTCATGAGCCTCTTACGTAACCTTGCTTCCCCCACGCGTGTAACTTGACGCCACCATCTCATCCTGTTCGCACTAACTGCTTCATCTATGGTGTTCAGTTTTTCTTTGATTCCTCATTGAGGACACCCTGCTACCATTGTTCGCATCTATTAGTATCTGCAGTCATCCTTGCTACTTTCATATCTGTAACCTGAATCTTATTAATAAGGAAACCTGTATCCTGTATTTTATTTAATTCATTATTTTATTTTATTTATTTATTGCAGTTCACTTAAAGCACGACTAAGCTTTACCACTTGTGGCTTTTCGGAAACATAGTATACAACGAAACACTTTTGACTCCCATATGATAAGCACACTTGTATACACCTGACTATTGTTCTGACTGGTTGTGTTTTGTACTGCCATTGTTACGCGCAAAGAATGGCTATGCGTCTACGGTGATAGAGACAAATTGAATTGCCATGTTCTCTGTGGTAAGAGGCAACAGTATGCCACACTGAGAGATCGTTATGCGTATTACACATACGCTGACCTACTGAATGGTACTACCATAAAATTGTACTTTAATAATTATGGGAGCATTAGAAGTCATTTATAAAAGCCATAAACTTATTGAATTGTAGAGCATACATGTACTGTCAAAGAACAATACTAAAACGAGGACAGATTTTCAAATGCTCAACTGTTTGTTAAGCTTAAGGGACTTAACTGGGGGGTCATCAGTCCCTAAACTTACAAACCACTTATGAACTACCTTATACTGAAGACGAGACAAACATCCATGCCCGTGGGGGTTCGAACCCCCGACGGGTAGCGGCCTCGCGCATCGGAGCATAGTGCCACAATGCGCTTGGCCACTCCGCTGCGGCGACAGGCTTTCCACGAGGAACAAAACAAAATGAGACAATCAACAAGCATTTCGCCTTTCACTAGACGTATTGTTGAGTCACTTATCAACCGCCTAGAAGGCACGTCCCCTTTTTCATGTTACTTCAGCAGTTGATCCTTATGACAGTCTGAAAACAAGTCTTGAAGTGATATAACATGGTGCATAGATCCTGAGAAATCGTTACTCAGAACAACCACCTCTGGCCGTAATAACGGCCTTGATACGCCTGGGCATTGAGTCAAACAGACCTTGGATGGCGTACACAGGTACAGATGCGAATGCAGATTCCACACGATACCACACTTCATCAACAATTGTGACTGGCGTATTGTGAGTTACCAGTTGCTCGGCCACTGGAGCAAACGTTTTCGTTTGGTGAGAGATCTGGAGAATGTGCTGGCCACGGCAGCAGTCGAACATTTTTCGTATCCAGAAAGGCCCGTACAGGACCTACAAATGCGGTCGTGCATTATCCTGCTGAAATGTAGGTTTTCGCAGGGGTCGAATGAAGGGTAGAGCCACGGGTCGTAACACATGTGAAATGTTACGGTCGCTGTTCAAAGTGCCGTCGATACGAACAAGAGGTGACGAAAATAAAAAATTGGAAAAGATTTCATCTTCATGTAATCCTGAAAACAACTTAGAAAGCCGGCCGCGGTGGCCGAGGAGACTGAGGCGCGCCAGACACGGTCTGCACGGCCACTATGGTCGGTGGTTCGAATCCCCCCTCTGACATGGATATTTGTGCCGTCCTTAGTCTAAGCTAGTTCAAAAGTAGTTTGTAAGTTTAGGGACTGATGACCCCGTAGTTAAGTCCCATAAGCTTAACAAACATTTGAACATTTGAACAACTTAGAAATTATGACAGTAAAGAAAAGAAATATGCATAATATACAAAATTAAAAGTGCAATATAAAAAGATAGAAAAATAGTGATAAAATACAAATGATGGATAACATTATATTAATTCAAAACTTGACTGATAGAGCTGGGTTTGAACATGACTCGAACTGTTGGAACAATTTACGTCAATTTCCAATTTCAGTTGATAGAAACAACAATCACGTCACAGGTTGTAAAATTGAAACAGATCACCAAAGAAATGACGTGTACAGTGTCAAATTAGTCATGAAGTATTAATACAGGGATTTACTGTACAATTGGTTATTAGCATGATTGGTTATTGAATCAAAGATAAATATATAGAAAACGAGTGATGTGTAGTTACAATGTAAGGAGTTACTATGCCAGAAGTCAAAGCATAAAACTAGACAAAATACCTAGGAATTACTATTACTTCAGACTTAAACTGGAAAGAACACGTAGATAATGTCGTGCGAAAGGCGAACCAGAGACTGCGTTTTATTGGCACAACCCTTAAAAGATGCAACAGAACTACAAAAGAAACTGCATACACTACGCTTGTCCCTCCATTTTTGGGGTATTACTGCCCAGTGTGCGATCCTTATCAGTTGGGTTTAACGGAGGACATCGAAAGAGTCCAAAGAAGGGCAGTTCGTTTCGTATTGTTACGATACAGGGGAGACAGCGTTACGGAAATGATACAGGATCTGGGATGGGAATCATTGCAACAACGGCGGTTATCGCTGCGGCGTGGGCTACTCCAATCGCCAACATTCTCCTCCGAATGCGAAAATATATTATTGACTCCCAATTACATAGGTAGAAATGATTATCAGAATAAAATACGAGAAATCGGAGCTCGAACGTAGAGATTCAGGTGTTCTTTCTTCCCGCGCGCTATTCTAGAATGGAATGGGAGATAAATAGTATAACGGTGGTTCGATGAACCCTCTGCTAGACACTTAAATGTGATTTGCAGAGTATCCCATATAGATGTAGAAACAGTCGAAATTTAAGAAGTTTTTAAATTACGACAGGTCAGAATAATGAAACAAATCGAAGGCGCCCAAAAACCATAGTGCAATAAACCTTCATACATGGGCAAAAAATGTAAGAATTAACAGACAGATAAAATAACCATTGGTTTTTATGGCCAAACGTATGTAAATCAGTAAAGCAGAACTGGGCAGAGGATGGTAGGGGGATAGCGTAACAATTAACATATATAGTTAAAAGACCAGAGGTATGAGAGTAACAAATGTAGCCTTACAAGACTATTTATCTGCAGAAACAGAAGAGCAAAGTATTCTAAAGTAAATAATCGGATAAATTATAGTAGTATCTTTCTCTGAAGTCCAACTGTTCATTTAGTAGGGATATAGCATTAATTTTATAATGATTATACATTACAAGTATTTTTATCGACGATATTACATGTATTTAATGCTAATTAATACGCTGTTCTCCATTATGTTTTATATAATATACAGTTTTTTAATGTTTCATTATGTAGGTAATAATGTTATCTATAAGAGTAAAAATGACTCGTTATTAATTTGCAAGCAAATACAAAGTAACTATTGATTGCAGTTAATACAGTTTGATATTAAGCGCGCACGAAGTTGCCGAGACAACATTTTAAAACTGAGCAGCGTCTAAGTGAACTACGTGAGTCCGCCAACATATTAGTGCAGCTGTTGTGTCGTGGGAAATGCTACCGGATTTCCTCGCTGGCTTAGCCTTTTCGGACGTTCTTCGTTACTGGTATCATTATCTTCTACGGAGAGATTATCCTCCTGATATTGCTCGTTAATCAATGCCCAGCAGTCAATAGCGTGTCCACTCACATTCAAGGCCTGACTAAACCTCTCTCTGCCGTGGCTGTCAAGCCGTTACCTGACGCGCTACCATCAGTAATTTTCAGGTAAAAGCAGGTACGATAATGCCTTATCGACTACTCTACAGTAGTAGAGTGGGAATGTGCTGTTTACAAAAACTTTTAGGGAAAAATTTATAGTTTCTATATTCGTATCACAAGCAAATTATATGCCCTAAAATGGAACTATGGAAACTAAATGGAAATTGGTATACACTGCAGCAAGAACATCACGTTTACCTACTTACAATCTATAAAAACCACTAGCTGCTAAACCAGTTATTGCCCGGGTATATATGTATTTTTTCAGTCTTATTTAAGAAATGAAAATAAAAATTCGGAAAAGATTTCATCTCCATGTATTCCTCAAAACAGATTAGAAATTATGAAACACTAAAGGAAAGAAATATGCATAATGTACAAAATTGTAACTGCTGTATTCGAGAAAGAAAAATAGTAATAAAATACAAATAACTTATAATATTAATTTAATTCAAAACTTGACTGTAAACAATATTTCGTGTTGCTAGTACAAATAAATCTATGGTGAGCCTACCTTGAGCAGGCGACATAGAGTTGTCCATTGAGAGACATGGAGATGTCAAATCCACTCCACAGTATCTAACAGATTGTTCCTGTGGTTTGTTAATCGTAACAGAAAATGTAAGTCTCACTGGAAATTGCAATCTCTTGAAAACGTACATCTGTCGGAATGAAGGATATTCGTGGGATGTACACAGTAACATTCTCTCCCGTTCCTTGTAGGATGAATGCCTCAATCACATTATCCATCATCTTTCTAATACGCAGCCTTGTACAACTGCAACGTTTTGGCGGATCGAGATTTCGTAGTAAAGTAACTGGTGATCTAACTTTTAAAGTCTTTGTGGTAACCTACCAGCTGGGTCGAGTGACTAAAGGAACAGTGTTGGAAAATTGACGGCCTCGTCGACATTTATCATGGTATCGATGGATTTGTACTCGGTAACTTTGTGGCGTTACCTTACATTTCTGCTATACTTTATTACGATTTAATTTTAATTTTATTTTATTGCTGTATGGGCAGCCGTTGGCCGCCCAAGTTAAGATACGGTAGGTAGAAGCTACAGGCAGTGGCTGAATCGTAGCGACAGCGACAGATGGTCATCCCAACCATGGAAAGCCAGCGGTTAGCAGCATCGCGGGACTTCACCGTGTTTTCTATGGCGGGAACTGCCTCTCTTTTATGTTAACATTTTATTGTTTAAAAAGGCTGGACAATAACTTCAACATTACCAGTGATTACATTCATTTTGGCAGTTGTCATAAGCAATAATATAGTTTTATTAAACAGTCTAGGTTAATAATAATTCCGAAGTGTTTTCAAAAGTGACTTTCATTGGATTCAGCCAATAGTGTGCTAGTTTGTAGAATTCAGGCGCGAGGAGGAGGAAAGTACCAGTTACTAGCGGGCCATGGTGTAGGCATGACGTGATACTGTGTCGTCGGTCGCGAGAATAAGACATTTATGTGCAGTGAAAGAGTAGTATCGTGCCGACTAATATTGAGCCAATGACGCTCTGTCAAAGTGTAATACCAATATCCACGAAGTTTTGGTAAACTGTGCAAGTTAAGGCAGGATAATACTTACGAGATAGCGACTGCAAGATTTGAGTGTAAATGATAAGACAGTAATTCGATTTCACAATTCAGAAAAATGCTCAGCATAGCTAATAATTCATACCGCGTATTTCGCAAGACAAATGTGAATATGGCTTCACACTAATAATCTGTTGAGAAAAATAAACCCTAAAGTGTTTTAAAATAGCCATCTTTAATTCCGAGTAGACAGAACAATGCTTTCATTAACTTACAGTTTTGCAACCGATATTGTGACCTGCATATCGTTAGAGTCCACGACCTAACGATCGGAGGTAAGCAACATTGAACTGTTTATTGAGAGTCTGAGTAGAAATGGACGAACGACACTTAGAGGTGGACAGTACCACTGTACGAAGTCGTAGTTTAGTGTGTGTGTGTTTGTCCGCAATTCAACTAATTCTGGCGAGTATTCAGTTCCTACACACTGCAAGTATAGGTGGAATCCCTTAACGAACTGACATTTATAGATAACAGGTCAAATTTAATTAACGCATCTCATCCCGCGTGAAGTTAAGTGCCGGAATGTTGTAACTTGACTTGGTAACAGGGCAAGTATTTTATTGCTTATTTTGTGTACGTCTTCATCTTTAGGAGCAAGAATAGCTCTTTGTCGCAACAGTTCAAATTCTGATAGTTTTGTGAAATCGGCTTCTACTTTACTATTTGTCCATTTAAGTTTCGTTTTCAAACAGTTCAATACTTGTGACGTCATATACTCTTGATTATGTGTCCCACAATAATATAATTTTCCAGATTTGTAGAGAGTGATATTAGGAAACTGTCTTCGATGAATAAATAGTGGGTGAATGAAGACTCGTAAATCACGCGTCGCTTTTTTGGAAAGTTTTTGTGTTGTGACACATTGTTTACGACGTCACTTCTCCTTAACTACGTGTCGCAGATCTTTTTTAATCCCACAGCGATTGTTGTCAGTTAGTAAGGAATATCTATGTCTACCAAGTTTAGTTGAGATCGGTCCATTAGTTTAGGCGGTGATGTGGAAAAATTGCGCATTATGTAGCAGTTATTTGGTAATTACGTTGTTTATATCTCCTGAAATGTGTCGTAGAATGATGTAAATTTCAAGGTACATTCAAAGGTATATGCGCCTAATGTCTGAAGAATATGCAGTGAATGGTGTTAGTAGTAAAGACGTAATAAATCATGTGTGATGATGCGGTTTTTCATGAACCAAATTGTATATGACTTCATATCTCACGAACTATACGTCTAACTGTGATTTAAATCGAAGGAACATTTAGTGGTATGTATGTATGTATGTATGTCTGTGAAATGTCTCTCAAATAAAATTTACAATGTAAAAGTAATAACTTGTAGCTCATGCCGTAGATATATATCATGAACCACGGAAAAGTAGTAGGAGATAAAGTTTTTTCTTTTCATTATTACGTTGTGGATGTCAGCGAGAAACATTTGGTAAAGATTTGACATTATGTTTAAATTTATTGCAGGTCAATTAGTGCTCTCATTCTCAAATAGTTGAAGAAAAAAAATCACGCTATCAAGCGCCGAAGATGGGACAGTTTTCATTGTTTATGACGTGATATCTTATGAAATAAACTATTTATCCTAGGTGGTTCTTGACTCCATAACAAATGATTCCTGGCCTTAATTTGTACCAAATTTGGTTGAAATCGGTCTATTATTTTCGGAGCAGATGTAGAATATTATCGCATGATGCGGCCGTTTTTCAAGAATGTCTTTGTTTATGACGTCGCATTGTAGTGGGACGGATTATTGTCTCCGCTACATATCTCATGTCAGCTCAGTTTGTGCAGGATAACTTACTTATATTTGTGTTCTTAAATGATTTTTATGTAAATGTTTAATGTCATGATTCTTAAAGAAGTTTTTTGTATGTTTTTTTTTTTTATGTTTCATATGCTGTGAGGCGAGTCAACCTACGAGGGCAACATCTTCGACGCCGATTCCAAGGAGTAAATATCCGGCCACATCAAGTCGCGGGTCGACGGCCACGAGGCAAGAAGATGTTGATCTGTTGGTATTTTGGTGAACAAAATATTTGCTCTGTGCACAGTGAAGTGAACTAATGAGTATATATATATTCCATGGTTGATATAAATGTTCTGTGGTCTCTGTTATATGTTCTGTGTGTATTTTGTATATGTGTATGTTGAATGGATGGGAACACGTGAATTAAATAAAATACATGTTCCTAAATTAGTATTTCAACATATTTTGCTGTGATATACAAACCAACAGGTTATGGGCCCAGAGTGGTTTACTTAAAAATACGTTTAACCAGTGAATGGTAGAAAATGTTAGTGTTTGATGCCAGTAATAATTTTCAGTAATTATATTGAAACTGTGCAAAATGTCCACTGCCCAGATACCACAGATTGAGAAGCTTATGGGTCGAGAGAATTATGCTATTTGGAAATTTGCAGTAGAAGCTTATCTGCAGTTAGATGAGCTCTGGAGTGTTATTGATGGTACATTAAAATCCATAGATTCAGATTTCCAGAAGAAGGATCATAAAGCAAAGTCCAAATTAATTCTTCTAGTTGATCCTGAAAATTATGCACATATAGAAAAGGCTAGCACAGCAAAGGAAGTATGGGAAAATCTAAGAAGAGCATTCGAAGATGGTGGGCTGACCAGGAAGGTGGGTTTGCTGAGATAACTCATCACTACACATTTAAATGAATGTAAAACTGTGGATGAGTATGTAAACAAAATCATCTCCACTTCGAATCGCCTAAGAAATATAGGTTTTGATATTGCTGAAGAATGGATTGGTACCTTGCTGCTAGCAGGACTCCCTGATAAGTACTCACCAATGATAATGGGTCTAGAGAGTTCAGGAATACCAATTACCGACGACAGTGTGAAAGTAAAAATATTGCAAGATGTTAAGAATGTACAAGAATATCCTTTTCAGGACAAGGAAATGGCTTTGTATTCAAAATACAAAAAGAAGAAGCCTATTCGATGTTATAAGTGTCAAAGAAAGGGCCATTTTGCATCACAGTGCATGGAAAAGGCAAGTACAGTTAAGAATCCAGAAAGGAAGGCAACTAATAAAGGTAAGGCACTTACTGCATTTTATTCTCATGATAAAATTGAAGATAGAAGTGCAGATTGGTATATGGATTCTGGGGCATCTATGCATATTACAAAAGATCAATCAATTTTATATGATGTTTCTCCTAAAACTCATGTTGGCATTTCAACTGTGGATGGTTCTCAATTACAGTGTGAACTAGTAGGAAAAATAAATTTCAATTTGAATGTCAAAGGTGAATCACTAGATATTACAGCTCATGATGTACATTATGTGAAGAATATTGCTACAAACTTGTTTTCAGTAAGCGAAATAGTGAATAAAGGCAACAAAGTAATTTTTGATTCAAATGGTGCAGAAATAATTGATTGTAGAGGCAATGTTATAGCTACAGCAACTAAAGAAAGAGGTATTTATAAATTAAATGTTTTGCAAGTTAGAAATAGTTACCCAGTATATTCTGCAAAAGATTTTTAATGGCATCGGAGATTAGGACATCTTAATAGGAAGAGTATGGTTTTGTTAAATGATATAAGTACAGGGGTAAAGGATTGTAAGAGTTGTAACTCTCCTTGTGAAATATGCATGCAAGGTAAACAAGCCAGATTACCTTTTAAAACAAGTAAAAGTAGGTCTACTGAGCTTTTGCAACTAATACACACAGATCTCTGTGGGCTTATGGAAGAGGAATCTATAGGGGGTAGTCATTATTTTCTAACCTTCATTGATGACTTTTCAAGATTTACGCATGTATATTTTCTTAGAACCAAGGACAAAGTAAATGAGATATTTGCTAGTTTTTGTGCCAGGGTTGAAAGAGAGACTGGTAAGAAGATAAAAGTTCTCAGATCAGACAATGGTACTGAATACGTAAATAACCAGTTTAGGCATCAGTTAAGTGAACTTGGGATCAAGCATCAAACTACAATTCGTTATAGTCCTGCCCAAAATGGAGTAGCGGAGCGGGCTAACAGAACAATTATAGAAAAAGCAAGAAGCATGTTACAGGATGCAGGATTACCAAAAAGCTATTGGGCAGAAGCAGTATCAACTGCAGTGTATCTAAACAACAGATCACCTACTAAAGCTGTACCACACAAGACTCCATATGAAGTTTGGACTGGAAACAAACCTGATTTAAATCATTTAAGAATTTTTGGATGTAAGGCCATGATAAAAACTCCAGACAAACTTAGAAGAAAATGGGACTCCAAATCTGAAAAATATATTTTCATTGGATATTGTGAAGATTCCAAAGGTTACAGATTTATAAATCCCAAAAACAAAAGGGTAATAACTAGCAGAGATGTGGTATTTTTAGAAGCAAGTGAAAATGAAATAAAGGCTGAAAATAAATGTTTAGATATCAATAACGAAGAAAGTGTTCAAGAACATGCAAGGGCACAAGTAAATTTAGAAACTACAGAAGAAAAAGCTTTTCAGGATAATTCTGATATGTTTATTGAAAATGAAACAGATGATGAGATTCAAGAAACTCCAGTGACAGAGCACATTAATTTACGGCGTTCATCGCGTACTATAAAACCCAAGTTGTATCCAGATTATGAGACTTATATGGCCGCTGAAACATTCAACAATGAACCTCTGACAGTATAAGAAGCCTTGGCCAGTCCAAATGCAGATGATTGGAAGAAAACAATAGAAAAGGAATTGCAGTCTTTTTCCAAGAATGATACTTATGAATGGGTTGATAAACCACAAGGAAAGAAACCATTACGAGTGAGATGGATCTTCAGAATTAAAAACCCTGAAGAAGCAGTACCTAAATTTAAAGCTCGTTTGGTGGTAAAAGGTTGCTCTCAGAAAGAGGGAATAGACTATACAGAAACATTTTCACCTGTGGTGAAATATGCCTCTTTAAGATATCTTCTATCTTTTGCTGTAAAAGAAAATTTGTTAATCCACCATATGGATGTAAAGACTGCATATCTCAATGGAGAATTGGAAGAAGAAATTTTTGTGATTCCACCAGAGGAAGCCAAGAAAATTCCTCAAGAAAAGAATAAAATTTGGCGCCTAAAAAGAGTATGTATGGTCTTAAACAGAGTGGATATTGTTGGAATCAGTGCTTACATAAATCCTTGACAAAAATGGACATGAGTCAATCAGTAGCTGATCCTGGTCTATATTACAGAAGAGGTGGAAAGGAAACTATAATTGTGGCTGTATGGGTTGATGATATTTTTATTTTAACAAAAAGTGAAGATTCAATGAAAAACTTCAAGAAACAACTTCAGTCTGATTTTGATTTGCATGATTTAGGTGAAGTGAAACAATATCTTGGGATGAAAATTCTAAGAAATAAAAATGGGGAAGAATTGTCAATTGATCAGTCAGTGTACACAAAGAGAATACTGGAAAAATTTGGCATGAATGATTGTAAAGCAGTTTCCACACCTATGGAACAGGGTGTAAAGTTGTCAATAACAGAAGAAGATAAATTGTGTGATGAGAAAACACCTTATCTGGAGACAGTGGGAAGTCTTTTATATTTAGCTCAAACTTCGAGGCCAGATATTGCCTTTGCTACAAATACTGTGAGAAAATTTAATAAAGATCCTAGAACTAAACACTGGGCTGCTGTTAAAAGGATATTTAGATATTTAAAAGGCACTGCTGATTACAAATTAAGTTATCACAAGACAGGAAACTGGGAGCTTGAATGTTATAGTGATGCTGTCTGGGGTAATGAACTGCATAACAGACATTCTATTACAGGTAGCTGTTTCAAATTGATGGGAGGATTAATATCCTGGTCCTGCAAGAGACAAAGAACAGTGGCTTTGAGTACTGTTGAGGCTGAGTATATGGCATTGTCTTCCACCATACAAGAAGTGTTATGGCTAAGGACTCTGATAAGTGAAATCAAGCCATATACAATCATGAAGCTAACCAAAGTATTTTGTGACAACATGGGTGCTATCAAGTTAGCACAGAATCAGATAACAAGTGTGCGTTCCAAGCACATTGATATTAGGCATCATTTTATCAGATATCATGTAAAGCATATTATTATTAATTATCTATGCACAGAGGATATGCTTTCTGATTTGCTGACCAAACCTCTTAGTAAGGAGAAATTCAAGAAATTGGTGACATTATATGGTTTAACATGAAGTTTTATGCACAGTGCTACAAGATAATGCAGTGTTCAAGGGGAGGTGTTGGTATTTTGGTGAACAAAATATTTGCTCTGTGCACAGTGAAGTGAACTAATGAGTATATATATTCCATGGTTGATATAAATGTTCTGTGGTCTCTGTTATATGTTATGTGTGTATTTTGTATATGTGTATGTTGAATGGATGGGAACACATGAATTAAATAAAATACATGTTCCTAAATTAGTATTTCAACATATTTTGCTGTGATATACAAACCAACATGATCTCTGCGATTGTCGTCGCGAGAGTTGACATTATTAACGACGTTTCATGATCAAACAATAAATTTTAAAAGTCAGTTCCCTTTTGTCTGTCGATGACTACATATGTAATGTCTTAGAAAGTAATAAATGTTATCGTGTTTAAACTTGACCAAAGTGTCAGAGTACATCATTTATGAAGAATTATTTTACGATGAATAATATATTAATGAAATGAGCAGATGATTTAATTTAAATATTCTTCAATCTGAAGGAAGATTTTTTACGAATTTTTATTGGTGGAAAAGTTACGTCAAGAAGACTTCGATAAATATTTCTTTTAGAACTTTGACTAATCGATCATACACATTGATCGATAATCATTGAAGAAATATTATTTTTATCAGTGGCTATAGCAACGACCACAAACTGAAGAATTTCTTTTGAACGTCTTATCTACGAGAGAACTTAGAAATATTTTAATAAGAGTGACAGTTAAAGACTTCTTCCCTGGGCGCAAGAATCTGATTTTGAAATATTGCAACGTATAAAGATTTTACATGAACATATTTTATTTTTATTTTATATAAATTTTTATGGGCGAGTGGACACCTCAAGAATTACGAAGTCTGACACGGCCATATTCAACCCTAATCATACAGGACGAGTGCTTTCGAAGATAAGGTTTTAGCACACGTTCCGCAGCACGTACGAAGAGGTCGTTCCGCCGCACGTGGCGACCGATGATAAAGGACTTGTGTGCCATTCGAAGAAGAAATTTAGCACACAGACGCGGAGGAAGAAGCAGCCTGTGTCACTCCATCAACGAGAGGTCTGGTTGACGACGGAGGCAGCCTTGGAGAACGGTCACCCAGATATTCTACGAGACTACGCTGCAGTCGTGAACAGCACCTTGCTGTTCCCGACACCCTTTCTCTTTTAAGCTTAACAGGCCCAGTCCAGCAGCTGTGAGCAGTCATCTCTGCGGCATCGCTACGACGCTGTTGTGGGTGATTACGGTGCGCAGTGAAGTCGAGAAGGGCCGCTGGTGACAAAGCAGTTGGGGTCGTCGGCAGCGTCTGCGAGAGAGAGCAGACACATCGGCATCGGCATCATACGGTGCAACGCAGACGGCAGTTGGTGTGGCTGCGAGTAACATCTCACCTATCACGGAGCTGCATAAATTTAAATTAAAACATCCGGTGAGTCTATTTCACGTAGGCAATATTGGTGTGTGACAGTGAACAGTGTTCAAAAGGTTATTTTATGTGTGCAGACAGTGCAAATCGAGCCAATATGTCAGAAGGTGAAATATCGGTTGACGAACAAGTAGGATTACCTCCACTTAGTAGGGAAGGACGGTTCCTGAATAGGAAAATAGACAAATCCATAAATATAATTGAGAATAAAATAAGTGACAATAATAATGAAATTAAGGACATGTTTAGACAGATAGCAGCTACTCTAACCAAAACCCAGGAACAAATGGCTAGAATGGAATCGGCTCAAACTAGGATAGAATCGGCTCAAACTGAAACTCAGGGACAAATATTAGGTCTCAATAATAGGCTCGAGGAACATATCAAAGAGTCACGTGAAGAAAAAATTCAAATGCGCCAATATATCGCTAACACATAGATTAGGTAATATTCATGTTTTAGTATCTACTGAGATAGAAAAGAGTAATGTTATGTTACGTGAGGAGATAGAAACAAATAATATTAAGATACGTGACGAGATAGAAGTTAATAATATTAAGATCCATGAAGAGCTTATATTACAAACCGAAAATATTCGGAAAGAGTTACAAGAATCTATCCAAGAAATTTCTACGAGGAACGTAGAAAATTCTTCGATAGAAAATCCTGCTTTAAACCAGCTATCCCAGCAAGTGGAAAAAGATCATGCTGATATAGTGAATATTAAAACTTTAATCTCTGATATCTATAATAATATTGAAACAGTCAGAGATAGTGACAACCATCAGTCGGCAGAATGTTCAAACTGTGGGACAGTCGAAACGAGGAACTGTTAAGCCGTGTGTCCAATACTGAACTCCAGTTGCGCGAAATTAATAAACAGTTAGCAGAGTTCAGTGCCAAAGATAATATGATTAACGGTAAAAGCAGTTCTACCAACATTGTTAGGAACGATAGTCGTACCGCTAGTGAAATTTTAAGCGCTGACAATATAATTGTAGCAGGCATGTCAGCAGATAATAAAAACGATGCGACTACTTCCTCGCAATGTGAACAAAACAAGACCAGTTAATGATTGTGGAGGAAATTGTCATGCAATAGTGACTTCAGAAGCAGCAAATAAATTTCCGACCTTCAACCCAGAGGGTGGCTTGCATCCTATTATATTTGTAAAAGCCATAGAGAGTTCATTTACCTGTTGACCGGGATGATAGACGAAAAATACAATTTATAATCGGACAATTAGAAGCTAGTGATACTGAATGGACTATTCTAAACCGTAATGAATTTAAGACATGGGATGATTTTATCACCCAATTTAAAGAAAAATATTGGTCAAAAGGGGAGCGACAACGTCTTACTCTCGAATTATTAGACCCACCCTATTATTCAAAACGTTGGGGTGGATTCAGAAAGTATTTTGAATGGCATTTAAATCGGGTAAAACTAAAAGAGCATCCCATAATGGAAGAACATCTAATCAGGGTATTCATTAGTAGACTACCTTATTATGTCAAGGAAAAAATGATAGAAAGGGAATGGTCACGTCCGAGAGATTTATTAAATTACCTAGAACAGCTCGACAACTTAAACAAAGAAAAGGAGGACGAGCAACTTAGAAATAACCGAGAAAATAATGTTCGGAACAATGGCAATAATCGATTTGAGCCTCGTAAAGGCAACAACGCAAATCAAAGTCGTTTTTGTCAAGTTAAGAGATCCTATAAAGATACTGGTTGTATAGGGAATAAAGAAGGTGGTTCTAAGGTACGTAAAATACGTGGTCAAGGTAATCAGTCGAACACAAAACAAATAACGGATAATGGCGAGATCATAGGTAACATCATCATTGAAAATTCGGGAAACCAAAACCCTCCCTTAGTGCGGGTCTACTAAAGTGGACCGTAGATTTATGTTCTAAACGACCCACTTCTAATTTTTCTTTAAATCGATCGGATAAAGATAGTATACAAGATGATCTCCTGTTTCAAGAGAATAACATAAAGAGAGTAAGGAATTTTAAACCAGTCATCAAGGGTTTCATCAAAGATACAGAAGTATACCCGGGCCGCTGAAACTTTGCACTTGACGTTTACAAATAACAAGTGAAGAGCAAGAAGCGCGAGGCGCTATACGCTAGGAACGATCCAATCACAGCGCGGTAAACACTTCCAGTGGTCACGTGCCGTGACGTCAACGTTCCCGCGTTGCCGTCTTTGTTCAGTTCTACCATAAACAAAGTTGTGTATCGTGTTTATCGCGTGTTTACGTTGTGTGTGCTTCTTTCGCTGCGATTTGTTTTACTGTGAGTGGTTTAACTTGACTTTCCAAGTTCAAGTAATGGAATAATGTCTCCGAAAAGACGTTTGTCTAATGACGTTTTCTGAGTAAGTTCTCAATTTCGTATGAATAAAAACTTCGAAGCTTATGCTCTGAGCAGGAAGTTCATTCTCACTTCAAACCATTGGAAAGAAGTTATGGTGCAGTGGTTACAAGAAAGAAATATTGCTGCAGATATGTCAATGTCAAAACTTCTTTTATATTCGCTCGTGAAACAAAATAAGCGTATTACACCCACATATGTAGTAGACGAAGTCGCGAAGGAGCAGCGTCACAATGATATAAATCTGCCGCCATTTCACTGCCGTTTTAACCCTATAAAATTGGTATGCAGTGACGTCAAGAATTACTTATGGAACAATAAGACTTTCATAATAACAAGGTGGAAAAGCTGTTGCATGAAGCTGTTGCCAATGTGGATGCTGCATCTTGGAAAAAAAAGAAAAAAAGTAGAGCACGTTGAAAAACTGATTCGGGCAGCACAAACAATGGAAGGGATCATGAACAGTTAATGATTTGTCTTGGTGATGACGATTTTGGCAGTGACGACAACAATGAAGATTGGGAGCTGGATGTAATTGTACCATTATCGCCGTAGATTGGTGAGTGACAAGCATTCTGATTATAAAACGTAGAGAGAGCAGTTACTATCTTGATTACTGTTTATTTCGTATCTCAAGATCCAATGCTTATTTTCTATATTGCTTTGTTCCGTTATTGAAAGCGTGTGCATTGTTGTGCTCTGCTCTTCATTAATATGCCGTTAATTACTTCAAGAACGAATTATTATATGCACTTTTGTTGCTTAATAGCTTACATTTACGAGATGCAACTGATACACGTTTCGTCTGCTGTGTGTATAGAGGTTAGTGTTGCAACGTCGCTAAAGCAGTGTAGCCAACTTAACTCGCAGTAACGCGGAACGTCAAGTGCAATGTTTCATCGGCCCGGGTATAAATATCATTATTGATTCTGGTAGTGAGGTTAGTATACTATCTAAAGAATTATTTAAAATCAAGAGGAAATATTGGAAATGTAAGAATTGTAGGGGTTACTGGCAAGAAAAGTCAAAACATCAATGAAGAAGTTTTTCTATCTTTTACAATTAACCTGCAAGCTTTCTCGCATTCATTTATTGTAGTGGATAAATTAAATGTAGCCTTAATCTTAGGTGTTGATTGGTTATATAAGCATGAGGCTCTCTTGGATTTTAAGAATTCCACTCTTACAGTTTATGTAGGAAACCGTATAGTAAGATTTAAGTTCGATCACCTCAAAGATGTGGATAATAATTATGAGTCTCTGCATCTTAAATACATGGATGCCATGAACTTATCATTAGATTGTGAGCAGGTAGCAGAGGAAGGTTATCATTCTGATTTCAATGATAGTATCTATAATGAAATAAAAGATAAATGTTATTCAAATACATTCCTCTCTCAGCAGGAGAAAGAAGAGCTTGAATTAGTATTATTAAAATTTAAGTCAGTTTTTTCAGACAAACCTGGATGTATTAAAGACTATGATGTAAGCTTAAGATTAAGAACCCAAAACCGTTCTTTAAGAAACCTTATCCAATTTCTGTGGAGCTAAAGGAAGCTGCCACACGAGAGGTAAATAAAATGTTGGAACAAGGTGTCATTGAGAGATCATGTAGTCCCTTCAACAGTCCATTGTGGGCGGTGAAGAAGATTGGAGGTGGAGTTCGCCTAGTATAAGATGCTAGGGAATTAAATAACATCATTGAGATGGAAAGGGATAGAGCTTTTCCTATGGAGGAAGTACTTTCAAGAATTGCAGGAAATCATTATATGAGTACTATGGACTTAACAGCTGGATATCATCAAGTTACTTTACATCCTGACTCAAGAGAATATACAGCTTTTCTCTTTGAAGGTAAGTCTTACCAATTTAAGGTGTTACCATTTGGACTTAACATATCTCTGGCAACCTTTATAAGAGCGTTAGACTCTGCATTAGGTCCACAACTATTCAGTAAGATAATTGTGTACGTTGATGACATCCTTGTTGTTACAAGAACATGGGAAGAACATCTCTCTGTTTTACAGGAGTTGTTCGAAAGGATGATTGCTAATGGTATCACTTTAAAATTGTCTTAATCATATTTCGGGAGAGAAGAAGTGAGGTTTTTAGGACATATAGTGAACAGTAAGGGAGTAAGACCGGATCCTCAACGTATTGAAGCTATTGCTAAATGCCCTAGACCTACGAATAAGAAGCAGTTAAAATCCTTCTTAGGAATGGTAAGTTTCCTGAGAAGATTTATTTCAGGAAGTGATATTACAAATCCTAAGCTTTTAGATTTACTTAAACAAAAGTCTGTGTGGACTTGGGGACAGGAAGAAGAATTAGTTTTCAATAGAATAAAGAATGCTTTAATAAACGCTAAAATGCTATACAATCCAAAGTTTGAAGAAGAATTTTGTATGTATACAGATGCCTCCGATTACGGAATTTCGTGTGAGATCTTTCAGGGCGAATTAAGTGACGAAAATGGATTACATCGTCCTATAGCTTTTGCTAGCAGAACTTTGAATAAACACGAAAGAAATTACTTCGTAACGGAAAAATAAGCTCTTGCAGTTGTTTGGAGCTTCCAAAGGTTTCGTGGATTACTTAGCGGAAGGAAAACTGTTGTGTTTACAGACCACCAGGCTTTGGTTTTTCTGTCCAATTCTAGGTTATTACACCGTAGGTTAATGAGATGGGTCTTGTATTTACAGGAGTTTCATTATGAAATACGTTATATAAAAGGTTCACAGAATGTAGTGTCAGATGCATTAAGCAGGCTTCCTCTAGGGATGGAAAATATTTCGATCACTGAGGAACCAGGGACTAACTATCATGTGTATTTTCTGACCAATAAAGAAAGTGAACAGAAAATGAAGCAAATAGTAACAGCTATTAAAGTTAACCAACGAATTGACCCTATCTTTGGTAAAATATTGCAAACCTTTGACAACAACGAGGACACTTGCGTAGTTAAAGATAACTGGTTGTACTTTAATAATTTATTGTATTGGAAAACGAAACCTGAACATAACTATTGGAAGATTTGTGTACCTGAAGCCGTCGTACATGACTTGGTAGTATACATACATGAAGGATATGGTCACTTTGGTATCCAAAAATGTGTCAAACATCTCATGAAGGTTTACTATTTTAGGAATATGACACGTATAGTTAGAATTATTATTCGAACATGCGAATTGTGTCAGAAGGTAAAACTAGGAAATAATCCCCATAATAATAAATTATATTCTATAATTCCTCTTGGATTATGGGATATTCTCTCAATAGACTTTTTTCGGCCCTTTACCACGTAGCTCAGGTGGTTTTAGTTACATCTTTGTAATACTGGAATGCTGGTCGAAATATGTGAAGTTGTACATGTTAAAAAGAGCAACAACTTCAAGTGTAATACGTTGTCTTAGTAGAGATTATTTTGTTAATTGGGGCACACCTAAGAGAATATTATCTGATAATGGTAGTGCTTTTATCAGCAACAAATTTAAAGAGTTGTTAAGGTCATATAATATAAAACATATTCTCATTTCGAAATATCATCCACAAGGAAATCCGGTGGAACGAGTAATGAAAGAGCTAGGTAGACTTTGTAGGATATATTGTGCTTCCAGACATACACGATGGGCCAAGTTAATTCCAGAATTTGAAAAGATATTAAATGAATTGCCTCACTTAAGTACTGGTTTAGCACCACTTGAGATCTTAGGTAAACGTATCTTAGGAGAACCTTTATTAACTGCTATTCCTTGGCCTCCATTAAATAAAATTAATCCTATACAGGAAAATGATATCAAAGAACAACTGATTAAAAACGCTGAACAACGAATCAGGAAGTATAACGAGCAAGCTAAGGTACCCTGTTACCAGATTGGAGATTTGGTACTTGCTTTGTCTCATCCTAAGAGTCGTAAAGAACACAAAGAATGCAAGAAGTTTTTCTTTTTATATGAAGGCCCTTACGTAGTATACAAAGTTCCTCATCCGAAGGCTGTAGTGTTGCAAGAGCCTTCAACAGGAATAATAAAGGGACTTTATAATGCAAGTCAAATTAAGCCTTTCTTGCCCAAGGAGGGGTGAGAATGCGTAACATAGTAACACGATCATGCAACCGACCGACGAGAATTAAATTTTGACACAAGACGATGATTAAATTTTAAAAGAAGTCTGTTAAGTATAAGTAAGTTTTTCTACAGCTCAACGAAGAGAGATCTTTCATTGTGTATTCAAAGGCAACATATATACTACACTGTACTCCTCAGTGAATACACATAATGAATATGATGTGACTTATGTTGAAGGGTAGCGAGTCTATCCATATTAGGAGATATTCTCTATAAAATGAATTTATTAAATTTTTCTTTTAGTCTTAAGCTATAATAAGACTACAGAGGTACATATGAGCTTTTAGCAGTAAATGGCAAAGGAAACTCGGATTGTAGTCGTAATAGGAATGGATGTTAGTTTATATTAAGTAAAATGTGGACCATGAGGCGTCCGAAGCTACGGCTTGCGAGAACTTAGTGATGTGTCTTATATATAAGTTTGCATGGGCCAAAACTTGACACTGTCATAGTTCTCATAGTTAGTTAATACTGCATCTATTATCCTAAAATACGTACGAAGGCTGAAAGGAAAGCCCCGTGCCGATGTTTCAACGACAATGCAAATTAATCTTCTTATGACCTCATGAAATTAAGAAATATAGAGAATAATTCTATTCAGAAGAGAATATTTATTTATTTATATATTTCTTTTTTCATATACGTATGGTGAGGTAAGTACAAAGAGTGTACAAAGATACATTGGTAGAGCCAAGTGAGGGATCTCAACGGGTGACTGGAAAATTTTTACTTGACGTAATGTTGAAAGCTTTGTGGTAGTGTTTTGGTCATATCTCCCGATTATATAAGGAAGCAAATTAAGAATTATTAAAGTATACGATATCTTATTAAGACTAGTTCACTATAATTGTGAATTTAAAGTACGAAAGTAATAGAAGTATGTGTAATTTCGTGCAGTTGGCAACACGTCAGAGATGTTACGTTGACACAGCAATTGTTCGTGTTATTTCGATAACGTCTATGATGAAGACGATTATTTATCGTTTTATCGATAGGTATCTATTACAAGGATTATTAAACTGATTAGACTTGTAATTTTATCGGTCAAATAATTGATTTACGAGATAGTTACAGAAGACATAGGGTTTATGTACGGTATGTTCACTATAATAATATGTGGTTGATCCTTTTCTGACCGAACCATGTTTCAACAATAATAAAGATTTTCCTAAATTTGTTTAGGGAATAAATTGTATTTTTCGTATTTGAATTGAAATTAATTTAAGCAAGTGCATTCTGATATAAAGGGAAGGAATTATTCCATAGAATATCTAGGTAATAACGTCATGAGAAAATATTTGACACTGATTTATTACCGTTTGGATATTCTGTCAGACAATTATCATATGCACATAATGTTTCATATATATATATATATATATATATATATATATATATATATATATATATATAGGTATATGTCCATAAACGTCAAACAAGATTTTAATGCATTATGAAGGCAAGCAAGAAATATGATGAATGTACAATAGTGGTGTATATAGAATACACAGACATTCAGAGTCTATACATAATTTTTTTAAGAGAACAATAAACTATTTTCTTTTTTAAGATAAAAGTAATGTGACATTCAGAACATTACATGGATAATAAGAGCCATGATTAACTAAACCTGTTTGAAGTGACTCTCGTAGTGCTTATGTGGAAACTGTTTAATGAGTTAAAGCATGACACTGATAATTATCACGCATAGCTTATGAAGCAGGACTTCTTATATTCTAAAAGATTAGCTAAAAGAATTTTATTTCATTCTGATTACCTGCTAAACTGGGCTTGCGGGTGGGGTATGTAGTGGGACGGATTATTGTCTCCGCTACATATCTCATGTCAGCTCATTTTGTGCAGGATAACTTACTTATATTTGTGTTCTTAAATGATTTTTATGTAAATGTTCAATGTTACGATTCTTAAAGAAGTTTTTTGTATGTTTATTTATGTTTCATGTGCTGTGAAGCGAGTCAACCTACGAGGGCAACATCTTCGACGCCGATTCCAAGGAGTAAATATCCGGCCACATCAAGTCGCGGGTCGACGGCCACGAGGCAAGAAGATGTTGATCTCTGCGGTTGTCGTCGCGAGAGTTGACATTATTAACGACGTTTCATGATCAAACAATGAATTTTAAAAGTCAGTTCCCTTTTGTCTGTCGATGACTACATATGTAATGTCTTAGAAAGTAATAAATGTTATCGTGTTTAAACTTGACCAAAGTGTCAGAGTACATCATTTATGAAGAATTATTTTACGATGAATAATATATTAATGAAATGAGCAGATGATTTAATTTAAATATTCTTCAATCTGAAGGAAGATTTTTTACGAATTTTTATTGGTGGAAAAGTTACGTCAAGAAGACTTCGATAAATGTTTCTTTTAGAACTTTGACTAATCAATCATACACATTGATCGATAATCATTGAAGAAATATTATTTTTTATCTGTGGCTATAGCAACGACCACAAACTGAAGAATTTCTTTTGAACGTCTTATCTACGAGAGAACTTAGAAATATTTTAATAAGAGTGACAGTTAAAGACTTCTTCCCTGGGCGCAAGAATCTGATTTTGAAATATTGCAACGTATAAAGATTTTACATGAACATATTTTATTTTTATTTTATATAAATTTTTATGGGCGAGTGGACACCTCAAGAATTACGAAGTCTGACACGGCCATATTCAACCCTAATCATACAGGACGAGTGCTTTCGAAGATAAGGTTTTAGCACACGTTCCGCAGCACGTACGAAGAGGTCGTTCCGCCGCAGCATCTCACAATGTATATGTCGTAGGTGGTTCTTATCCCGACAACGATTATGCCAGACAATAAGGAAATGTGTACCACATTTGGTTGAAATCTGTCCAAACGTTTAGGAGGGGATGTGGAACATATATACAGGCAATTTTATGATTTATAGATTCCAGGGGATAGCACCGTCACTTAATGGGAAATGAATGAATGATAGGCACAATCACGGTACGTGTCGTCTCAGTGAGTGTGCTGTCCGTGTGTAGAATGGAGAAGGCGCACAATTTTTCTGATCGAGTGCCAAATGTCATGGCCCGGAGGCTCGGCATACGAATTTCGAAAACTTCGTAACCTGTTAGGTGTTAAAGGACTGCTGTGGTAAATTTCTTCGACAAGTTGCGAAACCAAGGGGAAATCACATCCAAATGTCGCACTTCGTAGACTGGGCAGATTGGTTAAATGGCGCAGTCGGTGCAACCTACCGGAACTAACATCAGACTTTATAGCTGGGCAGATTGCAAGTATGTCTTAGGCCGGTATTCCACTATCTAATTATTGGACAAAAAATTGTATGAAATATTGGCCCTATTCATTGATAAAGTTATTGATGAAAATGAGGTATTACATTACCATCAAATATTTTGTCAAAGTTGCTTCAAAATGGCCGTGTTATGCTCAGCTGTTGTTTATACTACAGTTGCGTTGTGTCTGCATTTAGAAAATACGATGGGAAAAAAGAAAAGGAGACGCACTTGGATGAAACCGTGGGTGTTCAATGAAAGTTGCTACAGGAAAATGTCAGCACTGACAAAGAGGAAAATCTAAGTTGTTTAATTAGGTTATTAATAATGTAAGGGGAAAATAGGCTTTATCTATTTCATTACAAAAACTGTCTAACATGTATATATGTATATATTTTCGCTTGAAAGCAGATGCCGATGTTTTGAATGTTGTTTCACTTCCCAGCACTTGGCACATCAACTTGACCAAAGTCATACATTATAAAGTCCGTTTTGGCCGTAAATAGGGCATTAGTAGTGTGAAGTTCGTGCTAGTTTCTTTAAAAATAGCTATATTTTTAATTATTTAAAATTAAATAATTCAAAAGCTTGATCTCTGTAAAATAAAAGGGGCTTCAGCGCAAATTATTCTCTGAATAGTGAGAAAACTGATAAAAATACATGTCATGGGGTGTCTACTTAAAATTACTTATCTTTTCATTAATATGCCCCCCCCTCCCCTCAAATATTTGCTATAGTCGCCAATGACTTTATTGTTGGCTAAGGCTACATAATTCTTGATATGTGTTACTCGTGTTAGATAACCCCTAACAATGCCCCTGAGACACCTTGTCTCTCTAAAAGACCCCCAAGTTGTTAACACTGGATCGCAAACCACGCCGCGTTCGTGTCCAGTGAGCTCAAAGATAATCTGGAGGCAGTACTGTGTATTATGAAGTCGTGAGGCTTGACGCCATATTGGTGAACGTATATCTGTCACACACTATCCAGTCCACTATTACATGTCTACAATGAATTTCACATTCTGGATTTTCTAATTGTATGTTCTAGTTGGTTTCGTAGAAACTAGCTCGTATACAATGGCCGATACCTTTTCTGAAAAATTTCACTACTATAATTATACAAACTAGTTCATACATGGAATAAACAATACTGCTGCAACAAAACAGCAGAAAAAGGCTCGAGTTGTATAAAATGGATGTTGTTGTTATGGTCTTCAGTCAGGAGACTGGTTTGATGCAGTTCTCCACCCTACTCTATCCTGAGCGAGCCTTTTCATCTCCTCATAAGAACGGCAACCCGCATCCATTTGAATCTGCTTACTATACGAGTCTCGTGGTCTCCCTCTGCGATTTTTAACCCACACACTTCCCTCCAATGCTAAATTTACGATTCCCCGATGTCTAAGAATGTGTCCTACCAATCTATCCCTTCTTTTAGTCAAGTTATGCCAAAAATTCCTTTTCTCACTAATTCTACTCAGTACCTCTTCATTAGTTATGCGATCTACCCACCTAATGTTCAGCTTTCTTCTGTAGCACTACATTTCGAAAGCCTCTATTCTTTTCCTGTCCGCACTGCTTATCGTCCATGTTTCACTCCCGTACAAGGCAACACTCCACACAAATGCCTTCAGAAAAGCCTTCCTTACACTTACATTAATATTCGATGTTAGCAAATTTCTCTTTTTCAAAAAATGCTTTTCTTCCCATTGCCATTCTGCATTTTGTATCCTCTGTACTGCGACCGTCATATGTTATTTTACTACCGAAGTAAGAATACTCATCTACCACCTTTATTGTTTCATTACCTAATCTAATTCCTTCAGCATCACCATATTTTCTAAGACTGCATTCCATTATGTTTGTTTTGCTCTTGTTAATGTTCATTTTATGCGCTCTCTTCAACACACTGTCCATCCCATTCAACTGCTATTCCAGGTCCTTTGCTGTCTCTGACAGAATTACAATGTCATCAGCAAAACGAAATGTTATTATTTCTTCCCCCTGAACTTTAATCCCTATTCCAAATTTTTCCATGCTTTCCTTCACCGCCTGCTCAATGTACAAATTAAGTAACATCGGAGAAAGGCTACACCCCTGTCTTATTACCTTCCCAACTGATGCTTCCCTTTCATGCCCTTCGAGTCTAATGACTGCGGTCTGGCTTTTGTACAAGTTGTAAATAACACTCCTTTCCCTGTATTTTATCCATGCTGACTTCAGAATTTGAAAGAGTGTGTTCCAGTCAACACTGTCAAACGCTTTCTCCAAATCTACAAAAGCTAAAAATGTAGGTTTGCCTTTCCTTAATCTATCTTCTAAGATAAGACGTAAGGTAAGTATTGCCTCCCGGGTTTCTACGTTCCTCCTGAATCCAAACTGATCTTCCCCGAGGTCAGCTTCTACCAGCTATATGAGCTATATTTTAGTCACTGTTGTATTGTATTAAATAATTTACACTTGTTGCTGGGTGCGATCTCTTTTTATACGGAAACTCATTGTTTCGCCAAGATTTCTTTTTATCACATTAATCGGTTCCAAAACGTTCAAATGTTTGTATAGTCTATGGGACTTTACTACGGGGTCATCAGTCCCTAAACTTACAAACTAGTTATGAACTACTTACGAACTTGGACGGCACAAATATCCATGCCCGAGGGGGGGATTCGAACCCCCGGCCGTAGTGGCCGTGCAGACCGTGACTGGAGCGCCTCAGTCTCCTCGGCCACCGCGGCCGGCTAACCGGTCCCGACTGAGCTTGCAGTCATCTTCAGATCTATAAAAGGAAAAGGAAAATATCAATCAACGTACCTGCCTCTTTATTATCCATGAACGCTAAAAATCATGCTTTATAAATTTTATTTTGGATATTTACGTACCTGTGGGAATGTGGTGAATGTAGTCATCCCCGCAAAACTGTGTAGTTCTACGTCAACTTCACTTCTGTTTTTATCCGGATCAATACTTGTGACGACGTATCTCTTGATCATTGTGTCGCCGCGGTGGAGTAGCCGAACGGTGTAAGGCGCCTCGATGCGTAGCGCGCGGTTGCTCGCCGTCGGAGGTTCGAGTCCTCCCTGGGGCATATGTTAGTTTAACATAGTTTAAGTAGTTTGTAAGCTACGGACTGATGACCACGCAGTTTGGTCCGATAGATTTACAAACATTTGATTTTTTGATCACGGTGTTGTTGTTGTTGGTTTTTGAGGGGACTAAACAACTAGGTCATCAGTCCCGATCATTGTGTCCGGCAATGATATAATGTTGCTGGAATATCAGGAAATTGTCTTCGAAATCTGTTGTTGTCAGTGGAATTGGTAGTAAAGGCGTCATAAATTACCTCATGCATGATGCGGCAGATTTTCATTCATTTCATTGTTTCTGCTGAACTATGTGTGTTACTCCGATGTAATTTCAAAGGTAAAGTCGATGGTATATGTGTACACTGACTGAACAATATGCCGCGAAGAGAGTTAGCAGTAAAGACGTGATATATCGGAAGTGCGTGATGGTGCGGTGATTTAATGAACGTTATTGTTGATGAAAATCAAATGTTTGTAAATCTATCGTAGCAAACTGCGTGGTCATCATTCCGTAGCTTACAAACTACTTAAACTAAGGTAAACTAACTTGAGGACAACACACACACCCATGCCCCAGGAAGGACTCGAACCTCCGACGGCGAACAACTGCGCACTCCGTAGCGAGGCGCTTTAGACCGCTCGGCTACTCCACCGCGGCTATTGTTAATGACCTCATACCTCATGAAGTTTGCGTCGTACTACAATTTAGAAGGTACATTCAGTCATATATGTGTATACTGTCTGTAAAATGTCTAGTAAATATGACTAGAATAATAGATGTGATCTCATAGCGATTAGTGTAATGACAGTGCAAGTTGTAAGCGATAAACCTCTTTCCTTTTGTCATTTTGCTGGGTTTGAAATTATTTTAAGATATGCCAGAATTTCTTTTCTTCCTAATTCTATCCAGTACCTTCTCATTAATTACGTGATCTACTCACCTAGTATTCAGCATTATTCTGTAGCACTACCTTTCAAAAGCTTTTCTATCGTATTTTGGTCTAAACTATTCATCGTCCATGTCTCACTCCGATTCAAGGCAACTCTCCACACACTGCCTAGCACTGAATATTCAAAGTGAACGAATTTCCCTCTTTCAGAAACTATCTTCTTCCCATTGCCATTCTGCATTTAATGACATCAGCACTGCGACCCTCATACGTTATTTGATTGCCCAAGTAGCAAAACGTATATACTTACTATCTTTATTGTCTCGTTATTTAATTTTAGAGTACATTCTACTATCGTTGTTTCAGTTTTGTTATGTTAATCTTTTACGCTCCTTTCATGACTCTGTCCATTCGGTAATAACTTTCAAATATCTGTGTTTCAATGTTACTCCATAACATGCGTAACACGGTAATTTCTTGCTGAATCACTTTAAATTACGCGGGAGATGGTTTAAACGCTTTCGGAGAGGCTGTTAAATTAAGATGTTTACTCGCTTGCTATACGCATTAATATGCGGAGCGCAGTCAGCTGCAGTGGCATAAGATGTTTTAGTACCGATTTTACGACCACATCGAGCGTGGGCCGTAGGCTGCGCGAACCTATTAACCAAAACTAATTATCGGTAGGAAATGGCGTTCGCTTAAATTATATGCTCAGGCGATTAAAGGAGCGCGAACAGGAACAGGGGAACACATTAATTTTAGTGTGTTCTACATCGCTCATAATTCTCTTTTAAGTAGTCCACAATTAGGGATATTACACGAGCAACGGATGATGAAGAGTGTGCTGCATCCAGAATCCAGATTGTGCCATCTGATTGACAATGGAATGTTCTACACTTGGATTGGGTTTCTGATTCGGTGAGAAGGGCAACAGTTTCAAAGTATACCAGTTTATTTATTAGTGAAGTGTCGACTGAATGTCCACAGCTTCGAAAAATATTTTGAAAGAAGTTATTTGAAGTTTTAGGCTGTAAATTATGTTTTAATTTGTGATAAGGTCCAGTTTCAAATCTTTTTCATTTTTCGGCATCTATAACAAAATGTGTAGTACTTATTTGTAACATAAAAGCAAGTAAGCATAATCACCAAGGTGCTGTATTAAAAAAAATCTTTCTACGTACAATCATCCCTTCTGTCATATGTCGTTCATAATATTGAGAGGGGGCTGACGTACCTAAGAGCGGTTGTTGGGTATGCTGAGTCACACTTGGTTAGGGGGCTGCACCCCCATAGTCTACGCTGCCCCCCTCCCCCTCACCCCTAATTCGCCACTGGTAATATTGCATATACTTCACAAGTCCATCCGTCTGTGTTGCCGTATTTGAAACACATTGTTTCAAACTACCGCAAACACATAATAAACTACACATTGTTTCAAACTACCGCAAACACATAATAAACTACACATTGTTTCAAACTACCGCAAACACATAATAAACTACAGTGCCTCTCATAAGTTATGGGACAAACATTGTGTCTGGGTATGAAAGAATTTAAGATGTTTAATATAAAGATAGAGATGTACGTCAGCAAGTTGTACATGTAATTGTGGGCGATGGAACGTGCAGTCACGTATGTTTGCTGCTTTACAACAGAAAAGACCCATTTCTTACTGCGAGATATGAAAATCTGCACTTCAAAAGTTTTGGTACAAATGTTGGCAACAGTGTCAGTGAACACCACATCGGTTATTCTTTACTTATTGTAATGCCAGGTCGCGGCGGAGTGGGCAAACGCATTGAGACGCTATGCTTCGATGCGTGAGGACTTTCCCCGTTGGACCGAGCGAGGTGGCGCATGGTAACACACTGGACTCGCATTCGGAAGGACGGTGGTTCAAATCCATCTCCGGCCATCCAGATTTAGGTTTTCCGTGATTTCCCTACATCACTCCAGACAAATTCCGTGATGGTTCCTTTGAAAGGGCACGGCCGATTTCCTTCCACAGCCTTATTCAAAACTCCGAGCGTAAGCTCCGTCTCTAATTACCACGCTGTCGACGGGACGTTAAATTCAAAGCTTCCTTCCTTCCTTTCCCCGTCGGGGGTTCGAATGCCCCTCGGGCATGGATGTTTTTGTCGTCTTTAGTATAAGGTAGTTCATAAGTAGTTTGTAAGCTTAAGCCCCTTAAGCTTGAAAACCATTTGAACATTTTTGTAATGCCAGTCACTACTTGTCGAGAGCTCACAGCTGACACAAGTGTATTCCTATACAATGGTACGTAGATGTAAAAAGAGCACTTTTGAACAGAGGCAGTTAGTAATGTGTTGCAGAAATTTTCAGCAATCAGCCGTAAAAATATTTATTTATTGGAAGATCCAGATTTCTACCACTGTGTGGTCACGATCAATTCTTAAAAAACGATTAAAATACTTAAAACACCTCGACCTCCATGCTGGAGGTTGCGTTGGAACGAATGTTCAAAAAGTTCAAATGTTTGTAAATCTATCGGACCAAACTGCTTGGTCATCAGTCCGTAGCTTACAAACTACTTAAACTAAGGTAAACTAACCTAAGGACAAACACACACACACCCATGCCCCCAGGGAGGACTCGAACCTCCGCAGCGAGGCGCTTTAGACCGCTCGGCTACTCCACCACGGCACGTTGGAACGCATTGATAATAACCACACAGTGGTCGAAATCTAGTTCTGCCAAAAAGTAAATACAGTCGTGGACCACAAATTCGACAATGAAATCAAGCCTGCAGTTAGTATATTTCATAACGAAAAGGGAAGAACATGCTGAGAAATAGCAGCGTTACTGAATATGAAGAAAAGTACTGTGGGTAACATCGTCCGTCGATATAAATATGAAGACAGGATACAAAATCTGCCAGAGGCCGTCCAAGGATTTTTCTTAGGGGAGATGAGAGGGCAATAGTACAAAAAGGCAAGAAAAATCCACGAATCCGAGCTTTAAGAATTGCCATTGAGGATGAGGAAGAGTTTGGGAAGTAAGCCAGTTTAGAACAGTAAGACAAGTACTGTATTGAGAAAATTACTAAGAAAGAAGCCGGCCGCGGTAGCCGAGGGGACTCAGGCGCTCCAGTCACGGTTTGCACGGTCACTACGGTCGGGGGTTCAAATCCCCTCTGCACGGCCACTACGGTCGGGGGTTCGAATCCCCCCTCGGGCATGGATATTTGTGCCGTCTTTACTAGAAGATAGCTGATAAGTAGTTTGTAAGTTTAGGGACTGATGACCCCGTAGTTGTCCCATAAGCTTAACAAACATTTGAACATTTTCAAATCCCCCCCTCGGGCATGGATATTTGTGCCGTCCTTAGTATTAGTTAGTTTATAAGTAGTTTGTAAGTTTAGGGACTGATGACCCCGTAGTTAAATCCCATAAGCTATTTGAACATTTGAACCAAGAAAGAAGCCTTACATCAGCCCTGCCAATAGGAAGAAGAGACTGTTGTTCGCAAGGGAACATATAAACAAGAACATGATGTAGTGGAATCAAGTAATTTTTTCGGATGAATCAAAATTTAATACATCGGGACCGGATGGACGAGTAACGGTACGACAGCAACCCAATAAAGAGCTGGAAGAAAAAATTATGCAAGCTACTGTGAAGCATGGCAGGGGCCATGTTATGTTTTGCGGTTGTATGTCTCCCAAGGATTCAGTGAGCTGGTCTTAGCTGACGAAAACAGTATATAAAAATGTATACCTGCAGATTCTAATAAACGATTTGAAGAAGAGCGCAGAAAATATGGGGATAGAAGACTGTTTGAAATTTCATCAGGACAACGATCCCAAACATGCCGCCTATATTGTACGGTTGTGGCTCCTGCATAACAGTCCAAAAGTTGTCAGTCCCTCTCGACAAATCCGGACATCAAGCCCATAGATAATTTATGGGATGCGATTGAAAAAAATATTCGAAAAGTCCCCATACAGTCCAAACAAGACTTCAGGAGACGACTGCAAGAAGAATTGGCAAAGTATTTCGTACTTACAGAAGCTTGTACTAAGTGTGCCAAAATTGTTATCACAAATGTTACAAAGTCGCGATGGAAGTACAAAGTACTAATTCGTCATTATTTACTACGTTATGTTTTATTTCTGCTGTTTGTCCCAAAACTTTTGCAAAGGCAAATTTATATTATTTCACATAAATATGAAGTTATTTGTATTTTCTGAGTCATTAAGTGAAGTAATATGTTCAATTTATTGCTCTTTGATTATCATTCTGTCTGTTCCAATAAGAAACGTAATATGTGTAATTGTTTATTTGTTATTTCTCTAAATACAAACCTATTTTGTTTCTCCAAAAACTAATGAAAGGCACTATATGCAATTACCCGGTCTCTTACAGTTGCCTACGACCGAACGCGGAACCAAACTTCGTTTACGACCAGATGGGGCCGATGGCGTCCGACAACACTCGATAGTGAAAGATGGACGCACGTGGCTCGGCACTGTACAGTCACGTTATTGTCATAATGTGGCTTCGAATTATTAGGCTCTGCTGCTATGGATAGACAATGCGTAAATATACGAAATCAAAGAGTACGTTGAAATAGAAAAGTTCTAATAAATAAAAACGTTGTTCAGTCACTCCCCGTTCAAGTGTAATGGACGAAATTTTGGGCAAAATTCTAAAGCATTAAAACAGAACACCTACTTTCGCGGCTAGCATATCTACTCTGCTTAATGTCCAAGAGATTGAGATCTTGTTTTGTGCCTTATAGGTTTTTTTATTTTTATTTTTAGCTCCATATCTTTATCGGAAACACTTCGATCACAATTTTTATCGATTAATTGGTTTAAATGTGATTTTTAGTTATAATTCTTTTTACGTTATTGTAAACATTGCACAAACGTGTCTGTCATTCGGTAATATTTTTTGTTCCTGTCATTCTTTATTTGTATGGTATCCGAGAGTGCGTAATTTTAATTACATTCATTTTCATTTTTATTTATTTTCCATCCCCATGAACCACAGACATCGCTGAGGTGAGGTGGCTTGCGTGACTCAACGATGCAGATAGCCGAACCGTATGTGTAACCACAGCGGAGGGGTATCTGTAGAGAGGCCAGACAAACGTGTGGTTCCTGAAGAGTGGCAGCAGCCTTTTCAGTAGTTACAGGGGCAACAGTCTGGATGATTGTCTGAGCTGGCCTTGTAACATCAGCTAACAGCTGAAAGCAAGGGGAAACTACTTTTTTGGGGACATGCAGCTCTACTGTATGAATATATGTAGATGGCGTATTCTTGGGTAGAATATTCTGGAGGAAAAATAGTCCCCAACTCGGATCTCCGGGCGGGGGCTACTCAGGAGGATGTCATCATCATTAAAACCAAACAAGCATTCTGCGGGTCGGTGCGTGGAATGTTCTAACCCTTAATCGCTTAGGCAAGTTAGAAAATAAAAAATGGATAGGTTGAATTTAGATATAGTGGGCATTAGTGAAGTTAGGTGGCAGGATGAACAGGATTTCTGATCAGGTGAGTATAGGCATGTAAATACAAAATCGGTTGGAGGTAACACAGGAGTAGGTCTGATAATGAAAAAGAAAACAGAAATGCGGGTAAGTTACAATGAACAGCATAGTGAACGCATTATTGTAGCAAAAATAGACACAAAACTAACACCGTCCACAGTAGTACAAGTTTATATGCCAACTACCACGGCCGATGATGAGGATATTGAAGAAATGAAGACTGGAACACGGTAGTAGGAAAGGGAACAGAAGAAAATGTGGTATGTGAAGATGGACTGGGAAAAAGGAATGAAAGGGGAGATCGCCTGGTTGAATTTTGCGCAGATCACAATTTAATGATCACCAACAATTGGTTTAATGACCATGAAAGAATGCTATGTTCGCGGAAGAGACCAGGAGACACTGGAAGGTACCAGATTGACTTTGTAATAATAAGGAATAGATTTAGAAACCAAGTTTTAAACTGTAAGACATATCCAGGGGCAGATATACACTCCGACCATAACTTATTGGTTATGACTGTAAATTAAAACGTAAAGAGACTGAAGAAAGGTAGTAAAGTTAGGAGATGGAACCTGGACAAATTGAAAGAACTAGAGGTGGCTGAGAGTATCACAGAGAGCATTAGGCAAGGATTTGCTGAAACAGGGGAAAGTAATACAGTAGAAGAAGATAGGGTAGTGAAGGTCGCAGAGGATCATATAAGCTGAAGGACAAGGCGTAATAGAAATCCCTGGATAACACAGAATATACTGGAAAGGAGAAAATATAAAAATTTAGCAAGTGAAGCAAAAGGGATTACAAACGTCTGAAAAATGAGATTGACAGGAAGTGCAGACTGCCTAAGCAGGAGTGGCTTGAGGACAAATGCAGAACCGTAGGAGAATGTATAACTAGGGGAAAGATAGATGCCGCCTACAGGAAAATAAGAGACAAGAAAAGCAGAAGCATGAATATCAGGAACTCAGACGGAAAATCAGTACTAACCGAAGAGGGGAAAGCTGAACTGTGGAAGGAATATATAGAGGGCCTATACAACGGTAATAAACTTGAAGGCAGTATTCTAGAAATGGAAGACGAAGTGGAGGAAGATGAGATAGGAGATATGATACTGCGTCAGGACAGAGCGCTGAAGGATTTGAGTCGAAACAAGGCTCCTGGAGTAGATGATATTCTGTCTGAACTGCCGCCCACAAGCGGCTTCTAATGAAATTGCGTGCTTATGGAATATCTCCACAATTGTGCGATTGGATTCACGATTTCCTATCAGAAAGGACACAGTTCGTTGTAACTGACGGTAAGTCATCGAGTAAAACAGAAGTGATATCTGGCGTTCCACAGGGAAGCGTTATAGTTCCCCTAATCTTCCTTGTGTTTATAAACGATCTAGGAGACAATCTGAATAGCTGCCTTAGACTTTTCGCGGATGATGATGTCGTTTATCGGTTAGTGAAATCAACAGAGAATCAAAAGTAACTGCAAAGCGATTTAGACAAAATTTCTACATGGTGCGAAAAATGGCAGTTGACACTAAATAAAGAAAAGTGTGAAGTAATACACATGACCAATAAAAGAAATAAGCTGAACTTGAATTACGCGATAAATCAGTCAAACCTTAAGGTCGTAAATTCTACCAAATACCTTAGACTGGAGAAAACACATAGAAAATATTGTGGGGAAGGCGAACCAAAGGTTACGTTTCATTGGCAGAACGCTTCGAAGATGCACCAGCTCCACCAAAGAGACTGGCTACATCACACTTGTGCGTCCTCTCCTAGAGTACTGTTGCCCCTTGTGGGACCCTCACCAGGTGGGACTGACGGAAGACATTGAGAAGGTTCAGAGAAGGGCAGCTCGTTTTGTTTTATCACGTTACGGGGGGGGGGGGGGGGGAGCGGCACGGAAATGTTGCAAGATTAGGGTGGAAATCATTAAAAGAATGACGTTATTCATTGCGGCGTGATCTGTTTGCGAAGTTTCAATCACCGACTTTTAGTTCTGAATGTGAAAATATTTTGCTAGCACCCACCTACTTAGGGAGACATGACCATCCCAATAAAATAAGAGAAATCAGATCAAAAACGGAACGATTTAGGTGTTCTTTCTTCCAGCGCGCTATTAAAGAATGAAACGGTAGAGAAAAGTTATGAAAGTTGTCAATGAACCCTCTGCCAGGCACTTTAATGTGATCTGCAGAGTATCTATGTAGATGTAGGTGTAGATCGTAACACTGGATGAGACGTAGGCCACATCGTACGAACCAAAAATTGAAACGCCAGTGCAACGAAAGTCGAAAGTGCGTCAGAGCCCTAGTATGGTGAAAGTTATGGTGATTCTTGTGTTAAACTGTGATGGTGTTATCCGAACGCATTACGTTCGTTCACAGCAGATCGTCAATGCACGCTATTACTCTTCGTTTTTGGAGCATCACCTGCGACCAGCTTTGCGAAAGAAGGGGCAACACTTTTGGCGCAACCCACCCATTATTTTGCACGACAATAAGCGGGCGCAAACAGACAACACCACCTAGAAGACAAGGCCTCACAACTGGCCGTGTTGCGTCAGCCTGACAAGGCCGCGGCCGGCAGCTTACTGGCTGTCCGCTACCAGGCAGTTGAAGTGCCCCAGCGGACAGCCATTCAGCTGGCGGCCGCGACCTGGTCAGTATGACGTAACACGGCTAGTTGAGGCCTTGTCTTGTAGGTGGTGTTGATACAGCGCGAGCTGTGGCTTCTCTTATCGGTCGACGGGACTGGGAAGTACAGTGCCATTGACCATACTCCTTGGACTCGTCGTGACTTTGATTTGATTCCAAAGTTGAAGGAACCACTTCGTGGTATTCGCTTCTGAACCGCTCCAAAAATTCGACACGCAGTAGACCGCTCCGTTCGCACCATCAAGAGAACAGGCTCTGCTAAAGGTCTTCCACGCCGCTGGAAACGGGTTCTACACAACGCTACTGACTACTTTGCAGGACAGAAACAGGTGCAAACATTTAACGCTTTTGTATCGGTTATCAATAAGTAGTTGGCACTATTTCCAACCCTCGTATAAAGTTGTGCCGACAAATGTTACTGTTCCCGTGACCTTATCGATACTAGGGCCGTCTTTAGTTGCCTCACAGTACGCAGCCCCAGTATCGATAAAATCATGGGAAACCTACTAATTTTTATTGTTTTCGTTTCGAGTAGCTTCGACTAGGGAAAGAAGAAATGAACTCAAGCGGATGAGGAGAGATAATGCCAATTAGATTGGTAGGATGTCTGCCCATTTTTATTTTTCTAGTTTTTTGTGGGTGAACGCTCTGGAGGCAGTAAACCGTATTACACTGAATAGACAAACAAACTGGCACGGAAATAGCATGCAAAGACAGAGTTATGTAACCACTCAGAGAACGGCGCTACGTTCGGCCTACACAAGTGTCTGGCGCAGGCGTTAGACCGTTTTACTGCTCACGATTTCAGTGAGTCTGAAGTTGGTGTTATATTCGGCGCATAAGAGATGCGACACAGAGGTAGCGATGAGATGAGGATTTTCCTGCTCCTCTAGATATGACTGACAACTGACACGTGCGCACACATCCTGTATGATCACCTGCATTCATTCACGTCCATTGTGAATTCCGACGGATTTACATAGTATCAAGAAGGACAATGCAACACCCGACACGTTCAGAATTGCAACAGATTGGCTCCAGGAACATTCTTCCGAGAAGGAGACCACATGGGTATCGGATTTTAGAATTTTTTGATATTTATGGTTCGAATCCTAGCATGGCACTTTTTTTTTTTAATTTACACAATTTTAATATCTAATGACAACTTTTACGAAATATTCAGCCATTTTTGTTCCTGGCGTGACACTTTTTTTGAATTTACACAGTTTTAATATCCAATGATAAATTTTACGAAAAATGCAGGAATTTTTGTTTATTTGTAATTTTCTATATTTCATAAAAGGTTGTTAATAATGATGAAAATGAAATGTTTGTAGAGTTTGTGGGACTTAACTACGGGGTCATCAATCCCTAAACTTGCAAACTCGGGGAGACCGGGGCACATTTTCTATAGGGGCAGGTTTTCCAACTCCCTTTAGTTTCGAAACAAACGGCTAGATGGTACCATCGTTGATAATGTAGGAAGTAGTAACTAAGCACGGTTCATTTAGGAAATTTTTCAGTGCTGTACCAGCAGTCATAACCTCGGCAGGGCCGTTTTCGTCATTTTTACAAAGGTGAGTAAACTTTCACATTTGTATTGAAATTTCAAATAAACATACTAGCGTTAAACCTATTATTCTGACACTGCACGCACTAAAAGTGGGTTTCTTTCTTCACGTAACTGTGCATTTGTTTTGTAAATAGCTTACACGGTTACTCATGAACGTAGTGGTATAGTTCCGAATATGGTGACGGGGCACGTTTTCCCAGAGCATACGGGGCACATTTTCCTTATTGCTTTGAGTCGTAACGCCAAGTCTAAAGCAAATGAAAAGTGGGTACTGTGCACGGACTGCAAGAAATGGGCGCTTACATTGTCATTCAGACAATGAGTATGAGTTTTGTTAAAAAATGTCTGTAGTTGTGAAATATTTGAATCACATATTTTGTAAAACCTTTCAGTAGCATTTATTTTTATTTAATGTGATTACTTTTATTATCCTTCTCTTGTAATGTATTGTAAATGCATAATAAAAATACATATTCAGTGAATTCAAGATAATTATCTCTGTTTTACCATTTAAAGTATAGTTGGAAAATTTGCCCCTGTACATTTTACGTAAGCTGGAAAACTTTGCCCGCATACGGGGAAAATTTTCCAACGCAACATGGTCAGACAAAATCATTTGTTGCCAAGAAGGATATTTACTATTTTCAAAAATATCTGTACAAGACTGTAGATAAAGGTATAGGAAATATAATGTTCCGCTGTTTACATCAAAACCGATAAAAATAAAAAGTGAAAAAATAAAAGTGTAAAATGGTGGAAAACGTGCCCCGGTCTCCCCTACTTATGAACAGCTAACACTGAGGACGGCACAAATATCCATGCCCGAGGGGGGATTTGAACCCCCGACCGAAGTGCCCGTGCAGACCGTGACTGGCGCGCCTCAGACCACTCGGCCACCGCGGCCGACTAATAATGATGGTTTCAATAAAAAAGAAACATAAATAAGTTACATTTTTTACAGTATTGGCTTCACTGTTGGTTGACGACGGTTATCTTTTGATTTGTTGTCTTCGACGCTGCTTTTGGAAAGTCAACTCCATAGTTACTAATGGTTTTCCAAGCAGCTAACCTACTCAATCATTGTTTTAGGTGACGACAATGTTAGCGAACACACACATAAAGAAAAACTGACACAACACGTGGAATTAGAGATCGCAAAATGTTTTATATAACTGAATTAGGAAAAAAAATTCTGTCACAGCTACGGTTATGATACCACAACGCTACCACTTCTTTTCTTTTCTTTTTCTCCGTGGGAAATTTTCTTGCTCGCGGTCGCTGATTGTGGTTGTTCGTTGTGTTCTTGACTCAGTTTTTTTTATTACGAAGTGCAATCAGCCCGCTGACCAGGCGCCCTGATTCATGGCGTCCGGCGTACCTCAGCTACAAAGACAGCTGCTGCAACTGTTTCAATTATTAGTACTTACATGTACTTGCAAAACTTAAAAGTCGATTTTCTCGAATATTTTTGAGTGTTCCATCGATTAGCTTTGGCTGACTGTTATTTACGTTCTGAACCTCACGTACCGCAAATATAAGAAAAATACTAAAATCCGATAACCATTTGGTCTCCTTGTGAGTTTAAACACCTCCTATAGCCCCCAAACGCCCCTAGACATGATCATTATTTGTGGTAATTATTCAGCAATCAGTCGTCATAAATATAAAATTCTTTATTTGTTAGCAAATCCGGATTTCGACCACTGTGTGGTCATTATCAATGCTTACAATAAATTAAAATACTTAAAATATCTCGACCTCCATGTAGGAGGTTGCGTTTGTACTGACGCAGCTGTAACAGCTGTAACAGCTGCGTCAGTACAAACGCAACCTCCTACATGGAGGTCGAGATATTTTAAGTATTTTAATTTATTGTAAGCATTGATAATGACCACACAGTGGTCGAAATCCGGATTTGCTAACAAATAAAGAATTTTATATTTATGGCGACTGATTGCTGAATAATTACCACAAATCAAATACAGTCGTGGAGCACCCACTCCAATATGGAATCAAGCCTGATGATCATTATTGATCATATCTGGTATTCCTTAAAATGTACTGTTCGTAAGAGATCCCCCCCCCCTCTCCCCCTTTTTCGGATTTATGGATAGCTATGCAGGATGCTTGGTGTCAGTTCCCTCCATACTACACTACTGGCCATTAAAATTGCTATAGCCGGCCGCGGTGGCCGAGGAGACTAAGGCGCTCCAGTCACGGTCTGCACAGCCACTACGGTCGGGGGTTCGAATCCCCCCTCGGGCATGGATATTTGTGCCGTCTTTAGTCTGAGCTAGTTCATAAGTATTTTGTAAGTTTAGGGACTGATGGCCCCGTAGTTAAGTCCCATAGACTTTACAAACATTTTTTGAAAATTGCTATACCAAGAAGAAATGCAGATGATAAACTGGTATTCATTGGACAAATATATGATACTAGAACTGACATGTGATTACATTTTCACGCAATTTGGGTGCATAGATCCGGAGAAATCAGTACGCAGAACAACCACCTCTGGTTGTAATAACGGCCTTGATACGCCTGGGCGTTGAGTCAAACAGAGCTTGGACGACGTGTACAGGTACAGATGAGCATGCAGCTTCAATACGATACCACAGTTCATCAAGAGTAGTGACTCGCGTATTGGGACGAGCCAGTTGCTCAATCGCCATTGACCAGACGTTTTAAATTGGCGAGAGATCTGGAGAATGAGCTGGTCAGGGCAGCATTTTCCTTATCCAGATAGACCCGTACAGGACCTGCAACATGCGGTCGTCCATTATCTTGCTGAAATGTAGGGTTTAGGAGGGATCGAATGAAGGGTACAGCCACGGATCGTAACACATCTGAAATGTAACGGCCACTGTTCAAAGTGCCGTCGATGCGAACAAGAGGTGACCTAGACTTGTAACCAATGGCACCCCATACCATCACGCCTGTGATACGCCAAACACTGATGCGACCATCATGATGCTGTAAACAGAACCTGGATTCATCAGAAAAAAATGACGTTTTGCCATTCGTGCACCCAGGTTCGTCGTTGCGTAGACCGACGCTGGCGCTCCTGTCTGTGATGCGGCGTCAAGGGTAACCGCAACAATGGTCTCCGACCTGATAGTCCATGCTACTGCAAACGTCGTCGAACTGTTCGTGCAGATGTTTGTTGTTTTGCAAACGTCCCCGTCTGTTGACTCAGGGTTCGAGACGTGGCTGCACGATCCGTTATAGCCATCTCGACTGCTAGTGATACGAGACCGTTGGGATCGAGCATGGCGTTTCGTATTGCCCTCCTGAACTTACTGATTCCATATTCTGCTAACAGTCATTGGATCACGACCAACGCGAGCAGCAATGTCACGATACGACAAACCGCAATCGCCATAGGCTACAGTCCGACATTTATCGTTTCTCCTCCTTATACGAGGCATCACTACAACGTTTGACCAGGCAACGCCGGTCAACTGCTGTTTGTGTATGAGAAATGGGTTGGAAACTTTCCTCATGTCAGCGCGTTGTAGGTGTCGCCAATGGCGCCAAACTAGTGTGAATGCTCCGAAAAGCTAATCATTTGTATATCACAGCATCTTCTTCATGTCGGTTAAATTTCGCGTCAGTAGCACGTCATCTTCGTCGTGTAGCAATTTTAATGGCCAGTAGTGTAAATACAATTTCTGAGCCAAAGGTCACAAGAATTACTTTCTCCGCCATTTATTTCACATTACATTGAGTCACACCTGATCTATTAAACATTATTTGGCCTCAGAGGTGCTTTATTATTAGGCTACCTCCGTGAAGGTGATTTACGGACGATCCGCGACATTTAATTCGCATCTTTTATTAAAGTTTTAGACTGAATTACTTAATACTCTTAAACACAAGATGAGCAATTATTTCACTCATACGAGCCTTTATGACAGAGGAAGTGCCGTAATGTAATTCCTCTTACTTCTCTGATGACTTATTTGGACTAAACGCAAATTTACGACTCATTTGATATGTCACAAAGGTCGAGGTGATTGAAATTCAGGATATTAATCTTCAATTAAACCGGTTCGAACTAATATTCCCCGGAAATCTAATATCCTGGCTTGCCTAACTAGAGGATCGTCGTCTCGCCTGGAAGGAGTAATTTTCAGGGTCGTGGATTAATTATTCCCTTAAACATGCAATATTGCGTAAGGCCACAAAGGCTGTTTGAAACGGGCACGGCTACTACGTGGTGGAGAAAGACCACTCCGTCTCTCCTGTTCAAAGTAGTCGCCACCCCAAAGGTTCCAGTCTCATAACGAAGACACCAATCCTTGCCCCCCGGACAAATCCTGACTGCTCAGGATGGCGACAAGTTCTGTGACGTCCCCTGGAGAAATGATATTAATAGTAAGTGAATTGTAATCAAAAACATACGTGTCATGTCGAGATTAGAAAGGACGATATTATCACTTTGCGAGAGTCGTTGTTAGATTGTTTTTTCTCAATAATAGTAATTAAGGTCTGTTCAATGAGATATGATCTTCAGTAGAAATATTAAACATCATATCGTGTTCTTCGTAGTAAGAGCATGCATATATTTTCAGGATTTTAGCTCCAGTTGCAGCATCTTCAACATCGGTTGCTGAAAAGCAGTCATCGGCCGTCACTTCTTACTTAATTGGAGTAAATAATTATTAAATGATTCAAGGACGGGTGTTGAAATAAAACAGGACTTTTAAGTAGTATTTTTCAGCTTGGACGACGACCCTGGTCGGCGGTGGAATAAATTGTAATGATTCAGATCTTAATGAAATTTACATAATTAGGTGTACGGGCCAAACTCAAGTGATTCATAAAGTGGCTTTTTTTGTATTGTGGCGTGGACAGATCTTGAATTAACAACAATTATAATACTGATAGGCAATTCTCATGCTTAAAATTATTACAAACTGTGTCTATCCAGTCATTAATGAAACCTTTGATTTTATTACACTTACTGTGCCGGAACCGGGACTCGAAACTGGGACCTTTGCCTTTCGCGGGCACGCTACCTACCGACTGAGCTATCCCGACACGACTCACGATGCCGCCTCACAACTTTACTTTCGCCAGTACCCCACCTCCTGCTTTCCAAACTTGTAAAGTTGTGAGGCGGCATCGTGAGTCGTACCGGGCTAGCTCAGTCCGGCAGAAATGGGCGAGCATTAGGCGGACTTTGCCCAATGCAATAATACCAGCTGACTTTCTCAATCCTGATGGAATCCCATTCCCGAAGACCAAACGGAACGCAGTCACCTGGTAGATGGGCCACACTGTGTACTACTTACTCAGCACGGAAGGAAAGATGAAAGAGGCATTCGTGGTATATCTGCACATAGAGCACCACAAGATTGAGAACACAATTAACTATACGCAAGATTTTGCTAACTTTTTGAGCAAGACTATTATGTAGAACGGGATAATGCAATACGGAAAAAACGAGTACAGTGTGGATGTATAGTGTTGATGAATAGACTCAAAATCAAGTGACATTCAAAATCACAGTTGCTTAAGGTAACTGCGGAGTTGATCCATTGAAAAGTTCACTATGAATTTTTTAGTCTATTATTGTCCAAACTCAATGTAATTTTCAGTTCATCTGTGTAAATAAAGTTTTATTGGTGAAAAAAAAAGAAAAAAAAAAAACCAAAGGTCCCAGGTTCGAGTCCCGGTTCAGGCACACAATTTCAATCTGCCAAGAAGTTTCATATCAGCGCACACTCCGCTGCAGAGTGAAAAGTTTCATTCTGGCTTTCATTTTATATACTGTTTCATCAACTTCTTACGCAATACTTACGAAAACATAAAACCTTATATATTTTATAAAAAATCAGTTCTTTGGCTAATGCACACTATTAGCAATAAAAAGGATATCATAATTCAGTATTCAACAGTTCAGCAAATTACAGTTCAAGTAACAGTATAGCACAGATAGTATTTTTTTTTAAATTTATTTGCTAGGACGCCACAGTTCCTAATTATATTTTGAAGTAAAAGTCAGCTGGGTTGTAAAGCAGTTTTTCAATGCTTAGTAGTGACGCGTTTCGTCCTGACAGCACGGCATTTTCAGATTATCTGCATGACAAATATTACACAACAATTACTAAAGCACCGAAATCGGGACCATAGATTTAGTGTCCCAGCCTCGTCGCCGCTTTTGTGTCTCGTTTCCGTCGTAGGTGTCGGTGGCCGAGTAGACAGAACGACACAGGAATAAAGGATGCACGCTTGTGGAGGTACGAAGGTGAGCAGCCAGTGGGACAGCAGAAACTAGAAACACTAGAGTAAATTAGAACGAGATATATATTGCACAGAATTTATACAATACTTAACTTTTACATAGTTCAGTACGGCAGAATGCTGATACATAGTTGAGCTAGAGGCCTGCCTAGTGCCTATCCGATAGCCAAGTCTTCACTGGTGCCTATCTGATTCCGAAGTGTTAACTGGTTCCTATCTCAGTCCCAAGTGAACGATGTCGTTTAGTGGTGGCCACGAGCGGAGTTGTAGCAGAGGGCGCTCGTGGCTGACGTCGTAAGAACGCCGCGCCGTGCGTGCATGGCGGCGCGCGGCGAAAGTAGGTGGCGCGCACTTTAGACTTGTGCGACACCACAATAGACTTGTTTTGTCGTGAAGAGACACTTGTAAAAAGGGGAAAAAAGCTTACAAGGCACACTTCGTGGTGTCACGTCGCTAGCTGTCTTTAGGCGACGAAACGTGGATAAGATGTCCGAAGGTATGTTTCCATTTCGGCAGTTTACATGAAATAATTAAAAAGATTCAAAAAGATAACAGCACGCTTATGATGTTAAAAGAACAAAGTACATGCAGACTAAAATTAGCCCATGTTTATAATGCGCAATCACAGCCTACTAGATAAAATATGGCCGATTTCAAGATGGACCCCATGTTTGGAAGATAGACCACGTTACCGAAACCTTTTGGAATATTCAAGTTTCCCAGTTTGATTTTTTTTAACTGGCGAGTGTACTGCGACTTTTGACTCACTGTAGTATTTATTGCCGATTATACTCAACAAACGCTTACGATATGAGAAGTATGATATCTAATTTTTTGTATCCAGGTGTCGAAAAAACGTGAGAAAACTGTCAATGCATGTGATCATCGAGATTGAGGGATCATTGTTGAGTTCGACGTTGCGGCAATCCAAAATTTATGAATCTTCTCGAACGGTGGTATAAGATTTGTACTGTCAGGGGAATTACCCTCAGACTTCAAGAAGAATATAGTGATTCCAATTCCAAAGAGAGAAAGTGCAGACAAATGTGAAAATCACAGAACTATCAGTTTAATAAGTCATAGTTGCAAAATACTGACACGAATTATTTACAGACGAATGGAAAAACTTGTAGAATCCCACTTCGGGGAAGATCATTTTGGATTTAGGAGAAATGTAGGAACACGGAAGGCAATACATTACTACTTATCTTAGAAGATAGGTTAAGGACAGGGAAACCTACGTTTTTAGCGTTTGTAAATTTGGAGAAAGGTTTTGACAGAGTCGACTGGAATACACTCTTTCAAATTCTGAAGGTAGCAGGGATAAAATATACGGAGCGAAGAGTTATATTCAACCTATACAAAAACCAGAGAGCGTTTATTAGAGTCGAAGGGCAAGAAAGGAACGGAGAGGTTAGGAAGGGAGTAAGACAGGGTTGTAGCCTTTCCCCGATGTTGTTCAATCTGTACATTGAACAAGCAGTGAAGGAATGTAAGGAGAAATTTGGAGAGGAAATTAAAGTTGAAGGAGAAGAAATAAAAACTTTGCAGTTTGCCTATGATATAGTAATTTTGTCAGAGACTGCAAAAGATCTGGAAGAGCAATTGAATGGACTGGACAGTGTCTTGAAATGAAGATATAAGATGAACATTAACAAGAGCAAAACGAGAGTAATGGAATGTGATGTCAGAAAATTAGGTGATTCTGAAGGAATTACATTAGGTAATGAGACGATACAAGTAGCAAATGGGTTTTGTTATTTGGATAGCAAGATAACTTCTGATGACCGAAGTAAAGAAGATATAAAATGCAGAATAGCTGTGGGAAGAGAAGCGTTTCTGAAGAAGCGAAATTTGTTGACATCTAATATTAGTTTAAATGTTAGGAAGTCCTTTCTAGAAGCATTTATCTGGAGTGTAGCATTGTATGGAAGTGAAATGTGGACGATAAGGAGTTCAGATAAAAAGATGATAGCTTTCGAAATGTGGTGTGAGGGATGAAAGATGAAGATTAGATGGGTAGATCACGTAAGTAAAGAGGATGTGCTCAACAGAATTGGAGAGAAAAGTTATTTCTGGGATATCCTGACTAAGAGAAGGGATAAGTTGGTGGAAAATATTCTGAGACATCAAGGAATCGTCAACTTAACATTAGAAGAAAGTGTGTGGGGTAAAAATCGTAGTGGGAAACCGAGGGACGAATACAGTAAGCAGATTCAAAGCTATGTTGGGTGCCGTTCGTATTCTCAGATGAAGAGGACAGGGTAACGTGGAGAGCTGCATGAAAGCAGTCTGAAGACTGAAGACCACAACAGCAACAACTGTGAAACGGGACGAAATTTTGGATTCTTAGTCCATGTCTCTGTTAATTAGATGATAGTAACCTAAGGCGACAAAAATCAGACATTATGTTTTCATAATTAGGTGTCAGCCATTTGAGTGTAGAACGTACTCAACGAGAGCGCTGTGGGATGAATGTCAGCGTGTAATATAAAGTCACCAAATGTGTTTCCACATGTGATGAGCCTGTGGCTTTCTAAGCGCTTCAGTTCTTACTGTACCGACGAGTCAGGTGCAGGCCTTCGAGAGAAGTTGTTCTGTTTCGAGTGCTGTACACCAACTGCTGATCACACGTTCGGTTAGTCGTGTGGTCTAACGCACCGCTTTCCGAGTCGGGGAGGCGTACCGACCCTGGTTCGAATCCACCCGGCGGGTTAACGAAGGGGGTCGGAGTGCCGGTCAGCCTGGATGTTGTTGTTAGGCGGTTTTCTAGAACCCTCTAGGTGAATACCGGGCTGGTCCCCAAGTCACAACTCAGTTACACGATTCAAAAACCTTTCATAACACTTTATACTTTCACACATATAACACTTTTGCACAGACATTTGGGGTACACATTTCCTCCCGGTGGGGGGGGGGGGGGGGGCAGAGGGCGGCGGCAAGGAGGGCATCCGGCCACCCCGTCACTATTTTTTGTGTCCCTGCTTCGTCGCCGCTTTTGTGTCACGTTTCCGTTGTAGGTGTTGGTGGCGGAGTAGCAAGAGTCCGACACAGGAATAAAAGATGCACGCTTGTGCAGGTAGGAGGTGAGCAGCCTGTGGGACAGCAGAAACTAGAAACACTAGAGTAAATTAGAACGAGATATATATTGCACAGAATTTATACAATACTTAACTTTTACATAGCTCAGTACTGCAGAAGGCTGATACATAGTTGAGCTAGAGGCCTGCCTAGTGCCTATCCGATAGCTAAGTCTTCACTGGTGCCTATCTGATTTCGAAGTGTTAACTGGTTCCTATCTCAGTTCCAAGTGAACGATGTCGTTCAGTGGTGGCCACGAGCGGAGTTGTAGCAGAGGGCGCACGTGGCTGACGTCGTAAGAACGCCGCGCCGTGCGTGCATGGCGGCGCGCGGCGAAAGTAGGTGGCGCGCAGTTTGGACTTGTGTGACACCACACTATTAACAAGCCACATCTCAATGAACAAAGCCGACCTTGCATGTGCTGGAAAAGGGCTGAAAAAGAAAGAAAGAAAGACACCAATTGCTGATCCTGACTTTCATCGTATTCATATACCAACCAGCGTGGACGCATTCCTAAGCCCTAACGCTTACGAGACTCAGATTACAAAAACTACAAGTTTGAGTTCTCCTTGGCAGGGTAAAGTTCTGACGGAAGGTGCAATTGAGTAATTCCGTGCAGGTGCACTGATCGCTGTGTCCCCAATGGTGTAACTGCCTAGAAAGCAGGAGACACGGGTTCGAATCCCGGTTGGTTACGAATTTTCAACTTTACCCATTCGCAGTTAATGTCAAACATTCCACAAACATTCATTAATAACCACCTGATTATCAAACTGCAGTTCACTAGAGGAACATGATTTCCTTTTTTCTCCTTTATACCAATTGTTTACAACCCAGTCGTACGTACCTTTAACATAAATGTTTCAATATTAGTGTATACATCTACATTGTAGTACGTCAATATTTATTTTGTGTTACCATATGGATAATACAATTTTGTTCTTTTAAATGTAGGACGTAAAGATGTTTTAAATTATATTTTATATTTGCATTGTACTATATCATTATCTGTATACTGTACTACTGCATAACCATGTTTCTGTATTGCCATACGTATAATACACTTTTGTTCTTTTAAATATAGCCGGCCACGGTGGCCGAGGGGACTGAGGCGCTTCAGTCACGGTCTGCACGGCCACTACGGTCGGGAGTTCGAATCCCCCCTCGGGCATGGATATTTGTGCCGTCCTAGTTCGTAAGTAGTTCATAAGTAATTCATAAGTAGTTTGTAAGTTTAGGGACTGATGACCCCGTAGTTAAGTCCCATAGACTATACAAACATTTGAACATTTTTTTTTTTTAATGTAGGGTCTGGAGATAGCGGCATTATCACAGAAACTTCTTGCCAATAACTAATAAAATAAATGAACATTACGGCTGCTGGCGAATCTCATTCTACTCATTCACTTGAATTGTGGTGACGGGTGTAGTGGATTAAACTGGACGTGAGGATGACACTTTGCTGTGATTATCGTCGCTGTCGCAGTATCTCCAAATGATGGCCACTTTCGTATCATTAATCCATTAATGGCTTACTAGATTTGATGGACTGTTCCGATCACGCCGTTAAGGAGTCTGTCAAAGACGTCTTTAGATCTGTTCATGTACGGTTTTCCGATGAGAAGTTTCAACAAGTAAGGAAAACCTACTGTGTACATTGGGACCGTGCAGTTGCGAGATAGTTGGCATCTAGATGTCCAGTGTATTCGCCTTGAGCTCTGTACGTGATTACTCCTTCTGCTGAAATCGATTCGCTATTGTCCTGCTCGCTCTTGTTCTGCAGGCTATTGTACTGTGCGAAAGAGGAGACGGATTGCTCCCGGGAAGTGGTCCCTTGTAACGAATCTGGATTCAATTGAGGCCCTTTCCTCAGATGTCAAGGGATCAAAGTTTATCAGTGTTCAAGAGAATCCATCAGACTGACCCATCACCTAAACAGATGGATTGTATTCGACTGGCTGCCACACATTTTCTGCACAGAAGTTTGAATTAATCCGTTTATAAATTGGCGTATGGCACAAAGGTTACAAGTTCTAACCTTGTGTAACCGAGGGAGCAAACTACTATTGCCGAACTACTGCTACACCACTTAAACATGCTACGGACGACACATATGCTACACACTTGCCCGAAGGAGGTCTCCAATCTCGTCGGGATTGGCTGCGCTATCCGTGACATGGTGCCTCAGCCCACGCGGCCATCCCCACGCGGCGAGGCACATAGCTGGTGGCTGCAGCAGATCGCCTTAGCCATCGCCCGCTAGTATAGTCCCAGCCTTCCCAATTCGCTCGGCTAGCGTGTTTTGGAGCGTACATCAAGAAGTTACCGCCTTCGCCGCTGCGGCACTAGTAGCGTGCCCTAAGCCCGCGTTGCACGAACATTGTAATCAACAATAGGAACTAAGTAAACAGTGTAATTTCTTGTCGTTTGACTGCCAGACTAGCAAGAGTATCCTCAGGTATCACCAGGGAATTACGGTGGATTGATTCCGCAATAAGAAGGTAGTAGTTGTTATGAGAACACCATTTCAGGGTTTACAATAATCCATCTTCATGTTTCTTCACACGCGCTCTCTAATTTTCTACCACATCGGCATATCTGGTCTGATTAGTTACTTTTGTGTCCCAGCCTCGTCGCCGCTTTTGTATCTCGTTTCCGTCGTAGGTGTCGGTGGCCGAGTAGGAAGACCGACACAGGAATAAAGGTAGCACGCTTGTGCAGGTACGGAGGTGACCAGCCAGTGGGACAGCAGAAACTAGAAACACTAGAGTAAATTAGAACGAGATATATATTTGTTAGAGACTTAGTAATACTTAACTTTTACATAGCTCAGTTCTGCAGAATGCTGATACATAGTTGAGCTAGAGGCCTGCCTAGTGCCTATCCGATAGCAAAGTCTTCACTGGTGCCTATCTGAATCCGAAGTGCTAACTGGTTCCTATCTCAGTCCCAAGTGAACGATGTCGTTCAGTGGTGGCCACGAGCGGAGTTGTAGCAGAGGGCGCTCGTGGCTGACGTCGTAAGAACGCCGCGCCGTGCGTGCATGGCGGCGCGCGGCGAAAGTAGGTGGCGCGCACTTTAGACTTGTGCGACACCACAGTTACTTTTTATGATATTACCATACGTATATTACTTTAACACAGTAACGTCTCATTACAGATTTTAATTTGTCAATATGAATGGTGTTTTGTGACAGAAATCGAAGTGGTAAGGCGAAAGGTGATTCATTTCACAAATTTCGCAGCGAAAGTGATGTCAGAGAACAGTGGCTGAAAGCAATATTAAGAGCAGATTTTTCGCCCAATTTCAACTTTAGATCGTGTGTTGTATGTAGCCTTCATTTCTGAGAGGCTGATTGTCGGTCTGGGTTAAAAATTAAGAAATTGCTGGACGCGGCTGTTCCCTCTGTTTTCCCTTCTTATCGAGATTATAAAGTTGTACACGCAAAAGAAGTACGTAGAACTATTAAAAAAACAATGAACATCACACAAAAAAAAAAAAAAAAAAGAAAAATATATATGATCAGAGCATTAATTGCAATGTCCAACTGCTCGAAAATCATGGCAGTAATAGTTGCCGTTCTTCTAGTCACATACAGTGTGATATTTTAGACGAAAAGCTGATAAAAATAGATCAAAATAAATTGCGCGTTAAATTGTGATGGTCTACAGTTAAACTTTTACATTTTGACAAGAAACTTAATGAAATCACTCATGAGCTGCCAAATTTGCCAGCACTCAAGCTTGTACAATATTAACTTCTTCAGTTGTCACTGTGTTGAACACTGCGAAGATTCTACAGTGCACAAGTGGAACTTCAGAACATACGGAAAAATTAGGCGAGGTAATATGTAAAAACAGTTATACCAGTCCTATTAAAAAACATTGGATCAGAAGTGACTGAACGTTTTAACGGACGGAGTATCTAACTAGCAAAACCATAAACAGAAAAATAATGCGAATGCAACAAATGTATAGCGTCGGACAGCCAGACTAGGTCACGCTTGCAGCGCTCCAGTGGCGAATGTGAGTACTTCCTGACTTTCGGTGATTTTCCCGGAATGGGGAGACTGGGGGTATACTAGCGGGCGATGCCATAGCACGCCATGTCCGTTCCAGTAAAAATGATGATCGTTCGAGACGAGAATTTATCTGCTGCAGCAGATCTGAACCGATCTTAAACTGTTTTCGTCTCCGAACAGGATGGGCAGGTGTTGAAGCATTTTTCGGTAGAAATTGGGGGTTTCAATGGAGATGCCGGATTCTTTTCACAAATTGCAGATTCGAAACGCCGAGTGCACCGTCACGCCGTTCCTTGCTGGAAGAAACTGAGTTATGTTTGTAAGTGTATTAAAAAGGTCGTCTGTAAACCTAATGAAACAATCTTCTATGGTCATCAGTCCCTAGAATTAAAAACTAACTTACATTAAGTGCAACACACACAAATCCATGGCAGAGGGAGGACTCGCTCCCATGGCTAGAACGGCCGTCCAGCCCGTACCATGACGCCTTAGATCTCGCGGCCATTACGCGTGGCGAAAATGTGTTATTAAGGAGGTGAAAATGTGAACCGAACCGGGCTTCGAACACCCAGGTCTCTCGCTTCGGGCTAGCGGTAGGGGTTAACCACTTGGTTATCCGCAGTCATCTCCCGTCCGTCTCAAAGTCGTAGCGTCCCCTTCGTCTGAAGCAGACGGGAGGCGAACGCGGGTAGCCAAGTGGTTACCACGAAGCGGGAGACCCGGATTCGATTCCTGGCATGTGAGCGTATGTATGCGAGCGCGCACATAACATTTTTGGACTTCGAAGGAAGCTGACTGATAGGTATAACGGATAATTAAAACAAAAGGCAATGCTAATTCATAATGGATCGGTTACAATCTACTGCAATACGAAAAAAGATGGACTTAAAGTATCCAAATAAAAATTGAACAATAATATGTAAAATATAAATAATGAAAGACTAATAAAGGAAGTGCAGTCCGTATTTTGTTGTTGTTATGGTCTTCAGTCCGGAGACTGGTTTGATGCAGCTCTCCACCCTACTCTATCCTGAGCAAGCCTTTTCATCTCCTCATAAGAACGACAACCCACATCTATTTGAATCTGCTTACTATACGCGTCTCTTGGTCTCCCTCTGCGATTTTTACCCCACACACTTCCCTCCAATGCTAAATTTACGATTCCCCGATGTCTAAGAATGTGTCCTACCAAGCGACCCCTTCTTTTCGTCAGGGTATGCCAAAAATTCCTTTTCTCACCAATTCTGTTCAGTACCTCTTCATTAGTTATGCGATCTACCCACCTAATCTTCAGCATTCTTCTGTAGCACCACATTTCAAAAGCCTCTATTCTCTTCCTGTCCGCACTGCTTATCGTCCATGTTTCACTCCCGTACAAGGCAACACTCAACACAAATGCCTTCAGAAAAGTCTTCCTTACCCTTTAATTAATATTCGATGTTAGCAAATTTCTCTTTTTCAAAAATGCTTTTCTTCCCATTGCCATTCGGCACTTTATATCCTCTGTACTGCGACCATCGCATGTTATTTTACTACCCAAGTAACAAAACTCATCTACCACCTTCATTGTTTCGTTACCTAATCTAATTCCTTCAGCATCGCCTGATTTTCTAAGACCGCATTCCATTATTTTTGTTTTGCTCTTGTTAATGTTCATTTTATACGCTCTCTTCAACACACTGTCCATTCCATTCAACTGCTCTTCCAGGTCCTTTGCTGTCTCTGATAGAATTACAATGTCATCAGCAAAACGGAATGTTTTTATTTCTTCCCCCTGAACTTTAATCCCTATTCCAAATTTTTCCTTGCTTTCCTGCACCGCCTGCTCGATGTACAAATTGAATAACATCGGAGAAAGGCTACAACCCTGTCTTACTCCCTTCTCAACTGATGCTTCCCTTTCATGCCCTTCGAGTCTAATAACTGCGGTCTGGCTTTTGTACAAGTTGTAAATAACTCTTCTTTCCCTATATTTTACCCCTGCTGACTTCAAAATTCGAAAGAGTGTATTCCAGTCAACATTGTCAAATGCTTTCTCCAAATCTACAAAAGCAAAAATGTAGGTTTGCCTTTCCTTAATCTATCTTCTAAGATAAGACGTAAAGTGAGTATTGCCTCCCGGGTTCCTACGTTCCTCCTGAATCCAAACTGATCTTCCCCGAGGTTAGCTTCTACCAGCTTTTCCATTCTCCTGTAGATAATTGGTGTTAAAATTTTGCAACCATGACTTATCAAACTGATGGTTCTGTAATTTTCACACCTGTCTGCGCCTGATTTCTTTGGAATGGGGATTATTACATTTTTCTTAAAGTCTGAGGGTATTTCGCCTGTCGCATACATCCTACACACCAGTTCAAATAGTCTTGTCGTGGCTGGCTCTCCCAGAGACTTTAATAGCTCTGCGGGTATGTCATCTACTCCTGGGGCCTTGTTCCGACCTAGGTATATCAAGGCTCTGTCAAATTCATCTCTCAGTATAGTATCTCCTGTTTCATCTTGATCTACTTCCTCTTCCCTTCCTACAACATCAACTCTAAGTTCATTTCCTTTGTAGAACTGCTCTATGTACTCTTTCCACCTTTCAGCTTTCCCTTCTTTGCTGAGAACTGGTTTCCCATCAGAGTTCTTGATATTCGTAGAGTTGCTTTTCTTGTCCCCAAATGTCTCTTTTATTTTCCTGTAGGCGGTATCTACTTTTCCCCTTCTTATACATTCTTCTACAGACTTGCATTTGGCTTCTAGCCACTCCTGCTTAGCCATTTTGCACTTCCTGTCAATCTCATTTTTTAGTCGTCTGTACTCCATTTTGCCTGTTTCATTTACTGCATTTTTATATTTTCTCCTTTCATCTATTAAATTTAGTATTTCCTGTGATATCCAAGGATTTTTTGTAGGTCTTGCCTTCCTACCTATTTTGTCCTCTGCTGCTTTCACTATTTCATCTCTCAATGCTACCCATTCCTCTTCTACTGTTTTATTTCCCCCTATATTTCCCCCTGTTTCTGTCAATTGTTGCCTAAATCTCCCTCTGAAATTCTCCAGAACTTCACTTTCCTTCAATTTATCTAAGTCCCATCTCCTTATTTTCCTACCTTTTTGTAGTTTCTTCAGTTTCAGCCTAAAATTCATAACCAACAAGTTATGGTCAGAGTCTATATCTGCTCCTGGGTATGTCTTACATTGTAGAACCTGGTTCCGAAATCTATGTCTTACCATTATAAAATCTATCTGATACCTTCCGGTGTCTCCTGGTCTCTTCCATGTATACAACCGTCTTTTGTGATTCTTAAACCACGTGTTTGTTATGATTAAATCATGTTCCGTGCAAAATTCTACCAGGCGACTTCCTCTTTCATTCCTCCTGCCCAGTCCATATTCACCTACTATTTTTCCTTCTCTTCCTTTTCCTACTACCGAATTCCAGTCTCCCATCACAATTAAGTTTTCCTCTCCCTTAACTGTGTGAATAATTTCCTCTAGCTCCTCATATATTTCTTCGATCTCCTCATCATCGGCAGAGCTAGTTGGCATATAAACCTGTACTAATGTTGTCGGTGTTGGCTTTGTATCTATTTTGACAATAACGCGATCACTGTGCTGCTCATAGTAGTTTACCCGCATTCCTATTTTCTTATTCATTATCAGTCCTATTCCTGTGATACCCCCAACTGATTTCGTATTTATAATCCTGTACTCACCTGAGCAGAAATCCTGTTCATCCTGCCACCGAACTTCACTAATCCCCACTATATCTAATTTCAGCCTATCCATTTCCCTTTTTAAATTTTCTAATTTTCCTACCCGATTAAGGGATCTAACATTCCACGCTCCGATCCGTAGAATGCCAGTATTGTCTTTCCTGATGACAACATCCTCCTGAGTAGTCCCCGCCCGGAGATCCGAATGGGGGACTATTTTACCTCCGGAATATTTTACCCGAGAGGATGCCATCATCATATGTTCATACAGTAGAGCTGCATGTCCTCGGGAAAAGTAACGGCTGTAGTTTCCCCTTGCTTTCAGCCGTTCGCAGTAGCTGTGTGGCAAAGCCACTTTAGCTGATGTCACAAGGCCAGCTCAGTCAATCATCCAGACTGTTGCCCCTGTAACTACTGAAAAGGCTGCTGCCCCTCTTCAGGAACCACACGTTTATCTGGCCTCTCCACAGATATCCCTCCGCTGTGGTTGCACCTACGATACGGCTATCTGCATCGTTGAGGCACGCAAGCCACCCCACCTCGGCAATGTCTGTGGTTCATGGGGGTGGGTCCGTATGTAATAATCAATAATATTGTCTGTACGAAAGTTCAAATGTTTCTAAATCTATCGGACCAAACTGCGTGGTCTGTCCGTAGCTTACAAACTACTTAAACCTAGGTAAACTAACCTAAGGACAACATGTAAGAGTACACCTATCGCTGTACCTTACAGTTTGATTTAAAGTAATGTATATATTGTCTTAAATTTGTTTATTTCATGTATAAATAATATAGTGAGGACAGTTACAACTCACCGCAAAGACGTGGCGACGAGATGCGACAGGCACATACAAAAGACACACACATACAACACATTCAGCTGGCCATGGCCTTCCTCAGAAACAGAGCACTCACGCAATCACACAGGCACACAACACAGTCATACAACCATCACCTCCGTCTGCCACACTTCGAATCACGCTCTGCAGCGAATCGGGGACGGGAGGGGAGGGGAGGGGGAGGGGATAGAAAGGTTACGTCACGGTGGTGGGGATGGGTTAGATGGGAATAACGAGATGCAGCTTAGGAATGGAGTGGGGAGGCGGGTGAGGGGAGAAAATAAAATAAAATAAAGTAAAATAAAATTATATATATGTATATATATATATATATATATATATATATATATATATATATATATGAAAATTCATGCACACTGCAAGTGCACAAGACCACATACACACACATACGCACGCACACACACACACACACACACACACACACACACACACACACACACACACACACACACACACACACACACACACACATACATACATACATATACACACACATGATCACACATTCACACACCACTCAAATCAGGCGAGGTTTGGGATACAGAGGTAGGAACTGTAAGGTATGGAAAAATATATATATATATATATATATAGGGAAATTATCGTAGGTTGAGGCCTGGTTGATTTCGGGATCGGAGAATGTATTGTAGGGATAACTCCCATCTGTGCAGTTCAGAAAAGCTGGTGGTGGATGGGAGGATCCAGATGGCCCGGGTTGTGAAGCAGCCATTGAAATCAAGCATGTGCTCCGCTGCATGCTGTGCCACAGGGTGGTCCACCTTGTTTTTGGCCACAGTTTGGCGGTGGCCATTCATCCTAATGGACAGCTGGTTGGTGGTCATGCCAATATAGAAAGCTGTACAGTGCTTGCAGCACAGTTGGTAAATTACGTGGCTGCTTTCACAAGTGGCCCGGCCTCTGATGGGGTAGGATAAGCCTGTGACAGGACTGGAATAGGAAGTGCTGGGTGGGTGGATTGGACAGGTCTTGCAGCGGGGTCTTCCACAAGGATATGATCCCTGTGGCAGTGAGCTGGGTTTCGGGGTGGCATAAGGATGAACTAGGATGTTGTGAAGGTTGGGAGGGCGACGGAACACCACTTTAGGAGGGGTGGGAAGGATCTTGGGCAGGATGTCTCTCATTTCAGGGCATGAGGATAGAAAATCAAAACCTTGGCGAAGGATGGAATTTAGTTGTTCGAGACCAGGGTAGTACTGGGTGACAAGGGGAGCGCTCTTTTTTGGATGGTTACTAGTGTTAGGAAGAGGATTTGGGGTGTGTGAGGATATGGCACGGGAGATTTGTTTGCGGCATCTCGTTATTCCCATCTAACCCATCCCCACCACCGTGACGTAACCTTTCTATCCCCTCCCCCTCCCCTCCCCTCCCGTCCCCGATTCGCTGCAGAGCGTGATTCGAAGTGTGGGAGTCGGAGGTGATGGTTGTATGACTGTGTTGTGTGCCTGTGTGATTGCGTGAGTGCTCTATTTCTGAGGAAGGCCATGGCCGATAGCTGAATGTGTTGTATGTGTGTGTCTTTTGTATGTGCCTGTCGCATCTCGTCGCCACGTCTTTGCGGTGAGTTGTAACTGTCCTCACTATATTATTTATTCCAACCTGGACTTTCCATTATTTTATTTCATGTATTTTTCATTTCTTGTATGCTAGATATATTCTTATGTGACGACATTTTCTATATTGAATCATTTAGTGTAAACATGTACTACATGTGTAAACCCACATGAATGCACGGACATTCTTATGCTGTAAGTTAGCAATGCGCCAGAGAAAATGTTGAACCTGTTGTAAAGACTGTCTTTGGTACAGAAGTGGTAGCTGTGAGTGTCGCGCTGCTGAAGCAGTCGCGGAGCGGACTCGCTGTAGTAAACACATAAATGTTTTGTTAATGGTGCAGAGGCACGGTAGGCGCAGTGTGGCGCGAGTTTAATGCAATTGCTATAAGGCTGAGAGACGTACTGTTTAATGTATTGAAGGAAGTGCGAAACAAGTTTATTTATACTCGAAAGTGATCAATGTAATCTTTTTTCATGCGAGCAAGAAAAGTAATTGTTTGGTATCAAGTCTATTGTCACCGAGTGTGATCGTTGTTGTAGTAAGAGTACCTATTGTAATCATATCTGTCTTGTTTGGACTTCACGACGAATACGACGAAAGCAGATGAGTACTATTGTAACATGCACGTAAATGTAGTATCAACCCAATCAGAACTTTGGTTCAATTATACATGACTTATTTTGAAACCTGTCTTAATTTTGTAAGTAGTTGTATTCACCCCATTATCACCATTATTAGATTATGTTGATTATGCAAGCCTGTACATTGACTAACAAGTTCAATCATTTTCAAAGTAATTACGATCAGTTTTGAAGAAATTGCTAGACGAGTTAAAGAATTGCTAAACGTGTTTCAACCACAGTGACTAGTAATTAAAGTGCAAGAGAGTGCAAGAGAGTTTGCAAGTAAAGTAAAGTTGGTTTCATTTATGTAGAAAGTAACCAGGCTAACAGTAGTCAAAGTATTATAGTTGATTAACCAGACTTGACTGAAGTAATTTTTTTTAATGAAATACGTTAAATGCCAAACTCTGCTCAGCCAGTTACACGCGTACGCTACCCAGGGCCTGGAACCAATTTACCAAAAAATACTTCATGCAAAGTTTTATAAGGAAGTTGAATGCTTTAAACAATATTATTAAAATAATTGGGAACTTTAACTGTAGTATTTGTGAAGCTCATTGTACTACGCAGTTTCACAGTACTCAGCTATTATCATTGCAATCAGAGTCTTATCAGCTATTACGATTTTGATTATAACACGAACACGCCATCACCACTACATGAATTCTGACACATTTATTAGTGAAGTTGTGCTGTTCGTGAATCGTAAGAGGTGCTAGTTGGAGGCTGTAGTCAATGCTTAATTAATTACTTCATTGACTGTTTTAAGTTAATTAATATCAATTTTTTTATTTATTCAAAATTCTAACTTACACTGCGAAAGTGTTGTTGCGACCCATAAGTTGTGATTTGCTACAACATTCAATAATAAAATTATTATTACTAGAGTATACTATTGCGCATTCTAAATTTTGAGATTATTTGACGACCTCCAACAGGTAATTTTCTTACAAACACACACACCCATGCCCCAGGGAGGACTCGAACCTCCACGACGACAAACCGCGCACTCCGCAGCGAGACGTTTTAGACCGCTCGGCCACTCCACCCCGGCTATTGTCTATACCAAGGAAAAATTATATAGTACACAGTGTGTGTGTATGCGCGTGTGAAGCGAGCGATGTGTTACATCAGAAAGATGATTAGCAGACCGACGAAGATACAGAGATTTAAATCAAAGACATTTCCAGATTTTTTATTAACTAAACGCCAGATGATGCTATAAGCAAAGACATTATTTTGTAAAAATATGAATGTTGAAAAAGTTGAAGGAGGATGTAGGTTTTCGTTTGTCACAGCTCGTAGTCGCTGCGACACTCTTGTTCAAAAAATGTTCAAATGTTTGTAAATCTATCGGACCAAACTGCGTGGTCATCAGTCCGTAGCTTACAAACTACTTAAACCTAGGTAAACTAACCTAAGGACAAACACACACAACCATGCCCCAGGGAGGACTCGAACCTCAACGGCAAGCAACCGCTAGCTCCGCAGCGAGACGCCTTAGACCGCTCGGCTACTCCACCGCGGCACACTCTTGTTCTGTCTCAGTATATACATGTCGTCATATCTGTATTGTAATTTTGTGATTGTACTTCAATTTAATTTATAGCTCATCCGCAGATTTTATTTAACAGAGTTATTCCTTCACCCAATTTTTTTTCGCAGGCATTGTGTTAAGTCAACAGCCTGCAGTAATTACAGACTGCTTGATGATACTTCACGAGTAAACATTTTCAGATAAGAAAATTTCAGAGTAATTCAGGTTTGCTTGCCTTCATAGAACAGCTTTTCCTTTAACAGCATCATCATTATTATTGAAATATTACTTCAATTTTTTAAATTTTAACTTTCATAAATGCCACTTAATGTTAAATGCTTCACTCACATTCGGCCGCAGAAAATAAAGTTATAATAATTTCCCATTATATATACACATTATTGAGTAAATTCTCAGTCTCGAGTTCGAACCCCGGCTTATTTGTTACAACAGCAACATCGCGTCTGCCGCGCCTGAGTGGCCGAACGCATTGAGGCGCTATGCTACGATGCGCAAGGCCGTTCCCCGTCGAGGGTTCGAATTCTCTCTCATGCATGAATGCTTGTGCTGTCTTAAGTATAAGCTAGTTCCTAAGTTTATGGACTGATGTACACGCAGTTGAGTCCCATAAGCTTAACAAACATTTGAACATCACCTTGGCGCGCGATTGTTATATGAATAAATCTTTTGGTAGTCTGACTATTCTTAGGCTGATAGGTAGCCTTTCGCGCTACAACTGTTGAGAGTTTGCTGGTGGCCCTCGGGATCAATAGATATCGTCGTACGCTACAAGGCAGTGACCTATTGCTTGGGGAGCGAACAGTATCGTGTGTATCGGATCACGGGAACCTATGTTACTTATAAGACTCTTCCGTAACTGGAATTTAGATGAATGGCAGCCTGACAGACTGAAGCACTAACCGACAGATCTAGAACATATTCCCAAGAATTTACAGACAGGCTCATATTGTGCTACATTGCACCGACTAGAAAGCAGGTCTTGGTGCATATACCAAACGTCTGTGTCGAGTGTGATTTAACACACCATTCTGTTAATGTGGTAAGGATGTACCCCGATTCTAGGTAGAGAGACTGCTAATTGCAAACAGTTATAAGGAAACAAACCTTATGGCCTACAGTTAATACAATTGCAAATCTGATGTCTAAAATAGAATACTCCCTTCGAGACGGTGAGTTAATTTCTAACAGTATGTTATGGCAGGGAGAATAAAACTGGACTTGTTACAAAATGAATTATATCTTGCAACTAATTAAACTTACGTGAAATCAATATTCAACTGCCTTCTGTACCACACCCGCTCATTACTTCTAATAATTGATTACTGTTCAGTTACGAAATCACAGAAAAATAGCGGTGTTACAGTTCAACGAACACAATTTTTATCGCCGTGTGTCACTGGAAATGACGTACTTCATTGTCTGCTAATAGGAAGGAGAATGTAATTTTAAACATAATAGTACGAGTCGCACTGGAAACTTAACGTAACCCTTTTCTCCGACAATTTCGTTTGAAGAGATTTAGCATTTCGTATTGGCTTCATTTAATAATTTCATTAATTTCCGACAGGTAACTAATCCTCAAAATGGCGCCTGTAACATATCTTTGTTTGAGGTGATCGATGGATCGCAAGTACTTCACTGCTTTATGCTCTTCGTAGTACTGATACCGCTGCCTATAAATCAAACTATGAAATTTCGCAATGTATTGCATTTGTGTATTGTAAAAATTCTCTCAACAGCAGTTTCGTTTCTTCATGTAATTTCTTGTTCTGTGTGGCCTGATAAAAAATTATTTATTTGACTTGTACACATCTACATACATACTCCGCAATTCACCGTAAGGTGCGTGGCGGAGGGTACACTATACCACTACTAGGCATTTCCTTTCCTATTCCACTCCCAAATTGAACGAGGAAAAAAAGGATGCCTAAATGCCTCCGTACGAGCCCTAATTTCTCTTATCTTGTCTTTGTGATCTTTACGCGAAATATAAGTAGGCGGCAGTAAGATCGTACTTCACTCAGCTTCAAATTCCGGCCCTCTTAATTTACTTAACAGAAATTCACGAAAAGGACGTCGTCTTTCTTCCAGCGATCCCCAATTGAGTTGCCGGAGCATTTCCGTGACACTGGCGCATTGGTCGAATCTACCGGTAACAAATCTAGCTGCTCGTCTCTGAACCGCCTCTATGTCTTCCTTTAAACCGATCTGCTGCGGGTCCCAAACACGTGAGCAATACTCAAGACGTCGTCGTACAAGCGTTTTATACGCGGTCTCATTTACAGGTGAATTACATCTTCCCAAAATTCTTCCAATAAACCGAAGTCGGCTGTTCCATTTCATATCGCTCTGCAATGTTACGCCTAGATATTTGAACGACGCGACAACATCAAGAAGCTCACTACTAATGCTGTATTCGAATATTATGGGATTGTTTTTTCTACTCATACGCATCACCTTACACTTTTCTACATTGAGAGCTAGCTGCCATCCTTCGCACCAACCAGAAATTTTGACTAAGTCATCCTGTACGCTATTACAGTCAGTTACAGACGACACCCTCCCATACAACACAGCATCATCAGGAAACAGCCGCAAGTTATCACCGTCTCACTGATTGCAGGTTTTTGCTGGAATTGTCAGTGTTCTCCGATCGTACTGTAGAAAATTGTGAAACTTTCTTTTTGAAATAAAAAGCACAATTAGGGATTTGTAATTGAGTCTCGCCCAACTAATGTTCCGTTGCTGCATCCAGTTTATTTTTGATAGCCCAAATATCTTTGTATTGATACACTACCAATGAAGATATATTTTAATTAATAATACCAACTTTTAGCTTACAATTCGACCAAGCTCCGAACAGAAAACCCATTCAACACAATTACCCGCACCGAGATCATCCACTGAATCTGTGAAGACTGTCCAGTGTTCTTGGGCACATCAATTACATCACGAAAGTCATTCATGTTACTGAAACCTGACGCCACCATCTTACCTACACAAAGCTGGAAAAGTTTCCGCCCGGTACGAAGAATTAGAGCCAAACAACGCATGTATAGACCATTACTCGAAAGGTGGCGTTATTATAACTGTTTATACCTATTTTGTGAATTATCCATACACAAGTAGTAGACATTTAGAGTGGAAATATTAGGGGGGGGGGGGGGCGAAAAAATGGCTCCACAGTGATACTGCTATTTCTACTGTAGTGATTGAAACACTACAGAGGATGACAAAATCACAGGATACTGAATTGAAATATTACTAGGGGCTAACAAGCGTTCATCCGTCTCCTGTTCATCCATCATACAGGCGTAAATGTAGTTGAAGGGATGAGGAGAGCTATGAGGTATTTTACCCTAAATGAAACCAAGTTCCTTTAAGTAAAACGTGCTTTGCACTACAAGAAAGCCCCGTAGTAACGTCACGATGTTGAGGACAAATTCATCATTACGGTGCAACTATATATCAACCCCACAAATTGGGAACTTATTTTGTGAATAAATTGCCTACAATGTTACTCGTTTGCATGTTTTCATTGCATATTTTCCAGTGTCGTGTTCTTACCGTGTTACAGATTTGGTGTAAATTCTTCTAGAGACAGACTCTTTGCCTGGAATCTTCTTCCTGAATCGGCAAACAAATGCTATTAGGCGTATCAGGAGCACTGTTACGTGTCTTACACAAAATGTTTACACTATATCGTATTTGGCCATAGAAGAACTTCACCGTTTATTTTCTCGTGTCGTGCTGTCATCTAAACCCTTACTACTTTCAGTTTTTGACAACGAGGGTGAGTCAGGAAGTCGCCAGCTGAAGTAGACACGCCAGTATTGCGTTTAGAAGCCTGAAAATTATTTTGCTCTTCAGTTGGCTCCACTTGTAAATTTAAACACTCGTCCCATTGTTCGAAAAGCCTTCAAAAATATGAAGCTCAAAAATTTTTGGCAGCGTTTGCATCCTGTAAGTGCTGCTCTTCAGGTGTATGTGGTACGGTAAACTGCTGCAACCCACAAAACGGATGTGTCTTAGTGGTAGAGAAATACCCCTACACAGCGCGCAGTGTCTGCTCAGTTTGCGACTTACTGACTTTACCGCATACATTTGCTAACTGATATGTATGTAAATTACACCACGTAGTTTTTCAATACAGCAAGAAAAATTTTCATTAATTTAGACAACATTCTCAAAGGAGAGAAACAGCGATCTATTTGGTATAATTAATATTACAAAAACGTCTTTTAAGAAAAAATTTATTGTCCGGTTTCGACCTGATGTAGATCATCTTCAGAACAAAATGTAGCCCATGTGGCCAGTGCGGCATTCCACTGGGCTGGGCTATCCTGGCTGTTCTCCTTATAACGTTGCCCTTGCTTCGGCGATTATATTTTTAGACAACGAATTGATGGTACCGAATATTTGAATTTGAAATAAGTTAAAGTACAGCACAAAATGAACATTAAAGCAAATAAACCGCGGACTGTATGTTAAAGTTGGGCACCATACAAGCAACAGCACGTTATAAGACTTACGGAAAGCATCTAGCTGGATCCTGCACTTCGTATTGTAGAAGCTGGAAAACTTTTATGTTTTATTTAATAAGTGAATGTTCGAGATACTTTCCGTAGGAGATCAATGTTCAGACTGTTCACTTCGCTTTTCATTGTTGTGACCGTGGGTGGAACATGAAGATACTGGTAATGATAAAATAATTTTAAAAAAATGATCGGACTTCGTGAAATTACAAAAGAAATGACTGCAGGTTCTAAAATCAAGCAAAGTATTGTATAAGGATGATTGATTGAAATTTTGCAGACAATGCGAAGCTATTGTAATGGCGTCTGAACATTAAACTATTACGGAGGCGAAGGAGCTGAAAACAATAGAAAATAAGTATGACGTGGAGGGGTTCATTTAAATAAAAGCCAAAGAGCGGATTATTTTAAATTTAAGTAATATATTTTTATAATAACTTGGATCACTTACATTAAATGGATACATGAATGGAAGACGTCCCTACAGAACGAACATGGACAAGGGTGAGTAAAAACTATCTCAGTTCCGTAATCTCGCTTGTTTTTAAGTAAAAAAATTAACGAAATTAAATTAGTTGTATTACGAGTCAGAGGGAACCGGAGGCGATAAGCAGTGCTGATCAAAGATAAACAAATAAATAAAAATCTCAGTGTATCGTTACATCCTGCCAGCTGGTAACTGGGATACATTTTGTTCCGAAGATGACCTACATCAGGTAGACACCGGTCAATAACTTTCTTTTTACGATGAAGGCTTTTTGTAATATTAATTACGAAAATTTGAGGATTAAGCTACTGAAAATTATTGCCTGCAGTTTTGTATTATCGCTCTCAGTTATTTAGATTGTATAACAGATAATAAGCAACGCGACTTCGCTTCAGAAATTGCAGTTCTAAATTATTAGTCTGACATTTCATTTTATCACATCTGCTAGGAACTTCTCGTTTTTAACCATATTTCAATGTGTTCTAAAGTAAGAACTAACAATGGCATTGGGTAGTTGTAAATAAAATGAAAACAGGTTTTTTGTTAATAAATAATCTATTGTGCAGCGAGAATACAGAGTTGTCAGAACCTCATGGCTTTCTTCACAGACTGCACTGCCCCGTGAAGATCCGCTGCGAACCTCTGCTTGGCCGACTGCAGGCTGCTGGAGTTCTTCCTCTTGACAGCTCTGTGGACCCCCAGTGGCGCCGGAAACAGCTGCACAGCACCTAGAACATAGGAAAAAACTGTTAATGTCTTATACTTTGTAGTGTTAATCTAGGAAACAGTATTCCTGGAATATGTGAAACTAAGTCAGTATGGCGCTCAAATGTAGAATCTGAGATTTTGTTTATAAGCGATAACAGGAAACAGTTTCAAAAAAATGTTCAAATGTTTGTTAAGCTTATGGGACTTTACTGGGTCATCAGTCCCTAAACTTACAAACTACTTATGAACTACTTACGAACTAGGACGGCACAAATATCCATGCCCGAGGGGGGATTCGAACCCCCGACCGTAGTGGCCGTGCAGACCGAGACTGGAGCACCTTAGTCTCCTCGGCCACCGCGGCCGGCTACATGCCTTCAATAATACTTTCGCTCGACTACTTCCGTGTTCTAATGCTCCATTTTCCCCCCGCGGTAAATTGCGAAAAATGCCCCTCTTAATGAACCCTACCCTTTAAAACCACCAAGGAATAGGGAATAAATTGCGAGGCGGTGTTCAGCACCCACGGTTCTTTGAACACGGATCTGGAGGAGATTTTTGAGGTCACAAGTTGAAAGGTATTAAACGGTTGCCGACTTAAAACTATGATGTTGAAAAAAAGTTAGCATCACGATGACAGGTTGGAGGGTATCAAACAACTGACGGGTATGTATGCTGCTGGGTGACGCTGATATTTCTACAGGAGGACACCCTGCCATTCTCAAGGCACAGCTGAGTAGTTGTGCCTTGAGAATAGCAGGGTGTCCTCCTGTCAAAATATCGGCGACGGTCCACGTCACCCAGCAGCATACCCGTAAGTTATTAACATTCAAAACGCTTGAAAAATTTGTGGTTTAACAAATGAAATATTTTAATACCAGTCGTACTCACCACTGTCGGGTCTCGCGGTGGCGAATCTCCCATTTCTGTCTGCGAGTGGTTTCGGCACATGTTGCGTCGTCCTTAGCGGCTTGGAGCCGGCAGCGAACACCCGGGCCTCGCGCTGCCGCCGCTCCGCCTGACTGCACGAGGCTCAGCCAGCGACTGCTGACGCGGCTAGCCGACAGCAAAGACGCTCCGTCCAGCTTCCTGAAACACCACAAATACCAGCCATTAACACTGCTTAAACTGATAAGAGCTCTTACAGGTACAAAATGCGCGGTGTTTATCGAGCTACATTTTATAGGATTCAAACATGTAGGTAACATTCATATTTTAACTAAATTTAAACAAGGTAATCAGCAATTTGTCTTAGTTTAAATAAAATCTTACTACCGCAAATCTTGTATTTCGGCTAGTAAATATCCATTCTCTTAGTGTTACGCCATGGTACACAATACACTTTTGTATTTGGACTGTGAAATTGTACGTAGACTTAAGGATCATCGTAGAATATTCAAAGTTACTCTCTGAATCTAACGTGATTACAATACTTACTAGCTGAAATATGGATTTTAGATATTAAAATATGTCATCGACGACTGACTGCAGTTGGGGCACATTACCCATATGGAAGATAATTTGATTTACCTATTTCATCTCACAAGATTAAACCCTCCAGAAGCTTGTTTTAATCTAAACGACTATCAGCAGTAACACAAGATGCCTTTCCAACCAGTAGCAATTAAGTAAAAATTGACCAATGCATGTATACAATACAGCACATTAATGAACCACTGTAAGTTTGATTCCACATGGAACTGATGTTATAATCTTAGATGGACAGCGACCAGTCGCAAAATCTTTATCGGCCCAAATCTAGATTTGTCACTGACCAATATCAGTGCTTAAAAACTTAATTTAAAACGTTCTACATCTTCGACATGAAGATTTATGATTTCGTATTTTTCAAACTACGTTTTTAAGCATCGATTACCGTCATACAGAGACCGAAATGTAGAATTCAGACAGAGTTCTGCGAGTGATTGCAATTCATCTACGTAGACTAAAATTGGATCTAGTAATTACACTGACATGAGACAGGAAAGGCGGAAGAAAGTAGAGAAAAGTAATACTATATAGAAATTCATGATGAGCTACAACGAACCTCAAAACAATTATCTCCGTCAACCGATTCTTACTTGCTGAAACGACAGTCATAATTAATGAAAATCAAAGGGAATATTGGCTTAAATGAGGAGTGGTTGTAGGGGGTTAGTGTGAGGGGACGGGAAACAGTTCTCTCTAGCAGTAGCTGTGAAAAGGAAGCGTTATGATTTAAAAATTAAGGGGATAAATATCAGCTTTTTGGAGTACATGGATCACAGTTTCCCCTATCCAAGTCTCTTTAACAACATTACTAGAATAATATCTCAAAATGCGCACTAAGATCTGTTCATACCTTTTAGTAATAAGAAAGCTGATATTCAGTAGAACAAAATCTCTTCAAAAAATTGAACGACAATACAATGGTAACAAATGTGTAGAATAATGTAGTACTACTGGGAAAGTATCTCGTTCAAATCACTACCTACTGCCCTATCGGATGCAACTAACAAGTCTTTCATTGTTGTGTTATTGATGGCTTTATATATCGGTCTCAAATTACTGTACGTCCCAGAAGAGAAATAAAGGGTGTTCAGAATCAGTCTCAAACGTTTCCACGGTTGTTGGAGAGTTTGTTGCGCTTGAAAATAAAGAAAAATGCGGTCTATAGCGCCGTTTCAAATTTAAATTGCACTAAACTCATTCCAGCAAGGCACTGCGCGTGTAAATTCAAACAACCAGTCACAAGAGCTGTTACTGAAAGTTTCTTTGTCCATCTGAATCAGACAAAGTATGTAAAGAAATTTTAAAACATGATAGTACTGCGCCGTCGTATCGCGATCGAAACCAGCTGCTGTCCAACGCATAATCTACACTCTTCGGGAGTTCCCATTCACAACGGCGCTATTTGTTACATCAAAGTTGATGAAGATAGAAGCAGTAGAATGTGTCTAATTCTTTTCGAAAAACGTTTCTCATTGCAGCCAAATCCTGCACACCACTTAGGCAGTTCATCACAACACTGTGTAGGGAACTAAATGTAACGTGGGATCAAACTCCGATATCAACTCTCAACAGTATGGCCTTGGGTTCAACAACAAAATATTCTGCTTATCAAAGCAAGACTTGTGTCTCGAGGGAGTTTCTGCGATCGTCATATGCATAAAATTCTTGAATATCAGTCTCCAGATCGCTTTTATTTTGTAGAACATGACCGGTTTCGGGACAGCTGCCCATCTTCAAATCAAGTTTATGAAGAATTTTAAAATATACTGTGTTGAATACCGCAGTGAAATAGAATGTAGCATTAATAGGGGCCTCATAATTTCTGGTGAAACTAAAGTAACTTTTAAGTATATAGAAGAAAAAGAATTACTATAGGGAAGCCACAGCCTAATGTGGAAATTGAAGTCTAAACCATTTCTATAAATAATATTCGGGCCCAAACATAACCCATATAACGTGGTATATAGTGTATGTTGACTCCATAAAGGATTGTGGGCCAGACCTCCATAATATTGTAATAAAAATATTTTCCAGCTTGGTTTGACAAAATATTTAAAAATATCGATTTCGTTCAAAACATTGAACATCACAGCAGATACGAGTACACCACGTGTACATCACGAAACATCTCAACCGTCAAATCCATAAAAGGAAAAAGCCTATCCTGTACATGCCACAAATTTAAATTGGTCAGTTTAAACTAGTAACATGCACTTGAGTGGCTTTTTAATTTGTGTATTTTATGGATATCACTGTTGAATTGTTTTACGCAGTGTACATGAGTCTTCAGGACTTACCTGCACTGAAAATCATTTGGACGAAATCGATACTTTTGAATGAATATTTATCACACCACCTAGCTCGAAAGTTAGTATATAGTATTGTACAATGGAAGGCAAAATGCTTGTCCGACGATTTGTCTCATTGTTTAAAGATTTGAATATTATAAAATGGAAAGCTTTGAAAGAATGTGAAAACTGGTGAAGCCCAAAATTGCACAGTCTGAAGCCAATTAAGGTTTAAAACATTACCTGCACAGGTGTAAATAAATCGTATTCGGACGCTCGTCCTTTACATTCGTAAAGCGTCAGCCTACTCAATACACCAGTGAAGCAAATGTGTAAAGCCCATCGTCGTAGTAATTCCACCGACATGCAGTTCTTACAAGTCAACAGTTTCTAGGTGGTGAAACATTGGTTTTCAAATGAAATGACACGCGTTAACGTGAAATACCTATCTATATATTACATTGCCTCTATTTGGCGACAGTAACATCAAACTGAAGCTCCACACACCGCTCGAGTATGCAATATTGGCTGGCACTTCTGAAGTTTGGAAAGCGCAGTGCTCTGTTCAATTATTCGGGCTGGGCAATTTTCTTGCCTCATTGTAAACAATGTTAATAGCCATTGGAATATTACACTTGTAGGGAACTACCATTTTGGAAAGTCTTACAAATGGCTTTCACTCTCAGTAAAATTCAGTATCAGCAAACATTGTGTACTATTACAGCACAGCCATGCTAACAACTTTGAGAAAGGACAGGCTAGCCAGTCTGTCAACCGAGAAACATCACAAGTCCAAAAACCTTTCAGTTATTCTTAATATTTGTATATCTAGAAACTCTTCATCCATGACTTACCACGAGAGCTGCTATAATTGCGCCAATCATTATGGTGCTGATACAGACCACCGAAGTTGCTGATGCTGTAGGTGTGTTGCAGGCACCTCAGATTTTTTCTCCGACGGTTCATGGATGTAGTTGCAACCTTAAAACGTTAATTTCAAATGAGCGAAGATATTCTGCGCAAGATTTTCTACTTGTGGACTACAGTTAATATAAAAGTTAACTGAAGCAGAAATTTATCTCTAACAATTACTAATGCTACATGCATAATTTTATAGCACAATAGAGAATCCGATTTGAACTGTTATAAACTATGATATCCTGTTCTTTTCATGTGGCCGTAAGATGTTTGCAGTCTCAAACGCAGTCAGTCGCTGCCTCCTAATCGAAGAGCTGTCTCTTGTTTAGAGCATCTAAATCCGGTACTGAAGGTCTAATGAGGAATATGAATTTCCGAAAACCAAAATCTAAGCGGGAGTGATTACAAGCTGTGCTAATTAAAGAGAGCCGGACAACTTTAAACCATTTATGTCGGCATTAAAAAAGGCTACAAAGACCAAATCCATTATCCAATTGCACCCTTTATCGTACTACAGTAAGCGAACATGATGGCGACAAATACAGAAAAAACCTTCACATGTTAATAAAGGGCATTTTACATAAGGTGCAACAATTTATAATGTCAAATCAGTTATTGAAAATTGAAGTCAAACTCTTTTGGACTGTAGCTCCTCCCTATATTTTTGTTAACTGTAGTTCATGAGTTATTTTTTGAGCCTATAAATAGCACTTCTCACTTTTGACAACTCTTTAAAAGTTATAGTGAAAGCCTTTTAACTATGAAATTCCATGTTGGATGCCTGGCGTTGAAAGTGGTATAATGGCACATAAAAAAAGGAATATGAAATTTTCTTGTACATGTGATGTATAGTTTATACATTGGTGATATTGAGTTGGTTTGACTTGATAATGGGCTCTGGTAAGCCCGCAACTGGTCGTCAAAAAGAAAAATCCAGCTGTGTTCATCTCTGGGTGTTTAACCAAGTTTGCGACTGATTACTACTAGTATCTACGCACTCCGACCACACTTTTCATTTCTCTATGTGCATATACTTTAGATTGTAAGTTATATAACCATTATCTGATTAAAGCTGTAATAGCATGACATTTACATCCTAACGATATATTCGTGTCAAGGATCCATGGAACTTAAAAACAATAAATGCTTTACTATATTGACTATAAATGTAAAAACCACAAGGATGTAAGTATGAAATATTAAAGCATCCTTCAGGCTTTCCTGTTCCTAATAAATATGGCTACAATATAGAACACGACGGTAGAATCATCTACAGGAAGATCAACGATTCCTACCATCAGTGGGAAACACCTATTAACTTTGTTCAAAGAAGTTTCGGGCATGCAGCCGCATAGTCATTGCGCCGCGAAAACATGAAGATGCACACTATTAACTTTATTTGTGGAACGCGTGGTATCGAAAGTTTCGGAATTGCCTATCCGATGACCTAATAGTGCATTTTGCAAGTACGTAATTGTCACAAGTACGTTAAGATTCTTCATTTCCCTATTTTTATTTTCGGCTAAAAGATAAATGAGGACAATCCTGCTACATATTGCATTTCGTTTCTTCTGGTCTTCATTTGAGTCCCTGCCATTCCGTCATTTAGTTTGCTTAAACGCGTCGAATTCGACACCACGCATATGGAATATTATCTTCACAAGATTCCAGAGGGAGGTGCTCTAACGAATTTCTATGTAGCCTCCAACGACATGCCATTGACGACACCACAGAAAATAGGCTGTCTTTGCTACCGTTATTACAAATGAGGAATGTGTCAAGTGATAATGTCCACGATACCCATACATCTTTCCACTTAAGACAGCAGTCACATGATACCAGGATCAAAAGCGGAGGGGCATTCTTAAATTAGTTTATGGAACCCCGTTTTAGAAGCTCGAAGTACATATAGTGTATCCAGATCACTGGCAGTTTAGTCTACATAAAGAAGCCAAATTTCGGACAACAGTACTCACAAAACTTTCCAGTTTCTCAAATGGTTCGGCAAACGTTTCAGGAGCATTTATCAATAATTTATAGCAAGACTGCTTAGGAAGAGATTAGTAAAGTATTTACTTTCTCGGGAGAGTTTTATAAAAATAAGTAAATGGTTTCATCACACTTAAAAACTCCAGAGCTCGCGAATTTATACACCGGGCTCCTACAAAGGACCTGGGACTAATGAAATGCCACTGAATTCTGGCTTCTATGTAAATAAACTCTGTAGTAAATGCTATTACCTAACATAACGAAGCAAGATAAGCAACACATATGATCTGAAGCCACTTAGGCTTAAAAGACGCAAAGCACTATTACCTTTAATATTTTACGATATTATTTTTATTATTCAATACATTTTTCTAAACCTGAAGCATCCAGTTCCGATACAAACCACGATGCTGTCATTTCTAAACTCTGAGGTTTGCACTTCAGACAATATATAATTCTAAATAATACTTAAGCATTACCACGATACAACCAGTACCATTCTTAAACCTTCTTTAGACAAATTTCTGTGAATAAACAAACGCAGGGCCAAGTGATACGGTCAGACACCCCGTTAACCGAAAACAATACATTACGTAAACCAGATTTTCCATTAATAGGTGCAGACATATTGTGAGCAACGCATAAATAACAGCTGCTATGAAATCTCCAGAAAGGAGTTTCTGCTAGCATATTTCGTTAAGAGGGCCTTTGAGTACGCAGTATCTCACTAACTGCATATTGTTGTACATCAAATGTTAACGACAGATAAAATATATACATCGCAATACATTAGTATGCCCTCTACAAAGGAATTATTCCCATGAGACACTGAAGTACTTAAAAGTGATTAGCATGTCCTCTAGCCGATTTGAGCTTATTAGTACCGTATATCGATACTGGAAATACTTTTCACAAAGATATGATTAAAGCAAAAACAATTTGTTGGAAATCCAAAAAAGAATGTACCATTTTCTTGCGGCGATCAATTACCACAAACGTTGAAGAAATCGATTTTGTTTACCACTCTTACGATAACATTTCAAAACTATAAAATACCCATGTAAATGAGAGCCTCGCACAAAGTTTTACATCATATCGCAGTACAAACTGCGGAGCTGCAGTAGCATATCACTGGAATATTACGGCATATAAATTGGAGAAATAATTACGGAAAACTCACCTGAGAATCATCAGGGCTATCTCCGGAGGCAGCAATCGAACGATGTCCATCGCTTCACTTCGTGAACAAGCACTCACACATCCCATGCAACACAGCAGCGAGTAGAACGACTCCATAGCTGCAACTGATGCACTCCACGGTCAACAAGCAAATGGCGGGAGCACGCCATGGCGCGCCTCTTATAGCCGAGTCTAGGAGGTGACGTCACGTGACTGCAGTCAGCGCACTCACTCCCAAACTTCGATGCGTGCTCGTCATAAGGTATGAGTAAACATTCAGAGTAAGAATAAGCACTTTTAGGGCATACGTGTTCTATCGCACTTTGTCGGAAAATGGGAGTGTGGTGAAATTTATCACTTGTCCGGGATAGAAGTGTTTTAGCGATATGCATCGCACAGGAAGCAGAATCACCTAAAAAGGTATGTATGTTATAATTTTTGCAGGGTCAATTCATTTTTTATGCTTCGCTTACAATTGCCAGTAATACAGCAAATGGGTTTTCCTCTGCATATTGTTGTTCAAAACGTGTTTAATGTTATACATGTACAAATGGTTTTCTACTGCTGGGAACATTTGAGGAAAAATAATATCCACGTAACTGTGTGTATGACCGAATAGTTAATAGTTCTACTCCCAGCTATGGTTGACAAATACGTGTGAAAATTAGTTTTCAGTCTAACTTTTCGGATACAGATAACTACAATCCCTAATGTGTTAAAATCAGATTCCATTATTGGCTAGAAAAGGAAACGACTGTAGGTGACAAGTTTTCTCCAGGTAATGTTACACTAAAACTTCATATCCAAAAACTTCATTTCGTGCAGATGATTTTTGGCATTGTTACAAGTACGCAAAGTGATTGACTCATTTTTCGATGTCAGATAGCTTCTATAAGAGTTCAATCTACATACATGTTATATTGCGTCACAAGGACTAAGGCACCTAGACTTTTATTGATTTCAGGTGGCTCTTAATATTTCGCATCGAACACTCTCTGAAGCAATGTAATGTTGTATGCTGTACTGTATTTACTATATATAACATGTCAGGAAAGCGACCGCATACATGATAGGTCGTCATTTCAGTATAAGTCTGCGACTTTTCTTTATTCTAGAATGTTTCCTTAAACAGAAATGGAGTTTCAGTGTACACTATGAAAAATCTCACCTATGATACGTAGCACGTTATGTATAAACTAGTTCCACTGTTTGCATATCTCACTCAAAAACGGATTTCGTAAATCAATTTCCCAAAATTATTGATTTTGGTTCGTCATTAAACACTTCGGATTCGATTCTGGAAATTCGGTTTCTGGCTTCCTGTGTTCAATTCCTTAATTCCTTTTCGTGTCCATGTAAAGTCACAGCAAATATTTAAACCTACCACACATAATTACAAAATACGGTTTTAGTCTTCTGGCAGATGTGTGACAATATGTCTTAGAAACATTGTGGAAAAGTCCCATCATTGCTTGAAGGCTTGACAAAATGAAAACGTCATTCGTAAGTACAGAGCTGATCGTATGATGCTGATGAGATCGATTTGTTCTTTAAATTGGCTGCAATAAACACCTCCCCCACCCACATTATGTATATATAATGCAATCCTTTAACGTTATTTTACTTCTTTTGAAAGAGTCATTGGTGGAACAGAAGACACTGACTAAAACAGTTTACAGGCATATATTTGACTCCAGTTAGTACAGATTTTGCATGAGTATCTCAGTCATTTATAATCTTCTCGTATTCTTTATACTTTTCCTAGATTATAGAAAATAAAAATGTTTTCTGGCTGATAACTGTTTTTGACTCACATTCTTTTAGCAAGCGTTGTTCTACTGTATCTTTAAGCAAGACTGGTTCGCAATGGATATCCTCTTGCAAGCAATGGCATCTGAGGGCTAAAGTTTTTATAGTTTCTGTGCGACTTATTCAATATAAAATGCGGAATTATCAAAGTGATGAAAAGTCTCCACAAACGACACGTGGTTCGGATTCCGTCTCTCTTCACCCATCATATTCTGAGGTAATTAATCATTGAATAAAAAAAGTATTCATTGCACAAAAGCGTGCAATCAGAATAATAGCTGGAGGCCACCCAAGATCAAATGTTCAAATGTTTGTATAGCTTATGGGACTTAACTATGGGGTCATCATTCCCTAAACTTACAAACTAATTATGAACTAGCTTATACTAAAGATGGCACAAACATCCATGCCCGAGGGGGATTCGAACCCCCGACTGGGAACGGCCTCACGCATCGTAGCGCCTCAATGCGCTCGATCGCTCGGCTGCGGCCATCCAAGATCATCCTGCATTTATTTGATTTGGTATCCTCACGGTAACTTCACAGTATATATATTCACTTATGAAATTTTGTTGTTAATAATCCCTCAGTTCAAAAGTAATAGCAAGGTGCATAGCTATAAATCTAGTAGAAAGGATGATCTTCACTATGCAGGGTTAAATCTGATTTTGGCACAGAAAGGGGTGATTTATGCTGCCAAAAAAGTCTTCGGTCACCTACCAAACACAAACAAAAGCCTGACAGCCAACTAGCATTTAAAAATAAATTAAAAGAATATTAACCTGACACGTTCCACATCATTACGAAGTGGCGTATTCATGTGCTATGAAAGAAGTATCAATCTAATTTAATCCGTTGTATAACTAGTTCAACGCTTGAATGGCTATGGTAGGTTTGGGATACGGAAGTTGAAGTGGCATCCAGTTGGAAGACTTCAATCAGCTCGTCACATTAACAGAAAAATCTTTCAATAATCCTCAATATTCACATTGATAAACTGAACACTATTTATGACTTATCAGGAGAATATCTCCAATTGTATCAACCATGATGATACAGTCCACTGAAGTAGGCGGTGATGTGGATGAGCAGTTAGTACCTTCGACTATTTTCTCTGCCTAATGACAGAAGATGGCTGCACGATAAACCTATAAAATATGGAGATAATTTTAATTTAAGTAATGCTGCCTAAGTATTTACACTATTTCCTTACGACAGACTTAATCATCATAGGATTTTTTAACGATTAATGATACTAGATGAAACTAAACTATTCTATGACCTATAAACAATGTCTTGACAATACCTGCCCTTTTAATGTGTCCCTATCGATATGCTATTTGGTCTCTAATATAATCAAACCAAACGGTGTCCCAGATGCCCTACCCCTTCACAAATTATCTCCATATCACCGGTCAAATGGAAAGTATTCTCCGTATCGTGCAAGTAGACGAAAGAATTCTGCACATCAGAAAACAGTTATGAAGCGCCCGTTTGGAATTTTTAAGTCGGGTAAGAATATTACTGTCTCGTCATTTAGCCTTACATACAGGAGACAAAAATTATATGCAATAACTACATTAAGACGACAGTACACTTTCACAGAAACCCGAAAACCAAAGACGCTATGTCACAATGACTCTTGAAATACAATGTTAGGTGCTAAATGACATTACAATACTTCATTAAGAGTTTAACAGTGGAGTAGCTTCTGTGCCACATTTGGATTACGAGTTGAAAACCTGGCAATATTTCATATGAATACCGGTGTGTGTGTGTGTGTGTGTGTGTGTGTGTGTGTGTTAAATCAAGGATCACCTTGACCTACAACAGTTTCTACATAACTTTAGAGACGCAATTGATTCGTCCATTGGATAACTTGCCGTCTGTGTTTAGTCATTTGCGTTATAACGTAAATCTAGCTCACTCACTCCACCTGAAATCATCACTATTATCTAAGTCAATACACAATGCAAGAACCCGCTACTCACTTTACTACATTTTCAAGAATAATTGCACTCTCATAAATGAACATTGAGGATCATAGTACAAGAAGTTAACACGACCGTCACAGAGACGTTAACTTTAGAATGTCCGAGTCGATCGCGACATGGGACAATAAAAGTGGCCGCTATCTGCACAATCTGGCAACACTGTAGACTGCGGGAGTTCATACAGTAATTCTTGTGTGCTGTTAGAAGTTGTGGAGGTCAGCTACATCCGTGGTCCCGCGGTAAAGTGTCTGACTTGCCTGTGAAAGTATTAGCGATCGAAACCGACTGTTGACAAAAATTTTAAATTCACGTTCCTAGTGCGTTCTGATGCCACATGTGTAAGGAAGCATATGCGTAACGTATTTCATTTTTTGATACTCTGTTAATAACATTTCGGCTCAATAACACTGTTGCCTCTGGCCGCAGCACTCGGCAGAGTTCTCCGCGGCCCACTCGCCGGCTACACAGCGCAGCCTCGCCCTCTGCCCACAGCGCCTGCCGCCGCTCATCGCCCTGGATGCGTAAAATGCTGTAGTGTTGCTGAGTGGTGATCCACAAAAAAAGGTTGCGAAGTGTGTTTCAGACACGATATCAACGGAGCAGACCACCATTTTGAATGATGACCATACTATTACACTAATACATAATACATTAGAGAGGCAAAACATTTTCATAGTCATTGATCCAATCAAATGGCACTCTACGATGGTTAACACTTATTTATGGCTTAAATCGCGATCCTTTTCCTTTCAGAAAAGCCCTTCATGTAATTTGTTATTGTCATCACTTCATATGTTTTCATCAAGACACTGTGCGTAACTGCACTACAATGTTTAGTGCCATTGTTTGATTCCTTATGGTAAACGTATGAGCTAAATTATGTGAATACGTTTCAGCGCACGTTATAAAGCAACACAGCCACACTGAAAGGTGTCTCATTTCTACAGCAGATATTTTGCATGAACGAACTATATTAATCATTATGTTCACTTCCTCTGCAAGCATCCCCTAGTATGTGGGTCCTAAAGAAATAGTAAAAATTCCCATTGAGGGAGGTCAGTTCGAATTCCTTCAAAGGCGTTTGTATGGTGAAGCCAAAAAGACATCTAATACCATTTCCGTAATTTGGAGTCGACCTTTCTGAAAGCCTTATTGTATAAAGCTTTTCTTCTGATTCCATTAAAGAGTTTCTTCTTGCAATCTGCAGCGTATAAAGTAAAATGAAACATAGTGAAACGGAATACCACCGCCAAACGCACTGTCTCCAACCAGGATTAGAACTGCCGACCCACAGCTCGGTTGCATCGCGAGACACGAGCAGAACCACACAGCCAACCACACGCTGCCGGCTGGTGCCCTCAGTCTCTCACATATTCAATGCTGAGCCTCTAACGTATCTCGAAAGTTAACCTGAAAGTCACCTATGCGGATAAAAAAATTCCTTGACTGCAAAAGTTAAATTTCTGTCTCTCATATCACATGGGCATTATACAGCATGAGTCATGAAAGTAGAAGAGGAATGTCAAGTGAACTTAGCTAGACAACGCAGTACCACTTGCGGAAGTAACTGCACTGTTCACAGTGTTGCCAAATAGTAGCAACGATGTTGCCAGTTCTTAGCTGTACTAGGAGCCCTGTGTAACGATAAGTGACGCGAAATCGTCCTCGTCTCATACGGGCTTCAAGAGGGAAGTCGCGGATTTTGGTTAATACGCGGCGCAATCTCCTGATAGTTTCCATCGTCACACTTTAGGATGCAGATATTTAATTCGTCCAATGAGGCCGAAACCAGCGTTCACATATTTTGAAACTTAACAGCAAATGACTAGAGAAGTGAAACATACTGATATTGTTCTTGAATCATACGCAGGTCAAAGACTGAGATATGTAAACTTCCATCACGATTTCCGTTTCACCTCTCCCCTCCCCCCCAAAAAATACTAAAACAATTTCTTTGTTAGATTTCAGCAAAAGCTACTTTGTTTTTAATTTTTCGTGAAAAGTTACTGTAAATCAACTTTGCCTCATCCGTCATGAAAAACTTCGCATCTTGAAAGTGACTCCGTTTCAAAATGCAGCCTTACGACCGCACAAGTAATACTTTACGTGTTGGTTTGTTTGAAAGCCAGAAGAAACATAATCAACTGATTATGTGTGCAACACAGTAATTAGTTCATTTAGGGATTCAGAAGACAGGATACATAAAATTACGGCCATGAACACAGAAACTAAACTGTGTATGTGAGAAATGTGCAATTCTGAGGTTTTACATCTGCAAACATATACATATAATCTATAGACTACTAACCAGCTTATTGATTTCACAGTGTTACAGCCTTGTTGGCCCAACAAATGATGATGAGAATCCGAATCCATGTGTATGATGGATTCTTCGAATTATGCCACCCACGACTTGCATGTGTTGTTGTTTAGTATCTGTCGTCACGATGATAAATCAACAGAAATTATTACAAATTTTTTGCCTACTTTTTCATATTGTTGTATTTTCCGTAGAACCACACATTCTTTCCGGTCTCTTGGCCACATGGGAAAGAACGCTTTTGCAACTGAATTAATGATAATAATGATAGTAATCAATGGCGTTTACCTCATTACAGCAGAATGTTAACGATTACAATAACAATAGAAAATGCCGATCTCTTGGTTGATACACTGAAATGAGTTTTTGTATTTCGTTGCTGAATACCGTTTAGGACATTTTTCAGAGGAGAAAAATAGACCTAAAGCCACACACATCACTAGTACAACGATATCTCACTAATCAACTATGCTTGCTGTAGATCAGGAGACGAGAATAGCGTCACCGACCTAAATTGAGAGTACTGGTTCAGTTGTCTGACATTTGTTGGCAGTTAATACATTCCCGACATAAACCACAAAACTGTTTGCAATTTAAACAGGGGTCGACCTTCCTGCGGTCGAAAATTTAATTCAGGATAACAGTCATATTAATTCAATGACCAAACTCATATCCTCAAGAATATTGGAAAATACCTCGAATGCTGGAAATGAGGAAACGATCAGAGTTGTCTAGCGTTGTAAGCAATACTGCCAAGCAATAGCAAGAACTTCTTGGGCATCCCACAATATCCTCATTCCTACAAACAGCATGCTAACTGGCTTTAGCCATGCTGCGCTACCAAAGGCCATTCTAAGTAAGGCTTCAGTCCGAAAGCAGACAACAGCATTGAAAAATGCTAATGAATAGATGACTTACACTCACCAACTTCCGGGGAGAGCTTCTTTTAACAAAACGAAGAAAGTGCAAAACGAATACTTTCTCCAAAATTCCTACGGACTGTTGTCCCAAAATGGATGTATATACGTTCAGTCTTGTCATACGCGGCTCACATTCCAGGAATATCACAAAAATGAGTATCTGGCGTGTATCGTCTTAGAGCAGCTATTACGCAAGTTTTTACCGATAATCGTAAAACTGACCAGACGGGTTTTGCTGCAGAATATAGCGACTTCTATTAGATCCGCGTAACCTTTCCCGACAAGAAACTGTTTTCTTCGTATAATGATGCCCCTGTTTAGGTGAATTATAAAGTTACTGTTTAATGTTGCTTCAGAAGAACTTTTTGCACTAAATATATTTATCTTTTCAGGTGCTTCAAAGTAATTGTAATAATTACTTTCCCTTCAAATTAATCCATTTACTCGATCTATTATTTGTAAAGTAATTGCAAGCGCGAAAAGTGAAATTGTACTATAAACCAAACAGTTTGGTTACTTTAGGTCTATCGTCCATGGGCAGAACGCTTCCATGTGAAATATCTCCACGAAAGGCAGAGTGGCGGACGGTTCTCTTTCTTAGTACAGTTCGGCTCGGATAGCCGGTCCTCTGTGGAGAAGAGATGTAATTGTGTGTTGAAGAAAGAAGTCATATCTAAGAAACCTGCCTATTATTTTTATTTTTCTCCTATATTTATATTTTTCAGGCTTATATTCGCCTTTACTTGTCACAAAATAATGAGATATCTTTTTCTCTGCAAGTAGCATTACATTTTCCGTTGTCTCTAGATGGATCATACTTTGTCTCTGCCGGTCCCAGATCTCACGTCGAAAGAAACATGTCCTCCACATCATTCATTTCGCAGGAGGCGGTCGTATATTTGCCATTGGTATATTTACTTGTACGAATATTGTTCGCAAGCGTAAATAGTTTGCTCTTGCTGTTCGTCTCCAATTCTCTATAATTCTCCTCGTGAAGTGGATGAACTGTGCTTTATTATTGTTAGTACCATTAATTTTTATTTCAAGTTGAGCTTTGAATTTGTATTTTTTTTATTGCCGTTACATTTGTTTGTTGAGTATGTTTGACAGTATTGAAGGTCAAGTTCTCATATCCATTAACATAAGGCCGGTCGCGGTGGCCGAGGGGACTGAGGTGCTTCAGTCATGGTCTGCACGGCCACCACGGTCGGGAGTTCGAATCCCCCCCTCGGGCATGAATATTTCTGCCGTCCTAGTTCGTAAGTAGTTCATAAGTAATTTGTAAGTTTAGGGACTGATGACCCCGTAGTTGAGTCCCATAGGATTTACAAACATTTGAACATTAACATAAGCGTGTTAGAGCTAATTTTTGTCTTGTTTCATCTGTACAACTTCCTCTCAAAATGTGGAACACTTATTTTAACACCCTTCATTTGAAACCGATATGTAGGCAGTGGACATTCACGGATTACTCATTTATTAACGTCATTGATAATGACAATTAGGATCAGATTTGTTTACAAATTTTGTACTCAATCCATTTAATTAAATTACAACCCTCCGCATTCTACGGCATCTATTCTAAATCAATGAATAAGAGATACGTCAATACGTTTATTTTAACAAGCAACAGTGCAATTGCTTTCCATAATACTGATTTAAACCGTGGCACAATTCATCGATCAATTTTAATTTTAATCGTTGTAACACGTATTTATTAGGTTGCTTTATTGTCTATTGTGTGTTTCTTACAAATTTTACAATTGATTTTATACTAACGATAGGCCAGAAACGTAATTAACGTAACTCAGAACCGTGTGACAATGCAATATCTACTCGCGTTCATTTTTGCGAGTTGGTGCAGTGTTAACACACTGAATTCATATTCGGCCATTTGGATTTGAATTTTCCATGATTTTGCTAAATAAGTCTAGGAAAAAGGCGGAATGGTCTCTGCGGCAGTATGCGGACGATTTCCTTCCACATCCTTATCACAACAATCCGTAACCTTCCTTCTTTCTTTCGTGTCTAGTGTGCAATATTTTGTTTATGTTTCAGTGTGTTGGTATAAATTTTGCAGTTCATTTCAAACCTAATTCCCACTGAACAAGAGACATTAAACTTTCAACTCAACTTAGAACTGGATGGCACTGCTACATTAAAGCCATTTCTTAATTGGTGTGTTGTGGAGGGCACTTTTTATACAACTGCTGTTTCCTCCTGTTTCTATTCCAGTCGTGAATGGTTCGCCGTTAAAACAATTTCTGGTAAGACTTAATGTGCGTTCATATGGCTCTATCTTTTACCTTCGCGATCTTTCCGTGACTAATACGTACGAGGGGTAAGGTGAATTAGAAATAAAACACATTTATCGAATGTCTGTTGTATTCTAATGCAAACGTTTGAAACTGAATGAAAAGTTTCACACATACAAAATTTGAAAAGTGTAAAACAATCATTTAAATGAAAAATGCTTGTAAAATGGTTTTAAAATAGACTAAGACGTATAAAGTAACTTTTTCCACTCGAAAATTGCTACCGCGTTAAAGATAGTTCCAAAAAAATTCGAATTTTTAATAGCTATGTCAGTCATCATGGTAACACTGAAACGTAAAGTGTTCTTGCTTCATGAGTAATGCTAGCAGTAGCGTTTAGTCGCCATCGACTTGAAGGGTAATTTATTTCATTAACATTCTGAAGTCGATAAGAGGTATGACGCGGTGGCGGCACAACGAGCGAGCGAAGGCGCGCGCATCTGGAAACGGAGAAGGCGGAGCGCGCCTGCTGGAGGGAAAGGATAGTTGTCGTTCTGAATCGACGAAGCCATCAAACGGAGTCTAACAGATGTTCGGTAGACCTCCCCGAACTTTCGCGGTTTGACTGTAACATAAGAAATAAATGAAATTCACGAATTGCATTGAATGGTTAGTAAATTAATGTCGTCCGCTATCTGCCGACGATACCGCTCGAATGATAATCTATCGACGTGAGATACATGAAACCTAAAAGTCGCCATAAAGTTTGTACTCTGAAACCTATCACCGCGCTGTAGCGAGCAAATTGCAACTAAAACTATGTCTGCAACGCATTCGGCCATCAGATTACGTAACATTTTATGAAATCAACGAGGCAGGCAACAGTAAGACAGGTTCGAAATCTATCGAGCATATCAAGGAACGTGCTAAAAATTAGCGTTTGATTCAAATGGAACGCTATTTAACGTAGCAAGATGTTCTATCAATAACAGGTCACTTGTAATTTCCATATTGACCTGCCGACATTTTATTTTATCAGGAAGCAAACTCTAAGGAAACTGGACAGAATTTGAGTATTTACGACGACTTTTCTGCGACAAATTGTGCGTCTTTTTGTTATTTGAGTAAAGTAAACATCACGATAAGGCCTACCTAGTATACAACCATAAACCGAGAAACAAAACTGGGAAAAACTCTGAATGAGGTATTCATTGATATTTTTTCTTTACTCTTTTGAAATAGCTGGTCACACGGGACATACGCAATTTGGATGGCACAGTGTCTCGAGCATGAGTGGAATTACGGATCCTAACATGCAGGACGCCAGCTACAAAAACTCGTTCATCAGGCCAGCAATGTAATCAAGATTTTCCAACGTCGTAGCTAGGGTCTATTGTTTCGCAACTTTGGCATCATGTAGATGTGAGTCTGATTTGGAAATCTGCAAACAGTTGACTTTTCCTCGTCACTCCCATTAAATATTCTGTAAAATTAATATCAGCGTATGCACATTGTAGTAGCTGAATAGTGTTCAAGAAGGTCGTTTCATACATTAACTACTACTACTCTCTTTCACGTTGCGAACAATCTGCCTCAGCTGTGAGTAAATCAATGAGGTAAGGATTATAGCAGTAATGTCTAGCTGTATAATAGTCACTTTCTAAACACCTAGCTTATTTCGAAATCGGGTCAGTTTTGTTGCAAAATCTGGATCTTATCAATTCATCTCGTTATGTCTTTCAAATGTTCAAATGTTTGTCAGGCTTAAGGGACTTAACTGCAGAGTCATCAGTCGCTAATCATATAAACTATTTGTGAACCACCTTATACTAAAGGCGACACAAACAGCCATGCCCGAGAGGGGATTCGAACCCCCGACGGGGAACGGCCTCGCGCATCGTAGCATAGCGCCTCGATGTGCTCGGCCGCTCCGCCGCGGCGTTACGTCTTTAAATTATCCGCTTACTGTCAAACAGAACCATTCGTGCCAACTGTCTCCTGGCAACCTCATACTAGATGCCATAGCCACCTACTTCAAGAATATCAAGTGACATCACAAACAAAACGACAGAACATTTTCTTAAATGAATTTATCTGTTGTTCTAAAATGATTGTAAACTTTTAAATATTGATAAAACAACTTACTTGTAAATTACTTGAAATGTTGTCATCACGTAAAGTAAATAATAAATTATGAAACCGCATCAGCTGTTTTTTAATTAAGATCCTTGGTTTACAGGTCCACGACCGTTTTCATGTTAAATATTTTTCATATGAAAATTCATTACAGAGAGACAACGTTCAAATCACTTTCATCTGTCATGGAAATAAAATTTCATTAAATAGGCCCGGATATATGGAACCAGTCCAACAGAAATTATTACTGTCGTTCGGAATAAAATCCAACGACGTTAAACTGTGGACAAATAGTCGCGTAATTTTGATTACTTTATTGTCCAAGAAACCAGTAGATTGCCGACGAAGTGAAGGTGTCGAAACTAAAGAAGACTGTCTATAGAATAGAAAAAACAGATAGATGACGCGTTTGTATTTTGTTCATCTTTGCATCAAGTATTACGGGAACGTATAAAACTTACTAATATGCACAACTACCCACTTTCTCTATTTTGTTTCGGTTTCAAGAGGACTAAACTCAAAACATGCTTATCTAAACATAATTTATTACACTGCGTCGATGCTTTGGGTACATTTCCATAATAGCTGCTCATTTAGGTAATATACCTTGAATGTGAGACGCGCATGACAAGACACAACGTAGATACAATCCGTTTTCGAACTACAGTGCCTAGTATCATTGGACAAAATGATCGTTCGCACTACTTTTTCGTTTTGTTACAAAAAGCTCTCACTGAAAGTTAGTGAGGGAAGTGGTTGATACCTTACTGTTTAGTGACGGATGGGGCAACGTTCATTTTCAGTAACATTTAATGAAATGTCAAAATCTAACAAAGCAATTGTTTGTCTCTTTTTAGGGGGGGGGGGGGGGAGGGGAACAATATCAGTATGTTTCACTTCTCTAGTCATTTGCTGACATATCATAATGCTGTTAAGTTACAAAATATGTGAACGCTGGTTTCGGCCTCATTGGACGAATTAAATATCTGCATCCTAAAGTGTGACGATGGAAACTATTGCGCCGCGTATTAACCAAAATCCGCGACTTCCCTCTTGAAGCCCGTATGAGACGAGGACGATTTCGCGTCACTTATCGCTACACAGGGCTCCTAGTACAGCTAAGAACTGGCAACATCGTTGCTACTATTTGGCAACACTGTGAACAGTGCAGTTACTTCCGCAAGTGGTACTGAGTTGTCTAGCTAAGTTCACTTGACATTCCTCTTCTACTTTCATGACTCATGCTGTATAATGCCCATGTGATATGAGAGACAGAAATTTAACTTTTGCAGTCAAGGAATTTTTTTATTCGCATAGGTGACTTTCAGGTTAACTTTCGAGATACGTTAGAGGCTCAGCATTGAATATGTGAGAGACTGGGGGCACCAGCCGGCAGCGTGTGGTTGGCTGTGTGGTTCTGCTCGTGTCTCGCGATGCAACCGAGCTGTGGGTCGGCAGTTCTAATCCTGGTTGGAGACAGTGCGTTTGGCGGTGGTCTTCCGTTTCACTATGTTTTATTTTACTTTATACGCTGCAGATTGCAAGCAGAAACTCTTTAATGGAATCAGAAGAAAAGCTTTATACAATAAGGCTTTCAGAAAGGTCGACTCCAAATTACGGAAATGGTATTAGATGTCTTTTTGGCTTCACCATACAAACGCCTTTGAAGGAATTCGAACTGACCTCCCTCAATGGGAATTTTTATTATTTCTTTAGGACCCACATACTAGGGGATGCTTGCAGAGGAAGTGAACATAATGATTAATATAGTTCGTTCATGCAAAATATCTGCTGTAGAAATGAGACACCTTTCAGTGTGGCTGTGTTGCTTTATAACGTGCGCTGAAACGTATTCACATAATTTAGCTCATACGTTTACCATAAGGAATCAAACAATGGCACTAAACATTGTAGTGCAGTTACGCACAGTGTCTTGATGAAAACATATGAAGTGATGACAATAACAAATTACATGAAGGGCTTTTCTGAAAGGAAAAGGATCGCGATTTAAGCCATAAATAAGTGTTAACCATCGTAGAGTGCCATTTGATTGGATCAATGACTATGAAAATGTTTTGCCTCTCTAATGTATTATGTATTAGTGTAATAGTATGGTCATCATTCAAAATGGTGGTCTGCTCCGTTGATATCGTGTCTGAAACACACTTCGCAACCTTTTTTTGTGGATCACCACTCAGCAACACTACAGCATTTTACGCATCCAGGGCGATGAGCGGCGGCAGGCGCTGTGGGCAGAGGGCGAGGCTGCGCTGTGTAGCCGGCGAGTGGGCCGCGGAGAACTCTGCCGAGTGCTGCGGCCAGAGCCAACAGTGTTATTGAGCCGAAATGTTATTAACAGTGTATCAAAAAATGAAATACGTTACGCATATGCTTCCTTACACATGTGGCATCAGAACGCACTAGGAACGTGAATTTAAAATTTTTGTCAACAATCGGTTTCGATCGCTAATACTTTCACAGGCAAGTCAGACACTTTACCGCGGGACCACGGATGTAGCTGACCTAGTTGTCTTCTAACTGCACACAAGAAGTACTGTATGAACTCCCGCAGTCTACAGTGTTGCCAGATTGTGCAGATAGCCGGACTTAGAGCGAATCAGCGCGGCCACTTTTATTGTCCCATGTCGCGATCGGCTCGGACTTAGGCTCAGCTGCGGCTGGCCGACGGCCAGGTTTTTTGTCAAAGTAGCATAGGTATCTCATGTTTTAAGTGAATGCTTTGCATACGAAATAAGAATAAGCCTTGCACATACACTTAAAGTATCTGAGCACTTCGCCTTCAGTTTTCGTATTTCCCTTTACAAATATTTTGGACTGGAATAATATACTATATCATAGCTGTATACTTGCGTCAAGGACCCCGTAAATAAAATGGCATTCCAACACAAACTACATTGACTCTGCCTACACTTAGGCTTAGGAATGCCTCATGTAATGAGATATCAACTCAAAGGTCAAAAGCTTTTAAACTACTATACATGTAACAATAAAACATGGAACCTGAATACAAAAGTCGTTGAAAATAATGTTATAAAGCGAGGAAAAGCTGCAACAAGATCAGTTATCTTAACCTGTATTCAACACCGCAGAGCGAAGTGCTTGCCATAAATCCTGCGCTATACATACGGCAACAACTTCTTGGGTCTGAATAAAACAGCACCAAGTAGTAGAAACCTGTTTCAATCTTCGTCAGGTTTATGAATGCCTAGATTTTGAAGTCTGTAGAATTGCCTGCTGAAACCACGTGTGTTTAATTTTATATCTCACAAAGATCTCAGACAATGAAGACCCAAGAAATTTATATTTCATTGCGTTACACCAAGCCATTAGCAGGTGATGTCACGGAATTTAACTTTGCGCGCACCGGACGACGCATGTAATTTTGATAAAGTATTCCACCATTGCTAGTATTCTGAACCAAGCAACGAAAATTTTCGTACTGTCATAAACGTGGGAACCAGCTACGCTGGCCGCGGTGGCCGAGGGGACTGAGGTGCTTCAGTCACGGTCTGCACGGCCACTACGGTCGGGGGTTCGAATCCCCCCTCTGGCATGGATATTTGTGCCGTCCTTAGTCTTAGATCATTCGTAAGTAGTTTGTAAGCTTAGGGACTGATGACCCCGTAGTTATGTCCCATAAGTTCTACAAACATTTGAACATTTTTTGACTTGTAGCGTCTGTACATGAGAAAATTGAACGAACAGTCTAGTAACAATTCCAAGCTAACCGTAACAAAGTATCACTTTTGTAAGAAAAATGTACGACAGGAATGTAAGGTATCTGTAAACGTTTTACCAAATGTCTGCACCGTCTAAGGTATTAAAGTATCACGTTAGGTTATCGGCATGAATTTACATACTGCACAAGTACGTCGTGCTGTAATTTCCAATCTCTAAATTTTCCACCTAATGTAATGTATCATTTGAAACAAACACACACATTTGACAGTCGGCGTCAGAATCAGGTAAAGTGTTTTATTAATTTACTACGGAAGTTGTGGGCTGGAGATATTTAGTGAGATGGAAAGCTTCGGACAAAGCGATTATCACATTTACTGGAGTCACATACTTCATCTTGTAAATTTACGTTTACACTTAAGCCCTACTAACAATATCTGATTTCTCTTTAATAGCTGGAGACAAATATGACAAAGACCTACTGGCACCAAATAGACTTCAAGGGTTAGAAAAAGCAGTTTCTACAAGAGAATCTTTTGAATAACGCTATGCAGAGTTTTCCATATTTTGTGAAATACTTTGAACGTTTCGTAGTCGTTCGTCGACGTTACAAATGTTTAAAATTTTCAGTAGTGAAATTAATGTATTTACAGACTATCTTGAAGTACTTGAATATTAATAGTACGTACATTTGGTGATGTGAGGGCATAACTGTAGACTCGAATACCACCCGTCTGCTTTGACCCATGATGTCATCAAGATGTCGGAAAAACAGTATACGGGATCTCTTAATGCTTCTGTAGTTATGATACATAACAGAATGTACAATAGCTCACAGGTCTTAGCTCAAAAATTCGCGCCCACGGCGCTGACATACGAAAATAGAAAATCTCCCGGTTAACCTACATCTAATCATCAGAGAGAAGCTACAGATCACTTTTTAAACAAAAGATATTAATCTGTTGTATGAAATAATAAAAAACATTCTTGTTTAACCTATATCTAACCTTCTTATGGCTACGCTACAGATAATTTATTTTAAATTGCAAGTTAGGTATAGGTCAAACAAGACCTAAACCTTGCAAAAATAGAATAATACCAAAAGGATGATACAACGCCACCTTAGCAGAACCTCTAGAATTGAGTATTCTTTAAGTGAAACCAAATATTTCCAGGCTACCTTGAAGGACTTAAAATGAACAGTGTATTAACTGAGCGCATTCAGTTTGTTTATACTGAAAAAAATCATGTCAATAACAAAGGCAACTTTCCAGAGCTGAGTAGAAACGGCGAAGCTAGGGAAACTCCCCACTGGAATACTACGACGTAGTGTAAACATACCTCAGAATCATCAGGGGTGTCTCCGGAAATAGCCTCCCCATGATGTCCAGCGTTTCACTTCAACAACAAGCACTTTATTTCGTTCTTTTTTTCATTCCACCCCATATGGGTAATTAATAGTAATTGGACTTCTTTGCGGCAACTCGGTTGTTTTAGTGCTTGTTGAGATTCTATCAATTCCATATTTTTCTGTCATATTTATAAGCCTTTGGTCTATTGGCTGAATATTAGCTATTTGGTATAAATCTTCCCTACTGGTGCTAGGTCTAACTCTGGCAGCAATTCGAAGAATTCTCCTCTCAGTACTTAGTATTATATAGAGATGAGCTCTTGACGTTAGCCAAATAGGTGCCGCATACTCAAGGTTGGGTCAAATATAACAGCAGTAGGTATAAATGAGGGCTGATGTTGATGCTCTATTGAATTTTCCTTTTATCATTTTTAGTAAGCCGAGTCTTTTTCTAGCTTTATTTATCAGATCAGAAATTGTAAATTTATAAGTTAAAGTAGTATCAAAGATAATACCTAGATATTTGACCTTATTCTGGGTCTGGATGTCTTTTCCCCATAAATGGAGTTGGAGCTTATCCGTATTCTGTGGCTTATATTGCATTAAATTCTTGTGATGGAAAGCTATCAACTGACTTTTTTCAGGATTGGGCGTATACGCCACTTTGCCAACCATGGTTCTAAGATTTGAATGTATTGTTGCATTTCGGTAGAGTACCTCGGACGTAGATGCATGGCACCAGTATACAGTATCATCTGCGTACATGGCTATATCTTCATTCCATCTGGTGGGTGTTGGTATATCAGCTGTATAGAGTGAATAGGGTAAAGGCGAGAGAATTGCTCCTTGCGGTACACCAGCTATCGGAAAAGAAAGGTGTTGAGAAGATTCCATTTATGTATATTCTAGTTGGTCTGTTATCAAGAAAATTTTGTAAAAGCTTCACTAATTGACTTGGGAATCCCATTTTAATCAGCTTATAATAGAGTCCTCTGTGCCAAACCTTGTCAAAGGCACGTTTTATTTCTAATAAGAGTGCCATAGCGCAGTCTCCTAAATTTAGAGCTTCGGTGACACTTGTGGCCAATCTTAGTATTGGGTCTAAGGTAGAGTGACCCTTACGAAAACATGCCTGTATAGACGGTATAAGATTTTTCTTGTCTATAAAATGCTGCATTCTCGTTCTTAATATTGTATCAAACGTTTTTCCGATGACTGATAATAATGTGATAGGCCTATAAGATTTAGGATCATTTGATGCTTTTCCCGGTTTTAATATCATTATGACTTTAGCAGTCTTCCATTCTGTGGGTATTTTCCTTTGGTGTAATGCTTGGTTAAATAACTTTTGTAGAGATATAATAAATTCTTTTGGAGCTAAACGTAAAATTTTTCGTGTTACTCCGTCAATACCTGGTGCATTATTCTTGCCATTCTTTATAGCTGCAATTATCTCTTGTTGGGTAATATCTTTTAGTATTTGTGATTGATTTAGATCCATGTCTGTTTGTCTATCAGGGATTCTATCTCTTGATTAACCAATTGCTCGTGCTCTAGGTTAGATTTTTCATCGGTTGGATGTTGATGGATCTCGTTCAAAACATTTCTGAAAATCTCGGCCTTTTGATGGTCATCGGCTATTATTTGACCATGTTGAATTAAAGGTGGAGTTCCTTTATTATTGTCACCGGTAATGTTTTTAAAAGTTCTCCAAAATAGGTTGAATTTTTATGATCCAGGTTACGAATTGTTTCGACCCACTTTTGAGTTCTAAGCTCCTTTAATTGATTTCTTACTAGGCGATTCAGCCTGTTCCATTCGGTTTTGTAGATTGATTACCTAGTTTGTGTGTAGAGTTTATACATTTTCTTTTTTAATTTAATATTTTTTAATATATATCGTGGAGTTCTTGGTTTCCCTGGCATTATTGTGACTTTAGGTGCACTTTCTCGTGTAGCATTATTAATAATTTGAACTAATTTGTTATTATATTCGTCAATATTCTCTGTATCAATAATTCCTTGATTATCCTGTAGGGCCAATTTCACAAGTTCTTGGAATTTATGTACATTACTTTTATTTAAATTAAAAATAATCTTCTTATCTGCCTCAATATTAGATTGACTTTGGCTGTCGAATGATAAAAGTGTAGTTTTAAAAAATATAGGCAAATGGTCACTGCCAATAGCATCACCGATCCACATTTCACTAAAATCTTGTCGAATAAAACTAGAGCAAATCACATGATCTGGTATGGAAGTCCCAGTTTCTCCGATATAAGTTGGTTTATCATTTTCAAATCTGACCAGGTCATTTTTAACTAAAAGTTCTTCTAAAATTAGACCATTTCTATTTGTGTTTAAATCTCCAAGATTCGTTGATCGGGCTTTAAAGTCTCCCATTATGATGACTGGTCCAAGATTAGCCAAATAGTCAAAAAAACTAGTATTTAAAATCGCATTTGGAGAATTATATATCTGTGCCACATATATAAAATTTAAAATATTCACACATAATTTTAAAACTATTGTTTGGATATCATTAAACTCTTCACGTGGCATAATTCTTCCTGCTGGTATATCAATATCGTGGAAAATTGCCACTCCCCAGCTATGATTAGTTTCATTTTTGCGATGACATATATAATTTCTTACGGCTATTGTTCGGTCATCTGCCCATGTCTCTGTAACTCCGAAGATTTTAGCCCTCTCTTTGTTAACTATATATTCCAAAATAGGTTGCTTGGACCGGTGGCCATTGGCATTAACAAAACCAATGGTTAGGTTTTCTTTTCTTGTCCTAAAGTTGGCCATAGCACAGAACTATATGTTTTGTTATGAATTTTTGGTGTTTGATTTCCTTCCTGGTCAGTTTTATTAATAAAATAATGCATAAGAGGACCTGCCTGAATTCCATGGATATTTCTCTTAAAAAAGGTCATCGCCACTTGGTCCATTGCTTTAACTACTTTCTCTTTCTTTTCAGGTAGAATATTGATAAGAGCTGTGGTGATAGCTCTGAGAAGATCATCTATGTTTGGAAAGGTTTCTTCGATTTTTGATTCTGGTTTTGGTGTGACTGGGGGGTCAACACATTTTATTAAGACCGCCGTCTCCGTATTTGCAGGCTCCTTTGGGTAATTTGGACAGTTTTTGCTTGTGGAATGATGATTCCCATTGCAATTTGCACATATTACCTGTTTTGCTTCAGATGTGCAATTACTCGATAGATGATTCCCAGAGCACTTACTGCACTTGATCCAAACTTGGCAGTTTGCAGTCAGATGGTCAAAACCATAGCATTTAGCATATTGTGTATATTGCGGAGGGGGAAGTCTCGGTTGTTCTACCTTATGAATATGCCCTTGAAATTTAAAATGGTGTTCCAATAAATAGTCAACTGTAGTTTGGTCTCGTGTAAAAACCATCATCATTCGTTTTTCCTGTGATGTCTTTTTGGATTTAATTCTGACCACATTCTGTATATTTAGAATCTGGTTACTCTTAAGCTCTTCCAGCACTTCCTCTGGTTCTACATCGAGATCAATATTCTTTATATCTACATTAAAAGTTGGTAATTTTGGTTTGGACTGTTCACCTTGAGATCTAGTTATTTGTGATCGAGGTAAAGTAACCTTCGCCTCAGGGCAGAAATTTTGAAGAAACTTTTTACCTTTGTTCAATATATCTTTGTGATAACTGACCACCTTCACTGATCCATCTCGTTGGAAATTAAAAGTTTCTATATCATTTATAATTGACAACTGTTTGAAAGCTAAAAATAACTTCTTTTGAGTCATATCTTTATTCAATCCGTTAATAAAAACTGCCCTAGGCCGTTCCCAGAGATCACCACCACTACTTCCTATAGGATTAGTTTCATCGGTTGGCACTTCCACTGCGCTAGTATTTTTCTCCTCTAGTTTATCATCTTCTTCTACTACTACATTAGAATTTTCTTCATTAGCCTTGCCTGTCTCTTTTGATGTTCCTGGTTTCTGAATGAGATCATCCCTTGAGACATCCTTTTTAGTCGATGTCATTGAGTAGGATTTTTGTTGCTATTAGGGGTTCCTGATCTTCCTTGAAAGCATTCCTTTATGTAGTTTCTGTTGCTGTTAGGTGTTCCTGTTCTTCCTTGAGGAAGTTCATTTAAAGAATCCTTTTTCGGAAGAGTTTGATTAGCAATTTCATTTGGAAAGTAGGAGGCGAGGTACTGGCAGAAGTAAAGTTGTGAGGCGGCATCGTGAATCATGTCGGGATAGCACAGTCGGTAGTGCGCTTGCCCGCGAAAGGCTAAGGTCCCAGGTTCGAGTCCCGGTTCCGGCACACAATTTTAATCTGCCAGGAAGTTTCAATTTCATTTTTGTTTTATTTATTATTAGACCGCAATGTTGGAGTTGTACTCTCCTGGTTCTTCTTTTTATTTTTATTTTTTGGCCCTTTTTCGTCCTTCTCGTTTTTTGTTTCTTGATTTTTCAAGTACTTCGCCTTTTGATTTGTTTGTTCGTGGAATCCTTCAAGGTTTGGAGAATTTTCGGTTGGAGTATCAAGTTCAGAGGTTCCTACGTCCTCATTGGTTAGATTGTTTGAAACAGGTTTTGTCATAATTCTAAGATTTAGACCTCTTCCTGTGGATTCAGTGATAAACTCAATGTTAGCGGAGCGATTGTTCTTGTCAAAGTTGTTAAGATTTGAAGCCATGTCAATTTTATTTAAAAGAAATAAAATCGTTAGAACTAAAAGCACCAATAGGGAGTCCCTAAAATCTGTCAGCCTCTGAGGCCGCGGTTAACCCCGACGTGAACGGGACCCTGGACCACGGATACCCTCACTAACAAAACCTAGAGTCAATTAATCTGAATCACTAATGATGGGGATAAAAACAGAAGATAAAACCTAGAGATAAAATCGCCGTGCACGCGCCACCGGTCGAGAGTAAAAGACAGAAGCGACAGTAGCGACAGTAGCCGAACTGTGACACTGTGGCCGAATGAACTGTTTAAGCTCTTCTGGCGCTTGAAAATGGTGTAAAAACCGAAAACGGTAGCATCGGGCAGATAAATAAACAGCTGCGGTCAACATGGCATTTTGAAAACATTTAGCAATTACTATGAGATATATCTCTGCACGGACAAAAATGAAATTTCGCAATATGAAGTTTTGGTCTAACATTACGTAGAGATTGGACATTTATAATCGCGGGTTTATTGTGTGACAACTATATCATTGTAAAACTATTAACAGAACACGATTTTAGCAAATGGTGGACTGCAGATGACTGAATAAGAAAGATCTTACGTTGAAAATTAATTTTGACATGTACTTGTGAACCACAGTCACAAGTACATCAACTGTTACAGACGTATGTCCATTTAGACAGCTGTAATTTCTCCTCGAATGTTCACCGCAATATAAAAACGTATTTTCACATGAACAGTGGTAAAGAGGTTTAATATGTGTAGAGGCAACCTCATTTGATAAACGTGTGCTATTTTTCTGATACAAGTGTATAAAATCGCGCTCTGTGACTACAATGCAACTAATAAACAGTTTACTTCTTCTTCCTTTTTCTTATAATGGGCGATGGTGGAAAATAAAACTAGTAAGAATTGTAACATACCTATATTTTTAGTCGATGCTGCTTCCTGGCGCTCCACAGACGTTCGTTCTGGACTGCTTCCAGGCGTTTTTCCAGAACGTAAATAATTACACTACACTCCTATTTACTGTGTAACTGAACAAATTTAATCTAGAAGTGTGTACTCGTTAACTGAATGTTTACTCGGACCCAAGGGCAACCACAAGCACGCATGGATGTCTGGGAATGAGTGCGCTGACTGCAGTCACGTGACGTCACCTCCTAGACTAGCCTATAAGAGGCGCGCTATGGCGTGCTCGCGCCATTTGCTTGTTGACCGTGGAGTGCATTAGTTGTAGCTATGGAGTCGTTCTACTCGCTGTTGTGTTGCATGGGATGCGCGAGTGCTTGTTCACGAAGTGAAGCATTGGACATCGTTGGGATGCTGCCTCCAGAGATAGCCACTATGATACTCGGGTAAGTTTTCCTATGGCTATATACCACAATTTGTGTCGTAATATCAAAGTAATATATATTGGGCTACCAGGTGAATCTCTGTGATAGGCGCTTATTTAGGAGGTGCAAAGTGAGTCTTAACCATGTTTTTGATAGGTATATGTGAGAGTGATTATGTTGTTGTTATTTTCAGTCCGGAGACTGGTTTTGGTGCAGCTCCCCACAATCTTCTCCATCTCCACATAAGAACGGCAACCTGAATCTGCTTACTGTATCCATCTCTTGGTCTTCCTCTGCGATTTTTACCCCACACACTTCCCTCCAACGCTAAATTCACAATTCCTTGATGTCTAAGAATGTTTCCTACCAATCTATCCCTTTTTAGTCAAGGTATGCCAGAAATTTCTTTTCGCCTCAATTCTGTTCAGTACCTCATTAGTTACGCGATCCACCCACCTAATCTTCAGCACTCTACTGTAGCACCATATTTCAAAAGACCAAATCCTCTTCCTGCCCGCACTGTTTATCATCTATGTCTCACTCCCATACAAGGCAACACTCCATACAAATACCTTCCGAAAGGACTTCCTGAGGCATAAATCAATATTAGATGTTAACAAATTTCTCTTTTTCAAGAACGCTTTTCTACCCATTCCATTCTGCATTTTATATCCTCTGTCCTGCGACCATCATTTGTTATTTTACTGCCCAAGTAGCAAAACTCATCTACCTCCTTTATTGCTTCGTTTTCCAATCTAATTCCTTCAGCATCACCTAATTATCTTACACTGCACTTCATTACCCTAGTTTTGCTCTTGTTAATGTTCATCTTATAAGCACCTTTCAGAACACTGTCCATTCCGTAGAGTGATTATATAAAACCGAATCGTTTGCCCTAAATAGAATAAACGTGAAAATTGATGTAAAGGTACTGTTTTGGTTTCTTCTAAAGGTTACACGCCTTTTCACTGTCTTTTCGTCATCGGGGTAGTGATACATTGCACCAATTGAACATTCTATTCATTTTTAATTACTGAATTGGGCACTACTTTACCAATGTTACAGACAATAGTATTGCGAGATGAATATTTTGACATGTCTTATTCATAATAAAGCATGGTCGAATAATATAGAGTAAGTGCTGTGGATTGCGTTTTATGTAGTGCAAAAACCGTCGAAAGGTCGTATACCGTATTCAGTAGCACGGATCGTGATAGGTTTCCTTGTATCCATATGTTAAACAGTATATATAACGTTTTCAACTTCTGATAGGATATCTGAACTTGTATGAGGCCGTTGGATTACAGAAACTGGTCTGTGTAAGGTTAACGTAGTTTCATATATACTGAACACTTAATTTGGTTTACGTTGCAATTTCTTGTGTGCGACGCGATATTGGATGGGGTACAAACTGTAGTGATTATTTGAGCAGTATGTTACTGTACAGAACGTAGTTTCATACGGAGTAGGGTTAATTTTCTTCCTAACCTAATTGGATACTGCAGTCTTTTATGGATGCAGACTGCTATTTACAAGAAAATACACACAGCTAATACTACAGTCGTCAAATTTGTAGTACAGTAAAGGGCTCTGTGACTTTTACTGCAGTCTTTTTAATAACCGTCAGCTAAGTTCATTTACGAAGCGTGATGTTTGTCTAACTTGGTGCCGTTTTCTTTAGGAAGGGAGCATACGTAGTGGTAGATATTTACAGTTAGCTAATCATTTACTAAGTGGTTAGTTCCGTAACATATTACATAGACCCCAAAATACAGACTGCCTGATTACTCGTTCCAGAAAATTGTGTAGGGTGTAGACACTTGTGAACACTGTAGTATTTCCAATTCAGTAATAGAACACTTGCTCTGCTTCTATACGATATTCCTTCATGTTAGAAAGCAGTTCTTAATCGTCCGTTCGTAAGGGAGCTTCATGAATAGACCCCAGCCAGTAAAAAAAAAACCCTGCGTTTTAGGTTACGTCACATTTTGCTATTGTGCTAGTATAGGCAGACTGACATTTTGTATCTTGGAGACGTCGTAAAATTAAATGAGCATAAGGATGTTTATAATATCAAAAATAAATGGTTATGATACTGACAAAATGTTACTACAAAAGTTTTCCAGATGTTTCATTTTACTAGGATGTCAGTCTGTCTTAAAAAATGCCAACTCAACAGGAACACGTTTCACGAAATATTTTCCTTTTCCTTCAACGATATTGCTCGGTAAAGTCTTACTGAATAGAATTACGTTGTTTATATACGCCATATAATGGAGCGTCTGCGGTTTTCAAAATGTAACGGCAATATTTTCACAGTACAAAAATTTTCATTGCTTGGCTCAGAATAACGAAGTGATGTAATAATTGTTGTAATTACATGCTTTGTGCATTCCCTGAAATTTCGATCGAGGATAGCGGTGGAAATAGCATAATTTATTTTAATCTCGGTGATACATGCAGCTTGTAGCGCGGTGAAATATGTATTTGTTGGAACAGTATTGTCATGTCCTAATGTGGTATCGAATTAAACCTTGTTTGGCAGGCTTATCAATATCGAGGCATGTAGAAAGGGGATTAGACTTTGGTTTCTCCTCATTAGTAATGGTTACGAAGAAAAAGCAAGGTTACATTGTAAGCTGTGTGTGTAGTAAAAGCTTTTCGGTGTAAGGATCTATGTTAATAGGCTTTCTCCGGTCTGATGTGTTCATTGACGGTGTTAATAGGTCATCATGTAGCTCTTTTTGTTTACTGTTGTTTCCAATAACTGATCTTGTTCCGTATTTAATTGCGATAATATTTATTCCGAAAAAGTTTGATCACATGGTTAGTGTAAGATGTTCTCGGTGTCGAGAATTTTTGACGCAAATGTATCTCTAGGATGTAGATAGTTACATAAATTATCAGATGTAAATCGTCTTAAGCAATAGTAGTGTTGCCTACCTTTGTGGTCGAAATATATCCCTTCTGAATATTGTTGTTTGAGGATATGTTCACTTAATGGTGAGATTGGTCTATGGGTGGCGGAGTGCGTGCTGTCTCCATGTTTTTTACTGTAAACATTTTCTCCCAAATTTCTAGTAAAAAAATTACCATTTTCTAGATGTAAGTCTGAATATTGATTTGTACCATGATAACTCACTTTTAACTGTTGAATTCTTCTTGATAATGCCTTCAGGTTAATAGTGGTTTGATGCATTGTGTATCGGGTAGCCAGTAGTTCCAGTTTGTGAAGCTGTACATGAACATGGTTATATTATAATGCAATCAAGAGTATATACTAATGGATAGTTTCACCGTTGAGGATCGATAGCATATCTTCATGTATGTAGTTGTGGGGAATTTGACAGAATTGGTTAGCCGTTTCTGATCAAAGTGGTTCTTGACGTAACCCATGTGTAGTCGCATGGAGGAATTTGGACTTGAGATAGTTATGTTGTCTCCGTATCCGATGTGTGCTTTACATTTCGCACAGTAGCTATGAATTTCAAACGGAAATATTAGTAAATAATGTCCTTATGGTGTAAGATATTCTCCATATTCGTTTGGTGTGGTTGCTTCTTTAAAAGGTGATTCCTTTCGTGTGCACGTTAAGAGTATTAATGGTGTGGTTCGGGGTTTAGTTAGCTTACTATTAATTCATTCATTTTATTGTGCTGTTTCTGTTAGGGTGGATATAACTACTACGATTATTTCTCAGTGCGTGACTCACTAGGGAGATCTAGGTCACGATAAATATTCAGTTGCTTGAGATTATGTGCGGTGTTAGATGTCGGCAAACAATGAAGCTAACGAGTCGCAGCGAGGGGATTATGTGCGTATGTATGGTTCAATTTGTTGCCTTATTGATTTTACTGGGGCATATTTTTTTTGTAATTCTTTTGGGGTTGTTGGTAGCTGAGGGTGTTCGCGTAAGGGAACAAATTGATTTGACGACGCCAGAGAATGTGAAAAGCGAAAAACTGATTTGGTGACACTGAGCTGTAACGCAGCCCGACGTTTATGCTAGGTTTGGAGGCAAGAGTTTGGTTGTGAGTGGGCGAATGTGAAAATAAAATGGTGGTTATTGTTGGAGATTGTTGTAACGGGATACTTGAAATGATGATATTTATGAGATGTTTTTGCTTCGGGAGGGTGAGGGGGCGGTAGGGGTAGATTTGTTTCGCAGTCTTAGTTTGCGGTATCTCATAGGTCAATTAAAATATTAGATACCATTTTAATGTTGATAGTATTTGGACGGAGTTTGGTATTTTATTCTTGATTTGAGGTGTAGTATAGGTTAATTGTACTTTTATTTTGTTGATTTTGTACCGTGGTATTTTGTGGTTTCGCCGTCTGTTTAGGTTTTTGGTCGTTTTTGGTTTTTTAAATATTTGTCTTAGGATGGATTTCTTCCCGCTTAGGTTTTCCCGTCAGAAATCCCCACGTTGCCGCTATTACTCCGTTAGTGTCAATTTCTTCGTCTTACGTTAATTTTTGCATCATGTGCGTTTATTTTTTAGCGTTTGTGTTGCTCCCCATGTTGCCTACCAGTATATACTCATTGCCATGTTGATGTAACGGGTTGTAACCCGGTCTTTATTTATGCCGATGTGTTTATCTAGTAACGCTAATGTTAGAAGTAAATAACGGATACAAAATTTAACGTTATATATTGGGTCGTATGAATAAAAAAGAGCACATGCTCCAGAGAAGATTTTCAGAGCAAAAGAACGTTCTGAGTATGTTCTCAATTTCGTATGAATAAAAACTTCGAAGCATATGCTCTGAGCAGGTAGTTCATTCTCGCTACCTCCCTTCCTACTTGAGTAAGTTCTCCGCGTGTCATGTCCGCCACAGATCAGCTGTCCAATCGTGTATTTCTTTAAACTAGCCCAAATCAAGCAAACTATTAAATGTACAAATATGGAGTAGGCATGGACGTGTTCAGAAAGAACTGGACTGAGTTTAGATATTAGTTTGTTGTGAAGGAGCATATTATTAAGACTAAATATGCACTTTTTACGAAAATGTAATCTGCTGGCGATACAAAATTTTCGTCACGCGAGAAACTCGTTTGTTAATGAAGTAGGGTTAGCACAATTTGCGGACGATATAATAAGAATGCATCACATATTCATCTGTTATAGCGTGGAATGCTGTCGGAGTGTTCTAACATGAGATAGGCCTTGTTAATTATGACACCCAATGGTTTGCTCATAAGCGTTAGGCCATGCGATTTTGAACAAGAAACACGCTGCTAGGTATGTAATTAATCAGTTATTAATTTTCCTGTCGTGTTTACTTACTTCTAACATGACAGAAGTTACGATTACGAAGTCAGAAAACGCATCATAAACAGCCAACCGGTTTGGATAGAAACAGTACTTCAGTAGGCCTACCTGGTGTTGCAACAATATTTTGTGATAGAAACTGTGAAGTCCTGGGATACACTTTATTTGGATCTAACAGCATAAGGTCTTACTAATAGACCCTATTTTAAAACAATAATATTTTGCTATGTGACTGTTTACAACTGTAAATATACACGCCAAACAAATGAGTAAACACGCAGCTGAATCCATTTGTGTTTCATTTTTATGTCGGTAATGAAAACAATTCTTACATCACTCTCGTCACTGTATAAAATGCTGGAAGATACTCGTCAACAAAATGTTTTTATTTGTATTAACTTTATAGATCGCCTCGTATTTCTTAAAGGCTACATATAAAGGAACTTGATTTTGCCTTCTAAGTAACAAATTGTTGTCATTTTTATTATAAACCTCAGTAAAACGTAACCTTAATAGAAGTTACTCAGCACGGAGTATGCCATAGAACTCACTCCAGAAATATGAGAATGTTCTCCCGTCGTGAGAAACTTATGCAGTTTTATTCATATGAAATTGGAGAATGTTCTCTGTTGTGAGCAACTTCTCCCACCCCGTTACTCACGCTGAGAACATACTCGGCTGAAGTATATTCTTCGACTCACTTTATTCATGCTAATCTGAGTATGTTCTCTGGAATCCAGAGTATAAAGTAGATACTCCATTTTATTCATACGGCCCATTGACGAACTATAACCTGTAATTACAACTCTTCACGCAGCATGAATTAGCTCATATCAAACTGTCACATCGTTTTGAAGGTCGCCACTGCATCCATCTCTCGGCATCACTGAGAAGCCTGAAGACACTCCACTAGCATCGCTTATTTCAGTGGACTATATCAACGCCATTGTGGTTGGCACAATTGGACAATCTCTCATGGTAAGTCATGCCTCAAGAGCTACTATGCGGGAAAGAAACTGTTGTAATGAAACAATTTTGGGCTTGTTATTACGGAAACATTGTGTACGGTTTTCTGGTGCCATTCACCATCTTTCGCCCTATAAGCACAATAGTGTACGCTATGTTATTTAAATTGCTGTGTTATTTAAATTCTTGGCCCAGTGAAGGTGGTCGACAGTATTTGCCGAAAACTTTGTTCGCTACAAATGAAAAGTATAATGGTACTTATCAAAGGATACTGTTTAGTTGTACTTCACAAAGTTGTTACCACTGAATGCTCATGGTATTTATTGGAGTGATCTGGTAGGCCTACTCAGAGCTGCATAATTTCAATAATGAAATGCGCGAACATACCTTATGACCCATCTCGAAGCATTAATGCATAAATTTGTTCAAAGTAGGTAATGTGAAACTGTAGCACTACACTATCTTCAGATTTTTTATTGCAATTTTTTGTAGTTCATTCATGAGGATTGTTTTTATACAGCCACTGGTCAAGTTTCAGAAGGTTCTCCCTTAACTCCTCCATCCCCCCCCAACGCTCGTCCGCATTAAAGGTACAGTTGCCTTCGATATTTCAGTACTGATGTTGGGTGGTCGGGTTCGGTTTCCACGTCAATTATAATTGTTTTCAGGTCTCTTTTTGCTAAGTCAGTCCTACTATTTGACGTTACTTTCTCAGTCACTGAGAACTTGTTTGCAAACTTCTTAGTCTGTGAGAATTCCTTTTTGCCACATTAATGTGAAGACTAACTTTTTGTTAGTGGATCAGTCACTTGCTAGAACATCGACACACTAGTTCGTTATAATCACACAATGAACAGTAGCTCAGTAGTGCGAGACTACAATGGTCTATTAGACCCGGTTCCCATTCGGGGAGTAGGTTTTTATATTACTTTTCACTTCTTTTAAACTCTGGCAATGTTGTGAAAAATACCTAGTTCTTATGTGGTTGGAATAACGCAGCTGCCGTCACCTACCCCTGTATCACTGTCTTAGTAATGCATTGCATAGGTCGACTAAAAGCAATATACCACTAAGGGAATGCTTGAATAGCTTTTTATGTTACCAACATGTTCGTTTTGCAGAAGTGTATCTATTTGCTTAATATTTTCTGCTAGTATAAGCCAAGGACTGAGCTCTTAATTTTACTGTTTATTCATTGCTAATCGGTACACTTGATGTTTCAGGAAGCTGGACGGTTCGTCCCTGATGTCGGCTAGTCGCGTCAGCAGTCGCTGGCTGAGCCTCGTGCAGTCAGACGGCGTGCTGGTGCGCAGACTCAGCAGACAGCTGAAGGCGGAGCGGCGGCAGCGCGAGGCCCGGGTGTTCGCTGCCGGCTACAAGCCGCTGAGGACGCCGCAACATGTGCCGAAACCGCTAGCTGACCGGAACGGACGGTTTGCTGTCGCCAGGCCCAACAGTGGTGAGTAAGACTTTATTTGTAATACGTGATAACTTCATATTTGATAGTGCTTATTATAGAAGGAAAAAGTCGTGAATATCGAAAGCATTTCAGAGCCTACGCCATTAATTCTAAACTTGTCTTATCTCACAGAGCCTCAATCACTGACAATGTAAGCTACGTAGCGCTGTTGCAGACATGGATTTTAACATTTAATCTACAGACAGAAGGAAATTTACATTACCTATTCGAACCCGTGATCTCCTGCTTACCATCCGACTGCAGAGGACTCTTCCCCTGCACGTCTCCCGCCACACCCAAATCTCCATTGTCTCGATACCTCATGGTCTGTTCTCCCTGATGCGGAAATACAGTATTGTGGCTGCGAGCATTACAGAATTAAGAGGCTGTGGTAATAGGATACAGTGTAGCGAATGGAGATTTGGGTGTGGCGGGAGACTTGCACGAAAGAGTCCTCTGCAGTTGGGCTGGTCACTGTGTCCTCGGTGGCGGAGTGGTCAACGCGTCTGCCTAGTAAGGAGATCCCGGCCGGGCACAAATTTTCATTCACCGCACATTGGTATTACATCCAAATCTAGTACAGTGAAGCGATAAGTGATCGCAAATTGCGATTTAATTACAAACGGGAAAACTGAAAATTTGTGCCTTGTCGGAATTCTAACTAGGATCGTCTTGCTTGTGAGGCAATTGTGCTGAACACAACGCCACTAGATCACAGCCATCCTCGTGTCTGAGCGGGCTACCCTAACACCCTTTCCGCCAGATTCGACCACGCACAACTGAACGCTGTGCCACTGCTCATTACCACACGTTACTAATGGATTTTCGCTGATTCCTGAAACTGGTTTTGCCTGACAACTCGAATACAGACAACATTGGATTCGTGATCTAGCTTTATCATGTTTTATGATACTCAGTACTTGATTTTTTCAAACTAGTAACTCATTTCATGGAAAAAAATTATACAGATTTATAGTCACATATTTTCAACAAGGGAGATTAATTTATTCAGGGATGCCCAATTTACAAAAAAATTCTAGCAGCTATAGGAAAATTTAGGACTCCATATTCAGTATATCCAAATCTGACGAATTTATTTGAAGAATGCTATACAATGATTCTCGAGGTTGCCCTGAATGCAATAACGTGGCCAGTGCCAACAAATTTTGTGAAACTTAAGGGCATACAGCTAAATCACCGTTATGACAAGTTACTGCATTTTTAACGGATGCGTTTGTCTATTTCATCATCAATGAAGATTCCTGCGTAGATTTCATAACACTTGTTGCGGTCTTCACTACTAAATACAGTGAGACGGCCTGCTGTGAACGATGAATTCCTATTTCGCCAAAATGTTGTCTACCTAAAAGAAGCATTATCTACCGTTTCAAAATTCGGTGTACGTATTTTCGATGGTCGTACTAGAGTGACGTTCACCCATTCCATGATTACTTCACGTCGATCCAGAGGCTATGTTAAACTGTATTGCACCAATTCTGAACAGGTAGACGGTCAGATACAATCTCCAAAATATCACACAAATTGCTTCCACAGTTTGTGTAGAAAGGGCAGAAAATTCTAGGTTAGAACAACCGAAAGTTTTAGCTTGTTTCTTTTGAACATATACAACCAAGCCAATTAACAACACATACTAATGTAACGAAACGGTTGCATCTTTGGAAACTGAGAAATCGGGAGTTTCCCAAACTCACTGTATAAGAGTGTAATGGAGCTTTATTTCCTAAGTTATCAACGCAAAGCACTATACATTAACAGTAGTTTGTCCTGTGTTCCAGGTGCTGTGCATCTGTTGTCGGCGCCACTGGGGGTCCACAGAGCTGTCAAGAGGAAGAACTCCAGCAGCCTGCAGTCGGCCAAGCAGAGGTTCGCAGCCGATCTTCACGGGGCAGTGAAGTCTTTGAAGAAGGCTATGAGGTTCTGACAACTCTGTATCCTCTCTCTGTACAATAAATTATTTATTAGCCAAATTCGTGTCTTACTTTCAATGCCTTTACCCATTAGTCATCTGTTAATACAGCTTTCGATACACAAAAGGAAATGTCATACTGATGTACTTGTTTAAAAATTTTTGTTTTTCGTTGCGAGTCTACCGACAGTGACAAATAAAAAGAAATAATTTAGAACTGCGAATATGTAAATATGAGCATTTTTGTTATTTACTACAAATACGGTGTAATATTAATTAAAACGATAATTCTAGGTAGGTATGCTGGTGTCTAGCCATCACTTATACACAAAAAATAAAGATCATTGGATGTTCACCTGATAATGAAACTTTGTCTGGTAGCGTACAAATGTTCCTACGCATTTACATGAATGTTTGGTTTATCTAATTGGCCATTATTAAAATTACTAGAATCGAAATTTAAAAAAGGTTTTCGGTAACTATGTTGAAATGAGGCTATATTCTAGTACTGTGCTGCATTGTCCACATTTACTTGCTAAAAACCGTAGAATGTACTGGTTTAAAAGTCACTACTAGGTCACTACTAGGTGCTGTTTGACATACCTGCACTGTCTCGTAAGTATTGCTTTTAGTTTAACACGTTGGCTGCTGCGATCACGTCAGAGGTGCGCCAGAGCCGCCTGTTGTGGCCGCCGGCAACCACACGGCAGCCATCGGGTTAAACTGTCAAAGCAATTAGTAATTACTTACGAGACACTTAACACAGTGCAGGTACGTCAGACAGCACTGCTGTCGATTCAGCGAGAAGACTTGAAGCAAGGAATCTACGTCGATAAATATTAAGAGAGCAACTTAAGGTAGGAACATACGCTGAGCAGTGTCTGTGTTTCTCGATAGAAGTAAGCAAATGATCTTCAGATATGCATTCTTGAATTAACAGCTGTTAATACAAACGTATTCGCAGTTGCTAATATGAATCTATATCAGCTGTGTGATTTAATGGTTGTTGTTGTGGTCTTCAGTCCGGAGACTGGTTTGATGCAGCTCTCCACAAAACCCTATCCTGAGCAAGCCTCTTCATCTCCACATAAGAACGGCAACCTACATCTATCTGAATCTGCTTACTGTATCCATCTCTTGGTCTTCCTCTGCGATTTTTACCCCACACACTTCCCTCTAATGCTAAATTCACAATTCCTTGATGTCTAAGAATGTGTCCTACCAATCTATCCCTTCTTTTAGTCAAGGTATGCCAGAAATTTCTTTTCTCCCCAATCCTGTTCAGTACTTCCTCATTAGTTACGCGATCCACCCACCTAATCTTCAGCATTCTTCTGTAGCACCATATTTCAAAAGCCTCAATCCTCTTCCTGTCCGCACTGTTTATCGTCCATGTCTCACTCCCATACAAGGCAACACTCCATACAAATGCCTTCAGAAAGTACTTCCTTAGGCTTAAATCAATATTTGATGTTAACAGATTTCTCTTTTTCAAAAACGCTTTTCTACCCATTGCCATTCTGTATTTTATATCCTCTGTACTGCGACCATCATTTGTTATTTTACTGCCCAAGTAACAAAATTCATCTACTTCCTTTATTGCTTCGTTACCCAATCTAATCCCTTCAGCATCACCTGATTATCTTACACTGCACTCCATTACCCTAGTTTTTCTCTTGTTAATGTTCATCTTATATGCACCTTTCAGCACACTGTCCATTCCGTTCAACTGCTCTTCCAGGTCCTTTGCTGTATCTAATTACTATGTCGTCGGCAAAACGCAATGTTTTTAATTCTTCACCCTGAACTTTAATTCCTTCTCCAAATTTCTCCTTGCTTTCCTTTATAGCTTGCTCAATGTACAAATTGAATAACATCGGAGAAAGACTACAACCCTGTCTTACTCCCTTCCCAACCACTGCATCCCTTTCATGCCCTTCAACTCTGACAACCGCTGTCTGGTTTTTGTACAAGTTGTAAATAACCTTACGCTCCCTATATTTTACTCCTGCTTGCTTCAGAACTTGAAAGAGTTTATTCCAATCAACATTGTCAAAAGCCTTCTCCAAATCTACAAAAGCTAGAAATGTAGGTTTGCCTTTTCTTAATCTGTCTTCTAGGATAAGCCGTAAAGTGAGTATTGCCTCCCGAGTTCCTACATTTCTCCTGAACCCAAACTGATCTTCCCCGAGGTCGGCTTCTACCAGTTTTTCCATCCTTCTGTATATAATTCGTGTTAATATTTTGCAACCATGACTTATTAAACTGATGGTTCTGTACTTTTCACACCTGTCTGCTCCTGCTTTCTTTGGAATGGGGATTATAACATTTTTCTTAGAGTCTGAGGGTACTTCGCCTGTCTCATACATCTTACACACCAAGTGAAACAGATTTGTAATGGCTGGTTCGCCCAGAGACTTCAGTAGCTCTGAGGGAATATCATCTACTCCGGGGGCCTTGTTTCGACTTAAGTCTTTCAGGGCTCTGTCAAATTCTTCTCTCAGTACAGTGTCTCCTATTTCATCTTCATCTACATCCTCTTTCCTTCCTACAATATTGTCTCGAAGTTCATTTCCTTTGTAGAGCCCCTCTATATACTCTTTCCACCTTTCAGCTTTCCCTTCTTTGCTGAGAACTGGTTTTCCATCAATGTCCTTGATATTCATAGAGCTGTTTTTCTTATCTCCAAATGTTTCTTTTATTTTCCTGTAGCTGTATCTATTTTTCCCCTATTTATACATTCTTCTACATCCTTGCATTTGCCTTCTAGCCACTCCTGCTTAGCCATTTTGCACTTCCTGTCAATCTCATTTCTTAGTCGTCTGTTCTCCATTTTGCCTGTTTCATTTACTGCATTTTTATATTTTCTCCTTTCATCGATTAAATTTAGTATCTCCTGTGATATCCAAGGATTTTTTGTAGGTCTTGCCTTCCTACCTATTTCGTCTTCTGCTACCTTCACTATTTCATCTTTCAATTTTACCCATTCCTCCTCTACTGTTTTATTTTCCCCTGTTTCTGTCAATTGTTGCCTAAAGCTCCCTCTGAAATTCTTAATCACCTTGGGTTCCTTCAATTTATCCAGGTCCCATCTCCTTATTTTCCTACCTTTTTGTAGTTTCTTCAGTTTCAGCCTACAGTTCACAACCAACAAGTTATGGTCAGAGTCTATATCTGCCCCTGTGTATGTTTCACACTGTAAAACCTGGTTCCGAAATCTATGTCTTACCATTATAAAATCTATCTGGTATCTCCCGGTGTCTCCTGGTCTCTTCCATGTATACAATCTTCTTTCATGATTCTTAAACCAGATGCTTGTTATGATTAAATTATGTTCCGTGCAAAATTCTACCACGCGGCTTCCTCTTTCATTCCTTTTGCCCAGACCATATTCATCTACTACTACCGAATTCCAGTCTCCCATAACAATTAAGTTTTCCTCTCCCTTAATTGTCTGAATAATTTCCTTTAGCTCCTCATATATTTCTTCGATTTCCTCATCATCGGCAGAGCTAGTTGGCATATAAACCTGTACTACTGTTGTCGGTGTTGGCTTCGTATCTATCTTGACAATGATAATGCGATCACTGTGCAGGTTATAGTAGTTTACCCGCATTCCTATTTTCTTATTCATTATCAATCCTACTCCTGTGATACCCCCAATTGATTTTGTATTTATAATCCTGTACTCACCTGACCAGAAATCCTGTTCATTCTGCCACCGAACTTCACTAATCACCACTATATCTAACTTCAACCTATCCATTTCCCTTTTTAAATTTTCTAATTTTCCTACTCTATTAAGGGATCTAACATTCCACGCTCCGACCCGTAGAATGCCAGTATTGTCTTTCCTGATGATCACATCCTCTTGAGTAGTCCCCACCCGGAGATCCGAATGGGGGACTATTTTACCTCCGGAATATTTTACCCGAGAGGATGCCATCATCATATGTTCATACAGTAGAGCTGCATGTCCTCGGGAAAGGTAACGGCTGTAGTTTCCCCTTGCTTTCAGCCGTTCGCAGTAGCTGTGTGGCAAAGCCACATTAGCTTATGTTACAAGGCCAGCTCAATCATCCAGACTGTTGCCCCTGTAACTACTGAAAAGGCTGCTGCCCCTCTTCAGGAACCACACGTTTGTCTGGCCTCTCCACAGATACCCCTCCGCTGTGGTTGCACCTACGGTACGGCTATCTGTATCGTTGAGGCACGCAAGCCACCCCACCTCGGCAATGTCTGTGGTTCATGGGAGTGGGATTTAATGGTGTCATATGATAATTTCGTCGGCTTAACAATTCCGCTTCGCACGCATCCTGGGCAGACCGAAACTTTCACTGCCTATTGCCAATGAGTGCTCACACATTCTGTGAGGTAAATCCATGTCACGGTCCTTTAAAAATTTTCACACGTTACCATTAAGTCATACAGCTGATCTGATCGATATTCGCTATTATGAATATGAGTGTTACAATGAAAAGGTACGAAAACTCACTGCGGGTGTAATATTTTATGCAAAAGTAATCACCAGAGGCCTAACACAACTATCACACTGAGACAAAGAATACATTTGTTTGTCAGTCGTCGACAGCGATATGTTTCAGGAAATGCATTGTACATTTTGCTGTCATGTAAAATTTAATTTACTGTGCTACCGGTTTCGGGAGTGTCACAGCTTCTAGGCATTTCTATAATAGTACAAAAATTAGTTAAGCTTCAATGTGCCACAAATATAAAATATAAATGCCTTCATCCATGGTAAAAGTACTTACAAAACTACATGAGCAGTCTAGTTTTATAAATTTTCTGAATACGTTGACAGTGTCGTCATATCTATAAAACCAATTATAATAAAAGTTAAAAGTGAAAGTAATAACAAGGGGTTCCTGCACTTAATGTAAATAGAAACTGTGGTGTCGCACAAGTACAAAGTGCGCGCCACCTACTTTCGCCGCGCGCCGTCATGCACGCACGGCGCGGCGATCTTACGACGACAGCCACGAGCGCCCTCTGCTGCAACCCCGCTCGTGGCCACCACTGAACGAGATCGGCCACTTCGGACTGAGTTAGCAACCAGTTAGGACCTTCGTAATCAGATAGGCCCCAGTGAAGACTTTGCTATTGTACGGGCACTAGGCAGGCCTCTAACAACTATGTATCAACATTCTGCAGTACTATGTAAAAGTTAAGTATTGTTACATTCTGTGCAATATATATCTTTCTAATTTACTCTAGTGTTTATAGTTTCTGGCTGCTCCCCTCCGTACCTGCACCAGCGTGCTGTCCTATTCCTGTGTCGGTCTCATCCACTCGGCCACCGACACCTACGAGACACAAAAGCGGCGACGAAGTTGGGACACAAAAGTGGCGACGAAGAGTGATAGAACCTTGGATCAGCCCGCTTGCAGCAGCCAGACAGCAGCAGTCGAGCACGTAGAAATTGCTCCCGCCCACCCACCCTTATTATAAGAATTTTGGGGGAACATATTCAGTTGCGTGTTTTGTGGACTTTTTGTTCCAGAGCGTCCTCTTTCATATTGCATTTGTGTTTTGTTATAATTTACTTGTATGCGCGGCGCCTAATCGGTCAGCATGGCCACTACCCCGAACCCAAACTTAATGGAAATTATTCAGTTACAGACGGCGCAAATAACACAACTTCTCCAGGCGGTGGCACAGTTGACAACTCGACAACAGCCGTCGCATCAGCAGCCCACACCTGCCGCCGCACCGCTTCCGACGTTTCGCCAGTACTACGAACGTGAGGAAGAATGGAGCGACTATTTCGCACAGTTTCAAGAACTCGTCGCGGCTCATCAAATTACAGGTCAGAAAGTGAAGCATCTTTTATTGTCCGTGGTGGGCCCCAAAACTTTCGTGTTACTGCAAAAACTATTCCCTCTCGCATCTCCTCGTGATGTAGACTTTGAACAAATTGTAGATGCACTGAATGCTCATTACGAGAGGAAAGTTCTCGTAGCCGCTGCGCGGTACCGATTTTTCAGACTTAAAAAATTACCAGAACAGTCACACCAAGAGTGGATTACGAAATTGAAGGGCTTAACCCGCCAATGTAAATTTACTTGCTCTTGTGGACTTACGTATAGTGACGTGATGTTGAGGGATGCGATTACGCAGAACATTCAGGACCCCAGAATTAGGGCAGCAATTCTAAAACAGTCAGGCCCTTCATTAGACAGTGTACTGCAGCTTATAGAAGCGCATGATACTTTTGACTTAGCAGATGTAGAAATGCACAGCCACAGTGTTAATTCAGTGCGCCGCAACGGACGCTTTCCTAGCCGTAGTTCTCAGTATAGCACTTGTGATTCTTTAAATTCTACAGGCCGTGCTGAACAGACAGTGAACAGTAGCCAGCGTAAAAGTGCGACGCAAAGGTCGCCCCGTAGTGTTAGACACAGTAATTTGAATAACGGGCGCCAACGCTCGTTTCAGAAAAATGTACGTAAATCTTGCCCCCAGTGTGTGTCTCGCCACAAGCGTACTCATTGCCCTAGTCGCAACGCAACCTGTTATCAATGTGGCAAATTGGGACATGTGCAGTCTGTGTGTATGCAAATTAAAAACTCAAAGAACAGTAACGTTAGAAACAGTGCTTCGCAGAGTGCGAGAACAGTTCATTCTGTAAATGTTATATGGGCTGTGGAATTGAACAGTGCTTTCCTTGGATCTCAATTGCAAGAAAGTAGTTCTGCGCCTATGGCAAATCTATATAGTGCACCACCTAGCAAGCGCCGACGAGCGCGTAAAACAGTGCAACGGAAAAGGGTTCGGGACAAGCAAAATGACTATCAACAGTGCATTCCTGTAGTGAAAATAGTGCCTTCTGCAACTGCTCCTTATAATAGTGCCCAGTACTGTGTAGCTAGTGACAGTAGACATCAAGTAGCTACTCAAAAGTGTAGTGCAGTAGTTAATAAATCTGTAGTAGCCTCGCATTGCACGGACGCCGATCCGGCGGTAGTGTCATCTAGTGACAGTGTGGTTAATCCGCTGTGTGCCGAGTATGCGCCGCTTCCTACCGCACGCAACCCGCGCAAGCGCAGAAAACAATATGTATTAGACGTTGCCCACATTCGCGCACCGGTCGTGCGCCAGAAGCACAAGCTGTTTGTTACTCTCTCTATAGAAAATGAGACTGTGCAATTTCAGCTTGATACTGGTTCCGCTGTTACATTAATACATATGAACTTCTGGGTTCGCCAAAATTGTCGCCGTGTCAACAAGTGTTAACAGCGTACACAGGTCAAAATATTCCCGTACTAGGAACGTGTAGCCTGCCCGCCTCTTTTCAAGGTGTAACAAAAACAGTTGCTTTTGTTGTTCTTCAGGCCAAATCTACGCAGAACATTTTTGGACTAGATGCATTCGACTTGTTTGGCTTATCGATTCAAAGACATGTGCTTAAATTTCGTCAATAGTGCCTCAGGATAAAATCAATGCATTGTGTGACAAATATAGTGACTTGTTTTCGCCGGAACTAGGTTGTGCAAAAGACTTCGTGGCACATGTAACTTTAAAAGAATCTGCAGTTCCAAAATTTCGTAAAGCTAGACCAGTGCCTATCGCCTTACGTGATACAGTTGCCGAAGAACTTACACGTTGGCAAGATAGTGGGGTGATTTCTCCTGTTTCTGCGAGTCAGTGGGCCTCGCCTATAATAATTATACCCAAGCCGTCAGGAAAACTTCGTCTCTGTGCGGACTTCAAATCAACAGTGAACAGTCAAACAATTGTAGACACTTATCCCTTGCCCAGACCTGACGAACTAATGGACAAATTCGGACAGTCTCGTTTCTTTTCCAAGATTGATTTAGCAGAGGCAGACTTACAGATTCCACTTGATGACGAGTCAAAAAAGTTTTTCGTCATTAATACTCACATGGGCCTTTTTCAATTTCAGCGCCTACCCTTTGGCAGTTCTTCCGCCCCGCTATTTTTCAGCGCTTTTTGGAACAGCTGACAGTTTCGGTACCTTGTTGTTCGAACTATTTAGATGACATTGTGGTATCCGGACGTACAGTTGAAGAACATTTAGCAAACCTGGAGTGCCTTTTCAAAGTTTTGACTGCAGCAGGTCTACGTTGTAATAAAGCTAAGTGTTCGTTTTTTCAAACTGAAAGAGTACCTAGGCCATGTGATTAATGCCCAAGGAATCCCTCCCTTACAGTCACATCTTCGAGCAATCAAAGACTTGCCTCCTCCTAAGAATGTGCATGAATTGCAAGCAGTAATGGGAAAGCTTAACTATTATTTCAGGTTTATTCCCAATGCCTCTCAGATTGCAGCTCCACTGCATCACTTACGTAGGAAGAATGTTCCTTTTGTATGGTCCAAAGATTGCCACGTTGCCTTTGACAACTTAAAGTCTGCACTACTCAGTGATGCATGTTTGATTCCCTTTGACCCACAGAAGCCTGTAGTGCTAGCAGTTGACGCCTCGTCGTACGGCGTGGGTGCGGTTCTGTCACATCGTATTGGATGTCATGATCGTCCTATTGCCTTTGCATCCAAGCTACTGACGCCGACGCAACAGAATTAGTCAGATAGAAAAGGAGGCCTTAGCAATCATTTACGGCGTCACAAAGTTTCATCATTATCTCTATGGCAGAAAATTCTATTTGTTGACAGACCACAAGCCTCTCACGTCGTTGTTCTCACCCACAAAGCCAATTCCGCCACGAACGGCACAAAAGCTTCAGAGATGGTCCTTGATATTGTCTAATTATCAGTATGAGATTTTGTACCGATCTACCACTAAACACGCCAACGCGGACACACTTTCCCGACTTCCGGTTGGCCAGGATGTATCATTTGATTCTTCAGAAATGGCATGTTGTCAGATAGACTCCAGAGATGCTTCCGCTGTCGCAGACTTTCCTTTGAACTCTCGTCGGGTTGCACAGGAAACAGCTGCGGATGCAGACCTAAGTGTGGTAGCACGTTTTGTTCGCTTTGGTTGGCCTGCCAGAGCCAAAGACATTGATCGGCCTCTGGTTCGACGTTATTTTGCACAACGTCATGCATTATCTTTAAGTCAGGGTGTACTGTTGTTGCATACCGACAACGACCTAGCAAGAGTGATTGTTCCTCGTTCCCTGCAACGAGAAGTGTTACGCCTCCTGCATCAAGGACATCGGGGCATTGTTAGGACAAAGCAACTGGCCAGACGTCATTGTACCTGGGTTGGTATGGACGCTCAGATAGAGAGCATGACATCACAGTGTACAGTTTGTGCGGAGCATCAGGCGGCTCCTCCACAGCGTTTCTCAGACTGGCCACGCCCCAAGGGACCATGGCAACGTTTACATATTGACTTTGCCGGACCTTTCTGGAATACGCGCTGGTTAATTGTTGTAGACGCTTTCAGCAAGTTTCCTTTTGTGATTGCCATGATTCAACGACAGCGTCTAGTACAATCAGTGCCTTAACATCAGTGTTTTGCATCGAAGGCTTGCCTGAAACTATCGTCAGTGACAATGGACCTCAGTTTGTTAGTGCGGAATTTCAACAGTTTTGTCGTGTGAATGGCATTCAGCATATCACCACCGCACCTTTTCTCCCTCAGTCCAATGGTGAAGCAGAACGTTTCGTTCGAGCATTCAAGTCTCACATGGAGAAGATGAAAGGTCAGCACTCCAGGCAGCAAGCTCTTCAAATTTTCCTGTCTACGTATCGGTGCATGCCACGTGACGGCCCGTCTCCTGCCGAGCTGCTACACGGCCGCCGTCACCGCACTCTCCTTCACCTGCTGCAGCCTCCCACGCACCGAGTCGGTTCGTATGGCGCTACGCGTTTTCAGGTTTCCACGCCGGTGCTGTACAGGGTGTTTGCTGGAAACAAGAAGAAACTATGGATGCCGGGCATCATTCAGCGCGTGCTTGGTCGCAATATGTTTGTTGTACGTTCTTCCACAGGGTCGGAGCTGCGGCGCCACGCAAACCAATTGCGCCTGCACAGGCCGCGCGATCCTGTCTCCGGTTTCTTGATTCCAGACCCAGTTCACCGCCAGGGAGCACAGCCACATCGTTCGTCCCCGGACTACGAGATCGTCCCGATGGAGATCGACGCGCCTCCGTCGCCGCCGCAGATGACAGCGTCACCGAGAGGGACTCCGGGAACGTGCGGGCCCCCTCAGCTTGGGCCACGCACCTCACAAGAAGATGACCTGCTCCCTCTGGGCGGGGGCGGGCGCCCTTCCCCAGGTTTCGGCGGGTTCCCTGGAGGATCTCAAGGCAGATGCCGGGGCGCGGACGGCGTCTCGATCCCGGCCTCAGCTACGACGCCCGTCCCACCAGTAACGCCCCCGCCCAGGCCCTCCTCCCAGTGCCGTCGCCGTGGCCCTCAGCCCTACGCCACGACGGCGCGGCGGTTTGGGGGGGAGGGGTGTGGTGTCGCACAAGTACAAAGTGCGCGCCACCTACTTTCGCCGCGCGCCGTCATGCACGCACGGCGCGGCGATCTTACGACGACAGCCACGAGCGCCCTCTGCTGCAACCCCGCTCGTGGCCACCACTGAACGAGATCGGCCACTTCGGACTGAGTTAGCAACCAGTTAGGACCTTCGTAATCAGATAGGCCCCAGTGAAGACTTTGCTATTGTACAGGCACTAGGCAGGCCTCTAACAACTATGTATCAACATTCTGCAATACTATGTAAAAGTTAAGTATTGTTACATTCTGTGCAATATATATCTTTCTAATTTACTCTAGTGTTTATAGTTTCTGGCTGCTCCCCTCCGTACCTGCACCAGCGTGCTATCTTTATTCCTGTGTCGGTCACATTCCACTCGGCCACCGACACCTACGACGGAAACGAGACACAAAAGCGGCGACGAAGTTGGGACACAAAAGAAACAGTACTATTACGTAATACAAGTCAAAGATAAAATGTAACACTCAGAGGACAGGGTATGCCAAAGATGTAACAAATTGCCAATGTGCTCGCTTCTTGTATCGTTAACACATGTGTAACGAAATTTACACAGTCACAGTAATAGTTTTTTACACACACACACACACACACACACACACACACACACACACACACACACTAATATATATATATATATATATATATATATATATATATATATATATATATATATATATTAGTTACAAGGTACCAAAATTCTATATGTGAACAGGTTTCATATTTTGGGAAGTTGAACAAGAGGCAAGAGACATTCGCCGACTCTGGACATTACTGCTACAGTATAAGCATCTAGGATACAAAGGTTAAGTCATCGAATAAAAATATAGTGTGTCTGACACAACTGGTCAAATTAAAATAATAAAATAGCATTAAACAGAAAACTAGTCAGTAAACAAATCGCCTACAACAGGTATGATGGTGTAATCGATTTACAAACATAAACTTATAGGCTCAGTACTACTTTAGATAAGAGACGTGTTGATCCGGGACAAATATTAATAAAACTAGAAATAAAAGAAAAGAGAAGGCAACACATTAAGCAAAGTCATCACAGGTGTGACAACATTGAGACAACATTGAATACACAGTATTGAATAGCAGCTCTGAACCAGTAAACAATCATTTACAACAAAAGATACGTTGATGATACCATCATTTTAATACAAGAAAATGAGTGTTCATGATCTGCACCAAGTGTTTAATAATGCACACCCATCATTAAAGTTCACCGTTGAAACTGAGGAGAATGGTGAGATTAATTTTCTTGATCTAAGAGCTGAAAAATGTAATGACGGACATCAGTTTGACATTCATAGGAAACCTATTACAGATGTAATAATTCATGCCACCCAATCACATACAAATATTTATTATTTTGGTGTGGTGTCTGTTCTTTCGGACATGGGGTGTCACAAGGCTGCGTTTTGAGTGTAGTACTCTTCGCCATAGCAATTAAACCAATTATGACTGCCTCCGACGTCTCTGGTTCCGTCTTTGTGGACGATTTCACAATCTACTGCAGCGCTCAAAGAACGTGTTTTCTTGAGCGCTGTCTCCAGCGGTGTCTTGACCGTCTCTATTCTTGGAGAGTCGCAAATGGCTTCCGTTTCTCCACTGAGAAAACAGTGTGCATAAACTTCTGGCGATACAGTAAGTTCCTTCCTCCATCTCTACATCTATGCCCCATTGCTCTCCCATTCCTGGAGACAACGAAATTCTTAAGACTAACGTTTGATAGGAAACTTTGTTGGTCTCCACACGTGTCGTCTTTGGCTAGCCGTTGTACACATTCCCTTAATATCCTCCGTGTTCTTAGCGGTCCGTCATGGGTAGCTGATAGAACCGTCCTAACATTTATCGGTCCATAGTCCGATTGGACAAAACTATTTGAACTGGTGTGTAGGGTGTATGAGACAGGCGAAATACCCTCAGACTTTAAGAAAAATGTAATAATCCACATTCCAAAGAAATCAGGCGCAGACAGGTGTGAAAATTACAGACCCATCAGTTTGATAAGTCATAGTTGCAAAATTTTAACACGAATTATCTACAGGAGAATGGAAAAGCTGACCTCGTGGAAGATCAGTTTGGATTCAGGAGGAACGTAGGAACCCGGGAGGCAATACTCACTTTACGTCTTTTCTTAGAAGATAGATGAAGGAAAGGCAAACCTATATTTTTAGCTTTTGTAGATTTAGAGAAAGCTTTTGACGATGTTGACTGGAATACACTCTTTCAAATTCTGAAGTCAGCAGGGGTAAAATACGGGGAAAGGAGAGTTATTTACAACTTGTACAACATCCAGACCGCAGTTATTAGACGCGAAGGGCATGAAAGCGAAGCATCAGTTGGGAAGGGAGTAAGACATGGTTGTAGCCTTTCTCCGATGCTATTCAATTTGTACATCGAGCAGGCGGTGAAGGAAAGCAAGGAAAAGTTTGGGATAGGCATTAAAGTTCAGGGGGAAGAAATAAAAACATTGCGTTTTGCTGATGACATTGTAATTCTGTCAGAGACAGCAAAGGACCTGGAATAGCAGTTGAATGGGATGGACAGTGTGTTGAAGAGAGCGTATAAAATGAACATTAACAAGAGCAAAACAAAAATAATGGAATGCGGTCTTAGAAAATCAGGTGATGCTGAAGGAATTAGATTAGTTAACGAAACGATGAAGGTGGTAGATGAGTTTTGCTACGTGGGTAGTAAAATAACATGCGATGGTCGCAGTACAGAGGATATAAAAAGCAGAATGGCAATGGAAAGAAAAGCATTTTTGAAAAAGAGAAATTTGCTAACATCGAATATTAATTGAAGTGTAAGGAAGTCTTTTCTGAAGGCATTTGTGTGGAGTGTTGCCTTGTACGGGAGTGAAACATGGACGATAAGCAGTGCGGACAGGAAGAGAATAGAGGCTTTTGAAATGTGGTGCTACAGAAGAATGCTGAAGATTAGATAGGTAGATCGTATAACTAATGAAGAGGTACTTAACAGAATTGGTGAGAAAAGGAATTTTTGTCACACCCTGACTAAAAGAATGGATCGCTTGGTAGGACACATTCTTAGACATCGGAGAATCGTAAATTTAGCATTGGAGGGAAGTGTGTGGGGTAAAAAGAGAGGGAGACCAAGAGACGCGTATAGTAAGCAGATTCTAGTGGATGTGGTCTGTCGTTCTTATGAGGAGATGAAAAGGCTTGCTCAGGATAGAGAAGGGTGTAGAGCTGCATCAAACCAGTCTCCGGACTGATGACCACAACAACAACAGTACGATTGAAGCTGGATTACGGAAGCATTGTTTACACATCCGCACGGCCGACCATCTTGCGCCGTCTTAATTCCCCACCGTGGATTACGCCTAGCACTTGGAGCCTTCTATATCAACTCTATTGAAAGCCCCTATACAGAAGTCGCCGAATTACCATTGCACTATCGGCGTGATATATTTGTCGGCACGCATGCCGACTGAAGTCGATGCCCAAACAACCATCCTACCCATCATTTTTCAACGACTCCCTTGGTCGACAATATGAGGTGTCTGTATCTGCACTGTTGCCTCCCGGAGTTCGCTTTCGTCGCCCTCTTCAGCAACTCGATTACACCCGCCCTGACACCCTTCGAATGGATGTGAGCCCAACACCACCGTGACTTCAGGCGCAGGTTCGCGTCCACGTCGAACTCAGCTCGCTCCCATAGGACAGTACCCCAGATTTGGTGTATTGCTCAAGGTTTGCTGAACTTCATTCGCAGCTTGATAAAATTTTCATCTATTCATATGGATCTATAAACACTGATGGTGTCGGATCCGCCTTTGTCGTCGGGTTCGACAGGTTTCAATACAAGTTCATCGACCAATGCTCAGTTTTTACAGCTGATCTTGCTGCTCTCTTTCAGGCAGTTCAATATGTTCGCCGCCACCACCACCACCCTTCTTATGTCATCTGCTCAGATTCACTCAGTGCCATTCAGAGCCGTAGAGACCCGTATCCGATCCATCCTGTTGTACACCGAATCCAACGCTCTCTTCAATTGGTACCTGAAGACGGCTTTCGCGTTCGTTTCCTGTATTCATATACAACCGTGTTGTAACCAGTTTTGTATAATTAATACGCATGCCTCGTTGAGTGGAAACTACACAACTAATTATTCTACTATATGGTTGAATTTAATTAAACTTTAGCATTTTTCACTCTTATTCATATGGAATATGCATATGGATGTTAACTATCCACCAATCGTATGGACATCTATCTCTAGCTATCGTTATTATCTACATCTACATACATACTCCGCAATTCACCGTAAGGTGCGTGGCGGAGAGTACACTGTACCACTAGGCATTTCCTTTCCTATTCCACTCGCAAACTGAACGAGGAAAAACAGAATGCCTATATGCCTCCGTACGAGCCCTAATTTCTCTTATCTTGTCTTTGCGATCTTTACGCGAATTGTGAGTAGGCGGCAGCAAGATCACACTACACTCAGCTTCAAATTCCGGACCTCTAAATTTTCTCAACAGAAATTCATGAAAAGAACGTCGTCCTTCTTCCAGCGATCCCCAATTGAGTTCCAGGAGCATTTCCGTGACACTCGCGCATTGGTCTAACCTACCGCCACTATGTCTTCCTTTAAACTGATTTGCTGCGGGTCCCAAACACTTGAGCAATACTCAAGACGTGGTCGTACAAGCGTTTTATACGCGGTCTCCTTTACAAGTGAAGTACATCTTCCCCAAATTCTCCCAATAAATCGAAGTTGGCTGTCCGCCATACTCACAACTGTCCTTACATGCTCGTGCCATTTCATATCGCTCTGAAATGTTACGCCTAGATATTTGAACAACGCGACAGTATCAAGAAGCTTACTACTAATGCTGTATTCGAACATTATGGGATTGCTTTTTCTACTCATGCGCATCACCTTACACTTTTCTACTTTGAGAGCTAGCTGCCATTCTTCGCACCAACTAGAAATTTTGTCTAAGTCATCATGTATGCTATTACAGTCAGTTACAGACGACACCCTCCCATACACCACAGCATCATCAGCAAACAGCCGCAAATTACATCTTACTCTGTCCAACAGATCATTTATATAGATAAAAAATAATATGACATGATTTCCTCTGACAAATTGTAATTACTTCATAAGTGCTTGACAGTTATTGTATATAAAACTCTTCTGGGTTTTGGACCGCATCGTCAAAATATCAAACACTTCACCGACGTTTCGGCCGCTATTGCAAGTGGCCGTCTTCTGGGTGTTACACCCAGAAGATGGCCACTTGCAATAGCGGCCGAAACGTCGGTGAAGTGTTTGATATTTTGACGATGCGGTCCAAAACCCAGAAGAGTTTTATATACAATGACAACGGCCGCGGAAGCCTTCGTTTACATGCTTGACAGTTTCTTTACACACCTCTAGGTCAGGTAATCCCATGTGACTTAAAGAGTCAAAGTTGTTACATATTATAAAATTGAGAACATGAGCTTTTCCGAATGCCAGCTTGATCTACGAGGTCCACTAATTCACAAATCACCAATTTCCATTTTCTGTACCTAAATGTTTAATATTGGAGGACTATTTCATTTTACAAATTGTAGAATAATGGTTTTTTGAACATTACGTTCTATACATTTTCAAATTCCTGTCACATCACATAAGTATTACACAATATACCGATGACGGGCAGTGCGGAGGCACTCCTGGGCCCTACTGTTACGGGAATCAGTTTACAAAAACTACGAGTTTGATCGCTAGTGGGCAAGATAAAGTTACGAATTTGTATCTGACTAAGGCGTATTTGGGTAATTTCTTGCAGGTGTGCTGATCGCTATGTCCCCAGTGGTGTAGGGGTCAGCGCAACTGCCTAAACAGCAGGAGATCCGTGTTCGAATCCCGCTTGGTTACGAATTTTCAACTTTACCCATTCGAAGTTAATTTCATACCTTTCACAAACACTCATTAATAAGCACATAATTACCAAACTGCAGTCCACTAGAGGAACATGATTTCCTCTTTTTCTCCTTTTTACCAATTTTTATAACCCAGCCGTACGTACCTTTAACATAAATATTTCACTATTAGGTTATACATCTACATTGTAGTACGTCATTATTTATTTTGTGTTACCATATGGATCATACAATTTTGATCTTTTAAATGCAGGGTCTGGAGATAGTGTCATGATCACGAAACTTCTTGCCAATAACTAATAAAATAAATTAATTACAGCTGTTGGTGAATGTCATTCTACTCATTCAGTTGAATTGTGGTGACCCGTGTAGTGGATTAAACTGGACATGAGCACGACACTTTGCTGTGATTATTGTAACTGTCGTATATTAATTTTACTGTTGGAATTGTTGAGAGGCTGTGTGAGCCACAGAGACGCACTCCAGGCTGAGAAATAGAGACCATTGCAGATAACAGGCTAAAACAGACACGTATATCTTACGGGATGTAGGCACTAAAGAAATCTCCTAGCGAACTGCTGATGCCCTCAGCCACCGTCCCAGGGTGCAGGTTACCTTTCGGAGAACATGGGCGTATCTTCATATAGCGTCTAGACGCTGTTGTAAGACGTTACATTAGTACTTGGTGGCCAACAGGCACGTTTTAATGTACGTAGCAAAGTTGATACCAGTCACTTGGGAACAGCAATGTCAGTGTTTTCACGAGGCCAGAGTGAGAGGGTAAAGAAGAAAAACTGCAAGTTAGCAGCTCCCCTGAGGCGTGGCCTAAGGCGGAGCCTAAGGCGTGGCCAACTGACGTAAAACAATGTTGTTGTTGCCCATATTGGGTAGCGTCGTGACGTTTTACTTTCAGCTGAACAATGCTACCAAGTATGGATTTTGTTAGTGCACAAACAAGCCACCTCCCCACCCGTGGAATGGCAGAAAGGACAGGGCTGAAACGTGGTTCGCTAGAGGACTCAGAGGCAAGCCACAATTTAGATTGATTGAACCAAGCAGCGGGCAATAGGAAATTGTTAACTGTCGGAAAGTGGGGAAAAGAGGTGCGCCCACACCGGCTGTTAAAACCCCCGGTTTTTGGATCAAGAAGGGGAGTTCTCAGTCAGACGAGTCGGGCGCCAGCCCTTGACTATCTCCGTCGGCCTCGGGGTGCTCCATGACTGTTTCTCGCGGGGAGTGCGTCTGTCTAGGGGATGCTGCTAGGGAACGTAATTACTGGCTTCTGTTGCGGCAAACGATTTATACTTCTTGTTTTTTTAAATAACTAACCCCAGTGTAGTAGACTTAGTATGGGATGCAATAGATTCAATGCAAGGTACCTAGGAGTTCCATAAAGGTTCCTAAACAAGTATCCTCTCGAGTCCCGAAATCCGTATCTGTAGTAGATGCCTGTACTGTCTCTCTGCAATCACTCCTTTCCGCTCGGGATATGCAGACTGACCTTGCCACCTCTTCCCTCTTTCCTATGTAGGACACGACAGTAGTACCTCCAAATGATGGCCACTTTCGAATTATTATTCCATTACTCGGCAGCTAGATATGACGGACTGTACCGATCGCAGCGTTGAGGAGTCTGTCAATGACGTCGTTAGATCTGTTCATGTGCGTTTTTTCGATGAGAAGTTTCAACAAGTAAGGAAAACCTACTGTGTACATTGGGTCCGTGCAGTTGCGAGATAGTTGGCATCTCGATGTCCAGTGTATTCGTCTTGAGCTCCCTCTGCCGAAATCGATTCGCTATTGTCCTGCTCGCTCTTGTTCTGCAGGCTATTGTACTGTGCGAAAGAAGAGACGGATTGCTCCCGGGGAGTGGTCCCTTGTATCGAATCTGGATTCAATTAAGGCCCTTTCCTCAGATGTCAAGGGATCAATGTTTGTCAGGATTCCGGAGAATCTATCGTCAGGTTGGCCCATCACCTAAACAGGGCCACGGCGGAGTAACCGAGCGGTCTAAGGTGCCTCGATGCGGAGCGCTCGGTTGCCATGGGTATGTTTTCCTTAGGTTAATAATATAGTAAGGACAGTTTACAACTCACCGCAGACGTGGCGATGAGCTGTGACAGGTACATACAACACTTTCAGCTATCGGCCAGTCAGCCGGAGGAGATGGTTGTATGACTGTGTTGTGTGCCTGTGCGATTTTCTGAAGAAGGCCATGGCCGATAGCTGAAAGTGATGCATGTGTGTGTCTTTTGTGTGTGCCTGTCGCAGCTCGTCGCCACGTCTTTGCGGTGAGTTGTAAACTGTCCTTACTATATTATTAATTCCAACCTAGACTTTCCATTATTATATTTTATCCTTACGTTAGTTTAAGTAGTTTGTAAGCTACGGACTGATGACCACGAAGTTTGTTCCGATAGATTTACAAACATTTGAACATTTTGAACCTAAACAGGTGGATTGTATTAGACAGGTTGCCACACATTTTCTGCACAGAAGTTTTAATTACTCCGTTTATAAATGGGCGTATGGCACACAGGTTATAAGTTCAAAGTTTGTGTAACTGAGGGACCAAACTACTAGTGTCAAAGTACTAGTACACCACTTAAACATATGCTAAGGACGACACACATGCCTGAGGGAGGTCTCCAACCTCCGGCGGGAGAACATGGCGCCTCCGACCGAGCGGCCATCTCCACGCGACGAGGCACACAGCTGGTGGCTGCAGCAAATCTCCATAGAGCGCCATGTCCACTCCAGTAAAAAGGATGATCGTTCGAGGCGAGAATCTATCTGCTGCACCAGATCTGAACCGATCTTAAACTATATTCGTCTCCGAACATGATGGGCAGATGTTGAAGCATTTTTCGGTAGAAATTGGGGGTTTCAATGGAGATGCCGGATTCTTTTCACAAATTGCAGATTCGAAACGCCGAGTGCACCGTCACGCCGTTCCTTTCTGGAAGAACCCCAGTTATGTTTGTAAGTGTATTACAAAAGGCGTCTGTAAACGATGATACAATCTTCTATGGTAGTCAGTCCCTAGAATTAAAAACTAACTTACATTCAGTACAACACACACACATCCATGGCAGAGGGAGGACTCGCACACATGGCTGGAACGGCCGTCCAGCCCGTACCATGACGCCTTAGATCTCGCGGCCATTCCGCGTGGCGAAAATTGAGGTGAAAATGTGAACCGAACCGGGCTTCGAACACCCAGGTCTCTCGCTTCGGGCTAGCGGTAGGGGTTAACCACTTGGCTACCCGCACTCATCTCCCGTCCGTCTCAAAGCCATAGCGTCCCCTTCGTCTGAAGCATACGGGAGGCGAACGCATGTAGCCAAGTGGTTAACACGAAGCGGGGGACCCGGATTCGATTCCTGGCATGTGATCGTGTGTATGCGTGCGCGCAACATAACATTTTTGGACTTCGAAAGAAGCTGACTGACAGGTATAACGGATAATTAAAACAAAAGGCAATGCTAATTCATAATGGATCTATTACAATCTACTGCAACACGAAAAAAAATGGATTTAAAGTATCCAAATAAAAATTGCTCAATAATATGTAAAATATAAATAATCAAACACTAATAAAGGAAGTGCAGTCCGTATGTTATAATTAATAATATTGTCTGTACGAAAGTTCAAATGTTTGTAAATCTATCGGACCAAACTGGGTGGTCTGTCAGTAGCTTACAAACTACTTAAACCTAGGCAAACTAACCTAAGGACAACACACACACCCATGTCCCAAGGAGGACTCGAACCTCCACGGCGAGTAACCGCGCGCTCCGCAGCGAGACGTTTTAGACCGCTCGGCCACTCCACCGCGGCAATTGTCTTTACCTATGAGAAATTATATAGGACACAGTGTGTGTGTATGCGTGTGTGAAGCGAGCCAGAAATGGCCATACAGTCTTAGGCGGCCTCTCCTGTCGGAGGTTCGAGTCCACCCTTCGCCACGTGTGTGTGTATGTGTGTTTTGTCCTTAGCATTAGTTAAAGTAACTTCAATATTTAAGTAGTGCTATGCTATTAAGGACATGCTTCACTAACGCGTTTCGAATTCATCATTTCTGTACTGGAAAAACTACTTCCACGGGAAAGAATGAGTTGTTTAAAGTGATTTTTCGCCCTTCACTGCATTTGATGAAGACTACCAGAATTTAATGTCCTTCCCTATATCTGTGTACCTATTATACAAAACATGATGGATTAATAGATCGAGGTTATTGCATTTTGGATAGAATACGTTGTTTTCACTGTGTCTTATATAAGTCTTCATTATTGATTATACCATGCAGATTGCACTTTCTTTATTAGTGTTTGATTATTTATATTTTTCCATATTATTCTGCGTATTTATTAGGATACTTTAAGTCCATCTTATTTCGTGTTGCTGTCGATTGTAATCGACCCATTATGAATTCGCATTGCCTTTTTGTTTTAATTCTCCGTTATACCTGCAGTCACCTCATTTCGAAGTCCAAAAATGTTATGCACTTCAGTTGTAATATATTCTGCTGACTTTTACTGATGGTAATATGCATCCGGGTTTAAGGAGATGCTGTCCGGATGACAAAATTTCAAAGTCTGCTGAAAAAGGCCACATTTTATTCTGAATATATCTCAGACGGAGTCCTTCCTTCTCAGTTTTCAAGGTGATTACGCCAATTGCTACTACAAAAATTCCTCCTTATCAAAGATAACTGCAAATTGTATTCTTGATAACTTTTGTTGTTTCATTGGGTACCGGTGAAATTTGATCAAAATAGATGGTTTTTGTGAAAAGTTAAGGAAGGGAGGAATCTTAGGGTTTAACGTCCCGTCGACAGCTTGGTCATTAGAGACGGAGCTAACGCTTGGAGTTTTGCCTAAGAATCATTATCACCATCAGAGACTGATTATGCCTTTCACGTTCAGTTTGGAGCATAGTCCCCCTAAACAAATTCCTCCCTGATTCCCTATGAAATGCTAACGTTGGTGGCTCGTCTGATAACCATAACCATTCTTCACCGCGTCTATGTACTTTCTCCTTGGTGTATCTCAACTCCTCTGCCTCCGCTGCTGAACCCATGAGTCTCTTAGGTAATCTTGCTTCTCCCGTGCGTGTAACATGACCCAGCCTGTTTTCTTTCTTTCTCTTTAGCCCTTTTCCACACAAGCAGGGTCGGATTTGTTACTGTACATTTCGCATGTCAGTATTGACGGGGTGGCCGGATGCCCTTACTGCCGCCACCTCCTGCCCCCCGGGAGGAAATGTGTACGTCAAATGTCTGCGTATAGTGTTATAGGCCTAAGTGTGATAGTGTAAAGTGATATGAAATGTTTGCGAGTCGTGTAAATGAAGCGGGACTTGGGAACCAGCCCGGTATTCACCTAGGGGGATGTGGAAAACCACCTAAAAACCACATCCAGGCTGGCTGGCACTACGATCCCTTTCTTAATCCGCCGGGGGGATCGAACCGAGGCTGGTACGCCTCCCCGTCTCTGAAAGCGGTGCGTTAGACCACACTGCTAACCGAGCGGGTCAAAATCAAATGTTCAAATGTTTGTATAGTCTATGGGACTTAACTACAGGGTCATCAGTCTGTAAACCTACAAACTACTTATGAACTAACTAAGACTAAGGACGGCACAAATATCCATGCCCGAGGGGGGATTCGAACCCCCGACCGTAGTGGCCGTGCAGACCGTGACTGGAGCGCCTCAGTCCCCTCGGCCGTCGCGGCCGGCCGAGCGGGTCATTTCAGCCTGTTCTCTCTGCTTCATATATTGTGTCCATAGCCAGTTATTCATTGATTTCCTCATTATGGTTACCGTCCTGTAGTTCCCATCTATTACAATCTACAAACATTCTAGCTACTTTCATATCTGTAACCTAAACCTTATGAATAACGTAACCTGTATCCACCCGTGCACTGCTTAGTCTTCGTACTGACTTCCTTCTTGCAGATTAGAGTAGATCTTAGCTGAGCAATAACAGCATTAGCTTTGCTACACCTCGATTACAGTTCTTCTAAGGACGGGGAACGAAATCAGCTGTGCACTTTGAAAAGGACCATCCCGGCATTTACCTGGAGTGATTTAGGGAAATCACGGAAATCCTAAATCAGGTTGGCCGGAGATGGATTTAAACTATTGTCCTCCTAAATGCGAATCCAGCGTGTTAGCACTGCACCACGTCGCTTGGTTTCTGTGAAAATCGCACGACTGATGGGTTGCATTCGTTGCTAGAAATTCAGTTCTCGTATTTGGACTGAAGACGCCGCTATTTTGTTCAATAAATATTTCCAAAATTCAAATTAAGATGTTTGTAAATCTATCGGACTCAACTACGTGGTTATTAGTCCGTAGCTTACAAACTACGTAAACTAAGTTAAACTAACCTAGCCATCCGCGGTAGCCGAGGGGACTGTGGCCCTTCAGTCACGGTCTGCACGGCCACTACGGTCGGGGGTTCGAACACCCTCCCCTCGGGCATGGATATTTGTGCCGTCCTTAGTATAAGGTAGTTCGTAAGTAGTTTGTAAGTTTAGGGACTGATAACCCCGTAGTTAAGTCCCATAAGCTATACAAACATTTGAACATAACTTAAGGACAACACACACATCTATGCCCGAGGGAGGATTCGAACACCCGACGGCGAACGGCCGCGCGCACCGCAGCAGGACGCGATAGTGCGCACGGCTATTCTCCCGCGGCGATGTGTGACATCAGGAAGGTGATTAGCAGACCGACGAAGATACAGAGATTTAAATCAAAGACATTTCCAGAGTTTTTATTAACTAAACGCCAGATGATGCTATAAGCAAAGACATTATTTTGTAAAAATATGAATGTTGAAAATGTTGAAGGAGGACGTAGGTTTTCGCTTGTCACAGTGCGTCGTCGCTGCGACACTCTTGTTCAAAAAATGTTCAAATGTTTGTAAATCTATCGGACCAAACTGCGTGGTCATCAGTCCGTAGCTTACAAACTACTTAAACCTAGGTAAACTAACCTAAGGACAACACACACACACACCCATGCCCCAGGGAGGACTCGAACCTCCACGGCGAGCAACCGCGCGGTTGTGCAGCGAGACGCTTTAGACCGCTCGGCTACTCCACCGCGGCACACTCTTGTTCTGACTCAGTATATACACGTAAGTGTCGTCATATCTGTATTGTAATTTTGTGATTGTACTTCAATTTAGTTTAATTTATAGCTCATCCGCAGTTCTTATTTAACAGAGTTATTCCTTCACCCAATTGTTTTACGCAGGCATTGTGTTAAGTCAATAGCCTGCAGTAAGTACAGACTGCTTGACGATACTTCATGGGTAAACATTTTCATATCAGAAAATTTCAGAATAATTCAGGTTTGCTTGCTTTCATAGAACAGCTTTCCCTCTAACAGCATCATCATTATTATTGAAATATTACTTCAATTTTTTAAAATTTTACTTTCATTAAACGCCACTTAATGTTAAATGCTTCACTCGCATTCGTTCGCAGAAAATGAAGTTATAATAATTTCCCATTATATATACACACTATTGAGTAAATTCTTAGTCTCGAGTTCGAACCCCGGCTTATTTGTTACAACAGCAACATCGCGTCTGCTGCGCATGAGTGGCCGAACGCATTGAGGCGCTATGCTACATCTACACAGATACTCTGCAAACCACATTTAAGTGCCTGACAGAGGGTTCATTAACCACTTTCATAACTTTTCTCTACCGATCCTTTCTCTAATAGCGCGCGGGAAGAAAGAACACCTAAATCGTTCCGTTTTCGATCTGATTTCTCTTATTTTATGTATCCCTAAGTAGGTGGGTGCTAGCAAAATATTTTCACATTCAGATGTAAAAGTCGGTGATTGAAACTTCGCAAACAGATCACGCCGCAATGAATAACGTCTTTCTTTTAATGATTTCCACCCCAATTCGTGCAACATTCCCGTGACGCTTCCCCTCCCCCCCCCCCCCCGTAACGTGATAAAGCAAAACGAGCTGCTCTTCTCTGAACCTTCTCAATATCTTCCGTCAGTCCCACTTGGTGAGGGTCCCAAAAGGGGCAACAGTACTCCAGGAGAGGACACACAAGTGTGATGTAGGCAGTCTCTTTGGTGGAGCTGGTGCATCTTCGAAGCGTTCTGCCTATGAAACGTAACCTTTGATTCGCCTTCCCCACAATATTTTCTGTGCGTTCTCTCCAGTCAAAGTTGTTCGTAATTGTAACTCCTAGGTATTTGGTAGAATTTACGACCTTAAGGTTTGACTGATTTATCGTGTAATTCAAGTTCAGCGGATTTCTTTTAGTGGTCATGTGTATTGCTTCACACTTTTCTTTATTTAGTGTCAATTGCCAATCTTCGCACCAAGTAGAAATTTTGTCTAAATCGCTTTGCAGTTGCTTTTGATCCTCTGTTGACTTCACTAACCGATAAACGACAGCATTGCTACGATGCGCAAGGCCGTTCCCCGTCGGGGGTTCGAATTCTCTCTCATGCATGAATGCTTGTGCTGTCTTAAGTAGAAGCTAGTTCCTATGTTTAAGGACTGATGTACCTGTAGTTGAGTCCCATAAGCTTAACAAACATTTGAACATCACCTTGGCGCGCGATTGTTATATGAATAAACCTTTTGGTTGAAGAGCTACAGAAACGAACAACACGGTTATTATTCTTAGGCTGATAGGTAACCTTTCACGCTACAACTGTAGAGAGTTTGCTGGTGGCCCTCGGGATCAATGGATATCGTCGTACGCTACAAGGCAGTGACCTATTGCTTGGGGAGTGAACAGTATCATCGTGTGTATCGGATCACGGGAGCCTATGTTACTTATAAGACTCTTCCGTAACTGGAATTTAGATGAATGGCAGCCTGACAGACTGAAGCACTAACCGACAGATCTAGAACATATTCCCAAGAATTTACAGACAGGCTCATATTGTGCTACATAACATCGACTGGAAAGCAGGTCTTGGTGCATATACCAAACATCTGTGTCGAGTGGTATGTAACAAACCATTCTGTTTATGTGGTAAGGATGTACCTCGATTCTAGGTAGAGAGAATGCTAATTGCCAACAGTTATAAGGAAACAAACCTTATGACCTACAGTTAATACAATTGCACATCGGATGTCTAAAATAGAATACTCCCTTCTAGACAGTGAGTTAACTTTCAGCAGTATGTTATGGCAGGGACAATAAAACTGGACTTGTTACAAAATGAATTATATCTTGCAACTAATTAAACTTACGTGAAATCAATATTCAACTGCCTTCTGTACCACACCCGCTCATTACTTCTAATAATAGATTTCTGTTCAGTTACGAAATCACAAAAAAATAGCGGTGTTACAGTTCAACGAACAACATTTTATCGCCGTGTGTCACTGGAACTGACGACGTACTTCATTGTCTGCTAATAGGAAGGAGAATGTAATTTTAAACATAATAGTACGAGTCGCGCTGAAAACTTAACGCAACCATTTTCTCCGACAATTTCGATTGATAATATTTTGCATTCCGTATTGCCTTCATTTCATAATTTCAGACAGGTAGAAGCGCTGTAACTAACCCTCAAAATGGCGCCTGTAACATATCTTTGAGGTGATCGATGGATCGCAAGTACTCCACTGCTTTATGTCTCTTCGTAGTACTGATACCGTTGCCTATAAATCAAACTATGAAATGTCGCAATGTATTGCATTTGTGTATTGTAGGCTGAATGTGTACGTGTAATGTAAAATAATATTCTCTCTCAACAGCAGTTTTGTTTCTGCATGTAATTTCTTGTTTATTGTGGCCTGATACAAAAAATATTTCTTTGACTTGTAGACCGAAGTTATCACCGTCTCACTGATTGCAGGTTCTTGCTGGAATTTTCAGAAAATTCTGAAACTTTCTTTTTTAAATGAAAAATACAACTAGGGATTTGTAATTGAGTCTCGCCCAACTAATGTTCTGTTGATGCATCCAGTTTATTTTTGATAGTCACAATTTTTGTGTCCCGTATCCGTCGTAGGTGTCGGTGGCCGAGTAGGAAGTCCGACACAGAAATAAAGGTAGCACGCTGGTGCAGGTACGGAGGGGAGCAGCCAGAAACTAGAAACACTAGAGTAAATTAGAACGAGATATATATTGCACAGAATTTATACAATACTTAACTTTTACATAGCTCAGTACTGCAGAATGCTGATACATAGTTGACCTAGGGGTCTGCCTAGTGCCTGTACGATAGCCAAGTCTTCACTGGTGCCTATCTGATTCCGAAGTGTTAACTGGTTCCTATCTCAGTCCCAAGTGAACGATGTCGTTCAGTGGTAGCCACGAGCGGCGTTGTAGCAGAGGGTGCTCGTGGCTGTCGTCGTCAGAACGCCGCGCCGTGCGTGCATGGCGGCGCGCGGCGAAAGTAGGTGGCGCGCACTTTGTACTTGTGTGACACCACACCAATATCTTTGTATTGATACACTGCCAATGAAGATGGATGGATGGATGGTTTGAGTTTTAAAGGGACTTAACGACTGTGGTTATCAGTCCCTGGTTCCAACCATAGAGGGTAGAAAAAAAAAGCACTACAACGCAATAGAAAACGATTTGTTAAAACTCACCATGCAAAGGGTGTTGCGTCAAAATATAAAAGAACCAAAGTAAAAACCAATAAAAAAGAGAAAGGCGGAAAGACGATGCCAGTATCCTGGCCAGGTAACCACAGACTAGGAAGTAGGGCATCTGACCGCTTTTGCACATTTAAAAAGACCTGCCTAAAACGGTAGGGCAACGAAGAACAAACACATAATGAACGCAGTATTAAAAATCAAAGGGAGCGGTACAAACCACTTACACGAATAAAATTTAAAACTGCGGCAGCCATAGAGGCATTATCAGCTAAAACGACTTTCAAATCGTCAGGGAGATTAAAATTCCTTCTCTGCGCTGCTAGGTCCGGGCATTCCAAGACGATGTGGGCGACTGTCAGACGCGCACCACATCGACACTCGGGAGGATCCTCGCGACGGAGAAGGTGGCCGTGCGTAAGCCAAGTATGGCCGATACGCAGCCGGCGAGAACGACAGAGTCTCTGCGAGGGGCCCGCAGAGAGGTCCTCCACACGTTCGTAGTGTCCTTTATACGCCTCAGTTTGTTGGGCACCTGTAGGGTGCGCCATTCACTACCCCACAAACCGAGCACTTTACGGCGTAGTGCAGAACGGAGATCAGAGCATGAAATGCCGATATTGAGGACAGGCTTGTGGGTGGCCTCTTTGGCCAGCCTGTCAGCCAGCTCATTGCCGTCTATCCCGACGTGTCCCGGAGTCCAAAGAAATGCCACTGACTGCCCTCGTTGGTCAATGGTGTACAAGCACTCTTGTATGGCAACAATCAGAAGATTGCGCGGGAAACACTGGTCGATGGCCTGTAAACCGCCCAGGGAGTCGCTACAGATGACCAATGACTCCCCGGGGCAGGAACATATATGTTGAACTGCGCGGTGGATGGCTACCAGCTCTGCAGTGAAAACACTGCAGCCGTCTGGCAGGGAGCGCAACTCATTGTGTCCTGCAAGCGTGTAGGCAAAACCAGCATGACCATCTACCATCGAGCCGTCTGTGTATACCACCGTAGAGCCTCGGAAACCATCAATAATTGATATGAAGTGGCGACGAAGGGTCTCAGGGTGGACTGAAGTTTAAGCGTACCGTGACAGTTCCAGCCGAAGATGAGGCCGTCGTATACACCATGGTGGTGTACGCGACTGGTATCTGAATAAAGAGGGGACAGGAACAGACTCCAATTGGCTCAGCAGAGACCTAACACGAACACCAACCGTCAACCCTGATCTCGGTCGCCTCTGCGGAAGGTGGAGATCAGTTTGAGGAAAGAGTAGACGGTGGTTTGGGTGGTTAGGTAAACCACAGATAGTAGCCGCATAATTCGCAAGCAGTTGTTGTCGCCTGATATGCAGAGAAGGCACACCAGCCTCCACAAGGAGACTAGTCACAGGACTTGTACGAAAGGCTCCTGTTGCTAGCCTTACCCCACAGTGATGGACGGGGTCCAACAACTGCAGAGCTGAAGGTGATGCCGAGCCATAGGCAACACTGCCGTAGTCCAGTCTAGACAGAACAAGCGCCTTATAGCACTGCAGCAGCCTACTGCGGTCTGCGCCCCAAGTGGTGTTACTGAGGCAGCGGAGGACATTAAGGTGCTTCCAGCATTTCTGCTTGAGCTCACGGATATGAGGAAGCCATGTCAGCCGGTCGTCAAACACTAGCCCCAAGAAACGGTGCGTTTCCACCACATTGAGCAGATGGCCATCGATGTAAAGCTCAGGATGTGGATGGGCTGTCCGACGCCGGCAGAAGTGCATAACGCAAGTCTTCGTAGCAGAGAACTCAAACCCATGGGCAAGGGCCCACTTCTGCGCCTTGCGTATGGCTCCCTGCAGCTGTCGTTCAGCAACACGCATACTGATAGAGCTAAAATATAAGCAGAAGTCATCTGCATACAGCGAGGTGGAGACTGAGGAACCTACCGCTGCCGCTAGACCATTTATCGCAACTAAAAACAGAGGAACACTCAGGACAGAGCCCTGAGGTACTCCATTCTCCTGTACATGCAGAGAGCTACAAGAAGCACCGACTCGTACACGAAACGTACGAAAAGATAAAAAATTCCGAATAAAAATGGGAAGCGAACCCCGGAGACCCCACCCATGTAATGTGGTAAGGATGTGATGTCTCCAGGTCTTGTCATAAGCCTTAGATAAATCGAGGAAAACTGCCACCAGGTGTTGGCGGCGAGAGAAGGCTGTCCGTATGGCGGACTCTAGATGAACCAGGTTATCCACAGCTGAACGCCCCTTTCGGAAACCACCCTGATATGGAGTGAGAAGACCCCTGGACTCAAGGAGCCAACACAATCGTCGACTCACCATACGCTCCAGCAATTTGCAAAGAACGTTGGTGAGGCTGATTGGTCGGTAACTGTTCAACTCATGTGGATGTTGACCAGATTTGATCACCGGGACTATCAGACTCTCACGCCACTGTGAAGGGAACGTACCAGAACTCCAGATGTGGTTGAAGATAGCCAGAACGGTTCGCTGAGATGCAGGTGGCAGGTGTTTCAGCATCTGATTATGGATACGATCCGGCCCAGGCGCTGTGTCAGGACAGTGTGCCAGGGCACTGAGAAATTCCCATTCACTGAATGGAGCGTTGTACAGTTCAGTACGGCGAGTCTGGAAGGATAAGCGCTGTCGTTCCTCCCGCTCTTTCAGATGCAGAACTCTGAGCGTAGTGTTCAGCAAACAGTTCAGCAACTACATCTGGATCTGTGTAAACTACTCCATTCACAGAAATCCCGGGCACACTAAGAGGACACTGGTAGCCATAAACACGTCTGATCTTCGCCCACAACTGGGATGGAGAGGTACGCGATCCAATGGTAGAGACATATCTTTCCCAACACTCCTGTTTGGCTCGTCTAATCAACCGTCGGGCGCGGGAACGAAGCCGTTTAAAAGCAATGAGGTTCTCCATAGATGGGTGCCGCTTGTGGCGCTGCAGAGCTCGCCTGCGCTCTCTAATCGCCTCAGCAATCTCCGGGGACCACCAAGGCACTGTTCGCCGCCGGGCTGATCCCGAAGAGCGAGGGATTGCACCATTAGCTGCAGAAAGAATGGCTGAGGTAGCGCTGTCGATCACCGCATCTATGTTGGACAGTGGAGGAGAACCAATGATGGCAGCAGAAGTAAAAGCGTCCCAGTCAGCCTTATTTAACGCCCATCGGGGCGGGCGTTCTGGGGCCCGATGTCGGGGTAGTGACAAGAAAATCGGGAAGTGGTCACTACCACACAAATCATCGTGGACACTCCAGTGGATTAAGGGGAACAGGCTAGGGCTACACACAGAAAGATCGATGGCCGAGTAAGTACCATACGCCACGCTAAAATGCGTGGGGGCACCGTTGTTTAAAAGGCAGAGGTCGAGTTGAGAGATCAAGGACCCGACATCTCTACCACGGCCAGTAGTCACTGTACCACCCCACAATGGGTTATGGGCGTTGAAATCACCCAATAACACAAAAGGCGGGGGTAATTGCGCTATCAGTGCAGCCAGGACATGTTGTGGTACTTCACCATCAGGAGGAAGGTAGACGTTGCAGAGAGTAATGTCCACTGCAGTTCTTACCCTGACAGCTACAGCTTCCAAAGGCGTTCGTAGTGGAACAGCTGAGCTGTAGACAGAGGTAAGGACGTAAATGCATACGCCACCTGACGCCCTGTAACCGTCTGTGCGGTTCCTATAACAACCCCGATAGCCACGTAAGGCAGGGGTGCGCATCACGGGAAACCAAGTTTCTTGCAGGGCAATGCAAAACGCAGGTGAAGTGCTGAGGAGTTGGCGTAACTCAGCTAAGCGGGAAAAAATCCACCGCAATTCCACTGGAGGATTGTGCTATTGTCATTAAATGCCATGATTAAAAAGATAAAAGAAAGTGGTTACTTCGACGTTTCACCAGTTAGCGCCGATTTTGAACCGACCGAGTCCAAGATCATCGGCTCTGGGGAGTCGATGAGGGCGAGATCCGCAGGTGAGGTTAGGATCTCTAACTCATCTTCTGAAGCAGAAGATGAGGGTAGATGTGGCTTTCGAGCCACTAAAGAGTCCTTCTTTGTCTTCTTGACACGTCCCTCTCGCTGCCCCTTCGATCTGAGGGGCTGGGAGGGCTTCTCGGAAGTGGCGCTGGGCGTGGAAGAAGAGCGAGAAGCCCTTCGACCAGCAGGTTTGGGATCCGTAAGCCTCTGGCCAGGATCCTCTGAGACACCCTGAGAAGCCTCGGAAGGGGGTGTCCCGAGGGACCCCTTCCGAGCGAGAGGAGCTGGAGAAGGCTTCACCTTCTCCGGCTGGGAGGTGGGGACAGTGTTCCCGATGTTTGAGGGGTGGATGCTCCCACTGCAACAGGAGTGGGAGCCACTGAAGAGGAAGTGCCCCCAGCTGGCAAGGGGGCAGGGACAGTTGAGTGGGCCTGAGAGCCCACTGGCATAGGCACAACAGATGGTAGAAGAGGCACTGCAGACGATGACGAGGCTGCCGTGGCATAGGTGTTAACCAGGCGCACAGGGTGGAGCTTTTGATATTTTCTCTTTGCCTCTGTGTAAGTCAGTCAATCGCAGGTCTTATATTCCATTATTTTCCTTTCCTGGTGCAGAACTGTGCAGACAGATGAACAAGGGGAGTGATTTTGGCCACAATTAACACATACTGGAGGAGGGGTGCAGGGGACGTTTGGATGTACAGCACGTCCGCACTCCCGACATGTAGGGTTGGCATCACATCGGGAGGACATATGCCCAAACCTCCAGCATTTGAAACAACGCATAGGGGGAGGAACGTAGGGCGTGACGTCGCACCGGTAGACCATCACCTTGACCTTCTCAGGCAATGAATCGCCCTCAAAAGCCAAGATGAAGGCACCGGTGGCAACCCTGTTGTCCTTCGGACCCCTATGGATTCGGCGAATAAAATGGACACCCCGCCGTTCTAAGTTCGCACGCAGTTCGTCGTCTGACTGCAACAAAAGGTCTTTATGGAATATTATTCCCTGCACCATATTTAAGGTTTTGTGTGGTGTTATGCTAACGGAAATATTACCCAGCCTGTCACAGGCAAGCAATGCCCGTGACTGGGCTGGGGATGACGTCGTTATTAACACCGACCCAGAGCGCATTTTCGACATGCCTTCCACCTCACCATACTTGTCCTCCAAGTTTTCAACGAAGAACAAGGGCTTAGTCGTCTTAAGAGTCTCCATCAGTGCGAGTACAAACGAGATATTTAGGGGCATAAGCCTCACCCTGGTTTCTTGCCCGACGTTCCTCCCAAGGGAAAGTCTTAGGGTCATAAGTAGTTGCATTATATTCAGTCTTACCACGCTTTGAGACGCCAGGTTTGCGTATGGCGACGCTGTTGTTTGCTCGTTTCATCCTGGTCCCACGAGCAGCTAGGGAAAACAGGTCCACCCAGGCAGAGCCCCGCTTGCCTGGGGAAGCCTTATACAACTGAGGTGCGGCAGGTTCCTCAGAGGTTGCTCGCTAGCGGCTGTTCAACCTCAACAGCCATGCATCTCCTCGGCACGTAGCACACCTTGAGATTGAGGTTTTTTTTATAGAGGTTTGTACCGTCCTCGCGACCCGGGCGATTAAGCCAAGATCCCCGGGCTCTGAAACGTACAACGTTCCACCGTCGCGCCGAACGATGGTCGTTGAAGCACGCACAGAGCTTACGGTGTAGCGGACTGTTGGCGCGACACAGCCCACAGCTCAGGACCCCGGGTTCGCCAAGCCCGTACCCAGCAAATTAATGCTGAGCCCCTGAGTGGACCAATGAAGATATATTTTAATTAATAACACCAACTTTCAGCTTACAATGAGACCAAGCTCCGAACAGAAAACCCATTCAACACAATTACCCGCACCGAGATCATCCACTGAATCTGTGAAGACTGTCCAGTGTTCTTAGGCACATACATCAATTACATCACGAAAGTCATTCATGTTACTGAAACCTGACGCCACCATCTTACCTACACAAAGCTGGAAAAGTTCCCGCCCGGTACGAAGAATTAGAGCCAAACAACGCAAGTATTTACCATTACTCGAAAGGTGGCGTTATTATAACTGTTTATACCTATTTTATGAATTATCCACACACAAGTAGTAGATGACATTTAGAGTGGAAATATTAGGGGGGGGGCGAAAAAATGCCTCCAGAGACTACAGTGATACTCCTATTTCTACTCTAGTGATTGAAACGCTACAGAGGATGACAAAATCACAGGATACTGAATTGAAGTATTACAAGGGGCTAACAGGCGTTTATCCGTCTCCTGTTCATCCATCATACAGGCGTAACTGTAGTTGAAGGGATGAGGAGAGCTATGAGGTATTTTACCCTAAATTAAAACAAGTTCCCTTAAGTAAAACGTGTTGCACTACAAGAAAGCCCCGTAGTAACGTCACGATGTTGAGGAAAAATTCGTCATTGCGGTGCAACTATATATCAACCCAACAAATTGGGAACTTATTTTGTGAATAAATTGCCTACAATGTTACTCGTTTGCATGTTTTCATTGTATATATTCCAGTGTCGTGTTCTTACCGTGTTACATATTTGGTGTAAAATCTAGAGACAAACTCTTTGCCTGGAGCCTTCTTCCTGAATCGGCAAACAAATGCTATTAGGCGTATCAGGAGCACTGTTACGTGTCTTACACAAAATGTTTACACTATATCGTATTTGGGCATTGAAGAACTTCACCGTTTATTTTCTCGTGTCGTGCTGTCATCTAAACTATTACTACTTTCAGTTTTTGACAAGTACGAGGCTGAGTCAGGAAGTCGCCAGCTGAAGTAGACACGCCAGTACTGCGTTTAGAAGCCTGAAAATTATTTTGCTTTTCAGTTGGCTCCACCTGTAAATTTAATCACTCGTCCCATTGTTCGAGAAGCCTTCAAAAATATGGAGCTCAAAAATTTTTTGGCAGCGTTTGCAGCCTGTAAGTGCTGCTCTTCAGGTGTAAGTATGTGGTACGGTAAACTGCTGCAACCCACAAAACGGATGTGTCGTAATGGTAGAGAAATACCCCTGCACAGCGCGCAGTGTCTGCTCAATTTGCGACTTACTGACTTTACCGCATACATTTGCTAACTGATATGTATGTAAATTACACCACGTAGTTTTTCAGTACAGCAATAAAAATTTTTTCATTAATTTAGACAACATTCTCAAAGGAGAGAAACAGTGATCTATTTGGTATAATTAATATTACAAAAACGTCTTGTCAGAAAAAAAAAATTATTGACCGGTTTCGACCTGATCTTCAGAACAAAATGTAGCCCATGTGGCCAGTGCGGCATTCCACTGGGCTGGGCTGTCCTGGCTGTTCTCCTTATAACGTTGCCCTTGCTTCGTATGATGCCATAATTGTTAAAGTAGATTCCGCGATTATATTTTTTGGACAATGAATTGATGGTACCGAATGTTTGAATTTGAAATTAAAGTACAGCACAAAATGAACATTAAAGCAAATAAACCGCGGATTGTATGTTAAAGTTGGGCACCATACAAGCAACAGCACGTTATAAGACATACGGAAAGCATCTAGCTGGATCCTGCACTTCATATTGTAGAAGCTGGAAATAATAACTTATGTCTTATTAAATAAGTGAATGTTCGAGATACTTTCCGTAGGAGATCAATGTTCAGACTGTTCACTTCGCTTTTCATTGTTGTGTGACCGTGGGTGGAACATGAAGTTACTGGTAATGATAAAATAATTTTAAAAAATGATCGGACTTACAAAAGAAATGACTGCAGGTTCTAAAATCAAGCAAAGTATTGTATAAGGATGATTGAAATTTTGCAGACAATACGAAGCGATTGTAATGGCGTCTGAACATTAAACTATTACGAAGGCGAAGGAGCTGAAAATAATAGAAAATAAGTATTTGACGTGGAGGGATTATTTAAATAAAAGCCAAAGAGAGGGGATTATTTTAAATTTAAGTAATATATTTTTATTATAACTTGCATCACTTACATTAAATGGATACATGAATGGAAGACGTCCGTACAGAACGAACATAGACAAGAGAGTGAGTAAAAACTATCTCGACTCCGTATTCTCGCTTGTTTTTAAGTAAAAAAATGACGAACGAAATTAAATTAGTTTTATTACGAGTCAGAGGGAACCGGAGACGATAAGCAGTGCTAATCAAAGATAAAAAGTAAATAAAAATCTCAGTGTATCGTTACATCCTGCCAGCTGGTAACTGGGATACATTTTGTTCCGAAGATGACCTACATCAGGTAGACACCGGTCAATAACATTTTTTTTACGATCAAGACTTTTTGTAATATTAATTAGGAAAATTTTTGAGGATTAAGCTACTGAAAATTATTGCCTGCAGTTTTGTATTATCGCTCTCAGTTATTTAGATTGTATAACAGATAAGCAACGTGACTTCGCTTCAGAAATTGCAGTTCTAAATTAGTCTGACATTTCATTTTATCACGTCTGCTAGGAACTTTTCGTTTTTTAACCATATTTCAATGTGTTCTAAAATCAGAGCTAACAATCTGTTAATGGCATTGGGTAGTTGTAAATAAAATAAAAACAGGTTTTTTGTTAATAAATAATTTATTGTACAGAGAGAATACAGATTTGTCAGAACCTCATGGCCTTCTTCACAGACTGCACTGTCCCGTGAAGATCCGCTGCGAACCTCTGCTTGGCCGACTGCAGGCTGCTGGAGTTCTTCCTCTTGACAGCTCTGTGGACCCCCAGTGGCGCCGACAACAGCTGCACAGCACCTAGAACATAGGAAAAACAACTGTTAATGTATTATACTTTGTAGTGTTAATCTAGGAAACAGTTTCACATATTCCAGGAATACTAAGTCAGTATGGCGCTCAAATGTAGAATCTGAGATTTTGTTTATAAGCGATATCAGGAAACAGTTTCAACATACGTTATTAGCAGAAAGATTTGAAAAGAGAGTTACAGTCTGCGTTAATGGGGCAACAATGATCCTATGTGAAAGTATAGTTGTAAGTGGGTATCATCACGTAAAATGATCACTGATTTCTTTGAGCAAAATTTACACATGAGATTTGCTTTGGTTTCTGTTGTTTTTGGGCTAATGTAGAAATTCTAATCTGGGGAAGAATTTCTGTACTAATGTAGTAATACATTAATGATTTTTTTTATAACTTGTGCGATGCTTGTCGCTGGCTTCTGCTCTCTCTCTGACAGCGTATCGATAAACATATGACATTTGTCACGTTCAACTTTTCTGCAACAAGCTGAAGGGAGAGAGCGGAACTGTTCGTCACTTACTTTCTTCTCCTTGAGGTGTTAGGACGTATTCCAGGACTTTGTCTAATTATTGTGTGAGCTTCCTTTTTTATAATTTCAATAAAACCCCATAGTTAATTTGAAATATCTTACTTACAACCCCGTCTCCATTCTCACTAACTTCAAAGTTATTTATTTTCAGCAGATCCAGTACTTCATAAAGTGATGCTCGGGTATTGTTGCGATTTGTTTCGCGATTGTACTAGAACATTCTCTGTGTAACTTTTATTTATTTCGTGTCTATGAATGGATTATTACATTTTAATGCCTGCATAAAAATCTTCGTAATGTTTATTAAGTCGGATAATTTTGCAATTTTTGGCGACTATCATGATTAATTTTCAACACGGTCATAGAACAATAGTAACCGAAACGCACAATCCCAGCATCAATTTATCGAAGTAATATTCCAGTCATCACAGCTAGAATCACTACAGAACATGACCGAAATATTTGTACCAGCTCTCAATGAGGTAAAATTTAGATTCCGCCGACTTCTTCTGTAATGTTTTTTGGTGTTGTATTTGCCACCGAAATTACGACCGCTACCATTTAATGGCGGAATCCAATAATTTTGTTTAAATTGTCCCTTCCTTGTCAAAATTGCGTAGTAATCGCATTTAAAAATATTTCACTACCTGGTAAAATTTCATTTGCGGTCCCCAACCTTAACTTTAATACGCAACACCCATTTTCATACGAAAGCAGCATTACAAGAAGAATTGGCGACCGTGACAGGACACGTACAAATAATATATATATATATATATATATATATATATATATATATATATATATATATATATCTCAGATAGTAAATTTATTTGAAATATTTAGTTAAGATTTTTGTGAAGATTGTGCCTTTTCATGTCACTAATCCTGATATTGTGTTTTGTTTTATGCGTCAACAATGAACTGTACGGGAGATGAAAATTAATGATTTTCGCAACTGAAGTAAAGTTTTACCAGCCGATAGCAGTTAGACATCCAATCCAGCCAACAATTGCAGTCACAATAAAGGTAAGATCAGACTCATTATTCAGCTTGCTTGGTGCTTACTAGATTCTTCTATCTGTCGCTAGTGTACTGTAGCAAATTCAGTAT